>CM016619.1:12232515-17105644 GCA_005393395.2 Gossypium australe
AAGACATAGGTACGGATGTATCCCGGAAGCGGTCCTCTAGCCCATGCGGAGGTGAAAACCTCACGAAGGCATAGTTTCTCGCTCCCACTTAAGGGTGTAACCACAACGGTTATGCAAGGATGAATGCAGAAATTTCCTATGAGACTCAACATTATCACAGTTCAAGCACAAACAGATGCATCAAAAGAAACATGATTTTTCAAAATGATTTTCAACAAAAGGACAAGGAATAATCAATTTTACGGCCTGACTCTCTTATTGGATCCCCAGTGGAGTCGCCAAGCTGTCGAAACCATCCTTTTTTGAAAAGGCGGGAATCGGACTTGGGTTTTGAAAATGAGTAAAACAGGAGTCGCCACCGACCTTTTATCAGGTGTGATCGGATCACCTTTGTTTTAATAAAACATTTGATTTACTAAAACAAAGTTTTCTAGGTCCACGGATATTCGAGAAAATAGGTTCGGGAGTCGGTTACGTGTGAGGAAGGATTAGCACCCTCACAACGCCCGAAAATCGGTACCAAATTGATTAATCAATGTCCTAATGTCAAAAAGCTTGAAACGATTTTGAAATTTTGCTCTTTTTATTGTTTTTAAACAAACCGATTGAATATCGAGTTTCCCTTGTTCCGAAGGAAAAGAGTCTCGCATCTAGCACGATTGGATACGATAATCCAAGTCCCCGAATTCAAGATCATCTCGAAAAATATCTCCAAGCACATATTTTAGAATTTTGGAAAGAGTATTTGCTCATTCGGTCATATAAAAGAAACACACCCAGCACGATTGGGCATGATCTTTTCGAATTTCCGAACGCACAAATATCGCCTTATTTGAAAATAGAAACAAAATTTGAAAGGTTATCCACTTGTTCAGTCAAACAAAAAGTCGCACCCAGCACGATTGGGGGCGAATTTTCGACTTCCCAAATTCATGAATATTAGCTTTGTGAAATCCCTTTTTATGAAAATTTTTTTTGATGAAAAAACATTGAAATGTGTTTCAAAGTCACCTATCTACATGGAATGACGCAAGCAAGAATAAACAGAATATAATGGAATGTACAATAACGAAAACAAAATTAAGAAAATAAAGTAAAATAATGATAACAAAGAAATTTGAAGCAAAAAAAACGATGTTAATAATATAATAATAATAGTAGTAATAATAACAATACGAAATACGTGCAATATAATAATATATATAGCAATAATAATAATAATAATAATAATAATAATAATAATAATAATAATAATAACAATAATACAGTGATAATAATAGTAATAAATAGTAGTGATGCAACATGTATACGTATAATAATAATATAGTAATAATAGTAGAGTAATAATAATGTCAAAATATGTATAATAACAACATATAGTAATAGTATTAGTAATAATACAAAATATAATAATAATATAAAATATGTACAACACAATAATATAATAATAACAATAGCAAGATACTAAACTAATAATGACAACATCAATATAATAATAGTGATAAAAGGGGGGGAACGAAATATATACAATGTGCTAGCATAGATATAATAGTAATAAAATATAATAATAGTAGTATAATAGTAGTAACAATACGAAACATATGAAATAATAATATAAATGTAGTAGTAGTGAAAATAAAAAATAAAATAATAATATACAAGATATATAATTTATATATGATATGTACACTATATTAGTATAATATAGTTATAATTATGATAATAATAATAATGGTATGATAATGATGATAACATAATAATAATAATATAACATAATAATAATGATTGCAAAATACTGAAATAAGGATCAAATTGATTTTAGAATGGAATGTTGGAGGTCAATTCGCAATAACATAAAAGGGGAAGGGGGTCGAATCGAGATGCATGAAAGAAGGGAGGGACCAAGACGGGCAATAACCCCTCCCTTCAAAACGCGCAGTAGTGGAGGGACCAAATTGACAATCGGACGAATTTTCTGGGCAAATTTTGAAGAAATAGAAAATCCAATTGCAGGAAAGTAAAATAACGGAGGGGCTGAATGCGCAATTAGCCCCTCCACAAGAAAACACGCGGATCCCCAGCTATCGGGTCGGGTCGTGGGTCGGATGCTTGAAACGGCGTCGTTTTGGAGCCATTGGCCTAGGCCCTAAACGACGCCGTTCTGACTATCCTATAAAATGCAAGTTTTCCTCTTTTTTTCTTTATTTCTGCTGCATTCAAGAAAACAAAGGGGGAGTTCCCCCTTTTGCTCTGCTAGGGTTCCAATCCCTAGCCTAAGCCGTCGCCCAAACGCCTCCAGTTATCGCCGTCGGCCACCGCACTCACCAATCAGGTAAATTTTCTCTTTTTATATTATTATTCTCTTATATGTTATTTATATATATATATATATATATTTAAGAATAAAATGGATTGGTGTAGATGATTTCAAAAATAGATAAAAGAATAAAACAGAAAATAGACCTTCGGATCTGGTTTCGTGATCTCTTCGATTGCCTGTTATGGACTGACACCGATTTCTGCTTCTAGGTGTTTGCTATTGTTTGCGTTTTTTGGAAATATTCTGTGTATTGATTAAATCCGAGAAAAACCAACCCCTAATACATTGTTCTCAATTGGCTTTTATAGCCGAATAAGCAATAGAAGAATACAAAATTTCTTTTTGTTGTGGTTTCCTTGCTGTCTTGGTTTGTCTTCTCTCGCAGGTGGTGGGGAACCATGGAGAGTGGGGGCGTGCGGACGAGGCCGTGGTGGCATGGTGGCAGGCACATGAGCAGGGGCTGCGGCGCACCAAAGGCTAGGGTTTCAGAAACCCTAGCATTAAGTTTTGGGCTTTTAGATTTGGGCTTAGGGATTTGGTCTTAGCAGAGGGCCCGGACAGATTGGGCCTTCTACAATAAGTATAAGCTCATTTTTTAACTCCACTAGCCCTTGGCTTGATCTGCTTGATAATCTCTTTATTGCAACTTCTTGTCCATCACCCAATGTTCCCTAATGATTTAACAAGTTTTCAAGTGTTAAGAGGCAGATTGATGAAATCATTATCACTAAATCGCTCATGGGGCGATTGGCAAACACCTTGAAAACGGGTCCAAGGCCACCTTTTCCAAGCAAATTATCTGGTGAGAAGCCATTTGTAGCAGACATGATTAAGCCTGCTGTATATATGTTTAGATTATGACCATTGTTTCCAGTTTGAAGCTCTGATACGTCACTTGCATCTTCTGAAGTCATTAAGTCAAGTAGGTACTCTTCTGTTCAAAGCAAAGTTGAATTATACATTAAAAAAAAAAGAATACTACTGAAACATCAATTGATTGAGAATTTGAGATTCCCCTCCATTTTAGTACCTTCCTTTCTAATTTGCGTCCGCCTTCTCAAATAAAACAGAGTGGAAAGCAGTACTATGATCATTAGAGCCATTGCTATAGAGATTAAAATCCATATCCAAATTTTCGACTCTGCAATCAATGTACACAACAAGAGAGGTATTCATGAATTTGATTGTCTTTATACTATACTACCGAATCAAAACAAGTTCAATGATTGGAACATCAGCATGCGATATTAAACTTGGACGGTTGCGAATTATAAGTTGAAATGAAAGTCCATCCAACACACCTTCTTCATAATGCCCTAAAAGACATCGACAACCAAGGTCCTTCTCTGCTTCAACTCCCAAACATTTGCAGTCTTTCCAACATATGTCCTTACAATCGTTCAAGGAAAGATTGGTGTTTCCATATAGTGTCATTTAAAGAATCTTTATGTGTATATCATATGGTTCTTAATTCATACTTATCACCTTTCTTTTGGCACTTTGGTCCTTCCCATCTCTCGCAACCATTCTCTGTGCTGTTACTATCACAGATTTGTAAATTGATTGTATAGATATCTCCAAGTTGTAAATCCCCATCGTCCTGCAACACTAACCTATAGTTTTTCCTTCGCTCTTCAAGAGTGTATTGACTAATTACAAGAGTATAATAAACGTACTTCTAATTTGGATTAGAAACATTAGTGAAATTATAATTCATATTAAATGGATCCGAAGGGCCAATATTTTCAAAATCTTCACCATTTGTCCATAAAATCCTCTCTCTAAGCCGAACTACTAATCGATTTTGTGTAGGATCCCATTCCATTGTAAACGACCAAGACGCAGGGATTGAATCATTGAACCAAGATGTAAGTGAGAAGTTTCTCCCATGGCTAACCCCCAATTTCATCCCAGGTAGAAAACTATCAGTTGGATGATCAAAGCTTTGCCACAATACTACGTTTTCCCCATTTTCCTCATTTGTACCTTGCAAAACAAGATTTCCCGATTCTTGTAAGACTCCCTTCATATCGGAAGTGTTGATGGTGATAGAGGTAGATTGTGTTGGGTGTGGGTCCCACTATGTGGGGAACCCACTATGTAGATGAGATGGAAGACCAACCGGCCATGATTTTCAACTACTCCACCATACTACAATTCTTTTTCTTTTTCTTTTGGGTTTGACAAAAGCCATTTTATTTGTCTTTTATTATTTTTCTTTTTGTCTTGTACGTGGCTTTTGGGCAGCATTTAGAGAGAGCCAAATATTAGATTTTTAAGAGAGAAAATAGAAGGGAGAAACAGAGAGTTTTGAGGCTTGAAAATCAGTTTTTCAAGTTTGGAGCAGCTGTGATCAACTCTTCGATCGGAGGTCCATCCGTGGTTCGATTGAGCTGATTTTTTGACAGCAGCTAGACAACAAGGTGTTCTTGACTTTGTACGGTTGGATTTTTCATCCGAGTCCTGTAACGTCAGAAATACCTGTTTTACAGCAGCTTCGTTTTTGGTGATGTTCTCCAATTTTTCTCTCTTTTGCTAAAGATTACATATTGTTAGCCTTGTTGGAGTTGAATGCTTGTTGTAGGCTTGATATTGTAATCTTGTAGCTGAACATTTGATAATAGTGGAGCTTTTAATCGGACTCTAAAGTCCCGTGGTTTTTACCCTTGATTTAGAGGGTTTTTCCACGTAAAAATATCGGTGTCTCTATTTATCATTTTTGTTGCGGTTCTATTGGTTGATTTTTGGTTGATTAAGGTTGCTAGAGAACATATTTTTGTGCTATTGTGCTTGCCATAATATTTGACAAGAGTTATACGGAGAGAAAGAACACCGGTTGTGCTTCGCTTCCGTTCAATTGTTCGATTTCTTCCCAACAAACTGGTATCAAGAGCTCGGTTATTCTGTTAAATAATTATGAAAATCAATACGAGCAAGATGATTATGTTGAATGGCACAAATTATCAACTTTGGCGGAATAAAATGAAGGACTTGTTGTTTGTGAAGGCTCTGTATCTTCCGGTCTTTGCTACTCAAAAACCCGATTCGAAAAGTGATGAAGAATGGGAATTTGAGCATCAACAAGTGTGTGGCTTTATTCGGCAATTTGTTGAAGAAAATGTTTACAACCACATTGATCAGGAGACACATGCTCGAACATTGTGGGAGAAGCTTGAAAGCTTGTATGCTTCGAGATCGGGCAATAACAAGTTATTTTTGCTAAAGAAAATGATGGCGTTGAAATACAAAGAAGGAACTTCTATTGCTGACCATGTGAGTGAATTCCAGAGTGTGATGAATCAGTTGCTTGGTATGGGTGTCAAATTTGATGACGAGATTTTAGGGCTTTGGTTGCTTGCTACTCTACCAGACTCTTGGGAGACTTTCCGGGTTTCGCCCATTAATTCTACCCCAAAGGGTATTATTACCTTGGATTTGGCTAAGAGTGGTGTGTTGAATGAAGAGGTCAGAAGACGATCTCAGGGTTCTACATCACAGTCCGAGGTGTTGGTTACCGAGAACAGGGGGAGGAACAGAGACAAAGATGGAAAGAGTAGAGATAAAGGCCGAAGCAAGTCAAGATCGAGATACAAGAATCTTGAGTGTCATCATTGTGGTAAGAAAGGCCATATCAAGAAATACTGCTTCCAGTGGAAGAAAGAGAACAGAGGTGGTGATAAACACGATCGGAACGATGATGAAAAATCCGAGCGTGTTGCTACTGCTACTCGTGAAGATCTGTTGGTCATTTGTGATGAGAATTTGGTCAACCTAGCATGTGACGAGACCAGTTGGGTGATTGGTACTGGTGCATCAATTCATGTCACATCGAGGAAGGATTTCTTCACATCTTATACTCCTGGTGATTTTAGGGTATTGAAGATGGGTAATGAAGGTTTGGTTCCGGTTGTTGGTATGGGAGATGTTAACTTGGTGAGTAACAATGGAACAAAGTTAACTCTCAAGGATGTCAGACATGCACCGGATATCCGTCTGAATTTGATTTCTGCAAGAAAGCTTGATGATGAGGGATTCTGTTACACTTTAAGTGATGGGCAGTGGAAGCTGACTAAAGGCTCCTTGGTTGTGGCTCGAGGAAAGAAGAGCTCAAATTTATATTTGATGCAAGCTTCAGCTTCTCGAGAGACTGTGAATGTGACAGTGAATGACAGCTCAACAGAGTTGTGGCATAAACGACTCAGTCACATGAGTGAGAAGGGGCTTAACTGTTTAGCGAGGAAGAATCAACTTTCGGGCTTGAAGAATGCTACACTGAAGAATTGTGCTCATTGTCTAGCAGGAAAGCAGAGAAGAGTTTCATTTAGAAGTCGTCCTCCTCATAGAAGATCAGAGTTGCTAGAGTTGGTCCATTCAGATGTCTGTGGTCCGATAAAAGTAAGGTCACTTGGCGGTGCACTTTATTTTGTGACTTTCATTGATGACTGTTCAAGAAAGCTATGGGTTTACACTTTGAAGTCTAAAAATCAAGTCTTGGAAGTGTTTAAACAGTTTCATGCATCAGTTGAAAGAGAAACAGGGAAGAAGTTAAAGTGCATTCGTACTGATAATGGTGGCGAGTACACAGGGCCGTTCCATGAGTATTGTCTGCGATAGGGAATCAGACATCAGAGAACACCACCAAAGACTCCACAGTTAAATGGGTTAGCTGAAAGAATGAACCGAACACTAATTGAGAGAGTCAGATGTTTGTTGTCAGATTCAAAGCTGCCAAGATCATTTTGGGCTGAAGCTTTGAATACAGTGACACATGTGATAAATCTGTCTCCTAGTGTTCCTTTGCGAGGTGATGTGCCAGATAGAGTTTGGTTTGGCAAAGACGTGTCATATGATCACCTACGTGTGTTCGGTTGTAAAGCATTTGTTCATGTTCCAAAGGATGAAAGATCCAAGTTGGATGCCAAGACTCGACAATGCATTTTTATTGGTTATGGTCTAGATGGTGAGTTTGGTTATAGACTCTATGATCCCGTTCAGAAGAAACTCGTGAGAAGCAGAGATGTTGTCTTCATTGAGGATCAGACCATCGATGACATTAATAAGACGGAGAAAGTGAATTCACAAGACAGTGGTGATTTGGTCGATGTGAATCCGGTTCCCCTAAACTCTTCACTAGGTCCTATCCAGGATGATGTGCATGGTGATGTTACTGATGACCATCAGGATATAGGTGACTTTGATGCTCCCATGGATGATGTTGTGAACGATCAACAACAAGCACCTATAGCTCCACCAGCAGTTCCACTTCGAAGGTCTTCCAGAGATCGAAGATTTTCTGTCAGGTATTCTTCTGATGAATATGTTCTTTTGACTGACGGGGGGGAACCTGAATGTTATGAAGAGGCTATGGAGAGTGAATGCAAAGATCAGTGGGTTGAAGCGATGAAAGATGAACTTCAATCCTTGCATGAGAACCATACCTTTGAGTTGGTGAAATTGCCCAAGGGCAAAAGAGCCTTAAAGAATCGGTGGGTTTACAGGTTGAAGCAAGAAGAGAAGTCTTCATCTCCACGATACAAGGCTAGATTGGTCGTCAAGGGTTATACTCAGAAAAAAGGGGTTGATTTTGAAGAAATATTTTCTCCAGTTGTGAAGATGTCCTCTATCAGAACTATACTGAGTTTGGCAGCCTGTTATGACTTAGAGGTTGAACAAATGGACGTGAAAACTGCTTTTCTTCATGGTGACTTGGAAGAAGAGCTTTACATGGAGCAGCCAGAGGGGTTTGTTGCACAAGGGAAAGAAGACTACGTGTGCAGATTGAAGAAGAGCTTGTATGGTTTGAAGCAAGCTCCAAGGCAATGGTACAAGAAGTTTGAGTCTGTTATGGGGGAGCAAGGCTACAAGAAGACTACTTCTAATCATTGTGTGTTTGTTAAGAGATTCTCTGGTGATGATTTTATAATTCTTTTGCTCTATGTTGATGACATGCTTATTGTTGGTCAGAATACTTCTAGAATTGAGAAGTTGAAGCAAGAGTTGAGTAAATCCTTTGCAATGAAGGATTTGGGGCCAGCAAAGCAAATTCTTGGCATAAAATTGACATGTGATAGAAAGGCCAAGAAATTGTGGTTATCACAAGAGAGGTACATCGAGAAAGTACTTCAAAGGTTTAGCATGGACAAAGCTAAAGCGGTGAGCACTCCCTTTGCTACGCACTTCAGATTGAGTATTAAGCATAGTCCTTCCACAGAAAAGGAGAAGGAAGAGATGCAGAAAATTCCTTACTCTTCAGCCGTGGGGAGTCTGATGTATGCAATGGTTTGTACGAGGCCAGACTTGGCTTATGCCGTTGGTACAGTCAGTCGTTTTCTTTCTAATCCAGGCAGAGAGCATTGGAATGCAGTGAAGTGGATTATGAGATATCTTCGTGGCACTTCCAACATGAAATTTTGTTTCGGCAATGAGAAACCTGTTCTTGTTGGTTATACAGATTCAGACATGGCCGGAGATATTGACTCGAGGAGATCTACTTCAGGTTACTTGATCACTTATGCAGGGGGAGCTGTGGCATGGCAATCGAGATTGCAAAAGTGTGTTGCATTGTCCACCACTGAATCAGAGTTCATTGCAGCAACTGAAGCATGCAAGGAGATGCTTTGGATGAAGAAGTTTATGCATGAGCTTGGTTTTACTCAGGAGAAGTATGTCCTGTATTGTGATAGCCAGAGTGCTATTCATCTTGGTAAGAATCCAACTTTTCATGCTAGATCTAAGCATATTGATGTGAGGTACCATTGGATACGAGATGTTCTTGAAGCTAAGCTATTAGAGCTTGAGAAGATACATACTAATGATAATGGTGCTGATATGTTGACGAAGGCTTTACCAAGAGGAAAGTTTGAAGCATGTTGTTTGATCTCTGGTATGGAGGCATTCCCCACATAGTCGGAGGGGGAGATTTGTTGGGTGTGGGTCCCACTATGTGGGGAACCCACTATGTAGATGAGATGGAAGACCAACCGGCCATGATTTCCAACTACTCCACCATACTACAATTCTTTTTCTTTTTCTTTTGGGTTTGACAAAAGCCATTTTATTTGTCTTTTATTATTTTTCTTTTTGTCTTGTATGTGGCTTTTGGGCAGCATTTAGAGAGAGCCAAATATCAGATTTTTAAGAGAGAAAATAGAAGGGAGAAACAGAGAGTTTTGAAGCTTGAAAATTAGTTTTTCAAGTTTGGAGCAGCTGTGATCAACTCTTCGATCGGAGGTCCATCCGTGGTTCGATTGAGCTGATTTTTTGACAGCAGCTAGACGACAAGGTGTTCTTGACTTTGGAAAGTCGGATTTTTCATCCGAGTCCTGTAGCGTCAGAAATACCCGTTTTACAGCAGCTTCGTTTTTGGTGATGTTCTCCAATTTTTCTCTCTTTTGCTAAAGATTACATATTGTTAGCCTTGTTGGAGTTGAATGCTTGTTGTAGGCTTGATATTGTAATCTTGTAGCTGAACATTTGATAATAGTGGAGCTTTTAATCGGACTCTAAAGTCCCGTGGTTTTTACCCTTGATTTAGAGGGGTTTTCCACGTAAAAATATCGGTGTCTCTATTTATCATTTTTGTTGCTGTTGTATTGGTTGATTTGTGGTTGATTAAGGTTGCTAGAGAACATATTTTTGTGCTATTGTGCTTGCCATAATATTTGACAAGAGTTATAGGGAGAGAAAGAACACCGGTTGTGCTTCGCTTCCGTTCAGTTGTTCGGTTTCTTCCCAACAGATTGAAGTGAGAAAACTTGGATAGGATTCCCACCGGTGCGTGTAATTTTCAGTCCAGTATCATTTAGGACCAGCGGCAAAGCCAGGGGGTGGCATGGCCCCCTAAAAGGTAAAATTTTTATTTACGCCCTTAAAATTTTTAGTAAAGGTAAAATTAAACTTTGGCCCCCCTAAAATTATAAAAATTCAATTTAATCCTTTACAAATTAGAAAGATATAAACTATAAAAAATTAAAATTTCATCCGGCCCCTAAAAAATTGTTCTGGCTTCGCCCCTGTCTAGGACAAGAACTCCGGAGTCGTCTGCGATGAGATCATCTCAATTAGCCAACCAAATGGAATGGTTGTTTGACGTCAACGTGCCTTGGGTGTACCACATAGCCAAATAATATCCAAAGCTTTTGTCATCCCAAGTCTGATGGTACTCTTGTCTGAAGAAGCCAAAGGTAACATTTCCATTTGGGGATACAAGATTATCAGATGAATTGGAACTGAGCTTATCACCTGTGTTCAGGGTATCTCTTGCAGCTTCAGTTAACCAAAGGCATCCCAAGATAAGCACCACAACTCGGAAACTAAACATGTTTTGGTTAAGACTTAAGACAAGGAGAACATTGAGAGTACAGGAAGGGTATAGAGCAAAGATGAAAGCCTAGGGCTTGAGAAGACCCTGAATGAGCAAAGAATAAAGAGGGTGTGATTGAAGAAGATATGAAAAAGGAAGCAACTTCAAAGGGGAGATACAGAGATAACATTTATTGGTAGAACCCCCTCTCTGATCCTCTTCTACTCCAATAAAAAAAGGCTCTTTTTTTTTTATCAAAACTGAACCAAATAAATTTTTTATTCACGAAAAATAATTCAGTACAAAATTTTATATAAAAATGACTTTGTTGGTGTCAACCTATGAAGAATGGACATGGGCACGTAATACGGATATGGTAACGCGATAATTTTAAAATAATGAAGATACGAATATAATAAGATATGGCAATAAAAATATTTTTAATATTTATATAATATTTTTTTAAAAATACTCAATATAAATAAAAATATTGATATTTTTTATTAATATATAATCAATTCTTCTTCATTCAGCTCTCTTATCATTATATGACAAAACATTAGAATACATTTTTCAAATTTATTACACAACATGTCATATCAAATCTAAATTTGAGTCATACATATATTATTAATTTGTAATTAAAATTAATTTTTTTAAAAATATTTTTAATCTAATAAATACATTAACTAGACAAATATTATATATATATTCTTTCTTTTTTGGATAAAATCCAACTGGAGAATTTATTAAACAAAATAAGTTAAAAAGAAGTACAGAAACACCCAAACCTATCAAAATAAATAAAATGAAATAAAAAATAAAAGAACTGAGAAACAAACAAAGCAAACAAACTCCAGCCTAGTTAGAAGAGCCACTCCCACTAGTGAAATACACGTGTAGACCATGGGTGACTTCCAACAACAACAGCAGGTCATCAAAAGATATTGGAAACCAATATCTTATTTAGGGTGAGTTTGGATGGACGATTGAGTGCGGTGCGGTGCGTTTAACTTACTTTTTGTCTCACACTACAGTATCACTACAGTATCTAATCTCACCGCCACTGTTATTTTTACACTAACTGCAGATAAACGCACCACTCATCCAAACTCACCCTTAATCTCCACTTAAAAATCGTACTTCTCACCCTCAAGAAATCCCTTTCACCAAAAAGTTTTGAGGAAAAACATTTGGTTATCTAGAAGCCATCGCACCACCTGCATCATCATCTTCACCATTTAGGTATATCATTTAGAACAAACTTTATAAAAGAATATATCAAATATCCTTGTCAATATATTATAGCATTTCCTACTATTAAATTTAGACTAGATCATGAACCATTTGATATAACTAGTATTGAATGGGGATTTGTTAAAGAAATAACAGTCCAAAATTTTTCTTTTCATTTACTAAAAGATTTTCCTGCTATAGTAAAATCTAGATTAATAAATTTTACTAATATAGATGATTTTGTCTATTATTTTCATATAGAAATAAATAGTTTTATTGGTATAGCTAAAAAAGAAAAATTTTATCAGTCGTATCAAATTTGGAATATTCGTACAATGTTTTAGGGAAGATCCCTCTCAGCAATAAATGAAGATAAACAACACTTGGCAAAAACCATTGACAAGTGTTACAATGATTTTTATAATTATCAAATCCAAGCCGGAATTGATTTGATGACCAAGGCCCAGTATCTACTTCAACAAAACACCTATATATTCTGGACTAATATCAAGAGAATTTTAGCATATGGCACTGGAAAAAGCCAGAAAGAAAGAAATGAAGAGTCCGTTCAGTTATTAAAAAAGATAGTTGATATGGAGATCGATGATTTTTTTATAACAACGGAAATCAAAGACATGTGGGAAAGCTGGAATTCACCAATTCCTTCACCAGAGTCATTACATCTTGATGAAATCGAGGAAATGAATCTCAGAAACATCCAAGAAGGATAACAACAAAACACAACACGTGGAAGAATGACATCCAAGAAAGGAGCATTCAATTTTGGAGGTGACATAAAAGAAAGGAAATCTATTCACTATCCATAACACTTGGCAAAAACCATTGACAAGTGTTACAATGATTTTTCTAATTATCAAATCCAAGCTGGAATTGATTTGATGACCAAGGCCCAATATCTACTTCAACAAAACTCTTATATATTCTGGACCGATGGCAAGAGAATTTTAGCATATGACACTAGAAAAAGCCAGAAAGAAAGAAATGAAGAGTCCGTTCAGTTATTAAAAAAGATAGCTGATATGGATATCGATGATTTTTCGATAACAACGAAAATCAAAGACATGTGGGAAAGCTGGAATTCACCAATTCCTTTACCAGAGTCATTACATCTTGATGAAATCGAGGAAATAAATCTCAGAAACATCCAAGAAGGATAACAACAAAACACAACACGTGGAAGAATGACATCCAAGAAAGGAGCATTCAATTTTGGAGGTGACATGAAAGAAAGGAAATCTATTCACTATCCATAAATGTCCATAAACAAATGAGACAAAAGATGATGAAAGCATGATGGAAGCAACCATTAATGCATGGGAAATGTGGAAGCAACCATCAAGTCAACATTTATTTCAAGAAGGCTACGTGGAAGCAACCATTCAGCCAGCATTAAAGTCATCCTTATCAGGATACTATGCAGTAGAGTTTAGAATTTGTATTATAAATAGACATTGTAATAGCCTAAAGATGGCATCGGATGGGGGAAGGCATAGAGAGAAAAAACTTTCTTTTGTATACTTACTCTCAAAAAACCATAAAATTTTTCTTGATCAGCTTTGTAAATTATCCTTGTAAATTATCTACTATTCTTTTGTAAATTACCAAAACCTAGGAAAATTGATAAACAAGATCCTTATGGTAAATGAAAAATAGATTCAGATATTCAAAAAGATGATTATCTGAGATATATTAATAAAAATCATGAAAAAGTTGAAAACACAACAATAATATTAGGTAATCAAATAGAAAATATAGCTACTAATGAAATAAAATCTGAAAACCAAGAAGAATCTAGTCAACCTACACCTATACCATATAGGGTAGATGATTTAAATAAAAGAAATGTTGCTTAAGGAGGAATATATTTAGATTTAACCAATATTCCTTTATCAAATTATGAAAAAACTAGGCACAATCTATGACTATTGTTGTAAACAACAACAATACTGTTTGGTCAAAAGAAAAGTTTTTAAATTATTTTGTAGGAACATTTCAAGGGGATGTTCTACAATTTCTTAGGCGATGGGAAGAATCTGAAAAAGGAAATGAACAAAAGGGTCAACTTATTAATCAAATAGGAACCCCTAAGGATTTACTAAAAGGATTAACCTTAATTCTAAAAACAGAATTTTGTGGTTATACTAATAAAATAGATCAAGATAGCGAAGGTAGTTATATCCTGTCAAAATTAAAATTATGTGATATAAGATATTTAGAGGAATTTTCTAAAAAATTTCTTCATGAATATCAAAAGTTAAAAAATGATAGTATAGAATTATGGAAAAACTAATATTTTCATAAATTACCACCACCTTGGGATGAGATTTGTATTAATAAATACGCTTCTTATATACAAAAACATAGTAAAGATTCTGTAATAGATTTAGCAAATATAGATTCTATAGGTAATAGAATTAATTTTGCTAAAGAAAGAATAATATTACATTGTTTACAAAGTAAAGCTGCTAAACAAGTTAAGAATAAATTAAGTCATAAATATTGTACAAAGATATTAGAAAATGAATGAGAGTTTGGATGTAAACCTATATGTCTTACTACTTATAAAAAACACAAAAAATATAAATTAGATAGATGGAAACCAAGAAATAAAAATTATACTCATAAAAAGAAAAAAATTGTTAGGAGAAAAACTTCTAATAAACCTAAAAAACAAA
Source organism: Gossypium australe (assembly GCA_005393395.2). NCBI lineage: Eukaryota > Viridiplantae > Streptophyta > Magnoliopsida > Malvales > Malvaceae > Gossypium > Gossypium australe. The sequence goes on from CM016619.1 coordinate 12,247,070, forward strand.
TATGTAAATGTTTTATATGTGATGAAGAAGGTCACATAGCAACAAATTGTCCTAACAAAGGAAAAAATGCTAGGAAAATGATTAAAAATCTTGAAGAACAAGATTTAGAAATATGTTTCAGTGAAGAAATAATCCTGCTGAAATATTATGTGAATTAATATCAGAAACAGATTCAGACACAGATTCTGAAGAATATATTTTTATGTTAGGAAGTAGTTCTAATAATCGATTAGAAGAAATTCCTAAATCTGAACAACAGGATATTAAATTAGGAAATTTAATCGGAGAAGAAACAAACTTTTCTGATGAAATGATAGAAAAAAATTACTAAAAACCATATTTATAAAGAAGAAATTTATAAAATATCTAAGTTTAAAATATGGTCACAAAGACATATAGAAAAAATTAGCAGTAACACAGTCGCTAAGGACACTAAAGGAGGATTAACAGAAATCCCATTATTTACTAATGATAGAATAAAAAGGATTAAGAAAAAATATCCTCAAGTTAGATATATACATTTAGGAATAATTATGATAACAACCAGAGCTTTATTTAGAAAAGGTCATGATATTCCTATTATAGCAGTATTATTAGATAAAAGATTTGAAAATCCAATAAAAGCACTTATTGGAGGAATTCAATCTAATTTACAAGAGGATAGTAGATAATTTATTAAAAATATTAGTCATTACATCTATACCAGGTAATCATACTCCAGATTTAGACCCTCTTCCCTTCTTCATCCCTCTTGTGCTAGGAAATGAGCCGATCTATTCGCCTCTTGGAGGGCATAAACAATCTCACACTTTTTCAATCTTTGTCTGACAATTCTAATGCCTTGAATATAAGCCTCGATGGCCGATCTATCAACACCACAAGAGTTCACTTTCTTTATCACAGAGAGAGAATCCCTTTCCACCATCACCCTTTAGAAATCGAGATCCACCCCCAGGCTGAACCCTTGAAGGCATGCAAGGGCCTCAGCCCCAAAAACAGACACTATATTTCCATTTACAATTACATTTTCAGCGATAGTTTTAGATTTACCATCTCTAATGATTATCTTTGAACAGGAATTTGAAGAAAGGACATGAAACGCTGCTTCAAAATTTATCTTGACAAAAGGTTCATCTGGTGGTCTCCACCTCTCCAAACCCACCTTCACAACAGGTAATTTCTTCACAATTTCATTTAGTTCAACCACATAGGACGAAATCATACTTACAATATGTTGTGATGAGGTAAACACTCTATCATGCACCCATTTGTTCTGCTTTGACCAAAGGATCCAGATCGTACATGCAATCTGCCTACAGGTATATTCCGATGAGTTATAAAATAGTCCAAATAGCCAATTTTAAAATTTTTTCCTCCTCTCCTCACCATTCCATTTAATGTTCAGCAAGTCCCAAACAACAACAACAAAAGGACAGTCCTGAAATCCATGTTCCAGATTCTCCACTCCCCTTACGCACTTTGGGCAAACCGCAGATCCCACCAGACGTCTATTATACAGATTGTGTAAATTAGGTATTAGGTTCCTGAAAATACGCTAGACTATGATTTTAACCTTTTCTAGAAATTCCAATTTCCATAGCTTCTTGTAAAACAGATTGTAACATTCCACTGCATTTTTATTTAAATCCCTATTTCCTTGTAATAATCTGTAACCACTTCGAACGGTATACTCACCTGAGGGATCAACATGCCAAACCACCATATCCGGCTGCGGGTTTAAAGCCATAGGAATACATTGAATCCTATTTGCCACGTCAGGATAAAAACTAGTGGTAATTGTTTCCACATCCCACCTTCAATCCTGATGTACAATCAAGTCAGAGACTGTTTCATAAGGCACGTTCTCATTTTCACCCTGAATTTTTTGTGTAGGCAAACCAAGAACCCATCTATCCTCCTATATGTCAATACTTGTGCCCGTACCCACTTGCCAGCCCAGCCCCTCTAGCAACAGACCCTTTGCAGACCATATACTTTTCTAGGTATAAGATATGATCTGAATTCAGGTAATATCTAGCTTTAAGTGGTTGTACCAATAACGAAACCCTGCTTGGCCAAAAGAGTAATATTAAATTGCCCAAGATCACAGAAACCCATCCCACCATGGTCCTTCGATGAGCACAACATAGACCACACACACCAATGAATACCTCAGTTTCCCCTAAATTTTTGCCACAAAAAACGCAAAATAATATGCTCTAACTCCTGACATAATGTGATTGGTAATAAAAAACAAGACATCGTAAAAATGGGAATAACTTGTAGAACCCTTTTTTATAAAAACTTCTTTACCCCTTGGGATAGCGGTTTCACACACCAATTATTAATGCGTCACCTCATTCGATCTTTCAGCCCCTGAGACGCCCTTCTTTTACTTCTTCCCACCATATTAGGCAAGCCCAAATATCTCTCAAAATCAGTTAAAATATGAACCCCTAAGCACCTTGATATCCCAGCCGAAAATCATCCCCCACATTTGAACTAAAATAAAGTACAGATTTTTCATAATTTACAGATTAACCTGATGCCCTCGCATACTCTTCAAGGATCTGCTTAAGAATTATTTCTTACCCCATGGTAGCACCTCGAATAGAATACCATTGTCAGCAAACAGAAGATGAGAAATTATTGGTCCCCTTCTGCCAATTCTTGCACCCTTTATTAATCGACTCTGGCTTGCCATGTGCATAAACGAGGGTAAACCTTCACTACATATCAAGAAAAAATATGGACTAAGCGGTTCCCTTAACGAAGGACCCTACTAGGTGAAAAACTTTGACCTACTTCTCTGTTGATAATCACAGAACAGGTTAATGAACTCACAATTTTTTTTTTGCAAAACCCATCTTCAAGAGCATCTTTATCAAAAAATTCCATTTCACCCTATCATATGCCTTACTCATATAAAGCTTAAGAGCAAAATTACCATTTATTCCATTCCGTTTCCTCTTAAACACCTCCATAAACTTATAAGCAAACAAAATGTTATCAGTAATTAACCTTCAAGGAACAAAAGCACTTTGTATTTCATCAATACAACAACTTAAAACCTTTTGGTTTGGAAACGATTAACCACGGTTTTTGAAATAATCTTATACAAAATCGAGTATAGGTAGGGCGAAAAATTTTCATGTTATTCAGATTTGACATTTTCAAGGTTAACACAATATGATTAAAATTTATATCAGCTAAGGACATACCTCCATTCAATACCTCAAGACAATAAGTGCCCACTTCTTCCCTACAATATGCCAATAATTCTGAAAGAATAGAGCAGGAAAACCATTCAGTCCCAATGCCTTTGTGGGCGCCATTGCTTTCAAAGCAACAAGTATCTCCTCTCTTTCATATCGAGCCATGAGGCATCTATTCATCTCCTTCGAAATACATCCCTTAACACGCTCCAAAATATTATCAGAATCACACAAACCTTGAAAGGTAAATAACTCCATGAAACACTCCCTGGCAATTTCCTTTACCTCCCTCAAGTCACAAATTACATGTCCATCCCTCATATCTAAACCTTTCACCCTATTCGCCCTCTTCCTTTAAAATACTACATGATGAAAGAAAGTCGTATTACGATTTCCCTACTTTAACCAATTCACACGCGTTTTTTTGCTCTTAATACATCTCTTCCTTCTCCAACTCCAAATTCAAATTAATTTTACTTTCCATGAGATTTAAAATGTTCGCATCATCTCTAACACCCAAATTGAACTCCTCAACCTTTTTAAATAGTTGTCTCTACTTTCTATCATTTTTCTTTTTAAAACTCACAGCCCAAGAATTCAATTCCCTCCCCAATAGCTTAAGTCGTTGTGGAACAGTACCCTGACTCTGCTCTCAAAGTTCACGAACAACAACTTCACATAAATCTTCCAGCATCCAAGATGCTTCGAACCGAAAATGATTACATCTAAAATTCCCTTCCCCTTTATCTGTTACCAACAATAGAGGACAATGGTCTAAAAAAATGAGGTAAATGGCGCACCACAAAATTGGAAAATTTACCCACCAAGCAAAATTTGCAACTCCCCTATCCAACTTCTCTCTTATATTATTATGCTCAAAGTTACCCCTCTCCCAAGTAAACCAAGAACCTTCAAAACCTAAATCATCCAATTGACAATCCCCTAACACCCTTTAAAATTCTTCCATCCTGCTTTCATTACGTAACATGCCCCATTTCTTTTCAAAAGAGTAAAGAATCTCACTAAAATCTCCATACACCATCCACGGAAAACTCTAGTCTCTCTCTAAGCTTCGAAGAAGACGCCAAGAATCACTACGGTACCTCAGATCTGGGGAACCATAAAACCCCGTCAACCTCTAATTAATCCCATCATTGGGCCCATATAAATCCACATCAACATGACTGCTCGAGTAACTTCTTAAATTTACATTAATATCAACCTTCCACCCTAAACTAAGACCTCCCCTCGTACCATCCGCAGGAACATCAATACCATGAGCAAAACCACCCTACCAATGCACTCTTCCCATGTTGACAGAATCCAACTTTGTCTCCATAAAGAAGATGACTTGGGGATTGTGAAGTTTCAACATCTGCTGAAGCCTCTTTAATGCTCGTGGACTCTCCAATCTACAAACATTCCAACTCATGATTTTCATTACTGTTGGCTGTCTTGCCCCCTAGTGGTCGCCAATAAATTTGTTTGATAAGCTAGTAATTGCTTACCTTCTTTCTCTTTAGAATCCAACTCAGAGAAACTTTGTCAGAGAAAACATTTGTATGTTGTCATTTTTTACCCTCCACGCCTCCAATTGGTTCATCCTCTGAATCATAAATTATCGGATCTTGATCCAAACCCGAAAAAGAACTCTTCGCCCCACCCAAACCAACCTTTGATTTACCATCCAGATTAACACCCAACACCTTATTTAAATTGTTGAAAACATCATATCCTCGATCCTCAATGCAACTATTTCTAAGCCAAACACTTTCAGCCACAGTAGCATGCCCCGCCTAGAGAGCCCTTAAAGATAAATCCCATCCCAAATCCATCAAATCCACATCCATTCGGAGATGAATTGGGCAAAAATTGTCATTGTATCCCAAACAACCACATAGGAAACAAAACAAAGTAAGCTTTTCATATTTAAAACGAGCATAGGTATTATAGTTTGGGGACACTTGAATCTTTTTCCTTCTTCTTAACGGAGATTTGACATCAATTTGCACCATAATATGCATATACTGTTGAACCCCTCGATTTAGTTGTTGCCAATCATATTCATAAAAAACCCCAATAAAATTCCCCAACTGTTTTGCTACTACTTCAAAATAAAACCCCACGGCAAATCATGAACTTGTATCCAGAAAAAAAGTGTAGAAGAGAGGTACAAGCAACGGATCCTCCATCTCTTTTAATCAATGGAAGATCATCAAGTGATTATTAAAAGTCTAGGGCGCTCCTTTTATCACACGTTCAATATCAACCCAATGAAAAAACCTAAATAAAAATCTCTTTTCCCCCATATCTGAGATCTCAATACCTCCTAAAGGATGGCAGAGATTTGCTAACGTATTTTGTATAGCCTGAAATTGAACCACACTAGCTGTAAGGAAACAACCCACAAAACATAGATCGTATAGCCTATGCATCCCTTCAGTAATACCCCAAACCTGTAACGCCTCTTTTTCCTTCCCATATGAAATCTGCAGCTTGGCCATATCAGTCTCCATTCTCAGATCCTTTCTGATATAATCAAACCCACAATAAAATCAACAAATCCACTAGATCTATAAAAAAAATAATCACAGTAAAAACAAAAAAAAACCCATTTAAGAAACGTGCTACAAAGGAGCAGAATGAGACGTGCAAACAACCAGAATTTGATTATTTTTTATTTTGTATTATGTAATAATTCTTTTTTATTAAAAAATGAATTACTTTGATAAAATTTCACCTTATATATATATTCTTATTATATTGGGTCTCACATATTTTTATTATACTTTACTTTCACAATATTTATACTACTTTAATTTTTTTGGGACTTTCTTACTTCATTATAACTAGACAAGTACATTAACTACTTTTTTTTTTCGTTTCTTACGCCAGACACTTATTGTAACAGCCTAATTTTCAGTAGTGTCAAAAATAGTGATTCGAGATCACTAAATCCGATGAGTGAGTTTTAAAATTTAATAAATTAATATTTATTAGTTAAGTGAGATTTTAAAAGTATTTTTGAATTAGTGAAATTTGTGAATTAAAAGAATTTATTAGGTAAATTGAGTTGAAAACGAGGAAACGAGACCTCGGTTTCATAAACAAAGCTGTAAATATTTTTATAAATATGTATGGAGTGTTAGTGAATTAGTATTAAAGTTTCGTTAGTAAATTTTAATGTTTTGATAGTTAATTAATTAAAAATGATTAAAATGAAAAAGGTGCAAAACTAGTCAATTAAGGAATAATGATTAAATAGCATAAGTGGTAATTAAAGGATGACCATATAGGCAATTACACATGGGCAATGGCTGGACGACATGTGGAAAGAAGAAATAGACAAAATTTGGTGTGAACTAAGGGTAAAATGGTAATTTGGTTAGAATTAAAAAATAAAACTAATGACCAAATTGAAAATTTAGACATTTCTTCATGTTTCTCCAGCCAAAAACAGCCATTAAAGAGTCCCACTAAGCTGGTTTTTCATATTCCTGCTACAAGTAAGTTCAATCTTGGTTATTTCTTGCAATTTTTGTGATTCTGATACTTTTACAACTAGGTCCAACTATTGAATTCATTAGTTTTTGATTCTATGAGTGATTTTGAAAGTTTCCATGGATAAGTGCTAGAAGTCTATGATGAATAAACATGGATTTGAAGCTTTAATTTTGTAATGTGATGATTTTATTAAGTGATTTTAATAGAAATTAATTTTTGGGACCTAATTGTGAAAGAATTAAGAATTAGGGTTTTGTGTTGAAATTCTAAATACCAAAGGTGGTGTGGTAGTTTAGAATGATGGAATAAATTGTTAATTGAGAAAAATTAGTTCAATTGATAGGTTAATTGATTAGGGACTAAATTGTAAAAATTGTAAAATTTGGGGTAAAAGTATAATTTCAAAAATTAAAGGACATAAATTGTGAAGTGAATTAGAATTGAATTAGATGCTAATAAATGAAAAATTTTATATTATAGACCAATAGTTGAAAGAAAGTCGTGAAAAAAGAGAAAATAGTTGATTAGTCTTTGAATTTTCCACACTTCTGCAAATTACCCCAGGTAAGTTCATATGATTAAAATTTGTGATTTATTGTTAAATTAGAGATTATATAATGTATTATTTCATATATTTGTTATGGAATTATGATTATTTTGATAAAATAAAAATCGAAGCAAAAGTTCAAATTGAGTAGAACGCTGGATTGAGTACGATTATTCTGTAACCAGGGATGAATTAATGGATAAGGCCATGGTTGGACCATGGCATAGTGTGAATGTAAGACCATAGCTGGGCTATGACATTTCAGTAAAAACACCATAATTGGGTTATAGCATCGTGAACGTAGGATTATGGTTGGACCATGGAAGTATATGTGTAAAAGTGTAAGACAATAGCTGGGCTATGGCATCGTGATAAAGTGCAAGACCATGGCAGAGCCATGGCAATATATGTGTAAGACCAAAGTTGGACTATGGCATCAAGCAAACGATGTACTCAATTCCATAAGACGTTTTCTAATTTGATTGACAATGGTAAGTGTTATTTGAATTAAAGTAATGAAATATTGAGCTCAATCAAGTGAACTCATCATTTGGAATTGTGGATGAAAGGGAATATTAGTGAAACACTTGTTTATTTATTTATTATTGTGTGTGTTCAGTAAGATTTCATAAGCTTACTACTGTGTGTTTAATGTTCTGTGTAGATTGACGTTAGTTTGGTGGATAGGATCAACATATCAGAGCACACTATCCAGATTTCATCGGTAGAATTTTTGAATTACAACTATGGTTTATATGGCATGTATAGGGTTGAATGGTAAATTGTTAAACTTAAGTTAAGTATGTGAATGATGTATAAGTATATAAATGTATGTTAGTATGTATATATTTAGTTAATAACTATGGTAGAATATTGAATGAGGTTATTTTGATGAGTCTAGAAAAAATGAATTTTATGATAAGTACATTCTATAAAAAAATGACTTTTAACTTGTATTGGTTGTTGGATTGGAGAATATTAGTAAATGAAAGTATTGTGTGCAGGTTGATTGTGTAAAGGGTGAGAAAAGTGGCTTTAAAATGACCTATTTTCGTCCACACGGGTAGACACACAGGCGTGTGTTATGATCGTGTGTGACACATGGCCTGGCACATGGGCATGTGATCCAGCCGTGTGTCCCCTGCAACTTAAATTTGAGAAACAGAATGTTCAGGATTAAGCACACGGGCAGAGACACGGGCATGTGTCTTAGCCATGTGTGCTACACGGCCTAAAACACGGGCGTGCGTCTTAGCTGTGTGAAAACTGCATCTTCATGTTTGCAAGTTAGAGAGTTGCACGGGTGAGGGGCACGGTCGTATGACCTATGTCACTTGGCCGTGTGAGCCACACGGCCCACCTACACGGGCGTGTGACCCCTGTAAATGAGAAAAAATTTTAAATTTCAGGAAAATTTTTCCTATGTTCTCGGTTTAGTCCCGGCTTGATCCTGATGCTTATTTTGGGCCTCGAGCGTTTATCCTAGGGGCGTTAGGGTTAAGACCGGAAAATGAATAGTTATTAATATGAATTATATGTAAATTGTAGTGACCTGATAGTCGAGTAACCAAAAAATATATTTTCGGTCTCCGTTTATATAAAACTGAATCGTAAATATTTACTAAAAATATGTACGAAGCTAGTTGTGCATCTAATTGGGTTTTATTTAGGTGAATTTGATTTAATTAGAAGCATTTGGGGAAAAGGGATTAGATTGTAATAGGTGTGAAAGTTTAATTAAAGATCAAAGAAAATAAAAAGGATTAAAAAAGCAATTATGCCATTTTTAATTGATGAGGCGGCATAAGCATAGATTTTTTTTGTGTGATAAAATATATTATTATTTTATGTTAATATATAATATTATATTATATAATAAGGTTAAAAAAAAAGAGAGAAGAAACAGAGAAGAAAACGAAACAGAGAGCAGGGGAAAGAAAGAAAAAGAGAAAAGAAAGAAGAAAAGGGTAAATTGAAAGTTTAAAGCTTAGAGTTTAATTTGGTAAGTTAATTTAGTCCTTTTCTTTTAATTTTGATGTTTTATAAGTTTTAGAACAAAGTTTTGATGAATTTAAGTTGAAGTTTTTGAAGTTTTAAAGTTGTTGAATATAGCATATGATGAATAAAATGATGAATTAGTGGTTTAATTGAAAGAATTTGAAGTTAGAATTGGATAAAGGACTTAATTGCAAAACAAGCTATAAGAAAACAGTTTTGGAACAGCAGCAGTAGAGTAAGTTTGAAAATTCACCAAAAATCGTAGAAGAGGAATTAGAAGTTGAGTGAGATATGAAATTAAAGCTTATTGAGTCTATTTTCATATGAAAGAAACAGAGAAAGCAAATAAATTCTGTAGTTTGAGATATTTAGATTTTGGTGAGACTAGTTTAGGGTGATTTCGAAATCCCCTGTTCTGACTTTGGAAAATCATAAAAAATTGGATAAAAATAATTAGGGGCTTAAATTTATATGTTAGAATCCTTAATGAGTCTATTTTTAATAGAAATAAATGAGAACATCATCTGAATTCTGTATAAAGAGATAATTAATTTTTAGTGAAGAAGGGTCAGAACTGCCAGACAGCAGAATAGGGGTGACTTTGATGAATAAACTGTACTAATTGGCTAAGCTAAAAATTCTGAATATTTTATGGTATTAATATATGTGAGTCTAGTTTCAGGAAACAATTACGGTTCTTCATTTGGAGTTATGTAGCTCTGGAAATAAATAATTTTGTGACTATGACACAAAAGGACAGCTTTGAATAAGTTTATGAGTAAAGTATTAAATTGAAATGTGAGTAAAAGTAAGAAAGGATGAATTTATCATAAAATACATGTTTATTTTATTAAATAGTACAGGAAATTATTTTATTATTTTTAACATATAAATGTTATGTGTTTATATGAAATTGAAGAAAAAGAAAAGGAAGGAAAGGACCGAATCGAAGGAAAAGGAAAAGAGAAGGTTAAAGAGTGAAGGAAGAAGAACTTATATCACCTCAATAGTTTGTTGTAAGTACTACAAGAATTTTAAATTATTGTTATTTATCTTTTTTGAAATATTTATCTGAATCATTTAAATATATGAGATTCAGCTTTAATGCCCAAGTAGACGAAATTTAGAACTACTGGGATATTAGTGGCATGCCATTAAGGAACTTTAGCGCGTTCTCTGATATTAGCACGTTGGTGCTCTCTGATATTAGCACGTTGGTGCTCTCTGATATTAGCACGTTGGTGCTCTCTGATATTAGCACGTCAGTGCTCTCTGATTATTAGCACATTGGTGCTCTCCGATTATTAGCACGTCAGTGCTCTCTGTTCACTTGTGCATCATAATGCACCTCTGTATTTGTTCCGTATATCCGGTGTGTTCTAGGAAGTCTACTTTGGGCCAATATTGTGAATTGAGAATAAAAGTGAATTACTGATGTGTTAAGGTAAGTTTTATGCCTTACAGAAGATAAGTTAAATTTACTTAAAGCAATGCATAGTTAAAGAGACTTATATGTGAGTAAATATGCAATAATTGATTGAGTTTAAAATATTCTGTTATGATTGCTTAATTAATTATTCTTGTAGTGCTTACTAAACCTTCACTGGCTTAACGCGTTTATTTTAACGCGTAGGTACAAATAGACTAGAAGAGAAGTCCAACTAGAAGATCTCTCATCTCATCACATCTTCAAGGACTACAAAAGTAGGTACTATATTTTGTGTTAAAATGGCATGTACATAGGTGTTATTTTGGTCACTTAAAATTACTACATGACTTTTATTGTAAAGAATGATATTTGGTATTTTGATGTTATAAGTAGAATCTAAATATGTTTAAATATGAATTTGCATTGATTGAATTGTTGGATTTTGGAATTGGTTGAATTGGTTATATTTGGAATGAATATGGTTTTAATTGCAGGGGGTTATAGGTGAAAATAAGCAGAAATGCTGTCGAAATTTTTATAAAATAAAAAAAAAACATATATATTTTCGCTAGTTTTGTAGAATGTTTGAACAAGTTCCATTCCCCGTTAAATATATGCTTTGGCTTCAAGAGCCCAATATAGGAATTAAATTACTAAATTATATCAGGAAGGTAATTTTTTATTTATAAGTAATTAGGAAATTTGACTAATATGTTCGGTAATGCCTTGTAACCCTGTTCCGGCGACGGTTTAGGGTTAGAGGGTGTTACATTTATTGGTATCAGAGCCTAGGATTTCTGAATTCTTGGGTGAGTATGAGTCTATTTGTACATGCCATTTTATAAATTGATGTGATGAGATGAGTTTTAGTTATTTAATTGTGTAATTTATGAATATTGTAGAAACTTAAAGATGTCAAATAGATCTCGTGAAGAGTCAGAAAATGAAGTAGAGAGCAGGGCGCCAAACCTTGATAGGGAAAGAGATCAACATAGAGCCCAAGTTCGAAGTGAATCAGTAAACTTAGGAGATGATAGAGAGCCTGAATTGGAAGAAAGAACTCAATCTGAAACTGAACCAATACTGGCTAGAGAAGAAATTCCGATTGCAACTTTGTTACAGACAATGAATCAGTTATTGCAGCAAGTTGTGAGAACTAATAATGCTCCATCTGTTCCACCACTATCTTCTCCTATTATTGCTCCACATCCACAACCATCTATAACCAGTCATCGATCTCCCTTGGAGAAAATTAGAAAATATGGAGCTGAAGAATTTAAAGGAAAGAAAGATGATGACCCAGCTGAGGCTGAGGAATGGTTAGAGAACAGTCAAAGAATATTTGAAGAATTGCAGTGTACAGGGGATGAAAAGTTGAAATGTGCAGTATCTTTATTAAAGGGTGAGGCTTATCAATGGTGGACCACTGTCATGAATATCCATCCTGCAGAGAAAATTAATTGGGATTTCTTTGTATCTGAATTTAGAAAGAAATATGTGAGTCAACTTTATCTTGAGAAGAAGAAAAGAGAATTTCTGGATCTGAAATAGAATAACATGTCTGTTGCTGAATATGAACGTGAATTTATCAGATTGAGTAAATATGCAAAGGAATTAATAGTAAATGAAGCAGATATGTGCAGAAGATTTGAGTGGGGATTGAATGAAGAGATTTATGTTCCTCTTATACCATTACATCTACAAGAATTTCCTATTTTGGTTGATAGAGCACAACGACTGGAAGAAGGGTTAGCTCGTTCAAAAGAAAAGAGTTTTGGGAAGAGACTAGCCACTAGTTCAGCACCACCATCGTTTTCAAAAAGAGTAAGGGATTTTAGAGATTCTAGATACAGTTCTCCTACTGTTGGGCAAAGATCCAGAATTCAGACAAGACAAACTCAGCAGACGACCTCTATGGGTAGTACTGGGGGTTCTAAAAGAAAACCAACACCATCATCATGTGAGCACTGTGGAAAGTGTCATTGGGGAGAATGTCGACTGAATTCCCGAGCCTGTTTTCGATGTGGGTCAAAAGATCATTTAATCAGAGACTGTCCGAAGATGTCAGAAAGTGTTACAGAACAGTCTGTGAGAGGTAACTCGGTTTCGCAAAGAGGTAGACAACCTGGAATTTCTGGTGGCACTAGTAGTGGTACGAGATTGGTGAGGGAAACAACTGATAGATCTGAATCCCGAAGGCCTCGAACTTATGCTATCAGAAAACGAGAAGAGGGAGGCGCTCCTGATGTGATTACTGGTACATTCTCTTTATTTGATTCTTCTGTAATTGCATTAATTGATCCTGGCTCTACACATTCATATATATGCATTGCATTAGTGAAAGAAAGAGAGTTACAAGTAGAACTTACAGAATACGAAATAGTAGTTACTAATCCTTTCGGGCAAAGTGAGAAAGTTAATAAAGTATGTAGAAGATGTCCCTTAAAAATTCATGATTATGAGTTTCCAGCAGACCTTATGGCACTTACGTTTTATGAGTTCGATGTGATATTGGGTATGGACTGGTTGTCAGAACATGGGGTTATGGTTGATTGCGGAAGAAAAAGAATTTCCTTGAGAACTTCAGATGGAGATGAAGTGATTGTAACTGGTGAAAAATATAGTGCATTGACGAATGTGGTGTGTGCAATGAAGGCTTCTAAGATGATGAGAAGAGGATGTACTGCTTTTCTTGCTTACATTTTAGATACTCGTACAACGAATTCTGAGATTGAAAAGATACCAGTGGTTCGAGATTTTATTAATGTGTTTCCAGAGGAGTTACCGGGTTTACCTCCAGAAAGAGAAGTAGAGTTTGGGATTGAGTTAATTCCAGGCACTGCACAGATATCTATAGCACCTTACCGGATGGCACCTACTGAGTTGAAAGAATTGAAAACGCAGCTACAAGAATTATTGGACAAGGGATTTGTACGTCCTAGTATATCACCATGGGGAGCACCAGTATTGTTTGTAAATAAGAAAGACGGGTCTTTGAGGCTTTGTATAGATTACCGTCAGTTGAATAAAGTGACTATAAAGAACAAATATCCATTGCCCAGGATTGATGATTTGTTTGATCAGTTAAAAGGAGCTAGTGTATTTTCTAAAATTGATCTCAGATCGGGGTATTATCAGTTACGGGTGAAAGAATCTGATGTGTCGAAAACTGCATTTAGGACTCGGTACGGTCATTATGAATTCTTGGTTATGCTATTTGGATTGACTAATGCTCCAGCTGCTTTCATGGATCTTATGAATAGAATTTTTCAGCCTTATTTAGATCAGTTTGTGGTTGTATTTATAGATGACATTCTAGTGTATTCAAAAGGTGAAGAAGAGCATGATAAACATCTCTGAATTGTGCTACAGATTTTGAGAGAAAAGCAATTGTATGCTAAATTGAGTAAGTGTGAATTTTGGTTAAAAGAAGTCGCTTTTCTGGGACATATAGTATCGGCAGAGGGTATTCGGGTAGATCCCAAGAAGGTAGAAGCTATACTTGAATGGAAACCACCAAAGAATGTGACAGAAGTAAAGAGTTTTCTCGGATTGGCTGGTTACTATAGAAGATTTGTTGAAGGATTCTCTATGATTGCATCTCCATTAACGAAATTGTTGCAGAAAAATGTAAAATTTGAATGGACAGAAAGGTGTCAGCAAAGTTTTGAAAAATTAAAAGCAGCATTAACAAAAGCTCCTGTGTTGGTTCAACCAGAATCTGGTAAGGAGTACGTGGTTTTCAGTGATGCTTCATACAATGGTTTAGGCTGTGTGCTAATGCAAGGAGGAAAGGTAGTAGCATATGCTTCTAGGCAATTGAAGCCACACGAAAAGAACTACCCGACGCATGATCTTGAATTGGCTGCAGTGGTGTTTGCGCTAAAAATATGGAGACATTATTTATACGGGGAAAAATGTTATATCTACACTGACCATAAGAGTTTGAAGTATTTGTTGACTCAGAAGGATTTGAATTTGAGACAGAGAAGATGGGTTGAATTGATAAAGGATTATGATTTAATTATTGATTACCATCCAGGTAAGGCTAATGTTGTTGCTGATGCTTTAAGCCGAAAATCTCTATTTGCTTTGCGAGCTATGAATACCCGATTGTCTTTGGTTGATAATGGTTCAATCATAGCTGAATTGAGAGCTAAACCCACATTTTTACAGCAAATACGTGAAGCTCAAAAGAATGATGAGAAGTTACAGGTTAAATGGGCACAGTGTGAGTCAAGTACTGATTCTGAATTTCAGGTTGGAATTGATGGTTGTATGTTATTCAAAGGTAGGATATGTGTACCTCAGAATTCAGAACTCATACAGAAGATTTTATACGAGGCTCAC
The DNA here is from genome assembly GCA_005393395.2 of Gossypium australe. Taxonomy (NCBI): domain Eukaryota; kingdom Viridiplantae; phylum Streptophyta; class Magnoliopsida; order Malvales; family Malvaceae; genus Gossypium; species Gossypium australe. The sequence goes on from CM016619.1 coordinate 12,262,113, forward strand.
AACGGTATTATGTCTGTACATCCGGGGAGTAATAAAATGTATAATGATCTGAAAAAGATGTATTGGTGGCCAGGAATGAAACGGGATATCTCTGAGTTTGTATCAAGATGTTTAATATGTCAGCAAGTTAAAGCTGAACATCAGGTACCTTTAGGATTACTTCAGCTAATTACTATACCGGAATGGAAATGGGAAAGAATCACTATGGATTTTGTATCGGGGTTGCCGTTGTCTCCGAAGAAAAAGGATGCTATTTGGGTGATTGTTGACCGATTGACAAAATCAGTGCACTTTATTCCGGTACGTATGGATTATTCTTTAGATAAACTGGTTGAACTGTATATATCTGAGATTATCAGGCTACATGGAGTGCCTGTCTCCATTATATCAGATAGAGATCCCCGATTTACGTCTCGTTTCTGGGATAAATTGCAAGAAGCTTTAGGTACTCAGTTGTATTTCAGTACTACATTTCATCCTCAGATAGATGGCCAATCTGAGCGTGTAATTCAAGTATTGAAAGATATGCTCCAATGTTGTATACTAGAGTTTGAAGGTAATTGGGAGAGGTATCTGCCTTTGATTGAATTTGCTTACAATAACAGTTATCAGTCCAGTATTAAAATGGCTCCGTATGAAGCTTTGTATGGTAGAAAGTGTAGAACACCGTTATATTGGACAGAGCTTAGTGAAAAGAAAATACATGGGGTTGATTTGATCCAAGAAACAGAAGAAAAAGTAAAAGTCATTCGAAATAGTTTGAAAGCAGCATTTGATCGTCAAAAATCTTATGCTGATCTTAAAAGAAAAGATATTGAATATAATGTGGGTGAAAAAGTATTTTTGAAAGTGTCGCCATGGAAAAAAATTCTCCGATTTGGGAAGAAAGGCAAGCTCGGTCCAAGATTCATTGGGCCGTATGAGATCTTAGAACGGGTTGGTCCAGTTGCTTATCGGATAGCCTTACCACCGGAATTGGATAGAATTCACAATGTTTTTCATGTCTCAATGTTACGAAGATACCGGTCTGATCCATCTCATGTGATTACTCCTGAAGTAATAGAAATTCAACCGGATTTAACTTATGAAGAGGAGCCAATTAAGATACTTGCTCGAGAGGTAAAGGAATTGAGAAACAAACGGGTTCCGTTGGTAAAAGTGTTGTGGAGACATCATAATTCGGAAGAAGCAACATGGGAAAGTGAGGAAACAATGAGACATCAATATCCGCAGTTATTTACGTCAGGTAAATTTCGAGGACGAAATTTATTAAGCGGGGGAGAATTGTAGTGACCCGATAGTCGAGTAACCGAAAAATATATTTTCGGTCTCCGTTTTCATAAAACTGAATCATAAATATTTACTAAAAATATGTACGAAGCTAGTTGTGCATCTAATTGGGTTTTATTTAGGTGAATTTGATTTAATTAGAAGCATTTGGGGAAAAGGGATTAGATTGTAATAGGTGTGAAAGTTTAATTAAAGATTAAAGAAAATAAAAAGGATTAAAAAAGCAATTATGCCATTTTTAATTGATGAGGCGGCATAAGCATAGATTTTTTTTGTGTGATAAAATATTATTATTTTATGTTAATATAATATAATATTATATATATAATAAGGTTAAAAAAAAAGAGAGAGAAGAAACAGAGAAGAAAACGAAACAGAGAGCAGGGGAAAGAAAGAAAAAGAGAGAAAAGAAAGAAGAAAAGGGTAAATTGAAAGTTTAAAGCTTAGAGTTTAATTTGGTAAGTTAATTTAGTCCTTTTCTTTTAATTTTGATGTTTTATAAGTTTTAGAACAAAGTTTTGATGAATTTAAGTTGAAGTTTTTGAAGTTTTAAAGTTGTTGAATATAGCATATGATGAATAAAATGATGAATTAGTGGTTTAATTGAAAGAATTTGAAGTTAGAATTGGATAAAGGACTTAATTGCAAAACAAGCTATAAGAAAATATTTTTGGAACAGCAGCAGTAGAGTAAGTTTGAAAATTCACCAAAAATCGTAGAAGAGGAATTAGAAGTTGAGTGAGATATGAAATTAAAGCTTATTGAGTCTATTTTCATATGAAAGAAACAGAGAAAGCAAATAAATTCTGTAGTTTGAGATATTTAGATTTTGGTGAGACTAGTTCAGGGTGATTTCGAAATCCCCTGTTCTGACTTTGGAAAATCATAAAAAATTGGATAAAAATAATTATGGGCTTAAATTTATATGTTAGAATCCTGAATGAGTCTATTTTTAATAGAAATAAATGAGAACATCATCTGAATTCTGTATGAAGAGATAATTAATTTTTAGTGAAGAAGGGTCAGAACTGCCAGACAGCAGAATAGGGGTGACTTTGATGAATAAACTGTACTAATTGGCTAAGCTAAAAATTCTGAAAATTTTATGGTATGAAATATGTGAGTCTAGTTTCAGGAAACAATTACGGTTCTTCATTTGGAGTTATGTAGCTCTGGAAATAAATAATTTTGTGACTATGACACAAAAGGACAGCTTTGAATAAGTTTATGAGTAAAGTATTAAATTGAAATGTGAGCAAAAGTAAGAAAGGATGAATTTATCATAAAATACATGTTTATTTTATTAAATAGTACAGGAAATTATTTTATTATTTTTAACATATAAATGTTATGTGTTTATATGAAATTGAAGAAAAAGAAAAGGAAGGAAAGGACCGAATCGAAGGAAAAGGAAAAGAGAAGGTTAAAGAGTGAAGGAAGAAGAACTTATATCACCTCAATAGTTTGTTGTAAGTACTACAAGAATTTTAAATTATTGTTATTTATCTTTTTTGAAGTATTTATCTGAATCATTTAAATATATGAGATTCAGCTTTAATGCCCAAGTAGACGAAATTTAGAACTACTGGGATATTAGTGGCATGCCATTAAGGAACTTTAGCGCGCTCTCTGATATTAGCACGTTGGTGCTCTCTGATATTAGCACGTTGGTGCTCTCTGATATTAGCACGTTGGTGCTCTTTGATTATTAGCACGTCAGTGCTCTCTGATTATTAGCACATTGGTGCTCTCCGATTATTAGCACGTCAGTGCTCTCTGTTCACTTGTGCATCATAATGCACCTCTGTATTTGTTCCGTATATCCGGTGTGTTCTAGGAAGTCTACTTTGGGCCAATATTGTGAATTGAGAATAAAAGTGAATTACTGATGTGTTAAGGTAAGTTTTATGCCTTACAGAAGATAAGTTAAATTTACTTAAAGCAATGCATAGTTAAAGAGACTTATATGTGAGTAAATATGCAATAATTGATTGAGTTTAAAATATTCTGTTATGATTGCTTAATTAATTATTCTTGTAGTGCTTACTAAGCCTTCACTGGCTTAACGCGTTTATTTTTAACGCGTAGGTACAAATAGACTAGAAGAGAAGTCCAACTAGAAGATCTCTCATCTCATCACATCTTCAAGGACTACAAAAGTAGGTACTATATTTTGTGTTAAAATGGCATGTACATAGGTGTTATTTTGGTCACTTAAAATTACTACATGACTTTTATTGTAAAGAATGATATTTGGTATTTTGATGTTATAAGTAGAATCTAAATATGTTTAAATATGAATTTGCATTGATTGAATTGTTGGATTTTGGAATTGGTTGAATTGGTTATATTTGGAATGAATATGGTTTTAATTGCAGGGGGTTATAGGTGAAAATAAGCAGAAATGCTGTCGAAATTTTTATAAAATAAAAAAAAAACATATATATATTTTCGCTAGTTTTGTAGAATGTTTGAACAAGTTCCATTCCCCGTTAAATATATGCTTTGGCTTCAAGAGCCCAATATAGGAATTAAATTACTAAATTATATCATGAAGGTAATTTTTTATTTATAAGTAATTAGGAAATTTGACTAATATGTTCGGTAATGCCTTGTAACCCTGTTCCGGCGACGGTTTAGGGTTAGAGGGTGTTACATTTATTGGTATCAGAGCCTAGGATTTCTGAATTCTTGGGTGAGTATGAGTCTATTTGTACATGCCATTTTATAAATTGATGTGATGAGATGAGTTTTAGTTATTTAATTGTGTAATTTATGAATATTGTAGAAACTTAAAGATGTCAAATAGATCTCGTGAAGAGTCAGAAAATGAAGTAGAGAGCAGGGCGCCAAACCTTGATAGGGAAAGAGATCAACATAGAGCCCAAGTTCGAAGTGAATCAGTAAACTTAGGAGATGATAGAGAGCCTGAATTGGAAGAAAGAACTCAATCTGAAACTGAACCAATACTGGCTAGAGAAGAAATTCCGATTGCAACTTTGTTACAGACAATGAATCAGTTATTGCAGCAAGTTGTGAGAACTAATAATGCTCCATCTGTTCCACCACTATCTTCTCCTATTATTGCTCCACATCCACAACCATCTATAACCAGTCATCGATCTCCCTTGGAGAAAATTAGAAAATATGGAGCTGAAGAATTTAAAGGAAAGAAAGATGATGACCCAGCTGAGGCTGAGGAATGGTTAGAGAACAGTCAAAGAATATTTGAAGAATTGCAGTGTACAGGGGATGAAAAGTTGAAATGTGCAGTATCTTTATTAAAGGGTGAGGCTTATCAATGGTGGACCACTGTCATGAATATCCATCCTGCAGAGAAAATTAATTGGGATTTCTTTGTATCTGAATTTAGAAAGAAATATGTGAGTCAACTTTATCTTGAGAAGAAGAAAAGAGAATTTCTGGATCTGAAACAGAATAACATGTCTGTTGCTGAATATGAACGTGAATTTATCAGATTGAGTAAATATGCAAAGGAATTAATAGTAAATGAAGCAGATATGTGCAGAAGATTTGAGTGGGGATTGAATGAAGAGATTTATGTTCCTCTTATACCATTACATCTACAAGAATTTCCTATTTTGGTTGATAGAGCACAACGACTGGAAGAAGGGTTAGCTCGTTCAAAAGAAAAGCGGTCCATAGCTGAGTATGAAAGAGAGTTTGTATACATCAGCACATATGCTCGAGATATTGTACCAACTGAGGAGGAAATGTGTATTTGATTCGAGGAAGGGCTAAATGATGAGATCAGAATGATGATTGGGGCACAGAGATACGTGAATTTGTTGGTCTATCAGGTCGTGCTCAAAAGATAGAAGAGATGTATAATAGAAAGATGGAACGAGAAAGAAGAAGTAAAGAATCTTATAAGAGAAGTTCTTCAAAATCATTCTCAACATTTCCGACTAAAAAGTTTAGAGACAATTCAGGTCGATCTGCCTCAATGTCGGAACGATCGAACAAGAACAGAGCAACTCCACAAGAATTTGGGGTAGCCACTAAACCTGCAGCCAGTGTTAGTAGTGCGTAGAATGTTCCCAGGCCTAGATGTAAATATTAGGGGAAACCACACCCCGGTGAATGGAGACGCAAGACAGGAGCTTGCTACAAATGTGGGGCCACTGATCATTTTATTCGAGATTTTCCTCAACTGCTTGAAGAAGAGGGAGAACAAAAAGAGAGACAATCAATTACTTCTTAAAAAGGCAAACGTTTGGGTCAAAGCAGCCCCAATCAGAAATTATGCCATCTACACGTACATATGCCATCCGAGCGAGAGAGGAAGCTTCAGCACAAGATATAATAGCTGGTACTTTCTATCTTTTTGATGATTCTGTGTATACATTAATTGATCTCGGGTGTACACATTCATATGTTTGTACTGCATTAGTGATAAACTGTAATTATAACATATTTTAATCCCACATTTAGCTTGTTTTTGGATGATTTATCCCTCAATTAATGTAAAAAGGTGCCCTTAATCCTTTCTTTTCATGTCTTATACCCAGGAAAGAACCCGAGGATGAAAAGAACACAAAACGAGCCCAAAACGGAGTAAATGGGCCATATCACGAAATTCACATGGCCTGGCCCAAAGAGCGCACGGCCGTGCCTTGTCATGCATCTAGAACACAGCCTCACCCCGACTTACACGGCCGTGCCTTAAATTAGAAATCCGAACACTGTCTGAAGTCGAACCACACGGGCGTGTGATATGGCCGTGCCCCTGTCATGGCTTTAGACAATTTTAGTTGGAAAAGGATATTTAGGGAGAGAGAATCGCATTCCAAGAGCCTATAAATACCCCCTAAGTACCACCGTTGAAGGGGCATCGAGCTAGGCCAAGGAGCCAAGCCGGAAAGATCAGAATTGAGAGGAATTACTCGAAGTTAGCCAGTTGATCCATCCCAAGAGCCGGGATTCCACTCAAAACGGCGAAATTCTCCTTCAATTCCTTCAGGGAGTTTTAGGGATTTCTTATGTTTTGTTTTATCTTTTCTCTTGAGATGTTTTCTTTATTTGTTATGAACTAAATCCCTCAGATACCTGAAGGGGATGAAACCTAGATGAATCTTGTTATTGTTTTCTGAATTATATGATAAATACTTAGTTTGTTCTTAATTATGTGTGCTTAATCCAAATTTGATGTGCTTAGGTGGAGGAGGAATAGACCCTACCTAAGAGTAGATCTAGCATAATTAAGCGGAATGGATCGAACGCCTAGAGATAGGGTTACGAGATTTTACCGGATTAGGGTGAAACCTAATATGGGATATCCATAGATCGATTTACTGCTATTCTAGGGGGTTATTATAAGAGAACGAGAGTTCCACTAATTAACCTAGGGTTAGACGCTATTCGCCTCGAGAGAGGGTTTAATATACGTTAGGGAGTCCTACGGATTAAACTAAGTGAATAAATCGTATGGTTCAGTGTTAAATAACAAGTGAAGTCTAGGTGGATTCTTCTTGAGGGTATCGTTGTGATCAACTGAGTTTTTCTTCTAGTTATTTCCCAATTCGTTCTTTTTGTCTTTGTGTCTTTAGCTTAGTAGTCGTTAATTTAGATTAAAGCAACTTCACTTTATTTTAGGCTAAATAATAAAAAGAAAGTTAGTATTAGTACTTTTAGTTCCTTTGGGTTCGACAACCCGGTCTTGCCTAAGCTATACTACTGTTCGATAGGTACACTTGCCTTTAATCGTTGTCAGAGTTTAAAGCTCTGATTTCATCGATCAAGTTTTTGGCGCCGTTGCCGGGGAACTAAAATATTAAGAACACTCTATTTTTATTACTTTAGCCATTATTTTTATTCTTCGCAATTTATTTTTCTTTAGGTTAAAATTTTAATTTTTGCTAAATTTTCTTTCTTTTTCTTTTCTTGGCAGGTACCTCTAGGTTATGACTAGAAGGAACCCGACATGACATTTGTTATACGATAGTGAAATAGAAGCTACCGTTCGTAGGACTCGCAGAGAAATCAGGCGAGCCCTAAACTACACAGAGGAAGATCAAGAAGACAGATCCAATCCTACTGAAAGGATAGACGAGAATAATCCACCACCACATGATGTGGGGGAACATAATGCTCCACGTACCATGTTTGATTATGCTAACCGCATTTAATAGGAGCAGAATCTAGTATTGTTAGGCCTGCTATAGCTGCTAAGAATTTTGAATTAAAGCCTAACACAATACAAATGATTCAACAGTTTGTTCAATTTGATGGTTTGCAGGACGAAGATCCAAACACTCATATAGCTAATTTTTTAGAGTTCTGTGATACCTTCAAAATAAATGGCGTTTCTGATGATGCCATACGTCTTCAGTTGTTCCCTTTTTCATTAAGGAATAAAGCCCCTCGTTACCACGAGGGTCAATCACTACATAGGAACAAATGACCGAAAAGTTTTTATTGAAATATTTCCCACCGGCCAAAATGGCCAAATTACGGAATGATATCTCTTCTTTTGTGTAGATGGATTTAGAGACATTATACGACGCATGGGAGAGATACAAAGATCTCTTGAGAAGGTGTCCATACCATGGTTTACCCCTATGGCTACAAGTCCAAACTTTCTACAATGGTGTAAACCCTTCCACGAGGCAACTAATTGATTCAGCCGCCGGTGGAACTTTGAACAACAGAACTCCTGAAGCAGCCTACGAGTTCATTGAGGAAATGTCACTGAATAATTATCAGTGGCAAGTTACAAGGACGGAACCGACAAAATCAGCTAGAGTTTACAATCTTGAGGCGATAACCATGCTATCAACACAGGTAGAGATGATGAATAAAAAAATTGATAGTTTGTGTTCTTCGCAGGCACAACCAGTCATGCAGTGCAACGCAAATGGAACTGTGGCGAATCCTGAGTACCCACCCTACCAACCGGATGTAGAGAGCGAACAGATGAACTATATAGGTAAGAATTTCAGATCCAATAATAATCCTTATAGTAATACTTACAATCCAGGTTGGAGGAACCAGCCAAATTTTTCATGGGGAGGTCAAGGAAATCAAAGGTAACAACCTCCTCAAAACTTCCAAAATCAGCCCTATCCGCAAGAAAAGAAGCCAAACCTCGAAGAGATGCTGACAAAATTTATGACAAACATGGAAAACTGTTTCCACGAGACTGAGAGAACAATTAAAGACAACGAGAAACGAGTCGGGGAACTTACTAAGTCAGTCAAGGAAGTCACTAATGCAGTCGAGCAACTCGCGAAGCTAATGTCTGAACGACCGCAAGGAGGTCTACCAAGTAACACCGAGATTAACCCTAAGGAGCAAATTCAAGCCATCACAGATCATGATAGCAAAGGGTTAGACGAACCAAACCAAGAGGTAGACGAAGGTAAAATAGAGGTAACGCAAGAAAACCCGAAACCGGTAGTCAAATAGTACCAACCTCGTATACCTTATCCCGAAGCGACAAAAAGAGACGATTCAGAAGAACAGTTTGGTAAGTTTCTTAAACTTTTAAAGAAATTACATATTAACTTACCTCTTCTTGAAGCTCTTTTTCAGATGCCAGGCTCGAGGAAATTTCTAAGACAGCTCTTGATAAACAAACGCAAAATAGATAAAGAGCACCGTGAAATTAAACGCAACATGCTAGGCAATGTTACAGAATAAACTACCGCGAAAGCTAAAAGATCCAGGGAGTTTTACTATTCCATGTTTAATTGGTAGTTTAACTATTGATAATGCGTTAGCTGATTTAGGGGCAAGCATATATTTCATGCCCTATACATTATTTAAACGACTAGGTCTAGGGAAGCCCAAACAAACTAGGATGAGCATTCAATTAGCTGATAAAACGGTTAGAATTCCTAGGGTCATTATCGAAGATGTTTTGGTCAAAATCGATAAATTCGTTTTCCCAGTAGATTTTGTTGTTTTAGACATGGATGAGGATAATTCAATACCCTTAATTTTAGGAAGACCCTTCCTAGCAACTGCTAAGACTAAAATTGATGTTGCCACAGGCGAACTCATACTTTGTGTAGGTGACGAATCAATTAGTCTTCAAGCCCTTGATTCGACCAGGATAACAATCGATGAAGGTAAGAAAGAAAATTCATTTGATAATCAATTTGTGCAACTTTCATCGCAGGAAACACCACAAGGATATAATCTTGAGCCAAAACCCCAATTCGACAAAGAGGAATTACATAAGGAACAAAGCCTTAGGGTCGACAAATTAAAAGAGCAGAAGACACACGTCAAAGAAGAACCAGGACCACACGAAGTAAAACCAGAGGAACCACCAGAAAAGCTCATATGAATATCAAATCACTTCAAAATAGGAGATCAGGTACTGTTAGACTACACAGATCCTCACATCATCATAGCAGACCTGAAAACAAAAGGGAGAAACTCCTATTAAGGTACACGATATCTTCCCCCATGGAATAGTCAAGGTGAGTAATCCAACATTCGGCACTTTTAAGGTAAACGCTTCTTAGCTTAAACTTTACCAACAAAACAGAACTGCAAGCATGAGGGAAGATATTCAAACCTTTAAACCGCCCTAATTTTTACAATTACAAGGAAAAGTCTAGCTTAAGACTATAAACGAGCGCTTCTCGGGAGGCAACCCGAGCACTAACATTATTTTCTTTCAATTTTATTTTCAGTTTCTTTATTTCCCCTCTTTCTTTTCTCTTAAAACTAACCAAAAGTGCAGAATTTCAAGGTCACACGGTCTGACACACGACCTTGTCTGTGACCGTGTGGACCACCAGAATACCTGTACTGACTTATCAGAGCCCGTACGAGTCAGATCCAACCACTTTTCAACATCACAGATCCAACCGCCACCTCACGGGCTTCGTAAAAGTGGCACGCGCGTGCCTCTCGACCGTGTGAAGCTACTGACTTACACACTACAGGCAGAACACGCCCGTGCTCCTCAACCGTGCGAGGCTACTGACTTGTCGACCACTGGTAGAACACGCCCGTGTCGCCCAACCGTGCTAACATTCTAACTTCACATACACGGGCGTGGTTAGCAGAAGAACGGCTAAGAAGATTCAACACGCACAGACACACGGCTGTGCGGGACGGTCGTGTAAATTGACACGCCCTAGGTCCACAGGCGTGGGAACGTGGCAGATTTGAATTTCTATTTAAACCTCATAGCCCTTCATCCCATCTGATTTCTTCTTTCTTTTCCCCCTTCTCCCTCTCAGACTTTTTCCACTTTATAATAAATCTCCAGATCCTTAAGCCATCCAACATCATGTCGAAGAAGCGAAAAAAGCCAACCATAGTCTTCTCAAAGAAGAACGATCAACATGAGTTCATGCCGGCAGCTTCGTCTACTCACCAAGCCAAGGGTCTTTGAGACCAATTAGTTTTTATTTTTCTTTCCTCTTTTGCTTCAATCTCCTTCTCTTTGACAATCTTATGCTTAGTTTAGTTTAACTTATTTTAATTTCTTAGTGTCAGGTTCGTCAGGCTGCTTGGGAATCACGTCGATCACCACGATAACCACGCCACTTTCGCCACCGCTAGCACCTCTGCAGCCCTAGAAGTCACACCCACCTCACGAACCATCCGTCAATAAGTACTTCTCAGTCCATTAGTATTTTCTTTTCATTTCAGTTTTCTTCTTAGTCTCCTTCCCTTTAGCTTGCTTTTCTTTATATTTATAATTTGTTTATTTTAATTATGTCTCAATAAACCATGGCTAATCCTTTACGAGCTCCCCAATTTCTTCATCTAGCGCAGAGCTCGTTAGCAACCGCCCCACCAACAAGACGGCACCACCCACGACCTCTACCATCCTCCAGAGACACCATCCAAAATTCAGAGAGTATTCTTTTCCCTTCTCTTTTGATTTATCCCATAAATGTTATATCCATCTTTGTACATTGAGGGCAATGTACATTTTAAGTGTGGGGGGTGAATATTTATCTAAAGAAGGGCCTAACTTGCTCATTATTCCCAAATCCGGCCAAACTTTTTTCATTATTCTCAAAACCCTGAATTTAACTTTGTTTTTAAGTAGATTTCTCATATTACTAATTAGGATGGAATTTCTAATGATTTATGGCTTTTATTGACATGTTTTTAAGTAAGTCATTGATAATTGTGCAGTGATGATTAAATTTTAAGATACTAGAGAATCAACCATGATAAGTCTATTTTTCAAAATAAAAATCTTTGCTAGGTTGTTAACCTAAATTTGAATATTGCTTTGAAATTTGAAATTTATGAGATTGATGTCAAAACACCCATAATTTTTGTGAGATTTTGAGCCTTATAGAGCATATATTCTTTTTCGTGCTCACGTTTTGATTATGAGTATGTCAACTTTAACTGTTATTCTAGAACTTGCCTCGTTTATACATGTTGAGACCATATTCATGATTTGATATACAGAGATGATAAAGGCACCTAGGTTTTAACCCACTCACTCCACTAAAAAGCCTACCTTCATAAATTAACCCCTAGTGAACCCCGTTGATCCTAACAACCCTTTTTATTAACTTACCTATTAATAACCCAAAAACCCATTTGTATTTATTATCAACCATTCTTTTGACTACCCTTTAATCGAGATATGATTTGATCAATTACCGAATTATATTATGCTATGAGTTAAATTCATCCTTTATTATTAGTTTGTTCTTAAAAAAAATAAAAAAAAATTCGAAAAATATTTAGCATTAATAGTGAGCTTATACAGTTAAAGTTTATTTTTCGAAAGAAAAGCTCGTATTATTAGGAATATTATTATCAGTTGATGTAAAAAACTATTTCAGTATTCATTAGGTAGGTACTTGTCAATTCAATCTCGATTCTAACCTTCTAATTTTAGCCTTTACCCATACCTTAACCCTAACCCCGTTACATCCCTAACAAAGGCCTTTTGATCTGTTTATCATCTCATTTTACAGTGGTGGAAATTTGATTTTTAGGCAAGCCTATGGGATTAACTTTTTAGGTTCGACATATGAGTGCTTCTTTTTATAAACCTTAAACACTTTGAGTGATTTGAGTGAATCTGTAGTAAGGATATCAACTCTTGTCAATTTCGAATTAAAGATAATTATTTAGATAAAGGGAGACACCCACGTTTTCGAATCACAAATGAATGACTTATCATTGTTTGAATCTTTAGGACTCTTTGAATTGAATTATCCATGTATAAATTATCTATGAATTATGATAAGGCATTGTTAGTAGAAATTGTGAATTATGGAAAGTTTGTTTTAATTGTGAGTTGAGAATTTTGCTTGAGGACAAGCAAAAGCTTAAGTGTGGGGGTATTTGATAAACCGTAATTATAACATATTTTAATCCCACATTTAGCTTGTTTTTGGAAGATTTATCCCTCAATTAATGTAAAAAGGTGCCCTTAATCCTTTCTTTTCATGTCTTATACCCCGGAAAGCACCCGATGATGAAAAGAACACAAAACGGGCCCAAAACAGAGTAAATGGGCTATATCACGAAATTCACACGGCCTGGCCCAAAGAGCACACGGCCGTGCCTTGTCATGCATCCAGAACACGGCCTCACCCTGTAATACCCCTATACCCGGTTCAATTATGCAAACCTGGTATAAGACTATTACATTTTGTGCCAAAACGGTTATGGCTAGATACTATTTAATTAAAACATTTGTATATAATATTTTAACTTACCAACCATTTTTACAAACATATTTATTGTTTACTAATTCATTCCATATATACCAAAATACTTTAAGTAACTCAAAATAGATAGAATTTCAAGAGTCTACATTTTAGTCCCTATCACATGGGAATACCTTTGAACTGCATATGTACATGCCATTTTAATACAAAATATAGTACCTACTTTTGAAGTCCTTGAGGATGTGATGAGGTGAGAGATCTTCTAGTTGGACTCTATCTCTTCTAGTTTAATTGTACCTACGCGTTAAAATAAACGCGTTAAGCCGGTGAAGGCTTAGTAAGCACTACAAGAATAAGTAAGTAAATAATCATAACAAAATGTTTTAAACTCATTCAATTATTACATATCTACTCACATATAAGTTTCTTCAACTATGCCTTACTTTAAAAAAAATTTAACTTATCTTTTGTAAGGTATAAAACTTACCTTAACACATCAGTGATTCACTTTTGTTCTCAATTCACATTCTTAGCCCAAAGTAGACTTTTTAGAACACACCGGATATACGGAACAAATACAGAGGTGCATTATGATGCTCAAGTGAACAGAGAGCACTAAAGTGCTATACGGAGAGCACAGATGTGCTAATAATCAGAGAGCGCCAACGTGCTAATAATCAGAAAGCGCCAACGTGCTAATAATCAGAGAGCGCGCTAAAGTTCCTTAATGGCATGCCACTAATATCCTAGTAGTTCTAAATTCCGTCTACTTGGGCATTAATGTAACGACCTCAAAAGTATGGATATTGAAAAATGAGTTATCGGGTCTCTATTTTTAGTAAACGGACTCATAAAATATTTATTAAAAATATTTACAAAGTTAGTTGTGTGTTTAATAAGGTTTTATTTAGGTGAATTTGATTTAATTAGAAGTATTTGGAAAAAAGGATTAGATTGAAAAAGGTGCAAAAGTTTAATTATAGATTAAAAGAAAGTATAAAGGACTAAAAAGGCAATTATGCCATTTTTAAATGTTGAGGCTGTTTAAGTATGAAAAAAATCCTAGATTTTTTTAGTTAAAAACGTGTATATAGATAAAGATATAGATATATATATTAGATATTAATTATAAAGTATATTATTATATTATTATATTTATTATTATATATATAAATAGACTAAAGGAAAAAAGAATAGAAAGATATAGAAACAGAGAAGCAAACGAAACAGAGAGCAGGGGAAAGAAAGAAAGAAAGAAGAGAAAAAAGAGAAAGAAAAGAAGAAAAAAGGGAAAATTGAAAGTTTGAAGCTTGGAAGTTTAATTGGTAAGTTAATTTAGTCCTTCTCTTTTAATTTTGATGCTTTATAAGTTTTAGAACAAAGTTTTGATGAATTTAAGTTGAAGTTTTTGAAGTTTTAAAGCTGTTGAATATAGCATATGATGAACAAAAGATGAATTAGTGGTTTAATTGAAAGAATTTGAAGTTAGAATTGGGTAAAGGATTTAATTGTAAAATAAGCTATAAGAAAACTGTTTTGGACAGCAGCAGTAGAGTAACTTTGAAAAATCACCAAAAATCGTAGAAGTGGAATTAGAAGTTGAATGAGATATTAAATTAAAGCTTATTGAGTCTATTTTCATATGAAAGAAACAGGGAAAGCAAAGAAATTCTGTAATTTGAGATATTTATATTTTGGTAAGACTGGTTTAGAGGGATTTCGGGATCCCCTGTTCTGACTTTGGAAAATCATAAACAATTGGAGAAAAATAATTAGGGGCTTAAGTTTATATTTTTAGAATCCTCAATGAGTATATTTTCAATAGAAATAAACGAGAACATCATATGAATTCTGTATGAAGAGATAATTAATTTTTAGTGAAGAAGGGTCAGAACTGCCAGACAACAGAACAGGGGTGACTTTGATGAATAAACTGTACTAATTGGCTAGGCTAAAAATTCTGAAAATTTTATGGGAAGAAGATATGTGAGTTTAGTTTCAGGAAAAATTTACGGTTCTTCATTTGGAGTTCTGTAGCTCTAGAAATAAATAATTTTGTGACTATGACACAAAAGGACAGCTTTGAATAAGTTTATGAGTAAAGGATTAAATTGAAATGTGAGCAAAAGTAAGAAAGGATGAAATTATTTTATTATACATGTTTATTTTATTAAATAGTATAGAAAGATTATTTGATTATTTTTAACATATAAATGTTATATGTTTATATGAAATTGAAGAAAAAGAAAAGGAAGGAGAGGACCGAATTGAAGAAAAAGGAAAAGAGAAGGTTAAGGAGTGAAGGAAGAATAACATATATCATTTCAACCTTTTTGCTGTAAGTACTACAAGAATTTTAAATTATTGTTATTTATTTTTGAAATATTTATGTGAATTATTTAAATATATGAGATTCAGCTTTAATGCCCAAGTAGACGAAATTTAAAACTACTGGGATATTAGTGGCATGCCATTAAGGAACTTTAGCGCGCTCTCTGATATTAGCACGTTGGTGCTCTCTGATTATTAGCACATTGGTGCTCTCTGATTATTAGCACGTCAGTGCTCTCTGTTCACTTGTGCATCATAATGCACTTCTGTATTTGTTCCGTATATCCGGTGTGTTCTATAAAGTCTACTTTGGGCTAAGAAAGTGAAATGAGAACCAAAGTGAATCACTGATGTGTTAAGGTAATTTTTAATACCTTACAAAAGATAAGTTAAATTTATTTAAAGCAATGCATAGTTGAAGAGACTTATATGTCAATGGATATGCAATAATTGATTGAGTTTAAAATATTCTGTTATGATTACTTATTTAATTATTCTTGTGGTGCTTACTAAGCCTTCACCGGCTTAACGCGTTTATTTTAACGCGTAGGTACAATTGGACTAGAAGAGAAGTCCAACTAGAAGATCTCTCATCTCATCACATCCTCAAGGGCTTCAGAAGTAGGTATTGTATTTTGTATTAAAATGGCATGTACATATGTAGTTCAAAGGTGTTCCCATGTGATAGGGACTAAAATGTAGATTCTTGAAATTTTATCTATTTTCAGTTATTTGAAGTATTTTGGTATATCTGGAATGAATTAATAAACAATAAATATGTTAGCAAAAATGGTTGGTAAGTTAAAATATTATATACAAATGTTTTAATTAAAAAGTATCTGGCCATAATTATTTTGGCACCAAATGTAATAGTCTTATACCGGGTCTGCATGATTGAACCTGGTATAGGGGTATTACATTTATTGGTATCAGAGCCTAGGTTTTCTGAATTCTTGGGTCGAGTATGAGTCTATTTGTACATGCCATTTTATAAATTGATGTGATGAGATGAGGTTTAGTTATTTAATTGTGTAATTTATGAATATTGTAGAAACTTAAAGATGTCTTCTGAAAGAATAAAAGATACCGATTTTGTGATGTATACTGGAATCTATGAATTTAATAAAATAGAGTTGGTTTCCTCTTAGTATAGAAAGAGGAAATGTTAAAGAAAGAAATGTTTTCCAATTGAAATAATTTCGATAATTCTGAAAGTAATGTTCAAATAATTAAGTAAAATGTTACTTATGATGAAACAGAATTTGAAAATATGTGGATAAATGTCTTATAGTAAGAAATGATAAATGTTATGTTATATGAGTATATACATGAATCTAAATTATGAGGCCTTACGATCTCTACCCCCTTATTGGTACAGTTATATTTATAGTGAAATTGATAGGAATTATAATGATTTAGTTCAAAAGTGTGGAACTGAAGAGTTTAAAGGAAAGAAAGATGATGACCCAGCTGAGGCTGAAGAATGGTTAGAGAATAGTCGAAGAATATATGAAGAATTGCAGTATACAAGGGATGAAAAGTTGAAGTGTGCAGTATTTTTATTAAAGGGTGAGGCTTACCAATGGTGGAACATTGTCATGAATATCCATTCTGCAGAGAAAATTAATTGGAATTCCTTTGTATCTGAATTTAAAAAGAAATATGTGAGTCAACTTTATCTTGAGAAGAAGAAAAGAGAATTTCTGGATTTGAAGCAGAACCACATGTCTGTTGCTGAATATGAACGTGAATTTATCAGATTTCTTTTCTGAAAATTTATTTGGGGATACACAGTGCTACTATTAAAGAAAGGAGTTATTTATCAGAAATTGATTTATTCAGATATGGTAACTACGGAATGAGTTAACTGAAAATTTCTTTTGAATAAGCTTTGTGAGTGAAGTGAATGATATGGGACTGTTGATGATTATATATGTTAACGGATTAGTAATGAAATTGCAGAAATATTTGAATACAGCTGCTATAGTTGGGTATCTTACAATGATCTCTTCTGGGTATTCTATATGGGTATTCTATATGTTCTTTTATCTTCAGAGGTCTATGCAACTGTTCAGTTGTGATTTTTATTGTGTAGAAAATTTTGAATCATAACGTTAAAATGGAAGTTCTGGTTGATTCCTGATCGGTACTGCTCTATTTTTCTTTGGATTTTCTAATTTGTTCTGTTAGATAGAAGACTTAATGATCAGATTCATATGAAGTTATTTTCTATTTCTACCGGTTGATATTCTAGCACATATACGCAATTTGCATTATCTTTATCACAATCGTTTCTAGTGAGGATAAATGGTATTCTTCTTCTAGTTTTTCTTTGGAATATTATCGATTTCTTTATCATTGAATGTGGTTTTTATTCTCGGAAATTCAATATAGCTCCACATCTGGGATTTCATTATGCCACATCTGGGATTTCATTATATTGGTTTTCTTATTATTTTATAGTCTAATCTTATCTATCAAATATGATTCATCTGTGAAGGGGTATTCATTGATAGAAGGTAAATATATATTACTGTTATAAATCTTGGTTCAGTTATGGGAGCTCAGTGATATGGATCTTAGATTATAGAAGTTGTATTATTATACTGGTTATTATTGAGACTACTCTTGGATTTCTTCTTCTATTTTAAAGCACCATTGAAGTTGAAGTATTGATCCATTTATATTATTGAAATGTGAGATCTATTACAGTACTATGGCTTTATATATTTGATGACTGTGGACTTGGGATAATTTGAAGTGTTGGGATTTCTTTTTAATATTTGTGGAAGTGTTTTCTGTGATAGCTATATCAATGATAAGAATACTACAGGAAGACACAAGGTTTGAATGGACTAATCAATGCTAGTAGAATTTTGAGTAGATGGAAGTTCTAATAATTGAAGCATCAGTTCTGGTTCAGTCTGAATCGGGGAAAAATAAATATAGTTGTAGATGATTTGAATGGGAAAATAATTGTTCACTCTGTGAGTAATAAATATTCAATTGCTATTGTCTGATGAAGGATTAATTTTAGTTGAATATCCGGTATTGGTGTTTACAGAATTATTACAGCTAGTAAAGATACTGGGACGGAAATGAGATATAAGTCTATGAAAATTGACAAACTATATGGAGTATCAGTCTTTGAAATGTTTGATAAAGATCTACAGTTTACGGTTCACTTTCTGATTTCGGAATAACTTATAAGAATGCTATATGAGTGATAGTTGATTAATTTATAAAGTGAGAACTGATTGATGGCTTTAGAAACTTGCGGAGATGTACATTCCAGAAATTGTAAGATTTCATGGTATTCTAGTATTGATAATTTCTGATCGAGATTGTAGTTCACTTTAGGGTTCTGAAAATAATTACAGGAAATTATTGAGTACTTAACTCGATTTCAGTACAGCTTTTCATTCGCAAATGATGGATAATTCGAGAGAGTTGGTTAGATTTAGGAAGAAGATGTACTGGTGGCCAGGTATGAAACGTGATATTTCTGAGTTTGTTCAAGATGTCTGATATGTCAACAAGTCAAAGCAGAACATCAGGTACCTTCGGGTTTACTTCAGCCAATTACTATACCGGAATGGAAATGGGAAAGAATCACTATGGATTTTGTATCGGGGTTACCATTATCTCCGAAAAAGAAATGTTATTTGGGTGATTGTTGACCGATTGACAAAATCAGCGTACTTTATTCCGGTATTGGAAGATATGCTTTGATGTTGTATACTAGAGTTCGAAGGTAATTGGGAGAAGTATCTACCTTTGATTGAATTTGCTTACAATAACAGTTATCAGTCCAGTATTAAAATGGCTCCGTATGAAGCTTTATATGGTAGAAAATGTAGAACACTGTTATATTGGACAGAGCTCAATGAAAAGAAGATACATGGGGTTGATTTGATCTGGGAAACAGAAGAAAAAGTAAAGGTGATTCGGAATAGATTAAAAGATCATTCGACAACAGAAATCAGTTGTGGATTTAAAACGTCGGGATATTAAATATTCTGTTGGTGATAAGGTATTTATCAAGGTGTTTATTTGAAGGAAACTATAAGAATTCAGTGTTTCATCTCTTTTTAAGTAAATTTCGAGAACGAAATTTCAAAAGGGGGGAGAATTGTAACGACCTCAAAAGTATGGATATTGAAAAATGAGTTATCGGGTCTCTATTTTTAGTAAACGGACTCATAAAATATTTATTAAAAATATTTACAAAGTTAGTTGTGTGTTTAATAAGGTTTTATTTAGGTGAATTTGATTTAATTAGAAGTATTTGGAAAAAAGGATTAGATTGAAAAAGGTGCAAAAGTTTAATTATAGATTAAAAGAAAGTATAAAGGACTAAAAAGGCAATTATGCCATTTTTAAATGTTGAGGCTGTTTAAGTATGAAAAAAATCTAGATTTTTTTAGTTAAAAACGTGTATATGATAAAGATATAGATATATATTAGATATTAATTATAAAGTAATTATTATATTATTATATTTTATTATTTATATATAAATAGACTAAAGGAAAAAAGAATAGAAAGATATAGAAACAGAGAAGCAAACGAAACAGAGAGCAGGGGGGGAAAGAAAGAAAGAAAGAAAAGAAAAAAGAGAAAAGAAAGAAGAAAAGGGAAATTGAAAGTTTGAAGCTTGGAAGTTTAATTGGTAAGTTAATTTAGTCCTTCTCTTTTAATTTTGATGCTTTATAAGTTTTAGAACAAAGTTTGATGAATTTAAGTTGAAGTTTTTGAAGTTTTAAAGCTGTTGAATATAGCATATGATGAACAAAAGATGAATTAGTGGTTTAATTGAAAGAAGAATTGAAGTTAGAATGGGGGTAAAGGATTTAATTGTAAAATAAGCTATAAGAAAACTGTTTTGGACAGCAGCAGTAGAGTAACTTTGAAAAATCACCAAAAAATCGTAGAGAAGTGGAATTAGAAGTTGAATGAGATATTAAATTAAAGCTTATTGAGTCTATTTTCATATGAAAGAAACAGGGAAAGCAAAGAAATTCTGTAATTTGAGATATTTATATTTTGGTAAGACTGGTTTAGAGGGATTTCGGGATCCCCTGTTCTGACTTTGGAAAATCATAAACAATTGGAGAAAAATAATTAGGGGCTTAAGTTTATATTTTAGAATCCTCAATGAGTATTTTCAATAGAAATAAACGAGAACATCATATGAATTCTGTATGAAGAGATAATTAATTTTTAGTGAAGAAGGGTCAGACTGCCAGACAACAGAA
Organism: Gossypium australe; assembly: GCA_005393395.2. Lineage (NCBI taxonomy): Eukaryota > Viridiplantae > Streptophyta > Magnoliopsida > Malvales > Malvaceae > Gossypium > Gossypium australe. Next base: position 12,282,628 of record CM016619.1, read on the forward strand.
CAGGGGTGACTTTGATGAATAAACTGTACTAATTGGCTAGGCTAAAAATTCTGAAAATTTTATGGGAAGAAGATATGTGAGTTTAGTTTCAGGAAAAATTTACGGTTCTTCATTTGGAGTTCTGTAGCTCTAGAAATAAATAATTTTGTGACTATGACACAAAAGGACAGCTTTGAATAAGTTTATGAGTAAAGGATTAAATTGAAATGTGAGCAAAAAGTAAGAAAGGATGAAATTATTTTATTATACATGTTTATTTTATTAAATAGTATAGAAAGATTATTTGATTATTTTTAACATATAAATGTTATGTTTATATGAAATTGAAGAAAAAGAAAAGGAAGGAGAGGACCGATTGAAGAAAAAGGAAAAGAGAAGGTTAAGAGTGAAGGAAGAATAACATATACATTTCAACCTTTTGCTGTAAGTACTACAAGAATTTTAATTATTGTTATTTATTTTTGAAATATTTATGTGAATTATTTAAATATATGAGATTCAGCTTTAATGCTCAAGTAGACGAAATTTAGAACTACTGGGATATTAGTGGCATGCCATTAAGGAACTTTAGCGCGCTCTCTGATATTAGCACGTTGGTGCTCTCTGATATTAGCACGTTGGTGCTCTCTGATTAGCACATTGGTGCTCTCTGATTGTTAGCACGTCAGTGCTCTCTGTTCACTTGTGCATCATAATGCACTTCTGTATTGTTCCGTATCCGGTGTGTTCTATAAAGTCTACTTTGGGCTAAGAAATGAAATGAGAACCAAGTGAATCACTGATGTGTTAAGGTAATTTTTAATACCTTACAAAAGATAAGTTAAATTATTTAAAGCAATGCATAGTTGAAGAGACTTAATGTCAATGGATATGCAATAATTGATTGAGTTTAAAATATTCTGTTATTACTTATTTAATTATTCTTGTGGTGCTTACTAAGCCTTCACCGGCTTAACGCGTTTATTTTAACGCGTAGGTACAATTGACTAGAAGAGAAGTCCAACTAGAAGATCTCTCATCTCATCACATCCTCAAGGGCTTCAGAAGTAGGTATTGTATTTTGTATTAAAATGGCATGTACATATTAGTTCAAGGTGTTCCCATGTGATAGGGACTAAAATGTAGATTCTTGAAATTTTATCTATTTTCAGTTATTTGAAGTATTTTGGTATATCTGGAATGAATTAATAAACAATAAATATGTTAGCAAAAATGGTTGGTAAGTTAAATATTATATACAATGTTTTAATTAAAAAGTATCTGGCCATAATTTTTTGGCACCAAATGTAATAGTCTTACCGGGTCTGCATGATTGAACCTGGTATAGGGGTATTACAATTAAAGCTGAATCTCATTCATTTAAATACTTTACGTAAATATTTTCGAAAAAGATAATAAAAATAATTTAAAATTCTTGTAGTACTTACAACAAAAAGGTGTTGAGATGATATTGTTTCTTCCTTCACTCCTTAACCTTCTCTTTCCTTTTCCTTCAATTCGATCCTCTCCTTTCTTCTTTTTCTTCAATTTCATTAAACATAGACATTATAAAAAAAATCAAAAAATTCCTTACTATTTAATAAAAGACATTATAATATAAATTATCCTTACTTTTGCTCACATTTCATTTAATACTTCAAAGCTGTCCATTTGTGTCATAGTCACTAAATTATTATTCCAGAGCTACAGAACTCCAAATGAAGAACTGTTAATTTTTTTTGAAACTAGACTCACATATATTCATACCATAAAATTTCCAGAATTTTTGGCTTACCCAATTAGTACAGTTTATTCATTAAATCACCCCTGTTCTGCTGTCTGGCAGTTCTGACCCTTCTTCACTAAAAATTAATTATCTCTTCATGCAGGATTCAGATGATGTTCCCGTTTATTTCTATTGATAATAGACTCTTTCAGGATTCTAAAAATATAAATTTAAGCCTCTAATTATTTTTATCCAATTGTTGATGATTTTCTAAAGTTAGAACAGAGGAATCCGAATTCATTCTGACCTTGTCTCACAAAATTCATTATATCTCATGATTTACATATCTATTGCTTACAACGTTTCTTCTATGAGAAACTAGACTCAATAAGCTTTAATTTCATATCTCACTTAACTTCTAATTCCACTTATACGATTTTTGGTATTTTTTCAAAATTAGTCTACTGCTGCTGTCCAAACTGTTTTAGTGCAAATTGTTTATTACCATTTTTCCCTTAAGCTTTCAATAAACGATAGTTTCGTCCCTGCTCAATTAACTTCTCAATTGAGCTGATTTTTCTCAATTAACACTTTATTCTATCACTTTAAACTACTTTATTTCCTTTAGGAATCAGAATTTCAGTAATAGACTTTAATTCCAAACATTTTCACAATTTAGTTCCTAAAAATCAATTTCTAACTAGATATTCCATCAATTAAACCCCTAATTCATCAATTTGATCCACATAACTCATGTTCAAAAATCTAAGAATTCCAAAATTTCAACTTAATTCAACAAAACTTTGTTCTAAAACTTATAAGCATCAAATTAAAAGAAAATGACTAAATTAACTACTATTAAATATCCAAGCTTTAAAAACTCTATTCTCCCTTTTTCTTTCTTTCTCCCCTGTTTCTTCTCTGTTTCGTCTTTGCTCTCTCTTTCCTCTTTTCTTTTTTTTGTCTCTTTAGTTTATACACACACATATAAAATATAATAAAACAAGATAATATATTATAATTAAAACAAAAATATTTTATATAAATATAAAATATATTAAACAAAAATATTAGATACATTACACCGCCTCAACTATACAAAATGGCTTAATTGCCATTTTGGTCCTTATAATTTCTTTTAATCTATATTCAACTTTTTACTTCTATTTCAATTTAGTCTTTTTCATTTAATTACCTACCCAAACGTAAAATTTTCTAACAAAATTTTAATACCACATTACTAACATTTTATAAATATTATAAAATTTCCTATCATATAAATATCCATACAAATATATTGAAATAAATTTCTCTTTAAATCGGATTTATGGTTGCAAAACCATTGTTCCGATAACCTTGAATTTAGGCCATTACACACCCAGACTTACACGGCCGTGCCTCAAATTAGAAATCCGAACACGGTCTGAAATCGAACCACACGGGCGTGTGAAATGGCTGTGCCCCTGTCATGGCTTTAGACAATTTTAGTCTGAAAAGGATATTTAGGGAGAGAGAATCGCATTCCAAGAGCCTATAAATACCCCCTAAGTACCACCGTTGAAGGGGCGTAAAGCTAGGTGTAACATCCTGAATTTTTGGGCCTATGCGTTTAATAGGTAGGATATGTTTAATGTGTTAATTTAAGTGTTAGGGGTCCAAATTGGGCTTAGGCTTAGGTAGAGGCCTTGATTAAAAATTTCTGTTTGGGCATTATGGGGGTTTAAAAGGTAGTATCTATGTTTAAAATACCAAAGTGGGCTTGTGGCCCAATCTTAGGAGGTGACGCCACACAAGGGAGTAAGGGGCCCAAATTTAAGTTTCATGGAGCTCAATTCTTTTAATTTAAGTTAGCTAAATTTTGGGCATTAGGATTAGGTGGAGTGGATGGCAACAAGGCTAAAATTTAGGGGTTTTAATGTTTAAAATATGTGGATAATAAGCAGATAAAAGCTATTATTTAGGAATTTATTTCATGAGGATAATAAGCAGATAAAGGCTAAAATTTAGGGATTTTAATGTTTAAAATATGTGGATAATATGCTCATAAAGGAGGGAGGAGTTAGAGATAATTAAGTCTCTTTTAGATGAGCTAGTAGATCAAGATAAATGAGAAAAGATAGGATTTATCTGCAAGGTTAGGTAAGTGCTGAAATTTCTATAAATAGGGGAATACCTCTTTAATTTCGGCATTTGGGGTTTTTTCTCTCATTCTTTTCTTCTTCTCTGAGTAAAAGCCGAAAACTCCTAAAGTTCCATCTTCTTCTTCTTCTCTGCAAAAGCCGAATCTCTAAGCCTATTCCCTCATCTTCACTTTGATTCAAAGCCAAACTACACCTATTCTTCTCCTTAATATTGGCCAAATCTCCCTTAGCCATCTTTCAATTTTTAGTTCTTTCAAAAGCCGAAAGCGCGATAGATCATCTTTCCGGGATTTTTCCTAGAAGCCGAAATTCATAGATCTCTAAGTTATAGAATCATGTTACATTCGAGATTTCAAGGTAAGAGGATTTGTTTATTCATATATATAAAATCGGGTAGAATACTAACTATGGCCGAATATAGGAGAGGCCTATTTTCACATCTTTCTGGCTTTTTGAAGCAAAGCGTAGATCGGTTTAGCAAGGGTATCTACATTAATCAGGTGTTTAATTCTCCACACCATCTAGATCTGTTTGCTAATACATGTTTATAAGTTTTATATGTTCTGATAAAATGCCGAAGTCTCGGCATAACGATTGAAACCCAAAGAGGGTAAAAGCAAATCACCAGGTTAGTGATCCCTGTCATTCTAAATGAATGTTTTGGTTAAATGGTATGTGTATGCCGATTTTCTGTGATTGCATGGGTTGGGTTTGATGAAAGGAGAAAGTTATACGTTGTAGCGGTTTTTACCGTGATCTATTGTAGCGGTTTTTACCGTGATCTGTTGTAACGGTTTTTACCGTGATCTGTTGTAGCGGTTTTTACCGTGATCTGTTGTAGCGGCTTTTGCCGTGATCTATTGTAGTGGCTACGGCCATGATCTGTTGATGAGCAGCAAGACTGCCATCAAGGCGTGTAGCGGTGTGGGTTGATTGTAGAAATCCCCAATGGTGTGGATGGCTGGTACGGGGGCGTGTAGCGGATGGAAACCTAGGATTTGGGTTGGGCTTGCATATTAATTTTTATTATGTATATTAAAACTGTTTATTTTGTTTTATGGGGCTAAGGCCCAAATCTAATGGTGCATGAGGGTTGCACACTGAGTCTCGCGACTCAACCAATTAATTAATATTTCAGGTAGCACTTAGTGCATTGGACCGGGCTGGAGAGGAGCACAAGGTGGCCATGCAAAAGAACATCTGGATCCAGCAAAAAAACTCAAGTTATTATTTTATATTTTTAATTAATGGATTTTAAATCTCGTTGTAATAAGGTCATGGGCCACTAGTTTATATTTTGTTTTATTTTGGGCTTTAATTACTTTTAGTTATTTAAATTTTTATTGAACTAATGCATGTATTTAAATTTGGGTTTTTAATTAATAAAGGCATATTCTATTTAAACTATCAACTATTTATTTTTTCGAATAAAAGGATAAACTTTAGAAAAATATTTTCTGAAAATACGACATGTTTTCCAAAATTTTCTTAGTGACATACTAGATCCGGTCGTGGTGTTTGGGCCGGGTTTGGGGTGTTACAAATTGGTATCAGAGCCCAGTTCAAAACTCAGCTTTGGGGTTTTGGGGCTCAAAACGTTTTCTAAAAATGGGTTTTTGAAACATGTATATTTATAAGTGATACAGGATGGTTTTCTCGGCATGGCACCTACGTCTCCGGCCCAAGTCCGCCAGGTAGTATTCTGAACCATTGTGTGATATAAATATGTGGGCTTGATGGGCTTGATGGGCTTGATGGGACGTAGATTAGTTAGATTAGAACTTGATGGACTCTAGGCTTAGCTGAAACAACTCCTTAAATCTCATAAGACTTAATTTCACTAAACAAACCCATAAACGAGTCGCAAGACTAGGGTGTGGAACAGGCATGCGCATGTCTAGGATTGGATCCGGAAGAGCCTGGTACTTAAGCAGTCCTAGTGACTCACCTCCTCTTCGCTGGAATCCTACCTAGTGCGTACTGACTGTTCACCCTAGCCACGAGGATTTGTTGACGGGCCAAAATTTATAATTAAAACCCGAAAGGGACCAGCCATATTATTTTTACAAAATAACCAAAATGCCCCTGATTTGTAAAATTACCAAATTACCATTGATTTGTAAAATGACCAAATTATCCCTGATCTGTAAAATTACCAAATTACTCCTGATTTGTGAAATGACCAAAATACCCTTGATTTGTAAAATTACCGAAATACCCTTGGATTTTAAAATTACCGCAATACCCTCGAATTTCAAAATTATCAGAATACCTCCAGACTTCAAAATTACCGAAATACCCCTAGATTGCAAAATTACCAAAACGCCCTTATTTCACAAAATCACCAAGGAACCCTATTTTGAAAATTATGAAAATACCCCTGTAGGATAAAATTATGAAAATACCCCTGGGTAGTGGAATAACGAAAATACCCCTATGTATTGAATGTGGGTGTATGGATGTTGTCAGTTGAATGTATGTAGTTCTTAGAACTAAGAAAGGTAAACTTGAGACTGAATTGCGAATTCGAAAGAACTACTCTTAAAACTACTAATCATAAGATTGTTCGTGGATAATCAGTGGAAGAAAACCAATAATTCATAAAATTTTTAATTAGATAAACGCGAACCGATAGCATGAGTGCAAGGGGACGAGGACGCTCTAGATGTGAATATCGGTGCGTATTCTACCATAGAATACTAAGTGTTTATTTTGGGTTTAGAATTGGAGTGCGCAGCTAAAGCATGGTAGTGAGACTTAGGTAGTTCGATTAATAGTTAGTTGGAAATTTCGAGGACGAAATTTCTTTAAGGGGGTAGAACTGTAACATCTTGAATTTTGGGGCCTATGCGTTTAATAGGTAGGATATGTTTAATGTGTTAATTTAAGTGTTAGGGGTCCAAATTGGGCTCAGGCTTAGGTAGAGGCCTTGATTAAAAATTTCTGTTTGGGCATTATAGGGGTTTAAAAGGTAGTATCTATGTTTAAAATACCAAAGTGGGCTTGTGACCCAATCTTAGGAGGTGACGCCACATAAGGGAGTAAGGGGCCCAAATTTAAGTTTCATGGAGCCCAATTCTTTTAATTTAAGTTAGCTAAATTTTGGGCATTAGGATTAGGTGGAGTGGATGGCAACAACGCTAAAATTTAGGGGTTTTAATGTTTAAAATATGTGGATAATAATCAGATAAATGCTATTATTTAGGAATTTATTTTATGAGGATAATAAGCAGATAAAGGCTAAAATTTAGGGATTTTGATGTTTAAAATATGTGGATAATATGCTCATAAAGGAGGGAGGAGTTAGAGATAATTAAGTCTCTTTTAGATGAGCTAGTAGATTAAGATAAAGGAGAAAAGATAGGATTTATCTGCAAGGTTAGGTAAGTGCCGAAATTTCTATAAATAGGGGGAATACCTCTTTAATTTTGGCATTTGGGGTTTTTCTCTCATTCTTTTCTCTTCTTCTCTGAGTAAAAGCTGAAAACTCCTAAAGTTCCATCTTCTTCTTCATTCTCTGCAAAAGCTGAAATCTCTAAGCCTATTCCCTCATCTTCACTTTGATTCAAAAGCCGAAACTACACCTATTCTTCTCCTTAATATTCATTGGCCGAATCTCCCTTAGCCATCTTTTCAATTTTTAGTTCTTTCAAAAGCCGAAAGCGCGATAAATCATCTTTCCGGGATTTTTCCTAGAAGCCGAAACTCATAGATCTCTAAGTTATAGAATTGTGTTACATTCGGGATTTCAAGGTAAGAGGATTTGTTTATTCATATATATAAAATCGGGTAGAATACTAACTATGGCCGAATATAGGAGAGGCCTATTTTCACATCTTTCTGGCTTTTTGAAGCAAAGCGTAGATCAGTTTAGCAAGGGTATCTACATTAATCAGGTGTGTAATTCTCCACACCATCTAGATCTGTTTGCTAATACATGTTTATAAGTTTTATATGTTCTAATAAATGTCGAAATCTCGTTAGTGCATTGGACCGGGCTGGAGAGGAGCGCAAGGTGGCCATGCAAAAGAACATCTGGATCCAGCAAAAAGACTCAAGTTATTATTTTATATTTTTAATTAATGGATTTTAAATCTCGTTGTAATAAGGCCATGGGCCACTAGTTTATATTTTGTTTTATTTTGGGCTTTAATTACTTTTAGTTATTTAAATTCTTATTGAACTAATGCATGTACTTAAATTTGGGTTTTTAATTCATAAAGGCATATTTTATTTAAACTATCAACTATTTATTTTTTCGAATAAAAGGATAAACTTTAGAAAAATATTTTCTGAAAATACGACATGTTTTCCAAAATTTTCTTACTGACATACCAAATCCGGTCGTGGTGTTTGGGCCGGGTTTGGGGTGTTACACTAGGCCAAGGAGCCAAGCTGGAAAGATCAGAATTGAAAGGAATTACTCGAAGTTAGCCAGTTGATCCATCCCAAGAAGCCGAAATTCTACTCAAAACGGCGGAATTCTCCTTCAATTCCTTCAGGGAGTTTTAGGGATTTCTTATGTTTTGTTTTATCTTTTCTCTTGAGATGTTTTCTTTATTTGTTATGAACTAAATCTCTCAGATACCTGAAGGGGATGAAACCTAGATGAATCTTGTTATTGTTTTCTGAATTATATGATAAATACTAAGTTTGTTCTTAATTATGTGTGCTTAATCCAAATTTGATATGCTTAGGTGGAGGAGGAATAGACCTTGCCTAAGAGTAGATCTAGCATAATTAAGCGGAGTGGATCGAACGCCTAGAGATAGGGTTACGAGATTTTGCCGGATTAGGGTGAAACCTAATATGGGTTATCCATAGATCAATTTACTTCTATTCTAGGGGGTTATTATAAGAGAACAAGAGTTCCACTAATTAACCTAGGGTTAGACGTTATTCGCCTCGAGAGAGGGTTTAATATACGTTAAGAAGTCCTACAGATCAAACTAAGTGAATAAATCGTATGGTTCAGTGTTAAATAACAAGTGAAGTCTAGGTGGATTCTTCCTGAGGGTATCGTCGTGATCAACTGAGTTTTTCTTCTAGTTATTTCCCAATTCGTTCTTTTTGTCTTTCTGTCTTTAGCTTAGTAGTCGTTAATTTAGATTAAAGTAACTTCACTTTATTTTAGGCTAAATAATAAAAAGAAAGTTAGTATTAGTACTTTTAGTTCCTTTGGGTTCGACAATCCGGTATTGCCTAAGCTATACTACTGTTCGATAGGTACACTTGCCTTTAATCGTTGTCAGAGTTTGTTTCCAGGTTTGATCATTCGTTTTATAAATTTTAAAGCTCTGATTTCAGCGATCAATCAGCATCTAAAAAGAAATTGTCTGTTGAACCTACTGACTATGATGTTCAAGTCACTAATCCATTAGGTCAAAGTGTGATAGTTAATCTAGTGTGTCGTGACTGTCCACTAAAAATAAAAGGCTATGAATTCTCTGCTGATTTGATGCTATTACCTTTTCAGGAATTTGATGTTATATTGGGAATGAATCGGTTGACAAAACATGATGCTGTAGTGAATTGTCGAGAAAAACAGAGTGATTTGAAAAGTCAGATAACGGAAGTAATATCAGCCGAGTTTGGAAGTAAAAAAGATGCTGTTAGGATTATTTTATCCTTTTCAGCTCAAAAACTAAAACGGAAAGGTAATGAAGCATTTTGAGCCTACATTCTTGATACTTGGAGTTCTGAATCAAAGCTAGAACAGTTACCATTTGTTAGTGAGTTTGTGGATGTGTTTCTTGAGGAATTACTGGGCTTACCCCCAGATCGTGAAGTTGAATTTGTGATTGATGTGATTCCGGGAGCAGCCCAATATCAGTAACGCCATACACAATGGCACCGACTGAGTTAAAGGAGTTAAAGAAGTTAAAGACACAGTTGCAAGAATTATTAGACAATGGGTTTATTAGACCGAGCATGTTTCCTTGGGGTGCATCTGTCTTGTTTGTGAAAAAGAAAGACGGATCTTTGAGATTGTGTATTGACTATAGTCAGCTGAACAAGGTTACAATTAAAAATAAATATCTATTGCCATGAATTGATGATTTGTTTGATCAGTTGAAGGGTGCTGTAGTATTTTCAAAGATAGATCTCAGATCCGAGTATTATCAGTTGAAAGTTAAAGAGTGTCATGTATCGAAGACAACTTTCAAAACTAGGTATGGTCTTTATGAGATTTTGGTAATTCCTTTCGGATTAACTAATGCTCCTGCTGCTTTTATGGATTTGATGAATTGGATTTTTCAGCCTTCTTTGGATAGATTCGTAGTTGTATTTATTGATGATATATTGATCTATTCCAAGACAGAATCCGAGCATGCATAACACTTGAGAATTTTGTTACAGCTTTTGAGAGAAAAGCAGTTGTATGCAAAGTTTAGAAAATATGAATTCTGGCTTCATGAGGTTGGATTTCAAGGCCATATTGTGTCAGCTGAATGGATTCGTGTGGATCCAAGCAAAGTATCTGCAGTGGTGAATTAGAAAATTTCGAAGAATATAACAGAAATGCAAAGTTTCCTGGGATTAGCAAGATACTGTCATCGTTTTCTAAAGAATTTTTCAATGATTGTTTCACCGATGACTCGACTACTACAAAAAATGTTGAATTTGTGTGGTCTGATGAATGTCAGCAGAGCTTTGATCAGTTGAAGAAAATGTTAACGAAAGCTTCGGTTTTGACTCAACCAGAATTAGGTGTGCCATATGTTGTATATAATGATGCGTCTTTGAATGGTTTGGGTTGTGTATTGATGCAGTCAGGAAAAGTAGTGGCTTATACTTCTAGACAGTTAAAATCGCACGAGAGCAATTATCCTACACATGATCTTGAATTGGCTGCAATTGTGTTCGCTTTGAAAATTTGGAGACCCTATCTATATGGTGAAAAATGCTATGTGTATACAGATCACAAGAGTTTGAAGTATTTGATGATTCAGAAGGAGTTGAATTTGAGACAGAGACGGTGGTTAGAGTTGCTAAAGATTATGATTTGGTTATTGATTACCACCTAGGAAAGGCTAATGTAGTTGCTGATGCACTTAGTCGAAAGTCGTCTTTGTTTATATTTCAAGCAATGAATGCTCATTTGTCTGTTAATGAAGATGGTTCTGTATTGGCAGAGTTAAAAACAAAACTTGTGTTTCTTCAATGAATTCGAGAGTTGCAAGATGATGATCCGAAATTGGTGCTGAAAAGATAGATGGTTCGTGACAATCTGAGTTCAGAATATATCATTGATGATAGCGGTATGTTGTATTATCGTAACAAAATTTGTGTTCCAAATAATTTGGGTATGAAAAATAATATTCTTTCTGAAGCTTACAGTAGTATGTATTCTATTCATCAGAGTAGTACGAAAATGTATTGTGATTTGAAAAGAATGTATTGGTGGCTTGGAATGAAACGTGAAATCTGTGAATTTGTTGCAAAATGTTTGATTTGTCAGCAAGTGAAAGCAAACACTAAATGCCAACGGGTTCGTTACAACCTGTTATGATTCCTGAATGGAAATAGGAACATGCTACGATGGATTTTATATCAGGACTGCCTGTGACTCTGAGAAAGAAAAATTCAATATGGGTAATTGTGGACAGATTAACAAAATTAGCATATTTTATTCCAATCAGAATAGACTTGTCACTTGAAAAGTTAGCGGAGATGTATATGTCTGAGATTGTGAGACTACATGAGGTTCCAACAACCATTATCTCGGATCAAGATCCGAGGTTTACATCGAGGTTTTAGAGTAAATTGCAAGAAGCCCTGGGTACTAAATTGAATTTGTGTACAACATTTCATCCACAGTCTGATGAGCAATTAGAACGAGTAATTCAAATTCTAAAAGACGTGTTGAGATGATGTATACTCGAGTTTGGAGTAAATTACCTTTGGCTGAATTTGCTTACAATAATAGCTATCAGTCTAGCATCAAAATGGCACCATTTGAGGCTCTTTATGGTAGAAAGTGTAAGACTTCGTTGTATTGGTCTAAATTGAGTGAATCCAAGTTGGTTGGAGTTGACTTAATCCGTGAGACTGAAGAAAAATTTTGAATCATTCGTGATAGTTTGAAAGCTGATTTAGATCATCAGAAATCATATACAGATTTGAAAAGAAGAGATATAGAATTTGCAGTTAGCGATCGAGTGTTCCTAAAAGTTTCACTGTACAAAAAAGTATTACGGTTCGGTAAGAAAGGAAAGTTAAGTCCAAGATTTATCGGATCGTATGAGATTGTTGAAAGAATTGGCCCAGTAGCTTACCGATTAGCTTTTCCTCCGGAACTTGAGAAGATTCATAACGTGTTTCATGTGTCTATGCTAAGACGGTATAAATCAGATCCCTCACATGTGATTCATCATAATGAAATTGAACTTCAACTGGATATGACTTATTCAGAAGAACCAGTGAAGATTTTGGCTCGTGAAGTTAAAGAATTACGGAATAAGCGAGTGCCGTTAGTTAAAGTGTTATGGCATCGACATGGTTCGGAGGAGGCAACCTGGGATACAAAGGAATCAATGAGATCATAATAACTGAATCTATTTCCAGGTAACAAATTTAGAGGACGAAATTTCCTAAAGGGGGAGAGTTGTAACAACCTAATTTTTAGTAGTGTCGAGACGAGTGAGTTTTAAAATTCAGTAAATTAATATTTATTAGTTAAGTGAGATTTTAGAAGTATTTTTGAATTAGTGAAATTTGTCAATTAAAAGAATTTATTAGGTAAATTAAGTTGAAAACGAGGAAACGAGACCTCAATTTCATAATCCGAGCTGTAAATATTTTTATAAATATTTATGGAGTGTTAGTGAATTAGTATTAAAGTTTCGTTAGAAAATTTTAACGTTTTGGTAGTTAATTAATTAAACAGGACTAAAATGAAAAAGGTGTAAAACTAGTCAATTAAGGAATAATTATTAAATAGCATAAGTGGTAATTAAAGGAGGACCAAATAGGCAATTAGACCAAATAGGCAATTAGACAAATGGGAAATGGTTGGACGGCATATAGAAAGAAGAAATAGATAAAATTTGGTGTGAACTAAGGGCAAAATGGTAATTTGGTTAAAATTAAAAAATAAAACTAATGACCAAATTGAAAATCTAGCATTTCTTCATGTTTCTCCAGCCAAAAACAACCATTAAATAGTCCCTCTAAGCTGGTTTTTCATATTCTTACTACAAGTAAGTTCAATTCTTGGTTATTTCTTGTAATTTTTGTGATTCTAATACTTTTGCAACTAGGTCCTCTAACACCCCTATCCCGTGTCCGTCGCCAGATTAGGATTAAGAGTGTTACCTGACAGATCGAAAACATTATCATACAATTCATCAAGTATCTCATCAATTACAATCATAGTGTCCCCTTTTGTAGGTCATCGAGACCTAAAACATGCTTAGAAACAGGGTCGGGACTAAACCAGAACACATACAAAAATTCTCAGAAATTTAAAACTTTTCTAAGTTTCAGGGGTTACACGCCTGTGTGGTCAGGCCGTGTGCCTTCCACGGCTTTTAGACACACTCGTGTGTCCTCCCCGTGGTCAAACCTGACTTAACTCCACGACTACCAAGCACGCCCATGTACCTTGGCCGTGGTCGATCCTGACTTGGCCCTACGGTTACCAAGCACCCCCGTGTGCTAAGTCCGTGTACTCTTAGGCCATATACTGAATTATTCACATGGCTACTAGGCACGCCCGTGTACCTTGGCCGTGTGCTCCTAAGCTAGCTACTGACTTAGCCCCACGGTCACTAGGCACGCCCGTATGCCACAACCGTGTGACATTATAGGCTATTTGCAAGGCCAAAATGCCACCCACCTAGGGTCAAACCAACAAGCCAATTATCAATACAATCTATGCATATTTAACAACCATGTATATGCCAAAATAACCATCCAATCTTTACATTCAAAACCAATTCCATACATACCAAATTTACAAGACTAAATCTCATATAAACAGAAGCATAAAATCATCCATACTTACCTTTCATGAGACAATTCCCTTGTCAAACATATATATTCATAACTTCATCCATATACTTATCAAATATCAACCATTTCATATACTACCCAACCATTCCAAAACATACACCATATATATCATAATCACAAAAGCATATAACTAACACATAACTAGCCAAATCTCATGGCTAAGTTCACATCTCATAATTATTCAAACAACTAGCCTATACATGCCATATCTAGCTATATACATCTCCAAAATGTACCAAAATAAGTTGAGTAGTGTGATGACGATCCTTGACGGTCTCGAGCCTTCAGTAGCTTTGACGATCTATAAAACAGAGAAAAACATACACACAGAGTAAGCTTTCAAAAGCTTAGTATGTCATATACAAATAAACTTAACATGAAAAGCATATAGGCATATAGAAACAATGACACACTTAATTTTCCTTGCAATTATATCACATGTATGCTTTGTCCATGTACTTGGCCATATTTTGCCACATTCATCAATTCAAAAATCTTACAAATACATAACTCTTCCATGCTTACTTTCACATATCATATTATTATTCCAATATATATAATCATCATAGTAAGATCATATAGATACTTACCTTGTATACACACTTAGTGTATAAATCAACGTACCTGAAACGGATTTCCAATTCACATAGCCATCCATATCACTGACTTGCCTGTTGAACCGTTAGAAACCTAACAGGATACTCAGAATGCTCAAAATAGTCGTACGATGTCAACGTCCCAGACGAGGTCTTACATGTACTCAGATATCGATGCCACTGTCCCAGACAGGGTCTTACACAAATCAATATGATGACGATGTCCCAGACATGGTCTTACACGTAAAGATCATATCGATGCCAACGTCCCAAATGTTGTCTTACACGAAATCTCGAATCAATGCCAATGTCCCAAACGTGGTCTTACATGATAAAACAGAACAGATACCTATGTCATGGCATAGCTAATCCTATCTATTCCTAGGTTCATATGGGACTTCTCGGACATTGTCACTAAGTCAATCTTATCTCGGAATTCATGTACAGATCATCTCATAAGCATTCATTGTTAACAATACATAATTCAATTCAAATACATTTATTTGCATAATGACTTACCTCAGATTCGATTTTAACTGATACGGAAACAGCTACTCAATTACTTTTGCTTTCCCGCGATCTAAGTCTGATTTCTTCGGCTCTTGATCTCAATCAAGCTTGGAACCAACCGAAACCTAACTTTCTTTTTCTTTTCTTCTTTTCTTTGTTTTTCAGCCAAGATGATGATAATGGCCTTATTAATGTATTTTCTTATATTATAAAATAAGTTATCAAATAATATTATCTTATAAAATAAACATATAAAAGCATAATATATATACACTTGTTGCCATCCACTATAAGTAAAAAATGGACTATTTACCTTTTAAGGACTTCACAATAATAAAACCACATCAGTTTAGCCATTAATCAAATGAAAAGTCACTTTTAAACTTTATGCGATTTAGTCTTTTTATCAAATTAAGCACACAGACGGATGAATTAATTCACAGAAATTTAGCACATGCTTAAACACATATCAAAAGCACAGAAAATAATATTAAAATATTATTCAGACTCAGATTTGTGGTCCCGAAACCACTGTTCTGACTAGGGTATAAACCGGACTGTTACAATTCTTCCCCCTTTAGGGATTTTCGTCCCCGAAAATCTTACCGTTAAACAGATTCGGATATTGTTGTCTCATTGAATCTTCAGGCTCCCACGTAGTGATACGGGCCGGCTCGGGATGAGTCGAAACGTATGCGGGTTGCCCAATCGTCTACGAGGAGGAATCAAGCCTTTGGAAAATATGGATGCGTTTGCGGAAGTTTTAAGTGAATAAAAATAAGAAATGGTAAAGAAATGAAAAATGGATAAATAGAATAAAAAAATAGATAAAGGATAATTTTGATGGGGGTGGATAAACGAACTTAAACAAGAAGCGATTCGACACTAAAGAGTGTCACCCCGGATTCTATAATGTTTAAGGTGGAAAGATGAAGATAGGTTGATGAACGCCACACCAAAGGGAATTTGGTAATAAGTTCAAACAAGTCGAAGATGCCACAAGCAAGCTTGATAAGTCTAACGAAACTTGTACGAAAATGAAGAGGAGATGAACTCACTCAAATGAACAAAAGTTCATAAAATTTTCTTAAAGTCTGAATTGTGTTAAATGAGAATTACATAGCCTTTTTATAGGCTGAACAAAGGCTAGCCAAATAGTCTTCTAATCTTGCCTCTTAACCCTTAAGTTTTTGAAAGGGCACCAGCAACCTTTAACCCTTAACCCTTGAGTTTTTGAAGAGGCACCTAACAACCTTTTAACCCTTAAGTTTTTGAAAAGACACTAGTAACCTTGTCCCTTAACCCTTAGGTTTTTGAAAGGGCACCAGCAACCTTGTCCCTTCATGTTCACCAAAAGGCACCTGGCAACTTTGTCTCTTCATGTTCACCAAAAGGCATTGGGCTAGTTGAATGCCGAATGAAGCTGAACTAAGCTAACACGACTAAATCAGCTTGAAGAAATGTGCGAATCAAGCTAATTGAGCATGAAGCTGGGAAGCAGTTTAATGTAGAAAAGCCAAGAGATGACCAAGATATGTTGGAGGAGGTAACAATTGTGGGGGAGCCAACTATAGTTGATTTTCCAACATCTTATAGAGCTAACTAATTATACAGACAAGGGCTCGTCTCAGTTAGTATACTTTGTAAAACACTGGGAATATAAGCAAGCAAATGTCGTTCGTCTTCTTAGAGAAGAACTTGACAATCTAAGCAGGCAAAGGCAGGAATCTGAGATCAAGAGGATTGAAGTTTGAATATATAGTTGCTCTGGGTGTGCTCGTATCATCCCCTCCCTCTTCAATACGATTCGTCCTCGAATCGACCCGTTGTTTTTCTCGAACAACATTCTCTTTTGCTCGTCTTTCCTCGATCAAACGGGATGGATAATAATCGTAACACCTGAAAAGAACATTCAAGAATTAGCAAGAACTGTTTTAAACATACTTGAAACCCGAAGAAAAACAACACCAAACAAATAAATCGCATGCGGACAGGCATAAGCACTTTATCATACAAAAGGATCAATGCCTTGTCTTAATTTTGGAACAAAAGAGGATAAGCCTCAAAGCATGCATACAATCTAATTGGATTCCACAAGATAAGATGATCATGTGAGTAGCACACCAAAAGGTAGATATATTCATCACAAACAAGTAGTGGAGAAAGTGCGTATGGCACTCGAAGTTGAACATCCAAACCTTGCTTTGTTCGAAATAAGGAACCACTCGCACATGAATTGTAACAAGTATCGATAACAAGAATCTTTTTGTCAATCATTAAAGCAGATAGACCATTAATTTACAGAACAGAACATTTGAACATATCAAGATCTAAATGCTTTACAAAAACGAATTCAGCACCATGTGTTCTATCAATATCCACAACAGATAGATCATAAAAAAGCAAATTGGAAGGGCTAAGTATATTATGATCTAATTGCTTTGCAAAAGGCAGTTCATCAACATAATGCATATCATCATCTGAAGAGAACAAAAATATATCAACTATTTCAAAAGACTTACCTTTAGGCGCAAAAAGACAGAGACCGTTCTTACCTTGCTTGTCTTCACAAGTTGAAACTCGAAGATCGAATTTACCTTGCTCGATCAAGACGAACCTTCTCTCCTCGGGCATGTAATGTAGTCTATGCTTTATTCGCGAATTAACATTTTTCAAACCAAATGAGGACTCCATGTACATGAATTGCATGTACAAGCACAAAATTTGCTTAAGGAACGAATAAAATTTGAAAACAATGTTGACAAAATTCGTTACCTTATTCAGAAACCAATTTCCAAAATGATTGAAATTTTTCAAGCACAATTGGGATTGATTGATTTTCCAATAAAATATACCAGATGATACAGAACATATTCCCGGTTTAAAAACATGATTTTGATTATTAAATTCAATATGTGACAACGGTTTAGAAAAATCAAACATGTTAAACCAATAGGAATTGTGCAAACTAAAAATCGAACGATCGAAATTCTTGACAAGTTTCAAAATTGATCTACAAAAACTCATAGATTTTGTATTAGACAATGAACAAATCTCGTAATAACCACAATCAAACAACTTGGGGTTAAAAGAAAATTCATCGTCATACTTACTCGAGTCTTGCACTTGTCGAATAGACGTTACTCCACCTTCACACTTTGCTTCACAATGGTTATTATGGGGTAAACCCACCTTACCATCTTTTAAGTCATCATAACGAATCAAAGGATGGCAAATGACAAAATTATCCACATAATCACAAACAGTAGAAAGATTCGGTGGAAATTGAATCTCATCAAAGCACTTACCTTCCTTACCTTCGGACTCATGTGGTTCGACTACATTTTCAACTTTACCCTTTTCGATCAAATAGAAACGTCGTTTGTCGAGAAGGTATTGTAGTTGGCATTCGTCACTCGATTTCTCAGAAACTTGAAAAGAAGAAGTAGAACAAGAAAAAACTTCAAGTGGATTAGTTAAATCAACACTCATCTTTTCTCTCCCTTCTTGTTCTTTTGTTTCTTTTTCTCTCACAAGCTCTTTTCTTTTCCTTTCAATTTTCTCTTCCTTTTCTCTCTCGTTTTCTATTTCGACTTCTTTCTTTTTTTCAATTTCGTTACAACTCGTAGATGTTTCAAAAGAATCGAAAAGAGAAGGATTTGATTCAAAGGAGGAAGTCATTTTCTCATAGAAGTCTCGTTCGATCTTTCGTGTAAAATTCCTCGTGCGTGACTTCGTTGAGGCATACGAGGAATAACTCGTGCTTTCTCGTTCGTCGCTTTGAAAGGGATCTAGCTCGTAGCTTTTTTCTCTCCGTCTCGAAGGCCTCTTTGAGTAGGAGTCCCAGTAATAATCTTTTCTAGAATAGTTCTTGGTCGGGTATTGTCGTGCTGATCTTAACTCCGTCCTTTGTGTTGAAGAAGTTCGCCCTCGATGATAGGAAGATGGGAGGAACCGCTTGCGCATCACATCTTTCATTTCAGACCACGTTAATATTGGGTACTCTCCATTTCGTTTTCGAATCGTGTTGAATTGATCCCACCAAGTCATGGCATAATCGGTGAAACTATTTTCCGCTAGCCTTACTTTCTTGCTTTCCGAGTAGTCGTGATACTCGAAATCCAAATCTACATTCTTTTCCCATTCAATGTATACCTCCGGATCGGCTCTACGTTGAAACAGTGGAATGTTTGACTTGTTACTTCTCTTGACGCCATTAAAGCATCATTGATCTCTAAGGCTTTGGTTTCTTTGTTCGTGTCGCCTTTCACTTGGGTTGCATGATGGATCGTACCAACCACTATCTACAGCACTTCTTCTTTCGAAATTTAGAGGCATGCTATCGTTGCTAAAAGAAATATGTTATAAAAATAATAATAATAATAATAAATAGAAAATTTTAAAATACCTTACCACAAAACTCACAAGTCACTCACAAAGAAAAATCACTCACACTCGTGTTTCACTCGTATTAAGGCTTTTCTTTGATGAATACACTCGTACCTTTTTACCGCTCAATTTCTTCTCACAAATTCGTATTTCGTTTCAAAAAGACTTATTGCGGCTTGAGGGTCGGCTTCAAGTTGGTTACAAGGGTTAAATGATTTACAGGTATAGGGGATGCTGGAAAAAAATAAAAAAAAATTGGTATGTGTGGCGTTGGGGTGAAATGATGAGAACTTAAATGATGGTAAAAAAAAAATTTTCACTCAATTTTTTTAACCTCGATTTTTTTAACTTTTTTTTATCTCTTGTTTTTTTTAATTTCAAATATACTATAATTAAATACAAGAAACAAAAATCACAACTTAAATTTTTTTTGATTTTTTTAAAATTTTTTTTAAACTTACGAACCTAATTCCGGCTTTACGATGGTTGTTGGAACTCCTCATTTTGTAGCTCTGATACCAGATGATACGGGCCGGTTCGGGATGAGTCGAAACGTATGCGGGTTGCCCAATCGTCTACGAGGAGGAATCAAGCCTTTGGAAAATATGGATGCGTTTGCGGAAGTTTTAAGTGAATAAAAATAAGAAATGGTTCGGTTTGATGAAAGGAAATGAAAAATGGATAAATAGAATAAAAAAAAATAGATAAAGGATAATTTTGATGGGGGTGGATAAACGAACTTAAACAAGAAGCGATTCGACACTAAAGAGTGTCACCCCGAATTCTATAATGTTTAAGGTGGAAAGATGAAGATAGGTTGATGAACGCCACACCAAAGGGAATTTGGTGATAAGTTCAAACAAGTCGAAGACGCCACAAGCAAGCTTGATAAGTCTAACGAAACTTGTACGAAAATGAAGAGGAGATGAACTCACTCAAATGAACAAAAGTTCATAAAATTTTCTTAAAGTCTGAATTGTGTTAATGAGAATTACATAGCCTTTTTATAGGCTGAACAAAGGCTAGCCAAATAGTCTTCTAATCTTGCCTCTTAACCCTTAAGTTTTTGAAAGGGCACCAGCAACCTTTAACCCTTAACCCTTGAGTTTTTGAAGAGGCACCTAACAACCTTTTAACCCTTAAGTTTTTGAAAAGACACTAGTAACCTTGTCCCTTAACCCTTAGGTTTTTGAAAGGGCACCAGCAACCTTGTCCCTTCATGTTCACCAAAAGGCACCTGGCAACTTTGTCTCTTCATGTTCACCAAAAGGCACCTGGCAACTTTGTCTCTTCATGTTCACCAAAAGGCATTGGGCTAGTTGAATGCCGAATGAAGCTGAACTAAGCTAACACGACTAAATCAGCTTGAAGAAAGGTGCGAATCAAGCTAATTGAGCATGAAGCTGGGAAGCAGTTTAATGTAGAAAAGCCAAGAGATGACCAAGATATGTTGGATGAGATAACAATTGTGGGGGAGCCAACTATAGTTGATTTTCCAACATCTTATAGAGCTAACTAATTATACAGACAAGGGCTCGTCTCAGTTAGTATACTTTGTAAAACACTGGGAATATAAGCAAGCAAATGTCGTTCGTCTTCTTAGAGAAGAACTTGACAATCTAAGCAGGCAAAGGCAGGAATCTGAGCTCAAGAGGATTGAAGTTTGAATATTGAGTTGCTCTGGGCGTGTTCGTATCACGTAGCCTCTTCTATTCCATGTCGATGCCACAGTACTTTCACTAGCGAAATTTTCTTGTTTCTCAATTCTTTTACTTCACGAACTAAGATACGAATCGGTTCCTCTTCGTATGTCATATCAGATTGGATTTCAATTTCGGATGGAGTAATCACATGTGACGGATCAGATCGATATCTACGGAGCATCGAAACATGAAGTACATTGTGGATCTTTTCTAGTTCAGGGGGCAATCTTAATCTATATGCAACAGGCCCAACACGTTCAATAGTTTCATACGGTCCGATGAACCTCGGACTTAACTTGCCTTTACGTCTGAATCGAAGCACTTTCTTCCACGGAGACACTTTCAGAAATACTTTGTCACCGACCTTAAATTCTATATCTTTTCGTTTCAAGTCTGCATAAGACTTCTGACGATTAGATGCTGTTTTCAAACAATCTCGTATCAGTTTCACTTTCTATTCTGAATCTTTTATCAAATCAACCCCGTGAAGCTTATTTTCACTGAGCTCAGTCCAATACAGAGGTGTACGACATTTACGTCCGTACAAAGCTTCATAAGGTGCCATTTTAATGCTTGACTGAAAACTATTATTGTACACAAATTCAATCAATGGCAACTACTGCTCCCACGTACCGTCTAATTCAAGAATGCAACATCTTAACATATCCTCAAGAATATGAATGATCCGCTCGGATTGTCCATCTGTTTACGGATGAAAAGCTGTACTGAAATGCAGTTTCGTGCCTAAAGCTTCTTACAACTTCTTCCAGAATCGTGATGTAAATCTCAGATCTCTATCTGACACAATAGATAGTGGCACCTCGTGCAATCTCACAATCTCAAAAATGTAAAGTTCAGCTAGCTTATCGAGTGAATAATCAGTTAGCACCGGAATAAAATAGGCATATTTCGTTAATCGATCAACTACGACCCATATCGCATCTTTGTTTCTCAGAGTCAAAGGCAATCTAGAAACAAAATCCATCATCACTCTATTACATTTCCATTCTGGAATCAGAATCGGTTGTAGCAAACCAGACAGAACTTGATGTTCAGCTTTTACTTGTTGACATATTAAACATTTCGAAACAAAGTCAGAAATGTCTCGTTTCATACCAGCCCACCAATAATGTTGCTTCAAATCATGATACAACTTTGTACTTCCCAGATGAACAGATAAACGACTGTTATGTGCTTCACTCAAAATCAACTGAATCAACTCCGAATTTCTCAGAATACAGATATGATCTCGGAATCTCAAGCAATCATCAACAATTTGAAATTCAGATTCAGAATTCAATTCACACTGAGCTCGTTTCGATAACAATTCATTATCAACCTTTTGAGCATTACATATTTGCTGTACAAACAACGGTTTCACTTTTAATTCAGCTATCACAGAATTTTCATCAGATAAATCTAACTGAGCATTCGAAGTACGTAGTGCAAACAATGATTTTCTACTCAATGCATCAGCAATAACGTTTACTTTACCTGGATGATAATCTATCACAAGCTCATAATCTTTTAACAGCTCTAACCATCTTCTTTGACGCAGGTTCAAATCTTTCTAGGTCATCAGATATTTCAGACTTTTATAATCTGAAAATACGTGACATTTTTCACCGTACAGATAATGGCGCCAGATTTTTAGTGCAAACACAGTCGCGGCTAGCTCAAGGTCATGCGTCGGATAGTTCTTTTCATGAGGCTTAAATTATATCGAGGCATAAGCTACAATTTTGCCTTCTTGCATCTAAACATATCCTAGACCATTTAAAGAAGCATCACTGTATATAACAAATTCTTTACCCGGTTCTGGTTGTACTAATACTGGAGCTTCTGTTAATAGAGTTTTCAACTGATCAAAACTTTTCTGACATTTATCAGATCATTCAAATCTAACATCTTTATGAAGTAGTCTAGTCAACGGAGTAGCTATCACTGAAAATCCTTTTACAAATCGACAATAATAACCAGCTAATCCTAGAAAGCTATGGACTTCAGACACATTCTTCGGAGGTTTCTATTCCAGAATAGTAGAAATCTTACTCAGATCAACTCGAATCTCAGAAGCTGACACAATATGTCCTAGAAAACTAACCTCGTGCAACCAGAATTCACATTTGCTGAATTTCGCATACAATTGCTTTTCTCTCAGAGTTTGCAACACGATTCTCAAATGTTCAGCATGCTCATTTTCATCACGTGAATGAATTAATATGTCATCTATGAATACCACAACAAACAGATCTAGGTACGGTCTGAAAATTCTATTCATTAAATCCATAAAAATAGCAGGAGCGTTGGTTAGTCCAAATGGCATAACTAAAAACTCAAAATGCCCGCACCTTGTTCTGAAAGTAGTTTTCGGTATATCTGAATCTTCCACTCTCAACAGATAATATCCCGATCTCAGATCAATCTTGGAAAATACAGTAGCCCCTTTTAACTGATCAAATAAGTCATCGATTCTGGGCAACGGATATTTATTCTTTATTGTCACCTTATTCAACAGACGATAATCGATGCACATTCTCATCGTGCCATCTTTCTTTTTCACAAACAAGACAGGAGCACCCCAAAGCGAAAAACTTGGTCTAGCGAACCCACTATCAGTCAATTCTTGCAACTATGACTTTAACTCTTTCAATTCTATTGGTGCAATTCTATACGGAGTTATCGAAAAAGGTGTCGTACCAGGAAATAGTTCAATACCAAATTCAACTTCTCGTATAGGAGGCAAACCCGACAACTCTTCAGGAAATACATCAGAAAACTCACAAACAATAGGCACTGATTCAACTTTCCTTTCAGACACTTTCGAATCAATCACATAAGCAAAATATGCCTCATATCCCTTTTTTCACATATCTTCGAGCTTTCAATACAGATATCACGGTAGGCAATCCATTTAAATCATTAGACTCAACCCGTACAATTTCATTATTCAGACATCTCAAATCAATAGTCTTTCTTTTACAATTTACAACAGCATCATACAATGTCAACCATTCCATACCCAGAATGATATCGAACTCATCAATTGGCAAAAGTATCAAATCGGCAAGGAAACAAATATCTCGAAATATTAACGGACAGTTCTTGCATACTTTGTCAACCAGGACACTTTTACCTAAGGGGTTCGATACTTTTATAGTAAACTCAGTAGACTTTACAGGCAAAGTCTTACTGAATACTAAATTCATGCATATATACGAATGCATAGAACCAGTGTCTATCAATGCAATCACAGAAGTATTATAAAGAGTAAAAATACCCGTTATAACATCTGGAGATGAAGCTTCTTCACGAGCTCGGATAGCATAAGCTCTGGCAGGCGATCTAGCTTCAGATCTTACAACAGTGTCTCTCGTAGTTCTTTGACTACCACTGACATTTCTTACATTCTTCGAAGGTCTTCCTCGCACAGGTGCATTGTCAGATCTCAGATTCTGAACAGTCTCTGGCTCGACAAACTCAGGGTAATCACGTATAAAATGATCAAACGGTCCACATCTGAAACAAGCTCTGTCATTTAATCTACAACTTCCCGGATGTCTTTTTCCACAATGTTTACATTCAGGTCTCTCAGTCTGGACATTTCCCACACTGGCCACTGAAGTTACTGGAGTTTTGGAACTCATTTGCGATCTAGCTCGATTTCTATTCGAATGTCCCACATTATCTCTTGAAAGACTTTGATCATCTTTGAATCTCTTCGAATCAGACTGAAATGATTTGCTCGGAAATCTCTTTTTCATATCTCGAGCTTCAGACTCATCTTTTCTTTTATCTTTCCCGAGTGCTTCAGCTTTGCACGCTCGATCAACGAGTACAACAAACTCTTTTATTTCTAAAATCCTGACTAACAAGCGAATATCTTCATTAAGACCATCTTCGAACCTTTTACACATTATTGCTTCAGATGATATACATTCTCGAGCATACTGACTTAGTCTCACAAATTCTCGTTCATACTCAGTAACAGTCTTTCGGCCTTGTTTTAGTTCCAGAAATTTTTTCCGTTTCTGATCGATGAATCTCTCACTAATGTATTTCTTTCGGAACTCGATCTGAAAGAAGTCCCATGTAACTCGCTCTTTCGAAACAATAGAAATCAGAGTTTTCCACCATTGATAAGTTGTATCTCGAAGTAATGATACAACACATTTTATGCATTCTTCCGGAGTGAGAGACATTTCATCGAATACTCAGATAGTATTTTCTAACCAGAACTCGGCCTTTTCAGCATCATCATTACTAGTAGCCCGAAACTCTTCAGCCCCATATTTATGGATCTTGTCAACTGAAAGCTTATTCAACAGATTCGGATACATAACCGGTGGCACAACTGTAGTCTGAGGGGGATTAACTAGGGGGCGGGGGTTGCGAAACAGTCGGGTTATTTCTTACGAATTGAGTGAACCATTCACTCATCCTCTGGAAGAAAGCTTGTTTAGCTTCTCCCCCTTGACCGCTCGTAGCCGGTCTCGAATCATAGGGCGCTGTCCCTTGCGCGGGAGCAGACGCATACTTTCTACGTCGTTAGCTACGGCTCTTTCGGGATCTATTGCCATACAAAAATCACATTTTATATGTTAGGATTCATCACACTATCACAATTTGATATATGGCATGTATAGTTAGACTCTGACACGCTACGTTAGTCCGAGAATCGACTAAACCGTAGCTCTAATACCAACCAAATGTAACACCCCTATCCCGTGTCTGTCGCCTGATTAGGGTTAAAAGCGTTACCTGACAGATCGAAAAATTTATCATACAATTCATCAAGTATCTCATCAATTACAATCATAGTGTCCCCTTTTGTAGGTCATCGAGACCTAAAACATGCTTAGAAACAGGGTCGGGACTAAACCAGAACACATACAGAAATTCTCAGAAATTTAAAACTTTTTTAAGTTTCAGGGGTTACACGCCCGTGTGGTCAGGCCGTGTGCCTCCCACGGCTGCTAGACACACCCGTGTGTCCTCCCCGTGGTCGAACCTGACTTAACTCCACGGCCATCAAGCACGCCCATGTACCCTGGCCGTAGTCGATCCTTACTTGGCCCCACAGTTTCCAAGCACCCCCGTGTGCTAAGGTCGTGTACTCTTAGGCCATATACTGACTTATTCACACGGCTACTAGGCACGCCCGTGTACCTTGGTCGTGTGCTCCTAAGCTAGCTACTGACTTAGCCCCACGGTCACTAGGCACTCCCGTTAGGAACCTAATAGGATACTCAGAATGCTCGGAATAGTCGTACGATGTCAACATCCTACACGAGGTTTTACATGTACTCAGATAACGATGCCACTATCCCAGACAGGGTCTTGCACGAATCAATACGATGCCGATGTCCCAGATATGGTCTTACACGTAAAGATCATATTGATGCCAACGTCCCAAACGTGGTCTTACACGAAATCTCGAATCAATGCCAACGTCCCAGACATGGTCTTACATGATACGGACTTCTCGGACATTGTCACTAAGTCAATCTTGTCTCAGAATTCATGTACAGATCATCTCATAAGCATTCGTTGTTAACAATAGTCATATGAACATACACAATTCAATTCAAATACGTTTATTTGCATAATGACTTACCTCAGATTCGATTTTAACTGATACGGAAAAGGCTACTCAATTACTTTTGCTTTCTCGCGAACTAAGTCCAATTTCTTTGGCTCTTTATCTTAATCAAGCTTGAAACCAACTGAAACCTAACTTTCTTTTTCTTTTCTTCTTTTCTTTGTTTTTCGGCCAAGATGATGATAATGGCCTTATTAATGTATTTTCTTATATTATAAAATAAGTTATCAAATAACATTATCTTATAAAATAAACATATAAAAGCATAATATATATACAGATGTTGCCATCCACTATAAGCAAAAATGGACTATTTACCTTTTAAGGACTTCACAATAATAAAACCACATCAGTTTGGTCATTAATCAAATGAAAAGTCACTTTTAAACTTTATGCGATTTAGTTTTTTTATCAAATTAAGCACACAGACGGACGAATTAATTCACAGAAATTTAGCACATGCTTAAACACATATCAAAAGCATAGAAAATAATATTAAAATATTATTTAGACTCAGATTTTTGGTTCGAAAACCACTGTTCCGACTAGGGTATAAACAGGACTGTTACAGGTCCAGTTATTGAATTCATTAGTTTTTGATTCTATGAGTGATTTTGAAAGTTTCCATGGATAAGTTCTGGAAATCTATGATGAATAAACATGAATTTGAAGCTTTAATTTTGTTATGTAATGATTTTATTAAGTGATTTTAATAGAAATTGATTTTTAGGACCTAATTGTAAAAAAGTTAAGAATTAGGATTTTGTGTTGAAATTTTGAATACCAAAGGTTGCGTGGTAGTTTAGAATGATGGAATAAAGTGTTAATTGAGAAAAATTAGTTCAATTGATCTGTTAATTAATTAGGGACTAAATTGTAAAAATTGTAAAATTTGGGGTAAAAGTATAATTTCAAAAATTAAAGGACATAAATTGTGAATTAGAATTGAATTAGGTGCTAATGAATGAAAAATTTTATATTAAAGACCAAGAGTTCAAAGAAAGTCGTGGAAAAGAGAAAATAGTTGATTAGTCCCTGAATTTTCTACAACTTCTGCAAATTACCCCAGGTAAGTTCATATGGTTAGAATTTGTAATTTATTGATAAATTAGAGATTATATAATGTATTATTTCATATCTTTGTTATGGAATTATGATTATTTTGATAAAATGAAAATCGAAAAGTTCAAATTGAGTAGAACGCTAGATTGAGTACGATTGTTCCGTAACCAGTGATGAATTGATGGATAAGACCATGGTTGGACCATGGCATAGTGTGAATGTAAGACCATAGCTGGGCTATGGCATTTTAGCGAAAAGACCATAACTGGGTTATCACATCGTGAACGTAAGACCATGATTGGACCATGGTAGTATATGTGTAAAAGTGTAAGACAATAGTTGGGCTATGGCATTGTGATAAAGTGCAAGACCATGGCAGGGCAATGGCAATATATGTGTAAGACCTTAGTTAGACTATGGCATCAAGCAAACGATGTACTCAATTCCGTAAGACGTTCTCTAATTTGACTGGCAATGGTAAATGTTATTTGAATTAAAGTAATGGAATATTGAGCTCAATCAAGTGAATTCATCATTTGAAATTATGGATGACAGGGAATATTAGTGAAACACTTGTTTATTTATTTATCATTGTGTGCGTTTGGTAAGATTTACGTTTTATTCTTATGAATTTACTAAGCTTTCATAAGCTTACTCCTCTCTGTTTAATGTTTTGTGTAGATTGACGTGAGTTCGGTGGATCGAATCAACACATTAGAGCACACTATCCAAATTTCATCGGTAGAATTTTTGAATTACAACTATGGTTTATATAGCATGTATAGGGTTGAATGGTAAAAGGTTAAACTTAAGTTAAGTATGTGAATGATGTATAAGTATATAAATGTATGTTATATGTATATATTTAGTTAACAACTATGGTAGAATATTGAATGAGGTTATTTTGATGAGTTTGGCAAAAATGAATTTTATGATAAGTACATTCTATAAAAAAATATGACTTTTAACTTGTATTGGTTGTTGGATTGGAGAATATTAGTAAATGAAAGTATTGTGTGCAGGTTGATTGTGTAAAGGGTGAGAAAAGTGGCTTTAAAATGGCTTATTTTCGTCCACACGGGCGTGTGTTATGATCGTGTGTGAAACACGGCTTGGCACATGGGCATGTGATCCGACCGTGTATCCCCTGCAACTTAAATTTGAGAAACAGAATGTTCAGGATTAAGCACACGGGCAGAGACACGGGCGTGTGTCTTAGCCGTGTGTGCTACACGACCTAAAACACGGGCGTGCGTCTTGGCTATGTGAAATCTGAATCTTCATGTTTGCAAGTCAGAGAGTTACACGGGTTAGGGACACGGTTGTGTGACCTCACACGGCCCACCCACATGGGCGTGTGACCCTTGTACATGAGAAAAATTTTTAAATTTCACGAAAAATTTTCCTATGTTCTCGGTTTAATCTCGACCCAATCCTGATACTTATTTTGGGCCTCGAGGGTCTATCCTAGGGACGTTAGGGTTAATATTGGAAAATGAATGTTATTAATATGAATTATCTGTAAATGTTCTGAAAACTCTGGTAATGCTCTGTAACTCTGTTTTGGCGACGGATACATGTTAGAGGTGTTACACTCATTTACCCCTTCTTTTTTTTCTTCCTTATTTAATGCCTTTACCTTTGTCTCTGTCTTTCTTCTCTGTAAAACATTCATCTACAAAGTCTACATCATCATCATCTTCATATAAGCGAAAACACGAAGATCCAGGAAACTGCACCACGACTCCAAAGAAGACAAGTATGTTAAAAGTCCCATAAATTATCATAATTAAATGCTAAAATTCTCCTTTTTTATCGGTTTACTAAAGTTCTCTTTGAATATTTTTTTTCCCATTTCTGATTCAGGACAAAAGAAAGTCCAGCAGTGTCCCTTTTTTAACACACGTCGAGGTGTGTCTGGTACGTATCCAGTTGTATCGGATACCAATACGACACTAGTACGGTAGGGTTTTCTCCGTGTCGGTGCTTCATAGGTGCCAGCCATCTTATCGTCGTCACCACCCTTTATCATCCCGTAATGATTGCTCAGCCTATAAAAAATGATTTTTTTGTGTCGGCATTGTGTTCGCCGTCACTGGTATATATATATATATTTCAAATACACTTTAAAAATATTGGTATTCCGAGATTAAAAAAAAGGAAAAAAAATATTTTAATAGGTTTTGATGTTCACGTTGCTAACACCAGTTCAATTTTTTCTAAAAAAATGGTTCTTTTGCTTCTTCTTTTTTGTGTCGACATTCACGTTGTCAGCATCGGTTCAATTTTTAAAAAAATTGATTTTTTTATTTTTTGGTGTCAATGTTCTTATTTCCAGCACTGGTGTGATTTTTGAAATTTTCTTTGTTGACGTGTTTTGGTTATTGGGACTGGTGGCTGTTTTTAAAAAAAGCCAAACACACTTTATCATTGACTGAAGATTGTGTCATTATCATATTTGTTGCCGCTAACCGCACCTCGTCCACCACAAGTGTCTTCTTCCTTTGTTTGCTACTATCACCAAACAACATTTTGTCTGCCTGCTTCTTGTTCTTGAAGCCACATACATCGACTTATTCAACATTGTCACTTGATTCGAAAAAGCTAAAGAAAAATGAAAAGAAGCGAGGAAGAGAAGAAGGCAAGACAAATGCAGAAGTAAAAAATATATAGGCTTGAGAAATATAACAATGGGTAAACTATAAAAATAATCATTTTTTTTTACTTCAGGTTATATTTTAGTTACTTATGTTTGAAATGTTACGTTTTAATCACTTACTTTAATGAGTTGTAACATTTTTGTCACTAAGTCATTAATTATCGTTAACGGTATAATAATAAACTGACGTGACACGTTAAATCATCATTTCAAAAAAAATAGTTAAATTATACAATTTAATTTTTTTTCTTTTTATTTATTTATTTTCCTTTTCTTCTTCCCTTTTAGTTTTGACAAATGGAAGACATAAAAAAATATATTAAAAAAATGAAAAAGGGAGGAAAACAAAGGGAGAAGCATAAGAGAATGAAAAAAAAAGGAAGTTAAAAGAATATAAAAGAAAAATTTTAAATTACTCAAAATGAAAAAATATTGGGACCAATTGTATAATTTAACCTAAAATTAACAGCTTACCATTACACTATTAACGAAAATTAACAACTCAGTGACTAAAATGTTACAACATGTTAATGTAAGTGACTAAAGCATAATATTTCAAACATAAGTGACTAGAATATACTTTGAGATAAACAAAAGTGGCTATTTTGATAGTTTACCTTATAACAATTAATTATAACTGTAACAAGATTGATTAATTGTAAATTAAATAAGAGATCAATAAGGTCAAATGAAAGGAGAAATAAAAAAAATATAATAAAATAATTATTCCTAAAAAGAAAAAAAATTAGTTGATAAATTTGACTTCCAATTTTATGCTTACAAATTGTATGGTGAGTCAATCCCATGTGAACCCTTTTCTTTGCTTAATTTTCATACACTGCACTGTCTCATCGAAATTCATGTGCCTTCCTTTCTTGTCTTTCATCATCCTCCGTACATCCACACTTGTTTCTTCATTTTTCAATTGTTGTTGCTTTGTTGATTTTATTTTCATAAAATAAGTTTTATTAGTTTTGTTTATTATGTGGTTTTTTTACATATATAATATAAAAATTTAAAATTTTGAAAATAGAATACCAGTTAGATTAATTATGAAAATAGTATGGTTAGGATGGTAGGGTATTAAATAGGCGGCATCACCCCTCTTTTCTGACACACGTCAGCCACCGTTAAACAAAAAAAAAATTATTAGGTGAGGTATCTTCATTGGCGGCATCAAAATGATATTTTGTATTGTTTAAATACGAGTCTGGTCAATAGATTTGAGTGGTTGTGCTCATGAAATAGGCGGCACCAATGGTGCCAATCTAACTGCGACCCCCTTTGTGAGGAGGCACCCCTTCTCCCGAAGTTACGGGGCTATTTTGGTGATATGACTTGAAAGTAAGATGCTGGATTTTTGGAATTTATCATAGTTTGAATCCTCATGATAGGATTGGTGCTAGATGCTTGTGCTTAATCAAGCTGTATTGCTGTAGGATATTTCAGTTTATAACCATTGAAGTTTTAACCTTTTATTCTCTTCTATGGTAGTTTTCTTGTTATTTATTATATTATTCTTCAAGCTCAGCTTTTTCCTTGTTGTGTTAGGGAGTTTTGGACATTACAACTACAGAAGTTGCAGATTATATAGTTGGGGGTGTGATGCCTTGTGGCAGTTCTCGTTTTGATGTTATTATAGAGAAGAAGATCCCTTTAATCCTCAGTATCGGAGCCTTAGATATGGTGAACTTTGGAGCTAAAGATACCATACCTTCTCATTTTCAGCAAAAGAAAGATTCGCATCCACAATGCCCAGGTGATAAGTCCATATACCGACTTTTTTAATTGTTAAATGCCACCGATGAGATTGGCACCATTGGTGCCGCCAATAATGGACATAACCACTTAAAACTGTTAATCAGACCTGTATTTAAATGGTATAAAATCTTATTTTGATGCCACCAATGAATATGTCTTCACTTAATATAATTTTTTTTTTGTTTAACAGTGGTTGACATGTGTCAGAAAAGAGGGGAGGTGCCGCCTATTTGACACCCTCTACCACCCCAACCATACCATTTTCGTAATTAATTCAGCTGGTATCTCATTTTTGAAATTTTTATTTTTTATATTGTATACGTAAAAAAGCCTTATTATGTCTACCCCTTAATAGATTTACAAAATACAAAGAATTAATCACTATAGATATTTTGAAGAAAAAAAAAAGACAAAAAAACTTTCAAAATATAACTATGTTAGACAATAAATGCCATTTTTTTAAATTGTAAATGTCAACTCAGTTGAAATTTGACTTTCAATTTTATGGTTTAAATGTACTTTACTCAATATAAAATATATTTTTATTCTTAGAAAAAAATCTGTATAAGGGGGTAGAATGGGTTTTAATTGCAACTTTTAATCCCTACATACAAATTTTTTAGAGAATAAAAATATTTTTATATATTATGTAAAGTATATTGAAATCATAAAATTGAATGTCAAATTTATCAATTTCTTTTTCTTTTCGAGAATAATTATTTTACTATTTTTTTATAATTTGTCCTTTTCGTATGATCCTGTTGGCCTTTTATTTATTTTACAATTAATTAATCTTGTTACTCATTTCATTAATTGTTATATTTTTCAGATTTATTTTTTTACTCATGCATTTTCCTTGCCGCCTTCTCTTTCTCTCTTCTTTTCATTTTTCTTTAGCTTTTTCGAATCAAGCCACAATGTTGAATAATTCGATGTCGGTCGCTTTAAGAACAAGAAGCAGGCGGTGGAAAGCGCTGTGTGGTGATAGCAGTAAGCAGATGAAGAAGACACTGGCAGTGGAGGAGGTGTAGTTAGCGGCAATAAATATGGCAACGTCACAGTCTTCCGTTAATGATAAAATGTCTTTGGCTTTTTTAAAAACGGTCACCGATCATGATAATCAGAGAATGTTGGCAATTTTTTTTCCGAAAACCATATTGGTGCTAGCAACGAGAACATTGGAACCAAAAAAAGTAAAAAATTATTTTCTTTAAATTTGAACTAGTGCCAATAACGTGAACGCTGACACCTAAAAAGCAAAAAAAAAAAATTAAATTTGAATTAGTGTTAGTAACGTGAACGTCAACACCTATTAAAATATTATTTTTTAAAATCCTGAAATACCAATATTTTTAAAGTGTATTTGAAAAATACATATCAGTGTCGGTGAATACAATGTCGACACAAAATAAATTATTTTTTATAGATCAGGCAATCATCAGGCAATTATTATGGGATGATAGAGGATGATGTAGGTGGTGAGATGGACGACACCATCATGCATTGTAAAAAACAACCCAT
This sequence comes from Gossypium australe, assembly GCA_005393395.2. NCBI lineage: Eukaryota > Viridiplantae > Streptophyta > Magnoliopsida > Malvales > Malvaceae > Gossypium > Gossypium australe. Next base: position 12,316,294 of record CM016619.1, read on the forward strand.
TTTTGTACAAATTTTTTTGCCTAAGTTATTTTCATAAATAATCAATTTATTTGAGTTAATTTTGGAAAAAAAAAAATCCCAAAACTCAGCATCAAGGGCTTCAATATCCCGCTCTCGTGATATCTTTTTAATCCTTTACTAGTTGGGACTTTTTTTTTGGATTTCTAGGGTTAGGTTCTTATTTTATTTTATTTTACTTTTTTAATGGCAAAGGGAGAAGGGTATTAGGATGAATCTTATTTTATCATTCTAATTTGATTTGAAATTTTTTCGAATCGAGTCGAGTGAAATGAAATTTGAGTCAAATCGAATCGAGTGAAATTGTTAAGATTAAATTAAAAAATTAAACATATCAAATTAAAATCTTGTTACAATATAACTAATTTCATATTGGAACACATAAATTTGAAACCATATATATTTGAAGACTTATTCAAAACAAAATAAGGAAAAAAAATTAAGATACTTTAGTATAATAAACTTGAATAATTGGTTAACTTATTTAACTCCCAAAATTATTATTTTAGAAAAATTTTAAATTTTTTATATATTCTTTAATTTTTTAAAAACATTATATTTTTTAGAAATATTTTTAATTTTAAAAATTAATTTGAAAATTTGAATTCCTTTTGTAATTTTTGTTGAGAGAAAGACCAATTTGTTATTTTTTAAATTGACAGAGACCAATTTGTTATTCGAATTATTCAAATTGTAAAATTTAACTCGACTTAAACTTGAAACTCGAATTTCTTCTTATATATCAAATAACTCGATTTAATTAATTCGAAATTTAAATTATTTTTTAAATTAAATTTTATTAATCTTAACGCTTATAATTGCGGATAACGGTACTGTTAGTGTTTTGGAAGGTCGAGGACCTTTAGGTTTAAAAATATTCCACGTTTCGCCTGAAGTTAATTTACTAAAAAAAAGAATGTTAATCAATTACTACTTACTTAAAGTAATTATATTTTATGATATTTTATGAAAAATATATTTTATATATAAAAATTGAATAATTATTAAAATATTATTATTTATAAAGTAAATTAAATATTTATTTATATTAAGTTGATGTTTTAAATTAACCAAACATCAATTCAATTAAATAATAATTAAAATGATATTATTTTGGTTTTTTTTTCATTTCTTTTACATAAAAAAAAAGTAGAAAAATACACAAATAAGAAAATTTGAACTTAAATCGATATAATTTTTATCATGTTTATCTAACCATTTGGAATAGACAGCTTCTACTGTAGTTCATCAAAGATTAAAATTTCATGGTTGCAAAGATTAAAACTTTGCCAGTCCTTCGATTAACTAATGTAAGAAGAATGGCAGCTTTCATCTGATTGGGTTCCTTCAATGAAATGCTTGAGTCACCAAAAAGAATCGGTGGTAAGCACGTGAAGACAGAAACAGAAACACAAACACAAAATGGATTTGTTTCTTTGTCAGAAATCCTTATCCTTTTAGACCAACCAAATTTTATTCATTATTTTATTGCATATGATGATGATTGAATACCCTGCAATGATTCAGTTATTTCAATAACTCTCCAGGGAAAACTACTCAGAAGCCAACTACAATTCAAAAAATACAACATGAAGGAAACTGAAACTGGTAGCAGTGACCTCACTCCACTTTTAGCTGATGCTGATTCTCTGGAAAATCAATCTCCAAGAGGCATTGCATCAGTTTCTGGTGCGGTGTTTAACATATGCACCACAATGGTTGGAGCTGGAATCATGTCGATTCCAGCCACTGTTAAGGTTTTAGGCATCATTCCAGGCTTTGCTGTCATGTTCATGATTGCAGTCTTGGTTGATATCACGGTTGAATTCTTGCTGAGATACACTCAATCTGGCAAGTCAACAACCTATGCTGGATTAATGGCAGAATCGTTTGGATCATTGGGTTCCCTTGCAGTTCAAATCTGTGTTATGGTCACTAACCTTGGGTGTCTCATCATTTACTTGATTATCATTGGTAAGTGCTTTTTGATGTTTCCTTTTCTGGGTTATTTGAATCCATAATAAAGAAGCTTTACTTTTTCTTCTAGGGGATGTTCTGTGTGGAAATGAGTCTGGAGGAACCTTGCATTTGGGGGTTTTACAAGAATGGTTTGGCATTCAATGGTGGAACTCTCGTGCTTATGTTATACTCTTCGTTGTGCTGTTTGTTATGCTCCCATTGGTCTTCTTGAAACATATGAGTTAGTCACCTGCTTTTCTTGGATAATTGGTATTTTAATTTTTTTTTTTTTAACTTCAGTTTTACACTTAAATGACAGATTCATTGAGGCACAGTTCAGCAATATCCATTCTCCTTGCAGTAGTATTTATAGCCATAAGCTCAGCAATGGCAATTTATGCATTTTGGAAAGGGAAAACTCAAAACATGAGACTACTACCAGATTTTGTCAATGAAGTCTCTATCTTTGATCTTTTCACTACTGTTCCAGTCCTTGTTACCGGCTTCGGATTCCACGTTAACAGTAATTGAACCTCACTTTGCACTTCATTTCTCAAATTTTTTGGATTAGTGTTTTGGCTAAGACTTAAGAATTTGAATGCAGTTCATCCCATAAGATCAGAACTTAGCAGACCTTCTGATATGAGCTATGCTGTAAGGATTTCTTTAGCAATCTGCATAGCCATTTACTTCTCTATTGGTTTCTTTGGATACATGCTCTTTGGGGAATCCATCATGTCCGATATCCTAGTGAACTTCGATCAAAATTCGGATTCCGCAATCGGTCAACTCGTAAACAATACGGTTCGATTAAGCTACGCAATGCACCTAGCTCTGGTCTTTCCCGTGATTAATTTCTCATTGAGAACTAACATTGATGAACTCCTCTTTGCAAAGAAGCCTGTTCTAGCCAAAGACAAGTCGAGATTCACGATCCTCACTTGCCTACTGCTCGCCCTTACGTACACAATCGCCATAGTCATACCGAATATTTGGTACTTCTTTCAGTTCATAGGATCAACAACTGTTGTTTGCCTCTCATTCATTTTCCCAGGAGCCATTGTTCTCAGGTAACAATTTTAAAAACCCACTTCGATACCTCTGCTTAAAAGCAGTTTCGCAATTGAAAGAAATTTCAATATCTTGACAGGGATGTACATGGCATATCGAGGAGAAAAGATAAGGTGATGGCGATTTTGGTGATAATCATGGCTATTTTGACAAGCATGATAGCCATAGCTACCAACTTGTGGACCGTGGGGTAGTTAATTGGAAGACAAAAATCATATCGATTAATTGCATTTAAAGCAGATTTTGTCATATCATCATCTGATCAGCATATCTGCATATGTTATCCTTATGTGAAACTATCATAAAGATCATTATGTTGAGCTAAGCAAAAAGAAAAAGGAAAAAAAAACATCGTCATTGATGTCTCCTCCTAACAAATGCTTAAGAGTACCTCTGGTTCTCCACCTCCTAGTTCTTCGGCTTGTTGCTTAAACTTGAATGGCAAATCAAAGTGGTTCGCACCTACTAGGAGGGGAATATTGTAGTGGATAGGTTAGCCAAGTTGGCTATAGAGCAAAACTTAGGTTTAATGGTCGCAGAGCTTTTGGCTGAAATACAGAAGGATGGAGAGGAACGAACCACTATTAGGCATTGTAAACTTTAGTTTCCATATTTCGGTATCTGCTTTATTATTAAAAAATAATTTTATACAATTTATGTGGATATTTATATAGATTTTTCTAAAATTTTTAAAAATTTGAAATTTATATTTAGTTATCTTAAATTTAAATTTAAATGTTAAGGTAAATCATTTTTATCTTTATGATAATTAAATAATATTTATATTTATGATAATATTATTTATATTTATGATAATTTCATATATTTTTATATTTTTACCTACAAAGTTTAAGTAAAAATTTTAAAATTTATCTAATCCCTTCAAATTTTACTTAAGATTTTAAATTTTATTTATTTAAAAGTATTAAAAAACAATATATATAAAATTTGGATTTTTTTCCTTATTTTTATATTTTTAATTATTTCAAATACATTTTTAGAGTTTATATGTATTTATATATAATTTTTTCTATATTTATAAATTTTAAAATATATATTTTAGATTATATTTTTAAAATATATTTTATTTTTATAATTTTAATAAAAAATATATTTCTTAAAAAACTGCTATGTACTAATATTTTGTTAGTAAAAGAGTTACTATTTTTTTTTTTATGTTGTTTAAAAATTGAAAAAAGAATAAATAAAAAATTAAATATAAAAATGACAAAAGAGTGAAAAGAGTGGTGGAGTCAGCGTGAATGGAACCAAAAGATTACGGGGAAAAACGTTTGCTTTGTGGGCTGCCTTCATTAAACAGCACATTGTTATCATGCAATTGCAAACCCTTTTTAACTCTCCATTGACCCTTTTTATTCACATTCATGACCTTTCTAATATTGCAATGATGGTATTATATAAAAAGAAAATTGCAATGTTGATATTCCAACTGTGAATCTATTACATTTTCGTCCACACATTCCCCATCTCCTGATTTTAAGTCCAGGTTCATTTTCGTGTCCATTTAAAACATGTGATATGTCCACGACAGCAATACCCCACCCCAACCTGTCCTCTTTCCCAGTAATTTAATTAATTCCAAAACGCACCCTGTTTTGGAGTACCTTCAACTAATCACATCTCTCTGATCGACTGATGATATTTACGTCATTGGACTAAACCCAGCATTATCATCTATATATATGAACGCATTCAATGTATAATTATGCATAAGAAGACAACATAAATTATTGCACTATCTCTAGCCGGGAAAAAAATGTCGCCGGCTGCCGGAGTAAAAGCGCCATTGCTTCCAGGGAGCAGCAAATCGGCACCAGCAAAGCCTCCATCGGTATCTGGCGCGGTGTTTAATGTGTCCACAAGCATCATCGGTGCTGGAATAATGTCAATCCCTGCAACACTCAAGGTGTTAGGTGTAGTTCCAGCATTTGTGATGATTGTGGTTATAGCTTGGTTAGCGGATATTTCAGTTGAATTTTTGATGAGATACACACATGCTGGCGACACAACTACGTATGCTGGTGTTATGAGGGAATCGTTTGGGAGGGTTGGATCCATCCTTGTCCAAATATGTGTGATGATCACTAATCTTGGCTGCCTCATCATTTATTTGATTATTATAGGTAAGTAAGTACTGGATTTACTATGTTCTTGAACTGATATAGAACATGTTCTAAGTTTAACTAAGGTTTTTTCTTTTGTCCCTTAGGTGATGTTCTGTCAGGAAATCAACCTGAAGGATCAGTTCATTTGGGTGTTTTGCAACAATGGTTTGGCATTCACTGGTGGAACACGCGGGCTTTCGCCCTCCTCTTCACCCTCATCTTCGTTCTGCTTCCATTGGTTGTGTTCAAGCGTGTAGGTCAGTACACTCCTATCCAGGAACGGGGAAAAGTCTTTAAAGGATCGTTTTCTGAGATGCCGACCCAGATCTCAATCAAAAGTGCCTATATTTGATTTTAGTCCCGAATTTTTATTTCTTTACCTAAATGGATTCACAGAATTTAAATGGGAGTGCCTAAGTCTACCCATGAAATGTTTTAATCATCATTTTGGGTAGTGTTCTTTCCTTTTAAGATCTTTTAAGGTTTGGGTTCAAACCCACTAAAATCAAAATAATAAAAACATATCCTTGGTAAATTTAAGTCTTCCCTCCGTGAACTCGTTAAGAATTTCCTCAAAGTAAGAGAAAAAAATTCGGGTTTAAAATCGAGCATATACTCCTCAAGAATAATATCAACTGTTTGAGGTCTGGGTCAGTGTAGACACTTCAAAGACTTTTTCCAACAAGGAACCGATTCTCCCTCAACAGCTCCAAAAGCCATTTTGTAATCTTTGTAATCTTCTTAGCAGCAAAATGAACTTTAGTTATTTTTGCAGAATCATTGAGGTACAGTTCTGCAATATCAGTTTTTCTAGCTGTGGTATTTGTTGGTATAAGTTCAGTTATGGCAATTATGGCACTCTTGGAAGGGAAAACGAATAGTCCGAGAATGGTACCCGAATTAGACAACAAAGCTGCCTTCTTTGATCTCTTCACTGCTGTCCCTGTAATTGTCACAGCTTTCACATTTCATTTCAATGGTGAGAACACTTTAGCCTCCTACAGAAGTTAACTTTGTCACAAATTTTCTCATTTTTAATGAACGATTGCAGTTCATCCAATTGGTTTTGAGATGGATAAACCTTCCGATATGATATCAGCAGTCCGAATTTCAATGGTTTTATGTGCTGCCATCTACTTCGCTATCGGACTGTTCGGATACCTTCTGTTTGGTGATTCAATCATGGCAGATATACTCGTGAACTTCGATCAAAATTCCGGTTCAACAATCGGTTCTTTACTCAACGACATTGTTCGATTGAGCTATGCACTTCACCTCATGCTAGTGTTCCCTCTTTTGAACTTCTCGTTAAGAGCCAACATGGATGAATTTCTTTTTCCAAACAAGACCCAACTTGCAAAAGATAACACCAGATTTTGGTCCCTCACACTTGTTATTTTAGCCTTTTGTTACTTGGCAGCTATAACCATTCCTAACATATGGTACTTCTTTCAATTCATGGGATCGACCTCTGCGGTCAGCCTCGCGTTTATCTTCCCGGGAGCCATTGCTCTTAGGTAGTCTCTCAACTTAAGCACTTACATTACATAGATACATGCATAGATATGGTTTTAATTTGTTTTCGTTTATAGGGATGCTTGGGGCATATCGACGGCGAGGGATCGGATTTTGGCAGCAGTCATGATTGTTCTGGCAGTAGTAACAAGCACAATCGCCATTTCTTCTAACATATATAGCCTTATAACAGGAAATCAGTCATGATGTGTTTATTGGGTCTTTTTCGCATTTTTTTATTTTTTATTTTGTATTAGAGTGCATTCTTTATTTTGTTGTCTGTTACAGATAAAATATAGGCAGGGGTAAAAGAAAGTATTCTCAAAACAGTTGATGATAAATGAATTTCAGATATGTAATGTTGCAAGAATTGGATACCTTAAGTGTTTTTGGTGTGTCCTCTTCAAAGGGGCTGGATTCTCTATTTATATGATACGGTTACTATTTATGGATGAGACGTCATAGGTAGGTTCCCATGCATGTAGCCACGTATCCTATTCTAGACTTAATACGTGGCGATGCGGTCCATGCGCATTCCCGCGTGTTTCGCACGTGTGTGTTCGTAGGTTTGTGTGTTTGCATGAATGTGTGGGTACCCCTCTTGTGAACACTTAATGTCATGCGAGCTTGATCCGCAAGAATAATATGCAAACTCGGTATGCGAGCTCAACATGTAGACTATGTAGGATCTGACCTAGACCTATTCGGGTTGTGGGCTGATAATATCAATTATCATAACAATATGCCCTCCATCTAATTTGAAGAAGAGTTATAAAGTGACTTTTCTTGGAACCTAATTCGTTGAGGCTAGAAGTAAATGAAGAAAAAGCTTACTAAGTACGTTGTGTGACATACGATTCACCATGTGTATAGAAAGAATACATCTGTTTGCAATTGATTGCTCTCCCATCCTCAGTCACTTGAATCGCTAAAGTGTGAAGAGAGAAAACCCTTTTTAAAAAGGGGATGAACAGCGCCCTAAAAGTCACATTAATTGAATTCAAAATTTTCAAGATGAACCACTGTCGAGAAAGATAGTTTGAGAGGTAACCTCTCTAAAATTCCCATAAAGCTCCCATTTTATTTTCAATTTCTCTTTCTAGTTTCACCAGTAAACTATGGCTAAAATTCGAGGTAGTAGCCGTATAATTTCAGGTAATTCCTCGCAACACCATGAAGCCTGTGGAAGCTAAGGCTTACCTTTGTACAACAAAGATAGAAGAAATGAACCGGGTTATAGCTATTCGAGGAATTCAAGTTCTAAATTTTGCTTACGGTTTTTCGATTTCTGATGGTCCACATCACCTGAGCGACACCAGTAATGGTAGTTTTTTACTCCCTCTACATGTGCTAGAAGCGGGGTTTCATTTACCCCTCCATCCTTTCTTTTGTCATCTTCTGGAGGACTACAATATAGCTTTCGACCAACTGTCTGGCTTCTCTTGGTGCTTGGTCGTACCATACTTCATTGAATGTGATTGGTGTGACGAAATGTCATTAATCGTCGTCTTTCAAAGGTTATATAAACTAAAAGCCTACAATCGAGGGGGTTTGATAGGCTTATTTTATTTCACACCTCGCGAAGACGTGAAGTCTATTATTACGAATATGTGTTCTAATCTTCGCCTTAATCGCTACAAATACATATGGATGAAGTATAAGCTTAATGGTGGTTTTGATTTCCCAACACAATGGTCACTTCCTAATAAGGACATGTGCTCAAGAAGACAAGACATTATAACAAAAGTAGGTTGGGCATAATATTACAGGCTTTGCCTGGGCGGCGTGTTAGATTTAGAAAAAATGTTGACCATGAGAAATGTGTTTTAGTATTGTCTTTTAAATTTAAGCCCTAATGGATGGAGGCAAATCGATGCAGATAATAGAGTAGACACTATTGGGTTTCTTCCTGCATAGTTCGCATAGCCTGTTAGGGCCATCGATAAGTTAGCATTAATACTGTTTGAGCAAAAAGATGAGCCCAGAAATTTCTTTTATAGTTTTTGTAAATAAAAGCCTTGCTCCTGGTCTTCGCAACCTTCAACGAGTGTAGGGAGTGGTGTAAACCCCCTTATGTTAATTGTTGGTGTTGATATAAGAATTGTTTGTGGTATAGGCAAGTTCACAGAGTTGAAGAAAGTTTTGAAGAGTTTACTAGCTTATCTAGAGAGATTGACGAATACATGGATGTTCAAGGCTATATGCAAAAATATGAGAAGAGGTTCTTCTGGTACCACTACTGGGGATGGTAACGTGAGCAGTTGTAACACCCCAAACCCGGCCCATTCACTATGACCGAATTTGAAATGCCACTGAGGAAAAACGTCCGAAAATATTCTTACTTAAGAGTAAAACCGTTAAAAATTTGTTTCCTTTAATAAAACATTTTCGTGACTTGAAATATTCTAAGTAAAAGCTAAATTATTAAGAAAACATCGGGTTCAAACTTTATTATACATACTTAAGAAAACAAAGCCATTTGCAATCAACATTTAAATTGTCCATCCATAATAGAACTTAATAATAAAGATACTTAATAAAAATACTTAAACACTTTAATGGGCCTTACTACAATAATACTTAATCCAAGTACTTAATGTTAAAAAGCATATGATAATGAAAACATCTTCTTCTGCATGGGCCACCTCGTATCCTCTCCAACCCGGTCCGAGCATCAAGCATCACCTGAAAGGTTTAAGAAAAATTGGGTGAGTCACCAAGACTCAGTGCATAGTTAGTACACATGTCCCCACATATGGGCTTGGCCCATATCCACACAGTCCATACACATGAATATGCAATTATGAAGCCCAACCCATCCTAAGTCCATCCGTTACTCCTACCTTAGCAGACTCCCTGCTCAAGGCCGTGGCTAATCCACCGATCACATAGTGATCCACATATCTTACCTTGGCAGACTTACTGCTCAAGGCCGTGGCCAAGCCACCGATCCCATAGGGATCCCACATATCAATCAGTCCACGGTGATGCACACAGCTATCAACCGCTGAGGTGGGCACTTAGCCAACACCTCCCTTGATGAAGTACATAGCTAACATCAAGCGCTAATGTAGCACGAGGCTAGCATTAGACCACGCACATAGCGTACACCCTTTCCTCCAATAGTCACATCCCAAGTCCCATGCATATATATATGTACCATGGCAACATATTACTCGAAACAAATATACATCACATGCCATTACATTTTTATACATCCATCAATAATCATTTAATATTGCAAATCACTGAAAGGTTAATACCATAACCACTAACCTGAATATTCGAACACCCACCTTGGGTATCCACAATCCTAGCCCTTATTTCGGCTAACATGTACAACATATACAATTACAATATAACACATATAAACAAGCAAGAGAACAGTGCGATAACTACGCACCTGATTATTGCAAGATCCTGATCTATCGAAACTAACAAAATCTAAAATCCCGAAACTTGCCCTTATGCCTTGCTCAACTAGCCCCTAATCCATCAAGGACAGAATCGGTTAGCCACTTAAATACCAAAATGGGCTAAGGCCGAATAGCACAAACCCACTTACCTCACTGAAACCCGAGAACTGATACTAGATCTTTGAGTAGTGAAATCCCTACATATACCATATGTTAAAATCGGCTAGCACATTAATCCATAAATAATGGCCCTTGACCGAAATTATTCTAGCTTACCTTGATGTTCAAAATCCCGAGAGCTCCCTTAATGCACCTTAACGAGAATAAGCATAGATTTGAGGTTGAAAGGAAAAACAAAGAACAAAGGAAAAGGTTGAAAGAATTTCGGCACACAAGGAACAAAAAGAAAACCAACTTTCGACACAAGAGGAATTTTGGAAAGAAAAGGAAGAACAAGAAGATGGATTTGGCACCTCCCTTGCTGACCTGAAAATCAAAATGAAGGTCCCTAAGGAGTCCTACTTTCGGTCAAGAAAATTTGGAAAAGAAAGGCAAAACAAATCAAAGCATTCGGCCATGCTTTGCTAAACTAATGGCCGGCCATGCTTCTCCCCCATTAGAAAATTCCTATTATCAAATACCAATGAGCATTGTTTAACCATTCACCCATACTACACCATCTTCTCATACATAAAATAAACTAACCCATACTCCAACAACAATAAAATAAAACTCCCCATCTTTTAATCCCATTTCCTATAACATAAAATAATAAAACAAAGGAAAACAAAACTATCCCATACCTCCAGCAGCATAGAAGAAAATAAAATAAAATAATCAGCATGCCCTCATGAATTAAATACCCATGCAGGCCATTAATCACGCCGGCATAAAAAGAAAACCCAAGCTGCTGCCCCCATTTCAGGATATTACAGCAGTAAAAAGAAACAAAGAACTGCTACTTGAGTTGCTAACATTGTTCTGAGTAGCAAAGATGAGGGTAGCTTAAGAGGGAGCTTTGTCGAAAAAGAAGAAGAGATCGCATTGAAATTTCTGGTAATGTTGTTCATGTTTCCATAGCTCATTTTATAAGTTCATCTCTTACGACCTCTCCTATTAACTGCCCATCACTGCCAAGACCAGTCGATGACGGTACCTTTGGAGTCATTATTGGTCATGGCCCCTCCTAGTGGTTCTCTGAAGTTTAATACTCCTAGTGATGAAACAGGGACCTTGTTCCCTTGGCGCAAACAACTCAACATGAATAAGTTTCCCTTCAGCCCTGATGAAGTGATGAAACAATGGAATAATATCTTGTTTGAAGAAACAAAAGGGCTTTTTTGCCCAGGTGAATCTTCTAGTGACACAAGGAAACCTTCACTGCAAGAGTTAGTAGTCTCTTTACAAGTGATGTTGAATGAAGCTTGTATGGCTAACCTGGGACTTGTTGAAGGGTCAATAAGTAGAAATTAGAAGGAGGGAAAATGAAAATATTTATTAGTCCACTATGGAAGCACTGGCGCAGGCATGCGAACATTATGCTAACTTAGCTGAAGAGAATAGGAGATTGTTGGAAGAAATAGAAGGCTAGAAGAATGTCTTACTATTCCTAAAAAACACGTTGAGAAGTTACATGGGGAGATCACATGTGAGCGAGTTGGTAAAATAGTGTTGGAAGCTAGCTTAAAGAAAATGGATGAAGAACACAAGGTTACAATGGCTAATTTAGCGAAGGGCCATGAAAAGACTTTAGAGAAGCACAAAACAGAAACTATGCAAAGCTTACAGGAATACTTGCTTGATTTAAAGGCTAACTTCTTGTTACATGCTCAAGTAGGTGGTGGCCTTTTTAATGTGTGAAGAGTAATTTTCGATGCTCTTAGCGAGCTAACCGGTGTTCAACTAGATTTCAATGTCTATTTTCCCTCTGTAACATCCTAGGAGGAATTTGCAGCAAAATGGAAAAGCTCAACTAGTTTTTACCTCCCTAAGGATCCTGCTAAGACAAACTTTTCTCCTGAACATCCCATTGACACCAGTGTTGCTCATGTGGATGAAGTTCAAGGCAATGAACGTGAAGGGCATAGTGAAAAGAAAGATGAAGTGTTAGTTTATTTTTTAGGCACAAATAGTAATTCATGATTTGGTTGTCTTTATTGTACTTGTTACTTTTGAATTGGAAATAAAAATTTCAGTTTGATTCTCACTGATATTGTGGTGTATTTAGTTGCTAACTTATTTTGATCCATACATAGCCATATTGCTAACATAAATGCGTTAAGTAATGAAGGTTATTAAAATGATTAACTTTAAGAAAATCATCCATAACTTTGAACCCATTAAACTTGGGGTTGTAATCTAAAATCATTGAATATTAACAATGTGAATGTATGTCAGCGAACTACTAAGGAGTTATGATATTAAATCAGTTAACTCAAATAAACTTAGGTTGCAGTCTTAAATCTACTAACCTTTATAAAATCAGCTATGAACGTAAGCCAGCAAGCTGTTTAGGAGTTACGATCTTAAATCAACTAACCTTTTTAAAATCAGCTGTGAATGTAAGCCAGCAAGCTGTTTAGGAGTTGCGATCTTAAATCAATTAACTCAAATAAACCTAGGTTGCAATCTTAAATCAACTAACATTTATAAAATCAATTGTGAATGTAGGCCAGCGAGCTGTTTAGAAGTTACGATCTTAAATCAGCTAACTCAAATTAACTTAGGTTGTGATCTTAAATCAGCTAACCTTTATAAAATCAGTTGTGAATGTAGATCAACGAGCTATTTAGGAGTTACGGTATTAAATCAGCAAACTCAAATAAACTTAGGTTGCGATCTTAAATCAACTAACCTTTATAAAATCAACTGTGAATATAGGCCAGCAAGCTGTTTAGGAGTTGCGATCTTAAATCAACTAACTCAAATAAACTTAGGTTGCGATATTAAATCACCTAACCTTTATAAAATCAGCAGTGAATGTAGGTCAGCGAGCCATTTAAGAGTTGTGATATTAAATCTGTAACACCCCTAACCTTTATAAAATCAACTGCGAATATAGGCCAGCAAGCTATTTAGGAGTTGCGATCTTAAATCAGCTAACTCAAATAAACTTAGGTTGCGATATTAAATCACCTAACCTTTATAAAATCAGTTGTGAATGTAGGTCAGCGAGATATTTAAGAGTTGTGATATTAAATCTGTAACACCCCTAACCTGTATCCGTCGTCGGAACAGGGTTACGGAGCATTACCGAGGTTTACAGGACAATTTCAAATAATTCGAGATATTTACTATTTATATTCCGAGATTATGCATAACGTCCCTTAAATGGACTCTCGAGGCCCAATATGAACATTAGAATCAAATTGGCACTAAATTGAGATCACTAAATTTTTTTTGCAAATTATCAAAATTTCTCTTGTGAACAGTATCCACACGCCCTTGTGGTCTAGGGCCACACCTGTGTGATTAGGCTGTGTGGCTATACACGCCTGTGTCTTTAACCTGTATAACTCTCTAACTTATAAGGCATTAAGAAATTGAAGTCACACGGTCAAGTCACGCGTCCGTATGCTAGGCCGTGTGATTAATTTAATTTTTACAAATTAGGTGCAGTTTTCACACGGTCGTATCACACGCCCGTGTTCAAGGCCGTGTCATCCACACTGCTGAGACACACCCCCGTGTGCTCAATTCTGAGCTTTCTGTTTTGCAAATTTGAAATACAAGGGACACATGGCCAGACTACATACCCATGTACCAGGCTGTGTGTCTATCTGTGTGGATGAAATAAGACCATTTCCTAGCCTCATTTCTCACCCAAACTATGCCATTTTCCTGCACCAACACTTACAAGTATTTTCCAACCAATTCAAGCATCAATACAAAGCCACTATACCATTTGTTATTGTATAAAATTACTTACCTTCATCCAAATTTTTTTACTTTACTTACCTCTCTTGAATTGCTCATTATAATTTCATACTTATATACATACATGAATATTTGTTATTTCATATCCATCTTTAACATCGAAACAAGTTTCTCTAGCCATTCCAATGGCTAGATTAAGTTCAACATATACAAACCATAATTTGGTCAAATTTGCTTATACATGTCATTATACTAAAACAAGATTTTCATTTATACCAAAATAATGGGAGGATAGTGTGATGATTGCTCCGATTGTTCTCCAACCTTCACGAGCTTTAAGCACTATAAAACAGGGAAAATAAACTTAGTAAGCATTATATGCTTAGTAAGATCGTATAACCAGAATTTAACTTACCAATCACATTTAAACCATTCATAAGCATACTTTCCATTCAATTTGGCATTTTACCTAACCACACGCATCCAATTAAACATGTTAATCACAAATATACCATAATGCATTGATGAGCTCATCATGCCATATTCTATCAAGTTTTTCTCTTTTCATTTCATATTCCTCATGTTTCATTAATTATTTTATCTATTGAACTATTGAATTTTTCGATGGATATTTTCGATAGTACATTCAAAGTGTACAATTCCATTATCCGTCAATTCATATCCAGTAGTACCTATTAAGGTACACTTTCGAGCCACATAACATACAGTAGAATTACCAGTTCAGGCTAAATTCTGTTTGTAAAATACACTCTATGAGCTTTGTCAGGATTACCAGTCCAGGCCAAATCCTTTTAATGACAAAGAATTTTCTATAGAGTTTATTCTGGATTACCAGTCCAGGCTAAATCCTTTTAATGACAAAGAGTTCTCTATAGAGTTTATTTTGGATTATCAGTCCAGCCTAAATCCTAATTGAAACATATACTCGAGAGGCTCATTTCGGATTACCCATTCGGGCTAAATCCATTCTGCAACACATGCAGTTTTATCAGGGAAATCACCTTTATCCATTGGAATTCAATATTCACACGGAATTTAACCCTTTTCAATAAATTTCCAACATATACCGTTTCTTCCATTGCAATTTTCATACATTTCATACATACAATCTCCTATAACATATTCAATGTAATATAACATTCAAAACGACACATTTCTATGCTTATTTAAGTTATACGAACTTACATCGATATTTGTTTGTAACTGAAATCTACTTGTCGAAACCATTTTTAAGTTTTTTTAAAAAAACGGGGATCGACTTTAAAAACGAAAATGGATTCGCCACCAATCCCTTTTTGCTTAGGTATGATCGGATCACCTTATAAAACATTTTATTTCAAAACAATGATTGGCCTACGAAATTCAAGAAAACGGGTTCGGGAGTCGATTACGTACGAGGAAGGATTAGCACCCTCGTAACGCCCAAAATTGGTACCGGATTGATTAGTTATTGTCCTAATGTCGAGAATTCGAAAAGATTTGAAAACATGATTCTTTAAAAACTTAAACAATTTGAGTTGGAACTTGAGATTCCTTTGTTCTGAAAGAATACAAACATCACATCTAGCACGTTAGGACATGATGTTTTAAACCCTCGTAGCCAACATCATCTCATGATTTACAAAATTCATTAAAATGATATTTAGTTATTTAGTCAAACGGAAAATCGAAACCCAGCACGTTAGGGCACTATTTCTCGAATTTCTAAACACAAAACATTCCCTTAGTTAATAAAAACTTTTGGATAAAATGTAGTAATTAAATGAGATAGATATTTTTAAACAATGATTTAAAAGAAATAACATTAAGTTATTACAAAAAGTGCAATTTACTAAAGTTACAGGTCATATTAACAATTAGCACTAACATAAACAATTAAGTAAAAGAATGACAAGCAATAATAATAATGTTAAGGTAAACAAAGATAATGGATTCAAAATTTAAAAAAAAATGAACAATCAAAATAAAAATATATATATATAGAGTAGATAATAGCAATTTTAAAAGAATCTATGAAAAAAATTTTAAAAAAATTTTATTCACTGAATTAAATTCATGTATAAAAAAATAATAATATAAGGTAAATAATATACTCAAAACAATTAATGAATATTATAACAATTTTAAAAAAAATAAAAAAAAGTATAAAAATGATATGGATAAATAAAAAAGTTAAAAAAACGCATAAGTCAACCTAACTCCCGCAATATAAGGATTCAACGAAATTCCTCCACCAAAATCTAACTCGAACGGAAGCAACTCAAAAAGAAACGAAGATGAGCAAAGAACAAAATAAGAACAAGCCACAGAAAATAAGAACACAAAAGAGAGAAATTTTAGTGAATGCTCTCAAGAATTTTTATTACTCAAAACTCAAGTGTGCTTTACAATGAAGGGAGAGGCCTCTATTTATAGTTGAGCCTTCCCAAATCCAATGGTACAGATCAATTACATCAACGGCTAAGATTAAAAGGTATCTACAAATTAAATCTCTAAGATTACAAAATCATATCTTCTAAGATTGCATACCATATCTTCTAAGATTGCATATCATATCTAAGATTTGCATATCATATCTAAGATTGTATATCATATCTTCTAAGATTGCATACCATATCTTCTAGGATTGCATATCATATCTAAGATTGCATATCCTTGAAGATTGTACTTCCATATACGTCAAGCTTGTAGATAGACCTTCAATCTTTTCAAGTAATGGGTCATTCCAATCAGGCCAAATGATATATTTTGGACTAGACTTGGACTTTGTTTTATTATTTTGGGTTTATTATTTTTTGTATGGGCCCAGGCTAAATAGGCTTATTACAACTGCCTCTCTTTGCTCATTGTCGTGTAACGAGAATGGAGCAAAGACTATAAAAGGACCAATTTTGCCCGGTCATGCCAAGCCTTAACCTCTTGATCCTTATCTTCTTCAAGTAGTCTCTAACCCAACTGCAACTTCAAGGAGATTGAATCTGTAGCTTTAATCTTATTCTACTGCAACTTCAGGGAGATAAGACCTGCTCTTGTAGATTTAATCCATCCTACTGTAACTTCAGGAAAGTGAGACTAGTATCTTTGATCTTGCTTCACTGAAATATTCAGGAAGACAATATCTGCTATTTTCAGTTTGCTCCGCTACAAACTCAGGGAGGCAAGCTAATATCTTCGATCTGCTTCCTGCAACTTTAGGAAGATAAGATCTGCTGTCTTCAGTCTACTCCGCTGCAACTTCAGGGAGGCAGGCTAATATCTTCGATCTGCTTCCTGCAACTTCAGGAAGATAAGATCTACTGTCTTCAGTCTACTCCACTACAAATTCAGTGAGGCAGGCTAATATCTACGATCTGCTTCCTACAACTTCAGGAAGATAAGATCTGCTGTCTTCAGTCTGCTCCGCTGCAACTTCAGGGAGGTAGGCTAATATATTCGATCTGTTTCACTGCAACTTCAGGAAGATAAGATCTACTATCTTCAGTCTGCTCCATTGCTGATACATAGAGATAAGACTTGCTGTCTTCGATCTACTTCACTCTTGCTCAGTGGAGATAAGATCTAATATCTTCAGTCTGCTCCATTGTTGATACATGGAGATAAGACTTGCTGTCTTCGATCTACCCTACTCCTGCTCAGTGGAGATAAGATCTGCTATCTTCAGTCTGCTCCATTGCCGATACATGGAGATAAGACTTGTTATCTTCGATTTGCTCCACTCCTACTCAGTGGAGATAAAATCTGCTATCATTAGTCTGCTCCATTGTCGATACATAGGATAAGACTTGCTGTCTTCAATCTACCCCACTCCTGCTCAGTGGAGATAAAATCTACAATTTTTAGTCTGCTTCCTTGCTACATCAGGAAGATAAGACTATAATCTTCAGCATGCTCCCTTGCTACCTCAGGAAGATAAGGCTAGTGGCTAAAATCTGCTCCCTTGCTGCATCAGGAAGATAAGATTTGCCAAATTCGATCTGCTTCGCTACCGCCTAGGGAGATAAGATCTATAATCTTCAGTCTGCTTCCTTGCTACCTTAGGAAGATGAGACTACAAACTTCAACCTACTCCCTTGCTACCTCAGAGGGATAAGGTTGGTGACTTGAATCTGCTCTATTGCCGATACATGGAGATAAGATTCGCCAAATTCGATCCGCTCCACTACCACCTAGGGAGATAAGATCTATGAATTCACCGATGTTGCTACACCATCCTCTGTAGACTCGATTTTATATGTTTATGTTTATGCCAAATGATTAGGATGTAATAATGCTCCTAACTAAATGTATTATAAACGACATTTGCATGAATGCAGAATGTCATGAGAATGATCCCATTTTTTAATGTATAATGATTAGGATGTAATGATAAGAATGAATCTAATGCTCCTAACTTAAATGATATTAGGGATGACATTTGCATGAATGCAGAATGTCATGAGAATGATCTCTTTCTCTCTCTTTTTTTTAATGTACAACAATTAGGACAGAATGACCGGAATGAATCAAATGCTCCTAATTGGAAGTGTATGAATGATATTTACATAAATGCATGAGAATGATCCCTTTTTAATGTTTGGGTTGTCACTACTATAGTTCATCAAGATTCTATCACTGATGCGTTACCATGCTTTCTCGTTCAGCTAGTATCTTTGATAGAAAACCCAAAGAAGCGATCATATTCTACTCAGTAAGCTTGCCCCGCTGTAATTTCAAAGTCTCTTCCACTGTACCTTCTGGGACATAAAGTTTGTACCTCCCACTGCAACTTCAGATGAATAACATTTGTTTTCTTCCATCCATCCTGTTACCACTCAGAGGTATGGAATTTGTATCAATTTGATCCGTTACACCATTCTCTAGGTGTAATGACCTGATGTATGAATGTAGGGTATCTTTTTCTTTTCTCGAGAATGATCCCCTTCTACACTTGGGTTGACATTGTTCGTCATTTGTCAAGATGGTATCACTTGACGGGATTTCTTATCCAATAAAAATTTGAAGAGATAATATTTCCAACCCTTAAGTTTAGTGAGTTCTAAACAATAGTCCTGTTTCAGATTCTCATATTATTTAGATACTTCCAGAGTAATATGCAAAACTCCTTTTATGAAAGTACTATTAGCCCATTAATCATTATTTCAATATAAAATGCTTGAAAAAGATCACAACAATGGACGAGAAAGAAATTAATCAGGAGCATAGCTCGAAACAAATAAGTTAATCGAAGATAACCAAGGCAATAAAAGAAAATTGATTGGGGTGTATCTTGAAAAGAATAAAGTAATCAAAGATAGCCAAGGACATAAAGGAAAATTGATTGGGGCGTATCTTGAAAAGAATAAAGTAATCAAAGATAGCAAATTCAAAAATGAATAAGATAGAAGCTAGGTGCCCCAGATATCACAGCCTGAGCTTCTCTATACAAACTTCTTGAGGACCATTTGGAGCTTAATACGTGTTTAGAGGATCCGGAGTACTTTGTCAACGCCCCAAGACGTAGCATACTTCCTCATTGTTAATTCAGGCATAGTAATACTACCACATGCCCTATCTTTGATCAAAATTTGAGTCGCCCTTTTCGGGTTTTCGGCTCAAAAACCCCTTTGGTCTCAAAAAGCCCTTTGCGGGTTTTCGCCTTGGCCTCTTCTCTTTTTTTTTTCTTTTTTTTCTTTTCTTTTCTTTTTTTTTTTTTTGAATTTGAACCCAAGGTGCCCTTTGCGGGTTTTCACCTTGGCCTTTCCCCTTTCAAGTAAAATACTTCTTGACTGAACCTGAATTCGCCGAATTGGGCAAATCTTTGCCATCCATCTTAGTCAATATCAATGCTCTTCTAGAACAGGCCTTCTTTACAACATAAGGTCCTTCCCAATTTGGCATCTGCTTTTCTCTGAAATCCTTTTGTAAAAGAAAGATCAGGTTCCCCTCATAGAATTCTCTAGGATGAACATCCTTGTCGTAAGCTCGCATCATCTGATATGATGGATAACTTCTAACTTTTTCTTCGATTAGGTTCAATTAGTAAAAATGCTTCCATTCCATAAGTGGCTGAAGATATAGATGCAAACCAAGAGTCGTCTAATTATTCTTAGGCGGTTAGCTGTGAAGACTCAGAAAAGTGGATGTTTGCTATGTAAGAGGAGATGGAATCACTCCACAAAACCAGAACATGGGATCTTGTGAAACTTCCTAAAGGTAAAAAGGTTGTTCGCTGTAAATGGATGTTTAAAAAGAAAGAAGGGACTCTAGGAGTTGAAGAACCCAGATAAAAAGCAAGGCTTGTTGCAAAAGGTTACAGTCAAATTCCAAGAGTGGACTTCACAGATGTGTTCTTCCCAATTGTGAAGCATAGTTTGATTCGAGCTTTGCTTAGTACTGTGGCCATGCATGATTTGGAGCTTGAGCAGTTAGATGTAAAAACTGCATTTTTGCATGGAGAACTTGAGGAAGATATTTACATGCAACAACCAGAGGGTTTTACAGTCTCAGAAAAAGATGACTATGTTTGCTTGCTGAAAAAGTCCCTTTACAGTTTGAAACAGTCACCAAGACAGTGGTACAATAGGTTTGATTCTTTTATGACTTCTCATGATTTTAAAAGAAGTAGTTTTGACAACTATGTTTACTTTGAGAAAAACAGTGATGGTTCTTTTGTGTATCTACTTCTTTATGTTGATGACATGTTGATAGCAGCAAAAGATAAAAGAGAGATAAGAAAGGTCAAAGCCTAACTAAGTGAAGAATTTGAGATGAAAGATTTGGGACCAGCAAAGAAGATACTTGGTATGGAGATTCTCAGAGATAGAAAAGCAAGTAAATTGTACCTAAGTCAAAAGGGGTACATTGAGAAAGTTCTTTGTAGGTTCAATATGCAGAGTGCTAAGCCTGTTAGTACTCTTTTAGCAACCCATTTCAAACTTTCATCGACTTTGTCTCCACAATCAGATGATGAGATTGAGTACATGTCACATGTTCCATACTTTAGTGCAGTGGGATCTCTCATGTATGCTATGGTTTGTTCACGTCCAGATTTATCATATGCAGTCAGTGCAGTTAGCAGATACATGGCGAATCCCAGTAAAGAACATTGCAAAGTAGTTCAGTGGATTTTAAGATACTTACGAGGTACTACTGATGTTTGCTTACAGTTTAGAAGAACTAGAGATGGAGTCATTGGGTATGTTGATGCTGATTTTGCTGGAGACCGTGATAGAAGAAGATCTCTCACTGGTTATGTCTTTACAATCGGAGGTTGTGCAATCAGTTGGAAAGCTACTTTGCAAACTACAGTCACTTTGTCTACCACTAAAGCTGAGTACATGGCGATTACTGAGGCTTGTAAAGAAGCTATTTGGTTGAAGGGACTCTTTAGTGAGCTCAATGAAGACCTTCAAATCAGCACAGTATTTTGTGACAGTCAGAGTGCCATCTTCCTTACAAAAGATCAAATGTTTCATGAGAGAACAAAACACATTGATGTTCAGTATCATTTTGTTCGTGATATTATTGCTCGTGGTGATATTGTTGTGAGCAAAATTAGTACTCATGAAAATTCTGCAGATATGATGACTAAGTCACTTCCTATAACTAAGTTTGAGCATTTCTTAGACTTGGTTGGTGTTCATTGTTGAAGTTAAACCCTTAAGGGGTTCTATGGAAGAGGTGGAGAACTTGTTCGTTGAGAGTTCGTCATGAAGAACTTGTTCATTGAGAATTCGTGTCAAGGTGGAGATTGTTAGAATTAAGTGACCCGAATCCTTATTTAAATAAAATAAAATGGCAAAATAAAATAAAAGAAGAATCCCTATAGAACTACACTTCTTTTATTTTATTTTAAATAAGGTTTTTTAAACCTTATTAAACTCCATCTATTTGATATTGATTAGAATAAGGAGTTTCAATCTTACTACACTCCTATTAGAATATGGTTTTACAAGCCTATAAATAGACATAGTCTATTCCTCTTGTAATTAATTCGAATTTGGCATAGTGAATTTTCTTCTCCTCTGTCCGTGGTTTTTTCCCGAAAGGGTTTCCACGTAAAATCTGTGTGTTCTTTAAATTTTTATTTCTCTTTTTTTTTTGGCGATATATTGTCATTGCCGACGTTATATTTTTTACACTAGGAATTTGGAGCCTTCAAAACCAAGAGAAGAAAACACCAATTGACTGAATCAAACGCCTTCTACAAGTCAATCTTGAGGGCACAACGAGGAGTTATAACTTTTCTACCATAACCCCTCATTAGCTTATGAGCCAAAAGGGTCTTGTCAACTATACTACTACCCTTTACAAAGGTAGAGTAGCTCAGAGAAATAATTTCAGGCAAAAAAACAAATAGTCTATTAGCCAGAATCTTATATATATACCTTTACAAATGGTATTGCAGCACGAAATTAGCCTAAATTGCTTGATGAAGGAAGGCTGAATACATTTGGGAACAAGGGCAATGGCAGTGGGCATTAAAAGCAGTGAGCATTTTAGAGGCGTGAAAACAATAACGAACTGCTACAAGAACATCTGGCCCAACAATACTCCATGAAAACTTATAAAACTTAGTTGTAAAGCCATCAGGGTCAGGGGATTTTTCATTCCCTTGATTAACAAGAACTTTTTTAATTTCTTCATTAGTAATAGGTTTGACAAGTTCCTACTGCAGATAATCGAACAAAGATTGTTGTAGAAGCTCAGACAAAAGTTGATCAAAGCAGGAAATAAAAGGATCAACCTCACCCAACAAGCCCTTGAAATAACCTAAACCTCATAAGACAGTTAAGCAAAGGAAGTAAGCTGGTTGCCTTCAGCATCCTATAAAGCCCGAATGGTAAACTTGTTCTGTCTAACAGTGACAGCTGCATGAAAAAATCGAGTGCTTTGGTCACCCTCAATAAGCCACTGGATCTTAGCTTTTTGTCTATAAAAGCTAGCCTCTACCTCCTGAAGCACTCTTAATTCAGCTGAAAATGTCTCAACCTTCTGATGGACCTCAACAGGGCAATCAACTGAAAGATTGATAAGCTATTGTGATTCAAGCTCGGCTCTCTTCTATTGAACTTTCCTAGAAATATCACCAAAATGAACCTTATTGAAGTCCCTCAACCTACTCTTAAGCCATTTTAATTTGAGAAAAAGGCACCTCATGGGGTCACCCTGAATTGGAACCTGCCAAAACTCTGCAACAACAAAAAGAAAATCCTCATGCTGAATCCAAAAATTAAAAAAATTTAAAAGGCTTTGAGGGTGTAGACAAAGACTTCTCAAACCAAGCAATAGAGAAGCAATGATCCGAAACCCCAGGCGCTAAATTCTGCCTGAAAAAGAGGATAAGCCAACAACCAGGCAGGATTTATGAGGACCCTGTCAAGCTTCTTGACAATGAAATTAAGTTGTTAAAAATTTGACCTGATATAAAAAGGTCCAACATACCCTAAATCAGTAACATCAAGGCTATTAACACAATCTTGAAATTCCCTCATGTTAGAAGAACTACCTTGAGTACCATTGAAGCTCGAACTTTCAAAAGGTATTCTCTTTATGTATCCCTATTCTTGAAGCCCTTTTTATTGAGATTTTTTTACTAAAAAAATGGTAAATTACACCAACAGTCACCTAACTTTGGGGTAACTGACAAAACAATCACCTAGGTTTTGTTTCAATCACTCAGCTTTCGAAAAGTTACAAAATAGTCACCAACGTTACCAAAAAGTTACAAAATAGTCATTGATTAACAGTTACCGTTAGGGTGTTAACGAAATTACTAACATGGCAAGTTAACTAGCTGATGTGGCAAGTTAACTTGCCACGTTGGTGAAGCTGCTGATGGATGCTTGGTTTGGGGAGGGTTTAGGGAAAAAATTGGTCGGGTTATGATTAATGTTTAGGGTTAGAAATAAATTAGAGGTTTAGGGGGTTTTGGGGAAAAAAAGAAAATCGATTTGGGGAAATTTTGGTTGTGATTTGGGGTTTTTAGGGTTGAAACTGATTTGGGAATCGATTAAGAAGGGTTTAGGGTTAGAAATCGATTCAATAATCGATTAACAGGGTATAAGGGTTTAGGGTGTGATTGTCTATTTTGTTTGGGGAGAAAAGAAGACGAAACCAGAAACCATTAGTGTATTTGATTGTCAGCGACAATGGGCAATAGAAGAGAAAGTACAAGT
Organism: Gossypium australe; assembly: GCA_005393395.2. Classification (NCBI taxonomy): domain Eukaryota; kingdom Viridiplantae; phylum Streptophyta; class Magnoliopsida; order Malvales; family Malvaceae; genus Gossypium; species Gossypium australe. Next base: position 12,340,453 of record CM016619.1, read on the forward strand.
GTTGTTATATCCACTATAACGGGTAAGTTGTTGCATTTTGTTTTAAATTTTTTGGATTTCAATGCTGTTATTTCGATTTAGGGTTATTTCGGTTTCAATTTTAATTTCGATTCTGATTTTGATTTTGATTTCTATTTCGATTTTTATTTAAATTTTGAAACACTCACTGCCATTATCAAATTGATGTTTATTGTGTATATCTGCCATTGTATTAATGCCATTATCAAATTGATTTTAATTTCGATTTTAATTTCGATTCTGATTTTGATGATTTTGATTTCGATTTCTATTTCGATTTTGATTTCAATTTTAAAACACTCACTGCCATTATGAAATTGATGTTTATTGTGTATATCTGCCATTGTATTAATGCCATTATCAAACTTATGTTTATTTTTTGTATTTTCCATTGTATGAATGCCATTATGAAACTGATGTTTGTTGCGTATATCTGATGGTTGTGTTTGTATTAAATTATTTTTGTATTGGTTGTTGTCTACCATGTGCATAACAGAAATGGTTGTGTTTGTATTAAATTATTGAGTATTTTGTATTGGTTATTGTTTGAAAGAAATGGTTAAAGTGTCTGCCTTTATTGATGAGTACTTTGTTTGACAGGTTTAATTAATGACAATCTTAATGAGAATGAAGAAGACATGTCTGGTAGTAATGTGTCTGGTATTGATGTGACTGGTAATGATGCATCTGAAAGTGATAGTGATGATATAGGAGTTAGTTTAGATGGTTTAAACATGGATAGTATAGGAGTAGATGAACTGTGTGATAGTGATGATTCTGGGAGGTTAGATAGTGCACATGAATCTGACTCAGATGGCCAAAATTGGCCTGAGTTCAACCTAGAAACTAACATGAGTAATCTTAGACTTAAGGTTGGAATGTTATTTAAGTCCAAGGACAGTCTAGAAGAAGCTGCTAAGCAGTATGGTAGGTTGAACAATTACTTTATTAAGTTTCCCCAAAATGATTTAAAAAGGTTAAAGGCAGTCTGCAGTGAAAAATGTCCTTGGTTCATATGGGCTTCTAAACTAAACCCTAATGGCCCTACTGACCAGACTTGGCAAATTAGGAGTTCAAACCCTAACTATACTTGTTCTAAAGTATATAAAAATAAGAATGTAACCTCAGCTTGGATAGGTGAACATTGTAAAGAAAAATTCATTACTGATCTTGATTATTCTCTGAAATCATTACAACAAGATGTCAAAAGAGATTTGAGTTGCATAGTCTCACTAACCAAATGTAGGAAGGCTAAACTTAGGGCATTGGAATTAATTAAAGGAGCTTATAAGGCTCAATATGAGAAGACTTATGAGTATTTGTTGGAAGTTAGGACACAAAATGTGGGAACAACAACAATCTGTTATCTGGATAACAGGTTGTTTCAAAGGATGTATGTCTGTCTACAGGCATGCAAAGATGGCTATAGGGTTGGTTGTAGGAGGATAGTAAGTTTAGATGGATGTTTCTTGAAGGGCTACTATGGTGGCTACTTGCTTGTAGCTATTGGGATAGATACAAATAATGGCATCCATCCTCTTGCATATGCTGCTGTGGAAAGTGAAAACCAAGCATCATGGCTTTGGTTCTTGGAGTTGCTTGCAATAGACTTGGAAATTGTGAGCTCGTACCAAATATCTTTCATGTCTGACAAACAAAAGGTAAAACTCTATTTATTCATTTCTTTTATGTTGTTTCAATTTAGGGATTGTCAAAGAATTAAACTATTTTTTTTTCTAATTGCAGGGACTTTTAGAAGCAATATGTATGTTGTTTCCTAATGCAGAAACAAGACACTATGTTAGACACCTACATGCCAATTTCAAGAAGGCTGGTTTTTAAACAAAGGAATTGAAAGATTTGCTTTGGAAAGCTGCCAGAGCAAGCACTACAAGGGATTTTGAGGATGCCATGGATGAATTGAGGAAAACCAATCAACAAGCTTATGATTGGTTGAAGGAGAAGAACCCTACTCACTGGTCAAGGTCTCACTTCTCAATTAGGAGCCATTCTGACATGTTGGTGAATAATCTTTCTAAATCATTTAACAAGGTAAACCCCTATGTTTTATGTTTCTTACTAATCATTAGCATTTCACTAATCATTTATGTTGTTTACTGATAGATGATACCGGAAGCAAGAGGGAAACCTATTCTGACCATGATGGAAACAAAAAGGACCAATATTATGTTGCTTATTGTCAAAAAGAAAGAAGAAGCTGACAAATGGAAAGGAATGTTGTGTCCAAAGATCAAGAAAAAGCTGGATGTAAACATAAAAGAATCCTTGAGGTAAAGTTACCATTTTTAATCTTTTTGATGCCTTTATTGCTGACTTCATGTTGCCTTTATTCTGACTTCATATTACTGGTCACATGCTGTTTTTTAATATGCATGCAGTAATTGTTGGTGTGTTAACTATTTTTTAATATGCATGCAGTGAGTATTTTTTTATAATATGCATATAGTGACTATTTTTTTAGGGGGGTGTGTGTGTATCATTATTGGTGGGGCTGCTCAAAAAGTTGTTTTAGTGATTATTTTTTAACCAAGCATGCTTTACTATTTTTTAGGTGTGTTCCATCACATGCTGGTGGGGACAAGTATCAGGTTGAATGTGGTCCTGGCAGCCAGCATGTGGTGGACTTAGTTGAGAGTTGCTGCTCCTACAGGAATTGGGATCTCACTGGCATCCCTTACATGCATGCATTAGCTGTCATTCATCTAAAAGATGAGTTCCTAGTGACTTATGTAGAAACTTGGTACACCAAGCAAACCCAGCTTCAAATTTACTCCAACTTTATAAGTCTAGTAAGGGGTCCTAAACAATGGGCCTCTTTGTCAAACATGCTGCCAATACTGCCACCTATTCTAAGAAGATCACCTGGCAGACCTACTAAGGTGAGAAGGAAAGAACCTGATAAAACACAAACAACAGAAAGGTTGAGCAAGAGAGGGTTGGACATGAGGTGCAGTAAATGTAAAAGAATAGGCCACAATAATAGGAGTTGCAAATGGGAAGTTGGACAAAACATTCCAGTAAGCAATTTGCCTTAAGTTTTAGTATACTTCTGTTTATGAATTTGTTTGCCAGATTTCTCTTGTTCCTGTAGGTCAAAAGACATAAAGTTGGTGTCCCAACTCAGCAACAAGCTACCCTAAATCAGCAAGAGAGTACTCCAACTCAACAGGCTGCCTCAATTCAGTTACCTACTACCCCAACTCATCAACAAGCTGCCCTAAGAGAAAAGCTCCCATTGAAGAGAAGACCAACCACTGTTAGATGGATGCCTTCTACTCAAGAGTCATCCATGACAGACCATTGATTAACCAGAAACCTGATAATTACTTTGTTAACTTTTTGAAAATGTGTAAATTTGCCTGCTATTGATCTATTAACTTAGGCAGATAATTTTTTTTTGTAAATTTGCCTATGATTGCTACTATTGATAAACTTAGACATATAGTCATTGAATTTTTTTTGTAAATTTCCCTACAATTTACATCTGTTCACTTGTGTTGAATTGTAGGAAAATTTGGCAATATTTTGGCCCAATTCTTTTTGTAAACAGTTTGGCGTTTTGGCCTTAATATATGAGAAATACATATGTGTTTTTCCATCTGTTATCTCTTATCCATACTATTTTTGTTATCTTCTGCATTTTGAGTATTAAGAAATACATTTGTAATCAACATTGAAAAATGTTGTTATCTTCTGGTTTGTTATCTCTTATATTCTGCATTTTGAGTATTGAAAAATACATTTGTGTTTTTCATCTATTTGATTTCTTCAGAAGCTGATAGTGTTTGCGTTTCTTTTCTGACAATTTTTTTCACTGTTTCTCGATGCCATGTTCAGTTGTGAGTAGTGCATGTTGTCTCTTATCATGATTTACTGAATTATTGTGTTTTGAACTTGTAACATTGTCTTTCTCATTCTTCCTTGTTTGTTTGCTCATAAAACTGAGGGAAAATGGGTATTGCAAGGTGTTGTATTGCTGTTCTGACTTTTAGTTACGGAAAATACTTGTTCAACGTTAAAGAGCGTTTTTGTAAGTAGACAAGAGGATCTTTATCCTTAAGTCCTAAAATGGAAGTTAATATTTTAGGTCCTTTTGTTATCTTTTTCCCCATTTTGAATTATGGGACCAAGGAATCTTTTTCACCATCTGTTATCTTCTAACTGTTGTAAGCAAGAAAAACACAATAATATACCAGCAGCCATGTATAACATATGTTAAACAACAATATACAATTTGTAATCAACAAAAAATCCCATTTTCAATTCTTTCAAGTGTTTGTAAACAACAACATGAGCTGGTTAGCCATGTAAACCAGCAGCCATGTATACCAGCAACCATGTATAACATATGTTAAGCAACAATATACCAGCAGCCAACAACCATGTATACCAACATAACCAACAATATACAAGCAACAAAATTACAAAACATAAGCTAGTTTTCAATGCTAACAACAACAACATAAGCTGATTTTTAAGGTTTAAAAAAAAACAACATAGTTACAAATACAGCACCAAAAACCAGGTTCTTCTCTCCTTCTTCCTTGCATCCTCCAATGTCCTCACTTTTTTCAGAAGACCCAACAACACAATTCGTGAACGGGGCGTCAATGGCGGATCAAACTAACTGAAAAACTGACATGGTTTTCGAAATCCGGAGCCAAATTTGTTACACCCAAAAAACCTCCTACCTGGGTTGTCATTGGACCAAGATGTGTTCAACTTGGCTGGGTTTCCACAATAGCACACCGGAATCACTTCAGGCATCTCCATTTTTCCTCTTCTCCTTCTTCTTCTTCTTCTTCTTCTTTTTCTTCTTCTCCTCCTCCTCTTCTTCTTCTTCTTCTTTTTTTTCTCTAACCCTAAAATGTGTTGGTAGGGTTGTGCTGTTGAGAGTAACCGGCCAGCTGGATGGTTTTTTGACACCAACGACGCCGTCACCTGCCATGTCACTTTGCCGTGACGTCTGTGACGGAAAACGGCAAAAAGAACTGTTTTGTAACTTTTTGAAAGTTGAGTGACTGAAATGAAACCTAGGTGACTGTTTTGTCAGCTACCCCAAAGTTGGGTGACTATTGGTGTAATTTACCCTAATAATAATAATAATAATAATAATAACAACAACAACAACAATAATAATAATAATAATAATAATAATAATAATAATAATAATAATAATAATAATCCTTGCATAGTGGTGCTATATTCTTAGTATAGTTTAAAATTGAATATATTTCTTTCAAAATAAGTTTTAAAAATGATTTCAAATAAAATTATCAAAACGGAAAAAAAATTCACAGAATAATCCAAGACCAAAAAATATATTAGCTTTAAAAAAAACTCAATTCATTTTTTTAAAAATCATTTTTTAGAAGGTTAAACAAACACAACCTTAATGTTAGTAAAAATTTATTGAAACTTAAAATTTTTATTATTTATTACTAAAAACTTAATAATATTTATGCATTAACTGGTGCCCAATGTTCCGATCAATGAGTTCGAAATTGAGTGAAACAAGTAATGCAATCAATACAGATCAAAATTTTCATAGGTGCTGAACAAATAGTCCATTATTTAGGGTGGGTTTGGATGAGCGATTGAGTGCATTGCGGTGCGTTTAGTTTACTTTTTGTCTCACGCTACAATATCGCTACAGTATTTAATCTCACCGCTACCGTTATTTTTATACTAACCGCAGGTAAACACACCGCCCATCCAAACTCACCCTTAGTTTTCTACCAAAAAGGTGTGTACCAGCTGATATGATCCAACAAGTGCCAAACCAACTACATTGATTAGGCAGCCCAACTTTCTTAGCAATTGGTCCATTGATGATCCCGTGCCATTCAACCCAATTTCCCTCCATCAGCCTGGTCCATTCTAATTCAATTCAGCACAGCCTGGCCCATTCTCATTCAACATTCCAAATTAGTCCTCTACCTTTCTTGCCGTCTTCTACCAACAACTCTTTTCAAAAACCCTAAACCCTTACCAAAGTCTGGGTTGGTAGTCGCTGTTTTGATTATCTTAAATTAAAGTAAATAAAAATGTTGAGAAGGAACATTCGATTGAGGAGAGAATATTTGTACAGGAAGAGCTTGGAAGGCAAAGAGCGTCTGCTTTATGAGAAGAAACGGAAGATCAAAGAAGCCCTTGAAGGTACTGTTTTTTTTCTCTTTTTTTTTAATCAAAATCTAATTTCAATTTTCAATTTTTAGTTTTGGTTTTTAATTTTGCTTCCTTGTAGAGGGAAAACCCATTCCAACTGAACTCCGGAATGAGGAGGCCGCGCTTCGCCAAGAAATTGACCTTGAAGATAATTACACTTCTAGTAATGTTTATTATTTATTTTAATTTTTTTGTAATTTGGATGTTTGTTTTCTTTTGTTATGCTCTGAGCTAAAGAAAAAAAAAAACCCTCTTTTGGGATTGGGGTTGATACATGACTGCTTAATTTTGGTATATTTTTAGTTCCCAAAACTCATATTGATGATGAATATGCAAATGCAACTGTACGAGATCCTAAGATTTTGCTGACAACATCTCGTGATCCAAGTGCTCCTCTTATACAGTTTGTTAAGGTTGGGTTCTCCATTTTGGTGATAAATAAATTTTGCCCTGATATTTTGCGTGAGAGTTTAACCACTGATTGAATTCCTATGGCATGCTTTTCACTTTCTTGTAGGAATTGAAGTTTGTCTTTCCTAATGCAGAGCGAATGAATCGTGGTGGCCAGGTCAGTGCATCATTGCTTTGTTTATCCGTCTATGCTTTCTTCTTTGGGTTCCTATTGGTTTTCTTATTGTTATGATTCTTGTGCTGAATTGTTGGCAAGTCTTTGTTTTTGGTCTTGAGGATTATGATACATATGTCTAAGTACTATCGGTTTTGGCACCGGTTTTATCATCAGTAATTTGTGGCTAAAGTCGATATTCATTTAGTTGACATAGACTTGTATATATAAATAACTGTAGAATTTGTAAGTTGAACATTCCATTTAATCCCTTTTCATTGAACCATTGCACCATTAGACTTCTGGATGCAATTTTCTTACGGCAAGCTGTTGAGCTGCTCTTTTCTCCAAATTGTAATTGATTTGTGACTTTCACCTTTTAATAGAATAACTGCTGAAAGCTTTTTCAGTTTCTACTTTGTTGTCCTTGAAATTTTCTACAGCAAGTTATTTATACTGCATAATGTTAATATTTAACAATGCTTTCCTCAGTTCTGCTAGTTATTATCTATATAATGAACACCGACACCCTTTTTTTGTATGATAAATTTATTAACTTATTTGACGTCAAACTGGTTTTCTAGTGAAAATAAGAAAGTGATTGTCTATGCCATTCTTTTTTCTTATTTGCAGGTTATATCTGAAATTATTGAAAGTTGCCGTGCGCATGAGTTTACAGATGTAATTTTGGTTCATGAACATCGGGGTGTACCAGATGGTTTGATTATAAGTCATCTACCTTTCGGTCCAACTGCATACTTTGGGTTACTCAATGTGGCAAGTATTTGATGACTCTACCTTGCGTAGGCCTTTATCACTTCTTCTATTTCTGTTCTTGTTTTCTTAATCTAATATTTCCCTCTAGGTTACAAGACATGACATTAAAGACAAGAAAGCCATCGGAACAATGCCCGAGGCTTACCCTCATTTGATTCTTGATAATTTTAAAACCAAGGTATCCTTGTTGCTTTACCTGTACACTTACGAAGCATATGATTTAGTTGGGTACAATATATTATATATTACATACTTGAACCTTTTGGGGTTACTGCTTTTAATGGTTTTACATGTGTGCCACTTATGTCTAATAGTTGGTTATGTAACAAAACCTGTTCTGTGCTCAAATATCGGTAAAAGGTGTTTCCATCTTGTATCTGTTGCATGTTTCTGTATGTTGATACACAAATTATAAGGATGCATATGTAGCTTTGATGAAATTCTGTGATTAATAATAATTCTTTCCTTTTTGGCCAAGAGTAATATTTTTTGTTGCTGACATGCCTTTTTCTTTTTTTTTTTTTCAATTTATTTTGGCAGCTGGGTGAAAGAACAGCGAACATTCTAAAACATTTATTCCCTGTGCCAAAGCCTGATACAAAACGTATTGTGACTTTTGCTAATCGGTCCGACTATATTTCATTCAGGTTAGTTCTCTTCTGTAGATTTTGTTGTATTCTTTAGCATTAAAAGGGTGATATTGATATGAATATGTGAATAGTAAGGAACCACTGAACTTCATCATGCATGCTTTAGAACTCTCAGTCAATCGCTTCTCAAAACCTCTAAGTGAGTCAACTTGTCAGTTGTAGGTTTAAAGTTATATAATGTTTTTCACAGTGGCTATCCTCTAATGACAACATAGATTGTTCCCCCTCATGCTTCTACATTATGAAATGTTCACTCTCACTCGTTGATATCATGTAAACATGCAGGCATCATATCTATGAGAAGCCTGGAGGTCCTAAATCAGTTGAGTTAAAGGAGATTGGTCCGAGGTTTGAATTGCGGCTTTACCAGGTAATCATCATGCCATTTCAACAGGTTATTAGCATTTGGTGCTTCATATTGCAGTTTAAATTCAACTCCTTTGCTTATGTTGCAGGTAAAATTAGGAACAATGGAGCAGAGTGAAGCCCAGATTGAATGGGTTATTAGACCATACATGAACACAACCAAGAAACGCAGCTTCATTGGGAACGAGCCAGAACCAGATGATAAAAGAAAGAGAAATAAAGCTTGAAATTTGTCATATTCACGTTATTATGTTGTTTTGGTTAGGCTTTCATTTATGTTTTTAAGCTTGTTTGAATTATTAACATTTCATATCAATTTTAATTTACAGAAACAATTATGTTATGAAGGATTACAGGCAACTTCACTCAGTTCTTCCAGGCTAGTTTCCTGACCACCAATGCACATTCTCTATAATCATTTGGTAAAAGACAAATCTAAAACCGTAACGTAACACAAAACCTCCTGATATATATTTGGATTGTATTTTAGTTCTATTGAAAAATTGGGTGAATTGGTACTTGTTTGTTGGATGAGTGAGCAAATGTTTTATTTGTAAGGTATAATAACAAATTTAGTCCTCAAATCTTTACACCTTTATTCAATTTTATCCCAATCCCTTCTTTACTAAATAATAATTTTCCAAAACCTGTATTGCATGTTCCTATAAATTTTAGTGATTTTTTCAACAAAAGTATATAACATAATATTTCTTTTAAGATTTTTGGGAAAAAAAAACCCAACTTAAAACAGGGAAGGAGATGGACGACAAAAATCATAACTAATTTTAAATAAAATTATCAATATTTATTTGTAAATCATGACTTGGGTTCCAAACCCTTTCCTTTTAAAAAATAGAGATGAAAGGAGTGTTTACGATTCAGCCCTAAATGGGACCTAAGGCCCTTGTTAGGTAGCACAAGGTGCAGTCAGTATTGGGTGTTGCCATGCATAGTATTTCATGGAATTCTCCCTAACAGTTGTGTGATACAATAATTGAACTATGATACTAGGATTGAAATAGAGGAGTATAATCAAGAAAATCATTCTCCTTTAGGCCCATGATGTGGACACCCCAATAAATTAGCGCGTTTTGATACGCAATTATTATTTGTTCAAATATCATTTTCAGAGGCCACTCTTTTACTTGTGAATGACACCTAAAGATGGGAATTAAAAGATAAGTTGATTGGACTAAGCAATTCTCAATAACAGAAATTTATCATTCTCAACTTAGCTAACTATAGAAAAGAAATATAAGCGTTTTGAGAAATGGAAAGTAATTTCAAACATAAGATTCCTTGTATCCCATGCCTATCCAATTAAGGGTCAGTTTAGTAAACATTTTAAGATTTGATATAAAAATATTATCAAATAATATGTTTTTAAGTTTTTTAAAGTGTTTTTAGGATAAAAAAATAATTTGCAAAAGCACTTTTTTAATCAAAAGCGTAAGTAAAAATTTTTAGCTTTTGTTAAAAAATGCTTTTTGAGAAATAATGTTAAACTAAGGTTAACTGTTTTTGCAAACTATATACGATAAGGTAATATAGTAAGACATACAAATAAGTTAGAGAATAATTCTATACGGTATTGTAGATTTACAATAAATAGATACGTTACACACACATGATTTATTATATTATTAATATAAATTGAGCTCCACGTCTATTATAATATTAATATAAATTGTTTTACATGTAGGAAAGAAATTTTACGTAAATTTAGTTTTAAGTTTTTTAAAAAGGAAATTTCATAAATTTTTATTAAAACAATGAGTAAATTGCGCCTAAAGTTATTAAACTATTAGTAAAATTTACATTTTGGTCACTTAATTTTAAAAAATTACAAAATGATCACTTAACTATTCAAAAGTTTTTATTTATGTCATCTAAAAACAACAACGTGCTAAAAGTCATTTGAACACAAATTTAAGGCAGGGTAGTAATACCTAATTCTCCTTTAAGTTTCCAAAATCTTTTTTTATCTAATGTTTTTGTAAAAATATCTGCTAAATGATTTAAGGTGTCTACATATTCTAGAACTATTTCTCCTTTTTAGACATGACCTCTAATAAAATGATGTCTAATCTCAAGATGCTTCGTTCTAGAATGTTGGATGAGATTTTTAGTGAGACAAATAGCACTAGTATTACCACACTTGATAGGAATGGTATCTACATCAATTCCATAGTCCATAAGTTGTTGTTTCATCCATAAAACTTGAGCACAATAACTACCGGCAAAAATATATTCCGCTTCGATGGTGGACAAAGCAACACTATTTTGTTTCTTTGAAAGCTATGATATAAGCATGTTGCCTATGAATTGACAAGTACCAGAGATACTTTTCCTATCTAATTTGCAACCTCCAAAATCTGCATCCGAGCATGCATACAAGCTAAAGGATGAATCTCTAGGATACCAAAGGTCTAAATTAGGAGTGCTTCTAAGGTAACTAAAGATTCTCTTAAGGGTTTGTAAATGTGATTCATTAGGACAAGATTGATATCCAGCACACAAGCATACACTAAATATAATGCCGAGTCTACTTGCTGTAAGATAAATTAAAGAGTATATCATTGACCTATACAATTTTAACTCTACGCATTTACCTTCATCTTTGTCAAGCTTTGTAGAAGGGCTCATGGTGTAGCTTATGGTTTGAGATTGTCCATCCCAAACTTCTTGAGCATTTCCCTTGTGTACTTAGCTTGATTGATGAAGATGTCGTCTTTCCTTTGCTTGATTTGGAGTCCCAAGAAGAAGTTTAGTTCTCCCATCACGCTGATCTCAAATTCATATTGCATTAACTTAGAAAATACTTGACAAAGAAGATCATTAGTAGAACAAAAATTAATATCATCAACATAAATTTGAACTATTAATAAATCCTTGTCTTTTCTTTTAATAAAAAAGTGTTGTGTCAACCTTTCCTTTACTAAAATATTTATCAATAAGAAAATTTGATAACCTTTCATACCAAGCTCTAGGAGCTTGTTTCAAACCATATAAAGTTTTTGAAAGTTTGAAAGCATGGTTTGAAAATTTTGGATCTTCAAAATTGGGTAGTTGTTCAACATACACTTCTGCATTTATAAAACCATTTAGAAAATCACTTTTTACATCCATTTGATATAACTTATAATCATTAAACCATGCAAAAGCTAAAAGCATCCTAATGGTTTCCATTCTTGCTACGGGAGTAATGTTTCATCATAGTCTATTCCTCCCTCTTGAGTGTACCTTGAGTAACTAGCCTATCCTTGTTCCTCACTATGTTACCACTCTCATCTAGCTTATTCCTAAAAACTCACTTAGTACCTATAGTAGATTTTTCACTAGAATTTTTAACTAGGGTTCATACTTTACTTCTTTCAAATTGATTTAACTCTTTTTGCATAGCCAATGTCCAATATTCATCGTTTAATGCTTCTTTGATATTTTTAGGCTCAATGCATGAGATAAATGCAACATAATTACAAGTATTTCTAAGAGAAGATCTAGTAGTTACCCATTTGGATGAATCTCCTAATATTTTACCATCCTTCACATAGTTGAACTCTCTTGGATGAGTGATTTCCCTTTCCTCTATTGTAAGCTCCTTTAGAGTATCTTGTGTTTGTTCTTGTATCTTGTCATTTGATGAAGGATCAACTTTATCATCATTGTGAAAAATTTCTGCAACATCATCATCAATACAAGAATCCTTTCTATGAGGAAAGTTAGAATCATCAAAAACAACATGAATAGATTCTTCTACTACTAAAGTTCTTTTGTTAAATATTCTAAAACCTTTAGAATTTAAAGAATGACCAAGAAAATTTCATTCACCACTTTTTACATCAAAATTACCAATATTATCCTTGTCATTATTTAAAACAAAACACTTGCACCCAAAAGGATACAAATAGCTAATGTTAGGCTTTTTATTTTTTTAAAATTCATATGGAGTTTTCTATAAAATAGGCCTAATCATTACTTTATTTTCAATATAGCAAGCGATTTTTGAGGCTTCTGCCCAAAAATATTTTGGTAAATTATTTTCACAAAGCATGGTTCTAGCCATTTCTTCTAAAGTTATATTTTTTCTTTCAACAACTCCATTTTGTTGAGGGGTTCTACGTGTAGAAAAATTATGGCTAATTTCATTTTAGTTGCAAAATTTTTTAAAACCAAGATTTTGAAATTCAGTTCCTTGGTCATTTCTAACACTAGTGATAGAGTAGCCTTTTTCATTTTGATTCATTTATGAAAATGAGATGAATTTTTCTAAAGTTTCATCTTTAGTACTTAAGAAAAAAAACCCTAGTAAATATAGAATAGTCATCAATAAGCACAAAGGCATATTGTTTTCCACCCAAACTAGTTGTCCTAATAGGGCCAAATAAGTTTATGTGAATTAGTTGAATAACTCTACTAGTTGATACATCATTAATATGTTTAAAGGGAACTCTTTTATATTTACCTTTAGCACAGGCATCACAAACTTTATCTAATTCAAAATCAATTTTTGGAAATCCTTTTCCTAAGTCATTTTTAGCTAGTTTATGCAATATGATCATGCTCGCATGCTGATAAATCGTAAAAGTAACATATTTTAGGCCCACATTTAGTATGCTTTTGGATGATTTAAGCCTTGATTTATGTACTCTGGTGCTCTTAATCCTTTATTTTCATGTTTTATACTCAGGAAAGCACCCGAAGATGAAAAGAATGAGAAACGGGCTTAAAACGGACCAAATTGGGCCAAAATAGAAATCGACACGGCCTGGCCCAAAGATCACACGACCGTGCCTAATTAAAAGTCCGAACACAGCCTGGCCACGACTCACACGGGCCTGTGCCATGGCCATGTCCCTGTCGTGGAAAAGAGCAATTTCATTCGGATTTGGATACTTAGAGGCAAAGAAACCTACCTCAAAAGCCTATATAAACACTCTAAGTATAACCTAGAAGGGGGACGGTTAGCTAGGCCAAGGAGCCGAACCAGAAAGGTCAGATTCGTGGAAATCACTCGAAGATAGCCAGTTGATCCATCTCAAGAAGCCGGAATTATACTCAAGACAGAGGATCTCTCCTTCAATTCCTTTAAAGAGTTTTAGGGATTTCTTATGTTTTGATTTATCTTTTCTTTTGAGATGTTCTCTTTTATTGTTATGAACTAAACCCTCGGATACCTGAGGGGGATGAAACCTAAGATGAATCTTGTTATCGTTTGCTGAACTATATGATAAATATTTGACTTGTTCTTAATTATGTGTTCTTAATTCTTGTGTTGATATTTCCGGGATATTAGTTCAAGTACGATGTGCTTAGGTGGAGGAGCAAACGTCCCTGCTTAAAAGTAGATCTAGCATAATTAAGCGGAGTTGATCGAGCGCCTAGAGATAGAGTGACGAGATTTTTCCGGATTAGGGTGAAACCTAATATGGGAGTCCATAGATCGAGTTAATGCGATTCTAGGGGTTTTAATTAGAAAGAGATTTCAATTAATCAACCTAGGGTTAAACATTGATCGCCTCGAGAGAGGGATTAATATAATTTAGGGAATCTTACGGATCAAGTCAAATGAATAAATCTTCTGGTTCAGAGTTAGATAACAAGTGAAGTCTAGGTGGATTCTTCCTTGGGTGTCGTCTTAATCAATTGGTTTCCTCTCAAGTTATTTTCCCAAATTCATTCTTCTTTGTCTTTGCATCTTTAGTTTAGTTGATAGTTAATTTTAGATTAGATAAATAAATTCACTTAATTCTTAGGCTAAATAATAGAAAGAGAGTTAGTATTAGTACTTTTGGTTCCTTTGGGATTCGACATTCCGGTCTTGCCTAAACTATACAACTGTTTGATAGGTATGCTTGCCTCCAAATCGTTGTCATAGTTAGGCTCCAGGTTCGATCATTCTTTTTATAAATTTTAAGACTCTGACAGACACGATCAAGTTTTTGGCGCCGTTGCCGGGGAACTGAAATATTAAGAAAGCTTAATTTTTATTACTTTAGCCATATTTTTTTTTTGCAATTAAATTTTATTTTTGTTTTTCTAAATTTTATTTCTTTCACTCCTTTCAGGTACCTCTAGTTTATGACTAGAAGGAAGCCGATAGGACCCTTACTTTACGACAGTGATATTGAAGGTACCGTTCGTAGAAATCGCAGAGAAATAAGGCGAAGCTTAAACTACATAGACGAAGAACAAGAAGCCAAAATAAATACCACGGAATAGATGGCTGGAAATAATCTGCCACCTCCAAAGATGGCCGAACATCATGCTCCATGTACTATGTATGATTATGCTAAACCTAGTTTAACAAGAACTGAGTCTAGTATTGTTAGGCCTACTATTGCTGCAAATAATTTTGAACTGAAACCTAACACTATACAGATGATACAATAGTTTGTTCAGTTTGATGGTTTGTAGGATGAGGACCCTAACACACACTTAGCAAATTTTCTAGAATTTTGTGATACCTTCAAGATAAATGGTGTTTCTGATGATGCCATCCGTCTTCGGTTATTCCCTTTTCACTAAGGAATAAAGCCAAACAGTGGTTACATTCTCTTCCACGAGGATCAATCACTACATGGGACCAAATGACCAAAAACTTTTTATTAAAATATTTTCCACCGGCCAAAACGACCAAATTAAGGAATGATATCTCTTCTTTTGTACAGATAGATTTAGATACACTATACGATGCATGGGAAAGATACAAGGATTTGTTAAGGAGGTGCCCACACCACGGATTACCATTGTGGCTACAGGTCCAAACTTTTTACAATGGTGTGAACCCCTCAACAAGGCAGCTAATCGATTCAGCCGCCGGCGAAACCCTGAACAACAAAACTCTTGAAGCGGCCTACGAGTTTATAGAGGAGATGTCATTGAATAACTATCAGTGGCAAGTTACAAGGACAAGGCCAACCAAAGTAGCCGGAGTTTTTAACCTCGACGCAGTAACCGCACTATCAAATCAGGTAGAGTTGTTACATAAAAAATTTGATGGTGTATATGGTTCTTCGCAGACACATCCAGTTATGCAGTGCGACGCAAGTGAAGTAGTGGCGAATCCTGAGTACCCACCCTACGGACAGGACATGGAGAGCGAACAAATGAACTATATGGGTAACAATTTCCATTCTAACAATAACCCTTATAGTAATACCTATAATCCAGGTTGGAAGAACCACCCCAATTTCTCATGGGGCGGTCAAAGAAATCAAAGGCAACAACCATCCCAAAACTTCCAACAACAGCCCTACTCACAGGAAAAGAAGCCGAACCTTGAAGAGGTGCTGAAAAACTTCATAGCAGCCTCAGAAACACGTTTCTAAAAGGTAGAAACAAAACTTGAGGCATTGTCACAGGAGTTCAAGGATCAATTCGGGCAACTTGCTAAGCAGATTTTTGAGAGACCACAGGGAAGACTACCGAGCAACACTAAGACTAACCTAAGGAAACAAGTTCAAGCCATAACAGCTCAAGATAGTAAAGGGTTAGACGCGCCTAATTCAGAACAAAAGAATACGGTAGAAGAAGCTATGGTTGAGGTCAATAACAAACCGAAACCGGTAATCAAAGAGTACAAACCTCGCATACCATATCCCCAAGCAGTAACAAAAGATGATACAATGAACAGTTCAGTAAGTTTCTTAAACTTTTAAACAAATTACATATTAACTTACCGTTTCTTGAAGCACTTTCGCAAATGCCAGATTCTTGGAAATTTTTAAAGAAACTATTGACAAATAAGCGGGAAGATAGACGAGGAATCACATGTGGAACTTAACGTAGTGTGCTCAGTAATGTTGCAAAATAAGCTACCACAGAAATTAAAAGATCCAGGGAGTTTTACAATTCCATGCTTAATTGGTAGTTTAACTATTGATAATGCGTTAGTAGATTTAGGAGCAAGCATAAATGTCATTCTTTATAATTTGTTTAAACAGCTAGGTCTAGGGAAACCCAAACAAACTAGGATGAGCATTCAATTAGCTGATAAAACCATTAGAGTTCTAAGGGTATAATTGAAGATGTACTTGTGAGAATTGATAAATTCGTATTCCCAGTAGACTTCGTCATTTTAGACATGGATGAGGACAACACGATCCCCCTAATTTTAGGACGTCCATTTTTAGCAACTGCCAGAACTAAAATTGATGTTGACGCAGGTGAACTCATACTCTGTGTAGGTGACGAGACAGTCACTCTTCAAACCCTCAATTCAGCTAGGACATTGAATAGCCAAGGTGAGAAAGTAAATTCTATTGATAACTATTCGGTTAACCCTTCTTTTCAAGAAGCGCCACAGAAGAACACAACTGAATCCGATCCTAGTCCCTGTGCCAACAAAGAAATAACTCACGAGGAACAAGAGATTCAGATCGATGAAATAAAAGAGGGGAAGACGCACCTTAAAAACGAACTAAGGATACCCGAACTAGAACCAAAGCTACCCTACGAGGCGCACGAGTTCAAAATTGGAGATCAGGTATTTCTAGATAAAACAGATCCACGAGTGTCCCCTTCTGATCCTAACACCAACAAGGAAATCCCTTTCAAGGTAATCAATGTTTTTCCGTAAGGAACAATCGAGGTAAGTAACCCTATTTTTGGCACTTTGAGAATAAACGCTACTCGTCTTAAACTCTATAATGATAATGGAACTGCAAGCATGAGGAAGGACTGTCAACTCCTCAAACCACCATGAATATACAAAGGAGAGGAGAGTCTAGCTTAAGACTATAAACGAGCGCTTCTCGGGAGGCAACCCGAATACTAACCTCATTAACTTCTATATTTTTCATTTTTTATTTTTTTATTTATTTTATTCTTTCTTTATAGCACCTAAATATAAACTAACCAAAAGTGCAGATTTCTAGGCCACACGGCCTTACACATGGTCGTGGCTGTGGCCGTGTTGGTACGAAGCATCTCCGCATTGACATGGCAGAATGGTACAAGTCAGAGAGAATCAATTTTTCAGAGTCACGAACTCTAACCACCACCCCACGAGCACCGACAAAACCCCACGGCCGTGCGATGCGGCCGTGGTCGACACTGTTAGATTACACATGGGCATGGCGGTCTTAGAAGGGCGTGGGAGAAACGAACGAAGCCCACCACGACCATGCAATATGGCCGTGTGAGATGCCACGCCCAGGAGACATGGGCGTGTGAATGTACCTGACTTGAGAATTCTATTTAAACCACCCATTCATCTCTCTTCTCACCTACTTCTCACCATTCTTCCTCCCTTACACTCTCCATTCTCAGAATTCTTTGTTTTCATAGCATTCTTTTTAATCTTTTGACCATGTCAAAGAAACGGAAGGATTCAAGCACAGTCTCCCTCATGGAGATCGATCTACATAAGTTCATGTCGGCCACTTCATCCACTCGACAATCCAAGGGTCTTTGAGACCACTTATCTTTCGTTTTACTTTTATCTTTTCCTTTATTTTCCTTCTCTTTGACTATCTTATGCTTAATTTAGTTTATTTTATTTTAGTTTCTTAGTGTCAGGTTCAAAAGGCTACTTGGGAATACGCCACTTCTGCCACCGCCAGCACCTCCGTAGCCTTAGAAGTCACACCCACCCCACGAACCATTTACCAATAAGGATTCTCAAGCCCCTTTATCTTTTAGCCTTAGTTTATTTACATTTTTATTTTCTTTCTCTTTATCTTTCTTGTCTTTAGTTATATATTTAGTTTATTTTAAATGTGTCTTAATAATCCCTGGCTAATTCTCTACGAGCTCGTCAATTTCTTCATCTAGCGCAGAGCTCGGTAGCAGCCACCACCCCTATCAACTTCCAACTCTGGGAAACCATCCAAATTTAGGAAGTTTCACCTCTCCCTCTCTCTTAAATTGCATATCTATGTTTGTAAATTAAGGGCAATATACATCTTAAGTGTGTGGGAGGGGGGGGAGGTGAATAGTTATTTCGAGAAAGTGCCTAACTTTCTTCATTATTCTCAAAATCCCTGAATTATGCCTTGTCTTGAAGTAAGTTTCTCATATTATGATTAGGATGAAATTTCCCTTGATTTATGATTTTATTGATATGTTTTAAATTAAGTCATTGATAATTGTGCATTGATAATTAAATTTGAAGAATACTTGAGAATCAAGCATGATAAGTCTATTTTTCAGAATTAAAAATTTTCTAGGTTGTCTACCTGAATCTGAATATTACTTTGAAGTTTGAAATTTACGAGGTTGATATCAAACACCCATAATTTTTGTGAGAATTTGAGCCTTATAGAGCATATATTCTTTTTCTTGCTCACTTATTAATTATGAGTGTGTCAACATTGATCTGTTATTCTAGAACTTGCATTGATTATACATGTCGAGATCACACCTATGATTTGATATACCTAGATGATAAAGGCACCTAAGTTTTAACCCACTTATTCCATTACACAGCCTACCTTCATAATTAACCCCTAGTGAACCCCGTTGATCCTAACAACCCTTTTTATTGGCTCACCTACTAATGTTAACTCAAATCCCTTTGTATTTGTTATCACCATCATTTTTTACTACCCTTATATCGAGATCTGATTTGATCGGTTGCCTTATTATTTTATTTTAGTAGTAAATTCGTCATTTGACTTGTTCTTAAAAAAACGAAGTATATTCATGCAATTAAGTGAGCTTACATGTTTAAATTTCAAATCTTGAAGAAAAAGCTCGTATTATTAGTTTTCAATTTATGTAATCATTATTAGTTCAATATCTCTAGTCAGGTAATTTGTCAAGTCAATCTTAATCCTAACCTTCTAATTCAGCCTTTATCCATACCCTTAACCTAAGCCCGGTTACAACCCTGTAAAGACCTTTTGATTTGTGTATCATCTCATATTATAGTGGTAGAGATTTGATTTTCATGCAAGCCTATGGGATTAACTTTTTAATATTCGACTTTTGAGTGCCTAATTCTGAACCTTAAACACTTTGAGTGGTTTGAGTGAATCTTTAGTGAGGATGTCAACTCTTGTCAATTTTGAATCAGAGGTAATTATTTAGATGAGGGGAAACACCTATGTTTTGTGCTATAAATATATGACTTTGATCGTTTGAATCTTTAGGACCCTTCTATTTAAATTATCCATGTATAAATTATCTTTGAATTATGATAAAACATGATTGATAAATGTTATGAATCAAGGAAGTTCGTTTTAATTGTGAGTCGAGAATTTTGCTTGAGGACAACCAAAAGCTTAAGTGTGGGGGTATTTGATAAACCGTAAAAGTAACATATTTTAGGCCCACATTTAGTATGCTTTTGGATGATTTAAGCCTTGATTTATGTACTTTGGTGCTCTTAATCCTTTGTTTTCATGTTTTATACTCAAGAAAGCACCCGAGGATGAAAAGAACGAGAAACGGGCTTAAAACAGACCAAATTGGGCCAAAATAGAAATCGACACGGCCTGGCCCAAAGATCACACGGTCGTGCCTCATTAAAAGTCCGAACACGGCCTGGCCACGACTCACATGGGCGTGTGCCATGGCCGTGTCCTTGTGGAAAAGAGCAATTTCATTCAGATTTGGATACTTAGAGGCAAAGAAACCTATCTCAAAAGCCTATATAAACACCCTAAGTATAACCTAGAAGGGGGACGGTTAGCTAGGCTAAGGAGTCGAGCCAGAAAGGTCAGATTCGTGGAAATCACTCGAAGATAGCCAGTTGATCCATCTCAAGAAGCCGGAATTATACTCAAGACGGAGGATCTCTCCTTCAATTCCTTCAAGGAGTTTTAGGGATTTCTTATGTTTTGTTTTATCTTTTCTTTTAAGATGTTCTCTTTTATTGTTACGAACTAAACCCTCAGATACCTGAGGAGGATGAAACCTAGGATGAATCTTGTTATTGTTTGCTGAACTATATGATAAATATTTAACTTGTTCTTAATTATGTGTTCTTAATTCTTGTGTTGATATTTCCGGGATATTAATTCAAGTATGATGTGCTTAGGTGGAGGAGCAAAAATCCCTGCTAAAGAGTAGATCTAGCATAATTAAGCAGAGTTGATTGCAAGCATAGAGATAGGGTGACGAGATTTTGCCGGATTAGGGGAGTCCATAGATCGAATTAATGTAATTCTAGGGGTTTTAATTAGAAAGAGATTTCAATTAATCAACCTAGGGTTAGATGTTAGTCGCCTCGAGAGAGGGATTAATATAACTTAGGGAATCTTACGGATCAAGTCAAATGAATAAATCGTCTGGTTCAGAGTTAGATAACAAGTGAAGTCTAGGTGGATTCTTCCTTGGGTGTCGTCTTAATCAATTGGTTTTCTCTCAAGTTATTTTCCCAAATTCATACTTCTTTGTCTTTGCATCTTTAGTTTAGTTGATAGTTAATTTTAGATTAGATAAATAAATACACTTAATTCTTAGGCTAAATAATAGAAAGAGAGTTAGTATTAGTACTTTTGGTTCCTTTGGGATTCGACATTCTGGTTTTGCCTAAACTATACTACTGTTCGATAGGTGCGCTTGCCTTCAAATCGTTGTCATAGTTAGTTTCTAGGTTCGATCATTCTTTTTATAAATTTTAAGAATCTGACAGACACGATCACATACCCTAGTTTTCTATGCCATTGTAAAGAATTGTTTTCATTTTTAGCAACAAGGCATATGAGTGAATCATGCAAATCATATAAATGCACCATATATATATATTTTATCCTATGTCCTACAAGCATAATCTTATTAAACACAAAGTCAACTATTTTACATCCATTATACTAAAAAATAACATTGAGATCACTATTACACAATTGGCTAATACTAAGTAGATTATGCTTAGGACCGTTAACATAGAGAACATTTTCAATAAGAAGTAAAGAGCTTGTACCAATAGAGCTGGTTCCTTCTACTTGCCTTTTAGAGTTATCACCAAATGTAACTACTCTATTTTTTGTTTCAAATTAATGAAGTGACTCTTGTCACCAATCATGTGCTTTAAGCATCCACTATCAAGGTACCGTGAGTTCTTGAATAAATCCTCCACCTTGAAGCAATGCTCCTCTTCCTACAAATATAGAATTAAGTTTTGATTTTTGATACCCAAATTATTTTAGTCTATAAACATCAATTCCTATAATTTTAGTCCCTTTAGGTATCCATTTTGAAAAAATGTATTTATCTTGAGTACTTATGAGTCCTTTGGGAACCCATACACTTTTAATAAGTTTTTCTTTGTAAAAATTTTGGGGACCTCTATGTTTATAGAAATTAAAGCTAGTTTTGACAAAGTTTTGTTTTGAGCTTTCTTTTCTAAAAGCTCGTTTTGGTAAAACTTTGTTAGAGTAAGCTTTTTCACTCTTAAGTAACTCAAGTTGCTTTTAATGATCATCATGAACTTTAGAAAGTAAATTATGAAAGTCAAAATTATTTTTCTCAAAATCATTTATACTAGCTTGCATATCATTTATTTTACTTTCAATTTCATACTTGACTTTGGAAAGTGAATTATTTTCCTCTTTTAGTTTTGAAATAGTTTCTCAATATTTTGAAACCATTGATTTAACTCCAAACTCAGCTCATTATAGGCATCTTGTAACTCATCAAAAGAATAAGAAGTTGAATTGGATAAGTTAGAAGTCACCTTAGAGTTGTCAATGGTCATAAAACAAAGATTGGCTATTTATTGATCTTCATTGTCAGATGAATCCTCATCACTCCAAGCAGCAACATGAGCCTTAAGTTTTTAGTTTCTTGAACCTCCTTTTCTTCCATTGAGGACAATCAAACTTGATGTGTCCCTGCTTCTTGCATTCATAGCATATGATGAGGTTCTTCTCCATGGTAAATTTAATATTGACTTCATCCTTCTTTTGGAATTTTCTTCCTTTATTGGATCCCATAAGCCTCTTGAATCTTCTTGCAAACATGGCCATCTCTTGATCCTCATCCACATCATCACTAAAATTACTTTTTTCTATTGTGGACTTGAGGGTAATACTGACCTTCTTTTCAACTTTTTCTTCTCCTTTATTCACTCATTTGAGCCTCATTTCATGAGTAAGAAAAGAACCAATTAGCTTATCTAATGAAAAAGTCTCCAAATTTTTTTATTCCTTTATGGCTGTAACTTTGGCATCCCATGACATTGGAAAGCTTCTAAGCATTTTCCGCACTACTTCTTCATTGAGATAGGTCTTCCCATAGGACTTGAGCTCATTGATGATGATAATGAATCTATCGGACATAGTTTTGATGCCCTTCTTGAGCTTCATCATAAACGTCTCATAATTGAGGTTGAGAATTCCTACTTTTGATTTCTTGATTTGATTGGTACTCTCACGAGTGACCTCCAATTTGTCCCAAATTCCCTTAGCATTGGCATATGATGATACCCTATTATATTCTTCTAGAACAAATGCACAAAGGAGAGTGTGCATGGCTTTGGCGTTGAGTTGTATGATTCTCCTATCTTCTACGTTCCATTCCATCTGGCTTGTTGGAACTAAGATCTCTCCTTCTTGCTTTTGAGGTAAGGATGGACCATCCATGATGTGTCCTATACGACAAGATCGCTGGCTTGTATGAACATCATTCTAGTCTTCTAATAGGAATAATTGGCAAAATTGAAATAAGGAGGTTTATTAATGGATTGAGACTCATCAATAATAATAGAGCTGGAAGTAGACATCATCTTGTGTGGTTTGAATAGATGACCTACCTCGAGGATCTTCTCTTGGTTGTTAGACCATCTTTCAGAGACTAGCTCTGATACCAATTGTTAGCTCGATTGATCAAACTGGAATCGCCAAGAGGGGGTAAATTGGCTTTTAAAAATTTAAGAAAGCTAGAAAAAAAAAAGACAGAACAAAGAACAAACTATTTAGAGTGGTTCAACCCCAATTGCCTACTCCAATACCTTAGCTTTCCATAACTAAGGATTTTCCCAAATTCATTAATTTGTACAACCATTGAAGATAAAGTTTAACCTTACAACTCCCTTAAGATTTCTACCCAAATCTTAAGATACAAGCCCTCTCAAACAATTACAAAGCAGCTGATAATACTCTAGAATAACATATTTTTATGTATTAATTACATATTTATTTTGAGTATGATCCTACTAATTTGATCTATTTATGGTTTTTTTATCTTGTAGGGACTAAATTGAAGGCAAAAGAATATTTGGGGGCAAAAAGCATGAATTTGAAGATAAATTGGGCCAGCAAATAAAATAGGAGAGAAGTGGTGCAAAAAACGCAAAGTGTGGAAGATTTTGGAGCAAAAATGCAAAAGAAGAGATTTTATAGCATAAGACTCTATTCTAATTCCAATTACATTAGGATAATTATTAAGGATTATTATTTAGATTTAATTTTAGCATTTATCTTTATTAATCTTTTAGAGTTTAATTAGGAACAGACTAGGTTTCCTAGTACTATAAATAGGGGATGGAGTGACACAAATTTCACTCATCTTTTCTGTAAATACTCTCTGCCCCATAAAGCCTAGCCTTATTTCCCTTCATATTATTCAATAAAAATTCTATTTCCATTTTTATTTCTTTTTCCCTAAAAATTATGAGCCACTAAACTTATCTAGCCAAAGGTTGTCAAAAATCCCCAAAAGGGTTCATGAGGCTTAGAATTTGCACTTAGCCTTCTCAACGAGTATTCATTGTTTCTCTGCATTACGGGCTGACGCTTCCGTCCACGTCCCTTAAAAAATTATCTTTTCAACTTGTGTAAGGAACGGTCACTTTGTATGTTTTAGGAAGGTTACACAGTCGGTTCATTAGCTTATTGCGTCAGAGGTTGGCGAGCCCAAGAGACAAAATGGCGTGGCATTCACCATTGAGAAGTGATGATCTAGCATAAGGTGGTCCCACAAAAGAGATTGTTCGACGCATCAAATTTTGGCGCCTTTGTCGGGGACTGGTAACATACTAATCTTGTTGCTTTATTTCTTATGACCAAATCTGCTCTAGGTATTCTTGCGTTTGATTCAGAAATAGAGAAGACTGTGAGAACTAATTGCAAAGAGACAAAGTTACGAAAAAAGCAGACAGGAGTGGTTGGGACTCAAAGTAACCCACAACCAGAAATCGAAATCAACGATGAAGTAGAGTCTAGGGTTAACGAAAACCCTACTCAAACATTTGAAAGCGAAAAAGTAAAAGTCGATTCATCAGAAGAAGTGCTTAACGCTAGGGTTAACGAAAACCCAAATCTAGCACATCAACTAATAGCTCAAAAAATTCGACAATTGGCTGAAGCTCCGGCAGAACAACCACTATTGTGCATCGTATATCCTACTATAGATGCTGATTTTGAACTGAAGTCAAGTTTAATCCAATTACTGCAAAATTTTCGTGGGTTGCAAAATGAAAATCCCCACAAACATCTGAAAGAGTTTCATATGGTTTGTCTTAGCATAAACCTCAAGGGGTAACTGAGGATCAAATCAAATTGCGTGCTTTTCCTTTTTTTCTTAGCAGATTCTGCTAGGGAATAGTTGTTTTATCTTCCCCCTGGATCTATTACAACATGGGCTGATCTTTATCTTTTGTTTCTCAACAGGTTTTTTTCAGCATCGCGTGCAGTTGAGTTAAGAAGGGAAATCATTGAGATAAGGCAAAAAGAATCAAAGTCTCCTTACGACTATTAGGAGCAATTTAAGAAGTTGTATGCAAGTTGCCCACAACATGGTATTACAGAATAGTCTCTGCTCCAATACTTTTATGAAGGCTTAAAACCCATAGAGATGAATATGGTAGATGCTGCCATTGGAGGAGCGTTGGTCAACATGACTCCTCGATAAGCAAGGGACTTGATATCCACGATGGCTGCAAATACCTAACAATTTCGAGCCAATCCTAAACCCACTAGAAGGGTTCACCAGCTAAGTATTTCAGCTTTAAAAGATAAAGTTGATCGACTTACTAATATCATGAATTCTCTTTTTGTAGTAAAAACATGACCAACCTAACTGCGCGGAATTTGTGCAACCCGTGAACATACAACTGATGCATGCCCTAGTTTGTGTGACGATACTATGACCCATTTAGATCCTGTGGAAAACTTTCCTAGACCACCACAAAGGCGATATGACCCTTACGCTAATACCTACAACCCAGGATGGAAAGACCATCCTAACTTGAGTTATGGAGTGAACCTGCAGTACAACCAGCCATATCAAAATCGATTTCCACAACAGCCACAAGATTCAAGTAATTCTCTAGAAACCATGGTCAATAAATTAGCAGCTAATGTCCTTGATTTCCAACAGCAAACTCTTAATTTTCAAAAAGAAACGAAGGATTTTCAACAGAAAATTGAGGCGTCTATAAGAGAATTGACCAATTGAGAAAATAAACTCACAAGGGAAGCTGCCGTTACAAACGGAACCTAATCCAAGACAACAAACAAATGCAGTGACGTTGCGAAGTGGAAAGGTACTAAACCAATTCCTAGAAGAAATCTTGGCCAAGATTCCGCCCAAGAAAAGCCCGAGAACAATGAACAGGTCCGAACGAAACCTCCGTTACCTAAAATTCAACCTCTATTTCCAGGACGATTGAATCAATGTCGAAAAGGTAAAGAAGACAAGGAGATCCTCGAAACATTCAGAAATGTCGAGATCAACATACCACTGTTGGATGTCATTAAACAAATTCCGCGTTATGCCAAGTTCCTTAAAGAGTTCTGCACCAACAAGTAAAAATTAACTGGTAATTAAAGGGTAAGCGTTGGGGAGAATATATCCACAGTGTTATAGCGGAAGATGCCAGCAAAATGCAAAGATAGGGATATGTTTGCAATACCATGCAAAATAGGCCACTTAGGAATTAAAAAAGCTATGTGTGATTTAGGGGCCTCCATAAATGTAATGCATTTTTCTATTTATGAATCACTTAATGCGGGTTTTTTGACAAAAACAGGTGTTATCATTCAGTTGGTAGACAGGTCTATTGTGTATCCTGAAGGAGTCCTTGAGGACGTATTAGTCAAAGTCAACGGTCTTATTTTCCCTGCAGAATTTTATGTGATAAAAATTGAGGAGAATAGCACTCCTGGATCTTCGGACATCTTGTTGGGCCGACCTTTCCTTAGTACCCCTAACACTAAGATTGACTTACGTAGTGGAACTCTCACGATGGAATTTGATGGGGAGATCATAAAGTTTAACATTTACGACGCTATTAGTCACCCAAGTGAAATCTTAGACGTAAACGTGTAGACATAATTGACTCATTAGTAGAAGAAGCTTTTGAGTCATCTTATGGAGATATATCTAAAATGATGTTTGATGATTTTGAATCTGTTAATGAATTATTGGCTCCTACCTTCTGTTGTGCAGGCGCCAGATTTGAAATTAAAACCACTTCCCGAGCATCTCAAGTGCGTATTTTTGGAGAATGATGAGACCATTGTCGACTTAAAAGGGGTTAACCCCCTGACAAGCATACATAAGATTTTCTTGGAGGAAAATACGAAACCAAAGAAAGAGGCGCAAGGACAATTCAACCCAAACATGGTGGATGTGATAAAAAAGGAGAATTTTCAAGTCCATACGAAAGAAAGAATTCAACTGGAACAACCCCAGTACTAGTTGGGGCGTCAAGCTAATGACGTTAAACAAGCACTTATTGGGAGACAAACCAATTTTTATTTTATTTTATTTTTTCTTCTTTTTATTTTTATTTTATTATTTATTACTTTATTTTATTTGGATATTAATAAATTTCTCTTCTTCTGTCTAGGTAAATCGGCAAGGAAAAAAACTCAGAAATTGGCATGCTTTCACAAACATCCTTTATTCTATCCCTATTCCAAGTAGGAATAGCACATCCCTGCTTTATACTTAAGCAAAACCTGCATCCAAACACCCACCATACAGCCAAACACCCTTTCTTCTACACCTTCAAACCCTAAACTTTTCCCCATTTTTCACCAAATAACCCTCCAGCCACCGTTCCCCTTCTCCCTTACCCCCACCACCGATTTTCCCACAAGCATGGTTAGGACAAGAAGTCGTGCAGCTGCCGAACCCTCCAACACGTCAACTTAGCCGACGAACGCCTTCCCTTCCTTCCTCTTCTCCACGCGACGCCAAACCTTCCTCTCTTTGTAGCTATGCGTGAACGACAATGACTACATGGGGAGTTTTTCTAAACTCTTTTACTTTCACCTATTTTTATTTTTCATTTTTCTTTCACATCGAGGACAATGTGTTTTAAGTAGGGGGAAGGCATTTCTAATTATTTCTGTCGTTTTATCTGTTTCTTTTACTGTTGTGTTACTGTTGCTGCTGCTTTGTGCTCTTTTCTGCCCCACATTTATTTTTTTAGATTCTGCCTCTTTTCATGCCCAAGATTTTTACCAGGACTTGCCCACTGTTTGACCTGCGAGCATGATTCTTGTCTAATGAGTTAATTATGATTTTGCTAAGTTGGATTTCATCTCCACTCTTTTATTTTTATTTGGCTAAAATAATTATGAAATAGAGATAACTCTATCTTGCTTATAGTAAAATTGATTAAGCCTAAATGGAAAAAGAACACTTAACACAATTGCATGCTAAAATTATGTTCATGACTATTAGGTGATTGTTGAAACTTATTTTCGACACTTAATTGTTTTTTTCCTAGTCCTCCTAATTAAAATTTTGTTTCATTAATAATAAATTTTGATGTTTCTATGGTTATGAGTACAGCTTAAAACATGACTGACTGAGTAACCGGGGTAGGGTGCTTGGGTTGTCATCCTATTTCGCGTCAAAAGGTTGTGCGACATGTTAGGTAAACTCTGCTAACCGGAATTAAAATTTTTTTTTAGGAATATGTTGGACTGAGTAACCGGGGTGAGGTGCTTGGCTGTCATCTCTCTTCGTGTCAAAAGGTTCGGTATGTTCTTAAGGAAAATATAATAAATTAGGAGTATGTTGGGCTGAGTAACCGGGGTGGGCTGCTTGGCTGTCATATCTCTTTGTGTCAACAAGTTCAATATATTCTTAAACAAAAAATAATTAAAATAAAAAAAACACAAAAAAATTGCATTAGGGGACCAAAGGTGGAAACAAATAGGGTGTCTTGGTAAGTTTTAGTAAATTACCTAATTTTCGTGAAATAATCCAAGTCGATTTTGATTTTTGTGTGATTAAATTGGAATACTTTTTCAAATTTACTTATAGCAAGCTAAAGGTTCTCTTTATTTTCATATGCACTAAGCCTAATTTTTATAAAACTTTGGAGTGATATTTCTTTTATGGCAAAATCTAATTTCATAATGGATAGGAACCATACTTGAGGGCAAGCATGGGCTAAGTAGGGGGATTTGATAATACTCTAGAATAACATATTTTTATGTATTAATTACATATTTATTTTGAGTATATCCTACTAATTTGAGCTATTTATGGTTTTTTATCTTGTAGGGACCAAATTGAAGGAAAAAGGAAATTTGGGGGCAAAAAGCATGAATTTGAAGATAAATTGAGCCAACATGCGAAGTAGGAGAGAAGTGGTGCCAAAAACACAAAGTGTGGAAGATTTTGGAGCAAAAATGCAAAAGAAGAGATTTTATAGCACAAGACTCTATTTTAATTCCAATTATATTAGGATAATTATTAAGGATTATTATTTAGATTTAATTTTAGCATTTATCTTTATTTATCTTTTATTTATCTTTATTTATCTTTTAGAGTTTAATTAGGAATAGACTAGGTTTCCTAGTACTATAAATAGGGCATGGAGTGACACAAATTTCACTCATCTTTTCTGTAAACACTCTCTGCCCCATAAAGCTTAGCCTTATTTCCCTTCATATTATTCAATAAAAATTCTATTTCCATTACCTTTATTTCTTTTTCCCTAAAAATTATGAGTCACTAAACTTATCTAGCCAAAGGTTGTCGAAAATCCCCAAAAGGGTTCATGAGGCTTAGAATCCGCGCTTAGCCTTCTCAACAAGTATTCATCGTTTCTCTGCATTACGGGGTTGACGCTTCCGTCCATATCCCTTAAAAAGTGATCTTTTCAACTTGTGCAAGGAACGGTCGCTTTGTATGTTTTGGGAAGGTTACACAATCGGTTCATTAGCTTATTGCGTCAGAGGTTGGCTAGCCCAAGAGACAAAATGGCGTGGCATTCGCCATTGAGAAGTGATGATCTAACATAAGATGGTCCCACAAAAGCGATTGTTGGCTAGAGTCAGGTTCCGCTAAATCGTAAGTTTAAAATCTTGGAGTTGGTGGTCGTAGGCGTCCTCTTCCACTATAACTGGCTTATTCTGTTTGAGAAGGATCACCTAAAAGCCGAGGATTGAACCCAAGGCAGATCGAGACAACCGGAGGCGGAATCTATCCATAAGAAACTAATTTTCCTCAACTCTATTTATCTTTACTATTTTAATTTTAATTTTAATTTTCACAATTTCGATTCAATCAAAACTTTTAATTCTGTTTTTATTTTATTTTTCCCAGATCAAAACTTTTAATTATGTTTTTTTTTCCAGGTATGCAGGTTTTCTTGGGCATGACTCTGTCCGGAATTTCGAGGAACAAGCACTTGTGCAAATCCAGTCCCTGAGCATTTGACCCTACTTCCCTTATGCTATTCTTTTTCATTATTTTATAGGGATAGTATATTTTTTATGCTCTCAACGACGCATCAGAAGCAAACAAAAAAATAATCATTACAAGATCAGAATGTTTGCCAATTAAGCACAAATAGACAAGAATACACTTGAGCTAAAGAATAACAATAAAAGCTCACAAGTGTGTACAAGAAAGTTATGGAAGTATTGGGCACAAAGGTTGTTTGATTGATGATTTTTGCTTGAATATGCTTTCTTGTTCTTGTAGGATCTTTAGAAGCTGATATTTATACTCCTTAACTAATTTCCAATCGTTGGGGTTGTGGTAGTTAATAGAGTTGTTGGGGATGTGAAAACCAAAACATTTAAATACACCTGCAATAGTAAGTATCGATACCAAATAAAAAGGTATAGATATTTTTTGTAATAAATGATAAATTCAGTGACCATTGGTGTTGAAATATCGATGCTAGGAAGATTTTATTCGATACCACATAAAAGGTATCGATACCGAATCGATACTTAGCTAAATTTGTGAAAGTCAGAATGCCATTTTGGTATCGTTTGTTTCAAGGGGTATCAATATTTTGAAAATATCGATACTTGGCATACGTTTTTGGCCTGGAGCAATTCTGACTTGTTTAAAAAATAATTTGTCTAGTTGAAAAAGTCTACACTTAGTTAAAATCATTTTAACTTGATTTTGAGATTGATTCACAAATTTTCTAAGTAAGAATTGTAAATTTTATCTCTTAGACTTCTTTTGAAAAATCATTTATTCAATTTTGTTTAATATTAACTTTTATTCAAAAACCCTTTAATTTATTATATCAAAATATATTTTCAAATAAAGTTTAGATATTTTCAATTACTTATGAAAAAAACTATCATATTTCTTTTTTTTTAATTTATAAAATCTTACTTTAATGGAATTAGCATAAATATTTTTGAATAAGCAATATTTATTTTCAGCTATCACATGTAAATTAAATTAAAATTTATGTAATAGATATTAGAAACTATATTCTTAATTTAAAGTAATTAAAAAATATATATTATACATTTACAATCATGTGAAAATAAATTAAGTATTATTATAAAACATTTTATAATCCATAAGTATTAACAACATTAGTATATATTAATACTCATTTAAAAATTTTACTATCAGAGTATTAATTTTAAATTTACATTAAACTTTCATATAATATTTTTAAATAATGAGCTTTTGTTTCTCTTTAAATTTTTTAAATAATATATCATTATTATCTAAACTTTAATATACTATTAGAAATAATAAATATTAATTTAAGTTTATTTTAAATGTGAACTTTTTTTACTCTTAATTTATATTTATCATGGTACAAATTATTCTACAAATCAATCATTTATATTGTTTTGTTTTTATCTCAAATATTATATACTACATTTCAGGTATAATGACTTATTTGACCTTTTAATTTTATAAAAGAAAAAAAAGTCATTTTAGCCCTCCATTGATATTTTAGCCTCTTTTAGCACTTAAACTTACAATGTTTGTCAAATCACTCCAAAATTAATAAAAAAGTTAACGTCTGTTAACTTTGTTGGCGTAACATTTACGTAGATTGTCATGTGGTCACATTAGCAATTAATTATCTTTTTAAAATTTTAAAAAAAAATCATAAAAATATTTTAAATTTCAAAAGTATAAAAAAATATATTTTTTTATTTTTTAAAATTAATTAATTGTTAATGTGACATCCACGTGGATGCCCAGGTTACAAACGTGAATTTTTCTATCTATTTTTGTGGTGATTTGACAAATAATATAAGTTTAGTGACTAAAAGAAGCGAAAAATTAAATACAAGACTAAAATAAATTTTTATTATAAAGTTTGATGATCAAATAAGTCATTATACATACATTTTAAGTGATATATATGATTAAACCCTTCATTGCACGAGATAAAAAAACTAGTATGCTAAAGTGAGATATATATTGTGAAAATACTAACAAGTGGGATAACATTTATATCAGTAATGGAGTGAAGTCATGTTATGTGTTTTTGGGTTAGAGATTTAATGATTCAATTTTGGATGGGGATGAGATTTGAATGACTTGGAGTGAATAGGATATGATTAATTTGTTGCTACTGATGATGTTGCACAAGGTGAAAATGGAGATGGTTGATTAGTGTTAATATGGCAACATACATAATTTTCGTATTTGGATGTATTAGCTGTGTTTGAAGATCTAAGTAACTCAAAACTGATGAATGTCGGTGACTCTAAATCCAAGGTGATAGCATGTTAGGTCCCAGTTAATTTCAATGTTCCTTGTTAGCATATTATTGAGAAGATTACATATATGATTTTATGCAATGCTAAGATCTGAAATCTATTTTAAAATTGTAACTTCTATTTTTTTTTTAATAATATTAAGCCGAGGAAAAAAGAATTATGGTTGGTTCTCTGGTAACTCTAGAGACAACATACTGTTTTAAAAGAGAGAATGTGTTGTTTTTCATTTGTTGCATGTGAAAAGTAGCTCATTTAGCTAATTGATTACCCTCTCCCAAGTCCCATGCACAGTGTTATGGGGGGGAGGGGTATAAATAGCACCCCACTAGCATTGTCTCCTTTTTATTCTATGAAACTTGAGCCACATTCTTCTCTTTTCTCCCATCATCCATTCACAGTCTCTAATGGGATTTATTCAAGCTATCAGCTTTGTCATCTTTTCATGTATTTATTTAGCCAGTGCAAATGCAAATGGCAATAGTTTTCAGAGAAAAAAAAGCAGCTTTGAGAGGAGAAAACAAGAGATGGATTGTAATATGTACCAAGGTAAGTGGGTGTACGATAACTCCTATCCTCTCTACAACTCAACAGACTGTCCCTTCATCCGCAAAGAATTCGACTGCCTCAAGTATGGCCGCCCCGATCACCTCTACCTTAAATATAGATGGCAGCCAACCAATTGTCACTTACCAAGGTACTTTGCTTCCTATCTATATATTAACTTTTTTTCATGAAATATCGGTCTATATTTGTCATTTGCAGATTCTCTTTTGTTATTGTTATTAATGTTGTCAACTACAGTTTTGAAGAATAAGCTGCATATTCATTTTGTTGTTTACTGTGCTCTTTAATTTCTGCATTAATTTCACTAAAATCAAATAAATCAAATTGAATGTTTAGTACTTTGGAGGAGAAATTAACTCTCCAAAAACTACAGCCTGCTATGAGTTGTAAGATATGAAAGGTCAGATAGTGATGGAAATGATTGAAAAGACAATTAGAATAAAGTACATATGAAAGCGGAGGAAAAGTCAACAACTTTTGTCTAATCATGGCAAAGAAATATTTTGCTAATAGTTAATAGTAATACACATGAGGGGAACATGCATGGAGGGGGGGACAGGAATATGTTACAAAAACATTTTATGTTGTTTCTGACATTTTATTTGTTTTTAATTAATTCTATATATTAGTGTCCCTGTTTGGATTCCAACATCTAATGAATGACAGGTTTAATGGAGAATATTTTCTGATGAGATTCAAAGGAAAGAAGATCATGTTCATTGGGGATTCTCTAAGTCTCAACATATGGCAATCATTGATATGCATGCTTCATGCTGCAGTGCCAAATTCCAGAATAATCAAACAGGAGTTGAATAACACCACCATTTCGGCAGTCACATTCCAGGTATCTGTAATAAAAAAAGTTAACCATGAATTCAGTTCACGGGATGTATGTAAAGGAACTGTGATTAGAAAAAGGTTTTCACGGGGTTCGTTAATTTGTTAGGATTACAAGATATCCGTGATGCTATTTCATTCACTGTACTTGGTGGATGTTGATGAGGAAAGAATTGGCAGAGTTTTGAAGTTGAACTCAATGAGGAATGGCGATCAATGGAAGAACAATGATGTTTTAGTTTTCAACACTTGGCTATGGTGGTACCGCAGAGGATTAAAGCAACAGTAATACAATAAGCTCTACATTACATTGATTAATGAGCTAAACATAAATATAATGGCATGTGTTGTTGTTGAACTGCAGATGGGATTATGTGAATGATGAAGGGAGGATTACGAAAGATATTGATCGTATGACTGCATTTCGGACAGCTTTAACAACATGGGCCAAATGGGTTGATTCAGATGTGGATACTAACAGAACTAAAGTTATATTTCAAGGAATCTCTCCATCACACTACAAGTGAGACCAGCTTTTGCTTTGAAAACTGTATCAGCTAAACCATGTAATAATCTGTTCACTGACTCTATTTTCATATGAAACAATGTTTCAGTGGCACGGAATGGAATGAGCCAGGGGTGAGAAATTGCTTCAAGGAGATGGAACCATTCAATGGATCATCAGCTTACCCAGTTGGGTTGCCTGAGGCAGCATATGTTGTTAAAGATGTGATAAGTAAGATCAAGAAACCTGTTCATTTGTTGGATATTACAGCTTTGTCTCAGCTAAGAAAAGACGCACACCCTAGCTCTTACAATGCCTTCAAGGGGATGGATTGCACCCATTGGTGTGTTGCTGGCCTTACTGATACTTGGAATCAACTTTTGTACGCAGCTCTCCTTAGTTAAACAAAGAAATTAGGGAAGAAATACAAGCATATATAAACCTTAAACCTAGTATTTGAGAATTTATTCTGCTAATTTATTATTGGAAATTATTAAATAAATAAAACCTAATTATTCTCGTCTAAATTTATTATTATACAAAACCTTGGCTATATTATCACTCCCTCCAATGACAACAATAAAGGTTATCAACAATGAAATTATAATAGAGGGCCTTGTTATATACATGTATACATAAGAATATAATAGTGTATGTCCTATTTATTGTATACATGCATATTTATTCTATACACCTAAAAGGGCAGTTGTCTTATAATGATAGTAATAATAACAGTAATAATAAAACTAAAACAAAAAATAATAATCGCAACTAGTTCAAGAACATTAGAAAAATTTGAAGTACTTTCTCATAGTTTGATTATCAATACATAAACCTATATATATGTGTATATATATATGGGCTGCAGTTAAATTATCCATTTGAAGGTAAAGCGTGACTAACTGTTACAAGGGAAGGAAAAATCAAGGAGCCAATTCTGTAATGATGATATTAGCAAACAGGCACCACAGTACTCGGATGAATATCATGCGAACAAGGAGTAAAATTGCGACGACTTCTATGTTTGTTCGTAGAAAAGAACATATGCTTGGTCATGTAACACCTTGCTTGTCCCAATGGCTGTGACAGAGGCATCATCAAAACGCAGCCATTGGCCGTTGGGGTATCGAGCATCAGCCGTGTAATGCCCCTTGGAGGGCTCTCTTCCATGATGTGTTATTGTAGCAACAAGTTCATATTTTCGGCCCTAACAAAAATGAACATTGAATATGTAGCATTAACTTCCCAACAAGTTAGGACACAAAAATGTAGAACACAAATACAGCATCGCGGACCAAAAACATTCGTGGACTAAAAAGAGCAAGTTAGCTAAGCAGCATTGACTAAAAGCTGCTTAATAATTCACAATATAAACTCGCAAATACAAGATAATCCAATACAACTGTATTTAAACAAGCTTATGAAGAGCAGTTATACCTCGGTGGATGAGGAAACAAGTAGTTCCCGACCCAATACCAGCTCAAGAGGGAAGTGTACAGGCTTATGCAGCTTGGTACTCCCCTGGCTACCATAGCTAAAACGCATCAGGTGCAAAATCATTATCTTCGAAAGTGTCTGTATCTTGACAGATTTTTTGGCAGTGACAACACCAGCCTGACACTAACAGCCATAAAAGCATAAGAACATCCAGCTTATCACTAATAACATCTAAACGTTAACGAAAAGCTGAGACATACAATACAAACACACACACCCAAAGTATAAGACCTATAAAGGTAGATATAGTGGCCAATAGCCAAAAGGAAACAATCAAAAGAAATAAATACCTTCCCAGCAGTCGATGCACGATAACCCTCAAGAAACTCTGGTGCCGAGAACAAGTGAAGTGCATCCTCAATAGTATGAACAGCTTCAGGATGGATATCAAGGTGCAGCAATAGAAATGGTTGAACAGTAGCAGAAGCTTTGTTTCCTGCCACAAAAAGCAAATTATGAAAAAGAAATGATTATAATGTTAATAAATGGTACTATGGTCAGATATCAGGGTTCAAAATCCACCCAATAAACACAAACTAACATCTGAATATGACATGTGAAGACAACCAATTCAGAGTAAGTATCAACATTTCCACTTGGTTTACAGATCAAAATTTACAAGCATAAATTGCTGGTATTATCCAGTTGAATTCTCTACGTCCAGTGTTTTAGCTTGTTTTGAGCATGTTATTGGTGGCTACAGTTGTAAAGTAAAAAAGGAAGGAAAAAAAATTGGTTGGCCAACCACATAAAAATATGTATTCATACAAACAACCCTATCAATTGGCTATTTTTCACATCATCCAATATACTTTGCAGCCATAGCAAATGTACTTACCTATTGCCTTCACCACACTTCTTAACTGTCCTCCAAAAATATCACTCAACTCTGAAGGAAGGAAGCTTTGAGTTCTAGTGACTGCAGATTTGTTTTTTGGTCCAACTGTCTCCCATTCATCATCTTCTGCATACAAAACTAGTGATGATCTGACCCCATTTGAGCTACCGGACTGCCCTTGAAGCTTAACCAATTCATCATGCATTTGATCCATGATAAAACTTAAAAACTCCTGAGCATCTTCCTGCCTGAAAACGATGATAAATAAAAAAATCATCAGAATGTCATTACATGTGAATATTGTACATAGTTATATCTGTTTATCATTCTGATTTCAAGCATATACAAACATTTCAAAGTTAAAACCAATCATCATATTTCTTTCAATAAAATGCTGATGAGGTAGCTGTTGCAAGTTCGCACTAAATTACTATACAATTGACACCAAATGCAAGGAGAAAGGGATTCCTAGGTAAGATAATTAAGCTCTCAAAAAATTTCAGCATTTCAGAAGGCGTTAAAAAGAAATCAAAAGGGCCAGGACAAGCATATATAATGTTTGATTTTGATCATGGATGGTGATGTTTCAATATCAGCTGGCCATGTTCTGTTATTTTAATAGAAATGGTCTATGCAATGAACATTACTTGGGACTGGTAAAAAGTATAAATATTGAAATAAAACTGATGTAGAAAGCATACAAACCTTGGCCTACCAGATATGCTATTTGGCACATCAGGAGTAAAACTTTTAAGTACAGATTCAAACATGACAGGGTTGAAAGGTCTTCCAATCTCAAGAACTGCTGTATCCTTTTTCTTCAATTTAGAATCACTGGATGGCACATCGAAGTCAGATACAAACTCTGCAAACGATGTTAATATCGGATAGCCAACCTATCAAATCAAAGTCAAATAAAAGTGACAGTTAGTATAAATCTATTCACAGGTTCATATTTACTCACCTTGAGAAGAGTACATAACTAAGTAAACAACATAAACATACAACAAACCTTGGGTATATTACGAAGTTTAAGTTGCTGCAAGAGCTGGACAAAAGGAGAACATGACAATAGAGCCTGTAAAGTGGCATTCAGAAAACATAAATTTCCAGAGTTAATCAAGCCTCGTGGTACTAAGTTTTTAACAACTTTAATTGGATCCTTCTCTTCTTTTGCAATGTCTCCTCGAACAGAGCCTCCTAATGAAGTATCAACCGTCCCATTCTGATCTCTATTCTCTATAATTTCACTCTCAAGGGCATGAAATTTTGAACTCTGACAATCACTCAAGGGATTGAGTTCATTTATGGATAAGTGAACTGAAGTTACATCAATGCCTTTTGCATCCAGCTGTTTTACACCAT
Source organism: Gossypium australe (assembly GCA_005393395.2). Classification (NCBI taxonomy): domain Eukaryota; kingdom Viridiplantae; phylum Streptophyta; class Magnoliopsida; order Malvales; family Malvaceae; genus Gossypium; species Gossypium australe. The sequence continues at coordinate 12,378,482 of CM016619.1, forward strand.
TACTGAGGCTACAACTACTGCTGGAACTATTTGCACTTCCAGCTTCTTTTGGAGTTTGAAGCGTGTTCAAGGAATGATCTGTTGTTGTTTTTCTACTTTTTCCATCTTCTATTCGAGAAGTTGAGGATAAAAATTCAATTGGCCCATTTGTGGAACTTGGCTTGTTGCTTAAATTACCATTGGCACTGCCCAAAGATCCTCCAGCTGCAACATTGAAAGAACCAAATTGCAATTCCTTAGTTGCTACAGGCTTTTCAGAATTCCCAGATGACTGCTTTGACAGCAATGACCTGGTTTCATCTTCAGTGAAAGACCCAAAAACGAATACCTGTTCAAAATCAGGGAAAACAATGGTTCCACAATTCTGATTAGAGACCCAAGCAGCATTACTAAAAAAAATAAAGGCTTGCTTAGAAAAGGGAAAAGACAAAACCTCTTATTCATCATTCATAATAATCCAATTTCAACCAAATTGTATTTTTCATGTACACAACCTCAGCTAACAATCATCAATCCAATAAAAAACATCAATTCTAACAAAAAAAGAGGGTTAAACCCAATCCTGAAATTTAATATTATGCACATTTAACAAAAATCCAGATGTAAAAGAAACGCGAAAAATTTGAAATCATACAAGGCAGCGAAGGGAAGGGGACAAACCTTAGAATCAGTCATGTTTTATACAGAGGAGAAGATTGAGAGTAAAGGAAAGGTATAGAGCAAAGATGAAAGCCTAGGGCTTGAGAAGACCCTGAATGAGCAAAGAATAAAGAGGGTGTGATTGAAGAAGACATGAAAAAGGAAGCAACTTCGAAGGGGAGATACAGAGAGAGCATTTATTGGAAGCACCCCCTCTCTGATCCTCTTCTACTCCCCAAAACTAAGCATCGACGGCTTCAGTATCCCACTCCCACGATATCTTCTTAATCCTTTACTTGCTGAGACTCTTGTTGTTTTGGATTTCTAGGGTTAGGTTTTTATTTTATTTTATTTTAATGGTAGAGGGAGAAGGGGACTGCTTGTAATTGCGGATGGCGGTGCTGTTAGTGTTTTGGAAGGTCTACGACTTCTAGGTTTAAAAATATCCCACCTTTCGCCCTCAAGGGAATTTACTAAAATAAAATTACTACTCAAGTAATTGGATTAGTAATTTTGACATTTTATGAAAAATTATATATTTTATATATATAGATTGGGTATTTGCTAAAATATTATTGTTTAATTAACATCAATTTAATTAAATAATTATTTTATAAAATAAATTATATTATTTGGATTTTTTTTTACATTAGAAATAGAAAAATACACATGTAAGAAGATTTAAACTTAAATCGATATAATTTTGTCATGTTTGTCTTACCATTTCGACAAAAATCTTATTTATTAATAGACATCTGCTACTGTATTTTTTTTTTACATTTCATTATCTGCTACCCATTAAGAAATATTTAAAACTAAAAATAAATAAAATAATAGCTAAATCAAGATCATTTGTAGAGTTCAAAATTTTGTCCAATTGAGAAATAATCTTAAACATATTCCACATTTGGGAATAGGCAATCGGGTGATAATGGAATCAAGACCAATCATTTCATAACCCTGCCAGCACAAAAGATGCATATAAATATAATAATCTCTGCATTCATTACTTTGAGACACCTCGAAGAGTTTGGTTTATGAGTACAACAAACAAATGGGTGTCTTCCATGCTTACATGAGTTAACTTCGAGGTATTAAAAACCAAAACTGATGATATTGACACCAAATTTGAGAAACAGTGAACTGCAACAACATCATTGTTTGATTTAAAGACCATACAGACACTGCACTGTGCATATTTGGACCTAGCAGCAGAGAGAAGCAAAAACAAGCAAGCTGAGCTGATAGATGCAGCCAGACCCCTGCTGATAACCTGTTAATCTCAATGGCGCAAGAGGGAACCTTTCCTGCAGACTCTGGTGTTTAGATAATAGGAAAATGGTGTTTAGACTCTGCTGATAATTTGTACTGGCCTTCGATTCTTTATCTAGATAGCAGGGTGGAACCCTTTGCTTTTAATTTAGATTCCAGGCCAAAGAACTTGAGTCCCGAGAGCACAAGGTCCGCTGCTTTCTTCTCCATATATTCGATCAATAGTTCATCATATATAATTACATTAGCTTCAGTTAGAAGTTTGCGTGTCCTTAAATTAGCAAATACCTTCCTTGCCTCTTCTATGGTCCTGTACTTACACATGCCAGATATAATTGCAGAGCATATAATGTTATCTGGAGGCAAACCTTCTTGCATCATTTCATTCAACACTTCCATCACTTTCTCAGCACCTGATTTACAGGCATGAAGAACAGTAAGTGCATATTTAAATTCCATGGGTCCATTTGTAACATTACCTAAGCAATCACGAACAAGCATCATAGCTGCATCTATCTCACCAATTTTGCAGAGACCATTAGTAAGAGAATAGTAAGCATCAATGGAAGGAACACATGACATCTCTATGATTTTGTTATGGCAGATGCAAGCATCCTTGATATTCTCATCTTCAACATAACATATAATCGCATTACTATATGTAGAAGAGTCGGGCTCAAAATTCAAATCCTTCATTTCTAGAAAGAGTGATAATGCTTGTTTCACCTTCCCAGTCTTGTGGAGAGCCCCCATTAGAATATTGTAAATCAGAACACTACCATAACCTTTCACTTTTAATTCATTGAACACTCGTACAGCCATTATTGTTCTTTCCCCCTTCTCGACCACAAACGAGAAGAACTTAGAAAGATCATCATTAACAGAAAATCCTAACTTCTGCATCTGCTCTAGCAACTTGCAAAAGTCAGACATCCGTCTCATCTTTGCAAACGCCAGCAGCATGGGCTTCACAGTTGCAAATCCTGGCTCTAAACCCTCTTGAACTGTTACCTGAAAAAGCTTGTATGCTCTATCAATCAGCTTCACATCACACATGCCCTCAATAAGAGAATTATATATCCCTAAATCAGCCCTGTATCCAGAATCTATCAAATCCTTCAACAAACCACAAGCAGATCCCACGTTCCCATCCTTCACGAACCCTTCTATTAAAACACCATACGTTACCCTCTCAATCAATATCCCTTTCTTTTTCATCTCCTTAAACAACTCATACCCTCTCTGCACCCTTCCTCCCTTACACAACCCTGCAACTAATGTCACATAAGCCATTACATCCGGTTCCACCCCATCTCTCTGCATCTCTTCCCAAACACGCAAGCATCCGTCCAAGTTCCCTTTAGAAACCAAGATCTTAATCATAGCTGTATAGGCAAAAACATCTGGCTTACAGAACATCTCCCTCATCCTCCCCAAAACCTCTAGCATTTCATCTACCTTTCCTGCCTTACATAAACCCTTGATCAAAATCATGAATGTAATGCTTTCCTCCACCAAACCATCACCTCTAAAATCCTCATACACAGACAATGCTAAATCTAAATAACCTGTTTTGACTAACGCATCCATTATTCGATTATACAAAAACACACGCGGCTTTATTCCAAAATTCTTCATTTTCTGATACACATAATAAACCCTTTGTCCTCTATTCTTATCAGCATGCATGCGTATTAAAATTTCAAACTGCTTTTCAGTAGGAGCCTTCCCTTGGGAATCCATTAGTTCTGGCAACTGATCAGCCACTCGAAAACGACCATTTCTATTGAGGCAATAAGCTAATGCATTATAAGAAGCGAAATTATGCTTAAACCCTTTCTGCTTACCAGCCCAATGAAAGAACTTGGAAGCCAGAATGGGATCATCTTGGACTTTGAGCACTTCCGCTACAAGTGATGCAGTAACACGACGGAGCTTATTGAGTTCAAAGACAACACTTGGTCCCCAAGTGTACTGGCTCTTGCGAAAGGCATCAATGATGAACCGGGCTATTGGTGATAGCTTCGGGTGTTGGTGTGGTGTGGGAATGGGTGGTGGCAATGGGTTCTGAGAGAGGTGATGTGGATCCCATTTACGGAGATCAAAGGGTGGTGAAGGCGGTAGAGGAGATTGGGGAGGTTTGAGGACTTGGCGGTTGGAAAAGAGGCCACCAAAAACAACCGGGCGGTTTTGGGAGGGCTTCCTGTGGCCATAGAAAAAGTAGGGTTTGGAGGGTTTAGCCGGGAGTGGGACGGACTTGGGTGGCATTTTGGATGCTTTTGGCTTTTTGATGTCGTTAACTTGCTGGCTCCAGCAGTCCGGCTACTGATAAGGATTGCTTAAGCCATCTACACCCCGTATAACAAAGATATCCCAGATGACTGCTTTGACAGCAATGACCTGGTTTCGTCTTCAGTGAAGAACCCAAAAACGAATACCTGTTCAAAATCAGGGAAAACAATGGTTCCACAATTCTGATTAGAGACCTAGGCAGCATTCCTAAAACAAATAAAGGCTTATCTTAGGAAAGGGAAAAGACAAAATCTCTTTTTCATCATCCATAATAATCGAATTTCAACCAAATCATATTTTTCATTTGCACAAACTCAGCTTACAATCATCAATCCAATAAAAAACATCAATTCTAACAAAGAAAGAGGGCATGTTGTGTACATTTAACAGAAATCCAGATGTAAAAGAAACACGAAAATTTTGAAATCATACAGGGCGGCAAACTGGAAGGGGACAAACCTTCGAATCAGTCATGTTTTATACAAAGGAGAAGATTGAGAGCACAGAAAAGGCATAGTGCAAAGATGAAAGCCTAGGGCTTCAGAAGACCCCGAATGAGCAAAGAATAAAGAGGGTGTGATTGAAGAAGACATGAAAAAGGAAGCAACTTCGAAGGGTAGATACAGAGAGAGCGCTTCTTGGAAGAACCCCCTCTTTGATCCTCTTCTACTCCACCAAAACTAAGCATCGACGGATTCAATATCCCACTCCCACGATATCTTCTTAATCCTTTACTTGTTCGGGCTCTTGTGTTCTTGGATTTCTAGGATAGGTTTTTATTTTTTATTTTCTAATGGCAGAGGGAGAAGGGGACTGCTTGTGATTGCGGATGGCAATACTGCTAGTGTTTTAAGAAGGTCTACGACTTTTAGGTTTAAAAATATCCCACCTTTCGCCTGAGGTGAAATGAGAGGGGTTAAAAAAACATTGTCTATGGAATTGAGAATTCGATTGAGTTGAGTATTCGATTGAGTTGAGTAGAACGAGTAAAAAATTTTGAATAAGTTAAATTGACGAATTATATTTTAGTAATTAAACTTAATTTGAATTTTTTTCGAATCGAGTCAGAAAATTTCGAGTCGAGTTAATGAATCTTATTATTTATACTTAATGTTGCATTTACATAAACCGATTATTTAACTAGTAGACGAAGTAAAAGATTATTTAACTATAAAAATAATATAATGAGTTTGCTTTTTAACTTGAGTAAATATTTATGAAAACAACATTAATATAACGATTTTGATTTTAACTTTAGAAAAAATAAATATTTATTAAAACGACGTAATTTTGTTTTTTCTTATTTAGAATTTCGGATAACTCAAATTGTATAATTCATATTCGATTTAAACAGGAAAACTTAAATTTTTATTCGAGTTATCCAAATAACTTGATTAACTCAAATAACTCAAATTATTTTATTCAAAATTTTAAATTTTATCGAGTTTTTTTAAATCAAATCATATTTTACTCGCTCCTAATTACATTATATGTATTTAAAATATTTTACATAGTTAAATTTTTTAAATAAAATAAATAATTAAAAATTTTTAATTTACATTAAATTTTACATGTATGGTGTATATAAATAGATCATAAAATATAAAAATTGCATTGTTAAAACTTAAAAATTATAAAAATACATAAAACTACTTTAATTTTTACTAGGTGTAATATAAAAAGAACATAATCTTAGCGTTTACCGCCTTTAAATAATACTTTAAACATGATCAGGAAACATAAAAAAGAAGAGTATTAAGTCTTTTGGTCATCTTGCATCCACGGTAGACATGGTTAGGCCGTTCAATGAGTAAATTTCCACCTCTTTGTTCTCTACATTTGTTTCTACAATCCTTCTTCCAGTGGAAAATGCAGGCTGTTTTGGCAATGCCAATTGCATCTCTCCATTTAGCACAGAGATAACATCAGACATCGTTGTTCCTGTCTAACGGATTATCTTCCACGCATAGCAGACCCAATGTAATGCATCTTAAAACTTGGTATTGTTTAAAACATGAATCACTTAAAGCTGGATCCATTAATTCTAATGCTCCACCATGTTTCCATAGTTCCCATGCCTGCAGACATCAATCATGGTGTTAAAAAAATATGGTGTTTGCTCTATATCGGTAAAGCTTAGTCTATGCTAACTACTGCAAGAATATGATTTGAACTTACGTATCCAACCAGGTTAAGTGGACGATCAAACTCAAAATGGCTGTTATTTTTCCGACCACTGACAACTTCTAAAACCATAACTCCGAAACTGTATACATCAGATTTTTCAGAGAATATGCCTTCCATTGCATATCCTGGGCAACCCAAAATCTGATATCTTGGGGTTCATGTTTTCGTCAAGCAATATGTTACTCAACTTCAAATCTCTGTGAATGATTCTCAATCTAGAGTATTTATGAAGATAAAGTAGCCCTTGAGCTATCTCTTCAATAATGCTAAAACGCTTATCCGAATTTAATAGCTTCCTTTTGGAGTCATCTGTTAGAAAGGAAAAAAAAAAAAAAGACAATGTAAACATAGAAATTGGCATCTACAGTTGAAGAAATAACTAAAGAGTTGGTACCGACCAAAGATAAAAGTGTCCAAGCTTTTATTAGGCATGTACTCATAGACCAGCATTTTCTCTTCTCCTTGAACGCAAAAGCCTAAGAGCCGCACAAGGTTTGTGTGTTGCAGTTTGGCTATAAGTATAAGCTCATTTTTGAACTCCACTAGCCCTTGGCTTGATCCGCTTGATAATCTATTTCTTGCAACTTCTTGTCCATCACCCAATGTTCCCTAATGATTTAACAAGTTTTCAAGTGTTAAGAGGCAGATTGATGAAATCATTATCGCTAATTCACTTACGGGGGGATTGGCAAACACCTTGTAAACGGGTCCAAAGCCTCCTTTTCCAAGCAAACTATCTGGTGAGAAGCCATTTGTAGCAGACATGATTAAGGCTGCTGTATATATGTTTAGATTACGACCATTGTTTCCAGTTTGAAGCTCTGATACGTCATTTGCATCTTCTGAAGTCATTAAGTCAAGTAGGTACTCTTCTGTTCAAAGCAAAGTTGAATTATACATTAAAAAAAAAAGAATAATACAGAAACATCAATTGATTGAGAATTTGAGATTCCCCTCCATTTTAGTACCTTCCTTTCTAATTTGCCTTCGCCTTCTCAAATAAAACAGAGTGGAAAGCAGTACTATGATCATTAGAGCCATTGCTATAGAGATTAAAATCCAAATCCAAGTTTTCGACTCTGCAATCAATGTACACAACAAGAGGTATTCATGAATTTGATTGTCTTTATACTATACTACCGAATCAAAACAAGTTCAAAGATTAGAACATGAGCGAGCGATATTAAACTTACTTGGACGGTTGCGATTTATTACTGCAAATGAATCTCCATACGACACACCTTCTTCATAATACCCTAAAAGAAACCGACAACCAAGGTCCTGCACTGCAACTCCCAAACATTTGCAGTCTTCCCAACATATGTCCTTACAATCGTTCAAGGAAAGATTGGTGTTTCCATATAATGTGTCGTTTAAAGAATCTTTATGTGTAGGTCGTATGGTTCTTAATTCATACTTATCACCTTTCTTTCGGCACTTTGGTCCTTCCCATCTCTCGCAACCATTCTGTGTGCTATTACTATCACAGAGTTGTAAACTGATTGTCAAGATTTCTCCAAGTCGTAAATCCCCATCGTCCTGCAACACTAACCTACCGTTTTTCCTTCGCTCTTCCAGAGTATATTGACTAATTACAAGAGTATAATAAACGTACTTCTCATTTGGATTAGAAACATTAGTGAAATCATAATTCATGTTGAGTGGATCCAAGGAGCCAAAATTTTCAAAATTTTCACCACTTGTCCACAAAATCCTCTCTCTAAGCCGAACTACTAATCGATTTCGTGCAGGATCCCATTCCATTGTAAACGATCCAGACGCGGGGATTGAATCAGTCAACCAAGATGTAAGTGAGAAGCTTCTCCCATTGCTGACCCCCAATTTCATCCCAGGTAGAAAACTATCAGTTGGATAATCAAAGCTTTGCCACAATACTACGTTTTCCCCATTTTCCTCATTTGTACCTTGCAAAACAAGATTCCCCGAATCTTGTAAGACCGCCTTCATATCGGAAGTGTTGATGGTGATAGAGGTAGATTGAAGTGAGAAAAGTTGGATAGGATTCCCACCGATGCGTGTAATTTTCAGTCCAGTATCATCTAGGACAAGAACTCCCGAATCGTCTGCGATGGGATCATCTCGGTTAGCTAACCAAATCGAATGGTTGTATAACGTGCCTTGGGAGTACCACATAGCCAAATAATATCCAAAGCTTTTGTCATTCCAAGTCTGACCGTACTCTTGTCTGAAGAAGCCAAAGGTAACATTCCCATTTGGGGATACAAGATTATCATATGAATTGGAACTAAGCTTATCACCTGGGTTTAGGGTATCTCTTGCAGCTTCAGTTAAGCAAAGACATCCCAAGATAATCACCACAACTCGGAAACTGAACATGTTTTAGTTAAGACTTAAGACCAGGACGATGAATGAGGAAGCAATGTCCTAAGCTAATGGCAGCTATTAATTTATTCAGTTAGGTTTGAATTTTCTGATATCTGACTTTTGTTTGTTTAACTTGTCTATGTTATCATATGTTCAATTGAATCACGTCTTTGAACTTTCTGCAAAGTTAAGAGGATGGAAGATATGGAGAAGTAATCCATGTGTGGTTGCTTTGAATTTGTCGTACACATAGATGGAGGGAGATATTAGTTTTACACATCAAGATATTAATTCCTTCATATTGCTGCTGCAACCTATTCTCAGCCGCTCTAAATATTGGTCAAAGGTAGGAAGATTATTTTGAAATTTAATCTTTCAAACCAATTATTCTTTTGGACTTATATTGGATTTGAAAGCCCAATTTTGACCATTTCTTTAGGTTTAGAGAAACATACGGTGAGTACTATAAGGGCAGACTAGATTCACCCAATACTCTCTTTCAATGTTCCTTTGTTTCACTCGGTAAAACTATGTTGAACGTTATAGATTGTATTTTATTCATGAGAAAGTTATTTTGAATATATTAGATTAAAGAGTAAATTAGCATTCATGTTAAAAATTTATTTATTTATGCTATTAAAAATTAATCCTATACATCAAGTTGAGGTACAAGTGGTACGTCACATGTCACTATTTTTATTATTCTGTCAACCATGCCAGTTAATAATACAAATGAAAAATAAAATTAATAAAAATGACCAAATTACTCTTTAATTTAATGTACGGAAACTAGTTTATCCATTTAAAAAATAAAAACAAAACACAATTTGACTCATAGTACAATAACCTTTATAATACTTTTACTTATAACTCAAATGGTTATCAATTATGGCCCTTTATAAAACTACATAAAATGAAATAGTTTTACATCAATATTTATATAAAATTATACTTTTAAAAAATACAAAATATAAACTACATAAAATGAAATAGTTTTACATCAATATTTATATAAAATTATACTTTAAAAAATACAAAATATGACCTACACAAGCACAATATGTACATTTCTTTTCTCTCTCTACTTTGTTCGGTGTTAATTTTCTTTCTTTATTGCTTCATATGAAAAATACAAAAAATAAAATTGAAAAAATACAATACCTTAAATCCCTTAGCAACATGGTGGCTGGTTTGGCACTGGTTCTAGTCATATCAGTAGATATGCACTATTCTAGTAATAAATTAGAATAATTAAATAACTAACTTCTTTTTTTACACTAATAAAAATTTCAATCCGCATCAATCATATTGACTCATTTCAACTTTTTACTATTATGGTAATTGTTGAGGCAATTTATAGGAGTAGCAAGGAGCAGTGCCTATTGGTGTTTGGCACTGCTCAACTATAAACTTGCCATTCATAGTGTAATTTGGGTAACAAATTTTTGGGTTTTGATATTTGCTAATATTATGGAATTAGCAAGAGCATCTATGATATCTAAACCTTTTATAGCAATATATACTAAAGGCTAATTTAGATCAGATCAAAGAAATTGACTTCCCTATTTTGAAGAGATTGTATCGGATCAGATAAACTTGAAAGCATATCCTCAATAATCAAGACTTATCCTAAACTTATTAAAAAGATTCTTAGAGTTTTTTTTATCATGTTTTTCTATTAGGAATATTTATTCTAATTGATCTAGTATATTAACAAGTCTCATTTCTTGATAAATTAAGGAGACTTATATAGGGAATGAACTGATATGAGAGCACTAATTTCTGTTTAGTGAGGAACGTTTATTTAGAGTGCATTGATTGTAAAAATAAAAGTGTTACTTGGTTTTTATCCTAAGTTTTCTGTAACATCCCTCACCTAACTTGATCACACGGATTCGAGCTATAAGATGTCACATTCGTTGCCGGAGCAACTATCGCCAATTATACAATAAATATCATTCAAACATGCAAATGAATATCAAACACATTTACTTCATATTATACAATCAAATTTGAGCCTTAATCAAGTTTATAAAAACTCTTTTGTTGACCAAAGCATGAAGTAGAACCAAATTGTATAGTTTTAAAATCTTAAAACCATACATAAACTTTGGTCTAATGTGCAATTTTATAAATGAACTTTGTTTTTGTGTAATTTTATACATTAAATTTTGATTTTATCCAATTCTCACAAATTATCAACATAATTATTGATATAACATCATTTTATGTTTATATATTGTATACACAAATAATTATATTTTTCAATATAAAAATAAATTGATATATTTATTTCTTTAAATGTGTATATTTTAATCAAAATTAAAGTTTCATGTATGTATTTGACCCACAATCAAAGTTTTATGTGTATAACTACATAAAATTAAAATTCATATATATTAAATTGCATATTAAATCAAAATTCATTTATAATTTTGAGATTTATCCTATATTTTAAATATAGTCATATTATCGATATGGAAAAAAAATATAGTTATTTATAAGTGAAATCATATTATCACAATTGATACATTTTCCATATAAATGGAGGTACTTTGATATAAATTTATATATAATTGAGTTTTTTATAATTAAAATTGATATTATTCTCTATATTTATTACAAATGCATTCATTATTTTTATATAATTGATTTATATTCCACATGTCAGAATTAGAAGTTGCCATGTATCAAAATTTTGGCCTCCACGTATAATAATTTCCTTTTATTGGTAGAGACTTTGATTTTAAATATTATATATAAGATGAAAAATAAATTTTTTAATTTTTAATTTTTGGAAAGTTACCCTTAATTTATATAGCCTTTTATTTTTTTTATATATTTTTAAATTTGTATAGACTTTTTCTTAATTAATTTGTATTCAATAAAAGTTGAATTAAGTGCAAAGAAGGATTAATTATTTTTTTAATGTTTTTCATGAATCTTTTTGGAGCATGTTGTGATGAGAATAAAAGTTGGACTTAACTAGGGGTAAAATATCCAAATATACCAAAAAATTAAAAAATTTACGGAATTGGGCCGATTTCTAGAAAATTTATGGAAAATGGCCATTTCCCCTCAAAACGCGTCCACGTAAGCGCGTTTTGTGGGGAAATGGCAGGAAAGCGCGCCCTTGGGGACGCACTTTCTCTTTCCAACGGTCAAAATTTTTTTGACAGTTGGGCCCCCAACGGTAAAAAAACTAACCCTATAAAAACCCCCAACCCTTTTATTTTTTTCGCACTTTAATCCTTCTCTCAATTTTCTCTTAAATTTATCTTAAAGTCCTTGAAATTTACTCTCAAATTTCAAAATAGTCATTTACTATTTACAAAAAAGCCCTTTTTAATTTTTTTAATATATTTTTTCTGGAAAATTTTAAAATTTTCGATCGTATTACAATGGCCGGGGAATTATTTCGTCTAGACAACAAGCACATCTCCGTCGATCAAATACAAATGGTAAGTTTTAATTTTAATTTTTCAATATTATTTAATATTTTTTAGGTTTATGCAATTTTAATTAATTTTTATTTTATAAATTTTTAAACAGTCTGTAGATTGGGTGTTGCAATGTTATATTTGCAATATGCAGGGTTCGCCATCGCCGTTGATCGAGAATTACCTACGGGAAGCGGGTTTTTGGCACGTGGCCACGATAGGCCGGGGGTTCAAGTTGGAGCCGCCTTTGATCAGTGCGTTGATAGAGAGGTGGAGACCCTAGACGCACATTTTCCATCTTCCATGCGGAGAGTGTACCATCACTCTGGAAGATGTGCAGTTGCAGTTGGGATTGCCGGTGGACGGGTCGGTAGTCACCAGGTCCGCAACTTCTGCCGATTGGATGGCCGTATGCTACGAGCTTCTGGGTGCCATTTCGGATAACATTCAAAGAGGTTGGATCGAGATGGCCTGGTTACGAGACACATTCCTGGAGCCGAATGAGGGTTCGACCGAAATAGAGCGAATACGGCATGCTCGGGCATACATTCTTCAGATAATTGGAGGCTATCTGATGACGGACCTTTCTAGAAACCTCGTACACTTGAGATGGCTGCTGAAACTTGTTGATTTTAGAGCAACCGGTGAACTGAGTTGGGGGGTTTGCCGTGCTATCGAGGTTGTATCGGGAGATATGCAGGGCAACGCGACCGAGTAAAGCGAAAATCGGAGGTTGCCTATCACTACTGCAGTCATGGGCATGGTTTCGATTTCCATTTTTACGTCCTCAACTCGACCACCCATATTCATTCCCATTGATAACGAGGTAAATTTAATGTTATATTTTACAATTATTAAGTAGATTTATAGTATAATTGTATGCTAAAAATTTATTTAATTAGGTGGAACCATTCGGCGAGTCATGCTGGAATACCTACCTCGCTTGAAGATATACGGCTTCTATTGGACCAACAGTCGGAATCACAAGTAAGTTTCGAATTTCGTATTTATAATTTAGTATTTCGTATTTAGTGTCTAGTATTATGTATATAACTAATATTTTGGTAATGTTAATATAGTTTCAATGGACACCGTACGAGGATCCGGAAATTCGGGCAGTAATTCCGGAGGAGTTCTTGCAAAATCCAAACAGTTGGCACGTGAAGGTCCCATTGATCAACTATGCGACCGTGGAGATGCACTAGTCAGATCGGGTTTTGCGACAATTTGGATTCTAACAACCGATTCCCGTGCCACCTGAGGTGCTCGATGATGAGCACAAAATGGACTTATGGCAGTTGCACATGGATTGGCCAAGATTTTGGTCAGCATATATCGAGACGTGGGAGAACTGGTATGACTATTTACCTAACCAGCATTTATTTATTTATTATTTTCTTTTGTCATAATTAGTAAAATAGTTGCATTTGGGCCCATTTAAATTAATTTGTGATCTAGAATAATGTTGAAAATTAATATTAAATAAATAAGATTTCATAGGACCTAGTTGTTAGAATTTTAATATCTGGTAGAACTTTATAGATTTTAGCAAATTTAAATCCATTATTTTATATTAGAGATGGTGATGGATCGTGTTGGATGTAATCGCAACTTAAATTAAAACTATTTAAATAGTACATTTTATTATTTAAAAATAACAAAATATTAAAAAGATATTTTTACGCTAATGTTTATATATTTTAAAAATATTTAAATTTAGGCTGGTTCAAATATAAAAAAAGAAAAAAATAATTCTCTAAATTTAACCCATGAATATGTAGATTTTAAATTAAATTAAATTTTCGGGCTAAAGCGCGCCCCTGGGGACGTGCTTTCATATCATTTCCCCACAAAACGCGCTGACGTGGACGCGTTTTGAGGGGAAATGGCCCTTTTCCGTAAATTTTCTAGAAATCGGCCCAATTCTGTAAATTTTTTATTTTTTTGGTATATTTGGGTATTTTACCCCTTAACGAGTTCAGGAGAAGAATTTCAACCATACAAAATAATCTCAAATTCACACATTCACCCACGCTTATTTAAACTACCATATAGATAGGTATAGCTTGTGAATGATCCTGTCACTTTGGAGAGACCATAAATGTCCTTTGTCAATGGTTCAAATGTTAAGTTGAGTTAATTTTGAGTATTTAAATTTAAATTACAAATATTGGGATCTACCAAAAGAAACAATGAAACAGAAAATAGAGAAGATCGACTACACGAATTTTACGTGAAAAACTCCTCTGAAGAGGATAAAAACCACAAGCAAAAGAGGCTTCGGCTTTTCACTAAATAAGTAAACAAACGATAGTACAATGTGGAGAAAATAAACCTAAATGTACTAAACGTACAAATCCAAACCCCAAAAATAAAACTCTAATTCTCATATAGTTCTCTCAAAAGGGGTACAAAATTCTCTTAATAGTTACCGCGAAAACTTTCACCAAAACTCATCTATGACTACATCTTGTCGCCCCAAAAGAAAAGCCCTATAGTACTACATCTTTAACTAACTTATCGAAACAATGATACAATACCCCTTTAAATAGGCTACGTTAATCATACTAAAATATCCCTTGAGTAATTAGAGTTCGAATGGGAGAAATAATCAAAATTTAACCAGGAGAAGAAAACTTGATTTATGTGGGAACACGTCGCCACGTCGTGACGTCGTATGTCGCCTTATCGGGACGTCATGTGTCATGTCATCGGGAAGGCAATTCTTTCTCGTACCGACGTTTACTCTATTTCATCTGAAAACACAAGACACACTCCACACAAACAACATAAGGGGACAAAACTTGAAGATTGAAGTTTTTTTGTGTTTTTTTTTTTTGGCTATTTGAAGGAGGCAAACCACTATCTTTATTGTACTGTTCTGTGAGCTAAATCGGTTCTATGGAGGAACATTTTTGTTAATTTATATTCTTTGTATTCTACACTAGATTGTTAGTGTAAGTTTTTCCTTGATGGTCTGTGAGAGAGTTTGAAAGAAAAAGTACGACAGTGATGCTATAGTTATTGGATTAAGCTGAAATGTTTCTTTTGTGTTGGTTCTTGTTATCATAGAACCACACCAATCTGTTCAATTCAATCAATGCTTTTGATGCACAAAAGCTAAAAAGTTATAAGGTGGCAGTTTCCAACTTCACTATCCTGTTGCAAAAAAGAAGGGATATGAGTTACCCCATGCAGGCAATTAGATGGTGTTGCTTAGTAAAATGCCAGTTTTGGATCAACCATCATGGATCAAGTATAAAGCCTGAAAGAACATGTGCTAATGCTTGGGTTCCCACTTTCAATCTTTTTAAGCAAGTGTGGAAACTATGTCGTCCTAGTCCAAGCACGGTCAAAGTTGGCAAGCTTCTAACTTACAAAATAGATGGCTCTCAAAAGTTTTCATGACGGGGCTTGATGTCCAAGCCCTAATGAATTTTGGGGGTCAATAATGACTGCTCCCTACCTTCGCACTTTGGCTTGAATACATTTTCTCATGTATTTCGAGAGCCTATATATATATATCGAGGGGAATTGAGTCTCAAATCTTTAATGAAAGGTATTGTCCTACCCTGAAATTTTATCTTTCGTAGAAAACATATTAATTAATGTAAATATGACTTACAAACTCATGAGAGATATATTACTATTGTTAAAAATATTAATGATATATTTGCGCTTATGAGGGATCGAACCATCAACCAATGCTTTATATACTTTATCTTAGCTTATATGGTAGTGTTCTTACCCTTTAAGAGCTTGAGCTCGAATCCCACCAAGGCCAAAATTATAAAACATTTCCTTGGTAGACCTAAACATTCATGATAAACTCTATGAGTCCCTTTGGGCTCTTCTCGAAGTTAGGAAACAAAATCTCATGGTTAAAATCGAGTATAAATACCTCAAGTATAATATTTTCACTATTCAAAGTTCGAATCAACTGTTTAAAAAACGACACTTTAAATACTTCTCCTAAAAATAGAATCGATGTCCCTCAAAAATACGTATATCTAAATATGCATTAAATAGTAATATCAAATAGGAGTACCTGAAAGAAATGAAGAGTGAGTAGCAAAAACTAGTGGGTATTGATTTAGTGAATAATGATAACAATAATTTAGGTAATACAAAAGAGCATGTGAAAGCCATGTTGTTAACATTTGTTAGATCTGACCATAATTAGTACTTTATGTACTAACCCCATCCTCTGATTGCAGACATATATATAATTGGGTGTATGATTATAATTGACAAAAATCTGGATCATGGTTTAAGTTGAATTATATACAAGTTCAGCTTAAAATATTCCATTATATAGCTGAAGAAATAAAATAATGGTTTATAGTGGAAGAGGAGAGAGGCTGAAAAGGAAAGAGAATTATTCTTGTTGTTTTGATAAAAGAAGGTTACGAGTATGATGCTACAGACCATTACAAGTGATGGGTGGATTCTTTCATTCTTTCAACATTTGGGCCCTTTCACAGCTGTCATTCCCTCCACAACTCAGGGCTGCTCTGTTTTCCTCTAAATTCTCTCATCCCAACAATCCATAATCCCCCCACTTTCCACAATAATTCTGGTTTGTATGTCATATGTATATTTTGGTGTCTTCATATATATATATATATATATGGTATAATAGTTTGAATACAGCAGTGTTGGTATTCAAATAAAGTTATTTTAATAATGTCATTTTTAAAATTCGAATTTGATTTAAATGTTAAGAGAAGAGGTTCACTTTTATTTTTTCAAATTAATATATTCTTCATTTTTCTTAGAAATATATAATTTTATATATATTCGGATTTGAAAATAATATTTTACTATATATATTTATATATATATATATATATTTGACATTCATTTATGTTGAAGTAACATTTTTTATAATATATGCATATATAATAAGGTGAACGTATTTGAGAGATCCCTCTATTATACGGTCTTGATTAAATTAGTTCAATTACTATTAAATGGATCAATTTAATTTGTACTATTAAAAAGAATAAAATAAAGACAAATTAGAATAGAGTTAATATTTATTATTTTAAAAATACCATTCATTTTTTTAATAGAGTTAATATTTTTTAAAGTTTTATGATTTTGTAAATGAAATCTTTTATTTGGAATTGAATTACAATTGAAAAAAATCAACATATTTTTATATAATAAATGTTTTTTTTAATAATTCTGATCTATCTGCTTTATTTTGAGACAATGCCTAGAATCACTCATAGCACTTCCCCAACCCTTAACTAGGATGATAATACGCTTTCAATCCTTTTGTATTGACAACAATGTCTATGCCAATCGAGCTAAAACTCAATTGACTATACAATAAATGCTAACTCTATTACAATTTGAACTTATGTAATTCTTTTTAATAGTACCATAATTAAAATAATTAATTTAATAATAAAAGAATTAATTTAATTATGTCTCCTATATATTTCAACTTATATAGTAGTATCCCAGTGTACTACTTGTGCTTTAAGGCAATGGTCCATATGTTTCTAAAAAGAAGGATAAGTTTCCTTTGAGGGCAAAGGGAAAGTATATCACATCATGCCCTTACTCTTATCAAGAGAAAGGCAAAACTCAAGGTGTTAATTAGGAAAACATGTTAGATTTTTCATATATAGTTTCAACCAAAGTATTTAGATATAGTCTTAAAAGTTTTTAATTTAAACCGATACACTAAATCATATTATTGAGTTAAAATCTCAAGAAATAATTTTTTAAATATAGATATAATTTTTTAAATTTTTTGAAAAATATTAATATATTTATATTAAATACATATTTATATACGAACTTAAATTGAAATTTTAGGTTAAATTCTTCATCATCGGAGCATAGCAAGTTAGTAATCTTATCTCAAAACTCAACCCCAATGTTTAAGAAAAGGGCATAAGTGAAGGGATAAGAAAGTAATTTCTTTCCCAACAGACATGTTCAAATGTCTGTTAGGACTTGAGAAAAAGTGGGGAGTTGGAAAAGGATGGAAAGGCCCCATGCCATGAAGCTCAGACAGTGAGACTTTCTCATAATTCATTGAGAGCTTCCCTCCATGAAATACTGTATAGCTTAGCTTTATTTTTATTTTTATTAGTCATACAGTGGTTGCTTGGAAGGCCCACAACTTTGAACAGATGAAACTCATCATGAAGAAAAACTATGAATCCTTGGACAGATCTTTATTTGTACATGGCTAGATTTTAATCAAACTTTTGGGTGTCTGTGGCTTCAGTTTCTCAAGGAAATATTTTGGGGTTTCTTCAGTTTATGTGATCAAGTCCCCCACTTTTCTTGGTTGTAATAAACAATGGTTGATCTAAATCCCCGGCAATCCTATCCAAGTTTTTTTGAAGCGGTGATTCCTGTTTGACTCTCCGGATCACGGGATTTTAGGAAATGGGTAAGAATTCACTGCACCTTTCCCAAGCGGTCTTCTTTATATTATGCTTCATCTTGTACATTTCCTCCATTTTCAGCTGCATTAAGTTTCATAATTACTGAAAATAACTTGTAAAAGAAACCCTTCTTTTTTTTTTCACTGCAGTGAAAGATCTACAATGGCTAAGAAAAAGAGCTGGTTCAGTCTAGTGAAGAAGTTTTTTCTCTTTGAGACAATTGCAAGAACAGAGAAGGTAACTTTTTTTTTTTTTTTTTTGCTATTTACTGCTGTTTCCCAGGTTTTTTTTTTTTTTGCTTTATCCTTTATGAATGGATGTTATCTATTTGTCAGAAGGAGAAAAAAAGGAAATGGGTGTTTGGAAGGTTAAGGACCAAGAGGTTGACAGCACCACCAAATGACGTGACAAAGGATGAGCATGTAACTGTGGCTATTACCACACCTGCGGCAGCCGAAGCAGGTGTTGCAGCCGCTCAGGTTGCGGCCGAGGCTGTTCCACCCTATGGTACCCTTCATTCTAACCATATATGTGATGGAGAAACAGATGAACGAGCCCTGGATGTTCAAGAACATGCTGCCACAAAAATCCAAGCTACCTTTCGGGGCTACCTGGTAAGTTCATCACTCTACTGAACTTCCTTCTTTCCCTTGGCTATTTTTTTTAGTGATTTGTCGTTCTAGTTTCTAGTAAGAAAACTGAGCTGAGAATTTGGCTGACTTTTATGAACAAAAATTGCATCGATAATGAAGTTGATATTGGAGAAACTTGTAGGCAAGGAAAGCTTTGCGGGCGCTGAAGGGGATAGTGAGGCTTCAAGCAATCATCCGCGGATCGGCTGTGAGACGACAAGCAATGAATACTCTAAAATGCTTACAATCTATTGTGAATATTCAGTCTCAGGTTAGTGCAATGAGATTCCAAATGGCAGAAGGTACTTGGCAATATGATGAGACCAAACAGTTGGTGACATTGGAAGACAAGATTATTAAGGTATATGCCAAACTCCTATATCGCGATTGAGGATTTTCATGTCATGATTTTGACATAAATGTTCAAAAAATTGCAGGTGGACATAAACAGTCAAAGAAGATGGGATGATAGCATTTTGACAAAGGAAGAGGCAGAAGCGATGGTTTTAAGCAGGAAAGAAGCTGCAATCAAAAGAGAACGGATAAAGGAATACTCATATGTTCATAGGGTAAACCCTCTTTGGCTTCAAGAATCTGTCTTTTTCTTTCCTAGTGCATTGTTCTGATGAGTTTGAAATTTTTTTTTTGCAGAAGTCAGCTGAATCAGAACTAAACAAAGGTAATGGACGATTAAAGTACTGGTTAGACGAATGGGTGGATACTCAAGTCACTAAAAGTAAAGAACTTGAAGATTTGGACTCGGTTTGGACCTCGAATCGCAAGCCCATGGAGGAAAACAGAGCTAAACATCTAAGGCTGAAGACTTCTCCGAGACCATATCATTATAATTCGGAAGGATTGGAGTCTCCGGTAGTACCAGTTCCACGAAGATCGTTTCATAAGAAGCAGTGTTCTTTAGGAGAAGACAATTCTTTTCCAACCTCTCCTGTAGTTCCACCTTACATGGCTGCTACACAATCAGCAAGGGCAAAGGTAAGATCATTGAGTTCACCAAAGGTAAGGCCTGGAAGTTTTGAAACTCAGTCTGAAAGCTACTCACCATATAAGAACAAACTGTGTCTTATATCTTCTATTACAAGTGAAGTACCAAGCAGTTATAAGATGAATGGCAGCAGGAGTAGTGCTTATCAGCAGAGATCCCCGAGCCTAAAGGGTGTGCCAGGTCCTGTCAAATCGAAGCGAACCTTAAAGGATCTTAGCTTTAACTCTGAGTGTTCGTTGCCTAATTGGGTGCAAGAAAGCACCTTTAGATGATTGATTCTTCCATTCTGGTTATTAGCTTGTGGTAGCCATTTGTACGGTTGTCGAAAATAATATCTACTCGAAGAAGATGAATTTGTAGAAAATGACAAGTAAGATCCTATCTGATAATAATTTTATTTTTTTTAACAAACAAGTAACATAAAAATAAATGAGAAGATTTAGAATTCAAAACTAAAATTAAATAAAACAAAATAAGAAAATAAAATATAAGAAAATGAATGAGGAAAAGCTCTAGTCAAAGTAATTTATCAGATTAATTCAAGGGTTTTATCGTTGATATAAAGATAATTGTCAATATTATTTAATAAATTGGTTATAATCATCGATTATTTCCTAGTAACGTAATCTCTTCTTAGGTTCTTGATAAGTAAGACAACCGTTATTAATTACTTCTCTTATTGATAAACAACCCTATTATAATCACAATATTAAAATTTATTTAAGTTAGATCCCGTGCCTACACGACACAAATAATTATGCAGTTATCACAAATATTAGAAACCAATCAATTGACTATTTATTTAATTGATAAAGCAATTATTCTATGCTATCAAATAGTTGTCAATAATTAACAAACTTGAACAATTGTAATTAAACCAAAAGACATGTAAATACTAAAAAAAAAAAATAATGATTAAGATCAATTTGATCTCACACAAACATGTAGAATCAAACTTCAAATATTACTTTAACTAGAAAAGAGAGTTTAAAATTCATACAATAAAGAAAACAAAATAAAACTAAGAATGGCTAGGCCCAAGTCTCCCTAATCTTAACCTAATCATGTCTATTTATATGACAAAAATAATATAATAGAGAAAATACAAAAGTGTCGTCAATGAAATAGAGTTTTTTTTTAGGTTTTTAAGCTATTTTTGCATCAAACTTTCAGATCAATTTTGAACATCTTTATGACGTTTTTGGGCTACATCCGTGCAACAACTTTAGATAGATCTTTCAATTCCCTTTGAATCGATACATTATGGGTATAAACTGAAAGTCTGTAACTCAAATTATGGTCAAAATCTATAATAAATAAAATATAAGTATAAATATAAATAGTATTATAACCCACATAAATAATATAATTAAAGATTAAGAATAAATAGAAAATTACGCACTTAACATCATTCCTAGTTGTTGTGTTGGTTTTGAACACTAGATGCTAATTGAATGAATGAATCCAATTTCATGTATGAGCTAATTGCATCTACCCATACCAAGAATGTAACAGGGGCCATCCTATGAGCCCATCTCCATGACCCAAAAGAGTATTTGTGGTTTGTCATACTAGTAGTAGCACTTGATAACCCAAAATTAAGCAAAAGAAGGGCCCGAGAGACCTACATAAGAAAATATTATGTATGCATACATACATTATGTTCATTATGAACATAATATTATGAATGGAACATTCACATCCTTAGAAGAGAAGAGAGACCTACCTAAGTAAAATGAAAACCAGTCAAATTCAGAAAGTGCAGAGAAAAATATGGCCCATCATTCCTCAACATCCATTTCATCACTGAAAGTGAAAGAATTGACTGTTTTGGCATTTCAAAGCAACTCAGAATGTGGAAACAAAGAGACCCTACTTAAAAACAGTAATGATTAAACGTACCTCACTTTGGAATACTGTTCCTACAGAAATTTCTCCTCCTCCTTTAACAACTAAAACTGTGGGTAGCTATCACCAGGAAAATCAATGGAAGATCACAGTTTGTCAAATTGTTTTTTTTTCTTTCTCTTAATTTCTAACCAAAATTTCAACTCATTATAGCAAAAACCCTGCTGGTGGTATATATATATAAAACTAAAGCAATAATGAACAGTTAGACTGTACCAAAATAAAAAACCATATCTAGTGCATCTATATATCAATACTTTGAAAATAAAGTAGCATCATGGAATCCTTGATTAACAGTACTATTCAAAGAAATGCTTGATAACTCAACAACTGAAGCTGTTCATTTCCTTTGAAACAGAAACATAAAACATGGAACCCCTTCCATCACTGCTAAACTAGAGAGAAGTACTACTAGTTGGTGGAGCAGCTGCATACTGTCTATCCACGACATCGATGAGCTTGTTGGCTATGGCACAAGCATAAACCGAAGAGCCTTCGTATATCTGCATCGAGGACAGGAGCGATGGAATTATGACCATTCCAACAAAAATATACTCAAAATTGTCAAACATACATATGCTGGATAAAACAATATGTATGTGTAAGGGAGATGTTTACCTTGGTGTTGAAGAGAAAGCTGTAATAGTCACCAATGTTGCCACCAGCAACATGTTGGAGGTCCAACTGAAGCTCATCAAGGAGTCTGGACACAAACAGCAAGCAGTTGATCTTCTTTCTTTGAACAAGTTTGATGGTAACTTCATCATCAACGATGCGTACATCAACCTCAGAATCCTTAGACTTCCTTTGAAGCCAAGAACTCCTCAAGGAAGTATTATAGCATTGGTCTGGATCACCTAAAGGCTTGCACTCAACATCCCCTGCATCAGCAGCACTAGCCGCATCTTCAGTCTTAAGCCTTTTGCTCCTTTCTTGGCCGCATCTCTTTTTGTCCACCAGTATTTGAAGCTCACGAACAGTTCCAAGAAGTTCCTTGATGTACTTTATAGCATCGTCAACTATGGATGCTCTATCATTCTTGGTTATAGGCAATGAAAATCATGTTTCCCCCACCACCAAAGAAACATATTAACAAACACCAAAAGAATGAAACATTGTTAGTGCAATTGTCATAAAAGAAACAGGCTGCTTAAGGATGAAGTAGTTGGTAATGTACCTTGCTGGGACTAGGGACCATTGTCCTTAAAGCCTGGTACTTGTCATTTAGATGGACTCTCCTTTCCCTCTCAGTGGCAAAGTGTTTGGTGGTTTTGCCAGCTTTATCCCTGTCTTTGGCACGGCCTGCCATAGAGATGTCCCTGGTGAACTGAATTATGCCATTGTCCCCATCATGATAAAGTCCTCCAACCCCAACGGCATCTTTGTCATCAGCTGGAACGCTGTAGCCATGCGGCAGAGACTGCAGCAGCTCCCTGAAAACAGGAGGTTGAGGAGGCAGGTTGAGATGGAAAAGTGGGTCGTACACAACAGAAGGGGAGCCAGGTGTGGTTTCAAAGGAAATGGAGGGATTAGGGAGGAAAGAGCATCTAGGTAAATGGAAAAGGCTGAGAAGGTCAGGTGTAGCAGTGTAAGCACCGGCGGCGGCGGCGGCGGCGGCGGCAGCAGCAGCTTCTGGGGATGAAGAAGATGGCACCACATTGAAACTTTCCCAATGGGACTGATCATAAGGAAGGTCCTGAGTTAGATAGGGAATCAAATGGGAATGACTGTTAGTAGTATTATCAAGCAAGTAGTGTTGGTGGGGTTCCATATCCAAGGCGGCGGAGGCATCCTCATGGTGATGGTGATGGTGATGGTGATTGTAAGAAGAGACATTAAGGGTGTCTTCCAAACTGTTGTGACAGTTGGTGGGGGTGGCCCCTGGCAACCCCATCAGTTCCTGACAATCTGGGATGGAGTGAGGATCAAAGCAACCACTCTCCTCGTACACCTTCATTGTTGTTCTCCTTTCTGGTCTCAAAGTATCCCTTTAGAAAACAAGATGGATTAGTATAAGAAGAAAAGAACAAACATTGTATATGTTGGATTATTGCAGAATAGATACAAATTACCTTTGAAAGGGAAGAAATGGGTCCAAAAATGGGTGGTAATGATAGTGAAAGAGGGAGAAAGGAAGAGAGAGGATGGATGATTTTGATTGTTTCCTGCGTGCCTGACTGCCGGCCAGTCAGCCAGCCAGCCTTGTGGGATATATCGTGCCCGACTCTAGTTTGTTAGTTTTAGTTATCAATGGATTTCAGCAAGTCCCTCCTTGTAACTGTCAATTTTTTCCCCCTTTAATATATCATTTTTTTACTTAACTAGAAAACATTGGAGTTTAATTTAATTAATTAATCGTTATTATTTTTTAAAAGCATCATTTAATAATTTTCAATATTTAAAATTTCAACAAAATCTTTATATTAAAATAATTGTAATAGTAATTATTCCGACATGTATTGTTAGTGATTGAATATATTCCATATCTACTGTTTGTTAGTTTTTATCTCTCTCCCATGCAAACAGCTCGCCCCAACTAACTCACCCCCAATCAGTTAGCCTTCATTTTCAACCTCCATGATATGATAACTTCTTTTTATAAGTTTGTCTATGTATTAGTATTATTGAAAATTAGGGTTATTAGATTTCATAAGAAAAATTACTATGATATATATACACATAAAATAATAATTAAAAAAAAGGATGAAATTGAAAAGAATTAGACATTACATTGTTTTTATTAAAAGAAAAGTTGAGCATCGGTCTATAAAATACGAAATGTATTAATATAAAGAGAGTAGAGCATTATATGGTACTACCTTCTTCCCTTTCCAATCAGTTCATGCAAAGTTTGTGCCAACATTTTTAATACAAAACATTAACATAAGAGGATATGCACTTTTAAATAATATATTAACCAACCATCAATGCTAAAAATTGTAATCCTACCCTACTACAATTTTAACATCTTAATACTCTAGTTATTATTTACAATATTTATAATTGTATTTGTATTAAAAATATTTTTAATTTATAAATAATATCATAATAAAAAGTTTTAAAAAAACGTGTGGTAATTAAAAAGTTTAAAAAAAAAAACTAAACCATATAAACATCCTTCATTTATATTTTATTAATTGTGGGTGCTAATTAATATTTTTATTATTTAAAGAATTTTTTTATATTTGTATTATCAATGCATTAAATGCAAATTTATAAATATATATATTATTATAAAACTAAAAAAGAATACAAAGATTAAGAGAAAAAAAAAGGGTAAAAAAATGAAAGGATGATTCAACTTTCACTTGGGATATCAAAAAAGCTTATACATGCCCTATGTTTATAGGGCCTCCATCACCATAGGTCACAAACATACAATTAACATAACCTATAAAGTTTTAAGGATTACAAGAAAATGAATTCTCGAGGGTTATGGTAGTTATGTGGACATCCATTTTACAACACTCTCCCTTAGATGTCCATCAATAAAAGTGTGCCTCGTTAAAATCTTATTAGCAAAAACTTTGTCAAATAAAAACCTAATGAAGGAAAAAGAGTATACAATCTCTTATTACAATTTGTCTCGTTAAAAACCTTTACTAGAAAAACCCAATGGGGCAAAACCTTGGTTAAAAGAAAAGAGTGCAACATGTATTTGACTCTCCCTAATGACAACATCACATTACATCTTTGAGTAGACACATTCCAATGTCTACGTGTTGGAGAATAACTAAATCTTACTAACAAGTTTACAACGAAAGCTATATCAAGTCTTGTGTTGTTTGCAAGATACATCAATGCCCTTATGGCATTTAGATATGGTGCTTCAAGACCAAGAAACTCTTCATCATTCTCACAAAATCTAATATAACCATCAGGATACTCAATAGATGTGCTTTATCCATGTAAAATATCTTTAAGATATTTTTCGTATAAGTGGACTGATGGAAATGAATTCTATCTTTTAAATGCTCAATCTACAGGTTAAGAAAAAACTTTGTTTTTCCAAAATCTTTCATATCAAAATCTTTCTTTAAATAATTTACTACATTTTAAAACTCTTCAGGAGTTCCAATAATATTCAGATCATCAACATAAACAACAATTATCACAAAATCTAATCCAGACATTTTTTTATAAAAACACATGGATAAATTGGATCGTTTTTACAACCTTTTTTTTTAACAAATATTCACTAAGACGACTGTACCACATACGTCCAGATTATTTTAATCCATATAAACTTTTTTTTAATCTAATCGAGCAAATTTTTTGAGAAACTCTATATCCTTCTAAGATTTTAAATCCTTCACAGATTTTCATATAAATTTCATTATTAAGTGTACCATACAAATAGGCTATAACAATATCCGTTAGACGCATGTCAAGTTTTTCACGTACTACCATACTAATAAGGTATCTAAATGTGATTGCATCCACCATAGGAGAATATGTCTCTTCGTAATCAGGTTGAGCCTTTTGTGAAAATCCTTGTGCTATAAGTCATGTTTTATATCTTACAACTTCATTTTTCTCATTTCGTTTTCGCACAAATACCCATTTATATCTTACCGAATTTAAATCTTTAGGTGTTTGAACTACATGTCCAAAAACCTTACGTTTAGAAAGTGAATTCAATTCTGCTTGAATTGTGTCTTTCCATTTTGGAAAATCTTTTTTATTTCTACATTCCTCAATAGATTTAGGCTCAAGATCCTCATTTTCTTTTGATATTTCAATAGAAACATTATAAGCAAAACTGTTGCCGAAAACTATATTTTTTCAATTCCATTTTTTTCTTGAAGTAACATAATTTATCGAGATCTCTTCGTTGTTACCATTTTCAAGTACCTGAACCTCTTTTGGGTTATTATTATTAGTTATATTTTTGGCCTCTTCTTGGGCACTTGTGTAACACCCCAAACCCGGCTCATTCACTACGACCGAATTTGAAATGCCACTGCGGAAAATGTTTGAAAATATTCTTACTTAAAAGTAAAAACCGTTAAAAATTTGTTGCCTTTAATAAAACATTTTCGTAATTTAGAACATTCTAAGTAAAATTTAAGTTGTTATAAAAATACCGGATTCAAAACTTTAATATGACTTTTGAGATTTAAAATAGCTTTTAGAATTAAACTTACAAAATTTTAACTTAATTACAAATCCAACGGAAACATAGCAAAATTCAAATACTTTAAGTGGCCTTTGTTACAATAAATAATAGTTCATAAATCTTGGAATATAAAATACTTTAAACAAGCAAAACTTCTTCTGCATGGGCCACCTTATATCCACTCCAAACCCGGTCCAAGCATCACCTGCGATGTTGATAAAAATTGGGTGAGTCATACAGACTCAGTGTGCAATTAGACCACTGAACTCCACCCACATATCAACCACATATATACCCACATATCATAAATCAATGCATCTTATTCATATAATTTCACTTATTGGGCTTGGCCCATATCCTTATCACATTCTTATAATAGTGTAATTAACCACATGTTTCCACATACTGGGCTTGGCCCATTACCACGTTAATCCACATCACATACTGGGCTTGGTCCACTTTCACATTAATCCACTTATCATACTGGGCTTGGCCCACTTTCACATTAATCCACATATCATACTGGGCTTGGCCCATTTCCACATTTATTCATATACAAAATTATGCAATTATGAAGCCCAACCCAGCCTAGGTGAAACACCCCAAACCCGGCCCACGAGCTTGAACCGGATCTGGTATGTTCCTAAAGTATACCGATTTCAATGTTCTTTGTTACTTAGAGAAATTTGTGTAATTTTCAAAAAAAATATCGTTTTGGGTTGGGCTTAGATTGGAAACCCATTTATTTTATTTGGAAATCCAATTTAATTTAGGTGACAAAACAATTTAGGTTTTATTTTAAAAGAAATAAATTTTCTTTAACTTAATCAAAAATAAATTGTAACATAATAATTCAAAGTAAACAGAAATAAAGAAAACCAACTTGGCCTTATGGCCTTATTACATCAATCAAAACCCAAAATAAAATTTAAGTACTGAGTAAAATAAAAGCCCAAGTCTTTAAATTTCTCCTTGCGATGCATGGCCACCTTTAGCTCCTGCCGACCCGGTCCACTACTGCTTATCACCTGAAAAAAATATTTCCCCAACGGGGTGAGTCAACCAGACTCAATGTGTACGTGGCACTAAATCGTAATAGAATCAGGCATACAATACATTCATTCATAAAATACAAGTTATGATGCATTCCCAAACCCAAACCTAATTGTCCATCCGCTACACACCCCCGTACCTGCCAAACACACCGTGGGGACTACTAAGTCGACCCTCCTTCCGCTACACACCAATTTGCGGGCTTAAGGCTCCGCATCTGTGGTTTTAGGAAACCACTTTTCAGATTACTGTGGTCTTAGATCACCACTTTTCAGATTACTGTGGTCGTAAGTCACCACTTTTCAAATTACTGTGGTCTTAAATCACCACTTTTCACTTCCCCTTTCAATATACAACCATATGCCCCATAAACATTAATATGCATAATATACCATAGTTCACATTCTTATCATATTCTCATGTTATGAATAACATATTTCATATTCCTAGTAGAAGTAGGAAACGTACCTGAGTACTTAGTACCTTAACATGGTACCTTAGCCATGCTCATATTTTCATTAACATATATTTTAATACATGCAACCATAATTCATATTACAAAGTAGTGTGGAGTACACACCTGATTCGCTTAATGAAGTCCTCGAAAATCCCGAAGAGAACCGATTACAGATTTAGATCTCAAATCCTACATAAGTTAATCACTTACTATTTAAAAGACCATTCGGCCATTTTTCCAAATACAACTAGGATTTGTATTACTTACCTTGTAACTGAATTGATTTTAAGAATCAAGGGCCGGATCTTTGTATTCCTCCCTTGTGAATTCGGCTAAACACTATATTACTCCACAGGTTAGTTTTCGGCTTCTGATAATAAATCTAAATATTTAAAATAGCCTTGACCGAATATCTTAAACACATACCTTGTGATTTCAAATCCCGAAAAGTAACCCTTGGCTATGGAGATGTTGAAATCCCTACATACATATGTTAGATCTGATTTCCATATCACTTAATAATCTTAAATCAATTGGCCTCTGGCCTAAATCATGCTTTTCTTACCTTAAATCCTTAGATCTAAAATCCCGGAATTCCTCCTTTAATATTCGGCCAAAAGACAACCAAAAGAATCAGTTCCCAAATCTTGGTTGGAAGAGAATAAACAACAAGAATCTATTATTCTTACCTTATCACCACAGTCGACGGCACCCTTGATTGAAGCCACAGAGATTCGGCTATGGAGACTTAAACAGGAATCAAAGAGGTTTTGGCTTGACAGTAGAAGAGAAAAGAATAAGAAAAGAGGAGAAGAAAATTCGGCAGAGAGAGTTTGCCAGGAAATTTTCGGCAGAGCAGAGAAAGAAACAAACTGATAAGTAGCCCTCCTTCCTTCCTTTTATAGGCAAAATTATCAGCTAAGGAGTCCCTTACTTGGCCACCACTCCTCTATCTGATAACTTTATCTTTTTAATATGATAAATAAAAGAGTTTAATCCTTTATTATCTCTTCAAATAATCCAAATAAAAATCCTTTATTATCTCTTCAAATAATCCAAATAAAAATCCTTTATTATCACCTTATTAATCACATATTTATGAAAATAAAACACCTCCTTTTCTAGAAGCATGTGCCGTCCACCTCAGCCTTCTGGAAGCCAAAATAAAACCTCATTTATTTGCTTCCCAAGTGACTCGAACCCAGGCCCATTCCTCTTGTACATGGCGCCATTTCCATAGGCCCTAAGTGGCATCTTCAGGCCACTTTTCCAAGCCTGTTTGTGTGCCAAATTTCTCCAACATTTTCTTTTAAGGCCTCCTTGCCCTAATTTCCTATTTTAAACTTTAAAATTTGACATTTCTAGGTCATTTCCAAGTTTCTTAAAATTTTCGATCGACTCTGTAAATTTGCCATTTTCTTACATTTCCAAGCTTCCAAAAATGTTCACTTTCCATTTTTGAATCATTTCCATTTTCATTTCCATGCATTTCCAGGTTTCCAAAAATATTCATGTCCATGCATTTCCAGGTTTCCAAAAATGTTCATTTCCAATTCATTTTCATACATTTCTGAGTTTCCAAAAATATCAAAAATTTATTCATAGTGCTTAAGACTTGTCATTTCGTACAGTTAGACTGAAAATGCATAGGCCCTTTCCAGGATGTTACACTAGGGTCCATCCTCTACACATCCCCGTATCCAGCCTACCACACACCAGGGGATTATTAAATCACCCTCTCCTTTTTACTCCAATAAGGCAACAAATGCCGTCCACGCGAACTTAATCGCAAATAATCCACAACGCGACCTCAGTCAGCGCCAATCCACGATGTAGCCGAAGCTATCATCAAAACCACGATGAGCACAAAGCCATCAGTAACCACGATATGGCACATAGCCTATATCAATCACGATGAGGCACAGAGCCATTCATCAAACCACGTACTCGAAGTACACCCTGTCCTTCTTTCATATCATATCCCACCCATGCACATGCAACATAAAATAATGCCATGATAATGCATGTACATGTTATTTAGCATATTACCACATATTCACATCAATAATCACATTTCATCAGATTCGGTACTTATCGGATTATCGACATACCCCTTGAGGGTATCCATGTCACAATTTCCACTGCACTAGTTAGCACATTCACAACACACATACAGATATCACATACAATCATAAATCCCGGAAAACGGTAGGCTAACTACACACCTTATTACTTGAAGAACTACGCTCTCGATCCCGATGCTATCACTAAGCGATACTACGGCTATCTGCCTACTTTCCTGTTCTGACGCTGGTCCACACCCCGGTGGCCAATCCCGAACTGCAGAAACGGATCTCCTCTTAAACTTAGGGATAGGGTCTATCCCTTGTCCTCCTTGACTGGTATTCGAATCCATCGACAACACTTAATCAGCATCAAACGGTTAATCCTTAGTGTCATAATCTAAATATATCGAATCCAAAACTTACTACATATACTTACCAAATTGAACTTGAATCCCGGAGTTCCTCTTATTCCTGTCGATTTGGCCCTAAATACACATAGCTAAAATCGGTCACATTTAATACCAGTAATATGGCCCTAGCCGAATACTAACAACCACATACTTAACTTACCAAATCCCGAAAAGTCACTCCTTGCCTTTGAACTGTCGAAATCCCTATATGAACTAACTGTTAGAAACGGCTAACTTTAATAACCAATAGGACTTATGGCCGTATTGCACATATCACCTTACCTCTATAATGAACCGATTGGATAACTTGCACCAAAAGAAATCGACAACACCTCCCCCTTTTGATCACTGAGATATTCGGCCACAGGAGAGAACTAGATCAAGGTTTTGGCTTTTGAAACTTGCGATAGAATAAAAGAATAAGGCCTTCTTGAGATTCGGCTATGGCTATTAATAAAAGTAAAATACAAATAGAAGAAAAAGCACTTACATGGTTTGGCTAAGCCCTTCAAATGTTGATGGAAAAGTCGGCCACAAGGGGAAAGTGTAATCGGCTATCAAAAGAGCAAGTTTGGAGTTGAAGTAAAGAAGAATGGGAGATTGTTAGAGACTTAGGATCATTCAGCAAAGGTGCACAATAGAAGAGGGGTTTAATAATTAGAGAAATCGGCAATGGTGCACAATGGGGAAGTTTCGGCTTAGCAAAATAAATGAAGAAAGAGAGGA
Source organism: Gossypium australe (assembly GCA_005393395.2). Lineage (NCBI taxonomy): Eukaryota > Viridiplantae > Streptophyta > Magnoliopsida > Malvales > Malvaceae > Gossypium > Gossypium australe. Next base: position 12,410,445 of record CM016619.1, read on the forward strand.
TTTTCTTGGCTACCAAAATTCGGCAAAATCACTAGAGAAGAAACAAATAAAATTCATCCCTTAAACCCCCTTCCATGACCGAATATACCACCCAAAGAACCCCCCATTCGGCCACAACTTCATCTCCTATCATATCCCTCATTTTTCTCTCCTATTTTATCTCTTTGACACTTGTTCAAAATAATTAAATTAACACATCAATTATCTCCTCATTTATCACTTAGTCACCTATTAAAAATAAAATAAATAAAATAAGGCCACCATTATCTTCTTATCATCCATTAAAATAAACAAACAAATAAATCCAATCTTTATCCTATCTAGCCGAAAATTAAAAGGAGAAAAACTCAATCCTCATCCAATTGAAAGTCCCATGTGCCGTTCACTGCTCCTTCTCCCTAACGCCAGAATGCAAAATAAAAACACTCCCCTTGCTGCCCACAAGCCTCGAACCCCTTCCCTTGGATCCCCTGCTGACGCAATTCCTAGCACCTTAAGTAGCGTCCCAAGCCACTTTGCCAAGGCGCTTTTTGTGACATAATTCTCCCAGAATTTCTTTTAAAGCCTCTTTAGCCCAGCGCCTTCTTGACGCAAAAATAAATGCTCCTTCCTGCTTCCTTCGCAACTCGAACCAAGGCCCTTATCCCCACTGCACATGGCGTCATTTTCCAAGGCCTTAAGTGGCGCCTTGCTGCCACTTTACCAAGCTCACTTTCATGTCCATAAACTCCTAAAATTTTCCTTAAGGCCTCCTTCGCCTAGCTTCTCCTTTAGACTTAAAATCCAACATTTTCCCAAAGTTTTTCCCTTTCATCCTAGAGTTCCAAAAACTCTTAAAACACTTCCAAACACACTTAAAGCCTATTAACACTTGAGTTATGCTCCAAACGCATAACCCCTAATCTAGAATATTACAGTTCTACCCTCCTTAAAAATAATTTCGTCCTCGAAATTACTTACTATCGAACTCATCACACTACTCTATTGCTGCGCACTCTGATTTTAATAATACTAACACATTTCTTAGATACTATCTCGAGATTCACATTCAAGATTCCTTACACATTCACTAGCACCACGAGAATGAACTAGCTTATAACAATCAAGGCAATAAAGAGATTCCAAGAATAGAGAACATACCCGATCCTATCTGGTCCAATTTCCTCCTCGCTTTAACTGCCTAAGCCAACCTTGGTTGCCTCACATCAGAACCTTCAGCTCCTCTGCTTGGGGTTCCACGACCTTGACCTCGAGCCCTATCCATCACTTGAGGATATTTCTTAACCAAATGAGCCTTAGACCCACATCGGAAACATTCCTTATTATTTCCCCAACATTCTCCCACATGAACTCTTCCACACTGAGCACATACACGACTCTGATTCTTAGCAACTGGTTCAGGTGCACGTACAGAATTCTCAATCCTTGGCCTTTTCTGAAAATCTCCAGATGCTTCTGACGATCCAAAACTTCTCTTATTCTGGTTTCTATTCTTTTCTCGATTCTGTCTCACAGTCCTCTTAACTTCTTCAGCTATCCGAGCCTTCTCCACTAGAACCGCAAAGTCTCGTTCTCTTTGCGGAGCAATCAACACTCGCAGCTCATCTCGCAATCCATCTTCAAATCGAACACACCTTTCGTAATCAGTAGCCACAATTCCCTTAGCATACTGACTTAACCGCACAAATTCTGCTTCGTACTCTGCTACCGACATATTTCCTTGTACCAAATTCAGAAACGCCTTTCTTTGCGAGTCTAAATAACTAGCTCCAACATATTTCCCTTCAAACTTAACCTTAAAGTACTCCCAACCTACTCGATCTGCAGGGGTACCTTGTCTGACAGTGAGCCACCATCGATAAGCTTCATCTCGAAGCAACGAGACAGCACCTTTCAGCATTTCCTCAGCAGTTAAATCTAAATCATCCATAATCCTTTCAACTGCTTCCAACCAATACTCCGCCACATTCGGAGCTACTCCAGACATTCCTCTGAAAATCTCCGCTCCATTTGCTCTAAGTCTTTCAGGCACTGACTTGCGAGCTCCATTGCCCACATTAGCTCCAGCGACTCGCTCTAGCACTCGCAGCATAGCTAGCGATACTGCGTCATCTCCTCCAGTCTGATCTTGATCCTCCGCGCCCACTGCTGGTGGCGGCACATCACTTTCTGACCCATGGCCAGACCCTACTGGTTCCGATACTGTCATTCTACCTCGACCACGTCCACTAGAACTCATATCTAACGTCGTGATTTAATCTGATTAAAAGTTTTATGAATTAGTACTTTTGTTCCACTATTTTATCCGCGAACAGTTTTATGAAAAGAAGTTTTCAGAAGTAGTTCTTTCGAACAATCAAAGTTTCAGTTCAAGTTCACTATTCTAATTCAGAGAATCACATTCACATTCACATTCATCTCAATAGGGACACATTCATTCGTCAATATCATTCCATCACACTTCCATGGGCACTTTTGACCATCCCCCCTAGGGGTAATTTCGTCATTTTTCCTATAAGGGTATTTTGGTAATTAATCGGGATCAATTTGAAAATATTTTAGAAATCAAAGGTATTTCAGAATTTACAAAACTTCGGGGGTTATCTTGAAAATTTGTTTTCCAAATCAGAGGTGTTGCAAAAATTTCAGAAATCGGGGTTATTTTGGTAATTTCGGAAGTCAGGGGCATTTTAGTAAATTTCCCAAATCAGAGTATCTTGAATTTTCACAAAATAGGGTTTTTGGATATTTTTGCAAAGTAAGAAAATTTTATGAAAGTCAGGGGTAATGTGGTAGTTTTAGAAACCAGAGGCATTTTAGTAATTTTACCACTAGGGGTATTTAGGTAATTTTATCAATCAGGGGTAATTTCGTAAAATTTTCAAATCAGGGTACCTTAAATTTTCATAAGTTAGGGTTTCATGAATAATTTTGCAAAGTAAGAAAATTTTATTGAAATCGATGGAAATCTTAGAAACCAAGGGCATTTTAGTAATTTGGCAAACCGAAAAATTTTTTTGAGAAATTTCCAAAATAAATTTGGTTACAAATCGAAGGGGTAATTTAAGGATTTTAAAAACTAAGGTGTTTATAAAAACATGGCTAATCCCCTTTCGAGTTTTAATTATTGGGTTTAGCCCGTAAGTAAGTCCTCTTGGTTAGGGTGAACCGTAGCTACGCACCAGGTAGGATTCGAGTAAAGAGGAGGTGAGTCGCTAGGACTGCTTAAGTACCAAGCTCTTACTGAATCCACTCCTAGACATGCGCGCAATGGTTGCCACACCTTAACTCGTCGACTTACTTCACAGGTTTGGTTAATTGTCCTTAAATCTTATGCAGGTGTTTGAGTGCACTAGTCCTAGGGTCCAATAGCCCTAATATTCTAATCTACGAGCCCAAATAAGCCCATAACATTCACATATTCAAATCACTTCAGAAGTCAGAGGTACTTACCTGGTGGACTTCGGGTCGGAGGTACAGGTGCCATGCCAGAATAAACCTGAAAATTTTATGAAAGCCCAAATATTTAAAAAGCCCATCTTAAAAAAATGTTTTTGGGCCCAAAACCCTCAAAGCTGAGTTTTGAACCGGGCTCTGATACCAAACTGTAACACCCCAAACTCGGCCCATTCACTACGACCGAATTTGAAATGCCACTGCGGAAAATGTTTGAAAATATTCTTACTTAAAAGTAAAAACCGTTAACAATTTGTTGCCTTTAATAAAACATTTTCGTAATTTAGAACATTCTAAGTAAAAATTAAGTTGTTATAAAAATACCGGATTCAAAACTTTAATATGACTTTTGAGATTTAAAATAGCTTTTAGAATTAAACTTACAAAATTTTAACTTAATTACAAATCCAACGGAAACATAGCAAAATTCAAATACTTTAAGTGGCCCTTGTTACAATAAATAATAGTTCATAAATCTTGGAATATAAAATACTTTAAACAAGCAAAACTTCTTCTGCATGGGCCACCTTGTATCCACTCCAAACCCGGTCCAAGCATCACCTGCGATGTTGATAAAAATTGGGTGAGTCATACAGACTCAGTGTGCAATTAGACCACTGAATTCCACCCACATATCAACCACATATATACCCACATATCATAAATCAATGCATCTTATTCATATAATTTCACTTATTGGGCTTGGCCCATATCCTTATCACATTCTTATAATAGTGTAATTAACCACATGTTTCCACATACTGGGCTTGGCCCATTACCACGTTAATCAACATCACATAGTGGGCTTGGTCCACTTTCACATTAATCCACATATCATACTGGGCTTGGCCCACTTTCACATTAATCCATATATCATACTGGGCTTGGCCCATTTCCACATTTAGTCATATACAAAATTATGCAATTATGAAGCCCAACCCAGCCTAGGGTCCATCCTCTACACACCCCCGTATCCAGCCTACCACACACTAGGGGATTATTAAATCACCCTCTCCTTTTTACTCCAATAAGGCAACAAATGCCGTCCACGCGAACTTAATCGCAAATAATCCACAACGCGACCTCAGTCAGCGCCAATCCACGATGTAGCCGAAGCTATCATCAAAACCACGATGAGCACAAAGCCATCAATAACCACGATATGGCACATAGCCTATATCAATCACGATGAGGCACAGAGCCATTCATCAAACCACGTACTCGAAGTACACCCTATCCTTCTTTCATATCATATCCCACCCATGCACATGCAACATAAAATAATGCCATGATAATGCATGTACATGTTATTTAGCATATTACCACATATTCACATCAATAATCACATTTCATCAGATTCGGTACTTACCGGATTATCGACATACCCCTTGAGGGTATCCATGTCACAATTTCCACTGCACTAGTTAGCACATTCACAACACACATACAGATATCACATACAATCATAAATCCCGGAAAATGGTAGGCTAACTACACACCTTATTACTTGAAGAACTACGCTCTCGATCCCGATGCTATCACTAAGCGATACTACGGCTATCTGCCTACTTTCCTGTTCTGACGCTGGTCCACACCCCGGTGGCCAATCCCGAACTGCAGAAACGGATCTCCTCTTAAACTTAGGGATAGGGACTATCCCTTGTCCTCCTTGATTGGTATTCGAATCCATCGACAACACTTAATCAGCATCAAACGGTTAATCCTTAGTGTCATAATCTAAATATATCGAATCCAAAACTTACTACATATACTTACCAAATTGAACTTGAATCCCAGAGTTCCTCTTATTCCTGTCGATTTGGCCCTAAATACACATAGCCAAAATCGGTCACACTTAATACCAATAATATGGCCCTAGCCGAATACTAACAACCACATACTTAACTTACCAAATCCTAAAAAGTCACTCCTTGCCTTTGAACTGTCGAAATCCCTATATGAACTAACTGTTAGAAACGGCTAACTTTAATAACCAATAGGACTTATGGCCGTATTGTACATATCACCTTACCTCTATAATGAACCGATTGGATAGCTTGCACCAAAAGAAATCGACAACACCTCCCCCCTTTGATCACTGAGATATTCGGCCACAGGAGAGAACTAGATCAAGGTTTCGGCTTTTGAAACTTGCGATAGAATAAAAGAATAAGGCCTTCTTGAGATTCGGCTATGGCTATTAATAAAAGTAAAATACAAATAGAAGAAAAAGCACTTACATGGTTTGGCTAAGCCCTTCAAATGTTGATGGAAAAGTCGGCCACAAGGGGAAAGTGTAATCGGCTATCAAAAGAGCAAGTTTGGAGTTGAAGTAAAGAAGAATGGGAGATTGTTAGAGACTTAGGAGCATTCGACAAAGGTGCACAATAGAAGAGGGGTTTAATAATTAGAGAAATCGGCAATGGTGCACAATGGGGAAGTTTCGGCTTAGAAAAATAAATGAAGAAAGAGAGGATTTTCTTGGCTACCAAAATTCGGCAAAATCACTAGAGAAGAAACAAATAAAATTCATCCCTTAAACCCCCTTCCATGACCGAATATACCACCCAAAGAACCCCCCATTCGGCCACAACTTCATCTCCTATCATATCCCTCCTTTTTCTCTCCTATTTTATCTCTTTGACACTTGTTTAAAATAATTAAATTAACACGTCAATTATCTCCTCATTTATCACTTAGTCACCTATTAAAAATAAAATAAATAAAATAAGGCCACCATTATCTTCTTATCATCCATTAAAATAAACAAACAAATAAATCCAATCTTTATCCTATCTAGCCGAAAATTAAAAGGAGAAAAACTCAATCCTCATCCAATTGAAAGTCCCATGTACCGTCCACTGCTCCTTCTCCCTAACACCAGAATGCAAAATAAAAACACTCCCCTTGCTGCCCACAAGCCTCGAACCCCTTCCCTTGGATCCCCTGCTGACGCAATTCCTAGCACCTTAAGTAGCGTCCCAAGCCACTTTGCCAAGGCGCTTTTTGTGACATAATTCTCCCAGAATTTCTTTTAAAGCCTCCTTAGCCCAGCGCCTTCTTGACGCAAAAATAAATGCTTCTTCTTGCTTCCTTCGCAACTCAAACCAAGGCCCTTATCCCCACTGCACATGGCGTCATTTTCCAAGGCCTTAAGTGGCGCCTTGCTGCCACTTTACCAAGCTCACTTTCATGTCCATAAACTCCTAAAATTTTCCTTAAGGCCTCCTTCGCCTAGCTTCTCCTTTAGACTTAAAATCCAACATTTTCCCAAAGTTTTTCCCTTTCATCCCAGAGTTCCAAAAACTCTTAAAACACTTCCAAACACACTTAAAGCCTATTAACACTTGAGTTATGCTCCAAACGCATAACCCCTAATCTAGGATATTACAACTTGTCTTCACAATATGACCATTTTGAATATTTTCTCCTTTCCTTTTACGCGAATTTTTATCTTTGGAACCGACTGGTATTTTCATGCTTCAAGCGTGGATTACTATTTTTTACACTAACAGTTTACCCTATTGGGACATCAATTTGTATTGGAGCATTTTCAGCTGGTATGTGAGATTTTGTAATGCTCTTTATGTAAGTAAATGAATCTGATAGTTTATTTGTAAAATTAATTATCTACTGAACTTCCAGTTCACATTGCTTTTTACAAGGATTTTAGATAATGATAATTCATTCTAAGTATTTTATTCATCCAGTTTTTTATTTTTTCCCATAATGTTGGGAAAACTATCTCATAATAATTGGCAACTTATGTCATAACTAAATCTCCAATTAATATCTCAAAGATATTTATTAACAGAAGGAGATTTATATCAGTGTACATTCCCAACCTCATAGGAGGACTCACTCATCTTTTTGCATTTTGGTGGAGCAATTGAAACATATACCGCACATTCAAAAATTCTAAGATAAGAACTATTTGGCTTATGACCAAAAGCCAATTGTAATGGGGGTATTTATTATAATTTGTTGGCCTGATGCGAATAAGTGTTGTTGCATTGATCGCTGTAAATCAGAGCTTTAAATATTTATAAAAGAATGATCAAACCTGGAGACTAACTCTAACAACGATTAAAGGCAAGTGTACCTATCGAACAGTAGTATAGCTTAGGCAAGACCGGTTATCGAACCCAAAGGAACTAAAAGTATTAATACTCACTTTCTTTTTATTATTTAGCCTTAAAATTAGAGTGAAGATTGCTTTTAAGCTAAATTGATGACAACTAAACTAAGGACACAAAGACAAGAAGACGAACTGGAAAATAACTTCGAAGAAAAACTCAGTTGATTTCGACGATACCTTCGGGAAGAATCCACCTAGACTTCACTTATTATCTAACCCTAAATTATATGATTTCTTTACTTAGCTTGATCCGTGAGACTCCCTAACCTATATTAAACCCTCTCTCGAGGCGAATAACGTCTAACCCTAGGTTAATTAGTGGAACTCTCGTTCGCTTATAATAACCCCATAGGATAGCAGTAAATCGATCAATGGACTCCCATATTAGGTTTCACCCTAATCCGGCAAAATCTCGTAACCCTATCTCTAGGCATTCGATCAACTCCGCTTAATTATGTTAGATCTCCTCTTAGGCAGGGTCTATTCCTCCTCCACCTAAGCACATTAGATTTGGATTAAGCAACATAATTAAGAACAAACTAAGTAATTTATCATATAACTTAAAAATCAAATAACAAAATCCATCTAGGTTTCATCCCCTTCAGGTATCTGAGGGGTTTAGTTCATAACGAATAAACAAAACATCGCAAGAGAAAAGATAAAACAAAACATAAGAAAACCCTAAAACCCCCTGAAGGAATTGAAGGAGAATTCCGCCGTCTTGAGTATAACTCCGGCTTCTTGGGATAGATCAACTGGCTATCCTCGCGTTATTCCCTAACTTTGACCTTCTCGGCTTGGCTCCTTGGCCTAGCTTTCGATCCTTTCAAAGGTGGTACTTGGGGGATATTTATAGGCTCTTGGAGTGTGATTCTTTCTCCCTAAGTATCCTTTTCCGACTGAAATTGCTCTTTCTAGCGACAAAGGCATGGCAATGGCACACGCCCGTGTGGATCGAGACCTGACCGTGTTCGGATTTCTAACTTGAGGCACGGCCGTGTGTGACGGAGTTGAGGCCGTGCTCTAGGTGTTCGTCGAGGCACGGCCGTGTGTGCTTTGGGCCAGGCCGTGTCAATTTCGTGCTAAGGCCCATTTGCTCCGTTTTAGGCCCGTTTTGTGTTTTTTTATCCTCGGGTGCTTTCCTGGATATAAGACATGAAAAGAAAGGATTAAAAGCACCTTTTTATATAAAATAAGGAATAAATCATCCAAAAGCATATTAAATGTGGGATTAAAATATGTTACTTGGTTTATCATGCATGCAAAATAGCATATCCCTAAGTTGTAATAGAGAGTCTTGATCTCATAAGTAATAGCCTAGCTATTAGTTGGAGGCGTTTGATAAACAATTTAGCTAAATCGTTTTGTGCATCAACATAAGCTACAGGATGTTCAATTTTTATCCTAATCGACATATAATAATCATTGAAAACTTAGGACGTAAACTCACCAACATTAGCAAAATGAATTGTATGAAATTAATTATTTAAACAAGCAACGTCGCAAACGATATGTTGTGAGTTGATATCACATATGTGATTATTTTATAGATACATCTACCAAAATCATATAATATCAAAACCATCCACATGGTGGATGAATGGACCCATATTCATTTAAGAAATGCAAGACATTAAATCTCAACTTTAGCTAGTGAGTTTCTAATGATCAATTTTCATTGAGAACAAGCAACACATGATAATTCTTTTAAATTAAAGAATCTTTTGGTTCTTTAATGAAAGTCCATATAAATTCTTGGTTAATTTTCTCATCATATATTATTCGGGATGACCTAACCAGTTATGCCAAATAATAAAAGTATGTGGTTCTACAAACTTCAGGTTTATAGTAACATGTGTCTCAATTTCACTAATATGTGTATAATATAAACCTAATGAAAAAACAGGTAGTCTTTCCAAATCATATTTCTTTTCACATTCCATATATAGATATTCAATATATTTTTTTCTCATTTGTTCATGATGTGATATTTATTTCAGCAAATATCTATAAAGCTAAATTTATTTGAGACTTAGATGAAAACAATGCATCATCAATAATATATTTTACCCTTGAAATAATATTATCATAGCTCTTCTGGAGCCTTTTATTACTTTAGTCTTTACCTAATATGATATTAAATGAGAATAACCTTTTACCTTTAAAAATAGAATATGTTGTAGAAAAATCTACGTGACATATGTGTTTATTCTTGGGTTTAACGAAAGAACAAAAAAAATCATATTTTTCTTTAAAGGAAAACATTGTTTAAAAATATATATAAAACTATTTCTTATGAATGAAAATTAAAAACATGCAAACGAGCTATACCATTAAGGCCTTTAAAATTATCGTCTTTATATGCATGGTTGGCTTTAGCATCATAATAAAAATTTTCATCTTTTGTCGAAAAATTATTATCCATTTCATCATTTTGGATAACTAAGTTTGTCTCTATATTGTTTCCCTTCTTTTTTTAATGGATTCTTAGATAAATTTTTACTAGATGTTTAAAAGTAGGACAGGTATGTGACCAACACATTTTCATACGACATTGGTAGCATGGATTTTCAATAACCTTCAAATATTTTGAACACCATTGTCTTGTTTTTCATTATTATTCTTTTTTTTTCTAGTGGTTAGAAGTGTAACACCCCAAACCCGGCCTAGAAGTTAAGCCCGAATTTGACGTGTCACATGGAAGTTTTTTTTTTAAACCATCTTTGAGATTGTTAAAAACTTGTTCGAGAATTACGGCCTCTTTGTTAAAACCCAAAACACTTAAGCAATTGTTATCTACTTGAAAACGTAATTATCTTTAAAGACCTTTTGGTTGTGAAAACATATTTGAAATAAACAATTTATGAAAATGGGATGTTTGGGAATAAAGTTGCAGAAGCATTTTGAAAGAAAATCCTAGGCCTTATTACAACATTTAACCCCAAATAGTAGAGTAATAAAATAAACAAGAAATAAGTCTGAAGTCCAAATAAACCATTTCTGAAGTATGGTCTCCACCGAGTCATCCAGGGCCCAAGTCCACGTCACTGAGCATTACCTGAAAAGGTTAAGAGAAAGGGGGTGAGTTACAAGAACTCAGTGTGTAATCCCTTTACCATCATCCACTGGGTCGGAACACACATAGCAATATTTTGGGCCTAAGCCCATTTACAATTATAACATAATAACATGTATATAATATGCATATGATATGCAAATCCCAAACCAAACCTAATTTCCATCCGTTACACACCACCCGTACCAACCAGCACACCTGTGGGGATCAAGTCAACCCACCCCGCCAACACACCAATCGTAGGCATAAAGCCATTTAAAATGTTTGTGGCAGAGCCACCGAACTAGATTGTGACAGAGTCACCGAACTAGATTGTGGCAAAGCCACCGAACTGGATTGTGACAGAGTCACCGAACTAGATTGTGGCAGAGCCACCGAACTAGATTGTGGCAGAGCCACCGAACTGGATTGTGACAAAGTCACCGAACTAGATTGTGGCAGAGCCACCGAACTGGATTGTGATAAAGTCACCGAACCAGATTGTGACAGAGTCACCGAACTAGATTGTGGCAGAGCCACCGAACTGGATTGTGACAGAGTCACCGAACTAGATTGTGGCAGAGCCACTAGCACTTCTCTTCAATTTTATCCCAACCCATGCAATCATGTATGCATATACAAAGCATAACAATATTCATAGAATAATTTCAACATAAGGCCCATAACACAAGTTGGCCCATTAAGCAATCTAGCAAATTTCACATTTGGCCCATATAGTAAATATAACATTTTGGCCCATAAAGGGTATTTTCGTAGTTTGGTCCATAGGGACATTTCGTAATTCGGCCCATTAGGGGCATTTTCGTAACTCGGCCCGTAAGGGCATTTTTATAATTCGGTAATCGTACCCACTAAGGGTAATTCGGTAATTTACTCTCTAAGGGTAATTCAGAAATTTTACCCACCAAGGGTAATTCGGTAATTTTCGCAACCCAAAGGTATTTCAGTAATTTACCTTCTAAGGGTGTTTTGTTAATTTTGCAACCGAGGGGTATTTCGATAATTTACCCTCTACGGGTATTTCAATAATTTCGAAACCCAAAGGTATTTCGGTAACTTACCCTCCAAGGGTATTTCGGTAATTTCGCAACCCAGGGGTATTTCGGTAATTTACCCTCCAAGGGTAATTCGGTAATTTACACTCCAAGGGTAATTCGGTAGTTTTACCCACCAAGGGTAATTCAGTAATTTTACCCTCTAAGGGTAATTCGGTAATTTGCCCACCAAGGGTAATTCGGTAATTTACCGTCTAAGGGTAATTCGGTAATTTACCCTACAAGGGTAATTCGGTAGATTTACCCACCAAGGGTAATTCGGTAATTTACCCTCTAAGGGTAATTCGGTAATTTGCCCTCCAAGGGTAATTCGGTAATTTCATATTTAACGGTGTTTTCGAAGATTCACTATCGCCTCGAGTGATACAGAACTCTATTTGGGTCTCTACGGAACTATTGGGTCAAAATCCATTTTAGGCCCAAACGGGGTAATTTCGCAACTAAAACTTAACTAGTAATTTGGGGCATACAAATTTAAACTGTCCATTTGCGTCATACTGACTAAATTGGCTATAACTCGAGTTAGAAAACTCAAAATCTAGATCCGTAAAATTTCCTTGAAACTAGACTCATGTATCTTCTTACTGTAAGTTTTCGAGAATTTTTAGCCTAGCCATTTAGTACAGTTTATTCATTAAAGTTTCCCTTGTTTCACTGTCCAATGATTCTGACCTCTCTTAACCTAATCTCAAATATCTTACTGTACGCTTTTCATATACTTCTCCCACTTATTTCTTTTAAAAATAGGTTCGCTAAGGAATCCATACATATCAACTATAAATCTTAATTCACTTTTTAAAATTTTATATGATTTTTCCAAGACAGAACAGAATACCCCGAAGTCATTCAGAACCAGTCTCACTAAAATTAACATATCTCAGAATATAATATTCCTTTTCCTTCTCTGTTTCTTCCATATTAAAATAGACACAGTAAGCTTTAATATGATATCTTATTCACTTTGTAATTCCTTTTCTCCTATTTTTAGTGATTTTTCAAAAACACGCCACTGCTTCTAACCGAAACTATTTTATTACGAAATACGATTACCACTACGATCATACGCACGCCCGAGTGATTATGGATGCCAGTTTTTAGTTTTCTTCGGTATTTCGGCCGATTAACAGCATATTTCATACAAATATTCAAGAAGTGTGAGATTACACACCATTTCAAATATGTATATGGAAGGGTATGAGATTACACACCTTATTCGGAATCCGTAACGCGATGCTCTCCGCGACACCAAAAATCCGAGTCACCTATTACGAGGGATAGGTTTTCGATTGAACCTTTGATAAAGTACTTCGAGACCTTGCAACCAGCATAAACTCTCTCATGGAAAGTCCCTAAACTCTCAACCATATTACAAATTAGTCCCCTCATTAGCTAGCTTAAGCTTTGAGGACTCCAAAAATACAAAACTTATCAACTAAAGCCATCAAAATCACTTACTTGAGGTGAAAATGAGTTGCTGAAATTTTCAAGCTTTCAAAGCCCTCCCATGGCTGATATTTTCAGTTGGTGAAGGAGAATAAAAGAAAAGATGATAACTTTTGCTTATATCATCTTATTTTATTCATTTTACCTACCAATACCACCAATTTTGACCAAAATAAATGCCCTTGTCCCTATATTTTTTTTGGCCGGCCTACTCATTTAGACAAGGCCAAATTGTACATTTGGGACCTCCAATTTCTAATCCATAGCTATTTGGCACTTCTAGCAAAAAAAATTAAACTTTAGCACTTTATGCGATTTAGTCCTTTTTCGAAATTAAGCCCTCAATCGCTAAAATTGAGACACCAAAAATTTCATGCATGTTTATAAACATGTTATAACACATAGAATAACATAAAAATAATTTTCTCTATCCTCGGTTTAGTGATTCCGAGATCATTGTTCCGACTATCCCCTAAATCGGGCTATTACACCTTCCATGCATTTTTTTTCCTATTCCATTACCTTTCAAATCCCATCATTATACTTTATTTTCACCTACTCCATTATTTCAAATTCAATCATTATTATTTTCCCACTTCTTTATTATCCTTTTTCTTTTATTTCTTTCCTTTCTTTTTCCTTGTTTTCCTCCTTACCTTATCTTTTTAGTCACCATTTCATTTTTCTTTTATTTCTTTCCTTTAATAATGTCATGGTTGACACTTGGAAGAGCACACAAAAATAAATCCAAAATTTGCAAAAGATGGGATTTGAACCTCTTCCCTCAAGGTACTTCACTTGATGCCATAACCTCCTTACCATACGTTCATTTATGCTAGCAATTTACTCTTTTATTTCCATAAGCCTTGATGCCACTTACTATCTCTCCTTAATAGGCTTAAACACAAAATTTTACTAAGGCCCAACTTGAACCTGGAACTTCATAAAATCCCGTAACTTTCTAAAATCATCTTCTTAATAAGTCCAACTTGAAATAATGTCATTCTCTTGTTTCTCAAAAATTTTAAACACTCCTACGCCCAAAGCCAATGGGCCCAATCCTACTAGGCCCAATTTCGGGATGTTACAAGAAGTACCACTATTATAACCACCATGATAACCGTTATTATTACGACTCCAACCACATCCTCAATTACAACGACAACCATGATCTTTATGTTTTCAGTTTTCATAATTGTTATATACTACTACATTTACTTCGAGGAATGGAGCAAAACTAATGGGAAGAATTTCATGGTTTGTCATCAATAACTTATTATTTTACTTATCCACTAGAATGTATAAGATCGTTTCAAAATATTTTTTAAAGTCTTTTTCACAATATTGTTATTGTAGAAGCACATTAGATATTTCAATCATATAAGTGTAATGTATTCCTTTGGGGAATATATATAATACAAATACACAAGTACTCATGTTATTTCTATATATGATTTTAATGTAAAACACATAAAGGTTTCCTTCAACATATATCTTCTTGATCTGAAAAATAATATTATATTTTACAAAATTTTGCATCACAAAGAGGTAAAATATTAGCTCTTAAAGAGCCTTTTACAGTTTGATGCAATATTATTAGCTCTTTAGAAGCATCTAATCATTTTATTATATAACATTAATGAATGTTTAATTTATTTTAAATAATATACACTTTTGTCCTTCTTTACAACATAAACGATAAAAGTTTCAGATATTCAAAAACTTTATTTATTCATGTAAAAATAAAATGAATAGGTATAAATAAAACATATATTAAACATAACAAATAACAAATTCATGTTAGTAATAAATCACTATGATTAGATAATATTTTTTTATATACCATAACGCAACAAAATACAAAATATTATAATGTCAGATTAAAGTAACTTTACAACTATAAAAGTTTAAATATAAACATTTTCTATCCTCCACCTCTTATGGCATAATTTCATTTCAAATTTTACAATAATCATGAAACTATCCAGACAGGGTGAATATCTAAAAATTCATAACAAGTTAATACTTTTATCCGCATCCCACAATAATCATATATCTTAATCAAAATTAAAATTAAACCAATCAATTCTATTAAAAATGAACCAAAAAAATAAAAATATTTATCTCCACATAAAAATCCCAATAACTAAATACGTGAAAGGTTTTATAAATTCATAGAGATAGTAATAGGGAATTATAAAAATTGAAATTTTTAACAGAAATTAAATCAAATTCCAAAAGAAGTTGATTAAACTTCTTACATTACCATGGATAAGAAGTAGTGATTATAAGTATCCTTTGTAATGAAGAGAAAGAGACCATCCCCAAACAAATATCAAATAGCCATGATTCTAATGATTCTTAAACCAAACAATTAAATTTCAATACTTATATCCCAACAAAATTTCGACACAAAATAAGAACATATTATTCTCGAATAACACCGTACTGATAACGTATTACAAAATTAAAAGAAGAATACAAATATTAAGAGAGAAATAAAGACAAAGAAATGAAAGGATGATTCAACTTTCACTTGGGATATCAAAAAACTTATACATGACCTTTGTCGAAACCATTTTTAAAAGTTTTGAAAAACGGGGTCGACTTTTAAGAAAACGAAAATGGGAGTCGCCACCAATCCCTTTTTATTTAGGTGTGATTGGATCACCTTGCAAAACGTTTTATTTTAAAACATTTTTGGTTTACGAAAACAAGAAAACGGGTTCGGGAGTCGGTTACGTATGAGGAAGGGTTAGCACCCTCATATCGCCCAAAAATTGGTACCTAATCGATGAAATCATGTCTAAATGTTTGAAATTTAAAAGTATATAATTTTAAAAACTTTGAACCATTTAAGTTAAAACTTGAGATTCTTTTGTTCCGAGGGAATATAAACATCACATCCAGTACGTTAGGACACGACATTTTAAAACCTTCGTAATCAAAATCATCTCACGATTTACAAAACTCGTCAAAAGGGTATTTAGTTATTTAGCCAAACGGAAAATCGCAACCCAGCACGTTAGGGCACTATTTCCCGAATTTCTAAATACTAAAACATTGCCTTATTTTAAGTTAAAACTTGAGAATCCTTTGTTACGAAGGAATATAAACATCACATCCAGCACGTTAGGACACGATGTTTTAAAACCTTCGTAATCAAAATCATCTCATGGTTTATAAAACTTGTAAAAAGGATATTGAGTTATTTAGCCAAACGGAAAATCGCAACCCAACACATTAGGGCACTATTTTCCGAATTTCTAAATACCAAAACATTGCCTTGTTTTTTTTTTTAAAAAAAAAACATTTAGATAAAATGTAGTAATTTTGCAAAAATGATTTTAAATAATAATCCATGTAACAATATTGCATTTATCGAACATAAATATTAAAAGTAATTATAATACATTAACATTTAATTATAGACAATGTAAAATACAACTAAAATAACTACACTATGGTAATCATAAAATAATAAATAAATAAAAAGACATTGTATAAACAAATAAAATGCATAAGGCAATATATATATATAACAATTAAAAAAATACTAAAAAAAATATGAACTTTTCATGCAAGATTAAATGATGAATAATTTAACAATGTATAAATTTTTTAAAAAAATATATATAACATAATAATTAATAAAAAATATGTGATAATATTAAATAAAATAATAAATAATGAAAATATATGCCTATATGTAGGACATTAATTAGAAAATTATATGCATAATATAAATAATATAATTAAAATAAATTTCATAAAAAATAAAGTTTTATACAATGTAACATAATACTAATAAAAATATATAAATTATTAAATAAGTAAAATAATATATAATAAATATAAAGATAGTAAAAAATATATGTATAAATTTATGCTATTAATAATAAATAAAATATTTTAATATAAAAAAATCAAAAAATAAATAAGAAACCTGGACCAAATAATAATAAAAATAAATATAAAGGGATCAAATTATAAATAAAAGTAAATAAATGGACTTAATTATAAAAATGAAAATATGCGGAGGGGCTAAAGGGATAAATCTCCCAATTTCCAAAAACACGCGGATCCTGTTCAGGTCCGGGTCAACGCGCGGGTCATGCTAGGCGAAAACGACGTCGTTCCGTTTCGCCTATAAAAGTCATTTTTATTGCCAAAAATTCATTTTAACACCGTTTGTAAAAAAAATGAAAAATTCTCTGAAATGTTCATTCCCCTCCTCCTGAGCTCTGATCGTCGGTTTTAGGGCCACGCGTCTCATGCGCCTCCATGGCAGGTGGCCGGAGGCCTAAAACGTCTGCTTTTCCTCGCTTTTGAAAGGTAACTGCTTCCCTTTTTACTTTTTTTTTAAATCGTGGTTATATGTACAAGTATATATATATGAAAAAAAAAAGACATAATAAAAGGAGAATCACCTCAAAAAAAAAAACTCTGCTTTTATTGATTTATGTTTCTGTGAATATCTCCGTTCCTATTTCCCTGTATATTTTGTATTGCTCTTTCTGTATATTTACCTTTTTTTCTCTGTATGCGTGTTCATCTACTTTTTTTTCTCTCCCCCCTTTATTTACAGGTTTTTACAAGGGGTTTTTATAACCCCCCCAAAAAATAAAAGAAAAGGAAATAAATCTTGCCAGATTCGCTTCTTTCCTTTCTCTGTTATGTTTCCTTATTTTGCAGGACGAGCGAGCATAGCGGTGGTGACTGTGGCGTCATCTGCGCGCGAATCGCGGCCTGATGATCGAAGGCCTGGCGATGGTGCGAGAAATCAACTGCGGCACGACTGTTGGCCTGGGCGCGAGGAGCAGCACGACTGTTGGAATCCAGCTGGGACATTTGCGGCGCCTAGGGTTTCCAGAAACCCTAGGCTTCTGTCCTCTGTTTAAGTTTTTGGGCCTCTTGGGCCGAATCAATTTGGGTCTAGGTTTATTCAGGTAGTTGTTTGGGCCACGGGTTTAACCTGGTAACTGTTTGGGCCAAGGGTAGGAGGTAGTCTGTTTAGGTATTTTAGGTTGGACTGTTTGTAAATTAAATCTTGGGCTTTTGTAAAAAGGACTGTAAAAATAAACACTGATTTTATTTTTTATTTTGTTTTGGTTTTTTATAAGCCCGGGCAAAAATGGGCCATTACAGCTGCCTCTCTTTGCTCATTATTGTGTAACGAGGATAGAGCAAAGATTATAAAAGGACCAATTTTACCCGGTTTTGTCCAATCCTCGACTTCGTGATCCTTGTCTTCTTCAAATGGCTTCTAACTCCACTGCAACTCCAGGGAGATAAAGCTGAAAGTAGTCTTTGATCTGCTCCCTGTAACTTCAGGGAGATAATATCTTCTATCTTCAATCTACTCCACTGCAACTTCAGGGAGATAAGACTGAAAGAGTCTTCGATTTTCTTCCTGCCACTTCAGGAAGATGAGATCTTCTGTCTTCTATTTACTCCACTGCAACTTCAAGGAGATAAAATCTTCTGTCTTTAGTCTACTCCACTGTAACTTCAAGGAGATAAGACTAAAAAGGGTCTTTGATCTGCTTCCTACAACTTCAGGAAGATGAGATCTTCTGTTTTCGATTTGCTCCACTGCAACTCCAGGGAGATAAAATCTTCTGTCTTTAGTCTACTCCACTGCAACTTCAAGGAGATAAGACTAAAAAGGGTCTTTGATCTGTTTTCTGCAACTTCAGAAAGATGAGATCTTCTGTTTTCGATTTGCTCCACTGCAACTTCAGGGAGATAAAATCTTCTGTCTTTAGTTTACTCTACTGCAACTTCAGGGAGATAAGGCTAAAACGTCTTCGATCTGCTTCCTACAACTTCAGGAAGATGAGATCTTCTATTTTTGATTTGCTCCACTGCAACTTCAGGGAGATAAGACTAAAAAGTATTTCAATCTACTTCCTGCAACTTCAAGAAGATAAGATCTTCAATCTACTCCACTGCAACTTCAGGGAGATAAGACTAAAAAAAAGTCTTTGATCTGCTTCCTGCAACTTCAGGAAGATGAGATCTGAAAATTTATTGATATTGCTACACCATCCACTAAAGGACATGCCTTGTAGCCTCGATTCCATATGTTTATGTCACATGATTAAGATGCTATGATCAGAATGAATCAAATGCTTCTAGTTACATGTGTTATGAATGACATGAATGTAACATGTCATGAAACATGATTCCTTCTAAAGGATGAAGATTAGAATGCGATGACCGGAATGAATCGAATGCACCTAATGAAATTTGTTATGATACAAAAATGTTATGAGTATGATTCCTACTCTAGGTGTTATCACTCATTTGTTCTTCATTTTTTTTCATCGATCAAGCTTGTCCTAGTATATTTTCCGAGTCAACTCTGCTTGAATCTTGAAAACGCGAAGCTTGTACAATCTTACCACAGTGAGAGTCGAAACTCCTTCAATCTGATCCATCTGCAATTTTTAGGGTATAGGGTTTATTTCAAATTCAACCCATTTTACCATAATTCAGGGTTTCTTATCACACCACCCCAAGTGTCCACTTATTAATTGGACAAAGAATTCAGAGAAATAGTCTCTATCCAGACTCTTCTTTCTCAAATATTTCTATACACATGGAAATTCTAAACAATTGTCCTGTTTTGGCTCCTTGTCTTATCTAGAAATTTCCAAAGTAATATGTAAAACTTCTTTTTATGAAATTATTAGTTCGTCAATCATTATTTCAATGCAACACATTTATGAACAATGGGTAACAAATAAATTGATCTCAAAAGAAAATTTGAATAAATTTGTAAAAAAAAAATACAAAGAAAAATTAACTGGAACATATCTTTGAGAAGAAAAAGAATCCAAAGACAGTAAAATGAATAGGACAAAAAATAAAATGCCCTAGATATCACCGATTGAGCTTCTATATACAAACTTTATGAAGACTGCCTTGAGTTCAACATGTGTTTAGAAGACCCAAAGTATTTTGTTGATGCCCCAATGCGCGACATTCTTCCTTTCATTGTTGTTTTAAGTGTAGCGAGATGACTACGTGTCCATTCAGAATTTGAGTCGCCCTTTTCGGGTTTTCAACTTAAAACCCCTTTGGTCTCAAGGCGCCCTTTGCGGGTTTTCGCCTTGGCCTCTCCTTTTTTTTTGAAAACTCAAAGCGCCCTTTGCGGGTTTTCACTTTGGCCTCTTCTCCTTTTCAAGCAAAATACTTTTTTACTGAGTCAGAGTTCACAGGGTTAGGTAAACTTTTCCCATCCATTTCGGTCAAGATTAGTGCTCCTCCAGTGAAAGCTTTCTTCACCACATATGGTCATTCCCAATTCGACATCTATTTTCCTCTGGAATCCTTTTGTATGGGAAGGATCTTTTTCAATACAAGGTCCCCCTCATGAAACTCTCTTGGGCAAACTTTCTTATTATAGGCCTCGCATCATTCGTTTTTGGTACATCTGACCAGACGAATAGCCCTTAGCCTCTTTTCTTCAATTAAATTCAATTGATCATATCTATCCTGAATCCATTCAGCTTCATCCAACTTTATTTCTAACAAAATTCGAAGAGAAGGAATTTCCACCTCAATGGGTAGAACAGCCTCCATCCCATAAACCAAAGAGAAAGGCGTTGCCCCAGTAGAGGTTCTGATAGACGTCCGATAAGCATATAGTGCAAACGTTAGTGTCTCATGTCATTCCTTATAAGTCTCAGTCATCTTCCCCACTATCTTCTTGATGTTTTTGTTAGCCGCTTCTACTGCCCCATTCATTTTTGGTCGATATGGAGACGAATTGTGGTGTTTGATCCCAAATTGGCTACAAATTTCTACTATCGAGTTGTTGTTAAAGTTCAGTGCGTTGTCTGATATGATCCTCTCAGGCATTCTATATCGACAAATAATCTCCTTCTTCAAGAATCGACTAACTGCTGACTTAGTGACACTAGCATATGAAGCAGCCTCTACCCATTTCGTGAAGTACTCAATTACCACGAAGATGAATCGGTGCCCATTCGAAGCTTTTGGTGAGATTGGCCCAATAACATCCATGCCTCACATGGAAAAAGGCCATGAGAAAGTCATAACATGCAAAGGTGACGGAGGCACATGAATTTTATCTCCATAAATCTGGCATTTGTGACATTTCTTGGCGTAGTTGATACAATCTCCTTCCATGGTACACCAATAATATCCAAATCTCATTATCTGCCTGACCATTGTGAATCCATTAGCGTGTGTTCCACAAACGCCCTCATGAACTTCTTCAAGGATTTGCTTAGCTTCAATAGCATCAACGTATCGCAATAGCACTTGATCTTTTCTCTTTTTGTATAAGATATCTCCATCCAAGACATAATCAGAGGCCATTATTCTTAAAGTCCTTTTCTCACTTTCAGTGGCATTCTCTGGGTATTCACGATTTTTCACGTATCGCAATACATCCTGATACTAAGGATGATCATCTCTTTCCTCTTCCTCTATGTCATAACAATGGGCTGGAACCTCGAAGATGCTCATCTGAATAGGCCTCATATCTTCTGGTCTGTTTACTTTGATCATAGAAGCCAAGGTTGCCAGAGCATCTGCCATCTGATTTTCATCACGTGGAAGGTAATTGAAAGTAATGTCATCAAACTCCTCAATCATTCCCAAAACTATTTTTCGATAATCAATTAGTTTGGGATCTTTTGTCCCCCACTCTCCTTTAAGCTGGTAAATTACCAAGGCAGAATCTCCGTATACTTCTAGCACTCTGATCTTGTGTTCTAAGGCTGCTCGAAGTCCCATGATGTATGCTTCATATTCTGCCATGTTATTTGTGCAGTCAAAATCCAATCTGCATGTGAATGGATAATAATCACCACCAGGGGATACCAAGACTACCCCAATTCCATTTCCGACAGCATTCGATGCTCTATCAAAATTCAGCTTCCACCGACAATCTTTAGTATTTGCCATATACATCAGCTCTTCATTTGGGAAATCAAAATTCAAGGGTTCATAATCCTTCAAAGCTCTATTAGCCAAGAACTCTGCTACTGCGCTACCTATTATAGCCTTTTGGTTCACATAGGCTATATCGAATTCGAATAACAAAATCTGCCACCTAGCCATCCTCCCATTCAAGGCAGTGGACTCCATCATGTACTTTAACGGATCGAGTTTGGAAATCAACCAAGTTGTATGATATAGCATATACTGTCTCAATCTTCGAATTGCCCAAATCAAGGCACAACACAATTTCTCGATTGACGAATACATCATTTCACAATCGGTTAACTTTTTGCTGAGATAGCATATCGCCTTTTCTTTTCTTCCTGTCTTATCGTGTTGTCCCAGCACACATCCTATGGAGTTATTGAATACTGACAAATGCAGTATCAATGGTTTATCTGGATTAGGTGGAGATAATACCGGTGCATTTGACAGGTACATTTTGATTTTGTCAAAAGCACTCTGACATTCATCGTCCCATACACCTGGATTGTGTTTCTTGAGAAGACGAAATATGGGGTCACATTTCTCAGTTAACTGTGAAATAAATCGAGCAATGTAATTTAACCTTCCAAGAAAACCTCGGACTTCCTTCTAAGTGCGCGGTGGAGGCAATTCTTGTATAGCTTTAACTTTTTTCTAGTCAACTTCAATTCCTTTCTTGCTGACCACGAAACCCAGTAACTTCCCTGACCGAGCTCCAAAAGTACACTTTGCCGGGTTGAGCTTTAATTGAAATTTTCTCAGCCTCAAAAACAATTTATTCGAGACCTCAATATGTTCCTTTTCTGTTCGAGACTTGGCAATCACATCATCGACATACACTTCAATCTTCTTGTGCATCATGTCGTGGAACAATGTTACCATGGCCCTTTGATATGTTACCTCAGCATTCTTTACTCCGAATGACATTACATTATAGCAGAAGGTACCCCACAGTGTTATGAAGGTAGTTTTTTCCATATCTTCCAGGTGCATCTTAATCTGATTATATCCTGAAAATCCATCCATGAAGGAGATTAATGAAA
This sequence comes from Gossypium australe, assembly GCA_005393395.2. NCBI lineage: Eukaryota > Viridiplantae > Streptophyta > Magnoliopsida > Malvales > Malvaceae > Gossypium > Gossypium australe. The sequence goes on from CM016619.1 coordinate 12,433,620, forward strand.
ATCCCGCAATATTATCCACCAACGTATCAATGTGCGGCAAAGGAAAATTGTCCTTTGGGCTAGCTTTGTTTAGATCCCTGTAATCTACGCACATCCTGACCTTTCCGTCTTTCTTAGGGATAGGAACAATGTTGGCAACCCATTCTGAGTACTTGACCACTTGTAGAAAACCAGCATCAAACTATTTCTAGACTTCTTCTTTTATTTTCAATACTATATCAGGCCTCATCCTTCGTAGCTATTGCTGAACTGGCTTGCATTCTTCTCTGATGGGAAGGCGATGTACCACAATATCAGTACTTAGTCCGGGCATATCTTCGTACGACCATGCAAAGACATCCTTGAATTCTTGTAGTAACTCAACAAGATCTTGTTTCGTCTCCTTGGCTATGCGAGTCCCAATTTTTACAACTTTTCCTTCTCCCAAGGCTATGTTCTCTATTTCTTCTTCATGGGGCAAGATCTGTTTCTCCTCTTGCTTTACCATTCTTAACAAATCTGGAGATAAGTCACAATCTCGGTCATCTTCAAAATCCCAAGATTCTTCTAAACACATGTCTCGCTCAAAATGGACCTCTAGATCCGTATTATCGTCGCGCATGTCATTGATATCTAGGGACCTGTAATGGGTACGAGAAAATGTATAAAGAACAAATGAATTCGAGGACAATTATTCACATGATATGAATGAAAAATTTGGAATGAAAATTAAAAGTCAAAAGAATGAAAGAATATTTGCTCAAGTTAATTATCAAAATGTATTTTATTGAAATAACAACTTCTGAACATGAGCCTATTTCACAAAAGAAATCTTATTGTTCCTAGGCTAAAAAACAACAAGAGCGTTCTGAATATTACTCTGTATAATTTCTAAAAACTACAGGAAGTTCCTCTGCAATCCAATTGTCCAAAACGCTTCCAAGTTCATAAGGGCGAATGCCCAACAGGTTTCTTTGTTCACTCCTCTCCTCATATATGGCATTGATATGAGGACTTTCCAATAACCCTATCTCAGGGTGAATTATCCCTCCTGATACAAAGGTCTGGGATATGTGAGGGAATGTCATCGGTTCCCACTGAATTTCTTCTCCATTCAGCTGGGCTCTTCTTCTCTCCCGCTTCTTCTTTATGTCCTTCCTTCTTTGTTTAACATCGGGTTTGAAGCCCAAACCAAAACGATCTCTCTTCTCCTTCAACATCGGTACTTTAACTTCCCCTTGCAGATGTCTACCTAGTTCTTTCCTCGGTAGGGCTCCCCTTCCCACCATCAGCTGTAAACCCGTCCTTGTAGTCTTGGATATCCTGGGCACTGGGACTTCACTTCCTTCCGAGATGAAGGTTGCATTGATGAACTCTAAGGATTGAAAAGAACATTCAACGGCCCCCTCATTCGTTTCTACATATGGTGCGTCATTAGTAACAGTCGCTATAATGTCTTCCTCCGCATTTATAGTGACTAGTCGACCATCCGTCACCAGCTTCAGCTTTTGATGAAGAGATGAGGGCACAGCCCCTGTCGAATGAATCTAATGCATTCCCAGCAAACAATTATATGAAGGTTTTATATCCACCACCAGAAAGTCCACCTCATATCTGCTCGGCCCAATCTACAACGGTATGTCAATGCTCCCCATCACCCTTCTCTCAATGCCGTCAAATACTCTCACTATGTTTTGGCATGTCTTCATGTGAGAACTATCTATCAGCAACCTCTTTAATATCGACAATGGCAAGACATTCAAGGCTGATCCATTGTCAATTAGCACGCTTGGCAGAGTATAACCCTTGCAACGAGTGGTAATGTGCAAGGCTTTGGTTGATCCCATACCTCTAGGTGGAATCTCATCATCACTAAAGGAAATAAAGCTGTCAGCACTTATGTTACTAACTAATTGGTCCAGCTTATTGACCGATATGTCTTTAGTAACGTAAGTCTCGTTCAGCACCTTCATCAAAGCTTCACGATGAACCTCTAAACTTAAAAGTAAGGCTAGCACTGAAATACGAGCCGGTTGTTTGTGCAACTGCTCCACTATACTGTATTCACTATACTTTAAGAATTTTAAAAATTCTTTAGCCTCTTCCTCCTTCACAGGTACATTGATAAGGGTATCAAGTCCTTCATCCTATTCGATTGACACATCTTTGGACTTTGTTGGTTCCGTTCTGATGTTCACTGAGTCGTAATGTCTCCCATTTCGTGTGTAAAACCCCTATTTTTGGACCTCCTTAGAAGTATTTGTTGAGATTTCCACTCCCGATGTTGCTATGTTGCAGTTGTAATTCTATGGTACCATCTTATTATCCTTGTAAGGAAAGGACACACGTCTCTGAATTACCACTTTAGGCGCGATTTGTGCTCCGCCTTCTGCCTCCTTGGCCGGGATATAATGACCCTCGGATAATTGACTTTTTGATTTGTCAACTCTCCTTCCGTTGCGTATACATGTCCTTCCTCTGAGCCTTCTTCGTAAAACTCCAGCTCTTTATTATCCATAAGACTCTGTACCAATGTCCTAAACTCAGCACACTTTTGGATCTCATGTCTATCAGCTTCGTGGAACTCACAGTAGTTCCTTAGCTCTTCACTTCTTCCCTCAAGACTTGATTTTATTAGTCCCCTTTCTGTCATTTCCCTCCAAACTATTTTTAACGGGGTTTTCACTTTCGAGATATCCCCCTTGGTCTTTCTTATCAGATTTTCCCCAATCGCGTTTACCCCCTTATCTCCATGATTGGGCAATGGGTTCTCCGTATTGGGTGTATCATCTAGTTTGACAACTCCCAACTTAAGAAGCCTCTCAACTATCTTTTTAAAGGCAGTACAATTTTCTATTGAATGTCCCGTTACTCCTGCATGGTAATCACATTGGGCGTTTGAGTCATACCATTTAGGATACGAGGGTTGTACTAGTTGTAGATAAAAAGGGGACACCACACGTTCCTCTAATAAAGTATAATACAGCTCCTTATACGTCATTGGGATTGGCGTAAATTGGATTTTTTTGGTATTTTTTTCTGGGGCCTGATTCTTGTCTTATAGACCCCTGTTGTCCGGCAGTAATTACTTTAGGTTGACTAACAGTAACTACCTTTGAGTTCCCTCTATTGTACGTACTTGCATTATTCACTTCATTATCTTTTTTCCTAGGAGCAGATCTCTTAGTTGTTTCTCCTACTTCAATCTTACCACCCCTTATGGCATTTTCTATCATTTCCTCTGCCATAACTATATTCGCGAAGCTCTTAGTGGTGCTTCCTATCATATGGGTGATAAATGGCGCCTTTAGAGTGTTGATGAACAACATAGTGGTTTCCTTCTCCAGGAGAGGTGGTTGAACTTGCATGGTTATTTCCCTCCATCTCTGCGCGTATTGCCTGAAACTCTCGTTTGATTTCTTTTCCATGTTTTGCAACATGATTCGGCCAGGCGTCATATCTGTGACATGATTGTACTGCCTCATGAAGGCTTGGGCCAAGTCCCTCCAGGAGCTAATGTTAGCGGGGCTGAGTTGGTTGTACCACCTAGATGTTGCCCCTGTCAAACTATCTTAAAAACAATGAATCAGAAGTTGATCATTGTTCACATAGCCCGTCATACGTCTACAGAACATCGTGATGTGGGCTTCAGGGCAAGTAGTTCCATTGTACTTCTCAAATTCTGGCATCTTGAATTTGTGAGGAAGTAGCAAATCTGGGACCAGACTCAAGTCCTTGGCGTCAATACCATGATGATGGTCAGTATTCTCCAAAGCCTTGAATTTTTCCTCCAACCACGTACAGCGATCCTTCAACTGTTTTGTAGATTCAGCTCTGATCCCCTCTCCCTCTACTATGTCTAAGTCAGGGACAACAGGATTAGCGGGGTTGTCCCCTGGGTTGGATCCCATACCCACTTGGAAATTTGTAGGCACTCCAGTGTTAGCTTGCCCTTGCTGAGGCCTGATTGTGACAGATGGCCTTCTAGGATATTCTTCGTGTTGTGTTTGCACATGTGTTGGAGTGAATCCTCTAGGAAAATCCTCATTATCTTCAGCATTGACTATGGGACCTTTTACTTTGTCCATTATCCCACTCATCATTTGGGTCATTTGAGCCATCATGTTCTTTTGGGCTTCCAACATCTGGTCCCTCGTCTCTTATTGGAGTTTTGTCATCTGCTCTTGCATCTGGTCTTGCATTTCTCTCTGGAATTGTTCCATTATTTGGTCCATTTTCCTTGACTTTGCCGTGTACCGTAAGGGTGTTCAGCTCCCAGATTTTCTTTCTCTCTCTCCTATAATTTAAACTAATTAGACTCTCTCTCACTACACTAAAACAGACTTTTAGCACCATTTTTAGTGGCGTTTTAGATAAAAACGCTGCAAATATTACACAATAGCGGCGTTTGAAGGAAAACGCCGCCAAAAAATGAGCAATAGCAGCGTTTATTTCCAAAACACCGCTAAAAAGGATAAATAGCGGTATTTTTTCCTCAAACGCCGCTATAACTCCAAACATTAGCGGCGCTTTTAAAAAAAACGCCGCGAAAGGTCTGAGCATTAGCGGCGCTTCTTAAAAAACGCCGCTAAAGGTCTGAGAATTAGCGGCGTTTTTTCAGAAGCGCCGCTAAAAGTTTTTCATATTTTTCCTTGATAAATTCACTTATAAGCAATGAGAAAGTTTCATTTTAGTTACTGAATTATGAAAAGTTACAAATTGTTAACTAAACAATTTAGAAGTTTTTATTTAAATTACAAATTAAGCTATTAAAATTGATTTAATTAGGGTTTAATGTTTAGTATGTTAATTTCATGGTTTAGGGTTTGTTATTTTGGTGTATAGGTTTAGTGTTTTAAAGTTTGTTGTTTGGGTTTATTATATAGTATTTAATATCTTAGTGTTTACCGGATAAGTTTTAAGTGTTAGTGGTCAGGGGTTAAGGTTTAGGGTCAGGGGTTTAAGGGAAACGGTTAATAGGTTAGGGTTTTGAGTTTAGGGTTTATGGTTTATGAGTGTATGAGTTTAGGTTTAGGGGTTTAGGGGGAAATGGTTAACGTGTTAGGGTTCTGATTTTAGGGTTTATGGTTTAAGTTTAGGATTTTAGGGTTTAGGGTTTAGGGTTAACATGTTAGCTATATATATGACCCAAAATTCCCGAAACTGAAATCCCTCAAATCAGTTTCCTCTAATTCAAATCCCCAAAATCCCTAAATCCCATAACCCCGAAGCTATTAGATCCTACCATCGTTCACCGATCCTTCATTCTATTGTGAAACTATCTTCCCATAACCCTGAATGGTATATGTATCCATTACCCCAATGATTATTTCTTTAAAATATGTTCAAATTTTAATCCTTAATTGATATATTAAATAATTTATTATATATAATTGAAAAATAGATAATATGAATTTTAATATTAAAATTATCACTATATAGTTTGGGGTTTGGAGGTATATATGTGTGCTTTAGTTTAGGGTTTTGAGTTTGGATTTGGGGTTATGTAATGGGTTTGGAGTTAAGTATTTTAATTTATATATTAAATAATTTATTATATAATCGTAAAAAGAGATATTATGAAATTTTTTATATATATAAAAATTACCATTAAAGTTTTTTAAACCTTTTTTACTTCATATTTTGGAATTTTTAGTTTTTGTTGCACTCTTTCATCCTGTGCTTATTATTTAACTCGATTAATTAAAGTTAATGTTTGTAGATTCTATCAATTTAATCGTAATTTTAAAAATTCAACAAAATTAACCCCCTTAACTTTACACATTCTGTTAATTTGATCTTTATTCTTAAAAACGTAAAAAAATAAAAAACCTAAAAAACTTATAAAAAATATATCTATATATATTTGAATGTTTAATTTTTATAAAATATATACAAAATTATAAAATATTTATAAATAAATTAAAAAAATAATAATAACTTAGAAATAGTGGCGTTTTTATTAAAAACGTCGGTAATATATGGGAAACTTGGAACGACGCCGTTTGAATCTTATGTTCATTGGCGTTCTGTCCAAAACGGCAGAAAATGATGCGTTTTATTTGTTTATAGTGGCGTTTTTCTAGAAAACGCCGCAAAAGCTTGTGTTTTACTGGCGTTTTAAGTAAAAACGCCGCCAATTTATATTAACTGTTTACAAAATGGCGCCATTATTCTTCTTAGTTTTTTGAGGCGTTTACAAAAACGACTTCGTTTTGTCATTTGATTTTAGTGGCGTTTTATAGTAAAACGCCGCAAAATCTTGTATTTTACTGGCGTTTTTAATAAAAACACCGCGAGTATATTAACTGTTTACAAAACGGCACCGTTATTCTGCTTAGATTTTAGAGGCGTTTACCAAAATGACTTCGTTTTGTTATTTGATTTTAGTGGCGTTTTTTATAAAAACGCCGCAAATATATTAACTGTTTACAAAACGGCGCCGTTATTCTGCTTAGTTTTTAGAGGTGTTTACAAAAACGACTTCGTTTTGTCATTTGATTTTAGTGGCGTTTTTTATAAAAACGCCGCAAAGGCTTGTGTTTTAGTGGCGGTTTATTTAAAAACGCCGCAAAGATATTAACTGTTTACAAAACGGCGGCGTTATTCTGCTTAGTTTTTAGAGGCGTTTACAAAAATGGCTTCGTTTTGTCATTTGATTTTAGTGGCGTTTTATAAAAAAATGCCGCAACGGGATTCAGTTTTATTTCAAAACGTTGTCGTTTTGTTCCATCGGTTATACCCCTAAACTTAACCCGAAAGAACAGAAATTTACCCCCATCGATATCTCTCCCCAAATCCCTTTCCCCTAATCCCTAAAAAAATTCCCCAAATCAGAAACGAACCTCCTTCTCCCGCTAAAGTCTCCGACCTCAAGAGTTGCTGCATTGCCGTCTCCTTTGCTGCATCACTGTCACTTTCGCTTTCCGGCGCCACAAAAAAAGGGTAAACTTCAGTACTTGTATTTCCAGTTTATTTTGAACTTCGAAATTTGTTTTGGGTAAATCTTCATATAATCGAATATGGGTTTAGGGTATAGGAAAAAGAAATACATATCTGAATCCAAAAAAGAGAGCATTTTTAATTTGAAAGTAAAAGAATTTTTATCTATATATGAGTGAAATTGTAAAACAGGAACATTAGTTTCCTCGTAAACCATTGCAAGAAGTAGGGTGAATCTGTTACCATAACATCTCATGTTATTCATTGCTGGATTCAAGAAAGGGATTAATTATTATTACTAACTCGGGCTGAGTGCATGCAACACGGGCTGAGGAAGGGAAATAGTTAATCAATTATGCTCACTTTAACTTCCTAATGCTGCATTTTAAAGGTTAAGAAACTGGAGGAGCTTGGAATTGGTAGACCTTCGACATATGGGTCAACATTGAAAGTTTTACCGGTAAAAATGTAGAAATGGTCAGTTTTCAAATTAATTCTTTGTTATTCTCTCCTGGGTATTTCCAGAACTGAGTTTTGGTTTGGTTTGGAGGTTCTTTGAAAAGAGAAAGAGGCGGAAAGCGAACGCCTAGTCTTTTTTAATTAGTACTTTTTTACTGCTACATTTAAAGATATTTTTTATTTATATATATGCTAATTAAGATCCATCAAAATTATGTAAATGGATTTTCCATAAAAAAAATTTAAAATTACTTTATAATTATAGATTAAATTCGAAATACTAGTAGCAATTTTGTTTTGAAATGTTGGGTGATGTTTGCGCCCAATTGACTGAAAAGGAAATAAACTACTACATGAGTCTAACCTAATCCAATTAAAAACAAAGTATGACAACAACCAAACAGATTTTGAGTGGATATCAGCTTGGCTTTATTTGATTTGATTTGGAAATGGTCAATTATATTTGAAAACCTGCTTGAAATTATTACCTTGTATGGGAGTCTAGTAATTCCAGAAGGAGCTTATCCACTAAATTTTCAAGACCAAAAGAAATAATTATTATGTAATTTGATTGTTATTCTTTCATAATATGATGCCATTGATTTTATGATATGTTGCACAGACATAATTTTTTAGTGTGTAACTCAAGTTTTAAAGTTGATTTTATAAAAATTCATAATTAGCTAATAATATTAATAATTAAATTTCATAAAATTAACGGTAAAACTTGAATTAAATTGCATTCATCATATTGTATTTGATAAATTAAATGTAAAATTAAATAAATTAACAATTTACTCTAAATTTATTCTATTAAAGTCATAAAAATTATAACTTAATAATATTAACCATTATTTTTAATCAAATCAATTCTAAAATCTGAATTAAACATTAAAAAATTAATAACATTATTTTTAAATACCAAATACTAAGAACATTTATTAAAATCAAATACCAAATTAAATAAAATAAAATGTGGAATTTTAGCACCAAATACTATATTAAACCTATTTAACTTAAACTAAAAAATAATATCAACATCACTATTCAAAACCATTTTCGATTTTTTTTTCTTCAGTCCTACTTTTAAATTAGTTCGGATATATAGTGTAGTACTATCATTTTCATGTGGCAACGGACAAAGAATTATGTATATTTAATATGCTAAATTTTTTACATTGTTTGTATTTCAGTTATTGCTTCCTACAGCACCTGCAACTGTCGGATTGGATTTGCTGGTAATAACTTAACAGGTATGAAATCAGTATTATTCTTATTTATATTCATTTTGCTGATTTATATTCATTTGATAGGAAAACATTATATATCCAATTGTTAGTCCAGATTATTAATCTTTTTTTATTTCTGACTGCAGCCCCTGTTTCTTGGTGAGAGTGGAGTAGACCATCTTCTTGAAATTATTAAGGTACGTTTTAGTGCAAAATTCAGATCAATAATAGTTATATCATGATGAATTTGTCCAAATTGTAGTCCAAATTGCGGTTTATTATCTTGCTTGGTTGGTATATATGCTGTTTGTTCTATTGCTGTCCAAAAAAAAAAAGATTCAAAGTGTATAGGCTGGAAACCTAATGGGTTGCCTTATATCTCACTGTAAGATATAACGGATCCTCCCCAGGTGTAACAATGCCACGTACGATGAATCTTAAAGAATTTCTGTCTAAATTACTGTTTATTTTCGCTTTTTATTATTAATAATGTTTGAACAACCTCCAAATTGCTATCTAATCATGCCGCTTAAATTTTTTACAAGCTCCGGTGTATTATTTTTTAAAATTTAAGGTCTGGTACGATATACAAAATAACATAAACAAAATATAAAAGTTAATTGTTAAAATATGTTATAAATTTTTTATATTTTAAATTTAATTCTTACACTTTTTATTGTTAAATTTATTGTTCTTAAATTGAAAAATGTAAAAATTACGTTTCTGATTAATAATAATAATAATAATAATAATAATAATAATAATAATAATAATAATAATAATAATAATAATAATAATAATGAGACCTAAATTTTAAAATTTGTAAAATAAAATGTCTAAAATCATTCATATAAGATGATATACAATGATAATATAAAGTTGAATTTTGCAAGTTAAGATAAGAGATTAACATAAATTTTATATTTTATTAAATATTTAACATAAATTTATATTTTAATAAATATTTGCAAGTTAAGAAGAGATTAACATACTTTAATACAAACTGTCACTACATATTTATATATACTTTATCTTCCCTAATAATTACTAATTACTAATTTTTTATATTAATAATGTTAGGTTTTAATATTTAATAATTTCAATGTTTTCCAAAATGGTTTTTTATAAAAATAAATTATTTTTCCAATATTTTTAATATTTGCAGCCAACCTCAAACGAAAAACTAAAATCAATTAATATTTAAAAAAAAACTACAATGTAATGCGCGGCATATATGTTCACACCTCAACTGATTCTCGATTTGAAATTTTTACATAATACATAATACATAACTTATATAAAATTATTTAACTTACATAATACATAACTTACATAACTTACATAGCTTTCATCAAATTATTTAACTTACATAATACATAACTTACATAATACTTGTATAGATAAAAAAAAAGATTCAAAGTATATAGGCTGGAAACCTGACGGGTTGCCTTATATCTCACTGTTAGATATAATGGATCCTCCCTAGGTGCAACAATGCCACGTATGATGAATCTTAAAGAATACATAACTTACTTAATTTTAAGATCAAAATTCATAACTTACATAATTTTAAGATCAAATTTCATAACTTACAAAGTATTCAATTATATATATGATCATATCATTACTTACATAAATTATAAATTAACAATTTAGCCGTGTAATTAATTGTCAACTTTAGACTTCAACAACTACGAAATGGATAGGAGTTGGATGAAATTGTCAAGGGTAAGCAACAGCTATCGAAATGGAGTAGAAACTTTTCTGAATTTCGTATTTCAAAATGCAAGCCAAGAGAATATGATTCTTTGCCCGTGTAAGAAGTGTTGCAATATCAATTGGCATTATCGTGAAGTTGTCTACGAACATCTAGTTGTTGATGGCTTTGTCCGGGGGTACAAAAAATGGTTTTTTCATGGAGAGTGTACATCTAGTGGAGCATCTTCATCGATGAATCTGGGTTATCTTTATAGTGCTTACAATCAGAATGTTAGAGATGATAACATGGAAGGCATGTTGCGGGATGCTTTTAATATGCGCAGTGATGGTTTCGGGTCATTTCCACCTGACTTGGGTGCAACCGATGATTATAATTTTGGTGGAAATACTTTTACCGAAGGGGGAAGAAGTGTACCTGATGAACAGCCAAATGAAGAAGCGGCGAGGTTCTACACGTTACTTGGTGAAATGAATGAAGAACTGTATGAGGGATCAAAATTTTCCAAACTATCATTCTGTATTCATCTTTTTCACTTGAAATGTTTGGGAGGGTGTGTAACACCCCAAACCCGGCCCATGAGCCTTGACCGGATCTGGTATGTCACAGAGTAAAAATGTTTTGAAGGATTTTGATTACTGGTAAAAATCTGAAAATTTTGGTGAGATTATAAAACGGTGTCTATAAAACTCAGGTGGGATTGATTTTTTTTTTATAAGCATGGTCGAGTTGAAACCTTTGAAAACATTGGATCATTTTAAATTTTTTTTTGAAACATCAGACTTATTGTTAACTTGGTAAGTTTTTGCTACCCGATGGTAACATCCTTGAAAACGCGTACGAGTACTTATTTTGAAAACGTTACTTTTAACCGATTGATTTAACAGTTTATAAGTTCATTAGAAATATAATAGAAGTAAAGTAAAAGCGACTACTTAAACATCCAAAATAATAACTAGCGGCCATATTACAAACCAAACCAAAATTTAGTAAATAATAAACTTTAACGGTGCGAAATAAAATTTCAATCCAAGGAACAAGCATGGCCGCCTCGAGTCCTTTCCGGCTCCATCTCCGCGATCTACTCACCTGCAAAAATGATATGGGAAGGGGTGAGTCACCAAGACTCAGTGTATAAATCCCCAACCCGAAAATGCAACTCATACACAAGATATTAGTAAGACATGCAAACATGCAACCCAAGCTAGCCATCCATACTCCTTTTTCTACCCCGTGTGGTCAAAACCACTGGTGGTCAAAACCACTGGTGACCGAAGTCACAAATATATCAAGTGATGGGGCCAACCCATCGTGTGGTCAAAACCACTGATGACCATAGGTCACAATATCAACATGTGGTCAAAACCACTGGTGGTCAAAACCATTGGTGACCGAAGTCACAAATATCAATATGTGGTCAAAACCACTGGTGGTACCAAACCACTGGGACTTAGTCACAAATTATATCAACGGTGTGGTCAAAACCACTGGTGGTCAAAACCACTGGTGACCAAAGTCACAAATAAATCTGATGGGGCCCACCCATCGTGTGGTCAAAACCACTGGTGACAGTCCATAGAGATCATCTCCCTCCTCTCATCAATCCCACCACCATCATGCTCATATAACAAGTATCATGATCCCATATATCATGCATTTATATATAGCATAGTGTTTAACAACATATGATAGCGTACACAACATATATCATAGATCAAGTAATAGGGGACTTACCCGACATCCAAGCTTATGCCCACAAGGCAAAAATTTACTACACGAGAGGTTATATAGCAATATAATAGGCAGTCTATGCTAATAAAGTGTGTAAGAGTTTACACACCTGTTCAACCAAAGATCTAAGGAGAAATCTCGAGTCTATGCGATATTACAAAAATCTCGAACGTATTCCTTTACTCCTCCTACAGTCGGTCACCATGGTTAGTGCTAAAAAGTCTCATTCGGCTAAACTAACAATCACAAAGGATCAATCGCACTCAAAACAAAATATGGCCCTAGGCCGAATCTTTATTAGCACTTACCAGAGCGATTTGAAATCTGGAAAGCCTCCGATTTCCCCTTGGCCGATTTGCCCCTAGAACCATAGTGTACACTCGGTTACACATAAATACCAAAAAAAATGGCCTTTGGCCGAATATGCTCAACCATTTTCCATACTTACCGAAATCCCGAAGTTGTCACTTGACTTGTCGAGATCCCTACCAAGAATATTTGTTAGAATCGGCATGCACACTTATATCCATAATTAAGGCCCTTGGCCGAATGGCATAATGCCTTACCTCGAAGAATAGATTCCCGAGAGGCTCCTCTAGTGTTCCTTGGTGTCGGCTACACACAAAATTCCATATTAAGACGCTTGTACACATTCGGTCGCCCATACCAAGGCTTATTCTCAAGCTTTTGGCACACCTTAAGGGAAGAGAAGAGAACCCGATTGCTAAAAAGAATACTCACCTTTATTGCTTCCTTGAAGAGACTACAAGTGAAAAGATTCCAGCCATGGCTCCTAAGTGTTGATGAAGATATCCGGCCAACAAAAGATGAAGGATAAAACTTTGAGTAACAAGGGGTGATAGATTCGGCCAAGTAAAAACAAATGAAGAAAGGAGTTTTGAAAAATTTTGAGCAAAGGTGGCTAGAGAGAATTCGGCCAAACAAATTGGAAAGAAAGGGAAAACCAATTAATGAAATTCGGCACCTCCCTTGCTAGCTTCAAAACCGATCATGAAGGTCCCTAGGAGCTCCACATTCGGCCAAGAACAATGGCAAGAAAAGAAAGATAAAACAAAGAGTTTTGGCCATGCTTCTATATCTTTTTGTGATAATTTCTATCACCAATTAAAAATAAAACATTGTTTATTAAACTTCCCATCACTAACCCATGCTCCAACAATAATTAAAATAAAAAAAAGAATACTTCCCATACTTCCAACAACATTGAAAACAAAAAAAATAAATTTGGCTTCATCAATATAAGAGCCATGCAGGCCACTAGCTTCTCACGCCGGCAAAAAGAAATAAAATCCCCATGCTGCTGGCCAAAGGTTTCGAACCCAGGACCTGCTGGAGAAACCCCACGCCTCCAGCCACTCTGCTGTGGTGTCCTTTGTGACATAACCCGTCACAATTTCTTTTTAAGCACTCCCTCTTTAGCTCCCCTGCTTTAACGCCAAACCCAAAAATGAAAGCGTCCTTGCGCTTCCATCAGGACTCGAACGCGAGTCCTCGTGCCGCAACCACCTAACACGCCCCACGCCACTTTACCACTTTGACTTTCATGTCCATCAACGCTCGAAAAATCCTTTTGAAGCCTCCTTAACCCTTAACGCCAACTTGCAAAAATAAAACATGCCTATGCCGCGCCCAAGACTCGAACTCCAGACCTGATATGGCGTTATTTCCAGGCCTTAAGTAGCGCCTTGCAGCCACTTTACCAAGGCCTACTTTATGCTAAGAACACCCACAATTTTACCTTAAGGCTTCCCTAGCCCAATTCCCCTTTTAACGCCAAAAATTAAAACTCTCCCATGCTATTACCCAGACTCGAACCGCTTACCTCCTGAAGCCCCCTTGCACCCTAGCGCCCCAAGCCATTCTACCAGCTGCTTCCTTGTGTCAATCTACTTCAAATATTTCTCTTAACCCCTATCTCAGCCCTAAGCCCTAAGCCCGACCTAACCCGGGGCTATGACTAGACCCTAAAACAAGTCAAATGAGCATAGTATTCCATCTCTTCGAGCATGTGAAAATAACAAAAATAATAAAATTGCGAACAACCCTTAATTCGGGATGTTACAGTTCTACCCCCCTTAAAAATAATTTCGTCCTCGAAATTACCTGGATCAGAAGAGTTGGGGGTATTGCTGCCGCATCACATCCTCGGGTTCCCATGTGGCCTCTTCCGTATTATGGTTCCGCCATAACACCTTTACCAATGGTACCGACTTCCTCCTCAGAACTTTGACATCTCGATCCAAAATCTGTACTGGCTCCTCCTTAAAAGACAAGTCCGCGTTCACCTGAATATCCGCAACCGGCACAATGTGTGATGGATCTGACCGATAGCACCTAGGCATTGACACATGGAAGACGTCATGAATCTGACTTAATTCTGCCGGCAATTCGAGCTGCTAAGCTACTGGAACGCATTTCAACACTGTGTACGGCCCGATGAACCTAGGGCTTAGCTTGCCCTTCCGGCCAAACCTCAGCACATTCTTCCAAGGTGATACCTTCAAGAAGACCTTATCACCCACTGCATACTCCACATCCTGGCGCTTAAGATCAGCGTAGGATTTCTGCCTGTCCGACGCCTCCTTCAGACGAGCCCGAATTACCCTAACCTTATCTTCCGTCTCTGCCACCAACTCTGGACCCAACATCTGACGCTCACCCAGTTCTATCCAACAGGTAGGAGTACGGCATTTCCGACCATACAGCGCCTCATATGGTGCCATCTGAATACTCGCTTGATAACTATTGTTATAAGCGAATTCTGCCAAAGGTAGGTACTCCTCCCAACTACAACGGAATTTCAAAACACAGCCTCTTAACATATCTTCCAAAACCTGGATTACTCTCTCAGATTGTCCATCAGACTGTAGGTGAAAAGCCGTGCTGAAATTTAACTTCGTACCCAACGCCTGATGTAAGGCCTTCCAGAATCTCGACATGAACCGGGGATCTCTATCTGAGATAATGGACACAGGTACTCCATGCAACCGCACTATCTCAGCTATATACAGCTTGGCTAACCTTTGAAGCGAGTAGTCAACCCTTACCTCACCCAAACTGAGTCCTTCTTACTAGGTGTAAGAGGTAATCCACTGACAAAATCCATAGTGATCCTCTCCCACTTCCACTGTGGAATATTCACCGGCTGAAGTAACCCAGACGGTAACTGATGTTCCGCCTTGACCTGCTGACACGTCAGACATTTACCCACAAACTCAGTTACCTCCCGCTTCAGACCTGACCACAAAAACTGCTCTTTTAAATCCCGATACATCTTGCTACCTCCAGGATGCATAGCATATGGGCTGCTATATGCGTCCCGAAGAATCTTTTGCCTCAACTCTACACTCTTCGGCATATAAGCTCTCCCTTGAAAACACAATACTCCATCACTTGACAAACTATAATCCTCTAAACCACCATTCTGAACCTGCAACCTCCGATCATTCAAACCATCATCCTCTGACTGTTTCTCCTTGATCTGATCTAACCAAGTCGGCTTGACTTGTAATTCAGCCAAAAGACTCCCATCGTCATACAAGCTAAGACGAGCAAACATCGATCTTAAGTCAGATACAACCTTACGGCTCAATGCATCTGCTACCACGTTAGCCTTACCCGGATGGTACTCGATAGAGCAATCGTAGTCCTTCAGCAACTCAATCCACCTCCGCTGCCTTAGATTTAAATCTTTTTACGTCAGGAGGTACTTCAAGCTCTTGTGATCCGAGTACACTACCGACTTCTCTCCATACAGATAGTGCCTCCAAATTTTCAAGGCAAAAACCACAGCAGCTAATTCCAAACCATGTGTCGGGTAGTTACCTTCGTGAGGCCTCAACTGCCGTGACGCATAGGCGACCACCTTTCCTTCTTGCATCAACACACACCCTAAACCAGTATGTGATGCATCACAGTACACAGTGAACTCCTTTCCTGACTCAGGCTGAATCAAGACTGGTGCTTCTGTTAAAAACTTCTTGAGTTTGTCGAAACTCTCTTGCTGCTTCTCAGACCACACAAACAGAACTCCTTTTCTCAGCAACTTGGTCAATGGTGCTGCGATTAAGGAGAAATTTTCCACGAATCTTCTGTAATATCCTGCCAACCCCAGAAAACTTCGGATTTTCGTAACAGACTTTGGTGGTTTCCACTTCAATACTGCCTCAATCTTACTAGGATCCACCCTGATTCCCTCAGCTGAAACAACATGCCCTAAGAAGGTTACCTCCTTAAGCCAGAACTCACACTTGCTGAATTTGGCGTGCAACTGTTTCTCCCTTAGAACTTGTAGAACCACATGAAGGTGTGCGTCATGCTCCTCTTCAGACTTCAAGTACACCAAAATGTCGTCTATAAACACTACAACGAACCGATCCAGATAGGGTTGGAAAACTCGGTTCATCAGGTCCATAAACGCGGCTGGTGCATTTGTCAAACCAAAAGGCATTACCAGAAACTCGTAGTGCCCATACCGAGTACGGAATGCTGTTTTATGGATATCTGCTTCCTTCACCTTAAGCTGATGATATCCCGCTCTAAGGTCGATCTTAGAGAAAACCGATGCACCCTTGAGTTGATCAAACAAATCATCAATCCTGGGCAAGGGATACCGGTTCTTTATTGTCAGCTTGTTCAGCTGTCGATAGTCTATGCACATCATCATCGTTCCATCCTTCTTCTTGACAAAAAGCACTGGAGCTCCCCAGGGCGATACACTCGGTCGGATGAACCTTCTATCCAACAACTCCTGGATCTGAGCCTTCAACTCCACTAATTCTTTCGGTGCCATCTGATACGGAGCTATAGATACTGGCGCGGTTCCGGGTAACAAATCTATACCAAACTCAACCTCACGATCAGGAGGTAGACTCGGGAGTTCTTCTGGAAACACATCAACATATTCCCTTACAGTCCGCACATCCCTAATAGCTGTATCCTTAGCTTCCAAAGCACGAACATGCACTATATATGCCTCACAGCCCTTCCTAACCATCTTTTCCGCCTTTAATGCCGAAACCAGATTAGATAGGTAATCTCTCCTCTTACCTATCATCACCACCTCCTCTCCATTCACGGTCTTTAACACCATGCGCTTAGCTGTGCAATCTAGGCTAGCTTGATATTTTACTAGCCAATCCATCCCGAGAATCAGATCGAACTCCCTAAACGGTAGTTCCATCAAGTCAGCCAAGAACACGACCCCTTGGAGTTCTAGGGTACATCCCTATAGAATTCACTTACTTCTACAGAGTGACCCAGAGGGCTTAACACAGTCATCTTCTTAGAAGTAAGCTCAAAGTCTAGATTCAGAGTTTTCACTACGCTACTAGCAATGTATGAGTGAGTCGAGCCAACATCAATCAAGGTGCTATAGGGTACTCCAAAGATAAAAACATACCGGTTATAACGTCCAGTGCGTCGCTCTCTTCTTGACGCCTCGCGGCATAGACCAAACCAGGTTGCCTAGCTTCAGTACCACCGGTACCTCCATTCGATGTCCCACGACCTCTGCCAGCACCATTACCTCCCCTTCTTGCAGCATGACCTCTCGGCGGCTGCTGGTTATCCCTCCTATTCAGTGGACGCTCCTGACCCTCAGACCTCAGCCTAGCTGCCTTTTTCGGACAGTCCCTAACTCGATGTGTCACGGACCCACATTCGAAACATCCCCGATTACCATTCCAACACTCCCCCGTATGAGACTTTCCACACCGAGCACACCGCAGCAGACCTAGCGGCTTGATCTGACCCACCATACCTTGTCCTCTTCTGCTGATTCCCAGAAAACCTCGAAGATCCGGAGCTCCTCTTATTCCAGCTCCTATCCTGATTTCGTCTAAAAGACTGTCTTACTCCTTCAGCAACTTTAGCCTTCTCTACTAGAACAGCAAACTCCCGTTCCTTTTGCGGAGTTATCATCATCCTCAGCTCATCCCTCAGCCCATCCTCGAATCTGACACAGCGTTCATACTCAGTACCCACAATACCACGAGCATACCTACTCAATCGGAGAAATTCAGCCTCATATTCTGCCACCATCTTATTACCCTGAACCAGGTTCAAGAAAGCTTTCTGTTGCTCATCCACGTAGCTAGCTCCTATGTATTTCCTCTGGTAGGCTGCCCTAAAGAATTCCCATGTGAGGTCCTCCGCCATCGCTCCATCCCTTACGGTGAGCCACCACCGGTATGCCTCATCCCGAAGTAGAGAGATTATACCCTTCAGTTTTTCTTCAGCTGAAAAATCCAGGTCATCCATGATCCTCTCGGTTGATTCCAGCCAATACTCCGCCGTACTGGGCGCCACACTGGATACACCCCGAAATATCTCTGCCCCATTCGCTCGGAGTCGCTCAGGTACCGATTTTCGAGCTCCTGTACCTCTACCTGCCCCAGCCATCATTTTTAGAACTCGCAGCACAGCCTGCGATACTGACTCGCCTCCCGTCTGATCCTGTTGTCCAACACCAAAAGTTGGGGGTGGTGGTGGAGGTGGTATTTCATTATCAGATCCCTGGCCCGACCTAACGGGTTCTGACACAGCCATCCTGCCTCTACCGCGTCCCCGACAGCCACGTGCTCTAGAACTCATCTCTTATCGCGTAATCTGTCTAAAAAGTTTTATGAGTTAGTCATTGTTTCACTGGTTATTAGCGAAGAAATTTTATGAACGAAGTTTAAGAGTTGTTCTTTCGATCAAACAAGTTTCGAGTCTTCTATTCTAATTCAAAGATCACATTCACTTATTCCATCACCTTTTTGTCCCATTTCTAGCCCGGGGGTATTTTCGTCATTTGCCTTACAGGGTTATTTTGGTAATAAACCAGGGTAAATTTATAAATCTTAATAAATCAAGGGTATTTCAGAAATTGTAAGACTTGGGGGTTCTTTTTGAGAATTTGTCTTCCAAATTGGTAGTGTTGCAAAAATTTTGAAAACCGGGGTTATTTTGGTAATTTTGTAAGTTAGGGGCAATTTCGTAATTTTCCAAAATCATGGCATTTTTGATATTTTGCAAATTAGGGGTTTTGGGTATGTTTGTAAAATAAGAAAAATTTTGTTGAATTTGGGGGTAGCTTAGTAATTTTTAGAAACCAGGGGCATTTTTGTAAGTTTACCTCTAGGGGTATTTTTGAAATTTCCATAAATCGAAAATTTTTCGAAAAAAATTTTTGTAAAATAATGCTCACAAGTTTAAGGGAAATTTTTAAAAGTTTTAAAACTAGAGTTTTTATAAAAATACGGCTAGTTCCCTTTCGGGTTTTAGTTATTGGGTTTAGCCTATGAACAAGTCCTCTCGATTAGGGTGAACCGAAGCTACGCACCAGGTAGGATTCCTACGAAGAGGAGGTGAGTCACTAGGACTACTTAAATACCAGGCTCTTCCGGATCCAATCCTAGACATGCGCACAAGGGTTACCACATCCTAACTCGGCGACTTAGTCATAGGTTTGTTTAATTAGGCAATTAAAAGTCTTATGCGATTGTTGGGGTAAACTAGTCCTAGGGTTCACATACCTTTCATACTATCTACGTTCCATTTCTACCCCTTTTACAGATAATAATTCATACGGAGGTTAGAAATACTTACCCGAGCGGATTGGTGCCGGAGACTCGATGCCATGATGTTCAAAATAAAACCATTTTCATAATATTTCACAGAGGCCTATCAAGAAAACATTTTTGGGCCTTGGGCCCCCACAACCGAGTTTTGAACCGGGCTCTGATACCAAATTTTGTAACACCCCAAACCCGGCCCATGAGCCTTGACCGGATCTGGTATGTCACAGAGTAAAAACGTTTTGAAGGATTTTGATTACTGGTAAAAATCTGAAAATTTTGGTGAGATTATAAAACGGTGTCTATTAAAACTCAGGTGGGATTGATTTTTTTTTATAAGCATGGTCGAGTTGAAACCTTTGAAAACATTGGATCATTTTGAATTTTTTTTTTAAACATCAGAGTTATTGCTAACTTGGTAAGTTTTTGCTACCCGATGGTAACATCCTTGAAAACGCGTACGAGTACTTATTTTGAAAACGTTAATTTTAACCGATTGATTTAACAGTTTATAAGTTCATTAGCAATATAATAGAAGTAAAGTAAAAGCGACTACTTAAACATCCAAAATAATAACTATCGGCCATATTACAAACCAAACCAAAATTTAGTAAATAATAAACTTTAACAGTGCGAAATAAAATTTCAATCCAAGGAACAAGCATGGCCGCCTCGAGTCCTTTCCGGCTCCATCTCCGCGATCTACTCACCTGCAAAAATGATATGGGAAGGGGTGAGTCACCAAGACTCAGTGTATAAATCCCCAACCCGAAAATGCAACTCATACACAAGATATTAGTAAGACATGCAAACATGCAACCCAAGCTAGCCATCCATACTCCTTTTTCTACCCCGTGTGGTCAAAACCACTGGTGGTCAAAACCACTGGTGACCGAAGTCAAAAATATATCAAGTGATGGGGCCAACCCATCGTGTGGTCAAAACCACTGATGACCATAGGTCACAATATCAACATGTGGTCAAAACCACTGGTGGTCAAAACCATTGGTGACCGAAGTCACAAATATCAATATGTGGTCAAAACCACTGGTGGTACCAAACCACTGGGACTTAGTCACAAATTATATCAACGGTGTGGTCAAAACCACTGGTGGTCAAAACCACTGGTGACCGAAGTCACAAATAAATCTGATGGGGCCCACCCATCGTGTGGTCAAAACCACTGGTGACAGTCCATAGAGATCATCTCCCTCCTCTCATCAATCCCACCACCATCATGCTCACATAACAAGTATCATGATCCCATATATCATGCATTTATATATAGCATAGTATTTAACAGCATATGATGGCGTACACAACATACATCATAGATCAAGTAATAGGGGACTTACCCGACATCCAAGCTTATGCCCACAAGGCAAAAATTTACTACACGAGAGGTTATATAGCAATAATAGGCAGTCTATGCTAATAAAGTGTGTAAGAGTTTACACACCTGTTCAACCAAAGATCTAAGGAGAAATCTCGAGTCTATGCGATATTACAAAAATCTCGAACGTATTCCTTTACTCCTCCTACAGTCGGTCACTATGGTTAGTGCTAAAAAGTCTCATTCGGCTAAACTAACAATCCCAAAGGATCAATCGCACTCAAAACAAAATATGGCCCTAGGCCGAATCTTTATTAGCACTTACCAGAGCGATTTGAAATCTCGAAAGCCTCCGATTTCCCCTTGGCCGATTTGCCCCTAGAACCATAGTGTACACTCGGTTACACATAAATACCAAAAAAAATGGCCTTTGGCCGAATATGCTCAACCATTTTCCATACTTACCGAAATCCCAAAGTTGTCACTTGACTTGTCGAGATCCCTACCAAGAATATTTGTTAGAATCGGCATGCACACTTATATCCATAATTAAGGCCCTTGGCCGAATGGCATAATGCCTTACCTCGAAGAATAGATTCCCGAGAGGCTCCTCTAGTGTTCCTTGGTGTCGGCTACACACAAAATTCCATATTAAGACGCTTGTACACATTCGGTCGCCCATACCAAGGCTTACTCTCAAGCTTTTGGCACACCTTAAGGGAAGAGAAGAGAACCCGATTGCTAAAAAGAATACTCACCTTTATTGCTTCCTTGAAGAGACTACAAGTGAAAAGATTCCAGCCATGGCTCCTAAGTGTTGATGAAGATATCCGGCCAACATAAGATGAAGGATAAAACTTTGAGTAACAAGGGGTGATAGATTCGGCCAAGTAAAAACAAATGAAGAAAGGAGTTTTGAAAAATTTCGAGCAAAGGTGGCTAGAGAGAATTCGGCCAAACAAATTGGAAAGAAAGGAAAAACCAATTAATGAAATTCGGCACCTCCCTTGCTAGCTTCAAAACCGACCATGAAGGTCCCTAGGAGCTCCACATTCGGCCAAGAACAATGGCAAGAAAAGAAAGACAAAACAAAGAGTTTTGGCCATGCTTCTATATCTTTTTGTGATAATTTCTATCACCAATTAAAAATAAAACATTGTTTATTAAACTTCCCATCACTAACCCATGCTCCAACAATAATTAAAATAAAAAAAAGAATACTTCCCATACTTCCAACAACATTGAAAACAAAAAAAATAAATTTGGCTTCATCAATATAAGAGCCATGCAGGCCACTAGCTTCTCACGCCGGCAAAAAGAAATAAAATCCCCATGCTGCTGGCCAAAGGTTTCGAACCCAGGACCTGCTGGAGAAACCCCACGCCTCCAGCCACTCTGCTGTGGTGTCCTTTGTGACATAACCCGCCACAATTTCT
This sequence comes from Gossypium australe, assembly GCA_005393395.2. Classification (NCBI taxonomy): domain Eukaryota; kingdom Viridiplantae; phylum Streptophyta; class Magnoliopsida; order Malvales; family Malvaceae; genus Gossypium; species Gossypium australe. The sequence goes on from CM016619.1 coordinate 12,456,029, forward strand.
TTTTTAAGTACTCCCTCTTTAGCTCCCTTGCTTTAACGCCAAACCCAAAAATGAAAGCGTCCTTACGCTTCCATCAGGACTCGAACGCGAGTCCTCGTGCCGCAACCACCTAACACGCCCCACGCCACTTTACCACTTTGACTTTCATGTCCATCAACGCTCGAAAAATCCTTTTGAAGCCTCCTTAACTCCTTAACGCCAACTTGCAAAAATAAAACATGCCTATGCCGCGCCCAAGACTCGAACTCCAGACCTGATATGGTGTTATTTCCAGGCCTTAAGTAGCGCCTTGCAGCCACTTTACCAAGGCCTGCTTTATGCTAAGAACGCCTACAATTTTACCTTAAGGCTTCCCTAGCCCAATTCCCCTTTTAACGCCAAAAATTAAAACTCTCCTATGCTATCACCCAGACTCGAACCGCTTACCTCCTGAAGCCCCCTTGCACCCTAGCGCCCCAAGCCATTCTACCAGCTACTTCCTTGTGTCAATCTACTTCAAATATTTCTCTTAACCCCTATCTCAGCCCTAAGCCCTAAGCCCGACCTAACCCGGGGCTATGACTAGACCCTAAAACAAGTCAAATGAGCATAGTATTCCATCTCTTCGAGCATGTGAAAATAACAAAAATAATAAAATTACGAACAACCCTTAATTCGGGATGTTACAGTTCTACCCCCTTAAAAATAATTTCGTCCTCGAAATTACCTGGATCAGAAGAGTTGGGGGTATTGCTGCCGCATCACATCCTCGGGTTCCCATGTGACCTCTTCCGTACTATGGTTCCGTCATAACACCTTTACCAATGGTACCGACTTCCTCCTCAGAACTTTGACATCTCGATCCAAAATCTGTACCGGCTCCTCCTTAAAAGACAAGTCCGCGTTCACCTGAATATCCGTAACCGGCACAATGTGTGATGGATCTGACCGATAGCACCTAGGCATTGACACATGGAAGACGTCATGAATCTGACTGCCGGCAATTCGAGCTGGTAAGCTACTGGACCCACGCGTTTCAACACTGTGTACGGCCCGATGAACCTAGGGCTTAGCTTGCCCTTCCGGCCAAACCTCAGCACCTTCTTCCAATGGTAAGTTTTTGCTACCCGATGGTAACATCCTTGAAAACGCGTACGAGTACTTATTTTGAAAACGTTACTTTTAACCGATTGATTTAACAGTTTATAAGTTCATTAGCAATATAATAGAAGTAAAGTAAAAGTGACTACTTAAACATCCAAAATAATAACTATCGGCCATATTACAAACCAAACCAAAATTTAGTAAATAATAAACTTTAACGGTGCGAAATAAAATTTCAATCCAAGGAACAAGCATGGCCGCCTCGAGTCCTTTCCGGCTCCATCTCCGCGATCTACTCACTTGCAAAAATGATATGGGAAGGGGTGAGTCACCAAGACTCAGTGTATAAATCCCCAACCCGAAAATGCAACTCATACACAAGATATTAGTAAGACATGCAAACATGCAACCTAAGCTAGCCATCCATACTCCTTTTTCTACCCCGTGTGGTCAAAACCACTGGTGACCGAAGTCACAAATATATCAAGTGATGGGGCCAACCCATCGTGTGGTCAAAACCACTGCTGACCATAGGTCACAATATCAACATGTGGTCAAAACCACTGGTGGTCAAAACCATTGGTGACGGAAGTCACAAATATCAATATGTGGTCAAAACCACTGGTGGTACCAAACCACTGGGACTTAGTCACAAATTATATCAACGGTGTGGTCAAAACCACTGGTGGTCAAAACCACTAGTGACCGAAGTCACAAATAAATCTGATGGGGCCCACCCATCGTGTGGTCAAAACCACTGGTGACAGTCCATAGAGATCATCTCCTTCCTCTCATCAATCTCACCATCATCATGCTCACATAACAAGTATCATGATACCATATATCATGCATTTATATATAGCATAGTATTTAACAGCATATGATGGCGTACACAACATACATCATAGATCAAGTAATAGGGGACTTACCCGACATCCAAGCTTATGCCCACAAGGCAAAAATTTACTACACGAGAGGTTATATTGCAATATAATAGGCAGTCTATGCTAATAGAGTGTGTAAGAGTTTACACACCTGTTCAACCAAAGATCTAAGGAGAAATCTCGAGTCTATGCGATATTACAAAAATCTCGAACGTATTCCTTTACTCCTCCTACAGTCGGTCACTATGGTTAGTGCTAAAAAGTCTCATTCGGCTAAACTAACAATCCCAAAGGATCAATCGCACTCAAAACAAAATATGGCCCTAGGCCGAATCTTTATTAGCACTTACCAGAGCGATTTGAAATCTCGAAAGCCTCCGATTTCCCCTTGGCCGATTTGCCCCTAGAACCATAGTGTACACTCGGTTACACATAAATACCAAAAAAAATGGTTTTTGGCCGAATATGCTCAACCATTTTCCATACTTATCGAAATCTCGAAGTTGTCACTTGACTTGTCGAGATCCCTACCAAGAATATTTGTTAGAATCGGCATGCACACTTATATCCATAATTAAGGCCCTTGGCCGAATGGCATAATGCCTTACCTCGAAGAATAGATTCCCGAGAGGCTCCTCTAGTGTTCCTTGGTGTCGGCTACACACAAAATTCCATATTAAGACGCTTGTACACATTCGGTCGCCCATATCAAGGCTTATTCTCAAGCTTTTGGCACACCTTAAGGGAAGAGAAGAGAACCCGATTGCTAAAAAGAATACTCACCTTTATTGCTTCCTTGAAGAGACTACAAGTGAAAAGATTCCAGCCATGGCTCCTAAGTGTTGATGAAGATATCCGGCCAACATAAGATGAAGGATAAAATTTTGAGTAACAAGGGGTGATAGATTCGGCCAAGTAGAAACAAATGAAGAAAGGAGTTTTGAAAAATTTTGAGCAAAGGTGGCTAGAGAGAATTCGGCCAAACAAATTGGAAAGAAAGGGAAAACCAATTAATGAAATTCGGCACCTCCCTTGCTAGCTTCAAAACCGACCATGAAGGTCCCTAGGAGCTCCACATTCGGCCAAGAACAATGGCAAGAAAAGAAAGACAAAACAAAGAGTTTTGGCCATGCTTCTATATCTTTTTGTGATAATTTCTATCACCAATTAAAAATAAAACATTGTTTATTAAACTTTCCATCACTAACCCATGCTCCAACAATAATTAAAAAAAAAAAAAAAAGAATACTTCCCATACTTCCAACAACATTGAAAACAAAAAAAATAAATTTGGCTTCATCAGTATAAGAGCCATGCAGGCCACTAGCTTCTCACGCCGGCAAAAAGAAATAAAATCCCCATGCTGCTGGCCAAAGGTTTCGAACCCAGGACCTGCTGGAGAAACCCCACGCCTCCAGCCACTCTGCTGTGGTGTCCTTTGTGACATAACCCGCCACAATTTCTTTTTTAAGTACTCCCTCTTTAGCTCCCTTGCTTTAACGCCAAACCCAAAAATGAAAGCGTCCTTACGCTTCCATCAGGACTCGAACGCGAGTCCTCGTGCCGCAACCACCTAACACGCCCCACGCCACTTTACCACTTTGACTTTCATGTCCATCAACGCTCGAAAAATCCTTTTGAAGCCTCCTTAACTCCTTAACGCCAACTTGCAAAAATAAAACATGCCTATGCCGCGCCCAAGACTCGAACTCCAGACCTGATATGGTGTTATTTCCAGGCCTTAAGTAGCGCCTTGCAGCCACTTTACCAAGGCCTGCTTTATGCTAAGAACGCCTACAATTTTACCTTAAGGCTTCCCTAGCCCAATTCCCCTTTTAACGCCAAAAATTAAAACTCTCCCATGCTATCACCCAGACTCGAACCGCTTACCTCCTGAAGCCCCCTTGCACCCTAGCTCCCCAAGCCATTCTACCAGCTACTTCCTTGTGTCAATCTACTTCAAATATTTCTCTTAACCCCTATCTCAGCCCTAAGCCCTAAGCCCGACCTAACCCGGGGCTATGACTAGACCCTAAAACAAGTCAAATGAGCATAGTATTCCATCTCTTCGAGCATGTGAAAATAACAAAAATAATAAAATTACGAACAACCCTTAATTCGGGATGTTACAGTTCTACCCCCTTAAAAATAATTTCGTCCTCGAAATTACCTGGATCAGAAGAGTTGGGGGTATTGCTGCCGCATCACATCCTCGGGTTCCCATGTGACCTCTTCCGTACTATGGTTCCGTCATAACACCTTTACCAATGGTACCGACTTCCTCCTCAGAACTTTGACATCTCGATCCAAAATCTGTACCGGCTCCTCCTTAAAAGACAAGTCCGCGTTCACCTGAATATCCGTAACCGGCACAATGTGTGATGGATCTGACCGATAGCACCTAGGCATTGACACATGGAAGACGTCATGAATCTGACTGCCGGCAATTCGAGCTGGTAAGCTACTGGACCCACGCGTTTCAACACTGTGTACGGCCCGATGAACCTAGGGCTTAGCTTGCCCTTCCGGCCAAACCTCAGCACCTTCTTCCAATGGTAAGTTTTTGCTACCCGATGGTAACATCCTTGAAAACGCGTACGAGTACTTATTTTGAAAACGTTACTTTTAACCGATTGATTTAACAGTTTATAAGTTCATTAGCAATATAATAGAAGTAAAGTAAAAGTGACTACTTAAACATCCAAAATAATAACTATCGGCCATATTACAAACCAAACCAAAATTTAGTAAATAATAAACTTTAACGGTGCGAAATAAAATTTCAATCCAAGGAACAAGCATGGCCGCCTCGAGTCCTTTCCGGCTCCATCTCCGCGATCTACTCACTTGCAAAAATGATATGGGAAGGGGTGAGTCACCAAGACTCAGTGTATAAATCCCCAACCCGAAAATGCAACTCATACACAAGATATTAGTAAGACATGCAAACATGCAACCTAAGCTAGCCATCCATACTCCTTTTTCTACCCCGTGTGGTCAAAACCACTGGTGACCGAAGTCACAAATATATCAAGTGATGGGGCCAACCCATCGTGTGGTCAAAACCACTGCTGACCATAGGTCACAATATCAACATGTGGTCAAAACCACTGGTGGTCAAAACCATTGGTGACGGAAGTCACAAATATCAATATGTGGTCAAAACCACTGGTGGTACCAAACCACTGGGACTTAGTCACAAATTATATCAACGGTGTGGTCAAAACCACTGGTGGTCAAAACCACTAGTGACCGAAGTCACAAATAAATCTGATGGGGCCCACCCATCGTGTGGTCAAAACCACTGGTGACAGTCCATAGAGATCATCTCCTTCCTCTCATCAATCTCACCATCATCATGCTCACATAACAAGTATCATGATACCATATATCATGCATTTATATATAGCATAGTATTTAACAGCATATGATGGCGTACACAACATACATCATAGATCAAGTAATAGGGGACTTACCCGACATCCAAGCTTATGCCCACAAGGCAAAAATTTACTACACGAGAGGTTATATTGCAATATAATAGGCAGTCTATGCTAATAGAGTGTGTAAGAGTTTACACACCTGTTCAACCAAAGATCTAAGGAGAAATCTCGAGTCTATGCGATATTACAAAAATCTCGAACGTATTCCTTTACTCCTCCTACAGTCGGTCACTATGGTTAGTGCTAAAAAGTCTCATTCGGCTAAACTAACAATCCCAAAGGATCAATCGCACTCAAAACAAAATATGGCCCTAGGCCGAATCTTTATTAGCACTTACCAGAGCGATTTGAAATCTCGAAAGCCTCCGATTTCCCCTTGGCCGATTTGCCCCTAGAACCATAGTGTACACTCGGTTACACATAAATACCAAAAAAAATGGTTTTTGGCCGAATATGCTCAACCATTTTCCATACTTATCGAAATCTCGAAGTTGTCACTTGACTTGTCGAGATCCCTACCAAGAATATTTGTTAGAATCGGCATGCACACTTATATCCATAATTAAGGCCCTTGGCCGAATGGCATAATGCCTTACCTCGAAGAATAGATTCCCGAGAGGCTCCTCTAGTGTTCCTTGGTGTCGGCTACACACAAAATTCCATATTAAGACGCTTGTACACATTCGGTCGCCCATATCAAGGCTTATTCTCAAGCTTTTGGCACACCTTAAGGGAAGAGAAGAGAACCCGATTGCTAAAAAGAATACTCACCTTTATTGCTTCCTTGAAGAGACTACAAGTGAAAAGATTCCAGCCATGGCTCCTAAGTGTTGATGAAGATATCCGGCCAACATAAGATGAAGGATAAAATTTTGAGTAACAAGGGGTGATAGATTCGGCCAAGTAGAAACAAATGAAGAAAGGAGTTTTGAAAAATTTTGAGCAAAGGTGGCTAGAGAGAATTCGGCCAAACAAATTGGAAAGAAAGGGAAAACCAATTAATGAAATTCGGCACCTCCCTTGCTAGCTTCAAAACCGACCATGAAGGTCCCTAGGAGCTCCACATTCGGCCAAGAACAATGGCAAGAAAAGAAAGACAAAACAAAGAGTTTTGGCCATGCTTCTATATCTTTTTGTGATAATTTCTATCACCAATTAAAAATAAAACATTGTTTATTAAACTTTCCATCACTAACCCATGCTCCAACAATAATTAAAATAAAAAAAAAAAAGAATACTTCCCATACTTCCAACAACATTGAAAACAAAAAAAATAAATTTGGCTTCATCAGTATAAGAGCCATGCAGGCCACTAGCTTCTCACGCCGGCAAAAAGAAATAAAATCCCCATGCTGCTGGCCAAAGGTTTCGAACCCAGGACCTGCTGGAGAAACCCCACGCCTCCAGCCACTCTGCTGTGGCGTCCTTTGTGACATAACCCGTCACAATTTCTTTTTAAGCACTCCCTCTTTAGCTCCCTTGCTTTAACGCCAAACCCAAAAATGAAAGCGTCCTTGCGCTTCCATCAGGACTCGAACGCGAGTCCTCGTGCCGCAACCACCTAACACGCCCCACGCCACTTTACCACTTTGACTTTCATGTCCATCAACGCTCGAAAAATCCTTTTGAAGCCTCCTTAACCCCTTAACGCCAACTTGCAAAAATAAAACATGCCTATGCCGCACCCAAGACTCGAACTCCAGACCTGATATGGCGTTATTTCCAGGCCTTAAGTAGCGCATTGCAGCCACTTTACCAAGGCCTGTTTATGCTAAGAACACCCACAATTTTACCTTAAGGCTTCCCTGGCCCAATTCCCCTTTTAACGCCAAAAATTAAAACTCTCACATGCTATCACCCAGACTCGAACCCCTTACCTCCTGAAGCCCCCTTGCACCCTAGCGCCCCAAGCCATTCTACCAGCTGCTTCCTTGTGTCAATCTACTTCAAATATTTCTCTTAACCCCTATCTCAGCCCTAAGCCCTAAGCCCGACCTAACCCAGGGCTATGACTAGACCCTAAAACAAGTCAAATGAGCATAGTATTCCATCTCTTCGAGCATGTGAAAATAACAAAAATAATAAAATTGCGAACAACCCCTAATTCGAGATGTTACAGGGTGGACCGGAAACTCGTTGACAATGCTGTTAGAGTTTCTGCAAGAAATGTTCCCGTTTGCAAAAATCCCTCAATCTTCCAAAGACATGAAGAAATTGATAAAGGATTTGGGCCTTGGCTACAACAAAATTCATAGTTGCCCAAATGACTGCATGTTGTATTGGGGCGACCAGATAAACCAACAGTGCTGTCATGTATGCGGTCAATCCCGTTGGATTAATAGAAATACAGAGGATGGTAACGAGGATGAACACGATACACAGTCAAGGAAGCAGCCAGTTAAGATTTTGCGGTATTTTCTGCTAATACCAAGGCTTCAACGGCTTTTCATGTCGTCGAAGACAGCTGAATTAATGACGTGGCACTGTGATGGACGAACCGATGATGGACTGTTAAGGCATCCTGCAGATTCTTTAGCTTGGAAATCATTTGACTCAAAATTTCCAAGCTTTGCAAGCGATCCTCAGAGTGTGAGGCTGGGGCTAGCAGCTGATGGATTTAACCCTTACAAAATCATGAGCACTGCGTACAGTACTTGGCCGGTGGTGCTTGTTCCTTATAATTTACCTCCGTAGGTTTGCATGAAACAATCATCCTTTATCTTGTCTATAATTATCCCTGGAGAGAAAGGGCCCGGTAATGATATTGACATATATTTGCAGCCACTTATTGAAGAGTTAAAACAATTATGGGCTGGTGTTGAGACATACGATGTATTGAGAAAGGAGAACTTCAATTTACGTGTGGCTTTGATGTGGACTATCAATGACTTCCCGGCGTACGCCAGTCTATCTGGTTGGAGTACCAAGGGACGTTATGCTTGTCCTTGTTGTGCTGCGCAGACATGTTCTCAATGGTTATATAATGGGAAGAAGTTTTCTTACATGGGGCATCGACGGTGGTTACCGAAAAATCTATTTTTAGATTTCAGAGTACTCAGTTTGACGATACTGAAGAGTTCGGAGGAGCTCCTTCGCAGACCGGTGGATCCAAAATATTGTTCATGTTGAAAGGTATGAATTTTATTTCTGGGAAGATGAATCAACTGGCCAACCCGCAAAGAAATAGAAGAAGAAGGGATGAATCTGATGATGAATCTGACGATGAAGATGATCCTAATGAGGCAGACTTGTGGAAAAAAAGAAGTATTTTTTTGAGTTGCCTTATTGGGAGCATCAGATATTACGCCATAATCTTGATGTCATGCATATTGAGAAAAATGTCTGCGAGAACATCATTGGGACTATTTTGAATGTCGATGGAAAATCGAAATACAATCTTCAAAGTCGACTTGATTTAGTTCACATGGGAATTCGGCGTGAGCTTCATCCCCAAGCACTTCCGAATATGAAATATCAGTTGCCGCCTGCTATTTTTTCAATGTCGAAGACAGAGAAAGAAGTGTTCTGTACAGTGTTGAAGGATATAAAGGTCTCGGATGCTTATGCATCAAATATATCTCGATGTGTGAGTCTTAAGGATCGAAGACTATATGGCTTAAAATCGCATGACTATCACATCTTGATGCAAGAGTTACTGCCAGTTGCTATGCGATGTTGTATGTCGAAAAAGGTGACGTCTTGCTTAATTGAACTGTCCAATATAATGAAAGGCATTTGTGGTAAAGTTTTGGATCTTCAAGAACTTGAGACACTACAAGATCGAGCTGCACTGACTTTATACAATCTGGAGAAGATCTTCCCGCCTGCCTTCTTCACAATTATGGTGCACTTGTTAATTCATCTCCCACGTGAAGTAATACTTGGTAGACCCGTTTTCTATCGATAGATGTATCTCATTGAAAGGTCTTAATTTATTTGCAAATTATTCCTTCATTCACCTAAATGCCATTAGTTGCAACTTTTGATAATGTTCTATACCGTGTTTAGGTTCCTATCCAAATTGAAGTCTTACTGCCGCAATAAACGTTATCCGGAAGGATCAATTGCCGAAGGCTACTTGGTAGAGGAATGTATGACTTTTTGTTCGAGGTATTTAGAAGATGTTGAAACAAGAATAAATAGACCAAGTAGAAATGCTGGGCTCACAGATCATAACTTGGCCGAAACTTATTTTTTCAAAGTTTCGGAGAACCAATCGGCAAAGTCGAAATTGCAGAATTAGATGATAGATCGTGGTTCCAAGGACATCGATATGTTCTTTTTCATTATGAGTCAATGGAACCATTACGCAAGTAAGTTCTAGAGTTTGATAAATATTCATCAATTATAATTTATCTGTCTTCTAACAAAATAAACTTGTTTTAACGTAGTGAGTACAAACAAATATTGAGAGGTCGTTCATGGTCCCGACGATTACAACAACGAGAAATTAATAAGTTGTTCGCAGAATCATTTCATGAATGGTTAAGCCAAACGGTATGCAATTGAAGTTTTCATTGTCAAGTGATAATGTTTTCTCATAACATTTATAATTACTCAATTTTCTTTCGATTCAATAGGTTTGGAGTTGGAATGAAGTAAATGACGAAGTTAAATGGCTATCGCAAGGTCCAAATAGAATAGTGAAAAGATATAGTGCATTCCTCATCAACGGATTCAGATTTCATACAAAGTATCGTGAGAGATTGAGGAGAACCCAAAATTGTGGAATTGTTGTTAATTCTTCAATTACAAGTTATGCTAGTGCTAGGGACAATAATCCTGTCGAGGGGAATGTGGAGTATTACGGACTTCTTACTGACATAGTTGAGTTGGATTATTATGGCAGATGGAAAGTTGTCTTATTTTGAGGAGATTAGGCTGATGTGAATACGGCTCGCGGAATTAAAAACGATCAATATGGTTTTACAATGGTGAATTTTTCTCGACTGATTCACTCTGGAGAACAATTGATGGACGAACCGTATATATTTTCTTCTCAAGTGAAACAAGTTTTTTACTCAAAAGATCCAACTGATGAGGGTTGGTACGTTGTACTCCGGAACACCCCTAGAGACTTGTTTGACATGGGCAATGGAAGTAGAGATGACATAATCGAAAGATCAGAAACTCTGCCTTTTCCAGAACAAAACTTAAATGAAAATATCCCTAGTACTAGTCAACAATTTCAATGGGTTCGTCAGGATGTGGACGAAGATATTTATGAAATATGATGTAGTAAGATTTTACGATTTATTATTTATATGTAATATTATAATTTTAATGTTGGTCATGTTATATAATTTAACTATTTTAAATGTCCTATTATTGTTGTTATTTGTTACTAAAATTTTGAACTATTTTATGTGTATTGCAGGAAAAATGCCTAGAAGACGATTACGAGAATTAAATATTATCCACGATACTCCAAATCCAGAAGAAGCAAATAGTGAACAGCAAACAGTTGTTGGATCTTCTAGTCTGCCAGACATAGATGACGAGCCTGGAGATTTTGAAAGTAATGTTAAGTTTATTTTACATGCATGTTGAATTTTATTATTGATTCATTTTTCAATTTTAATAATATAATATAACATTTTTCAGCTGAAGGTGGTGGGACGCGCAGAGGTCGGGGACGTACATTACTTAAAGATTTATACGACTTAGAGCCTACCGACCGTGTTAAAGTAAGGAGAAACAATCATGGCTAGCCTATTGGATCTGAAGCTCGACTGTTAGCAGGCTATTTGGGCATTATAGCACGAAATGCCAATATGTTGCCCATTAACTACGAACCATGACATCACATGCCTGATGCCAACAAAAATCAGGCTCTCGATAATATTAAGGTAACAAAACGTGAACGTAATTTATAATACTTTAACTTTCATTTATATTAACTTTTTAAACTTTTTTTGTTCAGGGTAGATTTGCTTTAGAGGTTTCCGATGACTATGTTAAGAAGACATTAGGTAAAAAATGGAGAGATAATAAAAGCACGCTAAAAAAATAATATTTTAAGAAAGACATAAGCCTCGACAAAAAATTGCGAAATGTCCCGCCGGGAATGTTGAGGTACCAATGGGAAGATCAAGTTAGATTCTGAAATTCAAAGAAAGGAGAGGTATTACGTACTTGTAAAGTCTTATAAAATTTTTGGTTTATCGTATTTACTATATACATAATTCAAATTCCATTATGTAGGACCGTGAGCGAGTTGGAATAAGCAGCAGACAGAAACAAAAATTCACGCACACGGCAGGTTCCAGAAGTTTTGCTTGTGTAGCTGAGGCCGAGGTATTATAATTTATTAATTCTGTCAAATATTAACGACTTTATACTATTAAATTATATTTTTTTCTGCTACAATGTAGGAAGCTTTGTCTAGTCAAAAAGTTGGACGCCTTCAACTTTTTGACATTATGCATAGGAAGAAGGATGGATCTCCGATGACATCCGAAGCTGCAGAAATTATGGTATATTTACTTAATTAAATTTGATTTATTATAAATATTTCTATTGCTTAATTATAATAGTTTAATTCATCGTTTGTAATTTTAAATTTATAATGTTAAGTTATGTTGCATTCCTTCTTATTATATATTTCGTTTCTAACTCTTTTATTGATTTAATAGGATAAACTAAAGGAGAAGAAGGCGGAGTATGAAGCGGCTGCTTCGACTGATAGTTCTGTTAATCTCGAAGAGATTGATAACAGAATTATTACTAATGTTTTGGGTCCTAAAAGGTAAGACTGCTTCGATTGTTAGTTCTGTTAATCTTGAGTATATTTATAACAAAATTATCACTGATGTTTTGGTTCTTAAAAGGTATGGTCGGGTTCGGTGTCAAGGATCTGGTGTTACCCCGACTCAATATTTTGGATCCGGCTCCCAGCAATACATGCCTTCCGGGAGTCAATCTCGTGCTGAAGTTCAGAGACTAAAAGAACAAATAGCTCAGATGCAAGCAAGCATGGTTGAGCAAATTTCTCAACTTAGAGCGGAGGCAGCAGCGAGGGAGGCAGAGGTAGCAGCGAGGGAGGCAGAGCAGAACAGAAAGTATGAAGAACTCCAGCTACAGCTTCAGACTATGATGAAGATGTTCCAACAGTCGCAGAGGCCGCCATCTTAGACATTTGTTTTCTTGTTGTAAGATGATTTTTAACATTGTTACATTTAACATTATTGTAAGATTACTTTCAGTTATAATTCATTCATTAATTTATATCATATATCTTTTATTCATTTTCAAATATCATTTACAATTAATGCATTTGGTGTGATTTTTATGCTACATTTGTTGTTTTGGGTTGCAATTATATACTATATTTGCTATTATTGGTTGGTTTTTAGTGTAGGAAGGGTATGATATTGAGCAAATTGGACATTGCAAAATTGTACAAATTAGCGGCGTTTGTAAAAAAAGCGCCGCTAAAAGTTAGGGTTGTTAGCGGCGTTTGTAAAAAAAAGCGCCAATAAAAGTCCTGATTTTTAGCGGCGTTTTTTCTCATAAACGCCGCTAAATTTTGAGGCGTTTGATTTAACGGCGTTTTTTAGCACCGCAAATACTTTTAGTGGCGCTTATAAACGCCGCTAAAGGCAAAAAAAAATGCCGCTAAAAGTCTGTTTTGCTGTAGTGTCTATAAACTTGAATGCATATGATGTTATGTAATGCAAATGCATGAATGCAAAAGAGGCATCGATTCTGATTCAACTTCATTTTAGAAAACTTTATTAGAAAACAATTTTTTTTACATAAAATGGATTACAGATAAGCTTTCGCCCTAAGTTCTAAAGTCTTAATTTTCCCTAATAACGAAACTAGCTCTTGACTATGATCTGACTATAGCTCATGCTTCATGCTCAATACGTCGGCCTGCGCTGCCAAAGTCTGTAGGTGATCAGCTACCTCTCGAATTTGAACTATGGCTTCCCCCATGAGATAGTCCCGGTTTCTGACTTGACCGTGTAAATGATGGAGCTCTTCCTTCAAATGCTCTTCCCTTATTTCAAGACTCGATCAGAAGTTCAAAACTGTGCAGTGTTGATTCTAACTCTTCAATTTTAGCCTTCATTTCTTCAATCTTGTTCAGGCTTGCCTTTAACTCGATCACGGAATTACGGCTCCGATGGTGATGAAGAGACCGTCCAAGTTCAGCCACTCTAGCTTGTAATTCTCCCTTTTCATTTAAACTTTCTACTAAGTTCTTCTCTAAAGCCTCGTTTCGCGCTTGCATCTCTCGAAACTTTCTCTCCCAATAGTCAGCTTTGGACTTTTCCTCTTGGACCTCTTATCGCCACTGTTTCGAAGTCTTTCCCAATCCAACATTCTTCATCAATAGACGCATTTTCTTGTATTCAGTCTTCAAGCTATCTCGATCTTCCTCAATCTTCCTCTTCTCCTTTCTTACTTTCTCGACTTCTAATTTCTGAGCATCCACATCTAGCTTCAAGTACATCTTCTCTTCTTCTAGCTTCTCTATCTTCTTTCCAAGCTCTAAACTTTGCTTTTCGAAGTCCTGCTTTATAATCTCTAACTTTGATGGGATGATTTGTAAACACTCCTTCAGTGATCGAGCACCCTCCAAACTTGGCTCAAGAATGTTATCATTAATCCTTTTTCCAAAGCACTCTTTATATTCCGGAGTTGCCATCGGTCCTTGAGTCAATATCTTCATACGGCGAGCCTATTTCCACGCCTCAGAAATCTCTCGAATCCTCTTCTTATAATTTTCCCCTTATATGAGAATTCGCTTTGAGCTAACCCATGCGTTACCGGTATGAACTGTCTTGCTTTGTATTACCTTAGTATGAGTAACGGTGCATATCCCACAGCTCCCCAAACTCCAGGCAGAGGTACCCAATCAAAATTTCTGTACCGATAAAGGACTTCGTCGGGAACCAACCAAGAGGCTCTCCACTCAACATCTTCTTCTCGGAGGTTTTGAAGAATTTCCATCCACCTTTCCTCTGATAGATCGTCTCTCCTTGTCGTAGCTGCGGCCTCCTTTAAATGGGAATAACTTTCAGAGAACACTCGGTAAGAAATTCTGTCAACTTTCCAAAAATGGATGTGAAACCAAACCAATAGCAACTGTGCACATCCAATGAATCTACCCTCACAAGCCCTCCGACAAGCATTCAAAGATCTGAATGTCTCAGCTAAAATCACAGGTACAGGCGTGACTCCTTTATTCAGTCGATCGAACAAACCGGTAACCGCTTCGTCCATATGTCGTAATGTTTTGGGGGAAATCACCAACCCATAAATACATAAAGCAAAGACGTCAATCTTCTTCTTTTCATCTGGATGTGTCAGAATCAAGTCCCTCAAACTCACCCAAGGTATGCATTTACCTTCACCTTTTTCTTGAATCCTAGTTGTAACCCACTGTTCACTCATCCCTGTGATACCCATTAATTTTCTCACAAAAGTCAGAACACTGGGAGATCTAAAATAAACCTTGTCGGCTTGGAACTTGGAGCAGCGAAGCAAAGTTGTATATTCCTCTAATGTGGGCACTAAATCTAACACCCCAAAAGTGAAACAACTATAAGCAGAGTTCCAAAACTGAGTCATAGCCTGAAATAGATGCTTATCTACCTTGATGTCCAATAAATAAGGTAGATCACCATAATGACGATAAAAGAGCTATTTTGCCTCATCACCCCATTGAGTCCATATATCCTTGAACTCTCTAAACTTATTCTGCGTAATACTAACGCGAGTAAATTCACAAAGTTCGGATACATACCCGTCAATTAAGATATTCCCCTTCTCTAATTGTGTTTGCTCCGACCAATCGCGAAGAGCTGCATTGTCTCCCACCATATCAAGGAACCCGTTCTCTAAAACCAGCTTTCTAACTTAGAAACTGACCGTGAATCGATACCTCTAGAACAATGAAATGACATGCACAAAAAATGAAACACCACGAATTAGTATCGCAAAATAAAATATAAAGCAAATGAGATAAACACACATATCTGGGTAACTACTAAAATTTAAGATTGCTCTACATAATGTGAGTTCTTAGGGTTTACTATATGCGGTTTAGCTCTAAAGTTGAGGTACCCGAACTAGCAGATTTCTCGATCCTCACCCATTATAGGCTCATATGGATCGAGTTCAGTTCAGGGGAATACATTTCCCTATGGCCATGCGGAAGTGAAAACTTCACGAAGACATAGGTACAGATGTATTCCGGAAACAATCCACTAGCCGATACGGAGGTGAAAACCTCACGAAGGCATAGCTTCTCGCTCCCACTTAAAGGTGTGACCACGACGGCCATGCAGTGCAATGCAGAGAGATATATTCAGAACCACATACGATAAAAGAATCATATTTTTTTAAGAACAAAATTTTAAATTCGAACAAAATGACATGAAATTATCAATTTTAAGGCTTGACTCTCTTTTGATCCCTAGCGGAGTCGCCAAGCTGTCGAAACCATTTTTAAAAGTTTTAAAAAACGGGGTCGACTTTTAAGAAAACGAAAATGGGAGTCGCCACCAATCCTTTTTTATTTAGGTGTGATTGGATCACCTTGCAAAACATTTTATTTTAAAACACTTTTGGTCTACGAAAACAAGAAAACGGGTTCTAGAGTCGGTTACGTATGAGGAAGGGTTAGCACCCTCATATTGCCCAAAAATTGGTACCTAATCGATGAAATCATGTCCAAATGTTTGAAATTTAAAAGTATATAATTTTAAAAACTTTGAACCATTTAAGTTAAAACTTGAGATTCTTTTGTTCCGAGGGAATATAAACATCACATCCAGCACGTTAGGACACGACATTTTAAAACCTTCGTAATCAAAATCATCTCATGATTTACAAAACTAGTCAAAAGGGTATTTAGTTATTTAGCCAAACGGAAAATCGCAACCCAGCATGTTAAGAAACTATTTCCCGAATTTCTAAATACCAAAACATTGCCTTATTTTAAGTTAAAACTTGAGAATCTTTTGTTCCGAAGGAATATAAACATCACATCCAGCACGTTAGGACACGATATTTTAAAACCTTCGTAATCAAAATCATCTCATGGTTTATAAAACTTGTAAAAAGGATATTGAGTTATTTAACCAAATGGAAAATCGCAACCCAGCACGTTAGGGTACTATTTTCAGAATTTTTAAATACCAAAACATTGTCTTATTTTTTAAAAAAAACATTTAGATAAAATGTAGTAATTTTGCAAAAATATATTTTTTATTTTAAATAATAATCTATGTAACAATATTGCATTTATCGAACATAAATATTAAAAGCAATTATAATACATTAACATTTAATTATAGACAATGTAAAATACAACTAAAATAACTACACTATGGTAATCATAAAATAATAAATAAATAAAAGGACATTGTATAAACAAATAAAATGCATAAGGCATATATATATAAATATATATATATATATATATATATATAACAATTAAAAAAATACTAAACAAATATGAACTTTTCATGCAAGATTAAATGATGAATAATTTAACAATGTATAATTTTTTTAAAAAATATATATAACATAATAATTAATAAAAAATATGTGATAATATTAAATAAAATAATAAATAATGAAAATATATGCCTGTATGTAGTACATTAATTATAAAATTATATGCATAATATAAATATAATTAAAATAAATTAATAAAAAATAAAGTTTTATACAATGTAACATAATACTAATAAAAAATAATATATAAATTATTAAATAAGTAAAATAATATATAAATAAAATAAAGATAGTAAAAAAAATATATGTATAAATTTATGCTATTAATAATAAATAAATATTTTAATATAAAAAAATCGAAAAATAAATAAGAAACCTGGACCAAATAATAATAAAAATAAATATAAAGGGATCAAATTATAAATAAAAGTAAATAAATGGACTTAATTATAAAAATGAAAATATGCAGAGGGGTTAAAGGGATAAATCTCCCATTTTTCGAAAACACGCGGATCCTGTTCGGGTCCGGGTCAACGCGCGGGTCATGCTAGGGGAAAACGACGCCATTCCGTTTCGCTTATAAAAGTCATTTTTATTGCCAAAAATTCATTTTAACACCGTTTGTAAAAAAAACTAAAAAATTCTCTGAAATGTTCATTCCCCTCCGCCTGAGCTCCGATCGTCGGTTTTAGGGCCACGCGTCTCACGCGCCTCCATGGCCGGTGGTCGGAGGCCTAAAACGTCTGCTTTTCCTCGCTTTCGAAAGGTAACTGCTTCCCTTTTTACTTTTTTAAACCGTGGTTATATGTACAAATATATATATATGAAAAAAATAAAAATAAAAAAAAAACGACAGAATAAAAGGAGAATCACCTAAAAAAAACTCTGCTTTTATTGATTTATGTTTCTGTGAATATCTCCGTTCCTATTTCCCTGTATATTTTGTTTTGCTCTTTCTGTATATTTGCCTTTTTTTCTCTGTCTGCGTGTTCATCTACTTTTTTTCTCTCCCCCCTTTATTTACAGGTTTTTACAAGGGGTTTTTATAACCCAAAAAAAAAAAACAAAAGAAAAGGAAATAAATCTTGCCATATTCGCCTCTTTCCATTCTCTGTTGTGTTTCCTTATTTTGCAGGACGAGCGAGGATAGCGGTGGTGACTGCGGCGTCATCTGCGCGCAGATCGCGGCCTGATGATTGAAGGCCTAGCGATGGTGCGAGAAGTCAACTGTGGCGCGACTGTTGGCCTGGGCGCGAGGAGCAGCGCGACTGTTGGAATCCAGCTGGGACATTTGCGGCGCCTAGGGTTTCCAGAAACCCTAGGCTTTTGTCCTCTGTTTAAGTTTTTGGGCCTCTTAGGCCGAATCGATTTGGGTCTAGGTTTATTCGGGAAGCTGTTTGGGCCACGGGTTTAACCTGGTAACTGTTTGGGCCAAGGGTAGGAGGTAGTCTGTTTAGGTATTTTAGGTTGGATTGTTTGTAAATTAAATCTTGGGCATTTGTAAAAAGGACTATAAAAATAAACACTGGTTTTATTTTTTATTTTGTTTTGGTTTGTTATAAGTCCGGGCAAAAATGGGTCATTACAACCTTTATTTATAGAGCCTCAATCACCATAGGTTATAAACATATAAATTTTTGATGTTGCAAGAGTTAGAAGAAAAAAAAAAAATCTTCAAGGTTATGAAAGTTATATAGATATCCATTGTACAATATATATATATTTAAGGATTTTTATTTTAAATAAGAAATTGCACATTCATCAATTTCTCAACAACTCTTTAACTAACCGGAAATGCTCCAAACATTAAGAACCCAATGACCACTATTTATTTCTCCATCTGTTTTGCTTCTTATAATCTTATTTTTTTCCCTTTGGTTAAAATATCTTATAGGTCCTTGTATTCTTCATAAATTTTGATTTTAGCTATTTTATTTTTATTTTTAAGAATTTAGTCTCTTTACTTTTCTAATTTCAAGAATTCAGGTCCAATTGTTAACACTATTAATTTTTTTGTTAAATTTATTGTTGTGACATTTTTTAAATAAAAAAAATACTCACTTGGTAACAATGTAACTAAAAATGACGTTTTAATGAACCTAAATTTAACAAAATAATTTTAATACTATTAACAGTTGGATATAAATTTTAAAATCTAAAAAATAGAGAGATTAAATTTCTAAAAATAAAATAATAGAGACTAAATTTTAAATTTATTAAGAGTCTAGGGACTTATTTTAACCTATTGCTTTTAGTAAGTTAGTTTGGGAAGGAAAGCAAACCAAGAAATCATTGATTGAAGCAAACGTATGTATTGCATATATACAAAATATATTGTCGGTATCCAATCCTTAAGGAAAATTGTGAAGAACAAAAAACAAGTACATATATAATCGAGATTTCGTGTAAGTTAAAAATTATTACTAATTCCTTATATTTCTAAAATTTAAATAAATATGTGATATAAACTTTTTTTAATTAAATTAGCGTTTAATTAACTCGTGACATCAATAAAAATAAATCTAAAAGGTATCTAAGAAATACATAATAGCCTTACCCGAAAAAAACTGTAAAATTGCTTTACAAATCTTTTAAAAAATTACAAATTAATATAATAGTAAAATTCCCCTATAATTGAATTCTGCTACCCACTTAAATTTTTTCCGGTTGTGTGGGTGAAAAGAATAAAAATATTTTAGCAATTATTTTTTTGAAAAAGAGTAATATTATCAATAATAAAAAATAAATAATTTTGTTAATTATATTTTAATTGTGTTGAAAAGGTTGAGACAATTGGCTCTTGAGGTGCCAAAGTTTAAATCTAGAGTGATTTTTTTTTTTTTTGAAAAGGTTAAATTACCTAAATAATCTTACTAATATAAATTTAGCTGTTTGTTTTATTTTAATTCAATTGGTGTCATGAGATCTCTATTTAGCTTAGTATTATGAGTTAATCAGAACAATTAAGTCAAGAAATGACTTAAAAAATCGTTCTTTTTACAAGTTAAGTTATATTTGTTAATGACAATTTTACCTATCAATTACGACGCCAACAGTAACTAGAGACATAGTTGGTAATATGATAAAATTTGTCTTATTTGTTGGTATATTTGACCAACTTATCTTGGTTATTTACTTCCAGACCATAAAATAAAGAAAACAAAATAATATAATGCAGAAAATACAAAAAGTGTCCTTAATAAAATAAAGTAGAATTTTTTTTAGGATTTTCAATTATTTTCGCATTAAACTTTCAAGACCATTTTAATCGTCTTCTCCCGTAAAACAACTTTAAATAAATATTTCAATTTTCTTCAAATCAGTATATCATAGGTCCAACACGGAATTCCGTAACTCAAGTTATAACCAAAATCAATAATAAATTATATATATATATATATATATGAATAATATAATTTAAGACGAGAAATATCATATTACTTATCACCATTCCTAGTTGTTGTGTTGGTTTTGAACACTAGATGCTACGTAAACAATTGAATGAATGAACTCAGTTTCGTGTATGGGCTAATTGCATCTACCCATACCAAGAATGTAACTGGGGCCATCCTATCAGAGTATTTGTTGTTTGATAATCCGAAATTAAGCAAAAGAAGGGCCTGAGAGACGTACCTAAGAAAATATTATGTATGCATACATTACATATATTATGAGTGGAACATTCACATCCTTAGTAGAGAAGAGAGACCTGCATAAGTCAAGTGAAAATCAGTCATTCAGCAAATTCAGAAATATGGCCCATCATTCCTCAACATCCATTTCACCACTGAAAGTGAAAGAATCGACTGTTTTGGCATTTCAAAGCAATTCAGAATGTGGAAACAAAGAGAGCCTCCTTAAAAACAGTAATGATTAAACATACCTCACTTTGGAATATTGTTCCAATAGAAATTTCTCCTTTTTCTTTAACCACTAAAACTGTGGGTTGCTATCACCAGGAAAATCAATGGAGGATCACAGTTTGTCAAATTGTTTTTGTTTCTTTCTCTTAATTTCTAACCAAAATTTCAACTCATTATAGCAAAAACCCTGCTGGTGGTATATATATAAAACTAAAGCAATAATGAACAGTCAGACTGTACCAAAATAAAAAACCATATCTAGTGCATCTATATATCAATACTTTGAAAATAAAGTAGCATCATGGAATCCTTGATTAACAGTACTATTCAAAGAAATGCTTGATAACTCAACAATTGAAGCTGTTCATTTCCATTGAAACAGAAACATAAAACATGAAACCCCTTCCTTCACTGCTAAACTAGAGAGAAGTACTACTAGTTGGTGGAGCAGCTGCATACTGTTTATCCACGACATCGATGAGCTTGTTGGCTATGGCACAAGCATAAACCGAAGAGCCTTCGTATATCTGCATCGAGGACAGGAGCGATGGAATTATGACCATTCCAACAAAAATATACTCAAAATTGTCAAACATACATATGCTGGATAAAACAATATGTAAGGGAGATGTTTACCTTGGTGTTGAAGAGAAAGCTGTAGTAGTCACCAATGTTGCCACCAGCAACATGTAGGAGGTCCAACTGAAGCTCATCAAGGAGTCTGGACACAAACAGCAAGCAATTGATCTTCTTTCTTTGAACAAGTTTGATGGTAACTTCATCATCAACGATGCGTACATCAACCTCAGAATCCTTAGACTTCCTTTGAAGCCAAGAACTCCTCAAGGAAGTATTATAGCATTGGTCTGGATCACCTAAAGACTTGAACTCAACATCCCCTGCATCAGCAGCACTAGCCGCATCTTCAGTCTTAAGCCTTTTGCTCCTGTCTTGGCCGCATCTCTTTTTGTCCACCAGTATTTGAAGCTCACGAACAGTTCCAAGAAGTTCCTTGATGTAGTCTATAGCATCTCCAACTATGGATGCTCTATCATTCTTGGTTATAGGCAATGAAATTTATGTTTCCAGCACCACCAAAGAAACATGATAACAAACACCAAAAGAATGAAACATTGTTAGTGCAATTATCATAAAAGAAACAGGCTGTTTAAGGATGAAGTTGTTGGTTATGTACCTTAGTGGGACTAGGGACCATGGTCCTTAAAGCCTGGTACTTGTCATTTAGATGGACTCTCCTTTCTCTCTCAGTGGCAAAGTGTTTAGTGGTTTTGCCAGCTTTATCCCTGTCTTTGGCACGGCCTGCCATAGAGATGTCCCTGGTGAACTGAATTATGCCATTGTCCCCATCATGATAAAGTCCTCCAACCCCAGCGGCATCTTTGTCATCAGCTGGAACGGTGTAGCCATGCGGCAGAGACTGCAGCAGCTCCCTGAAAACAGGAGGTTGAGGAGGCAGGTTGAGATGGAAAAGTGGGTCGTACACAACAGAAGGGGAGCCAGGTGTGGTTTCAAAGGAAATGGAGGGATTAGGGAGGAAAGAGCATCTAGGTAAATGGAAAAGGCTGAGAAGGTCAGGTGTAGGAGTGTAAGCACCGGCGGCGGCGGCGGCGGCAGCAGCAGCAGCTTCTGGGGATGAAGAAGATGGCACCGCATTGAAACTTTCCCAATGGGACTGATCATAAGGAAGGTCCTGAGTTAGATAGGGAATCAAATGGGAATGACTGTTGGTAGTATTATCAAGCAAGTAGTGTTGGTGGGGTTCCATATCCAAGGCGGCGGAGGCATCCTCATGGTGATGGTGATGGTGATTGTAAGAAGAGACATTAAGGGTGTCTTCCAAACTGTTGTGACAGTTGGTGGGGGTGGCCCCGGGCAACCCCATCAGTTCCTGACAATCTGGGATGGAGTGAGGATCAAAGCAACCACTCTCCTCGTACACCTTCATTGTTGTTCTCCTTTCTGGTCTCAAAGTATCCCTTTAGAAAACAAGATGAATTAGTATAAGAAGAAAAGAACAAACATTGTATATGTTGGATTATTGCAGAATAGATACAAACCTTTGAAAGGGAAGAAATGGGTTCAAAAATGGGTGGTAATGATAGTGAAAGAGGGAGAAAGGAAGAGAGAGGATGGATGGTTTTGATTGTTTCCTGCGTGCCTGACTGCCTGCCTGTCAGCCAGCCAGCCTTGTGGGATATATCGTGCCCGACTCTAGTTTGTTAGTTTAGTTATCAATGGATTTCAGCAAGTCGATTTTTTTTCCCTTTTACTTAACTAGAAAACATTGGTGTTTAATTTAAAAAATATAATTTTTAAAAATTGAAATTTCAACCAATTTTGATATTAAATTAATTGCAATAGTAATTATTCCAACATGTATTATTCGTGATGGAATATATTCCATATCTACTGTTTGTTAGTTTTTATCTCTCTCCCATGCAAACAGCTCGCCCCGACTAACTCACCCCCAATCAGTTAGCCTTCATTTTCAACCTCCATAATCATTTCTTTTATAAGTTTGTCCATGTTTTAGTACTATTGAAAATTAGGGTTATTATATTTCATAAGAAAATTTACTTTGATATATATATACACATAAAAAATAATAATTGAAAAGAATTAGACATTACATTGTTTTCATTAAAAGAAAAGTTGAGCATCAGTCTATAAATTACGAAATGTAATAATATAAAGAGAGTAGAGCTTTATATGCTACTACCTTCTCCCCTTTCCATCCAGTTCATGCAAAGCTTGTGCTATCATTTTTTATACTAGTTAAAAAAAACCTAAGTCTACTTTCCTTATCTGCTTACATATAATACTAGTTTTTTATGTCGCATAGGTTCTTCGTGTGTTTTATAAAATGTTATATTAATTAAAATTATTGATGAAATAATACTTGAAGATATAAATAACTTAAAATATAATAAAATAAATTTTTAACATTATGAATCTAATTTACGTGGAAGAAAATTTGAAAGATAAATCTGCATTGTGTATTTTAAAAATAAATTTCTGTTTTTTTATTTTTAAGTTTAATTAAAATATATCTAATACTTTTTAACTTTAGAAATAATATTTTAAATAATGTAAAAACATAAATTTTACTTATGAAAAAAATAATTCACTATTTTTTGCTTGTATGTATCGTTTAAAAATTTCTAAAAACAAAATTTGTATTTGCAATCATCTTTTATATTTTTAACGAGGCTTATCTCGTAAAAAAAATACTTTGGCTTTGTTTATATAGAATAATAATCATTTAAATAAAAATAAATTAATTAAAATAGGGACTAAATTATAAATAATAATTTTTGGACTTGTTTATATAGAAAAATAATAATTTCAATAAACAAATTAAATTCAAAGAGGGACTAAATTATAAATCTAACAAAGCCAAAAAGACTAATCTCGTAGATATTCAGAAAAAAACCTTCTTCATCATGAGGCGCTAAGGGAAAAAACAAATTTTATTATTTTTTATGGATAAATCTCAAAATTATACATTAACTTTGATATAATGTGCAATTGCATACATGCACTTTAATTTGGTCCAATTATACACGTAAAACTCTAATTGGGGTTTAAATGTAGAACAGAAACATTAATTTTAATTTAATCATACACATTTAAAGAAATAATACATCGATTTATTTTTATATTGGATAAATATAATTATTTATGTACGCAATATAAAAACATAAAATTAATGTTATATCAATAATTATGTTAATAATTTACAAAATTTAAATCAAATCAAAATTTCATGTATAAAATTGCACAAAATCAAAGTTCATGTATACAATTACACATTAAACCATAGTTCATATATAATTTTGGGATTTATCCCTATTTTTTTATTACTTTTTCCCTTTATATTTTTTAAAAATCAAATTATATATTTAATTAATTACATCTAGTATGTTTTTTTAAATGGAACCCACATTACTTTAATATAAAAATGCTGATGTGGAAATTAATTATGGTGGAACTTAATATATATATATATATATATATATATATATAAATTAGGTTGAAATTGCAAGATTTAATTCAATAATAGGGTTGAGGTTTGGGAATTTTCAAACTTTATATGTGACTCTTACTTTATATATATATATATATATATATATATTTCATCGATTTCATTATAAGTTATGATAGTATTTTTGTTTTTTTACATAATATCTATAATTATCTATAGTCCCTCTCCAACCCATAAATAAGAAAATAATACTTTTCAGCACACTCGAACTCGCGTTCTTCTGTATTGATAACAATACTTATGCCAATTGAGTTAATATTCAATTTATATATATTATTTAAAGAATTTTTTATATTTATATTATTAGTAAATTAAATATAAATTTATAAATATAGATATTTTAATTTAAGGATTTTTATTTTAAATAAGAAATTGCACATTTATCAACTTCTCAACAACTCTTTAACTAACCGGAAAAGCTCCAAATATTAAGAACCCAATGACCCCTATTTATTTCTCTATCTGTTTTGCTTTTTATAATCTTATTATATTATTTTTTGCTTTCATTAAAAATATCATAAGTGGTTATATTTTTCATAAATTTAGAATTTAGTTATTTTATTTTTATTTTCAAAAATTTAGTTTTTCTGTTTTTCTAATTTCAAGAATTCAGGTCAAATTGTTAATACTTATTTTTTGTTAAATTTATTGATGTGGTATTTTTTTAAATAAAAAATACTCAATTGATAGCAATATAACTAAAAAATGACATTTTAATGAACTTAAATTTAATAAAATAATTTTAAAACTATTAACCATTAGACCTAGATTTTGAAATATAAAAAATAGAAAAATTAAATTTTTAAAAATAAAAAAATAAAGACTAAAATTTAAATTTATTAAGAATATAGGGACTTATAACAGATTTTAACCTATTGCTTTTAGTTAATTAGTTTGGAATGGAAAGCAAACCAAGAAATCATTGATTGAAGCAAACGTATGTATTGCACATATACAAAATATATTGTCGGTATCCAATTCTTAATGAAAAATTTGAAGAAACAAAAAACAAGTCCGATTTCGTGTAAGTTAAAAATTATTACTAACTCCCTATATTTCTGAAATTTAAATAAATATTAATTTATTATGATATGAATTTTTTTTTTAATTGGGTTTATGTTTAATTAACTCGTAACATAAATAAAAATGAATCTAAAAAGTATTTAAGAGGTAAGTAGTAGTCTTACCCAAAAAAACTGTAAAATTACCTTGCAAGTCCTTTGAAAAATTATAAATTGATATAATAATAAATTTATCTTTTGCCCCCTAGAATTTAATTGTGCTGAAAAGGTTGAGACGGTTGTCTCTTGAGGTGCCAAAGATTAAATCTAGAGTGAAATTTTATTTTATTTTTTAAAAAAAGTTAAATTACCTAAATAATCTTCAATTTAGCTTGGTTGTTTTATTTTTCAATTGAATTAGTGTCTTGAGATCTCAATTAAGTTAGTATTATGAGTTAACCGGGTAACAATTAAGTTGAGAAATGACTCAAAAAATTATTCTTTTTTATAAAATAAATTATATTTGTTAATGACAGTTTTACCTATCAACTACGAAGCCAATTGTAACTTGAGACATAGGCCAGTTCTTCATTGCTTTTCTAAAGCACTTCTGGCTCCAAAGGCACTTTTGGAAGAAAAATTGTGCAGAACAAACTGCTTTTAGCTGAAATTTTTGGCTTTTCCAAAGTGCTTTTGAAAAGCACTTCTAAAAAAGAAAAGCTAAAATTTTTAGCTTTTCCTGTCCCAAAAGCACTTTTAGTGCTTAATTACTTTTTCACCCATCTAATAATATAGTACTTCCTCTTTTATTTTCGTGGTATTTAATTACAAATGTGTTAAAATCATTAATTAAAAATAAAAAATATTTTTTAAAATATTAATTACAAATATTTAATGGTTATATTTAAATATTTAAAATGTAGTTTATATATTCTAATTAAATTTTATAAGTAATTAATATTTATTACTTAAAAATATTTAAAATTTATATTTCATATATTAAAATATTAACAAATTATAGTAATTTTTTTATATTCTTACTAAAATATAATAATATTAACTAATTTAAATTTTATTTAAATGTATATTTGTTACTTGATAATAACATGTCTAAAATGGACATTTTATTTCTCAAAAGTACTTTTTGACAGCAATGTTAAACACTCAAATTTTAAATTAAACTTTTCCACAGCACTTCTCAAAAGTACTTTTCAAAAGCATTGCCAAACTAACCCATAGCTGGTAATACGATAAAATTTGGCTTATTTGTTGGTATTTTTTACCAACGTATCTTGGTTATTTGATTGCATATCTTTGATGATTTTAGCAGCAATTCATGAGATTATAATTGAAGAGATTGGATCAAGCTGTATTAGTTTATAAGTATCCTAGTATAATTTACTTACCTTATAAATTAATATATGCAATCACAGGAAGATGTGAGTTGACTTTGTGAAGACTTATCTCAATCTTTTGTATCCTTCTATTAAGGTAATTGATTTGGTGAGATCTTGGCATATCGAAATGGATTAAAGATCACTTAATGAAGTTGGACTCATGCTCTTCATATGGACTTGTTTAACCTTAAAAGTGGTTGTTAGTGCCAATTATAATTGCCAACTACAAAGCCAAATGCTGCTTAAGGGAAAATTGGCAAAAACGAGATAATTTATCTATTTTGTTGGCATATTTTGCTTTGATTATTGTGACTATTTTTGTGCATTTTCTTAAGTGATATTGTGCAATATATTTCATGGTTACTTGAGGAAGATCTTTAGTAAAGCAAGGACAACTTGAAGAAGCTTAATGCAATTGTCTTTCCAAAAATAAATAGACATGTGGTTGAGAAAAATCTGGAGAAAATATCTCAAGATTATCTTTTTCCTTAAAGATGTCAGATATGGATAGAATCCTAATGATTCAATCAAATTATACTAGTTGAATTTTCTTGGGCTAGGGATGGTAAAACTCGAACCACTTGATGGATTCAGAACCAATTCGCTCCAAATGGAGCGCCTTTTTTCTCTTTTCAAAAGTAAATGTGGGGCAGGGCAAGATGTAATTTTTTAGATATTGGGTATGAAGTGGTTATGGTAATTGCTTGCCTCGCTCTACCCTACTCTGCTATATTAAATTAACATTTTATCTTTATATATAATTATTGAAAAGGTAAAATCGTAATATGTTTATAGAAAATCTATTTGTTTTATGTTTTAATATTTTTTGAAGATTTATTTTTAAATATTTACTTGCATTTAAAAAGATTGAAACTTTAAAGATAGCTTGCAAAAATTAAACTGAAGCAGAGCGGAGTGGGGTGAGGTGGGGCGGGGCAAGGCGGGGATAGATGTATCCAACATCCATAGATGTGGTAGTGATTTTTGAGATTATACATTCATAGTGAAGTGGAGTGGGTGGTGGAGTAGAGCATGCCAACTGCGGAGCAGTGGTGAATTTAGCACACTCCATTGACATCCCTAACTAGGGCTACAATATTGAAGACTTGTTTAGTATGTGGGTTTAGAGAGAACTCAATCCATTCATTTTGAGGAACATTAGTGAGTGTTTCGTAATATTGTAACAACCTGTTTTCAATGGCATCAGAAATAGTGATTTCGGGACCACAATTTCGACGAGTGGGTTAATATTTTAATGTTTATTTAATGTCTATAAGGTTATTTTGAGGTCGTATTCAATTTTCATTAAGAATTTTTAAGGTTTAGTTAGTTAATTAAGTAAAATGGACTAGTTTGTAAAAGGTACAAAAGTTTATTTCCATTAGTTAAAAGGGGCAAATAGCTTTCGAAAGGAAAATTAATGGATTTAGATGGAAATTTTACCATATTTAAAGTTAGTGGATGATATTGGATTGGTTTTGGTGTAATTTAATAGTTTTTAAAAGGTTAATTTAGTAATTGAATAATTAAGTTAAAAGATTAAACAAAAGATGACAAAAATTTCATCTTGTCCTTCATTTTCACAATTTCCAAAACTGAAAACACCATTAGAGGGATCTAGGAGCATTCGTCCATGCTTGAGTTTTATGCATGATCAAGATACACAACAATCAGACTTAAATTGAGGAAAAGCTAAAGCCTCGAACTAGTCTTTAACTTTGTTTTTGCGACCATAGATATCGAGGTAAGTTTGTATGGGTTATATACTTATTAATTATTGTTTGGATTGATTATTAGTTAATAATATATTAGATTTAATTTGAAACCGAAATAATATGATGGTTTGAATACTTGACAGTTTAATAATCCCGTTTGAACCTTAAGAATTCTTAGGATACAAATAACATGTCATTAGGGATTATACGGTTTCAGGTGTTGGTCTTAGATGTCCTAGTGATGGTTGAGGTCCTGCATTTGTTTCGGATTTTCCACAGCTCATGTGAGTAGCATCGTGTAGTTAACATCCCGACCCACAACTCGTGTGAGCAGACCCATTTCACAGCTTGTGTGAGCATTATTGAAAAGGATACGGTTACATGAAAAGACACATTATGTGTGAGTATTCCCGAGTATCTGACGTAATTCTATATGGTTCAACGGGTAGGTAAAGGCTATGGAAAGGCATGAATACTAATTAATTTTTGTTTATGATCTTATGAAATGGTAAATTTGGTATTTGCAAATGGATGGAAAAGATTACTAATCAAACATGTGAGAAAGATGAATAGATGTGATTCATTACATGATATATGCCATGTTTCTTTGATGTTATATTTTTAAGTTATCTACTAAATATGTGGATTGTTGTGAATAGGAAAGTCAAGTACTTATATGATCTAATGAGCATGATTGCATGAAAATGTTGAGGAACGGTAAGTTTGAGTTTCTTTTATACGAGCTTACTAACACTAGTTGCTTGCGTAGTTGTTTTCCTCTATTTTGTAGATCATCGGAAGCTTGATCGGTTGGAACCTTGTCGGAGTCTTATCACACTATCCAACAATGATAATACTCCAAAATGACATACTTTTATGTGTTAATTACATATATATTTTGAGTATGATCCTACTAATTTGGGTTGTTTATGGGTTTTTATCTTATAGGGACGAAATTGACGACAAAAGAAAATTTAGGGGCAAAAAGCGTGAATTTAAAGACAAAATGAGTCAGCATGGAAAATGGGGAAGAAATGGTGCCGAAAATACAAAGTGTAGAAGACTTGGGGAAAAATTTCGAAGAAGAGATTTATGAACATAAAACTTTATTTAAATTTGAATTTTATTTTTAGGATTATTGTTAGGATTATTATGATATTGTTTAGATTTAATTTCAAATTGTTTCTTTTAAACAATATCATCTAGAGTTTAAATAGGAATAAACTAGGTTTTTTTATGTACTATAACTAGGGGATGGAGTGACATGAATATTCACTCATCACTTCTATAAAAACTCCTTCTCCCTAAGGCTTAGCCTTTTGTTTCTTTCCTTTTCCAATAAAATTTCATTTTATTAAACTTGTGTTTTTTTTCGAAAAGCGTGAGTCACTAAACTCATTTAGCCAAATGTTATCAAGACTCCTCCAAAAGAGTTCATGAGGCTTAGAACCTGCACTTACCCCTTCTCAACGAGTAATCATAAGTTCTTCTGGATTACGGGACTTCCAAAAGTAATCTTTTGATATTGTGCAAAGACAGTCGCTTTATATGTTTTTGGAAAGTAGCACAGTTGGTTCGCTAACTTACTGCGTCAGAGGTTGTCGAGCCCAAGAGACGAAATGGTGTGGCATTCGCCATTGAGAAACGATGATCTAGTGTAAGACGGTCCTACAAAAGTGACGGTAGGCTAAATCGAAAGGCTAAAACCTAAGTGGAGCTGGTGGTTGTAGGCATCCTCTTCCACTATAATTGGCTTATTCGATCATGAGAATGATTACCTAAAAGCCTATGATTGAACCAAAGGAGGATCGAGATAACCGGAGGCTGGAATCCCTCAAATCGAAAAACCCTTTCCCTCAACTCTATTTCTTTTTACAATTGCAATTTCACCTTATTCAATTTCAACTCGTCCATATTTTTAATTCTATTTTTCCCAAATCAGACTTTTTCTTGGGCACTACTGTGCCCAGGATTTCGAGGAACAAGAAGCTGTAGCGATCCAGTCCCTGGGGATTTGACCCTACTTCCCTTATACTATTCTTTTTGTTATTTCTTAGGGATAGGTTATTTTTGGTGCTTTCAACGACACACCAAGCAATCACTTTGGTATTTTTTGGTTATTTTGGCTATAATTATAAATGACATGTATAGGGCTTTTATATAGTAAGAGTTTTTTAATATGCTATTTGGTCATGCCTTTTGTGTATATATTTTTGTTTGGGCTTGTGATGTTTTGGCAAGATATATCTTTTGATCACTTTTAAATGTATTGTAAATATATGGTTTGAGACATGCTTATATGTGATTGAAGTGGCCAAATGATGTGTGGTATGGTGATGTATGTTTAAGGTATGATATGTTTTTGACTGAAATGAATTTGTGTGAATTGTAGTACCTTTAAATGGCATATTGGTTAGAATTCATAGGTTGATTGATTTGGCATGTTTTGAGTGTGCTTGGAGAGCATTTTGGTCAAATAAATGTATGTGTAAATGGTGTATCTTGTTGGGCAAGGATAGGTATTGAAATGGCTTGTTTTAGGGGCTAAATTTGGAGCACACAGGCTGTCACACGGTCGTGTGCCACACACAATCACCTCACACGGTCGTGTGTTATTATTATTTTAGGTGTGGGTTTCACACGGTCTACGACACGGTCGTATGTCTCAAAATAGCTTGTCACACGATCTAGCACACGATCTGCGACACAGCCGTGCGACCCTATTTTGAATACTCACATGGGTAGATACACGGGCTGGGACATGACCGTGTGTCCCTACTTCAAATGCCCACATGGTCTAGGCTATGTCACACGGTAGTATGACCCATGTTTCTCAATTTTTCATGTTTTCAATTTTTTTTTGATTTGATTCAAATTGATTCCCGATTGCTATCAAATTGTTTTTAGGGCCCCAAAGGCTTGATTTATGGCCCAAATGTGTATTTGCTATGATTGTAATGAGTTTTTGTAAATAAATACTAAATTGATTTATTGATCTGTATTGAAGTTAAAGGTTCTGTTTTGTACAGTAATGCTTTGTAACCTTAATCCAGCGATGGAGACGGGTTAAGTGTTTTACAAATATATTCAAACTATTCTATCAATATATAACTAAGTTTTCATTAGGGAAAATCTTAGCGAGAGAGTGATTTTAGTTAAATGTATAAAAACGATGTTACAACTTGGTGATTGAGTTGAACTTAAATCGCATATTGTACCATTGATTCATAGTGGATTATTCTCTAAGCAAGGATCCACAGATGTAAAAAAAAGGTCTCAAACTTGGGAGTGTGATTTTAATTAAATGTATAGGAGTGAGGTTACAACTAAATGATCGAGCTGAATTTAAATTACATGTTGTACTATTGATTTATAGTTAATTACTCTCTGAGCAAGACCCTATTGATGTAAGAAAAGGAACCAAACTTTGTAAGCAATTTTTTGGTGTACATCTCTAGTTTTCTACAATATTCCCTTAGTATAATTGTAACTTGATGTATATCTGGAACAATATTTGACAAGCAAAATTCAACCAACTTTCAATATTATTTTAAGGATGTTTTTATATTTTTATATAAAATTCTTAAAAACTCCCACATGATAAGAATTAAACTTAAACTATTATGATTTTTAAATATTCAAATTAATCATTTCAACTAAAATTTTATTTAATTTTGATATATACTTTTAATACATGTATAATTTTTACTATGAATGGGCATATGAGAGAGGGTTTTGCATGTCTTCACTAAAATTTATTTAAAGCTATTCTTAAAATTTTAAACATTAAATTTATTTTAAGCTATTCTTAAAAAGTTATTAAACCCCTTATTTTAATTTTTTTCCTCTTTTAATTTTTAAATTTATATTATTTGTCAAATCGCCTTGAATTGGATAAAAAAATTAACAATCGTTAACTTTGTTAATGTGACATCCATGTGTATGCCACATTAGTAATTAATTACTTTTTTAAAATTTTAAAAATATTAAAAATTTTTTTATAATTTTTTAGTTTTTAAATAATTTTATTTTTTTTGAATTTTTTGAATTTTTAAAAAATTTAATTGCTGATGTGGAAACCCACATGTATGCTAGGTAAGCAAAGTTAGCAGATAACTTTTTCATCCATTTTGGGGTGATTTGACAAACAGTACAAATTTAAAGGCTTAAATGACTTTTTTATGTAAAGTTGAAAGGTCAAACAAGTCATTATGTGTTGAGGATGGATGGACTAAGTACGTTAATACGACCATAAGATAAAATTATCGGGAATAAATAGGACACACCACAAAAAAATAATGTGTGAAAAAAAAAATAAAGAGACACGAGGATTTACGTAGTTCAACTTTAAAGTCTACCTCCACAGACAAAAACGACAAAAAATTTCACCATAAAAAGAAGATAAAAATTACAAGTATTCTAACACAACCCGAAACATATTTAACGACTCATTTTCGGTGAAATCGAAACAGTGGTTTCGGGACCACAAATCTGAGGTCATAAATTTTATTGTAATATTATTTTGTCGTCTATAGAATGTTAGAATTATGATATAAAATTTCGTTAAGAAATTTTACCGTTTACATGCTCAATTTGTGAAATAGGATTAAATTGCATAAAGTGCGAAAGTTGTGTTCTATTAGCTAAAGGTGTCAAATAGCTATAGAACTTTAAAGTAGAGGTCCTTATTGATTAAATAGACCACTAATTGAGTTAGTGGATGTACATGGAGTAAAAATCATAAAAAAATTGAAAGGTTAGGTTGATATTAGGTAATAAATGTATAAAATAATAAAAAGAAAAGAATAAGCTTCATCTTCCTCCTCCTACCACCGAAAGTTTCAGCAAGAAGAAGCCTTGGAAAGCATAAATTTTCAGCATCATAAACTCCTTGCATGTAAGTCATTTTGGTGTTTGTTTTGGTTGATTTTTATATTTTGGGAACCCTGTAGCTTAAGTTAACTAATTAGGGGGCTAATTTGCAATATGATTGAGAGTCTAGGGTTTTTCCATGAGAACATCTTGGTTGTTTTTGAAGTTTAATGAAAGAAAATGAATCTTAGTTGTTAAATAAACAACTTTTGTTAAGGGATTTTAAGTAAAATTGTCAATGAATGGCTAAAATGAGAAATGTGAAATTTATGTGTTAAATGTGTGAAATTGTGAAATATATGGGCTGATATAGGTATATGTGAAAATCATCTAGGTTTGTGTATAGATGAAATAGCATGGATTTCATTTTTATGAGCCTAGAGACTAAATTGTAAAGAAGTCAAAAGTTAGGGGCAAAATGGTTATTTTGCCATATTATGAAGTTGGACTAAATTGAATGGAATAATTATTAAATTAGTTAAATTTGATATTATATAGATCAAGAAAAGCCACGTTTGGATTTAAACTGGGGAAAGGAAAAAGTAGTGGATTGAACGGTCGACTTGCTCCGTATTAATTTGAAGTAAGTTCGTATAATTACATTGTGAATTTATATACTTTACTTGAACTATATGTATGTGAATTTAATAATTATGGTGTAAAAATATGGAGATGTATAACTGAATTAGTAATAAAAATACTGGGCCCTAGTTGAACCCTAGGAATTCGTAAAATATAAATGACATGTCATGTCATTAGGGTTATCGATTTTGGTTGAGATCCTGCATATGGTGCGGGCTCACCGCAGCTCGTAAGAGCTTACCATTATTCATCTCGGATGAGTTTTCCGTTTATCGCTCGTATGAGCATACATGTATAAGAATCGATGGTTTACCATTCAGTACACTTCGTGTGTACCATCTACGTATCCTACGATATTTTAGATGGTTCAATGGGCATAGTATTACTATGGGATTATA
Organism: Gossypium australe; assembly: GCA_005393395.2. Lineage (NCBI taxonomy): Eukaryota > Viridiplantae > Streptophyta > Magnoliopsida > Malvales > Malvaceae > Gossypium > Gossypium australe. The sequence continues at coordinate 12,490,808 of CM016619.1, forward strand.
CAAGTCCGAATTGATGAGTACAAGTATTTGCATAGAAGTGATTGATATTTGATATATGATTTTCTATTTTATGTGAATATATGACTAACTTGATTATGGGTTGTATGATAGGCTTTGGCCAAATTGAATTGAGTTATGTTTCGAGTTATTTACCTAAAATTGTAGTTATATGGTAAGTTTTATTCTTTGAATTACGAACTTACTAAGGTTAATTGCTTACTTTGTTTATTTGTTCATGTTTTATAGTATTTTGGAAGCTCGCTTGATTCGAAAATCATCGGAGATCGCGCCGCACTATCAAACTCTATTTTGGTACTTAGACTTTAGATTTTGGGTTAAATGGCATGTATAGGTGTTTTTAGCTAATGTGGCATATATGTCTTATGTTGTTTTCGGTTATTTGTATAGCCATGTGATTTGGCTTATTTTGGTATACTTGGTTTGTAAATATGAATAAGTAACCTTTGAAGTATGCTGGGTATGTTTTAAGGTGGTTGAATGAATTTATTTGTTGTATCATGTTGTAGTGCATATGTTCATGTTATAAACTTGATATTGGTTGGTCTTAAGTACCTATTTAGACCATGGTTGTATGCAAATTGATGTGTATAGGTTGGTACTTTTGTGGGTGAGGAATATGGCTTGAAAAATGGCCTACATGAGCGTGTGTCTCAGCCGTGTGTGACACACGGCCAGACGACACGGTCGTGTGTCCCCTGATACTATTTAGAAACTAAGCCATTAGATCCATATGGTCTAGCACACGGGCATGTGGCTTAGCCGTGTGGCACAAGTCAGTATACCCTTCAGTTTTCACACGGCCTAGCACACGGGCTGGTATACTGGCGTGTAAGGCCATTTCGAAGGGTACACGGCCTGGCAAATCGGCGTGTGGTCTGGCCTGTGACCCAAGTCAAAGAGTTACACGGGGTCGGACACGGCCTGTAGCACGGGCGTGTCCCATAGTCACACGAGCGTGTCCCATGTCTACACGGGCGTGTGACCCCTGCACTTTGAAAAATTTTCCATGTTTTCATAAAAATTCCTTGAGTGCTCGGTTTAGTCTCGAACCTCTTTTAATGGCTATTTAGGGCCTCGAGGGCTCGTATTGGGGACTATATGAATGAATTTGAATGGTTTTTCATTTGAATGGGAATTTTATATGAAATGTTTGAATAATTGGGTTATAAGTCCGGTAATACTCCATAACCTTGTTCCCATGTCGGATACGGGTTAAGGGTGTAATAGCTCGATTTAGGGGCTAGTCAGAATAGTGGTTTCGGGACCATTAATCTGAGGTTGAAGAAAATTATTTTTATATTATTTTATGTGTTATAGCATGATTATATAGGTGCATGAGAATTTTGGTGCTTTAATTTTAGTAATTGCATGCTTAACTGCGAAAAAGGATTAAATCGCAAAAAGTGTGAAAGTTCTATTTTACAAGCTAAAGGTGTCAAATAGCTAAGGAATATTAATTGGAGGTCCCTAATGTGCAATTAGGCCTTGTTTAGGGTGGTGGCCGGCCATAGGGACAAAGAAAAGTCTTTGTCAATTGGTTAGGTGAAAATTTGGTGACTAAATTGATTTTTAATCATAAAATAAAGAAAGAAAAGATATTTTTTCTTCTCTTCTCCTGCACCAAAAATCAGCAGCAAACTAAGGGGTTTGAGAGCTCAAAATTCTAGCAAGCTTCTCTCCTTGCAAGTAAGTGATTTTGGTGTCCTTCATTGATGATATTTGTACTTTTGACCCCTAAAGCTTAAGCTAGCTAAAGAGGGGACTATTTTGAAAAATGGTTGAAATTTTAGAGTTTTTCCATTTGAGTAATTATGTTTTTTGCTGCATTTTTATGGAAGAAAATGAGTCTTAGTTGTTAGATAAACAACTTTTATGAAATGTGTTTCCATGAAAATACCTAAGAGGACCTCTTTGCAAAGGTTATAAAATAGGTGTTAAATGTGTGAAATAATGAGTATTAAGGGCTTTTATAAGAGAAATAAATGTTCACCTAGGCTCGTTAAAGGAAGAAATTTGATTAGAATTGATTTACGAGCCTAGGGGTAAAATGGTCATTTTGTGAAAGTTTAAGGGAAAAATGGTAATTTTACCAAAGTATGATTGATAATTAAATGAGCTAATTTGCTATTATAAATTAAGAAGAACGAGGAATTAACCTTGACCGAGGAAAGGGTAAGGTATCGGACTAGATCGGCAAATTGACCTATTTTGAAATCGAGGTAAGTTTGTGTGCAATAAATTCAACATCATGTTATTAAATTTCTAAATGATTGATATTAGTGATGTTGTATAGTATTTCTATGAATTTGAGTAATGACGTTGAATGAGAAAATGATGAGAATTGTGATGTGGAAGTCCCGGTTGGACTTTAATAAATGAGAAAATAATATCATCAAGACTTGAAAAGGGTAAAGTCTCGTATAAGACCATATCTGGGATATGGCATTGACATTAAATATGATAATCGTATAAGACCATATCCGGGATATGACAACGACAATCGATATGAGATCACATATAAGACCATATCAGGGATATGGCATCGGTATCTAGAGGTGACACCATGTAAGACCATATCTGGGATATAGCATTGGCGTCGTATTTATGTAAATGATGATGATTATGTATCTTCGAGTATCCCAAGTGATTCAGTGGGGTAGTAGTTAAGCTTGTAATAGAGATGAAATTAGTGCTAAAGTTTTGTGATGAAGTGATACAGGTACATGTGAGTAATTCACAAGAAAAGTCTACGATATGTGATATGATATGTAATTGGCAATAGTAAGCATGAGTAAGTTATGGCAATGTGCCTAAGACTTTGTGTGTTATTCAATGCCATGGATGGATGACATTATGAGCCTTATGTTGTTATTTATTTCATGCAAGCTTACTAAGATTTATGCTTACCCCTCTCATTTCCATTTTCCTTGTAGTATTTCCAAGCTAGCTTGGGAATTCATGAACGTCGGAGTTCGAAAATCACACTATCAACTTCTTCTTGGTATAGCAAAGTTAAACTTATTTTGAGTATGGCATGTTTAAGACTTGGTTATTTTGTTATGTCATACTTGTTAGCCAAAGTGTTGGCTATTAATGATGTTCAATTCATTTTGTAAATGGTCATTGGAAATTGGCCAATACTTGACAAGTTCATATTTATAAATGAAGATGAAATTCATGAAGTGCATGTTTGTGTGGATGTCTTGATTTTGGGTTCTTGGAAGTGCCTTATGGTCATGATATAGGTTGAATTGATTTGGTATAAGTATGGTTGCTTGTAGGGTGACAAATGGCTTGGTAGAGAGCCTTACAATTGTCTATACGGGTAGACACACGGGCGTGTGTCTAGGCCGTGTGTGACACGCGGTCAGCCCCATGGGCATGTTGAGAGGCCGTGTGTCCCCATGCATGCTAGGTTGACAAGTCAGTATGCTCAGTAGTAAACACACGGGTAGAGACACGACCGTGTGTCTCGACTGTGTGGGAGACATGAACATGTGCCCAGGCCGTTTGAAGTTTGCAACTGAAATTAAGAATTTAATTCGACACATGGTCTAAGGGCACGGGCGTGTGCCTTGGCCGTGTGACCTTATTGAGATGATGACGTCACAAACAGAATGTCAAGGTTTTCACACACGGGCGAAGACATGGGTGTGTGATGGCCGTGTGAGGGACACGGGCATGTGTCAGGCCGTGTGAAAACCCCTGTAGGTTCGAATTGAAAAATAAATCCACATGGGTGAGGAACACGGGCATGTGATATGCCATACGAGCGTGTCCCACCTTTCACACGGACGTGTGGCCCTGTTTTATGTCAAATTTTTTCTAAGTGTTCAAAAGTTTCTAGTTTGGTTCCGAATCATTTCGGGTGCAAGTTTAGGGTCTCGTAGACCTATAATAAAGTTATTATGGTTTTGAATGAAAAGTTTTAAATTTGGAATGAAGTTCTTAAGGATTGATATTCTATGATCGAGCACGTTAAGTACGGTAATGCCTCTTACCCGGTTCAGGCGTCGAATACGAGTAAGGGGTGTTACATCCAATAACTATTATAAAATTACTCTCAAATTAGCGCTTACGAGCTAATTAATCCTAAAAAATGGTATGTCTCGTAAGTTAGAACTAATACCTATTTATACTAGTTTGTATGGACTTCAAATTAATAGTCACATTTAATAAAGCTTGACAATTGAAAGATGATAATAGTAATTTTTGTGTTGATAAAAATTGGTGCATGGATTAGGCACCAAGTTTGACATTTGTTAGGATTAATGACTTGTTAAATTCAAATCAAAATTTTGAAACAACCGGTGCGTTAATTGGCATGCAAATTCAAACCATCTTTAACATTATGTCACTGTATTTTTAAGAAACGTATAGAGGCAAATATGTTAATCAAGAGTTAACTATTTCAACTAGCTAATAATATTATAAATATAAAATATAAAATTATATTGAATTAAAATATAAAATTAAATTTAAAATTTAATAAAGAGGTGTTTCGTAAACAGAGTTTTGGGTCGTTTTTTAATTGATTTGGGCACAAATGGAGGTAGAGTTTGTAAGACCACAATTGATCCTAAAAGGAGTGGATATAAAAAATTGCATGTCGTATCAATGGAGATATCTAAGAATCTTTTTTTTCCCTAATCATTCCAAAAATAAAATCGTTTTTGAATTTTTGGTGTGGAACAAAAAAAAAGAATTGAATTCAAGGTTGGGTCGAGTGAATAAATGGATAGAGCTCTACGGCCCCAATTATAGGGAAACAGAAAGTAATGAGCTTCTGTTATTAATTTGAATGATTACCTGATCTAATTAAACATTAAAAATAAATTAGTGCCTAATGTGGTAAAGGTTTTTCTTATGATTGGGTAGTCAAACCTTCTAATTGGAGTGTTTGATGAATAGATGTTTGCAAGAGCTTGTTGAGCTAAAACCTCCAAAACAAAAAATGCAGAGATGGACAACTTTTTTCACAGCTGATTATGAATGAGATATGTGGAATGACATATTTGACCATAGTTGCTAAAAAATTACTCCTTTTGCCACATGCTCTCAAACCTAATGAGATATGTATCTATTTCTTGAATATTTATGCACTCTTAATTTATTTTCAATTTACTTGTGTAAAATGATTTCTTATGCAACTTTATATTTATTGAAATATGTTGGGATCGACACGATTAAGCAACAAGTAAAAAAACAGAATAAATTGAGAAATTGAACACACAAATTTAACGTGGAAAAACCTCTCCAAATAGGATAAAAAACCACGGGTAAAGATAATTTTACTATAATGGCAAAAGAACGAAGAGTACAAAAGATGAAGATAAAAACTAAACCCCGAAAACTCGAAAATAAAGAACCCCCAAAATATAAACACAAAATTCTCTAAATGTGTTATTAGTTCTGATCTCTAATGGGTGTATTTTCTAAGGTTGTAAAAGAGCCTATTTATAGGCTAAATTCATAGGTCAAATAATAATGAAATAATCTAGACTAATCAGAGTTTGATTGAAACAAATAAACAGAGTTTAACTGAAAGATTATTTCTAAAATTTGATTGAAATAGGAGTCATACTCAACAAATCTCCACCTTGACTCATATTTCCACAATGTCATATTTGCCAAAGCCCGCCACGGGCCTATCTTGAACGATGCAGGGAATTAATTGAGTCAAATCTATTCTTAGAAACTGGAAGACTTCTAGCCTTCGACTTGTACACTGCCAAATTAAAACTAACCCGAGTCTGATTTTCACGAACACAGTGCCATAACTTTTCAAAACTTGCATCCAAAATAGAACCTCTCTTCAACGAAATGGTCATACCTTTTTCCCTCATATGACCAAGTTGCCTCCGATCCAAACGAGTTGACTTCGACTTCGTAACGGACGAGGGACCTCCGATTTTATCAGTCACTGTAGAACCTTCCAGAATATAAAGACTACCGGTTCTTTTACCTTTTAACAAAAAGAGAGCTCCACGAGATACTTAATGTCGCTCGAGTCGATGTTTATTCTGCATCCTTTCAAGTCTAAAATACTCAAGGAGATGAGATTCTTTCGTAAATCAGGTACATACTTGACATCTGAGAGTATCCTAATCGTCCCATCATGTATCCTAATTTTAACAGTACCAATACCAATTACCTTACTAGATGAATCGTTTCTCATGCGCACAACTCCACCTTTAACCGAACTGCATGTGGAGAACTATTCTTTATTGGGACACATGAGGAAAGAACATAACGAATCTAAGATCCACTCGGACGTGAGCTTGGAGTTATTGCTCGTTGACACTAACAAGAAAGCATCAGCGCTTTCATCAGCCAAATTAGCACCAGCTACATCTTCCTTGTTACTCTCAGCAGCTCTTTTATTTCGTAATTTATAACAATCTGCTTTGGCATGACCTAACTTTTTACAATAGCGACACCTTTTGTCTCGTTTCTTTGATGCTTCCAAAACAGAAGCTTGCCTATATGCCTTGCTATCCAAACCAAACTCATTGTCGAGTTTATCTCTACTCAACAAATGACTCTTCGCATCTTCGAACTAGAGTTTGTCTCTACCATAAATTATAGTCTCCCTGAAAAACTTGTATGAAGGGGGTAAAGAGCACAATAATAGCATAGCCTGATCTTCATCGTCAATATGAATCTCAACGTTCTTTAAATCATTTAGAAGAGTAATGAATTGACTAATGTGGTCTCTAAGAAGCTCACCTTCGTTCATGCGAAACATAAATAGACGTTGTTTCAACACTAAACGGTTAGCCAAAGACTTAGTCGCATAAAGAGTTTCTAACCTTTTCCACAAGGCGAATGAGGTCTTCTCCATCAATACCTCCTGCAATACCGTATTCGCAAGGCACAACTGGGTTGCAGACAAGGTCATTCTGTTTGATTTAGATTCTCATGCTTTTTCTCGGTAACAACCTTTTTCAAGCTGGTTTGAACTAAAATTGCCATCATCCGAACTTGCCACAGATTGAAATTTGTCTCACCATCGAACTTCTCAATTTCAAACTTTATCGCTGTCATATCTAAATGGGCTAATATATGAAAATTGAACTAGCTCTGATACCACTTGTTGGGATCGACCTGATTAAGCAACAAGTAAAAAAATAGGGGAATAAATTAAGAAATTGAACACACAAATTTAACGTGGAAAAACCCCTCCAAAGAGGATAAAAAACCACGGGCAAAGATAACTTTACTATAATGGCAAAAGAACGAAGAGTACAAAAGATGGAGATAAAACCTAAACCTCGAAAACAAAGAACCCTCAAAACGTAAATACAAAATTCTCTAAATGTGTTATGAGTTCTAATCTCTAATGGGTGTATTTTCTAAGGTTGTAAAAGAGCCTATTTATAGGCTAAATTCATAGGTCAAATAATAATAAATTAATCCAAACTAATCAGAGTTTAATTAAAACAAATAAACAGAGTTTAACTGAAAGATTATTTCTCAAATTTGACTGAAATAGGAGTCATACTCAACAAAATATGTTACTTGACAAATGTATTCAGAGTGTGACATAATTATCACTAATTTATATACTAAAAACATAACATAATTATCATTAAGAATATAGTTTACAATTATATTGATACACTATTAATATTTATTAATTTCTACAAAGTTAAACTTAAAAAATTTGTTTATATAAATTTTCAAAAATGTTTACTAATCAATTTTCATAAAAGGATATTTTAAATACTTGGTAATAATGTTTTATTTCAATAATTTCATTCAATAATATTAAAGTTTTATAAATAAATAAATACTTAACAATAAAATATATCATATTATTTATTATTTTATACTTATCAACTTTTAATTATACCTAAATTTTATCAAATACGAATAAAATCCGTTAGATCAAATCAATTAATTAAACCAACTACAACAATTAGTAATAAACTATCGGCCAACTGTGAATCAGGACTAATAATAATAGTAAAACTATCACAATCAGAAGGGATCGTGACTTTTGAGTTATCCGACAAAGTTTGGAGAAAATATGTTAAATCCCTTTCCATTATAGACAGCTCGAGTTCGTAGTATATCAGCCTAATCGATGGAGATCAATTTTGACCCATTATAGAACTGTAGCCTTTAAAAGTAAAACGTGATGGTTGCTCAATTTTGTATTTTTGTAAATGAAATCATGATGGGATATATCACGTCAAGTTATGAAAGAATTTGTTAGGTGATTGAGCAACAAGCAAACTGTGGTTACCACCGTGAAACATCAAGTCAAGAGGTACCTTATTTATTCATGACCTAAACCTAGCCTAGGTCGTCTAAGGCCCAAATGATGTTCTTACTTGGGCTTCTTTTCTTTCACCTTTGTTGCATTGTATTCGGATGGATATGGATCACATTTTTGGTTCTTGGTTTTAAAATTCAAAATATAATTAACTCCCTTTATTAAATTTGTTTTTATTATTTAGGTATTTATGTTTGTTTTACAATTTACGGAAAATAACATGTGCATTATTACTGCATTTAGCATTTATTTTATAAAACCTTATTAATTTTATATTTTTAAAATATAAATCAAAATAAATTAGAGGTACACTGCTGGTGAATTTTTTAGACTTCACAAGCAAGTTAGGGGTCGACAGTGTCCTATAAAATATAATAAAATATTTTTAATAAAAGACATATAATAATTTTTTAAAACTGCAAGTAAAATAATATATATATATACTACCACTATACCAAATATTAATCCATATAAATAATTGCTTTTATAGGACTATTAAATTTATAGATTTTAATAATCATTATTATCTAAACTCAAAATATACTAATTGTATCTAGAATTTTATACTCAAAATATAAGAAAATTAAATTGAAACTCGGGTTAATTTATGTATATATGCTAAAAAAAGTTTATTTGAGAAACTATGCCGAAATCCTAAAAATTTATCGATCTATTTTTGGAGAGAGAAGTGAAAATGTGTCCTACAGGCGCATTTTCACTGTCGCATCAGGGAAAATGTGCCATGTAGGACGCGTTTCTATTCTCTCTCCTAAAAATGCGTCCTACAAGCCGCGTTTTCACTACCACATCAGTGAAAATGCTCGTGCCCTGTAGGACGCATTTTGACTTAGGTAAAAATTGTTTTTTTTTTCCTCTTGCGATTGAAATTAGAAGTTTGCAGATATATTTTTATTCGTGTTTGAGATAGACATTATTATAGCTTTAAGGAATATTTTAACTTACGATGGTGCCGTGGAGTTGGGTGACCTACAAATTTCATCTGCCATGTGAATATGGAGCCATCTCTTAAGAAGCCGGACTGCGTTGCAACTCAAAGTCCCAATGGACAGTGATTATACGGTCTGGGGTTGAAGTGTAACTAGGGCTTCAAGTTTACAAAGGTTATGTTGTCAAGGGATGGAGCATAAATGGGCCTGTAGTTGACGGTGGTTATGTAACACCCCTAACCCTTATCCGTCACCGGAATAAGGTTACAGAGCATTACCGAACTTTTTAGATCAAATACGAACATTACATATCATACTAACATATATATAATAAATTAATTAAATTGTCCCTTTTTATGAGCTCTTGAGGCCTAAAATATGTGTTAGAAACAAATCGGGACTAAATCGGGCACTCAAAGAATTTTTTTCGAAAATATAAAAAATTTTCATAGAATTCAAAGACACACGCCCGTGTGTTAGCCGTGTGTCTCACACGGTCAAGTCACACGCCCGTGTGTCTGGCCGTGTGGACTCAAAATGAACCTTAAACAACAAGTTTACCATTCCCTGCAATCTTGAACACTAAGCAACTCAAAAACCATTTATTCAACCAATTCAAAACACAATTAAACACGTTCAAAACATGTCAAAATAGACATCCTAGGTGCCTAACCAATGTACCCTCATAGGTACCACAATTTTGTTATCAAAACATATCTTCAAAACATCAATTTAGTCCATATTATAAATCTACCAAATTCCATCAACTTATACTAAACCCATGAACAATTATGCACTATCTAAAACATACCATTTTATAACCTTATCAGAACACATACTTATATATATCATCAACTAATATTAACTTAAAATATTGTTTACAATTAACTATAAAATAGTTAACATTTAGACATCCTAGGTACATGCCGATACATCACCACATTTTGAGTTCGGGATCGTTGATGGATGCTGAACCGACTATCAACCCTTAAGTACCTAACCTACGCACGGATAACAAACCGTACGCTGAGTATAAACACAATGGTATTTCTATAATTCGAATACTTTAAGTAAAATAATATAACATGCATTAAATCATACGTTAACATTAGTCATTCAATTTATCAATTTATTCATAATACATTCAATTCTCATCATTTGCTATTTCAAATAGCTTTTCATAATATGTCACACAATTGATATGTCTCATTTCCATTTCACATTCGGTATTATCAAATACCTTTCATAATATCACTTCTTTTAATTACCCCTATTAACACAACTCGGACTCAGATGGATACACGAATCCAACCAAAACACACCAGTTTGGCACCCAGTGCCTCATCGGATAATTCGAAGTAATAATTTGACACCCAGTGTCTCATCGGTTAAACCGAAGTAAATTAGTACTCAGTACCTCATCGTATTAATCCGAAGTAAAAGATTGACACCCAGTGTCTTATCGACTCGAGGTCGAAGTAATCCCTAAACTCTTCCAATCCTATGGTATGCCATCTATATCTGACTTAGTCCAATACAATTAATAGGGTTTAATTTCACAATTCAACAACAATCAATAACCAATATCCACATTTCACATTAATCACCAATTCATATAAATTCAATTCAATATCAGAATGCTAATTACTCACTTGAATCACTTACCATAAATATTAAATCAAAATACAACAATTAATTATTAAATTCTGATTATAGAAATACAAACCAGAATTTCTGAGCTACTCCTCGTCGACTTTATCTTTTCCTTTCTTAGCTGAGGTTTCCTGCACAACGTTAGCTACGGAATTGAAACAATTAAAATTCATCAATACAATACAATTCAATTTCACATTGAATATTTCAATTTTTATCCAACATTTTCCTAAATTCCAATTTAGTCCCTAAACCGAGACTAACTTTATTTCTTTACAATTTATCCTAAAATTTCATTCAATTTCCACTTTAAACTATATTTAACTCTTTAATTTCACTTAAATCCCAATTTCAAAATTTTTACAATTTAGTCCATTTTACTCAAAATTTACTATTTATTCTACAATTCAATCCTTTTTTCATTTCTAACTTAAAAATCTATCAATTTAGTCCCCAATACTCCAATTATTCAACATGGACAACATTTAAAAACTCAATAATTTCTAAAATTTTGACATGGGTTGTGTAGTATTTAGTTCTAGGATTCTAAAAACATAAAAATTATAAGAAAATGGACTAAATTGACTTACCAATTAAGCTTGGAACCTTGAAACCCTAATTTCTCCTTCTTTCTCCTTTTCTTTCCTTTTTCTTTCTTTCCTTCTCTATATACATATGTATTTTATTTTTACACTTGTATACACAATCACCATACACTTGTTGATTAAGGCTTAATTGCTTATTTAGTCTCTTTAATTTTTCTATAATCTATAATTAAATTTTCACCTTTTATGCAATTTAGTCCTTATTCCTAATTACTTTTAATTCAAGCTAATTCACCTAACCAGAACCTAATTAACTACACAACTAACTTCGTAAATATTTTTAATAAATATCTATGAGTTTGTTTTACGAAAATGGAGATCCGAAAATATACTCTCCGTTTACCCGTGACTATCGGGTCGTTACAGGTTATGCAGGCACGACAACGAGTTTATCGTCAGAAGAATATGCTTTATAAAACTCAAACATAAAAATGATGAAGAAAAACGTAGTGGCATTTCAGTACAATCAAGTGATGCATTTTATCCACCACCACTGAAGGCGGTGACCCGTTATTATAACATATGACAGCATTGGGTGTAACAGGTTATACTAACAGGGACACCGTTTTTGGTGGAGATGGACAACACGAATAACTTGATTGTACTGGAAGGCCCCTTGCGTTTTCCTTCCTCGCACCTATGTTTGAGTATTATGAAATATGTTATTCCGATGAGAAGACTCGCTTTCATGCCTGTATTAGCACCGCCAACTACGGCCTCATTCATGCTTCATCCCTTCACAGCATAACCTTTGTAAACTTGAAGCCTTAGTTACCCTTCAACCCGAGATGGTATAATCATGGTCAACTTGGACCTCGAGTTGCAAAGCGATCCCGGCTTCTCAGATGATGGTTCCATACTTACACGATAGGTGAAATTTGTAGGTTATCGAGCTCTATGATATCACCGTGAACCCAAACACAACTTAAACCTATTACTACGTCTCCCTCAAAGCGAGAGAGAAATAAATTTTTAAACCCAAAAATTTTAACACGCAAGAAAAAAACAATTTAGAGGAGATTGAGATGTAGTGAGTAGGGGATAAAGATGAACCGTTTAATTAGGGGATGGGGTAGGGTATAAAGGGGAACAAATATATCCCGAGAATCTTGAGTTGCAAGGCTCAGAAGCAATCAAGCTAGGGTGGCTGAAATGGCCAGAGAGAAAACGCTCCCTGCAGAGGGCATTTTCATCTGACACGGTAGTGAAAACACTTCCTACAGGGGGCGTTTTCCACTAACATGTCAAACATGTGGCTTGGAAATACGTCCTGTAAGAATCGTTTTCACTACCATGTCAGTTGAAAACGCCCTTTGTAGGGAGCGTTTTCTCTTTGTCCATTTCAACCACAAAACTTGATTGTTTCTAAGCCCCTAAAACTCGAGATTCCCGAGATAAACTTCATCGAGGAAAATGTAGAAATTGCACGTGTCCTATTTTATCAATTGAGTGAAAAAATTCGAGTTAATCGAGTTAACGAGTCTTATTTTATCATCCTAACTCGACTTGAAAATTTTTCAAATCGAGTCGAGTGAAATGAAATTCGAGTTGAATCAAATCGAGTGCAAGTGTTCAAGTTAAATTAAAAAATTAAACATGTCAAGTTAAAATCTTGTGCTAGTATAACTAATTCCATGTTATAACACATAAATTTGAAACGACATATATTTGAAAACTTTTCCAAAGCAAAAAGTAAAATAAAATTCTTTAGGATGATAAGCTTGAATAGTTAATTAGCTTAGTTAGGCCCCCAAAATTATTGTTCTAGAAAGTTTTAAATTTTTTTAACTTTTTCATATATATTTTTATTTTTATTTTTTTGAAACTTTAAGAATTTTTTTGGAATTTTTATAAATTTACATGTAAAATATGTTATCCGAATTATTTAAGTTATTCGAATTGTAAAATTCAACTCGAATTATAAATTTTAAACTCATAACTTGATTGCATACAAAACAAACCAATTCAATAAGTTTGTTTTATACATTGTAAATAAGTGTACATTTCAGATGTAAAACAAAGTATATAAAAATTATAAAATTACAAAATAATGTAATCATAAGTGTCTCGAATGTGTGCAACAACTGAGTAGGCGTCAGACACGCCTAGGGTTCTGTCACATCCCACTTTTTGATTATTTAAGCAAAAGTGAAACTGTCATCTCCTATGTTTTAAATTAAATACGTAAAATTAAATACAAGGGAATTAATGGTCAAGTGCTTTAGTAATTAACTAATTTTCCTAATGGTCCAAGGTTCAACTCTTATTGTTCTCACTTTTACATTATTATTTTTTTTGACAATTTTTCCCCTTGTTTAATGTGCTTGCCATCCATGTTGTGCACCATAATGAAGAGGATTTATTTCCTCCATTTGAGGGTTAAACTTACCATAGTTAGGGCCCCTTTTTGCCACGTCCCCCTCCCTTGCCATAACCTCACATCTTACCTTGTAGCTTGATACATTAAATCTGACCATAATTGACCAAGCTCCTCCCTTGCTTTTGCCGTCCATACCCCCACTCCCTCTCACTTTCTTCCATTTTTCATTTCTTTCTCACCATTTTTCTCTATTGTTGCAAACAACCACCACATTTCCTCCTTAACATTTTTCTTCCTCCACCGTGAACCGAACAACCTTCCACCATTCACCACCTCTCATGGTCGTCGCTCCTCCTTTTTTCTTATCTCCCTCCTCCCATCGCTGCCATGGTCGCTGCCGTGTGCCACCGCAAGTCCACTTCATCCTCCTTTTTTTCTTCTATTTTCTTCACCTCTCCTTAGTCCAATCTCCAAACTCCACCACCATTGGACCATCGTTAAACATAGAATCATCATCCTCGGACTGTCACTAAGCCGCCGTTGTCGGACCATCTTCGTTGCTGTCGTTGGTGATAAAAACCTTTCTTTTCTTTTTCTTTTCCTCTCCTTGTGCCGATTCTCATTTTGAATTAATTAAACTTATTCTTTTATCTCGATGATACTTTTTGGATTACTCGATTCTCTGAAATCGCCTCTTCTATTTAACGTTCGATTTTGAATTGATTAAAATGCAAGTATGGATCATCTTAAGTCATAAAGATCCTTCTCCTATTATTTTCTTGACATGGCCAAATAGTATAGTGCCATGAGTCATAGTGATATTTTTTATTATTAATTATTTATGTATTACAGTACTAATGCTACATTATATCGTTTTAAAAGATCAAACAATAATCGTAAGGGAGACCCCTAACTTTGCAGCAAAAATTCTCCTCTCAAAAGTTTTAGATCGCGAAGGTAAGTGATGAGATTATTAGTGATAGATCTCTAAAGTGACGAAACATTTTCAAAGATCAATATTAATATATGTTAATTATGTGATAGATCGTCTTGTGAGGTAGATCGAGTGAAATCGATTAATAAGGGTTTAAGCAAATTGGATCTACAATCTAAGGTGTGGAATCGATTGTACTCATTATGTGTAACATAATTATTTTTATTATATTAATAATTAAATTATAAATAATGGTAATTATATTAAGTATTCGAAGTGGAGTTGTTTAAAAACACTCAATACAAAGGACCCAAGTGATTCTAACCAAAATACTTTTTTGTGAAATGTATGAGATATGTAATATGATGTGACTATCATTATAGCAATGATGTATGTGTAAATCTCATTCTCATGACATGTGTTGCATGGCTTATGTGTTATATTTGGTGATTCAAGTATATGATATATTTATATATATGAATATATGAATATTGTGATCTATGATCTGATGTGACAAGCATGATTAAACATGTAAAAATGATGACTAGTGAATGTGATTATGTAAGTATATTTATATGACTAAGTGTTAAAGTGATTCATATGTGTTAAATGTGTAATTGCCATGTCACATGCATGGGGTGGGATATTGTGAAAGGTGGAAGCAGTGGCAGTAAATCTACATATTAGTGGTGGCTTGTCCACATCAATGTTATCAGTGGCATTTTATCTGCAAATCAGTGGCAATTTGTCTACAAATCAGTGGTGGCATGTCCACATATGGTGTTTTGGATGGACGAGTTCTGGGGAACTCGATATTAGTGTGTAGCGAAGATGGGTAGGAATTTTATAAAATGTGCATCGATTTTAAATATGCATAGATATGTTCATGAATAGTAATCAGTGTTAAATTCCATGATCTTGATGATGTATGATTATTTTGTAATTGTTATTTGTATGTTGATATGTATGCAAGTATATTTATTATGTGTTGATCTCACACTGAGCCTTTTATGCTTAATCCTATTGCTTATGTGTTTCAAATAATTCTCGTGGTTAGGACTCGGATTCGGAGGTCGGAGAGGCTCTCGAATTTAAACGTTTTTTATGGTTATTTTCTAATTTATATTTTTGTGACTTTTGTGGATTTTAAATTTTATTTTGTGGATTACTATTGAACTGTGGCATGGGTACTTTGTTTTAAACTAAGGACATTGGACATTTTGCATGGGTTTTTGATAAGGACAAAATATTTTATTATTTTCTTAATAAAATTCGTTTTCCGCAAACTCATTTTATTGAATTTAAAATTTTAAATTAATTATAACATCTTTCAAATAATAAACAAGATTACTTCTCAAGTTATATTTTAAAAAAGAAAAAAAACAAACGAATTCTAAAGAAATATTTTATACGCGTTTTCAAAATTACATCCGTTTATTTGAACTCGTGTTTTGGCCATTTCCATGGCCCATGTGATCACTTAAATTGGGTTATAACGTCTAGGCCTGATTTGAGGGGTTACATTTAGTGGTATCAGAGCCCGGTTCAAAACTCATACTATGGGTAAAAATGTTTTCGAAAAACTTCATGCATCATAAAAATGACATTTTGGTGAGAAAACATGCCACATGTGAATTGTTATTAAAATTCGAGACTTCCCAAAACCGATTCGAGGTAAGTGATCTTTAGATGTGAAAACTATAGACTATATATTGTGGAAAACGATAGAAAATTTTAGATTGAGACAAACTCTAAGTAATAGATAATGAGACTTATATAAATCAACTGAATAAAATTGCTATTTAAAATGCTCAAGTGATAAAAAATCTTTATTGACAGACATACATAAAACTAAAAAATGTGATTCTCTGAATTAGAGTAGTGAACTTGAACTGAAATTTTGTTTGATCGAAAGAACTACTTCTAAAAACTTTATGTCATAAAACTGTTCAGGGATAATAAGTGGAACAAAATTCTGATGCATAAAACTTTTTAATCAGAATAATAGCGACGTTAGAAATGAGTTTTAGAGGACGTGGTCGTCGTGGACGTGGTCGAGGTAGAATGGCCGTACGGAACCCGTTGGATCGGGTCAAGGGTCCGAGAATGAGGTACCACCTCCACCACCAGCTTTTGGTAATGAGCAGCAAGATCAGACGGGGGATGATGTTGTATCGCAGGCTGTGCTGCGAGTTCTTGAGATGGTGGCTGGAGCAGGTGGAAATATGAGAGCTAGGAAGTCCGTACCCGAGCGACTCCGAGCCAATGGAGCTGAGGTGTTTCGAGGTGTATCAGGTGTGGCACCCAGTACGGCTGAGTATTGGTTGGAGGCGACCGAACGAATTATGGATGAGCTAGATTTAACCAATGAAGAGAAAGTGAAAGGAATGGTGGCGCTACTTCGCGATGAGGCGTATCAATGGTGGCTCACAATATGGGATGGTGCCTCAGCTGAAGAACTCACTTGGGATTATGTTAAGGCATCATACCAGAAGAAGTATGTGGGGACTCATTATATTGATGCGCAGAGAAAGGCATTTCTGGGGCTAGTTCAAGGGAACAAGTCCGTGGCGGAGTACGAGGCTGAATTCTTAAGGTTGAGCCGATATGCTTGAGGAGTGGTGGCTACGGAGCATGAACGATGTGTCCGGTTTGAGGACGGATTAAGGGACGACCTGAGATTGTTGATAGCTCCACATCAGGAGCAGGAGTTCGCTGTGTTAGTAGAGAAGGCTAAGGTAGCCGAGGGGATTAAGGACTCTGTGAGACAGAACAGAGATAAGGATAGGAACTTGGAAAAGAGGAGTTTTGGACCGTCAGAATTGTCTGAGAGTCTTCAGAAAAGACCTAGGATTGAGAATCCTGCTCGTGTTTCTAAGCCAACTGCTGGAAATCCGGACCGTCCGTGTGCTCAGTGTGGAAGGTATCATGTTGGCGAGTGCTGGAACCGGGAACGGGAATGTTTTAGGTGTAAGTCCAAGTCTCATTTGATTAAAGATTGTCCTCAGGATTCGAATAGGGCTCGGACAGCAGGCCAAGGCTATGTGCAGCCAGGTAGAGATGGTCAGCAAGCGACAAGGGGTCGTGGTCCGAACCATGGAGGAAATGGTTCAGGCCGAGGTCGTGGAGCACCAAGCAGAGATGCTGAAGGTGCAGATGCGAGGCAACCAAGGTTGGTTTATGCAGTCGACCGTCGCGAGGATAGTGATGTGCCAGAGGTGGCAATGGGTAAGTTCTTATTTCTGGAATATCACTGGTTGCTTTGCTTGCTATAAGGTCAGTTTGTTCTTATGTTGCTAGTAAAGTGTATGTAACCTTGATTGTGAACCTAGAAAATGTACCTAGAAAGTATGATAGTTCTTTAAGATCAGAGTGCGCAGCGAAAGCATAGTGATGTGATCTCAGCAGTGCGTTTAATAGTTGATTGGAAATTTCGAGGACGAAATTTTCTTTAAGGAGGGTAGAATTGTAACATCCCGAAATTGGGCCTAGTAGGAATGGGCCCAATGGGCCTTGGGCATAGGAGTGTTTAAAATTTTTGAGAACAAGAATGACATTATTTCAAGTTGGACTTATTAAGAAGATGATTTTAGAAAGTTACCGGATTCTATGAAGTTTCGAGTTCAAGTTGGGCCTTAGTAAAATTTTGTGTTTAAGCCTAATAAGGAGAGATAGTAAGTGGCATCAAGGCTTATGGAAATAAAAGAGTAAATTGCTAGCATAAATGAGCATATGGCAAGGAGGTTATGGCATCAAGTGAAGTACCTTGAGGGAAGAGGTTCAAATCCCATTGTGTGCAAATTTTGACTATTATTTTTGTACTATTTCCCTAAATTTCGGCCAAGCTTGTAAATATGGAAAAATTGGATTTTTAAATTATGGTAAGGTGGACTTATTAAATTGTGGAAAAGTATGGTAAGGAGGAAAATAAGGAAAAAGAAAAAAAAAGGAAATAAAAGAAATAAAAGAATTTGGAGAGTGGAGTAGGTGGATGAAAAAGAAATAAAAGAATTTGAGGAGTGGAGTCGGTGGATGAAAAAGGAATAAAAGAATTTGTGGAGTGGAGTAGGTGGATAAAAAAAAAGAGAGAGATAAAAAGAAAGAAAGAAAGAAAGAAGAGATAAAAAAAAGGGATTATGAAAATAAAGAAAAGAGAAGTATCATCTTTTCTTCTCTTGATCACCACCTAAAATTGGTAGCAAACAAGGGTTGGAGAGCTCAAAAATTCCAGCAAACAAATCCTTTAGCAAGTAAGTGATTTTGATGACTTTAGTTGATAATTTTTGTATTTTTGGAGCCCCAAAGCTTAAGCTATCTAATGAGGGGACTAATTTGTAATATGGTTGAGAGTCTAGGGACTTGCCATGAGAGAGTTTATGCTGGTTGCAAGGTCTCGAAGTACTTTATCAAAGGTTCAATCGAAAACCTATCCCTCGTTATAAGTGACTCGGATTTTTGGTGCCGCGGAGAGCATCCCGTTACGGATTCCGAATAAGGTGTGTAATCTCATACTCTTCCGAATATATGTTTGAAATGGTGAGAAAATCTCACATCTCTCTGAAAGTTTACATGAAATATTCTGTGATTCGGTAGAAATATCAAAGAAAATTGATAACCGGTATCCGTGATCAGTCGGACGTGCGTTTGATGGTAGTGATAATCATGTTTTGTAATAAAACAGTTTCGGTTAGAAGCAGTGACGTGTTTTTGAAAAATCACTAAAAATAGGAGAAAAGGAATTAGAAAGTGAATAAGATATCAAATTAAATCTTACTGTGTCTATTTTAATATGGAAGAAACGGAGAAGGAAAAGGAATTTTACATTCTGAGATATCTTGATTTTAGTGATACTGGTTTTGATTAACTTCGGGGTTCACTGATCTGTTTTGGAAAAATCATATAAAATTGTACAAAATGAATTATTGATTATAATTTATATGTATGGATTCCTTAGTAAGTCTATTTTCAATAGAAACAAGTTGGAACAGTATATGAAAACCGTACAGTGAGATATTTGAAATTAAGTTAAGAGAGGTCAGAATCATTGGACAGTGAAACAAGGGAAACTTTAATGAATAAACTGTACTAAATGGATAGGTCAAAAATTCTGGAAAAATTTCAGTAAGAAGATACATGAGTCTAGTTTCAAGGAAATTTTACGGATCTAGATTTCGAGTTTTCTAACTCGAGTTATATGCAATTTAGTCAGTATGACGCAAATGGACAGTTTAAATTTGTATGCCCCAAATTACTAGTTAAGTTTTAGTTGCGAAATTACCCCGTTTGGGCTTAAAATGGATTTTTGACCCAATAGTTCCGTAGAGGCCCAAATAGAGTTCTGTATCACTCGAGGCGATAGTGAATCTTCGAAAACACCGTTAAATATGAAATTATCGAATTACCCTTGTAGGGTAAATTATCGAATTACCCTTAGAGAGTAAATTATCGAATTACCCTTAGTGGGTACGATTACTGAATTACGAAAATGCCCTAATGGGCCGAATTACGAAATGTCCCTATGGGCAAAACTACGAAAATACCCTTTATGGGCCAAAATGTTATAATTGCTATATGGGCCAAATGTTATATTTGCTACATAGGCCATATTTGGTATAAGTGGTGACCGATTGTGTATTTTGGTTTTTAAGGGTAAATCGACAGGCATAAGGAAGTTCCAGGATCGTGTTAAATTCAAGTAGCTAAGGATTTTGCTAAATAGTAAGGTGTGTAATTAACCCACTGTTTTCCGGGTTTATGTTATATTGTATGTGTGGTGTAAATGCTAATGTGTGCAGTGACAATTATGAATGGATACCCTTAAGGGGTATATCGAAAATCAGGTCAATGTTAAATATTAAGAATGTGAATATGCCAATGAGAATATGTTTGTATGCCGAATAGCATGTGCATGCATCATTTTATTATGTTATGACATTATCATATGTTGCATGTGCATGGGATGGGATCTGAATGTGAAAGAAGAAAGGGTGTACATTATGTACGTGGTCTAATGTTAGCCTTGTGCTACATTAGCGCTTGATGTTAGCTATGTGCTTCATCAAGGGAGGTGTTGGCTAGGTGCCACATCTCGGCGGTTGATAGCTGTGTGCATCACCGTAGATTGATTGATATGTGGGATCACTTATGTGATCGGTGGCCTAGCCACGGCCTTGAGCAGCAAGTCTGCCAAGGTAAGATATATGGATCACTATGTGATCGGTGGATTAGCCACGGCCTTGGGCAGGGGGTCTGCCAAGGTAGGTGTAAAGGATGGACCCTAGGCTGGGTTGGGTGCATTTTGCATAAATCTATCTACTATGTGAATTAATGTGGAAATGGGCCAAGCCCAGTATGTGGAAACATGTGGTTGATTACACCATTATAAGAATGTGATGTGGTTGTGGGCCAAGCCCAATAAGTGAAAGCATGTGATTAAATTATCTTAATATCTGTTATATAGGTTATTATATGGTTTGACATGTGGATGGAATTCAGTGGTCTAATTACACACTGAGTCTGTATGACTCACCCAATTTTTACCAACATCGCAGGTGACGCATAGTGCTTGGACCGAGTTGGAATGGATACGAGGTGGCCCATGCAGATGATAAATTTATTTGTTTTACACATTTTATTTATGAAAGGTTATTTATTGTAATAATGGCCTTTTAAAGTATTTACGGATTATTATTATGTTTTAAGTTGGATTGTCAATTATATTATCATCTGGAAATGTTTATTTTTAGCAACTTAAATTTTAAAAATATGTATTAAAGTTTCAACCCGGATATTTTGTAATAACTTAGTTTTATTTGGAATTTTAAAATACCAAGATTTTACAAACAAGCAAAATTTTTTTTTATGTTTTTACTTTAAGTCAAAATATTTTTCAAACGTTTTCCACAGTGACATACCAGATCCGGTCAAGGCTCGTGGGCCGGGTTTGGGGTGTTACACTAAGTAATAGATAATGAGACTTGTATAAATCAACTGAATAAAATTGCTATTTAAAATGCTCAAGTGATAAAAAATCTTTATTGACAGACATACATAAAACTAAAAAATGAGTACTCGCGAAGTTAAGACTTGAGGGATAAGAGCTTATGGAGAGCCAGGTCAAGGGACCCAAGTTGACTCGTCCGTATCTCAGGTGTGAACCCTTGATCCAGCAGTTGAGAATGTAGAACACACGCCCACTGTTGAGAAAAGTCAGTAAGAACCTGCAAACGAGGTCGTATCGTAAGCCATGTTACAAGTGTTAAAGTGGGTGGTGGGTGCCCAACCTAGAGCTAATAGTCGCGGCATTATAGTTGATAGACTCTGTTCTAGTAGGGCCAAATTATTTTGGGCATTGCTGGGACGACTCTCACTGTAGGTGAATACTGGCTGAAGGCTATAGAAAGGAGCTTAGATGATATAGAGTGCATCCCTGAATGGAAGCTTAAGGGGATTGTGTCATTGCTATGTGATGAGGCCTGTCGCTAATGGTAGGCCATAGTGAGGGGTACCCAAGCAGAACGATTAAAATGGGTATTTTCTGGATGCTTTCCGAAAGAAATATGTGGGTGCAAGGTATGTTGAGGCCAGAAGACTGGAGTTTATTGGGTTAAGACAAAGAGACATGTCAATGGCTGATTATGAGACTAAGTTCTTAAGGCTTAGCTGATATGCTCCGGGTTTGGTAGTCGAGAAACAAGATAAGTGCGCTCGATTTGAGTTTGAGCTAAGGTCAAAGTTGATGATGTAGGTAGCTTCACTACAAGAAAGGGTTTTTGAAGCTTTGGTGGAGAAAACCAAAATTTGTGAGGAAGTTAGGCGCATTGAGCATGAGAGGAACGAAAAGGCGAGAGTCCATACGAAGAAAGAATCAAGCCTTAATGTTTAGACTCCACGCTTAGTTAAGCAGGCTAGAGATGATCGACCTCGTCAGAATGTTGCTGCAATAGGAGGTAGAATTTTAAACTGTAGCCAGTTGTGGAAAGAGGTATTTTGGGGACTGTTTAAGGAGTATGGGTGCATGCTTAAAGTATGGGTCGTTGGACCATAAGATTAAAGACTGTCCACAATTTAATGATTAGATGCAAGCACAAGGATAGAATCTAGCCCTAAATCAGAGAGCTGGATAGCAACCACGTACAAATTAGGGTCAAAATCGAGTTGGTAATGCCAATTAGAGGCAGCGAGCACTAAGTCAGGGTGCTAATCAAGCAGATACGAGACAACCAACACTTGTGTATACGGCTAGACATGAAGAGGATCGAGATGCAGTCGATGTGATAGTAGGTACTTTTACCATTAATGTTATTTCCTATTTTGCATTATTGACATTAGATCTACCCACTAG
The DNA here is from genome assembly GCA_005393395.2 of Gossypium australe. Taxonomy (NCBI): domain Eukaryota; kingdom Viridiplantae; phylum Streptophyta; class Magnoliopsida; order Malvales; family Malvaceae; genus Gossypium; species Gossypium australe. Next base: position 12,513,913 of record CM016619.1, read on the forward strand.
TATGTGTCTTGTAAAATGGCTGATAATTTGGGAATTCAGGTAAAGGAAACCAAAAGTATTGTAATTGTCTTCAGTCCCTTAGGAAAATCAATGTATGTAAACAAAATTTACAGGATATGTCCATTGTTAGTCCAAGGTGAAGTATTCCCTACGAATCTAATGGAGTTTCCTTTTGGAGAATTTGACCTCATTTTGGGCATGGACTGGTTGAGTGAACACCGAGTTAGCCTTGATTGCAATATGAGGCGGTCACCATAACAACTCTAGAAGGAAGTAAAATTATCATGATTGGGGAGCATCAGAATTTTTTTTTGAATGTGATCTCTGTTCTGGTAGCGGATAATTTGATTCATAAAGGGTGTGAGGCGTATTTAGCATACATCCTAGATACGAAGATTGATAGTGCAGTGTTGGAGAAAATCCACGTGGTAAAGGAATTTCCCAACTTCTTTCCAGAAGAGTTATCCTATTTACATCAAGAGCGTGAGGTTGAATTCGGTATTGAGTTACTGCCTAACACAGCACTGGCATCTATTACATCCTATCGAAGAGCTCAAGATGCAGTTGTAAGAGTTGCTCGATCGTGGCTTTATAAGGCCGAGTGTATTGCCATGGGGAGCTCCAGTGTTGTTCGTAAAGAAGAAGGATGGGTCGATGAGGGTTTGCATCAATTATCTTCAGTTAAATAAGCTGACTATAAAGAATAAGTACCCATTTCCGAAGACAGACGACCTTTTTGATTAATTTAGGGGTGTTATTATTTTCTCTAAGATTGATCTAAGGTCGGGTTATTATCAATTGCAAGTAAATGAGGTAGATGTTTCAAAAATGGCATTCAAAACTCGATATGGGCACTATGAATTCTTAGTGATGCCCTTCGAACTTACAAATGCTTTCGCCACTTTCATGGACCTCATGAACAAAGTCTTCCAACCTTATATAGATCAGTTTGTGGTAGTCTTCATCGATGACATTCTAATCTACTCCAAGTTTGAGCTGGAACATAAGGAACTCCTAAGGTTAATCCTTCAAACCTTGCGTGAGAAAAAAGTTGTATGTGAAATTCAACAAGTGTGAGTTTTGGCTCTGAGAAGTGATGTTTTAGGGTCATGTGGTATCTACCGAGGGTATCCGAGTTGATCCCATGAAGATTAAGGCTATTTTGGATTGGAAGCAGCCTAAAAATGTTAGTAATATTCAAAGTTTTCTCGGACTTGTTGGGTATTATCGGAGGTTTGTTAAGGGATTTTCCTTGATTGGTACACCAATGACGAATTTGTTGAGAAAGATTGTGTCATTACGGGTTTTGGATGTGTACTGATGCAAGATAGGAAAGTAGTGGCTTACGCTTCGAGACAGCTGAAGCCACATGAGTACAACTATCCTATGCATGACCTTGAATTGGCAGTAATAGTCTTTGCCTTTAAGATTTGAAAACACTATCTCTATAGAGAGAAGTGTATTATCTATACAGATCATAATAGTCTTAAGTACCTCCTTACCTAGAAGGAGCTGAACTTGATACAGAGGCGTTGGACAGAGTTTTTAAAGGATTATAACTGCACTATTGAGTATCATCTGGATAAAGCTAATGTCGTGGTTGATGCCTTGAGTAGGAAGGCGATGGGCAAGTTAAGGGCATTGTTTGCTAGATTGAGTTTGTTTGAGGATGGTGACTTACTCGTGGAATTACAAGTATAACCTATTTTTCTGGAGGAGATTAAGTTAAAGCTATTTTCTGATACGTCTTTTGCACATTCTGTGAAACGTATCTGGGAAAGTAAGTCTTCAAATTTTGCCTTTAATTTTGAAGGAGTTTTATGCTATCATAGGAGATATTGTGTACCTTCGGATTCAAAGTTGAGACAATTCATTCTGAGGGAAGTGCATAGTAGTATTTACGCTATACACCCCAGAGGGAGCAAGATGTATTGAGATCTTCATGAGAAGTATTGGTGGCCGAGATTGAAGCATGATGAAACTGACTTTGTGGCAAGATGCTTGACGTGCCAACAAGTCAAGGCTGAGCATCAGTTTCCTTCGGGTTTGCTCCAACCCATTAAGATTTTTCTATAGAAATGGGAATGCATCATCATGGAATTTGTGTGTGGTTTACCTTTGACACCCTCGAAGAAAGACTCTGTTTGGGTGATTGTTGATCGGTTGACCAAATCCCTCCCACTTTCTGCCAATGCGTACCGATTATTCATTACAGAAGTTGGCGAGGTTGTATATCTCTGGAATTGTGAGACTTCATGAGGTACCGATTTCTATAATTTCTGATCGAGATCCTAGGTTTACGTCTCGATTTTAGAAGAAGCTACATGAAACTCTTAGTACAAGGTTGAATTTCAGCACCACTTTCTATCCAGTAGAAATCATATTCTAACTTGAAAAGGAAGGATATTGAGTTTAGTGTTGATAATTGTCTTCCTAAAGGTTTCACCTTAGAAGAAAGTGTTGAGATTTGGTCATAAGAGGAAATTAAGATCGAGGTTCATTGGACTCTATCGCTTTGTTAAGAGAGTGGGACCAGTGGCGTATCAACTAGAGTTACCTCCAGAGTTAGATCGTATACAGGACGTATTTCATGTGTCAATGTTGAGGTTATACCGGTCTGACCCTTCTTATATAGTTTTGATTGAAGAGATTGAGGTTCGACTGGACTTGTCATTTGAAGAGAAATTGATACAGATCCTAGATAGAAATGTCAAAGTTTCCCGAAGGAAGTAGATCTCACTCGTAAAAGTTTTGTGGAGGAATCATGGTTCTAGTCAGGCAACTTGGGATCTGAAAGATGCGATGAGACTGCAATATCCTCACCTTTTCCTATCAGGTAATTTTGAGGACACAATTTTCTCTTAAGGAGGGTAGAGTTTTCACATCCCACTTTTTGATTATTTAAGCGTCATCTCCTATGTTTTAAATTAAATGCACAAGATTGGACATAAGGGAATTAATAGTCAAGTGGTTGAGTAACTAATTATCTTTACTAGTGGTCCAAGATTTACGCCTCATTGTTCACATTCTTAAATTAATTTTTTTGACAATTTTCCCCATTGTTTAATGTACTTGTCATCTACTTTGTGCACCATAATGAGGAGGATTTGTTTCCTCCATTTGATGGTCAAAGTTACCATAGTTAGGGGGTACATATCCTCTTTTTGCACTATGTCCCCTCTCTTGACATAACCTCACCTCTTAACTTGTAGCTTGATACATTGAACCTGACCATAGTTGACCAAGCTCGTCCCTTACTTTTGTCTTCCATACCCCTCTCATTCTCACTTTCTTCCATTTTTCATTTCTTTCTCACCTTTTTTCTCTCCATTTTTGCAAACAACTACCACCATTCCTCCTTAACTTTTTCTTCCTCCACCGTGAATCGAACAACCTTCCACCGTTCACCATCTCTCGTGGCCGCTGCTCCTCCTATTTTCTCATCTCCCTCCTACCATCACTATCATGTACCACCGCGAGTCCACTTCCTTATTCACTTTTTCTTCTTATCTCTTTAGTTGAATCTCTAAACTCCACAACCGTTGGACCATTGTCGAACATGGCATCACCATCGTCAGACTGCCATTAAGTTGCCGCCGTTGGTGATAAAAACCTTTCTTTTCTTTTTCTTTCCCTCTCATTGTGTTGATTCTCATTTTGAATTAATCAAACTTATTCTTTTATCTCAATGATACTTTCTACATTACTCGATCTTCGAAATCACCCCTTCTCGATTTATCTCTCGATTTGAATTGATCAAAGTGTAAGTATGGATCATATTAAGTAATAAAGATCCTTCTCCTACTAATTTCTTGACATTATCGAATGGTATAGTGTCATGAGTGATAGTGGTATTTTGTTAATATTAATTATTTATGTACTATAGTACTAATGCTACATCATATCGTTTTAAAGAACCAAACAATAATCGTAGGGGTGACCCCTAACTTCGCAATAGAGATTCTCCTTTCAAAAGTCTTAGATCGTGAAGGTAAGCGATGAGACTATTAGTGATAGATCTCTAAAGTGATGAAACATTTTCAAAGATCCATACTAATATGTGTTAATTATGTGATAGATCGTCTTGCGAGGTAGATCGAGTGAAACCAATTAATAAGGGTTGAGGTAAATTGGATCTACAATCTAAGGTGTGGGATCGATTATACTCATTATGTGTAACATAATTATTTTTATTATATTAATAATTAAATTATAAATAATGATGAGTATATAAAATATTCGAAGTGGAGTTGTTTAAAAAAAACTCAACACAAAGGATCCAAGTAAGTGAATATAACTGAAATACTTTTTTGTGGAATGTATGAGATATGTGATATGATGTGACTATCATTATAATAATGATGTATGTGTAAATCTCGTTCTCATGACACGTGTATTGGTGATTCAAGTATGTGATATCTTTATATATATGAATATGTGAATATTGAGATCTATGATCTAATGTGACAAGCATCATTGAACATGTAAAAGTGATGACTAGTGAAATGTGATTATGTGAGCATATCTATATGCCTAAGTGTTAAAGTGGTTCACATGTATTAAAAGTGTAATTGCCATGTCACATGCATGAGGTAAGATATTGTGAAAGGTGGAAGCAGTGGCAGTAAATTTGCATATTAGTGGTTGCTTGTCTATATCAGTGTTATCAGTGGCAGTTTATCTACAAATCAGTGGTGGCGTGGCCACATATGGTGTTTTGGATGGACGAGTTCTAGGGAACTCGATATTAGTGTGTAGCGGAGATGGATAGGAATTTTATAAAATGTGCATCGATTTTAAATATGCATCGATATGTTCATGCATAGTAATCAGTGTTAATTTTCATGATCTTGATGATGTATGATTATTTTGTGATTGTTATATGTATGTTTCTATGTATGCAAGTATATTTATTATGTGCTGATCTCACACTAAGCCTTTTTATGCTCACCCCCCATTGCTTATGTGTTTCGGATAATTCTCGTGGTTAGGACTCGGATTCGGAAGTCAGAAAGGCTCTCGGATTTAAACATTTTTTAAATGGTTATTTTTTATTTTAAATTTTTAAGACTTTCGTGGATTTTAACTTTTATTTTGGTATTTTATTTTTATGGATTACTATTGAACTGTGGCATGGGTACTTTGTTTTAAACTGTGGACATTGGACATTTTGCATGGGTTTTTAATAAGGACGAAATGTTTTATTGTGTTCTTAATAAAATTTGTTTTTCGCAAACTCGTTTTATCGAATCTAAAATTTTAAAATAATTATAACATCTTTCAAATAATAAACAAGATTACTTCTCAAGTTATATTTAAAAAAAACAAACGAATTCTAAAGAAATATCAAATACGTGTTTTCAAAATTAAATCTGTTTATTTCAACTCATGTTTTGGTCATTTCCATTGCCTATATGATCACTTAGATTGGGCCATAACATCTAGATCCCGGTTGAGGGGTTACAAGTTCCGTCGCACTATTGCGTTTGGCGGCTACTTGTCGACTTTGGGTTCACATTGACGTGCACATCAGAGTTGATTGATGACTTCGTCTCCTTCCTCCGTGGTTGAACTCGATCGTGTCATAGCTACCCATCATGGATCCCTCTAAGTTGAGTCGGCGGTTGTCAAGATGACCCACCTCGCTAGAACAATGATGCTGGAGGTGTTTACGACACTATCGGTGGACAACAATATGGTGTTGCCTGACCCAATTGCGGATAAAAGGTAGGAATTGAAGGTGATATCGGATGCATCAATGTTGTTGGTGGAGTTGACATGTAATATGACACGGTGGGTGATGGTCATGCATAATATATCCTTAGAGAAGGTGTTGATGTGGAGAATGATGAGGTGTGTTGTGGTGCTTATGTAAAATAAACTAGTGTTGAATGTGTTGATGTATGGAATAATTGTGCGTGCTGTGATGGTTGTGTAAAATAAACCAAAACTAAAGGTGATTATGCGGGGAATGAGTGTGCGTGTTGTGATGGTTGTGACAAAAAACTGGGTTTGAAGAAAAAATAAATGAACTACATTGACCTGGAGGTCACACGATAATCGAGTCCTCCGGTGCAGATGGAGTAGATGTCGATCCTGTCGCGTATCCATCTCCCGACCTATGATTGATGGGCCCTCATCTTGGCATCCTACGGTGACGTTATCTACTCCTCTCTTAATCCGGTAGTAGATACGGCTTACCATTATGCCTAAACCAATCCATGTAATCTAGAGATGTCGCTAACTCCAGTGTGAGAAATAGTTTAGGCGTTGGCAAGAAATTATACCTATGCTCCCATATCTCGATGTACTTCTTGTGGAATATTGGCCAATCTTCCTTAAGTCTCCCCCGTAAGCCGATCTTGTAGAGGTCATCGAGCTCTTAGGGTGGCGGCGGAATACGTTGCGTACACCCGAACTCCCATATGAATCTATCAAATTTGTACATCTCGATCATTGCAAAAATGACCAATGACACGTTGATGTGCCAAATGTTGAGATTGGCCAAAAACTTGACCGGGATGCATTCTTGAATCCTCAGATCCACATATGGCATCCGTACAAACTACATTACGAATTTATAATTTTTAGAACGTGTGTAATATTTAATTTCAAGTGCTAGAATACATATTATATAACTTTGAAATTCATAAGTTAACCTCCTCTTCAGTTTCTTGATCTAAATCTAGTCAAATATCCTTGAGCTCGGTCAGTATATCACTGTGTCTCGCGAGGTTGTTCCACCTATTCAAATAATATGCCATTTCAAAATTACAACAATGAAAAATAAAAATGGCAATGATATTATGGAATGAATTTTACCATATGACGAGTGGGAATTCATAAGGGAATTCCACTCGGGGCGTAAAAATAGTAGTCGATGCCATGCCCACAATTGGAGAATGCAACCGTCGATTTTAGCTTTACCTGGTATTGTTGCTCAACACATTTCTCGGTACAATATCGCTAGCACCGCTGATCTCCAATTAAGTCCACCGATTCCTTCAAGTCAGCTAATAGTAGTAGCCACCTCAAATGCACCAGATTGCAAGATTTATCTAGTATTAGCAAACCTCCGATCAACCTCATGATGAATGCGCGTGCGAATTGTTCCTTTTTGAAGCCGCTTGTTGAAGCATCGATAGTTTCAAAGTTGTCTTCCAACAATCTTATCTTGATTCGGCTACCTCTAAACTTGTTCGACACCTTACCTGATAGTTGCTCGCATGTTACACTACAATCAACACTAACAACTAGCCTCGTAACGACATCCCTATCAATCGATAGACCGAATTGTAAACTGACGTCCTCGAGTGTAATTGTACACTCGCTGCAGGGAAGATGGAACGCGTACGTGTCCAGTCTCCATCTCTCGATCAAAGCATTGATGAGTGAGGGATCCAATTTAGTCCCCCCGAGCATGTGAGCCGCGTATAAAAAGCTTGTATCTCGCAAGTGTCCATGAATGACCTCCGGTGCACCTTCGCTTAAGTTGTTTATGTACGCCTCCAAAATCTGATCTTCGGGTTGAGTATATAAACATAAAAAATTAATGGTCTAAACAACATAATAATTAACTACTTAAATTTAAATAATTTAATAAATTTCCTTACCATTTGTAATTAAACATCGAAGATATGCTTGTCATCTAAACGGATAAGTTAATTTACCATTTAAAATTTATAAGAAAATAATAAAATTGAAGAGAATAGAATTAAAAAAAAAGAATTTTAAAAAATTATTGAGGATTGAAGATTACAAATTTGAAATTGAACATTAAAATTTCAAGATTAAAAATATAAAATTGGAAAATGGGTATTGAAGATTGAGGATTGAAGATTGAAGATTGAAGATTGAAGATTGAGAATTTAGGAAGGAAGAATGAGTATGGAGTATTTAGTTGAAAAGAATAAGGTTTGAGGGGTTTATATAAGAATTTTTATGGCTATTGGACCCCTATTAGCTGTGGAAAAAATTATCGTTAAAAGGAAAACACGTTCTACATGTCGCATTTTTGTTCTCTCCAGAAAATGCTTTTTATGTATCACGCTTTCACTGATGTAACAATCAAAAAGCATAGTACAATATGCGATTTTCTTTCTCTTTTCAAAAACAAAATAAATCAGTAATTTTTAAAAAAATATTTTTTAGCATATATACATAAATTAACCTCAAACTAAAAAAAGCAAAATCTTTTCACAATTAAATCAGGTAAAATAAGTGGATTCGGTTTAGGGTTATAATTTTTATAAAACCAATTAGATCAAGTTTTAGAATCAATCAGCACTTGTGTTCTCTGACAGCAGCATATAATTTAATTAAGAAATTTTTTTTATAAGTACATTAAAGAAATAATTTTTACCTTTACAAGTAACCTTAATGGAAAAAGGGAAGGAAAAGAAAGAGTTTAATTGCACGATATACATGTGTGAAATCAATTAGCAATGCGATCCTTCCAGACAGCGTCTTAACAGAAAGGTGCTGAACCGAGTTAAGCTATGCTAAGGTAAGCTGCAAAACATATTTTTTCTTCTTTGAAGCTAACGCCTTTCTTATTCTTCTTTTTTTTTTTTTTTTTTTGATTAATCTCTCTCTTTCAACTTAACCGCCTTCATCATTTCCATTTTCTTTGAGCTTATCAATCTCTTTCTGGACTACTCATTTTGTAATTTCGTCTGAATTGTATCAAAGGCTTGAGCTTTTCCGTCGCAATTTTTTTAAAATTTGCATAAACTGGCTTAAATGATGTCATAATTGATGCTTACCTCGTTGAAGAGGCCGACAGAAAAGGGGGTCATTCACTTTCTCTCTCTCTCTCTTTTTTTTTTTTGTTGGTTACTAGTAGTTTGGTAGATAGTAGATAGCCAAAGTCTGACTGAGTTTTCAAAGTCTGCTTTTGCCTTGTTGGATTAAATATAATGTGGGTTCTTGCTTAATGAGAGGTTTTTTTTTTTTTAATGATCCAGATTTTTTTAAAAAAAATTGGGGTCAAAGGCGGGCTAAAGATTTCAGATTGGATTGTTGTTGATTAGTTGGTTTTGGTCTCTTGTAATTGACATGCATGCTGCGTGAAATTTCTTGGATGATTGAACAGTTTATAGAGGTATGTGCTTTTTTTTTCCTGAACTTGTAGAATTTGTTTCAATCTCGCAGGCCAAGGCATAGACCTAGAATTCTTGAATTAGAAGCTTGGAATATTTGTTCTTACTTAGGATTTTAAATAAGAGAGAAAGATGCCAGGAACTAGTGAAGAAATGAATCAGAATTCTCGTGCCAATGTCCAGAACTGTAATGGTTCTTTAGAAGAGAAACTTGATGAGCTTCGACGTCTGATGGGAAAAACGGAAGGCGATCCGTTGAGAATTGTTGGCGTCGGGGCAGGTGCTTGGGGTAGTGTTTTCACTGCTTTGCTGCAAGACAGTTATGGTCACCTGAGAGATAAGGTTTTGATAAGAATATGGAGGAGACCTGGAAAGATAGTTGATAAGGCCACAGCTGAACACTTATTTGAAGTGATCAATTCGAGGGAGGATGTGTTGAGGAGACTGATTAGGCGGTGCGCTTACTTGAAGTATGTTGAGGCAAGATTAGGCGATAGGACTCTGTATGCAGATGAGATTTTGAAAGATGGTTTCTGCTTGAATATGATTGACACTCCTCTTTGCCCTTTAAAGGTTGTTACTAACTTGCAAGAAGCTGTTTGGGATGCTGATATTGTAATTAATGGCTTGCCATCAACCGAAACTCGTGTGGTGTTTGAGGAAATTAGAAGGTATTGGAAAGAAAGAATAACAGTGCCCATAATCATATCTCTGGCAAAGGGTATAGAAGCTGAGTTGGAGCCTGAACCTCGCATAATAACTCCTACCCTGATGATCAGTCGAGCAAGTAAACTTCCTTCTTTGTTTCTTGAACTTTTGGCTATAGCCACATTAATTGTTTTAACCTATTTTCTGAATTTCGCAATAAAATTCATATTAATATGAATCTTACCCCTGTTCTTGCAGCTGGAATCCCCATTGAGAACATTCTCTATCTTGGAGGACCTAATATTGCTTCAGAGATTTACAATAAAGAATATGCTAATGCTCGAATTTGTGGGGCTGAAAGGTGGAGGAAACCATTGGCAAAGTTCTTAAGGCAGCCCCACTTTATTGTGTGGGACAATGGTGACCTGGTTACTCATGAAGTTATGGGTGGTTTGAAGAATGTCTATGCCATTGGAGCTGGTAAGATCTAGTTTTTGGCAAGAATGCCAAGTCTTGCACCTCACACAATAGGCTGTAGGCAGAGTTAGCTTAAGATAAAGAATGATCCTTGAAAGAGACAACAATGTTATGCAATTAAATGAATTGATCAACACAACTCCGGCTAATGAATGATCAATATAAGACCTATTCACCCAGTAAAAGAAAAACAAAGGTGTTGAGCCGATGTCCTACTTTCCTTGTGTAGTTGTAGGTAATGTGATTTTGAAGTGGTAGCTATTTGCTTGATAACCTTTATTCCATAGTCTCCAAGATGCCAAGGGTTTACAACTATTTCTATGTATAACACTTTTCTGACAGGATCAAACAACTAATCTTGGACTATATTAATTTAAATTCAATTTTAGCAATAAGTTGAAATTTAATCTTTATATTTTATCTACGATAATGATTCCACAGGGATGGTAGCAGCTCTAACCAATGAGAGTGCCACCAGCAAATCAGTATACTTTGCACTGTGTACGTCTGAGATGATATTTATCACTCATCTCTTGGCAGAAGAGCCTGAAAAACTTGCTGGGCCTTTGTTGGCCGACACTTACGTAACCCTGTTGAAAGGTCGTAATGCCTGGTATGGGCAACAGTTGGCTAAAGGGGGGCTGAGCCTTGAAATGGGTGATAGCATCAAGGGGAAGGGTATGATTCAGGTATGAACTTTTCTGTTCCAAGTAATATTTTGAGCAAACAGCTTTAGGTTAGTTTGGAAAGAGTTGAGTTAATACTCGTCTGACTTAAAGCAAATCATCAAAAAATAGTAGTGATTTGAAAGCCACTATCGAGAACTTTTGGAAAGATGATATTCAATTAATGGTGATATGGAAACCTATTCCGTTATTTATATTCTTTTGGTATGCATGTCTCTGTCTTTATTGCTTCAAAGATGCTTGCTTTCGATCTCAATAATGACAGTGGAAGTCTAGAGGCAGTTTGTCCTTAAAACTGTTGCATAAATTAAACAGTAATACAAGTAGTAGTAACTCCTATGACATGTACAAGTAGATGAAGTATCCCATACCATTCCTTGACTGTTAAAGATCAACTTCCATTTGTTTTTATGGCCATTTCATTTGTTTTGTCAGTGTAAGCATCTCCATTTCTTTGTCAGTTTGCAGCTCCCTTGAATCTCAACCACATGCTTTAGCAAAATAATCAAAAGATTGCTGTTCAGTAATAACGCAAGATTCTATCTTTTTGTCTTCTTTGCATCCTATCTGATCCCATCATTTAATTCCTTTTACGATATTAATCACATTACTATGGCAGGGTGTCTCTGCTGTGAAAGGCTTTTATGAGCTGCTTAGTCAGTCCAGCTTAAGCGTCCAACACCCCGAAGAAAACAAACCAGTTGCTCCTGTGGAGTTTTGCCCCATCTTGAAGATGCTATATAAAGTACTCATCACAAGGTACTCTATTTCGTTTCCCCCACTCCCTAGATGATGTTTCTTTTTTGAAATACAAGTTAAAGCTCCCCATGTCTCTCCATCTATTCATACATGCACAGATATATGTTGATTTGAGCTTTAATCTATCTATAACCTATTCATGGTTTGAGAAGTGTGAGGTGATGGAAAACTTGGTTTGAATGTTCAGGGAGTTCCCATTACAAGCCATCCTTGATGCATTAAGGGACGAAACCATGTATGATCCGAAAGACCGAATCGAGATAGCACAAACTCATGTGTTCTACAGACCATCCCTTCTCAGTCATCGGCCTTGATGAAGAGAAAGATGATGGTCCGATTGGCTTCATCTTGGATGTGAATTTCATAAACAAACATCGCTAGTGTAGGTTCTATTGTTAAAAACTAGGTGTTGCGGTGGAGGGTCAATCCTTAGAAATGTGATGACCGTGAGATTAATGTTGTTTCAATTCCTATTGCTTTTGTGTGTTATCCATTTGTAAAAACTAGGTTCTTAATGTACTTTTGAGTATTTCTTTATTTGTTTTGAATGTATACGTAATATATCTTTATTTAATGAACTCGAAAATAAATTATAAATACTAGATTATCACAACGTGACAAATTTTATTTAATATTTTTTTAAAAAAACATGATATAGCAATTAAATATAGCTTTGCTTAATTTTATCATCGAATTGACATACGGGTCAAAAATCGGTAAGATATTATTTAGATTTATTTAAATTATATTTATATTACATATATAGGAGAAAATTTTAGTATTTTTATTTTTTTTATACAATTAATATTTTAACAATTCAGTCGTATTAACAATATATTTGTATTTGTCATACTTGTAAATTTTTAATTGATCCCATATTTCTATCATATTGATTTAAAATATTCCCTATATTATATATGTATATATTAGTGTATATATTATAAAAGAAGTGGAAGAAGCATAAATGAAAATATTGAGTTTTTTTGTTAGTTCTATAAGTTCAAAATACTTTATATTTAAAATGAATTATTTTTTATAATTAATTTTGAAATATAATTTTCTTGTCTTATTATACCAATGCATATATATATATATATATATATATATATATAAAGCATAAATGAAAACATTAAATTCTAGGTTAATTTTTTAAATTCCAAAATACTTGCTTTTTCTAGTTATATTTAAAGTGAGTATGGTTTTCATAATTAAGTTTTAAATATGATTTTTATGTGGTTATTAATACTAATGTATTATTACCTTAATTAAAAAATTCAAATTATTAAGCATTCTAAATAACTCATCAACAGCATTATTATCTTAAAATTATTTTGAATCGTAATTTACTAGTAACACAAGTTATAACTAAGCAGATTAATTACCATAATAATATATAGTACATATAATGTCAACAATTCCTTTCATATTGAACTTCATTTGCTACCTCAAAGTATCCAAAGATTCATATTTCAAGTATTCAATAACAAATACATTATACAAATAGATCTACTTTTTAATGCCAATGTAGGAGGTAATAGAGAAATTGTTAATATTAATTACGAAAATATAGGTAAAAATTATGGAAAATAAAAACACAATAATTAAAGAACAATTTATATAAAATAAAATTAGTATTCAAAGTATACCATTCTTCTTTTCATTTTTCATTCTTTGCATCTACGTAGGCTTATAAGTAAGTTCTTGTAAAAACGATGAAGCAAAATAAAAAAAAAAATTAAAAATCAAACCAGTGGGAGTTTAAAGTTTTTTAACCTTATTTTTCTATTTTTATTTTTTTTCTTATTTCCTATTTTATATCTTTAACTCTATTTTGCGTTATTTGCTTTAACATCATTTATTTTCTAATATTTTACATTAAAATCATGAAAGGGAATCTTTTACGAGAGAGTGATCAAATAGATGCAGTGTGAGGTCGGATGTATAGTACCCTGTACAATGAGCAGCTTAAAATTAATGAAAAAAATGTTGAAAAGCTTTATTAAAAATATTTGCACAATATATAACATTTTATACGATATTTAAGCTATATTATTTGTGAAAATGTATATTTTTTTAAAAAATGTTATAATTAATAGCAACCCGTGCATCACACGACATAAGTAACTAGTTAATATATATTTAATGGTTGGAATTTTTTTACATAAAACGAATAGTTAAAATTTTTTAATCTATGCAAAACTTTGACATGCATGATCTATATGAATGGAGTATGAAAATATGACAAATTGCTAAAATATTAATAGTATAAAAAGTTACGAAAGGATGTAAAACCACTTAGGTTTGTAACTATTTATTTTATGTAAAAAAAACATTCAACTGTTTAATAAATATTAATATATACAATATTTTAGATCGATTTAATAGAGATATCAGATCGTTTCTTAAAGTTTTACATACAATCATATTGATAATTCAACTAGTGATATTAATCGTACAAAAAGATATAAAAAGGTGTAAAACTAGTGTTAGTGGACCCCCTCTCTATATATTATATACTATTATTTAAATATATAATTGAGTTGGTGTCACAAGTTAATTGAGCATCTACTCCATTAAAAAAATTACAAAACTATCCTTTTGTATTTAAAATAAGTTACATTATTCAATGAAAATTTATTTTTTTAATTTAAAAAAATATAAAAAAAATGAACACAATGAGATTTGAACCCACAATAATTGCATTAGTAAAACATTAAAATTCTCACTCAACCAAAGTTTTATTTTGTTATTTTATATATTTAATTTTTATTATGCACATTTTATTATCTTAGTCAATTGTATATTTATATTATTATTTAAATACACTTTTATATTCTAAATACATGATTTTCACATTCAACATGTAATAGAATTTCTAATATATATATATATATATATATAAGTTCTAACTTCATTATTTTTTTAAAAAAATTCTAATTTCTTCCCCATCATTTGAACCAAACTCGAATTTTAAAATCGTTATTATGGAGAAAATTTTACTTAAATACCATTCTCAACCCAAATGGTAAAATGTTTGGGAATACCTTTGATTATATGATATTTTATATATATATATATATATATATATATATTCAAAAGGTAATTGCACATTTTTTGCAACTTTTAAATATTTTTTTTTTCATTTCACCTTGTAATGGCCCATTTTTGCCCGGGCTGGAATAAAACCAAAACAAAAAATAAAAATAATGTCCAAAGTCCTTTTACAGCCCAAATCCAACAACCCAATTAAAAACCCGTGACCCAAACCTGACCCAATACCCCAAAACAGACCTAACCTAAACAGGCTACCCTACCTAAGACTTACCTTACGGAGCCCAAAAAGCCCAAACCAAATCAGAAACCAGGGGTTTCTGAAGCCCTAGTCTCCCATCGCGCCGCAAGCTTCACCATCAGCCTTTTGTCACGCCGCCGTCAACGCGCCTGAATCCCCGCATCATCGCCGGATCTACCGCCAGCTACCTGCAAAAAAGGAAAGAAGAGCAGCAAAAATAACAAGAGAAACGACAAGATTTTGATTGCCTTTTTTCATTTTGTTTTTGGGTTATAAAAAACCCCTAACCTGTAAATCGAAGGATACGAAAGAAACAAACAGAAAATACAAAAAAAAAATATTCAAAAGTACAGAGAAATAAAATATATTCACAGAGGTTATTTTTTAACATTTGTCTATTTTTATTTTCTTTTCATCTCATGCGTTTTTTAAAAAAATACGTATATTAAAAGGGTGAGAAAAGGGTTTACCGTTTGATCGGGGTTACAAAGGAGGCGTTTGGGCTTTTGACCGCCGCCGGAGGAGGCGCGTGTAGAGGTCGGATACCGGAGCTCAGGCCAGAGCCAAACTCCAGGCCAAGAGAAAGGGAGAGCTCCTCAGAGCTCTCTTTCGTTTTTTTTTTTAAAAAGTGTTTAAAAATGAATTTTTTTTGTTTATGTTTAGTTATATAGGGCTTATTATACGACGCCGTTTTGGAGGGTTCCTTTTAAGGCCAAAACGATGTCGTTTCAAGAGGGATCCGCGCGTTGACCCGACCCAGCCTTCAGGATCCGCGTGTTTTATTAAAGGGGAAATATTCCATTTAAGTCCCTTAGTGATTTTAATTGTTTCAATTGCATCCAGTTTAACATTTTCTTTATATTTAAATTTACCCAAAACTTTTATTTTCATTCCAATTTAGTCCTCATTCTGTTTTAAAGTTAAAAATCAAAACGATGCCGTTTTGAAATTTGGCATTATGGCCATTTTAACCCCTGTAATTTAACGCATGCTTTAATTTAATCCTTTTAATCTATTTAATTGCTATTTTAACCCTTCTTTCTTTATTTTTATTTTTATTATTTTATTTTAATACTCTTTTTAATTATTTTATTAAAATATCATATATTCTTGTTATTTGTATATTAATCTGTTAAATTTATATATCTTATTACATATTGTTCTTTTTAAAAAAAAACTATTATTATTTATTATTATTTGATTATTTTTATATTATTTAGATTAATATATTTTTTTATTATATTCTATATTTTTATATTCTGTATATTGTATAAAATTATATCTTATATTATTTTTAAAAAAATTATTTTATCTAAAATCATTTATATTATATAATATATTATTTATTTTTAAATATAGTTTAGATTATTATAAGTATATTTTATAAATTATTTATTTTTTTTAAAATATATTTTTCTTTTCCTTTTTAACATATCTGTATACATTTTTTATTTATTATTATTATTATTTTTGCCATTTATTTATGATTGCCTTAATATGGTCATTTCTTTTTTGGTTATTTCATATTTTTATTGTTTGTATTAATATGATATTTTTGTAGGATCATCATTTTAAAATAAATACATTTTTGCAAAATTAATATTTTATTTAAATGTTTTTAAAATAAGGCAATGTTTTGGTATTTAAAAATTCGGGAAATAGTGCCTAATCGTGCTGGGTTGCGATTTCCCGTTTGGCTAAATAACTATATATCATTTTGACAAGTTTTATAAAATTATGAGACGATCTTAGTGACGAGGGTTTAAAAATGTCATGTCCAATCGTGCTGGATGTGATGTTTATATTCTTTCAGATTGAAGAAATCTCAAATTTTAAGTCAAAATGGCTCGAAGTTTTTATGAGATGATTTTAATTACGAGGGTTTTAAAAAATGCCGTGTCCAATCGTGCTGGATGTGATGTGACTTATTCTTGGGAATTCAAAACGTTGTATCCTAACTTATTGGGTGTGATGTTTTGTATCTCGAGGTAAGAATTTTCTAAAAAGAAGTATCTATCTTCGAAGTTATGAGATACTGTATCCTAACTTATTGGGTGTAGTATTCTTATTTCTTTGAGATAGGTAGTCTTGGTTTACCTTCAAATAAAAGGATTTTATTTTAAAACTTTTTAAATTTCAAATATTTGGACATGATTCTATCGATTAGGTACCAATTTTTGGGCGTTACGAGGGTGCTAACCCTTCCTCGTACGTAACTGATTCCTGAACCTGTTTTCTTGTTTTTCGTAGACTAAAATTAAATGTTTTAAAATAAAACGTTTTACAAAATGATCCAATCACACCTAAGTAAAAAAAGGATTGGTGGCGACTCCCATTTTATTTTAAAGTCAATCCCCATTTTTTCAAAACACGATTTAAAATGGTTTCGACAAAAAAGATTTTAACTTTCAAATATTAAATAAAACTTTTGAAACTAAACTTAGTTTTTTCCTGTTTTTAAATATTAATTTTTTTCAATCCACCTTTTTTTTACATATTTTTCAACTTTAAAATACTATTATTTTTTCATTCCACGTTTATTTTTTTAGATTTTACTTTCAAATTTATATTATTAATAAATTTTTTATTTTAACAGCATATATTTTTTATAGTTTCAAGTTATACGTTTTATTATTATATATATTTTTAAATACATTAATATTTTAAATATATGATTTTCACACGTATATGTGTATGATAGTATTTCTAATTATTATTAATTAATTTTAAACTATATCTTTTATTATTTATTAGTAATTATTTTTAAACAATATTATTTATGAATTCACGATAGAATTTCTAGCATTAAAATGAAAAATTTAAAACTAAACGTATTTAATTGAACGAAAATCATTAACTCAAAAATTAAGAGAATTAGTATAAAACCATAAGTATATAGTCTCTACATCGTGCAAAGTAAATATGGATAAAAAAGGTAAATTTTACGATTAGTCACTTAATTATTAGTTTGTTTTTGTTTTGGTTATTCAACTATAAAAATTATTAATTTAGTCAGATTTTATTTTGGTCACCTTCTATTAAATTGTTAATGAAAAAGATAAATGCGAACTTTTTAAATTAGTATAATAACATATTTAGTCCTCAATACTTATATATTCTATCAATTTTATTCTAATTCTAAATAATTAAAAAAAATTAATCTCATATATTTACAAATTCTATCAATTTAATCTTCAAACTTTTTTCATCAATCAAAATTCTGCTCAAATTTTATTTCATTTTTACCCAATATTCAAAACCATCTTTCTCTAACTTCCCAACCTTTGTTTCTTACATGACCCTGCCAAAAGCAAAGCTACAAGACACTTGTTTTCTTTCTTCTTTTCACAATTCTGAACTTGAGCCATGGAAACATGTCTTTGCCTACTATACTTGTTTCTCTTTTCCACATGCTGCCTTACGTTTTCAATGTGAGAAACGATACTTGTCTCAAGGTACAGGGAAATAGTCGGAGGAGGAGGGGAGTCGAGAGTGAAAAGAGTATAATCGCTACCGAGGAAAAGAGGGAGTGGAACTTGCTTGTGGCGGTGGTGGCGGCGGGGGAAGCAGGCGATAGAGCAAGCTGAGGTGGTTTTGAGGAGATGTTGTGGGGTGGTGAAATGGGTTTTGGAGAATGTACGAGTTAAAGGAACAAGTACCGTTTCTGACATTGAAACCGCAAGGCAACATATGGAAATGAGAAACTAGCGTAGTAGGCAAAGACATGTTTCCATGGCTCAAGTTCAGAATTGTAAAAAGCAAGAGTCTTGTAGCTTTGCTTTTGGCAGGGTCGTGTAATAAACAAAGGTGGGGATTAGAGAAAGAGAATGATTTTGAATTTTTGGTAAAAATAAAATAAAATTTAATTGGTGAAAAAATTAGATAACTAAATTGATAGAATTTATAAATATAAAAAGTTTAATTTTAGAATTAAAATTAAATTAATAAAATATATAAATATTAGAGAATAACTAAAACACAATAAAATGATAACGTAAATGATAAAAGTATACTAATAATCAAATGGCTAATTTTATAATTTACCGATAAAAAAAAGAGAAAAAACAAAGAAAAAGTAACTTGTAGGAAATACTACTAAAAGGATGGCCTAAGGCCTTCCCTTGACAGGTGTCTTCGCTGTTTTTTTAATAGCAATGGATAAATTTCAAGTCTGGTTCCACTATTTCTTTAGAATATATAAAAATGGTCAAATTGTAATTTCAGTCACTATATTATACTTGAATTTGAAATTTAATTTTTCTACTTTAATATTTTACATAATTTAGCACTTCAACATTTATAATGTTATTAGTTAATCTAAATATTTTATTTTGATTAAAATGTAGGCATAAATTTTAAGAATTATTAACATCATTAAAATTCAATGTTAAATTCATGTCCATTACAATGTATTTTCTTTTTACCACATGATTATTGAGTGAGTTCTTTTTAAATTTTACAATGCCAAGCCAGGAAAAAAGTTGAACTGAAGAATTTTAACGGTATTAACAATTGGACTTGAATTTAATTCAAAAAATAAGATTAAATTCTTAAAAATAAAAAATACAGGGACTAAATTATAAATATAGAGAAAATATAAAAGCTTAAAGTATTGAGTCAAAAAATAATTAGTGGATAGGAAACCATAGCAGTAAAAATAAAAGCACGCCGCTTGATTATTCACAAATTACACTGATTTTTCCTTTTAATAATATTTCTATTAGCCCACGAGGGTTTTATCATTATTATTTTCTTTTAATTTCATCTTTTATATTTTTGGTATCACATCTAATATCTTATAATTATATTCTTAATTAAATTTAAAATAATCAAATTGAATTGTACTGTTAAAATTTAACAATACTAATGTGGCATTTATTATTATTATTATTATTATAATAGAAACATGAACAATTTTTAAATGGCATGGCATAAAAGTTAGTAGTTTTGAAACATAAAATAATTATATCCTAAATTTGAATGAAATTAAAAAGAATCATTTAAGAGAAATAACAAGAATAAAAGATCAATGTTCTTTTGTTTCAATTGATGAATTTTGGTGCACATGGTCTCTTTACCATGAAGCTGCCAAACTGGGGAAATTTTATCCCAATCTTCATTCCTGGTAGAAAGGTATTGCAAGGATAATCAAAACTCCACCAAAGAAAGTTTGGTCGGATCAATATCATCTCGGCTCCTCTGCTGGATTTCTTGATGTATTTGGAGGACCATACAATGCCTTTGGTGCCATTCGTAACTGAAAGAATTCCATTGCCTTTGATGCTTAGAACTCCTGAGGTATCCGAAACTGAAGCTTCCCTATTGGCAACCCATGCAACAGTCCCAGTTGATACCCAGTTCAAAGCTTCCACCAGCTGACACAAGAGTTTCACTATCTCTTATGGATTGCCCTCTTAAGTTTTTTTCAGCCTTCGCCCTTGTTCTAACTGCATAATCAATTTATGGTATTCCCTATTTTATATTTCCAATTATCAATTGTTTGAACCAACAATTCAGCACTTTCTTTTATGACTCATAAGCATGGAAAACCATCATTTATGGCAAGGAGCTATGTTCCAAGGGGCTGGAACATCCTGGAATGGGAATAAGGATAGTGTCCCAAGTTTTGGTAATAGAGAATAAATTGAATGGATTTCGACAGCATTATCATGGACAATAATAATTGACAACGGAACATAGAATTGGCTTAGACATTGAACCAATAAAAAAGGGAATGGACTCAAACCCCTTAACAATCATAGTTACCAACCAATCTTGAACGAAACTTTCTCATGTAGTGAAGGGAGTGCAGTGTGATGAAAAGCAGGACCAGATGGTATAAGGGCTACTATTTACATCAAAACATTGCTTAATCAGCTTATTCTCATTCTTTAAAGGCTCTATAGAGAAAGAGATAGAAAGACAGTCAAACTGCTGACAATAAGACAAGCTATTGCCTTGATTAGTAGGAGAGGAGATATGGGGCAAAGAATAGTTGATCATCAAGCTGATTCAAAGAGGCCGTTCGAAGGTCCAGTGGCAAGTTCAACCGACGGTCTCCAGTACCTGAAAAAGTTTTTTCATTGCTTTTACAACTATTAATTATATATCGTGCAGATGCTAGGTCATAGGGAGCTACCCGGACTTTAATGTTTTAAAGGCATCCCTCAATAAACGAAAGAACATTTGATATTTCAATGTGTCCTTATACCAAATATACTATATAGCATCCCTTTTTGTACAAGTCAAATCCCCCGAGTATAGACTATTTGCATTCCTAGACATAGTTGTATTGTATTATGTTTCTAAGGTAAAGGTTTTTTCCCCAATTAAAGTCCACCTTTATATTATATATATATATCCCCTAGAGTGTAGCTCTTTTTGGACCCTATAAGTATTTAATTAAATCATGCTTATTGGCCACCTCCATGATCTGTATGTAGGTGAAAACCTAGTGCTTAAAGATGGCAAGTTTAGGTGATATTACTCATCCTTTAAATAAACACAAGTTGATGAAAATGGAGAATCAAATTTCATTGGTAAATGATGCTATTTGTCCAGCTATCATGAGTAAAGCCGAAAAATAAATATAAAATCATTGCTTATGGCACCGAAACTGTCGAAATAGCAAGACTCCCCAGCCGCCACAAAATTGCATGATTTGGACAAGAGTCTGGAAATATGGTAACCTATGATGATTTGACTATTGTCAAGATACGTAAGCAATTGTAACTCCTAAATAATTTTTTATCAAGTTGGAGGGAGGGACATTTGAATTTGATCATCTCTTGCGTTTTGTTAATGATTAGAGCGTGAACAAGTCGCCGTAAATTTCCCGGAAACCAAACAAGTCCCTTGGAAAAAGTAGATTCCGCTTTTGCGGAAAGGGAAAAAATTGGCATGGAAAAAGTTCTTTTTTTCCCTCCTGACCTGACCCCTCTACGTGTCATGTTAAAAGAACATGACGGCTTGTACTTATCAGCTTTACCCCCCTTCCCCTTTACCCTACCACTTGCTTGCCAGCTTGCCGCCTCTGTTGTTTTGCTTTCCTTCGCCATTGATTACATTTACAGACTTCAAGGCAACAGTGAAAGTAGACAAAAGAAAAGACCCCTCCAAAAGGAAAAAACTAAAGAAATCAAATGTTTTAACTGTGACAATGGCAGCACCCACAGTTCTTCACACAGCCCCAAAGATTCTCCAATGTACAGTGCAACCGTGCACTTATACCATACGTGTGGCATCATCCTATGCTTTATAAGCAGTTAAGCTTAAGCTTAATCTCTTTCAGTTTTTCTACTTACATATTGTCTATTGGAATGCGGCAAGAGCCAAAATCTGAGTGACTGGGAGCTGATGGATTTTTTAAAAATAAAAATATATATAAAAAAAGGAGAAAAGTAGCATCAGTGAGTGAGCCACATGGGTGGGTGGTGATGGAGAGGACCCAGTTACAGCCTGGCACTTACGTAAATTATTATTTACTAAATCGAAAACAACAATGAGTAGGACCCACTTCTGCTGTCAGGCTCAGCCACCCATGTGATTGTTTATGTCTTTGTGGACCATCCTGTTTCTCCCCCTCAATGAATGTCATACCAGTGTCTAAAAATCTAAATTCTCAAAGCATATATGACCCCACCTAATCAATAATATGCCTTTGCCAATTTGCTAAAATGCATCATTGCATGTGCGGGTAAGATTCAAACAATCAGACAAATTCTTGTGCACTAAGACCAATAAATAATAATAATAAACTTATAAAAACATACACATAATAGATTAGTAGAATTTAGAGCTCCTTTTTGAAATTCTGATGCCTTTTTACTAGTGAATTCTCTATCTCATAACAGTAGATCATGATCAAGGTACAACTTTGAACTGAGATTTAAGATTCCCTCTATAGATGTCTTCCCCCGACAATACCATATATGCATGTTTTTACTATTTCTACCTCTTCGAGTGTTGCTTCCCTTCTTTGGAGTGTAGATGCTCTGTACAGAAGAGGATTTTGATAACACCCTAACAAACATGAACCAACAAAGGCTAGGAAAAAAAAAATGAACAAACTAAAATAAGGGGGTTTTTCTTTTTTTTTCCTTGTTTCTTCCAGGGAAACCATCACTGCTGGAAAAATAAGGGAAAGAAATTACAGTTCAAGGGGAGTTACAACTACACATTGACTGTGATCCTTTTTTTTCTTTCTTCTATGCTTTTACCTGTGGTCCAAACTACTGAAATAATAGATAACAATATTACAACAAAATAAAGGAATGGCTGACCCACTTCCTTCACTGCCTTTTATGTACGCATTTTGTATGGTAGTAAGTATAGTATTGACGATGATTACGAGTAACGGTTGAGTGGTGGTTCTGATTGTAGTGCGGTGGTGGTGGTGGCTCTCTATAGATCTCTGATCTCTGATGTGAAATTTTGTGTTTGATTTATACCTTCAGTCTTCCTGTAATGTGAAGGTAATCTCATTAGAGAAACAAAACATAACTCATCGTGCAAATAAAAGCAAAACAGAAATAATGCTTTAAAGAAAGAATCCTAAGCTATCCATTTACCTCAGCATAGGAAGCTAAATACCAACAGGGCAAGTCGGGCCGCCTGTGCCGGCATACATACCAATGGTACCATGTCCAGACGAGAACCTGCGTCGAGAAACAATACTCATGTTACAAATACTGAGATTCCGTTTATAACCATATTGATAAAAACAAAGTACCTGGGCATTTGACAGTTGAAAGAGTTGAAGGATGCAATCTCTAAAGCATTATTTGCAGGAAGTAGAGTTGAAGAGACCCAGTTATTGTTGACAGAAGAAGCCGAGACTGAAACATCCCTATCTGCTTCAGCATTGGAGAATGCAGACAAGAACTCCCCGGATGCTTTGGTAGGAGATGCGAAAGGATTATCAGGAAGGTTGTGCTCCAAACTGCAATTTGATACAATAGATACGTAAGTCACAACAAATCAACACACTATTCGATCACCCCCAGGCTTGAAATTAAACCATAAATATCATAGAAATGAACTAAATAGAAACCGAATGCAAATTTAAGCAACAATATCCTATTCACCAGCATTGATTTAGTCCTGATTTCAATATGAAAGGACGAAGTTCCATTACGTATATACCTTTCTGGCAGATTAGCATCTTCACAATTAGGGCCTTCCTTGCTAGTACCATTTTCTTCAACACTGGCCGATTCTTTAGCAACGGCAGTAGTACTCGCTGCTTGCTTCTCGGAAGCAGTGGCAGATACAGCCAGCACAGGGTTAGAACAATTCTCTGAAATAAGAAAACGTCAACCATTTTTTCCCAGTAAAGAATGCTAATTCATACGAACTTGGGAAAATGTGTAGCTACCTTGTGGAGCTTCTTGACTGTTGTGAAATTGAGGAAGTACAAGTGACTGGCTGAACGGGTTTGGTGAGTGGGTAGGTGATGGAATAGGACTTCCACTAGAAAGAGCCCTGTGATGGTGATGCTTCTTCACATTAAGGAGTTGCAGGCCCATCAACCTTCTATTTTGAAGCTCAAGGGCTTGCTGAAGATCAGCTTGCTCCTCCAACTTTCTCCTCCATAACAAGTCCTGGGCATTGTAAAACATCCTTGACCCTACAGTAGACACAGATATTGTTAACCTGGCATACATCACAAGTAAAATAAACGGTTCCTTGGCTTCTCTGCTTACCTAGCTGAAGGTCAAATGGATCTCTAGAATCAAGGCCAGTTGGAGTACCACAAGGGGAGAACTCTCCTCTTTCCACTTGCTGTTGCTGCTGCTTCCTGCGAGATAACACAGCAGGTTTAACAGATCTAGACCAAGTAAGCAGGGCATCCAAAATTAAGACTTTAAAGTGAGAGAGAATGCCTGTACTTGTCCGGAACTTTGCCTTTCTCTTTGTAAGGCTTCACCAGAACCCGAGCATCGCAAACAAAATGAGGATTCCCTTTAGCCAGGATGATCTTCACGGTCTCAGGATAAACAAAAGTGACAAATCCAAACATTCTCTTCTGCTGGTATGGTATCCTCACATCTTGAACCGGACCATATATACTTCAAAGGTGAAACATAATAGTTTTTAGCATCAAAAGGTGAATTTAGAAAAACTGCAACAACATAGAAGTAGAATGTTAAAACAAAAAACCTGAAGTAATTTGACACATCCTCCTCTCTGAAAGTGCTATCAGCTGGGAAAGTCAAATAGATCTGTCTTGAAGCTGGGTTGACCATGCCTGCTTCACCGTTCATTGAAAATCCGTTTCTTTCAAGCCTGGAACGGTTAAACTTGTTCATATCATCACCCATCATTAAAGCAGCAGCGGCTGCAGCCCTACAGTGTCAAACCAAAATGAAATCTTTCATCATTTCTACACACCAAATATTCAAGTGAAAACTAAATCTTTAACTACATAATAGATTGCACAAAGAGAGAGGACCAGGTACCTCTGAGTATCATTTTGTTGCTGTTGAAGGAACGAATTCATGCCCTTTGGGGAGTAAGGAAAAGAAGCAGAACCCATGAGCTGTGAAGCAGCAGCCAACCTTTGTTGCTGAGCGGATTTAGACCTAAGTAACTCATGGCACTGGTCCATCTCGATCTTGTTAGGTGAACCCACCATGGTGGCACCATCTGCTCCTCCAACTACTGAACCAGACTCCCCAAGCCCACAATGGATAAATCTACAATTATTCCCATTTTTACAGTACCCCCTAGCAAAATACAAGCAGGGTCTCCACCCAAACCCTGAAGCCGGGTCCTCAGCTCCCACAATATCGCTCACAGAGCTGCTCCTCCTGTGAAAGGAGGTCCCCCAATAAGAGGGGAACCCCATGGCGTCAGTGCTGCCACAAGCAGCCGCAGTAGCTGAACTCGAGGACAAGTCAGCGGGTTGGGGGTAAAAGAAATCATGGTTCTTGGGGTTAAGCTGTGGTGAGCTTTCGTTGAGGAAAGCTAGTTGATCTTGAAGTTGAAACTCATCAACCATATCAGTAGCTCCTCCGTTTCCATAGAAGGGCAAAGAAGAAGGATTTAAAGACCCACTGCTTGGACTAATCAACTCATCAGGGTTTGGAAGTTCAGACAAAGGACTCCAAGAAGAAGTACCAGAAGAAGTAGAGAGGTTAGTAGGGATGGTGAGAGAAGATGGCAGATTCACTCCACCGTTAGGTAGGAGCCTGGAAGCAGCAGAGCTTTGCCTTGGAATATTAACAGGATTCGGGTTGTTGGCAAGGAAAGGAGAAGGAGATGATGGGGTTGAAGGTGTAGAAGGAGAGTTAGAAGGAAGACCAAGCTCTTTTTTGGCCTTGAGGATGACAGACTGAAGTGAAGCTTCAGGACCAAAGGCTAAACGAATCATCTCCTTCTCCCCATGGTCCTGAATCAGCAGTAGACCCATGATTTTGGAAGCGTTTTCTGGTTCAAGGTTTTGGATTCTTGAGAACACAATTCTGGTTGCTTCATAGCTATCCATAATAGAAAGCGCACACACACACACCAACCCCCCAGCACTGTCCAAACAACGTTCACTTGCTCTATACCTTTTTTACTCTATTCTTGTATGATTTTGAGAGAGAGAGAGAGAGAGAGAGAGAGAGAGAGAGAAATAAGTGTTTAGAGAGTAAGGTCTTTTACAAGTAAAACATCTTTCTCTCTATCAACCACAAGCTCTACCTACCAACTGGTGAGTTGTGACCAGTTAGCAGCATTGCAGTAGTCTCTCTTTCTTCCTTTCTCTTATTTATTCCTGCAAAAAAAAAGTTCTTTTATTTTAAAGAAAAAAAAAAGAGGATGAAGGAAACGTATATAGCACAGAGAAAATAATAAATGAGAAAAGAGAGGCGTCAAAAAGGAGTATTCCCGTCCCGTGTGAGAGATTTAAAAGGGAAGGCAAAAGAAGAAAAACATGGACATGGTTGTTGAATTTCTTTATAAAGCAAATACCAGCAAAAGTTGCAGTGCAGTGTCTCTAGGAGAAAAGATTAACATCAACCTTTGTCCTTTTTCTCCGCCCTTTTCCCTTAGTTACTTCCTTTCCTTTATTAATACATATAGATTGGATTAGATTTGGAAAAAAGGGAAAAACAGGTTTCGGCCTTGACACCATAGATATGAGTCTGAGAGGAAGATTGTGAGTTTAATTATAGGGTTGTTCTGGTGGTTTCAAAAGGAGAAGTATTTGTATGTAGTAATACTGTCTCTGCAGGGCTGTGTCAGTGTCTCTGAATTAGCGCTTGCTGGTTTCGATGTTAATAAAAATCTAGAAGTGGCCAAAAGATAAAAGCAGTGGCTTCTTTCATTCAAGGCAGTGCGCTGTGGACTGTGCGGAGCAGTAGCGTCAATTGCTTGGCTGTTGCCGCTGTGTTATTGGGTTCTGGAGCCTACAGTAGTGGACTGGGCAGTCAAAGGTAATGGCTTTGGTTTGGAGCGCTCTCTCTCTCTCTCTCCCTCTCCGGATAATAAACAATTCTTTCTTTCTGTTATAATAATTATTATTAATTTAATAATAAAAGACAGAGAATGGTAACTGGTAAGTGACAGTGAAAGAGAGCGTGAAAGCCAAATTCAAAGAGCTTGGTATCCCTCACTTGGAACCATCATTCAAGTCCCTCCTCCGCTTACCTTCTATATGAGGTTGAGGACAAGTTGTGGCACTTGCTTTTTTCCGAGATAAAATTTAGGTTGGAATGAAAAAATCTTATTACTAGTAGGAAGGAAAATCCTTATTGAAGTCGTTGTTAAAATAATGAGGGTACATTATATAATGTTTCAAGATCCCCATTGTGTTTTGCTTTTAATTGAATGTCATCCTCAATTTTTATGTGGTTAAGAGCTGATTCTTAGCTGAAACTTAAGTAATCGTATAACTATAAGTAGTTAAGCTATTGAAGTTGGTTAGAGTTGATTAGTTGGATTCTGTTGAGTCTCTGTTTTAGCTTCTGTGTATAAATATTCACAAACCTTGTATTGATGATGGAATGAATGTAAAGATTCTTACTTGTTGAGTTTTTATCATAGTATTAGAGTAAAAAAAAAATTCGGAGTTGCGTCAACAATGGAGTCATTCATTGGTTCTACTGATACATCAATTGGGAAATTGTTCAAATTCGTTTGCATTTGCCACCCAAAAAATGGTTATGCTTGTGGATGATGGCAATTTCTTAGCATGGAAACAACTCATGTTGCTTGTGCTTAAGACTCATCGATTACTTCCATTTGTTGAGGGGACGGTTATCGTACCGTCACGGTTGATTAGTGGCAAGGATGGTACTCCTGTTGAAAATTCGGCATATGCTCACTATGAGCAACAAGATTCGGCATTGTCGGCATGGCTTTTGTCTGTTGTAAGCTTTTCATTCAACAATAAGCTGATTGGCAGTTCTTCATCATCATTTGAATTATGGGAGGCTCTAATGAGAATTCTTGGCACTTAATCTACTACCAAAGCCATGAGGTATCGTTATCTTCTTTATCATTTTAAGAAAAACGATTTGTCTATCTTGACATATTTGGCCAAAACTAAACATTTTTGTGATTCTTTGGCTAGATGTAGACACAATGTGTCTTTGAAAGAGCAACAATCGACCATACTCAATGGCCTTCCCTTTGAATTTGATCATGTCATATCGATTATTATGACGAGTCAAGCACCTTTTGATCTACATGACATTACAAGTGCCTTACTTGATGCTAAAGCCCGATAATAAGTTCATTTGTCTAATGCCTCGCTCTCGACCAATCTTGTAGAGGCTAATAAGATTGATTCCTCTACGCTTTCGACATATTCTGGACAGTCTTCATCTCAGTCATCTCGGCATCGCCAGACAGTTGGGTCCTTTCATGGTTGTGGATAAGATCGATTTGGTGGTGGATCACGACCACAATGTCAGTTTTGTGGTAAAATTGGTCATATTTCTTGTCATTATTACTACAGGTATGATGCTACCTCAAATGACGATACAGATGCCAACTCAAATCTAGGTGTTGGGCGTTCGGGCTCTTCGGTCAATAGGTCAATTTCTAATGTGGGTGCAAGTCTAATTTTGAGTATATGTGCTATACTCATCCTGATGAGTCCAATTGTACATGGGTTGGGTCTCGTTCGCCTAATCCTAATTGTTGGGCTAGATCTCATCTACCTCATTCTAATTCTGGTGGCCTTAATTCTGTTTCCTGTCATTCAGATTTTTGATGCCCTAGCCTTTCTTTGTACCGTTTTGATTGTGGCTTCTCTGGTCTCTCTTAGGTTGTTGGTTCTAATAGATCTGTACATGTGCTGGTTGTTACACCCCGTCTGTAGTGAGTGATTCTACCTAGTAACCTCTATTGCTTAAAGATCTTCTTTATGTTCTTGCTATGCATAAAAATCTTCTATCGGTGTCAAAATTTTTGAAAGATAATCGTGTCTTTTTTGAATTTTATCTGGATCGGTGTTTTGTCAAGGACATTCGGACTCATCAAGTGGTGCTTCAAGGCATTGGGAAAGATGGATTGTATCCGTTTTTCCCTGACATCACTTTTGCAAGTGCGTTGTTTGTTGCTCATACTATTAAAGCTCCGTGTGTAGTTGATGAACAGTCATCTATTTTGTTCTCTATGCCAGTGACGGTTCTTCATGATTGTAATATTCGTATTCCTTGTAATAGAACCTATTCTTTATGTGATGCCTGTGCTCTTGGTAAGAGTTATAAGTAGACTTTTTCATCCATCACTACTGTTTATTCTGCTCCTTTAGAACTTGTGGTAGCTGACTTGTGGGGACCAACCCCATGTTAATCTTTTGGGCATCAATATTATGTGTCATTTATAGATGCCTATTCAATGTATGTTTGGATTTATTTTCTTCAGAAGAAGTTTGATGCTTTGCAGGCATTTTTAGCATTCAAGACACGGGTTGAGTTGCAATTGAGAGTTTCGCTCAAGCAACTTCAGATTGATGATGGTGGGGAGTTTTAGAGCTTCAATCTATATCTTAAGTAGTTTGGTATAACTCATCGTTTATCCTATCCTTAAACGTTCGAACAAAACGAGCTAGTGGAACGTCGACATCGGCAAATTGTGGAAACTAGTTTAGTATAGTTGGCACAAGCTTCATTGCCAATGAAGTTGATGAACTGACATCTATTTTGTTCTCTATGCCAATGACGGTTCTTCATGATTGTAATATTCGTATTCCTTGTAATAGAACCTATTCTTTATGTGATGCCTGTGCTCTTGGTAAGAGTTATAAGTAGCCTTTTTCATCCATCAATATTGTTTATTCTGCTCCTTTAGAACTTGTGATAGCTGACTTGTGGGGACCAACCCCATGTTAATCTTTTGGGCATCAATATTATGTGTCATTTATAGATTCCTATTCAAGGTATGTTTGGATTTATTTTTTTCAGAAGAAGTTCGGTGCTTTGTAGGCATTTTTAGCGTTCAAGATACGAGCTGAGTTGCAATTGGGAGTTTCGCTCAAGCAACTTCAGATGGTGGGGAGTTTTAGAGCTTCAATCCATATCTTAAATAGTTTGGTATAGCTCATTGTTTATCCTGTCCTTAAACGTTCGAACAAAACGAGCTAGTGGAACGTCGACATCGGCAAATTGTGGAAACTAGTTTAGTATAGTTGGCACAAGCTTCATTGCCACTTTCATTTTGGGTGGATGCATTTTATTCGACAATATATCTTATCAACAAGCTGCCAATAAAGGTGTTAAATGGGGTCTCTCCGGTTGAGAAGCTCTTTAGTCAACGACTAGATTATCAGCAACCCAGAGTACTTGGTTGTCTCTTTACCCATTGTTGAGACCATATATTCGACACAAATTTTAGTTTCGATCTATGTTGTATACCTTTTTGGGCTATTCTTTTAATTACAAAGGGTATAAGTGTCTAGATTAGACTGGACGTATCTATGTCTCCAAGCATGTGTGATTTGATGAAAGTTGTTTCCCTTATACCAACGTTACTACTTTTCCATTCTCTACATTAGTGAGTGTTTCAAGCTCTGAAA
This sequence comes from Gossypium australe, assembly GCA_005393395.2. Lineage (NCBI taxonomy): Eukaryota > Viridiplantae > Streptophyta > Magnoliopsida > Malvales > Malvaceae > Gossypium > Gossypium australe. The sequence continues at coordinate 12,544,888 of CM016619.1, forward strand.
CTACGTTGCCAATTTTTTTTCCTTTGGCTAGGAATATTTAACCTCTATATTGCAGACACTCCTCAAGCAAGCAACAGGCTCCACTACGGTTTAGAATGGGTCAAGTATTCCTTCTTTTTCAGATAATACTAATGAGTTGTCTGTAGCAGGAACTCAAAAAGGTATTGAAGAGCCTTCGCCTGTTATACAGCACGTGTCTGTTACTACTAATGCTCATCCCATAATGACGTGAAGTAAAGTTGGCACATACAAGCCAAGATGTATATCGTGGTTATCAACTCTGTGCCACCTATTGATATCTATGAGGCCATGACCATTCCTTCATGGCAAGCTGTAATACAAGATGAATTACAAACTTTGGTCAGGAATAATACATGAGAGTTGGTGTCAGCACCACTAGATTTGTTACTTGTAGGCTGCAAATGGCTGTTCAAAGTTAAGAAAAACCTAGATGGAAGCGTTGCTTACGACAAAGTTCGACTTGTTGCACAAGGGTTTTCATAAACTCCAGAGTTGGATTATCATGAAACATTCAATCCAATTGTGAAGGCCAACACGATTCGAACAATATTGGCTTTAGTGGTGTCGTGCAAGTGGACATTGTGTCAATTGGATATCAATAATACGTTTTTGAATGGTGAATTAGTTGAGGACATTTATATGAAACAACCATCGGGTTTTGAAATATGTGGAAGTGATGGGATTCCTTTGGCTTGCCAATTAAACAAGGCTCCAAGTGCCTACTTCGAGAAGCTTCGAGGATTTCTTATCCAAAGTTTACAATTTCAAACTTTAAAGGTTGATTCATCTTTATTTTTTGAACAAACTTCATCCGATAATGTGTTCATTCTTTTGTATGTGGATGATATAATTGTAACAAGAGATTCTTGTTTTAAGCTTGATGATGCCATTCAAGGTCTTGATTGATAGTTTGCCTTAAAATAGTTGGGAGAGCTAAATTACTTCCTTGGTCTTGAGGTGGTACGTTATGAAGATTGTCTACGTGTCACAACAAAAGTATGCGCGTGAATTGCTTGAGCATGCTCACATGACAAATGTCAAACCTGTGAGTACTTCTATGGTCAACTCTCCAACTCTTATCTCTCTGATTGGTTCTCTTCCAAATGGAACTTTGTATTGAAAGGTTGTTGGTAACTTGTAGTATTTGTGTTTGACTCGTCCTGGTATATCATTTTTTATCAACAAGGTTAGTCCATACATGCAGTCACCAGATGATACTCACTGGACAACAGTAAAAAGAATTCTTCGATATGTTCAAGGTATAATTGATTATAGATTGGTGTTTCAACCATCAAATGTCAGACTTATTGGTTTTTCTGATGTTGATTGGGCAAGTTCACTTGAAGATCGCAAGTCCACTTCTGATTTCTATTTGTATCTTGGAGGAAATATCATTGGCTGGTCGTCAAAGAAACAAAGTGTTGTCTCTCATTCAACTTCAGAGGCTAAGTATCAGAGTTTAGCAAATGTCACTTCAGAATTGACTTGGTATCATATGCTGCTAGATGATATTAGAGTCCAGGTTAAAGGTGTGCTAGTAATCTGGTGTGATAATTCCAATTTAGTTTCCTTGGCTGCAAATCCAGTGTTACATGCTTGAGTTAAACATGTTGAGCTCGATATGTATTTCATTAGAGAGAAGATGATCATGGGTCAATTGTAAGTAAATCACGTTCTAGGGTGTGATCAAGTTGCAAATGTTTTGACCAAACCATTAACTGTTGGAGCTTTTATTTGTTACAAGATTTGTATGGATGTTGTTTCTACAAGTTCATTTTATAAAAAAAAATCTCTGAAGGGAGAATATTAGATAAGTAATTATATAACTGGAAGTAGCTAAGCTGTTGAAGTTGGTTAAAGTTGGTTAGCTGGCTTCTGTTGAGTTTCTATTTTAGCTTCTGTGTATAAATATTCATAGACCTTCTATTGATGATGGAATGAATGTAAAGATTCTTACTTCCTGAGTTTCTATCAAGAGGATTCTTAGTTGAAACGTGTACATTAAATGCTTTTTAATAAATTGGCCCTCCAAAGAAAGAAATGAGGAATGAGATTTTAGGAATATTAAGCTTGGCGATTGATCGAAAACACACAAAGCAAATGGGTAGAAATCTTCAAAGGATTGTACTTCCCCAACATTTCTTCTCTCCTAGCTTCTTGAGGTCGATTTTGTTCTTCGGTATGGAATAGCCTCCTCGAAGGCCTTCAATTCATTTTTAAGGGATTACAATGGAATGTTTGAATGGTATGGTGATGACATACTCATTTGTGATGACAAGTGGGTTCCTTCATCCCTGGACTTCATGAGTCCATCGATTTAGGACCTACACTTGTCAAGCATCTCATGTTGAGTGAATGGTCTTGGAATTTTGAGTTGATTCTTTTTTTTCTCAACAAACGATATGTTAAGGCCATCTTAATTATCTATATCTATTTTCATCCATAATAGAATCAATTCATTTAACATCATTCTTCCAAATGTTCTTATAGTACAAAGCTGGATTACTACTATATCATCTCTTTTGATGGCACATTTTCAACAAGCATGAGTTGACAATTAATTTGATCTAGTATGGATTGGTCAAGCATTTTAACGCTTGTCACCAGTCTTAAAATTTGGCCCTTTTTAGGAAAGCTTGTCACAACATTATTGCATCAAAAGAAAACCTTATAAGGTGACATCGCTCTCAAACTTCTTGTTGCTTTGTTATAGTGTTGATGGTAAATCCTTGGAACATATAATCTTTTTTTGTTCAATTTCCCAAGTAATTTGGTGAGTTCCAACCTTCCAGTACTTTCCTCTTATGGATTTTAAATCTTTTTCCAATGACTGGAATAAGATTCAAAATCTTTTTCCAAATTTCATGCTTTTCCCAAGCCTTAGTTTGATGGCTTGGAAATTTTGGGGGATATGTAAAACCCCGAAACAGTTGGGTTTTTGAAAGGCAAGAGAGATGACTTAGTCAACATTTAAAACAAGGCTTTCATCGAATTCCATTACTATATAAAATTGCGCATGTCTTTCTCTTCCTCGAGCCTTAGTGTTCTTTCAACTATCACTTGGTTTCCCCCCGAGAACACTTCAATAAAAATATCTATGATGTCACCTACCATATCAACCTCAACATTACAAAAATAGTTGTTGTCACTCAAATTAATGAAAGGTCGTGGTTTATGGAATCAACCTATATGTGCATTCCTTGAATTCATTTGTGGCTGAAAATCTAGCAATTAGACTTCATCCCTTGGCAAATGGTATGATTGACAAATGTTATCATTAGGTCAAATTGTTCTTGTGCTAATAAAATGATTTTAAAGAATTTTCAATGTAATTGGAAAGTTGCTACAATGATTTCTTACATTTTGGCCTTTGTGTCTAATGTTCACTAGCTTTAGACATGTTATTAGATTAGGGCATAGAGTCATCAACTAGGTATCTAACATATTTGTTAAATATTCATGGTTGAATGGCTAAGTTAATTGCATTCCTCCTACTTTTAGAGCATTTCTATAATCTATTTCCCTTTTACTGAAATTGACATGATTTGAACAAAAACTCAACTTTGAAGTAGCATAATGACAGGACAGATAAAGAAGAAGATTATATATAGGCTTTTCCAAAACGATGCATTCCATCGCTTGAGTAATCTAACGTTTTATAGCCAATGCAGTCATACCCGGTACACCTAGGGACCAAAATCTTAAAAAAATTTCGGGAGCCAATTGGATGGAAAAGGGAATTTGATGACTCAAATAAGATATTTAGAAAAATTTGAATGGCTGGTTGAGAGATGATTAAATTCTAATTATTGTTTAGTTAGATTGGAATCGACTAATTCCATAGTGGGAGACATAATAATTAGGATTGAATGGCGACAAGGGTCTGTGGAGACCGTGCCGATGGTATATACATATGTGTGGTTGGGAATAGAGTGCCTCTCAATTCTACTTCCCAAATCTTTCTCTTTAAGAATCGTCTTCTTTGATCGCCCTGAAGAAGAAGAGGATGTAGCTGGAAGAAGTTTTGCATGTTACAACTTTCGTGCAGATTTGAGTTTAGAATTAAGAAGATTGGGAATTGGTAAGTTCCTTATGTAATAGCCCGATTTCAGTGGTGACGGAACAATGATTTCTGAACCAAAAATTTTCGTTGCGTTGACTTGTAAATATTATTTTTAGAATATTTATTGAGTCATTAGAGTCGTATTAAAATTTGGTTAAAAAATATTGACGTTTAGATAGCTAATTAAAGAAAAATGACTAAATTGTAAAAGGTGCAAAACTTTTTAATTGATGCATTTAGTGACCAAATGGCTTAATTATTAATTCAGGAAGGATTTATGTGGTAAATAGACCTTAATTAATATGGTAAATTATATGTAAAACATGTTTTAATGGCAAACTTGTAATTCAAATGAAATCAAAACAAAATTAAGTAAAGAATAAGTATTTTTCTTCATTTTATTCTTCCATAGCCGAAATTCATGGTTGCTTAAGCTAGGAGAATTGACCAAATAAAGTCTCTTGCATATCAAGACCCAGTTGATACTCGTGGAAAAGGAAAAATTATAGAATAGTCCCTGAACTTCTATAACTACTACAATTTAGTCTAGGTAAGTTCGTAAACTTCATAATTTAACATCTTTATGGAATATTTGATAATAATATGTAATGTGATAATTATATTTGATTATAAATGTTGTATGTTATTTGACAAAAATTGTTGAAATTCTATGCTTGGACCAAGTTGAACGTAGGATAGAGTACAGTCGAAATATAGTGTGTTATGGGGGATTGGAGTGGAGATGGTTGTAGAGAGATATATTTATGTTTCCTAAGTAAACTGAGGTTCAGCATTTGTTGTGAACTCTCATGTTATACTCTCTGTTTTGGTGTGTTTCGGTTGGACTAGCTCCATGAGCATTGGTGTGTTTCGAATAGACTAGCTCTTATGAGCATTGTTGTGTTTCGGATGGATTACCTCTTATGAGCATCTGGTGTGTTTCGGTTGGATTATCGAGTACTCTTATCCGTAAGTCGTTCATCGAGTTGAAAATCTTAGTAAGGTATCTTGTTTAGTGATTTTGATGGATTTGCCATATATTTGGATATTAAATTGAACTTTTATGATTTACGATTGAGATTGTGACTAGTAGGGAACATTCATGGTTGTATTGTTATTATTTGATTTGTTGTACTTAGTTTGGTAAGATTTATTTTTTTAATACATCGAACTTACTAAGCTTCATTGAGCTTACTTATGTTATTTATTATTCTTGTAGATACTCGAAAGGTTGGACGATCGGATCGGCACTCAAGTCACACTATCCATAAAATTCGGTATTTTTTTTTGGAACATTCATTTAAGATTATATGGCATGTAATAGGCTTGTATGATACTACTAATGTTTTGGTTAAGTAAATTGTTAAGTATGATCATATGTGCAAATTGATAACTTACATGATATATAAGAATGGGGTAAGATGTTTTAATGCAAAATATGTATAGTATGTGTTAATATGATATTATGGTTAAGGTGCCTATGATAGGCACATTGGTTAGGTGTTAGAATCTTGTGAATTGATAAGTTGCTGATTGTGTGTCAGAGTCTTAAAAATTTATAAAAGGAATGATCGAGTCTAGAAACTAACTATGACAACGATTGAGGCAAGTGCACCTATCGAACAGTAGTATAGTTTAGTGGCAAGACCGGATTGTCAAACCCAAAGGAACCACAAGTACTAATACTAACTTTCTTTTTATTATCCAGCCTAATAATAAAGGAAATTATTAATTAATCCAAAATTAACAAACTATTAAGCTAAAGATGCTAAGACAAAGAGAATGAATTGGGAAAATACTTGTGGGAAAAATCAATTGATTGAGACAATACCCGAGGAAGAATCCACCTAGACTTCACTTGTTATTTAACTCTGAACCAGACGATTTATTCACTTGACTTGATCCGTAGGATTCCCTAATGTATATTAATACCTCTCTCGAGGCTACTAATGTCTAACCCTAGGTTGATTAATTGAAATCTCTTTCTAATTAAAACCCCTAGAATTGCATTAACTCGATCTATGGACTCCCATATTAGGTTTGACCCTAATCCGGCAGATTTTCGTCATCCTATCTCTAGGGTTGCGATCAACTCCGCTTAATTATGCTAGATCTACTCTTAGACAGGGTCTATTCCTCCTCCCCTAAGCACATTAGTAGTTGAATCAATATCCTAAAATATCAAGGCAAGAATTAAGAACAAATCAAGTATTTATCATATAGTTCAGAAAAAAATAACAAGATCCGTCTTAGGTTTCATCCCCCTCAGGTATTTAAGGGGTTTAGTTCATAATGATAAAAGAATACATCTCAGAAGAAAATATAAAAAAAAAAACATAAGAAAATCCCTAAAACCCCCTGAAGGAATTAAAGAGAAGATCTTCCGTCTTGAGTATAATCTGGCTTCTTGAGATAAATCAACTGGCTTTCTTCGAGTAAATTCCATAATTTTGGCCTCTTTGGCTCAGCTCTTTGGCCTAACTGGACGCCTAACTGGACTCCTAACTCGACTCTCCATGAAGGTTGGCCTCTAGGGTGTTTATATAGGCTTTTGGAATGGCTTTCTTTGCCTCTAAGTACCTTAATCTGAATGAAACTCTTCTTTGTCACGGCAGGGACACGCCCATGGCACACGCCCGTGTGAATCATGGCCAGGCTGTGTTCGGGTCTGTTAAGGGGGGCACGACAGTGTGGCTTTGGCCCAGGCTGTGTCGATTTCGTGATATGGCCCATTTACTCCGTTTTAGGCCCGTTTCTCGTTCTTTTCATCCTCTGGTGCTCTCCTGAGTATAAAACATGAAAACAAAGGATTAAGAGCACCAAATTCCACAATTCAAGGCTTAAATCATCCAAAAGTATGCTAAATGTGGGACTGAAATATGTTTATATTACGGTTTATCAAATACCCCCACACTTAAGCATTTGCTTGTCCTCAAGCAAAATTCTCAACTCACAATTAAAATGAACTTCCTTGATTCATAATATTTATTAATAATGTTTCATCATAATTCAAAGATAATTCATACATTGATAATTTAAGTAGAAGGGTCCTAAAGATTCAAACAATCAAAGTCATAGTTTTTGTAGCACGAAACATATGTGTTTTCCCTTTACCTAAATAATCAACAAGAGTTGACATCCTCACTAAAGATTCACTCAAATCACTCATAGTGTTTAAGGTTCAAAATTAAGCACTCAAGAGTCGAACATGAAAAGTTAATCTCATAAGCTTGCCTGGAAATCAAATCTCCACCACTGTAAAATGAGATGATACACAAATCAAAAGGTCTTTAAAAAGGGTTGTAATGGAGCTTGGGTTAACGGTATGGATAAAGGCTGAATTAGAAGGTTTAGAATCGAGATTGAATTGCCAATTTACCTAACTAGAAAAATGAACTAATCCTAAAAGATTACATCAATTGAAAACATGAAATACTAATAACATGAGTTTCTTCTTAAGATGTGGAATTTAAACGTATAAGCTCAATTACATAGAGCTAATATTGAATATACTTTGTTTTTTTAAGAACAAATCAAGTCATAATAAAAGATGAATTTAACTACTGAATTAAAGATTATAGTTAGGCAACTGATGAAATCAAATCTCGATATAAGGGTGGTCAAGAGGAATGGTGATAACAAATACAGACTGGGTTTTTGGGTTAATATTAGTGGGTGAGTCAATAAAAAGGGTTGTTAGGGTCAAAGGGGTTCACTAGGGGTTAGTTGTGAGGGTAAGCTTTTTTAGTGGAGTGAGTGGGTTAAATCCTAAGTGCCTTTATCATCTCAGTATATCAAATCAATTAATGTGGTCTCGACATGTATGATCGAAGCAAGTTCTAGAATAACAGCTCAATGTTGACACACTCATAATCACAAGGTGAGCACGAAAGAATGTATGCTCTAAAAGGCTCAAAATCTCACAAAAATTATGGGTGTTTGATATCAACCTTGTAAATTTCAAACTTCAAGGTAATAATTAGATTCAGGTAGACAACCTAACAAAATTTTAATTTTTGAAAATGGACTTATCATGCTTGATTCTCTAGTCTTCTAAAGTTTAAATTATCACTGCACAATTATCAATGACTTAATTCAAAACATATCAATAAAAATCATAAATTAAAAGAAATTCATTCTAATCATAATATGAGAAAATTACTTAATAACAAGGCATAATTCAAGGCATAATTCAGGGATTTAAGAATAATGTAGAAAGTTAGGTACTTTCTCGAAATAAATATTCACCCCCCACACTTAAGATGTACATTGCCCTCAATGTACAAAGATATATAATAACAATATAATAATAAAATCATAAGATAGGAGAGGTGAAACTTTCCGAATTTGGATGGCTTCCTTGAGTTGGGAGTGTCGTGAAGAAATTGGGAAGCTCGTGAAGAATTAGCCAGGAAATAATAATAATAATTCAAAATATACTAAATATATATTTAAAGACAAGAAATATAAAGAGAAAGAAAATAAAAAGTAAAATAAAATTAAAAGAAAAGACTAATGGATCGGAGAGTCCTTATTGTTAGATGGTTAACGGGGTGAGTTTGATTTCTAAGGCTGTGGTGTTGTAATATCCTGATTTTGTGGGTCTATGCATTTGGGTTGTTGCATGGCTAAGTTAGTAGGCTAAGGCCTTGAGGTGTGTATTGGGCTCGGGTTTGGGCTTAAAACTTGGGTTAAATTGCTTATAAATGAGTGTTAGTGTATAATTTAAGTAAGTACCTGTGTTTGGTAGTAAGTTGGGCTTGAGGGGTATGTAGGTGACGTCAAAAGGGGGAGGCATTTGGGCCAAGTATTGCCGTTTAGGCCCAAGTGTTTTGGGGCAAAATTCGGCACTTAGGAGGGAAGGGGGAGGACGGCACACTTGCTAAAATTTAGGGGACTTAATTCTTTTGTTTTAGTGATAAAATGCTGATAATTAAGAGAGGTAAGATAAGGGATGTGATGATAGATGGATAAGATAAGGGATAAAGGCTATCAGGTGATAGCAGAGTTGACCAAAACTCCAACTCTGTGTGTGTGGGTGTATAGCCGAAATTTGGGTGGCTAATTATCATCTTCTCCATTTGTTCTTTCTCACTTTTTCATCTTTTCTCTCAAGCCAAAAATTCTTTTCTCTCTTTTCTCTCTTCTAGCCGAAATTCCCTAGCCTTCTTCTCTTCTTCAACATCTTCCTGAAAGCCGAATTCTTCTTGCTCATCATCTTCCTCTCCCATAGCCGAATCTACAAGAGTGGATTTTTCCCGAAGGTGCACCATAAGCTGAATACTCCTCTTTAATCTGGTGAGTTTCGGGATTTTGTTTCTCTGCGATTTCTCTATTTTCATCAAGTTTCTAACTTGAATCACTTTCTCTAAGGCTCTGTCGATTTCACCCTCTATCTCTAGAAGCTGAATCCTATCTTGCTGTGCCCCGTGTTGCCGATTTGTGGGAAGCCGAAGGTGGGTTGGTAGGTTCGGCCGAATGGCCCTTTCTTATTCTTTTCCCTTTTGGCTGAATGTTATATGGTACTTGATTGGTTGCGAAAAAGGGATTGGTTTGATATGTTGGTGTTGGCCGAATGTAGGTAGATTGGTGGTGACGTTTTCTTGAAGGCTTTCGGGATTCGACAGTTTAGGTAAGGTTGCGTTTTAGTGTTATAAGTATTTAAGTAATTAGATCTCACCGTTTACATGCGATTTAATGACCAAGGAGTTATTATGGACAATATTAACAGTTAAGCAGTAGGGGTTGGATCTGTAAACCCAACGCCAAAGTAGCGTAGAAGCAGTGGAAGCGTTAGTACGAAAACCAGGTGTGTAACTCTTACACACTTTCTTACTTAATATGTTAATGTTGTGTGTTGTTAAAAGCCGAAATGACGGCAATGGTTACTAAAATACGCTTGTGGGTAAAAGCGTGGATGCCGGGTAAGTTGTTATTATTACTTGCGTTGAATGTGATCTATGAAAGCATGTTATTCTGTATACATAATTTGGTATGTTAAGCATGATCATACTGATGTCGTTACCATAAATATGTGTTATTGGTGATGAGAGGAGGGAGAAGTATGATCTATCAGACTGTCACTAGTGATTTGGTATCACACAGTGGGTTGGCCCCACATATTATAAAATTGTGACTAAGTCTCAGTGGTTTGGCACCATCAGTGGTTTGGTACCACAAGGGGTAGATTTGGGAGACTCGGATGGATACCTAGGTTGGATGGGTTGCATGACTTGCATATTATTGTATGAATTTGTGTAAGAGCATATTTTCTCTTGGGATGGGGATTTATACACTGAGTCTCGGTGACTCACCCCTTTCTGTTACATTTTGCAGATCAGACTTAGATCGTGGATATGGAGCCGGGAGTGGACTCAAGGTGGCCATGCTCAGCATTTATTTATTTCAAAGTTTTCTTTTCGGACTTAGATATTTCTTTTAATTTGGGATTTCAGCGTTGTAATAAGGCCGCCTAACCTTTATTTTTGGGATGTTTTATTTAGTTGTTTCCTAACGTTTAAACTAGGCATGCTTGTTAATCTATAATTTGGTTGTTTTCAAAACTTAGACAAATACTTGTTTTCTGAATTATACCCTGATTAAGTAATTAATACGGAGTAACAACTTAACAACTAAGTTTTCCAAATCAAGTGTAACACGTTTTATACGATACAAAATACATCGACGTTTTCACTTAAATCTTACATCGGTTTTCTTTCTAAAGCAAGTCGACAAATCGGTTTCAAAAGCATTTTCTTTGTCGTGGCACGCTGGATTCGGTTGTAGCATTTTGACCGGGTTGGGGTGTTACATTTTGGTATCAGAGCCCGGTTCAAAAGCTCGGTTGTGGGCTTAGGGCCCAAAATATGTTTTAAAAGTAGGTGAAATGAAATTTTTCGGAAGCATGGCACTTGAGTCTCCGGCGTCGATCCACCCAGGTAAGTACCCTAACTTTTGCTGTGATATTTATATGTTGGGCTTTGTGGGCTTTAGACATAGACGTAGTTAAGCATGATAGTACTGATGGACCCTAGGACTAGTACACAGCTTTTGAAATTACATAAGACTTAAGCCTAATCAAACCAACCTGTGAGAAAGTCACCGAGTTAGGGTGTGGCAACCGCCATGCGCATGTCTAGGATTGGATTCAGAAGGAGCTTGGTATTTAAGCAGTCCTGGTGACTCACCTCCTCTTCGCTTGAATCCTACCTGGTGCGTAGTGACTATTCACCCTAACCATGAGGACTTGTTCACATGCTAAACCCTATAATTAAAACCCGAAAGAGCCACACTGTTTGTAAAAGCTCTAGTTTTGAAAATTACCAAATTACCCCCTTGATTTGTAAAAAATACCCTGAATTTGAAAATGACCAAAATACCCCTGGTTTGTACAATTACTAAATTACCCCTGACTTGCAAAACTACCGAAATACCCCCGAGTTGCAAAATTACCAAATTACCCTTGCTTCGCAAAATTACCAAAATACCCTTATTTTGAGAAATCACCCGAAACTTTATTCTGGGAAATCTACGAAAATACCCCTGTAGGTTAAAATTACGAAAATCCCCCGGGTAATGAAATGACAAAAGTACCCCTACATGTTGAATGTGGTTTGTGGATGCTGTCTGTGTGATGAATGTACTTAGAATTTGGAGATAAGCCTGAACTGAAACGTTAGATAGATTCGAATTCGAGAGAATCACTTATAAAACTATCTTCCATAAAATTGCTCGTGGATAAATAGTGAACAGACTTAATAATCCATAAAATTCTTAATCAGATAAACGCGAACGAGAAGCATGAGTACACGAGGTCGTGGACGTCCACCGCGTGGCCGTGGTAGGGGTAGGATAACCTTGTCAAAGCCAGCAGGGTCTGGCCATGGGTCCAGAAATGTGATGCCGGATCTGCCGGTAGCAGAAACTGAGTTTCAGGATCAGACTGGTGGTAACGATGCAGTATCTCAGGCTGTACTACGAGTTTTGGAACGAGTTGCCGGTGCAGGCGCGGGTGCAGGAACCCAAAAATCCGTGGCTGAATGACTCCGGGCTAACGGAGCAGAAGTGTTTAGGGGAGTTCTGGAGTGGCTCCCAACACGGCTGAGTACTAGTTAGAGACGACCGAACGTATAATGGATGATTTGGACTTCTCGGCTGAGGAAAAGTTAAAGGGGATAGTGTCTCTCCTCCGGGATAAGTCGTAGTGGTGGCTCACGGTTAGGGATGGTGCAGTGGCCGATGATATCACCTGGGATTATTTTAAGGCAGCCTATCAGAGGAAGTATGTGGGAGCTGGTTATACTGATGCACAACGTAGGGCGTTCTTGAACTTGGTTCAGGGGAATAAGTCGGTACCCGAGTACGAGGCTGAATTTTTGAGGTTGGGTAGGTATGCTCGGGGAATGGTGGCTACGGAACATGAGCGCTGTGTTAGGTTCGAGGATGGGTTAAGAGATGAGCTGTGGGTGTTAATTGCACCTCAGTGTGAAAGGGAATTTGCCGTTCTCGTGGAAAAGGCCAAAGTAGCTGAGGAGGTGAAGCGAACCGAGAAATGAAATCAGGATAGAGGCAAGGATAAAAGGAGTATTGGGCTATCTGGGTCGGCTGGAAGTTCTCAGAAAAGGGCTAGATTTGGTGGACCAGATCGAGCTACAAAGCCTGCTGCTACTCAGTGGCCACCTCAGTGTGCTAGATGTAGGAAGTCTCATTCGGGAGAGTGTTGGGCTGGTAATAGAGGGTGTTTTGAGTGCGGGTCCATGGAGCACCGGGTAAGGGATTGTCCGCGAAAGTTAGCTAGGACTCAAGCTGAGGGTCAAGGACCTGGTCAATTCAGGAGGGATGGTCAGCAGCCACAGAGGGGTCGTGGTGCAGCTAGGGGTGGTAATGGTAACGGGCGAGGCCGAGGAGCACCTGGCCGAGATACTGGAGGTACTGATGCTAGACAGCCTGGGTTGGTCTATGCAGCCAAACGTCGAGAGGAGGGCGACGCACCAGACGTTATAACCGGTACGTTTTTAATTTCTGAGTTGCCTTATACTGCATTAATTGATGTTGGATCAACAAACTCATATGTTGCTAGTAGTATAGCGGAAACTTTGAACTTAGCCCATGAGATTTCTGCTAGGAAGATGACGGTAGTTAGCCCTCTAGGACACTCTATGGTGGTAGACAAACTGTATAGGGATGTACCCCTAGAACTTCAAGGGGTCCTGCTTCAAGAGGATTTGATAGAACTACCCTTTGGGGAGTTTAATTTAATCCTAGGAATGGATTGGTTGGTAAAGTACCAAGCAGAACTGGATTGTGCAGCTAAGCGCATAGTGCTAAAATCGGTTGAGGGTGAAGAGGTGGTGATGATAGGAGAGAGAAGGAATTACCTATCTAATGTGGTGTCTGCGCTGAAGGCAGAAAAGATGGTAAAGAAAGGATGTGAAGCGTTCGTAGTTTATGTTTGTACTTTGGAAGGTAAGGAACCGTCTATAGGAAGTGTTCGGATGGTGAAAGAGTTTGTTGATGTTTTTCCGGAAGAGCTTCTAGGTTTGCCTCCGGATCGCGAGGTGGAGTTCGGTATAGATCTCCTACCAGGAACAGCGCCAGTATCCATTGCTCCATATAGGATGGCGCCAAAGGAATTGGTGGAGTTGAAAGCACAGATTCAAGAGTTGCTGGATCGTTGTTTTATCCGGCCAAGTGTTTCACCTTGGGGAGCGCCTGTGCTCTTTGTTAAGAAAAAGGACGGGCCGATGCGAATGTGTATAAACTACCGTCAGTTGAATAAATTGACGATTAAGAACAAGAATCCTTTGCCTAGGATAGATAACTTGTTCAACCAGCTTAAAGGAGCATCGGTCTTCTCCAAGATAGATCTAAGGTCGGGGTATCACCAACTTAAGGTAAAGGAGGCAGATATCCATAAGACGGCGTTTCGTACTCGATACGGGCACTATGAATTCTTGGTTATGCCGTTTGGATTGACGAACGCACCGACAGCGTTTATGGATATGATGAACCGGGTGTTTCAGCCGTACTTGGATCAGTTCGTCGTAGTATTTATTGACGATATTCTGGTGTACTCGAAATCAGAAGAGGAGCATGACGCACATTTGCGAGTGGTGTTGCAGATTCTTAGGGAAAAGCGTTTATACGCCAAGTTTAGTAAGTGCGAGTTCTGGCTGAAGGAGGTTACTTTTTGGGGCATGTGGTGTCAGCTGAGGGGATTAGAGTGGACCCTTGGAAGGTTGAGGCAGTTTTAGACTGGAAGCCACCGAAGTCGGTGGAGGAGATTCGGAGTTTTCTGGGGCTAGCAGGATATTACCGGAGGTTTGTGGAAGGGTTTTCTCTGATTGCAGCACCATTGACCAAGTTGTTGAGGAAAGTGGTTCCATTCGTGTGGTCAGACAAGCAACAGGAAAGTTTTGAGAAGCTAAAGAGGATTTTGATAGAAGCTCCGGTATTGATTCAACTGGAAGCCGGAAAAAAATTTACGGTTTATTGTGATGCGTCCCATACAGGATTGGGATGTGTGCTGATGCAGGAGGGGAAGGTAGTAGCGTATGCTTCCCGACAATTGAGACCCCACGAAGGGAACTACCCGACGCATGATCTGGAGTTGGCGGCAGTGGTTTTTGCCCTAAAAATTTGGAGGCATTATTTATATGGAGAGAAGTCTGTAGTATATACGGATCACAAGAGTCTGAAGTACCTTCTTACGCAGAAGGAGTTGAATTTGAGGCAGAGAAGGTGGATTGAGCTGTTAAAGGATTACGACTGCTCGATTGAGTACCACCCGGGAAAGGCTAATATGGTAGCGGATGCCTTGAGTCGTAAGATGGTGGCAGATTTGAGAGCCATGTTTGCCCACCTTAGTCTGTATGAAGATGGGAGCCTGTTAGCGGAATTGCAAGTGAAGCCAACATGGATTGACGAGGTTAAGGAAAAACAGCGGGTAAATGAAGTTTTAAGTGCTCGATGTTTGCAAGTACAGAATAGTGGATTGGAGGGGTATAGCTTGAGCAGCAATGGAGTGTTGTGTTATCAAGGAAAGGTGTGTATGCCTAAGGATGTGGCGTTAAGGCAGAAAATTTTGCAGGAGGCACATAGCAGTCCCTATGCTCTGCATCCGGGAGGTAGTACCGGGATTTGCGGGAGTAGTTTTGGTGGCCGGGCCTTAAGCTTGAGGTAACGGAATTTGTGAGTAAGTGTCTGACATGTCAGCAAGTTAAGACTGAACATCAGCTACCCTCGGGATTGTTGCAACCGATTAAGATTCCACAATGGAAGTGGGAAAGGATTACAATAGATTTTGTGAGTGGGCTACCCCTTACGCCCACCAAGAAGGATTCGGTTTGGGTGATTGTGGACCGTCTAACGAAGTCTGCTCATTTCGTACCTGTGCGTATGGATTATTCTCTTCAGAAGCTAGCAAAATTATATATAGCGGAGATTGTGAGGTTGCACGGGGTGCCAGTGTCGATTATCTCGGACAGAGACCCTAGATTTACGTCAAGGTTCTGGAAGGCTTTGCATCAGGCATTGGGTACAAGGTTGGGTTTTAGTACAGCATTCTATCCCCAGTCGGATGGACAGTCGGAGAGGGTGATTCAAGTTTTGGAGGACATGCTAAGGGGATGTGTCTTGGATTTCAAGGGCAGTTGGGAAGAATTCTTACCATTGGCGGAATTCGTGTACAACAATAGCCATCAGGCAAGCATTCAGATGGCACCATACGAGGCGTTGTATGGTCGGAAGTGTCGTACCCCTACGTGTTGGACAGAGTTGGGGGAGCGGTAGTTATTGGGTCCGGAGCTGGTTACTGAGATAGAGGATAAGCTGAATGTGATTAGGGCTCGTTTGAAAGAAGCTTCGGACAGGCAGAAGTCTTATGCCGATCTTAAACGGAAAGATATAGAGTTTGCTGTAGGTGACAAGGTTTTCTTAAGGGTGTCGCCGTGGAAGAAGGTTCTGAGGTTCAGTAGGAAAGGCAAGTTAAGCCCTAGATTTATTGGGCTTTATCGGTGTTAAAGAGAGTGGGACCAGTAGCTTACCAGCTTGAGTTGCCACCAGAGTTGAGTCACGATGAGTTTCACGTTTCTATGCTTAGACGCTATCGCTCAGATCCGTCGCATGTGGTGCCAGTGGAGGAGATTGAGGTGAGCCTAGACTTGTCTTTTGAGGAGGAACCAGTGCAGATCCTAGATCGGGATCTTAAGGTTTTGCGTAGGAAATATGTTCCTTTGGTAAAGGTATTATGGCGGAACCATGGAGCGAAGGAAGCGACATGGGAGCCGGAGGATATAATGTGGCAGCAATACCCTCAACTTTTCTGACCAGGTAAATTTCGATGACGAAATTTATTTTAAGGGGGTAGAACTGTAATATCCTGATTTTGTGGGTCTATGCATTTGGGTTGTTACATGGCTAAGTTAGTAGGATAAGGCCTTGAGGTGTGTATTGGGCTCGGGTTTAGGCTTAAAACCTGGGTTAAATTGCTTATAAATGAGTGTTAGTGTATAATTTAAGTAAGTACCTGTGTTTGGTAGTAAGTTGGGCTTGAGGCCCAAAATTTTGTGATGCTGTAAGGGGCATGTAGGTGACGTCAAAAGGGGGAGGCATTTGGGCCAAGTATTGCCGTTTGGGCCCAAGTGTTTTGGGGCAAAATTCGGCACTTAGGAGGGAAGGGGGAGGACGACACACTTGCTAAAATTTAGGGGACTTAATTCTTTTGTTTTAGTGATAAAATGCTGATAATTAAGAGAGGTAAGATAAGGGATGTGATGATAGATGGATAAGATAAGGGATAAAGGCTATTAGGTGATAGCAGAGTTGGCTGAAACTCCAACTGTGTGTGTGTGGGTGTATAGCCGAAATTTGGGTGGCTAATTATCATCTTCTCCATTTGTTCTTTCTCACTTTTTCATCTTTTCTCTCAAGCCAAAAATTCTTTTCTCTCTTTTCTCTCTTCTAGTCGAAATTCCCTAGCCTTCTTCTCTTCTTCAACATCTTCCTGAAAGCCGAATTCTTCTTGCTCATCATCTTCCTCTGCCATAGCCGAATCTACAAGAGTGGATTTTTCCCGAAGGTGCACCATAAGCCGAATACTCCTCTTTAATCTGGTGAGTTTCGAGATTTTGTTTCTCTGCAATTTCTCTATTTTCATCAAGTTTCTAACCTGAATCACTTTCTCTAAGGCTCTGTCGATTTCACCCTCTATCTCTAGAAGCCGAATCCTATCTTGCTGTGCCCCGTGTTGCCGATTTGTGGGAAGACGAAGGTGGGTTGGTAGGTTCGGTCGAATGGCTCTTTCTTGTTCTTTTCCCTTTTGGCCGAATGTTATATGGTACTTGATTGGTTGGGAAAAAGGGATTGGTTTGATATATTGGTGTTGGCCGAATGTAGGTAGATTGGTGGTGACGTTTTCTTGAAGGCTTTCGGGATTCGAAAGTTTAGGTAAGGTTGCGTTTTAGTGTTATAAGTATTTAAGTAATTAGATCTCACCGTTTACATGCGGTTTAATGACCAATGAGTTATTATGGACAATATTAACAATTAAGCAGTAAGGGTTGGATCTGTAAACCCAACGCCAAAGTAGCGTAGAAGCAGTGGAAGCGTTAGTACGAAAACTAGGTGTGTAACTCTTACACACTTTCTTACTTAATATGTTAATGTTGTGTGTTGTTAAAAGCCGGAATGGCGGCAATGGTTACTAAAATACGCTTGTGGGTAAAAGCGTGGATGCCGGGTAAGTTGTTATTATTACTTGCGTTGAATGTGATCTATGAAAGCATGTTATTCTGTATACATAATTTGGTATGTTAAGCATGATCATACTGATGTCGTTACCATAAATATGTGTTATTGGTGATGAGAGGAGGGAGAAGTATGATCTATCAGACTATCACCAGTGATTTGGTATCACACAGTGGGTTGGCCCCACATATTATAAAATTGTGACTAAGTCTCAGTGGTTTGGCACCACCAGTGGTTTGGTACCACATATGTTATATTTGTAACTTCAGTTACCAGTAGTTTGGCACCACCAGTGGTTTGGTACCACAAGGGGTAGATTTGGGAGACTCGGATGGATACCTAGGTTGGATGGGTTGCATGACTTGCATATTATTGTATGAATTTGTGTAAAAGCATATTTTCTCTTGGGATGGGGATTTATACACTGAGTCTCGGTGGCTCACCCCTTTCCGTTACATTTTACAGATCAGACTTAGATCGTGGATATGGAGTCGGGAGTGGACTCAAGGTGGCCATGCTCAGCATTTATTTATTTCAAAGTTTTCTTTTCGGACTTAGTTATTTCCTTTAATTTGGGATTTCAGCGTTGTAATAAGGCCGCCTAACCTTTATTTTTGGGATGTTTTATTTAGTTGTTTCCTAACGTTTAAACTAGGTATGCTTGTTAATCTATAATTTGGTTGTTTTCAAAACTTAGACAATTACTTGTTTTCTGAATTATACCCTGATTAAGTAATTAATACGGAGTAACAACTTAACAACTAAGTTTTCCAAATCAAGTGTAACACGGTTTATACGATACAAAATACATCGACGTTTTCGCTTAAACCTTACATCGGTTTTCTTTCTAAAGAAAGTCGACAAATCGGTTTCAAAAGCATTTTCTTTGCCGTGGCACGCCAGATCTGGTTGTAGCATTTTGACTGGGTTTGGGGTGTTACAGGTGTCGTGGCTATGGTTGTGGTGTGGTGATTCCCAAGCAGCGTTTAGAACCTAAATCAAAGAAAACAAAATAAAATAGATTAAACTAAGTAAAAGAAAAATAAAGAAGAGGAAAATAAAGGAGAAGTGGAAATGAAAAGAAGAGTTAAATGGACTCAAGGGTCCTTTTCCTGTCGAGTTAATGAAGCGGCCGATATGAACTTATGTAGATCGGTCTCACAAAGGGAGACTATGCATCCTTCCGTTTCTTCGACATGGATGATTGTTAGAATAAGAGTTAGGAGAATGGAGGAATGAATGAAAATGGAGAGGGGATGTAAAGAAAGAAGAGGGGTGGGGAGTAGGTAAGAAGGGGAGAGGGGTGGTTTAAATAGAAATTTCAAATCTGGTACGTTCCCAGGCCCGTGTACCGTGGGCGTGTCGAGTCACACGGCCGTGTTGCATGGCCCTGTTATGCTTCTTTCATTTCTCCCACGCCCATGTGCAGGTCGCCACGCCCGTGTTGTTAAAACAGTGTCGGCCACGGCCGCATCGCACGGCCGTGGTGTTCAATTAAGGGCCCGTGGCTTGAAGATATTTTTCGTGTTATTTCGTACTATCTCTGTTATGTCAGTACGTACATCCATAGCATCCACGTGGTCACGGCCACGACCGTGTGCAAGGCCGTGTGGTATGGAAATCTGCACTTGGTTAGTTTATAGTTAGGTGCGAAAAAAATGAAAAGTTAAAGAAACAATAAAAAATGTGAAGATTAATGGGGTTAGTGCTTGGGTTGCCTCCCGAGAAGCGCTCGTTTATAGTCTTAAGCTAGACTTACCTCTCATTCGTACATTCATGGTGGTTTCAGGAGTTGAAAGTCCTTTCTCATGCTATCAGTCCTATTATCAGTATGTAATTCAAGTCGAGTAGCGTTTACTTTAAAAGTACCGAATGTAGGATTACTTACCTCGACTGTTCCGTATGGGAAAACATTGAGTACCCTAAAAGTGATTTCTTCGTTTGTATTAGGGTCAAGAGGAGGTATTCGAGGGTCTGCCTTACCTAACAATACCTGATCTCTGATCTTAAATTCGTTTGTCCCACAGAATGGTGTTGGTTCTGCTTTGTGTATTTTTAATTTCTCCTTGAAGTGTGTCTTCCACTCGTCTAGTTCATCGATCTGAAGCCTTCGTTCCTCATGGGTTATTTCCTTGTTAGCATGAGGTATAGGTTCTGGCTTAGTTGTGTAGTTCTGTGGTGCTTTCTGAAAAGAAGGTTTAACCGAATGGCTATTAATAGAATTTATATTCTCACCTTGACTACTCGATGTCCTAGCTGAGTCAAGAGCCTGGAGACTGATTGATTCATCACTACACAAAGTATGAGTTCACCTGCATTAACATCAATTTTAGTCTTAGCAGTTGCTAAAAAAGGTTTTCCTAAAATTAAGGGGATACTATTGTCCTCATCCATGTCTAAAACGACGAAATCTACTGAGAATATGAATTTATCAATTTTCACAAGAACATCTTCAATATACCCCTAGGAATTATAATAGTTTTATTAGCTAATTGAATGCTCATCCTAGTTTTATCAGCTGTTTAAACATTTTATAAGGTATAACGTTTATGCTTGCCCCTAAAACAGCTAAAGCATTATCAACAGATAAACTACCAATTAAGCACGGAATTGTAAAACTCCCTGGATCTTTTAATTTTCATGGTAGTTTATTTTGTAACATTGCTGAGCACACTGCGATTAATTCCACATGTGATTCCTTGTATAACTTCCGTTTGTTTGTCAAAAGCTCTTTTAAAAATTTCCTTGAATCTGGCATCTGCAAAAGAGCTTCAAGAAACGGTAAGTTAATATGTAATTTCTTTAAAAGTTTAAGAAATTTACCAAATTGTTCGTCTGTGTTGTCCTTCTTTATCGCATCAGGATAAGGTATACGAGATTGGTACTCTTTAATTACCGGTTTTGGCTTCTTGTGACTTACCTCGACCTAACCATTCTCTACCGAATTCTCTTGGCTTAATTTAGGCTCATCTAACCCTACACTATCCTGAGCTGTTGATAAACCGTAATTGTAACATATTTTAATCCCACATTTAGTATGCTTTTGGATGATTTAAGCCTCGATTTATATAAAAAGGTGCTCTTAATCCTTTCTTTTCATGTCTTATACTCAAGAAAGCACCTGAGGATAAAACGAACGAGAAACGGGCCCAAAACAGAGTAAATTGGGCCAAGGTGGAAATCAACACGGCCTGGACTTAAGATCACACGGCCGTGCCTTTTCGAGCATCTAGAACACGGCCTGACCCCGACTCACACGCCCGTGCCTCATTAAAGAAGTCTGAACACGGCTTGAAGAGTAGTCACATGGGCGTGTGACATGGCTATGTCCCTGTCGTGGCAATGACCAATTTCATTTGGATTTGGATACTTTGGGGCAAAGAAACACATTCCAAAAGCCTATATATACCCCCTAAGTTCATCTTTGAAAGGAGGCGGTTAGCTAGGCCAAGGAGCCAAGCCGAGAAGGTCAGATTTGTGGGAATCACTCGAAGATAGCTAGTTGATCCATCCCAAGAAGTCGGAATTCGACTCAAGACGGCGGATTTTTCCTTCAATTCCTTCAAGGAGTTTTAGGGATTTCTTATGTTTTGTTTTATCTTTTATCTTGAGATGTTTTCTTTATTTTTTATGAACTAAATCCTTCAGATACCTGAAGGGGATGAAACCTAGATGAATCTTGTTATTATTTTCTGAATTATATGATAAATACTTAGTTTGTTCTTAATTATGCAAGCTTAATCCAAATTTGATGTGCTTAGGTGGAGGAGGAATAGACCCTGCTTAAGAGTACATCTAGCATAATTAAGCGGAGTTGATCGCACGCCTAGAGATAGGGTGATGAGATTTTGCCGGATTAGGGTGAAACCTAATATGGGAATCCATAAATCGATTTACTACTATTCTAGGGGGTTATTATTCGAGAAAGATATTTCCGTTAATTAACCTAGGGTTAGACGTTATTCGCCTCGAGAGAGGGTTTAATATACGTTAAGGAGTCTTACGGATCAAACTAAGTAAATAAATCGTGTGGTTCAGGGTTAATTAACAAGTGAAGTCTAGGTGGATTCTTTCTGAGGGTATCGTCTTAATCAACTGAGTTTTTCTTAAAGTTATTTTCCCAATTCATCCTTTTTGTCTTTGTGTCTTTGGCTTAGTAATTAGTTTAGATTATATTAAAGCAACTTCACTTATTTTAGGCTAAATAATAAAAAGAACGTTAGTATTAGTACTTTTAGTTCCTTTGGGTTCGATAATCCGGTCTTGCCTAAGCTATACTACTGTTCGATAGGTACACTTGCCTTCAATCATTGTCAGAGTTAGTTTCCAGGTTTGATCATTCTCTTTATAAATTTTAAAACTCGACAGACATACAATCAAGTTTTTGGCGCCGTTGCCGGGGAATCTAAAATATTAAGAAAACTCTATTTTTATTACTTTAGCCATTATTTTTAATTTTTGCAATTTACTTTTATTTTTTTAGAATAATCTAGGTTTTGCTAAATTTTCTTTCTTTTTTTTCGCAGGTACCTCTAGTTTATGACTAGAAGGAACCAGAGAGGACCTCTAGTATACGACAGTTATATTGAAGCCACCGCTCGAAGAAATCGCAGAGAAATCAGGCGAGCCCTAAATTATACAGAAGAAAATCAAGAAGACAGATCCAATCCCACTGAAGGGATGGACGAGACTAATCCACAACCACATGATGTGGTAGAAAATAATGCTCCACGTACAATGTTTGATTATGCTAAACCGCATTTAACAGGAGCAGAATCGAGTATTGTTAGGCCTGCTATAGCTATTAATAATTTTGAATTAAAACCTAACACAATACAAATGATGCAACAATTTGTTTAATTTGATGGTTTGTAGGACGAAGACCCAAACACCCATATAGCTAATTTCTTAGAGTTCTGTGATACCTTCAAAATAAATGGCGTTTCTGATGATGCCATACGTCTCGGTTATTTTTTTTTTCATTAAGGAATAAAGCCAAACAATGGTTGAACTCGTTACCACGAGGGTCAATCACCACATGGGAGCAAATGACTAAAAAGTTTTTATTGAAATATTTCCTACCGGCCAAAACGGCCAACTTACGGAATGATATCTCTTCTTTTATGCAGATGGATTTAGAGACATTATACGACGCATGGGAGAGATACAAAGATCTCTTGAGAAGGTGTCCAGACCATGGTCTACCCTTGTGGCTTCAAGTCCAAACATTCTATAATGATGTAAACCCCTCAACGAGGCAGCTAATTGATTCAGCTGCCGGGGGAACCCTGAACAACAGAACTCCTGGAGCAGCCTACGAGTTCATTGAAGAAATGTCACTGAATAATTATCAGTGGCAAGTTTCAAGGACTAAACCGACAAAATCAAACGGAGTTTACAGCTTAGATGCGATAACCATGCTATCAACACAAGTAGAGAAGATGAATAAAAAGATTGATAGTTTGTGTTCTTCGCAGGCACATCCAATCATGCAGTGCGACGCAAGTGGAACCGTGGCAAATCCTGAGTACTCTCCCTACCAACCAGGCACAGAAAACGAACAGATGAACTATATATGTAATAATTTTAGATCCAATAATAATCCTTATGGTAATACTTACAATCCAGGTTGGAGGAACCACCCAAAGTTTTCATGGGGAGGTCAAAGAAATCAAGGAAATCAAAGGCAACAACCTCCTTAAAATTTCCAAAGTCAGCCATATCTGCAAGAGAAAAAGTCAAACCTCGAAGAGATGCTGACTAAGTTCATGGCAAGCACAGAAAACCGTCTCCAAGATACAGAGAAAACACTCAAAAATCAACAAACATCGATTGACGAGACCAAGAACTGAATCGGGGAACTTACTAAGTCAGTAGAGGAAGTCACTAAGGTAGTCGGACAACTTGCAAAGTTAATGTCCGAACGACCGCAAGGACATCTACCAAGTAACACAGAGATTAATCCAAAGGAGCAAATTCAAGCCATCAGAGCTAATGATAGTAAAGTGGTAGACAAACCAAATAAGGTGGACGAAGATAAAATAGAGATAACACAAGAAGAGCCGAAACCGATAATCAAGGAATACCAACCTCGCATACTTTACCTCGAAGCCATAAAAAGAGATGATGCAGAAGAACAGTTTGGTAAGTTTCTTAAACTTTTAAAGAAATTACATATTAACTTACCTCTTCTTGAAGCCCTTTTTTAGATGCCAGACTCGAGAAAATTTTTGAAACAGCTCTTGACGAACAAACGCAATTAGACGAAGAGCCACATATGGAATTAAACGCAGTATGCTTAGCAATGTTACAGAATAGACTACCGCGGAAGCAAAAAGATCCAGAGAGTTTTACTATTCCATGTTTAATTGGTAGTTTAAATGTTGATAATGCGTTAGCTGATTTAGGGGCAAGTATAAATGTCATGCCTTACATATTGTTTAAACGACTAGGTCTAGGGAAGCCCAAACAAACTAGGATGAGTATTCAATTAGCTGATAAAACTGTTAGAATTCCTATGGGCGTTATCGAATATGTTCTTGTCAAAATTGATAAATTCGTTTTCCCAGTAGATTTTGTTGTCTTAGACATGGATGAGGATAGTTCAATCCCCTTAATTTTAGGAAGACCTTTCCTAGCAATTGCTAAAACTAAAATTGATGTTGCCACAGGAGAACTCATACTTTGTGTAGGTAACGAATCAATCAGTCTTCAAGCTCTTGACTCGGCCAGGACAACAATCGATGAAGGTAAGAAAGACAATTCATTTGATAATCAATTTGTGCAACCTTCATCACAGGAAACACCACAAGGATACAACCCTGAGCCAAATCATAGACCACAAGCCGACAAAACAGAGTTACATAATGAGCAAAGCCTAAGGGTCGACAAACTAAAAGAACAAGAAGCACAAATCAAAGAGGAACAGGAACCGACCGAAGTAAAACCTAAGGGACCCTCAGAAGAGCTCATAGGAACATCGAATCACTTCAAAATAGGAGACCAGGTACTGATAGACAAAGTTGATCCTCGTATCATCACATCAGACCTGCAAGTAAACAAAGAAATTCCTTTTAAGGTACACAACATCTTCCCGCATGGAACAATCGAGGTAAGCAATCCAACATTCGACAACTTTAAGGTAAACACTTCTCGACTTGAACTTTGTCAAAAAAATAGAATTGTAAGCATGAGAGAAGATATTCAAACCTTTAAACCTCCTTAATATTTTAAATTACGAGAAATGTCTAGCTTAAGACTATAAATGAGCGCTTCTCGGGAGGCAACCCGAGCACTAACACTATTTACCTTCAAATTTATTTTCAATTTCTCGTCTTTCCTCTTTCCTTTCCTGAACATCTAGTTTTAAACTAACAAAAAGTGCAGAATTCCAGACCACGCAGTCTTACACACGGCCGTGTCCGTGGCCATGTGGACATAGCAGAGGCCGTGCGAATCAGTCCCAACCACTTTTTGACGTCACGGATCCAACCACTACCCCACGGGCACCGACAAAGTGGCACGACCGTGCCCCACGGCTGTGTGAAGCTACTGACTTACCAAGCACGGGTAAAATATGCCCGTGCCTCCCAACCGTGTCAACATACTGACTTCTCAGACATGGGCGTGACTGGTTGAAACACGGGCATGGTGAAACAACACGCATGGACACACGGCCGTGCGAGGCAGCCGTGTGATTCGACACGCCCTCGGACCACGGACGTGGGAATGTGCCAGATTTGAGCTCCTATTTAAACCCCACAGCCCTTCCCCTTCTCCCCATCTTCTTTCTCTCTTCTTTTTCTTTCAAAATTTCTCTTCTTTCCTTAGAAAAGGTGTCCAAACTCTTGAGCTACACTAAAATCATGTCGAAGAAGCGTAAGAAGGCAAGCATAGTCTCCACAAAGGAGACCTTACACATAAGTTCATACCGACCGCTTCATCCAAACACCAAGCTAAGGGTCTTTGAGACTAATTAGTTTTTATGTTTCTTTTCTCTTTTGCTTCAATTTCCTTCTCTTTGACAATCTTATATTTAGTTTAGTTTGAATTTTTTTAGTTTCTTAGTGTTAGGTTCGCCAGGCTGCTTGGGAATCACGCCACTTCCGCCATCGCCACTACCACAGCAGCCCTAGGAATCACACCCACCTCGCGAACCATCTAACAATAAGGACTCTTCGGTCCATTTTTCTTTTCTTTTACGTTTATTTTCCTTCTTAGTCTCCTTTCCTTTTTCCTTCTTGTTTTTAGTTATATATTTTGTTTATTTTAATTATGTCTTAATAAACCCTAGCTAATACTTCACGAGCTCTCCAATTTCTTCATATAGCACAGGATCATCATCCAGATCGACCCCTCCAAACATACACACCACGATCTCTACCATCCTCCAGAGACACCACCCAAAATTCAGGGAGTATTCTTTCCCCTTCTCTTTCGATTTATCCTTTCAATTTTATATATATATCTTTGTACATTGAGGGCAATGTACATCTTAAGTGGGGGGGGGGAGAATATTTATTTGAAGAAAGTGCCTAACGTTTTGCATTATTCTCATATTCGGCAAAACTTTTTTTATTATTCTCAAATGCCTAAATTTAGTCTTGTTTTGAATCAATTTTCTCATATTACTAATTAGGATGAAATTTCTAATGATTTATGATTTTTATTAATATGTTTTAAATTAAGTCATAGTTAATTGTGCATTGATGATTAAATTAGAAGAATATTAGAGAATCAAGCAGGATAAGTCTATTTTTCAGAATTAAAATCTTTGCTAGGTTGTTGAGCCAAATCTGAATATTATCTTGAAGTTTGAAATTTACAAGGTTGATGTCGAAAACACCCATAATTTTTGTGAGATATTGAGCCTTATAGAGCATATATTCTTTTTTTTCATGCTCACTTTATTGATTATGAGTGTGTCAACTATGAACTGTTATTCTAGAACTTGCCTCAATTATACATGTCGAGACCACACCTATGATTTGATACACTGAGATGATAAAGGCACCTAGGTTTTAACCCACTTACTCCACTAAAAAGCCTACCTTCACAACTAACCTCTAGTGAACCCCGTTGATCCTAACAACCCTTTTTATTGACTCACCAGCTAAAATTAACCCAAAACCCCTTTGTATTTGTTATCACCATTCCTTTTGACTACCCTTATATCGAGATTTGAGTTGAGTAGTTACCTAATTATATTATTTTAGTAGTTCAATTTATCATTTATTATTAATTTGTTTAAAAAAATCGAAGCATATTCAATATTAGTAGAGAGCTTATACAGTTAAAATCAATTTATCAAAAGAAAAAGCTCATATTAGTTGGTTTATTACTTTTCAGTTGATGTAATTATTATTTTGGTAATTTTTAGGTGGGTACTTGTCAATTCAATCTCGACTCTAACCTTCTAATTCAGCCTTTATCCACACCTTTAACCCTAGCCCCGTTACAACCCTGTTAAAGACCTTTTGATTTATGTATCATCTCATATTACAGTGGTGGAGATTTGATTTTCAGGCAAGCCTATGGGATTAACTTTTCAGGTTCGACTTCTGAGAGCTTAATTTTGAACCTTAAACACCTCGAGTGATTTGAGTGAATCGTTAGTGAGGATGTCAATCCTTGTCGATTTTGAATCAAAGGTAATTATTTAGATAAGGGGAGACATCTACGTTTTTGTGCTACAAATATATGACTTTGATTGTTTGAATCTTTAGGACTCTTCGAGTTAGATCATCCATGTATAAATTATCTATGAATTATGTTGAGACATTGTTAATAGGAATTATGAATCATGGAAAGTTCGTTTTAATTGTAAGTTGAGAATTTTGCTTGAGGACAAGCAAAAGCTTAAGTGTGGGGGTATTTGATAAACCGTAATTGTAACATATTTTAATCCCACATTTAGTATGCTTTTGGATGATTTAAGCTTCGATTTATATAAAAAGGTGCTCTTAATCCTTTCTTTTCATGTCATATACTTAGGAAAGCTCCCGAGGATAAAAAGAACGAGAAACGGGCCCAAAATGGAACAAAATGGGCCAAGGTGGAAATCGACACGGCCTGGACCTAAGATCACACGGCCGTGCCTTGTCGAGCATATAGAACACGGCCTGACCCCCGACTCACATGGCCGTGCCTCATTAAAGAAGTCCGAACACGGCTTGAAGACTAGTCACACGGGCGTGTGACATTGTGACATGGTCGTGTCCCTGTCGTGGCAATGAACAATTTCATTCAGATTTGGATACTTTGGGGCAAAGAAACACATTCCAAGAGCCTATATATACCCACTAAGTTCATCCTGAAAGGAAGCGGTTAGCTAGGCCAAGGAGCCAAGCTGAGAAGGTCAGATTTGTGGGAATCACTCGAAGATAGCCAGTTGATCCATCCCAAGAAGCCGGAATTCTACTCAAGACGGCGGATTTCTCCTTCAATTCATTCAGGGAGTTTTAGGGATTTCTTATGTTTTGTTTTATCTTTTCTCTTGAGATGTTTTCTTTATATGTTATGAACTAAATCCTTCATATACCTGAAGGGGATGAAACCTAGATGAATCTTGTTATTATTTTCTGAATTATATGATAAATACTTAGTTTGTTCTTAATTATGCAAGCTTAATGATAAACCATAAAAGTAACATATTTTAATCCCACTTTTAATATGCTTTTGGATGATTTATTCCTTGTTTTATATAAAAAGGTGCTTTTAATCCTTTCTTTTCATGTCTTATACCCAAGAAAGCACCCGAGGATGAAAAGAACACAAAATAGGCCTAAAACGGGGCAAATGGGCCTTAGCACGAAATTGACACGGCCTGGCCCAAAGCACACACGGCTGTGCCTCGACGAACACCTAGAGCACGGCCTCAACTCCGTCACACACGGCCGTGTCTCAAGTTAGAAATTCGAACACGGTCAGGTCTCGATCCACACGGGCGTGTGCCATGGCCGTGCCTCTGTCGCTGGAAAGAGCAATTTCAGTCGGAAAAGGATATATAGGGAGAAAGAATCGCACTCCAAGAGCCTATAAATATCCCCCAAGTACCACTTTTGAAAGAGAACGAAAGTTAGGCCAAGGAGCCAAGTCGAGAAGGTTAAAGTTAGGGAATAAACGCGAGGATAGCCAGTTGATCCATCCCAAGAAGCCGAAGTTATACTCAAGACGGCAGAATTCTCCTTCAATTCCTTCAGGGGGTTTTAGGATTTTCTTATGTTTTGTTTTATCTTTTCTCTTGCGATGTTTTGGTTATTCATTATGAACTAAACCCCTCTGATACCTGAAGGGAATGAAATCGAGATGGACTTTGTTATTTGATTTTATATGATAAATTACTTAGTTTGTTATTAATTATGTTGCTTAATCCAAATCTAATGTACTTAGGTGGAGGAGGAATAGACCCTGCCTAAGAGGAGATCTAACATAATTAAGCAGAGTTGATCAAACGCCTAGAGATAGGGTTACGAGATTTTGCCGGATCAGGGTGAAACCTAATATGGGAGTCCATTGATCGACTTACTGCTATCCTAGGGGGTTATTATAAGCGAACGAGAGTTCCACTAATTAACCTAGGGTTAGACGTTATTCGCCTCGAGAGAGGGTTTAGTATAGGTTAGGGAGTCTCACGGATCAAGCTAAGTAAAGAAATCATATAATTTAGGGTTAGGTAATAAGTGAAGTCTAGGTGGATTCTTCCCGAAGGTATCGTCAAAATCAACTGAGTTTTTCTTCAAAGTTATTTTCCAGTTCCTCTTCTTGTCTTTGTGTCCTTAGTTTAGTTTTCGTCAATTTAGTTTAAAAGCAATCTTCACTCTAATTTTAAGGCTAAATAATAAAAAGGAAGTGAGTATTAATACTTTTAGTTCCTTTGGGTTCGATAACCAGTCTTGCCTAAGTTATACTACTGTTCGATAGGTACACTTGCCTTTAATATCGTTGTCAGAGTTAGTCTCCAGGTTTGATCATTCTTTTATAAATATTTAAAGCTCTGATTTGCAGCGATCAAGTTTTTGGCGCCGTTGCCGGGGAACTAAAATATTAAGAAAACTCTATTTTTGTTACTTTAGCCCTAATTTTTATTTTTCTTTTCTTTTCTATTTTTTTTTTCTTTTTGCTGAAGTTTTCTTTCTTTCTTCTCCAGCAAGTACCTCTAGTTTATGACTAGAAGGAACCTGAGAGGACCTTTGATATTCGACAGTGAAATCGAAGCTACCGCTCGTAGGAATCGTCGGGAAACCAGGCGAGCCCTAGATTACATAAAGAGAGAGGAAGAAGATAGATCCAATCCTACTGAAGGGATGGATGAAAACAACCCACAACCACGCGATGTGGGGGAAAACAATGCTCCACGCACAATGTTCGATTATGCGAAACCGCATTTAACAGGAGCAGAATCTAGTATTGTTAGGCGTGCTATATCTGCTAACAATTTTGAATTAAAGCCTAACACAATACAAATGATTCAACAGTTTGTTCAATTTGATAGTTTGCAGGACGAAGATCGAAACATGCACATAGCTAACTTTTTAGAGTTCCGTGATACCTTCAAAATAAATGACGTTTCTGATGATGCCATACGTCTTCGGTTATTCCCTTTTTTCATTGAGAAATAAAGCCAAACAGTGGTTAAACTCGTTACAACGAGGGTCAATCACTACATGGGATCAGATGATCGAAAAGTTTTTGATGAAATATTTTCCATCGGCCAAATTACGGAATGATATCTCTTCCTTTGTGCAGATGGATGTAGAGACGTTATACGACGCATGGGAGAGATTCAAAGATCTCTTGAGGAGGTGCCCACACCATGGTCTACCCTTGTGGCTACAAGTCTAAACCTTTTACAACGGTGTAAACCCCTCAACGAGACAATTGATAGATTTAGCCGCCGATGGAACGCTGAACAACAAAACTCCAGAAGCAGCCTACGAGTTCATTGAGGAGATGTCATTAAACTATTATCAGTGGCAAGCTTCAAGGACCAAACCGACAAAATCGGCAGGAGTTTTCAACATCGATGCCATGACCATGCTATCAACGCAGCTAGAGTTGATGAATAAAAAGCTTGATAATTTGTGTTCTTCACAGGCACATCCAGTCATGCAGTGCGACGCAAGTGGAACTGTGGCGAATCCTGTGTACCCACCCTACCAACCGGGAGCAGAAGATGAACAGATGAACTATATAGGTAATAATTTCCGATCTAATAATAATCCTTATAGTAATACTTACAATCCAGGTTGGAGGAACCACTGAAATTTTTCGTGGGGAGGACAAGGAAACCAAGGAAATCAAAAGCAACAACCTCCTCAAAGTTTCCAACATCAGCCCTATCCACAAGAGAAGAAACCAATACACGAGTAGGAATCGGCAAACACAGAAAATTGCCTGCAAGATATCGAGAGAACCCTTAAAGATCAACAAGTATCAATTGAAAAATTTACTGAGTCATTTGGGGAACTCACTAAGACGGTTGGAACGCTTACTAAGCTGATCTGTGAAACACGTGCAGAAAATTTTCCTAAAGGGACAGAACAGGTAAAAGCAGTCACACTAAGAAGTGGAAAGGAATTAGGTGAACTGAAGAAACAAAACCCAAATGAAAATAAAGCAAGTAATAAGGAAATTGAGGATGTGACTCCATTACGCAATGAGAATAAACCACCAATCCTATATCCAGCAAAGTTAAAGAAAGAGCGAATTGATGCACAATACGGTAAGTTTCTGAACTTTTTAAACAAATACATATCAACTTACCTTTTGTTGAAGCTATTTCACAGATGCCAAAGTACGCAAAATTCTTAAAGGAACTCCTGATGAATAAACGAAAACTTGAAGAGGTGTCAACGGTGGAACTTAATGAAGAGTGCTCAGCCATCCTCCAAAATAAGCTACCAACCAAGTTGAAAGACCCAGGAAGTTTTACTATCCCTTGTTTAATTGGTAGATTGAATATTAAGAAAGCATTAGCTGATCTAGGCGCTAGTATAAATTTAATGCCTTATAAAATGTTTAAACAACTAGATCTTGGGGAACCAGCACCCACTAGGATGAGCATTCAGTTAGCAGGCAGATCTATTAAATATCCTAGAGGAGTCATCGAAGATGTTTTGGTAAAAATTGATAAATTTATTTTCCTTTTTGATTTCGTTGTATTAGACATGGATGAAGACATTAATGTTCCCTTAATCTTAGGGCGTCCTTTTTTAGCCACTGCTAGAGCTGTTATTGATGTATGAGATGGTAAACTCGCACTGAGGATAGGAGATGAAGAAATCATTTTTCAAATTTATGATGCCATGTGATATTCTAAAGAGCAAGATGATTCCTGTTATTTTGTTGATACTACTGTTCATATCATTCAAAATTCATTACAGGAAATCATACATGACAACACGATGGAACTGTGCCTAACTCAAGAAGAGGGGGAAGAAGATGAAGATGATAAGCTGAATCTGAATACATCATCATCCAAACAAATGAAAGAAGAAAGCATTGACAATGATGACGAAATAAAACAGAAACCCTCCATCGAAGGGCCACCCAAATTTGAAACAGTTACCAAAACACTTAGAATACGCATTTCTCAGAGACAATTTTACATTACCAGTAATCATCTCTGCAGAACTAGAACCTAAGGAAAAAAAGGAGCTGATAAAGGTACTAAAAGAGCACAAAAAAGCCATAGCTTGGAAAATTTCTGACATCAAGGGAATAAGCCCCGCATTCTGCACCCACAAAATTTTAATGGAAGAAGAATACAAGCCGTGTGTGCAACCCCAGAGAGGTTAAATCCCAACATGAAAGAAGTGGTCAAAGTTGAGGTCATTAGACTCCTAGATGCAGGAATAATTTATCCTATCTCTAACAGCACTTGGGTAAGTCCTGTGCAGGTAGTTCCAAAGAAAGGAGGAATGACGGTAGTGCCCAATGAAAAAAATGAACTGATTCCCACAAGAACAGTCACGGGTTGGAGAGTCTGTATAGACTATAGAAAGTTGAATGATGCCACCAGAAAAGATCACTTCCCTCTACCCTTCATAGATCAAATGTTAGAAAGATTATCCGGGCATATGTATTACTGCTTTTTGGACAGACTCTTCGGTTACTTCCAAATCCCCAAAGCTCCTGAAGATCAAGAAAAGATGACATTCACATGCCCATACAGTATGTTTGCTTATCGTAGAATGCCTTTTGGATTATGTAATGCACCAGCTACTTTTCAGCGTTGCATGTTGGCAATCTTTGATGAACTCGTGGAAGACATCATGGAGGTATTCATGGATGATTTCTCGGTATTCGGTAATTCTTTCCATCTTTGCCTTAAAAATTTAAAACGAGTTCTAATGAGATGTGAGGAAACAAACCTTGTTTTAAACTGGGAAAAATGTCACTTTATGGTAAGAGAAGGGATTGTGTTAGGACATAAGATTTCTAGTAAAGGGATCGAGGTAGATAAATCAAAGGTTGAAGCCATAGAAAAACTACCTCCCCCTAGTTCTGTTAAGGCTATCAGAAGCTTTTTAGGACATGCAGGGTTCTATAGAAGATTTATTAAAGAGTTTTCTAAAATAGCTAAGCCTTTGACAAAAATGCTAGAAAAAGATGTTCCTTTTGATTTCAATCATGAATGTTTAGATGCATTTAATATCCTCAAGGATAAATTAATAAATGCGCCGATTATAATTGCACCTGATTGGAACTTACCCTTTGAACTAATGTGTGATGCAAGTGATTTTGCATTAGGTGCAGTTTTGGGACAACGAAGAGACAAGCATTTTCAGCCAATTTACTACGCTAGCAGAACACTAACACAAGAAAACTACACCACCATAGAGAAAGAATTGCTAGCTGTAGTTTTTGCTTTTGATAAATTTAGATAATATCTAATATTGTCCAAAGTTGTCGTTTACACCAACCATTCAGCTTTTCATTACCTTTTAAACAAACCTGATGCTAAACCCAGGCTCATACGATGGATTTTACTCTTACAGGAATTCGACTTGGAAATAAAAGATAAGGAGGGAGCTGAGAATCTTGCAGCGGATCACCTTTCTAGACTTGAAAATCCATGCACCAAAGAGCTCGATGAAGGTGGAATAAATGATTCGTTTCCCGAAGAACAACTCTTTTCTATAACACATTCTGAGGTACCATGGTTTGCAAATATTGCAAATTATTTAGCAGCTAACATCTTACCAAGAAAATTAACACACCACCAAAAGAAGAGATTCTTTGCTGATGTGAAAAATTATTTTTGGGAAGATCCCTTTCTTTTCTGCATTTGTGCAAATCAGGTAATTCAAAGACAGAAGCAAACAAGATCTTGGAGCATTACCATTCAGGACCATCAGGAGGACACTACAGTGGTATTAAGACAGCATACAAGATACTCAAATCAGGTTTTTATTGGCCCACTCTATTTAAAGATGCCAACAGGTATGTTACCTCGTGTGATAGATGCCAATGAATAGGTAACATTTCTAAACGAGATGAAATGCCTCAAACATATATGTTATCATGTGAAATATTTAACGTATGGGGTATTGATTTCATGGGACCATTCCCTAATTAATTTGGAAACAAGTACATCCCAGTAGCAGTCGATTACATGTCAAAATGGGTAGAAGCGGAAGCTTTACCTACCAATGATGCTAGGGTAGTAGTCAAGTTTCTCAAGAAACTCTTTTCTCGATTTGGCACACCAAGAGCCATCATTAGCGATAGGGGTACGCACTTCTGCAATACCCAATTTGAAAAGGTTCTAAAAAAATATGGAGTATATCACAAAACAGCAACCCCATATCATCCTCAAATCAGTGGGCAAGTTGAGGTGGCAAACCGAGAACTTAAGCGCATTCTAGAAAAAACCGTTGAATCAAATAGAAAAGACTGGGCATTAAAAGTAGATGATGCGTTATGGGCCTATAGAACAGCATTTAAAACACCTTTAGGGACATCCCCATACAAGCTTGTATACGGGAAAAGCTGTCATTCACCGTTTGAATTAGAACACAAAGCTTTTTGGGCAATAAAATTTTTGAATACTGATCTCAAAATTTCAGGAAAGAGGAGAATGATGCAGATGAACGAGTTGGATGAATGGAGAACGAAAACCTATGAGAACTCAAAATTGTACAAGGAAGCAACAAAGCGACGCCACAATGCTCGTCTCAAGAGATCAAGGCAATTCAAAGTAGGAGACTTAGTCCTACTATACAACTCAAGGCTTAAACTATTCTCGGGAAAATTGAAATCAAGATGGTCAGGACCGTTCATGATCAAAACAATATTTCCATATGGCACCATCGAGGTAACTCATCCCACTAAAGGCACATTCAAGGTAAATGGTCACCGACTTAAAATTTATAACGGTACAGATTTTGGAGGTATAAGAGAAGAGCTTATGCTCTATGAGCCGCCCTTTAGAATCGAAAACAGGGAGAGTCTAGCTTAAGACTATAAACGAGTGCTTCTCGGGAGGCAACCCGAGCACTAACATACTAACATAGTTTTTATTTTTCTAACACCGCACTAAAATAGTCTAATAGGAAAATG
This sequence comes from Gossypium australe, assembly GCA_005393395.2. Classification (NCBI taxonomy): domain Eukaryota; kingdom Viridiplantae; phylum Streptophyta; class Magnoliopsida; order Malvales; family Malvaceae; genus Gossypium; species Gossypium australe. The sequence goes on from CM016619.1 coordinate 12,580,283, forward strand.
CAGGATTTTCAACACGGCTTTGAACACGGGTGTGTCAATGGCCGTGTACAAAACAGGGGGCGATCTGCAGGCGTGCCAAGAGCCGTGCCCAAACAGAGAAAAATGTCTATCGACAACACGGGCTGTGATACCAGAACACGCCTGTGCCTTTCGACCGTGCGAGGCTACTGACTTCCACACCACGGGCAGACCACGCCCGTGTCTCTCAACTATACGAGGCTACTGACTTCCACACCACGGGCAGACCACGCCCGTGCCTTCAAATCGTGCGAAGCTACTGACCTCACCGTGCCAACAGTTTTGCTTTATCAAGCACGGGCGTGCCAAATAGACACACGGGCGTGCCACTGAACCTGAACGCGCCCAAACCTGAACGAGCGATTTTAAATTGACACGGCCGTGTCAACAGACCGTGCCCCCTCCCCTATAAATAGAATCTAACTGTCATCTTCCCCAAATACAAACCCTAAATTAGATTTAAACCCCCCTACTTCCAAAACCGGCCAAACACTCACCCCCCTTCCATTAAAATCACCTCTCCTCACCTTTTTCTTCCAAAAACAAACCAAAACCTTCCGCACGGCCGCACCACAACCGTGCTACCAAGCCCCACGCCCAGGCCACAATCGTGTTTGTGCTACAGAACTCCAAGCCACCGCCGTGCTCCGCCCGTGCCGACCATCTCCTCCACCTCTGGTTTCATTTTCTTAACAAACTCTTTGATGGCATTTGTATTTATTTATTTTCAGACTTTGTTATAATTTAGTTTTGAAAAGCATGATTTATTTTTATACCCATAATCTTTGATTGCAACTTTATTTTTCATTTTGTTTAGAATTAGCCCTGATTTTTAGTTAGTGAATATGCTCACAACATTCATGAATAAATTGCTTTTGGTTGCTGATTGATTCCATCCATAGACATAAAATCTACCAATTTTCTTGATATCGAAAGAAATTGATATGAGATACATTGGTCATTGCTCTTGTTATTTTCTGATGATTTTTCAGGTACCATGTCGTCGTCACGAGTCAAACGATCCGTCCCAAGCAAGAAAAGAAAGGGGCCCGGATCATCGTCCGCAAGTGCCTCCACCGAAACTCGACACCCATTTCTCCGGTTCCCCCAAGCAACACAAGATGAAAAGTACAAAGCAATCCGGAGAAGACCCATAGGCACTGGTCGATGCATCGACTGGAATGCAGTGCGACAAGTTGGGCTCGAAACTAACATTAAAGCACTTCTCTCAATTGAACGATGGGAGATTCAAAATTGACGAACCCACGTATATGGAGCTTACGTTAGAATTCTGTACCACCTTCATTTTGCAAGCAGTGACAACTCAGTTCGACGACCCAGGTGCTATTCAATTCCGTCTAGGGGGCTCAGTGCGTCGATTAAGTGTACCTCAATTTGGCACAGCTCTCGGACTTTACACACCGGAGTTCATAGCAGAGTACCCACTTACTGGATTAAACCGTGAGCTCCACTGCACTCCAATCGAATGCTGGCGCGCCCTACACCCAACTACAACTGACTATGACCCCAGTCGCTCTAAGGCGACGGCACTACAACCTGCCCTAAGGTATATTCATGCTATTCTCGCACAAACCATCACAGGTCGCAAAGAGAGCACGGGCATCGTAAACAAGCAAGATGTCTACTTCCTATCTTGCATGTCTGAAGGACATGTCTTCGATTTAGCATATTTTATTACCTGCGCGATTTAACACCAGACAGAGCAACATAGGAAGGGAATCTTGTCAATGGGACCATACATTACGAGGTTAGCTCAACACTTCAACCTCCTCATCTCTGACGAGTAGATGACCTCCCTCACACTGATGGGCAACATGGTTCCTCAAGGTATCCAAACCATGCTACATATGAGGATGATAAAACAACGTCGAGGGACCGATCCTCCGCAGTACAAACTAAAGACACCAATCAACGAGGAAGAGGACGAGGACATTCCTGATGATGTCCCACCACTATCAGAGGAGGCAACGAATCCAAGCCAGCATCCATACCGAGCGGCAACATCATTTGCAGACATCTCTGCTCGACTTGATCGGTTCGAGATGCATTTTGCTGAAAACACTCGACGTTTAGACGGATTGGAGGCGACGCTCCAACAAATATGCCAACACCTCAACATTTCATCATCAGCACCACCACCGGACCCAACCATGGATGAGGACCTCTGAGTCCATTTAATTTGTTTTATTTTCTTCATTTTTAAGACTTTATTTTATGTTGTTTAAATTTGAACTTTTATTATTATTACAAATTTTTATCATTGGCTATTCAATCATTCAAGCATCCCTAACAACATACCTCTTTCATCGAAAAGATCATTAACAAGTGACTTTGCAGAATAAATCATTTATTCCACCTACACAAAAGCACAATTAGGCGAAATGCAAAAAGTCACCTGATGCCACACACTGTCCACATCCTCAAGGATCTCGTCAGAAAATCCAGGAAGTAACACTTTTCCCTCCTATCTTTTGATTTATCACTAATTGTCATTATCTATCTTTGTAAATTGAGGACAATGTACATCTTAAGTGTGGGGGGATAAAAGGACCTAACTTTTTGCATTATTCTCAAATCCCTGAGGGTAAAAGTGGAATAAAAGTGCCTAATTTTTTTTCCCTGATTTAGTCTTGTTTTTATGCAAAGTTGTCGTATTACTAATTAGGATGAAATTTCTGATGATTTGTGATGATTATTGGCATGTTTTAGAATAAGTCATAGTTAATTATACATTGATGTTTAATTTAAGGAATACTAGAGAATCAAGCATGATAAGTCTGTTTTTTAGGAATTAAAATTTTTGGTAGGCTGTTGACCTAAATTTAAATACTACCTTGAAATTTAAAATTCATAAGGATGATGTCAAAACACCCATAATTTTTGTGAGTATTTGAACCTTATAGAGCATACATTCTTTTTCGTGCTCATTTTTTGATTATGAGTGTGTCAACCATGAACTGTAATTCTAGAACTTGCCTTGTTTTTACATGTCGAGACCACAATTATGATTTGATATACAGAGATGATAAAGGCACCTAAGTTTTAACCCACTAATTCCACTAAATAGCCCACCTTTACAATTAACCCCTAGTGAACCCCGTTGATCCTAACAAAACCTTTTTTTATTATTTACCTACTAATATTAACCCAAAGCCCTTGTATTTGTTATCACCCTTTCTTTTGACTACCTTTAATCGAGACTTGATTTGATCAGTTACCAAAGTTTATTATTCTGATAGTTAATTTTATCCTGTATTACTTAGTTTGTTCTTAAAAAAAAACTCAAGGTATTCAATATTAGTAGTGTGAAAAGAGAGCTTACACAATCAAAGTTTGTTTTCAAAAGAAAAAGCTCGTATTAGTAGGATTATTACTTTTCAGTTAATGAAGTTTCGAAAAAATTTTAGGTAGGTACTTGTCAATTCAATCTCGATTCTAACCCTCTAGTTTCAGCCTATGACCACACCTTTTACCCTAGCCCAGTTACAACCCTAACAAAGACCTTTTGATCTGTTTGTCATCTCATATTACAGTGGTGGAGATTTGATTTTCAGGCAAGCCTATGGGATTAACTTTTCAGGTTCGACTTATGAGCGATCTTTTTCGAAACCTTAAACACTTTAGTGTAATTTGAGTGAATCCTAAGTGAGGATATCAATCCTTGTCGGTTTTGAATTGAAAAGGTAGTTATTTAAAAGAGGGGAGACACCTATATTTTCGAGGTACAAAATTATGACTTATCTCGTTTAATTCTTTAGGACACTTTGAATCAAATTATCCATGTATGAATTCTCTATGAATTAGGATAAGACATTGTTGATAAGAATTATAGATCATGGAAAGTTTGTTTTAATTGTAAGTTGAGAATTTTACTTGAGGACAAGCAAAAGTTTAAGTGTGGGGGTATTTGATAAACCATAAAAGTAACATATTTTAATCCCACATTTAATATGCTTTTGGATGATTTATTCCTTGTTTTATATAAAAATAATCCTTTCTTTTCATGTCTTATACCCAAGAAAGCACCCGAGGATGAAAAGAACACAAAACGAGCCTAAAACGGAGCAAATGGGCCTTAGCATGAAATTGACACGGCCTGGCCCAAAGCACACACGGCCGTGCCTCGACAAACACCTAGAGCACGGACTCAACTCTGTCACACACGACCGTGTCTCAAGTTAGAAATCCGAACACGGTCAGGTCTCGATCCACACGGGCGTGTGCCATGGCCATGCCTCTGTCGCTGGAAAGAGTAATTTCAGTCGGAAAAGGATACTTAGAGAGAAAGAATCGCACTCCAAGAGCCTATAAATATCCCTAAGTACCACCTTTGAAAGAGAGCGAAAGCTAGGCCAAGGAGCCAAGCCGAGAAGGTCAAAGTTAGGGAATAAACGCGAGGATAGCCAGTTGATCCATCCCAAGAAGCCGGAGTTATACTCAAGACGGCAGAATTCTCCTTCAATTCCTTCAGGGGGTTTTAGGATTTTCTTATGTTTTGTTTTATCTTTTCTCTTGCGATGTTTTGGTTATTCATTATGAACTAAACCCCTCAGATACTTGAAGGGGATGAAACCGAGATGGATTTTGTTATTTGATTTTTAAGTTATATGATAAATTACTTAGTTTGTTCTTAATTATGTTGCTTAATCCAAATCTAATGTGCTTAGGTGGAGGAGGAATAGACTCTGCCTAAGAGGAGATCTAACATAATTAAGCGGAGTTGATCGAACGCCTAGAGATAGGGTTACGAGATTTTGCCGGATTAGGGTGAAACCTAATATAGGAGTCCATTGATCGATTTACTGCTATCCTAGGGGGTTATTATAAGCGAACAAGAGTTCCACTAATTAACCTAGGGTTAGATGTTATTCGCCTCGAGAGAGGGTTTAATATAGGTTAGGGAGTCTCACGGATCAAGCTAAGTAAAGAAATCATATAATTTAGGGTTAGGTAAAAAGTGAAGTCTAGGTGGATTCTTCCCGAAGGTATCGTCGAAATCAACTAAGTTTTTCTTCAAAGTTATTTTCCAGTTCGTCTTCTTGTCTTTGTGTCCTTAGTTTAGTTGTCGTCAATTTAGTTTAAAAGCAATCTTCACTCTAATTTTAAGGCTAAATAATAAAAAGAAAGTGAGTATTAATACTTTTAGTTCCTTTGGGTTCGATAACCGGTCTTGCCTAAGCTATACTACTGTTCGATAGGTACACTTGCCTTTAATATCATTGTCAGAGTTAGTCTCCAGGTTTGATCATTCTTTTATAAATATTTAAAGCTCTGATTTGCAGCGATCACTTAATCTAAATTTGATGTGCTTAGGTGGAGGAGGAATAGAGCCTGCTTAAGAGTAGATCTAGCATAATTAAGCAGAGTTGATCGCACGCCTAGAGATAGAGTGACGAGATTTTGCCGGATTAGGGTGAAACCTAATATGGGAATCCATAGATCGATTTACTGCTATTCTAGGGGGTTATTATTCGAGAAAGAGATTTCCGTTAATTAACCTAGGGTTAGATGTTATTCGCCTCGAGAGAGGGTTTAATATACGTTAGGGAGTCTTACGGATCAAACTAAGTAAATAAATCGTATGGTTCAGGGTTAATTAACAAGTGAAGTCTAGGTGGATCTTTCTGAGGGTATCGTCTTAATCAACTGAGTTTTTCCTAAAGTTATTTTCCCAATTCATCCTTTTTGTGTTTGTGTCTTTGGCTTAGTAATTAGTTTAGATTATATTAAAGCAAATTCACTTATTTTAGGCAAAATAATAAAAAGAAGGTTAGTATTAGTACTTTTAGTTCCTTTGGGTTCGATAATCCGGTCTTGCCTAAGCTATACTACTGTTTGATAGGTACACTTGCCTTCAATCGTTGTCAGAGTTAGTGTTCGGGTTTGATCATTCTTTTTATAAATTTTAAAACTCGACAGACATACGATCAGCTGTTATAGCTTGAAGTTGCTCCTTTGGGTTAGTCTCAGTGTTGCTTGGCAAGTTACCTTGTGGTCGTTTAGAGATCAGCTTAGCGAGTTGCCCTAATTGATTCTTGATCCCTTGAATCAATGCTTATTGATTTTTAAGTGTTGTCTCAGTGTTTTCGAAACCTGTTTTTGACATCGCTATGAATTTTATCAGCATCTCTTCAAGGTTCGGCTTCTTTTCCTGTGGGTAGGGCTGTTGTTGTCAGTTTGGAGGGGGTTGTTGTCTCTGATTTCCTTGACCACCCCATGAAGAATTGGGGTGGTTCCTCCAACCTGGATTATAAGTATTACTATAGGGGTTATTTGGAGATTTGAAATTGTAACCCAGATAGTGAACTTGCTCGTTCTCAGCGCTCGGGTTGTAAGGTGGATATTTTGTATTGCTCATCCCTCCTCTATTCGTATCGCACTGCATGACTTGATGTACCTGCAAAGAATCACATACGCCATGAATCTTTTTATTTAACAATTCTACCTGGTTTGATAGCATGGTTACTGTGTCAAGGTTGAAAACACTGGCTGCTTTTTTTGGCTTTGTCCTTGTAACTTGCCACTGATAGTTATTTAGTGACATCTCTTCAATGAATTCATAAGCAGCCTCAGGTGTTTTATATTCAAGGTTCCCCCAGTGGCTGAATCAATCCATTGCCAAGTTGAGGGGTTCACACCGTTGTAAAAATTTTGGACTTGTAGCCACAAGGGTAATCCATAGTGTGGGCACCTTCTCAATAGATCTTTAAATCTCTCCCATGCATCGTAGAGTGCTTCTAAATCCATCTGCACAAAAGAAGATATATCATTCCTTAATTTGCCTGTTTTAGCCGGCGGATTTTTTGGTCATTTGTTCCTATGTAGTGATTGATCCTCGTGGAAGAGAATGCAACAACTGTTTAGCTTTATTCCTCAAGGAAAGGGAAATAACCGAAGACGGATGGCATCATCAGAAAAGCCATTTATTTTGAAAGTATCACAAAATTCTAGGAAATTTTCCAAGTGATTGTTTGGATCTTCGTCCTGCAAACCATCAAACTGAACAAATTGCTGTATCATCTGGATTGTGTTAGGTTTCAGTTCAAAATTATTTGCAGCAATAGCAAGTCCAACAATACTTGACTCAGTTCCTGTTAAATTAGGTTTAGCATAATCATACAAAGTTCAAGGAGCATGATGTTCGACAGCCTCTAGAGGTAGCGAATTATTCTCGGCCATCTCTTCGGTGGTAATGGTTTCGATTTCTTGCTCTTATTCTATGTAATTTAAGGTTCGCCTTATTTCTCTATGAGTTCTGTGAACAGTAACTTCAATATCACTGTCGTAAATTAGGGGTCCTGTCGGGTTCCTTCTAGTCATAAACTAGGGGTACCTGCTAAGAGAAAATAAAAGAAGAAAAATTAGTAAAGTTAAAAGCAAAATAAAAAAGTAAAAAAAATTGCAAAAATAATAAATGGCTGAAGTAGTAAAAATTGAACGTTCTTAATATTTTAGTTCTCCGACAACGTCGCCAAAAACTTGATCGTGTGCAGAGTCTTAAAAATTTATAAAAGGAATGATTGAGCCTAGAAACTAACTATGACAACGATTGAGGCAAGCGCACCTATCGAACAGTAGTATAGTTTTGTGGCAAGACTGAATTGTCGAACCCAAAAGAACCAAAAGTACTAATCCTAACTTTCTTTTTATTATTTAGCCTAAGAATAAAGGAAATTATTAATTAATCTAAAATTAACAAACTATTAAGCTAAAGATGCTAAGACAAAGAGAATGAATTGGGAAAATTCTTGTGGGAAAAACCAATTTATTGATACAATACCCGAGGAAGAATCCACCTAGACTTCACTTGTTATTTAACTCTGAACCAGACGATTTATTCACTTGACTTGATCCGTAGGATTCCCTAATGTATATTAATACCTCTCTCGAGGCTACTAACGTCTAACCCTAGGTTGATTAATTGAAATCTCTTTCTAATTAAAACCCCTAGAATTGCATTAACTCGATCTATGGACTCCCATATTAGGTTTGACCCTAATCCAGCAGATTTTCGTCATCCTATCTCTAGGGCGGCGATCAACTCTGCTTAATTATGCTAGATCTACTCTTAGACAGGGTCTATTCCTCCCCTGCCTAAGCACATCAGTACTTGAATCAATATCCTGAAATATCAAGGCAAGAATTAATAACAAATCAAGTATTTATCATATAGTTCAGAAAACAATAACAAGATCCGTCTTAGGTTTCATCCCCTTCAGGTATTTAAGGGGTTTAGTTCATAATGATAAAAGAATACATCTAAAAAGAAAATATAAAACAAAACGTAAGAAAAACCCTAAAACCCCTTGAAGGAATTGAAGAGAAGATCTTCCGTCTTGAGTATAACTCCGGCTTCTTGAGATGAATCAACTAGCTTTCTTCGAGTAAATTCCACAATTTTGGCCTCTTTGGTTTGGCTCTTTGGCCTAACTGGACGCTTAACTGGACTCCTAACTCGACTCTCCATGAAGGTTGGCCTCTAGGGTGTTTATATAGGCTTTTGGAATGGCTTTCTTTGCCTCTAAGTACCCTAATCCGAATGAAACTCTTCTTTGTCACGACAGGGACACGCCTATGGCACACGCCCGTTGGAATCGTGGCCAGGCCGTGTTCGGGTCTGTTAAGGGGGGCACGACCGTGTGGCTTGGGCTCAGGCCATGTCAATTTCGTGATATGGCCTATTTATTCTGTTTTAGGCCCGTTTCTCGTTCTTTTCATCCTCTAGTGTTCTCCTGAGTATAAAACATGAAAACAAAGGATTAAGAGCACCAAATTCCACAATTCAAGGCTTAAATCATTCAAAAGTATGCTAAATGTGGGATTAAAATATGTTTATATTATAGTTTATCAGTTGTGGTTGATGATTGTATTTTGATGTATAATTTGTATATACTTCTGGTATCAGTGATGATACATTGGTTAGACACTTAGGATGGTTGACTTAGCTTGTTTTTTTCTTGATTAATGTCACTTTGAATAGGTCTTTTGGTTGGTAAATGGATTACTTAAAGTCCAAGTATGCTTGAAATGGTAAACTTTTTGATTAAGGCTCATTTTGGGTCCACAGGGCCTGGCGATACGGCCGTGTGTCATCTGTTGAGTGCTTAGGGTGCAAGTCAGTGAGTTACACAACCTAGCACACGGCCTGGCACACGGGCGTGTGACATGGCCGTGTGACCCTACTCAGGGAGTTACACGAGTGAGGACACGGGCTAGGGCACGACCGTGTGTCCCTAGTTCAATTATTACACAGCCTGAGACATGGGCGTATGTCTTAGCCATGTGAGTCACACGACCGTGTGACCCCTATTTTGTAAATTTTACAACTTTTTCTTTAATTTTTCTAAATTGTTTCAAATTGGTCCTGCATTACTTCTAAGCTATTTTTAAGGCCTTGAAGGCTCGATTTAGGGACAATATGCATGTGTATGAATGACTTATGATATGTTTTAAATTATTAAATGTTAAAAATGTTTAAATGTTTCGATTGATCTATAATGCTTTGTAACCCTAATCTGATGATGGATACGGGTTAGGGGTGTTACATCTTAACCTTCCGAACCTGTAAATTGAAGAGTAGAGTAAGAATCCTCTAAACTTGGTATAATTATAAATTTTGGGTTTTGAAATTTAAGTGTCTTCAAGTTAATCAATAATTTGTTGTTATGCTTAGTTGCCAGGATGAATAAGGTTTTGGCATTCGAGCAAGATAAGTTGTTTAGAATAAGAAAATGAGGTAAGTTTTTGTACTCCATTTTTGAAATGATGAATGACCCCTACTGATGATGTATGCTATGAATGGTTAGGATTTGAATGGCATATGGATGTCTGCCCCAAGATTGTTCAATGTAAATGAAATAGTCATGATTACATGTGTTAACAAATAGTGCATTCTATGTTGGTATGTAAGTGAAATACGTATGTTGTATGATTTAAGCAGTGGGAAACATCGATGGGTTAGATGAAGTTAGGATTGGGAAAAATGGGTAATTTTGTTAAATACCGTCATACGGTCTTGCTGAGTGCAAATCATGATGCGCGAAGCTTCGGGCCTTACGGAGGGGACATTGCGGTGTTCGAGCATCAATGTTAAGAATGGTGAAATGAAGGGATGAATGGAATACAACGGGAGAAGTAAATAGAAAGATCATGGCTAGGCCATGGGTTCGATAGGAGGCTATACGCCAAATATGAGTAAGACTATAACAGTCTACTCGATGAAGACTATATTGAGTTACTGTTTGACATGTAGTTGGCTAAGACAGAGGTAGAAAATGAGTAAGTTAGTGAAATATCTGTTTTGGTTGGGTAGCATATTTTGTGGGATTCACCATTGGCGGACTCTTCTTTGAAATCAATACATGAGTATGTGTTAGTGAACAATATATTAGACTGACCTGCTGTGAGTATGTTTCTTGGATTATTATGTAATAGTGTATGTTTCTTGGATTATAATGGAATTGTAATACCCCTTGCCCGTATTCGAGCCGGAACAGGGTTTGAGGCATTACATAGCTGATTTTACTTAAACATCTCAAATAGGGTTATAAAATTTCATTTAACCTCGTCGCTCGCACATACTCGGCCTAGGAGACCCTTAACATACTTCCGAGGAATGTCAGAGTCTTTCTGAGAACTTTCATGAGTTCGAGACCTTTTTAATAAAACAGGGGCCACACGCTCGTGTAGGCCTCGGGACACGCCTGTGTACCCCTAAGGCATGCCCGTGTCTTCCACCCGTGGTCGACACTGACTAATTTCACACGGCCTCGACACGTTCGTGCCTTCTGACCGTGGTCGATTTAGGCTAGAATCCCACGGCCTTGACACGCACGTGTACTTCAGCCATGTTGGGATTCAAATCCCAAGTGCAAAGGGCAGACTTCACACGGCTTAGACACAAGCCCATGTACTAGCCGTGCCTCCCACATGGTCTAGACACACGCCCGTGTGTCTACCGATGCAGACAATTATCAGGCTATCTACCAACCCCTTTTTCACCCTACATTGCATACATTCATGTGCTATTTCAAAACATTCTCAAATCATTAATTAAAACACATGAATTAACACATTTGATTCATAATAATGAAGTCTTCCCCTCCATACATGGGGTAGAACTATTTTTAGTACAATTTCAGTCGACTTTTATCTTCATCTATGTCTATATACAATCGTCCCATAACTTATTTAGGCCAACACATTTGGCACATTAACAATGACTTAATCAACCTTAAGTACTAGCCTTATACATGACATAACTCAAAGGGACTTGATACCTCATACCAAATGTCAGCTTAATAGTGTGAAAATATCTCCGGCGATCTCAAACCCGAGCTAGCTAAATTAACCTATAAGAGATGAGAAAGGGAGAGGAGTAAGCAATATTGCTTAGTAAGTTCATCTGCATAAAGTGACAAATACTGATATCATTGAATATAGATAACCACAAAGTATTATACTGAGTTTTTCCCCTTAACTCATGGTTACTTACTCAACCACTCTTGAAGCTTACTCATTCTATCTCTTACCACATTCTTACCATGCTGCAAATCAATTGCTCGTTTAATTAGTACACATTCTTGCACTGATCACCACAAGATTATATAAAACAACACATCAAGCATTTTCAATAAGCCACTCATACTACTAATCTCTCGGTGGTTACGCACTTAGCCCACCATTGATCTCTAATAGGGTGGTATCACACACAGCCCACCAATCATTTATACTTATGGTGGTTTAGTACTTAGCTCACCAATCCTTTATAAGCGATGGTATCGCACACAGCCCATCGATTACTAATTAATCAGGTGGTAACGCACATAGCCCACCGATAATAATATAATTGATGGTATCGCACACAGCCCATCGATTACTAATTAATTAGGTGGTAACACACATAGCCCACCGATAATAATATAATTGATGGTATTGCACACAGCCCATCATTACCATCAATAAGGTGATGTCGCACATAGCTCACCGTTATTTTTACATTCATGGATAATAATCCACATGTACATCTCTATTTCAAATGTTCATCCGAGAACCCCCCTCACGCACTTCTATTCTTACTTAACTTTCTACAATACTCATTCACATTCACACAATGCATTAATAAATCTATCTCATACAACTAAGGTGTATTGATTACACATAACCCACTAGAGGTTCATCATATACTGAATTCATCTCAATTCAATTCTAATCACATACTTGTACTTCTCGTGGTACAACCACGTACTTTCTCTCAACATACCCGTTGAATCACTCAAATTGTTAAATAACTCTCTTGAGTCTCATACACATAGTGTCACAATGACATTGTACCCCAATAGGGTCTTACTCGAGACCTTAACTATTATCATATCATGCTATATACATTTCCCATTACTCTTAGATTCAATTCTCTTGTCATTTCATCAAGAGATATCTCATACATTCATAAAGTAAATATGCATTTCATACAACATTGGAACATTAACTCGTACGTAATTGCAACGTTTGCACATGAACTTACCTCGATGTTGAAAGGGCCAAAATGGACCTTTTTGCCCACATTTCTCTTTTCACCCATTCTAGGTCCAAAACTCATTTTATTTGATCTAGAACAATGGGATTTACTGATTTAATCACTTATAAATCATACTATACCATAACCTACACTTTAGGCAAAAATGACTATTTTGCCCCTACACTTTGGAAAATTTCGATTTTGCCCCTAGGCTCATAAATAAATGTTTAGCACATTTTCTTGTTAAACAAGCCTAGCTCAACATTTAATCCTCTTATAACTATCCACAATTTCAACTATTTCATGCCTTAATGAACAGATTATAACTTTTGCATTTTAGTCTCAATTAAGTGTTTTCATAACAACACCTTTCACAAAAGTTGTCTATCACCATCCTAACATTCATTTTCTTCCATAAAAACTTAGCTAACAACTTAAAATCTCACATGGAAAATCTCTAAACTTTTTACCATAATGCAAAATAGTCCCCTCTTTAGAAAGCTTAAGCTTTAGGGATCTTAAAAGTACAATTTTCTTCAAGAAATACCATCAAAATCACTTACTTGAGTGGAGTAAAGCTTGCTGAAATTTTGAGATTTCAAACACCCCTTGTTTGCTAAAACTTTCGGTGGAGAAGAAGAGAGGAAAGATGATATCTTTTTCCTTTCTTTATTTTATTATAAAACATCAATTTAAGCCACCAACTTTGACCAAAATTAAAAGCTCTTGTCCCCCTTGTCTACATGGTCGGCCAACACATCTTAGATGGTCTAATTGTTCTTTTTAGGCCTTCAATTAATATTTCATGGCTATTTGTTACCTTTAGCCTATAGAATGGAACTTTCGCACTTTATGCGATTTAGTCCTTTTTCGCGATTTAGCATGAAACCGCTAAAATTAAAGCACCAAAATTTACATACATCCTTATAAACATGTTATAACACATAACATAACATGAAAATAATTTTATCTAACCTCGAATTAGTGATTTTGAGATCACTGTTCCGACTAGCCCTTAAATCGGGCTGTTTGATCGCTATAAAATCAGAGTTTTAAATATTTATAAAAGAATGATCAAACCTGGAGACTAACTCTGACACCGATATTAAGGCAAGTGTACCTATCGAATAGTAGTATAGCTTAGGCAAGACCGGTTATCGAACCCAAAGGAACTAAAAGTATTAATGCTCACCTTCTCCTTATTATTTAGCCTTAAAGTTAGAGTGAAGATTACTTTTTAAACTAAATTGACGACAGCTAAACTAAGGACACAAAGACAAGAAGACGGATTAGAAAAATAACTTAGAAGGAAAACTCAGTTGATTTCGACGATACCCTCAGGAAGAATCCACCTAGACTTCACTTATTAATTAACCCTAAATTATATGATTTCTTTTACTTAGCTTGATTCGTAAGACTCCCTAACCTATATTAAACCCTCTCTCGAGGCGAATAACGTCTAACCCTAGGTTAATTAGTGGAACTCTCGTTCGCTTATAATAACCCCCTAGGATTGCAGTAAACCGATCAATGGACTCCCATATTAGGTTTCACCCTAATCTGGCAAAATCTCGTAACCCTATCTCTAGGCGTTCGATCAACTCCGCTTAATTATGTTAGATCTTCTCTTAGGCAGAGTCTATTCCTCCTCCACCTAAGCACATTAGATTTGGATTAAGCAACATAATTAAGAACAAACTAAGTAATTCATCATATAACTTAAAAATCAAATAATAGAATCCATCTAAGTTTCATCCCCTTCAGGTATCTGAGGGGTTTAGTTCATAATGAATAAAGAAAACATCGCAAGAGAAAAGATAACACAAAAAATAGAAAAAATCCTAAAACCCCCTAAAGGAATCGAATGAGAATTCCGCTGTCTTGAGTATAATTTCGGCTTCTTGGGATGGATCAACTGGCTATCCTCGCGTTTATTATCTAACTCTGACCTTCTCAACTTGGCTCCTTGGCCTCGCTTTCGCCCTGTTTCGGCTTCTACCGAACTCCCCTCTCAAGTTGCCCCCTTGGGTGTTTATATAGACTTTGTGATGCCTTGCTTGGCCCCTAAGTATCCTAATTTAAGTAGACTTCCTACTAGGGTGTTTGGATAGGCTTTAGAATGTGTTTCTTTGCCTCCAAGTATCCTTTCCCGAATGAAATTGCTCTTTCCAGCGACAGGGACACGACCATGGCACACGCCCGTGTAAATCGTGGCCAGGCCGTGTTCGGACTTTTTAATGAGGCACGGCCGTGTGTGACGGGGTTGAGGCCGTGCTCTAGGTGTTCATCGAGGCACGGCCGTGTGTGCTTTGGGCCAGGCCGTGTCGATTTCGTGTTAAGGCCCATTTACTCTGTTTTAGGCCCGTTTTATGTTCTTTTCTTCCTTAGGTGTTTTCCTGAGTATAAAATATGAAAAGAAAGGATTAAGAACACTTTTTTACATAAATTAAGGGATAAATCATCCAAAAGCATATTAAATGTGGGTCTAAACTATGTTACTTTTACGGTTTATCACTGTTACAGGAATAGTCACAAGATTACTCATAGTGATAACTATGTATATGATTCTCAGACTTGAGATCATCATTGTCCTAACATCGTAAGTCGTATATTTTGATGCAGTCAAT
Source organism: Gossypium australe (assembly GCA_005393395.2). Lineage (NCBI taxonomy): Eukaryota > Viridiplantae > Streptophyta > Magnoliopsida > Malvales > Malvaceae > Gossypium > Gossypium australe. Next base: position 12,595,466 of record CM016619.1, read on the forward strand.
TGTCTATCGTAACAGGTTGTATAATAAAGACTGATGTTGGATATACCACAATCCATGTAGTACAATTTTAATCAAGATTTATCCCTCCTAAATAATGATAGTAATATCTTGGGCCACTTGATGAAGTTGGACTAGAAATGCATGAACATGACCAAATAAGTTGATATGAGATATCACACTTATTTGTTTATCGTAGTTTACTCAGGATATCAAGAAATATGATATTGGATTATACAAGTTTGACTGATACATGACTTGCGTCTAATCTAGATATAAAGGATAAGATGATATAATACATGAAAAATCTATCACAAAAAGGTTAGGTCGAATCAAGATGTAATACCCCTAACCCTTATCCTTCGTCGAAACAGGGTTACGGAGCATTACTGGACTTTTCAAATCAAAATACGAAAATTTCATATCATTTAACATACATATCAGAAAATAATCATAAATCACTCATATTGTCCCTTATATGAGCCATCGAGGCCCAAAAATACATTAGAAACAAATCGAGACTAAACCGGAAACTCAGAGAATTTTTTACAAAATTTCAAATTTTTTTTCTTATGTGCAGAGGATACAAACTCGTGTGGCTAGGCCGTGTGGCTTATACGGTCAAGAGACACACCCGTGTCTTAAGCTGTGTGGGTATTCGAAGTGGGGCACATGACTGTGTTCTAGCCCATGTCCAATTTAGGGTACTTACTGACTTAGGTCACACGACCAAGCCGCATACCTGTGTGTTAGGCTGTGTGTTACACACAGCTGAGACACACGCCCGTGTCTCTGCCCGTGTGGATGAAAATAGGCCACTTCAAGGCCACATTTCTCACCCATTTTGATATCAACCTAAACACAACATTTTAACGCATCAATATATCCCAACAAACAATCAAAACATGTCAAAATCATGTTTTAAACATAACATAACATCATTTATATATACCCAAATACCTAAACTTACCTATTTAATCCATCTAACTAGTCTACTAAAGTTAACCACAAATTGAATACAATAAACCTATATCATTCACATCAACATCAATTACAAACTTAACTTCACGATCAGGTGGTAGACCCGATAATTCTTCAGGAAATACATCAGCAAATTCACTATCAACCGACAATTAATCTAGCTTCGATTTTGAATCTCGGGTATCAAGAATGTAGGCTAGAAATGCCTCATTACCTTTTCACATCAATCTCTGAGCATAAAAAGCTGAAATGATTCTAAGAATATCTTTCAGATTCTCAGACTCAACTGAAATCATCTCTCATGTTTGACATTTCAAATCAATCCGTTTATGTTTGCAATTTACCACGGCATCATACAAAGATAACTAATCTATTCCCAGAATAACAACAAATTCCCAAAAGGGTAACAACATCAAATCAGCAGGGAATTCGCTGCCTTTCACTTTCAGTGGACAATTAAAACACACCAAATTAATTATAACACTTTGAGCTAGTGGATTTGCAACTTGAAAATCATAATCAGTAGATTTAACAGGCAATTTCTTTTCTGCTACTAATGCAGTGCAAATATAAAAATGAGTTGACCTAGGGTCAATCAATACATACACAAGAACATCGAAGAGATAGAATGTACCAGCAATCACATCTAGAGTCGTAGCTTCTTCTCTTGCTCAAATGGCATAGGTACGTGCAGATGCTCTAGCTTCTGACTAAACAACAGGATCTTTTATTCTTGAACGAGTAGTCTCGGTGGCACTATTTTGACCCGAACGCCTACTTTTAGGAGAAGTAGCCAATTGTTTTTCGTTTGGCTCTTCATCCTCTTTTTGTAATTGAAGACAATTTCAGATAAAATGATCAGTTGCTCCACATTTGTAACAAGGCCCCACTTTACTTCTACACTCATCAGGATGATATTTCCCACAATATCTACATCTAGGCTTAGGAGCATTCTGCACACTACCCATACTAATAGCGGGTCTAGTAGATACCAGGAAATCTTGTTGAATCGTCTTGTTTTTATTCGAACGTTCAGACATTGAGGTAGCTCGGCTGAAATCATCTTTAGACTTTTTAGCCGGTGATGCCAAAAATGATTTAGAAGAACCTCTTTCGTAAGGTTCTCGATTCCGCCTATCTCGTTGCATTTTTTTGGTTGTAAACCTCTTCCATCTTCTGTGCACAATCAGACAAAACAACAAATTCTCGTATTTCATTGCCTCCAATCATCATTTAGATTTCATCATTCAACCCTTCTTCAAACCAAATGCACATTTCTTCTTCGGTTGGCACAATTTTCGGAGCATATTTACTTAGGGATACAAATTCTCTCTCATACTCAGCGACTGATCTATTTTCTTAACGCAACTCAAGAAATTCTCTCTTTTTCTTGTCTAAACACCTTTTGCCAACATATTTCTTCTTAAATTCAGTCTGGAAAAATTCCCAGGAAATTTTCTCCTTTGGCACTACAGCCACTATTGTCGACCATCAATTATATGTTTCCTCTTTCAGTAATGAAACAACACATCTCAAATAATCATCAAGAGAACAAGCCGTTTCTTCAAAAGCTCTTATTCTATTTTGAAGCCAATACTTAACTTTAATTGGATCATCTTCTGACCTACCCCGAAATTCGTCAGCCCCACACTTTCTAAGTTTCTCAATCGGAGTACATTTACTAGATTCAGTTATTGAAGGAGGTGGAGGTGCAACCGAAGGAACTACAGGTGGTACAGTAGGGGGTAGAGGTTGTTGAGCCAGATTTCTTTCTTGCATAAATTCATTGAACCACTAATTCATATACCTAAAGAACATGTCTTTAAGTTCGTGTTCCTGAGCCAGAGGAATTGAGACATTACTACTCGTCCCATGTTCAGAAGTCTGTGATCTACTATTAACCTCATCATTATCAGTATGTTCAGATCTGTTTGACATCTTTACAATCTATAAGAAAACAAATGTTAGATCGGATCATACACATCACACTATCACAGATTTATATGGCATGTATTTCTAGACATTTCACACGCTACGTTCAGTCTGAAAATCGACTAAACCATAGCTCTGATACCATTTAATGTAACGCCATTGACCCTTATTCATCGCCGAAATAGGGTTACAAAGCATTACCAGGTGATCAAATAGGGTTACAAATTAACGACTACTAAGCTAAAGACGTGAAGACAAAAAGAACGAATTGAGAAATAACCTGAAGGAAAACTCAGGTGATCACGACGATACCCTCAGGAAGAATCCACCTAGACTTCACCTGTTATCTAACACTGAACCATACAATTTATTCACTTAGTTTGATTCGTAGGACTCCCTAACGTATATTAAACCCTCTCTCAAGGCGAATAATGTCTAACCCTAGGTTAATTAAGGGAAATCTCTTTCTCGAATAATAACCCCCTAGAATAGCAGTAAATCGATCTATGGATTCCCGTATTAGGTTTCACCCTAATCCGGCAAAATCTCATCACCCTATCTCTAGACGTGCGATCAACTCTGCTTAATTATGCTAGATCTAATCTCAAGCAGGGTCTATTCCTCCTCCACCTAAGCACATCAAATTTGTATTAAGCACACATAATTAAGAAGAAACTAACTATTTATCATATAATTCAGAAAACAATAACAAGATTCATCTAGGTTTCATCCCCTTCAGGTATCTGAAGGGTTTAGTTCATAACAAATAAAGAAAACATCTCAAGAGAAAAGATAAAACAAAACATAAAAAATCCCTAAAACTCCCTGAAGGAATTGAAGGAGAAATCCGCCGTCTTGAGTAGAATTCCGGCTTCTTGGGATGGATCAACTGGCTAACTTCGAGTGATTTCCACAATTCTGACCTTTTCGGCTTGGCTCCTTGGCCTAGCTTCACCGCCCCCTCAAAGGTGGTACTTGGGGGGGTTTATATAGGCTCTTGGCATGTGTTTATTCGCCCCAAAGTATCCAAATCCGAATGAAATTGCTCTTTGCCACGATAAGGACACGGCCAGGTCACACTCCCCTGTGACTAGTCTTCAAGCCCTGTTCGGACTTCTTTAATGAGGCACGACCGTGTGACTCGGGGGTAAGGCCGTGTTCTAGATGCTTGACAAGGCACGACCGTGTGGTCTTTGGGCCAGGCCGTGTCGATTTTGTAAATCGCCCATTTAATCCATTTTGGGCCCGTTTTATGTTCTTTTCATCCTCGGGTGCTTTCCTGGGTATAAAACATAAAAAGAAAGGATTAAGAGCACCTTTTTATATGAATCGAGGTTTAAATCATCCAAAAGCATACTAAATGTGGGATTAAATTATGTTACTATTACGGTTTGTCAAATACCCCCACACATAAGCTTTTGCTTGTCCTCAAGCAAAATTCTCAACTTACAATTAAGACAAACTTTCCATGATTCATAATCCCTATCAACAATGTCTCATCATAATTTATAGATAATTTATACATGGATGATCTATCTCGAAGAGTCCTAAAGATTCAAACAATCAAAGTCATACATTTGTAGCACAAAAACGTAGGTGTCTCCCCTTATCTAAATAATTACCTTTAATTCAAAATCAACAAGGATTGACATCCTCACTAAAGATTCACTCAAATCACTCGAAGTGTTTAAGGTTCAAAATTAAGCTCTCAGAAGTCGAACTTGAAAAGTTAATCCCATAGGCTTGCCTGAAAATCAAATCTCCACCACTGTAATATGAGATGATACACAAATCAAAAGGTCTTTAACAGGGTTGTAACGGGGCTAGGGTTAAAGGTGTGGATAAAGGCTAAGTTAGAAGGTTAGAATCGAGACTGACTTGACGAGTTGCCTAACTAACAAAAATTGAAGTAATCCTAAATGATTACATAAATTGAAAACTGATAATACGAGCTTTTTCCTCAAGATGTGGAATTTTAACGTGTAAGCTCATTTAATTGTAGAAGTAATAATGAAAATACTTCAATTTTTTTTAAGAACAAACTAATAATATTACATAATATTGAATGAATCTATTACTTAAAAATAACAGGTAGACAACACATCAAATCAAATTTCGATATAAGGGTAGTCAAAAGGAATGGTGATAACAAATACAAAGGGGTTTTGGGTTAATATTAGCTAGTGAGTCAATAAAAAGGGTTGTTAGGATCAACGGGGTTTACTAGGGGTTAGTTGTTAAGGTAGGTTATTTAGTGGAGTGAGTGGGTTAAATCCTAGGTGTGGTCTCAACATGTATAATCGAGGCAAGTTCTAAAATAACAGTTCAAAGTTGACACACTCATAATCAATAAAGTGAGCAAGAAAAAAAATATATGCTCTATAAGGCTCAAAATCTCACAAAAATTAAGGGTGTTTTGACATCAACCTTGTAAATTTCAAATTTCAAAGCAATATTCAAATTTAGGTTAACAACCTAGCAAAAATTTTATTTTGAAAAATAGACTTGTCATGCTTGATTCTCTAATATTCTTCAAATTTAATCATCAATGCACAATTGACTATGACTTAATCCAAAACATATCAATAAAAATCATAGACCATCAGAAATTTCATCCTAATTAGTAATATGAAAAATTTTCTTAAAAACAAGACTAAATTCAGGGATTTGAGAATAATGAAAAAAGTTAGGCCGAATTTAAGAATAATGCAGAAAGTTAGGCCTTTCTTTAAATAAATATTCACCCCCACACTTAAGATGTACATTGCCCTCAATGTACAAAGATAGGTATAACATTTATGGGATAAATCAAAAGAGAAGGGGAAAGAATACTCCCTGAATTTTGGATGGTGTCCCTGGAGGATGGTAGAGGTCGTGGTGTGTATGTTTGAAGGAGTCGGTCTGGATGACGATCCTGTGCTAGATGAAGAAATTGGGGAGCTCATAGAGGATTAGCTAGGGATTATTAAGACACATTTAAAATAAACTAAATATATAATTTAAAACAAGAAAGAAGAAGGAAAGGAGACTAAGAAGGAAAATAAAAATAAAAGAAAAGGTGGATGGACCGAAGAGTCCTTATTGGTGGATGGTTTGTGAGGTGGCTATGACTTCTAGGGCTGCGGAGGTGCTGGCGGTGGTGGAAGTGGCGTGATTCCCTAGCAGCTTGGCGAACTTGACACTAAGAAACTAAAATAAATTAAACTAACTAGACTAGAAGAGAAGTAAAGATAAGGAAATTGAAACAAAAGAGAAAAGAACAATAGAAACTAAATGGTCTCAAAGACCCTTGGCTTGGTGTTTGGATGAAGCGGCCGGCATGAACTTATGTGTAGGGTCTCCTTTGTGGAGACTATGCTTGCCTTCTTACGCTTCTTCGACATGATTTTAGTGTAGCTCAAGAGTCTGGATACCTTTTCTAAGTAAAGAAAAGAAATTTTGAAAGAAAAAGAAGGGAGAAAGAAGCTGGGGAGAAAGGGAAGGGCTGTGGGGTTTAAATAGGAGCTCAAGTCTGGCACGTCCCCACGCCCGTGGTCTGAGGGCGTGTCGAATCACACGGCTGCCTCGCACGGCCATGTGTCCATGTGTGTTGTTTCACCATGCCCGTGTTTTAGCCAATCACGCACGTGTTCGAGAAGTCAATATGTTGACACGGTTGTGGGGCACGGGCGTGTTCTACCTGTGCTTGGTAAGTCAGTAGCTTCACACGATCGTGGGGCACGGCTGTGCCATTTTGTCGGTGCCTGTGTGGTAGTGGTTGGATCTGTGACGTCGAGATTAGTTGGGATTTGATTCGCACGGCCTCTGCTATGTCAGTACAGGGATTCTGGTGGTCCACACGGTCACGGACATGACCGTGTGTAAGACCGTGTGGACTGGATTTCTTCACTTTTGTGTTAGTGTAAAACTAAGTTTTAAAGAAAGAAGGAAATAAAAAGAAAATTAATTTAAAAGTAAATAGTGTTAGTGCTCGGGTTGCCTCCCGAGAAGCGCTCATTTATAGTCTAAAGCTAGACTTTCCTCGACATTGAAAAAAAATCAGGGAGGTTTAAAGGTTTGAAAATCTTCTCTCGTACTTACAGTTCTATTTTCTTGATAAGGTTTAAGTCGAGAAGCGTGTACCTTAAAAGTGTCGAATGTTGGATTGCTTACCTCGACTGTTCCGTAGGGGAAGATATTATGTACCTTAAGAGGAATTTCTCCCCTTGTTTTCAGGTCTGTTGTGGCGATGCGAGGATCTGCTTTGTCTAACAGTACCTGGTCTCCTATTTTGAAGTGATTTGATGTTCCTACAAGCTCTTCTGGTGGTTCTTCTGGTGCATGTGGTTCCTGTTCTTCTTTGACGTGTGTTTTTTGTTTTTCTAGTTCGTTAACCCCCAGGCTTTGTTCCTTATGTAATTCTTCTTTATTAGCTTGGGGTTTATGATTCGGCTCAGGTTTGTATTCTTGTGGTGTTTCCTGCGATGAAAGTTGAACAATTTGATTATCATTTGAATTGTCTTTCTTACCTTCATCAATTGTTATCCTGGCCGAGTCAAGAGCTTAAAGATTGATTGATTTGTTACCTACACAAAGTATGAGTTCTCCTGTGGCAACATCAATTTTAGTCTTGGCAGTTGCTAGGAAGGGTCTTCCTAAAATTAAGGGAATGGAGTTATCCTCATCCATGTCTAAGACAACAAAATCTACTGGAAAAACAAATTTGTCGATTTTTACAAGAACATCTTCTATAATGCCCCTAGGAATTCTAACAGTTTTATCAGCTAGTTGAATACTCATCCTAGTTTGTTTGGGCTTCCTTAGACCTAGTCGTTTAAACAATGTATAAGGCATGACATTTATACTTGCCCCTAAATCAGCTAACGCATTATCAACATTTTGTCTACCAATTAAACAAGGAATAGTAAAACTCTCTGGATCTTTTTGCTTTCGTGGTAGTCTATTCTATAGCATTGCTGAGCATACTGCGTTCAATTCCACATGTGGCTCTTCATCTAATTTGCGTTTGTTTGTCAAGAGCTGTTTTAAAAATTTCCTCGAATCTGGCATCTGAAAAAGAGCTTCAAGAAGAGGTAAGTTAATATGTAATTTCTTTAAAAGTTTAAGAAACTTACCGAACTGCTCCTCTGAATCGTCTCTTTTCATTGCTTCGAGATAAGGTATGCGAGGTTGGTACTCTTTGATTACCGGTTTTGGCTCTTCTTGTGCTACCTTTATTTTACCTTCATCTACCTCTTTGTTTGGTTCGTCTAACCCTTTGCTATCATGAGCTGTGATGGCTTGAGTTTTCTCATTTGGGTTGATCTCTGTGTTACTTGGTAGACGTCCTTGCGGTCGTTCTGCCATTAACTTTGCAAATTGACTGACTGCATTAGTGACTTCCCCAATTGACTTAGTAAGTTTTTCCATCGACGCTTGTCGATCTTTAAGTGTTCTCTCAGTCTCTTGGAAATGGTTTTCTGTGTTTGCCATAAATTTTGTCAGCATCTCTTCGAGGTTTGGCTTCTTCTCTTGCGGATAAGGCTGATTTTGGAAGTTTTGAGGAGGTTGTTGCCTTTGATTTCCTTGATTTCCTTGACCTCCCCACGAAATATTTGGATGGTTCTTCCAACCTGGATTGTAAGTATTACTATAAGGGTTATTATTGGATCTGAAATTATTACCTATATAGTTCATCTGTTCGCTCTCTGCGCCCGGTTGGTAGGGTGGGTACTCAAGATTCGCCACAGTTCCACTTGCGTCGCATTGCATGACTGGGTGTACCTGCGAAGAACACAAGCTATCAAGCTTTTTATTTATCATCTCTATCTGTGTTGATAGTGTGGTCATTGCATCGAGGCTGTAGACTCCAGCCGATTTTGTCGATTTTGTCCTTGTCACTTGCCACCGGCGGCTGAATCAATTAATTGCCTCGTTGAAGGGTTTACACCGTTATAGAAGGTTTGGAATTGTATCCATAAGGGTAAACCGTGGTACGGACACCTTTTCAAGAGATCATTGTATCTCTCTCATGCATCATATATTGTCTCTAAATCCATCTGCACAAAAGAAGAGATATCATTCCTTAATTTGGCCGTTTTGGCCGGTGGGAAATATTTCAATAAAAATTTTTCGGTCATTTGTTCCCATGTAGTGATTGATCCTCGTGGTAACGAGTTTAACCACTGTTTGGCTTTATTCCTTAATGAAAAGGGAAATAACCGAAGCCGTATGGCATCATCAAAAACACCATTTATTTTGAAGGTATCATAAAACTCTAAGAAATTAGCTATTTGAGTGTTTGATCTTCGTCCTACAAACTATCAAATTGAACAAATTGTTGAATCATTTGTATTGTGTTAGGCTTTAATTCAAAATTGTTAGCAGCTATAGCAGGCCTAACAATACTCGATTCTGCTTCTGTTAAATGTGGTTTAGCATAATCAAACATAGTACGTGGAGCATTATTTTCCCCTACATCATGTGGTTGTGGGCTATTCTCGTCCATCCCTTTAGTAGGATTGGATCTGCCCTCTTGGTCTTCCTCTGTGTAATTTAAGGCTTGCCTGATTTCTCTGCGAGTCCTACGAACGGTAGCTTCAATTTCACTGTCGTATACTAATGGTCCTTTCGGGTTCCTTCTAGTCATAAACTAGAGGTACATGTTAAAATTCCCCGGCAACGGCACCAAAAACTTGATCGCTGAAATCAGAGTTTTAAAATTTATAAAGAGAATGATAGAACCTGGAAACTAACTCTGACAACAATTAAAGGCAAGTGTACCTATCGAATAGTAGTATAGCTTAGGCAAGACCGGATTGTCGAACCCAAAGGAACTAAAAGTACTAATACTAACTTTCTTTTTATTATTTAGCCTAAAATAAAGTGAGGTTTCTTTAATCTAAATTAACGACTACTAAGCTAAAGACCGAAGACAAAAAGAACGAATTGAGAAATAACCTGAAGGAAAACTCACTTGATCACGACGATACCCTCAAGAAGAATCCACCTAGACTTCACTTGTTATCTAACACTGAACCATACGATTTATTCACTTAGTTTGATCTGTAGGACCCCCTAACTTATATTAAACCCTCTCTCGAGGCGAATAACGTCTAACCCTAGGTTAATTAACAGAAATCTCTTTCTCGAATAATAATCCCCTAGAATAGCAGTAAATCGATCTATGGATTCCCATATTAGGTTTCACCCTAATTCGGAAAAATCTCGTCACCCTATCTCTAGGCGTGCGATCAACTCCGCTTAATTATGCTAGATCTAATCTCAAGCAGGGTCTATTCCTCTTCCACCTAAGCACATCAAATTTGGATTAAGCACACATAATTAAGAACAAACTAAGTATTTATCATATAATTCAGAAAACAATAACAAGATTCATCTAGGTTCCATCCCCTTTAGGTATCTGAAGGGTTTAGTTAATAACAAATAAAGAAAACATCTCAAGAGAAAAGATAAAACAAAACATAAGAAATCCCTAAAACTCCCTGAAGGAATTGAAGGAGAAATCTGCCGTCTTGAGTAGAATTCCAGCTTCTTGGGATGGATCAACTGGCTAACTTCGAGTGATTTCCACAATTCTGACCTTTTCGGCTTGGCTCTTTGGCCTAGCTTCACCGCTCCCTCAAAGGTGGTACTTAGGGGGGTTTATATAGGCTCTTGGAGTGTGTTTATTCGCCCCAAAGTATCCAAATTCGAATGAAATTGCTCTTTGCCACGATAGGGACACGGCCAGGTCACACGCCTATGTGACTAGTCTTCAAGCCGTGTTCGGACTTCTTTAATGAGGCACACCGTGTGACTCGGGGGTAAGGCTGTGTTCTAGATGCTTTACAAGGCACGGCCGTCTGGTCTTTGGGCCAAGCCGTGTCGATTTCGTGATATGGCCCATTTACTCCATTTTGGGCCCGTTTTATGTTCTTTTCATCCTCGGGTGCTTTCCTGGGTATAAGACATGAAAAGAAAGGATTAAGAGCACATTTTTATATGAATTGAGGTTTAAATCATCCAAAAGCATACTAAATGTGAGATTAAAATATTTTACTATTACGGTTTATCATCTGCTCTTGTGCGATAGCCCAGGCCGTGTAGGCCTATTTAGTTCTTTTTTGGCCCGTTTCTCGATCTTTTCGACTGCTAAGCTCTCCTGAGTATAAAACATGAAATTAAAGGATTAGGAGCATCAAATTCATTAAGTCTAATGAAAATTCATCCAAAAATAAGCCAAGCATGTGGTAAAAATATGTATAAATTATGGTTTATCAAATATCCCCACACTTAAGCTTTTGCTTGTCCTCAAGCAAAAGTCTCAACTCACAATTAAAATTAACTTCCTCAATTTATAATTCTTATCAATAATGTTTCATCATAATTCATAGATAAGTCATACATTGACAATTTAACTAAAAGAGTCCTACAGTTTCAAACAATCTAAATAATTACCTCTGATTCAAAACTTGACAAGAATTGGCATCCTCACTAAAGATTCACTCAAATCACTCAAGGTGTTTAAGGTTCAAATTAAGCATTCAAAACGTCAAGCATGAAAAGTTAATCCCATAAGCTTGCATGAAAATCAAATCTCCACCACTATAAAATGAGATGATACACAATTCAAAAGGTCTTAAAGGGTTGTAATGGGGCTTGGGTTAAAGGTGTGGATATAGGCTGAATTAATAGGTTAGACTCGAGATTGAATTGATAAATTACCTAACTAGAAACAATGAACTAATAATTAATAATTACATCAATTTAACTTATCACTAAAAAAACGAGCTTCTTCTAAAGATGTGAAATTAACTGTTTAAGCTCATAATCACTGATAATGAATAAATCTTCAACCTTTTTTTTTTTAAAGAACAAGTAATTACAATAATAAAATAGAATTTAACAACTGAAATACAGAAAATAGTTAGGCAACTAATTAAATCAAAACTCGACATAAGGGGGGTCAAAGGAGGAGAAGTAAAAATTTGGTTTTGGGTTAATATTAATAAGTGAGTCAAGAAATGGTTTATTAGGCTAAAAAGGGTTCACAAGGGGTTAGTTATGAGGATAGACTTTTTATGGAGTAAGTGGGTTAAATCCTAGGTGCCTTTATCATCTTTAGTATATCAAATCAGAAATGTGGTCTTGACATGTATAATTGAAGCAAGTTCTAGAATAACAAATCAATGTTGACACACTCATAATCAATAAAGTGAGCAAGAAGAATATATGCTCTTAAAGGCTCAAAATCTCACAAAAATTATTGTTTTTCGTGTCAACCTTGCAAATTTCAAACTTCAAAATAATATTTAAGATTAGGGAAACAACCTAATAAAATTTTTAATTCTAAAAATAGACTTATCATGCTTGATTCTCTAATATCTTAAAGTTTAAACCATTAATGCACAATCTGAAACATATCAATGAAAATCATAAATCAATAGAAGTTTCATTCTAATAGTAATATGAGAAAATTACTTAAGAACAAGGCATAATTCAGTATTGTTGACACCTCTCCACACTTAATATGTACATTATCCTCAATGTACAAAAGTATATTCTACAATATATAAAATCATAAGATAGGAGAGAAGTGACCTTCCTGAATTTTGGATGGAGTCAAGGAAAAGAAACGGTAAGTTAGGCATAAATGAAGGTGGAGGTGGATACTCCGGTGGGGGTGTGGTCATCCCTTAACAGCCCCTTGAACCTAAATTAAGGAAATCAAAATATAATAATATAATTTAAAGATAAGAAAGATAAAGGAAAAGAATTTAAAAATGAAAGTAAAAGAAAAATAAAAAACTAAATGGACTCAAAGGTCATTGTTTTGTCGAGTAGATGAAGCGGTCGGCATGAACTTATGTAGATTGGTCTCGCACGGGGAGACTGTGCTAGGGTCTTTTCGCTTATTCGACATGGGGATGGTGGTGTAAATAAAGAATGAGGGAAAGGGGAAAGGAAAATGAAAGGAGAAAGATAATAGAAAAAGGAAGGGGTGTGGTGGCTAGGGTTTGGGAGAAGAAGAATATGGGGAGAAAGTTAGAAGAAGGGGGTTTAAATAGAAATCAGGGCACCTGGTTGCTTCCCACGCCCATGTGCCATAGGCGTGTTAGGTCACACGGCCGTATCGCACGGCCGTATGGTGTTTCGTTCATTTCTCTCACGCTTGTGTAGAGGTTTCTATGTACATGTTGATTAATCAGTGTCGACCACGGCCTAGGGACATGGGCGTGTCGCACGCCCGTGTTACTTTCTCAGTGTCGACCACAGCCGTATCACACGGTCATGGCATTTTATTGCCGCCCATGGTTTGTGGAATTTTCGTCCTTGGTTCGTATGGTCCCTGCCACCTCGATGTGCCTATTCGTGGTGTCCACACGGCCACGTCTGTGTGCAAGGCCCTGTGGATAGAGAAACCTATGCTTTATTAATTTGGTTAGTGTTGAGTTAGGTGCTAAAAATCGAAAGTATGACATTGGTGAAGTTAGTGCTCGGGTTGCCTCCCAAGAAGCACTCGTTTAAAGTCTTAAGCTAGACTTACCCTTCATTCGCATAATCAAGGTGGTTTGAGGAATTGAAACTCCTCTCTCCTGCTACCAGTTCTATTATTAATATTCAATTTTAGTCGAATAGTGTTTACCTTAAAAGTGCCGAACTCAGGATTAGTTACCTCGACTGTTCCGTATGGAAAGATATTGAGTACCTTAAAGGGGATCTCTTCATTTGTATTAACGTCTGAAGTGGCGATTCGAGGGTCGGTTTTATCCAACAATACCTGATCTCCGATCTTAAATTGGTTTAGCCCATCCTTAAGCTTGTTATGGAGTCGCTTTGGTTCATCGTGTTTTCTTGGTTTCTCCTTGACATGTGTCTTCCACTCATCTAGTTCATCGATTTGAAGCCTTCGCTCGTCATAAGTAATTTCTTTGTTGGCACAAGGTCTAGGATATGGCTTACCTGTATAATTTCGTGGGGCTTCCTGAAAAGAAGGTTGAACCGAATGGTCATTAATAGAATTTATGTTCTCACCTTTATTACTCGATGTCTTAGCCATGTCAAGAGCCTGGATAGTGATCGTTTCGTCACCTACACGAAGTGTGAGTTCACCTGTACCAACATCAATTTTAGTTTTAGCAGTTGCTAAAAAGGGTCTTCCTAAAATTAAAGGAACATTATTGTCCTCATTCATGTCTAAAACAACGAAGTCTACTGGGAATATGAATTTATCAATTTTTACTAGTACATCTTTGATTATACCCCTAGGAACTCTAATAGTTTTATCAGCCAATTGAACGCTCATCCTAGTTTGTTTGGGTTTCCCAAGACCTAGCTGTTTAAACATTTTATAAGGCATAACATTTAAGCTTGCCCCTAAATCTGCTAAAGCATTATTAACAGATAAACTACCAATTAAGCAAGGAATCGTAAAACTCCCTGGATCTTTTAACTTTTTTGGTAGTCTGTTTTGTAAGATTGCTGAGCACACTGCATTTAGCACCACATGCGACGCCTTGTCTAATTTCCGTTTGTTTGTCAAGAGCTCTTTTAAAATTTTTTTTGAGTTGGGCATCTATAAAAGAGCTTCAATAAATGGTAAGTTAATATGTAATTTTTTTAAGAGTTTAAGAAATTTACCGAATTGTTCATCTGTGCGGTCTTTCTTTGTCGCATTGGTATATGGCACACGTAGTTGGTATTCTGTATTTACCAGTTTTGGTTTATCATGGCTTACCTCAACCATACCTTCCTCTACCACATTCTCTTGCCTTAATTTTGGTTTATCTAACCCTTCATTATCGTGAGAAGTAATGACATGAAGTTGCCCCTTTGGGTTAGTTTCAGTGTTGCTTGGCAAGCTGCCTTGTGGCCTTTCAGATATGAGCTTAGCAAGTTGTCCTAATTGGTTCTCGAGCCCTTGAATCAATGCTTGCTGATTTTTGAGTGTTGTTTTGGTGTTTTGGAAATAGGTTTCAGACACCGCGATAAATTTTGTTAGCATCTCCTCAAGGTTCAGCTTTTTCTCTTGTGGGTAGGGTTGCTGTTGAAAGCCTGGAGGGGGTTGTTGTCTCTGATTTCCTTGGCCACCCCATGAGAAATTTGGGTGGTTCCTCCAACCTAGATTATAAGTGTTACTATATGGGTTATTTTGAGGTCTAGAATTATTACCCATATAGTTCATCTGTTCGCTATCAATGTCAGGGTTGTAGGATGGATATTCTGTATTATTCATTCCTCCTCCATTCGTATCGCACTGCATAACTGGATGTACCTGCGAAGATCCATACAAACCATCAATCTTTTTACTTAAAAAGTTCTACCTAGTTTGATAGCATGGTCATTGCGTTGAGGTTGAAAATACCGGCTGCCTTTGTTGGCTTCGTCCTCATAACTTGCCACTGATAGTTATTTAGTGACATCTCTTCAATAAATTCGTAGGCCGCCTTAGGTGTTTTGTTGTTAAGTGTACCGCCGGCGGCTGCCTCAATCAACTGCCTAGTTGAGGGGTTCACACCATTGTAAAAGGTTTGATCCAGTAGCCACAAAGGTAACCGATGGTGAGGGTATCTCCTTAGTAGATCCTTATATCTCTCCCATACAACGCAGAGTGTTTCTAAATCCATCTGCACAAAAGAAGAAATACCATTCCTCAACTTAGCCATTTTAGCCGGTGGAAAATATTTAAGTAAAAATTTTTTGATCATTTGATCCCATGTAGTGATTGATCCTCGTGGTAACGAGTTCAACCACTGTTTAGCTTTGTTCCTCAACAAAAAGGGAAACAACCGAAGGTGAATGGCATCATGAGAAACGCCATTAATTTTGAAAGTGTCGCAGAATTCCAGAAAATTTGCCAAGTGATTGTTTAGATCCTCATCCTACAAACCATCAAACTAAACAAACTGCTGAATCATCTGAATAGTGTTAGGTTTCAGTTCAAAATTCTTTGTTGCAATAGTAGGTCTAACAATACTTGATTCAGTTCCTGTTAAAGTAGGTTTAGCATAATCATACATAGTACGAGGAGCAGGATTTTGATTCATCGGATTTGTGGCAACCACAGGAGGTAGCAGATTATCATCGGCTATCTCTTCAGTCGTATTGGTTTCGTCTTCTTGCTCTTCTTCTATGTATTGTAGGCTTCACCTTATTTCTCTTCGGTTTCTGCGAGTGGTATGTTCTATCTCACTGTCAAAAATCAAGGGTCCTGACGGGTTTCTTCTAGTCATAAACTAAAATTACCTGCCAGAAGCAAATAAGAGAAAAAGTTAGTAAAGTTAAAATAAAATAAAAATAAATTGCAAATAAATAAAATGACTAAAGTAATAAAAATTTAGTGTTCCTAATATCTTATTCTCCAGCAACGGCACCAAAAACTTGATGTTTCTAAACTAACTATGATCACAATAAAGGCAAGCACACCTATCGTTTATAGTATAGTTATGGTAAGACTGATAATATCATATTCACAAGGACTAAGAGTATTAGTAATTACTATCTTTTTATTATCTAGCCTAAGAATTGGAGTGGTTTCTTCTGGACTAAAACTAATTAAACATGACAATGAAAGAATTAGGAAAATACTTTTAGATAACTTATATGAGATAGTCAATACCTAAGGAGAATCCACCTAGACTTCACTTATTACTTTTGATTCATACGATTTACTCACTTGACTTAATCCGTAGAAATCGCTAATTTATGTTAATATCTCTTTCAAGACTAGAAACAACTGACTCTAGGTTGATTAATTGAAATCTCTTTCTAATTAAAACCCCTATTGTCGGATTAACTTGATCTATGGATCCCCTTATTAGATTTGACTCTAATCCGGTAGATTTTCATCTCCCTATTTCTACGGTTGCAATCAACTCCGCTTAATTGTGTTGATCTACTCTTAAACATGGACTTTTGCTCCACTGAATAAGCACATTCGACTTGAATCAATAACCTGAATTATCAAAACAAGAATAATAACTCACAATTAAGAATAAGAACAAGTATTTTATCTTATAAATCAAATAGTAATAAGATCTGTCTTAGGTTTCATCCCCTTAGGTATTTAAGGGATTTAGTTCATACTGATAAAGGAAAACATCTTAAAATAGGGAAAACAACAAAACATAAGAAAACCCAAAAACTTCTAAAGAACTGGATGGGAGATCTTCAGTCTTGATGGAGATCCTTCTCCTAAGCTGTTCCCGATGGCTGTATTGGAGTGTTTTCTACCTTCTACTCGGTGTCCCCCTTTAGGTTGCTCCTAGGGTGTTTATATAGGCTTTAAAACTCCTTTCTTGGCCCACAAGTAACCTATTCCAAATAAAATATGGAGGGGACACGTTCGTGTTTGATTCCTCAACCTGTGCTCGCTTTTGCTCGCCACACACGGCCGTGTGGTCTGCCCGTGTGCGACAGTCCAGGCCATGTAGGCCCATTTAGTCCCTTTTTGGCCCGTTTCTCGATCTTTTCGACTCCTAAGCTCTCCTAAGTATAAAACATGAAATTAAAGGATTAGGAGCATCGAATTTATTAAATCTAATGAAAATTCATCCAAAAATAAGCCAAGCATGGGGTAAAAATATGTATAAATTATGGTTTATCAGGGGTCACACGGCCAAGCCACACGCTTGTGTGCTAGGCCGTGTGAAAATATTTGAGCATTCTGTTTCTAAATTTTAAAGATGTAAAGGACACACGGCCAAACCACACGCCCGTATGTTAGGGCACACGACTGAGACACATGCTCGTGTCCCTGCCTGTGTGAACGAAACTAGGCCATTTCAAGGCCACATTTCTCACCCATTTTGATATAAACCTAAACACAACATTTTAACATATTAATATATCCCAACAAACATTCAAAATAAGTCAAAATCATGTTTTAAACATAACATAACATCATTTATATATACCCAAATACCTAAACTTACCTATTTAATCCATCTAGCTAGTCTACTAAAGTTAACCACAAATTGAATACAATAAACCTATATTATTCACATCATCATCACTAATATGTCTCATTTTCAACCCAACATAATAATATATATATAAGAAAAATTATAATTATTAACACTTACACAAGAAAAACTTTGATTCAATCCACACAAGCCCTATACATGCCATATAAACCATATTGAACGTTTCAAAAACTACCAAAATAAGATGGATAGTGTGACTTGATGTGCTGATCCGATCTTCCAACCTCTTGAAAATCTACAAAGACATTAAACAACTCGAGTAAGCTTAATGAAGCTCAGTAAGTTCGATGGGTTAAACATAAATCTTACTAAACCTACAATAACACATCAATTAAATAAATTCATTCAATGTAAACTCTCTGCCAATCAAAACTTCAATCGATGAATACACTTATTTCAGATCAATACCAATAACAAACAATATGTTTTTCAATTTCAATTACATATTCACTTACCAAATCTTCCCAAATCGGTGAACGGCTTATGGATAAGAGTACATCATTTTCAGAAACCTGAAGGCTGAACAGAAGCTCGCGAAAGCTAAACAAAGACCCATAAGGGTTGAACAGAAGCTCGTAAGAGCTAAACAGAAACCCATAAGGGTTAAATAGAAGCTCAAAAGAGCTGAATGGAAACTCATATGAGTTAAACAGAAGCTCGTGAGAGCTAAACAGAAAGTAAACACAAAAGTTCGCAAGAAATGCTGAACCTCAGTTTACTTAGGTAATTTGCCGCATTCTCCTCCAATGCCGTCAATTCACCGAGTGCCAAATGTACTTAAATCTCGCGTTCCAATCATCTCAAACATTCAATTTAAATTCATAACTTTAACAAAATTTCACATTCAAAAATAGATATGAATAAATACATAATACCATTCATCATTTCAATATATATATTTATATATTAAAATTTAACCGTACGAAGTCACTTGGATTGAATTGTAATATTTGCAGAAGTTTAAGGACTATTCCACTAATTTTTCTTTTTCACGAGTATCTACGGCTTCTTGATATAAAGAAAAATATGAAACTAGCTTATTAAGCTCTCTCTTATGGCATTTTTAAATTGAAATTTTAAGATGAAATGTCAAGAAATCAATTTGGCCATTTGTTTTATTTTTTAATTTGAACTAAATTACCATTTTGTCCTTAATTCATTTTATTTTATTTTATTTTATTTTCTGCTTATACCACCTCATGCCTTTATTTTGGGCTTAATTGCTCCTTAAGTCCTCTCTTCTTTATTTATCAAGCCATTTAGTCACTTATTTCCTATAATTCACAAGTTTTGTACATTTTTCAATTTTGTCCTTTTTAATTAAATAACTATTGAAACATTAAAATTTTCTAACGAAAATTTAATACTACCTTAATGACACTTCGTAAATATTTATAAAAATATTTACAGCTCGGTTTATCGAATCAAGGTCTCAATATCTCATTTTCTAAAACCACTTTACCTAATTATTTTTATTAAATACAAATCACTAATTCAAAAATCTTTCTATAACCATAGTTGACTCGTAAATACTAAATAATAAAATTTACGAGCTTACTCGTCGAATTTAGTGGTCTTGAACCACTATTTTTGACACTACTAAAAATCGGATTGTTCAGAGGATCTCTTTTAACTTAGGTAGCAATGATGCATTGTTAGATGCCACTCATTGCTTGTAACATTAGAAATGTTCTAGTATTACTACTAATGTTACAAGAGCCTCCAGGGTCACCCTTGTGGTTAAAGTCAATAGACTTCATGCAAAATACAATGGGCGTATATCATTGGTCGTGTGTCAAAGTCTTAAAAATTTATAAAATGAATGATCGAGCCTAGAAACTAACTGTGAAAACGACTTGAGGCAAGTGCACCTATCAAACAGTAGTATAGTTTAGTGGCAAGACCAGATTGTCAAACCCAAAAGAACCAAAATTACTAATACTAACCTTCTTTTTATTATTTAGCCTAAGAATTAAGAGAATTTTTATTTATTCTAAAATTAACTAACTACTAAGCTAAGGATGCTAAGACAAAGAGAACGAGTTGGGGAAAATACTTGTGGGAAAAACCAATTGATTAAGACAATACCCGAGGAAGAATCCACCTGGACTTCACTTGTTATCTAACTTTGAACCAGACGATTTATTCACTTGACTTGATCTGTAGGATTCCCTAATTTATATTAATACCCCTTTTGAGGCTACTAACGTCTAACCCTAGGTTGATTAATTGAAATCTCTTTCTAATTAAAACCCCTAGAATTGCATTAACTCGATCTATGGACTCCCATATTAGGTTTGACCCTAATCCGGCAGATTTTCGTCATCCTATTTCTAAGGTTGCGATCAACTCCGCTTAACTATTCTAGATCTGCTCTTAAACAGGGACTTTTGCTCTACTACCTAAGCACATCAATACTTGAATCAATATCCTGAAATATCAAAGCAAGAATTACAAACACATAATTAAGAACAAATCAAGTATTTATCATAACAAGATCCGTCTTAGGTTTCATCCTCCTCAGGTATTTGAGGGGTTTAGTTCATAATCATAAAAGAATACATCTTAGAAGAAAATATAAAACAAAACATAAGAAAAACCCTAAAATCCCCAAAGGAAATTGAAGGGAAGATCCTCCGTCTTGAGTATGCTTCCAACTTTTTGAGATGGATCAACTAGCTTTCTTCGGGTAAATCCCACAATTCTGGCCTCTCTGGCTTGGCTCCTAAGCCTACCTGGACGCCACCTTTTTAGGTCACACTTAGGGTGTTTATATAGGCTTTCCAAATGTCTTTCTTCACCCCTAAGTATCCTAATCTGAGTGGAATTAAAACAGGTCACGGCAGGGACACGCTCGTGGCACACGCCTGTTTAAATCAAGGCCAGGCCATGCTCGGGTCTGCTAAGGAGGCACTACCGTGTGGCTTGGGCCCAGGCCGTGTCGATTTCATACTTTGGCCCATTTTCTCCATTTTTTGCCTGTTTCTCGTTCTTTTCATCCTCCGGTGCTTCCCTTAGTATAGAACATGAATTTAAATGATTAGGAGCACCAAATTCCATAATTCGGGGGATAAATCATCCAAAAGTATGCTAAATGTGGGATTAAAATATTAACATATTACGGTTTATCAATCATCTTATATACATCAATGGTGGAAAATACTGTTGGAAAGAGTATAAAATTTTAATACCTTTCATAATTTTCCCTAGAAGTAAAATGGAATTATTCCATTTTTATTATAGCTGGTAAAGAAAAGGAATAAGATCTCTGATGATGTAAGGAAGGAAGCAAGAGAAATTCAAAAGGTTTAACAACCAATTTTTGAATTCTCCCTGAAAAGGTTCGTAGAGTTTTTCTATTTGTGCTTGACTGAGTGGACTAAGTATAGGTTGAGACAATTTTCTTGCAGCTTGGAATCAACATTGTGAAGGAAATCAGATCTTAAAGGTATATTTTTTACTCTTTTTGAACCTAATTTGTTCTTCATACATGGATCATTGGTTGATAATTGTCGAAATATATTTTTCACTGTGCCACGGGATGTACCAATGATCCAACAGTGGTATCAAAGCCAATTGTATGATACAAATTCGAGATTAAATTTATTTGTTGATGCGATTGTATGAGATACATGTTGTTTCATATGATTTACTTGATATGTTTTATGTATATCTTATACATGTAATTTTTTTTTATAAACTATGTATGTAATCTGTTTAAACATATGTGATAACCTATTCCTCTCAATCACTGATTTAGTGTTAATCATTGATTTTGATGCCTATTGGATTTAATATATTATTTGTTAATTGTTAACAAATTTGTCTTGGGGCAGTAGGGTTTTTGTTATTCAAAGTTAATAGCTAACTTGTTGGTAATATTCGAAAAGGAACAAAAGTTGCTCAAGTAAGAATACTCATAGATCGAAAGTTTGAAAATATTCTTTTGATGTAAATTTACAATCGGTGATATTTTTTTCCTACAGAGATCTAAATGCATTTTCTAAAATTTCACCAGGGTTTGCCATTGACTGACTAGTGGCACTGCCGTCCACTATCTGGGCAATGGGAACCCCGCAAAGGGCTTCGCCCGTTAACCTCTTTGCGTAGGAGAAATTAATTCTAGGGACAATTTTGTAATTCACATTAATAGTCAATTAAATAAATATATATATCATATATTGTTTGCTATGATTGATATGTACATTGTTTGAAATGCATGGTTATATCCCGATAACCCATTTAATTTATAATTTACAAAGATTGTAATTTTATAAATGTGGCCTGCATGTTGTGTCTTTCTATACTTCTCTTGTATGTTCTCTTCTCATCCTACTCCCTCGTATGTAAAACGAGTTTTTATAAATATAAATTGTACAACTTGCTACAGGCTAGAAAAGATGAAGGTTGGGCTACTTATAGTGAGAAAGAAGCTTGTGAAGCGACTCATACCCTTAGGATTCCTTTTGGTTCTCCCATTGGCTTAGGAAGGACCACCTTAGTTTTATAGGCTATAACTATTGCATTTATTTATCACTTTATATTATTCATGTTAGTGATACATTGAATGATATGTTAGCATGTATGTTATAGTATATTGATGCAATCAACTTTAATAAATAAATAAATAAAATGGATTAAAGTTGAACATTAATGGTTAGATGAATTTTATTTAAAACCCTCAATAAAATATTAAGTTAAGATTGCCTTCCAATATTTACCCTCATTAAAGCCTCGACCGATACAACATAGGTTCTGCTAAAGTGAAGTACTTGTGTCTATCTTCGTTAAACACAAAGAATAACTAAGTGATATTCGCTAATTATAATATTGGTTAATAACTTAACTAGGTTACTCTAATAGGATTAGAAACGTAGAGGCAAGAAATTTGGATGATAATGAGATGATTGGAACAAGAGTTGTTCACTAAATAATGAGTTACACAGGATGTAATTAGAAAGTGTTGCTTAACTAAATAATCATAATCTTGAGAGTAAAGCCAATGCTGGCTTAAGAAGAGGTGAAATATGGATATTTGCCTACTAGAAAAAATTTAAAGAAAGGATTTCCTGAAATTAATATATGAGGGTTATTAATTTTGAATAAAATAGTAAGAGTATCATTTAATTTAAGTCCTTTTAATGTTTATAATAAACTTGATAAATTTACTCATAAGCATATATTATTATTGTAGATTTATTATGGCAAACAACACAAACTCTTTATCATTACGATCTGTCCTTGAGAAAGACGTTGAACACTTAGAACTTCCTTGACTGGTTCTGTAACTTAAGGATTGTCCACAAACAAGAACGAAAATTACGTCATTAAAGAACCCGTTTCTAATGAACTAGCAGGTAATTCCTCTAGAGCTAACAATAATGCATATAAGAAGCATCTTGATAACATGTTAGAGATAGAATGTCTAATGCTTGCCACTGTGACTCCTGAGCTTTAAAAGAAACATGAGGATATGGTTGTCTAATATATGATCCAACACTTCAAAGAATTATATGAAGGGCAAGCACGTCAAGAGAGGTACGAAACCTCTAAAGCTCTGTTTCGATGCAAAATTGTGGAGGGAACTCATATGGGAAATCATGTTCTCAAGATGATAGGCTATATTGAAAGCCTCGAAAAACTAGGATTCCCTCTAGGTGTGGAATTGACCACCAATGTCATCCTGCAATCGTTGCCAGATAGTTTTTGTAACACCCCTAACCCGTATCCATCGCCAGACAAGGGTTAAAAGGCATTATCGGACATATCAAAACATTTCACAAATATTTCACAAACATACATTATACATCAACAAATCATCATCATCATTCACAATCACTTTGTCCCTTTAGAAGGTCTACGAGACCTTAAACATGCTTTAGGAAGGGGTCGGGACTAAACCTAACACATACAATTTTTTTTTGAAGCTTAACATTTTTCAAAGCTACAGAGGTTACACGCCCATGTGGTCAGGCCGTGTGCCTCACACGGCATTAGACACACCCGTGTGTCTAGGTCGTGGCAAAATAGGGCATACATACTGACTTATCCACACGGCCATAAGACACGCCCATGTGCCAGGTCGTGTGAAAATTATGGAGGCTACTGACTTGCTCACACGGCCAGTGACACGCCCATGTGTCTAGCTCGTGTGGCTAATCGAAATGGCCTCACACGCCCGTGTCTGGGCCGTGTGCTCTGCGGTGTCAAACCTGAAGGGTATACTGACTTGTCCACATGGCCAGCCACACGCCTGTGTGTGAGACCGTGTGGTCTGCCTAGGCTCAATTCAAATTGGCCTTCGAGCAACACGGTAGAGACACATGCCCGTGTCCCTGCCCGCGTGGGCAAAAAAAAGCAGGCCATTTGCAAGGCTATAATGCCACCCATTTTGGGTCCTCCCTACAAGCACAAATAGCACATTTTTACACCAGATTTTCAGCCAATTCCAATGGCAAAACATGCATCATTCAAACCATAATATCATCGATTAATTCCACATTCAATTACCAATACAAAGGCATACCTTTCATGGACTATAATCACATCTAAAATCACATACTTCATATCCAAATTAAACCATTTCTTTCATAACCAAAACATACCAATTCATTCACATCAAGACATATCAAATTGGCCTTTTCCCTTGACCACATATATACCTCAAAATGTACCATTTCATAACACATAGTACATACCCAAAATTCGTTCATAAACTCAAACTTAACCAAGCCATAACACATGGCTAGATATACATGTCCCAAAACATATCTTAACATTTCTAGCCTATACATGTCATACTTCAATATGTACATTTTCAAAAGGTACCAAAATATAGTTCGATAGTGTGGTGATGATTCTCGATGATCCCTGAGTTTCTAGTAGCTTTGACAATCTATAAAACAATTGAAACACACACAAAGTAAGCTTATAAAAGCTTAGTAAGCCATATAAATATAAACTTATCACATAAACAATTACAAACTATTTCATTCATATGAACAATGTCATAACACAATAGCAAATTCATATTTCTCATCTAGCTCAATTGTTCATAACCACTTGCTTATAAACATATCACATTTTCATGTAGCTCACATATCAAATAATCATATTCATACTTATCTTCCTTTGCCAAATTTCATATACATTTCAAACGTACCTGAAAGGCATACATATTCACATATTCAATCATATCTCGGAATGCCCGTTGAACTGTTCGGAATCAATAAGGATACTCGGATAGGTCGTAAAGCTCGTACATTGCCAACGTCCCAGACGTGGTCTTACATGTAATTAAATATCGATGCCTCTATCCCAGACAGGGTCTTACACGAAATCATATACGATGCCGATGTCCCAAACATGATCTTACACGATAACTCATATCGGAATCCAATGTCATGACATATGTATCCTAACTAATCCTATGGTTCGTACGGGGCTTTTCAAACGTCATCACATTATCAGAATTTTTTCGAATTTCACATATTCAGCTCCAATAGCCATTCATCACATTTCATTAACATATAAGCAATAATAATTCAATTCAAACACATTTATTTGTATATAGACTTACTGTAATATCCTGGATTATAGCTTATGCATTAATGCTAAATTGTATGAAGTAGCATGCTTATGTGTGTTGTGAATGTGTATTATGAATTTTGTGAACCTTAGTGTGTAGTCAAATGCCTTAGAACTTATTCGATTTTAAGTTTAAAAGAGGAAGCTAGGCAGAGGAGGCCTTAAGAAAATTAGTAGAGGAAATGTGACATAAGAACCAGCTTGGTAAAGTGGCTAGTAAGTGACGCCACAAGCATGTGTGCAGGGCCTGAGTTCGAGTAGCATGGGGCGCAAAGAGGAGTTTTATTTTGCTGCATGGATGAGCAGTGATGGACGGCATGGGGAGACTAGATGGATGAGGATTAGACTTGGCTAAATTCCTTTTAAAATTTCGGCTAAATAGAAGATAATTGATGATTTTATTTTAGATTATTTTGTATGGGTAAAGAGGAGAGGAAAAATGAGAAAAATGAGGGATTAGATAAGGGAAGAGGAGTTGGCCGAATATGGGGAATAGGAGGGTGACATTTTCGGCTAATGATAGTATAGGGGTGCCGAAAGTTAGTTCTCTCTTTACTTATCTCATTGGTGCCGAAAATCCTTAGGAAATACAACTTGCTTTCTTTGTTTTCTTCTTCCTTTTCTCCTCAATTGACCAAAGCCGAATACCCTCTCTCAAATTCCATTATTGTCGATTCTCCCTAAGCCTCATACTCCTCTCTTTTTGTTCCTGTGGAAGCCGAATACTCAAGTAACCCCTAGCCCCTAGCCGATTGTTCTTTAGACCTCAAGTCGAAGCAAATCAATCACCCTCTAGGCCATAGCCGAATGCTCCTCTACCCCTTTTGGTGTCGACTTGATCATCTAAGCACGAGCCGAATCTCTGTGGTGTCAGGCAAGGGTGCTGTCGATTTGGTGGCTAAGGGTAAGATCAAATACTATTCCCTTTCTTTTTCTTTTAGCCGAAAGTTAAAGACTAATCCCTTTTATGTCTTTGGCCGAAACTTGGAAAGGGGGTTTTGAGATTTGGTAGTTGTCGACTATAAGGAGGAGTTCTTCGGGATTTCAAGATCTAAGGTAAGGGTGATATTCGGCCATAGGCCATTTTTACTGTGTTTAAATGTTAGAACCAAATCTAACATATACCTATAGGGATCTCGACATCACCAAGAGCAAGTAGCAATTTCGGGATTTAAGATTTGCAAGGTAAGTGCATGTGATATTCGACCAAGGCCCTATTTTAGTATTTAGATCTATTTCTTACTTGTTCCAAAAGCCGAAAACTAATCAGTTAAGTGATTTAGTAGTTGGCCGATTACAAAAAGGGAACATCACAAAGTTTCGGGATTTGATTAGTAGTGAAATCGGCAGCAAGGTAAGGATTTTTGTCGCAATAATCCTTTGGGATTTGATTATTTAGCCGGATAGGCTTTTGCTAAAACACTTGGTATTGGCCGAATGTAGTGACTAAGGATCTAAAGTATTAGATCGGGATTTTTCGGGATTTTAGTGGAAGCGTTATTAAATCAGGTGTGTACCCCACACTAGCTCTTAATCGATTTATGGTAACGTTCTAATATATGTGTTTATAATAATGTGAAATGTGGGCAAAGGTACCATGCAATGGTACAAAGTACTCAGGTACGTTTACCTACTCCTACTATGAGTATAATATGATCTGTTATGACACATATGTGAAACTATAAGAATGTGAATAAGGAATATGACATGTTTATTGCATGATTTGTATGACATGGGGCATATGGGTGATATGTTAAGGGGAAGTGATCTGGTGGTTTTTACCACAATATCTGAATATGGTGACTTATGTCACGAAATCTGAATGTGGTGACTTATGTCACAAAATAATTATCTGGTGGCTATACCACGAATATGTATAAGGGTGATGAGCAAGTCGTCTGCAGCGACTGCCTTCGATGATGTGTAGCAGGTGGAGGGTCGACTTAGTAGTCCCCACGGTGTGAAGGTTGGTACAGGTGATGCGTAGCGGATGGTATCTAGGTTTGGGTTCGGGATTGCATCATTAAATTTAATTGCTATGTGTATATGTATGATCTGTTATTCCTGAATCGTTGGGACTTAGTGTTGGTGGTTATACACTGAGTCTGTTTGACTCACCTCGTTGTGGGATATTTTTCAGGTGACACTCAATGATGGACCGGGTCGGCAGGAGCTTAGTGGTGGCCATGCTCAGCACGAAATTTATTTTATTTGGACTTTCTATTTTTAAGTACTTTGAATTTATTTTGGGTTTTGTTTTTTATGTAATAAGGCCATTAGTACTGAACTGTTTATGCATGCATTCCAATTATTTAGTATGATACGATTTTTATCAAATCAAAGTTTGAGTAACTTTTTCTTAAAAATAAATCTTTAAAGGTTTTGACACCTAACACAAATGATTTTCAATTTAAATAGTAAACTCTAAAGACTCGACTTTTACCGGTAACTTATAGTTTTGAAATATAACAATAAAGTTTTAACAAAACGAAATCTTTGAAAATAACGATGTTTTCAATTTGAGCCCAGATCAAATTTCTCCAAAATCACTCAAAGTTTTCCAAAGAACAAACAAGTTTGAACCGTTTTACTCGAGGAACATACCAGATCTGGTCGAGGCTCGTGGGCCGGGTTTGGGGTGTTTCAGCTTGGTATCAGAGCCCAATTTTAAAACTCTCGGCCTTGGGTTTAAAGCCTATAACGTTTTCAAGTCAAACCTAAATAAGTTTTATGAAAATCTTTTTGGATTTGAGCAGGTTTTTCTGGCATGGCACCTAAGTCTCCGACCCGAAGTCCACCAAGTAAGTACCCCTATCTATTGTGTGATTTATAGTATGATTTGTGGAAGGGTATAAATGGAACGTAGATTAGTATATTAAGTACTTGAACTATAGGGCTAGTTTTACCCCAACAATTACATAAAAATTTAATGCCTAATTAAACAAACCTGTGACTAAGTCGCCGAGTTAGGGTGTGGCAACCATTGTGCGCATGTCTAGGATTGGTTTCGGTGGAAGCTTGGTATTTAAGCAGTCCTAGTGACTCACCTCCTCTCCACTCGAATCCTACCTGGTGCGTAGTGACGGTTCACCCTAACCAAGAGGATTTATTCACGGGCTAAACCCAATAACTAAAACCCGAAAGGGACTAGCCGTATTTTTATAAAAACCCTAGTTTTAAAATCCTCAAATTACCCTTTTGATTTGTAAAAAATATTCTATAAAATTTTTCGGAAATATTCCCGATTTACAAAATTACCTGAATACCCCTGGTTGAAAAAAAAATTACAAAAATGACCTGGGTTTCTAAAATTACCATACTACCCTCGATTTTAATAAAACTTTCTTACTTTGAAAAAGAATCCAAAAACCCTATTTTGCGAAAATTCAAGATACCCTGATTGGGAAAATTTACCAAATTACCCCTGGTTTACGAAATTACCAAAATAACCCCGATTTCTAAAATTTCTGCAACATCTTTGATTTGGGAAAAATTTCCAAAATACTCTCGAGTTTGAAAATTTCAGAGTGCCTTGACTTATTAAGATTTTCCAATGGACCTCGATTTAGTACCAAAATACTCCTATAGGACAAATGACGAAAATACCCCTGGGATAGGAACAGACAAAAATGTTCGAATGATGAACGTGTGTGTGATAGATACTATTGAATGTGTGTATTTCTCTGAGTTAGGGTAGAAAACTTGAAATGAAAACTCTGAATGATCGAAAGAACTACTATTAAGCTCTTTTCATAAAATTGTTCGTGGATAAACAGTGGAACAAATACTAATACATAAAATTTCTTAAATCAGATTAAAGCGCAATCGTAGAAATGAGCTCTAGGGGACGTGGTCGTAATGTACGAGGACGTGGTAGAGGCAGGATGACCGTATCGAAATTCGTTAGGTCGGGTCAAGGGTCTGAGAATGAGGTACCACCACCACCCCCACCACCAGCTGTTGGTGTTGAGCAGCAAGATCAGACGGGGGATGATGCTGTATCGCAGGCGGTGCTATGAGTTCTGGAGATGGTGGCTGGAGCCGGTGGAAATATGGGAGCTCGGAAATCTGTACCCGAGCGACTCCGAGCCAATGGAGCTGAGGTGTTCCGTGGCGTATCTGGTGTGGCACCCAGTACTGCTGAGTATTGGTTGGAGGCGACCGAGCGGATTATGGATGAGCTGGATCTGACTGCTGAGGAGAAACTGAAAGGAATGGTGTCGCTTCTTCGTGATGAGTCGTATCAATGGTGGCTCACAGTTCGGGATGGTGCTACAGCTGAGCAACTCACTTGGGAGTATGTTAAGGTGGCATACCAGAAGAAGTATGTTGGTACTAATTATATTGATGCGCAGAGAAAGGCATTTCTAGGGCTGGTTCAAGGGAATAAGTCCGTGGCGGAGTACGAGGCTGAATTCCTAAGATTGAGCCGGTATGCTCGAGGAATAGTGGCTACGGAGCATGAGCGATGTGTCCGGTTTGAGGATGGACTTAGGGACGATCTGAGGTTATTGATAGCCCCACAGCAAGAGCAGGAATTTACTGTGTTGGTAGAGAAGGCTAAGGTAGCCGAAGGAATTAAGGACTCTGTGAGGCAGAACACGGATCGGAATAGGCAGAAGAGAGGCTTTGGATCAGCAGGGTCATCTGGGAATGTTCAGAAGAGGCCTAAAGTTGATGGGCCGCGAGGTCAGCAGGCTGCGACAGGGGGGCAGTATCGTACCTGTGATCAGTGTGGAAAGAAGCACTTAGGAGAGTGTTGGAAGAAGACAGGAGGATGCTTTAAGTGCGGGTCTAAGGATCATATGATTAAGGACTGTCCGATAAAGATAGACGGGAGTCGACCATCAGGTCAGGGCTATAATCAGGCTGGAAGAGGTGGACAGCAGCCTCAGCGAGGTCGTGGTCCGAATGGCAGAGGTAATGGTGCTGGAAGAGGACGTGGAACACCTGGCAGAGGTGTTGGTAATACAGAAGCAAGGCAGCCGGGTCTGGTGTATGCAGTTCATCGTAGGGAAGATGGAGACGCGCTGGACGTCATAACCGGTACGTTCCTTATATTTGGCAAGCCCTACTTTGCTTTGATTGATGTTGGCTCTACCCATTCCTATGTTGCATGTAGAGTAGTTGAAACTCTAGGCATAGCCTCTGAACTATCTGATAGAGAGATGACTGTAGTAAGCCCATTAGGTCAAACTGTAGTGGTGAATAAGATCTTTCGGAGTGTACCCCTAGCACTTCAGGGAATGATATTCCCTGCTGACTTAATGGAACTACCTTTTGGAGAATTCGATCTCATACTGGGCATGGACTGGGTAGTGGAGCATCGAGCTATATTAGATTGTGCAGCTAAGCGAATGGAGTTAAGGACCCCAGAGGATGAGGAAGTAGTTATGATAGGAGAAAGAAGAAACTACTTGTCTAACGTAGTTTCAGCATTAAAGGGGGATAAGATGGTTCGGAAAGGGTGTAAGGCATTTCTGGCCTTTGTTTGTGCGTTGGATACGAAGGAAGGGGGAGTTAGTGGAGTTAGAACCGTAAGGGAATTTGCGGATGTTTTTCCGGTGGAATTACCTGGAATACCCCCGGATAGGGAGGTGGAGTTTGGAATTGACTTGCTACCTGTTACAGCTCCTGTGTCAATTGCTCCGTACAGAATGGCACCCAAGGAGTTGGTTGAGCTCAAGGCTCAAATCCAAGAGTTGCTTGATCGTGGGTTTATTCGACCCAGTGTGTCTCCATGGGGAGCACCGGTGTTGTTCGTGAAGAAGAAGGACGGAACTATGCGTATGTGCATAGATTATCGTCAGTTGAATAAGCTGACCATCAAGAACAAGTACCCTTTGCCGAGGATTGACGACTTGTTCGATCAGCTTAAGGGGGCAGCGGTTTTCTCGAAGATAGATCTAAGGTCTGGATATCATCAGCTTAAGGTGAAGGAAGTGGATATCCATAAGACAGCTTTCCAGACAAGGTATGGGCATTTTGCGTTCGTGGTAATGCCGTTTGGATTGACGAACCCCCCAGCTGCATTCATGGATATGATGAATCAGGTTTTTCAACCTTACTTGGATCGGTTCGTCGTTGTGTTCATCGACGACATCCTAGTGTACTCCAAGTCTGAGGAGGAACATGATGAGCATCTCCGGATAGTGTTGCAGATGTTAAGGGAGAAGAAGCTCTATGCCAAATTCAGCAAGTGTGAATTTTGGCTTAAGGAAGTTGCGTTCTTAGGACATGTAGTGTCTGCGGAAGGAATAAGGGTGGATCCTAGGAAGATTGAGGCAGTGTTGGATTGGAAACCACCTAAGTCGGTGGCTGAGATTCGTAGTTTCTTGGGATTGGCAGGCTACTACAGAAGGTTTGTAGAAGGGTTCTCATCAATAGCCGCACCTTTCACAAAGTTGTTGAGAAAGGAAGTACCTTTCGTATGGACAGATAAGCAACAGGAGAGCTTTGAGAAGCTTAAGAGGGTTTTGACTGAAGCTCCGGTTTTGATTCAGCCGGAGGCAGGGAAGGATTTTGTAGTGTATTGTGGCGCTTCTCATACCGGATTAGGAGGTGTTCTGATGCAAGACGGGAAAGTAGTCGCTTATGCGTCTCGACAATTAAGGCCACACGAGGTTAACTACCCGACTCATGATTTGGAATTGGCGGCAGTGGTCTTTGCTCTTAAGGTGTGGAGGCACTATCTTTATGGAGAAAAGTCAGTAATCTACACAGACCACAAGAGTCTTAAGTATCTGTTGACTCAGAAGGAGTTAAACCTGAGACAGCGAATGTGGGTTGAATTATTGAAGGATTACGATTGTTCAATAGAGTATCATCCGGGCAAGGCAAATGTAGTGGCAGATGCCCTAAGTCGGAAGGTAGTGTCGGATCTGAGGGCGATGTTTGCACATCTGAGCTTGTATGATGACGGAAGTCTGCTGGCAGAGCTGCAAGTTAAGCCGACGTGGTTGAATGAAGTGAAAGAGGGACAGTTGGTTGATGATGATCTAAGTGCTAAGCTACGGCAAGTGCAGAGTGGGGAGTTGGAAGATTATGGTATTAATGACGAGGGAGTATTGTGTTTCAAGGGTAAGGTCTGTATGCCAAAGAACGAAGAACTTAGACGGAGGATTCTTCAGGAATCGCATAGTAGCCCTTATGCTATGTATCCTCGAGGTAGTAAGTTGTACCGAGATCTAAGGGAACAGTTTTGGTGGCCTGGTCTTAAGAAGGAAGTTACCGAATTCGTAGGGAAGTGCTTAACGTGTCAACAAGTTAAGGCTGAACACCAAGTTCCGTCAGGGTTGCTTCAGCCAATAAAGATTCCACAGTGGAAGTGGGAGAGAATCACCATGGACTTCGTTAGTGGGCTTCCCCTTACGCCTACTAAGAAGGACTCGGTATGGGTGATAGTGGATCGGTTGACAAAGTCCGCGCATTTCATTCCAGTGCGGGTTGATTATTCTTTTCAAAAGTTGGCAAAGTTATATGTGTCAGAAATTGTGAGGTTGCATGGAGTGCCGGTATCGATTATTTCGGATAGGGACCCAAGGTTTACTTCTCGGTTTTGGAAAGCACTACATCAGGCTTTAGGCACCAGATTAGACTTCAGTACGACTTTTCATCCACAGTCGGACGGTCAGTCTGAACGAGTAATCCAAGTGTTAGAAGATATGCTGAGAGGCTGTGTGATAGACTTCAGAGGAAGTTGGGAGGAATATTTACCTTTAGCGGAGTTTGCGTACAACAACAGTTATCAAGCCAGTATTCGGATGGCACCGTATGAAGCGCTGTATGGACGAAAGTGTCGCACTCCTACGTGTTGGACGGAATTGGGGGAACGCCGAGTGTTGGGTCCAGAGATTGTGGCAGAATCCGAAGAAAAGGTTGAGGTAATTCGAGCGCGGTTAAAGGAAGCATCTGATAGACAGAAGTCGTACGTAGATCTCAAACGGAAAGAAATAGAATTTGATGTGGGAGATCAAGTGTTTCTTAAAGTGTCGCCTTGGAAGAAGGTGATGAGATTTGGTCGCAAAGGGAAGTTAAGTCCAAGGTTTTATCGGGTGTTGAAGCGAGTTGGACCGGTGGCATACCAGTTAGAGTTGCCTTCGGAATTGAAGCAGATGCACGACGTATTCCATGTTTCTGTGCTACGTCGTTATCGATCGGATCCATCTCATGTAGTTCCGGTTGAAGAGGTGGAGTTAAGGCCAGATTTGTCCTAAGAGGAGGAGCCGATTCAGATTTTGGAACGAGATGTGATAGTGTTACGGAGGAAGCCAGTTCCTCTAGTCAAAGTGTTATGGAGAAATCATGGATCGGAAGAAGCTTCTTGGGAGCCAGAAGAAGCAATGCGACAGCAATACCCTCACTTATTTCAGCCAGGTAATTTCGAGGACGAAATTATTTTAAGGGGGTAGAACTGTAATATCCTGGATTATAGCTTATGCATTAATGCTAAATTGTATGAAGTAGCATGCTTATATGTGTTGTGAATGTGTATTATGAATTTTGTGAACCTTAGTGTGTAGTCAAATGCCTTAGAACTTATTCGATTTTAAGTTTAAAAGAGGAAGCTAGGCAGAGGAGGCCTTAAGAAAATTAGTAGAGGAAATGTGACATAAGAACCAGCTTGGTAAAGTGGCTAGTAAGTGACGCCACAAGCATGTGTGCAGGGCCTGAGTTCGAGTAGCATGGGGCGCAAAGAGGAGTTTTATTTTGCTGCATGGATGAGCAGTGATGGACGGCATGGGGAGACTAGATGGATGAAGATTAGACTTGGCTAAATTCCTTTTAAAATTTCGGCTAAATAGAAGATAATTGATGATTTTATTTTAGATTATTTTGTATGGGTAAGGAGGAGAGGAAAAAGGAGAAAAATGAGGGATTAGATAAGGGAAGAGGAGTTGGCCGAATATGGGGAATAGGAGGGTGACATTTTCGGCTAATGATAGTATAGGGGTGCCGAAAGTTAGTTCTCTCTTTACTTATCTCATTGGTGTCGAAAATCCTTAGGAAATACAACTTGCTTTCTTTGTTTTCTTCTTCCTTTTCTCCTCAATTGACCAAAGCCGAATACCCTCTCTCAAATTCCATTATTGTCGATTCTCCCTAAGCCTCATACTCCTCTCTTTTTGTTCCTGTGGAAGCCGAATACTCAAATAACCCCTAGCCCCTAGCCGATTGTTCTTTAGACCTCAAGCCGAAGCAAATCAATCACCCTCTAGGCCATAGCCGAATGCTCCTCTACCCCTTTTGGTGTCGACTTGATCATCTAAGCACAAGCTGAATCTCTGTGGTGTCAGGCAAGGGTGCTGTCGTTTTGGTGGCTAAGGGTAAGATCAAATACGATTCCCTTTCTTTTTCTTTTAGCCGAAAGTTAAAGACTAATCCCTTTTATGTCTTTGGTCGAAACTTGGAAAGGGGGTTTCGGGATTTGGTAGTTGTCGACTATAAGGAGGAGTTCTTCGGGATTTCAAGATCTAAGGTAAGGGTGATATTCGGCCATAGGCCATTTTTACTGTGTTTAAATGTTAGAACCGAATCTAACATATACCTATAGGGATCTCGACATCACCAAGAGCAAGTAGCAATTTCGGGATTTAAGATTTGCAAGGTAAGTGCATGTGATATTCGGCCAAGGCCCTATTTTAGTATTTAGATCTGTTTCTTACTTGTTCTAAATGCCGAAAACTAATCAGTTAATTGATTTAGTAGTTGGCCGGTTACAAAATGGGAACATCACAAAGTTTCGGGATTTGATTAGTAGTGAAATCGGCAGCAAGGTAAGGATTTTTGTCGCAATAATCCTTCGGGATTTGATTATTTAGCCGGATAGGCTTTTGCTAAAACACTTGGTATTGGCCGAATGTAGGGACTAAGGATCTAAAGTATTAGATCGGGATTTTTCAAGATTTTAGTGGAAGCGTTATTAAATCAGGTGTGTACCCCACACTAGCTCTTAATCGATTTATGGTAACGTTCTAATATTTGTGTTTATAATAATGTGAAATGTGGGCAAAGGTACCATGCAATGGTACAAAGTACTCAGGTACGTTTACCTACTCCTACTATGAGTATAATATGATCTGTTATGACACATATGTGAAACTATAAGAATGTGAATAAGGAATATGACATGTTTATTGCATGATTTGTATGACATGGGGCATATGGGTGATATGTTAAGGGAAAGTGATCTGGTGGTTTTTACCACAATATCTGAATGTGGTGACTTATGTCACGAAATCTGAATGTGGTGACTTATGTCACAAAATAATTATCTGGTGGCTATGCCACGAATATGTATAAGGGCGATGAGCAAGTCGTCTGCAGCGACTGCCTTCGATGATGTGTAGCGGATGGAGGGTCGACTTAGTAGTCCCCACGGTGTGAAGGTTGGTACGGGTGATGTGTAGCGGATGGTATCTAGGTTTGGGTTCGGGATTGCATCATTAAATTTAATTGCTATGTGTATATGTATGATCTGTTATTCCTGAATCGTTGGGACTTAGTGTTGGTGGTTATACACTGAGTCTGTTTGACTCACCCCGTTGTGGGATATTTTTCAGGTGACACTCAGCGATGGACCGGGTCGGCAGGAGCTTAGTGGTGGCCATGCTCATCACGAAATTTATTTTATTTGGACTTTCTATTTTTAAGTACTTTGAATTTATTTTGGGTTTTGTTTTTGATGTAATAAGGCCATTAGTACTGAACTGTTTATGCATGCATTCCAATTATTTAGTATGATACGAATTTTTATCAAATCAAAGTTTGAGTAACTTTTTCTTAAAAATAAATCTTTAAAGGTTTTGACACCTAACACAAATGATTTTCAATTTAAATAGTAAACTCTAAAGACTCGACTTTTACCGGTAACTTATAGTTTTGAAATATAACAATAAAGTTTTAACAAAACGAAATCTTTGAAAATAACGATGTTTTCAATTTGAGCCCAGATCAAATTTCTCCAAAATCACTCAAAGTTTTCCAAAGAACAAACAAGTTTGAACCATTTTACTCGAGGAACATACCAGATCTGGTCGAGGCTCGTGGGCCGGGTTTGGGGTATTTCACTTACCTCGTACGAGAAAGAACAAAAACGAACGACTATTCAACTACTTTCTATTTCCCCCGATATAATTTTGTTTTCTTTGGTTCTTGATCTATTCACATTCAAATTTAACTCTTTTATTCACCAAATCATTCAATTCAATCCATTTACACATATTTAGGGCATTTTACAAATTAGCCCTCATATTTTCACATTTTAACACTTTAGTCTTCATTTCACAAAAAACACAAAATACACATAATTTCCTTATACAAAGGCTTAGCCGAATATTCCCTTAGCTCATATAAGCCCAAATATTTCATTTATTTCACATTTTAACCTTCAAATTCTCATTTTCACAATTTAGCCCAGAATAATCAAATTCATCAAAAATCCCAATACAAAATACATTTATCTATCATCCAACACTTATTTGCAATCATCAAACCTCACAAAGCTCACATTATCAACAATGGCATAACTCAAAATCATAATCAATTTCATGAATTTAAGCATGGGCTAGCTAGAACACTTAACAACGATCACAAAAATATAAAAATTTTCAAAAACCCAACAAAAACGAACCTTTAATCAAGCTTGGAAGTAGCCGAATGTTAAAACACAAGAACCCTAGATTTTCTTTCTTCAATTTTGGCAAAACAAAGATGAATGAAGCACTAATTTGATTTTTATGTTTTATTAATCATCATATAATAACTAGTTTAACAATTTAACCTTACTTTATAACAATTAAAAATCACTTATTGGTAGGTCATTAATGTCCATTAACCTTAATCATGGTCTAATAACAACATAAGGACCTTTCATTTAAGAAGCCATGCAATTCGACACTTCATCAAGTAGAACACAACTTTTACATTTTCTGCGATGAAATCCTTTTATCAAATCGGCACACAAACGATAAAATTTTCATACGAAATTTTCACACATATCAATTCACATACTATAAACACGGAAAATAGTATTAAAATATTTTTCTAACTCAGATTTGTGGTCCCGAAACAAATATTCCGACTAGGGTATAAACCGAGCTGTTATAGTTTTAGCCAATTTGTCCTTAATTTTAACATAATGAAATTAATAATACTTCGCCACAGTTACTTAACATGTAGTGAAATACTGAAAGTAACATGAAAAGAGCTGGACCTAAGCCTATTTTGATGGTCCGTAAGAACAAGGGCAAAGGAAAGCTTAATGCAAAGGCAAAACTTAAGGACAATGGTAAGACCAAACCCAACAAAGGAAAGACTGAATTGAAACCTAAATGAGGAATTGCTAAGGAAGGAAAATGTTTCCATTGCGGTAAGACTGAACATTGGAAGAGGAACTGCCTTACCTATCTTAAAGAGGTCAAGAAGGCAAAGGAAAACGGAGCTTCCACTTCAGGCATTTATGTTATTGATGTTAATTTATCAACGTCTATTTATTGGGTATTAGATGTTGGTTGTGGTTCTCATATATGTACCTCTATATAGGGACTTTAAAGGAGTAGGAATCTAGATAAAGGAGGGAGATGTGAACCTGTGAGTTGGAAATGGAGCAAGAGTTGTTGCATTAGCTATAAGAACATTTATTTTATCCTTGCTTAGTGGACTTGATTTATGTTTGGAGGATTGTTATTTTGTGCCCAGTTTGACTAGAAACATTGTTTTAAGTTCTTGTTTAGAAAAAAATTGGTTTTGAGAAAATTATTAAGAATAATTGTTGTTCATTTTATCTTGATAATGTTTTCTATTGTTCGACACAATTAATAAAAGGCCTCTACATTTTAGATTAAAATATGCTCATTTATAACATAAATACAAAAAGATCAAGAATAAATGACTCTAATCAAACTTATCTTTGGCATTATCGCTTGGGCCAATATAAATAAGAAGCGCATATCAAACCTCCATAAAGATGGATTTTTGGATTCTTTTGTTTTCGAACAATTTGATATATATATATATATAAATGAGTCTTGTTTGTTGAGAAAAATGAGTAAAGCCCATTTTAATAGTAAAACTGAGTGAGCGAGTGATTTTTTAGGCTAGGGGAGGTTTTCAATACTTTATTACTTTCACTAATGGCTTTAGTAGATATGAGTATATTTATCTTATACCCTATAAATTTGAGGCCCTTGAAAAGTTTAAGGAATTTAAAAATGAAGTACAAAACCAACAAGGTAAAAGTATTAAGGCAATTTGATCAGATCGATAAGGAGCATACTCAAGCTTAGAGTTTGATGAGCTTTTAAAGGAATGTGAGATTGTCTCACAACTTACACTTTTTGGTATTCCACAATGGAATGGAGTTTCTTAGAGGAGAAATCGAACACTGTTGGACATGGTTCGATCAATGATAAGTCATATTGATCTTCCTTATTTCTTTTTGGGGACATGCACTTGGGACAATTGCCTTCACACTAAATCGTATTCTATCTAAAGCGGTTCAAAAGACACCATATGATATGTGGATTGAGAAGCATCCTAATATGTCTTTTATAAAAATTTGGGGTTGTGAAGCTTATGTTAAATGTTAAATGTTTACAAAGCTCGAACCTAAATCTCAAAACTGTATCTTTGTGGGATATCCTAAGGAAACTAAAGGGTATTATTTCTTCAATCCTATTGAGAACAAAGTGTTTTTTGCTCAGACATGACAACAACAGGTTTCATAAGTTGTTGTGGAACAATGAACTATTCTAGAAACATAAATACCGAGAAGATTTTTAAGAGAAGACTATGTACTTGAGAGATATGGTCTCTCATTACAGCACATGGTGATATTCTACTTATGGATCAAGATGAGTCTAGTACTTCTCAAGAAGTGGTGACAAGCTCAGATTCTGAGAAATGGCTTGAGGCCATGAGGTCCGAGATGGATTCCATGTTAGAAAACCAAGTATGGATCATGGTTGACCAAGTGGGTTTTCAAAAATAAAATCGACATGGATGGTAATGTACAAACATATAAAGGACGATTAGTCACTAAAGGTTTTCAACAAGTTTATGATGTCGACTATTAAAAAACATTCTCTCTTGTTGTTATGTTTAAATCCATCCGAATCTTACTTGCAATAATTGCATTTTATGATTACGAAATCTGGCAGATGGACGTCAAAATAACTTTCCTTAATGGGAAACTGGAATAAGATGTGTACTGATAAACCATAAAAGTAACATATTTTAATCCCACATTTAGTATGCTTTTGGATGATTTATCCCTCGATTTATATAAAAAGGTGCTTTTAATCCTTTCTTTTCATCTCTTATACCCAAGAAAGCACCCGAGGATGAAAAGAACACAAAACGAGCCTAAAACAGAGTAAATGGGCCTTAGCACGAAAATGACATGGCCTAGCCCAAAGCACACATGGTCGTGCCTCGACGAACACCTAGAGCACGGCCTCAACACAGTCACACACGGCCGTGCCTCAAGAAAAATCCGAACACGGTCAGGTCTCGATCCACACGGTCGTGCCTCGACGAACACCTAGAGCACGGCCTCAACACAGTCAGACACGGCCGTGCCTCAAGAAAAATCCAAACACGGTCAGGTCCCGATCCACACGGGTGTGTGCCATGGCCGTGCCTCTATCGCTGGAAAGAGCAATTTCAGTCGGAAAAAGATACTTAGGGAGAAAGAATCGTGTTCCAAAAGCCTATAAATAAACCCCAAGTACCACCTTTTTAAGGAAAACGAAAGCTAGGCCAAGGAGCCAAGCCGAAAAGGTCAAAGTTAGGGAAAAACGCAAGGATAGCCAGTTGATCCATCCCAAGAAGCCGGAATTATACTCAAGGCAGCGAAATTCTCCTTCAATTCTTTCAGGGGTTTTAGGGTTTTCTTATGTTTTGTTTTATCTTTTCTCTTGTGATGTTTTGTTTATTCATTATGAACTAAACCCCTCAGATACCTGAAGGGGATGAAACCTAGATGGATTTTATTATTTGATTTTTAAGTTATATGATAAATTACTTAGTTTGTTCTTAATTATGTTGTTTAATCCAAATCTAATGTGCTTAGGTGGAGGAGGAATAGACCCTGCCTAAGAGAAGATCTAACATAATTAAGCGGAGTTGATCGGACGCCTAAAGATAGGGTTACGAGATTTTGCTGGATTAGGGTGAAACCTAATATGGGAGTCCATTGATCGATTTACTCCTATTCTAGAGGGTTATTATAAGCGAACGAGAGTTCTACTAATTAACCTAGGGTTAGACGTTATTCGCTTCGAGAGAAGGTATAATATAGGTTAGGGAGTCTCATGGATCAAGCTAAGTAAAAGAAATCATATCATTTAGGGTTAGATAATAGGTGAAGTCTAGGTGGATTCTTCCTGAAGGTATCATCGAAATCAACTGAGTTTTTCTTCAAAGTTATTCTCCAATTCGTCTTCTTGTCTTTGTGTCCTTAGTTTAGTTGTCGTCAATTTAGTTTAAAAGTAATCTTCACTCTAACTTTAAGGCTAAATAATAAAAAGAAAGTGAGTATTAATACTTTTAGTTCCTTTGGGTTCGATAACCGGTCTTGCCTAAGCAGTACTACTGTTCGATAAGTACACTTGCCTTAATATCATTGTCAGAGTTAGTCTCCAGGTTTGATCATTCTTTTATAAGTATTTAAAACTCTGATTTGCAGCGATCATGTACCTGACACAACTTGAAGGTTTTGTCGATCCGAAAGATGCTTGAAAGATATGCAAACTACAAATATACATTTATGGATTGACGTAAGCTTCTTGAAGTTGGAATCTTTATTTTAATGATGTGATCAAAGAGTTTGGTTTTATCAAAAATGAGGATGAGCCTTGTATTTACAAAAAAAGTTAGTGGGACCACTATTGCATTCCTGGTATTGCATATAGATGACACACTTATCATAGGAAATGACATACCTACCCTACAGTCTATTAAGACATGGTTAGAAAGTTATTTTTCTATGAAGGACTTGGGTGAGGCTACATACATCTTAGGAGTCAAAATCTATAGAGATAGATCAAGACAACTCCTAGGTCTAAGCTAAAGAACATATATAGATAAAGTAGTGAAAATGTTCAGCATGAAAGAATCTAA
Organism: Gossypium australe; assembly: GCA_005393395.2. Lineage (NCBI taxonomy): Eukaryota > Viridiplantae > Streptophyta > Magnoliopsida > Malvales > Malvaceae > Gossypium > Gossypium australe. Next base: position 12,637,051 of record CM016619.1, read on the forward strand.
TAGAGGATTCTTACCTATGAGACATGGTATTTCACTCTCGAAAGAAGTGTGTCATTCAACTCCACAAAAGAGACAACGTATGAGTAAGATTCCATATGCTTCGACTATTGGGTTTATCATGTATGCCATACTATGTACTCATCCAGATGTATCGTATGCTTTAAGTATGACGAGTCGATACCAAGTAGATCCCGATAAGGGTCATTGGGTTGTAGTTAAAAATATAATTAAGTACTTGAAAAAGACTAAGGATACATTCATTATATATAGAGGTGAGGAAAAGCTGAGTGTAAAAGGTTACACTGATGCTAGCTTCCAAACAGATAAGGATGATTCATGATTGCAATCGGGTTTTTTGTTTTGCCTTAATGGGGGCGTTGTTAGTTGGAAAGTTTCAAAGCAAGATACAATAGCTGATTCTACAACTGAGACCGAGTACATTAGAGTTAGTGAAGCTGCAAAAGATGATGTTTGGATCAAGAAGTTCATATTTGAACTAGGGGTCATGTCTAGCATATCAAGTGCTATAAAACTTCGTTGTGACAACAATGAAGCCATTGTACAGGCAAAGGAACCCAGATCTCACCAAAGATCCAAACACATACTTAAGTGATTTCATCTCATTCGAGAAATGATTGATCGAGGATATGTGGAAATATGCAAAGTACCAACAGATGACAATATCGCTGATCCACTAAAGACGCTTCTGACACAATAGAATTATGATCGTCACACTAAATCTCTTGGTATTAGATATATGATTGATTGGTCTTAGTGCTAGTGAGAGATTGTTAGAGTATGCCCAAAGACCAAGCACGAGATGATTGTAATTACATAATCATTTCACCTTGTTGTTAATATAAGGTATTGCCATTGTTATTTCAATATCTTTTTCTGTGTGTATAAATAAAATGTTTAATAATAAAGTCTTGAGAATAATATGATTATTCTTAAAAAGTCCTTAGTTAAGTATTATTGTGGGTTTGGGCAACAATAATGCATTGAGACTAATGTGTAGTTGATTGATGACAAAGTGTTGTCATTGACATAGGAATGTCAAAATAAATACATGAGTATGTGTTAGTGAACAACATATTGGACTGACCTGCTGTAAGTGTGTTTCCTGAATTATTATGTAATAGTTACAATATTACTTATAGTGATAACTATGTATATGATCCTTAAACTTGAGATCATTATTGTCTTAACATCGTGAGTCGTATATTTTGATGCAGTCGTATATTAGTCCGGTAAGTTCGTTCAGTTTAATTTTAGTAAATTTTAAAATGTATTATATGAACCTAATTGCATAATGTTAGATTATATTGATGTGTGTGATTGAAAATGGAAATAATGAATTGATACGACGCCAATCACTAATTGGGATACTTTGAACCTTTACTGCAAATCAGTCCTGTAAGTTCGTAACTTGGTTAATTCAATTAATTACTATTTCGATTAATTATTATCTATTTGTGTATATATGTGAATCAAATTTGCTGGCTTGAATGAAATGGATAAGACCATAGTTGAAAGACACTATGACATTGTACTGGAACTGAAGAAGACCATAGTTGAAAGAAATTATGGCATCATACCAGAAACGAGTAAGACCATAGCTGAAAGACGTTATGGTATCATGATTTTAACGAGTAAGACCATTGTTGAAAGACGTTATGGCATCACAATTTTAACGAGTAAGACGATAACTGAAAGACGTTATGGCATCATGATTCTAACGAGTAAGACCATAGTTGAAAGATGTTATGGCGTCATGAATCAAACAAATAAGACCATGATTGAAAGACACTATGGCATCCTTCAAACAATTTCTATTCATGTAATATGTTTCGGGTGAAACATGTATCATAAGATTGAATGTGTTGACTAGTATAATTTGTAATGAATATTTATGCCTTGGTGTGATTATATGCTATATATGTATATATATATATATGTTAACTAATGATGTTTCTAATGTTTAAGGAATTAAATAGATATATGAGTATTTTTCGAGTAGTAAATGTTATTTTATTTGGTTCATTGGGCTATGTTTTATTTATCTCTGAAAATTTCTTAAAAAGTGGAAACTGATTTGTATTATTATATTGAACATTTCTCACTTATTGTGAGTTGTGATTGACAAAAATTCTAATAATAACTGATAAACCATAATTTACACATATTTTAACCCCATGGTTGGCTTAATTTTGGATGATTTTCCATTTGATTTGATGAATTCGATGCTCCTAATCCCTTAATTTCATGTTTTATACTCAGGAGAGCTTAGGGAGTCGAAAAGAACGAGAAACGGACCAAAAAGGGGCAAAATAGGCCAACCTAGGTAATCAACACGGCCTGGATCATTGGACACTATCGTGTGTTACGAGCAGGATCAAACATGGAACGTTGTACACGGGCAGACCACACGGTCGTGTATGGCGAGCAGAAGCGAGCACGACCCAAGCCATCATGCACGGACGTGTCCCTGCCAATCCCATGTTTAATCCTACTCGGAAAAGGTTACTTGTGGGCCAAGAAAGGCATTCCAAAGCCTATATAAACACCCTAAGGGGCAACCTAAAAGGGGACGTGGAGTAGACTGTAACAGTCTGAATTTGACCCTAATCGGAACGGTGGTTTCGGGACCATGAATCCGAGTCCGAGAAATAATTTAATATTATAATTTGAGTTAGTTATATGTAAATTAATGGGTGTGAAAGTTTCGTATAAAAATTTAACTGTTTGTGTGCTCAATTAGTTAAAAAGGACTAAATCGCGTTACTGGTAAAAGTGGCCTTTTATTTGATTTATGGTTAAATTGATGTGGCTTTATTTTAGTGAAGTCCTTAAAGGGTAATATACCCATTTTAAATTGTAGTGGACGGCAATGTGGTCTTATAACATGTTTTTAAGTATTATTTTATATGTTAAAGATTATATTATAATTCTTTTATAATTTAAAACTATATTATAATAAAACCAACATGAAAGTGGGATTTTATTCATCCTTCTTCCACCGAATAACAAAGAAAAGAAAAGAATGTTGGAGCTTGGTACATTCGGCCATTTTGCTAGCTAAATTAAAGGTTAGTTTTTAATCGGTTTTCAATAATTCCTACGTTTTTGAAATCGTTGCTTCGAATACTACAAGACTCATGCTTGAATTTTTGATTTTGATGAATATTTTGAAATGTTCTATTGATGAGTTCATGAGTTTTATGATAATGGTTGATGAATTATGAAAGATTTATGTTAAATTAATATGTTTTGTATTGAGATTTTGGTAATTTTGAGTGAATAAGGCTAAATTGAGTGGTCTTTCTTGATATGAGTATTCTAGTTGCAAATTGACCTTTTTGAAATTCATAGTGGACGGCAATATGGTCTATTAATATATATATCATATGTTTGCTTATGTGTTAAATATATAATAAGGATATAATATATAAATGTATTATAAGTATATTATAATAAAGCCAAAAAGGAGAATAGAGTTTGCATGTTCATCTTTTTACTTACTTGACCGAAACAAAAGAAATAAAAGGGGAGAAAAGAAGCTTCAAGGGTTTCGGCAATATTAAGGCTTAATTAAGGTAGGATTTAACTTTGGTTTTGATAATTTTTGTTTTTGTGATTGTTGTTCATTTTATTTCAAGCCCATGTGTTAATTTTGTGAAATGGTCTTGTATGTTGGTTATGCCATTGATGATAACTTAAGTTTTAGGATGATTTTTGGTAGTGAATGGAGATTTGAGCTAGATGAAAATATTTTACTCTTGGGTCTTAGGTGAATGTAGCTAATTTAAAATTTGGTTGTGAAACATTATCATGGAAGGGCCAAATTGAGAAAATATTAAAGTATATGGACTTATATAATCCTTAGGATGATTCCGGCCTAAAGGAAGTTCGGTAAATTTTGAGTAATTCATGAGTATGGTATTAGGGACTAAATTGTATAGATTGTAAAAGTTAGGGGTATATTCGTAAATTTGCTAAATTAAGTATTTATGGATCAAATTGAATGAATATAAATTTATTGAGTTTAAATTGGAATTATTTAGATAAAGAATAAAAGAAAACGGGTTTGGATCGGGGGAAGGCAAAGTTGAACGAATAGTCGGAAAGCTCAATACGTCAAATTTCGAGGTAAGTTTTTAAGCAATCGGATTAATTTGAATTATCGCTATATGTTTGCCTTATGTATGAAATTTTGATATGTTTGGACTGGATAAATAATTATGAGTTGAGTAGTATTTAATAGTGGACCATGAAATAGGTGATGGTGGTGATTGAATAAATAAATATGTGTTTATTTGGGTGTGACTGAATGTGATGGTAAATTATAAGAGGAAAGAGTTGATTTGAATGTGCGTATTGGTGTATGTTCATATTTATAATATGTGAATATATATATGTTAAAGGGTGGCTTAGATGGATCGTTATTTTTAAAAAGTATAATTTAATATGATTACATTTAGTTCGATTGAGATATGATGTTCGAAAAATTTGTACAAGGATCATGAAGTATATAAAAGTTTCGATATATGAATTGGTTGCGAAACAGCTTTATAAATATGATAGTATCGGGCTTTAAGCCTAGCAGGCTTTGTGCCGGTGGATAGTATCGGGCTTTAAGCCTAGCAGGCTTTGTGCCGGTGGATAGTATTCGGGCTTTAAGCCTAGCAGGCTCTGTGCCGGTGTATTACATGATGCTTTATGCCTAGCAAATTTTACGGAAGCAGCGGTAAAAACAATCAAACGTGCTAAATGAGTTAAAGTGAACAGGTATGTAACAATTTATTTCCTTTTTAGAAATAAGGTAAGTTAATTATTTGATATGTGATACAAGTTAAAAATAAATAAATAAATAAATAAATAAATGATGTTAATGGTGGTGAATGTGTACATGAAAAGCCATATATGGATTAATGCATAAATATGTGATATTAATGTTTGATTTTTGAGCTTATATTCGGCCTAGTGTTACATGAGGAATAAATTGAATTGTAAAATTCATATTAACATTAAAAGATTTATGTGCATTTGATTGGTAGGTAATTCAGTGTGAATCTTTAACGTGTTTATAGGGATTATATATGTATATATATATATATATATATATATATATATATATATATATATATTTGGCGAAAATAAGATCTATGGGATATTAAACATATTAATGATTAATGTGTGTTTGGAAATGTTATAATTCAGGCATGGATAAATGTTTGGTAGTTAAATTTCATAAGTATGGCTTGTTTGTACCTTAATAAATTATTAATGCCATTGAGGTAATATTTGAATTAAATTAAGCTATGAATTAAGTGAATGAAACCATATGTTTAAGCATATGATTGGTTATATTCGGTTTAATGTTATAAATATATATATATGATATGGAAATCCGAAATTCATATTCATGCCAAAGTTTATATGTGCATTTGTTTATAAGGTAATTGAATGTGAGATTATGACTAAGGAAATGTGAATTGTATAAATGTATTATGATAGTATGTGTTCGGTCAAATGAAATTTCTATTGCTACCGAGTAAAAAGAGATGCTTGTTTGGACAAAACTTATTTCATGTTTAGTTACATGTGGATAATTGAAATTACAAGTATGGTTTGGTTATGTTTTATTAGATTATTATTGTTGTTGGGTTATTATTTGCTTATGACTTACTAAGCTATGATAGCTTACCCTGTGTGTGTATTTTTACCTTTATTTATAGATTTTGGAGACTAGTTGCAAGCTCGGGGATCGTTAGCGAAGTTTATCACACTATCGACTGCTTTCAGGGTTTTAAAAACTGTATTAGAAATTTATGGCATGTATAGGTTATAGTACTCTTTGAATATGGTTGAAGTTGTATATATATGTATAAGTCATGCGAAAATGGCTTGTCCATCTTGTTAAATCTTGGGATTTATATTTTGGTTTGATTATCATGTTTGGTTGTGGTTATGGATGATTTGGTTTTGGGTATGTATAAGTATAAAAAAAAATTGTAGTTAAGTTTAGTAATACCTCGTACTCGACTCTAACAACGGTCTCGGGTAAGGAGTGTTACATAGACGCTAAGTAGAAGGCAGAAAATACTCGAAGACAGCCGTCGGGAGTAGCTTGGAAGAAGGATATTCATCAAGACTGAAAATCTCCCATCAAGTTCTTTAGAAGTTTTTGGGTTTTCTTATGTTTTGTTATTTTCCTTATTCCAACATGTTTCCCTCTATCAGTGTAACACCCTGGTTTAGGGGCTAGGTAATTCGGGTATAATTCAAGTGTTGGAAGGGTTTTGGGTGTTTTTGGATGTGTTTTAGAAGTTTAAGAATGCTCGGATTGAAGGGGAAAGGCTTAGGAAAAATTTTAATTTTAGGGTTAAGAAATGGAGCTGGGCTTTAGAGGGCTTAAGAAAATTATTTGGATGATTTTGGCACATGAAAGGCATTGGCAAAGTGGTTATGCGCTGTTTAAGGGGGCTGGAAGAAGGTCCATCGAGGGCCTGGGTTCGAGTTGAGGCGGCAACAAAAGTGGTGTTTTATTTTTGGGATTATGGCGTTGCAAGGTAGAAGGCCTTAAAATAATTTGGGGCGTGTACTTGGCACAAGCAGCAACTTGGCCAAGTGGTTATCGTGCGGCTCATAGGTGTTGGAGGGGAGTGAGAGCGCGGGTTCGAGTGCCTGGGGCAGCATTTTTGGGCGTGATTTATTTTTGGCGGTTGTGGGCTAAAGTAGGAAGGCTTTATAAATAATTGTTGGGGCTATTTGGCATAAAAATCAAAGTGGCCGAGTGGCCTGGGTGTTGGGGGTAAGGTGAGCAGCAGCAGGTTCCAGGTTCGAACCCAGGTATTGGCATTTGGAGTTTTTTTTATTTTTTTTCTTTTATTTGGCAGCAGCTTGGTAGTGTGTGGGACGGCACATGAGGGGGTTTCAAATAGGATAAGATTAGATTAGTGTTTAGCTTTTAAATTCGGTGGAAGAAGGGAATATTATTATTAGTTTATCTTTTATTTTTTTTTTAATTGATAAAGTTATAAAATGGGAAAGGGAATTTGAATTAGAATTAAAGAGGAGTTGGTGGCCGGCTAAAGGTTTTGGTGGTGTTTGAATTCGGCTGGAAGGTGTGATAAGGATTGGGTTTTTTATTTTATTATTTTAAGATAATAAAGGATTATTTTAGTTAGTTTTAAATTAGAGAATTAGAGATAATGGCTACTGGTGGTTTAATTGTTTTAATAGGATTAAGTGATATTTTAGATTAATTGAGTGATAAAATATGGATAATAGTGGGGGAGTTGGCTAATTCAAATTAAATTGAATTAGTGGCCTGGAGCATTTGAAGTGGAAGCCGAAATTAGGAGTTTTCAAGGGGGGAACAAGTGCCGAATTGCTATTTAATGGGCAGCCTTCCTCTTGATTTTCTTTTGACCATTTGACGAATTCTTTTAGTCAACATTTGGTGCATTTTGGTCAGCCATAGTCTTGTGTACCTAGCCGAAGGTTCAAGTGGAGTTTCTTATTTTTTTTTTTCTACCTTGAAACCGAAATCCTCCCAACTACATAAACCCTTGCCGATTTCTCCTAGGGCCTTTTAGTCAAATATTTCTTTTGTTTTCTTTTAAATTCCTTGATAGCCGAAACCTCTAGCCCTCCATTCCTCTACGATTTTACTAAGTTTGAAGCCGAATTCTCCCTTGTATTCTAGCGTGGTTGGCCGATTCTTAAGCAAGTGTGGTAAGCATGTTCTGTCTTTAGCAGTCGGTTTTGGTTCCCTATTTTAGTGGCTAAACCGAAGGGTTGGCCTTAGTTTTGGTATTAGCCGATTCTAATATTGTGTAACAGGGATTTTTGGCAACTTCAGGAGATCAGTGGTGTTTCGGGATCCGAGTAAGAGGGGTAAGTGATCCATTGGTATTCGACCTTAGGCCATTGTGTATGTTTAGGTGTTGACCGAATAGTGACTTTGGTTTATAGGGCAGATCGGCATAAGCGAAGGAAAGCCTTCGGGATCTCAGTTTATTTCGGTAAGGATATTAGTAAGTGACTTAGATTTGTTAATAGTAGATTATGACTTTGTTGATTAATCGTGTGGTTCTGATTAAGTATCGTCGATGGATGCGAGTGCCAGTCAAGAGGGGAAAGGGAAAGCCCCTATTCCGAAGTTTAAGAAAAGAGCCGTCTCGGCAGTTCGGGATTGGCCACCGGGGTGTGGACGTGCAGCAGAAAACGATAGGCAGATAGCTGTAGTCTCGCTAAGCGATAGCATCAAAATCGAGGGTTTAGAACTTCAGGTTATAAGGTGTATAACTAACCCACTGTTTCCGGGTTTTATGTGTTATATGTTTTACTAACAAGTGCAGTAATAAGTGTGCCATATATGCCCTTAAAGGGTATAGCGATGATCAGGTTAGTATCGAACCTGTTGCAATATGATTACTTGCTTGCATATGAGTATGTTTATGGATATTAATAAGCATGTGTATGCATTATCACGATTATATATTATGTTACATGTGCATGGGTGGGTTTTTGAAAGAAGGTACGGGTGTACTTCGAGTACGTGGTTGATGTCAGCTTTGTGCTACATCGTGGATTGGCGCTGACTGAGGTCGCGTTGTGGATCTTTGCGATTTAGTTCGCGTGGTTACCTTGATTGATATCGGCTCTATGCCATATCATGGCTGATGGGTGCTGTGTGCTCCATCGTGGTTGATGTTAGCTACGTGATACATCGTGGATGGCATTGGTTGCCTTTTTGGAGGGAAAAGGAGAGGGTGACTCGATAGTCCCCTGGTGTGTGGTAGGCTGGATAAGGGGGTGTGTAGCGGATGGATCCTAGGTTTGGGTTGGGTATCATGTTGCATTGTTTCTTTATAAAATGATATGGAAATGGGCCAAGCCCAATATGACATGTGGATAGGTATGTTTTGGGAACATACGTGGAAATGGGCCTAGCCCAGTACTTGGATGTGAATTGATTATGGGCCAAGCCCAGATTGTGGTAATATCTAAATGATTATGATTACATGTTGCATATGATAATTGGGTTGATTGTGGCTAATATGTGGGTGGATATCAGTGGTTTAATTACACACTGAGTCATTATGACTCACCCAATTATTTATCCAACATCGCAGGTGACTTGTTGATCGGACCGGGTTGGAGTGGATACAGGGTGGCCCATGCAAAGGACGTTTTAAATATTTTCTTTATGCATTTTAATTTGAAGTACTTGAATTTAATTATTTTGTAATAAGGGCCTTATTATTATTATTTTTGTTATCACTATTTTTGATATTACTTGATATTATGGTTTACTTAAAATAAATGATTATGTGAAGATGATTTTAATTTTTGCAACCTATCTAATCAAAGTGTTTATATATTTTTATACTAAAGTTTTAATATAGATTATTTTTAATAACAACACTTTATTTATAATTTTAAAAAAAGAAAAGACATGGTTTCCAAAAGTTAATAAAATTTTCAAGTTTTCTTCTAAAGACAACGATTTTCAACCGTCATTCCGCAGTGACATAACCAGATCCGGTCAAGGCTTGTGGGCCGGGTTTGGGGATGTTACAATCAGTATAAACTAAACCCCTTAAATACCTAAGGGGATGAAACCTAAGAGAGATCTTATTATTATTGGATTTATAAGATAAATACTTGTTCTTATTCTTAATTGTGAGTTCTTATTCTTGTTTTGATAATTCAGGTTATTGATTCAAGTCGAATTTGCTTATTCAGTGGAGCAAAAGTCCCTGTTTAAGAGTAGATCAACACAATTAAGCGGAGTTGATTGCAACCCTAGAAATAGGGCGACGAAAATCTGCCGAATTAGAGTCAAATCTAGTAAGGGAATCCATAGATCGAGTTAATGGGACAATAGGGGTTTTAATTAGAAAGAGATTTCAATTAATCAACCTAGAGTCAGTTGTTTTTAGTCTTGAATGAGATATTAACATAAATCAGGGATTTCTATGGATTAAGTCAAGTGAATAAATCATATGAATCAAAAGTAATAAGTGAAGTCTAGGTGGATTCTTCCTTAGGTATTGCCTTTATCACATAAGTTGTCTAAAAAGTATTTTCCTAATTCTTTCGTTGTCACTTTTAATTAGTTTAGTTTAAATCAAAATCACTCCAACTCTTAGGCTAAATAATAGAAAGATAGTAATTACTAGTACTCTTGGTCCTTGTGGATACGATATTACCGGTCTTACCATAACTATACTATTGAGCGATAGGTGCGCTTGCCTTTATTGTGATCATAGTTAGTTTTAGACACATCAATAACCTCATTGACTGAAACTCTGTTCATTAATCTTTTATTTGAATTATTATTATGTTTGATTCAGTAAGTTTTATCGTTTAATCGACAAACTTACTAAGCTTTACGAAAGCTTACTTGTGTTATTTGTCTTATTTCTTATAGATACATTTTGTGGATCAGGAGATTGGGTCAGCTCAAAGAATCATACTATCCGGGGATCATTTGGTAGCTTTTGCATACATATTGGCTTAGATGACATGTAATAAGAGAATTTGATTATGTTTGTAAAGGTTCATAAGTACTTATTGGTGTTGTCGTTAATGTGCATATTGTAACAACCCATTTTCAGTGAAATCGGAACAGTGGTTTCGGGACCACAAATCTGAGCCAAAAAGAAAATTTATTTTAATATTATTGCATGGTCCACATTATGATAGGAATATTATATGAAAATTCTGATAAGAAACTTTTACTGATTATGTGTTTAATTAGGGAAATGACCAAATTGCATAAAATGCAAGAGTTGGATTCTAGTAGCTAGAAGGATCAAATAGCTATGAAATTGAAAACTTGAGGTCCTTATATGGTAATGAGATCATTAATGAAAAGCTAGTAGATATTTTTAGATGATTCATCCTTGGAAATTTAGAAAAATGGCAAGGACTAAATTGGAAATCAAAATAATTAAAAGATGATAAATTATTAAATAAGAAATATCATCAAATTATTATGATCTTCATCCCCAAAATACATGGAAACCCTAGGAGAGAGAGAAGAAACTAATCAAGCTTAATTGGGTAAGTATTATTGTCCCGTTTTTAGTAATTTTTATATTTTTGAGATCGGGATAACCTAATCTACCTAGATTGGGGATCAATTTGAAAAGTTATCAAAATATAGAAATTTTTTCATCGATGAAAATGCTGAAAATTTGAAATTTATGGTAGAATATGAAAGGTTGTTGATAGATAAACAACTTTTACAAAGTGAATTTTGATGAAATTGTGATTTAGGGACTAAATTGTAAAGTTGTGAAAATTGAAGAAAAATTCTGAATTTTGTGAAATACATGTACTGTAAAAGTTATACTAAAATTTCGGTTAGGCTTGGAATAAGGATTAAATTGCATGAATTTCATTTTCCGAGCCTAGGGGCTAAATTGAAATTTATGAAAAATTTAGGGGCAAAATGGTAATTTTGCATAGGGGTAAATTGAATATAATTAAATATGAATTGTATTAAATTGATGATTAGATTCATTTATATAGATCCGGATAATTCAAATTTGAAACTAGATCGAGGAAAAGAGAAAGTTTCGGATTAGTAGATTTTCTTATACGAACTATTATCGAGGTAAGTTCGTGTAACTTAATTATGCATGTTAATATGTTTCAATTGAATGTTTTATATGATTTGAATGTGATATATGTTTATATTATTTATATGAACGTTATAAATACATGAAATGATCACATGATTGGAAATGTATTTAAAATGTTAAGTTCCGTTGGAATAATGAAAATAGATGGATATGTATGATTTCTCGTATGTGAATATGATTCTACATATGTTGCAGAAAGGATTTAGCTCGGACAAGTAATCCTGATATAACCCTATTGAACATCATGTTATATAGTTCTTGTGAGCATCCTGATCGGTAGTGATTTAGCATGTGTTGCGCATTACTGCAGCTCTTTGTGAGCGTCCTGATATGAACTCTTAAGAGTTTCTTGACATGGCTCACTTGAACTCCCTGTTACCTTATCCGGTGCTTCCTGATATTATCTCTTCAGAGATATCTGATAAGCTTTATGAGCTCCCTGAATAAAACTCTTATGAGTTTACTGATTAGCTCGGATAAGTGTCCTGTTACATGATTACATGGCTCATTTGAGCATCTTGATATATGGCTCGAGAGTGTGCTTCCTGAATAAGTGCCCTACTGGGTACCCCTGATTATGAATTGACGAATTACAAATTTGTACACTTTGAGTGTACTATTTGAGTATCCATCGATATTTCAATAATTCAACGGATAAAAATCTCAACATGAGAAAAATGATAAGATAAATAGAAATATGCCTTGAATGCTTTTGAATTATTTGATGAAGGGTTATATGATGAGCTCATCTATGCTTATTTGATGTACAAATGTATTACATGACTAACTTGCTTGCTTGAGTATATGTGTTTAGGTAAACTTGTCAATTTGATGAAAATCATGTTAATTGTATGCTTAACATTAATAAATGTAATTGGTAAGTTTTAACTCCTGTTATACGAACTTGCTAAGCATTAAATGCTTACTAGGTTTTATTTTTTCTCTGTTTTATAGTGCTCAAAAGCTCGCGAAGGTTGGAGATCGGTTGGAGCATCATCATACTATTCACTAGCTTGTTTTGGTATAACTAGTAAACTTATTTTGGTATAATGGCATGTATAGGTAACTTGGCCATTGTTGGCATATAAATGTGGTTTGTAAACTAGTCATTGGAGTGGCTTGTAATGATTTGTTTTGGTATATTTATAAGTTATATTATGACAAATATCTATGTGTTAAGTATATTAAGTATGGTTGATCAAGTTATGCTTAACATATAAGTTAAACAAGGGTAAGAATATAAACATGAATGCATATAATAAAATATCATATTAGATGTTAGAATTGGCTTGGATTTAATGCTTGAATTGGCTGGTGTATATACTTGTAAGTTTTGGTGTAGGTTATTGGCAAAATTTGGGTGAAAAATAAAGCTAGGAAATGGCTTTATTTTGTCCACACGGGTAGACACAGGGGCGTGTGTCTTGGCCGTGTGTGACACACGGCCTAACACATGGGCATGTGGTTTGGCTGTGTGTCCCCTGCATCTTAAATTTGAGAAACAGAATGCTCAGAATTGAGCATACGGGCAGAGAAATGGGCGTGTGTCTCAGCCGTGTGTGCTACACGGCCCAAAACACAAGCGTGTGTCTTGGCCGTGTGAAACTTGCACTTTAAATTAACCACACAGCCTAGCACACGGGCGCGTGGCTGGCCGTGTGGCATAAGTTAGAGAATTACATAGGGTCGAACACGGCCTGTAGCACGTGCGTGTCCTATGGTCACACATGCGTGTCCCTTGACCACACGGGCGTGTGTGCCCTGTATCTAGGAAATTTCACAAAAAAACTGAGTTCTCGATTTAGTCCCGACTTGATCCCAATGTTTATATTGAGCCTCGAGGGTCCATTTAAGGGACAATATGACCACTTTTAGAAATGAATAATAATCAACATGAATTATCTGTAATTGTTCTGTAAACTCTGGTAATACTCTGTAACCCTATTTCGTCGACAGATACGGGTTAGGGGTGTTACACATACGATGATGTGGTATAAGTAGCTAAGTGAGATGTGCATACTTGATTATATGGTATAGCATTTTGAGATAAAAAATAAATTAATTTAATGTGCTTGTAGCTTGTATACTTAGTTAAGGAAATGGATTTTGTAAGTACTTGAAATGTGGTGTCATTGATGACACATTGGTTAGATCTTAGGATGATTGTTTTAGCATGTTTTGAGTGTCCTTAAAATGCATTTTGAAGTATTATAATATTGTGTTGAGTATTGGTTTAGGTACCTAAGTATTTGGATGTGAATTAAGTATGTTTTGGGTCATTTTTGGGTACACATGGCCTGGGACACGGGCCGTCACACTGGCGTGTGTCACACACGGGCGTGTGCCTTGAAAGTGTTAGGTGTAGTTTTCACATGGGATGGCATATGGCCTGCGACATGGCCGTGTGACCCAACATCAAATTGAACACGACCTGCGACACGGTCATGTAAGGGTATTTCGGATGCTACATGGGCTAGCACATGGCCTACGACACGACCGTGTGAAATTATTTCAAAGGGTACACAGTTTGTCACACACGACTGTGTGAGCCCTTTTTTCAAAAATTTTAGTTTTTTCTCTAAACATTCTGATTTACTATGAATTGGTCCCTGATTGTTCTTAAACTAATTTTAAGGCCTCGTAGGCTCTTTCTAAGGCCCATAATGTACGTTTTACTCCGATATGAATTATTATGAAATTTTGTTAATTAAATTGGCAAATTGATACTATCTATTATTGATTGTTTTGGATTGTACAGTAATACGCCGTAACCCTAATCTGGCAACGAGTACGGGTTATGGGTGTTACACTAACGATATAACATTGTGAATGCCATTGGGCATGCTATGTTACTACATCCGCACTCTTTGAAAGGTTGAGTATCTTATGAGCATTTAAGCATAATAACCAGCGTAATTCCTGTATATTGTTGTGATTATAGTTGGAACTCACTAAGTGCGCTCGAACTTACTTTATTATTTTCCTTCCCATGCGAGCTAAGTTGAACTAGGTCTGAAGAAAGAGACTACACCAGAGTTGCTGTTGCTAGTGAGCTACTTAATTATTTTCTGAATAATGCATGATCGTTTGGGCGAGTGGAATATAAAACTGTTTTGTAACCAAGTTGGTAATAATTTACATCTTCAGTCAACTCACTATTTTTAAAAGAAATTCTGCGTACTATTTGGACATATGTTAAATATTATTGTTTATGATATCATCTTTAAGACATATAATCCAAACTATTTTAAATGATATTTAACTGTCACTAATGCACTTGAAACTTTTGTAGGGGAAATAACTCACCTTGCGTTTTACATAATCATGTCAACTTTTATAAGGCTTCCGCCAAATGTTTGTTTAAACTATGTTTTGTTTTACTTGGCATAATGTTGATTTGATTGTTTTGTTATTATTATACTAGGGTTAACGCCAATTTAGGAGTATACGCTGAGACCCAAAGATATAAAAATCTCAGGTGTTTTTATCAAACTCAAATGGTTGTAAGTTGTGACATACCATACCCAAATCTGGTGATTGGGTTGGGCGTGGGTGTTACAAAGACCATAGCTGAAAGATGTTATGGCATCATGATAGAAATGTGTAAGACCATAGTTGAAAGACGCTATGACATCCTTTGATAGTCCATCAAGACAGTAAAGACGAGGTTATATCGTGTAAGACCAAAGTTGAAAGACGCCATGACATCCTAGATAGTTGGTCAGGACAATAAACATGAGATAGTCTACCAGGACAATAAACATGAGATAGTCCACCAAGATAGTAAGCATGAGGAAATTCGCTAGGACAATTAGCTTGGGAAGAAAGAGTGAAAGACCATAACTCGGTTATGGCATCATAAAGACTCAACCGATAAAGTGAACTTGAGATTTTATAATGTGTAAATTCTAGGCTCATAGTTGAATGGAGTGGATTCTAAGGCAGATTGAATAAAATGATGTACTTATCTAAGGACTGAGACTTAAGGGTCCTCAGACATAGGGGAAATTAAGGGTGGTTATGTTCGTCGAGGTTATACAGGGCTAAGTCGTCTAGGTTGGCAAAAAAAGAAGTCCGTCAAGGACTAACCTAGGGTAAACAGTCCCCCAAGAAATAGGGAGGATAAGAATTTGAAATCGAGGAAATAAAGATTAAACAACCAATGACCGAAATTGGGTCTCCCATTCAAGGTTGTGAGGGAAAGAAATTTGGTTGAGGTGCATCCAGGTCTGTATTCCTAGAGAACCTCTACTCTGAAGAAAATTATGTATACTACAGATGGAGGAGAAGTCAGTCAACTGTGAGATGCAGGGAAAATAGGCAAAGCAAAGGCCTCATTGATAAAATCTGTTAAATGTCAGGGTTGACTAGAGAGTGGGAAAAAAATCCTTTAAACCTTCAATCCCTTAGTTTTGAATTTTTTATATACGCCCATTATACAAAATCTCACTAAGTTCAATTAAACTTATAAATGGTTTGCTTAATTTCAAGATAAGGTTGTCGTCGAAACCCGAGTAGAGGGTTGAGTTAGACTTTGTCGACCTACAGAAAAAAAAGGAGTGGTAGTCATAACATGTGTATAGAGGGGCGCTCCTAGAGGTTATGCCTCAGGGATTTAGCCTAGCCATAAACTTTTCAAGTTTTAAAATCAAAATAGTAAATGAAGTTGTTTAACATCGATTTTAAAAGATGCATGGGCTAGTTAAACTATTTTGTATTGTTAATTTTTTGAAAACATATATATATATATATATATATATATATATTTAAAATAATGTTGGTCAGTTATTCAGAATTCGTTTTATTTGGGACTCAGACTCGGTAAGCGGGTCGGTATGAGAGTTACAAATGCCATCTAGACACGTGTACCATAAAATGGTGCAATTCACCATTAACATCACTCCCCATAAACAGTTGTGTAGTTTTTCATTTATGTGACAGTTTTGGAATTTTCAGAGCAACTTATTATCTTTAGAAGCATTCCAACACTCACAATAAATAACCTTTGATATTCTAGACCACCTGCCTTTTTTCTACGATAACTACCATCCATTGGGACAATCTACGAATGGTCTCTAGGTAGGGTACTTTATAACCTACCCCTTGAATGGGGGGGAATTGCTATACCTCTACTCGCCTCGGACATATGGCATCACAATAACCTAACTTGGAAGCACCCACAAATGGTCATCCGCCTTATACTATTCAGTTGGTCATGAGGTGACAGACTATGAGAAGATCACCCGTTCTTAGCCACCCTCTAATAGTGGACCTTCTATTCGGTCATCCACTATTAAAAGGTATGCACTCATTAAAAGGAGACCACTATGGAACCACTGAGGCCAAACAACCTCATACTACCTCTATAAAGGGAATGTCAAAGTTGTACTACACTTGACGGCAACCAATGTGCAATAGCCTTGCCATCTAGTCGGCCACATGTTTGCCATACCTAGAGATTGTCAGTGATGTGGTGTAACTGGACAAGAACTCCCCACCTATAAATATCCCAAGACACGACAATAAATGGATCTTCTTCCTTTTCAACAACCTTAGCAATATACCTTAGCACACAACCTCCTCTTTCGTTCATTTCCCTTCCTCCTCTCCTCCTTCTCCTTCTCCTTCCTTACTTTATCTCTCTACCAATCATTGGTGAACTGACCTCCTTGTCACCACCACCATCTCTTCTTTGTTTTACCCTTATTGATACCAGTATTAACAAGTGCTTATCAAACTCATTAACTTAATATGATATTGGTCAATAACGTTATTGATTTTTTTTTTTTTGTATCGGTTGGTACGTACTATTCCTATATCAAATCGGTACCAAGTAGTTTTAAGTTTAGTTTTGATCAAACTTTCGATGTTTTTTGACAGTTTTGGTGTATTTCAATATGTTTCAACTAATATTGACTTCTACTAGTGTGTATCAGATACTGTTAATTGGTAAAAGATTTTAATATTTTAAACGAATTTTTAAATTTTTTTCTTAACTATTTGTAATTTTTATAATTATATTTAAACATAAAATATAATGATTTTTATTAATAATTTTACAAAAAATATATTTACAGTATATTTACAAATATATATGTAATAAAATGTTTAAACATACATAATAAGCCGAAATATACTTATTTTCAATTACTTATTGTGGATGAAAATTTGTGGTAAGGGGTACACAAAAGTATTTATACTAAGTTTGACTGGAAAAATCCGAAAATCATTGTTGGATATATATTCTTATACTTTTGAGATTGACTCAATGCACCCTATTCCTTTTTTATCATGTTGAAATGAAATTCATTTTTCTTTTCTCTTTTTTATATATTTTTTAAAATTATTTAATTTTTTAAACATTAATATTATTATAAATTCTTATATTATATTTTTTATATAAAACTTAAAATTATCCGTAACCACTAGTTTATCAAATGAGTAAATCATAGTCACCAATGAGTAAAAGAGAGGATGCAGATTGAGTTGACTCACTCATTTTGGCATTACATGATCCGAGTGGAGAATGCGAGCAGTAGCCGAGGCTGGCCCTTCGCCCACTTTCTCACCATGTGGGCCTCTTTCTCCCTTTCTCACAGCCCTCCTTTCTCATAAATTCCTTTTGCTTTTCTCCCTGTCTATTTCAACAAAATTCAAAATAATATTATTACCACTAATAATTTATATTGTTATGCTTTTCTCTATATTTGATTATATCAAAACAATAAAAAATATTTAAATTATATAGTAAAAATGAATAGTATTTACAAAAAAAAAAGATAATTGTCAACTGAATCATAGTAGAATGATAGTATTTACTTAGAAAAAATAATTATCAACTTAATCATATTATAATGATAAAATACCTCTTTGTAAAATTCATTGTGTTTTTCTCTTGCGAATGCATTCTTCTATAATCTTGCACCCAGCACTTATTGTATTATCTTATTAAATATAGGTATGAATGTGAAATAAGAATAAAAATAAGAAAGTATTAAAGATGAAGTTTGGGATGAGTATGTTATTGCATAGTTTTGACGTAGTTGAATTTGTGGTGGGGGCAGATATGTAGTATTTGAAAATTATGGGTTGGTTGGTTGGTTCCTTCCTACTTTTTTTTTTTTTTTTGCTCTTGGGGATAACCCCGCAACCAAATAAATAAAATGATGAGTGAATCTCTTTGAGAGAGCCCCACCTCCACAAAAGTCACTCAATTATAATTCACAGCACATATCTCAATTACACACCCACTTTTCTATTCACCTTTTTAATGTTTATTACTGTATATATCTGTATGACATTAGAAAATTAGATAGTGTTGATGTGAATATTGTCTATTATTTGCTTTGGAAGTAAAGACAATCTTTAATAGTCTTGTTTTCTGGAGAAAATAATGTATTTTGATAGAGAAAAGTATATTTTTGCTTTATAAACTCATAGTTTAGTTTGTTTTTTGATTTTGTTTTCATTTTTTTTATTTGGTTGGTATTTGAATTTGAAATCTATCATATATATATTGTCTCAATTTGTTAATATTATTAATTTTTTAAAGGTTAATATACAATTTATTCCCTGAACTTGTTTAAAAGTGTTTAGTTGATATCTGAATTTATCAAAAAATTTATATACTTTTCAATTAATTTAAGTCTGTCACGTGTCACCAACAAATTGACCATCAATATCACGTCAATACAAACTAATGGTATTAGTATGAAAATACCAATCTAAATGACGGAATACAAATTTTAGGTATCAAATTATTTTATAAATGATATTTTGTAGTTACATATATTATTTTTTTTCATCTATAAGGCTTCTAATCGATATTATTTTTAAGAGACATTAAAGACTAGCTCTTTTAGTTAAAGATTCCACAATTACTACTTTCCATGTTAGCTCCTAGCATAACCAGTCAGCAGTCCCCCACCATAAATGAATTATAGAGATGGTGAGCTTTGCCATTTAGCAACAAAAGAAAATTTGAAAGATTGAAACTTGAAAAAAAGCAAAATGGCACTCAATTCTTGATTTTCATCATTCATGATTCAGGCAAACTGCCAACAGTACTGCTCCCACATGGAGGATGTGTTGTGCTGTGGCCATCATTATTATCCTCTTTTTACTTTTAAGCATTTACAGTCTGCTATCTGCAATTTGCTACATTTACCAATTATGTATGTATTCATTCATGCCATCCAATTCCAATAAACCCAAACTTTCCTCTTAATTTGTGTTTCATCATGGTTGTTTGAAGCTTGCTTTTGAAATTTGCAGCTTATTATAATTCTATTTGTTGACGAGAAACTTTTTTTATTAGCTACTCGTACAGTCGTACGTACACTCCTTTTTTTCACATATATAGGCAACTATAGACTCTCTTTTTTTTCTTATTTGTTGATCACTTGCAAAGACTCCATTGTGAGGTTTGCATCATTCTTATAAGCAGTTTTTTTTTGGTCAAATTCTTATAAGCAGGTTAGCATATAAAATAACCCCAAAAGCATTAGCCATTTTCTCCTAGGTCTTGGCTACATCATCACTACATTATATAAATCTTAATTTGCTGATAAGAAACTGGAATTAATTGAATAAGGCAGCCTGTGTTGCACATGCATAGCATTGCGTGTACACATGTATTCATTTATATATAGAAATAGAAAGATGGTGGTAAAAGTATCAGGAAAATCTTTGTACTTAGGAACGGATTGTATTTCAAACTTTTAGTGAAAGAATGAGTAAATTAATTCTTATCCATTTTGAGACGTGCAAATTAGCTCATCCGTTAATTTTTTTTTTCTGTTAAATGATACATGAAATATGTTGAAAATTATTTTTGTATGGGTAAACTATAAAAATGGTCACCGAACTATGTCTTTTGTTCTATTTTGATCACAACTATTAATCTTTTTTCAATTTAGTCACTAAACTTTTCGAAATTAAATATTACAGTCACTTTAAGTTGATGTAGGCTTTTTTATAGGTCTAGTAACAAAATTAGCCCTCATTATTTATCAAATTTGTCATATTAGCTCTAATTCTAAAAAAATCAATAAATTTGGCACTCAATATTTATAAAATTTGTCAATTTAGTCATAACTCTAAAAATTTTAAAATGTATATTTAAAAAAAAATCATTTTTAGTCCTTTATAACCTATCGGCTAACTACTGATGGCAATGGAACAGGAGAGGCAAGGTAGGGTGGTTGTTTTCTTGTCTTGATCCCAATCCAATGCTCCACCACTATGGCTCAACCCGACCCCGAATTTAGAAAAAAATTAACCTGCTCCGAACACAAACCCGAAAATTAATAGTGTACTCGATTCCAATTTGATCCGACCTGAATTTTTTAATTTTTTGTAAAAATGTGATTAATTATTTTTTTAAAAAAAAATGAAAGGTTTTGGCATCATTTCTTGTTAGATTTCCTTAATTATTTATTTTTGGAGTTGTGTGCTAATGTATATTTACAACATAGAAGAAAAAAAGAAGGAAGAAAGGTTCTTTTAATAAATTATTAATTTAAGAAGATAGAGAATAGGAAAAATAACCTTATAGGGATGAAAGGGAACTAATCCAGAGGTGGTAGAATGAGATTTGTAGTGATAAATTTTAGGGATTTTTAATTTAATTAATGTTAAGTATGTATAGAAGGTAATTTCGTAAATATTTTGGGGCGAGGTGGGACGATTTCATTCTAAATCTGAGCCTGACCTGACCCGACTCGACTATTTTTAAAAATTGATTTGCCTCAACCCCAACTTTAAGAAAAAACCTGACCCTATCGGGTCGGATCGACTTGAAACTCGTTAGATTCAGATTTTTTTGTCATCCTTACGGCTAACCCATGTGAGATATTAAAATAAAAAAAAAGTACCTTATTTTCAAGTCACTTGTAGAAGAGCTCTAAAAAGTTGGGATAAAACACAAAAATTTAATATCTAAAAGAAAATAAAGACATTAAAAACGTTATCTGTTTGAGTAATAAGCCAACCAATTATAGTAGATAGGTTCCAAATCAATTGTTTAGTCCACTGTGAAGCCTAAATTATAGTAAAAGAAATTGTTGCAAGTGACTTAAAAAGAAGGTATACTTTTTCTTATTTTAATATCTTACATGGGTCAGTTGATAAGTTATAAAGGGCTAAAAATAAATATTTAAAATATTAAGTAATTTCTTTGTTTGGATAAGACTTCCAAGTTCCTTAAGAACATTAATGATGTTGGTCAATCTATTGTACATTTCTTTGGTACTCTCATTTGACTTTATTTTGAATAGATGGTTAAGTATGAGTAAGTCAACTTTTGATTCCTTAACTTAGCCATTTCCTTCATGGGTGGTGACTAGCTTACCCAAATCTCTTTGAGACTTTGACATTAGGATACATGGTTGAACTCATTTGGCTTCAATGAATAAAAAGAGTTTGTATGACCTTTGCATTGAGTTGAGCATTCTTCTAACCACACTCATCCCAATTATCTTCATCTTCAACCATTTTCAAATCACAGTGTGAGATTATCCTCCAAACATGATAATCATTTACTTGAATGATTATTTACACAAACTTGAATTCAAGAGAAAAGTTATAGAGAGAAAATTCTCAGAAGAGATTATTCCAGAAAATTTCTAGAGATATCTTTTTGATTTAAAACTTGATCCAAAAGTTTAAAGAAATTACAAAATTACCCTACTGGTAATTTTTGTGAAAAATTTTCTGATTCGAAGCGAGCCCACACTCGGTAGATGTGAGCTTAAGGATAGCGGAGAAGACTACTTGGTCAAAGTGCTTATCTTAGAGGAATCGAAAAGGTACACTCTTAATTAAGTGTTTATTACTTTAGATAACACAACCAATATCTTGTTTTGGAAAAAAAATTAAAACTTTGGTTTTTGCCTAAATTTATTTTCCACTGCGTTTTTCAAACCCGTTTTTCCAGCAATGTTTAGGTTTATGTACGAATACAAGCTGTCTTTTCGTACTATGATCCGGCCACCTAATACCGCTTAGTATTAGTTAAACATTTAGACAACCAATAAGCAACATTTGTTTCCATTTTGTTTTGCGTGCAAAACCATGTGAGGACAATTATACAAAGTATATTAATGTAATCAATGATTTTGTTTTATTAATCAACTTGTTCGAAAAAATTACAAGTGTATATTAACGAAAATACTACACTTAGGGCACTAGATCCAACAAAGAGGGGGTGAATTGAGATTTTAAAATATCTTCTCTAAAAGATAAGATAGGGTAGAGAAGCTTGCATAATCATTTTAGAGTGGTTTTGTCCCAATTTCCTACCTCCACTACCTTATATTTCCACTACTAATGACTACCCAATTCACTACTATGAATTGTTACCTTTCAAGAAAAATATATTACCTTTATAATCTCCCTTTTTTGCTAATGATTAGATAGAACCTTTCCCTCTAATTTTCCAAAGTTAAACTAGAACCTCTTTAGTTTTTGTAGCTCAACTAGAAACACTTCTAATTCACAATTGGTTAAGTGAAATTAACAAATATAATCTCTAAAAGGAAGTTTGGAAATTTTGGCTCAATAAAAACTTTAAAAAAAAAAGGTTTTACTATTGAGCACTAGAAATTATGTACAAGAGAATAATGAAAAATGAAAAACTAAGGTTCACATTTAGTCTTGTCATGATCAACAATGGAATTTCAATGTGGAAAATGACTTTCTACCCTCCTGGCTCATTAACAAGTTCAATCCACCTGGCATGAAGAGCATGACTTCAAAATTCGAGGCAACATATGTTGCATTAAAGGCCATAGCTGCTGGAGTTTAGCTGCCAAACAAGCTGATCGTGGTAGTTAATAAGAGAATGGTAGCATTACTGTATAAGGTAGTTTCATTTATTCTTGTTGATCTTAGTTTACTAATTTTCAATGAAATTGTGAAGTACACATAGAGCAAGAATACCATGCATATACTACCTTTCGCTTCACTCATCTATCAGATCTTGCTACAACAAAATAAATATATATTGGAGGAGGATGAGATTATTGAGCCTTTAGTACCTAAATTAAAGTATTCTTATAAGTGGAAGAGGGAGAAACATGCAACTACAAACACTGATGTTGGAGTGGTTTCATTGGAGAATGAAAATCATGTACTAGTTTTTTGTTTTAGTTGCAACTAGGTCACCATTTGGTGGGTTATTCATAAGACCAAACTTATGGAGAATTTGATAAAGACTTGGCCTATATTGACAAACAACTATGGCATTTAGAGAGCCAAATGAAGCTTATGAATAGGTAAAAATACTCGTTTTCTGTATTATAATGCATGATTTACTTACTCGTGATCTTTGAAGTTTTTTGCATTTTTGAACCAAAAAAAGGAGATGAATGAGTTTAGATTTAGGGAGTTAGGGGAGTAAGGAGTGTGGTGAATCTTGATGAGTTGATGATTTTGTTTTGCTGGTGATGATAAATGTGTTTTGGATTTTATTCTTTGTTTGTAATTAAATTGGTCTTGACTATTGCTATGATATTATGTTTGTAATTATTAATGATGTCTATTCTTTTTGTATTAATGGTTAATTTCACATTACTTTACATCGATGTCTGGATTATATTAAAGGGGAGTGTAACAGCCCAATTTTAATAGTGTCGGAACAGTGATTCGAGATCACTAAATTTGACGAAAAGTTAGAAAATTTTGTTAATCGATAATTATAAGTTAAGTGTGATTTTAGAAATATTTTAAAATTAGTGAATTTTGTGAATTGAAAGAATTAATTAGAAAAAAATTGGGCCAAAAACGAGGTATTGAGACCTCGAATTCATAAAGTGAGCCATAAATATTTCTAAAAATATTTATGGAATGTCATTAAGTTATTATTAAACTTTCGTTAGAAAATTTTAACGTTTGGGTAGGAAATTAAATGAAAAGGACTAATTTGAAATGAAAGTAAAAGTTAAATTATAGATTAAAAGAAATTATGAAGGACCAAAATGGTAATTATACCATTTTGTATAGTTGAGGCGGTATAACATAGAAAAATCTGAGATTTTTAAGGTATATTATTATATTATTATATTATATTATTATATATTATATTATATTACTATATATATACAAACAAAAAAAACAAAAGGAAGGGGGGAGAGAAACAGAAAAGAAACAGAGAGAATAGGCAAACGAAACAGAGAAGGAAAGAAGGAAGGAAAGAAAAGAAAGAAGAAATGGATAATTAAAAGTTTGAAGCTTGGAAGTTGATAGGTAAGTCAATTTAGCCCTTTTTACTTAATTTTGATGTTTTAGAAGCCTTGGAACAAGGTTTTGATGAAGCTAAGTTGTCATATTGAAAGTTTATGAGTTATCAAGTATAGTTTATGTTGAACAAAAATATGAATTAGGGACTTAATTGAATGAATTTCAATTTAGAATTGAAAAATGGATTTAATTGAGAAGTAAGATGTAAGTTTTATGCTGTAGGGATTAAATTGAGGAAAATATGCTAAAAAAATTTAGTAGTTAAATTTGAGTTTGGATGGAATTTGAATAGAAAAGAAGTATGAATTAAGTTAGGAAAGTAAGTAAACTTAATTAGGATTAAATTGTAAAATGAGTTATAAGAAAACAGTTTTGGGACAGCAGCAGTAAGGTAACTTTGAAAAATCACCAAAAATGGTAGAAATTGAATTAGAAGTTGAGTGAGATATTAAATTAAATATTATTGAGTCTATTTTCATATGAAAGAAATAGAGAAAGAAAATAAATTCTGTATTTTGAGATATTTAGATTTTGGTAAGACTGGTTCAGAGTGATTTTGAGATCCCCTTTTCTGACTTGGAAAAATCATCAAAAATTCTATAAAAATAATTTTGGAACATAATTTATATGGTTATATTCCTTAATGAGTCTAGTTTTATAAGAAATAAACTATAACATCATCTGAATTCTATATAAAAAGATAATTAATTTTTAGTGAAGAAGGGTCAGAACTGCCAGACAGCAGAACAGGGGTGACTTTAAAGAATAAACTGTACTAATTGGCTAAATCAAAAATTCTGAAAATTTTATGGCAAGAATATATGTGAGTTTAATTTCAGGAAAAATTAACGGTTCTTCATTTGGAGTTCTGTAGCTCTGGAAATAAATAATTTAGTGACTATAACTCAAATGGACAGTTTTGAATATACTTATGAGTAATTAATGAAATTATTGATAATGTTATTTATAGCATGTTATATACATTAAGGATGTGGAATGGAGAGGAGGAGGAGGAAAATATGTATGAATATTCAGCTAGCATGGCTAATTTGTAATGTTTTAGACTCAGGGACTAAATTGAATAAAAGTAAAACTTTATGATTAATTTTGTAAAAATGTAGAAATGACCAATTTGCATGAAATAGATTATTTTTTTATTTAAAATTGCAAAATTTAATGAAATTATTAATTTAGATTAAGATCGATTGAAAAATCAATGAAAATAGAAAATTTCCAAAGTGCCCCTGAATCTTGATATTTCTGCAAATTTAACCAGGTAAGTTTGTGTAACTTAATTATGTGATATAAGGAAATATAAGTTGATGGTAAGTGAAATATTGATATGATGAATTAACTATTTTATGTTTATGAAGAAACGGCAAGTGAATGATATTTATCATGACATGTAAATATGTGATTATCTTTAATATGTTAATACAAGGTAATTAAGTATGATGAAACGAGTAATAGATTCAAGTAAGACATGTCGATAAAAATAAATATATTTAAGGGACAATATGTTTGATTTTGATTGATTTCAAATATAAATGCTAGATGAAATAAAATGTCTGATAAATAAATTTGTAATTCCGGTAATGCCTCGTACCCTATTCTGGCGTTGAATACGGGTAAGGGATGTTACAGGGAGTCTACGTTTATGATCACATTTATCTTATTAGGGTTAATTACTTTTTGGTTTTGGTCAAAAATGCCAAAGGGGTAGATTGTTAATGCAGTTTCACTATCCAAATGCAACTCTAGAGGCAAACTTAACTTGGATTTGGCTTGCTAAGTAACTTGACATATATGTGTTGCCATTTTTTTGAACGAAAACTTTGGACTCTTTAAAACATATCTTTGAGGATTTTAGTAGTTGTTTATTGAAGTAAAATGTGAAGAAAATCAAGTGGAGCAAGCACTCTTTGAGGACTTCCAATGTTATCAACTTTCCTTAATTGAAGATATCTGTTTTTCTAATAAGACTATTATTAGAAGATCTTTATTATTTGACTCCTTATTGAAGATTTACTTGAACTAAATTCAAAGTGAACAAAGTTCACATTGATTGTAGTTTTGACAATCCAATATATGTCTATTTAAGAGAAGGCTTGTTGGTAGTTCATGTACGAGATTGTGAGTACTTATTTTGTTTGTTGTAAGGAATTTATTTTAGTGCAAAATTGTTGTAAACAAATTGTTCTTTCTATCCAGTTTGCAACTAAGCTTTTTTTTTTTTTTTGTAGGGGAGGGGGGAGAAGTCTTAGCGGGGAGAGTGATCTAGATAATGTATGGGAGTGATGTTGTAATTTGGTGAGTGAGTTTAACTTAAATCATATATTATATTTCAGATTGATAGTGTACTACTCTTTAGATAAAACCTTGAAAATATATGAAGTTTTTGAATTGTGTAACCAATTTTTATATTCATCTCAAATTTTTATCATGTTAGTAATACCATTTGCATTTAAATGTTCAACTAAAAAGCAAAATCAACCAACTTTCGATATCTTCTTCACATTCATTGAGGCTGCAGTCTAGTGAAGTGAAAGATTAGTGAACAACAAATTTGTATATATGGCTAAAATCTAGGCATAATGGTTTATTTGACTTTTTAACTTTACAAAAAAATCATTTAAATTGTTCTTTTAATTCGCTTCTTTTAGTTCTTGTTTTTTTGAAATAATAATCGACAGCCTTTATTGAAAAAAAAATAACAAAACAAAACATAATTGGGCCTTCCGGTATGAATAACCATTAGGCTTTAGTCTAAACCCAAATTTGAAAACCGACAGAAACATCTAGATACCTAAAATGAATCAGTTTTATGAAAAAGAAATTAGGGTAATAATTGCTATGGAAAAAAGGAAACTAGGGTAATTAATGCTGCCGATTCACATATAGCTGGATGGCATTCACTCTTATCTTTTCTTTTTCGGTATTACCAACTGCATCAGACGATAGCCTCCCAATTTCTTACATGCTATATGTTCATCTTCTTCCTTCGCTATTCCCATCTTAGTCTGGCCTCTGTCTCCATCTTCCTTCCGGGCTTGCTTAGGGAGAATGACTTTCGACTCTTCTCAGGTACGTTGCTGCATCTCTTTTCATCTCTGCATCTGCTGCTTTGTGAGCCACAACATTTTCATTTCTGTGAATAAATTGAAATCTGATATCTTGAAAATGCTTTGCTTCTTCTTGAATGTCACTAATAATGGCACTAATAACAGACTTGTCTTTTTCACTTGTTTTGCATTTCTGTATCACCGCTCGCGAATCTCCTTTGATTGTGACTGAGTTGATCCCCATTGAGATACCTAGTCTGACCGCGTGAAGCCCAGCATACGCTTCTGCTGCAAAAGAGGAAGGGACATTTAAGTTTAATACTGTCTTTGTGTTTATTATTTCGCCCGATCTGTCAAGAACCACCAGACCAGCCATCGATTTGGCTTCTCTACTCCTAAAGGCCGCATCGAAATATATTGTTGTCCCTGAAGGTGGATCTTACGGTTCTGTACCCCTGCATGTATTTAAGGTACTCTTTTTTCCTTCTATACCCTCAACCTCAGCCAAATATCTTCGAACTTTTGATGCTAGATCCCTTACTGATTCTGATTTTCCTTCGTGTATGAGCCTATTCCTCGACCCTCACATGAGCCAGATTGTGCAACAAAACACTCGACTTCGTTTGTAATTGCTGTTCATGAACACCCATGTGAGCCAATCTCCAAAGTTCTGAGTCGTCTGATCACTGATCCAGGAAATGTCTAACAACTGCCATATCTCTCTTGTAGCATGGCAAAGGTGAAACACATGGTCAATATCATCTTCTCTATTTCTGCATCTGGGACAAACAGTGCTGTCTGCTATTCTTTTTTATCTTAGATTGATTAGGGTAGGCAAGTAATTCCATGAAGCTTTCCAGATTGTAATTAAAATCTTTGATGGGAGCTGAACATTTCAGAGCTTTTTGTAAAAAAAATTTAGATCGGTCTGTATTAATAATTGACTAGGATCCAGATTAACACTCTGTAATAGTTTATAAACACTTCTAACCGAGAATTCACCAGAAAGCTCCTCCTTTCAAATCTGACAGCCCTCTCCTGGATTTGTCGCCAACGGGATTTGTAGAATCTTTTGTACAGTATCCACCGAGAAGGTAGAATTTACCAACTCTGTTTTCCACATTTTGTTAGAAGCATCAATTAATTCAGACACTAACTCGATTTGATTGTTGTTTCTGTCTCTGCTTTCTTCCATCGCCTATCCTGGTATCCATTTGTCTATACTCGAATTCTTGTCCCCCGCCCCACTCTCCAGCCTAATCCGCTATGAAGCAGACTCTTGGCCTCCCAAATACTTCTCTAGGTAAGTGAAGGTGAGTTACCTAACTGGGCACTAAAAAAATCTGAATGTGGATAATACTTTGCTTTAAGAACTCTCGCCAATAAAGAATTAGGATAACAAAACAATCGCCACCCCTATTTAGCAAGTATAGCGATATTAAATTGGCTCATGTTGCGAAAACCAAGACCACCACAATCCTTTAAAATGCATAGCTTTTTCTATGTACACCAATGAATGCCCTTTTTCCCTGCCCTTTTTGCCACCAGAATTTGGCCATAATATTTTCAAAATCATCACACAATGACTTAGGTAACAAAAAGCATGCCATCGAATAAGTTGGAATGGCTTGCAAAATAGATTTAATAAAAACTTATCTCCCTCCCTGAGATAAATGCCGAATGCTTCATTGATTTATTTGTTGCTTCATTCGATCTTTCAATACTTGGAACGATTCCTTCTTCCTCCTCCCCACCATGTTGGGTAATCCTAAATAATGCTCTGGATCAGTTGGACATCTGACACCTAAAATTCTGCCCACCAAGTTTCTGTCAGAATCTGAAGTATTCCTACTAAAAACACAGTTGATTTTTCAAAATTTACGCATTGCCACGAACACCTCCTGTAATTTCTCAGTATCTCTTTTAAGACTGTAGCTCCCATTTCAGATGCCTCACTAAACAAAATACAATCATTTACAAATAATAAGTGTGAAACTTGCGGCCCACTCCTACTGGCTTTAACCCCTCTTAACATCCCTTCTTGCATTGCTAGACGCATGAGGCTAGATAAACCCTCCCCACACAAAAGAAATATGAATGGGCTGAGCGGATCTCCTTGTCGTAAGCCTCTTTCTGGGTGAAAAAATCTCCTTTGCAACCATTTACAATCACTGAATACCTGACAGAGTTTAAACACTTCATGATAGTTGCTACCCAACTGGAAGCAAAACCCATTCGAATCATAACATCTTCAACAAATTTCCACTCAACTCTATCATAGGCTTTGCTCATATCAAGCTTCACAGCCATAAATCCTTTCCTACCCGTTCTTTTCTGTTTCAATGTATAAAGGAGTTTATAGGCGAGCACTACATTATCTAAAATCAACCTTCCAGGAACAAACGCACTCTGAGCCATATCAATGCATTTTCCAATAACCCCTCTTAGCCTATTTGTGATGGCTTTCGCCATGATTTTATATAAGACATTACAAAGACTTATCATATTAACAGGATTTACAACTTTTGGAATAAGAACTATGTTTGTAGCGTTTACCTGTTTAAAATCTTTCCCTTTATTCAGATTTTGTAGACAAAATTTGCTAACTGCATCACCCACAACGTGCCAACATTTTTGGTAAAATAATGCCGGCAATCCATCTTCCCCCGGAGCTTTAGTAGGCCCCATTTCAAATGTTGCTAATCTAATCTCTTCCTTTGTGAACGGCTTCAAAAGTTGATGATTATCCTCCTTTGTTATACAATTCGCGATTCCTGACAACAATTGCTTACTTCTTCCCCTTTCTTCAAATCTAAACAGCTTTTGAAAATAAACTCTCGCAATATCCGCAATGTCTTGACTGATTTCTGTTTCTCTTCCACTCTTATCTTGCATTTTGTGAATCCTGTTCCTTCGTCTTCGCTGTGTGGCTTGACAATGGAAAAAAGCAGTATTTCGGTCCCCATATTTTAGCCAATTTATGCGCGCTCTTTGTTCCTAATACTGTTCGTCCTTGTCAATTTCCAAATTCAATTGAACTTTAGTATCAATCAACTCACCCAGATTGTTGTCATCTCTCTCTGCATCTAGAAGATCTGCTAATCTGTCGGTTAAAAAAGCTTTTCTCTTCTTTCGGTCATCTTGTATTTGCCTAGCCCATTTTCTCAAACCAGTTTTTAACGCATCTAATTTCATCAACAAGTTGCCTGAAGATGAGTCCCAAATATTCTTAACTTCCTCTTCAAATGTTTCCTCCATCATCCACCAAGCTTTAAATCTGAAAGTCATCTCCCTTGCTTTAAGATCTATCCTTTCCGTGTTCACTAAAAGTGGGAATAATCAGAAAAAGAATGACTTAAGTGTTGAATAGAAACTTTAGGAAACCATGCCGCTCAATTTTGATTAGCAACTCCTCTGTCGAGTCGCTCTCGAATGTTTGTCTCCAGTAAATTTCCTCTTTCCCATGTGAACCATCTCCCCCAAAAACCCATATCCATTAGACCACATTCTGTAATTACCTTCCGGAATGCCTCCATTCTTCTTTCATCTCTAGGAATCCCTCCTTTTTTCTCGAACTCGTACATGATCTCATTGAAATCTCCACAAACTAACTATAGGACCCTCTCATCTGTGCATAAGTTCTTCAAATCAGCCCACAAATTAATCCTATCATGTTCATATGGAGATCCATAAAAACCAGTAAACTTCCATTTTCCCCTTGAGTCATTCTCATCAATCTCCACATCGATGTATCTTCTTGAAAACTGTCGAAGCTTTACACTCACATCCTGCTTCCATACCAAGCATAATCCACCTCTTGTACCCTCTGGGTCAACCTCAATCCCATTTGCATATCCACAACTGAAACGAATTCTTTCCATTTTACTCTTTCTAACTTTTGTCTCCATAAAGAAGACCACTTGAGGGTTTTGTACCTTCAGCGTATGCCGAAGTCTACTAACTGCTTGTGGACCCCCCAATCCACGAACATTCTAGCTTAACAGTTTCATTGCGACCGGTCGGCTTGCCTCTTAGCAGTCGCCGATATAAAGTGGGTACCTTCCGAATCCCTTCTATTTCTCCCTATCAGATTATTCTCCTTTTCTAAAACTGTCCTCCCCTCCATCTCCCCTCTTGCTCGCTTTTTACCTTCCTCACCCATTAAGACCTCATCTTCCAGATCGTGATCCATATCAGAAAACTTTGCATCCAAATTTTGAATGACCCCTACAGTGGTTCCCAATATCTTTCGACCATTCAAATTGAACCCCAAGACTGGACCAACTGACTTTCCATAGCTCCCTGTTTTATTCTCCTTAGTCCAAGCTCTATTTCTATTTGTGTGAGAACCTTTAGCATCATTTTTCCACTTCCCATCCTCCTCATCTCTCAGCCATACATTATTTGGTATTACCACCCTCCGTGGTTGAGCCCTAATGATAAATCCCATCCCATCTCATTAACTTCCACCCCTAACATCATTTTTGCTTCACAAAAAGAATCATTATGACCCAACCGACCACAGAAGAAACAAAACAGAGACAATCTTTCATAACGAAACTTGACATATGTGCTATTCCCGCAAAATGAGATTTGTTTTCTCCTCTTCAGCGGACGTCTTACATCAATCCCGACTCTTATCCGCATGTAGTTCATATTTTCCTTACCTAAATTTTTCTCATCGTATTCCACAAATTCTCCTATAAAATTTCCCAATTGAATTGCCAAGTTCTCTGAAAATAAACCAATGGGAATTTCATGTATTTGAACCCAAAAAGGTGCCATAAACAAATGGCTACTTAGCGGATCTTCCCCCCACTGCAACTTGTGTAAAATTAACAGGTGATTATTAAACGTCCATGGGGAACCTTTCATCACCCTATCTAGATCCATGATGTGATAAAATTGAAACAGATACCTTTCTCACCCAGATCCCGAATATTCACCCCTTTAACAGAATGCCATAGATTTGCCATAGTGTTTTTCATAGCAGGAAAATGAATAACACTAGCAGTTAAAAAACACCCTACTAACCTGAAAACTTCTTCTCTCCCTTCGTCGCTCTGCTCGACTTGGATCTATAAAATTTCATCCTCTTCAGCGGTAGACAAATCTTGCTAACTCTTCTTCCATTTCTTACAGGTAAAACTCGCTGGAGAAATCAAGATCTAATGAAGCCTTTAATCTCTTTCCGCCACAAAAATAAAAAAGAACAAACAAGAAAAACCCTAGAAAAAATAGCGTTCTAAGAAGCATACTAGAGACGTGCCAGAGAGGGCAGACATTGTACAAATGATATCAATTAATTAATGCTTCTTTTAGTTCTTAAGCTTGTACTATTTATATCACCCAAAAATGGATGGAAAAGTTAACGTTGCTGACATGGCATACACGTAGATTGCCATGTGGATGCCCCATAAGAAATTAATTAATTTTTTAAAATTTTTAAAAATTCAAAAAATAAAGTTATTTAAAAAATATTAAAAATATTAAAAAATAAATAATTTTAATTTTTTAAAAATTAGTTAATTACTAACGTAGCATACATGTGGATTGCCACGTGGATATCATTTCAGCAAAGTTAATAGACATTAGCTTTTCCATCCATTTTGAGGTGATATGACAAGCAATTCGAATTCAATGATTAAAAAGGATGAAACATTAAATAATAATTAAAATAACTATTTTTATATAAAATTAGAAGGTCAAATAAATTATTATGTCGAAGAATAATGTAAACTTAAATTAATTAAAACACCTTTTATATTCTATAATAATATGATACACAGAACCAAAAAATTAGCATACAAATAGAACTGCCGTTCCATTGATCTCCATCTTTCAGTGTTTTTTTTTTTTAATGATTTACGTATATATAATATTTACTACCATAATATATAATTGTACATGTTTGTACCCAAACACACAGTGAAGAGAGAATATATATAATATTTGAGGGAAGGAAACATTGAACAACAAAATAATACTTAACAACATTAATTGGAGGGCTAGAGGAATCTTGCATTCTCTCTCTGAAGCATCATGTAATACTAACAGCAATACTAATAACTTAAAGAAGAAGGCGACAAATAAGCCAATAAAAGAATCTTGTTTTTATAAAATGAGTTGAAAACCTTGTTGGAAAGACAATAAGTGTAAACTAAAACTAAAACTAAAGAGGGAGGAGGGAGAACCGATAAGGGCATTGTTTTCGAGAATAATATGGAAAATAAATTATTTGCCGGAATAATATTTCAAATTGACATTTATTTTGTCAAAATCAAGCATGTCAGTATTGTAAACTTAAATCCACAATCAATAATTGATATGTTGATTTGGGATTTTTATGCACAGTCCAAATATTATTGCAAAAAAACTAAATAGAAAAATCGCCCTATTCTTTTCCTGCACTTTCCATGTCTGATTTATTGGGCAATCTTGAGTTAAATAATAAATGTTAATATTAGTTTGAATGGTGCAAAACATGCTTTGGGGTGAAGCAGAAAATGAAAGAGGGCCACAACGTGAGCCATTTTCAATATTTATTCAACACATTATCATATATGAATTCCTGAAAACTTTAAATGAAAAGAAGCAGGTAACATAACACAAGATTCTTAATATTTATGTTGTAAAAAGATAGTATAGGAAAATGGATTTGAAATAAAAACCAGAGAAGCAGGTTATTGGTAATTGGAGCTCTTCCAAATACAACACTGCCCTTCCTAATTCGAACAAGCTTAGCAGCAAAGCCATGTTGACCTGGATAATATGTCAACCCTCTTACTGCACTTGAATTCAACAGCTCTTTGGGCTTTAGCTTTACAAAATCAGCTACTATTGAATTCACCCCATTAAAACCTTGAAATTTATACCTCCATCAGATCTCTATTATTTCTTTTATATATATATATGTATATATATATATATATATTATACTTATATAATTGTTAAGGGGAAAAATACATTGGCTCTCGTTGAAACTGCCATCAAGCAGATGAACAGAAGAAGTAAACCGCACACTTATTCCGGTCCTTGATTCGCGTGGGGAAAGTGCAAGGAAAAGAAAGGGAAAATTTCTATTTACTACTTTTACACTTTTTCTTTTGCAATAATATCTGGATTATGTATGGGTACACCAAATTGACATGTCGGTTTAAGTTTACGATACTACATGTCTTATTCATTGTCACCCCAAATTGTTAGCCGCCATGTTAATTTGGGCTTTCCATGAACAATTCATATTATTTTCGTAAATAAATTTTCTTTTCATATTAGTCTAAAAAAACAAAAGCCATTGAGAAGGGATGCAGACTTAGGGAGGATGATGACAGGATAATACATGTGGAATTGTATCAGCCTGCGTATCTTTTATCTCTCTCTATATTTGCATAATTGGTAAAAGTACTATGAATGTTTTTGTATTAGGAGTCAAATTGTATTTTATCTCATTTACTTGAAAAAATGAGCAAATTAATCTTTGTATGTTAGATCGAAAAGAGAATTGGTCTTTTTGTTAAGAATTTTATATATTTTTACTGTTAAAAATTGTTCCCTATACGTTAACATGAAATACACGTGACACGTGACACGTCACATGTTACTTTTTAGTTATTTTATCATCCACGCTAATTTTTAACAGTACACATGTATAAAATTTTGAACAGCCTTTTTAATCTAATATATAAAGGCTAAGTAAAACAAAATTATAAATTGAATTCTAATAGAGGAATTCCATCCTACTTTTACCCTGTATAATTTGTATAATGAATGGTATGATGAAAACCCATGTTTTGTTTGTTTGTTTATTTATGTCACGTCTTTCTATCTCATACAATATGATATCATATGAGTGCAGGGCAAAGGCAAATTGGCAATTCAGTATATTCAAGTGGTGGGTGTGGGGTGTCTATTCTTTAAATCTTGTATTCAATTCAATATTGTCTAGGTTCTGGATTGGATGTCACTCTCTCTGCACTGTTCAACCTGTCTGCTGACGTCCTTTTGTCTTTTCCTTTTCTTCTAATTTTTAATTAAATTTCCTCCATATTTATATCTGCATTGCACGCACGTCGTCTTACAGGCCTGAAAACTCTTTACTTAACAAAAATAGATTCCCACAGTCATTAAGGCCCTCCTCAACGAGCTAGATGGAGGTCCAATATAAACTATGGAGGAACATTGTAGCCCATATAAAAGGGGTCTTTTGGACCAATATGAATCGGCCTTAGCATTCAATTCGGCTATGTCAACCATCAGGGGCCCAAAACAAATGGGATATGAAGAGGAATCTCCATCCCATCCCATCCCATCCCATTTATTATATAGGCTAGGGGTGAGCAAAACTCGATTCGACTCGAAAAAATCGAAAAAAAATTCGAATTTCGAGTTAAACGAATCGAGTTATTCGAGTTAATCGAGTTAATCGAGTTATTCGAGTCAATTCGAATTTTTTTTCGAATTTCGAGTTCGAATCGAGTTGAGTTTTCGAATTCGAATAACTCGAATAATTCGAATATCAAACTATAATATTTTACATTTTTACCCCAGACTCCCAAACCTTTTTACTTTTCCCTCAAAATTTTACTCCTTCCCACTTTCCCTCCAGAACTTTTACTTCCCTCCCATCCCAACCCCCCAATCTACCCAAAATCCATTTCCCACCAAAATTTTACTCTCTCATTTACTTTTTCTCAAAATTTTACTTCCAAAAACCCTCAAAACTTTTTATTTTCCCCCAAAATTTTTACTCCCTTCCACTTTTTCCCTAAAACTTTAACTCCCTTCCCATCTCACCTCCCATCTACCCCAAACCCATCCCCCCTCCAATTTTTTTTTAATATTTTCCCTTCAAATTGTTACTCCCCCTATTTATTTTCCCTCAAACTTTTATTCTCCAAAACTTTTTATTTTCCCCACCCTTTACTCTCAAATAAAAAATCAAAATTATCCAAAAAATCACTAAACATAAATAGTAATAATTTTATTTATATCTACTATTTATATTATTAAATTAAATTTCACATTTTATATTATTTATATTATTGAATTGTTTAGTCATATTGAATAATATTAAAATTGAATTATTAATTACGCCATAAAATATTTTTGTTAAAATTTTATATTGATATCAATTTCACATTTTATCTTTAAAATAACTTTTATTAAAAATCACATTTTTATATTTAATATATTTTTTAATTCCAAAATACATAGTGACAAGAATCTGAAGATAATTGAAAAAACTAAACAAGAAAAGAAGCCAACCCGTATATAAAAGATTAATAAATAAATTATTTGGTGATGAAAGTTAATAAAAAATTTTGGTTAAGGTGGACAAATTTTATTACAATGGGGGACAATGGTTATAAGGACCCAAAATTATTTTTTAAAATTTAATTCGAACAAATATATTCTATTCGATTCGATTCGAATTCCATCTCACTCGACTCGATTCGAAAAAATTTCAAATCAAATTAGGATGATAAAATATGATTCGTCAACTCGTTTAACTCGAAATTTTTTCATTCGATTCGATTCGATTCGATCGAATGCTCACCCCTAATATAGACTAGTCGAGATATTATTCCGACGAGTAACGATGACGTTGGGATTTTTATCAAAATAATATTCAAATAGAAATTATTTTTCAAAATTATTTACTAAAACAACGAGTTTTCTATAATATCCACTTGTCTCGTCTATTTAGCGTGCGAAATCAATCCAAAAATCCTATACCTCGGAATTTGAAAAATTTTTAAAAGGTAAATTATAATACAATCATTTAATTTTTAAAAATTACATGATAATTATTAATATTATCAAATTTTATATTTTTGTCATTCGATATTTTACTTTTGTTAAAAAAGTATCATTGCACCTTGTTAATTTAATCCCTGAGCTATAATTTAAAAAATTATTTTGATATTTTTGAACTTTTTTTAACATTAATTGTAAAAAAAATAAAAATCTTTTAAAAAAATAAACTAATATTTTTTGCAAATTTTAATTATATAAAAATATTAAAAATTTTAAACTAAATTCCATTTGTTTTCCACCGTTGATGAACACCTTCAATCACATCAACAACTTATTGTTGTTTTACTAGAAATTATTTTGTAAATTTTGTTTTATTTTATTTTTTTTCCTCAAAGCCCTAAAAGCCCTAGCAAAATACGTCTTAATACAAGATTTACATTTCACTATTAGAACAATTGTTGCTGCTCGAGTTTTTAAGAAATAAAATCTAGGCTTGCAATATTGCTTTCATTATTGAGAATCATAAAAATTTCTACCATCAATAGCCTATATCAGAATGATTTTTTAATTTTCAAGTTTTTAAATTTTTGTTACAATTATTGTTAAGAAAATTTTAAAAAAATATCAAAATAAATTTTTAACTTTAGCTCAAACACCAAATTAACTATTAACCCTTTGAATTAAGGTGTAATATTAATTTTTTAATAAAAGTTAATAACTTAGTAACAAAAATATAACAATTTAATAATATTAATGACTATTATATAACTTTTAAAAATTGAATGATTGAAATATAATTTTAAAATAAAATTTAATGATAAATAATGTAATTTACCTTTTTTTAATGGGTGTTACCTATGACACCCAATTGATTTAACCAAAAAAAAAATATTTGTTAAAAGGGTGTCACCTACTTGACATACAACATCCCACTACCCATTTTTTCCTTCAGTTTTATTTTTTGTATTTTTTTTTCATTTTTTGTCAAATTAACAAGGTATTGTATGTCAAAAGTGCAACACCGTTTTTAAAAATATATTTTAAAATTTTACAGTTATGGAATAATGATGGAGTAGCTTTGGAGTTAGAAGTGTTTGTGAGATAGGCGACATCATTTTTTACAGTAGAAAATGTACTATTTTGGTAAATAATGTTGAATTTATTGTAATGACTCAAAATTCACGGGCATCGGAAAAGTGCAATATCGGGCTTCTGTCTTAGTAAACCGAATTAGGGTGGATTTGGATGGGCGATTGAGTGCGGTGCGGTGCTTTTGGCTTACTTTTTGTCTCACGCTACAATATCGCTACAGTATCTAATATCACCGCCACCACTGTTTTTACACTAACCGCAAGTAAACGCACCGCTCATCCAAACCCACCCTTAGTAAATATTATTAGAAATATTTATGAGTCTAGTGGTGTGTCTAATTAGGTTTTTATTAAGTGAATTTAGCTTAATTTAGAGTAATTAGTAAAAAGAACTAAATTGAATAAAGGGTAAAAGTTTAATTATAGATTAAAATAAAATAAAGGGGATTAAATAGGCAATTATGCCTATTTCATTAGGTGAGTGGCAATATTATATATTAAATAATAATAATAATTAATTATTATTATGGTTTTATATTAAATTATTATTATTATTATTAAATAAATTAAAATAGTGAAAAATGTATGGTAATGATAATAAACATGTGTAAAATACATGAAATATACTTGTAATATATTTGTATATTTTCTTAAATAATAAGTAAAAGATATTTATAAATTATTATTATATTATGAAATAAAATGAATAAAGACAAGTGTAAGGTGATGATAAAATACATGTGTGTTAATTAAAATATGTACATTTGTAATATATGTATTTAATTTACTTATTATTTAAGTAATAGATATTTGTTATAATTATATATTATATTATTATTAAGTTAATAAACAAATATAATATAAAGAAAGTAAATAAAACAAATGTTAAAAAGAAACAAAGCATAAAAGAAATCGAAAGCTCAAAAGAAAAGGGAGAAAGAAAAGAAAAAAAGGAAAAACTAGGGTTTTGATGCTTACATCTTATTTTGGTAAGTCAATGAAGTCATTTTCTTTTAATTTTGATGCTTTAGAAGCTTTAGAACAAAGTTTTGTTGAAATTAAGTTGAAGTTTTGGAAGTTCTTAGGTTTTTGAACATAATTCATGTTGAACAAAATGATGAATTAGGGGTTTAATTGATAGAATTTCTAGTTAGAATTGATAGAGGAATTAAATTGTAAAAGAAGCTATAAGTTTTGTGTTAGAGGGACTAAATTGAAAGAAATTTGGATTTAGGGTTTTTAATATGAACATTGGATAGTTAAGTTGAATATGGCAAGAGATTAAGTAGAAATGAAGTGTGAATTGAGTTAGAAAAGTAAATGAGTTTAGTTAGGACCAAATTGAAATTAAGATAGAAATTTAATAGAAATTTAATTATTTAATATATATTGGTGTTGTATTAATAGTGAAAAAAATTATTTTAATATTTTGTAGCTGATAAAAAACTCGAGGCATCGACACAGAAAGGAAAAGAGAAGATCATCTAGGAGTAATCGTAAATTTCGGGTTTGTATTACTATAATTCAAACTACTGTTTTAGTTAATGTTATATTTAAATTCCTATATATGGTAAGTAAATTATAAGGTAAGTATTACTATTGACATGAATGAAATTGAAATAAAGTATGAATATGTTTGAGTATTTAAATCGTTTATTGATTAGAAAGTGGAAAATGTATTAAATTGAATTGTGATTAAATTGAAAGGTGTGTTTCGAATTGAAAGGAGATTGAATTGAGAAATGATTTGAATACCCTATTAACTAGTCGGGCTGAGTCAGATATAGTTGGCATGCCATAAGATTTGGAAGAGTTCAAGGGACTTTTCGGCTTGGCCGAGGAGATACTGATGTTACTTTATTTCTTCGAATTATCTGAAGAGGCATTTAATGCCTTTCTGGTGTGTTTGGGAGGATTATTTATTCTGGTGTGTTTGGTTGGAATCCGTGTATCTGTCAAAGTCCGAGTCTTGTTAATAGGGGTAATTAAATGAAAAAGAAAATAAATAAATCATGATTTGAATGAGTTGATGGAAGAAATGAGATAGTGAAATTATGAATCGAAATGTGAAGTGAGAATGAGATATGAGATTTGAAAGCATAAACTTAAGGTTCATGAATTGATCAAAAATGCAAATTGTTGATATATGATATCTCTTGATAGACTATTATAAATGAGATATTAAATTGATTGTAAAATTTGTTCTTATGATTTTCTAAATTACAAGTTGATGTTATAATTTATTAATGTTATATAATTTGAATTATGGTAATACCACTGAGTATAGACATACTCAGCGTACGGTTGTTTCCGTGAGCAGGTCAGTAGAAGTCAAAGGTCTCGATTCAGCATCCAGATCAGTCCCGACTTCAGCACAACATCGCTGATGTACTTTTCCTTTTGGTAAATGTGGCATGTACCTAGGTTATTTACATGGGTCATATGATTTTGATTATAAAGTATGGATGGTTTGTAATGTTTTGAACTTATTCTAAGTGAAATGGTAAAGAGTATACTATAAAATTTGGTATTAAGTTTGAAGGGAAAATGAATGAAGTTATTAGTAAACTTTGAATGATATTATGAATGTTTAATTATTAAATTATTGTATTAATGAATTGGTTATGATTTAGGTGTATTTGAGTATAAATTATTTTGGTTTTGGTTTGGTTGTGGTTTGAAATTGCAGGGAAGGTTAGATGTTTATAAATGGGTTATATTGAGCTAAAAAAAATTTACGAAAAATTTTCGAAGCACCCGATCAAGTCTCGATTCACTTTTAATTCGTATTTTGGGCCTCAAGAGTCCAGGAAAGGGACTTAATGAATGTATTAATTATAAATATTAATTAATTGTATAATATTTGTAAGTTGTCTGTAATGTCCGGTAATGCTTCGTAAGCATGTTCCGGCGATGATTTAGGGTTAGGGGTGTTACAGTTATTGGTATCAGAGCTATTTAGGTTTAGCCGATTCTCGGGCTAAATCAAGCTCGGAAATAAGTTTAAAGGTACATGCCACTATTGAGTCAAAACTGAGTCGGGATTTGGATGCTGACCTATTTGTTTATTTCTATTTCATAGATTAAAAATCTCAGATGAACGAATAGATGATACTAATCAAGAGATGTATACCGGAGATGAAGAATCGTACGGATTAGATGAAACTGAATCAGTAACACATAGTGTAAACTCGATAAGAAATCAACCTTCTAATGTAGATAGAAGAAATGATAGAGATAGAGATGATTTTCACTTATTACGAGTCATTGCTGATGCCTTACAAAGAGTAGTGAGGATTGTTCCTACTACAACATCCGTACCTACTCAGAGACGGGCCCCGATAAAAAAACTAAGAAAATACGGTGCCACTGAATTCGTGGGTCTGAAAGGAGTCGATCCATCAGCAGCAGAGAACTAGATGGAATCAACTAAAAGAGTTTTGCAACAATTGGAGTACCCCCTGAGAATGTTTGATATGTGTTGTTTCTCTACTGCAAGGTGAGGCATATTTATGATGGGAATATGTAATACGACATTTTCCTATAGAACAGGTAACATGGGAATTATTTCAGAAAGAATTCCAGAAGGAATATGTCTGGGAAATATTTAGTGAAGACAAAAAGCAAGAATTCCTAATGTTGAAACAAGGTGACTTATCAGTGGTAGATTATGAACGGGATTTTTCTAGACTTAGCCGATATGATTCAGAGTTTATACCGACAGAGGCTGATAGTTGAAAGCGATTCTTATGGGGCTTACGAGATGAAATCAGAGTACAACTAGTATCATATCGAATCACAGAATTTGTGGACTTGGTTGAGAGAGCAAAGATGGTAGAGTAGATTTTGGGTCTGGATAAAAAGTCAGAAATAATAAGATCGACCGGGAAACGATTGAAACCACTAGTTCAAATCTTCTACCAAAAAAATTCAAAGAATCCATAGGTGGTTGGAGGCCGAGTTTTAGATCGGATCGAAATGATAGAAGCCGAGGAAAGCAGACTATGGTTTCTACTGGCAATGCAAAAGAGCCTTCACGAAACATTGATATTCTTGAATGCGAGCATTATAGGAAAAAACATCTAGGTGAATGTTGGAAAATAACCAGACGATGCTTTCGATGTGGGTCCAGAGATCATTTCATCAGAGACTGCCCGAAAGGAGAAAATACTGCACCTGCAGCATCACAGAGATCAGTGTTTACTGCTCGAGGCAGAGGTTCGAGCAGAGGTAGTTCTATATCCGGAGGTGGAGGCGTACGAAGGGGCAGTGATATAGTTATACAGCACTTTAATTGATCTGGGTTCATCACATTCATATATTAATTCAAAACTGGTTGAGTCGGGAAAGTTCAAGTCTGATATGTCTAGAGTTTTAAAAGAAGTGTCTAGCCTTTTGGGACAAGCTGTGTTTGTGGACCGAGTGTGCCGAAGATGGCTATTGATAATAGATGATAAAATGTTTCCCGTTGATTTGTTAATTATGCCTTTCAGTGACTTTGATGTAATCTTGGGCATGGATTGGTTGTCTGAACATGGGGTGGTATTGGATTGTTATAAAAAGAGATTCAGTATTTAGACAGAAGATGGGGACAACATTGAGGTAAATGGCATCCGTACCAATGGCTTGACACGTATCATTTCGGCGATAAAAGTTAACAAATTGCTTCAGCAGGGTTGTACAACATATCTAACTTATGTCATTAATTCAAATTCGGTTGGTAGTCAATGCAGCAAGATCAGAACTGTATGTGAGTTTCCATATGTATTCCCTGAAGAATTAAAGGGTCTGCCACCAGATAGGGATGTTGAATTTGTGATTGAGGTTTATTCGGGTACAACTCCAATCTCTATACCTCCGTACCAAATGCCGCCTATCGAATTAAAGAAATTGAAGGTATAGTTATAGAAGTGATGATCAAGAATCGGTATCCGTTACCCCGTATAGATGATTTGTTTGATCAGTTAAAGGGAGCTTCGGCATTTTCGAAGATTGACTTGAGGTCCGGGTATTATCAGCTAAAAGTAAAAGAAAGTGATATGCCAAAGACTGCATTCCGTGCTCGGTATGGCAATTATGAATTTTTGGTGATGCCGTTCGGGTTGACTAATGCCCCAGCTGCTTTCATGGATCTGATGAATCACATTTTTCAGCCGTATTTAGATCAGTTTGTTGTGGCCTTCATTGAT
This sequence comes from Gossypium australe, assembly GCA_005393395.2. Taxonomy (NCBI): domain Eukaryota; kingdom Viridiplantae; phylum Streptophyta; class Magnoliopsida; order Malvales; family Malvaceae; genus Gossypium; species Gossypium australe. Next base: position 12,681,054 of record CM016619.1, read on the forward strand.
GACATATTGGTTTATTCGAAGACAGAGGCAGAACATGATCAGCATCTCAGAACAGTTCTACAGATTCTACGAGAAAAATAGTTGTATGGGAAGCTGAGTAAATGTGAATTTTGGTTATCGGAGATAGTATTTTTGGGACATGTCGTATCTGCCAAAGGGATTAGAGTTGATTCGAAGAAGATCGAAGAAATTTTCCAGTGGAAAGCACCAAAGAATGTATCCAAGGTACGTAGTTATTTGGGGTTAGCTAAATATTACCGGAAGTTTATTAGTGGATTTTCGAAAATAGCATTGGCGATGATAAAGCTGCTACAAAAGAATGTTCCTTTTATCTGGGATGATCAGTGCTAGAGGAGGTTTGAGACATTGAAGCAGACTGTTTTAACCTTACCAGAGTCGGGAAAGGACTTTGTTGTGTGTAGTGATACTTTCTTGAGCGGTTTGGGTTGTGTATTGATGCAAGACGGAAAGGTCATATCTTATGCATCTCAATAGTTGAAGCCATATGAATGTAACTACCCGACACACGATTTGGAGTTAGCTGCAGTAATCTTTGTATTGAAGATTTGGAGGCATTACCTATATGGTGAAAAATGTTACTTTTACACTAACCATAAAAGTCTCAAATATCTTCTGTGGCAAAAAGAGTTGAACTTGAGACAAAGACGGTGGATTGAGCTTCTAAAAGATTACGATTGTGTTATAGACTATAATCCGGGAAAGGCAAATGTAGTAGCTAATGCATTGAGCAGAAAAGCTGCGGTTGAATTAAGGGCAATGTTTGCTTGGCTTAGTATTAATGATGATGGAAGCTTATTAGCTGAATTAAGGATTAAGCCGATAATGTTTGATTAGATTAGAGCAGCCTAATTAGAAGATGAAAATTTAATGAAGAAAAGAGAGATGGTACAACAAGGTATGATGAAAAATTTTAGTATTGATGAACATGATTGTTTGAGGTTCCAAAATCAGCTTTGTATTCCAACTACTTCTAAGTTAAAAGAGTTGATTCTTCGAGAAGCACACGATAGCTCTTTTGCGTTGCATCCTGGTGGAACAAAGATGTATCGTGATCTACGAGAATTGTATTGGTGGCTAGGGATGAAGAAAGATATAGTTGAGTATGTCAGTAAATGTCTGACATGTCATGTAACACCCCAAACCCGGCCTAGACGTTAAGCCCGAATCTGGTCTGTCACATGAAAGTTTTCTTTTTTTTTTTTCAAACCATCTTTGAGATTGTTAAAAACTTGTTTGAGATTTACAGCCTCTTTGTTAAAACCCAAAACACTTAAGCAATTGTTATTTACTTGAAAATGTAATTATCTTTAAAAACCTTTTTGGTTGTGAAAATATATTTGAAATAAACAATTTACGAAAATGGGAGGTTTGGGAATAGAGTTGCAGAAGCATTTTGAAAGAAAATCTGAGGCCTTATTACAACATTTAACCCAAAATAGTAAAGTAATAAAATAAACGAGAAAGAAGTCTAAAGTCAAAATAAACCATTTCTGAAGTATGGTCTCCATCGAGTCATCCAAGGCCCAAGTCCACGTCACTGAGCATAACCTGAAAAGGTTAAGAGAAAGGGGGTGAGTTACAATAACTCAGTGTGTAATCCCCTTACCATCATCCACTGGGTCGGAACACACATAGCAATATTTTGGGCCTAAGCCCATTTACGATTATAACATAATAACATGTATATAATATGCATATGATATGCAAATCCCAAACCAAACCTAATTTCCATCTGCTACACACCACCCGTACCAACCAGCACACCTGTGGGGATCAAGTCAACCCACCCCGCCAACACACCAATCGCAGGCATAAAGTCGTTTAAAATGTTTGTGGCAGAGCCACCGAACTAGATTGTGATAGAGTCACCGAACTAGATTGTGGCAGAGCCATCGAACTGGATTGTGACAGAGTCACCGAACTAGATTGTGGCAGAGCCACTGAACTGGATTGTGACAGAGTCACCGAACTAGATTGTGGCAGAGCCACTAGCACTTCTCTTCAATTTTATCCCAACCCATGCAATCATGTATGCAGATACAAAGCATAACAATATTCATAGAATAATTTCATCATAAGGCCCATAATACAAGTTGGCCCATTAAGCAATCTAGCAATTTGGCCCATTAATCAATCTTAACAATTTGGCCCATTAAGCGATCTAGCAAATTTTGGCCCATTAATCGATCTAGCAAATTTTGGCCCATTAATCGATCTAGCAAATTTTGGCCCATTAATCACATGAGGCCTTTTTTTTTCAAATTTCACACTTGGCCAATTTATCAAAATAATTCATATGGCCCAAAATATCACTTTTTAACAAAATAACCCATTAAGGGCAAATCCATAATTCCCACAACCTTAATACCGGTTTTATGCATTTACACAAAAAGTGTTATTATACCATATTTTCTGATTTTACAAATTTTACGATTTATTCTAATGCTTACGGTATAATATCTAACCCATGAGATAAGTGTGAAATTACACACTCTGGCCCATATCACAAATATCAAACTGCCCATATATCAAATATCACATTTGGCCCATAAAGGGTATTTTTGTAATTCGGTCCATAGGGACATTTTGTAATTCAGCCCATTAGGGGCATTTTCGTAATTCGGCACGTAAGGGCATTTTCATAATTCGGTAATCGTACCCACTAAGGGTAATTCGGTAATTTACTCTCTAAGGGAAATTCAGAAATTTTACCCACCAAGGGTATTTCGGTAATTTTGCAACCCAGGGGTATTTCAGTAATTTACCCTCTAAGGGTATTTCGGTAATTTTGCAACCCAAGGGTATTTCGATAATTTACCCTCCAAGGGTATTTCAGTAATTTCGCAACCTAGGGAATTTTGGTAATTTACCCTCTAAGGGTAATTCAGTAGTTTTACCCACCAAGGGTAATTCGGTAATTTACCTTCCAAGGGTCAATTCGGTAGTTTTACCCACCAAGGGTAATTCGGTAATTTACCTTCCAAGGGTAAATTCGGTAGTTTTACCCACCAAGGGTAATTCGGTAATTTACCCTCCAAGGATAATTTCGGTAGTTTTACCCACCAAGGGTAATTCGGTAATTTACCTTCCAATGATAAATTCGGTAGTTTTACCCACCAAGGGTAATTCGGTAATTTACCCTCCAAGGGTAATTTCGGTAATTTCATATTCAACGGTGTTTCCGAAGGCCTACTATCGCCTCGATTGGCACAGAATTCTATTTGGGTCTCTTCGGAACTATTGGGTCAAAAATCCATTTTAGGCCCAAACGGGGTAATTTTGCAATTCTGGACTTAACGACTAATTTGGGCATAAAAATTTAAAACTGTCCATCTGCGTCATACTGACTAAATTGATTATAACTCGAGCTAGGAAACTCAAAATTTAGATCCGTACAATTTCCTTGAAACTAGACTCATATATCTTCTTATTGTAATTTTTCCAAAATTTTTGGCCTAGCCATTTAGTACAGTTTATTCCTTAAAGTTTCCTTTGTTTCACTGTCTAATGATTCTGACCTCTCTTACCTTAATTTCAAATATCTCACTGTACAGTTATCATATACTGCTCCAACTTGTTTCTCTTGAAAATAGGCTCACTAAGGAATCCATACATATAAATTATAACCCATAATTCATTTTGTACAATTTTATATGATTTTTCCAAAACAGATCAGTGAACCTCGAAGTTAATCAGAACTAGTCTCACTAAAATCAAGATATCTCAGAATATAAAATTACTTTTCCTTCTCTGTTTCTTCCATATTAAAATAGACACAGTAAGCTTTAATTTGATATCTTATTCACTTTCTAATTCCTTTTCTCCTATTTTTAGTGATTTTTCAAAAACACGTTACTGCTTCTAACTGAAACTATTTTATTACGAAATACGATTACCCCTACGATCATATGCACACCCGAGTGATTATGGATGCCGATTTTTAGTTTTCTTCGGTATTTCGGCCGATTAACAACATATTTCATACATATATTCAGAGAAGTGTGAGATTACACACCATTTCAAATATGCATATGGAAGGATATGAGATTACACACCATTTTAGATATGTATATGGAAGGATATGAGATTACACACCTTATTCGGAATCCGTAACGCGATGCTCTCCGCGACACCAAAAATATGAGTCACTTATTACGAGGGATAGATGATCAGGCAATTTTGTTCCTATCGTGACCGATTAGTCCAAACTATTAATCCATTTAGGAACCAATCGAATAAAGAACGATATCAAATAATCCATAAGGAACTCCTTACCTTGTTGACATTGGATTCGATTTCCACCACTTGACTTATGGCTAGAATGATATACGGCCACCCACTTAGAACACAATTTAATCGAAGAAAAGAGTGTCTACCCAAATGAGAAAGAATTTATGAAGGAGTGATTGTGGATTGAGAGTTTAGGCAAAACAAGAGAGAAAGATGAGCAAATGTGCTAGAGTGTTGACCAAATTTCTATCCATAAATTTCTATCCAAACTTCTCACCTCAATTCCCATAAATTTTCTTCTCTTTTTTTTATCCACCTACTCCACTCCTCAAATTCTTTTATTTCTTTTTCATCCACCTACTCCACTCCTCAAATTCTTTTATTTCTTTCCTTTTTTTTTCCTTATTTTCCTCCTTACCTTATCTTTTTAGTCATCATTTCATTTTTCTTTTATTTCTTTCCTTTAATAATACCATGGTTGACAGTTGGAAGAGTATCCAAAAATAAATCCAAAATTTGCAAAAGATGGGATTTGAACCCTTTCCCTCAAGGTACTTCACTTGATGCCATAACCTCCTTGCCATATGCTCATTTATGCTAGCAATTTACTCTTTCATTTCCATAAGCCTTAATGCCACTTACTATCTCTCCTTAATAGGTTTAAACACAAAATTTTACTAAGGCCCAACTTGAACTCGAAACTTTATAGAATCCCGAAACTTTCTAAAATCATCTTCTTAATAAGTCCAACTTAAAATAATGTCATTCTCTTGTTCTCAAAAATTTTAAACACTCCTATGTCCAAGGCCCAATGGGCCCAATCCTACTAGGCCCAATTTAGGGATGTTACAATTCTACCCTCCTTAAAGAAAATTTCGTCCTCGAAATTTCCAATTAACTACTAAACGTACCGCTCAAATCACATCACTATGCTTTCGCTGCGCACTCTGATCTTAATAACACTAATGTACTTTTAACATAATCTTGAATCCTTTTTCACAACCAAACATCTAACCACAGAAGCAAGCAGTCATCTACCACTTATACTTAAAATTTTTCTACACTCAATCATCACATCCAACCAAAACATACCTGACTTGATGGTGATGAAACAATCTCGAGCCTTATGCTCCTTAGACTCGCATCTCAAGCATGCTCCTGACCTCCTTCAGCATTCTCCAGGATGATGCCCTTTGCAATAATCGCAAGCCGGAAAGTTTGGTCGTGCTTTGACATGTTTTATGGAACAAGACTGCGACCAAAAGAATCACGATCTCTTTTCTTCCTACAGTCCACACTCCCAACTTGAAGTGCTTCACCAATTCCTTTAACCTCTTCAAATAACTCCTTAACTATTTGAGTCAACTCATCAACCTTAGTTCGATCATGAGATCCCGTTTCAGCCACTGACGATGCCAGCGCCTCCCTTTCGGGCACATGCCTCGGTGCTGAAGGTCTAGCCCTAGCACTTCGGCCTCTATCACGTCCACGTCCCCTAGTACTCATGTTCACTAATGTCGATTTAATCTTATTACAAGTCTTATGAATCAATATACTATTCGATGTTTATTAAACAATGTCTTATGGAGTATAAGAGTTGAAGTGGTTTTCGCAAAACGTATCCTAAAGTCTCAATCTCTATAGTTTTTACTCCTAAAGCCAAAAGTTCTAGAGTATTTCTACGGTCATATCACAATAATCATAATCATAAGATGATAACATATACTTACTTGACTTGGTGCCGGATACCCGTGGTGCCATACTTCCTTTAAAACATATAATTCAAACAGCTTTGGAAAACTTTTTTGAACCCAAACCACAGCCGAGTTTTGCAAACTGAGCTCTGATACCACTTAAATGTAACACCCCAATCCCGGCCTAGACGTTAAGCCCGAATCTGGTGTGTCACATGGAAGTTTTCTTTTTTTTTTTTTCAAACCATCTTTGAGATTGTTAAAAACTTGTTTGAGATTTACAGCCTCTTTGTTAAAACCCAAAACACTTAAGCAATTGTTATTTACTTGAAAACGTAATTATCTTTAAAAACCTTTTTGGTTGTGAAAATATATTTGAAATAAACAATTTACGAAAATGGGAGGTTTGGGAATAGAGTTGCAGAAGCATTTTGAAAGAAAATCCGAGGCCTTATTACAACATTTAACCCAAAATAGTAAAGTAATAAAATAAACGAGAAAGAAGTCTAAAGTCCAAATAAACCATTTCTAAAGTATGGTCTCCATCGAGTCATCCAAGGCCCAAGTCCACGTCACTGAGCATTACCTGAAAAGGTTAAGAGAAAGGGGGGTGAGTTACAATAACTTAGTGTGTAATCCCCTTACCATCATCCACTGGGTCGGAACACACATAGCAATATTTTGGGCCTAAGCCCATTTACAATTATAACATAATAACATGTATATAATATGCATATGATATGCAAATCCCAAACCAAACCTAATTTCCATCCGCTACACACCACCCGTACCAACCAGCACACCTGTGGGGATCAAGTCAACCTACCCCGCCAACACACCAATCGCAGGCATAAAGCCGTTTAAAATGTTTGTGGCAGAGCCACCGAACTAGATTGTGACAGAGTCACCGAACTAGATTGTGGCAGAGCCACCGAACTGGATTGTGACAGAGTCACCGAACTAGATTGTGGCAGAGCCACTGAACTGGATTGTGACAGAGTCACCGAACTAGATTGTGGCAGAGCCACTAGCACTTCTCTTCAATTTTATCCCAACCCATGCAATCATGTATGCAGATACAAAGCATAACAATATTCATAGAATAATTTCATCATAAGGCCCATAATACAAGTTGGCCCATTAAGCAATCTAGCAATTTGGCCCATTAATCAATCTTAACAATTTGGCCCATTAAGCGATCTAGCAAATTTTGGCCCATTAATCGATCTAGCAAATTTTGGCCCATTAATCGATCTAACAAATTTTGGCCCATTAATCGATCTAGCAAATTTTGGCCCATTAATCGATCTAGCAAATTTTGGCCCATTAATCGATCTAGCAAATTTTTGGCCCATTAATCGATCTAGCAAATTTTGGCCCATTAATCGATCTAGCAAATTTTGGCCCATTAATCGATCTAGCAAATTTTGGCCCATTAATCACATGAGGCCTTTTTTTTTTCAAATTTCACACTTGGCCAATTTATCAAAATAATCCATATGGCCCAAAATATCACTTTTTAACAAAATAACCCATTAAGGGCAAATCCATAATTCCCACAACCTTAATACCGGTTTTATGCATTTACACAAAAAGTGTTATTATACCGTATTTTCTGATTTTACAAATTTTACGATTTATTCTAATGCTTACGGTATAATATCTAACCCATGAGATAAGTGTGAAATTACACACTCTGGCCCATATCACAAATATCAAACTGCCCATACATCAAATATCACATTTGGCCCATAAAGGGTATTTTTGTAATTCGGTCCATAGGGACATTTCGTAATTCAGCCCATTAGGGGCATTTTCGTAATTCGACACGTAAGGGCATTTTCATAATTCGGTAATCGTACCCACTAAGGGTAATTCGGTAATTTACTCTCCAAGGGAAATTCAGAAATTTTACCCACCAAGGGTATTTCGATAATTTTGCAACCTAGGGGTATTTCAGTAATTTACCCTCTAAGGGTATTTCGGTAATTTTGCAACCCAAGGGTATTTCGGTAATTTACCCTCCAAGGGTATTTCAGTAATTTCGCAACCCAGGGAATTTCGGTAATTTACCCTCTAAGGGTAATTCAGTAGTTTTACCCACCAAGGGTAATTCGGTAATTTACCTTCCAAGGGTAAATTCGGTAGTTTTACCTACCAAGGGTAATTCGGCAATTTACCTTCCAAGGGTAAATTCGGTAGTTTTACCCACCAAGGGTAATTCGGTAATTTACCCTTCAATGGTAATTTCAGTAGTTTTACCCACCAAGGATAATTCGGTAATTTACCTTCCAATGATAAATTCGGTAGTTTTACCCACCAAGGGTAATTCGGTAATTTACCCTCCAAGGGTAATTTCGGTAATTTCATATTCAACGGTGTTTCCGAAGGCCTACTATCGCCTCGAGTGGCACAGAATTCTATTTGGGTCTCTTCGGAACTATTAGGTCAAAAATCCATTTTAGGCCCAAACAGGGTAATTTCGCAATTCTGGACTTAACTACTAATTTGGGCATAAAAATTTAAAACTGTCCATCTGCGTCATACTGACTAAATTGATTATAGCTCGAGCTAGGAAACTCAAAATTTAGATCCGTAAGATTTCCTTGAAACTAGACTCATATATCTTCTTATTGAAATATTTCTAGAATTTTTGGCCTAGCCATTTAGTACAGTTTATTCCTTAAAGTTTCCCTTGTTTCACTGTCTAATGATTCTGACCTCTCTTACCTTAATTTCAAATATCTCACTGTACGTTTCTCATATACTGTTCTAACTTGTTTCTCTTGAAAATAGGATCACTAAGGAATCCATACATATAAATTATAACCCATAATTAATTTTGTACAATTTTATATGATTTTTCCAAAACAGATCAGTGAACCCCGAAGTTAATCAGAACCAGTCTCACTAAAATCAAGATATCTCAGAATATAAAATTCCTTTTCCTTCTCTGTTTCTTCCATATTAAAATAGACACAGTAAGCTTTAGTTTGATATCTTATTCACTTTCTAATTCCTTTTTGCCTATTTTTAGTGATTTTTCAAAAACACGTCACTGCTTCTAACTGAAACTATTTTTATTACGAATACGATTACCACTACGATCATACGCACGCCCGGGTGATTATGGATGCCGGTTTTTAGTTTTCTTCGGTATTTCGGATGATTAACAGCATATTTCATACATATATTCAGAGAAGTGTGAGATTACACACCATTTCAGATATGTATATGGAAGGATATAAGATTACACACCATTTCAGATATGTATATGGAAGGATATGAGATTACACACCTTATTCGGAATCCGTAACGCGATGCTCTTCGCGACACCAAAAATACGAGTCACTTATTACGAGGGATAGATGATCAGGTGATTTGATTCCTATCGTGACCGATTAGTCCAAACTATTAATCCATTTAGGAACCAATCGAATAAAGAACGATATCAAATAATCCATAAGGAACTCCTTACCTTGTTGACATTGGATTAAATTTCCACCACTTGACTTATGGCTAGAATGATATACGGCCACCCACTTAGAACACAATTTAATCGAAGAAAAGGGTGTCTACTTAAATGAGAAAGAATTTATGAAGGAGTGATTGTGGATTGAGAGTTTAGGCAAAACAAGGGAGAAAGATGAGCAAATGTGCTAGAGTGTTGACCAAATTTCTATCCATAAATTTCTATCCAAACTTCTCACCTCAATTCCCATAAATTTTCTTTTTTTTTATCCACCTACTCCACTCTCCAAATTCTTTTATTTTTTTTCATCCACCTACTCCACTCCTTAAATTCTTTTATTTCTTTTTCATCCACCTACTCCACTCCTCAAATTCTTTTATTTCTTTCCTTTTTTTTCTTATTTTCCTCCTTACCTTATCTTTTTAGTCATCATTTCATTTTTCTTTTATTTCTTTCCTTTTATAATACCATGGTTGACACTTGGAAGAGTATACAAAAATCCAAAATTTGCAAAAGATGGGATTTGAACCCCTTCCCTCAAGGTACTTCACTTGATGCCATAACCTCCTTGCCATATGCTCATTTATGCTAGCAATTTACTCTTTCATTTCCATAAGCCTTAATGCCACTTACTATCTCTCCTTAATAGGTTTAAACACAAAATTTTACTAAGGCCAAACTTGAACTCGAAACTTCATAGAACCCCGTAACTTTCTAAAATCATCTTCTTAATAAGTCCAACTTGAAATAATGTCATTCTCTTGTTCTCAAAAATTTTAAACACTCCCATGCCCAAGGCCCAATGGGCCCAATCCTACTAGGCCCAATTTAGGGATGTTACATGTCAGCCGGTAAAAGCAGAACATTAGGTACCGATAGGGTTGTTACAACCTATTACTATTCCCGAGTGGAAATTGGATTGTGTTACTATGGATTTTGTTACGAGATTGCCACTATCGACTAGTAAAAAGAATGCCATCTGGGTAGTTGTCGATCGACTCACAAAGTCAGCTCATTTTATAGCAGATAGAACTGATTGGTCTTTACAGAAGCTTGTTGAAGTTTATATTCGGGAAATTGTGAGACTACATTGTATTCCTACATTGATAATTTCAGATCGGGATCCACGATTTACATCGAGATTTTGGAGGCAATTACATGATTCTCTAGGTACCAGGCTCAATTTCAGCACTGCATTTCATCTGCAAACTGACGGACAGTCTAAGCGGGTAATTCAGATTCTAGAAGACATGTTGAGAGCTTGTATTATTGACTTTGAATCAGGTTGGGAACGTTATTTACCGCTAGCTGAATTTGTTTATAATAACAGTTTCTAATCTAGTATTCAAATGGCCCTATATGAAGCTCTATATGGTCGAAGGTGTAGATCATCGGTATGTTGGATAGAATTAAATGAAAGAAAAGTGATTGGGCCAGAATTAGTTCAGGAAACAGTTAAGAAGATCAAAGACATACTGAAAGCAACATTTGATAGACAGAAATCTTATGCGGACCTGAAACAGCGAGACATAGAGTATTCCGTTGGTGATAAAGTGTTTCTTAAGGTATCGTCTTGGAAGAAGGTTCTAAGATTTGGCCGAAAGGGAAAATTAAGTCCTCGTTATATCGGGCTGTATGAAATAGTAGAAAGAATTGGACCGGTCACTTATCGACTAGCCTTGCCTCCAGAGTTACAGAAGATTCACGATGTTTTTCATGTTTATATGCTTTGGAGATACAGATCGGATCCTTCCCATATTATTCCCGCTAAAGACATTGAAATTCGATCAGACTTATCTTATAAAGAAGAGCTAGTGCAGATATTAGCTCGAGAAGTAAAAGAATTGAAAAATAAACGGGTTCCTCTAGTAAAAGTGCTATGGAGAAATCATAAGGTGAAGAAGCAACTTGGGAACCGGAGGAGACAAGGAGAATTCAATATCCTCATCTCTTCTTAGGTAAATTTCGAGGAAGAAATTTATTAAGGGGGAGAAATATAATGACCCAAAATTCACGGGCATCAAAAAAGTGCAATATCGGGCCTCCGTCTTAGTAAATCGAATTAGTAAATATTAATATTTATGAGTTTAGTGGTGTGCCTAATTAGGTTTTTATTAAGTGAATTTAGCTTAATTTAGAGTAATTAGTAAAAAGGACTAAATTGAATAAAGGGTAAAAGTTTAATTATAGATTAAAATAAAATAAAGGGGATTAAATAGACAATTATGCCTATTTCATTAGGTGAGGAAGCAAATGGGAAATTTTTCTTAGATTATATATTATATATTAAATTATAATTATAATAATTAATAATAATTATTATTATGGTTTTATATTAAATAATTATTATTATTAAATAAATTAAAATAGTGACAAATGTATGGTAATGATAATAAACATGTGTAAAATACATGAAAATACACTTGTAATATATTTGTATATTTCTTAAATAATAAGTAAAATATATTTATTAATTATTATTATATATGAAATAAAATAAATAAAGACAAGTGTAAGGTGATGATAAAATACAAGTGTGTTAATTAAAATATGTACATTTTTAATATTAATAAATATTTGTTATAATTATATTATATTATTATTAAGTTAATAAACACATATAATATAAAGAAAGTAAATAAAACAAAGATTAAAAAGAAACAAAGCATAAAAGAAATAGAAAGCTCAAACGAAAAGGGAGAAAGAAAGGAGAAAGAAAAGAAAAAGGAAAAACTAGGTTTCTATGAAAGGGACTTAATGAATTTATTAAATTATAAATATTAATTAATTGTATAATATTCATAAGTTGTCTGTAATGTCCGGTAATGCTCTATAACCCTGTTTCGGCAACGGTTTAGGGTTAGGGGGTGTTACACTTATATTATTTTGGGAAATGATTTTATTTTTATATTATTTTGATAAAAATCCCAATGATGTTGGTAGGTCAATATTAGGACCAAGGCTATCCAAAACTGATGACTTAATGCATGTTTAAACAACTGTCTAAACACATCCCGTTTAAATAGTTGTTTAAATATTTTTTCAAATAAGCATTTGGGATAGCTTGAATATTTTTAGGATGTTGGCATTTTGACTTAGGCTTTGTAACACCTTGAATTAGGGGTTATTTGTAATTAAATAAATTCCATGTGGGCTTCAGGAAATAAAATTTATGATTTATTTGGCATGATTTTAGGACCTAAAATAACTCGAGCTAAGCCTGACCCAGTATTAAAAATTTATTTTTATTTAGTGTTTAAAGGAGGGAAGCTAGGTGAGTTAGGGGTTAAGAAAATTTTTAGTAGGAACCTGACACAAGGATCTAGTTGGCTAAGTGGTTTCATGCGTGTTGGAGGTGAAAAAGGGGGGGGGGGGGGGCGCAGGTCACAAGTTCGAGTGGCAGGAGGAGCGTTCTGCGTTTTGTTTTTTTAGGAAGTGATGGGCTTAAGTGGGAAGGCCTTAAAATTAATTCGTGAAGGTTCATGGCATGAAAGTCCAGGTAGTAGGAGTGGCTTGGGGCGCCACTTGAGAGTTTAGAAGAGGCAGGTCTTGGGTTCGAGGGACGCAGGGAGCATTTTTATTTTGGGCTTTTGCGTTAGAAGAAAAAGGGGCCCAGAAATAGGTCTTATAAATAAAGGAAAGGGTTAATTGACATGAAAGTCAATTGGGAGAGTTGGTCTGGGCGCTTAAGGGGGAGGCTGCTGCTTGAGGTCACTGGTTCGAGCCAGCCTAGCAGCAGTTTACGTTTTTATTTTATTTTGGGGTGATGGGTTTAAGTAGGGAGGCTTTAAAAATAAATGTTGTGGTGTTATGACATGAAAGTCTAATGGGAGAAGTGGCTAAGGACGTTGGAAGAGAGGGCTGGGGCGTGAGGTCGGTGGTTCGATTCAAAGAAGCAACACTTTGGTTTTTCCCTTTTTGCTGCTGGCGTGACAAGGTGAGTTGGCCTGCACATGGTTCTTTGTTTAGCATTCGGCTGGAAGAGTTTGTTAGGCACATGGTTTCTTTTATTTATTATTTATTTGATAAGATAAAAAGGGATAATATTAGCATTATTATTAGATTATTATGGGATTATTATTTAATTATTTAGAGGTATTCAAATTATTTTGAATTAAGTCAAATATGTGGTCAAGAGCAAATTAAGGAATTGGTGGAATTTTAAACTCTTGGTTGGGGTAGAGTGGACGGCAAGGATATTAGGAGAGTGCCGAATTTCTTCAATTGGTTTCCTTCTCTTTTCTTTTGCTATTAGCCGAAATTCCCAATCTCTTCCATATTTGATTTTTCTTTTATTTTCCCTTAGCCGAAACTCCTATTCCACTTTTTCTTCAACCTCTCTTTTTCCACTCAAACCGAATCTTAAGCAACCATAGTCGATTTTTTTCCTCTTTTCTTTTTGACTGCATTAGCCGAATCTACCCCCTTGGTGTGCCGATTTTCCTTCTCCTATTTGGTGTAGTTTGGCCGAATATTAGACAAGGGGGAGGGCTTTACTTTAATCAATTGGAAAGGGCTCCGGGATTTGTGAAGTATTCAGTCTCCATTCGTTAGCAATCGAACGTGGTAAGTGGTGGTAAGGATCTATTTTAGTAAGTAATTTATTTGGTATTGAGTAGATAGGGCCGAATAGGCCTTTGGTATTAACACTGACAATTGGCCGAATGTAGGGTCAAGATCTAGCATCGTAGATCGGCTTTTCGAGATCTAGGAATTACGATAGTAACAGGTGTGTAAGACCTCTATACACACTTTATTAATTTACATGTTATTATTATTTGCCTTAGATCTTTTGGTTGTGAATAGCTTGTGGCATAATCATGGATTTCGGGTAAGTCCCCTAACTTGTAATTTTTATATGTTTGCATGCCATCACATGATGTTTAATACTATGACATGATATATGAAACTTGATGTGTAAGCATGTGATGGTGGGATTGATGAGAGGAGGGGGATGAATTATGGACTGTCGTCAGTGGTTTTGACCACAAGATGGGTTGGCCCCATCAGATTATTTGTGACCTATGGTCATCAGTGGTTTTGACCACAACGATTGATTATTTGCGACTAAGTCCCAGTGGTTTGGTACCACCAGTGGTTTTGACCACATTTGATAAATTGTGACCCATGGTCATCAGTGGTTTTGACCACACGATGGGTTGGCCCCATCATTTGAATTGTGACTTTAAGTCATCAGTGGTTTTGACCACACGGGGTAGAAAAGGAGTATGGATGGCTAGTTGGGTTGCATGAGCATGTTTATTAATGAATTGTGTATGAGATGTATTTTCCGGGTGGGGGATTTACACACTGAGTCTTGGTGACTCACCCCTTCCCTTAACATTTTGCAGATGAGTAGATCGCGGAGATGGAGCCGGATGGACTCAAGGTGGCCATGCAGTGGAAATTTTAATTAGATGGACTTGGATTTTAGTTTATTTAATTTTAATGTTGGTTTTATTTTTGTTAAGTTGTAATAAGGCCTCCTAGAATTATTTTATTATTGTTACATGCTTTGAACATTTGTTTAAACTATTTAATTATGTTAAAAATGAATTCACATGTTTTTCCCAATCAAACGTAAAATGTTTTAAAAATGCCATCGGCACATTTGCAATCTATAAACAACCCGACTTAATAAATATTTCTAAACAACACCAAGTATGGTTTTTAACAAGAGACTTGAAAACACAAGGTTTTCGACAAAACTTAAAACGGTTTTGAAAAGATTTCAAAATGTTTTCTCGGTAGCAACCCAAATTCGGTCGTAATGTTTGGGCCGGGTTTGGGATGTTACAGGCTTGCATATATGTTTTGTCATAAGCAAATGGGTTCCTAGAATATTTTATCTCATCCGAAACTATGTGAATCACATGTGATGGTTGATGGAAGATTGGAGATCAACATGCCTTTATTAGATAAGGCTTATGCTTATCCTTTTACCAATATATGTAATGATTTTATGGAGATTACCAAGCCTTATCTTGAGATAAGATTTGAAGATTATTTATCCAAGATTATTTTGGTGTTAAAGAAGTATTTATCTCTACTTAAGGTTGCCATATTGAGCCTATAAATGTGCAATTGGTTCATATATGAATATGCATGTTTTTAGAGAGTGTTGTACTAGTTTGTTGAGTTCCTTTCTGTTTTTTTCCTTGTAAGTTTGCACCCATTTATGAGGCTTTACTTGTGAGAGAGTAAGATGTTATTCTTCAATGCTAGCATTGGCAAGATGTTCTTCTTTGATTGTCCATTGAACCTTGGGTTTAGGCACTCTTCCATCTTCAATGTCCATCATGAGTTGCTCCTATCCTAAAAGGATCCAACGCCAGGCCTGTCACCAATAGATTTGATATAAGCCTTCATGTGAGCCTTTCAGTAAGCATAATAGCCAAATTCCAACATCGGGAGACGTAAGGTTGATGATCCTTCCATAGCTTGTAGTTAGCAATATTAGGAATCTCTAATAGATGTGTTAAGTGGTAGGCTTTGATATTAATTATTGACCCAAAATAGTTTCTAAGTAACAAGAAAAGTACGAGTAGAAGTGGTTGTGGCAGTGAACATGTAACACCCCTTACCCATGTCTGACGCTGGGATAGGGTACGAGGCATTACTAAACTTAAACATAACTGATCACACAAAACCGAACCATAAAATTTCATTCAATTTAAAACCATTCATACACATGCATTAGAAGTGGTTCGGGACTAAATCTGAAAGTTTGGAAAACTCAGAAAATTTTTCATCAAAACAAGGGTCACACGCTCGTGTGGCTTGGGAAACGCCCATGTGGGTAGGCCGTGTGGTCACACTCGTCCGTGTCCTCAGCCCGTGTAACTCTCTGTTTATGACGTCATGCACAATTTGGGGTCACACGACCAAGTCACACGCCCGTGTCTCTACCCGTGTGGCCAATAAAATGGCTATTTACCAAGCCATTTGCCACCCTCATTTGCACACTCACATACACACTTTCAATGGCACTTAACATGGCACAATTAAGCTACCAACACAACCAAAATCAAGGCTTAAACATATCAAAACAATTATTTACTGTTCATAACAAAACTGTCCACTTGAGTCATAGTCACTAAATTATTTATATCTTGAGCAACAAAATTCTAAATTAAGATCCGCTTTATTTTTCCGAAACTAGACTCAAATATATTCCTGCCATAAAATTTTCAGAATTTTGGTTTAGCCAATAAATACATTTAATTCTTCAAATTCATCCTTCTGTTGTTTGACAGTTCCGACCTTTTTTCACTAAAAATTAAGTATCTCTTAATACGGGATTCAGATGATGTTCCGTTTGTTTCTCTTGAAAATATCATTAAGAATTTAAACATATAAAATTTAACCCCCAAGTATTTTTAATGATTTTCCAAATCTAGAACAGGGGAACCCGAAATCATTCTAACCTTTTCTCACGAAAAATAAAATATCTCATAAAATGAAATTCTTTTTCTTACTCCGTTTCTTCTATGTAAAACTAGACTCAATAGACTTTAATTTCATATTGTATTCAACCTCAAATTTGATTTTCACAATTTTTGGTGATTTTTCAAAGTTATACTACTGCTGCAGTCCAAAACTGTTTTAATTCTAATTTTACTCTTTCATGATTTCTTTGTATGTTCATTTAGACATACATAACACCAAAGCATATCCATAACTAGACATTCCAATAGCTAGTCATTATCGAATATTTACAAGCCATTCATTGGCCAATTTAACCTATACATCAGCAATGAAGACATAAACATATCATTTCTTTACCTTCATATACATGCTCATAACATCATACTTTATCAAGTCCACACATACCCAACATAACAACTTCCCACATATATCATCTAGTCTAATTTCATTAACATACCATTATAAACCACATCACACAATGACATTGGCATAGGCTTTTAAGTAACTAATTTGCTTGCAACCCATTAGCCAATATAAGCCACTTTATGTGGCTACATACAAAATCAAATCCTTACTCATTACAAGCCAATACATTTGGCCATATCATAATGACACATACACAAAATGAATAAGTCCCTATACATGCCATAAACTCAAAAGTTTGCGTTCATTTACCCAACATGATAGCTTGATACTGTGATAGCATCTCCGGCGGTCTCCAACTCGAGCTAGCATACAACCCTATAGGATATGGGAAAGGAAGGGGAGTAAGCTACAAAGCTTAGTAATTTCGTATGCTAATATTAAGCAACAATAATCATACATTTGTCATAAAACAAACATAACATAACACAACATAAACATCATTAAATCTTCATAGGCACAACTTACTCAATCACAATGCTTACCCACTTCAATTTATAAGCATAATTTAATACATCTTAACATTTGCCAAATGATCATAATCTCTCTAATATAACATACCATAATAATCGTTAACAAATCATTTTAAGCCTCATAGTAACATGCACATTAATTATGCGTATTCATATTTTCAAGCCCAAAGCTTAACATCTTTCAATAATTTAAAATCTTAACTTCACAAACTTTCATAACCATTTTAATAGGCAATTATGCAAATCTTTCATTTTTCACACATATCCAATGAATCACAAATCAAGTGAACTAAACATCTTATCTCTCAATTTGATATGGCTCAAAAGCCTAACACATGAGTCTCAACTGAATTTACACATCATCAACATAAATACTTAATCATAGGATTAACTTAAGGTCACTTTCATAGTAATCATGAACTCATAATATCATGAAGCCAATGCTTATAAACTTTACGTACATACCTGTACAAACTCATAACACAATAATATCTTTTCACATCTTTGACATAATCTTTGAATTATCTGTTGAACCACTTGGAATACTAACGGTATACACGAAAAGTCTTTGCACATAAGTGCCACATATGTAGTTAAAGCTACCTCATATCTCGTATTACATAAATGCTCATTCTCGAGCTAATCACGGGCCTGCTCACACAACCTGTCAGTTAAGACGTAGCTACACAGGCTGCTCACACAAGCTGTCAGGTATCCGCAACACATGCCGGATTACCTAGCCATCGGAAGGACGTACATGACCAGAACCCGGATCACATAAACACATATATCACGTGGGGTCCTAGTGACATGTCATTCGTATCATATTCTATTCCTAATGTTCAAATAAGGTTTTCTCTCTTATCGGAACTTTGTCGAACTTGTCTAATGTATTCATAGAACCAAATATACAATTCATACAATATAAAAAACATTAAATAAATAATCACAACATTGCATTATTTACATATGAACTTACCTCGATACCAAAAATGATGAAAATGACCTAACCGTCAAATACTTGTTTTTCCCTCATTCTAGGCCTGAATCTCATTTTTCTTGATCTATAATATCAAATTTAGCTCACTTATTAGTCTCATTATTCAATGTGACCCAAAAATCATATTATGGCAAAATTATGTTTTTGCCCCTAAAGTTTGACATATTTATATTTTTACCCCTAAGCTCGAAAAATGACATTTATTCAATTTCTTTAACATACAAGCCTAGCCGAACCATTTTATAATTATAACAACCCACAATTTCCATTAAAACACATTTTTACTACATATTTTATAACTTTTACAAATTAGTCCTTTTAGGCATTTTCACCGAAAATCACTTAGTAAAAGTCGTTTCTCTAACCATAAACATTTTTTACCATTACACACAAAAATACACACATATTCATCATGGGTCAAAACCCTAGACTTTAACCATATCTCAAATTAGTGGTAGAAATAGATAGATCGAGCGATAACAACTTTAAAAATGGAGCTAGAACGGACTTACTATTGAGCTTGGAAGCTTGAAAAACCTTAGCCATGGTTTCCCTTTGTGAAATTTGTCCATGGGGTTGAAGATGGACAAAAATTGGATTTTAATTTTGTTATTAATTCATTTTAATTACTAAATGACCAAAATGCTCCTAACTTAAAAATATTCTATTTCACCTATTTCATGTCCATTTTTGTCCAACAAATTAACCAATAGTCTAATTAAAATTTAAGGACCTCCAATCTAAAATTTCATAGCAATTTGACACCTCTAGCTTCTAGAATTCAAGTTTTACATTTTTTACAATTTAGTCCTTTTGACTAAATTGAGTGCCCAAACGTCGAAATTTTCGAATAAAATTTCCACAAAATCATTCCGTGAAATTGTAGACTATAAAAATATAATAAAAATAAAATTTTCCTCGTCGAATTTGTGGTCCCGAAACCACTGTTCTGACTAGGCCTAAAATCGGGTTGTTATAGCTCTCCCCCTTAGGGATTTTCGTCACCGAAAATCTGACCAGAAGAAATTTCTTTCAGCTCTCATGAATCACTTTCACTAATTTCCCAGAATCACAAATCATATCAACCTCGTATATCTCTTTCTAATCACCTTGAACTTTAACACATAGTGTTAGAGCATATCGTCAAAGTTTTGAATTGCTCTCTCAGACTTACCACCAATTTACAGGTGTATTACCGTGCCAAGATGCAACTGTGTATTCGTAGTTTCTTGTAGCTTTTTCCATAATAATGGAAACTGTCACTCTATGAGAGCTAACAACCTCAGAAACATATAACTCGGTCGATCTGTTAAATGAGAAACCCGATCACACATCTATTTTAAATAACTGCACATTTTGATTACTCCCATTTCCTAAGCTCTGAATTCATCTGCACACAATTTCTATCTCAGAACAACAACATCAGCCATCAGGTCAGACCTGAAATTCAGAATCAGAAATCGACTCATATTGAACTCGTTTAGCTTACCAATCATTAACACATTTTTGAGATTCTCAATCTTGCAATGAAAACATTGCTTTAGCTTTTAATCTAGCTAAAATCAGATCATCATCAATTAAAATCAATCGTGTAACCCACTCACAAAATAAACAAAGATTTTTCCATTCAGCATCTATAACTATATCTGCTTTCTCAGAGATTAATCAATAACTACTCGCGATCTTTCAATAGCTCAAGTCTTTAACACTGTCTTAACTTCAGATCTTTCTATGACATTTGATACTTTAATTCTTGAAATTAGGGAACATTAGACACCTTATGTTGAATAAACGATATCACCAAATTCTCAATATAGACATAAAAGTGTCCGTCTCTAAATCACTGGTCGAACAGATCTTTTTAATGTGACATTAACCGTCTGAAAACATGAACCATCACTTTACATTCTTGTAATAAAACACGTTCCAATCCGTTCAATAGTGCATCACTGAAAAATCATAAATTCCTTACTCAATTCAAACTGAACTCAGAACCAGAGCTTCGGTTAATAATATCTTCAACTGTTTTCAACTTTGCTAACATGCACAGATCATCCAAATTTTCATAAATGCGATAACCATATCATTTAGAACAGCTTTAACTCATAATAACATCATCAGACTGTCTAATAGGTATATCTCGGTATCATACTCTCTAGAATATCAATCCTTCATTCAGACTGTCTATCGATATACTCGTGAATGCACAAAATTTATTACCATAACTGAGGATACTTTAACTACATATAGCTCAAATCACATTTCAACTGACCAGCTCACTCTGATAAAAGACAACCGAGTCGATTTTGACTAGCAAATAATACCATAACAAAATGCTCTTTTCTTCATGCTATTAAAACAAATCAAACACACAATCTTTCAAAATTCTCTTATCATGCTAATCAAAGACCTTTACAATCACATTAGCTAAAAGTAACAAGGATATCCTGATTGAATGCATTGACTTTAATTAACTTACCTGATAAAAGAAATCCATCATACAAATTAGAGCTTGTGATTTCACCACTTATACCTTTGCCGATTTCAATTCCTTACACGAAAATTAAAGAAATCCAGATACCAGAATCACCACGTTTCTATGATTGAACCAGAAGCATAATCATTATAGGCATAGTTATCACAAGCTGAGAACATAATTTAAAGATAAGCCATGTTTGATAATTCACGAAATAAAAATGATAGAAAAACCGAGATAAGGAAATCCAAGATACGATACCATACCGGAAGTCCGAGAACATATCTCACAAGAAGATAATAAAGATCTTGATAATTCCTCAGAGAAAGCTAGAAGAAAAACACTGCTTACTGACTCTGGACTTCCATCACAACAGAAATAATATATTTCCCGCATAATCAGTAGAAACATAAGAATAGTCTCACATAAATTTTTACCATCAACTTCATTCCAACATATCAGAATAGAATTTTGAAGAGATAAAGAAATGCCTATCATAAACCGACCAAACCAGCAGGGCTTTCGTCTAACATCATAGTTAGCTAGCATTCTCACAACATAAGAACTCCACCAGAAACTCAACAATCACACACATATCTCTGAGAATAAAAGAATATATAGAATACCCAGAAAAGATCATTATATTCATTTCAACTATAATTGTCATACATAGACATCTTTACTACTCAGTTATCATTTCTCTGACTAATTCTGTCATCAATAGCCTCGTATTATTCCATTCATTAACCAAAACCAATTCGGGAAAAATTTCAGCATACACACACTTTAGACATCATATCTGAATAAGTCGATTAGCTGAGATTAACTTTTTCTTTAACCGTGATATCGGGTAATCTGAATAATCTTTAAAACAATCTAATATATTTCCCAAACTGAGTTCATTTGCCAAACCATTCTCAACTCTATCTGCATTATTAGTTATTCCTCTATTAAACTCTTTAGTCTCACATTTGTGAGTTCATTCAACATAAATCTCGTGAAACCTTATTATAAAATACCACATTGTTAAAGGGGTGAGGTCGTAAAGCCTTTAATTCGACTCTCATAAATACACACATATGACTTAGCAGTTATCATCCGCATAATATTGTCACAATCACATAATTTACTTCAAGCAAATTAACATACATATTCATGTTACATGAACTTTCCGATTATCTTATTCAAACAAGTGCACATAAACACATATTTTATCGATTTGAGTAAGATTACTTATCATGTTCACTTAATCAAATAAGTTAGGCACATAACATCATAGGAATACCAACCACACATGGATGAGCTTATTACAATATAAATTTTCATTTCATTTCACTTTTCCATATTTCTCAACTTATGGTTATCTCATTTCGTACATCAGCATATACGTATCATGAACTCTTATTCATACCTATCTTAGTTTTCACTCATCATAAACACATTTCAAATATCTTAATAGCACTTTCAGCATTATCGAAAATAGCTCGGTTGGAAAGCATCTCTGTCTCAACAAAACCATTATCGTCGGAGTCGGGAGATATCACACGATCACATGTAGTAATATGGCATGTATAGCTAGACTCACATACGCTACGTTAGTCTGAGAATCAACTAAACTATAGCTTTGAAACCACTAAATGTAACACCCCTTACCCGTGTTCGACACCGGGACAGGGTAGAGGCATTATCGAACTTAAACATAACTAATCATACAAAATCGGGCTATAAAATTTCATTTAATTTAAAACCATTCATACGGATGCATATTGTCCCTTATACGGGCCCACGAGGCCCAAAACATGCATTGGAAGTGGTTTGGGACTAAACCAGGAACTTTGGAAAACTCAAAAAATTTTTCATCAAAACAGAGGTCACATGCCCGTGTGGCTTGGGACGCGCCTGAGTGGGTAGGTCGTGTGGTCACACGTGCCCGTGTCCTCAGCCCGTGTAACTCTCTGTTTATGATGTCATGCACAATTTGGGGTCACACGGCCAAGTCACACGCCCTTGTCCCGGGGCCGTGTCCTTCACACGGCTGAGACACACGGTCGTGTCTCTACCCGTCTGGCCAAGAAAATGGATATTTACCAAGCCATTTGCCACCCTCATTTTCACACTCACATACACACTTTCAATGGAACTTAACATGGCACAATTAAGCTACCAACACAACCAAAATCAAGGCTTAAACATATCAAAACAATTATTTACTGTTCATAACAAAACTATTCACTTGAGTTATAGTCACTAAATTATTTATATCTTGAGCTACCGAATTCTAAATTAATATCCGATTTATTTTTCCAAAAATAGACTCAAATATACTCCTGCCATAAAATTTTCAAAATTTTTGGTTTAGCCAATAAATACAGTTAATTCTTCAAATTCATCGCTGTTCTGTTGTTTGATAGTTTCGACCTTTCTTCATTAAAAATTAAGTATCTCTTAGTACGGGATTCGGATGATGTTCCCATTTGTTTCTCTTGAAAATATACTCATTAAGAATTTAAACATATAAATTTTAACCCTAAGCATTTTTAAACAATTTTTAATGATTTTCCAAATTCAGAACAGGGGAACCCGAAATCATTCTGACATTGTCTCACAAAAATTAAAATATCTCATAAAATGAAATTCTTTTGCTTACACCATTTCTTGTATGTAAAACTAGACTCAATAAGCTTTAATTTAAAATTTTATTCAACCTCAAATTGTTTTTCAAAAATTTTGGTGATTTTTCAAAGTTATACTACTACTGCAGTCCAAAACTGTTTTAATGCTAATTTTACTCTTTCATGATTTCTTTGTATTAACTTTCATTTAGATATACATAACACCAAAGCATATTGGAACGGTGGAAATGTACAAGTAATAAAAGTGACAAGTAAATGTCGAGTTATCATACGCACAGGGACTGTAAAAGAATTATTTACGAAATAATTTCAAACACTTTGGTTAGGGAAAAATATTTGATTTTTGAAAACTATTTGAAAACTAAAAGAAAAAAAAAGTAAATTAAAAAAAAACAAAGTTCAAGTGTGTGATTTCAAAAACTGATTTTAATCAAGATGACAGAATTGTGTTGGTTTAATCACATTTCTTACCTTAGAATTATTAAACTTGTGTTTATACTTGTTAAAACATGGCAACTCGGTAATTTGCTAACTATTGAACATATTTAAAAATAAAAAATCCATCTATCTCTTGTACATATTTCTATGCCAATTCGACCGATTAAACAGACTGCAAAAAGTAAACATGTTATTGCACATACATACACATTAAATTAAACAATCTCTCGCATATTCCTATGTCGATGCAAACGATTAATTCAACCTAACAAGCATATAAAAGATCATGTGAAGTAACAAGGTATTTTTACCGTGAAACAATTTAATCACAAAAATCCTGCAAATTATGCAAGGCATACATATTGTCAAATACAATGCTAATTTAATCTTCAGCTACCTTAGAAGAATTAAACATGCACAGATTAAGTATTGTGTCCATTAATTACAATTTCAATGCATTTAAATAATTAATTCATTAGCTATCTAAACAATTATAATGCCAGATAACTTAGCATAATTTTACTTAATCAAACATTTCACCGAGGCCTTTAACAGCATAAACATAATTTTAATAATCTAAGAAGGCGAAATGAAATCAAACCAACACGAATTAAATTCAAGCTAAATCGATTAAATTAAACATTTCAAAAGCATGAATATCCATAAACATGTTCGTCAAAACAACAACAAATAATTTAAAGAGATAGGAAATGAGAAACAAATCCGGTGGTTCTCCGTGACTTGTCTGCTTGATTCCTCCTTCGTTCTTCGTTGTCCTTGGCTATCAAGGGGGCTTATGAACACTTCAAGTGCTGCTTCAAATGGCTGGAAAACACCTCTTTTCCAGGAGGGGAAATCGGCACAAGAACAAGGGGAAAATGGAATGAAAATGAAGGGAGAAAAGTTGAGAGAAAAGAAGAGAGAATGAGAGAATGTTGGAGAATTGAGGGATAATTTGAATGAGCAGCTAGGGGCTGTATTTATAGGTGTTAGGGACTGCTAAAAATAGCAAAAAAATCAGCAGCAAAAGAGTCCCTCTTGGCGGGCCATCCTATGTGGCAAAGTTGATGGATTCAACTTTGCTAAAATTAGATTGGACAAATCTTTAAACCCATGAATTTTGGAGGGGTTTGAATGGGATTTTGAGAAGTCTTCAAGGGCTTCTTTGCAACTAAATTAATCAGAAAATAAGCTGATTTGGGCCTTCATTGTGGACGGTTTGGGCTGCCCATTGGTGGCTGGTCCGGTTCAATTGGTTCGGTTCAACCAATGCGGTTTTACTGGACCCTTTTTCATAACTAATTAAAAATAATTTATTTAGCCCAAATTAAATTGGGAATAAATTAAAATTAATTATATTATGATTAAATCTTTATAATTGGACCATCTTGGGCTGGAAATAGAGTCGCTTTGACACTTCAAATCGCTTCTCGGTTTTATTCTTCGAGCAGTGTCTGTCGAGCCAATTTTTTCCCTTTGTGCGATTCTGTCGAAAATAGTCAAAATTAAACAAAATTAACTATAAAATTCATCATGTTCATATTTTTAGCACAATTTAATTATTTTATAATATTTAATTATTTTCTGACAAGAATTTACTCGAAACCACATGAAATTGGGTCAAAAAGGGCATGAAAAAGTATATAAATTTCCGTGTTTCCACACCCCCAAACTTAATTCATTGCTCGTCCCGAGTAATGCACAAAATTGAAAAGAATTTTCTCGAAAAACACCTTTGAAAAACTCTTTCAGAACAACTTTCTTTTCAAAATTATGAATTGAATATACTTAAGCTCAAAGATAAGAAATTTGATATTTATACAACTTAAGTATTCATATTGTTCAAATTACCTCCAACAATTATCATACTAGCGAAATTAGACTAAATGTTCCTTTAATAAAGACATGTTCTTCACTACCAAATTGATTTTAATTCCTTTATTCAAAAATTAAACTACAATCATTAAGCTTAACTTAATGTCTTCATATGTTGAACATAGCACTTTCTCTCCACTAATGTAGGTAACATTGGAATTTTGAATCAATAGGTCTTCAATAAGGTTGTAACGTGGCTGGGCTTAAGGGTAGGTAAAAGATAGATAAATTTTTGGCTTAAAACCCTAGACTCAGCTTAATATCGAACCTTCGGAACTTTCATCCTTGATACCCAACCTATGCTCTTTCGATCACTTATTTTTTTTTTAAACTCAAACTCGAGCACTTGCTTCATGTACAACAATTTTTCGAGCATTTGGTACTTCTTTTCAACTCCCCCAAACTTATTTTCAAACGATCTTTTGAATAGTACTGAGTCTAGTGTTTGGGACGATTTTTTAGAAGTAATTACGAGAAAGGTGATGGCTAAATATTGCATAGGTCCGGATAAAATTAGGCCATATAGTCTCAAAATTGGGTTTCAAAGGATAATTTTATCAGGGTTGGCTTGAAAGGCTCAAACGGTCCAAACAAAAGTTTGCCTAAATCACTTTCAATATTCCATGCTTCCTAGGATTTCGCCTCAAGAAATTACTAAGTCAATTCTAAAGACTTAAGCTTTCATGCATACCTAATTTTTTCGTAAGGACTAAAAATTTTATGGTATGAATTTACATGCTTTATTAAAAATCCATTCACATCTTTATTAAGCCAACATAATAAATTATTGAAATAACAGAACTTTATTAATACTAAAGTTTAGCATAATTGACAAAATTTCAATTTATTGAACAAAAATATATCCTAAGCATAATTAAAAGAACATTTTATTCTGAAAGGAATCAATTCAAATTTTCGGTCCCCCCTACTTAAAGTGAACAATGTCCTCATTGTTTAAAGTGAATAAATACTATACACCAGGTAGGATAATTAGAAAAGAGGAGGTGAGTCAAATTGACTGCTTAAGTACCAGGCTCTTTCTAAAATCTAATCCTAGACATGTATATATTTATTGCCACACTTTATCCTTTGAGACTTGTTCAATTTTTATTCATGCTTCCTATCTCTTATTTTATTATGCAAAAATAAAAATTCCTAATTGACCTAATCCTAAGATACTTAAGAAAGAAATAAAAGTTGAAGTCCTCCCCTTTTTTATTTGTTTGCCGATCCTTCAGAATTCGGCTCTTCTTTTGCTTCATTAGTATTGCCTCTGAATGAATCGCTTAGCTCCTTCTTCGAGGATGGAACCCATGGCTCATATATAAAATCTGGAAACTTAGGCACAAAAATAAAAGGGTCATTATAAATTTTCTTGAGAGCACTCCTCATCGAATCATCTCTTATTTTTGCATATCGCCAATATGCTTGTTGCTGCCATTGCATGTGTTGCATTAAATCCATAAGCTTTGACAACTCATCACAACAATCTGGGCTAGGCGGTGGAGCTCTAAACATTGAGGGCTCGATATTAGGTTTAGCTTTTGGTTCTGCCTCCCTAGGGACTTCATTTGATTGCTCTGGTAGGATTTCTGTGGGTTCATTTTCTTCTTCTTCTTCGAGATCCTCACTTTCTTCAATTTGTTGCTGGAGAATAGAATCTCCGGCTACTCGGTAGAGATCCCAATCGGTGATTGTGCATTGACTATACTCTGTGTAACATCCCCAAACCCGGCCCATTCACTACGACCGAATCTGGTTATGTCACTGGGGAAAGTCGATTGAAAAGCTTTGTTAACTTAGCATAAAGCATGGAAGAATTTAATTTTTGAAAACCATGCTCATTTATTATCTTATGAAAAACTTTGAAGTTATAAAGTGTCTGAATAAAAACTATATTAAACATACACTTATAAGTAGGTTACTAAAATTAAAATCATTTTCACATAGAAACTCATATTAATTAAACCATAGTTAAAATAATACCAAAAATAATAAAATGGCCTTTATTACAACCCAATACTTAAAATGAAATACTTATATCAAAAACAAACATAATATAATTAATCATCATCCTCGGCATGGGCCACCTTGTCCTCTCCGATCCCGGTCCAGCTTTATGCACTACCTGAAATGGTTAAAGGAAAAAGGTGAGTCACCAAGACTCAGTGTGCCACCCTTTTTCCCGGATTAGCAAAATATCATATACAAACATGATCATCATGCATCCAATTAATATGCACCCAACCTAGCCATCCATACACCCTTTTCTACCCCGTGTTACCAAACCACTGGTGGTGCCAAACCACTGGTGACGTATAGTCACAGATGTGATGCCAAATCACTGGAGGTTCCAAACCTCTGGTGTCCGAAGACACGATATCCGTCAATGTGGTGCCAAACCACTGGTGTCCTAAAGACACAAAGTTGTGTTACCAAAACACTGGTGACCGAAGTCACAAATCAATTGATGGGGCCAACCCATCGTGTGATACCAAATCACTGGCGTCAATCCCTCAATATCGCCTTGTGGGGCCAACCCACTGTGGTGCGAAACCACGGGGACGAGACGCTGAGGTGCCAAACCTCTGGAGGTGCCAAACCTCTGGTGACCCAAAGTCACAAAGTTGTGTTACCAAAACACTGGTGCTCGTCAGCACAAAATATCACTGCCCCCTCCTCTCATATCACCCATCATCATACCAACTCATGTATAGTATTCAAAATCATGCAAACATGTTTAACGTTGCATCTCATAGCACATACATCATAAATCATGACATCATGTATCAATAACAGTACTCATAATGAAACGGACTTACCTGAATCCGTGCACATACCCCATAGGGTATCATATCACTCAACCATACTGTTTCGGTTTTACCAATCAATCAGTTTATCAAACATATACAAAGCAAGAAGTGTGTTAGTTTACACACCTGGTTACTAATGCGACTATCAACTCCCGTAGATCAAGATCTAACGCACTAGATCCCCCATTCCTTAACACTTTTCGAGCACTAGCTACAACCCGAGATATGCGAGATCAAGCCTTCCCCTACAATCGGCCAGAACTAAACAACATAATCATGCTAATCAACCTCTAAGGGTATAATCGTAATTTTACCTACTAAGGGTATTTTCATAAATTCACACATGCAATGGCCTTTCCGAAGGCCTAATGTCGCCACTAGCGACTCAGCTACCATTTCCGGTCGTACCGGACGATTGGGCCTAAAACTCGATTTCGGCCTATCCGGGCCCACATGCTCGTGTGGTCCACCTAGCACAAATCTAGCCACGTATATAAGTTCCACCTAGTCTAATACTAACCAATCATACAATTTACTCATATGGGCCCACGGGCCCATTGGGCCCACTTCAGCCCATCGAGGCCCAAGCAGCCCCAACCCACGAGAATACTACTGATGGCCTCAGCTATCGCGTCGAAGCCCCACACATGCGCTCGCACGCTTGTATGGCTACTAATGCCGTGTAACCGGCATTTCGGCATTTTGCCGCTCTACAACTAGAGTAGAGAGAGTTACACACCTGATAGGACTCTTGGGCTAATCCGCGCTCCGACCACTCTTGTGCCCAAACGCCCTCCAAGATGTGTTTACTCTCCTCCTAGGATGCTCCTTATATAGCTAGCTCTTCACCTTCATTCTTTGTGTCTTTCCGATGTGGGATCCCTTCGTCAGTAGAGTTTAAATTCAACTGAAACTCTTGCCGTCCAATCCGCAAAATAAATACTCCATTGCTTGTCATGAGATTCGAACCCAGGCTCCCTTGCAACATAATCCACGCTGCTAACCACTTGGCCACAAGCTCCTCTTGTGTCTTAAACCATGCGCAACTAAATATAAACTATGGGCCAAATTCTAAGGTCCAAGCAAAAAGAAACCAAAATGCAAAAGCCAAGACTTGAACCTTGGACCTCCTTCCTTCCCTTGTGGCGTCACTCCCTTGTCCCCTAAGTGGCGTCACTTTGCCACTACACCACACACTCCTTTTGTGTTATTTTCTCCATATTTTATTCTTAAAGCCTATCTGCCAACTTCCAGGGTTTTTTTCACCTAAAACCAAAATTTCCCCAAAGCCAATATTTGATCTCGGGACTTCATAGAAGCCCTCTAACCTTCCAAAATCACTTATCCAATAGGTCTAACTTGCATTTAAGCCGATCTCTTATTCTTCAAAAATTTAAACGCTACTACGCCTAAGGCCCATTGGGCTCAATTCTCCTAGGCCCAATTTTGGGATGTTACACTCTGTCTTCTTTACGTCTGCAAGGAGTTTTGCTTTTAAGCACAGAATTGTAAAGGGGAAATAGGCAGGGCCAGAGCGTCTAACAGCACAATTTCGCATTTCTCTCATGATGATTTTGCCCACATCAATGGTCTTTCCGGTTAAAATCGAGTATAGTAGGACCATTCGCTCTAAAGAAATTGTTGTCCCATGTGAACTAGGCATCAAGCTGAAACGAATGAAATAGAACCATACCTTAGCAAGTGGTGTCAAATACTCTCTTCGACAAGTGTAGATTCCTTGCTTTGACACAGTCCACTTAGAACCTGGAACTGTGAGTTCTTCGAGGATTTCTTGTAGATTTTCAGGCTTAATATTGCTCAATAGAGAGGAATATTCATCGTTGTCGAAATCAGGTAATTCAAAGAACTCATTAATAGCACTAGAATTTATTGGTACCTTGATTCCGTGGACTGGAACTTCGGTCAGTTCCTTGAAGTTAAGTTTGCATAGAATTCACGAACTAATTCTTCATCCACACTTGGTCTCTTTTCGCAAAACAATTCCCAATTGAGGGCTTCAGCAACTTGGTGAATACGTGCCATAAAATCTCTGTAGTTGATTTCCTTCAATGTGAAGCCTTTTTCTTGGCTGTGTGATCGGACACGGGTGTGTGAACGACGAGGCAGGCCATGTACAATTCATGCGCCGGGCCGAATTGTGCCATGTGGCCCCCACGGGCGTGTTGGATTATTGCACCAGGCCGTGTGATCCACACGACTATGGCCATTTCGGGTCTTGTGGGTCACACGGGCGTGTGGGCCCACATGGGCTAGCAACATGGGCTCAAGGGCCTATTTTCACTATTTGACTGCCAAGGTTGCACGGGTCGCCCGAGTTGACTGTGGACCTACTGTGGGGTCGGTAAGTTTACTTAGACCCTTAATTGACTGAATGATTGTTTTGCCCTTGTGTGATATATATATATATATATATATGTATATGTATATGTACATGTAAGGCTATATTTTAGCATGCTATGTAAATTGTACTGAATACATGCACGATACTATGATATAACATGACATGATTGCAAGATGCATTGCATGGGGATTGGTTGTTATTGATCGAAGGAAGTGTAGTGAAAGGCTTCGAGCCTAAATTACTGGCAGCCATTGAGAGGCTGCAGTCAGGCTCGAGGTGGTAATGGGTTGGGCCGTGGGTAGAGAGCACCTGGCAGAGGTGCTAATTAGACTGAGGTGAGGCAGTCGGCTCTGGTATATGTTGCATGTCAACAAGAAGAGGGAGATGCATCGGATGTCATCACGGGTACGTTCTTAGTTTTTAATGTACCTTATACTGTATTAATAGATATAGGGTCCACTCATTTCTATGTTGCCTGTTCTGTTACTAAAAACTTGGGGATTCTGATTGAGAGTACTCTGAGTGAAATTACGGTATTAAGTCCATTGGGGCAGTCTGTCTGGGTAAATAAGTTATTTAGAGATGTCCCTTTAGAGGTACAATGAGTTATTTTTCTGGCCGATCTAATGGAAATCCCTTTTGGAGAATTTGATCTGATACTGGGTATGGATTGGCTAGTTAAACATCGAGTGAACTTGGACTGTGCCACTAAACAGGTGGTATTGAGAACGGAGGAGGATAACGAAGTAGTTGTAATTGGGGAACGTCGAAACTACTTGTTGAATGTGATTTCTGCATTGAGGGGCAAAAAGTTGGTTCATAAGAGATGTAAGGCGTATCTGGCCTACATTAGTATTTCAGATTCTGGGGATTCTTCTGTTAGAGAAATCATAACGGTTAAAGACTTTCCGGAAGTCTTCCCTAAAGAGCTACTTGGGTTACCTCCAAACCGTGAAGTTGAGTTTGGGATTGACCTCCTTCCTGGTACAGCTCCAGTGTCCATCACCCCTTATAGAATGGCACCGAAGGAGCTTGTGGAGCTTAAAGCTCAAATCCAAGAGTTACTGGATCGTGGGTTCATCCACCCTAGTGTGTCTTCGTAAGGAGCACCAGTTCTGTTCGTAAAAAAATAGGATGGGTCCATGTGTATGTGCATTGATTATCGACAATTGAAAAAGTTGACCATCAGGAATAAATACCCCTTGTCGAGGATAGACGACCTGTTCAGTCAGTTCTGAGGAGCTTCGATTTTTTCTAAAATTGACCTCCGATCTGGGTACCATCAGTTGAGAGTTAAGGAGGCTGATGTACACAAGACTGCGTTTAGGACTCGCTATGGGCATTACAAGTTCTTAGTAATACCGTTTGGATTGACGAATGCACCAGTAGCCTTTATGGATCTGATGAACCAAGTGTTCCAGCCCTATCTGGATCGGTTCGTGGTAGTCTTTATTGATGTCATTCTGGTGTATTCGAAGACTGAGACGAACATGATGAACATCTCCGAGTGGTTTTACAAGTTTTGAGGGAGAAACAACTGTATGCCAAGCTCATTAAGTGCGAGTTTTGGTTAAAAAAAGTAACATTTCTGGGCCATGTGGTATCTGCTGAGGGGATTAGGGTCGATCCTCAAAAGATTGAGGCTGTTTTGGATTAGAAGCAACCTAGGACTGTATCAAAGTTTCGCAGTTTTCTGGGACTGGCTGGGTACTATCGACGATTTGTAGAGGGTTTTTCTGTTATTGCAGCACCCATTACTAAGCTGCTACGTAAGGGTATGCCGTTTAACTGGAATGATTCACAGCAAAAGAGCTTTGAGAAGCTCAAGACTGTACTGACTGAAGCCCCTGTTTTGATACAGCCAGTGCCTAAAAAAGAGTTTACTGTGTACAGTGATGCATCACATGTCGGTTTAGGATGTGTGTTGTTGCAAGAAGGTAAGGTGGTTGCGTACGCGTCTCGACAGCTTAAGACTGAAGAGGTGAATTATCCGACACTTGACTTGGAGTTGGCCGCAGTGGTTTTCGCATTAAAAATCTAGAGACATTACTTGTATGGTGAAAAATGTATCATTTACATTGATCACAAGAGTCTTAAATATCTCCTCACTCAGAAGGAGCTAAACCTTAGGCAGCGTAGATGGATTGAGCTGCTGAAGGATTACGACTGTATGATTGAATACCATCCTGGTAAGGCCAATGTGGTGGCCGACGCACTGAGCCGAAGGGCTGTGATTGATTTGATTGCAATATTTGCTCGTATCAATTTATTTGATGATGGTAGTTTGTTGGCTGAACTCCAGGTTAAACTGATGTGGATGTAGTAGAATAAGAGTAAACAGTAGTAGGATGAGTCACTGGGTCTTCGATTTCGACAGATTGAGAGTGGTAATACATCAGATTTTGGATTGAATAGCGAAGGGGTTCTATGTTTCCATGGGAGAGTTTGTGTACCGATTGATGCCGAGTTGAGGCAGTCTATACTGCGGGCGGCGCATAGTAGGCCTTATGCTATGCATCGTAGCAGGAACAAGATGTACCGAGACCTTCGTGAGCTATACTGGTGGCCAAGGCTTAAGCGAGATGTTACCGATTTTGTGAGTAAACGTATAACATGCCAACAGGTTAAGGCTAAGCAGCAGCTACCCTTAGGTTTATTGCAGCCAGTTAAGATCCCACTTTGGAAGTGGAAGCGAGTGACTATGGACTTCGTTAGTGGGTTACCCCTTACCCCACTAAGAAGGATTCAGTATGGGTCATCATAGATTTTATTGACCAAGTCCGCCCATTTCATACCGGTTTGTACTGACTACTCTCTGCAAAAGCTGGCTAAACTGTATGTTTCTAAGATAGTGAGACTGCATGGGGTACCGGTTTTGATAATATCTAATAGGGATCCTCGCTTCACGTCTCGTGTAACACCCCTAACCCTTATCCATCGCCAGACTAGGGTTAAAGGCATTACCGAACAGATCGGAAACATATACAGAAACGGCCTTGGGGTTTGCCCGTGGCCAAATACTGACTTCAAACACTAAGGTGCAGGGTACGCACGGCCTAGACACACGCCCGCGTGTCTAACCGTGTGGGCACTTAGAGGCTATTTACCAAGCCATTTGCCTTCCTGAAATAAAGATCAAACCAATACATTTTCATAAACAACACTACATGCTTCATTGACCTCAATAAACATACATACATAGTTAATTTGGCCAATCACTTAGCCATTTACAAAAGAATAATAACTTAATAGCTTATACATTAACCCTTCTTAAAACATGTTCTCAAAATGAATGCTTCCTATACATGCCATACTTAGTAAAATAACTTGGCTATACCAAAATAAGAGTTGATAGTGTGCTACGAGCTCCGACTCTAATGATCCACAAGTTAGCTTGGCGGGACTACATAGAAAGAAAGAATTAAAGATGTAAGCATTTAACTTAGTAAGTTTGCATGTAAAACCCATATCAATATACTGCTTAATAAAAACCATTTGACATAACAATGGTATCATAATTTCAGCTATAAAGCTTGCTTACTCATAATGATTCTTACATGTCTCATGATACTTAATACTCTCATACTTGTAAGGTAAACAAGGTACCTATAACACTTGATCACATTGATTAGTATACTTTGATATAATAATCATGATCTCTAATTCTTCATTCATAACATAATAATACTCAATTTCAACTTGATGATAGCTTTACTTGTTTGTCCGATGAATTTCTGCGAGTAACCAAGGATACTAAATCTCTTGCCATGAGCTTAATGCTAAAGCCATATCCTAGATACAGTCTTACATGGAATATCTCTTCTTGAATCAATGCCAAGCTTACCTTGGACTTAAATGATAATTTTCTTGATAACTTCATCAATGCCAAGCTTGCTTCCTTGGACTTACATGATGACTTGCTTGATAACTTGATCAATTCCAAGCTTGCTTCCTTGGACTTACATGATAACTTGCTTGGTAACTTGATCAATGCCAAGCTTGCTTCCTTGGACTTACATGATAACTTGATCAATGCCAAGCTTGCTTCCTTGGACTTAGATGGACTCGTGTCTCATTGCCGATGCCATGTTCCAAACATGGTCTTACACTGGCACACGTATCAACGCCGATGCCATGCCTTGGCTTGGTCTTATACGGACTTTCTCATTTCATGTGGTAGATTGAGTATCCTGGTAATTCATCTTCAATCGGAACTTTTTCATGCTTAATCTTATTGATTTCTTTGTTTAACATAGCATTAAACCTTCCATGGTAATAGTGTACATTATACTAAACAATTAAATGATAAAAATCATAAAGCTTAGAAATCATACAAACTTACCTCAATATATAAAATGTATGTAGATATGCAATTTAGTCCTCGACTTTGTTCTTGCCTCAGTTTCTATCCGGGCTTCATTTTTCTTGATCTATAATCATAAATAGATCATTTAATAATCATATTGACTAAATTGACTCATTACTCATACTTTGGCAAAATTATTATTTTGCCCCTATACTTTCTCATATTTGTACTTTTGCCTCTAGGCTCGTAAAATGATTTTCATACAACTTTCTTAAACTTCATGCTTAACTGATTAATAGTCTCAACTATAGTAATCATCAATTCTCACAAAATCACACATGTATGACCAAACTTAAAATTTTCGCAATCAAGTTCCTACATGCATTTACATGGAAATTCACTTAACAAAAGATGTTTCTACTACATCAAGCTTTCATAATCTTCCATAAAACATCAAAATACATGCATGTCATACATGACCACATTTTTGAACATCCATTATAGCTTATCAAATAGCTAAAAATAGCTTACTCATGCTACCGGGACTTCAAAAATACGAAGAATATCAAAAACCAGGCTTAGGAGCACTTACTAGCAAGCTTGAAAAATTGAAAGAGCCCTAACAATGGCTATGGAAATTTTCGACAGCTTGGGGAAGAAGATGAATGGATTTTTGGTCATATTTTTCCCATTTTAATCATTTAATAGGTAAATAACCAAAATGCCCTTCTCTTTAAAATTTTCCATAATACCAACTCATGACCAATTTTGTCCAAAAATTAAAATTTGGGCAAATTGCTATTTAAAGGCTTATAATTATTATTCTAAAGCTATTTCATACAAAAAGCTTCTAGAAACTCATATTTACAACTTTTGTAATTTAGTCCTTTTAGACCATTCAACCACAATTTAGCAAAATTGCTTCATGAAACTTTCATACTAGCATGCAAACATGGCATAAACCTTAAAAACTCATAAATTCATCTCGGTTTCATGGTCTCGCACCACTATTCCGACTAGGCCCTAAATCGGGCTGTTAAAATTATCCCCCCTTATGGATTTTCGTCCTCGAAAATCTTACCAACAAAAAGGTTTGGATACTGGTTTCTCATACTCTCTTCTGGTTCCCATGTAACTTCTTCTATTCCATGTCTTTGCCACAATACTTTTACTAAGGCAATACTTTTATTTCTTAATTTTTTAACTTCCCGAGCCAAAATCTTGACTGGTTCTTCACCATAAGTCATGTCGGGATGAATCTCTATTTCTGATGGGGTAATTACATGTGAAGGATCTGATCGGTAGCGTCTCAACATTGACACGTGAAACACATCATGTATCTTTTCTAATTCTGATGGCAAAGCCAAACGGTAAGCTACCAGCCCAACTCTCTCAGTAATCTCGTAAGGTCCGATGAAACGTGGACTCAACTTGCCCTTCTAGCCAAATCTGAGAACTTTTCTCCACGGCGACACTTTCAAGAAAACTTTATCCCCAATTTGGAACTCTATCTCTTTTCTCTTTAAATCTGAAAAGGATTTATGTCTGTCTGATGCAACTTTTAAACATTCTCGTATCACTTTTACTTTCTCTTCAGCTTCTTTAACCAAATCAACCCCGTGAATTTGGTTTTCCTTGAGTTCAGTCCAAAATAAAGTTGTTCTGCACTTACGCCCGTATAGAGCCTCATAAGGCGCCATCTTTAAGCTCGATGAAAGCTATTATTATAGGCGAATTCTACCAATGGGAGAAACTTTTCCCAACTGCCTTGGAATTTGAGAATACAACATCTGAGCATCCTCAAGTACTTGAATTAATCTCTCTGACTGACCGTCGGTTTGAGGACGAAAAGTCGTACTAAAGCTTAACTTTGTACCCAAGGCTTCTTACAGCTTTTTCCAAAATCTGGAAGTGAATCTCGGATCTCTATCCGATATGATCGATAAGGGAACTCCGTGAAGCCTTACTATTTCTGAAACATACAAATTTGCCAACTTGTCTAGTGAGTAATCAACTCGTACAGGTAAGAAATGAGCTGACTTCGTAAGTCTATCAACCACTACCCATACAGCATCTTTCTTGCTCGAAGACATCGGTAAACCCGTTACAAAATCCATGGTGATACAGTTCCATTTCCACTCAGGAACTAAAATGGGTTGAAGTAAACCTGAAGGTACTTGGTGTTCAGCCTTTACTTGCTGACAAACAAAGCATCTTGAAACGAACTCTGGAATATCTTTCTTCATTTTCGGCCACCAATACCATTGCTTCAAGTCATTATACATCTTAGTACTACCCGGATGTACAAACAAACATCCATTATGTGCCTCGTGCAAAATTCTCTGAATAAGCTCCTCTTTTCTCGGTACACAAATTCTATCTCTAAACATCAAGTATCCATCAGAATTAATCTGAAAATCGGATCCAGCATCTGACTCACACGGAGCTCTCTTGACTTGCAATTCATTATCTTCTTTCTGAGCCCCAAAGATCTCTTGAAGAAACATTGGTCTAGCTCTCAACTCAGCTAGAATAGAATCATCGTCAGATAAAGTCATCCATGATTTCATTGCTCTCAATGCAAATAAGGACTTCCTGCTCAAAGCATCAGCGACTACATTCGCTTTTCCGGGATGGTAATCAATAACTAATTCATAGTCTTTTATCAATTCTAACCATCTTCGTTGTCTTAAGTTTAACTCTTTCTGCGTCATCAAGTACTTCAAACTTTTGTGATCAGTAAAAATCTGACATCTTTCACCATATAAATGGTGTCTCCAAATCTTTAAAGCGAAGACTATTGCAGCTAGTTCTAAATCATGCGTCGGATAGTTCTTCTCATGAGGCTTCAATTTTCTGGAGGCATAAGCAATTACATTGCTTTCAGTTTCTCAAAACTTTGTTGGCACCTTTTTGTCCATTCAAACTTCACATTTTTCTGTAACAATTTAGTCATCGGGGTTGCAATCATGGAAAACCCCTTGACAAATTGTCTATAATAGCCGGCTAGGCCTAGAAAACTTCTAATATCAGAGATGTTCTTGGGTGGCTTCCATTTTACATAATCATCTTAGTAAGATCATATAGATACTTACCTTGTACATACACTTAGTGTATAAATCAACATACCTGAAATGGATTTACAATTCACATAGCCATTCGTATTACATACTTGCCCGTTGAACCGTTAGGAACCTAATAGGATACAGAGAATGCTCGGAATAGTCGTACAATGCCAACATCCTAGACGAGGTCTTACATGTACTCAGATATTGATGCTACTGTCCCAGACAGGGTCTTACATGAATCAATACAATGCCGATGTCCCAGACATGGTCTTACACGTAAATCTTATATCGATGCCAACGTCCTAGACGTGGTCTTGCACGAAATCTCAAATCAACGCCAATGTCCCAGACGTGGTCTTACATGATAAACAGAACAGATACCTATGTCATGACATAGCTAATCCTATCTATTCCTAGGTTCGTACGGGATTTTTCAGACATTGTCACTACGTCGACCTTATCTCAGAATTCATATACAAATCATATCATAAGCATTCATCGTTAACAATAGTCATATAAACATACACAGTTCAATACAAACACGTTTATTTGCATGATGACTTACCTCAGATTCGATTTAACAGAAATAGAAACGGCTACTCGATTACTTTCGCTTTCCCGCAATCTAAGTCCGTTTTCCCCGGTTCTTGATCTATACATATTCAAAATTAACCCTTTTATTCACTAACTCATTCAATTCAATCCAAGGACACACATTTAGGGTTATTTACAAATTAACCCTCACATTTGCATAATTTGTCAATTTAGTCCATTTTTCTCAAAACATCAAATTCACAAAAATCATCTTTTAACCATGCTTAGCCGAATGTTCATACATCTCATACAAGCCCATATTTTCCATCAAATGTGCAATTTAGTCCCTCAAATTGCTATTTTCTCAATTTAGCCCTAATTAACTAAATTCATCAAAAATTCAAGAACAAAGTATGTTCATCTAACACATATCCTTCATTTAACATCATTAAATATCATAAAACTTACCATTTCATCAATGGCACAACTCACAAATATCATCCATACACAAAATTAAGACATGGGCTTAATAGTAGACTAAGCAACAATATCAAAAACATAAAAATCATCAAAATCTAAATCCAAAACATACCTAAATTTAAGCATGAAATGGCCGAAACCCTTGATGCTTTGTTCTTTCTTTTTCTTTTGTTTTTCGGCAAACATATGATAATAATGGCCTTCCTATCTTTTATTATAATGTTTTCATTATAATAATATAACTTATAATATATAATATAAATTTAACTTAATATCTAAAATATAATGCACATAGCCACTCTTAGTGCCGTCCACTATAATAATTTTGGCTTAATTGCCACATAAGTCTCTACACTTATAAAGACATAACAAATAGGCATCTTTTCATAAAACATACAAATTTGCATTTCAATGCAATTCAATCCTTTTATCAAATTAAACACACAGATAGACAAATTAGCATATGAAACTTCACTACATACTTAATCACTTAACAAGGACACAGAAAATAATATTAAAATATTATACGGACTCAGATTTGTGGTCCCGAAACCACTATTCTGACTAGGGTATAAACTGGACTGTTACATCTCGGTTCTGGAAGAAGCTACATGAAGCTCTGGGTACAAGGTTGGACTTCAGTACTGCATTCGATCCTCAAACAGATGGACAATCTGAGAGGGTGATTTAGATACTAGAGGACATGTTGAGGAGTTGTGTAATTGACTTCTGAGGCAGTTGGGAGGAGTTTTTGCCGTTGACAGAGTTCGCTTACAACAACAGTTACCAGTCTGGCATACAGATGGCACCTTACAAGGCTCTATATGGTCGTCAGTGTCTTACTCCCTTGTGTTAGACTGAGTTGGGCGAGCGACATGTTCTGGGCCCTGAACTGGTTTCTGATACTTAGGTTAAGGTCAGGTTGATTCGGGATCGACTTAATGAGGCATCTGATAGACAAAAGTCGTATACAGATCTAAAGTGTCGAGATAAAGTATTCTGTAGGGGACTTCGTGTTTCTCAAAGTCTCACTGTGGAAAAAGATACTGAGATTTGGTCGTAAGGGCAAGTTGAGCCCTAGATTCATTAGACCTTATCGCATACTGGGGCGTGTAGGACCAGTTGCCTACCAATTGGAGCTATCTCCGGAGTTGGAGCGGATTCATGATGTATTCCACATCTCGATGTTGAGGTACTACCGCTCTAATCCTACGCATATTGTACCTGTTGAGGAAATCGAGGTTAGGCCATATCTAAATTTTAAGGAGGAGCCAGTCTAAATATTGGACTGCGATGTTAAAATTCTGAGAAGAAAGTCCATCCCATTGGTTAAGGTTCTTTGGCGTAATCATAGTTCTAAGGAGGCCACGTGGGAGCCTGAGGATGCAATGCGACAGTAATATCCTCATCTGTTCTGAACAGGTAAAAATTTCGAGGCCAAAATTTTCTTTAAGGGGGTAGAGTTGTAACGCCCCAAAAATTCTTAATATTTATTTTCATATGTTTGTGACACAATTGTGTATCTGCTTCAGTGGTTAAGTGTTCTGGGAGTGTCTGAGAAGTCTTGGGTTCAAGCATTAGCTTGGGCAAATTTTTGTTTTAAATGAATAAACCCCTATCTCAGGTCAGTAGGCTTATTAATAAATATTGGAAAAACATGTCAGAATGGGCATGTTGGTCTGGTGGTTAAGTAGAGTGGCAAAGTGTTGGGGGTCTTGAGTTCGTGTCCTGGCGATGTAGGGGAGTGTTTTATTTTGCTAGATGCTGTGTAAGTGTTTGTGTGCCAGTAGAATTCTGATGCTAGTGGGCGATTGGAGTGTTTGAGGAGTGTGGGATTGTGATGGCCGAATTTTAGGAGGAAAATAGGGGATTGTATTTTGATTATTGTCATCTTTTTCAGAAAAATTCGGTTCTCCATACTTTTCTCAATTTTTTTAACGCTAGTTTCCTTTCTCCTCAAGTCTGCCATTCATCATCTTGTCCATTTCCTTTGCCGAAATTTGCTAGGTGAATCTCGGCTACACCTTTTGGTTCTCTCTTTGGCCAAACCTTCTTCCTCTTCCCATCCCTCATTTTCACTTTTTTTGCCGACTCTCTTCTTTCTTTTGCGCTCAACTCCTGATTCCGTTGGTTCAGTAAGTTTCGGTAGGTGTTAACTCTGACTTTTCTTTTTGGAATATCGGTTAGGAGGGGTTTTTGTTGGTTATAGGAATTATTCAGAGGGCTGGTGAGCTCTGATCGACGTACGAAGTGTGTGAAACCTTGTTGGCACATTTGAAGGTAACGTTTTCTGAGTTTAGTATTTGGTCTTTCTGTGCGTTTGGTTGGGCGTAGTTTTTAGTGACTAAGTGGCATTGTTTTGGTTAAATGAAGGTTCTCGAGCGCTCGTGGTTCTCATTGTAACGGCGTTAGTGAAGGGTTTTCATCAGCGGTAAGTCAAGCTAATACTGTTAACGGTTATTGAAACCTGTGAATTAGACTACTAAATCAGTTTGAATGATTTTTGATAGGTATCCAGGCTTAGGGAGTGTTTCGACATCGAAAACGTTATAGGTGTGTAACCATAACACTGTAATCGGTAATTTGTGAAAAGCCAAAAAATAGGGCTGTCGACGCCACACTGGCGTGTGGCCGCCCGTGTGGTAGGCCGTGTGATCGGACACGAGCGTGTGAACGACGAGGCAGGCCATGTG
Organism: Gossypium australe; assembly: GCA_005393395.2. Classification (NCBI taxonomy): domain Eukaryota; kingdom Viridiplantae; phylum Streptophyta; class Magnoliopsida; order Malvales; family Malvaceae; genus Gossypium; species Gossypium australe. The sequence continues at coordinate 12,723,473 of CM016619.1, forward strand.
TGATTCATGGGCCGGGCAGAAATAGGCTATGTAGGCTCCACGGGCGTGTGGGATTATCGGGCCAGGTCGCGTGATCCACACGGCTAATGCCATTTTGGGTTTTGTGGGCCACACGGGCGTGTGGGCCTACATGGGCCAGCAACATGGGCTCGAGGGCCCATTTTCACTGTTTGACTGCTAAGGTTGCACGGGTCGCCTGTGTCAACTATGGACCTACTGTTGGGTCGGTACGTTTACTTAGACCCCTAATTGACTGAATGACTATTATGCTCCTGTGTGATATATATGTATATGTACATGCAAGACTATATTTTACCATGCTATGTAGACTGTACCGAATATATATACGATACTATGATATGACATAACATGATTGCATGATGCATTGTATGGGGATGGGTTGTTACTGATCAGAGGAAGTGTACTGAAAGGCTTCAAGCCTAAATTACTGGCAGCCCAGCTGCATATCACTGTATAGTGCCGCATTCGGTACTCTCTGGAGTGTATGGATGGGTGGGTTGATTATATCCCCACATGGAGTGTAGGGTTGGACGGAGATGGAGTGTAGAGGCTGGATAGGTAGGACTTGTATACTGTTTCATATGTTACTACACTGATTAATGTTACTGTAATGGGCCAAGGCCAAGCACATGATTGTTTACTGAGATGGGCCAAAGCCCAAACTGAAATTGTCACTGATACTGAAAAAGGGCTTAGGCCCAGACTGTGTTTGTTTTCTGTCTGTTTGCTATTATGGGATTACACACTGAGTTTTCATAAACTCACCCATCTGTTTTAACTGTACAGGAAATCTCCAGTCATAGACGAATCAGTGCAACAGAGGACTCAGCGGTGGCCACACGACCTATCTAATTCGATTTAGTATTTTATGATTTCAACTTAATTTTTGGGTATTTTATTGTAATAAGAGCCTTTGGATTTATATGTTTAATTTGGGATTTTATTGTTGTTTTGGTTTATAACTACTAGCAATAGGAAAAGTCGCGAGTTTTCAGAAAGATAAACATTTTATTAAAAGTTCCTCAAATACGCAATCGGTTTAAAAGCTTCCGCAATAAATGACGCTTTGAAAATTAATAACTTTTTTAAAAGTGAATACCTTTTCAATGGTTCATGCTTGAAAATGAACGACCCGTTTTTAGACTTATCATTGAATAACACAAAGCGATTAAGTAGAAATGAGGATTTCAACGACAACATATTTTACGAAAAACACTTCAATGTGATATCGCCAGATTCGGCCATAACGTCCAGGCCGGGTTTGGGGTGTTACATCTATAATATCGAATTTAGCTCACTTATTAGTCACATTATTCAATGTGACCCAAAAATCATATTATGGAAAAATTATGTTTTTGCCCCAAAAGTTTGACATATTTTTATTTTTGCCCTTAAGCTCGAAAAATGAAATTATTCAATTTCTTTAACATACAAGCCTAGCCGAACCATTTTCATAACTATAACAGACCACAATTTCCATTAAAACACATTTTTACTACATATTTTATAACTTTTACAAATTAGTCCTTTTAGGCATTTTCACCGAAAATCACTTAGTAAAAGTTGTTTCTCTAACCATAAACATGCATTTTCTACTATTAAACACAAAAATACACACATATTCATCATGGTTCGAAACCCTAGACTTTAACCATATCTCAAATTAGTGGTAGAAATAGATAGATCGAGGGATAACCACTTCAAAAACAGAAAAATCATTAAAAACGGGGCTAGAACGGACTTACTATGGAGCTTGGAAGCTTGAAAAACCCTAGCCATGGTTTCCTTTTGTGAAATTCGGCCATGGGGTTGAAGATGGACAAAAATTGGCTTTTAATTTTGTTTTTAATTCATTTTAATTACTAAATGACCAAAATGCCCCTATCTTAAAATATTCTATTTCACCTATTTCATGTCCATTTTTATCCAAAAAATTAACCAATGGTATAATTACCATTTAAGGACCTCCAATCTAAAATTTCATAGCAATTTGACACCTTTAGATTTTAGAACTCAAGTTTTGCACTTTTTACAATTTAGTCCTTTTGACTAAATTGAGTGCCCAAACGTCGAAATTTTCGAACGAAATTTTCACGAAATCATTCCATGAAATTGTAGACCATAAAAATATAATAAAATTAAATTTTTCTTCGTCAGATTTGTGGTCCCGAAACCACTGTTCCGACTAAGCCCAAAATCGGGCTGTTACAGAACATTTCTACAAGCACTGCGATAGCGCAAGACAGAATAGGAGACAACAAGATTTTTTTACATAGTTCTATTTCCCTACGTCTACAGAGCCTAGCTCAGTGAGAATAATCTATTATATTATATTTTTAATAATTATGAAATTTTAGTTTTTTCAATAAATATTTTGAAAATTTTAAAATTATTTTGAATTTTTAAATTTTTAAAATTTTAAATTTTTATTGAGGGACAAAGTTGTTCATTTTCTAAATTGACAAGGACCAAAGGGTATTTAGACAAATATGCTATTTGAGTTATTTTAATTGTACAGTTTAACTCGACTCGAACCTCAAAATTGAATTACTTATTTAAATTAACTAAAAAAATCAAAAAACTATATTCAATTAACTCGAATTAAAAAAAATTAAATCACAATTCAAGCTTGTAAAAAAAGAATATATAAATATAGCAACATGTGGTAGCACATTAAAGAAAATTGAGGTTACTGTTGAAGGCCAATTAAAGTTCCAAGTGGCAGTTATTTTGGATGGGAATATGGATAGAAAACAACTTAATATGGATGGCAATTAACTCATGATCTTTGGTGGCTATACTTATATTCTATTTCTAATTATTTTAAGGTAAACATTTTCGTTAACCACTTTAAATTGTTCTTATTTTGATTTTTTTTTGTTAAAATGATAAGTTGATTAAAATAAAAATAGAAGTGAATCTTATTTAGAGTGACCAAGTTAAGAAATGCACAAACAGTATAATCAAAATAAGAACGACTTCTATTTAAAGTAATTATCATCATAGTTTACCAAATCTCAGTGAAGCTGTATTATCTTAATATAAAAAGTCTAATAAAAATCCTATATAATTAAACTAAATAATAATACGAATACATATCAACGCAACACACACTATTCATACTAATTTTCAAAAACAAGCAGAAGAAGTTAGTTACAAAATTAGTGCCCCATTAAAAATTCAAAAATCAATTTAATTTATAAAAATAAAATCAAAATTCAATTTAATCTTAAAATTCAACAAAATTCAAATAAGTCCATGATCTATAAAAAAAACTAAAAATCTAGATTTTATTCTTTCATTTGAAATTTCTGAAATATTTTATCTTACTAATATTATAAGTCCATGATCTATAAATGTGACAATCCACACCCAACCCGGTTGTCGGATTCGAGTATGTAACATCACACTACGTTGTCAAAGTAACTTAGACTATTTCAATATAATTTCATTATATTTAATTATTTACCAGTAACATAACAAATAAATCATTTAACAAAATCATTCATATGCATTTATAAGGTTTAAGAACTTATTTCATCTTATTACGAGGTCATGTTAAGTCAAAATCAGAGTTAGGACACGAATCCAAACTCACTTGTCAAAATTCCAGGTTATGTCTCGAGACAAGTCATAAATTATTTTGGAAATTTTAGCTTCGATGTTTACTTGTCCCAAGACACAAAAGAGTGCATCTCGAGGCAAGGTCCTTTATGTCTCGAGACTAGGTCTCGAGATCAACCTTCCCTATTTTCTTATTTTTGCTTCGATGTTTGGATGTATCGAGATAAGAGGGTTTTGTCTAGAGACCTGAAGTAGGACAATATCTATTCACCTTCGATGTAACTCTCTATTAAGATAGAGACCACTTGTCTTGAGACCTAAGATCAATTGTCTCAAGGCTATACATATATGTCTTGAAACCTCATGCATTTGAACGCAAAATTTAGATGAAATTTGTTCTAATGATCTCGAGGCATGCTTTTTCCATCTTGAGACTTAGTGACCAAATGGTTTAGGGTTACCTAAACATACTTATAACTTACCACAAAACATATTCATCCAATTAACCTATCTAAAACATTGTTCAAACATTATCAAATCATAACCTTCAATACATCATTACTAAACTAACCAATTTGCACTTTTAAACTTACAAAATCAAGCATAATTAACTAGTTATCAAGAGATAAAATTCAACCAAAATAACATTATAGGTCACTTACCAAAGTGTCATAACTAACTTAGGCAACAAGTCAACCAATCTAGGTACATGCCATATGACTTAAAGCATTTATATATATATATATATATATATACACACACACATATATATATACATATACATACAGAATAGGTTCGTAATGGGTTTCGAGATGAGCCTAAGAATTGGATGCTTGACCGCGAAACCTTTATAGCTTTTATCCGAAACCTGTGCACAGAAACAAACAAATGTGTATGCTGAGTAAAGTATACTCAGTGGTGCTAACATAATTCGAATTCAAATATAAACATAACAAAATAAAACAGAAATAAGTAACAAGATAACTCGAGTTAACTACATTAACATCAAGAATACGTATATACCAATAAATTGTTTATCATTTCAACTGATTCACATCTACGCTTTGCTTAACTACTCGATATATTTTCTGATTCACTCTTAGGGTATTTGCATCTAGTTTAACATATCAAATCATGTAACATATAAACATTTTTATCTCATTTTAGTTTCAAATATATATGATAAGCAGTGTTACATTTTTAATCCTTATTATCAAATTCAAGTATCTTATTACAAATCACATTCAATTAATTTATTTGGCCCTTATAAACTGACTCGAATTAGAGGACAGATACATGGATCAATCCTCCAACGTACACCAGTAAACTCACCGAAGTGCTAGTCAAGCAAAAAGCACTGATCCCACCAATCACACCAACACAACATGCATAAAGCACTTAATATAACATGCACGAGGCTGTGACTATAACACACATATAGTGCTAAATGTAACACGCACAAGATGATAAATATAACACACGTAAAGTGTTGAAACTCCCACCTATTAAATGGACCCTATGGCATGCCAATTATACCTGTAAGTCTATCCAACAACGTTAACATGACAAAGGCCATATATCATCAAACAAGCATCTATGCATACAGATCACATATCAACAATCACAAATCACTTAGGTATACGCAGAGGAGAAGCTAAGGGGGCTGGCAGGGGCCCCGGCCCCCTAAAATGAAAAATTATTATTTAGGCCCTTTAAATTTTTTTAAAATTTTAAATTAGTAAAGTTAAAATTGCACCTTGGCCCCTTAAAATTATAAAAATTTGATTTAATCTTTTAAAAATTATAAAGATATAGACTATAAAAAATAAAAAATTCATTCGCCCCCTAAAAAATTGTTCTGACTTCGCCCCTAGTTATACGTACCTTTCATTATTAATGTCCATAATCATGTTGATAGTTTACTATTTCCGATCACTTAACAAGTCAAGCAAATACGTTTAGATATTTAATGAACTTGAATTATGAGAACACAAACCATATTAGCTATTCGTCTACGATTTTGCCTTTCATTTTGTTTTTCGACATCTCAACGTCTTCTTTAGTTATGTGCGATAAGTTTTGATAAAAAAAATAAATTAATCAAACAATTCAAATACAAATCAATACATAATATACATGAAATCATATTATTCGATTTAGTCCCTATATACCCAAATATCTGAAACACTCATTTTTCACAATTTGCCTAATCGAATTTAAATCTGACTTAATACATATAGTATAGGGACCTCCTAAAATCATTATTTATTCTTAAACCTTGTAGTTTTTATCATTTACGATTTAGTCCTTAGCAATAGAGTATTTATCAAATGATTCAAACTAAATTCTTTAATTCCTATTAAATTTCTAACATATTTTCCATCACTTAACTAAATTCTTGCATGTATTCAAGCTATTTAAATCAAAAATCGAAATTTTCTAACAATGAAAACCTAACTCAAAGCTTATTAATTTCATAGATTTATGATACGGGCTTCAAAAATCTAACATTATTAATCAACAATTTTTTTTAAAATTAAAGAAAAAGCTCACCTATCCTTGAAATTGAAGCTACGACAATGGAGGAAATGAAAGGAAAAAAAAATTGTTTTTCTTTCTTTAATGGACGGTAAAAGGGGGAAAGAATGAGCTTAATGTTTTTCTCCCTCCCACTATCAAAGTATATATATGTATATATAGAGAGGGGGGGGGGGGGGGGTAATTAACAAGTTAATTAAGTCACTAATCAAATGGTTAAATTAACTTAATATTCACTTAGTGGAAAATGATGACACTCCACTTAGTTAAGCACTAACATGAAATTAAAATGGTTTAATTGCTAATTAACCTTTGTTTAATATCCATTTAAGGAACTTATGAATTTAAAAATCTCTTTCCTTTCACTTTAGTCATTAATCAATTTAGTCCTTATACTAGTTTTATTAACCATTCAGTTCAACTATATTCACTCATTTGACCTTTCCGATGCGTATTTGACAGGTAATTATTCAAATTTAATTATCTACTAATTCTATTCAATAAACTTGGTCCTAAACCGAATTTTCTGGCACCGTTGAAAACCGGATCATTACAATAAAATATTCAAAAAATTTAATTGAATTTATCTCAATTCAACATGAAATTCAAAATTGAAAATTTCAGGGCGTTACAGAACAAGCCTCTTATGCATATATGTCTGACCACTTGTTTAGGTTAAAAGGTATAAACTATAGAGCACATTTATTTGTCTAATTAGAAATTGTTTTTTTTAGTGCAAAAATTGTAAGTAAATTGAATTGTGTTCACTAATTTACATCTAAGAAAAAAAATATTATTATTTATGTGATAATAGAATGTCAATAATGGCAATGTATCGCAAAGAAAAAAAATGAAAAATAGAATACATAGATTTTATGTGGAAACCTTTTCAGAGAAAAACCACGGGTAAAGGAGAAGAAAATTTACTATGTCAAATTGAAATGATACAAGAGGAGAGACCACTTAGTTTATTTATAGGTTTGTAAAACCATATTGTAGTCAAAGTCAAATAGGAGTAATGCAGAAAGGTTAAAACAACTTATTCTAATAAACATCAAATAGAGGTAGTAGACTTCTATACGGATTTCACTTGTGCAGCCTGTATTTTATTTATCGGCTATCGCCCTTGTAGATTCCCCTATCTTGCCACTTATATTTTATTTTAACAAGAATTTGGGTCACATATCTTTAACAATTTATTTTAATAACTTTTATAAAACTTTAAAATTATATAATTATTCTTTCATACATTAATTTAGTATAACTTTATCTATAAATTATGTTAGAAAACTTTCTTGCAACAAAATTTATAAAAATAATTTAAAACTTTAAAACTTAATGTTTTAATGGTAAGTTAACAAATTATATTTTAATTAGATTGAATTACTTTATTTTATAACATATTTAAATAGATAAAAATTATTAATTTAAATTTAAATAATTTAAATAAAATTTTATAATTAAATTTATTAATGTTGAAGTAAATTTCTAATTTGAAATATTAATTAATTTAAGTTTAACTAAAATTAGATAACATAATTTTATTAGTTTTAAATATTTAAAGGGTATTTAGGTGTTTCATTTAGTAGTTAATTTGAAATTCATAGATGATATATATAAAGAGTTTTAACTCTGAGATCTCCTAATACGAACTATGGAGGCATTAAGAGGAACCTATAACTCGGTAGAGACTCGCATGATGAGTCCAAGATAAGGATAATAGTATATAGGTAAATTGCTTATACATAGAAAATATAGCACCAAGTAGATAGATAAATTGCCAAATGTGTTCTAGGATTTTGATTGAGTTAGGACCGTCAGAGGCTGAAATCCGTGCTTGAGGCATGCTTCCCAAACTTTGTCAATGTTAGAGATGGTGTAACCACATTCATGCTCCTCCCATCCTTCCAGAGCATGCAATATCCCAGCTATGCGCCATACGCTCATCACTCTCCTTGGCAACCAATTCTGCTACATGCATTCATGTTGTTACTCTTTAGTACATATATTTTAACAAAGTAGAACAAAAGCTGTTGAAACTTTTAATTAATTTTAGAGATAACGGGACATATGGAGTAAGTTCCAAGGCCAACCTCGCAAGAATCCACATTCTCAAGGGCTTTCGGAGTCTGCATTGCTGGTGTTGTGTGATAGAAGCAGTCTTTGCGCAAATTTTTCAGTGGAAATTGCGAAAAGGGAATAAATAGTGTTCCTTTATTTGCCTTTCTTTGCTCTTCTTCGGTCAAGTCATCTCCCACTAACCATACCTGCAACATATCAACAATTCATCATCACTTGCTAGCCATTTCAACTATTTTTATTTGGAAAGGCCTAGGTTTGAGGCATGAGACTTAATTACCTTGCAAGAGCTATAACTCTTTGAGATAACCAATTTACCCTCAGACGTGGTGCCTAGTGATTTATCAAGCTTCTCATAATCATCCTCACGCAATACAGTGACCTACAATGAATTAAAATTAAAGATTATGATATCATAAAAGAGGAAAATGATTACGAAAACAATTCAATATGGAGTTAGAGCTTCAAATTTCCTTAGAAAAATTTAGACAGTTGAGAATTTGGCAAGCTAGGCACTGCTTATTTATGTGGCTAACTAATTAATGAGTAAGCAATGGGATGGGATGGGATGGTACCTGAATACCCTTTTGGCATAGGGAAAAGGCGACTGCAAAAGCAACTTTAGTTAAGTTGCCTCCAAGAAGTACTTGGGTTGTTCCCTTTGGTATGCTATTCAGAAGAACTGCAACTGCCAAGCTGCTCCCATCCACTAATTTCACTTTAAGCTGGGGATGTTTCTTCACATACACCTCACCATATCTGTTTAACTCTTTACCCTACATAGTGTTCATTTTACCATCGTACTTCGTATTTGCTGTTAAAAATTATTTTTACCTTTTCTTTAAAAAAATATTTTTAATGTAATTTTCCCGCAAGCATGGTGATTAATTTGTGGGAAGAGGGGGAAAAACTTGCCTGATTCATGAGGCCTAGACTCAACACACTAGCACCTTTTTCCTCAGCCTCTAATACGGCTTCCTCAATCATGTTATTGATGGATTCCTTTTGCCATTTCGAGTGGTACTGAAAATTAATTGCAACACTGTTAACTTCTAAGACTATGCATGTATGCATATATTCATTTTTAGTATTTGGTTGCACCAACTCACAGCTGCACTAATAAAGCTTCCTTACCTGTTCTCTGAAATTAGGTATGGCCCATGTCTGTAATCTAAGTTGATGGAATCGGTTCCTTTCAACAACAAAAGTGCGACGATAAATCCTGGTAAGCATCATGAACCACAATGTAACAGGCCAGAGAAACCACAAGTACCAAGCTGATGAGTATGGTTTAGAAGCCAAGTAGGAAAATCCAACGCGGAGATGATAGATTGACTTAGGTGTGATTAGGTGCATTAGATGCACCACGTTGGGTGTTTCCTCTTTTCTTTGGAGTGAAGTTTCATACAAGGTATCCGAAGATTTGTCCATTGTGCCATAGATGTAATCATAGATTGGCATAAACAATGAATAGTTGGTCCTGAACTGTGTGTGGTGCAACGAGTGAAACCTGCCAAAAAATTTAACATTATTTTTATGTATGTCAAATCATACGTAGAGATTTAAGAATTGTTATATTAAATATGTTTTGCTATCAATTTAAGAAAAGAGGTTTGCATGAACCAGTTACGTCATGTATTATTTAATTATCACATATGATAGTGTAATAAATAATAGACTTTCTATATAAATGTGAATATGTAGCATGATTTAATTAAGGCGGCATTTTTTTAAATGAAAGTGGTATGTTGATGTTATGTAATTGTTTTATATAATAATTTCTCGTGAGGCCTTGGTATAGCTGGGAAAGTTGGAAGTTGTGGGTTCTTTGAACCTTAGTTTGAGACTTATAATGTGCAATTATATATGTGGGTTAATCCGATTAGTTAATTTTATATTGTATTATTCCAATTCTTAATTTGTTTGTATTGTAATAATTTGATTCTTAATTCGTCGCTAAAAGAGAGAAAAAAATCACATTCATGAGAAGCGAACTTAAAATCAACCAAACTTAAAATCTTTTGTAAAAAATGATTTTAATAAATTTATATGTATGTTATATTTTTTTAGCTTTCATGTTTATGATAAATTTTTTTCTTTAAAATATTTTAAATTAAATTCAATGTTAAAAGGATTTTTTTTTGCAATTTTTAAAAGGTGTTTTAGGTATAAAAAAATCATTCTAACTTTGTAAAAACCATAATAGTGGAAATTAATGTTTTTGGTTAATAGTAGAGGTTAATTGTGATAATTATTTTTAACTTAAAATTATACGAAAGATTTGGAAAAATAGGAACATAAGTTAATAAAAAAAAGAAAATATATGATATACGGAAATAAAATTAAAAAGTAAATAAATTATTGTATAATATAAAATATAAAAAATATAAAATATTGTATTAATTATAAAATCTAAATTAAACCTATTAGGTGAAATTTTGTTATTAATCTTGTACTATGTGTAAGTTGTAGATTTAATCTATATTATTCAATTTGATCATTTTTAGTATCTATATTTTTCGATTTTAAACTTTTAGTCATGGCTCAAATGGTAGTCAATAAATTTTGAAATGATGTAATTTTTATGTGACTATTATATGAAAATAATAAAGTGATATGACATTACATACGTAGTAATATATTTGTCACACAAGGTTTTAAAAATAATAGAATATAACTTAATGAATTTAACGAGTAATGTTAGGTGAGGAATAAAAATCTAAAATTCAAAAAATATAAAAATTAAAAATAAATAAAATTGAGTGTGGAGACTAAATCCCTATCGTACACATAATATAATGACTATAGCAAATTTTGACCACTAAAAGAATCTCATTTCTTTTTCCAGACTTTTTTTTTATTGCCATTAATATCACATATGGTTTTTTTGGGTTAATATATATATTTCCCCCTAAGCTTGTCTATTTTGTGCCTACTTGGTACCTAATTTTTTTAACACTTAGTTTGTACTTGAACTTGTATTCTATCACATAGTTCAGTATTTCCAGACTAACATTGTTAATTTGTATTTACGTGACATTAATAGTCAATTCGATGGTGATACATGACAATTTAATAGAATGTTACGTATCAAACATAAATAAAAAATCTTTAAATTGATATAAATTAATAAAAAATATAAAATATTTTTCATATCAAGAATGAATTTGGACAACATTTATTAATTTATTAATAAAAAAAAGTATAATTTTTTTTCAACAATGTTTCCAGGTTCATTCTCCATTCTTGATGTTAAGTTTTTTTTTTTTTATTAATTTATATATTTTTATGTTTTATTTATGTTTGAAACATGATATTTTAGGAGGCTGTTATATGTTATCATCGAATTGGCTACAAGTGCCACGTCAACATAAATTAATGATGTTCATGCAAAAGTATTACATTGTATAAAAGAATGTAAATTTAGATACCAACTAGATAAAAAAAATGGTACAAACTAAATACAAGTTAATAAACTAGGGCAAAATATATATTAAGCATTTTTTATTAATGCATCTCCTTAAGAAGAAACAATTTACTCGCCGTTTCACGTGCTTGTAATTTTCATGATCCCAAAAGAGTTAAATGGTAGATAATGAAATTGATTATGAGGAGAGAGAGAGAGAACGTACGATGGAGTATACATTATGTACTTGAGAGGAGGGAAAATGGAGAAGACCCAGTTGGGGATGAGCTCAAAGTTGCAATGCCCCATGTTGTTCATCAAGTCGATGTAAGTGACGTAGCCAGCAATGGCGATAATGGATCCAGTTCCAGTAAACACAACTATCGACAGTGGTATTGCGAACAGTGCAAAGTATACTATGTGTTCTGCAAATGGATGTATCACAGCTGCAAAACGTGCACTTATCATTCTTAATTATTTCTTTTCTCTTAACAAAAACTATATTATATATAATCAAATACTAATTATTACTAAATATAATTGCCCCCCCCCCCCCACCAAATTACTTTATTCATATTATATATTTATACAACACTTGATCTCATCTCAGAACGTAAAAAGGGTTGATATGGTCCCAATATGAGGGTATCCAGCAGTACTGAAACCAAAAATAGCAACACAGCACTACAGACAAACCATTGCTATTTATGCTTTTCACTATCATGTTGAACATTAAGTTTGAGAAGCAGTTTTGAAAAATATTAATTAAGAAGTGGATGGAACACAGACAAAGCTGCTTACAAGTAATAGGCTCAGTGACAATGGAGGAATGATGATGAGAATGGTAGCGAGAGTAAAGATAATGATGGTGCAGAGCTCTATGAAACCAGTAGTAAAGGAACTCCACTGGACCGGCATGGAGCAGCATGATTATAATCACACCATCCGTTCTCCATATGGGTATGTGTGAACCTCCTGGAAAGTATTTGTTGCCCAAGTAAAAAATGATTGCATTGAACAATATTTGATCATCCCTGCAATGTTCATGGTTCATCCCCAATCCAAACAAGTATACCCACTTTAAAAATTAATCAATTCTCGGAAACAAAAATTTAGCTTTATTTGTTACTTGGGCATATCAATTACCAGTTCCTTTCCCTGTCAACTTGGTCAAATTCGATACCCTTGTCCACAATCCTGTTGGTGCCTTTGGCAGTTCGATAACGAGAAAGGCTAATCCAAAGCTGGCTGTGCAACATTCTCCATAACATGAGTGGGAATATCGTAAGGTTGAAAACATCCCACCCCTTTTCATCCCCAACTATAATCGAGTATATGCTCTCTGTGATCCAAGGAGCCAGGATTATGTACTGTAAATACCCATCCAACAACACAACATAGATGAATGAAAATGCATGAGAGAATTGACTCGATATGGGAGAAAATTAATATATAAAAAAGGAAAGAGACCATCTTACCTTAAAGCTTCCAAGAGGCTTCCATGGCCAGTCAGTGAGAATTCCTGGTTCAGAAGCCATGCTTTGGTGAACTACTAGTTTCGATGGGTAGCTGCTAATAGCTTTGGAAGGGGATCTTATTACTAAAATGAAGCTGAGCTGCTTTGTTGTGTAGGGGGTGGTATATATGGTGCATTCAAGTTCTAATGTAGCCAGGTACATTAAAATTATTTCCAACCTACTCCTAACTAGAATAGATTCCTAAGGCCTCTCATTGAAGTTGAAAAGAAAAGTACCGATTTTAAACCAAAACTTTTAATAAACATACAGTTTTAAATTTAAATCAATTAAATAAAAATTATCATTTTCTTCTTCATTCCACCCTCCCCTAAATAGCTCAACATTTACTCTTGCATTTTCGAAGTGCCATGTTTGATTTCTAACTTTATTTTTTTGGTATATTTTTTTTGGAATAAATTATATTAGGATATATTAAAAAGTATAGTTTTTAAGCATAAATAAAATAATGTCGTGTCGTTGAATTTTAAAAATAATAAAATATTATTATACACTCATCCATATTTAATATCTTCTCCATCTTAATTTAATTTTAATTAGATTACTTAAAATAATTAATTTTTTAAATTATAATAAACATATTTTTTTTTACAAATTTTAATCATTTTAATTTTTTTCATAAGTTAATATTTTTTATTTTTGTGCAACTAATTTTTAAAAGAAAAATTAGTAATTTTTGTGTAATTTTTTTCATGTCATTAACATAAAAAAATAGAAATTTTCTTCTTGATAACATGCGGGACAACTTATCGAAGGAAGATTTACTTTAGACGGTTACCAAAATAAAAAGATTTACCATTAGAAGATAAGAAATTCACTGAACATAAATGACAATAGGCCTTAACAAAGTGAGACGCATCTCAAACAAAGATTTGAAAACTTAGAAGTGGTAGATGTTGGAAAAATTGTAATTTATGGGAACTTTGAGGCATTTTCTCAATAGGTAAAGGTGGAGAGTTGAATAATACAATTATGGTTTCATATTCTACTCCATGAGACCTTTACAATGGTATATCATATGCTCAAAATGGTTGAGTGATGAATGAGAAATTGATGTTCAAAGTAAGCTACTTGGAAATATTTGTTGAGGAAAAGTAAAGCTTAGATTCCACATTGGTTAAATACCAAGGTGAGATGTGTATATATATGGGAACCCAATCTTAAAGGGTGATTGAATGACTAAGTTTGGAACCTTACCCCGCGCTTGGAAGGGGGTGCAAGTCCAAACCAGTTGGGTTGGGGCGCACCATCATGACATGGGCAATGCGAAATGCCCCGGACTAGTCGGACCCAAAATGTGGTAGACATAATTTGTTTATAAAAAGACATTTATCTTATTTTATTTGATTCCAATCAATTTGATTAAATTTTGAATTAAATTGATTTGTTGGCTCCTTTAATGGCAGATTTTGTGAAAATTTCCAAAAATTCTACCATCCTAAATACCTATAAAAGGCTTTGAATTCTGAAGGATTTTTACATGCTTAATTACTCTCACATCGAGATTATTTTCTCTCCAAAATTCTTCTATTTTTCTCTCTACATTTTCCAATGTTCGGTGATAGACAAATGCATCGTTTGTTCGTTGATAACTGTAAAGGTGCTACTGCTTTGATCATCGTGTTGTTGTATCCTGGGAGACATTCGATCATCGTTTCTCCAAGTACTGTAGGAGCAGCCAAATCTATCTTAAGAAAACTGTGTAAAACATGCCTCAATATCTAGTAAAACTTGTTTCTCTTTGTGATTTCTGCTTTTTGTTATGTTATTTATTGGTTTTTCATATCTGGTAATTTAAATATAAACTATTCAATTTATTTTATTATATATATAAATATTTTTTATTTATATTTATATATTTTTGTTTCCTATCGTGTTTTGTCCAACAATCCTAAGACGGCCTATTATTTTTTTTGCAATTCTCTAATACGAGACAAACGAGACACCAAGGAGAAAAAGAAAGAAAAAATATTTTTATTCGAAAATAAATTTTTAAATTAAATAAAATCTGTTTTGGGATTTTTTCCCACTGTTCAACAAATTTTATTCTCTATTTTGTTTTTATTCCAAACGAATATTAAAATTAAATAAAATTTGTTTCGAGATTTATTCCCGGTGTTTAACAGATTTTATTCGATTTTGTTTCCAAATTAAAAGTAAATAAAATCTGTTTTGGGATTTATTCCCGCTGTTCAACGGGTTTTATTCCATTTTTTTATTTTATTTCTAAAATGAGTATTAAAATCAAACAAAATCTGTTTCGAGATTTATTCCCGCCGTTCAACAGACTTTATTCCAATTTTTATTTTGTTCCCAAAACGGGTATTAAAATTAAATAAATCTGTTTGGGATTTATTCTCGTTGTTCAACAGATTTTATTCCATTCTCGATTTTGTTGTCAAACTAGAAATTAAAATTAAATATAATCTATTTTGGGATTTATTCCCACCGTTTAACAGATTTTATTCGATTTTAATTTGGTTTACAAATTTGAATTAAATTGTATAATCTGTTTCGAGATTTATTCCGCCATTTAACAGATTCTGTTCAATTTTTTTTGTTCCCAAATTAGAATTAAATTCAATAATCTGTTTCGAGATTTATTCTTGTCGGTTAACAGATTTTATTCAATCTTGATTTTGTTTCTAAATGAAGACTTAATCAAATAATTCAGTTTCAGGATTTATTCCTGCCGCGTAACTGATTTTATTTAATTAAATAATTCTATTTCAGGATTTATTTTGATTTTTTTCCAAACAATATTTAATTAAATAATTCTGTTGATTTTGATTTTGTTTCAGAATGTTAATTCTACCATTTAACAAAGTCAAAGGGAAATATAAATTGGAAATTAAAATTTCTATTTATTGTTGTAACACCCCATACTCGACCTAGACGTTATGGAATCTGGAAATGTCACAAAGAATGGGTTTCGAAAACGGAGTTGTTACATTAAATCATCTTAGTCTATTATCTCAAATTCTTTTATAACCATAATCGAAAACGTTAAATAATTGTTTTCCTTGCCAAAACTTATTTACAGCGGAAGTTTAATAAAATCGTTACCTTTTAGAAACCCAATTTGTATTTTTAAGAAAACTTTATTTGTATAAAACAATTGTTATCATAAAACATTTTTATCGAAGCATGCAATTTAACAAACAATCCAAAACCAAAAACCAACAGATAATAGTCCATACAGTCCAGAGAGTCTCAGAAATTACAAACTCTCAAATAATCTGAAATTTAATATTAAAACCATAAATTATTAAATTAAAACAGTTTACAGTTGAGTGGCCACCGTTGAGTCTCTGCCACACCAATCCACCTAAGCCTGTGGATTACCTGGACAGAACAGACAAATAGATGTGAGTTATCGTAAACTCAATGTGTAACACAACAGAGTTAAACATGCAAGCATACGAAATTCTCATATCAACCAGATACAGATTCAGGCTCATGCTCATTTTAGATACAGTCATTGGAATCAAATATACAAATCAGAACATACAGAATCCTACCCCCATCCTCTACACACCATCCCCGTCCATCCTAACACACCATGTGGGGTTAAAAACACCCACCCATCCCTACACACCATATCGTGCCAATACGACACAAGTCAGATAATGTGCAGCCAAGCTGCCAGAAAATAGACGATGATCACCTTTCAGAGTACTTCATCCTCATATACAAATCCCACCCCAATAAACAGATGCAGAAATCAGATACAGATATAACAGATTACACATGCTCAACATGCTTACATACAGATAACAGATATGCATCTAGCATAATAATCAAACAAGCATAGCATTAACATACTCAAAACAAAATATCAGTTTATCAGATCTAGAGTTTTAGGGTTTGGTTAGCCCTTACCGACCCTACGGTAGGTCCACAGCCGATCGGAATAACCCATGCAACACTAGGATAAATTTTAGAAATATAGGCCCACACGCTCGTGGGGCCCATATGCCAAGATTGGCCTTGCCCGTGTGGCCCACACAGCTTGGCCAAAATCCACACGCCCTTATGACACACCCA
Organism: Gossypium australe; assembly: GCA_005393395.2. NCBI lineage: Eukaryota > Viridiplantae > Streptophyta > Magnoliopsida > Malvales > Malvaceae > Gossypium > Gossypium australe. The sequence continues at coordinate 12,740,663 of CM016619.1, forward strand.
TGTAGGCCCACACGCCCAATATGTCTCAAGCCACCACACAGCCGTGTGTTGCGCACGGCCATGCCTTCATCGACTACACGGCCGTGTCTCGCACACGACCTACCACCCGGGCTACCACACGCCCGTGTGGCATTGATAGAATAGTTTTTCAGCTTTTACGAAGTCTCGTTTTCTGTGTTTCAGGTACACACCTGGTATCGTTTCGATGCAAAAACAATCCCGAGCCTTCCAAAGCCTAAAAACAGATTACACAACAATGGTTTAGCGAATTGACAAGAAAGTGACACGAAACTAACTTACCACCAACGACAACAACCGCTGACAAGTTCTAAATCGTTGGAGCACTAATGAAAGGTTCCCCGTTAATTCCTGTGTAAAATGTTCTTAACAAATTACTATTCTCCAGAATTACCCCATCAATAAGAAACCCCACTATTCGAATAAACTTAAACATTTAACAAAATCGAGACTTACGGTCAAACGAAACCTCACTTACCAAAACGCACGATGAACACCGAAATAATGAACCCCAAAGTTACCATAGCAGAAAAAAGAAGCGAAACGTTTGAAGGGAAGAAGAGAAGAAAATAGTAGAGGATAAAGAAAAATCAACCTTAATTTTTTGAAAGGGAGAGAATATTTTCAAAAAAAAAAAAATCAGAGAAAAACTAACAGATATCCCACATATCCCTTATTTTACTCCCACTAACACCTCAATCTCAACTACTTCAGAAGTTTAGGCCCACCGAAACTCTAACACGAAGTCGAGCAAAAATATAACATCCACGCTCGCGTAGAGATTCGAACATAGGACCTCCAATGTAACAGTCCAGTTTATACCCTAGCCAGAACAGTGGTTTCGGGACCACAAATCCGAGTCTGAATAATATTTTAATATTATATTCTGTGTCTTTGCTATGTGGTTTAGCATGTGGTAAATTTTTGTAAGTGAATTTGTCTGTTCGTGTGTTTAATTTGAGCAAAGGATTGATTCGCATTAAATGTGAAAGTTGTATGCCATTTGTTGATGTACTAATGTGTTGTGGCTTTTTAAAGTTATGGCCTTAAATGGCAATTTAACCACTATTAGTTAGTGGGTGAATGTGGTCAAAAATGACCTTGTATAATATGCTTTATATATTTTATTTTGAAGGTTAAATTTGGAAATGGGTTATTAAGTTATATTATGATAGATTAAAGCATTAAAAATGGCCATTTCTATTCATTCTTTCACTGAAAATACAAAGAAAAGAAAACAAGGTTTTAAGCTAGCTATATTCGGCCATTGTTCAAGCTTGAATTCAAGGTTAGTTTCCGATCCGTTTTTGATAATTTCTACGTTTTTACAATCGTTGCTTTGAGAGCTATCAAACCCATGTCTCAATTTAATGAATTCATGATGTTTGTGTGTTATGCCATTGATGATTTGTTAAGCTTTTTGATGATTTTTGGTGTTAAAAGAAAGATATGAGCTAGATGAACATGTTTTATTCTTGAAGTTTTGATGAATTTAGCTTAATAGGGCTAAATTGACAAAATGGAAAATTGAGGGACTAATTTGTGAATTTGATGAAATATTTGGACTTGTATAGTCCCTAGGGATATTCGGCTGAGCATGAGCATGGGTGGATTTTGTGAATTTGGTGTTTTGTGAAAAATGGACTAGATTGATAAAATGTGCAAATGTGAGGGCTAAATTGCAAATAGCCCTAAATGTATGTCTTTGGATTGAATTGAATGAACTAGTGAATAAAAGGGTTAATTCTAAATATGTTTAGATCAAGAACCGAGGAAAACGGATTTAGATCGCGGGAAAGTGAAAGTAACCGAGTAGCCGTTTCTATTCCGATAAACCGAATACGAGGTAAGTCAATATGCAAATAAATGTATATGTATATCAAAATTGTTCATATGATTAATGATGATAATGAATGTCTTTATTGTGAAAAGTTATGCATTTGAATTCCGCATTAAGTTCGATATAGTGATTAAGTTCAAGAAGTCTCGTATGAGCATATGAATAGATAGTGTTGACTAAGTCACGACATAGACATCTGTTCTGTTGATATCATGTAAGACCACGTTTGGGACGTTGGCATTGATTTGAGATTTGTGTAAGACCCTGTCCGGGACAGTGGCATCGATATCTGATTATATGTAAGACCACGTCTGGGACGTTGGCATCAATGTAAGCTTTCCGTATAAGACCACGTTTGGGACGTTGGCATCATTATGATTTGTATGTGTAAGACCATGTCTTGGACATTGGCATCATTCTGATTTGTGTAAGACCCTGTCCAGGACAGTGGCATCAATTTCTGAGTACACGTAAGACCTCGTCTGGGACGATGGCATTGTACGATCATTCCGAGTTTTTGAATATATAACTGGATTTCTTTATGGTTCCACAAATAAGTCTGAAATGTAAATGGCAAATTCGAGCTTTAATAGATTGAGTAAATGAATGTTCGATTCATGTACGTGATTATACACTAATGGTGTATTCGAGGTAAGCAATTAAGTGATCCTATGATGATGATATGTATATGGAATTTGTGATATGATTCAGAAATGGTGAAAATGGCTAAGTGATTGAGATGTGTTAATGTATTTGTTTGCACATATGCATTTTTATACCAAGTTTATTTTTATATGACTTACTAAGCTTTTGGAAAACTTACTCTCTGTATGTGTTTTCTTCGTTCTGTAGGTCGTCAAATCTACTAGTAGGCTCGAGACCGTCACGGATCGTCATCACACTACTAAAACTTATTTTGGTACACTTTGAAAATGTATATAGCTCAATATGGCATGTATAGGCTAGTTTTGGTATGAGTTGTATAATGAACTTAGCCACGTGATTTAGCTAATTATGTTTTGGTAATTTGCCTTAATGAATGTGATATGTGAAGTTGTTTTAGCATGATTAGTTGATATATGAAATGGTCATGAGATGGTAAGTATATATTGATGAAAGGAGTTTGGTATAATTTAGGTTTAGTCATGCAAATTGGTATGTTTGGAATTGGTTTGAATGGTTTGTAGTGTGATTACCTTAGTTGGCAAATATGCATAAACTGGTTGATTATTTTGGTATGTTTTGATGGTTAAATGTGCATAAGATATCTTGTTAAATATGGCTTGTAGGTTTGACCCTTATGGGTGGCATCTTGGCCTTGTAAATGGCCTCTAATGTCACACGGCTGTGGCACACGGGCGTGCCTAACGACTGTGGGTGAATTATAGGATGCAGTTTAGTATCACACGACCTCGACATGAGCGCGTCATCTGGCCGTGGTGTGCAAGTTAGTAGCTAACTAAAAAGTACACGGCCTCGACACGGGCGTGCTTGGTGGCCGTGGTGGGGAAGTTAGTATATGACCTAAAAGTACACGGCCATGGCACACGGGCGTGCCTAATGAATGTGTTGGTATAGTCAGTTTATAGACACGGATGGATATACGGGGGTGTCTAGAAGCCGTGGAGGGCACACGGTCTCCTCCCACGGGCGTGTCTCCATTGTAGTTTAGAAAAGTTTTAAATTTTTCGAGAATTCTCTATGTGTTTCGATTTAGTCCTGACTCAAATTGTAAGATGCTTAAGGTCTCGATGACCCGTTTAAGGGACATTATGTCTGAGAATGTTGATTGAATGTATGATTTTGTTTGTGAACGTTTTCGATATGTCCAGTAACGCTCCTAACCTTAATCCAGCGACGGACACGGGATAGGGGTGTTACACTCCAACACACTAATTCCCTTACCACTTGAACCAGTAGGCTCATTCTGATATAGATTAGGCTCATTCTGATATAGATTTATAGGAAATTTAATATAAGCCCACTGAACAAAGATAAGGATTAGATCAAAAAATAACCAAAATTTGCTAAGGGTAGGGCTTGAACCCAAGACCTCACATACACGCCCAGAACACTTAACCATTGAAGCAGACAGATATTTGTGTCAAATTTTTACCGAAACATTCATACATTTATTAGGGCGTTACAATTGTGACCTTAATTGTGGTTTTAAATTGTTAAAGCTTAAATTGTATCTTCAAAATTGTGACATTAAAGGAAAAGAAATTTGTCAATAGTGAATTAAAAAGGCAATATGAGAGTGCATGTCTAGGATTGGTTCTTTGAAAGACTTGATATTTAAGCGTGCCAAGTGCACCACCTCTCTTTCAGGGTTACCTACCTGGTGCATTATTTTATTGTGTTTTCGATTAGACCATGTAAACTTTTGTTTTGGGTTTTATTAAATTCCCGCCGTCTAACAAAAGTTGATGATTTTTCTAATTCAAACTGTTGAAAAAAGCACAAGAACAACTTGATCTAATACATAGCGATGTTTGTGACTTAAAGTTTGTTCAAACGAGAAGAGGAAATAAATATTTTTTTACTACCTTCATTGATGATAACACAAAATATTGCTACGTGTATTTACTTAAGAGCAAAGACAAAGCTATAGAGAAATTTATTCTCTATAAGCAGGAAGTTGAAAACCAACTTAATTAAAAGATTAAGATGGTAAGAAGTAATCGTGGTGGTGAATATGTTGAATCATTTGGTGAATATTGTGCACAACATGGTATTATTTATGAAGTGACACCACCATACTCTCTTCAATCAAATGGAGTAGTCGAACGAAAAATCAAACTCTAAGGGAAATGATGAACGGCTTGCTAGAAAGCTATGGGTTATCATATGAAATGTGTGGGAGGGGGACTTCTCTATCAAATAATTACCTTCTAAATAAGGTGCCCCGCAAGAAAAGGTGTAACAACTTGATTTTTAGTGGTGATAGAACAATGGTTCGTGACCACAAATTTTCGTTGCGTGGACTCGTAAATATTATTTATGATAGTTAATTTGGTTTGGAAATATTAACTTTTAGATAGTTAATTAAAGAAAAATGACTAATTTGTAAAAGGTGCAAAACTTAGTAATTATTGCATTTAGGTATTTAATAGCTTAATTATTTAAAATGGAAGGACCTATAAGACAATTATACCCATTAGTTAGTGATCATGTGTCAGAGTCTTAAAAATTTATATAATGAATGATTGAGCCTAGAAACTAACTATGACAACGATTTGAGGCAAGCATACCTATCGAACAGTAGTATAGTTTAGTGGCAAGACTGGAATGTCGAACCCAAAGGAACCAAAAGTATTAATACTGATTTTCTTTTTATTCACTTGATATCTAACTCTGAACCAGACGATTTATTCACTTAACTTGATCCGTAGGATTCCCTAATTAATATTAATACCTCTTTCGAGGCTATTAACGTCTAACCCTAGGTTGGTTAATTGAAATCTCTTTCTAATTAAAACCCCTAGAATTGCATTAACTCGATCTATGGACTCCCTTATTATGTTTGATCCTAATCTAGCAGATTTTCGTCATCCTATTTCTAGGGTTGCGATCAACTCCGCTTAACTATGCTAGATCTACTCTTAAACAGGGACTTTTGCTCCACTACCTAAGCACATCAATACTTGAATCAATATCCTGAAATATCAAAACAAGAATTAAGACACATAATTAAGAACAAATCAAATATTTATCATATAGTTCAAAAAACAATAACAAAATCTGTCTTAGGTTTCATCCTCCTCAGGTATTTGAGGGTTTAGTTCATAATGATAATAGAATACATCTTAGAAAGAAAATATAAAACAAAAAATAAGAAAGACCCTAAAACCCCCTGAAGGACATTGAAGGGAAGATCTTTTGTCTTAAGTATGATTCCAGCTTCTTGAGATGAATCAACTGGCTTTCTTCAAGTAAATCCCACAATTCTGGCCTCTCTAGCTTGGCTCTTCGGCCTAACTGGACGCCCTCATTTTAGGTCACACTTAAGGTGTTTATATAGGCTTTCGAAATGTCTTTCTTCGCCCCTAAGTATCCTAATCCGAGTGAAATTAAAACAGGTCATGGCAGGGGCACGCCCGTGACACATGCCCGTATAAGTCGGGGCCAGGCCGTGTTCGAGTCTGCTAAAGAGGTATGACCGTGTGGCTCAGGCCCAGGCAGTGTCGATTTCGTACTTTGGCCCATTTTCTCCGTTTTTGGCCCGTTTCTTCGTTCTTTTCATCCTCCAGTGCTCTCCTAAGTATGAAACATGAAATTAATGGATTATGAGCACCAAATTCCACAATTCAGGGAATAAATCATCCAAAAGTATGCTAAATGTGGGATTAAAATATGTACATTATATGGTTTATCAAATACCCCCAAATTCTCAACTCACAATTAAAATGAACTTTCTCGATTCATAATATTCATCAATAGTGTTTCATCATAATTCGTAGATAATTTATACATCGATAATTTAAGTAGAAGGGTCCTAAAGATTCAAACAATCAAAGTCATAGTTTCTGTAGCATGAAAATATAGGTGTTTTCCCTTCCCTAAATAATCACATTTAATTCAAAATCGACAAGAGCTGATATCCTCACTAAAGATTCACTCAAATCACTCAAAGTGTTTAAGGTTCAAAATTAAGCACTCAAAAGTCGAACATGAAAAGTTAATCCCATAAACTTGCTTGAAAATCTAATCTCCACCACTATAAAATGAGATGATACACAAATCAAAAGGTCTTTAAAAAAGGTTGTAATAGGGCTTGGGTTAAAGGTGTGGATAAAGGCTAAATTAAAGGGTTAGAATCGAGATTGAATTGACAATTTACCTAACTAGAAAAATGAACTAATCCTAAATAATTACATCAATTGAAAACTTGAAACTAATAATATGAGCTTTTTTCTCAAGATGTGGAATTTAAACGCATAAGGTCACTTAATCATAAAACTAATAACGAATATACTTCGATTTTTTTAAGAATAATATTTACAATAATAAGAAAGAACTTTAACAACTGAAATATAGAACTTAGTTAGGCAACTGCTCAAAATCAAATCTCGACAAAAAGGGAGTCAAGAAGATTAAAGGGATATTAACAAAAGGTTTTTGGTTAATGTCGAGGGTAAATCAAAGAAAGGGTTGTTAAGATCAACGGGGTTTACTAAGGGTTAATTGTGAAGGTAGGCTTTTAGTAGAGTGAGTGGGTAAAATCCTAAGTGCCTTTGTCATCTCTGTATATCAAATCAATAATGTGGTCTTGACATGTATAATCGAAGCAAGTTCTAGAATAGAAAATCAATGTTGACCCTCTCATAATCAAAAAGTGAGCACGAAATGAATATATGCTCTAAAAGGCTCAAATTCTCACAAAAATTATGGGATTTTAATATCATCAACCTTGTAAATTTCAAACTTCAAAGTAATAATTAGATTCATGTAGACAACCTAACAAAATTTTAATTTTTGAAAATAAACTCATCATGCCTGATTCTCTAGTCCCCTAAAGTTTAAATCATCACTGCACAATTATCAATGACTTAATCCGAAACATATCAAAGAAAATCATGAATCAAAGGAAATTTCATTCTAATTAGTAATATGAGAAAATTATTTAATGACAAGATATAATTCAGGGATTTGAGAATAATGCAGAAAGTTAGGAACTTTTCAAAATAAAATTCAACCCCACACTTAAGATGTACATTGCCCTCAATATACAAAGATATATATTCACAATATAGTAATAAAATCAAAATAGAGGGAGAGAGGTGGAACTCCCTGAATTTCGGATGGATTCCTTGAGTTGGGAGTGTAGAAATTTGATTCTGAGTTGAAAGATAAGTTGGATGAGGCATGACATGTTTTCCTCAGTATAGACAGTTATTCCAGATTTCTATTTTTTTTTTGTTTTTAACTGCGAGAAAATTATTAGGTTCTTTAAAATAAGGATTACTCAAATATTTTCCAAAAAATGTAAATTAGATAACAGCTAATATGGAATCTAAAAAATAATAAAGATAAGTAAAAAATAAACATAAAAATAAAGATAAGAGTAAAATTTAAAAATAAGTCTTTTAGGAAAATTTAAAAAAATATAACATAAACATATGAAGAGAAAAGGACTCAGAGGTCCTCATCGTCCAATGGCTCGCATGGTGGGGGCGACGATGATATGTGAAGGTGCTGACATATCTGGTGGAGAGTGGCATCGATATGATCGAAGCGCTAGAAACATTGTTGCTCAAGTCGCGTAAAGCACTCAGATATGTCGAAATGAGAAGCTGCCGCATGAGCTGGGAGGTGGCTCGGTGTTGGTGCCTCGTGTGGTGGAGGGACATCGTCAGTAATGTCCTCAGGATCCTCTTCGGCAGTGGTATGGGTGAGACGATATTGGGGAGGATCGGTCCCACGTCGACGTTGGATCATCCTCATGTGTAACATCGTCTGGATGCCCTGCGGGGGCATCTATCCTATCAGTGTCAATGAGGAAGTCTGATCGGCTGTGTTAAGGAGTCCGAAGTGACGAGTGAGGCGCGTGATGTATAGTCCCATAGAGATGACCCCTCTCCTATGTTGCTCCGTCTGGTGTTGGATGGCGCGAGTTATGAAATAGGCAAGGTCGAAGATGTGTCCATTCGCTATGCATCATAGGAAGTAGGCGTCATGACTGTTTATGACACCGGTGCTCTCTCGCCTACCTGTCAGTGTATGGGCTAAAATAGCGTGTAAGTATCTCAAGGGGTGGGGCAAGAGTTGTCACCTTGGAGCAACTGGGGTATGTGGCCGAGCCAGGGACTAGGTCTCTCCAACAAGCAATCGGAAAGTGATGAATGTGGCGGTTAAGATTCTCGAAATCATCATCTTCCATGAATTCGTCAATGTAGAGTCCCAAAACGGCTCCAAACTATGGGACACTCAGCTCACGAACGAGACTTTTGAGGCGGAATTGGATAGTGCCAGAGTTGTCAAAGTTGGTCATTACCGTCTGAAGGTGGAAAGTAGAACAGAGCTCCAGAGTGAACTCTAGGTATGTGGGCTCGATGATTTCGAAAAATTGTCCCCATGGATCCGTGAATAGTAATGCCCGAAACTCGTCGGCTAGCTGAACCTGTTCCAGGGCGGTCCAATCGATACACCTTTCCATGCCTAGAGGTCGTACGCGTAATAACTGATAGAGGTCCTCTTGGGCTCCCGGAGGAAACTGTAGGAATGGGTGTCGGATTTTGGTGGATGCTCTTGAGGAGGTAGCACCGTGCGCCTTCCGTTTTTTGGAAGTGAGGATGGCGGGTTTTCGCCCGCGTGGTGGAGTCATTTTATACCTAATAATAAAAGATTTTCAATAGTTCAAATATTATTATCAGCCAAATTCATATATAATCTTATTCTAATGTCAGGAAATTAATCAGTAAGCATATTGTTCACTATTACTTAAACAAGAATGGGATGATAACTAACAACCTAATACTAAAGGTAACTAATATAAAGAAAAAGAGATAAATATAAAATAACTATTAACTAAATAAAAAGTAAATATAATTGAAGCAAAGTGGGGAAAGGGAAAGGTGACCGGTGGGGCTGTTGAGGCGGAGGTCGGCGAACGGACGTGGAGGGGTACCACACGGGCGTGTGCTGGGGGTATGTGTTGGAGCACGGCTGTGTCTTCTTTTATACGGGTGTGTATTTTGTTTACACAGGCATGGTCTGGTGTATGTGGGTAGGAGAAGGGAAAAATATAGAGATGAAAAATGAAAAATTAAAAAGGGAGGAGAGAAGCGGTGGCCGGACTTAAGGGGGGAAGGGAAAACGGCTAGGGTGTGGGAGAAGGAAATTAGGGGAAAAGATGATGAATAGTGAGGGGTTTATATAGAAATAAGGGCACACGGGCGTGTCACACACCCGTGTTTAATCGTTTGGAGCCCGTGTTTTTCGAAAGTCGAGGTATTGACGCCTCTACTTTATGGCCCACACTAGTGTGCTGTGGGAGTGTTGTTCCGCACGGCCGTGTCGGGCTTCGTTCGCTTCTCCCACGCCAGTGTTATATACCCCACGCCCATGTTAATTTTGACAGACTCGACCACGGGTTCAAGGCACGGGTGTGTTTCATGACCGTGTGACTTTGACAGTTTCGACCATGGTCGCATCGCACGGCCGTGGTATTTTTCTCATAGCCCGTGTTGAAAAAAATATTCATCCTTGTCTTGCACGGCTACCACCACGCCTGTGTCTCTTCCCATGGCGTCCACACGGCCATGGACTCGCCCGTGTTCTAGGCCGTGTAGGAAAGAAATCCTGCGCTTATGAATAGTTAGTTCTTGATTATATAAAAACAAATATGAATGTAAATGAGGTTAGTGCTCGAGTTGCCTCCCGAGAAGTGCTTGTTTAAAGTCTTAAGCTAGACTTTCCCTTTTTGCATTTCTAAATGAAGGTTCATGGAGTTGAAGCTCCTCTCTCACATCCCTAAAATCCTCTCCATTATAAATTTTCAATCGTTGCCCGTTACCTTGAATGTGCCATAATTCGGATAAGTTACCTCGACTGTGCCATAGGGAAAGATAGTTTTGATTATGAAAGGACCTGATCATCTTGATTTCAGCTTTCTAGGGAACAATTTGAGCCTTGAATTATATAATAGAACTAGATCTTCTACTTTGAATTACTTTGGTTGCTTTAAGTGAGCATCATGGCGTCGTTTTGTTGATTCCTTGTATACTCATCTAGCTCATTCAACTACATCATTCTTTTCTCACCTGCAAGTTTAAGATCGTAATTCAGAAATTTTATAGCCCAAAAAGCTTTATGTTCTAATTCAAATGGTAGGTGACAACTTTTTCCGTAGACAAGTCTGTATGGGGATGTTCCTATGGGAGTTTTAAACGCTGTTCTATAGGCCCATAAAGCATTGTCTACTTTTAATGCCCAATCTTTCCTATTTGATTCAACTATTTTCTCTAGAATACGCTTGAGCTCTTGATTTGCTATTTCTACTTGTCCATTGGTTTGAGGGTGATAAGAGGTAACTATTCTGTGGTGTACTCCATATTTCTTTAAAACTTTGTCAAATTGAGTATTTCAAAAATAAGTACCCCTATCATTAATAATTGCTCTGGGTGTTCCAAATCGAGAGAAGAGTTTCTTAAGAAATCTTACTACCATTCTGGCATCATTAGTAGGTAAAGCTTGAGCTTCCACCCATTTTGACATACAGTCTACTGCTACTAAAATGTATTTATTCCCAAATGAGCTAGGGAATAGGTCCATAAAATCAATACCGCATACATCGAAAATTTCACATGATAGCATGTATGTTTGAGGCATTTCATCGCGTTTAGAGATATTACTTGTTCTCTGACATCTATCGCATGAAGCAACATACCTGTTAGCGTCTTTGAACAAGGTAGGCCAATAAAAACCTGATTCGAGCGTTTTGTGTGCTGTCCTAATCCCACTGTAATGTCCTCCTGAAGGTCCTAAATGGCAATGTTCTAAGATTTTTCTTGCTTCTGCTTTTGTAACACATCTCCGAATTACTTGATCTGCACATATATGAAAAAGAAAAGGATCCTCCCAAAAATAGTTTTTCGCATCAGAAAAGAGTCCCTTCTTTTGATGATGTGTTAACCTTTTTGGTAAGATGTTAGTAGCTAGGTAATTTGCAATGTTTGTGAACCAGGGTACCTCGGAGTTAGATATAGAAAATAGTTGTTCTTCAGGAAACGAGTCATTTATCTCACTCTCATCTAGTTCTTTAATATGTGGATTTTCAATCCTAGAAAGATGATCTTCTGCAATATTTTCAGCTCCTTTCTTATCTTGAATTTCTAAATCAAATTCCTGTAAGAGTAAAATCCATCTTATGAGTCGAGGTTTTGCATCCGATTTAGTTAAAAGATAACGAAGAGCTGAATGGTCAGTGTAAACAACAACTTTAGATAATATCAAATACTGTCTAAATTTGTCAAATGCAAAAACCACAGCTAGCAATTCTTTTTCTATGGTGGTGTAGTTTTCTTGTGCGGTTGTCAATGTTTTGCTAGCATAATAAATTGGCTGAAAATGCTTGTCTCTCTGCTGTCCCAAAACTGCACCTACTGCAAAATCACTCGCATCACACATTAGTTCAAAGGGTAAGTTCCAATCAGGTGCAATTATAATTAGGGCATTTATTAATTTATTTTTAAGTGTGTTAAATGCATCTAAACATTCCTGATCAAAATTGAAAGGCACATCCTTTTCAAGTAGTTTTGTTAAAGGCTTAGCTATTTTAGAAAAATCCTTAATAAATCTTCGATAAAATCCAGCATGTCCTAAAAAGCTTCGAATAGTCTTAACTGAACTAGGAGGAGGTAATTTTTCTATGGTTTCAACCTTTGCTTTATCAACCTCAATCCCTTTACTAGAAATTTTATGTCCTAATACAATCCCCTCTCGAACCATAAAGTGACACTTTTCCCAATTTAAAACAAGGTTCATTTCCTCACATCTCATTAGAACTCATTTTATATTTTTAAGGCAAAGATGGAAAGAATTACCAATTACCGAAAAATCGTCCATAAATACCTCCATAATATCTTCCACAAGTTCATCAAAGATGGCCAGCATGCAGCACTGAAAAGTAGCAGGAGCATTACATAATCCAAAAGGCATTCTACGATAAGCAAACATATCATATGGACATGTAAATGTTGTCTTTTCTTGATCCTCAAGGGCTATTTGGATTTGGAAGTAGTCGGAGAGTCTGTCCAGGAAGCAGTAGTACAAATGCCCAGATAGTCTTTCTAACATCTGATCAATAAAGGGCAAAGGGAAGTGATCTTTTCTGGTGGCGTCGTTCAACTTCCTATAGTCAATACAGACTCTCCAACCTGTGACTGTTCTTATAGGAATCAATTCATTCTTTTCGTTGGCTACAACAGTCATGCCTCCTTTATTTGGAACGACCTGCACAGGACTTACCCAAGTACTGTCAGAAATAGGATAAATTGTTCCAGCATCTAGAAGTTTAATTACCTCAGCTTTAACAACTTCTTTCATGTTGAGATTCAATCGTCTTTGAGGTTGCACGCATGGTTTAAACTCATCTTCCATTAAAAATTTGTGAGTGCAAAATGATGGGCTTATTCATTTGATGTCAGAAATTTTCCAAGCAATGGCTCTTTTATGTTCCCTTAGTACCTGTAGCAACTAGTCTTTCTCTTCGGGTTCCAGTTTTGAAGAGATGATTATTGGTAGCGTAGAATTATCATCGAAGAATACATATTCTATGTGTTTTGGTAACTATTTTAATTCCTATTTCGGTGGCTCATCAATAGAGAGTTTTTGTTTTAGTTCGTCGTTTATTTCAATGCTCTCTTCTTTCTTTTGTCTAGTGGAAGATGTATTAGAATTCAACTCATTGTTATCATCATCTACCCCCTCACTTTGGTTAAGACACAGTTCCATCGTGTCGTCATGTATGATTTCCTGCAAAGAATCTTGAATAAAATGATTAATGGCATCAATAAAATAACAGGAAAAATCTTGTTCTCTAGTGTACCACATAGCATCGTAAATTTGAAAAATAATTTCCTCGTCGCCTACCCTTAACGCAAGTTTACCATCACCTACATCAATAACAGCCCTAGCAGTAGCTAAAAAGGGGCACCCAAAATGAAAGGTACCTCAACGTCCTCATCCATGTCAAGCACAACAAAATCAACAGGGAATATAAATTTATCAACTTTTACCAGAATATATTCGATAACTCCTTTAGGATAGTTAATAGATTTGTTAGCTAATTGAATACTCATCCTAGTGGGTTTTGGTTCCCCAAGACCAAGTTGCTTAAACATTTTATAAGGCATTAAATTAATACTGGCACCTAGATCAGCTAGTGCTTTCTCAATGTTTAAACTACCAATTAAATAGGGAATAGTGAAACTTCCTGGATCTTTCAATTTGGGTGGTAGCTTGTTTTGGAGGATGGCTAAACATTCTTCATTAAGTTCCACTGTTGATATCTCCTCAAACTTTCTTTTATTTGTTAGAAGCTCTTTTAGAAATTTTGCGTACGTCGACATCTGCGAAATAGATTCAACAAAAGGTAAGTTAAATGTAACTATTTAAAAAGTTCAAGGAATTTACCGTATTGTGCGTCTAATCGATCTTTTTTCAACTTTGTCGGATATGGGATCAGTGGCTCAATTTCTTCACGTACTGGTATTACATTCTCGATTTCCTCCTTATTAGTTTCTTGTGGCATCTTCTTTTCTGCTTCAACCAATTCCTTCCCACTCCTTAATGTTACTGCCTTTACTTGCTCTTGTAGTTTAAGTTAGGTATTATTAGGTAAACAACCTGGTTGCCTTTCGGAAACTAACTTGGTTAGCTGTCTTAGTTGATTTTTAAGCTCTTGAATTAAAGTCTGCTGATTATTCAATGTCGTTTCGGTATTCTTAAAATGAGTTTCTGACGCTGAAATGAATTTTGCTAGCATATCCTCAAGATTTAGCTTATTTTCCTGTGGGTAGGGTTGTTGTTGGAAGTTTGGAGGGGTTGTTGTCTCTGATTTCCTTGACCACCCCATGAAAAATTGGGGTAGTTCCTCCAACCTGGATTATAAGTATTACTATAAGGGTTATTTTGAGGCCTAGAATTATTATCCATATAGTGACATTGCTTGTTTTCAGCACTTGGGTTGTAAGGTGGATATTCTGTATTGCTCATCCTTCCTCCATTCATATCACACTACATAACTGGTTGTACCTGCGAAGAACCATATAAACCATTAATCTTTTTATTTAACATCTTTACCTGATTTGATAGCATGGTTACTGCGTCGAGGTTGAAAACACTGACGGCTTTCGTTGGCCTTGTCCTCTTGACTTGCCACTGATAATTATTCAGTGACATCTCTTCAATGAATTCATAGAAAACCTCAGGTGTTTTGTTATTCAGGGTTCTGCCGGTGGCTGAATCAATCAATTGTCTTGTTGAGGGGCTCACTCCGTTGTAAAAAGTTTGGACTTGTAGCCACAAGGGTAATCCATGGTGTCCACACCTTCTCAATAGATCTTTGTATCTCTCCCATGCATTGTAAAGTGTTTCTAAATCCATCTGCACAAAAGAAGAGATATCATTCCTCAACTTAGCCGTTTTAGCCGGCGGAAAATATTTTAATAAAAATTTTTCGGTCATTTGTTCCCATGTAGTGATTGATCCTCGTGGGAAGAGAATTCAACCACTGTTTAGCTTTATTCCTCAAAGAAAAGGGAAATAACCTAAGGCAGATGGCATCATCAGAAACGCCATTTATTTTTAAAGTATCGTAATATTCTAGGAAATTCGCCAAGTGATTATTTGGATCTTCATCCTACAAACCATCAAACTGAACAAACTGCTGTATCATCTGAATTGTGTTAGGTTTTAGTTCAAAATTATTTACAGCAATAGCAGGTTTAACAATACTTGACTTAGTTCCTATTAAATTAGGTTTAACATAGTCATACATAGTTCGGGGAGCACGATTTTCGACTACTTTTTGAGTAGCAGATTATTCTCAGCCATCTCTTTGATAGTATTAATTTCGTTCTCTTGCTCTTCTTGTATGTACTGTAGACTACACCTTATCTCTCTTCGGTTTTTGCGAATTATGCTTTCAATTTCACTAGCGTAAAGTAGAGGTCCTGATGAATTTCTTCTAGTCATAAAGTAGAAAACCTGCCAGAAGCAAAGAAGAAAATTTAGAAACGTAAAAATAAAATATAATTGCAAAAATAAAATATGGCTAAAGTAATAAAAATTGAGTGTTCTTAATATTTCAGTTCCCCGGCAACGGCGCCAAAAACTTGATCGTGTGTCAGAGTCTTAAAAATTTATATAATGAATGATCGATCCTAGAAACTAACTATGACAACGATTTGAGGCAAGTGCACCTATCAAACAATAGTATAGTTTAGTGGCAAGACCGGAATGTCGAACTCAAAGGAACCAAAAGTATTAATACTGACTTTCTTTTTATTATTTAGCCTAAAAATTAAGAAATTGTAGTTTATTCTAAGATTAACTAATTGCTAAGCTAAGGATGCTAAGACAAAAAGAATGAATTGGGGAAAATACTTGCGGGAAAATCCAATTGATTAAGACAATACCCGAGGAAGAATCCACATAGACTTCACTTGTTATCTAACTTTGAACCAGACGATTTATTCATTTGACTTGATCCATAGGATTCCCTAATTTATATTAATACCTCTTTCAAGGCTATTAACGTCTAACTCTAGGTTGATTAATTGAAATCTGTATCTAATTAAAACCCCTAGAATTGCATTAACTCGATCTATGGACTCCCATATTAGGTTTGACCCTAATCCAGCAGATTTTCGTCATCCTATTTCTAGGATTGCGATCAACTCCGCTTAACTATGCTAGATCTACTCTTAAACAGGGACTTTTTCTCCACTGCCTAAGCACATCAATACTTGAATCAATATCCTAAAATATCAAAACAAGAATTAAGAACACATAATTAAGAACAAATTAGATATTTATCATATAGTTCAGAAAACAATAACAAGATCCATCTTAGGTTTCATCCCCCTCAGGTATTTGAGGGTTTAGTTCATAATGATAAAAGAATACATCTCAGAAGAAAATATAAAACAAAACATAAGAAAGACCCTAAAACCCCCTGAAGGAATATGAAGGGAAGATCTTCCGTCTTGAGTATGATTCCGGCTTCTTGAGATGAATCACCTTGCTTTCTTCGAGTAAATCCCACAATTCTGACCTCTCTGGCTTGGCTTTTCGACCTAACTGGACGCCCTCCTTTTAGGTCACACTTAGGGTGTTTATATAGGCTTTCGGAATGTCTTTCTTCGCCCCTAAGTATCCAAATCTGAGTGAAATTAAAACAGGTCACGGCAGCGACACGCCCGTGTAAGTCGAGGCCAGGCCGTGTGGCTCAGGCCCAGGCCATGTTGATTTCATACTTTGGCCCATTTTCTCTGTTTTTGGCCCGTTTCTCGTTCTTTTCATCCTCCGGTGCTCTCCTAAGTATAAAACATGAAATTAAAGGATTAGGAGCACCAAATTCCACAATTCAGGGAATAAATTATCCAAAAGTATGCTAAATGTGGGATTAAAATATGTATATTATATGGTTTATCTGTTAGTAGTGGACGGTAATGAGATTATTAATGAAATAAAAAATTAAAAAAAAGGTTTAATGGTAATTTTGTAAATTATTCAAAAATTAATGAAACAAATTGAAACAAAAGCTTTATTTTTTTTCTCATTTTCTCTTCTTCTTGGCTGAACCTCACCATTGGTGACTTAGGAAGCTTTGTTCATCTTTTGTCCTTACATGGTAAGGAAATTGAACCGTTTTCTTGTAATTTTAATGTTTTTGAGATCGTTGCAACTAGGTCCAGCTAGCTCGTACCTTCGTTTTTGATTTTGTTAAAAATTTTGGAAGTTGCCATTGATGAATATTGAATGTGTTTATTAATACCATGTATTTGGAGCTTTGATTATGTTATTTGATGAATTTGTAAAGTGATTTTTGTTAGATTTTTTATTTTAGGTTTAAATTGTAAAAAGTCAAAATTTTAGGGTTTGATAGTGAATTTAATGTTCATTAGGGTATGTTTAAGGGCCTAGTATATTTGGATAGAATTTTGATTTGAGAAAAAATGGTTAATTTGATGAATTTCAGGTTAAGTGACTAAATTGCCAAAATTGCCAAAAATGTAAAAGTTTGCGGTAAGTGTGTAAATTTGAAAAATAAAAGGGCATTAAATGTAAAATGAATTGGAATGTGAAATGTAAGCTGATAATTGAAGAATTCTATATTTTAGATCAAGATCTCGTAGATACTCGTGGAAAAGGAAAGACAACGGAATAGTCCCTAAACTTTTACAACTATTACAATTCAGTCCAATTAAGTTCGTACGGTTCAGAATTTAATATCTATAAGAAATTTTGAGTAGAATAACATGGTACGAGATATGTATATATATTAACTGCTGATAATGAATGATTATTTGAAATATAATGTTTACTTAAATGCTCGGGTTGGATTGAACGCAAGATATAGTACAATCGTGATTTGGTGTGTTACGGGGGTTTGGAGTGGAGATGGTATTGGAGGGATATATATATATATTACCCGATTAAACCAAGGTTCAGCATTTGTTGCGAACTCTCATGTTATACTTTCTGTTTGGTGTGTTTTGGTTGGACTAGCTCTTATGAGCATCGGTGTATTGTAGAGGGATTAGCTCTTGTGAGCATTTGGTGTGTTTTAGTTGATCTGACGATATACGCTTATCCGTAATTCATTCGTCGGACTGAAAATCTCGGTAATGTAAGTTGTTGAGTAATTTTGATGAAATCTATATACATTTGAGCTTTGAATTGATCGTTTATAATTTACCAATTGGGGTTGTGGATGACATGATACTTTCATGGTAGTTATTACTTTTTGAATTGTTCTACTTCGGTAAGATTTATCATTTTAGTACGTCAAACATACTAAACTTCATTGAGCTTACTAGTTTTAATATTTGATTTTGTAGATACTTGGAAGGTTGGACGATTTGATCTGCACTCAAGTCACACTATCCAGCTTAATTCGGTAGTTTTTGGAACGTTTATTTGAGATTATATGGCATGTAATGGGTTTGAATGTTGATATTTATGTTTTGGATATGTAAAAAGTTAAGTATGAACTTGTTGTGTAAGTTGTTTGGATGTCCCCTTTTTGTTACTTTTGATATCTTAAAAATTTGTATTAAGTAGTTATGTGGTTCATGTTAAGATGACCAAATTAGTATGCTATGAATTGAGTATAATATAGCTAAGATATGGAATTGAATCTAGAATGGCATGGTTGGAAATGAATTAGTTGATGAATGGTTAAAAATACATATGTTTAGGTATTTTTAATGTATATGTTTGAGGTGCCTAAATGGCATATTGGTTGTATGGAATATTAGCCTATTGTATGTGTCATTTTATACAAGTTTTAAGCATGTTTTAAAGCTTTGTTCATGTGTGCAAATGTACTTAGGCTTATGCTTGAGAAGGGTGAAAGGAATGACTTGATTTTGGCCATTTTCTTGTCCACACTGCCT
This sequence comes from Gossypium australe, assembly GCA_005393395.2. Taxonomy (NCBI): domain Eukaryota; kingdom Viridiplantae; phylum Streptophyta; class Magnoliopsida; order Malvales; family Malvaceae; genus Gossypium; species Gossypium australe. Next base: position 12,759,650 of record CM016619.1, read on the forward strand.
AAGACACGATCGTGTGTCTCAACTGTGTGTGACACACCACCATGTGACATGGCCGTGTGTCCCCTGTAGGTTTTAAAGGGTTGCAAGTTAGTCAGTTACATAGCCTAGCACACGGCTTGGCACACAGGTGTGTGAGGCCATTTCGAGAGTTACATGGCTTGGTACATTGGCGTGTGGTTTGGCCGTGTGACCCAAGCTAGAGAGTTACAGGCACAGACACGGGCTGGGACATGACCCTGTGTCCCTGTTTCGATTGTTACATGGCCTGAGACATGGTCGTGTGTCTCAGCCGTGTGACCCGTATAGTCCAACTTTTTCAATTTTTCATAAACTTTCCAAATGTTTTCGATTTAGTCCCAGATTGATTCTATTGTATTCTTAGAGCTTCAAGGGCTCGATTAAGGGATGTTATGAATGTATTTGAGTGGAATTAAGTTATGTTTGCATAGATGTATGAATTAAATGGTTTACTATTCTGTTTGTTCGATAATACTCCATAACCCTGTTCTGGTGACAGATATGGGTTAGGGTGTTACAAAAGGGACAAGGCACCATATGAGTTAAGGAAAGGAATAAAACCATCCTACAACCACTTGAAAGTGAAGGGGTGCCTTGCTAAAGTAATGTACAATGATAAGTCGAGACATATGAGTCGTCGACACAATACCATTAAACAATTGATCTCAAACGGAGTTATCTCTATTGATTTTGTAAAATCAAAAGATAACATTGTGGATCCGTTAACTAAAGGCTTAAATCTAGATAATGTTGATAAAACATCGAAAGGAATGAGACTAAAGCCCATGAAAATAAAATGCGCTATGTGAAGGAAAACCCTACCTAGTTGACTAGAGATCCCGAGATCTAGGTTCAAAGGGACAACCTAATTGTATAGACCTTGTGAGGTCACTGTGGGGTTTTTATCCCAAGCCCATTCCTATTATGTAAAGAGTGACTAAAAATGGGATAGGTTAAGCAATGCTTTTAATGACCATTATGTGATTCGGTGAGCCGAAAAACATAAGTCACTTATGTGAGAGTGAAGTATGGCCGCTTCAAGGAGACTATTGGGCATAGATCTTTCAAATTCTTGCAGAACCAGGAGATGTTCACAGCTATATGAACATACCCATGAGAACTAAAACCTTGCTAGGGAGGTAGTTGTGTGAGGTATATCATCGTTTATACAAATGACAGAATAGTTCAAGGACAACGCGTCTACAGGTCAGCTAGTAAAGTATATATACTTTCACAAGGGAAGGTTCAATGGTGGATACCTACCTATCCTATGCAACTATCGATCGTAGATTCTATCACCACATGGAGCCAATGTTTTTCTATAAAACCATCAATTTTCATTCATGTGGGGTATTGTTGGAAAATTGTAATTTATGGGAACTTTGAGGCATATTCTCAAAAGATAAAGGTGGAGAGTTGAATAATAAAATTATGGTTTCATAATCTACTCCATGAGATCTTTACAACAGATATCATATTGAAATTGATGCTCAAAGTAAGCTATTTGGAAATATTTGTTGAGGAAAAGTAAAAGCTTAGATCCCACATTAGTTAAATATCGAGTGTGAGATGCATATATATATATATGGGAACCCTCTTAAAGGGTGATTAAATGACTAAGCTTGGAACCCTACCTCACGCGCAAGGGGTGTAGGTCCAAACCCGTTGGGGTTGGAACGAAACCGGATGACGTAGGCTACGCTAAATGTCTAGACCGGTTAGGCCCAAAATTGGCCTTGGGATATTTTAGCTCAACACGAAATTATTTTTCCTCAGCAGACAAAATTTGTTTACAAAACGACATTTATCTTATTTTATTTGATTCCAATCAATTTGATATTTTTAATCAAATTGATTTGTTGGCTCCTTTAATGGTAGCTTTTGTGGAAATTTCCAAAAATTCCACCACCCTAAATGCCTAAAAAAGGCTTTGAATTATGAATTATTTTTACACGTTCAATCACTCTCTCACACTGAAATTATTTTCTCTCCAAAAATTCTTCTCTTTTCTTCTCCATATTTTCCAACATTCAGTGATAGAAAAAGACATCATTTGTTCGTTGTCACTACAAAGGTGCTACTGCTTTGACCATCGTGTTGTTGTATCTTGGAAGACATTCGATCAACGTTTCTCCAAGTACCGTAGGAGCGTCCGAATTTGTCTTAAGGAAACTGTGTAAAACATACCTCAACATCTAGTAAAACTTGTTTCTTCTTTGTGATTTCTGCTTTTTGTTATGTTATTTATTGGTTTTTCATATATGATAATTTAAATATAAATTATTCAATTTATTTTATTATATATAAATATTATTTTATTTATATTTATATATTTTTGTTTGTTAACGTGTTTTGTCCAACAATATTAAGACATAGCCTATTATTTTTTGCAATTCTCTAATTCGAGACAAACGAGACACCAAGGCGAAAAGGAAAAAAAAGTATTTTTATTTGAAAACAAATTTTTAAAATAAATAAAATCTGTTCCAGGATTTATTTCAACCATTTAACAAATTTTATTCGATTTTATTTCCAAATTAAAAGTAAATCAAATCCATTTTGGGATTTATTCCCACCGTTCAATGGATTTTATTTCATTTTATTTTCAATACGAGTATTAAAATCAAATAAAATCTATTTCGGGATTTATTCCAGCTGTTCCACAAATTTTATTCCATTCTCGATTTGTTTGCCAAACGAGAAATCAAAATTAAATAATTTTTTTACGAGATTTATTCCCACTGTTTAACATATTTTATTCGATTTTAATTTTGTTTCCAAATTAGAATTAAATTGTATAATTTGTTTCGAGACTTATTCCCGCCGTTTAATAGATTTTATTTGATCTTGATTTTGTTTTTAAAAGATCACTTAATCAAATAATTCTGTTTTGGGATTTATTCCCTCCGCTTAACAGATTTTATTTTGATTTTGTTTTCAAACAATATTTAATTAAATAATTCTATTTCTGGATTTAATCCTGTCGTTCAACAGAATTGATTTTGATTATGTTTTAGAATTTTAATTCTGCCATTTAACAAAATCAAAGGGAAATATAAATTGGAAATTAAATTTTCTATTTATTGTGACCTTAATTGTGGCTTTAAATTGTGAAAGCTTAAGTTGTAGCTTCATAATTGTGACATTAAAGGGAAAGAAATTTGTCAACGGTGAATTAAAAAAACAATATGAGAGTGCATGTCTAAGATTGGTTCTTTGAAAGACTTGGTATTCAGGCGTGCCAAGTGCACAACCTCTCTTTCATAGTTACCTACCTGGTGCATTGTTTTATTGTGTTTTCGATTAGACCGTGTAAACTTTTGTTTCGGGTTTTATTAAATTCTTGTCGTCTTACAAAAGTTGATAATTTTTCTAATTCAAACTGTTGAAAGAAGAAGAAGAACCACTTGATCTAATAAATAGCGATGTTCGTGACTTAAAGTTTGTTCAAATGAGAAGTGGGAATAAATATTTTTTTATTACCTTCATTGGTGACAGCACAGAGTATTGCTACGTGTATTTTCTTAAGAGCAAAGTTGAAGTTATAGAGAAATTTTTTCTCTATAAGCAGGAAGTTGAAAACAAACTTAATTAAAAGATTAAGATGGTAATGAGTAATCGTTGTGGTGAATATGTTGAATCATTTGGTGAATATTGTGCACAACGTGATATTGTTTATGAAGTGACACCACCATACTCTCTTCAATCAAATGGAGTAGTTGAAAGAAAAATCGGACTCTAAGGGAAATGATGAATGCCTTGTTAGAAAGCTATGGGTTATCATAGGCAATGTGGGGGGAGGGAACTACTCTATCAACTAATTACCTTTTAAATAAGGTGCCCCGCAAGAAAAGGGACAAGACCCCATATGAGTTACAGAAAGGAATAAAACCATCCTACAACCACTTGAAAGTGCGGGGTGTCTTTCTAATGTAATGTATAATGATAATTCGAGTCATATGCGTCGCCGACACAATACGTAATGCATAATAAAAGTGCGAGGGTTGGGGCTTATCCGCACGACGTGGGCAATGCGAAATGTCCAAACCGGTCAGACCCAAAATGGGCCTGGGGATTTTTTAGCCCAACATGACATTATTTTTCCTCAGCAGACATAATCTGTTTATAAAAGGACATTTATCTTATTTTTTTATTCCAATCAATTTGATTTAATTTATAATCAAATTGATTTGTTAGCTCCTTTAATGGCTGATTTTGTGGAAATTTCCAAAAATTCCACCATCCTAAATGCTTATTAAAGGCTTTGAATTCTGAAGGATTTTTACACGCTTAATCACTCTCTCACACCGAGATTATTTTCTCTCCAAAATTGTTCTCTTTTCCTTTCTATATTTTCCAACGTTCGGCGATAGAAAAAAGGCATTGCCTATTAATTGATCACTGCAAAGGTGCTACTGCTTTGATCATCGTGTTGCTGTATCCTAGGAGACATTTGACCAACGTTTCTCCAAGTATCGTAGGAGCGGCTGAATCAGTCTTAAGGAAATTATATAAGACAGGCCTCAACATCTAGTAAAACTCGTTTCTTCTTTATGATTTCTGCTTTTTGTTATGTTATTTTTTTTCATATTCGATATGTAATACCCCAAACCCGGCCTAGATGTTATGGCCGGATTAGGCAATGTCACATAGTAGTGTGTTTGAAAACAGTAACTTTGCTTAAAATAATTCCAGTTTAGAAACTTTTTACTATTACTTATTAATTCTAAAATCGTGTTATTTAATCAATCGAAAGTTTTCAAAACGTTTATTCAATGCGGAAGCTTTTAGAACAGTTTGCGTATTTGTAAGTATTTTTTTAAAATGTTTGTTTCTTTTGAAAACCCGAGATATCCTAATACTAGCAGTTATGAACCATAACCAATAAAAATCCAAAACTAAAATAAAAATCCACAGAGGACATATTTACAATAAAACACCCAAATAAAATTTAAAATTATAAGTACGAAATAGTGTTAAAGAGGTCGTCTGGCCACCGCTGAGTCTTCTGCCGCACTGATCCGCCTGAGTCTGGGGGTTATTTGTATAGATTAGACAGAAGGGGTGAGTTTACATAAACTCAGTGTGTAATCCCCATAAGGATAAACAGACAGTATGTAATTAATCACAGTCTGGGTCTAAGCCCTTTTTCAGTAACAGTATCAGTTTGGGCCTTAGCCCATTTCAGTACAGAAGAAGTCATGTAGTAGGGCATTAGCCCCTCACAATAACAATAACAGTAATAGTAACAAATATATAGTCACAGAATCCTACCCAGCCAGCATCTACACACTATCTCTGCCCAACCCTACACTCCACGTGGGGATATAATCAACCCACCCATCCCTACACTCCAAATAGTACCGTAAGCGGCACTAGACAGTAGTTTGCAGCTAAGCTGCCAGTAAGTTAGGCTCGAAGCCTTTCAGTACACTTCCTCCGATTAACATCAACCCCCAACCCAATGCAATGCAATATACAGTTATGACATGCTATCTCATGGTAACAGTACATACAATATTAGATCAGTAGAATCTCATCATGCTCAATAACATGCACATATATATATATATATCAGTCATACAGTCATTTTAGTCAATTAGGGGTCGAGGTAAGCTTACCGACCCTACAGTAGTTTCACAATCGACTCGGGCGACCCGTGCAACCTTAGCAACAAAGCAGTGAAAATGGGCTCACATGCCCATGCTGTCTGCTCGTGTGGGCCCATACGCCCGTGTGGACCACTCGACCCAAAATGGCCTTGGCTGTGTGGATCACACGGCCTGGCCTAAAAATCCTACACGCCCATGTGGTTCACTCGTGTGGGCCATACGACCAAATTCTGTCTGGCCTGTGTGTCGTACACGGCCCACCTCGTCGATCACACGCCCGTGTTCCGTCACATGGCCTACCACATGGGCGGCCACGCGCCCGTGTGGCGTCGACCGCCCCATTTTTTGACTTTTCACCGGTTTCCATTTTCAGTATTTTGGTTACACACACCTGGTTTCATTTCACAGCCAACGCAATCCTGAGAACACCAGCACCTAATTTTCTGATTAAAACACTAAATTATAACTAAAAACAAGTAATCATACTACTTTCTCCAATTCCAAAGTGCCTACCTTAGTCGGTTCGATGCACCCCAACACTTATCACACTGAAAGACTGGGTGCTTAAAGAGATTCACCTGTACCAACAAAAGAACTAACAGTCAATCTAATCGTGTGTCAGAGTCTTAAAATTTTATAAAGAGAATGATCTAGCCTAGAAACTAACTATGACAAAGATGGAGGCAAGTGCACCTATCGAACAGTAGTATAGTTTAGTGGTAAGACCGGATTGTCGAACCTAAAGGAACCAAAAGTACTAATACTAACTTTCTTTTTATTATTTAGCCTAGAAATTAAGTGAATTATTTAGTTAATCTAAAATTAACTAACTAATTAAGCTAAAGATGCTAAGACAAGAGAATGAATTTGGGGAAAATACTTTTAGGAAAGACCAATTGATTAAGACAACACTCGAGGAAGAATCCACCTAGACTTCACTTGTTATTTAACTCTGAACCAGACGATTTATTCATTTGACTTGATCTGTAGGATTCCCTAAGTGATATTAATACCTCTCTCGAGGCTACTAACGTCTAACCCTAGGTTGATTAATTAAAATCTCTTTCTAATTAAAACCCCTAGAATTGCATTAACTTGATTTATGGACTCCCATATTAGGTTTGACCCTAATCCGGCAGATTTTCGTCATCCTATCTCTAGGGTTGCGATCAACTCCGCTTAATTATGCTAAATCTACTCTTAGACAGGGTTTATTGTTCCTCTGCCTAAGCACATCAGTACTTGAATCAATATCCTAAAATATCAAAACAAGAATTAAGAACACATAATTAAGAACAAATCAAGTATTTATCATATAGTTCAGAAAACAATAACAAGATTTGTCTTAGATTTCATCCCCCTCAGGTATTTGAGGGGTTTAGTTCATAACGATAAAAGAATACATCTCAGAAGAAAATATAAAACAAAACATAAGAAAAACCCTAAAACTCCCTGAAGGAATTGAAGAGAAGATCCTCCGTCTTGAGTATAACTCTGGCTTCTTGAGATGAATCAAATGGCTTTCTTCGAGTAAATCTCACGATTCTGGCCTCTCTGGCTCGGCTCTTCGGCCTAACTGGACGCTCCCTAAAGGTTGGCCTCTAGGGTGTTTATATAGGCTTTTGGAATGGCTTTCTTTGCCTCTAAGTACCCTAATCCGAATGAAACTCTTCTTTGTCACGTCAGGGACATGCCCATGGCACACCCCCGTGTGAATCATGGCCAGGCCATGTTCGGGTCTGTTAATGAGGCACGACCGTGTGGTCTTGGGCCCAGGCCGTGTCGATTTTGTGATTTGGCCCATTTACTCTGTTTTAGGCCGGTTTCTCGTTCTTTTCATCCTCTGGTGCTCTCCTGAGTATAAAACATGAAAACAAAGGATTAAGAGCACCAAATTCCACAATTCTGGGAATAAATCATCCGAAAGTATGCTAAATGTGAGATTAAAATATGTGTATATTACGGTTTATCACAATCCCACAATTGAGTGATTACTATCAAATTTAATCAGCCAGAGTAGATAATACAAATAACAAAATCAAACTACAAAGGTACTTACAAAATCCATGATAGCATATTGATTAAAAAAAAGATCCATAACGAACTCACATCAAGATTTAACCCAAAAGCGACTAACCTCTCACCTTCAATCAATGAAAAAAAATTTTCACATGATATAGAACTCCAATTGGTGACCACAGATGCTTGAAAACCTCCCCCTAACGTCATATACAAAACACATCAAAAGGGAAGTTATCAAAAAGAGACAAATTACCTATTAAGACTTGCCGAAACCTTGACAATCGGAATTGGGAGACTTGATTTCAGCAGAACTTAATGTGATGAACGAAAAAGAAAAGGAACAACGACGGAAAGGAAGAAATTCTTAGTGCAACTCCATCAAACGAAAAGAGAAAAGGTAAACCAAAGCCTCGATTTATGTAAAAAGGTGCTCTTAATCCTTTGTTTTCATGTTTTATACCCAAGAAAGCACCCGAGGATGAAAAGAATGAGAAACGGGCTTAAAACGGACCAAATTTGGCCAAGAGAGAAATTGACACGGCCTGGCCCAAAGACCACACGACTGTGCCTCATTAAAAGTCCGAATACGGCCTGGCCAGGATTCACACGGGCGTGTGCCATGACCGTGCCCCTGTCGCTGGAAAGAGAAATTTCATTCGGGAAAAGATACTTGGAGGCAAAGAAACACATTCCAAAGCCTATTCAAACACCTTAGTAGGAATTCTACTTAAATTAGGATACTTAGGGGCCAAGCAAGGCATCACAAAGTCTATATAAACACCCAAGGGGGCAACTTGAGAGGGGAGTTCGGCAGAAGCCGAAACGGGCGTCAAAGCTCGACCAAAGAGCCAAGCCAGAAAGGTCAGAGTTGAGGGAATCACTCGAAGATAGCCAGTTGATCCATCCCAAGAAGCCGAAATTATACTCAAAACGACGGATTTCTCATTCAATTCCTCCAGAGAGTTTTAGGGATTTCTTATGTTTTGTTTTATCTTTTCTCTTGAGATGTTTTCTTTGTTTTTCATGAACTAAACCCTTCAGATACCTGAAAGGGATGAAACCTAGATGAATCTTGTTATTTGATTTCTGAATTATATGATAATTACTTAGTTTGTTCTTAATTATGTTGCTTAATCCAAATCTGACGTGCTCAGGTAGAGGAGGAATAGACCCTGCCTAAGAGTAGATCTAGCATAATTAAGCGGAGTTGATCGAACGCCTAGAGATAGGGTTACAAGATTTTGCCGAATTAGGGTGAAACCTAATATGAGAATCCATTGATCGATTTACTGCTATTCTAGGGGGTTATTATAAGCGAACGAGAGTTCCATTAATTAACCTAGGGTTAGACGTTATTCGCCTCGAGAGAGGGTTTAATATAGGTTAGGGAGTCCTACGGATCAAGCTAAGTAAAGAAATCATATGGTTCAGTGTTAAATAACAAGAGAAGTCTAGGTGGATTCTTCGTGAGGGTATCGTCGTAATCAACTAAGTTTTTCTTCAAGTTATTTTCCAATTCGTTCTTTTTGTCTTGTGTCTTTAGCTTAGTAGTCGTTAATTTAGATTAAAGCAACTTGACTTTATTTTTAAGGCTAAAAAATAAAAAGAAAGTTAGTATTAGTACTTTTAGTTCCTTTGGGTTCGACAATCCGGTCTTGCCTAAGCTATACTACTATTCGATAGGTACACTTGCCTTTAATCGTTGTCAGAGTTAGTTTCCAGGTTTGATCATTCATTTTATAAATTTTAAAGCTCTGATTTCAGCGATCAGTTCGGCAGAGCTAGGGGGAGAAGAAACGACAGAAGAATGGAGGGACTTTGGGAATTTGAAAATAACAAAATAAAAAATAAAAAAAATTCAGCCCCATTATCCCCAAATCCCTCAAATTTCTCCTAAAACCGTCCAACCACTCCCACTATTCAAATCCCTAAATTTTCTCTCCACACTTCCCACTACCGACATTTCAGTTCAGTTCAAACACTTCACGACACCACTAGCAAAAATAATACTCAAGCTACAGCTCAAACCCAAGACTTCTAGCATAATGACACTCCACTTATCCATCAAACCGACAGGCCCATTCTGACATGTTTTTACTAACAATTAATTAAAAGCCTACTGTCCAGAGATAGGGCTTTATTCATATAAAAACAAAAATTCTGCCCAGGTTAAGGCTTGAGCCTAGGATTTTTCAGACACTCTTAGAACACATAACCACTGAAGCATATAGATATTTGTGTCATTAATAACAGAAACATATACAGATAATTTTGGGACGTTACACGATAATTTAAATATAAATTATTCAATTTATTTTATTATATATATAAATATTATTTTATTTATATTTACACATTTTTGTTCTCTAACGTGTTTTATCCAGCAATCTGAAGACAGAGCCTATTATTTTTTGCAATTCTCTAATCCAATACAAACGAGTCACGAAGGCGAAAAGGAAAGAAAAAATATTTTTATTCGAAAATAAAATTTTAAATTAAATAAAATCTATTTCGAGATTTGTTACTGTCGTTTAATAGATTTTATTCGATTTTGTTTCCAAATTAAAAGTAAATAAAATCTGTTTTGGGATTTATTACTTCCATTCAACGATTTTTTTTCATTTTTTTTATTTTATTTCCAAAACGTGTATTAAAATCAAATAAAATCTATTTCGCGATTTATTCTTACAGTTCAATAGATTTTATTCGATTTTTGATTTTTTCCCAAAACAAGTATTAAAATTAAATAAAATCTGTTTCAGGATTAATTCCCGCTATTCAACATATTTTATTCCATTCTCGATTTTGTTTCCAAATGAGAAATTAAAATTAAATATAATCTATTTTGGGATTTATCCCCGTCGTTTAATAGATTTTATTTGATTTTAATTTGGTTTCCAAATTAGAATTAAATTGTATAATATGTTTCAGGATTTACTCCCGCTGTTTAAAAGATTCTACTCGATTTTGTTTTTTGTTCCCAAATTAGAATTAAATTGAATAATCTATTTTGGGATTTATTATCGCCGCCTAACAGATTTTATTTTGATTTTGTTTCCAGATAATATTTAATTAAATAATTCTGTTTCGAGATTTATTCCTGTCGTTCAACAAAATTGATTTTGATTTTGTTTCAGAATTTCAATTCTACAGTTTAACAAAGTTAAAGGGAAATATAAAGTGGAAATTAAATTTTCGATTTATTGTGGCCTTAATTGTGGCTTTAAATTGTGAAAGCTTAAATTGCAACTTCAAAATTGTGACATTAAAGGAAAAGAAATTTGTCAACGGTGAATTAAAAAGACAATATGAGAGTGGATATGTCTAGAATTGGTTCTTTGAAAGACTTGGTATTTAAGTGTGCCAAGTGCACCACCTCTCTTTCATAGTTACCTACCTAGTGCAATGTTTTATTGTGTTTTTGATTAGACCATGCAAACTTTTGTTTTGGGTTTTCTTAAATTCTTGTCGCCTAACAAAAGTTGATAATTTTTCTAATTTAAACTGTTGAAAGAAGCACAAGAACCACTTGATCTAATACATAGTGATGTTTGTAGCTTAAAGTTTGTTCAAACGAGAAGAGGGAATAAATATTTTTTTTATTACCTTCATTAATGACAACACAAAATATTGGTATGTGTATTTGATTAAGAGCAAGGATGAAGCTATAGAGAAATTTATTATCTATAAGCAGGAAGTTGAAAACCAACTTAATTAAAAGATTAAGATGGTAAGAAGTAATCGTGGTGGTGAACATGTTGAATCATTTGGTGAATACTGTGCACAACATGATATTATTTATGAAGTGACACCACCATACTCTCCTCAATCAAATGGAGTTGTTGTAACACCCTAAACCCGGCCCAAACACCACGACCGGATTTGGCATGTCACTAAGAAGATTTTATAAAACATGTCACGATTTTGGAAATCATTTGTTGAGTTTAAACATTTATACCGGAAAACTTAATAATTTGATAATGTATATAAGATATGAATTTTAATATGATGCCTTTATGAATTAAAACCAAAGTTTGGTACATGCCTTAATTTCCATTTTTCATAAAATAATTCAAGTGTCTGAAAATAAGCCTAAAAACCGAAAATATAAAGTAAATAGCCCGTGGCCTTATTACAATAAAGTATAACCCAAAATATTAAATATAAATAAACAAAATAATGTCTTTTGCTGAATCCAAATAATATCTCGCATGGCCACCTCGCGCTCCTCTCCAACCCGGTCCGATGCACTAGGTGCTACCTGTAGTCGTTAAATAATAGGGTGAGTCGCGAGACTCAGTGTGCAACCCTCGTGCACCACTAGATTTGGGCCTTAACCCCACAGAGCATATAACAGAATATAATATATTAGAAAATATGCAAAGCCCAACCCAAATCCTAGGTTTCCATCCGCTACACGCCACCCTTACCTGCTAGTCACACAATTGGGGATTTCTACAATCAACCCACACCACTACACACCATTGATGGCAGACATGCTGCTCATCATCAGATCATGGCCGTAGCCTCTACAACAGGTCATCGCAAAAGCCACTACAACAGGTCACGGCAGAAGCCGCTACAACAGGTCACGACAGAAGCCGCTACAATAGGTCACGGCAGAAGCCGCTTACTCCCTTGTGTGGCATCTCCTTACTCCCCTGGGCTCCATGAAACTTAAATTTGGGCCCCTTACTCCCTTGTGTGGCGTCATCTCCTAATATTGGGCCACAAGCCCACTTTGGTATTTTAAACACAGATACTACCTTTTAAACCCTATAATGCCCAAACAGATAATTTTAATCAAGGCCTTTACCTAAGCCTGAGCCCAATTTAGACCCCTAACACTTAGATTAACACATTAAACATATCCACCCATTAAACGCATAGGCCCAAAAATTCAGGATGTTACAGTTCTACCCCCTTAAAGAAATTTCGTCCTCGAAATTTCCAATTAACTATTAATCGTACTACCCAAGTCTCACCACTATGCTTTTGCTGCGCACTCTAATAATATATAAACATTGCACACATATGGTTTCTATACCCAAAAATATAACATCCACACAAAACATACCCGACTTAATGGTGATTGAACAATCCCGAGCCTTATGCTCATCAGACCCGCATCTTAAACACGTTCCTGACTTCCTCCAACATTCATCCAGATGACGCCTTCTGCAATATTCGCAAACCCGAAAGTTTGGATGTACCTTAACATGCTTCACAGAACGAGACTATAACCCTAGAAAACTATGATCTCTTTTTTTCTTACAGTCCACGCACCCAACCTGAAGTGTTTCACCGATTTCTTTAACCTCGTTCAGTACCTCCCTAACTAGCTGAGTCAGCACATCAGTCCTAACACTTCCACGGCCTCGGCCGTGGCCTCTTCTTTCTCTTCTAGCGCTCATCGTTGATTCTCGTATTATCTGAATTAGAAATTTTATGAATTATTAATTTCTTTCACTGATTAACCATGAAAAATCTTATGGGAAGTAGTTTTAAGAGTAGTTCTTTCGAATTCAAACCTATCTACAGTTTTAGTCTCAAGTTTATCTCCTAATTCTAGAAACCACATACATTCAACCATCACACATCAACAAACATATAACATCCATGAACTCACATTCATCACATAAGGGTATCTTAGTTATTTCACTACCTAGGGGTTTTTCCGTAGTTTTGCCCTACAAGGTATTTTCAAAAATAACGTATCTTGGTGATTTTCTACGAATTAGAGGGACGTTGGTACATTTTTTTCTTTTTTCTTTTATAAAAACAATGGTATTTTGGAAAACAATTTTTTTTAAACAAGAGTATTTTGGTGGTTTCCTCAAAATGGGGTATCTTGGGTTTTTTTCCCCAAAATAGAGATATCTTGATGTTGTTGTTATTATTATTTTTTTTTGTAAAGCAGGAGTAGTTTGGAAAATTTAATTTTGCAAACCGGGTTACTTTTGTAAATCTAGGGGTTTTCGGGGAAATTTGCAAAACATGGGTATTTTGGTATTTTTCCAAAATAAGGGTATTTTAACAATTTTGTAAAAATAAAGTGGCTGGTCCCTTACATGTTGAATGTGGCTGGTCCCTTATAGGTTAAAATTACGAAAATACCCCCGGGTAATGGAATGACGGAAATACCCCTACATGTTGAATGTGGTCTATAGATGTTGTTTGTGTGGTGAATGTACTTAGAACTAGGAGATAAACCTGAAACTGAAACTTTAGATAGATTCGAATTTGAAAGAATCACTTATAAAACTATCTTCCATAAAATTGTTCGTGGATAAATAGTGAACAAAATTAATAATCCATAAAATTCTTAACTAGATAAACGCGAAAAAGAAGCATGAGTACAAGAGGTCGTAGACGTCCGCCGCGTGGCCGTGGTAGGGGTAGGATGGCCTTGTCAGAGCCAGCAGGGTCTGGCCATGGGTCTGGAAATGTGATGCCGGATCTGCCAGTGGCGGAAGCTGAGTTCCAGGATCAGACTGGTGGTAACGATACGGTATCTCAGGCGGTACTGCGAGTTTTGGAAAGAGTTGCCGGGGCAGGCGCGGGCGCAGGAGCCCAAAAATCCGTGGCTGAGCGACTCCGAGCTAACGGAGCAGAAGTGTTTAGGGGAGTTTCTGGAGTGGCTCCCAACACGGCTGAGTACTGGTTAGAGGCGACTGAACGCATAATAGATGATTTGGACTTCTTGGCTGAGGAGAAGTTAAAGGGGATAGTGTCTCTTCTCTGGGATGAGTCTTACCAGTGGTGGCTCACGGTCAGGGATGGTGCAGTGGCCGATGATATCACCTGGGATTATTTTAAGGCAGCCTATCAGGGGAAGTATGTGGGGGCTGGTTATACTGATGTGCAACGTAGGGCGTTCTTAAATTTGGTTCAGGGAAATAAGTCGATACCCGAGTACGAGGCTGAATTTTTTAGGTTGAGTAGGTATGCTCGGGGTATGGTGGCTACAGAACATGAGCGCTGTGTTAGGTTCGAGGACGGCCTAAGAGATGAGCTGCGGGTGTTGATTGCACCTCAGCGAGAAAGGGAATTTGCCGTTCTCGTGGAAAAGGCCAAAATAGATGAGGAGGTGAAGCGAACCGAGAAACGGAATCAGGATAGAGGCATGGATAAAAAGAGTTTTGGGCCATCAGGGTCTGGTGGAAGTGGTCAAAAAAGGGCTAGATTTGATGGACCGGGTCGAACCGCAAAGCCTGCTGCCGCTCAGTGGCCACTTCAGTGTGCTAGATGTGGGAAGTCTCATTCGGGAGAGTGTTGGGCTGGTAATAGAGGGTGCTTTGAGTGTGGGTCAATGGAGCACCAGGTAAGGGATTATTTGCGAAAGTTAGCTAGGACTCAAGCTGAGGGTCAAGGACGTGGGTAATTCAGGAGGGATGGTCAGCAACCACAGAGGGGTCGAGGTGCAGCTAGGGGTGGTAATGGTAACGGGCGAGGCCGAGGAGCACCTGGCTGAGGTGCTGGAGATACTGATGCTAGACAGCCTGGGTTGGTCTATGGAGCCAAACGTCGAGAGGAGGGCGACGCATCGGACGTTATAACCGGTACGTTTTTAATTTCTGGATTGTCTTATACTGCTTTGATTGATGTTGGTTCGACACACTCATATGTTGCTAGTAGTATAGTGGAAACTTTGAACTTAGTTAGTGAGATTGCTGCTAGGAAGATGACGGTAGTTAGCCCTCTAGGACACTCTGTGGTGGTAGACAAACTGTATAGGGAAGTACCCCTAGAACTTCAAGAGGTTGTGTTTCAAGCAGATTTGATAGAATTACACTTCGGGGAGTTCGATTTAATCTTAGGAATGGATTGGTTGGTAAAGTACCAGGCAGAGCTGGACTGTGCAGCTAAGCGCATGGTGCTAAAATCAGTTGAGGGTGAAGAAGTTGTGATGATAGGGGAGAGAAGGAATTACCTATCTAATGTGGTGTCCACGCTGAAGGCGGAAAAGATGGTAAAGAAAGGATGTGAAGCGTTTGTAGTTTATGTTTGTGCTTTGAAAGGTAAGGAATCGGCTTCAGGAAGTGTTCGGACGGTGAAAGAGTTTGTTGATGTTTTTCCGAAAGAGCTTCTAGGTTTACCTCCGGATCGCGAGGTGGAGTTCGGTATAGTTCTCCTACCAGGAACAGTGCCAATATCCATTACTCCATATAGGATGGCGCCAAAGGAATTGGTGGAGTTGAAAGCGCAGATTCAGGAGTTGCTGGATCGGGGTTTTATCCGGCCAAGTGTTTCACCGTGGGGAGCGCCTGTGCTCTTTGTTAAGAAAAAGGATGGGTCAATGCGAATGTGTATAGACTACCGTCAGTTGAATAAATTGACGATTAAGAACAAGTATTTGTTGCCTAGGATAGATGACTTGTTCGGCCGGCTTAAGGGAGCATCGGTCTTCTCCAAGATAGATTTAAGGTACGGTATCACCAACTTAAGGTAAAGGAGGCGGATATCCATAAGATAGTGTTTCGTACTCGATACGGGCACTATGAATTCTTGGTTATGCCGTTCGAGTTGACAAACGCACCGGCAGCGATGGATATGATGAATCGGGTGTTTCAGCCTTATGTGGATCGGTTCGTCGTAGTATTTATTGATGATATTCTAGTGTACTCAAAATCAGAGGAGGAGCACGACGCGTATTTGCGGGTGGTGTTACAGATTTTAAGGGAAAAGCGTTTATACGCCATGTTTAGTAAGTGTGAGTTCTGGTTGAAGGACGTTACCTTTTTGGGTCATGTGGTATCAGCCGAGGGGATTAGAGTGGACCCTCGAAAGATTGAGGCAGTATTGGACTGGAAGCCACCGAAGTCTGTGGCTGAGATTCGGAGTTTTATGGGCTTAGCAGGATATTACCGAAGGTTTGTGGAAGGGTTCTCTTTGATTGCAGCGCCATTAACTAAGTTGTTAAGAAAAGGAGTTCCGTTTGTGTGGTCAGACAAGCAACAAGAAAGTTTTGAGAAATTAAAGAGGATTTTGACGGAAGCTCCAGTGTTGATTCAACC
Organism: Gossypium australe; assembly: GCA_005393395.2. Taxonomy (NCBI): domain Eukaryota; kingdom Viridiplantae; phylum Streptophyta; class Magnoliopsida; order Malvales; family Malvaceae; genus Gossypium; species Gossypium australe. The sequence continues at coordinate 12,776,319 of CM016619.1, forward strand.
TAAAGCAGGAAAGGAGTTTACGGTTTATTGTGATGCATCGCATACAGGTTTAGGATGTGTGCTGATGCAAGAGGGGAAAGTAGTAGCGTACACTTCTCGACAGTTGAGACCTCACGAGGTGAATTACCTAACGCATGATCTGGAATTGGCTGCAGTGGTTTTCGCTCTAAAAATTTGGAGACATTATTTGTATGGGGAGAAGTCTGTTGTGTATACGGACCACAAGAGTTTGAAGTACCTTCTTACGCAGAATGAGTAAAATTTAAGGCAGAGGAGGTGGATCGAGTTGTTGAAGGACTATGACTGCTCGATTGAGTACCACCCTGGAAAGGCTAATGTGGTAGCGGATTCCTTGAGCCGTAAGGTGGTGGCAGATTTAGGAGCCATGTTTGCCCACCTTAGTCTGTATGATGACGGAAGCCTGTTAGCAGTGTTGCAGGTGAAGCGGACATGGGTAGAGTAGGTTAAGGAGAAACAATTTGTGGATGAAGTTTTCAGCGCACGATGTTTGCAAGTGTAGAATGATGGATTGGAGGGGTATAGCTTGAGCAGCGATGGAGTATTGTGTTTCCAAAGAAAGGTGTGTATACCTAAGGATGTGGAGTTAAGGCAGAAAATTTTGCAGGAGGCACATAGCAGTCCCTATGCTATGCATCTGGGAGGGAGTAAGATGTATCGGGATTTGCGGGAGCAATTTTGGTGGCCGGGCCTTAAGCGTGAGGTAACGGAATTTGTGGGTAAGTGTCTGACATGCCAGCAAGTCAAGGCTGAACATCAGTTGTCGTTAGGTTTGTTACAACCGATTAAGATTTCGTAGTGGAAGTGGGAAAGAATTATAATGGATTTTGTGAGTGGACTACCCCTTACGCCTACCAAAAAGGATTTGGTTTGGGTGATTGTGGACCGTCTGACGAAATCTGCTCATTTCATTCCTGTACGAGTGGATTATTCTCTTCAGAAGTTAGCGATGCTATATATAGCAGAAATTGTAAGGTTGCACAGGGTGCCAGTGTCGATTATTTCGAACAGAGACCCTTGATTTACGTCAAGGTTCTGGAAAGCTTGCATCAGGCATTGGGTACAAGGTTGGATTTCAGTACAGCATTCCATCCCCAGTCTGATGGACAGTCGGAGACGGTGATTCAAGTTTCAGAAGATATGCTAAGGGGATGTGTCTTGGATTTCAAAGGCAGTTGGGAGGAATTCTTACCGTGGGCGGAAATTGCGTACAACAATAGCTACCAGGCAAGTATTCAGGTGGCACCATACGAAGCGTTATATGGTCGGAAGTGTCGTACCCCTACATGTTGGACGGAGTTGGGGGAGCGGCAGTTGTTGGGTCCAAAGTTCACTGCTGAAACAGAAGATAAGGTAAAAGTGATTCGAGCTCGTTTGAAAGAGGCTTCGGACAGGCAAAAGTCTTATGCCGATCTGAAACGGAAAGATATAGAGTTTGCAGAAGGTGACAGGGTTTTCTTGAAGGTGTCGCCGTGGAAGAAGGTTCTGAGATTTGGTAGGAAAGGCAAGTTGAGCCCTAGATTTATCGGACCTTATCGGGTGTCGAAGCGAGTAGGACCAATGGCTTACCAGCTCGAGTTGCCACCAGAGTTGAGTCATATCCATGATGTGTTTCATGTTTCCATGCTTAGACACTATAACTCAGATCCGTCTCATGTTGTGCCGATAGAGGAAATTGAAGTGAGCCCAAATTTGTCTTTTGAGGAGGAACCAGTGCAGATCCTAGATCGGGATGTTAAGGTTTTGCGTAGGAAATCAGATCCTTTGGTAAAGGTGTTATGGCGAAACAATGGATCGGAAAAAGCGACATGGGAACCGGAGGATATCATGCGACGACAATACCCTCAACTCTTTTGACTAGGTAAAATTGGAGGTCGAAATTTATTTTAAAGGGGTAGAACTGTAATATCCTGATTTTGTGGGTCTATGCATTTGGTTTGTTGCATGGCTAAGTTAGTAGGTTAAGGCTTTGAGGTGTGTATTGGGCTCAGGTTTGGGCTTAAAACCTGGGTTAAATTGCTTATAAATAGTGTTAGTTTATAATAAGTTAAGTAGTTATGTTTAGTAGCAAGTTGGGCTTGTGGCCCAAAGTTTGGGGGTGCTTTAAGTGGGCATGTAGGTGGAGTTACAAGGGGGAGGAGTTTGGGCCATGTGTGGCCGCTTGAGACCCAAGTGTTTGGGGCAAAAATTTGGCACTTCAAGGGGGAAGGGGTGGACGGCATAGTGGCTACAATTTAGGAGTTTATTTTCTTTTATTTTAAGTGATAAAATGCTGATAATTAAGAGGGAAGAGTTGGTTTTAGGGTGGGCTCTTCTAAGGTGATAGTATTTTCGGCATTTTGGGTGGATTTCTACTTCTTGAAACTTTGTTATTCTCTCAATCTCTCTTCTGCCGAAAATCACCAAAGCTTTTCTCCTCTTTTCTCTTTTTCCTCCCACAGCCGAAACCCCTTTAAGCTTCTCTCTTTTCTTCTTCTTCTGTGAAAACCGAAACTCCCTAGTTGTTTCTCCTCTCCTCGAAAACTCTCTAAAAGCCAAATACTCCTTGTGCAAATTATCTTTTTCCCATAGCCGAATCTACAAGGGTGGATTTTCCCGAAGGTGCACCATAAGCTGAGTACTCCTTTTTAAGTTTGGTAAGTTTTCAAGGTTTTTTTTCCCTGCGGTTTCTCTCTTTCTTTTTCATTAAGTTGCTAAACCGAACTATTCGTTCTAAGGCCTGTCGATTTCTCCTCTCTGTTCCTAGAAGCCAAATCTATCTTACAGTGATCAGTAGTGCCGATTTGTGGGAAAGCCGAAGGTAGGTTGGTGGTAGGTTCGGCCTAATGGCCACTTTCTTGTTCTTATGTCTTTGGCTGAATGTCATATGGTACTTGGTAGGGTGTGTTCAACGGTTTGATTTAATATTTTAGGTTTGGCCGAATGTAGGTAGGAAGGTGACGCTTTATTAAGGGCTTTTCGTAATTCGACAAACTAGGTAAGGGTTTCGTTTAAACACTACGATTATTGATTAGATCTCATCGGTTTGATTGGTTTAGTGACCAAGGATTATTATGGACTTGAATAACAGTCAAGCAGTAGGAGGGGTTGGATCTGTAAACCCAACACCAAAATACAAGAAGCGATCTGTGTCAGGAGTGCGCAATTGGCCATTCGGGTGTAGGCCGACATCGGAGTTAGATCGTAGGCCTATAGTGGTAGTCTCGAGTGACAGTAGCGTAGAAGCAGTGAAAGCGTTAGTACGAGAACCAGGTGTGTAACTCTTACACACTTTCATTACTTGATATGTTAAATGTTATGTGTTGTTAAAAGCCGGAATGACAGTTGTGGATACTAGACTACCCTTGTGGGTAAAAGCGAGGATGCCGGGTAAGTTGTTATGACTTCTCGCGCTGATTGTGATCTATGAATGCATGATATCCTGTATACATAATTTTGTATGTTAAGCATGATCATACTGATATTGTTAGCATAACTCTGTGTTATGGGTGATGAGAGGAGGAGGAAGTATGATCTATCAGACTATCACCAGTGATTTGGTATCACAACAGTGGGTTGGTCCCACATATTATAAAAATTGTGACTAAGTCTCAGTGGTTTGGGACCACCAGTGGTTTGGTACCACATATGTTTATTTCTATAACTTCGGTTACCAGTGGTTTGGTACCACCAGTGGCTTGGTGCCACAAGGGATAGATTTGGGAGACACGGATGGATATCTAGGTTGATGGGTTGCATGACATGCATATTCGTATATGAATTTGTGTAAGAGCATAATTTCTCTTGGGATGGGGATTTATATACTGAGTCTAGGTGACTCACCCCTTCCGTTACATTTTGCAGATCAGACTTAGATCGTGGATATGGAGCCCGAGTGGACTCGAGGTGGCCATGCTCAGCATTCATTTATTTCAAAGTTTTCTATTTGGACTTAGTTATTTCATTCAATTTGGGATTTCAGCATTGTAATAAGGCCGCCTAACTTTTATTTTTGGAATGTTTTATTTGGTTGTTTCTATAAATTTCGATAAGCATACCTGGTAAATATGAATTGGTTGTTTTTTTTAAAACTCGATAAGTATGTGTTTTCTGAAATGTTCACTGATTAAGTAATAAATATGGAGTAACAATTGGGCAACTAAGTTTTTCTAAAACAAGTTTTAACACGTTTTGAACATCACAAGATTCAAATTCGTTTTCTCTAAAATTATTCAAAAGTTTTCTCCTTAAACAAAATTGACAAATCGACTTTTAAACATTTTCTTCCCCGTAGCATGCCAGACTCGGTTGTAGTGGTTGGACTGGGTTTAGGGTGTTACAGCTTAAGTACCAGGCTCTTCCGGATCCAATCCTAGACATGCGCATGCCTGTTGCCACACCCTAGTGTTGCGACTCGTTTACGGGTTTGTTTAGCGAAATTAAGTCTTATGAGATTTAAGGAGTTGTTTAAGCTAAGCCTAGTGTCTATCAAGTTCTACTCTAAATAGTCTACATCCCATAAAGCCCATCAAGCCCACATACATATATAACACACAGTGAGTTCAGAATACTTACCTAGCGGACTTGGGCCGGAGACGTAGGTGCCATGCCGAGAAAACCATCCTGTGTTATTTATAAACATGCATGTTTCAAAAACCCATTCCTAGAAAACATTTTGAGCCTAAAACCCCCAAAGCTGAGTTTTGAACCGGGCTCTGATACCAATTTGTAACACCCTAAACCCGACCCAAATACCACGACCGGATCTGGCATGTCACTACGAAGATTTTATAAAACATGTCACGATTTTGGAAATCATTTGTTGAGTTTAAACATTTATACCGGAAAACTTAATAATTTGATAATGTATATAAGATATGAATTTTAATATGATGCCTTTATGAATTAAAACCGAAGTTTGGTACATGCCTTAATTTCCATTTTTCATCAAATAATTCAAGTGTCTGAAAATAAGCCCAAAAACCGAAAATATAAAGTAAATAGCCTGTGGCCTTATTACAATAAAGTATAACCCAAAATATTAAATATAAATAAACAAAATAATGTCTTTTGCTGAATCCAAATAATATCTAGCATGGCCACCTCGCGCTCCTCTCCAGCCCAGTCCGATGCACTAGGTGCTACCTATAGTTGTTAAATAATAGGGTGAGTCGCGAGACTCAGTGTGCAACCCTCATGCACCATTAGATTTGGGCCTTAACCCCACAGAACATATAATATAATATAATATATTAGAAAATATGCAAAGCCCAACCCAAATCCTAGGTTTCCATCCGCTACACGCCACCCTTACCTGCCAGTCACACCATTGGGGATTTCTACAATCAACCCACACTGCTACACACCATTGATGGCAGACATGCTGCTCATCGTCAGATCATGGCCGTAGCCACCACAACAGGTCATGGCAAAAGCCACTACAACAGGTCACGGCAGAAGCCGCTACAACAGGTCACGACAGAAGCCGCTACAACAGGTCACAGCAGAAGCCGCTATAACAGAACACTTCCCCTTTCAATAAACCCATCCCCGTGCAATCACAGAAACAGCATACTTATCACAGATGTTACCTTAACAGGAACATTCACTTAGGAATGACAGAGATCAGTAACCTAGTGATTCGCTTTTACCCTCTTCGGGTTTCAACCATGATGCCGAGATTTCAGATTTATAACATATTTTAACAGGCAATCTAAAGGGTGTGGAAGTGTTACACACCTGATATCGCATAGTTTTACTCCCTTAGTTAAATCCTTACTATCTGGATCTACAACCCTTAGTCTAAAACCTTGCTCAAAAGCCGAAAGAATACGAAGATTTGGGTTCCCCTACATTCGGCCAATGATTAATAAATACCCGAATTTACATGCTAAAAACAATAGATCTCCTTATCTTAAAATCCCGAAAGTAACACGATTCGAGTGTTACTAAACTCTGACTTAGAGATCTAAGCAAATGAATCCCCTTCAAATCCCAGAATGCCACAAATGAGAGAAAACACGAGATTAGCCAACTATTTAACCATTCGGCTATAGTCTCCAAAAGCCGAAATAGATCAAAAGAAAACCCAAATCGATACTTACCTCTATAGAAGGTTTCGGCTATCCCTTGTAGAAAGATTCGGCAATCACAGAAGAAGATTGAAGCGTAGAAGATTAGAGATCTAGGAGTTTTCAGCTTTTTAAGGAAATCCCAAAAAGATGAACTAGATGTGTTTTTTGGCTTTTAGAAGAATTGAATGAGGAGTTTTGGCTTTTAGTGAATGAGAGAAGAATAACAATGGAGATCAGAAGATTCGGCTAAAAAGAAATTTCAAAGAAAAAGAAAGAAAAGGTGAGAAAACAATGGTGATTTTCGGCTTTTGGAAGAGAAAAGATGAGAAAAGAAAACAAGTGAGATGGCCTTCAAATTTTCGGCACAAGAAGAGAAGAAAGAGTAGGGTTCCAATGCCAGAATTGATTAGCTATCCCCCCTATTTATAGAAATTTCGGCACTTACCTAACCTTGCAGATAAATCCTATCTTTTCTCCTTTATCTTAATCTACTAACTCATCTAAAAGAGACTTAATTATCTCTAACTCTTCCTTCCTTTATCAGCTTAATTATCCATATATTAAAACATAAAATAAATCCCTAAATAATAGCCTTGTACCGTCCCCCCTAGCTCCTCTTTAAATGCCAGATTTGGCCCAAAAACATGGGCTCCAAGTGGCCAAAACTTGGGCCTCCTCGTTTACCAGTGACGCCAACTCCCTTCCTGAGGTCTCCTCATTTACCAGTTAGGGGTCCAAAAACATAGATAACTATCTTTAAAACTTATAATGCCCAAACAGAATATTTTAACTGAGGTCTCAGCCCATTCCTGAGCCCAATTTGGACCCCTAACACTTAGATTAACACATTAAACATATCCACCCATTAAACGCATAGGCCCAAAAATTCAGGATGTTACAGTAGTTGAATGATAAATCAGACTCTAAGGGAAATGATGAACACCTTGATAGAAAACTATGAGTTATCAGAGGAAATGTGGGGGGAAACTTCTCTATCAACTAATTACCTTTTAAATAAGGTTTCCCTCAAGAAAAGGGACAAGACACCATGTGAGTTACGGAAAGGAATAAAACCACCCTACAGCCACTTGAAAGTGTGGGGGTATGTTGCTAACGTAATGTATAATGATAAGTCGAGACATATGCGTCGTCGACACAATACGTAATGTATAATGAAAGTGTGGGGGTTAGGGTGCACTCGCACAACGTGGGCAGCACGAAATGTCGGGACCAATCGGGCCCAAAAAGGGCCTGGGTATTTTTTAGCCCAACATGACATTATTTTTCCTCAGCAGACATAGTCTGTTTATAAAAGGACATTTATCTTATTTTATTTGATTTCAACCAATTTGATTTAAGTTTAATCAAATTGATTTGTTAGCTCCATTAATAGCAAATTTTGTGGAAATTTCCAAAAATTCCACAATCCTAAATGCCTATAAAAGGCTTCGAATTTTGAAGGATTTTTTTACACGCTTAATCACTCTCGCATACCAAGATTATTTTCTCTCCAAAATTCTTCTCTTTTCCTCTCCATATTTTCCAACGTTCGAGGATAGAAAAAGGCACCGCTTTCTTGTTGATCAGTGCAAACGTGCTACTGCTTTGATCATCATGTTGTTATATCCTGGGAGATATTCGACCAACTTTTCTCCAAGTACCGAAGGAGCGGCCGAATCTATCTTAAAGAAACTATATAAAACAGGCCTTAACATCTAGTAAAACCCGTTTCTTCTTTGTGATTTCTGCTTTTTGTTATGTTATTAATTGATTTTTCATATCCGATAATTTAAATATAAATTATTCAATTTATTTTATCATATCTATAAATATTCTTTTATTTTTATTTATATATTTTTGTTTGCTAATGTGTTTTGTCTAGCAATCTAAAGACAGAGCCTATTATTTTTTGCAATTCTCTAATCCGAGAGAAATGAGACACCAAGGCGAAAAGGAAAGAAAAAATATTTTATTCAAAAATAAATTTTTAAATTAAATAAAATCTGTTTCGAGATATATTCACGCCGTTTAACAGATTTTATACAATTTTGTTTCCAATTAAAAGTAAATAAAAATCCGTTTCGAGATTTATTCCTGCTGTTCAACAGATTTTTTTCATTTTATTTCCAAAACGAGTATTAAAATCAAATAAAATTTGTTTCGCTATTTATTCCCGCAGTTCAACAGATTTTATTCCATTTTTGATTTTTTTTCCCAAAACGAGTATTAAAATTAAATAAAACCTGTTTCAGGATTTATTCTCGCTGTTCAATAGAATTTATTCATTTCTCAATTTTTTTTTCCAAACAAGAAATTAAAATTAAATAAAATCTGTTTCGGGATTTATTCTTGTTGTTTTACATATTTTATTCGATTTTAATTTGGTTTCCAAATTAGAATTAAATTGTATAATCTGTTTCAAGATTTATTCCCGTCGTTTAACAGATTCTATTTGATTTTGTTTTTTGTTCCCAAGTTAGAATTAAATTGAAGAATCTATTTCGAGATTTATTCCCACCACTTAACAGATTTTATTTTGATTTTGTTTCCAAACAATATTTAATTAAAAGTTCTGTTTTGAGATTTAATCCTATCGTTCTACAGAATTGATTTTGATTTTGATTTTGTTTTAGAATTTTAATTTTACCGTTTAACAAAGTCAAAAGGGAAATATAAATTGAAAATTAAATTTTCTATTTATTGTGGCCTTAATTGTGGCTTTAAATTGTGAAAGCTTAAATTGTAGCTTCAAAATTGTGACATTAAAGGAAAAGAAATTTGCCAACGGTGAATTAAAAAGACAATATGAGAGTGCATGTCTAGGATTGGTTCTTTTAAAGGCTTGGTATTTAAGTGTGCCAAGTGCACCACCTCTCTTTTAGGGTTACCTATCTGGTGCATTGTTTTATTATGTTTTCAATTAGATCGTGTAAACTATTGTTTTAGGTTTTATTAAATTCCCGTCATCTAACAAAAGTTGATAATTTTTCTAATTCAAACTATTGAAAGAAGTACAAGAACCACTTGACCGAATATATAGCGATGTTTGTGACTCAAAGTTTGTTCAAACAAGAAGAGGGAATAAATATTTTTTTTATTACCTTCATTGATGACTGCACAAAATTGTGCTACGTGTATTTGCTTTAGAGCAAAGACGAAGCTATAGAGAATTTTATTCTCTATAAGTAGGAAGTTAAAAACTAAACTAATTAAAAGATTAAAATGATAATAAGTAATCGTGGTGGTGAATATGTTGAATCATTTGATGAATACTGTGCACAACTTGGTATTATTTATGAAGTGGCACCGCCATACTATCCTCAATCAAATGGAGTAGTTGAACAAAAAATTGGACTCTAAGGGAAATGATGAATGCCTTGCTAGAAAGCTATGGGTTATAATAGGAAATGTGGGGGGAACTTCTCTTTCAACTAATTACCTTTTAAATAAGGTGCTCCTCAAGAAAAAGGGACAATACACCATATGAGTTACGGAAAGGAATAAAAGCTTCCTACAACCACTTGAAAGTGCGAGGCTATCTTGCTAATGTAATGTATAATGATAAGTCGAGACATATGAGTCGTTGACACAATACCATTAAACAATTGATCTCAAACAGAGTTATCTCTATTTATTTTGTAAAATGGAAAGATAACATTGCGGATCCGCTAACTAAATGTAATACCCCAAACCTGGCCCAAACGCTATGACCGGATCTGGCATGCTACGGGTTGAAGTGTTAAAATCAGAGTTCTTTATTTGCTTTTAAAAAAACGCGTATCCCATTTAAAAAAACTCTTTGATGATGTGTTGTTTGAAAACTTAACTTTGTTGATTTTGGAAATCCCGACTTGATTAATCGAATAGTCATTACTTAGCTTTTCTTTTCAAAAACATTCCTTTACGTTAAGCATGTTTGAAACTCCCCTTCATCGTACTTTTTATAACTAAGTCTTTGAAAACAAGTTTATAATATAACCATTATCACATATAAATTGATAACCTAAACTATGGGGGCTTTATTACATAAATAATCCCAAATTTAAACTTAAAGAAAAATCGAAAATGGTTTATGAAAATAAGGACTTGATGGCCCCTCGAGTCTGCCTCGGCTCCCATGTCCACGATCTACTGCTCATGTAACACCCCCAAACCCGGCCCAAACACTACAACCGGATCTGGTATGTCACTAAGGAAATTTTATAAAAAGATGTAGCACTTTGGAAAAAAACAATAATCAGGTTTAAATACTTATACCGAAAACATAATAATTTATTAAGTCGTATAAGATATAAAGTTATAAATTGCCTTGGTGAATTTTTAAATAAAAACCGAAATGTTATACATGTCCCAACTTAATTTTAAACATCAAATTTAACTGTCCAGTAATAAAAGCCCAACATAATACCAAAACATAAATGATAGTCTAGTGGCCCAAGGCCTTATTACAACCGAATTTAAAACCCACTTAAAATAAATTTCTTAAAAATAAATAAATAAAGTAAAGTCTTTTTTGCTGAATCCTCAGTACTCTATCGCATGGCCACCTTGCTCTCCTCTCCAGCCCGGTCCGATGAACTAAGTGCTACCTGAAATTGTTAAAATAATAGGGTGAGTCGCGAAACTCAGTGTGCAACCCTCGTGCACCATCAGATTGGGTCTTAGCCCACAGATCAGAATATAGAACATAATATAGAAGATAACATACATAAAACCCAACCCAATCCTAGGTTTCCATCCGCTACACACCACCCTTACCTGCCAATCACACAATTGGGGATTTCTACAATCAACCCACACCGCTACACACCATCGATGGCAGTCATGTTGCAGTTAGCTACTCATCGTCAAAGTTGTGACAGAGTCACCAGGCTGAAATGGCAGAAGCCACCAGAAACAGAGTTGTGACAGAGTCACCAGGCTGAAATGGCATAAGCCACCAGAACAGATCACTTCCCCTTTCATCAATCACCCAACCCCAAGCATACATAGAAATCGACATATAAAAAATATTGTTTTTTTAATAGAAACATTCACTGAGGAATGGCAGATGTCACGAACCTGATATTTGTCCTTTACCCTCCTCGGGTTTTCACACGTTATGCCGGGATTTCGGCATTTAACAGAGTATAGCAGATTTATTACATATATATACATTAGCATTCAATCTAATGGTGTGAGAAGTTACACACCTGATATCGCGTAGTACTACACTCTTAGTCAATATCCTTGCTATCCGGATCTACAACCCTTATCTAAAACCTTGCTCAAAAGCCGGAAGAATACGAAGATTTGGCCTCCCCTATAATCGGCCAAAGGTTAGTAAATCCCGAATTTGCACACTAAAATCAATAGATCTCTTTACCTTGAAATCCCAAAAGTAACACGATTCGAGTGTTACTGAACTATAACTTAGAGATCTACGTGATTGACTCCACTTCAGATCCCGGAATGCCGAAAAATAAGAGAAAACAATAGGTTAGTCACTAAATAGCCATTCGGCCAGAGACTTTGAAAAGCCAAAAAAGATTTGGATCCCACAAATCAATACTTACCTTCAATTCCCTTTAGATTTTGGCATAAGCAGACACCCCAGAGTGATTTCGGCAATCACAGGAGTCAAGATCTCACAATTTCGGCTTTTATGAAAATCCCGGAAAAGATGAACTGGTGTGGTTTCGGCTAAAAAGAAAAGTGAAAAGAAAGCAAAGAGAGGCTTGAAGATTCGGCTAAAGTGTCTTGAAAGAGATGAGAAAGGAATCTGTTAGGGGATTCGGCCAACTGAAGAAAAAGAAAAGAGAGGGGGAATAGAGTAGGATTCCCTAAGTGATATTAATACCTCTCTCGAGGCTACTAACGTCTAACCCTAGGTTGATTAATTGAAATCTCTTTCTAATTAAAACCCCTAGAATTGCATTAACTCGATCTATGGACTCCCATATTAGGTTTGACCCTAATCTGGTAGATTTTCGTCATCCTATCTCTAGGGTTGCGATCAACTCCGCTTAATTATGCTAAATCTACTCTTAGACAGGGTTTATTGTTCCTCTGCCTAAGCACATCAGTACTTGAATCAATATCCTAAAATATCAAAACAAGAATTAAGAACACATAATTAAGAACAAATCAAGTATTTATCATATAGTTCAGAAAACAATAACAAGATTTGTCTTAGATTTCATCCCCCTCAGGTATTTGAGGGGTTTAGTTCATAACGATAAAAGAATACATCTCAGAAGAAAATATAAAACAAAACATAAGAAAAACCCTAAAACTCCCTGAAGGAATTGAAGAGAAGATCCTCCGTCTTGAGTATAACTCTGGCTTCTTGAGATGAATCAAATGGCTTTCTTCGAGTAAATCTCAAGATTCTGGCCTCTCTGGCTCGGCTCTTCGGCCTAACTGGACGCTTCCTAAAGGTTGGCCTCTAGGGTGTTTATATAGGTTTTTGGAATGGCTTTCTTTGCCTCTAAGTACCCTAATCCGAATGAAACTCTTCTTTGTCACGTTAGGGACATGCCCATGGCACACCCCCGTGTGAATCATGGCCAGGCCATGTTCAGGTCTGTTAATGAGGCACGACCGTGTGGTCTTGGGCCCAGGCCGTGTCGATTTCGTGATTTATCCCATTTACTCTGTTTTAGGCCAGTTTCTCGTTCTTTTCATCCTTTGGTGCTCTCCTGAGTATAAAACATGAAAACAAAGGATTAAGAGCACCAAATTCCATAATTCAGGGAATAAATCATCCGAAAGGATGCTAAATGTGAGATTAAAATATGTGTATATTACGGTTTATCACAATCCCACAATTGAGTGATTACTATCAAATTTAATCAGCCAGAGTAGATAATACAAATAACAAAATCAAACTACAAAGGTACTTACAAAATCCATGATAGCATATTGATTAAAAAAAAGATCCATAACGAACTCACATCAAGATTTAACCCAAAAGCGACTAACCTCTCACCTTCAATCAATGAAAAAAAATTTTCACATGATATAGAACTCCAATTGGTGACCACAGATGCTTGAAAACCTCCCCCTAACGTCATATACAAAACACATCAAAAGGGAAGTTATCAAAAAGAGACAAATTACCTATTAAGACTTGCCGAAACCTTGACAATCGGAATTAGGAGACTTGATTTCGGCAGAACTTAATGTGATGAACGAAAAAGAAAAGGAACAACGACGGAAAGGAAGAAATTCTTAGTGCAACTCCATCAAACGAAAAGAGAAAAGGTAAACCAAAGCCTCGATTTATGTAAAAAGGTGCTCTTAATCCTTTGTTTTCATGTTTTATACCTAGGAAAGCACCCGAGGATGAAAAGAATGAGAAACGGGCTTAAAACGGACCAAATTGGGCCAAGAGAGAATTTAACACGGCCTGGCCCAAAGACCACACAACTGTGCCTCATTAAAAGTCCAAACACGGCCTGGCCACGATTCACACGGGCGTGTGCCATGACCGTGCCCCTGTCACTGGAAAGAGCAATTTCATTTGGGAAAGGATACTTGGAGGCAAAGAAACACATTCCAAAGCCTATTCAAACATCTTAGTAGGAATTCTACTTAAATTAGGATACTTAGGGGCCAAGCAAGGCATCACAAAGTCTATATAAACACCCAAAGGGGCAACTTGAGAGGGGAGTTCGGCAGAAGCCGAAACGGGCGTCACAGCTAGGCCTAAGAGCCAAGCCAGAAAGGTCAGAGTTGAGGGAATCACTCGAAGATAGCCAGTTGATCCTGTTGGAACGCCGGTACCCCATGGCACAGCAGAATAAAATTAGATCCGGCGATCCAAACCATGGATCCATGTGTGAGGAACGAATCGGAGTGAAATAAAGGTTTCGATCTTACCAAAACTTCAATCTGAGTAGACAGCAACGCCTTGGCAACAAGAGTTTTGATCTACTGTCGAATCCAGCCTCAACCTTTTCCGATGTCGGCCTCTACGTAATCCACCCGGTTTGACTATGAACGGAAGAAATCTCCAAAACTGTTTTTGGAGGCTTATTTGCTTGACGGCTGCTAGACCTAACAAGCAATCACTTAGGGTTTTCTTATTAAGTTTTGTCTCCTTTTAATACCTTTTATATTGGGTGCCTTTCTCATTGGGCCTTTTATAATAGGTATCTTCTTAATTGGGCCTTTTATAATTGGTATTTCTTGAATATATTACAAGATTAAATAAATACAATACCGAAAATTATAATTACATTAATTATATCTAAAAATTATAATTACATTAATTATAATAAGGATTTCGGTAAACTATATTTATTTAAATTTATATATGAATCAAATTCATATATTAATAAAATTATGTTATCATTATGTGTACAACATCCTTGTACATATAATATGTTCAATATTTGATTGTCCAATTAAATTAATTCTTTAATTAATTTAATTTATGTGACAACCAAGCACAATACCAACTATATTTTATTCCGTTCATTTCAACCATAGGGTGTGACCCTGTAGGTTCTTGCAACGTTAGCAGTAATACTAGAACGATTCTATTGTCACAGACAATGAGTGGCATCTAGCAATGCATCATTGCTACCTAAGTTACAAGAAGTCATGATTCGACATAACCTTTCGTGATTAAACTTTTATGCATTAATCCTTAAGTCCTTTATCTCTGGAACGGATACAAGTCATGGGATAGTCACACTTGCATAGTCCATCCCATGTTTCTTGATATCTTGAGTAGACTATGATATACAAATTAGTATGACATCTCATATCAACTTATTTGAGCATGGCCATGCATTTCTAGTCTCACTCAATCAAGTGGCCTAAGATATTACTCCTATTATGTAGGAGGGACTTATCCTTTATTGATCAACTATATCCCTCTACATAGATTGTGGTATATCCAACATCAGCCTTTATAGAACAACCTGTTACGGTGTACGTTTGACTGTATCAAAATATACAACTCACGATGCTGGGATAATAATGATCTCAAGTCTGAGGATCATATACATATTAATCACTATGAGTAATGTTGTGACAATTACATAATAATCCAAGAAACATACTCATAGCGGGTCAATCCAATATGTTGTTCTCTAACACACATATTCATGCATTGATTTTGACATTCCATATCAATGACAACTCTTTATCATCAATCAACTACATGTTAGTCTTAAATGCATCATTATTGTCCTAGTCAACAATAATACTCGACTAAGGATCTTTTAAGAATAATCATATTATTCTCAGGACATTATTATAAAACAGTTTATCTATACACACAGAAAGAAAAACTGAAATAATAATGACAACGCTTTATATTAATAAATATGGTAAATAAAGTATGTTATTACAACCATCTCATGATTGATCTTTGGGCATACTCTTACAGATCCATCCCAAGAAGCCAAAATTATACTCAAAACGACGGATTTCTCATTCAATTCCTCCAGAGAGTTTTAGGGATTTCTTATGTTTTGTTTTATCTTTTCTCTTGAGATGTTTTCTTTGTTTTTCATGAACTAAACCCTTCAGATACCTGAAGGGGATGAAACCTAGATGAATCTTGTTATTTGATTTCTGAATTATATGATAATTACTTAGTTTGTTCTTAATTATGTTGCTTAATCCAAATCTGACGTGCTTAGGTGGAGGAGGAATAGACCCTGCCTAAGAGTAGATCTAGCATAATTAAGCGGAGTTGATCGAACGCCTAGAGATAGGGTTACAAGACTTTGCTAAATTAGGGTGAAACCTAATATGAGAATCCATTGATCGATTTACTACTATTCTAGGGGGTTATTATAAGCGAACGAGAGTTCCACTAATTAACCTAGGGTTAGACGTTATTCGCCTCGAGAGAGGGTTTAATATAGGTTAGGGAGTCCTACGGATCAAGCTAAGTAAAGAAATCATATGGTTTAGTGTTAAATAACAAGAGAAGTCTAGGTGGATTCTTCCTGAGGGTATCGTCGTAATCAACTAAGTTTTTCTTCAAGTTATTTTCCATTTCGTTCTTTTTGTCTTGTGTCTTTAGCTTAGTGGTCGTTAATTTAGATTAAAGCAACTTGACTTTATTTTTAAGGCTAAAAAATAAAAAGAAAGTTAGTATTAGTACTTTTAGTTCCTTTGGGTTCGACAATCTGGTCTTGCCTAAGCTATACTACTGTTCGATAGGTACACTTGCCTTTAATCGTTGTCAGAGTTAGTTTCCAGGTTTGATCATTCATTTTATAAATTTTAAAGCTCTGATTTCAGCGATCAATTCGGCAGAGCTAGAGGGAGAAGAAACGACAGAAGAATGGAGGGACTTTGGGAATTTGAAAATAACAAAATAAAAATAAAAAAAATTCAGCCCCATTATCCCCAAATCCCTCAAATTTCTCCTAAAACCGTCCAACCACTCCCACTATTCAAATCCCTAAATTTTCTCTCCACACTTCCCACTACCGACATTTCAGTTCAGTTCAAACACTTCACGACACCACTAGCAAAAATAATACTTAAGCTACAGCTCAAACCCAAGACTTCTGGCATAATGACACTCCACTTATCCATTAAACCGACAGGCCCATTCTGACATGTTTTTACTAACAATTAATTAAAAGCCTACCGTCCAGAGATAGGGCTTTATTCATATAAAAACAAAAATTCTGCCCAGGTTAAGGCTTGAGCCTAGGATTTCTCAGACATTCTTAGAACACATAACCACTGAAGCATATAGATATTTGTGTCATTAATAACAGAAACATATACAGATAATTTTGGGACGTTACACGATAATTTAAATATAAATTATTCAATTTATTTTATTATATGTATAAATATTATTTTATTTATATTTACACATTTTTGTTCGATAACGTGTTTTATCCAGCAATCTGAAGACAGAGCCTATTATTTTTTGCAATTCTCTAATCCAATACAAACGAGTCACGAAGGCGAAAAGGAAAGAAAAATATTTTTATTCGAAAATAAAATTTTAAATTAAATAAAATCTATTTCGAGATTTGTTACTGTCGTTTAATAGATTTTATTCGATTTTGTTTCCAAATTAAAAGTAAATAAAATCTGTTTTGGGATTTATTACTTCCATTCAACGATTTTTTTTTTCATTTTTTTATTTTATTTCCAAAACGTGTATTAAAATCAAATAAAATCTATTTCGCGATTTATTCTTACAGTTCAATAGATTTTATTTGATTTTTGATTTTTTTCCCAAAACAAGTATTAAAATTAAATAAAATCTGTTTCAGGATTAATTCCCGCTATTCAACATATTTTATTCCATTCTCGATTTTTTTGCCAAATGAGAAATTAAAATTAAATATAATCTATTTTGGGGTTTATCCCCTTCGTTTAATAGATTTTATTTGATTTTAATTTGGTTTCCAAATTAGAATTTGTACAATATGTTTCAGGATTTACTCCCGCTGTTTAAAAGATTCTACTCGATTTTGTTTTTTGTTCCCAAATTAGAATTAAATTGAATAATCTATTTTGGGATTTATTATCGCCGCCTAACAGATTTTATTTTGATTTTGTTTCCAGATAATATTTAATTAAATAATTCCGTTTCGAGATTTATTCCTGTCATTCAACAAAATTGATTTTGATTTTGTTTCAGAATTTCAATTCTACAGTTTAACAAAGTTAAAGGGAAATATAAAGTGGAAATTAAATTTTCGATTTATTGTGGCCTTAATTGTGGCTTTAAATTGTGAAAGCTTAAATTGCAACTTCAAAATTGTGACATTAAAGGAAAAGAAATTTGTCAACGGTGAATTAAAAAGACCATATGAGAGTGGATATGTCTAGAATTGGTTCTTTGAAAGACTTGGTATTTAAGTGTGCCAAGTGCACCACCTCTCTTTCATAGTTACCTGCCTAGTGCAATGTTTTATTGTGTTTTTGATTAGACCATGCAAACTTTTGTTTTGGCTTTTCTTAAATTCTTGTCGCCTAACAAAAGTTGATAATTTTTCTAATTTAAACTGTTGAAAGAAGCACAAGAACCACTTGATCTAATACATAGCGATGTTTGTAGCTTAAAGTTTGTTCAAACGATAAGAGGGAATAAATATTTTTTTTATTACCTTCATTAATGACAACACAAAATATTGGTATGTGTATTTGATTAAGAGCCAGGATGAAGCTATAGAGAAATTTATTATCTATAAGCAGGAAGTTGAAAACCAACTTAATTAAAAGATTAAGATGGTAAGAAGTAATCGTGGTGGTGAATATGTTGAATCATTTGGTGAATACTGTGCACAACATGATATTATGTATGAAGTGACACCACCATACTCTCCTCAATCAAACGGAGTAGTTGTAACACCCTAAACCCGGCCCAAACACCACGATCGAATCTGGCATGTCACTAAGAAGATTTTATAAAACATGTCACGATTTTGGAAATCATTTGTTGAGTTTAAACATTTATACTGGAAAACTTAATAATTTGATAATGTATATAAGATATGAATTTTAATATGATGCCTTTATGAATAAAATCGAAGTTTGGTACATGCCTTAATTTCCATTTTTCATCAAATAATTCAAGTGTCTGAAAATAAGCCCAAAAATCGAAAATATAAAGTAAATAGCCCGTGGCCTTATTACAATAAAGTATAACCCAAAATATTAAATATAAATAAACAAAATAATGTCTTTTGCTGAATCCAAATAATATCTCGCATGGCCACCTCGCGCTCCTCTCCAACCCGGTCCGATGCACTAGGTGCTACCTGTAGTTGTTAAATAATAGGGTGAGTCGCGAGACTCAGTGTGCAACCCTCATGCACCACTAGATTTGGGCCTTAACCCCACAGAGCATATAACATAATATAATATATCAGAAAATATGCAAAGCCCAACCCAAATCCTAGGTTTCCATCCGCTACACGCCACCCTTACCTGCCAGTCACACTATTGGGGATTTCTACAATCAACCCACACCACTACACACCATTGATGGCAGACATGCTGCTCATCGTCAGATCATGGCCGTAGCCACTACAACAGGTCATCGCAAAAGCCACTACAACAGGTCACGGCAGAAGCCGCTACAACAGATCACGACAGAAGCCGCTACAACAGGTCACGACAGAAGCCGCTTACTCCCTTGTGTGGCATCACCTTACTCCCTTGGGCTCCATAAAACTTAAATTTGGGCCCCTTACTCCCTTGTGTGGCGTCATCTTTTAATATTGGGCCACAAGCCCACTTTGCTATTTTAAACACAAATACTACCTTTTAAACCCTATAATGCCCAAACAGATAATTTTAATCAAGGCCTCTACCTAAGCCTGAGCCCAATTTGGACCCCTAACACTTAGATTAACACATTAAACATATCCACCCATTAAATGCATAGGCCCAAAAATTCAGGATGTTACAGTTCTACCCCCTTAAAGAAATTTCGTCCTCGAAATTTCCAACTAACTATTAATCGTACTACCCAAGTCTAACCACTATGCTTTCGCTGCGCACTCTAATAATATATAAACATTGCACACATATGGTTTCTATACCCAAAAATATAGCATCCACATAGAACATACCCGACTTAATGGTGATTGAACAATCCCGAGCCTTATGCTCATCAGACCCGCATCTTAAACACGTTCCTGACTTCTTCCAACATTCACCCGGATGACGCCTTCTGCAATATTCGCAAACCCGAAAGTTTGGACGTACCTTAACTTGCTTCACAGAACGAGACTATAACCCTAGAAAACTATGATCTCTTTTTTTTCTTACAGTCCACGCACCCAACCCGAAGTGTTTCACCGATTTCTTTAACCTCGTTCAGTACCTCCCTAACTAGCTGAGTCAGGACATCAGTCCTAACACTTCCACGGCCTCGGCTGTGGCCTCTTCTTTCTCTTCTAGCGCTCATCGTTGATTCTCGTATTATCTGAATTAGAAATTTTATGAATTATTAATTTCTTTCACTGATTAACCATGAACAATCTTATAGGAAGTAGTTTTAAGAGTAGTTCTTTCGAATTCGAACCTATCTACAGTTTCAGTCTCAAGTTTTATCTCCTAATTCTAGAAATCACATACATTCAACCATCACACATCAACAAACATATAACATCCATGAACTCACATTCATCACATAAGGGTATCTTCGTTATTTCACTACCCAGGGGTTTTTCCGTAGTTTTGCCCTACAAGGTATTTTCAAAAATAACGTATCTTGGTGATTTTCTACGAATTAGAGGGACGTTGGTACATTTTTTTCTTTTTTCTTTTATAAAAACAAGGGTATTTTGGAAAACAATTTTTTTTAAACAAGAGTATTTTGGTGGTTTCCTCAAAATGGGGCATCTTGGGTTTTTTTCCCCAAAATAGAGATATCTTGTGTTGTTGTTGTTATTTATTTTTTTTTGTAAAGCAGGAGTGCTTTGGAAAATTTAATTTTGCAAACCGAGTTACTTTTGTAAATCTAGGGGTTTCCGGGTAAATTTGCAAAACATAGGTATTTTGGTATTTTTCCAAAATAAGGGTATTTTAGCAATTTTGTAAAAATAAAGTGGCTGGTCCCTTTCGGGTTTTAATTATAGATTTTGGCCCGTCAACAAATCCTCGCGGCTAGGGTGAATAGTCACTACGCACCAGGTAGGATTCCAGCGAAGAGGAGGTGAGTCACTAGGACTGCTTATCTAATATCCTGATTTTGTGGGTCTATGCATTTGGTTTGTTGCATGGCTAAGTTAGTAGGTTAAGGCTTTGAGGTGTGTATTGGGCTCAGGTTTGGGCTTAAAACCTGGGTTAAATTGCTTATAAATAGTGTTAGTTTATAATTTAAGTAAAGTAGTTATGTTTAGTAGCAAGTTGGGCTTGTGGCCCAAAGTTTGGAGGTGCTTTAAGTGGGCATGTAGGTGGCGTTACAAGGGGGAGGAGTTTGGGCCATGTGTGGCTGCTTAAGGTCCAAGTGTTTGGAGCAAAAATTCGGCACTTCAAGGGGGAAGGGGTAGATGGCATAGTGGCTACAATTTAGGAGTTTATTTTCTTTTATGGGAAGAGTTGGTTTTAGGGTGGGCTCTTCTAAAGGTAAGATAATGATTGGGTTATCAGGTGAGATAAAGGCTATCAGGAGGGAGAGAGTTAGCCGAAACTCCAACTCTGTGTGTGTTTGTGTGTGTGCCGAAATTTAGTGCTAAGGTGATAGTATTTTCGGCATTTTGGGTGGATTTCTACTTCTTGAAACTTTTTTATTGTCTCAATCTCTCTTCTGCCGAAAATCACCAAAGCTTTTCTCCTCTTTTCTCTTTTTCCTCCCATAGCTGAAACCCCTTTAGGCTTCTCTCTTTTCTTCTTCTTCTATGAAAATCGAAACTCCCTAGTTGTTTCTCCTCTCCTCGAAAACTCTCTAAAAGCCGAATACTCCTTGTGCATATCATCTTCTTCCCATAGCCGAATCTACAAGGGTGGATTTTCCCGAAGGTGCACCATAAGTCGAGTACTCCTCTTTAAGTTTGGTAAGTTTTCAAGGTTTTTTTTCCTACGGTTACTCTCTTTCTTTTTCATTAAGTTGCTAACCCAAACCATTCGTTCTAAGGCCTGTCGATTTCTCCTCTCTGTTTCTAGAAGCCGAATCTGTCTTACAGTGATCAGTAGTGCCGATTTGTGGGAAAGCCGAAGGTAGGTTGGTGGTAGGTTCGGCCTAATGGCTACTTTCTTGTTCTTATGTCTTTGGCCGAATGTCATATGGTACTTGGTAGGGTGCGTTCAATGGTTTGATTTAATATTTTGGGCTTGGCCGAATGTAGGTAGGAAGGTGACGCTTTCTTAAGGGCTTTTCGGGATTCGACAAACTAGGTAAGGGTTTCGTTTAAACACTATGATTATTGATTAGATCTCATCGGTTTGATTGGTTTAGTGACCAAGGATTATTATGGACTCGAATAGCAGTCAAGCAGTAGGAGGGGTTGGATCTGTAAACCCAACGCCAAAATACAAGAAGCGATCTGTGTCAGGTGTGCGCGATTGGCCATTCGGGTGTGTACCGACATCAGAGTTAGATCGTAGGCCTATAGTGGTAGTCTCGAGTGACAGTAGCGTAGAAGTAGTGAAAGCATTAGTACGAGAACCAGGTGTGTAACTCTTACACACTTTCATTACTTGATATGTTAAATGTTATGTGTTGTTAAAAACCAGAATGACGGCTGTGGATACTAGATTACCCTTGTGGGTAAAAGCAAGCATGCCGGGTAAGTTGTTATGACTTCTCGCGCTGATTGTGATCTATGAATGCATGATATCCTGTATGCATAATTTTGTATGTTAAGCATGATCATACTGATATTGTTAGCATAACTCTGTGTTATGGGTGATGAGAGGAGGGGGAAGTATGATCTATCAGACTGTCACCAGTGATTTGGTATCACAACAGTGGGTTGGCCCCACATATTATAAAAATTATGACTAAGTCTCAGTGGTTTGGGACCACCAGTGGTTTGGTACCACATATGTTTATTTCTGTAACTTCGGTTACCAGTGGTTTGGTACCACCAGTGGCTTGGTGCCACAAGGGGTAGATTTGGGAGACACGGATGGATATCTAGGTTGATGGGTTGCATGACATGCATATTCGTATATGAATTTGTGTAAGAGCGTAATTTCTCTTGGGATGGGGATTTATATACTGAGTCTAGGTTACTCACCCCTTCCGTTACATTTTGCAGATCAGACTTAGATCATGGATATGGAGCCGGAGTGGCCTCGAGGTGGCCATGCTCAGCATTCATTTATTTCAAAGCTTTCTATTTGGACTTAGTTATTTCATTCAATTTGGGATTTCAGCGTTGTAATAAGGCCGCCTAACTTTTATTTTTGGGATGTTTTATTTGGTTGTTTCTATAAATTTCGATAAGCATACCTGGTAAATATGAATTGGTTGGTTTTTTTTTAAAACCTCGATAAGTATGTGTTTTTTGAAATGTTCACTGATTAAGTAATAAATATGGAGTAACAATTGGGCAACTAAGTTTTTCTAAAACAAGTTTTAACACGTTTTGAACATCACAAGATTCAAATTCGTTTTCTCTAAAATTATTCAAAAGCTTTCTCCTTAAACAAAATTGACAAATCAACTTTTAAACATTTTCTTCCTTGTAGCACGCCAGACTCGGTTGTAGTGGTTGGACCGGGTTTGGGGTATTACATTTTTGGTATCAGAGCCAGGTTCAAAAGCTCGGTTTTGGGTTTAAGGCCCAAAATATGTTTTAAGAGTTAGTGAAATAATTCTTTTTCCGGAAAGCATGGCACCTGAGTCTCCGGCGTCGATCCACCCCGGTAAGTACCCTAACCTTTGATGTGATATATTTATGTTGGGCTTGATGGGCTTTTAGACATAGACGTAGTTGAGCATGATAGTTCTGGTGGACCATAGGACTAGTTTACACAACTTCTTAATTACATAAGACTTAAGCCGAATCAAACAAACCTGTGAGTAAGTCGACGAGTTAGGGTGTGGCAACCGCCATGCGCATGTCTAGGATTGGATTCAGGAAGAGCTTGGTATTTAAGCAGTCCTAGTGACTCACCTCCTCTTCACTCGAATCCTACTTGGTGCCTAATGACTGTTCACTCTAACCATGATGACTTGTTCACAGGCTAAACCCGATAATTAAAACCCAAGAGGGACCAGCCACCCTATTTTGTAAAATCCTTAGTTTTGAAATTACCAAACTACCCCTGGATTGGTAAAAACTACCTTAGTTTAAAAAAATGACCAAAGTACCCCTGGTTTGTAAAATTACTAAATTACCCCTGATTTACAAAATTACCGAAATACCCCCGAGTTGCAAAATTACCAAAATACCCCTATTTCACGAAATTACCAAAATACCATTATTTTGAAAAATCACCCGAAACTTTATTTTGGAAAATTATGAAAATACCCTTATAGGTTAAAATTACGAAAATACCCCCGGGTAGTGAAATGACGAAAATACCCCTACATGTTGAATGTGGTCTATGGATGTTGTTTGTGTGGGGAATGTACTTAGAACTAGGAGATAAACCTGAAACTGAAACTTTAGATAGATTCGAATTCGAAAGAATCACTTATAAAACTATCTTCCATAAAATTGTTCGTGGATAAATAGTGAACAAAATTAATAATCCATAAAATTCTTAACTAGATAAATGCGAACGAGAAGCATGAGTACAAGAGGTCGTGGACGTCTGCCGCGTGGCCGTGGTAGGGGTAGGATGGCCTTGTCAGAGCCAGCAGGGTCTGGCCATGGGTCTGGAAATGTGATGCCGGATCTGCCGGTGGCAGAAGCTGAGTTCCAGGATCAGACTGGTGGTAACGATGCGGTATCTCAGGCGGTACTGCGAGTTTTGGAAAGAGTTGCCGGGGCAGGCGCGGTCGCAGGAGCCGAAAAATCCGTGGCTGAGCGACTCCGAGCTAACGGAGCAGAAGTGTTTAGGGGAGTTTCTGGAGTGGCTCCCAACACGACTGAGTACTGGTTAGAGGCGACCGAACGCATAATAGATGATTTGGACTTCTCGGCTGAGGAGAAGTTAAAGGGGATAGTGTCTCTTCTCCGGGATAAGTCTTACCAGTGGTGGCTCACGGTCAGGGATGGTGCAGTGGCTGATGATATCACCTGGGATTATTTTAAGGCAGCCTATAAGGGGAAGTATGTGGGGGCTGGTTATACTGATGCGCAACGTAGGGCGTTCTTAAATTTGGTTCAGGGAAATAAGTCGGTACCCGAGTACGAGGCTAAATTTTTTAGGTTGAGTAGGTATGCTCGGGGAATGGTGGCTACAGAACATGAGCGCTGTGTTAGGTTCGAGGTCGGCCTAAGAGATGAGCTGCGGGTGTTGATTGCACCTCAGCGAGAAAGGGAATTCATCGTTCTCGTGGAAAAGGCGAAAATAGCTGAGGAGGTGAAGCGAACCGAGAAACGGAATCAGGATAGAAGCATGGATAAAAAGAGTTTTGGGCAATCAGGGTCTGGTGAAAGTGCTCAAAAAAGGGCTAGATTTGATGGACCGGGTCGAGCCGCAAAGCCTGCTGCCGCTCAGTGGCCACCTCAGTGTGCTAGATGTGGGAAGTCTCATTCGGGAGAGTGTTGGGCTGGTAATAGAGGGTGCTTTGAGTGTGGGTCAATGGAGCACCGGGTAAGGGATTGTCCGTGGAAGTTAGCAAGGACTCAAGCTGAGGGTCAAGGACGTGGGTAATTCAGGAGGGATGGTCAGCAACCACAGAGGGGTCGAGGTACAGCTAGGGGTGGTAATGGTAACAGGTGAGGCCGAGGAGCACCTGGCTGAGGTGCTGGAGGTACTGATGCTAGACAGCCTGGGTTGGTCTATGGAGCCAAACGTCGAGAGGAGGGCGACGCATCGGACGTTATAACCAGTACATTTTTAATTTCTGGATTGTCTTATACTGCTTTGATTGATGTTGGTTCGACACACTCATATGTTGCTAGTAGTATAGTGGAAACTTTGAACTTAGTTAGTGAGATTGCTGCTAGGAAGATGACGGTAGTTAGCCCTCTAGGACACTCTGTGGTGGTAGACAAACTGTATAGGGAAGTACCCCTAGAACTTCAAGGGGTTGTGTTTCAAGTAGATTTGATGGAACTACCCTTCGGGGAGTTCGAATTAATCTTAGGAATGGATTGGTTGGTAAAGTACCAGGCAGAGCTGGACTGTGCAGCTACGTGTATGGTGCTAAAATCGGTTGAGGGTGAAGAAGTGGTGATGATAGGGGAGAGAAGGAATTACCTATCTAATATGGTGTCCGCACCGAAGGCGAAAAAGATGGTAAGGAAAGGATGTGAAGCGTTTGTAGTTTATGTTTGTGCTTTGAAAGATAAGGAACCGGCTTCAGGAAGTGCTCGGACGGTGAAAGAGTTTGTTGATGTTTTTCCGAAAGAGCTTCTGGGTTTGCCTTCGGATCGCGAGGTGGAGTTCGGTATAGTTCTCCTACCAGGAACAGCGCCAGTATCCATTGCTCCATATAGGATGGTGCCAAAGGAATTGGTGGAGTTGAAAGCGCAGATTCAGGAGTTGCTGGATCGGGGTTTTATCTGGCCAAGTGTTTCACCGTGGGGAGCGCCTGTGCTCTTTGTTAAGAAAAAGGATGGGTCAATGCGAATGTGCATAGACTACCGTCAGTTGAATAAATTGACGATTAAGAACAAGTATCTGTTGCCTAGGATAGATGACTTGTTCGACCAGCTTAAGGGAGCATCGGTCTTCTCCAAGATAGATTTAAGGTCGGGGTATCACCAACTTAAGGTAAAGGAGGCGGATATCCATAAGACAACATTTCGTACTCGATACGGGCACTATGAATTCTTGGTTATACCGTCCGGGTTGACAAACGCACCGGCAGCGATGGATATGATGAACCGGGTGTTTCAGCCTTATGTGGATCGGTTCGTCGTAGTATTTATTGATGATATTCTAGTGTACTCGAAATCAGAGGAGGAGCACGACGCGTATTTGCGGGTGGTGTTGCAGATTTTAAGGGAAAAGCGTTTATACGCCAAGTTTAGTAAGTGTGAGTTCTGGTTGAAGGAAGTTACCTTTTTGGGTCATGTGGTGTCAGCTGAGGGGATTAGAGTGGACCCTCGAAAGATTGAGGCAGTATTGGACTGAAAGCCACCGAAGTCTGTGGCGGATATTCATAGTTTTCTGGGCTTAGCAGGATATTACCGAAGGTTTGTGGAAGGGTTCTCTTTGATTGCAGCGCCATTAACCAAGTTGTTAAGAAAAGGAGTTCCGTTTGTGTGGTCAGACAAGCAACAAGAAAGTTTTGAGAAATTAAAGAGGATTTTGACGGAAGCTCCAGTGTTGATTCAACCTGAAGCAGGAAAGGAGTTTACGGTTTATTGTGATGCATCGTATACAAGTTTAGGATGTGTGCTGATGCAAGAGGGGAAAGTAGTAGCGTACGCTTCTCGACAGTTGAGACCTCACGAGGTGAATTACCCAACGCATGATCTGGAATTGGCTGCAGTGGTTTTCGCTCTAAAAATTTAGAGAATTATTTGTATGGGGAGAAGTCTGTTGTGTATACGGGCCACAAGAGTTTGAAGTACCTTCTTACGCAGAAGGAGTTAAATTTAAGGCAGAGGAGGTGGATCGAGTTGTTGAAGAACTATGACTGCTCGATTGAGTACCACCCGGGAAAGGCTTATGTGGTAGCGGATGCCTTGAGCCGTAAGGTGGTGGCAGATTTAGGAGCCATGTTTGCCCACCTTAGTCTGTATGATGACAGAAGCCTGTTAGCGGAGTTGCAGGTGAAGCGACATGGGTAGAGTAGGTTAAGGAGAAACAATTGGTGGATGAAGTTTTGAGCGCACGATGTTTGCAAGTGCAGAATGATGGATTGGAGGGGTATAGCTTGAGCAGCGATGGAGTGTTGTGTTTCCAAGGAAAGGTGTGTATGCCTAAGGATGTGGAGTTAAGGCAGAAAATTTTGCAGGAGGCACATAGCAGTCCTTATGCTATGCATCTGGGAGGGAGTAAGATGTATCGGGATTTGCGGGAGCAGTTTTGGTGGCCGGGCCTTAAGCGTGAGGTAACGGAATTTGTGGGTAAGTGTCTGACATGCCAGCAAGTTAAGGCTGAACATCAGTTGCCGTTAGGTTTGTTACAACCGATTAAGATTCCATAGTGGAAGTGGGAAAGGATTACAATGGATTTTGTGAGTGGACTACCCCTTACGCCTACCAAAAAGGATTCGGTTTGGGTGATTGTGGACCGTCTGACGAAGTCTGCTCATTTCATTCCTGTACGAGTGGATTATTCTCTTCAGAAGTTAGCGATGCTATATATAGTAGAAATTGTAAGGTTGCACAGGGTGCCAGTGTCGATTATTTCGGACAAAGACCCTTGATTTACATTAAGGTTCTAGAAAGCTTTGCATCAGGTATTGGGTACAAGGTTGGATTTCAGTACAGCGTTCCATACCCAGTCTGATGGACAGTCGGAGACGGTGATTCAAGTTTTGGAAGATATGCTAAGGGGATGTGTCTTGGATTTCAAAGGCAGTTGGGAGGAATTCTTACCGTGGGCGGAAATTGCTTACAACAATAGCTACCAGGCAAGTATTCAGATGGCACCATATGAAGCGTTATATGGTCGGAAGTGTCGTACCCCTACATGTTGGACGGAGTTGGGGGAGCGACAGTTGTTGGGTCCGGAGTTCGCTGCTGAAACAGAAGATAAGGTGAAGGTGATTCGAGCTCGTTTGAAAGAGGCTTCAGATAGGAAAAAGTCTTATGCTGATCTGAAACAGAAAGATATAGAGTTTGCAGAAGGTGACAGGGTTTTCTTGAAGGTGTCGCCGTGGAAGAAGGTTCTGAGATTTGGTAGGAAAGGCAAGTTGAGCCCTAGATTTATCGGATCTTATCGGGTGTCAAAGCGAGTAGGACCAATGGCTTACCAGCTCGAGTTGCCACTAGAGTTGAGTCATATCCATGATGTGTTTCATGTTTCCATGCTTAGACGCTATCGCTCAGATCCGTCTCATGTTGTGCCGATAGAGAAATTGAAGTGAGCCCAGATTTGTCTTTTGAGGAGGAACCAGTGCAGATCCTAGATCGAGATGTTAAGGTTTTGCGTAGGAAATCAGATCCTTTGGTAAAGGTGTTATGGCGAAACAATGGATCGAAAGAAGCGACATGGGAACCGAAGGATATCATGCGACAGCAATACCCTCAACTCTTTTGACCAGGTAAATTTTGAGGTCGAAATTTATTTTAAGGGGGGTAGAACTGTAATATCCTGATTTTGTGGGTCTATGCATTTGGTTTGTTGCATGGGTAAGTTAGTAGGTTAAGGCTTTGAGGTGTGTATTGGGCTCAGGTTTGGGCTTAAAACCTGGGTTAAATTGCTTATAAATAGTGTTAGTTTATAATAAGTTAAGTAGTTATGTTTAGTAGCAAGTTGGGCTTGTGGCCCAAAGTTTGGAGGTGCTTTAAGTAGGCATGTAGGTGGCGTTACAAGGGGGAGGAGTTTGGGCCATGTGTGGCCGCTTGAGACCCAAGTGTTTGGGGAAAAAATTTGGCACTTCAAGGGGGAAGGGGTGGACGGCATAGTGGATACAATTTAGGGAAGAGTTGGTTTTAGGGTGGGCTCTTCTAAAGATAAGATAATGATTGGGTTATTAGGTGAGATAAAGGCTATCAGAAGGGAGAGAGTTGGCCGAAACTCCAACTCTGTGTGTGTTTGTGTGTGTGCCTAAATTTAGTGCTAAGGTGATAGTATTTTCGGCATTTTGGGTGGATTTCTACTTCTTGAAACTTTGTTATTCTCTCAATCTCTCTTCTGCCGAAAATCACCAAAGCTTTTCTCCTCTTTTCTCTTTTTCCTCCCATAGCCGAAACCCCTTTAGGCTTCTCTCTTTTTTTCTTCTTTTGTGAAAACCGAAACTCCTTAGTTGTTTCTCCTCTCATCGAAAACTCTCTAAAAGCCAAATACTCCTTGTGCATATCATCTTTTTCCCATAGCCGAATCTACAAGGGTGGATTTTCCCGAAGGTACACCATAAGCCGAGTACTCCTCTTTAAGTTTGGTAAGTTTTCAAGGTTTTTTTCCCCTGCGGTTTCTCTCTTTCTTTTTCATTAAGTTGCTAAATCGAACCATTCGTTCTAAGGCCTGTCAATTTCTCCTCTCTGTTCCTAGAAGCCAAATCTATCTTACAGTGATCAGTAATGCCGATTTGTGGGAAAGCCGAAGGTAGGTTGGTGGTCGGTTCGGCCTAATGTCCACTTTCTTGTTCTTATGTCTTTGGCCGAATGTCATATGGTACTTGGTAGGGTGCGTTCAACGGTTTGATTTAATATTTTGGGCTTGGCCGAATGTAGGTAGGAAGGTGACGCTTTCTTAAAGGCTTTTTGGGATTCGACAAACTAGGTAAGGGTTTCATTTAAACACTATGATTATTGATTAGATCTCATCGGTTTGATTGGTTTAGTGACCAAGGATTATTATGGACTCGAATAACAGTCAAGCAGTAGGAGGGGTTGGATCTGTAAACCCAACGCCAAAATACAAGAAGCGATCTGTGTCAGGAGTGCGCGATTGGCCATTTGGGTGTGGGCCGACATCGGAGTTAGATCGTAGGCCTATAGTGGTAGTCTCGAGTGACAGTAGCGTAGAAGCAGTGAAAGCGTTAGTACGAGAACCAGGTGTGTAACTCTTACACACTTTCATTACTTGATATGTTAAATGTTATGTGTTGTTAAAAGCCGGAATGACGGCTGTGGATACTAGACTACCCTTGTAGGTAAAAGCGAGGATGCCGGGTAAGTTGTTATGACTTCTCGCGCTGATTGTGATCTATGAATGCATGATATCCTGTATACATAATTTTGTATGTTAAGCATGATCATACTGATATTGTTAGCATAACTCTGTGTTATGGGTGATGAGAGGAGGGGGAAGTATGATCTATCAAATTGTCACTAGTGATTTGGTATCACAACAGTGGGTTGGCCCCACATATTATAAAAATTGTGACTAAGTCTCAGTGGTTTGGGACCACCAGTGGTTTGGTACCACATATGTTTATTTCTGTAACTTCGGTTACCAGTGGTTTGGTACCACCAGTGGCTTGGTGCCACAAGGGGTAGATTTGGGAGACACGGATGGATATCTAGGTTGATGGGTTGCATGACATGCATATTCGTATATGAATTTGTGTAAGAGCATAATTTCTCTTGGGATGGGGATTTATATACTGAGTCTAGGTGACTCACCCCTTCCGTTACATTTTGCAGATCAGACTTAGATCATGGATATGGAGCCGGAGTGGACTCGAGGTGGCCATGCTCAGCATTCATTTATTTCAAAGTTTTCTATTTGGACTTAGTTATTTCATTCAATTTGGGATTTCAGCGTTGTAATAAGGCCGCCTAACTTTTATTTTTGGGATGTTTTATTTGGTTGTTTCTATAAATTTCGATAAGCATACCTGGTAAATATGAATTGGTTGTTTTTTTTAAAACCTCGATAAGTATGTGTTTTCTAAAATGTTCACTGATTAAGTAATAAATATGGAGTAACAATTGGGCAACTAAGTTTTTCTAAAACAAGTTTTAACACATTTTGAACATCACAAGATTCAAATTCGTTTTCTCTAAAATTATTCAAAAGTTTTCTCCTTAAACAAAATTGACAAATCGACTTTTAAACATTTTCTTCCCCGTAGCATGCCAGACTCCGTTGTAGTGGTTGGACTGGGTTTGGGGTGTTACAGCTTAAGTACCAGGCTCTTCTGGATCCAATCCTAGACATGCGCATGCTTGTTGCCACACCCTAGTGTTGCGACTCGTTTACGGGTTTGTTTAGTGAAATTAAGTCTTATGAGATTTAAGGAGTTGTTTAAGCTAAGCCTAGCGTCTATCAAGTTCTACTCTAAATAGTCTACATCCCATAAAGCCCATCAAGCCCACATACATATATAACACACAGTGAGTTCAGAATACTTACCTAGCGGACTTGGGCCGGAGACGCAGGTGCCATGCCGAGAAAACCATCCTGTGTTATTTATAAACATGCATGTTTCAAAAACCCATTCCTAGAAAACATTTTGAGCCTAAAACCCCCAAAGCTGAGTTTTGAACCGGGCTCTAATACTAATTTGTAACACCCTAAACCCGGCCCAAATACCACGACCGGATCTGGTATGTCACTACGAAGATTTTATAAAACATGTCACGATTTTGGAAATCATTTGTTGAGTTTAAACATTTATACCGGAAAACTTAATAATTTGATAATGTATATAAGAAATGAGTTTTAATATAATGCCTTTATGAATTAAAACCGAAGTTTGGTACATGCCTTAATTTCCATTTTTCATCAAATAATTCAAGTGTCTGAAAATAAGCCCAAAAACCGAAAATATAAAGTAAATAGCCTGTGGCCTTATTACAATAAAGTATAACCAAAAATATTAAATATAAAGAAACAAAATAATGTCTTTTGTTGAATCCAAATAATATCTCGCATGGCCACCTCGCGCTCCTCTCTAGCTCGGTCCGATGCACTAGGTGCTACATATAGTTGTTAAATAATAGGGTGAGTCGCGAGACTCAGTGTGCAACCCTCATGCACCATTAGATTTGGGCCTTAACCCCACAGAACATATAACATAATATAATATATCAGAAAATATGCAAAGCCCAACCCAAATCCTAGGTTTCCATCCGCTACACGCCACCCTTACCTGCCAGTCACACCATTGGGGATTTCTACAATCAACCCACACTGCTACACACCATTGATGGCAGACATGCTGCTCATCGTCAGATCATGGCCGTAGCCACCACAACAGGTCATGGCAAAAGCCACTACAACAGGTCACGGCAGAAGCCGCTACAACAGGTCACGACAGAAGCCGCTACAACAGGTCACGGCAGAAGCCGCTACAACAGAACACTTCCCCTTTCAATAAACACAACCCCGTGCAATCACAGAAACAGCATACTTATCACAGATGTTACCTTAACAGGAACATTCACTTAGGAATGACAGAGATCAGTAACCTAGTGATTCGCTTTTACCCTCCTCGGGTTTCAACCATGATGCCGGGATTTCAGATTTATAACATATTTTAACAGGCAATCTAAAGGGTGTGGAAGTGTTACACACCTGATATAGCATAGTTTTACTCCCTTAGTTAAATCCTTACTATCTGGATCTACAACCCTTAGTCTAAAACCTTGGTCAAAAGCCAGAAGAATACGAAGATTTGGGTTCCCCTACATTCGGCCAATGATTAATAAATACCCGAATTTACATGCTAAAAAAAATAGATCTCCTTACCTTAAAATCCCGAAAGTAACACGATTCGAGTGTTACTGAACTCTGACTTAGAGATCTAAGCAAATGAATCCCCTTCAAATCTCGGAATGCCACAAATGAGAGAAAACACGAGATTAGCCAACTATTTAACCATTCGGCTATAGTCTCCAAAAGCTGAAAAAGATCAAAAGAAAACCCAAATCGATACTTACCTCTATAGAAGGTTTCGGCTATCCCTTGTAGAAAGATTCGGCAATCACAGAAGAAGATTGAAGTGTAGAAGATTAGAGATCTAGGAGTTTTCAGCTTTTTAAGGAAATCCCAAAAAGATGAACTAGATGTGTTTTTCGGCTTTTAGAAGAATTGAATGAGGAGTTTCGGCTTCTAGTGAATGGGAGAAGAATAACAATGGAGATCAGAAGATTCGGCTAAAAGGAAATTTCAAAGAAAAAGAAAGAAAAGGTGAGAAAACAATGGTGATTTTCGGCTTTTGGAAGAGAAAAGATGAGAAAAGAAAACAAGTAAGATGGCCTTCAAATTTTCGGCACAGGAAGAGAAGAAAGAGTAGGGTTCCAATGCCAGAATTGATTAGCTATCCCCCCTATTTATAGAAATTTCGGCACTTACCTAACCTTGCAGATAAATCCTATCTTTTCTCCTTTATCTTAATCTACTAACTCATCTAAAAGAGACTTAATTATCTCTAACTCTTCCTTCTTTTATCAGCTTAATTATCCATATATTAAAACATGAAATAAATCCCTAAATAATAGCCTTGTGCCGTCCCCCCTAGCTCCTCTTTAAATGCCAGATTTGGCCCAAAAACATGGGCTCCAAGTGGCCAAAACTTGGGCCTCCTCATTTACCAGTGACGCCAACTCCCTTCCTGAGGTCTCCTCATTTACCAGTTAGGGGTCCAAAAACATAGATAACTATCTTTAAAACTTATAATGCCCAAACAGAATATTTTAACTGAGGTCTCAGCCCATTCCTGAGCCCAATTTGGACCCCTAACACTTAGATTAACACATTAAACATATCCACCCATTAAACGCATAGGCCCAAAAATTCAGGATGTTACAGTAGTTGAATGAAAAATTAGACTCTAAGGGAAATGATGAACGCCTTGATAGAAAGCTATGAGTTATCAGAGGAAATGTGGGGGGAAACTTCTCTATCAACTAATTACCTTTTAAATAAGGTTTCCCTCGAGAAAAGGGACAAGACACCATATGAGTTACGGAAAGGAATAAAACCACCCTACAGCCACTTGAAAGTGTGGGGGTATGTTGCTAACGTAATGTATAATGATAAGTCGAGACATATGCGTCGTCGACACAATACGTAATGTATAATGAAAGTGTGGGGGTTAGGGTGCACTCGCACAACGTGGGAAGCGCGAAATGTCGGGACCAATCGGGCCCAAAAAGGGCCTGGGTATTTTTTAGCCCAACATGACATTATTTTTCCTCAGCAGACATAGTCTGTTTATAAAAGGACATTTATCTTATTTTATTTGATTTCAACCAATTTGATTTAAGTTTAATCAAATTGATTTGTTAGCTCCATTAATGGCAAATTTTGTGGAAATTTCCAAAAATTCCACAATCCTAAATGCCTATAAAAGGCTTCGAATTTTGAAGGATTTTTTTACACGCTTAATCACTCTCGCATACCGAGATTATTTTCTCTCCAAAATTCTTCTCTTTTCCTCTCCATATTTTCCAACGTTCGGTGATAGAAAAAGGCATCGCTTTCTTGTTGATCAGTGCAAACGTGCTACTGCTTTGATCATCATGTTGTTATATCCTGGGAGATATTCGACCAACTTTTCTCCAAGTACCGAAGGAGCGGCCGAATCTATCTTAAAGAAACTATATAGAACAGGCCTTAACATCTAGTAAAACTCGTTTCTTCTTTGTGATTTCTGCTTTTTGTTATGTTATTAATTGATTTTTCATATCCGATAATTTAAATATAAATTATTCAATTTATTTTATCATATCTATAAATATTCTTTTATTTTTATTTATATATTTTTGTTTGCTAATGTGTTTTGTCCAGCAATCTAAAGACAGAGCCTATTATTTTTTGCAATTCTCTAATCCGAGACAAATGAGACACCAAGGCGAAAAGGAAAGAAAAAATATTTTATTCAAAAATAATTTTTTAAATTAAATAAAATCTGTTTCGAGATATATTCACGCCGTTTAACAGATTTTATACAATTTTGTTTCCAAATTAAAAGTAAATAAAAATCCGTTTCGAGATTTATTCCTGCTGTTCAACAGATTTTTTTCATTTTATTTCCAAAACGAGTATTAAAATCAAATAAAATTTGTTTCGCTATTTATTCCCGCAGTTCAACAGATTTTATTCCATTTTTGATTTTTTTTCCCAAAACGAGTATTAAAATTAAATAAAACCTGTTTCAGGATTTATTCTCGCTGTTCAATAGAATTTATTCATTTCTCAATTTTTTTTCCAAACAAGAAATTAAAATTAAATAAAATCTATTTCGGGATTTATTCTTGTTGTTTTACATATTTTATTCGATTTTAATTTTGTTTCCAAATTAGAATTAAATTGTATAATCTGTTTCAAGATTTATTCCCGTCGTTTAACAGATTCTATTTGATTTTGTTTTTTGTTCCCAAATTAGAATTAAATTGAAGAATCTATTTCGAGATTTATTCCCACCACTTAACAGATTTTTATTTTGATTTTGTTTCCAAACAATATTTAATTAAAAGTTCTGTTTTGAGATTTAATCCTATCGTTCTACAGAATTGATTTTGATTTTGATTTTGTTTTAGAATTTTAATTTTACCGTTTAACAAAGTCAAAAGGGAAATATAAATTGGAAATTAAATTTTCTATTTATTGTGGCCTTAATTGTGGCTTTAAATTGTGAAAGCTTAAATTGTAGCTTCAAAATTGTGACATTAAAGGAAAAGAAATTTGCCAACGGTGAATTAAATAGACAATATGAGAG
This sequence comes from Gossypium australe, assembly GCA_005393395.2. NCBI lineage: Eukaryota > Viridiplantae > Streptophyta > Magnoliopsida > Malvales > Malvaceae > Gossypium > Gossypium australe. The sequence continues at coordinate 12,812,175 of CM016619.1, forward strand.
TGCATGTCTAGGATTGGTTCTTTTAAAGGCTTGGTATTTAAGTGTGCCAAGTGCACCACCTCTCTTTTAGGGTTACCTATCTGGTGCATTGTTTTATTCTGTTTTCAATTAGATCGTGTAAACTTTTGTTTTAGGTTTTATTAAATTCCCGTCATCTAACAAAAGTTGATAATTTTTCTAACTCAAACTATTGAAAGAAGTACAAGAACCACTTGATCAAATACATAGCGATGTTTGTGACTCAAAGTTTGTTAACAAGAAGAGGGAATAAATATTTTTTTATTACCTTCATTGATGACTGCACAAAATTGTGCTACGTGTATTTGCTTAAGAGCAAAGACGAAGCTATAGAGAATTTTATTCTCTATAAGTAGGAAGTTAAAAACTAACTTAATTAAAAGATTGAAATGATAATAAGTAATCATGGTGGTGAATATGTTGAATCATTTGATGAATACTGTGCACAACTTGGTATTATTTATGAAGTGGCACCGCCATACTGTCCTCAATCAAATGGAGTAGTTGAATAAAAAATTGGACTCTAAGGGAAATGATGAACGCCTTGCTAGAAAGCTATGGGTTATAATAGGAAATGTGGGGGGAACTTCTCTTTCAACTAATTACCTTTTAAATAAGGTGCTCCTCAAGAAAAAGGGACAATACACCATATGAGTTACGGAAAGGAATAAAAGCTTCCTACAACCACTTGAAAGTGCGAGGCTGTCTTGCTAATGTAATGTATAATGATAAGTCGAGACATATGAGTCGTTGACACAATACCATTAAACAATTGATCTCAAACACAGTTATCTCTATTTATTTTGTAAAATGGAAAGATAACATTGCGGATCCGCTAACTAAATGTAACACCCCAAACCTGGCCCAAACGGTATGACCGGATCTGGCATGCTACGGGTTGAAGTGTTAAAATCAGAGTTCTTTATTTGCTTTTAAAAAAACGCGTATCCCATTTAAAAAAACTCTTTGATGATGTGTTGTTTGAAAACTTAACTTTGTTGATTTTGGAAATCCCGACTTGATTAATCGAATAGTCATTACTTAGCTTTTCTTTTCAAAAACATTCCTTTACGTTAAGCATGTTTGAAACTCCCCTTCATCGTACTTATTATAACGAAGTCTTTGAAAACAAGTTTATAATATAACCATTATGACATATAAATTGATAACCTAAACTATGGGGGCCTTATTACATAAATAATCCCAAATTTAAACTTAAAGAAAAACCGAAAATGGTTTATGAAAATAAGGACTTGATGGCCCCTCGAGTCTGCCTCGGCTCCCATGTCCACGATCTACTGCTCATGTAACACCCCCAAACCCGGCCCAAACACTACAACAGGATCTAGTATGTCACTAAGGAAATTTTATAAAAAGATGTAGCACTTTGGAAAAAACAATAATCAGGTTTAAATACTTATACCGAAAACATAATAATTTATTAAGTCGTATAAGATATAAAGTTATAGATTGCCTTGGTGAATTTTTAAATAAAAACCGAAATGTTACACATGTCCCAACTTAATTTTAAACATCAAATTTAACTGTCCAGTAATAAAAGCCCAACATAATACCAAAACATAAATGATAGTCTAGTGGCCCAAGGCCTTATTACAACGGAATTTAAAACCCACTTAAAATAAATTTCTTAAAAATAAATAAATAAAGTAAAGTCTTTTTTGCTGAATCCTCAGTACTCTATCGCATGGCCACCTTGCTCTCCTCTCCAGCCCGGTCCGATGAACTAAGTGCTACCTGAAATTGTTAAAATAATAGGGTGAGTCGCGAAACTCAGTGTGCAACCCTCGTGCACCAGATTGGGCCTTAGCCCACAGATCAGAATATAGAACATAATATAGAAGATAACATACATAAAACCCAACCCAATCCTAGGTTTCCATCCGCTACACACCACCCTTACCTGCCAATCACACAATTGGGAATTTCTACAATCAACCCACACCGCTACACACCATCGATGGCAGTCATGTTGCAGTTAGCTACTCATCGTCAAAGTTGTGACAGAGTCACCAGGCTGAAATGGCAGAAGCCACCAGAAACAGAGTTGTGACAGAGTCACCAGGCTGAAATGGCATAAGCTACCAGAACAGATCACTTCCCCTTTCATCAACCACCCAACCCCAAGCATACATAGAAATCGACATATAAAAAATATCGTTTTTTTAACAGAAACATTCACTGAGGAATGGCAGAAATCACTAACCTGATATTTATCCTTTACCCTCCTCGGGTTTTCACACGTTATGCCGGGATTTCAGCATTTAACAGAGTATAGCAGATTTATTACATATATATACATTAGCATTCAATCTAATGGTATGAGAAGTTACACACCTGATATCGCGTAGTACTACACTCTTAGTCAATATCCTTGCTATCCGGATCTACATCCCTTAGTCTAAAACCTTGCTCAAAAGCCGGAAGAATACGAAGATTTGGCCTCCCCTATAATCGGCCAAAGGTTAGTAAATCTCGAATTTGCACACTAAAATCAATAGATCTCCTTACCTTGAAATCCTGAAAGTAACACGATTCGAGTGTTACTGAACTATGACTTAGAGATCTACGCGATTGACTCCACTTCAGATCCCGGAATGCCGAAAAATAAGAGAAATCAATAGGTTAGTCACTAAATAGCCATTCGGCCAGAGACTTTGAAAAGCCAGAAAAGATTTGGATCCCACAAATCAATACTTACCTTCAATTCCCTTCAGATTTTGGCATAAGCAAACACCCCAAAGTGATTTCGGCAATCAAAGGAGTCAAGATCTCACAATTTCGTCTTTTATGAAAATCCCGGAAAAGATGAACTGGTGTGGTTTCGGCTAAAAAGAAAAGTGAAAAGAAAGCAAAGAGAGGCTTGAAGATTCGGCTAAAGTGTCTTGAAAGAGATGAGAAAGGAATCTGTTAGGGATTCGGCCAACTGAAGAAAAAGAAAAGAGAGGGAGAATAGAGTAGGAATTTCGGCAAAGAAAAGAGAAAAAAGATGAAAACTTGGACAACAAATTCAGCACATCCACCTTAAGACAAAACCGAGTTCCCCTTTCCTTTCCAATTCTTCAAGATTTTGGTTAACATTAAACACTTAAAGATAGCTCCTATCTTTCTAAATTTACTCATCCCAAAAGAGACTTAACTAGCTCCAACTCCTCCTTCATTTATCAACACAATATCCACGCATTAAAACATAATAAAATTCCCTAAAAAATAGCCTTGTGCCGTCCCCCTTACTCTTTTAAGTGCCGAAATTTAGCCCTATAACTTGGGCTTCAAGCAACCAAATTTTGGGCCCTCCTCATACACTAGTGATGCCACTTACAGCTCCCCTTTACTGTGCCCCTAGCTGCTGGGCCACAAGCCCAATATGTCAATTAAACTACTAAAACTTTAATTTAAGCCCCTAGAGTGTTTAAACAAAATATTTAATCAAAGCCTCAGCCCAAACCTGAGCCCCATTAGCACATCAAATCCTTAAATTAATATTTTAAGCATACACTACACAAAATGCACAAGCCCATAAATTCAGGATGTTACAGTTCTACCCCCCTTAAAATAAATTTCGGCCTCGAAATTTACCTGATCAAAAGAGATGGGGATACTGCTGTTGTATAACATCCTCCGGCTCCCACGTCGCCTCTTCTGCACCGTGATTTCACCACAAAACTTTGACCAAAGGGACGGACTTCCTTCTCAATATTTTTACGTCTCGATCCAAGATTTGCACTGGTTCCTTCTCAAAGGATAAATCTGACCTTACTTCAATCTCTTCCACCGGCACCACATGCGATGGATCAGAACGATAACGTCTTAGCATCGAGACATGAAACACGTCATGTATTTGCTCCAACTCTGAAGGCAACTCCAAACGATAAGCCACTGGCCCCAATAACCGATAAGGTCCAATAAACCGGGGACTTAGCTTACCCTTCCGTCCAAACCTCATTACCTTCTTCCATGGAGATACCTTCAAAAAGACTTGGTCTCCCACTGTAAATTCCACATCCTTCTGCTTTAGATCCGCATATGACTTTTTCCGATCAGACGCTTCCTTCAACCAAACCCGTATTAACTTAACTTTCTCCTCCGTTTCTGAAACTAGTTCTAGACCCAACACCTGACGTTCACCCAACTCTGTCCAACAAGTAGGAGTACGACATCTCCATCCGTATAATGCTTCGTAAGGCGCCATCTAAATACAGGACTGATAGCTGTTATTGTATGCGAATTCTGCCAAGGGCAAATATTCCTCAAAACTACCCCTAAAATCGATGATGCAACCCCTTAGCATATCCTCCAAGATCTGAATTACCCTCTCAGACTGACCATCAGTCTGTGGGTGAAAAGCGGTACTAAAGTCTAACCTTGTTCCCATTGCTTGATGAAGAGCCTTCCAGAATCGTGACGTGAACCTAGGGTCCCTATCTAATATGATCGACACAGGTACACCATGTAATCTTACAACTTCAGCCATGTACAACTTAGCCAACCTTTGCAGGGAGTAGTTAACACGAATCAGTATGAAGTGAGCAGATTTCGCCTGCCGATCCACAATTACCCAAATTGAATCCTTCTTAGTGGGCGTAAGGGGTAACCCACTAACAAAATCCATCATGATTCTCTCCCATTTCCACTACAGAATCTTCACCGGTTGCAACAAACCCAAAGGCAACTGGTGTTCCGCTTTCATTTGTTGACACGTCAAGCACTTTCCCACGTAACTGTTACTTCTCGCTTCAGACCTGGCCACCAGAATTGCTCTCGCAAGTCCCGATACATCTTAACCCTCCAGGATGCATAGCGTAAGGGCTACTATGCGCCTCCTAGAGAACCATCTCCACGTCCTTTGGCATACAAACTTTCTTACGAAAACACAGAATTCCATCACCATTCAAACTATAGTCCTCTCCTTCCCAACTTCGCACTCGCTGGAATCGAGCACTCAAAACATCGTCTAGAAGTTGCTTCTCTTTGATCTGACTTGTCCACAAAGGTCTTACTTGGAGTTCTGCCACCAAACTGCCATCCTCATACAGACTGAGATGAGCGAACATCACCCTCAAATTCGCTATCGCCTTCCTACTTAGCGCATCTGCCACCACGTTAGCCTTACCCGGGTGATATTCGATCGAGCAGTCATAGTCCTTTAACAGCTCGACCCACCTTCTCTGTCTCAGATTCAACTCCTTCTGGGTAAGCATATACTTTAGACTCTTATGGTCCGTGTAAATAACCGACTTCTCCCCATACAGGTAATGCCTCCAAATCTTCAGAGCAAACACTACCGCCGCCAATTCTAAATCGTGCGTAGGGTAGTTCAACTCATGCGGTCGCAACTATCGAGGCGCATATGCAACAACTTTTCCATCTTACATTAACACACACCCTAAACCTGTGTATGACGCATCACAGTAGACGGTAAATTCTTTTCCCACCTCTGGCTGAATTAACACTGGCGCTTCCGTCAAGATTCTCTTCAGCTTCTCAAAGCTCTCCTGCTGTTTGTCAGTCCATACAAACAATACTCCCTTCCTTAACAACTTAGTTAAATGTGCCGCTATTGAAGAGAACCCTTCAACAAATCTCCTGTAATACCCTGCCAATCCCAAGAAACTTCGAATTTTCACCACAGACTTTGGCAGTTTCCAATCTAATACAGCTTCTATCTTCCGAGGGTCTACCCTAATTCCCTCTGCGGAAACTACATGCCCTAAGAAAGTCACTTCCTTCAGCTAGAACTCACACTTACTGAACTTTGCGTACAGCTGCTTCTCCCTCAGAATTTGCAACACCACACGAAGATGTGCATCATGCTCCTCCTTGGACTTGGAGTAAACCAAAGTATCGTTGATGAACACCACCACAAACCGATCAAGGTATGGTTGAAACACTCGGTTCATCATATCCATAAATGCTGCTGGCCCATTTGTCAAACCAAACGGCATTACCAAGAACTCATAATGACCGTAGCATGTTCGTAACGCCGTCTTATAAATGTCCCCTTCCTTCACCTTTAACTGATGATAACCTGACCTTAGATCAATCTTCGAAAAGACCGAAGCTCCTTTAAGCTGATCGAACAGGTCGTAGATTCTTGGCAATGGGTACTTGTTCTTAATTGTCAACTTATTCAGTTGACGATAGTCCACGCACATACACAGGGATCCGTCCTTCTTTTTCACAAATAGGACCACCGCTCCTCATGGAGACACACTCGGTCGGATAAATTCTCGATCCAAAAGCTCCTGGATCTGAGCTTTGAGTTCCACCAACTCCTTCGGTGCCATTCGATAAGGAGCAATGGATACCGGAGCCGTACCCGGAAGTAGTTCTATACCAAACTCCACTTCGCGATCCGGGGGTAATCCTAGCACCTCCTCCAGAAAGACATCCGCGAAATTCTTGACTGTTCGAACCTCATCGACAGTCACCTCCTTAGCATCCAAAGCACTAATAAAAGCTAGGAATGCGTTGCATCCTTTCTGAATCATCTTAACTGTAACATCCTAGATTAGGGGTTATGCGTTCGTGCATAATTCATGAGTAGTAGGTTTTGGCAGTGTTTGGAAGTGAATTAAGGGTTTTTAAAATCCTAGGATAGAAGAGAAAGCTTTGGACAATTATTGATTTTTAAGTTAAAAAGAGGGAGCTAGGCTAAGGTAGCCTTAAGAAAAGTTTTGGGGAGTTTAGGACACAAGAAGTGATGTGGAAAAGTGGCAAGGGACGCCACCTAAGGTGCAAGGGTTATGGCATCAAGTGAAGTACTTTGAGGGAAGAGGTTCGAATCCCATTGTGTGCATTTTTGCTTAATTTTATGAAATAGCATGTTTACTGTGATATGGATGTGTGGTGTGCATTTTTAGAACCTTGGAAATGTAAGGAAATGTATGAAATGTAAGGAAATGTATGGAAATGTATGGAAATGTAAGGAAATGTATGGAAATGTAAGGAAATGTAAGGAAATGTATGGGTAAGGAAATGTATGGAAATGTAAGGAAATGTATGGAAATGTAAGGAAATGTAGGGAAATGTGAGGAAATGTACGGAAATGTCCTGGAAATGTAAGGAAATGCTTTAGAAATGATAAAGTTTAAAGGAGGGAAACGAACGTTTTTGGAAACTTGGAAATGTAAGGAAATGTCTTAGAAATGATAAGTTTTAAGGCAAGGTGGTCTTAAGAAAATTTAAAGGTGATTTGTGACATGAAAATGGGCTTGGTTAAGTGGCTTGAAGGCACCACTTAAGCCCTCTGGAAATGACGCCACAAGCCTTGTGCAAAGCTTAGGTTCGAGTAGCAAGGAGAGCATTTTTTTAAGAGTGTTTTGCGTCGAGTTGGGCTTGTGGCCCAATTCGTTATTTAAGCTTAATGAACTGAAGGGAGGCGCCACTTAGGTGGATGATTTGGGCCTCATATGGCTACAAGGAGCCCAATTCCATAAGTTAAAATTCGGCACATCCATGATTAAGGTTGGACGGCATCTAGCTAAGACTTTAAGTGATTCTTATTTAATTACTTAAAGAGGAAGCAATGGACGGCAATAGGGACTCTTAAGGGAAGAGTTTAATTCTCTTTAAAATTCAGCTAAATAGGTGGATAAGTGATGATTTATTTTAGATTATTTTCAAGAGATAAATAAGGATTATTCTTTAATTTTAAAATAAGGAGATAAGGAGGAAAATAAGGAAGAGTGGTGGCCAAGTTAGGGACTCTAGCCTAGTAAATTCGGCTATAAAAGGAAAAGAGAGGCCATTCAGCATTATTTTCTCTTCCTTGATAACCTCTGCCGAATTTTCTCTGCAACCCCTATTCTTTTCTTCTTCTCTTCTTTTCTCTTCTACTCGTCAAAGTCGAAACCTTATTGATCCCTGTTCAGTCTCCATTAGCCGATTTCTTTTCTTTCCAATCTATCAGAAGCCGAATCTTTGAGGGGCTTCAAGCTTAGGTGCTGTCAATTTCTTCAAAGGTAAGAACAAGTTTGATTTCTATTCTTTTCTTTTAGAATTGTCGAAATCTAGGACTAAGCCATCAATATTCTTATTTGTCGAAATTTGGAAGGATTCTTTCGAGATTTGTTTAAGTCAACTACAAGAAGGAGAAGTTCTTTTCCCGAAGGTACACCATAGGCCGCGTGTTCCCTAGTTATTCGGTGAATTTCGGGATTTAAAATCCACAAGGTAAGTCATATTTAACATTCGGCTAAGGGTTATTTGTTATGAATAAATGTTAGGAATTGATCTAACATAAAGTTATAGGGATTTCGACAGACATATAAGGCAAGGAATACTTTCGGGATTTGGAAATTGTAAGGTAAGTGCATAGATCCAATCGGCCAAGGCTCTATTCTGGTATGTAAATATGTTTCCTATTCGTTTAAAAGCCGGAAACTAAAAAGCTAAATGTTTTGGTACCTAGCCGATTGCAAGAGAGGAACTCTGTGAAGTTTTGGGATTTGATTTGTAGGCAAATCGACACCAAGGTAAGTTTTAAGTGTACAAATCCTACTAGGATTTGGATTTGTGGTCGAATAGGCTTTTGGTTTAAATATCAAATGTTGGCCGAATGTAGGGATTAAGATCTAAGGCGGTAGATCGGATTTCGGGATTTGAAGTGACTTGTTAAGTTAATCAGGTGTATACCCCACACTATCTTTTAATATGTTATATGGCAATATTTAATATAAGTATGTATAAGAATGTGAATATGGCTAAGGTACCCTAATGTGGTACAAAGTACTCAGGTACGTTTCCTACTCCTACTAGGATTATGAACTATGTTATATGTAACATGTGAATAAAGATAAGAATGTGAAATTTGGCATGTTAATGTATACTATGTATGATATGGGGCATATGGGTTATTGAAAAGGGGAAGTGAATGTGGTGACCTAAGACCACGATAATCTGAATGTGGTGACCTAAGACCATGATAATCTGAATGTGGTGACCTAAGACCACGAAATGTGAAAGTGGTGACCTAAGACCACGAAACTATAAGGGCGATGAGCACGTCGACTGCAGCGACTGCCTTCGATGGTGTGTAGCGGATGGAGGGTCGACTTAGTAGTCCCCACGGTGTGCAGGTTGGTACGGGGAAGTGTAGCGGATGGCTAATTAGGTTTGGGTTCGGGATTGCATCATTATCTTGTATTATTATTATGAGTATATGATATGTATGGTTTGCCTAAACTATTAAATTTTAGTGTTGTGTACACATTGAGTCTGTTTGACTCACCCCGTTGTGGGAACTTTTTTTCAGGTGACGATCAGTAATGGACCGAGTCGGCAGGAGCTTAAAGGTGGCCATGTACAGCAAGGAATTTAATTAATTTGGATTTTTATTTTATTAAGTACTTTAATTTATTTTTGGGGATTATTTGATGTAATAAGGCCATAGTTGAACTTCTTTATTTTTCCTTTATTTATTACGTTACGAATTTTTATTAATTAAAGATCAAGTGAAATTTATTTTCAAATAAACTCTAAACGTTTTGTCACCTTAAATAAAGGGTTATTAATATAAGATAAACTAGTTTTCAATTCAAGCCCAACCCAAAACCAATTTTTCTTACAAAACACACAGGTTTTTCCTAAGTCACAAAAGAATTTGAAACAGTTTACACCGGGGAACATACCAGATCCGGTCAGGGCTCGTGGGCCGGGTTTGGGGTGTTTCATTAACAGCCTTCAATGATGATACTATGTTGGACAAATAGTTCTTTCTCTCCCCTAACACAACCACCTCCTCGCCTTCTGGGGTACTCAACACCACACGCTTGGTCTCACAATCCAACTTAGCATGATGCTTAGTCAACCAATCCATTCCTAGGATAAGATCAAACTCTCCAAATGGAAATTCCATTAAGTTTGCCGAAAACACTACCCCTTGAGTCTCTAACGGTACATCCTTAAATAGCTTGTCCACTACCCTAGATTGTCCTAGGGGACTAACCACGGTCATCTTCCTAGTAGTTGTTTCAGAGTCTGTACTTAGGGTCTCAGATATCGAACATGCAACATAGGAGTGGGTTGACCCAATATCAATCAAGGCAAGAAAAGGGTTATCAGCAATAAGAAACGTACCGGTTATGACATTCGGTGCGTCACCATCCTCCTGTCGATGAACTGCATAAACTAGACCCGACTGCCTCGCATATACATTACCTGTACCTCTACCAGGTGCTCCACGACCGCGACCAGTCCTATTTCTACCTCTACCTAAACCACGACCCCTTGGTCCAGGCTGGTCACCTCTCCTAGTCTGATCAGAACCTCGACCCATTGGCTGTACCTGATACACTTACGGACAGTCCTTAATCAGATGCTTCGTGGATCCACACCTAAAACATCCACCCATTCTTCTTCAACACTCCCCAGAATGTGCTTTCCCGCACCAATTACATAATCGATTCTGATCCCCCGCAGTAGGTGTCGGAGCACGAGCTGGCCCATCAGACCTAGGCCTTTTCTGCGAATTCCTAGATGCTCCTGCCAGCCCAAAATTTCTCTTATTCCTTCCCTGCTCCTTATCTCTTTCCTGTCTTTCAGTCCATTTTACCTCCTCAGCTATCTTAACCTTCTTCACCAGAACAGCAAAATCTCTCTCTCTGCGGTGCTATCAAAACCCTTAACTCATTCCGCAATCCATCCTCGAACCAAACACAACGTTCATATTCGGTTGCTACCATTCCTTGAGCGTAGCGACTCAAGCGTAGAAACTCCGCCTCATATTCAGCCACAGATTTACTTCCCTGCACTAGATTCAGAAATGCCTTCCTCTGTGCATCCACATAGCTGGCCCCAACATACTTTCCCTAGAATGACTCCTTAAAGAAGTCCCAATCAATCTGATCTACGACAGTACCCTCCTTCATCGTGAGCCACCACTGATAAGCCTCGTCTCGAAGAAGAGACACGACCCTTTTCAACTTCTCCTCCATCGTTAAATCTAAGTCATCCATTATGCGCTCAGTCGCTTCCATCCAATACTCAGCTGTGTTAGGGGCTACGCCAGAAACTCCCCTAAACACTTCTGCCCCATTGGCCCTAAGCCGCTCCGGCACAGATTTTCGGGCTCCTGTGCCCATGCCTACTCCAGCAACTCTCTCTAAAACCTTCAACATCACCTGAGATACATCATCATCTCCGATCGCCTGATCCCGTAATTCTCCCTCCACAGCTGGAGGATCCGGCATTTCGTTCCCTGGCCCGTGGCCAGACCCTACTGGCTCAGACAAAGTCATCTTACCCCTACCGCGTCCACGCGGCGGACGTCCTCGACCCCTTGTACTCATTCTTCTAATTGGCGTTTATCTGATTAAGAATTTTATGAACCATTAATTCTTTCCACTGATTAACCACGAACAGCCTTATGAATAGTAATTTTAAGAGTATTTCTTTCCAATCTACAATTCAGTCTCAAGTTCACATCTCCTAGTTCTAGAAACTACATACATTCAATAATCAACATATAGGCAACATCCATACATCCACATTCAATACATAGGGGTATTTTCGTTATTCCACTACCCAGGGGTACTTTCGTAATTTTATCCTACAGGGGAATTTTCCTAATTTTAAAATCCAGGGGTATTTCGGTAATTTTGCAATCCGAGGGTATTTTGGTAATTTTTCAATCCGAGGGTATTTCGGTAATTTTGAAATCATGGGTACTTTGGTCATTTTACAAATCAGGGGCAATTTAGTAATTTTTACAAATCAGGGATATTTTAGCTATTTTATAAATCAGGGGTAATCTGGAATTTTACAAATCGGGGATGTTTTCAATTTTTTTTTTAAAACAAGGGTATCTTGGAGGATTTGATTTCAAAAGAAAAAAGTAATGTTCAGGTGTTTGTGAGTTTTTGGTTGTTGTCGTGTGTTGTGTTTCTTTTTTTTCCAAAGAAAATTTTTGTTGACTTTGTAAATCGGGGTATATTTGCAATTTTGTAAAAATAAGGTAGCTGGTCCCTTTCGGGTTTTAATTATAGATTTTGGCCCGTCAACAAATCCTCGTGGCTAGGGTGAACAGTCACTACGCAACAGGTAGGATTCCAACGAAGAGAAGGTGAGTCACTAGGACTGCTTAAATACCAGGCTCTTCCGGATCCAATCCTAGACGTGCGTATGCCTGTTGCCACACCCAAGTCTTGCTACTTATTTACGGGTTTGTTTAGTGAAATTAAGTCTTATGAGATTTAAGAAGTTGTTTAAGCTAAGCCTAGAGTCCATCAAGTTCTAATCTAAATAGTCTACGTCCCATAAAGCCCATCAAGCCCACATATACTTCACACAATGGTTCAGAATACTTACCTGGCGGACTTGGGCCGGAGACGCAGGTGCCATGCCGAGCTAACAAACCTATTATCATTTAAAAACATGCATGTTTCAAAAGCCCATTTTTAGAAAACGTTTTGAACCCAAAAACCCCCAGAGCCGAGTTTTGAATTGGGCTCTGATACTAATTTGTAACACCCCCAAACCCGGCCCAAACACTACAACCGGATCTGGTATGTCACTAAGGAAATTTTATAAAAAGATGTAGCACTTTGGGAAAAAAAACAATAATCAAGTTTAAATACTTATAATGAAAACATAATAATTTATTAAGTCGTATAAGATATAAAGTTATAAATTGCCTTGGTGAATTTTTAAATAAAAACCGAAATGTTATACATGTCCCAACTTAATTTTAAACATCAAATTTAACTACCCAGTAATAAAAGCCCAACATAATACCAAAACATAAATGATAGTCTAGTGGCCCAAGGCCTTATTGCAACGAAATTTAAAACCCACTTAAAATAAATTTCTTAAAAATAAATAAATAAAGTAAAGTCTTTTTTGCTGAATCCTCAGTACTCTATCACATGGCCACATTGCTCTCCTCTCCAGCCCGGTCCGATGAACTAAATGCTACCTGAAATTATTAAAATAATAGGGTGAGTCACGAAACTCATTGTGCAACCCTCGTGCACCATCAGATTGGGCCTTAGCCCACAAATCAGAATATAGAACATAATATAGAAGATAACATACATAAAACCCAACCCAATCCTAGGTTTCCATCTGCTACACACCACCCTTACCTGCCAATCACACCATTGGGGATTTCTACAATCAACCCACACCGCTACACACCATCGATGGCAGTCATGCTGCAGTTAACTGCTCATCGTCAAAGTTGTGACAGAGTCACCAGGCTGAAATGGCAGAAGCCACCAGAAATAGAGTTGTGACAGAGTCACCATGCTGAAATGGCATAAGCCACCAGAACAGATCACTTCCCCTTTCATCAATCACCCAACCCCAAGCATACATAGAAATCGACATATAAAACATATTGTTTTTTTAACAGAATCATTCACTGAGGAATGGCAGAAATCACTAACCTGATATTTATCCTTTACCCTCCTCGAGTTTTCACACGTTATGCCGGGATTTTGGCATTTAACAGAGTATAGCAGATTTATTACATACATATACATTAGCATTCAATCTAATGGTGTGAGAAGTTACACACCTGATATCGCGTAGTACTACACTCTTAGTCAATATCCTTGCTATCCGGATCTAAACCCTTAGTCTAAAACCTTGCTCAAAAGCCGGAAGAATACGAAGATTTGGCCTCCCCTATAATCGGTCAAAGGTTAGTAAATCCTAAATTTGCACACTAAAATCAATAGATCTCCTTACATTAAAAATCCCGAAAGTAACACGATTCGAGTGTTACTGAACTATGACTTAAAGATCTATGCGATTGACTCCACTTCAGATCCCGGAATGCCGAAAAAAAGAGAAAACAATAGGTTAGTCACTAAATAGCCATTCGGCCAGAGACTTTGAAAAGCCGAAAAAGATTTGGATCCCACAAATCAATACTTACCTTCAATTCCCTTCAGATTTCGGCATAAGCAGACACCCTAGAGTGATTTTGGCAATCACAGGAGACGAGATCTCACAATTTCAGCTTTTATGAAAAGCCCGAAAAAGATGAACTGATGTGGTTTCGGCTAAAAATAAAAGTGAAAAGAAAGCAAAGAGAGGCTTGAAGATTCGGCTAAAGTGTCTTGAAAGAGATGAGAAAGGAATCTGTTAGAGGATTCGGCCAACTGAAGAAAAAGAAAAGAGAGGGAGAATAGAGTAGGAATTTCGACAGAGAAAAGAGAAAAAAGATGAAAACTTGGACAACAAATTCGGCACATCCACCTTAAGCCAAAACCAAGTTCCCCTTTCTTTTCCAATTCTTCAAGATTTCGGTTAACATTAAACACTTAAAGATAGCTCCTATCTTTTTAAATTTACTCATCCCAAAAGAGACTTAACTAGCTCCAACTCCTCCTTCATTTATCAACACAATATCCACGTATTAAAACATAATAAAATTCCCTATATTTATAATTTGTGGTTTAACCACCGATCACCAAGTGACCTATTACATGCTCTTTCCCTTCATCATATTTATTCCCATCCCATGCATACATCCATACAGAATCAAAACAATACACCACCTAAAAGATCACAGACTATCACATACATCGATACACATAAAAAGTTTCTATGATTACGTACCTGGCATCCCTTGCCTACCCTTTTTGTGTAATCCGGCTGTCTATACAGCCTTTTTCCGGCTTTTAGCCCATAACATTTATAGCACAGATTTATTAGTATTAATTAGTTTGATAAAGATCTACACATCTGATTACAGTCAAGACGAGACCTTTTATGTCGACACTATCAGAAGCCGATACGACTGCTAACTGCCTAATATTTTGTTCTGAAGCCGGTCCATAACCCGGTGGCCAATCCTGTACTGCTGACACCGCTCGTTTCTTAAACTTAGGGATTGGTTTTACAGATCCAATCCCCTCCTTCGCCTGATCGATATTTGATTCCATTAAAAAACCTTATCATAATATATGGTTAAGATCACAATTACGATAGCGAATCTAAAGGGAACCCCTTACCTTGAAATCCAGAAAAGAGAGATATGAGGTTCAGAGACTAACGGTTCTGGCTTTTAGATCTAAGCGATCTACTTCAATTCCCAAATGTTGCCCAACACGTAAACACAAGAAACCAACAATCCATTAGCCTTTTGGCTTTGTCTTCTAAAAATCGAAAGAGAAAAAGAATAGATCAGAAGAAATTGGCACCTACCTTTACAGAGAATTCGGCAACTCCTGGAAGATTTCGGCTTTTGAGAAGATCCAAAAAGAGAAGATGATAGGAAGAAATCTATGTAGATTCGGCTTTTTGTGAAGAGATCGGCAAAAGAGAAGAAGCAAAGAATAATGAATATTTGGCTTGTAGAAAAAGAATGGAGAAAAGAATTGAAATCAAAAGTTTCGGCTTTTGCATAAAAGTGAAGATGAGGGAATGGATTTAGGAATTTTGGCTTTGGCAGAGAATGAGAGAAAAGTGTGAGAGGAAAAACCCAAATGCCGAAATTGAAGAATAGAATAGGAAGATATAACCCTAATGCCAAAAATAAGAAGATATCCCCCTTACTTAACCTAAATTTTGGCACCTACTCCTTAAAAACCGAAAATGCCCCCTTTTTAAAACTAAAACCAAGCTACTAATCAAGGAAAATTTCAGCACCCCTTAGCCATATTAAAACCGATTTCTCCCCCCTCCAAGAGATGGAAATTCGGCCACCACCTTGACCTATAGATAATTCCTAAACTTTTTCCCTTATCAACATCTGATCACTCATCCTTAAGTGACATGGATAACACCATGTAACACCCTGAATTTGGGCCTAGAATAAGTGGGTTCGTGTGTCGAGAGAATGGATTTTGTCGTTAAAAAAAACTTGTAATTATTGTTTGGATTTAGATTAATGTGTAATTATTGTATACTAATTTTTCCTCCCTTTTAAATATATTAACTGAATTATAATAAAATTTAATGTGGCATAATATTAAACTCTATGTAGTCAATTTATGCATCAATTTATCAAATATTTTCCATAATTTTGTCCTTGTCATATAGTTAATTATTTTATTTATGTTATCAGTGTGATGAACGAAGTTATAATTTAGAAATATTAATTTTTCTATTATTCTCGATTTAATTTTTATATTTTAATATAATTTTGTTCTTATATTTTTTTTATAATATTAATTTCTATCGTTAAATTTTCGTTAATATACAATATGAGTATATATAATTTGAATGTACTAAAAAAATAATATGTGGTTTATACTAAAATAAGATAATGGTCAATTTTTAATTGACCCCTAGATTATGCTAAAATTTGGGGATTTGATTTATATGCTTTACTTTTTTTTTTACATAGTTTGTCCCTCTACTTTTATAATGTCACTAATACATTTAAATAGTTAATTTTTCTTAAAAATATTATTCAAATAGAAATAAATTATTTTATCATGAAAAGTTTGAATGGACATTTTCTTTAAAAAATTATTATTGCATGTTTTGTTTAATTTTTAGGAGGTTTAGGAAGGGTTGGTAGTGTTGAAAAAGTCCTAGGCTCGATCTAGGGCTTTAGCAAAAATGTTATTTTTTTAGGGAGGTTGGTGGTAGTCATAAGGCTTTTAGGGTTAAAAGATATCACAAAGAAGTAGGTGGTCTGATGGCTTGGGGTGTTTGGAATAAGCTAGTGGTCAGAGGTTCAAGTCCTGGACTTGGCAAAAAAAAAATTTATTGCACATAAGTGGTATGAAGGCCAGAGTTTAGGCCTTATAATTAGTTGGCGCTGTTTCATGACACAAGGAAACGCCTGGCCTAGTGGCAAAGGCATTAGAAGTAGTAGGGGGAGCATGGTTCTAGCCGCGACGCGCACTAAATGTTTGTTTTTCTTAAGTAAACCTGGAGCACGGAATAAAGGTTGATAATTAAATGGAGGGGGGAATATGACTCAAATAAAATAAGTGGCACAGTGGCAAGGGACGTGCCTCATAGTGAAAAGGGCGGAGGTTCGAATCTGGGTGTTGGTTAATATTTTTGGATTTCTTTGGATGATTTGGTCACTGTGAAATAGGCCTTAAAAGAAGTTGAGAATGAAACATATCACAAGAAGAGTTCTAGTGCAGTGGCTAGTAGCGTGTGGTTGTGCTTGGAGGTCTCGGGTTCGAGTTGCCTTGTGCACAATAATTTTCTACTTTGCTGCAGGCATGGGGAAGGTGGTTGAAGTGGACCGAAACACCCAAAGAATGGCTGCTGTTCGGGGAAGGCAATTTGAATGTAATTCAAATTGGATTTTTGGATAAATAAAGGAATTTTTGGATGGGGATGAAGATACAATTTTGAGATAATAAAGGAATTTAATTAGTGATAAGTTTGAGTTGATTAGGGAGTATAGGTTTATTCTATTTATTTATTTATTTATTTTAGTATATATGGGTACGAAATTTTCCCTTTTTATTTGCTTAATTTCTAGTTATCAGGAATGGCACTTTCGGGTTTTGATAGGTAAGTGCCGAAATTTCTATAAATAGGGGGTAGCTCATCAATTCTAGCATTTAAACTCTACTCTTTTCTTCATTCTTTGTGCCGAAAATTAGTGGCTAAGTTCTTGTCATCTTTTTCTTTTCTCTGCCGAAACCTCCACTCCATTCTCCCTCTCAACTTTCTTTCTTTTCTTTCTCCCTTATTGGCCGAACTCTCTGACAATCTCCTTCTCATCTCTTTCAAATATTTTAGCCGAAATCTCTAAGCCTTCTCTTGATTTCTTTTTACTTTCTTCCTAAGTCAAAGTCGAAACAGTCTATTCAGATCTTCTAAAAGCCGAAAACACATCAGTTCATCTTTTCCGGGATTTCCATAAAAGTCAAAATCCTTAGATCTCATCTCCTGTGTTTGCCGAATTCTCTTTGGGGTATCTGCTTGTGTCGAATCTCGAAGGAAACTAAAGGTAAGTATTGATTCGTAAGATTTCAATCTTTTCTGGCTTTTTAGGGACTCTAGCCGAATGGCTATAAGGAGCTAATCTTAAGTTTTTTCTCTTATTTGCGGTATTCCGGGATTTGAAGGGGAGTCACTCGCTTAGATCTCTAAGATAGAGTTCAGTAACACTCAAATCGTGTTACTTTCGGGATTTCAAGGTAAGGAGATCTATTAGTTTTAACGTGTAAATTCAGGTATTTATTAACTCTTGGCCGAATATAGGGGAGCCCAAATCTTCGTATTCTTCCGGCTTTTAAGCAAGGTTTTAGACTAAGGGTTGTAGATCCAGATAGTAAGGATTTAACTAAGGGAGTAAAACTACGCGATATCAGGTGTGTAACACTTCCACACCATTTAGATTGCCTGTTACAATATGTTTATTAATTTGTTATATTCTGTTAAATGCTGAAATCCCGGCATAATGATTGAAACCCAATGAGGGCAAAACCGAATCACCAGGTTAGTGATCTCTATCATTCCTAAGTGAATGTTTCTGTTAAGATGACATATGTGATAAGTATGCTGTTTTCTATGATTGCATGGAGTTGGGTTTATTGAAAGGGGAAGTATTCTATTGTAGCGGCTTCTGCCGTGACCTGTTGTAGCGGCTTCTGCCATGACCTGTTGTAGTGGCTTTTGCCATGATCTGTTGTGGTGGCTACAGCCATTATCTGACGATGAGCAGCATGTCTGCCATCAATGGTGTGTAGCCGTGCGGGTTGATTGTAGAAATCTCTAATGGTGTGACTGGCAGGTAAGGGTGGCGTGTAGCGTATGGAAACCTAGGATTTGGGTTGGGCTTTGCATATTTTCTGATATATTATATTTTGTTATATGTTCTGTGGGGTTAAGGCCCAAGTCTAATGGTGCATGAGGGTTGCACACTGAGTCTCGCGACTCACCCTATTATTTAACAATTTCAGGTAGCACCTAGTGCATCGGACCGGGCTGGAGAGAAGATCGAGGTGGCCATGCGAGAGAGTTCTTGATCCAGCAAAAGATTTTACTTAGAATATTGTTTTTAATATTTTGATTAAGGGTTTTAAATTTCGTTGTAATAAGGCCTTGGGCCACTAGACTATTATTTATGTTTTGGTTTTATGTTGGGCTTTTATTACTAGGCATTTAAATTTTATATTTAAATTAAGTTAAGACATGTACAAAATCTCAGTTTTTATTTAAAATTCACCAAGGCATTTTATAACTTTATATCTTATACAACATAATAAATTATTAAGTTTTCGGTATAAATATTTAAACCTGATATTTGTTTTCCAAAGTGCCACGTCTTTTTATAAAATTTCCTTAGTGACATACCAGATCCAGTTGTAGTGTTTGGGCCGGGTTTGGGACACACCACCTCTTCCTTCCTTTATCTGCCACATTATCCACATTATCCCACTTATTAAATCTTCCTATTTTTAAGCCTTATTGCCGTCCCACTCTATCCATTTAAATGCCGAAAATTAGCTAAATTTTAATTAAAAGAATTAGGCTTCATGCAGGTTGAGCTTGGGCCTCCCCAGCTGACGCCACTTCCCTGCTCTTTAAGTGGCGCCACTTTGCCACTGGGCTAAAGCCCATTTGTGTCTTAAAACACAGATAACATCTTTTAAGCCTTATCTTATCAGGCTTTCCACTAGAGTGCCCAAGCAGAAAATTTTAACTAAAGCCTCGGCCCAACCTTGAGCCCAATCTGAACCCCTTAAACACTCTAATTAACACATTATACGTAACACACAACAAATGCAAAGGCCCATTAATTCAGGATGTTACAGTTCTACCACCCTTAAAGAAATTTCGACCTCGAAATTTCCAACTATCTAATAGCCACACAACACTGGTTATACCACTACGCTTTTGCTGCGCACTCTAGTTCTAATTGCAATCTAGGTAAATAAAACATTACGGGTAAAATACGCACCAGTATTTGTATCTGGGGCATCTCCGTCCTCACGTCGACGTGCTGCATAAACCAATGGTGGCTGCCTCGCCTCCGCCTGACCAGTACCCCTACCTGGAGCTCCACGACCCAAACTGTTTCCATTCCTGGCATTATCGCGTCCTCTAGGCGGCTGATGTCCACCCCTCAGTGGCTCTGCGTTACCTCTACCAAAAGCCTGCCTCTGATCCGGTCTTCTGGGACACTCTATGAAACGATGATCCAGGGAACCGCAACTCAGACAAGCCCCTATCCTTCTCCAGCACTCACCCCCATGTCCTTTACCACAAGTAGCACAAGGTGGTAAACCAGTTGTAGCAACAGGGGGCTCAGCTCTGACTGAACCGTCTAGTCTAACCCATCTCTTAGATCTCTGATCAGAATCGGAATGCTCAAACTCCCTCTTGTTTCTGCCCCTTTCCTTCTCCCTATCTAGACGTTCAGTGCGCTTTACATCCTCGGCGATCTTAGCTTTCTCTACTAATGCAGTGAAGTCCTACTCTCTCTGTGGAGCTATCAATACACGCAGATCGTCCCTCAGACCATCTTCAAATCGAACACAACGTTCATGATCTGTGGCCACCATCCCTCGACCATAACGGCTAAGGCGTAAAAATTCCGCTTCATATGCAGCCACCGACCTACTTCTCTAAACCAGATTTAGAAATGCTCTGCGCTGCGCATCCACATAACTCAATCCAATGTACTTACTTTGAAATGCCGTTTTGAAGCAATCCCAGGTGATACGGTCAGCCACCGTACCGTCCTTAACCGTAAGCCACCATTGATATGCGTCGTCCCGCAGGAGCGATACAACCCCTTTCAGTTTCTCCTCTTCCGTGAAGTCGAGAACATCCATTATGCGTTCAACCGCCTCCAACCAATACTCAGCTGTACTCGGGGCTATACCAAAAATTCCCCTAAACACTTTCGCCCAATTGGCTCTAAGTCGCTCCGACACAAATTTCCAGGCTCTTGTGCCCATGCCTGCCCCAGCAACCCTCTCTAAAACCCTTAACATCGCCTGAGATACTGCATCATCTCCGACTGTCTGATCCTGAAATTCTGCCTCTGTAGCTGGGGGTACTGGCATCTCGTCTCCTGACCCATGGCCAGATCCTACTGGTTTCGACACAGCCATCCTGCCCCTACCACGACCACACGTAGGACGTCCACGACCCCTTGTACTCATTCTACCGATTCGCATTTATCTTATTAGAAATTTTATGAATTATTAATTTCTTTCATTGATTAACCACAAACAATCTTATGGACAGTAGTTTCAAGAGTAGTTCTTTCGAATTCAAAATTATATCTACGGGTTTCAGTCTCAAGTCTGTATCTCCTAGTTCTAGGAACCACATACATTGAACCATCATACATCAACATACAAGTAGCATCTACGACCTCACATTCATCACATGAGGGTATTTTTGTCATTTCTCTACCCAGGGTATTTCCGTAGTTTTGTCCTACAAGGGATTTTTGTAATTTCCTCAAAATAGGGTATATTGGTTATTTTACCGAAATAGAGATATTTTGGTTTTTTTTTTTTAAAAATAGGGGTACTTTGGAAGATTTAATTTTATAAATCGGGTACCTTTGTAAATCTAAGGGTTTTCGGGTAAATTTGCAAAACATAGGTACTTTGGTAATTTTTCCAACTAGGGATGAATTTTACAAATTTTGGTAGTTTTACAAATCCAAGGTATTCTGGGAAATTTTCACAAATCAATGGTATTTTGGAAATTTTACAAAACTAGGGGGTATTTTTAGTAATTTTGCAAAGTAGGGTGGCTGGTCCCTTTCGGGTTTTAATTATAAATTTTGGCCCGTCAACAAGTCCTCATGGCTAAGGTGAACAGTCACTACGCACTAGGTAGGATTCCAGCGAAGAGGAGGTGAGTCACTAGGACTGCTTAAGTACCAAGCTCTTCCTAATTCCAACCCTAGACATGCGTATGCCTGTTGCCACACCCTAACCCAGCGACTTGTTTACGGACATGTTAAATTAGACTAAGTCTTATGAATTTAAAGAGTTGTTTGAACTAAGCCTAAAGTCCATCAAGCCCATCAAGCCCAATCATGCATATCATATCAAAAGTTAGAATACTTACCTGCGTGGATTGGGTGCCGGTAGACTCGAAGGCCATATCTTCATCCAAGACATTTTTCTCAAATTTACATCAACTTTACAAAACACTACTAGACCCATTTCACGGCCCGAATTTTGCAACCGGGCTCTGATACCAAAATGTAACACCCCAAACTCAGCCCAAACGCTACGACCGGATCTGGCATGCTACAGGTTGAAGTGTTAAAATTAAAATTCTTTATTTGCTTTTAAAAAAACGCGTATCCAATTTAAAAAAACTATTTGATGATGTGTTGTTTGAAAACTTAACTTTGTTGATTTTTGAAATCCCGGTTTGATTAATCGAATAGTCATTACTTAGCTTTTCTTTTCAAAAACATTCCTTTACGTTAAGCATGTTTGAAACTCCCCTTCATCGTACTTATTATAACTAAGTCTTTGAAAACAAGTTTATAATATAACCATTATCACATATAAATTGATAACCTAAACTATGGGGGCCTTATTACATAAATAATCCCAAATTTAAACTTAAAAAATACCAAAAATAGTTTATGAAAATAAGGACTTGATGGCCCATCGAGTCTGCCTTGGCTCCCATGTCCACGATCTACTGCTCATCTGAAAAGTCAGGGAAATAAAAGGGTGAATCACCAAGACTCGGTGTGCAAATCCTAAAAACACATAAATGGCTTGAGGCCCACAAACACATTATGGGCCTTAGCCCATACACAATGGCAACAAGATATTTACATGCAACATGGCCCAACCCAAACCTAATAGTCCAACCTCTACACACCAGCCCGTACTAGCCAACACACCTCGGGGATTTCTACAATCAACCAACCAACCGCTACACACCATATCGACAGTCATGCTGCCTATTCCTAACAATCAGGAATCAATTTAACGTGGCTTAGCCACCGATCACTATTGTGACCTAAATTTATAATTTGTGGTTTAACCACCGATCACCAAGTGACCTATTACATGCTCTTCCCCTTCATCATATTTATTCCCATCCCATGTATATATCCATACAAAATCAAAACAATACACCACCTAAAAGATCACGGACTATCACATACATCGATACACATAGAAAAGTTTCTATGATGACGTACCTAGCATCCCTTGCCTACCCTTTTTGGGTAATCCGACTGTCTATACAGCCTTTTTTCGACTTTTAGCCCATAACATTTATAGCACAAATTTATTAGTATTAATTAGAGTGATATAGATCTACACACCTGATTACAGTCAAGACGAGACCTTCTATGTCGACACTATCAGAAGCCGATACGACTACTAACTGCCTAAGATTTTGTTCTAAAATTGGTCCACAACCTAGTGGCCAATCCCGTACTGCTGACACCGCTCGTTTCTTAAACTTAGGGATTGGTTTTACAGATCCAATCCCCTCCTTCGCCTGAACGATATTTGATTCCATTAAAAGACCTTATCATAACATATGGTTAAGATCACAATTACGATAGCAAATCTAAAGAGAATCTAAAAAGAACCCCTTACCTTGAAATCCCAAAAAGAGAGATATGAGGTTCAGAAACTAACGGTTTTGGCTTTTAGATCTAAGCGGTCTACTTCAATTCTCGAATGTCACTCAACACGTAAACACAAGAAACCAACAATACATTAGCCTTTCGGGTTTGTCTTCTAAAAACCGAAAGAGAAAAAGAATAGATTAGAAGAAATCGGCACCTACCTTTACAGAGAATTCGGCAACTCCTAGAAGATTTCAGCTTTTGAGAAGATCCAAAAAGAGAAGCTGATGGGAAGAAATCTATGTAGATTATGCTTTTTGTGAAGAGATCGGCAAAAGAGAAGAAGCAAAGAACAATGAATATTTGGCTTGTAGAAAAAGAATGGAGAAAAGAATTGAAATCAAAAGTTTCGGCTTTTGCATAAAAGTTAAGATGAGAGAATGGATTTAAGAATTCCGGCTTTGGCAGAGAATGAGAGAAAAGAGTGAGAGGAAAAACCCAAATGCTGAAATTCAAGAAGAGAATAGGAAGATATAAACCTAATGCCAAAAATAAGAAGATATCCCCCTTACTTAACCTAAATTTCGGCACCTACTCCTTAAAAACCGAAAATGCCCCTTTTTTAAAACTAAAACCAAGCTACTAATCAAGGAAAATTTTGGCACCCCTTAGCCATATTAAAACCAATTTCTCCCCCTTCCAAGAGATGGAAATTCGGCCACCACCTTGACCTATAGATAATTCCTAAACTTTCTCCCTTATCAACATCTGATCACTCATCCTCAAGTGACATGGATAACACCACCTCTTCCTTCCTTTATCTGCCACATTATCCACATTATCCCATTCACTAAATCTTCCTATTTTTAAGCCTTATTTCTATCCCACTCTATCCATTTAAATGCCGAAAATTAGCTAAATTTTAATTAAAAGAATTGGGCTTCATGCAGCTTGAGTTTGGGCCTCCCCAGTTGACGCCACTTCCCTGCTCTTTAAGTGGCGCCACTTTGCCACTGTGCCACAAGCCTGTTTGTGTCTTAAAACACAGATAACATCTTTTAAACCTTATATTATCAGGCTTCCCACTAGAGTGCCCAAACAGAAAATTTTAACTAAGGCCTCGGCCCAATCCCGAGCCCAATCAGAACCCCTTAAACACTCTAATTAGCACATTATACGTAACACACAACAAATGCAAAGGCCTATTATTTCAGGATGTTACAGTTCTACCCCCTTAAAGAAATTTCGACCTCGAAATTTCCAACTATCTAATAGCCACACAACACTGGTTATACCACTACGCTTTTGCTGCGCGCTCTAGTTCTAATTGCAATTTAGGTAAATAACACATTATGGGTAAAATACGCACCAATATTCGTATCTAAGGCGTCTCCGTCCTCACGTCAACGTGCTGTATAAACCAATGATGGCTGGCTCGCCTCCGCCTGACCAGTACCCCTACCTGGAGCTCCACGACCCCTTGTACTGATTCCATCGATTCACGTTTATCTGATTAGAAATTTTATGAATTATTAATTTCTTTCACTGATTAACCACGAACAACCTTATGGATAGTAGTTTCAAGAGTAGTTCTTTCGAATTTGAAATTATATCTACGGGTTTCAGTCTCAAGTCTGTATCTCCTAGTTCTAGGAACCACATACATTGAACCATCATACATCAACATACAAGTAGCATCCACGACCTCACATTCATCACATGAGGGTATTTTCATCATTTCTCTACCCAAGGGTATTTCCGTAGTTTTGTCCTACAGGGTATTTTTGTAATTTCCTCAAAATAGGGTATCTTGGTTATTTTTCCAAAATAGAGATATTTTGTTTCTTTTTTAAAAAATAGGGGTACTTTGGAAGATTTAATTTTATAAACTGGGTACTTTTGTAAATCTAAGGGTTTTCGGGTAAATTTGCAAAACATAGGTACTTTGGTAATTTTGCCAATTAGGGATATTTCGGTAATTTTACAAATTTTGGTAGTTTTACAAATCCAAGGTATTCTGGGAAATTTTCACAAATCAAGGGTATTTTGGAAATTTTACAAAACTAGGGGGTATTTTTAGTAATTTTGCAAAGTAGGGTGGTTGGTCCCTTTCAGGTTTTAATTATAAATTTTGGCCCGTCAACAAGTCCTCATGGCTAAGGTGAACAGTCACTAAGCACCAGGTAGGATTCCAGCGAAGAGGAGGTGAGTCACTAAGACTGCTTAAGTACCAAGCTCTTCCTGAATCCAATCCTAGACATGCGTATGCTTGTTGCCACACCCTAACCCAGCGACTTGTTTACGGACATGTTAAATTAGATTAAGTCTTATGAATTTAAAGAGTTGTTTGAACTAAGCCTAAAGTCCATGAATGCCTATCGTACTAGTCTACGTCCATCAAGCCCATTAAACCCAACATGTATATCACATCAAGAGTTAGAATACTTACCTGTGTGGATCGGGTGTCGGTAGACTCGAAGGCCATATATCAACCCAAAGCATTTTTCTCAAATTTGCATCAACTTTACAAAACACTACTAGATCCATTTCACAGCCGAGTTTTGAACCTGGCTCTGATACCAAAATGTAACACCCCAAACCTGGCCCAAACGTCACGACCAGATCTGGTATACTAGGGGTTAACAGTTGAAAACTTTGCTTTGAAGGGATTTGAAATCTCGGTTTGTTTAAGTGGGTATTTGATAAATAAGTGCTATTTGTAGAAAACCTTTGTAGTTTTTTTTTCCTTGTAAAACTTGTTTTTTTTAAAAAAAACATATCTTTGCGTTAAACGAGTTTGAAATTCCCATTTCATTACTTATAAGAATTAAGTCTTTAATGATTTGATATACTGAGATGATAGAGACACTTAGGATTTAACCCATTTAACTTGTAAAAAGCTTATTTATTGAATTAACCCCTAGTAAACTCCTTTGATCCTAACACATTTTTTTGTCTACCCCGTTTTTATTAACCCGTAACCCATATGTATCTTGTAAAATCATCCTTTTTATTGACTCTTTTTTTGTCGATATTTGATTTGGTTTGTTGCCTAACTATGTTTCATTATTTGAATTGCTGACTTTTATTTTTGTTCTCTAAAAAATTAAATGGAAAAAAATGAAAAATGAAAAAAAAAATTGATTGAGCTTGAATAGTTAGTTTGATATTTCTTTTAATTCAGCAACTGATTGTTTTCTAGTTTGGTAACTTATTAATTCGATGTAATAACCTGAATTTGGGGGTGGTGCATTTGATGTGTTTCTATGTGTATGTTAAGTGCTGTGTGTTGTGTTGGGGTGTTTGGGGGTTCCAGGAAGGCTTGGTGTTAAGCCTGAGTCATGTTAGAAATTTCTCTGTTTGGCACTTTTAAGGGAGCTAGCTGAATTAGGCCTTAAGGGATATTGTTTGTGTTGGATGACACAAGAAATGCCTTGGAAAGGTGGCAAGGAGGCGCCACTTAGGAGGCAAGGGGGTGACGCCTCAGGTAAGCTGGCAGGGAGTAGGTTCGAGCTGCGTGGTCTCCTTTTTGGGGATTTCTTTTTGACGCCAAGGTAAGGGGGAGTTGCACTCAGCTTGGACTCTGGTGGATGAGTGTTGAATGGGTCAACATTTTTGAATGTGTGGAAGAGAGAAATTCAAGGAGTTTGAATTATTTAAACAAGTTTGAATGTGTGATCAGGAGAAAATTAAGGAGGAAAAGAAGGGATTGAAGAGTGTGATGTGTTAGCCGAAATTGTGAGGAGTGAGTGTGAGTGTGTGTTTGGTTTAGTGAGGTTAGGGAATGGCCGAATGTTAAAGATAGCCTTAGGGGGAGTGTTGAGCATTTTTGGCTAGCTAGATAGGACCAAGAGCTTATTTTATTCTTTCTTTTTGTTAAAAACCGAAACACCCATACCATATTGTGCATTTTGCTTTTCTCTCAATTTCCTAAACCAAAACACTCTCTTAACATTTTGTTTTGCTTTCCCTTTTCTTTCATTGGCTACAAATATTGGCAATTAAGACCGGCACTAAAGTCTTGGGATCCGCCTTCATCGTTGGTATTATTAAGCTAGCCAACATATTTGAATCCATCTTGGGATGATCTTGTGAAACACCTGTCAACGAAGTACGTTAAATAATGCAACATTACGTAATATCAATATTATTCAAAAACCCTAAACACCTAGTGATACTGTGCCGACAAGACATGTATATGGACCTTTGTACTTTTTAATCTCCCACAAGCCTATCATTTTCCTCAATGAGGCCATGATTTTCCATGAACATGTACCGTCTTGCACTGCACACTTGGCCTCGTACTTATTGAGTTGGATTTAACCACGTTGTAGTTAACCCCGTTCTCGATACTATATTGTTTCAATGCACCAAGAAAACTATCCTTGTTGGAAAACTCTTTACCAACTTCTAATTCACCCGAATCCAACGACGAACTTGTACGGTCACACCTTCTGTGTGGTAGTTCAGGAAACTCCAACGCATCGTCTTGAGATAGATCGACATTATGCATGTGGGCTGGAGGCGAGTACGCCCTGAATCGCGGATATTCTTCTTCTTCATCTGAACCCCCTTCAACATCTTCAGGTATGGTTGGAACATGCTCTGGTTCAAAAAATAATGCAACTTCTGCACCATCGGGCCAGGCTCTCGAGGTGGATCGACATCAGACTCATCATCCGACCCACCATCATCTGCAACAAACGAGGTCCCCTCATTGGTGGATGTCATGGGGAGTACATTATCCCTTCTTAAACAACTTTCGTAATGTCCCCAATCATATGTGGATTGTCAACCACTAAAATTTGATGACGTTCCCCAATACGTATTTCTAGCATCAAACGTCGAAGGAAGGATATGCATGTCCAATCCACCAACTGAGTGTCGTGCAGGGGTTGTGTTTTCTATACTACCACCAAAAACGGACGATTCCGTATTCTGCCTCCTACTAACAGAGTGTCGGCTTGGGGTCGTGTATTCCCCTCGAATAGTAGTAGATGTTGAATTCGAAGGAAGATCACTTGGTGATGAAAATTGTACATATACCTCAAGATAGGGTGATCCACTGGCAAGATGAGTCTCCACCATTGCCTCCAAGCTCTGAGGACCTTTGATGTCGAATGAGTCATATCTCACGGGATCAACCAAAGCACAAATTCTATACTTAATAGACTGAACTTTTGGCGTTGTTCCGAAGATTTTATGCATAATTCTTTTACTAAGTTCTATCAAATCTATGTTCTGGTTAAAAACCAGTCACGCTGTGTTCTCCGATAAAAAAATAACACCATTTTCGGTGTCACAAACCTCACCATCATAGTAAATAACAGCATTAATACGTTCACTCATCTTCAGTTTCTATTTTACTTTTGCCTCAATTTCTATTATGCAACCTGAGAATGAAATTTGGCTCATTTATAGTCTAAGGACAAATAGGAACTACTGTAGCAAAGGAGCGTCCACGTGGGAGCTTTTTTCAGTACTCTTACTAACAGTGCATCCTGCTTGAAGCGTTTTGGTCACTATTTGTTCAGAAACGTCTTCTCAAAATTATTTTACTAGAGACTACTGTAGCAAAAGAGCGTCCACGTGGGAGCTTTTTTCAGTACTTTTGCTGACAGTGCATCCTTCTTGAAGCGTTTTGGTCACTATTTGTTCAGAAACGTCTTCTCAAAATTATTTTTCCAGAGACTACTGTAGCAAAAGAGCGTCCACGTGGGAGCATTTTTCATTACTCTTGCTGACAGTGCATCCTGCTTGAAGCATTTTGGTTACTATTTGTTCAGAAACGAAACAAATAATTTTTATATTGTTGATATATTTTTTTCAAAAACCTTAACCCTAAAATTATTTTAATTAATTAACCCTAAACTCTAATTCATTAACTTTTCCCTAAAACCCTAAACCCTAAAACCCTTAAAAAGAAAAACCCTACCCCTAAAACACCAAAAACCCTAACCCTAACCCTAAAAATAGCTGAAAACCCTAGTGTGGGGAGGGTGAAAACTCGTCCTCGAGGGAGCGTTTTTGCCACATCAGTAAAGCGCGCCCTCAAGGACGCGATTTTTGCTGATATGGCAGAAAGCGCTCCCTCAGTGACGTGTTTTCCCGCTGCATCCCCTGACTTCGCGCTGACGTGGATGTGTTTTCAGGGAAAATGACCCATTCCAGTAAATAATTGGAAAGCATGTCCTTTTCTGTAAATTTTGAAAGAAAAAGGGCATTTATTGGTAATTTGCCTTGCGATTCACGAGTTTATGTATTAATATGAAAAATATTAGATTAGAGATCTTGAAGGATGATAACTCTTCTGATAATTTGCTTATGATATTCTCTATATAAATTTCTTTGTTTATTTTGTCAAAAAAAATATTAGATTAATATTCATATATTTAATAAACTTGTAAAAGAATAAATTCTGATTAACAATTTTTCTAAAAAAAGCTTAACTATATATTTATAATTATTATTGTATTGAAAAATATTATTGTATTATTTTAATTTATTTAACATTAAAAATATTAAATATTATTAAATATGACATTGCTTCAAAAAATTAAATTTCAAATATTTTTTTAAAAATAAGTAAATATTTATAATTATTAGATTTTTTATCATCAAAATATAATGGTATTATTTATAATTTACTAACATTAAAAATATTCATATTTTAATATAATTTTAAAAATTTTTTAAACTGCAATTAAATCTTTATTTAAAACCTTAGAATATTTAGTTGCAAATAAAGTTGTTCATGGGCCGGGTTTGGGCCGGGTCAAGTAAAAAAATAGGTCCATTTACTAGGCCCAGTCCGAACCGAAACATGAGCCTAGAATTTTATCGAAGCCCAACTCAGTTAAAAATGTTAAAATCTAAGTCCGACCTGACCCGCTTGTATTAAAATTTTATATTATTTTCTATATAAAAATAAATTTTAAAAATATAATACAGTAAAACATTATAATAAACGTTTTCCAACAAATAAAAAATAAAAAAAATACTTAAATAACATTAAGATAAATATAACTTAGCAAGCAAATATAGCTAAACTAGTAGCAAAATTAATAATAAAACAATAGCTATACAATATCCAAACAATAACAATAAATAGTAACAATATAATAGCGAAATGATAGCAAAATAATGAAAAAATTGTGGCAAAACAATAAAAAAATAGAAATAATTTTTTTACAAATTCGGGTAGAGCCGAACCTGGGTAAAAAAGAAATTACCCGAGACTTGTCCCGTTTAGAAAATAGGTCTTTTTTTTTTCTCTCTCTAAACCTATTTTTCAACTCTTATTTTTTCCCAAACCCTTTCATTCTTCGAGCGGACCGACCTGAACCATATCGAAATCTAATTACAAACCATACTAATTAAAAATAATTTAAGTGCATCTAAATTTCTAATCAAATTTTAAGTAATTAAACTTTAAAAATCAAAATAGTTTCATAAAGGTCAATTGACTATAACAATATAGCGAAACCCAAAATGGCATTTCGGTTGGTAAAAAGTTCAGTCTCTAGGTGTTAGAATATTTCATTAAAATGGATTGTTTTAACGATAGCTATGAATTGGTGAAGTCAGAAATTCTTTTAGATGGAATCAAAATTAAATTGTAATTTTTACGATTGTAAAAATATAATTTCATAATTTTAATGGTCTATATCTTTATAATTTTTAAATGATTAAATTAAATTTTTATCATTTTTTAAGGGGACAAAGTGCAATTTTACCTTTACTAATTTAAAATTTTAAAAATTTCAAAGAGTATAAATAGAGAATTTTCCATTTTAGAGAGGATGATGCCAACCCCTAGTAGACCCCTGGATGTGAATGGAAGTAGTTTTCATTATGAAACACGTTTTAATTAAATAAAATTATTAACTTATTTGATTGAGAGAAACTATTTATGTACTATAACATATTAAAATGCTATCACTTTCTTATTATCAAGCAAAAACAGTTAACATATTAGAGGGACAAAAATTGAAATAAAACAAAATAATTAAGGAGGTAATTGCAAGTGTGCATAAATTAGTAGACGTTAGTATAAATTAATTTATTAATCACCGAGACACGCAACATTACAATATTCAAAATGCTAAATTGTAAGTTTAAGAACTATGACACTTGTTAGTCACCTAATTTTTTTTTAAATGTTTCAAAACCATATGCATATAAAAATTATAGATTTAAAATATAGATTAATATTTAAAAATAACATATAATAAAAGATGAAATGTATGTGTAAGCGGCCCAAAATGTCCGGGCCCCAAATTAAAGAATAAAAAGACAAGGCCCAATAACAAAAGGCCCAATAAGTCCAAAATTTTAAGTTTCTCAGGAAACTTTTAGGGTTTTCTTTGAAACCCTAAAATGATGCGCCGTTCCCCCCCATGCCTGGTGCGCCGCAAGCCTCCAGCCTCCACTACCGTGTGCCGGCCACCGAAGTCTCCACTAGCACCATCCACCTACAAAAGGACAAAAATGACAAATAATAATGGCAGAAAAGGAGGAACCATTGTATTTTTATTCCAAAAAACCGGTTATATAAACCGAAGATAGCACTGTAAAAAAGAGGGGGGGCTTTTTTTTGGCAGTCAATCAAAAACAAAATAAGAAACAGATTCAAACAATCAAAAATCCCAAAAGCAAAAACCAGTATTAACGCATTCGAAGGTACTTTGTTTTATTTTTCTTCTTTCTTCTTCTATTCATTTTATTTTCTTTCTTTTACCCGCAAATATATAAACGTATATATCAAAAAAT
This sequence comes from Gossypium australe, assembly GCA_005393395.2. Lineage (NCBI taxonomy): Eukaryota > Viridiplantae > Streptophyta > Magnoliopsida > Malvales > Malvaceae > Gossypium > Gossypium australe. Next base: position 12,844,432 of record CM016619.1, read on the forward strand.
AATAATAAAAAAAATAAAACTTTTTACCTTTCCGGCCACCGTTCACGGTGGCCGGTGCGACGGTGCGACGGCGGTCCCTGCGCCGGAATCCCTTTCCCCCTTGTCTGCTGAGAGAGTTGAGAGAAAAAGGAAAACCCTTTTTTTTAAGCTGATGACAGAAATGAAAAAAAAAAAAGTTTGGGCTTTATAAATAAGATAAAACGACGTCGTTTTGGACTGGGTCTTCAGACCCCAAAACGGCGCCGTTTCGAGCCAACCCGCATGCGTGACCCGACCCATCCAGGGGATCCGCGTGTTTTCGTCAAACGGGCTAATTGCCCTATCACCCCCTCCGCTTTTCCATGGCTGTGCAATCCCCTTTTCTTTATTTCGATTTTGACCCAAAAAATTTTCTCGATGTCTCAAATTAATCCCCCATTCAGCGTACCGTTTCAGCTTAGGGGTTTATTGCTATTTCGGCCCCTTTAGGTTACGCGCGTGTTGCTTTTTAGTCCTGAGTATTATTTCCACTTTAGTTTATTGCTATTCTAACCCCTCTAACTTTATCTTGGTTTCAATTTAGCCCTTATTTGACTATTTTTTAATTATACTTTTGATATTATTATTATTATTGTTATTATTATTATTATTATTATTATTATCATTAATGTGGTTATTATATTTTCATTAGTATATTTTATATTTATTTCATACCCTTATTATTACTATCATTTCATTTACTATTATTATTATCATTCTAGTGTTATTACTATAGTTATTTTATTTATCTTGTACATACCATATTATTATTATTATTATTATTATTATTATTATTATTATTATTATTATTATTACTATTATTATTATTATTGTTATTACCATGTTTATACTATTGTTTGTTGTACATATCGCGATATTATTGTTACTATCACCTCTTTATCATTTTACTTATGGTCACCATAGTGTTGTTATTATTTTTTATTATATTGTATATACATGTATACATTATTATTTATTTATATTTATATCATTTCGCATATATTCTTATTTGCATTTGTATCATTACATTTTTACAAATTCATGCTCCATTTTCTCCAATACAAAATTAATTGCTTTTGTAAAGGCAACATTTCGTATTTAGAAATTCGAGAAAATCGTGCCTTAACTTACTAGGTTTCGATTTCTCTCGTTCAACCTAAATATCGAAATATCTTTTAAAATAAAAAGTTTCGAATAAAAATAAAAGCTTATTTTCGAGAATTCGATATGTTGTGTCCTAACTTATTGGACGGGGCATCTCGTTATTTCGAGATAAGATTTTCCAAACGAGGTAATATTCATCTTAGATCCGAGGATTTTCATATTTTTAAAATCTATTTTCCAATTTTTAACTTTTGACATAAGGACATTAATTGATCGGTTTGGTACCAATTTTGGGCGTGACGAGGGTGCTAACCCTTCCTCGCACGTAACCGACTCCCGAGCCCATTTTCTCAAATTTCCGTAGACCAAAAGCATTATTTTAGTAAATCAAAATGTTTATTTGAAACAAAGGTGATCCGATCACACCTAAAAGATCGGTGGCGACTCCCGTTTTTATTTTCAAAACCCAAGTCCGATTCCCGCCTTTTTCAAAAAAGGGACGGTTTCGACAGCTTGGCGACTCCACTGGGGAACGAATAAGAGAGTCAGGCCATAAAATTGATCACTTTTTGTCCTTTTGTCAAAATTTGGGAAAATCGTTTTCAAAAAAATCATCCTTCTCTTAACAAAAAAACTTATCCTCGAGGGTATAAAGTGTTGCGCCCTAACTTACTGGGTGTGACATCTCGTTACTTCGAGATAAGAATTTTCAAAATAGCAATGATACGAATCGCATCCTATCTTACTCTCAAGAATTGGGTGTGCCGTGTCCTAACTTACTGGATATGGCATCTCGATACTTCGAGACGGGAAGGATTTTCGTTTCAATTCATTTGAGTTTTAAGTCAAGATCGTTTTTCTCCATTTTCAATTCTGTGGGTACGAAGGTTGCAATAATGTCGATATTTCTGCATTCATATCTGCATGACCATTGTGGTCACACCTTTAAGTGGGAGCGAGAAGCTATGCTTTCGTGAGGTTTTCACCTCCGCATGGGCTAGTGGATTGCTTTCGGAATACATCCGTACCTATGTCTTCGTGAAGTTTTCACTTCCGCATGGCCATAGGGAAATGTATTCCCCTGAATCGAACTCGGTCCATATGAGCCTATAATGGGTGAGGATCGAGGAATCTGCTGATTCGGGTACCTCGAACTTTAGAACTCAACCACATGTAAAGAGCTTAAGAACCCACCCCGAGCTAAACTATGTCAAACCTTAGTAGTTACCCACATAGATGTTTGATTACTTCACTCGTTTTGTATTCCATGGTACTAACTTTTTGTGTTTTATTCTCTTTGTGCATATCATTTCATATTTTAAGAGGCATTGATTCACGGTCAGTTTCTGAGTTAGAAAGCTGGTTATGGAAAGCGAATTCCTTGATAAAGTGGAAGACAACGCGGCCATCCGCACATGGTCAGAACAATGCCAAATTGAAAAAGGGGATAGCCTAGTTAAGGGATATGTGTCGGAACTACGGGGCTTCACCAATATCAGCGTCACACAAAACGAGCTCCAAGAATTGAAAGAAATCTGGGCTCAGTGGGATAACGAGACGAAGCAGCTGTTCTATGGTACTTACGGTGACCTGCCTTACCTGCTTGACGTCAAAATAGATAAGCATCTATTCCGAGCAATGACCCAGTTTTGGAATGTTGCCTATAGCTGTTTCTCCTTTGGGGAGGTGGATCTAGTCCCCACAGTAGAAGAATATACGACTATGTTACGTTGCCCGAGAATCCAAGTTGACAAGGCCTATTCTAAAGCAGTTAACGGCCCAACCGTCGTGAAGAAATTAATGAACATCACCGGGATGAGTGAACAATGGGTCTCAGCTAGAATGCAAAGGAAAGGCGGAGGTAAATGCATACCATGGACATGTTTGGGAGACTTGATCTTGGCGCATCCCGATACAAAGAAAAGGGTTGACGTCTTTGCCCTATGTGTCTACGGTCTGATAATTTTCCCAAAAGCTTTGAGGCACATCGATGAAGCGGTTATCGATCTATTCAGCCGATTAGACAAAGGAGTCACGCCTGTTCCTGCCATCTTAGCCGAAACGTTCAGATCCCTGAATGCATGTAGAAGAATGGGTGAAGGCAGGTTTATTGGATGCGCGCAGCTATTATTGGCGTGGTTCCATAGTCACTTCTGGAAAGTGGAGAAGGGGTCCTATCGGTTCATGACGGATAATTATTCCCCTCTAGAAGAAATAGCGGCCACACCTATAGGAGAGGATGTGTCCGAAGAAAATTGGATCGCGCTCTTCCAAAACCTTCAAGAAGGTGACATCGGGTGGAAAGTTCCGTGGTTGAATACTGACCAAATCCTTTATCGTTGCGGAAGCTTCGACTGGGTTCCTCTACTAGGAATTTGGGGTGCCACTGCATATACCCCTCTACTGGTCCTGAGACAATATAATTCAAGACAGTTCGTACCAACGACATATGGGTTGGCTCAAGGTGAGTTCTCATATGAAGGGGGAAGCTATAAAAAGAGGGTTAAAGAGATCTCTAGTGCCTGGAATCAGATTCATCGAATGAAAAAACTATCCGTAGGCCCGATGACAACCTCGGAGTATAGAGAATGGAGGACTAGGAGGATCAATGACAACATCCCTGAACGAAAGCCCGAGGGTGCCCGGTCAAAAGAGGAATATTTGCGAGTAGTTCCGTCAGAACTGGAGATTGTGAAACGAGATTTTGAAAAGATGAGTGCGGAACTTGAAAGGAAAATAGAGAGGTTGGAAGAAGAGAAGATGCTCCTCAAATTAGACGTAGATGGGCAAGAGGCAGAGACTGAGAAGTTAAGAAAAGAAAAAGAGAAAGTAGAGGAAGACCGAGATGACCTTAAGAAGGAATATAAGAAGATGCGTCTGACCATAAGGAATGCTGGATTAGGAACAACTCCGGAGCAATGGCGACGCAAGATCCAGGAGGAGAAAGCCAAAGCTAGCAGTTGGGAGGAAAAGTTTCAGGAAATGCAAACACAAAATGAGATTCTAAGGAAAGATATGGCGGAAAGCCACAAAGAGAAGAAAGGGTTAAAAGCTAAGGTGGCTGAACTTGGGCGGTCCCTACACCACTACCAAAGGCGCGATTCGGAAGACGAACTGAAGTTGAGTCTAAACAGAATCAAAGAAATGAAGGGAAAGATTGAAGGATTAGAGACAACATTACATGGCTGCGAGCTCCGAATCGAACTTTTAGAAGCAAGGGAAGGGCAATGGAAAGAGGAACTTCATCATTCCCACCAGCAAGTTAGAGATCGAGACTACCTCATGGGCGAAGCGATAGTTCAGATTCGGAAAGTGGCTGATCACCTGCAGGCCCTGGCATCTCAAGCTGAGATCGTAAGCATGAAGTACGAGCTACAAGCGGATCGTAACCAAGAGCTGACCTCTTTACTTAGAAAAATCAAAACTTTGAGTTTAAGGGCCAAAGCATATTTGTAGTCCGCTTTATGTAAAGGATCTTGCCTTCTAATAAAGTCTTCTAAAATGAAGTTGACCAGAGTCGATGCCTTCTTTTTGCATTCCTGTATTTGCATCGCATCATATTACATGCATTTAAGTTTATAAAAAGAACCTAATGGGTTAAACTTAACAGACGGTAAAGAGAAAAGTGAAACCTGGAAACTGAACACCCATACGGCACGCGAGCTAAGTCTAAGAAAATGGATCAAAGATATGAGCAACTCCAAAAAGAGATGGAACAAACACAAGAACAGTTGGCACAGATCAAGCAGGACGTGACGAACTCCGAGAAAAACCTGATGGCTCAAATGACCCAAATGACCCAACTACTGAACGGGCTGGTGGACAAGGGAAAAGGCCCTATGGTTGTTACTGGGGAAGAAAACGAAGGCACTCCTTCGGGTTTTACCCCACCACACGTACCCGTATTGCCTGAAGAATATCTTCCGAGGCCGCCTGTCACGATTAGGCCCCGGCAAGGTCAAAATCATATCAGACCACCCGCAAATTTCCAAGCAGGTTCCGGATCCAACCTAGGGGATAACCCTGCTAACTTGGTTGTCCCTGATTTTGACATGATAGAAGAGACAAGAGCGGAGGCCTCAAGACAGTTGGAGGATCGTTGTAAACGGTTGGAGGAGGAGGTCAAGGCTTTGAAAAACGCCAGCCATCGCCCTGGTGTTAAGGTAAAAGAGTTGAGTTTAGTCCCGGGCTTAATACTCCCGCCAAAATTCAAGACGCCGGAGTTCGAAAAATATAATGGGACCAGTTGCCCAGAAGCCCACATAACGATGTTCTGTCGAAGGATGGCGGGATACGCCGAGAACGATCAACTCTTGATCCACTGCTTCCAAGACAGTCTAGTCGGATCGGTGGCCAAATGGTATAACCAGCTAACCCGCGCTCAAGTTAATTCATGGGAAGATTTGGCACAAGCTTTTACGAAGCAATATGGGCACGTGACGGAAATAGTGCCGGATAGAATAACATTGCAAAACATAGAAAAGAAGCCGAATGAGGACTTCAGGCAGTATGCCCAGAGGTGGAGAGAAGTAGCTACACAGGTCCAACCACCCCTCTCAGAGAAAGAAACCGTCAAGCTATTTATCAGTACTTTGAGGGCCCCGTTTATCACCCACATGGTGGGGAGCACAACGCAAAGCTTCACAGACATAGTCCTGGCAGGGGAGATGATCGAAAACGCCATAAGAGGTGGAAGGATCGAAGCAGGTGAGGCTACTAGGAGACCCATCCCCAGAAAAAAGGATAATGAAGTGAACAACATGAGTACGTATAGTAAAGGATACCCGAAGGCAGTCACTGTCAATTCACCAAAAGTCGTAGCTAAACAGCAAGGGACGACGGGGCAAGAGCCAGGCCCAAGACCGAATTTTGAGAGGCCCCAGTTTACGCCAATCCCGATAACATACGAAGAGATGTATCAACGCCTATTCGACGCACACATTGTAGCCCCGTATTATCTAAAACCATTACAACCCCCGTTCCCCAAATGGTACAACCCGAATGCCGAATGCGAGTACCATGCAGGAATAGCAGGCCACTCGATCGAAAATTGCACTGCCTTCAAAAAGGTAGTCGAAAAATTTATCAAGATGGGGATCATAGAGCTCGACGATCTGCCTGGGAACCCATTACCCAATCATGGGGATGGAGCGGTAAACATGATCAGGAAGGATAGAGCAAGAAAGACCAAGGAAGATATCTCGGATGTGAGGACCCCACTAATGATCGTATGGGGGGAAATGGTCAAAAGAGGGCTGATAAAGTCAAGTCTCGAAGGAAGAAGCGAAAGGCCTGGAAATTACTGTGCGTTCCACGGAGCGGAAGGGCATAAGATCCAAGACTGCACAGAATTTAGACTATTAGTGCAAGGCTTCATGGACAATAAAGAATTAGAATTCTATGAAGAAAGCTCGGAGGAGGGGGACATACATGCGACAGAAGGAGAACTGACCCGTCAAAAGGCCAAACTTCCAAAGATTATCATTTCCCGCCCGAGCAACTCAGGAAGCAAAGCTCAAGCGATACCTAAGATTATAATCAAGAAACCCGCATCCTTCCCTTACGAGGAGGACAAGAAGGTACCATGGAGCTATAATTGTAACGTGGCAATGCCCGGGGTAGGAGGTTCAACTAGCACGGAAAATGAAAACCAAAAGGAAGGGTTCCATACACGAAGCGGAAGACGTTATGACCCAACAGGCGTCAGAATAAACCTGGCAAAATCAAAAGCTATGATAGTCGAGCCGGAGGAAGAACCCAGCACCCTCATCAATGTACCTGTAAGAGAGGAAGAGGCGAAAGAATTCTTGAAGTTCTTAAAGCACAGTGAGTACAGCGTGGTGGAGCAATTGCATAAGCAACCGGCCCGCATCTCGGTGCTAGCTTTACTATTGAGCTCGGAAGTACATCGCAAAGCATTGATGAAAGTACTGAACGAGACTTACGTTACCAAAGATATATCCGTCAGTAAACTTGACCGATTAATTGGTAACATAAGTGCTGATAACTTTATCTCCTTCAGCGACGATGAGATTCCATCTGGAGGCATGGGATCAACCAAGGCCCTGCATATAACTACTCACTGTAAGGGATCCATCCTACCTAGCGTGTTAGTGGACAATGGGTCGGCCTTGAATGTCTTACCATTGTCGACCTTGAAAAGGTTACCAATAGACAGTTCTCACATGAAGACATGCCAAAACATAGTGAGAGCGTTTGATGGCACCGAAAGAAGAGTGATGGGAAGGATAGACATACCATTACGAATCGGGCCGAATACATATGAAGTCGACTTTCTGGTGATGGATATCAATCCCTCATACACTTGCCTATTGGGAAGACCCTGGATTCATTCGGCAGGGGCAGTACCTTCATCCCTCCATCAAAAACTAAAGCTGGTGGCAGATGGTCGATTGGTCACTATTAACGCGGAAGAAGACATCATAGCAACGGTTACCAATACGCGCCATATGTGGAGGCAAACGAGGAGGCCATTGAATGCTCGTTTCGGTCTTTAGAGTTCGTCAACGCAACATTCGTTCGTGAGGGGGCTAAAATTCGGCACCCAAGATATCCAAGACCACGAGGATGGGCCTACAAATGATGATCAGTAAGGGGGCCTTACCAGGAAGAGGGTTAGGCAGATGCCTCCAGGGAGAAGTCAAGTACCATCACCGAAAGAAAAGAGAGACCGTTTCGGCCTGGGTTTTAAGCCAAATGCCAACGAAATGAGAAGGGAAATGGAGAAGAAACAAGAGAGAAGAAGAGCACGACTGAAGGGGGAAGAAATCATGTGGGAACCAATGACGTTCCCCCATATAGCCCAAACCTTCGTATCGGGAGGGATAATTCACTTCGAGAGAGGGTTACCGAATGAAGGTCCTCACATCAACGCTATAGATGAAGGAGAAGCTGGACCAAGGAACCTATCGGGCATTCGTCCTTGTGAACTTGGGAGCATTTTGAACAATTGGACTGTGGAGGAATTGCCTGTAGTTTTTAGAAATTCCACAGAGTAATATTCGAGAACGCGTTTGTTGTTTTAAGCCTAAGAACAATAAAATCTCTTTGAGAAACGGGCTAATGTTCAGAAATCTTTATTTGAATGAAATGCATTTTGGTTTATTATCACAAATATTCCGTGTTTTCCTCTAAGCAAATTTCTGTTTGTTTTTCTTTTCTTTTTTGCTCATCCATGGCATGAATAATTGTCCGCAAATTCATTCTTCATACATTTTGGCACCCATCACAGGTCCCTAGATATCAACGATGTAAGCGACGACACTACAAGCTTAGAGGCCCATTTTGAGCAAGACATGTGTTTGGAGGGACCTCAAGAGTTTGAAGGTGACACGGATGGTAACTTATCCCCGGATCTGTTGAGAATGGTACAACAGAAAGAGAAACAAATCCTACCCCACGACGAGGAGGTGGAGAACGTCCCTAGAAGAAGGAAAGATGGTGAGAATCGGAGCACGCATAACCGAGGAAACGAAACAAAATCTAGTGGAACTACTTCGGGAATTCAAAGATGTCTTTGCATGGTCATATCAAGACATGCCGGGTCTGAGTACTGATATTGTAGTGCATCGCCTCCCCATAAGGGAAGAATGTAAGCCAGTACAGCAAAAACTACGGAGGATGAGGCCTGACGTAGTATTGAAGATAAAAGAGGAAGTAAAGAAACAGTATGATGCTGGTTTTCTACAGGTGGTCAAATACTCAGAGTGGGTGGCCAACATCGTTCCTGTCCCAAAAAAGGATGGAAAGGTTCGGATGTGTGTAGATTACAGAGACCTAAATAAAGCCAGCCCAAAAGACAATTTCCCTTGCCCCATATTGACACGTTGGTAGATAACACGGCGGGGTACTCATGGTTTTCTTTTATGGATGGATTCTCCGGATATAATCAGATCAAGATGCACCCTGAGGACATGGCCAAGACCACCTTCATAACGTTATGGGGCACCTTCTGTTATAAAGTAATGCCATTCGGGTTGAAGAATGCAGGGGCAACATACCAAAGGGCCATGGTGGCCTTGTTCCACGACATGATGCACAAAGAGATAGAAGTGTACGTGGACGATATGATCGCCAAGTCTCGAACGGAAAAGGAACACGTTGAAGTTTTGAAGAAATTGTTCCTAAGATTAAGGAGGTTCCAATTAAAACTCAACCCAACCAAGTGTACTTTCGGAGCTAGGTCAGGGAAACTACTGGGTTTCGTGGTCAGCGAGAAAGGGATTGAAGTTGACTCGGACAAGGTCAAAGCCATACAAGATTTGCCTCCACCACGTACTCAAAAGGAAGTTCGGGGCTTTCTTGGAAGACTAAATTACATTGCTCGGTTCATTTCACAATTAACCGAGAAGTGCGATCCTATATTCCGTCTCCTCAAGAAACACAACAAGGGATATGGAACGAAGAATGCCAGAGAGCTTTTGACAAGGTCAAACAATATCTGTCGACTGCCCCAGTACTATCCCCACCAAATCCAGATAGACCATTGATACTGTATCTATCAGTGTTCGATAATTCCATGGGATGCGTGCTTGGACAACACGATGAGTCAGGGAGGAAAGAAAAGGCGATATACTATCTCAGCAAAAAGTTCACCGAATGTGAAATGAGATATTCGTCGATCGAAAAACTATGTTGCGCCTTGATCTGGACAACCCGAAGACTAAGGCAATATATGTTATACCATACAACCTGGTTAATTTCAAAGCTTGACCCGTTGAAATATATGATGGAGTCGACTGCCCTGAATGGGAGAATGGCAAGGTGGCAGATTTTGCTATCTGAATTTGACATAGTTTACGTAAGTCAAAAAGCCATAAAAGGGAGTGCAATAGCAGAATTTCTGGCTAGCAGAGCCTTGGAAGATTACGAGCCTTTGAGCTTTGAATTCCCCAATGAAGAATTGATGTATGTGGCAAGTGTCGAAGAAATGCCGTGGAAGTTGAACTTTGATGGAGCGTCTAATGCTGTGGGAAATGGAATTGGGGCAATCTTGGTGTCTCCTAATGGTGATCATCATCCGGTCACGTGTAGATTGGATTTCGATTGCACGAATAACATGGCAGAATATGAAGCTTGTATCATGGGAATCCGGGCGGCCATGGAACGGAAGATCAGAGTGTTAGAAGTGTACGGAGACTCTGCACTAGTGGTCTATCAACTCAAAGGGGAATGGGAGACCCGAGACCCTAAACTAATTGAATATCGAAAGATAGTTTTGGGATTGATTGAGGAGTTTGATAACATTACTTTCAATTACCTCCCGCGTGATGAAAACCAGATAGCGGATGCCTTGGCAACTCTGGCTTCTATGACCAAGATAAACCGGCCAGAAGAGATGAGACCCATTCAGATGAGTATTCTCGAAGCCCCAGCTTATTGTTGTAATCTGGAAGAGGAGGAAAAAGATGATCACCCTTGGTATCAGAATGTGTTGCAATATATAAAAAACGGCAAATACCCAGAGCATGCGACGGAGAATGAGAAAAGGACACTCAGAAGATTGGTCTCTGACTACGTCCTAGATGGTGACATCCTGTACAAAAAAAGAAAGGATCAAGTACTACTTAGGTGTGTGGACGCTGTGAGGCTAAGCAGATCTTGGAGGAAGTCCACGAGGGCATTTGTGGAACACATGCTAATGGTTTTACAATGGCCAGACAGATTATGAGATTCGGGTATTATTGGTCCACTATGGAAGGGGATTGCATCAAATATGCCAAGAAATGCCATAAATGTCAGATCTACGGAGATAAAATTCATGTGCCCCCGTCACCTTTACACGTGATGACTTCCCCGTGGCCCTTTTCTATGTGGGGCATGGATGTTATCGGGCCAATCTCACCAAAGGCTTCTAACGGGCATCGATTCATCTTCGTAGTCATTGATTACTTCACCAAGTGGGTAGAAGCTGCCTCGTATGCCAATGTCACAAAATCGGCGGTCAGTAAATTCTTGAAAAAGGAGATCATATGTCGTTATGGAATGCCTGAGAGAATTATATCTGACAACGCATTGAACCTGAATAATAGCACCATAGCAGATATTTGTAGCCAATTCGGTATCAAACACCACAACTCGTCCCCCTATCGCCCGAAAATGAATGGTGCGGTGGAAGCGGCCAACAAAAATATCAAGAAGATAGTGGGGAAGATGACTGAGACTTACAAAGATTGGCATGAGAAATTACCATTTGCACTCTACGCTTATCAAACGTCGGTCAGAACCTCTACTGGGGCAACACCTTTCTCGTTAGTTTACGGGATGGAGGCGGTCCTACCTATTGAAGTAGAAATACCTTCCCTTCGGGTTTTGTCGGAAATAAAACTGGATGAAGCTGAATGGATCCAGGCTCGATACGATCAACTAAACTTAATCGAAGAAAAGAGGCTAAGGGCTATCCGTCATGGTCAAATGTACCAAAAACGAATGATGCGAGCCTATGATAAAAAGATTCGCCCAAGAGAGTTTAAAGAAGGAGACCTTGTGCTAAAAAAGATCCTTCCCATACAAAAGGACTTCAGAGGAAAATGGATGCCAAACTGGGAAGGACCATATGTGGTAAAAGAATCTTTCTCTGGAGGTGCATTGATCCTGACTGAAATGGATGGAAAAAGCCTGCCCAATCCCGTAAACTCGGATTCGGTCAAGAAATACTATGCTTGAAGAGGCCAAGGTGAAAACCCGCAAAGGGCGTTTTGGGTCAAAAAAAAAAAAAAGGGGCAAGATTAAAACTCATAAAAAGGCACTGCGGATTCGAACGATCTCGCTACACCGGAATAGACAAGAAATTGGGGGGATCAGCAAACACTTGGAGTCATCTAAACACATGCTAAAGCCCAAAATAGTCTTCGTGAAGTTTGTATGTAGAAGCCCGATCAACGATATCCAGGGCACCTGACCTTTGTTGAGACATGTTCGCTGACAGTCTTTGTATTTAGGACAATTAATTCAACTTTCTTTTCAATTCCCTGCCACATGTTGCATTAAAATAAGGAGTACTGAACTAATAACTTCACAAAAGAAGTTCCATATATTACTTTAAAGATTTCTAAATAAAACAGGAAATCAAATAGAACAGTTGTTCAAAATCCCCCAAGCAGGTGACAGGACTGAATGCTTTGAGCGGTTCAGCAATTGGATTAAAAACATATCTTTTTGGACCATTTAGAGGGGGACTTGATTACGACTTACAGCTCGCGAGCCCCAAAATCACCATGAAAGCCAAGTGTTCAAGAGAATGATATTTTGAGATAAATAAATGATAACGCCTTGAAAGAAATCAACTCATAACATACTTGCTTCATAGCATAGGAGCATCTAACTCACCTTGATCATGACATCCTAATCATTAGGCATAAGCATATTCTACAGGACAGGTTCCTCAAAGAACAGTGTAGCAATAGCAAAGATCGAATTGTGTTTCAGGATGGCGGAGTAGACTGAAAATTGAAGTCTTCCTGAAAATAGTAAAGAAGCAAATTGAAGATAACGAGTCTCCTGGCACGCAGGAGCAGATTGAAGATAACAGATCCAGCATTCCTGGCACGCAGGAACAGATCAAAGATAACGAGTCTCCTGGCACGCAGGAGCAGGTCGAAGATAACAAGTCTGGCATTCCTGGCACGCAGGAGCAGATTGAAGATAACAGATCCAGCATTCCTGGCACGCAGGAACAGATCAAAAATAACGAGTCTCCTGGCACGCAGGAGCAGATCGAAGATAACAAGTCTGGCATTCCTGGCACGCAGGAGCAGATCGAAGATAACGAGTCTCCTGGCACGCAGGAGCAGATCGAAGATAGCAGGTCTAGCATTCCTGGCACGCAGGGGCAGATTGAAGACAACAACTCTGGCAGTCCTGGCACGCAGGAGCAGAGTGAAGACAATAAGTTTGGCATTCCTGAGCTTTGCAGGAAGCAGATTGAAGACAGAAGATCTGACATTCCTGAGCTTTGCAGGAAGCAGATTAAAGACAACAAATCTGGCAATGTGGAACAGATTGAAGTTGCAGTAGAGTGGATCAGAACAAAACTCATCTCATTGAAGTTGTATTAAAGCAATTATGGTGGGACAGAACGAGACTACTGGAGGAAAAGAGCACTAAGAAGACGAGATCTAGTGGGTCCCGACAAATTTGGGCCTTCTTTGTGTCTTTGCTCTATTCTCGTTACACGATAATGAGCAAAGAGGGGCAGCTGTAAGCGGCCCAAAATGTCCGGGCCCCAAATTAAAGAATAAAAAGACAAGGCCCAATAACAAAAGGCCCAATAAGTCCAAAATTTTAAGTTTCTCAGGAAACTTTTAGGGTTTTCTTTGAAACCCTAAAATGATGCGCCGTTCCCCCCCATGCCTGGTGCGCCGCAAGCCTCCAGCCTCCACTACCGTGTGCCGGCCACCGAAGTCTCCACTAGCACCATCCACCTACAAAAGGACAAAAATGACAGATAATAATGGCAGAAAAGGAGGAACCATTGTATTTTTATTCCAAAAAACCGGTTATATAAACCGAAGATAGCACTGTAAAAAAGAGGGGGGGCTTTTTTTTGGCAGTCAATCAAAAACAAAATAAGAAACAGATTCAAACAATCAAAAATCCCAAAAGCAAAAACCAGTATTAACGCATTCGAAGGTACTTTGTTTTATTTTTCTTCTTTCTTCTTCTATTCATTTTATTTTCTTTCTTTTACCCGCAAATATATAAACGTATATATCAAAAAATAATAATAAAAAAAAATAAAACTTTTTACCTTTCCGGCCACTGTTCACGGTGGCCGGTGCGACGGTGCGACGGCGGTCCCTGCGCCGGAATCCCTTTCCCCCTTGTCTGCTGAGAGAGTTGAGAGAAAAAGGAAAACCCTTTTTTTTAAGCTGATGACAGAAATGAAAAAAAAAAAAGTTTGGGCTTTATAAATAAGATAAAACGACGTCGTTTTGGACTGGGTCTTCAGACCCAAAACGGCGCCGTTTCGAGCCAACCCGCATGCGTGACCCGACCCATCCAGGGGATCCGCGTGTTTTCGTCAAACGGGCTAATTGCCCTATCACCCCCTCCGCTTTTCCATGGCTGTGCAATCCCCTTTTCTTTATTTCGATTTTGACCCGAAAAATTTTCTCGATGTCTCAAATTAATCCCCCATTCAGCGCACCGTTTCAGCTTAGGGGTTTATTGCTATTTCGGCCCCTTTAGGTTACGCGCGTGTTGCTTTTTAGTCCTGAGTATTATTTCCACTTTAGTTTATTGCTATTCTAACCCCTCTAACTTTATCTTGGTTTCAATTTAGCCCTTATTTGACTATTTTTTAATTATACTTTTGATATTATTATTATTATTGTTATTATTATTATTATTATTATTATTATTATCATTAATGTGGTTATTATATTTTCATTAGTATATTTATATTTATTTCATACCCTTATTATTACTATCATTTCATTTACTATTATTATTATCATTCTAGTGTTATTACTATAGTTATTTTATTTATCTTGTACATACCATATTATTATTATTATTATTATTATTATTATTATTATTATTATTATTACTATTATTATTATTATTGTTATTACCATGTTTATACTATTGTTTGTTGTACATATCGCGATATTATTGTTACTATCACCTCTTTATCATTTTACTTATGGTCACCATAGTGTTGTTATTATTTTTTATTATATTGTATATACATGTATACATTATTATTTATTTATATTTATATCATTTCGCATATATTCTTATTTGCATTTGTATCATTACATTTTTACAAATTCATGCTCCATTTTCTCCAATACAAATTAATTGCTTTTGTAAAGGCAACATTCGTATTTAGAAATTCGAGAAAATCGTGCCTTAACTTACTAGGTTTCGATTTCTCTCGTTCAACCTAAATATCGAAATATCTTTTAAAATAAAAAGTTTCGAATAAAATAAAAGCTTATTTTCGAGAATTCGATATGTTGTGTCCTAACTTATTGGACGGGGCATCTCGTTATTTCGAGATAAGATTTTCCAAACGAGGTAATATTCATCTTAGATCCGAGGATTTTCATATTTTTAAAATCTATTTTCCAATTTTTAACTTTTGACATAAGGACATTAATTGATCGTTTTGGTACCAATTTTGGGCGTGACGAGGGTGCTAACCCTTCCTCGCACGTAACCGACTCCCGAGCCCATTTTCTCAAATTTCCGTAGACCAAAAGCATTATTTTAGTAAATCAAAATGTTTATTTGAAACAAAGGTGATCCGATCACACCTAAAAGATCGGTGGCGACTCCCGTTTTTATTTTCAAAACCCAAGTCCGATTCCCGCCTTTTTCAAAAAAGGGACGGTTTCGACAGTATGATTTAAAATTAATTGATAATAACACATGATATGTACGATATTAAAATAAAAAAATTACACTAAATCTTAAGTAAAACAAAATTTAAACACGTGAATACATTATATTAAAATTACTAATTGAATACCTTTATTTTTCATGACGTTATCATCAATCTTAAATTGGTGTCGAGTCAATTTGTGACATAATCTTAATCCACAACTTCATTAATATATGTACAATTAATAGAGGTAATAAATGTGCATAATAAAATTTAAATATAAAAAAACTAGTAAAATAAAATTCTAATCGAATATAAATTAAAAGGTTTGCTAACTCAATTGGTATGTATTTAATTTTTATATTTTTATTAAAATTTTAAAATTAAAATTAAATTACCCTTAAATAATATAAATTATTTTAATTAAGAAACTTAAAGGGGCAAATTGGAACCGCAGCCTGATTTCAACTTTTCATTTCATTTTTCTTCTAAATTCAAACTCAATGATTGAGTTCCACTGAAAACTACGAACCTGAATTGTAAACGGTGTAGAATGTTAGACGATGGATAGCGATTATGGTCATATTTGCCTGCGCTGTGTGATAAGATGCATAAATTCGTTGGTTGGGAGAAGATGATGGATAGCGATCGTGGTCATATTTGCGTGCATGAATTTGTTGGTTGGGAGATAAAATAGTCTTAACTACAATGTATGATAGGATGCATGAATGAGTTTGATAGTAGATGGGATAGTGGACATCCTACTAATTAACTAGATGTCGACTTCTTTAAAGCTTTTCATATCAACTCTTGGATTGTAATTATTCTATACAATCGTACCAATTTAGCAGGGAGGGTAGGTAGTGATTTTGGCCACTCAAAATTGGTTGATTATCATTTAGTTATTAACCTTTTTTTTCTTTCTAAAATTGGTAAAATTGTAATTCGTTCTTTTTAAATAATTTATGATTCATCTTTAATTTTCTTTAAAATAATTTTCTGACTTTATTCTTGCAATTCAATCAAAATATGCCTATACTTATATAAAATGTTTTGTTGAGATGAAGTCACAAGTCAACTCAATATCAATTTAGTTAGAAGATTACTTTAAATTCCTCTTTTAATAAAAAAATTTATTAGTGTTTTGGTCTCTTAATATTTTTATATGAAATGTTTAAATAAAACAACTACAAATACAACTTGTAAGGATTGAGTTGAGTTAGTATCACCTATCAACTAGGTCCCAACTTAATCGTAAAGTTACCAAAAACCCTTTATATTTGCAAAACAATATATATTATTTTAATAGTAATTTTGTCCTTTTAAAATTTTAAAAAAATATTTGTCCATAATCAAATTCAAACTCAAATCATTATAATCTTTAATATTTCAAGTTTACCAATTCAAAATTCAAATAAAATAATAGTTAATTGTTTCATCAAAATTTTTTACTTATATTATGAATAGAGTATAACTTTTTTTCCAAAAAGAAAAAAGAAAAAAAAAAGTAAACAAGGAAAAAACATGTATGCTAAGTTGAATAAAAGGCCAAACATGTATGTTAGAGTAAGTGTGGTTTAGGTTCGAGTAATATTAATTGTGTTTGTTGTTCAATTATTGTTCAAGTTTTATTCCGTTATTGTAATCTATTAAACAAAATTAAGAGTAAATTAGAATTTTAACATTTATTTTTAGTTTTAATTTAGTGTAATCAAAATAAAAATTTGTATTTAAGAATTACATGTGGGGAGTTATGTTACAATTAAAATTATAAAACATTAAGGTGCTATATATAAATTGATATTTTTCTACTAGATAATTGGTTTAATAATTTTTACTATTACGGAATTGATGAGCCTTTTATAAAAATTATATTTTTCTTAGATTCTATAATTGATGTAGTTATTTCAACATTTTTTTAACTTAGTTATTTTTACAGTTCACTGAATATTTTTTAAAATTAAAATTATTTCAATTATTTTTCAAGTAGTGAACATTTTCAGAATGGATTTTTTAATGATTTTTTTAACTCTTCAATTTTTTTTTAAAAAAAAACCATATTATTCATTCATTTAATTTTTCATCTTTTTAACTCTTCAATTGATGTTGTTTGTTAAAATACCTCAAAATGGACGAAAATAATTAACCTCTTATTTACTTACTGATGTGGGGCACCAAGTGTTTTATTCCAGGTGCAAATAAGAAAAAAGAAAAAAATAAACAACTTCCCCAAAATAAGAACCTAATATCCCAATTTTCCCAAATTATTTAGCGTTAAGTATTAGAAACCCCTATCCCCTAAATTAAAAAACCCAAAATTCAAACAATATCTTTAGTGATTAAAAACCCTAGCCTCGAACTAGAGTTCTTTCTCTTTTAGTTTTTGAATTCCCTAACCTCTTTGGTTGTATGGATACTTGTTGAAAGGAAATTCTTGTCACAAAACTGCAGAGGGATGCATATTTGATGGGAAAGAAATAAGATATAAATACAAGAAATTAGCACCACGAGACATTTCGTGGAGTGATTTAAACTAAAGTAGAAGGTTTTATGGTTGTAAAGATTTTTTGGTATGATGTTTTAAAAATATTTTCTTTAGTTAATATATGTGTTGTAAATATGTTGGGTCACAAATTATTTGGAATTTAAGCAAGAAATTTGTTAGTATATATAATTAGATAAGTAACGAATATTTGGGGTTTAGGAAATATTATGGTTTTTGTTGAGGCAAGTTGTGTTGAACAAGTTGAGCAGCACTCGGTAGTGTTCATTGCAAACTACTATTGAGGTAAGAAGTTACTTGCCATATTTTAGTTGAAATTTTAATAAAGCAAAAATTTGGACCAATGAATGTGCAGATATTGACTAATTTACCTATAAAGGCCCATTTTTCCGACCAGTGAAATGAAAATATAGCCTCTGAAGGTTTTTTTGTTTAAGTATGTTTATGAAAATGGGCCAATTTTTGCATTATTTACCGGAAAGGACCGATTTTGGCAAAACGCATCCACGTAGGAGCGTTTTAGGGTGAAATTTCCAACAAAATGCACCCTTGAAGGAGCGTTTTTGCCATGTCAGCACAAAATGCGCTGACGTGAATGCGCTTTGCTGACATGGCAAAATTGCTCCGTGTTTTTGTCCCCAACAGCTTTTTTTTAATCGTTGGGGGGTCCAACGGTAAAAAAAAAAAGTATAAAACCCCCTTCTATTATTTCATGCAAAATTTCTTCAAAATTTAGCAAAAAACTCTCAAATTTCTCCTTAAATTTCTTAAAGCTCTCAAATTTCTCCTTAAATTTCTCAAAACTCTCTTTAATTAATTATTTCCTTTATTTTTCTTTCTAAAATAGTATTATTCTTTTTATAACTTTAAAAATATTTGGTCGTGTTAGTAATGGTTGAGGAATTAATTCGTTTCGATCATAAACATATCTCCGTCGAACAAATAAAAATGGTAAGGGTTAATTTTAATTTTTGAATATTATTTAATATTTTTCATTTATGTAATTTTAATTAATTTGTATTTTATAATTTTTTATAACAGTCTGTAGATCGGGTGTTACAATGTTATATTCGTAATATGCCTGGTCCTCCATCAATGTTGATAGAAAATTACTTGAGGGAAGCGGGTTTTTTGCACGTGACCACTATAGGCTGGGGGTGCAAGTTGGACCTGAAACTCATCAACGTGTTAATAGAGAGGTGGAGATCCGAGATGCACACATTCCATCTTCCATGCAGAGAGTTTACCATTACTTTGGAGGACATGCAGTTACAATTGGGATTGTTGGTGATTGGGTCCGCACTCACCGGGTTCGTTCAATCTGTTGATTGGGGAGCAGTATGCTACTGTCTTTTGGGTGCGATTTCAAATAATATTTACGGAGGTCGGATCGAGATGGGCTGTTATGAGACACATTCCCGGAGCTGGGGAATGATTCGACTGAAATAGAAAGAATACGATATGCTCGGGCATACATCCTTGAGATGATTGGAGATTATTTGATGCCAGAATTGTCACGAAACCTCGTACATCTGAGGTGGCTGCTGAAACTCATTGATTTTAGAGCAGTTGACAAATTTAGTTGGGGGTCTGCCGTGTTGGCAATATTATACCGGGAGATGTAAGAGGCGACGCCACAAAATAAAGCCAAAATTAGAGGTTGTCTATCACTACTACAATTGTCGAAACCATTTTAAAATTGAGTTTTGAAAAATGGGGATCGACTTTGAAAACAAAAACGGGAGTCACCACCAATCCTTTTTTACTTAGGTGTGATTGGATCACCTTATAAAACGTTTTATTTCAAAACATTTTTTGGGTCCACAAAAACAAGAAAATGAGTTCGGGAGTCGGTTACGTATGAGGAAGGGTTAGCACCCTCATAACGCCCAAAAATTGGTACCAAATTGATAAAGTCATGTCCAAATGTCGAAAATAAAGAATATTACGAAATATGATCCTTTTATTAGCAAGAAAACCTAGACTTACTTATTTCAAAGAAATAAAATACTTTACCCAATAAGTTAAGGTATAGCATGTCATTACTTTAAAAATTAAGCTTGTCTTTGTTTGAGGAAATTCCTACCTCGAGACACAAAATGTCGAACCTAATAAGTTAAGGCAAAACACTTTGAATTCCCAAGAATAGGTTTTTTATCTTGAAGTCGGTAAATCTCAAATTTCTTAAAAGATGAGATATGTAATACCTAAAGTTTCATGAGAAAAATCAAACCCAATAAGTTAGGGCAAAATTCTTCTCAAAATTCCCTAAATATCACACATCACTATTTTGAAAAACCATTTGAATATAATATGTCGATTTAAAAGATGTTTTTATGAAAGCTATGGTTTAGATAGGATATTACAACATATATTGAAATAAATAACAAATTATGAATAATAAAAGAATAATATAAGTGACAATATAATCTACAATCATACTAACAATGAATCAATAATAATACAAATATAATGAACTATACTAAACAATAATATACTATCTAAAGCAAATAAACATGTAATAGTAATAAATGAAAGAATAATTTATTTAAAAATAATAATACTTTTTATATAAAGTAACAAAAATTTAAGGTAAAGGAACTTATAATAAATATATATAATTTAATAGTAATATATATAAAAAATGATAGTAATAAAAATAAAGTATTAAAAAAATGTATAAAACTATATAAATAATATAAATAAAATACGTTAGATAATATAGACAATTAAAATAAGGATTTTAGGAATATATGATAACCTAGTATCATATATGTATAAAAAAAATATATAATAATACATAATAAAAAAATATTAAGTCATATAAAATAAATAATAATAATAAATATATAATAGATTAGTACCTATAAAAATATATAACTTATACTATTAATAAATTAATACACAAATAATAAAAATATTTAATATAATAAAACATTTAATATAAAAAATAAAATTAAAAAAAGGAAATTTAGGAATAAATAAGGATAAGGGGTTAAAAAGGCAATTAAACAGATTAAAAGAATTAAATAAAAAATGTGCGTTAAAACCTAGGGACTAATGTAGTAATTAAACCATTTTTACGAAATGGCGTCGTTCCGATTTTCATTACGGACAGAGGGATTAAATTGTAACCAGATGAACAATTTAGGGCTAATTTAATAAAAATTAAAAATTTGAGTTAAACTAAATTGAAAACAATGAAATTCCAGAAGGACTAAAGGGATAAATTTCCCCTTTTAATAAAACGCGCGGACCCTGATCGGGTTTCCGGGTCAATGCGCGGACCCTGCTTAATCAAAACGGCGCCGTTTTATTTTGTTTATAAAAACCAACTTAAAAAAAAAATCATTTCTGAATCAGTTTTAAAAAAAAAAACTTCAAGAATTCTCTGGGGGATTATTCGTCTTCGCCTGGCGCTGGTCGTCGGACCTATGAGCTATCGCCTCCACGTGCGTCACGCGTCACCACGGGCGGTGGTCGAAGGCTAAATCTCTTTTTTCAGGCCCGTCGCAAGGTAAACCTCTTCTTCTTTCTCTTTTTCTTTAAACAGTGGTTATATGCGCAAGGATAAAAAATAAACATAAAATAAATGACAGAAATAAAAAAAATCACCTAAAAAAATTGCTTTTATTGATTTCTGTTTTTCGATATTTCTCTGTGTATTCGTGTGTATATTTTCTCTGGATCTGTGTACTCTCCCTATTTTACATGTTTTGGATGGGTTTTTATAACCCAAAAAGTAAACTTAAAAAAAGAAATACAAATCTCTTTGCCATATATTTGCTGTTGGTTTCCTTGCCTGTGCAGGTGGAAAAAGATAGTGGCGGTGATGGTGCGATTCGAGCGCTTATCATGGCACAATCGAGGGCTAGCGTGGGCGCGGTACGTTGATTGCGGCGCGAGGCTGGAGGTGCTGCTGGTACGCTTTGCGGCGCCTAGGCTTTCAGAAAACCCTAGGCTCACTGATTTGGTTTAACATTTGGGCCTTTTGGGCCGTCTATGTTATTGGGTCTGGGTAGTTTGCTGATGGGTC
This sequence comes from Gossypium australe, assembly GCA_005393395.2. Lineage (NCBI taxonomy): Eukaryota > Viridiplantae > Streptophyta > Magnoliopsida > Malvales > Malvaceae > Gossypium > Gossypium australe. The sequence goes on from CM016619.1 coordinate 12,866,443, forward strand.
TAGGAATTGGGCCACGGGTATTTGGGCAGTCTGCTGTTGGGTTAATCGGGTAATGGGTGTAAGTGAGCTTGGTGTTTGGGTTAAAGGTAATTTATTTTGGGCTTTGATTTTGGGCCAAAGGTTGTAAATGGACTGTAATAAACATTCTGGACATTTATTATTATTTTTTATTAAACCCGGGCAAAATTAGGTACCTACAGCTGCCCCTCTTTGCTCATTGTCATGTAACGAGAATAGAGCAAAGACTATAACAGGACCAATTTTTCCCGGTTTTGGTCGAGCTTTGACTTCTTTGATCCTCGTCTTCTTCAAATGATTCCAACCTCACTGCAACTTCCACAGTATTGGAACTTCATCTTGATTCCAGTAAGTTTGATAGCTTCAACTTCATGAAGGCAATATCCACTATCTTTTGATCTGCTATCTTCAATCTGATCCCTGCAAACTCAGGGATCACCAGACTGACGTATTTGATCTATTATCTTCCATCTGATCCCTGCAAACTCAAGGATCACCAGACTGATGTATTTGATCTGATGTCTTCAATCTGATCCCTGCAAACTCAGGGATCACCAGACTGAAATCTTCGATCTGATGTCTTCAATCTGATCCCTGCAAACTCAGGGATCACCAGACTGAAATCTTCGATCTGCTATCTTCAATCTGATTCCTGTAATCTCAGGGATCACCAGACTGATGTCTTCAATCTATTATCTTCAATCTGATCCCTGCAAACTCAGCGATCACCAGACTGAAATCTTCGATCTGCTATCTTCAATCTGATCCCTGCAAACTCAGGGATCACCAGACTGATGTCTTCAATCTATTATCTTCAATCTGATCCCTGCAAACTCAGGGATCACCAGACTGAAATCTTCGATCTGCTATATTCAATCTGATCCCTGCAAACTCAGGGATCACCAGACTGATGCCTTCAATCTACTATCTTCAATCTGATCCCTGCAAACTCAAGGATCACCAGACTGAAATCTTCGATCTGATGTCTTCAATCTGATCCCTGCAAACTCAGGGATCACCAGACTGAAATCTTCGATTTGCTATCTTCAATCTGATCCCTGCAAACTCAGGGATCACCGGACTGATGTCTTCCATCTACTATCTTCAATCTGATCCCTGCAAACTCAGGGATCACCAGACTGAAATCTTTGATCTTCTATCTGCTTCCTGCAACTTCAGGAAGATCAAATCTTCTATCTTTGGTCTACTCCCTACAGCTTCAGGGAGATAAGGCTGAAATCTTCTTTTGATATTCTTTCTACAACTTTAAGAAGATAAGATCTTCTTTCTCACCAATATTGCTACACCATCCATTGAGGGACATATCCTGTAGACTCGATTTAGTGTGTTCATGCTTTATGACTAAGATGCTATGATGAATCAAATGTTTCTAGCTATATTATGAAGATGACTCCTTTTAAAGGATTAGGATGCAATGACCGAAATGAATCAAATGCTCCTAATGAAATTTGCTATGATACAGAAATGTTATGAGTATGATTCCTATTCTAGGTATTATTACTCATTTGTTTTTCATTTTTGTTCATCAACCATGTTCTACTCAACCAGCTTGCCCCAATGTAATTTCTGAGTTAGCCCCGCTTGGATCTTGAGACATGAAATTGATATCTCCCACTACAACTTCAGAAGAATGATATTTGATTCGTTACACCCTTCCCTAGGTATAATGACCAGATGTATGTGTCTGAATGCAGGGTATCCCGACAATGATTCCCTTTCACACTTGGATTGACCTTGTTCGTAATTTGCCGATATGGTGTCACCAACGAAATTGTCTTACCCAAAAAGAATTTGAAGAGGTAATCATTTTTTGATGTTTCCAGCCCTTAGGCTTGGTGAGTTCTGAACAATAGTCATGTTTCAGATTCCTCATATTATTTAGAAGCTTCCAGAGTAATATGCGAAACTCCTTTTATGAAAGTGTTATTAGTCCATTTATTTCAATAAAATTTTTGAAAAAGATCACAACCATGAACTTGAAAGAAATTAATCAGGAGTATAGCTCGAAGCAAATAAGCTAATCAAAGATAACCAAGGCAATAAATGAAAATTGGTTGGTGTATCCTAAAAGAATAATGTAAGCAAAGATAGCAAAAGCTATAAAAGAAAATTGATTAGGGTGTTTCTTTGAAAAGAATAAAGTAATCAAAAAATAGAAAATGGGTAAAATGGGAAACTAGGTGCCCCAGATATCGCAGTCTGAGCTTCTCTATTCTGATCTCTTGAGGACCATTTTAAACTCAATATGTGTTTAGGGGATCCTGAGTACTTTGCCGATGCCCCAAGGCATAACATACTTCCTCATTGCTAATTCAGACGTAGCAAGACTACTGTATGCCCCACTTTTATTCACAATTTGAGCCGCCCTTTTCGGGTTTTCAACTCAAAGCCCCTTTGGTCTCAAAGCGCCCTTTGCGGGTTTTCGCCTTGGCCTCTCCTTCTTCTTTTTGTTTTTGTTTTTGTTCTTTTTCCCTTTTTTCTCTTTTTTATTTTTTTCTTTTTTGTTTTTTGAACTCAAGGCACTCTTTGCGGGTTTTCACCTTGGCCTCTCCTTCTTCTTCTTTTTCTTCTTCTTCTTCTTCTTTTTTTTTTGACTCAAAGCGCCCTTTGCGGGTTTTCCCCTTGACCCTTTTCCCTTTCAGGTAAAATACTTCTTGTTGAAACCTGAATTCACCGGATTAGGCATGTCTTCTCCATTCATCTCGATTAATATCAGCGCTCCTCTAGAACAGGCCCTACATAAGTTCTTCCCAGTTTGGCATATGCTTTCCTCTAAAATCGTTTTGTAGAGGAAAAATCTTTTTCACCATCAAGTAATCTCATATCATCTGACTGTGATGGATAGCTTTTATCCTTTTCTTCAATTAGATTCAATTGGTAAAACTATTTCTATTCCAATGAGAAATGTATTGCCCCAGCAGAGGTCCTAGCCAATGTAGTGATAGCTTCTTATGCCAATCTTTACAAGTCTTAACCACCTTTCATTGTTATATGCTGCCTGATCTTTGGACAAACTGTAGATCTTGACTTTGTACAGTTATTTGAACGCGATCCTTTATGGCATTTGATCTTTTCCTTCATTTTTTTGTTTTTGTTTTTTTTTGTTTTTGTTTTTTTTTTGATGAATTTGATGACTTCGACCTTGTAACATTGGTACATGAAGCTACTTCCACTCTCTTAGTGAAGTAAACGATAACTATGCCGGTGAGTAGATATTGACGAAAAACTTTTGACAAGGTTGGCCCCATCACATCCATGCCCCACATATGGAAAATTTGTGAAGAACTGAATCTTGTCTTCTTTATTTTCGTATTTGCGGTATGACTGATGCAATCCCCTTCCATGGTGAATCAACAGTGCCCAATCCTTCTTGTTTAGCCTGCTTCTTATTAGCCAAGGCATGTCCTGATATAATTGTGTAAAAACATCTTTGAATTCTTGAAAACAACTCAATGATGTCTTGCCTTATTTTTGTGGTAAGCTAGGCTTCAGTCTTCCCCTTTCCTAGGCTCGCAATATCCATTGATCCTATGTAGAGTAAGGTCTGTTTTTTCATCTTGTTAAATCATTCTTAACAAGTCAGAAGATATGTCACAATCTCTGTCATATTCAAAATCCTGAGATCCCCTAGACTCATATCTTGTTCAAAAAGGGAGTCAGTAACAACGTTGCTCATGACATTGATATCCGGATACCTAGGTACGAAGACGAACAAATCCAAAGAATAAATGATTCTAAGGATGATTATTGATATGGTCATGAATAAAGAATGAAAGAATAAAAAATCAAAGAATGTACAGTTTAAAAATAGAAAGAATAAAAGAATATGTGCTCAAACAGATGCATTTTATTGAAATAAAATTTTGAACATAAGCCTATTTCACAAAAGAATTCTTGTTGCCTCTAGGCCTAAGACAACAAGCCTGTTTTGAACATTATTCTAGATTAGCCCTAAAAGTACAAAGATTTCTTCCACAGTCTTATTATTCAAAATTCCCAAGTACACAAAGGTTTGGAAACTTCGTTCTCTGATTCCCTCTTTGATTTCTTCAAGGAGCAGCAACTTTCTTGTCTTCTACCTCATTAAAGTGACCAGGTTTTGATGGATCATCGAACTTCACAACTCCTATTTTAATAAACCTTTCAATCAACTTTTTAAACGTATTGCAGTTCTCGATTGAGTGGCCCTTTATTCCCGCGTGGTACTCACATTGGGCCTTCTCGTTATACCATTTTGGGAAGGGAGGTTGCAACGGCCGCAGATAATATGGGGACACCATATGCGCATCAAATAAATTTTGATATAGCTCCTTATACGTCATCGGGATTGGTGTAAATTGAAGCTTTCCAGAATTTTGCTTTGGAAAAGCCTGATCGTTGGTAATTGCCGTTCTTGGTTGGTTCATTGTAATTGGCTCCGAGTGGCTCTTGTTAGATCTACCAGTTCTCTTTTCCTTCTTCCTTAAGGCCTTTGAGGTCCCTTCTCTTTCTCTTGTTTCTGCTAGAGCAACTGGTTTGGTTTGATCATTATTCAGGTCAAAAACTGAAACCACTGGAAACTTCAACACGGTCGAAGTATCCGTCTGTTCAATAATGACGGGTCTCCCATTCAGATGCGTGTCTGGTTGAATCGGGATACCCATTGGGGAATAAACGATGTCTTCCTCATCATCCTCACTATTGTCCACTGGGCTACTCCTTTTTTCAAGTCCTTTGGCTAGTAATTGAGTTAGCTGGCCTATCATATTCCTTTGGAATTCTCGCATTTCTTGTTGGATCTCGATCAATTGCCTCTGCATCTGTATTTGCATTTGCTCCATTCTTTCCAACCTTTGCTCCATATTTTCCAGGTTAACTGAAATATTTTTACCTATTAGGGTCTTTGTATATAAGTCTAATGCAAATGATGCAATGTAATGCAAATGCATGAATACAAAGAGGTATCGATTCTGATCAACTTCATTTTAGAAAACTTTATTAGAAAACAAATTCTTTTACATAAAACAGACTACTATATGCTTTCACCCTAAATCCTAAAGTTCTGACTTTCCTTCAAAGCCAACTCTTGACCATGATCTGACCGTAACTTATATTTCATGCTCAATGTATCAACCTGTGAGGCCAAAATCTGAAAATGATCAACTACCTTTCAATTCTGAACTATCGTTTCACTTATGAGGTAATCTTGATTCTTAACTCGATCATAAGAATGATGAAGCTCTTCTTTCCAATACTCCTCTCTTGTTTCAAGAAGCTTAATCAGAAGTTCACAACTGTGTAATGCTGATTCTAACTCTTCGATCCTACCCTTCATTTCCTCAATCTTGTTCAGACTTGATTTCAACTCGATTGCAGAATTACAATTTCGATGATAGTGAAGAGACTGTCCAAGTTTAGCATTGATATTCAGAAAAGTATTGATCATTCACCCTAGCCCGCGACATACTCAGAGAGATTCTTCTATTTCTATGACTCATAAAGATCAGAATTTTTCTAGACAAAGAAGGAATTGCGGAGCTCCAGGAACTTTAGATCGTTTCTGTTCAAACATTTTTCAACTCTAACCACAGGTGAAAAGCGTCTATTCTGGTTCGTCTCTTTGAATCTATCAAACGGGGTCAATACGAATTCCTTTCATTTCTCCACAACAAATCAAATCCCTTGCAATGTTGTTTGGACCACAATGAGGAGCCGAGAAGTTCACAACAACCCATCTTAGATGGCTTCACCAATTTCTGGTTGCTAAAATTCCAACGCCTATTCCTCGAAAAGAAATTTCCACCATTGCCCCTTCTTAACCTTGGTGCTGGCAGAATACGTCCATCCACTTGGGTGAAATTAGAGTTGATATCAACACCTCAAGATTTCAGCATTGGTTCAGCATCATAACTTTGACAAAGCACACATCCCTTCTTGAGGCATCTGCCCTAATTTTCCAATCAGATGAGCTCTTTGGGAGGTTGATCAACTACTGGACCAGGTTGAATTATCATGGAAATTGATACATCGATATTTAGTGAAAGGCCTCCTTGAGTGGCTCTGAAACTTGAATGGAAAACCCTATAGCCAATGACACCTCCTCCAATGTCTGTGAAGTTGTTCTAATTATCTTGAAAGATTGACAAACAAGTAAGCATCTCTGTTTCACAACATGTTATCTTAAAATAACATCCAGTACCCTCAATACTTCTTGAGAGTTTTTAGATTCCTGTCCGCGCCGAGCATTTTGAATTGCTTGCATGAGTATCCTCACAGCAAAGCTGATCTCCACTTTAAAGGTCTTTAACTGATAAGGTCGTTTAATTCTCTTCCTGTCTTTCCCATTTGAGTCATCATGGCCTTCAGGTCTTACATTCCCGTTGTTTCTGTTAAATGTAACATCCTCAAATACAATTGTAAACTCATGCTTTTTATTTGGAAGAACACCAACAATAAATAAACTTTTCTCCCCATCATAAGCAAAGTCTTTTCCTAGCCCATTCACTGCCATAGGTCTCTTGCACCCTCTCTATTGCTTTTCTTCCAACACGCTTGCGATCAACTGAGCAGTCATCTTCATATGAAAGAGAAACGTTGTAATGGTAGAAGTACCCATCTGCACTCCCCATACTCTCTTTGAAGTGATTGGTAAGTATAGTTACCCTTTAGCCTTTTAGTTCCGACACCATACTTTGCCATAGGGTGTCGTACAATCTTTTCCGTATCCGATTCTGCTTTGATCAGAACAACATCAGGGGTCACATGTCGCAGGGATTCTAACGTTGCCCCTTTTTTCTCTTGCTCTAATGAATCCATATCCTTCTTTCTCTAACTGCCTTTGACTATATACGAACGATTGCATTGTCTTCCACTTTATCAAGGAATCCATTCTCCATAACCAGCTTTCTAACTTAAAAACTGATCGTGAATCGACACCTCTTAAAATATGTAATGATATGCACAAAAGAATAAAATACAGCAAGTTAGTACCATGGAATATAAAGCAAGTAAAATAAATAAACCTATCTGGGTGCCCACTAGAGTTCGACATAGTCCTACCTAAGATGGGCTCTTAGGGTTCACTATATGTGTTTAGTTCTAAGGAAGGTACCCGAACCAGCAAATTCCTCGATCCTCACCCATTATAGGCTCATACGGACCGAGTTCAGTTCAGGGGAATACATTTCCCTATGGCTGCGCGGAGATGAAAATCTCACGAAGACATAGGTACGGATGTATCCCGAAAGCGTTTCACTATCCTGCACGGAGGTGAAAACCTCACGAAGGAGTAGCTTCTCGCTCCCACTTATTGGTATGACCACAACGGTCATGCAGTGCAATGCAGAGTAATATATTTAAGACCAAATGCAATAAAAGGATCATATTTTTAAAATCAGAATTTAAAATTTAAACAAAAAGACATGAAATTATCAATTTTACGGCCTGACTCTCTTAGTCCCCAGTGGAGTCGCCAAGCTGTCGAAACCATTTTAAAATCGAGTTTTGAAAAATAGGGATCGACTTTGAAAACAAAAACGGGAGTCGCCACCAATCCTTTTTTACTTAGGTGTGATTGGATCACCTTATAAAACGTTTTATTTCAAAACATTTTTTGGGTCCACAAAAACAAGAAAATGAGTTCGGGAGTCGGTTACGTATGAGGAAGGGTTAGCTCCCTCATAACGCCCAAAAATTGGTACCAAATTGATAAAGTCATGTCCAAATGTCGAAAATAAAGAATATTACGAAATATGATCCTTTTATTAGAAAGAAAACCTAGACTTACTTATTTCAAAGAAATAAAATACTTTACCCAATAAGTTAAGGTATAGCATGTCATTACTTTAAAAATTAAGCTTGTTTTTGTTTGAGGAAATTCCTACCTCGAGACACAAAATGTCGAACCTAATAAGTTAAGGCAAAACACTTTGAATTCCCAAGAATAGGTTTTTTATCTTGAAGTCGGTAAATCTCAAATTTCTTAAAAGATGAGATATGTAATACCTAAAGTTTCATGAGAAAAATCAAACCCAATAAGTTAGGGCAAAATTCTTCTCAAAATTCCCTAAATATCACACATCACTATATTTTGAAAAACCATTTGAATATAATATGTCGATTTAAAAGATGTTTTTATGAAAGCTATGGTTTAGATAGGATATTACAACATATATTGAAATAAATAACAAATTATGAATAATAAAAGAATAATATAAGTGACAATATAATCTACAAATCATACTAACAATGAATCAATAATAATACAAATATAATGAACTATACTAAACAATAATATACAATCTAAAGCAAATAAACATGTAATAGTAATAAATGAAAGAATAATTTATTTAAAAATAATAATACTTTTTATATAAAGTAACAAAAATTTAAGGTAAAAGGAACTTATAATAAATATATATAATTTAATAGTAATATATATATAAAATGATAGTAATAAAAATAAAGTATTAAAAAATGTATAAAACTACATAAATAATATAAATAAAATACGTTAGATAATATAGACAATTAAAATAAGGATTTTAGGAATATATGATATAACCTAGTATCATATAATGTATATAAAAAAATAATATATTAATAATACATAATAAAAAAATATTAAGTCATATAAAATAAATAATAATAATTAAATATATAATAGATTAGTACCTATAAAAATATATAACTTATACTATTAATAAATTAATACACAAATAATAAAAATATTTAATATAATAAAACATTTAATATAAAAAATAAAATTAAAAAAAGGAAATTTAGGAATAAATAAGGATAAGGAGTTAAAAAGGCAATTAAACAGATTAAAAGAATTAAATAAAAAATGTGCATTAAAACCTAGGGACTAATGTAGTAATTAAACCATTTTTACGAAACGGCGTCGTTCCGATTTTCATTTAAAACGGACAGAGGGATTAAATTGTAACCAGATGAACAGTTTAGGGCTAATTTAATAAAAATTAAAAATTTGAGTTAAACTAAATTGAAAACAATGAAATTCCAGAAGGACTAAAGGGATAAATTTCCCCTTTTAATAAAACGCGCGGACCCTGATCGGGTTTCCGGGTCAATGCGCGGACCCTGCTTAATCAAAACGGCGCCGTTTTATTTTGTTTATAAAAACCAACTTAAATAAAAAAAATCATTTCTGAATCAGTTTTAAAAAAAAAACTTCAAGAATTCTCTGGGGGATTATTCGTCTTCGCCTGGCGCTGGTCGTCGGACCTATGAGCTATCGCCTCCACGTGCGTCACGCGTCACCACGGGCGGTGGTCGAAGGCTAAATCTCTTCTTTTCAGGCCCGTCGCAAGGTAAACCTCTTCTTCTTTTCTCTTTTTCTTTAAACAGTGGTTATATGCGCAAGGATAAAAAATAAACATAAAATAAATGACAGAAATAAAAAAAATCACCTAAAAAAATTGCTTTTATTGATTTCTATTTTTCGATATTTCTCTGTGTATTCGTGTGTATATTTTCTCTGGATCTGTGTACTCTCCCTATTTTACATGTTTTGGATGGGTTTTTATAACCCAAAAAGTAAACTTAAAAAAAGAAATACAAATCTCTTTGCCATATTTTTGCTGTTGGTTTCCTTGCCTGTGCAGGTGGAAAAAGATAGTGGCGGTGATGGTGCGATTCGAGCGCTGATCATGGCACAATCGAGGGCTAGCGTGGGCGCGGTGCGTTGATTGCGGCGCGAGGCTAGAGATGCTGCTGGTACGATTTGCGGCGCCTAGGGTTTCAGAAAACCCTAGGCTCACTGATTTGGTTTAACATTTGGGCCTTTTGGGCCGTCTATGTTATTGGGTCTGGGTAGTTTGCTGATGGGTCTAGGAATTGGGCCACGGGTATTTGAGCAGTCTGCTGTTGGGTTAATCGGGTAATGGGTGTAAGTGAGCTTGGTGTCTGGGTTAAAGGTAATTTATTTTGGGCTTTGATTTTGGGCCAAAGGTTGTAAATGGACTATAATAAACATTCTGGACATTTATTATTATTTTTTATTAAACCCGGGCAAAATTAGGTACCTACAACAATCATGGGCTCAGTTTCGCTTTCTATTTTTACGTCCTCGTGTGAACCACCCATATAGATTCCCACTCATAACGAGGTAAAAATTTTCTTTGATTTTAGAAGTATTACATAGATTTAAAATAAAATTGTATGCTAAAAATTTATTTAATTAGGTGGAACCATCTGGCGAGTTATGTTGGAATACCTACCGCTCTTGAAGATATACGGCTTCTACTAGACCAACGGCCGGAAACGCAAGTAAGTATTAAATAAAATATATATACATAAAATAGTCGTTTCATATTTAGTATCTAGTATTATGTATATAACTAATATTTTTATCACGTTCATATAGTTTCAATGGACACCATACGAGGATTCGGCAATTCGGGCAGTAATTTTAAATGAATTCTTTCAAAATCTAAATATTTGGCATGTTAAGGTCCCATTGGTCAACTATGCTACTATCAAGATGCACCAGACAGATAGAGTGTTGCGGCAATTTGGATTCCGGCAACCAATTCTCGAGGCACCTGAGGTGCTCGATAAAGAGCACAAAATTGACGTACGGTAAACGAATATGAATTGGCAGGTATTCTTCTCAGAATATATCGAAATTTGGAAAACTTGGTATGATCATATACCTACTCGTGAACCGATCATCGTCCCAGAGTTAGCGTGTGCACCGGATTACATGCCATGGTTTAGGATCTATGGCAAGTCATATTTGCTGTCGGAAGAGAAGAGGCTTCAGCAAATCTGTGTCAAAAGGGAACGATGGGGCCCTTTAAATATAAGGAGAAGGGATGACGGCACGGGCCCATCAACAGTGCCTACACAATCACCGGGCCCAATGCCTAAATCGACGACACCCACAGCACAACCCCTTCAGATTATGCCAGGTGCGTATCCTAGCCCTTATATGTATCCTAACCCTTATATTTTTCATTTTTCCAGTCCAATGCCAGGTTGGAATGTATGGCCCGGTGCATCTCCTTTCCTGATAACTCTGACTCAACCAACGATATATAGGCCATCGTCGCCAGAGGGATCACACGAGGTACTATCGGTGAGCTCATCTCATTACCAATCCCCATCGCCTTATGGGATTCAATCACCTCAGCCGTGGGTGATGCAAACACCTCCACATTCTTTATTCTATCAAGGTGAGTCATCCTCCCAACACCCACAACCGGAGCAACCACAAACCCCGCCGGAAGCTGAACCAAGGAGGAATCCAGCGCGTAATCGTCGACTACCCCATGTGGCACTGATTTCGACCGACACATACATCAATTTTTTTAATATATTTGTAAAAACTGCTTTTATATTGTATCATTTAATAAAATAAAAGTTATTTTTAATATTTTAATAGTAAATTATTTTTATATTTTTAATAAAATAGAAGTTCTTTTGAATAAGGTGCAATATAAATAATGTAACATAGTTTTATTACAGCAATTATCAACTATTTCAGTTTGAACATGATCGAATTGTATGACCTAGGTTCCTACACCATCCACACAAATTCTATTGGTTTGTTCTTTCCTGAATATCCATATTATTGTGTATTCTACTCGAGCAAGGTCGACCTTGTAACATCCTGAATTTTTGGGCCTATGCGTTTAATGGGTGGATATGTTTAATGTGTTAATTTAAGTGTTAGGGGTCCAAATTGGGCTCAGGCTTAGGTAGAGGCCTTGATTAAAATTATCCGTTTGGGCATTATAGGGTTTAAAAGGTAGTATCCGTGTTTAAAATACCAAAGTGGGCTTGTGGCCTAATATTAGGAGGTGACGCCACACAAGGGAGTAAGGGGCCAAAATTTAAGTTTCATGGGGCCCAATTCTTTTAATTTAAGTTAGCTAATTTTCGGCATTTGGGTTAGGTGGAGTGGATGGCAACAAGGCTCAAAAATAGGAGGATTTATATGAATAGGATAATGTAGATATTATAGTTGATAATATGGAAGATAAAAGGAGAAAAGATAGGAGCTATCTGCAAGGCTAGGTGTTGGCCGAAATTCCATCACCTAGAGGAGTAAAGAAATCAGTTTCTTTATGGCAAAGGGGTGCCCAATTTTCCCTTTTTATTTGCTTAATTTTTAGTTATCAGGAAGGGCACTTTCGGTTTTTGATAGGAGTGCCGAAATTTCTATAAATAGGGGGGATATCTCATTGCTTCTGGCATTTAAACCCTAATTTCCTCTTCATTCTTTGTGCCAAAATTCTTAGTCTCTCCCTCTACAATTTCTTTTCTTTAATTTCTTCAAAAGCCGAAACCTCTCCCTTCACTCTCTTTTCCATTATTTTCCTCTTGTGCCGATTTCTCTAAAAAGCCAAAATCTCCATAGTTTTTCTCTATTCATCCCATTTGTGAGTTAGTTCTATTCTTCCGGCATTTAAATCTTTTTCTTTGGCATTGCCGAATCTTCTCTCTAGTGCCAGTCGAATCCTCTGTGTTAAGGTAAGTGTAGATTCTGTTAGTTTCTCACGTTTTATTTCGGTTTTTGAAAGGAAAAAGCCGAAAAGCTAATAGTTTAATGGTTCTATGTTGGGCGGCATTCCGGGATTTGAAGGAAACTTGGTCGTCTAGATCTAAAAGCCAAAAATCGTTAGTCTCCAATTTCGGGATTTTAAGGTAAGGAGATTTTCCCTAAACTTTTACTAGATTCGCTCATTGCATACAAGATCTTAACTTTATGATGAGGATTAACGATCATATATTGTGATAGTAGTTCTGACAAGGACTTGTGATGGAATTAAATATGGATCAGGCAAAGGAGAGAATCCCTAAGTTTAAGAAACGAGCGGTATCTGCCGTTCAAGATTGGCCACTTGGTTGTGGACCGGCTTCTGAACAACACCTTAGGCAGATAGTAATGGTGCTGGCTACGGATAGCGTCAATTTAGAGGGTCTCGTTCTAACAGTAATCAGGTGAGTAGATCCTTATCACATAAGTTTTATTTTGTATTATACTTGTTAGGGGCTGAAAAGCCAGAAAATGAGGCTGTATGAACAGTCGTGTGTAGATCCTTCTCACATAAGTTTTATTTTGTATTGTACCTGTTAGGGGCTGAAAAGCCAGAAAATGAGGCTGTATGAACAGTCGTGTGTAGATCTCTAACACACTAATAATCTATATGAATATATGTATGTTTATGTTATGGGCTAAAAAGCCGGAAAGTGGCTGTGTAGACAGTCGAATGAAACCCAAAAAGGGTTAGGTAAGGAATGCCAGGTACGTAATCATAGAACTTCTCTATGTGTATCGATGTATGCGAAAGACTGTAATCTCTTAGGTAGTATATTGTTTGCTTTTGCATGAATGTATGCATGGGATGGATTTGATATGAAAAGGGGAAGAGCATGATTGGTCACATGGTGATCGGTGGTAGAAAACCCACCTAATGAAATGTTAGATCACATGGTGATCGGTGGTAGAAAACCCACCTAATGAAATGTTAGATCACATGGTGATCGGTGGTAGAAAACCCACGAAATGAAATGTTAGGTCACTTGGTGATCGGTAGTAGAAAACCCACGTTAAAATTTCTAATTGATAAGGAGTAGGCAGTATGACTGTCGATATGGTGTGTAGCGCTTGGTGGGTTGATTGTAGAAATCCCCAAGGTGTGATGGTTGGTACGGGTTGGTGTGTAGAGGATGGAATTCTAGGATGGGTTGGGCTTTGCATCATTTATTATCTGTCATGTGATTATGATTTTTGCCATTGTCTATGGGCCAGGGCCCATAATGTGTTTGTAGGCCCAAGCCTTTTATGTGTTTTCGGGATTTACACACTGAGTCTTAGTGACTCACCCTATTATTTTTCCCTAACTTTTCAGATGAGCAGTAGATCGTGGACATGGGAGCCGAGACGGGCTCGAGGGGCCATCCAGTCTTTTTATTTTCATAGATTATTTTCGGTTTTCCTTTAAGTTTTATTTTGGGAATATTTAGGTAATAAGGCCCCATATTTTATATTCGCCTAAGTAGTTTTTTTAATATTTGTAACTTATTTATTCAAATATTGCCTAATAACTATGATTTTCTAAAACCAACTTAGCAAAAGATTTTAACGTTCAACCCGTAGCATACCAGATCTGGTCGAAACGTATGGGCCGGGTTTGTGATGTTACAGACCTTTTGGTTTGCGACGCAATTCTCTATCCGGTAACAACTTAAACGGAGCAAGCGATATAGACGGTCACTTCCGTTCATCTGGGACCGATGGAAATACGTGTCTCCACACATTATACATGTATTCTATTTTGTACACTTCGTCGACATATCTCATGGGATCCAAACGGAGATTCTGACAAGCTGCAATTGCATGAGCCCATGGATAACGAAATGTGTCAAACGTCCCACAATCTCAAGTCCTATTTATTAGGTTTACACGATATTTCCCACCGAATAATACATTGGCTCGGTCTATCAAACTTCGTCACACGAAACCATAGGTTGTCACGATCGTGACACACTATGTCCATTGTATTGGCCCGCGCATTTGCCTTGTTAATTTCTTGCAATACCTTCCGGAACCATACATGGCCTCCCTACATTTGGCCTTTATAACTTGATGCTCCTTTTGGAAATAGTGCCGCCAAACAAAAATATGTCTCTCGCACAACCGTGGTTATCGGCAAATGACGCGTTCTTTTTAGAACATAATTTATGCATTCAACCAGGTTTGTGGTCATATGACCATATCGTAGGCCACCATCGTTTGCTTGTGTCTACTATTTGAAAGGAATGTTACAGAGGTAGTCTGCGCCTTAATCGTTAACTAAACGTAAAATCCCCAATATCTCATGAAAACGGTCTTTATTGATCTCGTACCCTGCTAATATAAGTTGATAGCAAAAATTACATATCACTATTTCTATAACATCCTGAAAAGGGCCTATGCATTTTCAGTTAAATTGTACGAAATGTCAAGTCTCAAGTACTATGAATAAATTTTTGATATTTTTGGAAACCTAGAAATGGAAATGGAAATGAACATTTTTGGAAACTTGAACATTTTGGAAACTTGAACATTTTGGAAACCTGAACATTTTTGGAAATGATTCAAAAATGGAAAGTAAACATTTCTGGAAACTTGGAAATGTAAGAAAAATGGCAAGTTACAGAGCCGATCGAAAATTTTAGGAAACTTAGAAATGATGCCGAAATGTCAAATTTTAAAGTTCAAAATAGGAAATAAGGGCTAGAGGGCCTTAAAAGAAAAAGATGGAGAAGTTTGACACACAAACAGGCTTGGAAAAGTGGCCTGAAGATGCCACTTAAGGCCTAAGGAGATGGCGTCACATGCAGGGAAATAGGCCTGAGTTCGAGTCACTTGAGAAGTAAATAAATAAGTTTTATTTTTGCTTCCAGAAGGCTGAGGTGGACGGCATGGGTTTCTAGAAAAGGAAGAGTTTTATTTGCATAAATATGTGAATAATAAGTGATAAATAAAGGATTTTCTTTTAAGAAAATTGAGGAGATAATTGATGGATTAAAGGCTTTTATCTTTTAAATAAAAGAGATAATATTATCAAAAAGAGGAGTGGTGGCCAAGTAAGGGACTCCTAGGCTGATAACTTTGGCTATAAAAGGGGGGCAGGAGGGCTACTCATTCACTTTTGCTTCCTCTTTGCCGAAATTTTCCTAGCTCTCTCCCCCTCTCTGCCGAATTTTTCTTTAAGCAAGATCCATCTTATTTTCTTCTATTTTCTTCTTTGTTTCTACTGTCAAAGCCGAATCTCTGTTGATTCTAAGTAAAGGAGCAATCAACTACAACATCAAAAGGGTTTCTACAACTGTCAAATACAAGGATCAAGGATCTAAGGTAAGATAAATTTATTTGATTAAGGGTTATGATGTATATGTTAGATTAGATCTAACATGAAGATTTCGACAGACATATAGGGCAAGGAATCCTCTTCAGATTTGGAATTTGTATGGTAAGTGATATTCGGCCAAGGCTTAATTTTGGTATTTAGAATTATTTTCCATTGTTTCAAAAGCCGGAAACTGACATGGTTACATGTCTAGTGATAGCCGATTTCAAGGAAAAAGAATACTAGCAAATTTTTGGGACTTGATCATCCAATTCGGCAACAAGGTAAGTAATACAAATCCTACTAGGATTTGGTTTTTAAGCCAAATAGGTTTGTTAATATGTTTTATTGAATGGCCGAATATAGGAGTCAAAGATCTAGATCGGTAGATCGTTCTTCAGGATTTCAAGGAATCTAATAAGCGAATCAGGTGTGTACTCACATTAATTTTCGATATATCATATGGCAATTATTTTTAATATATGAATATGCATAAGAATGTGAATGTGGCTAAGTACCACAAATGTGGTAAGAGTACCCAGGTACGTTTCCTACTTTCGATAGGACTACGAATATGTTATATTTTAACATGTGAATAATAAGAAATTAAGTATGTTATGCATGATATAAATTTATGGGGCATACGGGATCTATATGAAAGGGGAAGAAGGTGTTGACTTCGGTCTCACCAACGGAATATGGTGACTACGGTCACAAAATTTGAATATGGTAACTCCGGTTACATTATCTGAATTTGGTAACTTCGGTTACATTACTTGAATATGGTGTCTAATGACACAAATTATATGGGCGATGAGCACGTCGACTGCAGCGACTGCCTTCGATGGTGTGTAGCGGATGGAGGGTTGACTTAGTAGTCCCCACGGTGTGACTGGCAGGTACGGGTGGTGTGTAGCGGATGGACCATTAGGCTTGGGTTTGGGTTGCATCATTTATTTTATATGAATATGAATTTGATACGAACTTGTATGCCTGATTGTTGAATGTTAATGTTATGTACACATTGAGTCTGTTGACTCACCCCGTTGTGGGAACTATTTTCAGGTGATGAACAGTGACGGACCGGGACGGTAGACCTTGAGGTGGCCATGCTCAATTTGAAGATTTTATTTAATTTGGACATTATTTCTTTTTAGTACATTTAATTTTATTATTGGGTTTTACTTGATGTAATAAGGCCATAAGGCCCAGTGGATTTTATTTATTTTTGCTTTACTTTTAATTATTATGTTACGAACTATGTTGATTAAAGTTAAGTAAGAATGATTTCTTTAAAAATAAACCCTAAAAAATTATTTTGTCACCTTAATAAAATTGGATATTTAAATTAATTAAATGGGTTTCCCAACCTAAGCCCAATCCAAAACAATATTTCCTAAAGTTTTACAAATTTTCTCTATGTAACAAAGAATTTGAAAACCGGTTTACTTAAGGAACATACCAGATCCGGTCCAGGCTCGTGGGCCGGGTGTGGGGTGTTTCAATTTCATTTAGAATAAATTGAATATTACAAATGAAATTATATTTATAGAGATTAAATACCCATGTTGGTCACTTGCCTTCATTCAGTGGTAGACCGATATTGCCCGTAGTAGTTGGACGTAACGTGCTTTGGACAATACCGATAGTGTGTACGCTATAGGCTTCCCTGTCACTCAATTGCTGCTAGTATTCCAGTGTCCCGATTTGATATAACGTAGATATCAGGTTAGGGGCATACATGCCTCCTTAACCTAAAAATAAAAAAATCCCAGTCATCACCCGACTCCCTTAGTGTTATTGCAAACGGAATTGGAAGGATTCTCCCACCACCATCCTGTGCCACAGCTAGCAATGGCCGATGGCTATATCAACCATACATAAAGGTACCGTCAATTTGTACCAATGGCTTGCAGTACACAAATGTGTCCCAGCATTGCTTAAAACTCCAGAACAAAAGCTTGAACACTTGGTATCCACGGAGCAATCGGTCGTTCTAGTACGCAGGGTCCATTTCAAGGTCTGTTATGTAACCTAGGACGTAGCTCTCTAGCACCTGACACCACTACCACACCTCATTATATGAAGCACCCCACCCACTATGTATCTTTTCCAACACCTTTTGCTTAGCTATCCAAGCCTTGCGGTAAGCGGGCGTGTACCTCAATTGGCTACGAATATTGACAATTAAGACTGACACAGAAGTCTTAGGACCCGCCTTAAAGATCGATAATATTAAGCTAGCTATCATACCTGAATCCATCTTGGGATGATTTTGTGAAACATCTGTCAACGAAGTACGTTAAATAATGCAACATTGAGTAATAACATTATTATTTAAAAACTCTAAACACCCAGTGATACTGTACTGGCAACATAGGTATGTGGACCTTTATAATTTTTTATCTCCCACAGGCCTGTCTTTTTCCTAAAAAAAGCCATGATTTTCCATGAACATATACCGTCTTGCACTGCACACTTGGCCTCTAACTTATTGGATTTGGATTTACCCAGGTTGTAGTTAACCCCGTGATTGATGCTATGTTGTTTCAATGCACCAAGAAAACTATCCTTACTAGAAAACTCCTTCCAACTTCCAAATCACCTGAATCCAATGACGAACCTATACAGTCACGCCTTCTGTGTGGTAGATATGGAAACTCCAACGCATCATCTGCCTATATATCAACATTATGCATGTGGGCTAGAGACGAGTACGCCCTGAATTGCAGATCTTCTTCTTTATTTGGATCCACTTCAACATCTTCAGGTTCAGATGGAATAGGCTCCGATTCAAAAAATAATATTCTGCACCATCGGGGCCAGGTTCTCGAGCTGGATCCACATTGGACTCATAATCCAACCCACCATCATCTGCAACGTACGAGATCCCCTCACCGGTGGACGTCGTAGGGAGTACATCATCACTTATTGTGGATGTTTCGTAACGTCCCGAATCAGATGTGGATTGCCAACCACTAGAAGTTGATGTCATTCCCCAATACGTATTTCCAGTATCAAACATCGACCCACCGATGTGCATGTCCTATCTACTAACCAAGTATCGTGTAAGAGTTATGTATTTTATACTGCCACCAAACACGGGTGCTTCTGTGTTCTGCTCCCACTAATGGAGTGTCGAGTAGGGGCCGTGTCTTCCTCTAAAATAGCAGTAGATGTTGAAGTCACAAATGTTTCATTTGGTAATGAAAATTGTACATATAACTCAAGATAGGGTGATATACTAACAAGATGAGTCTGCACCACTGCCTCAAACCTATGACCACTTTTGATATCAAATGAGTCATATGTCACGGGATCAATCAAAGCACAAAATCTACACTTAATAGAAGAAACCCTTATTGGCGTCGTTCTGAAGATTTTGCGCCTAATTCTTTTACGAAACCCTGTCAAATCTATAGTCTAGTTAAAAACCATTTACATTGTGTTCTCCGATAAAAAAACAACGCCATTCTTGGTGTCACAAACCTCACCATCATAGTAAATAACAACACTAATATGTTTACTCATCTTCAATTTCTATTCTACTTAGCCTATCTAATTTTTTTTGTTGTAACTTATGCAACTTAAGAATGAAATTTGGCTCATTTATATCCTTAGGCCAAACATGAACTACTGTAGAAAAAGAGCGTCCACGTGAGAGTTTTTTCAATAATTTTGCTGACAGTGCTTCCTGCTTGAAGTGTTTTTGACACTATTTGTTAAAAATGTCTCCTCAAAATTATTTTTTCAGGAACTACTGTAGAAAAAGAGTGTCCACATGGGAGCTTTTTTCATCAATTTTGCTGACAGTGCATCCTGCTTGAAGCGTTTTTGACACTATTTGTTAACAAACATCTTCTCAAAATTATTTTTTCAGGAACTACTGTAGAAAAAGAGCGTCCACGTGGGAGCTTTTTTCATCAAATTTGCTAATAGTGCATCCTGCTTGAAGCGTTTTTGACACTATTTGTTCAGAACCATCTTTTCAAAATTATTTTTTCAGGAACTACTGTAGAAAAAGAGTGTCCACGTAGGAGCTTTTTTAAGTAATTTTGTTGACAGTGCATCCTACTTGAAGCATTTTTGACACTATTTGTTCAGAACCATTTTCTCAAAATTATTTTTTCAGGAACTACTGTAGAAAAAAACCAAAATCCTTATTGTCAATATAATTTTCCCTAAACCTAAACACAATATTATTTTTAAAAAACTAAACCCAAATTTATTTAATTTATTTAAAATGCCTAAACTCTAATTTAATTAATTTTTAAAAAAGAACACTAAATCTTGATTTATTTTTAAAGATTCTTAAAACTTAGAACCCTAAATTATTTTAACAAAACCCTAACCCTAAAAACCTTAAACCAAAAAACCCCAGGGACTAAACATGCAAAAAGCCCTAACCTAGAAAAAACAAGGAGCAAAACGCGCCCTTGGGGGAGCGATTTTTCCACGTCAGCAAAGCGAGTCCACGTTAGCGCGTTTTGTCTAACATGGAAAAATCACTCCCCCAAGGGCGCGTTTTACTAAAATTTCACTCTAAAATACTCCTACGTGGACGCGTTTTGCCAAAATCGGCCCTTTCTGGTAAATAATGCAGAAATTGGCCCATTTTCATAAATATACTTGGAAATGGGCCTTTATAGGTAAATTAGTCGATGATATTTTAGACATATTATAATCAATTTATGGAAACCAATCTGTGGCTATTGACGATAGGATTGGATTCGAGTGAATCAAGGCAACTCTTTTTATGTGAATATTTTATCGGGATTGTGCTGTTGATTTTATGTGATCATATCTTCGACATATTCTGCTTTAAATTTTTATATTATAATAGTTATTTTCAATGAGTCGCATTTTATTCAATTAGATTCTTTGCTAGCAAGCCAAAATTGATATGTTATGAGGTTTGTCTAGGTTATGTAATAGAGCATATTGAGATCACTTGTATTCGTTCATTGTGGAAATATTTTGTGTGAGACTGCAATATGATTTGCAAACATTGAGTGTTTACTGCCCAAGTTCTTAATGGAAGGATTTGGAGTGTGATTCACTTGTTTTATTGTGGATTAAATATAGTGGAATTACTCATCGAGCTAAGCTTCGTAAATATAGGGAAACCAAACCATGTAAACAAATATCGGTGTTCTTTGTGTTTTTGTTTGCACAATTTTTGTAGTGTTCAGTCGTAATGGCCATTACAGTCAAGCACTTCCATTAAATGTTTTGTTATTCAGTAAACATCAACTATAGGTAACAAAGCTTCACACTTAATGTATCTATTGTGATTCATGGTGTTGTTGTTTGCTAACAATGGAAGTGATATGAGCGGCGCAACCCAATTCAAGGTCCATGACGGAGATGGTCTTAGTTTCCCTCAAGACCCAATCACGATGTAACAACCCCATTTTCAATGGTATCGAAAAATGCGGTTCCCCATTTTCATAAATGGATTCAGTAAATATTAAATATGAATATTTACGAGATTAGTATAAAATTTTATTAATGATTGGCTCATTAATTTTTTCTATTAGTTACTTAATTAAGCTATAGGGACTAAATTATATAAGTCCAATTGCTATAGGTTTTTAATTGGCCAAACACTTAGGGATTTAAATTGCAATTAGCCAAAAGTCTAAAATGGTAATTGAACATTTTATAATATGTGATAGTGGATGAGGATGGGTTATGCACTAAATGTTATAGTAATTAATTAAGTTAATAAAAAGGTTAATTAAATCCTAATTAAACTATATATACTAAGTTAGCGGGAAAACTTAAACAACCATTCTTTCATCTTCTTCATCTTGCCGAAATTGAAAGGAAGAAAACCATCGGAATCTTGTTAGCATTTGATCACAATTTATAGGTAAATCTTAGTCCTTTTCTTGTATTTTTTTTTATGTTTTTGAGGTCATGAGAGCTTGGTTTAGCTAGCTCATGTACCAATTTGTAACACTATTAAAGTTTCTAAAAGTTGTCACTGTTGATTTCTTGAAGAAGTTGTGAGAAATTGATAGATTTTAAGCTTAGATTATAAAAAAGGACTAAATTGTAATATTTAATTGTTTATTGTACACTTAGGGACTAAAGTGAATAAAATGTAACTTTGTTTGTAAAATTTTAGTATAAATAGAAAATAGAGGGTCCTTAATGAATGTATTTGAGGTCGATTTTTAAACCAAGGCTAAAAATTGAAAGTTATGGCTATTTTGATTTTAGGGACTAAATTGAACAAAATGTAAAATTATAGGCTATCAAAAAATGGAATTATAATAGTTCATTCATGTCATGGCATAATGCGAAAATGTTTGGTATTGATGGATTGTACAAAATAACTGTTTAGCTTAAGATCTAGACCAAAGTAGAGTTAATTGATGAAAAGCTAAAATTGTCTATTAGTCCCTAAAGAATCAACTTGTTGACATTTTGATTAGGTAAGTTCATATGGCATATATTTACTTAGATTTTTGTGTATTTGATTTTTATTTATATATGTGTTTGGTTGTGAATTGGTATGAAAGGCAAGAATTGGACTAAATTGAAAAGTGATGTTTATATGAGAAAAATATGCATGTGTGAACTTAGTAAAGGTTAGGATACGATTAACATGCCAATAGGGTCTTGTGCATGATTGTACAGTATTGGTTACAGATGTTACGAAGGTATAGTATTTGTTGTGGATTCTCAAATATGTGACACAAGTTTAGCTTCGACAAGTAGTCTGATGTGTCATTATAAAGGTTTAGCCCAGATAAGTAACCTGATATATTTCTATTCAACTCGGACAAGTAGCTGGTGTGGTTTAGATACTTGTGTATTCAAGTCCATTTACTAGGGTTCATCGGGTGGAACAATTTATATGAAAAGAGAAATTGAAATGAGATGAAATGATCTGATGTTCAAAAGGAAAAATATTGAATGAATTGATTATAATACCTTTGATATGTATGTGATTATATTATCTTTGGATTGAATGAGTTTTGATATTAGTAATCTAAAATGACATAGAATGGCCTGTTAAAAAATTGTGGCATCATATGATTTGATTATAAGTTAATGCTCACCTTGTTGATGTTTTCATTTGCCATGTCGAGCCAAGTTAACACCCCAAACCCGGTCTATGCGTTTAGACGAGATTTGGTTTGTCACACCAAACATACATTCGTTTATTCTCGAGTGATTAAAGTAAAATTTGCTACAAAACTTTTTGAAAATAGAGTTTAATAAAATTTAATTCGAGGATTTGAAGTTTGTGACTTAAGAAAATACTTATTTGAAAACTTATCATTGAAATATAAAAGTCAAAATCTTAAGATAGTTTCAAAGAGACTTTGAAAGAATTTAAAATAATTAAAGTGTCCAAAAATTTTTATAAAACCAATATTTTAAAGAAAACTTAATATATCTAAGATAAAACCATATTAAGTATTTGATATAAAATCAAATCCATCCACACAATAAAATCCATAAAAACATAAACTAAAGGCCTTATTACATCAAACCCAAAATAGTAATTTAAAATAAAGTTCATAGTTTAAAAAAAAACCATGCTTGTAGTATGGCCTCCACCAAGTCATCTCCGGCCCAAGTCCATGTCAATTTCCATTACCTGAAAAGGTTGATAAAATTGGGTGAGTTACAAAGAACTCAGTGTGCAACCCACTTACCACCATAATTGGGCCAGATCGTCAAGATATTATGCTGGGCTTGAGCCCAATTACAGAATTCAACAATATATCATAAAATGAAATAAAATAATTTAAAAATAATGCATGTAAAATGAATTTCCCAAACCAAACCTAATATCCATCCGCTAACACCCCCGTACCATCCAACACACCTGTGGGGATCAAGTCAACCCACCCCGCCAAACACACCAAACATAGGCTTTAAGCCTTTAAATAATTTTGTAGTGCACTACCGAACTAGATTGTGACATTGTCACCGAACTAGAGGCATTATGCCAAATTTGTGGCAGGGCCACCGAACTAGAGGCATTGAGCCAAATTTTGTGGCAGGGCCACCGAACTAGAGGCATTGAGCCATATTTGTGGCAGAGCCACCAAACTAGATTTTGGCAACTGGCCATTCTTCTCTTCATATACCCCACCCCATGCAATCATGCGTGTATAACAAAATATAGTCATATAACAATTTTTCAATTAATCCATAACATCGGTGGGTTTATCATTAAACATTTCATTTGGCCCATAAAAATAATTTAGCAACTAGCCCATTTAGCAATTTAGTGAACTTTGGCCCATATATCGAACTAGAGTATTTTGGCCCAATTTATCGAACTAGAGTATTTTGGCCGAATTTATCGAACTAGAGTATTTTGGCCCAATTTATCGAACTAGAGTATTTTGGCCCAATTTATCGAACTAGAGTATTTTTCGCAATTTTTCCAACTTTAACCGTTTTCATGCATTTACTCAAAAATATTAATATCACAAAATTTTCGATTTTACCCTTTTTTTTTACGGTTTTATCACGTTACTTACGATTTGATATCTAACCCGAATATGAGTGTGAAGTTACACACCTGGTTATGGAGAGAACTAAACTTTCCCGCTCTTCAACACCTATTCATATCATGATAATTAGAACATTATAATCTAATAAAACCGATCTAAACATAACGATTTAGAATTTTACCCTCGGATTTTCGTAATATTTCTACTTGCGATTTCTCCCCGATCGATGGTTCGCTAACCGAATCGAACCCACGAACGAATAATGGTTCGGGAGTACGAACGACTTCGAACAGTTGATTTTCCTCGGTTGAACGTCCGCAACCCGGTGGAAAATCCCGGATTATATTTAGGGGGAATAATAGAACCTCCCCTCTTTCGAAGACTAAACACCGCCCTTTTCTTCCCTATCTTGATTGTCTTCAAAGACAAAGATTGTTAGCACATCCTAATCATATATATATATCGATTATGGCTAAAGGTTTTGAGAACGAGATTTCCTTACCACAAATATTCTTGTTCCACAAGGGAAATCGATCCAAGCGTTCTATGTCACACACGACCTCTTGATTTCCAACCTTCCGTTATCGTACTAAGTATAACAAAAATAAACGTTAATAGAATGAACGTTTATTTTGATCTAATAAAGCCTTCAAACCACCATCAATATTCGGCCATAACTACTTTTAACTAATCGAAACTAAAAAGAATTCTTACCCTTTTATCCACGATTTGAAAAGAAAGGATTGTAAACGATGCTTTATGAGTGATGGAGATTTTGGCTATGTATGATCAAAGAAAAGAAAGAAAGATTCGGCTATGGGCACTCTAGCATTCGGCCATGAGAGTGTAATTGGAGAAAATTTCGATTGAAAAGAAATAAAAGAAAGAGATGAAAGATGGAAGAAAAGTTGATGATGATGTTTCGGTTTTCAAAGAGAAGAAAAGAAAAAGATGGGTTTAGAAGCTAGGTACAATCGGCAACGGTAAAAAGAAAAGAAAAAGAATGGCTTTTGGTATAGGTGATTTCGACACTCAAAGAAAAAGGCAAACAAAGAGTACCAATTGATGTGCAAAAATGACCAAATGGTCAAAATAATCAAGGCTTACCAAGGAGCAAATTCGGCCAAAGGAAAAGTTGAGAAGAGGAATGCAAAATTTTGCACAAAGTTGCTAGGAATGACCAAAAAGAAACTTCAAATCCTAGCCAAACTATCACCAAAAATTCGGCTCCCCTTTTAGTCCATTTTGCCGTCCCTATGCATGGTCAAATGGCCATGATATTGTTTCCATAAAAATTTCCTTGATACTTGCCTCATATCTTCATATCTTTCTTTAATTTATTGATTCCCTTCCTTAAGTTAACAATTTCCTTATTCCTTTGATATACTAACCAAAAATAACAAGTCAACACTTACCATATATGCTCTTGGCCGACATTTGCTATACATGTGCAGAAAAATTAAAAATAAAATTCACCTAGTTGCTAAACAAGGGATTCGAACCTTCTCCCTCATGCATTATCTCATGCGCCAACACCACTTTGCCATTAACTCAACTTATGCTTCATTTTGACACTTAAATTAACTTATGTGTCAATGCCACTTGCTCCACTTCAATAAATTTTCAAAACTAAAAATTATTCTATACCCAATAATTCAAATTCTTCTTTAGGGCTATATTAAACACGAAAATAAATAAGAAAAAATTTCACTTACTAGATTAATTACTCAAAGCACAGAATGAAACAATACTCGAATTTTTAGGGTGTTACAACTCTACCCTCCTTAAAGAAAATTTCATCCTCGAAATTTACCTGGTTGAAAAAGGTGAGGGTATTGTTGCCAAATTGCATCCTCAGGTTCCCACGTAGCTTCCTCCACTCCGTGGTTACGCCATAACACTTTGACCAACGGCACAGTCCTCTTTCTTAGTACCTTAACATCTCGGTCTAAGATTTCCACTGGTTCCTCCTCAAAAGACAAGTCTGACTTCAACTCCACTTCCTCTACCGGTACTATGTGCGAAGGATCCGATCTATAGCGCCTCAACATGGACACATGGAAAACATTATGAATTTGGCTCAATTCTAGAGGTAATTCGATCTGATAGGCCACTGGACCAACTCGCTTCACCACACGGTATGGTCCAATGTATCTAGGACTCAATTTGCCCTTCTTCCCAAATCTGAAAATCTTCTTCCAAGGTGAGACCTTCAAGAAAACTTGATCCCCCACAGCATACTCGATATCCTTACGCTTCAGATCCGCATACGACTTCTGTCTATCCGAAGCTTCTTTTAACCGTGCTCGAATAGTTTTCACTTTTTCTTCCGTTTCAGAAATCATCTCAGGTCCTAACATCTGTCGATCACCCAACTCAGTCCAACAGATAGGGGAACGACACCTACGACCATACAATGCCTCGTAGGGTGCCATCTGAATGCTTGACTGATAGCTGTTGTTATACGCAAATTCTGCCAACGGTAGAAAATCCTCCCAACTACCTTTGAAGTCGATTACACATCCTCTTAACATGTCTTCCAGGATTTGAATCACTCTCTCCGACTGACCATCTAACTGAGGATGAAAAGCCGTACTGAAATTAAGCTTTGTTCCCAGAGCTTCATGCAAAGCTTTCCAAAATCGAGATGTAAACCTAGGATACCTATCCGATATAATCGATACGGGTACCCCATGCAACCTCACGATTTCAGATATATACAGCTTCGCCAACTTCTGCAACGAGTAATCCGTACGAACTGGTAGAAAATGAGCAGTCTTCGTCAAACGATCAACAACTACCCAAACAGAATATTTTTTAGTAGGTGTTAATGGTAACCCACTAAAAAATCCATTGTTATCCGCTCCCATTTCCAAAGAGGAATCTTTACCGGTTGCAAAAGACCTGACGGCAATTGATGCTCCGCCTTCACTTGCTGACAAGTTAAACATTTTCCCACAAATTCTGAAATCTCACGTTTCAACCCTGGCCACCAATACTGTTCACGAAGATCCCGATACATCTTATTTCCTCCGGGGTGCATAGCATAAGGGCTACTATGCGCCTCCCTCAAAATCATTTGCCTCAGATCTGAGTCCTTAGGCATACAGACTCTTCCACGAAAGCACAACACACCTTCTGAATTTATACCAAAATCCTCTATTCCTCCATTTTCAACTTGTTGAATCAAGAGTCCCAACTTTTCATCTAATATTTGCTTTTCCTTAATATGCTCCAACCACAGAGGCTTCACTTGAAGTTCCGCTATCAAACTACCATCCTCATACAAACTCAAATGGGCAAACATAGCTCTCAAATCAGATACCACCTTACGACTTAATGCGTCCGCCACCACATTAGCCTTTCCAGGATGATACTCAATTGATAAATCATAGTCCTTTAACAGCTCCACCCATCTTCGTTGTCTCAAGTTTAATTCCTTCTGAGAGAGAAGATACTTAAGACTTTTGTGATCCGTATAGATGATAGACTTTTCACCATATAGGTAATGCCTCCAAATCTTTAAGGCAAACACCACTGCTGCTAACTCCAAATCATGAGTAGGGTAGTTTACTTCGTGCGGTCTCAACTGACGAGAAGCATAAGCTACCACTTTCCCACTTTGCATCAATACGCAACCTAAACCCGTATGTGACGCATCACAGTAAATTGTGAACTCCTTTCCAGCCTCAGGTTGAATCAATACCGGCGCTTCCGTTAAAATCTTCTTCAATTTATCGAAACTTTCTTGCTGCTTATCAGTCCATAAAAACGGTACTCCCTTTCGCAAAAGCTTAGTTAGGGGTGCAGCAATCAACGAAAACCCCTCAACAAAGCGTCTATAGTAACCAGCCAAACCCAAGAAACTCCGAATCTCAGCTACTGACTTTGGTGGTTTCCAATCCAAAACAGCTTCAATCTTCCGAGGATCCACCCTTATTCCTTCGGCTGATATCACATGACCCAAGAAAGTCACTTCTCTTAATCAAAATTCACATTTACTGAATTTGGCATACAATTGATTATCTCGAAGCAACCGCAATACAATTCGCAAATGCGAGTCATGCTCTTCTTCATTCCTTGAATAAACCAGAATGTCATCCATGAATACCACCACAAACCGGTCTAAATATGGTTGAAAAACCCGGTTCATCATATCCATAAATGCAGCTGGTGCATTAGTCAACCCAAACGGAATCACCAAAAACTCATAGTGTCCGTAACGGGTTCGGAACGCCGTCTTGTGAATATCCGCTTCTTTCACCTTAAGCTGGTGATAACCCGACCTTAAATCAATTTTGGAGAAAACAGAAGCTCCCTTCAATTGATCAAATAGGTCATCAATTCTCGGCAGAGGGTACCGATTCTTGATCGTCAGCTTATTCAATTGCCTGTAATCGATACACATACGTATCGGCCCATCCTTCTTCTTAACAAACAAAACCGGTGCTCCCCATGGAGACACACTCAGTCGAATAAAACCCCGATCTAGCAGTTCTTGAATTTGAGCTTTAAGCTCCGACAACTCCTTCGGTGCCATTCTATAAGGAGCAATGGACACTGGAGCAGTTCCGGGCAAAAGCTCAATACCAAATTCCACTTCCTGATCTGGAGGTACACCAGGAAGTTCTTCGGGAAAAACATCAGGGAACTCCTTCACCGTTCTCACATCTTCCACTGATAACTCTTTGGCATCTAAAGCACTAACAAATGCTAAAAATGCTCCGCACCCTTTTCGTACCAACTTCTCCGCCTTTAACGCAGAAATCACGTTTGCCAAGTAATTTCTCCGCTCGCCTATCATAACTATCTCCTTATCCTCCGCAGTTCTTATCGGCATCCGCTTTTCAGCACAATCCAATTGCGCTCGGTGCTTAGCCAACCAATCCACGCCCAAAATGATATCGAATTCGCCAAAAGGCAATTCCATCAAATTTGCCAGGAATGTTTCTCCTTGAATTTCTAAGGGTACGTCTCTAAATAGTTTATTAACCAATACCGACTGTCCTAAGGGACTAATTACCCTCATCTCACTATCGGAAATTTTAGATTCTAAATTCAAGTTCCCAGTTATGGTGCTAGCAACGTACAAATGGGTAGAACCAATATCAATCAAGGCAATAACGGGTACATCAGAAATGAAGAACGTACCAGTTATCACATCAGGTGCATTTCCATCCTCACGACGTCTGACTGCATACACCAATCCTGGCTGTCTTGCATCCGTGTTGCCTCTAGGACCATTGCCTCGACCCGCTGCACCTTGACCACTTCCAGCCCTATTACCACCACGACCTCTCGGTGGTTGCTGAGCTCCTCTTGCCGGTGGTGCATCAGTAGTACGAACTTCTTGAGTTGTATCCATACGTCGAGGGCAACTCCTATATTGATGATCCGTCGATCCACATTTATAGCAAGCACCCGTTTTCCTCCAACATTCTCCCGAATGCCTTTTTCCACATTCAGCACAGTCTCGACTCTGATTAACAGTTACAGGTGTTCTTCCTTGAGCTGGTTCCTCATTCCGAGACCTCTTCGGAAACCTTTTTGAAGAACCCGAATATTTCATATCTCTCTTGCTTCGAACTTGCTCCCGATTCTGTCGTTCCAAATTCTTAGCCTTTTCGGCTATCTTGGCCTTCTCCACTAGCGTGGCAAAAATTCTAACTTGTTGTGGGGCTAACAGAACCCGCAACTCATCTTTTAAACCATCCTCAAAGCGTACACAACGCTCATGATCCGTTTCCACTATCGTTCGAGCGTAGCGACTCAAACGTAAGAACTCAGCCTCATATGCTGCCACCGTCTTATTTCCTTGCACCAGGTTCAAGAATTCCTTCCTTCGGGCATCCACATAGCTTGTTCCTACATATTTCCCTTGAAAGGAAGCCTTGAAGAATTCCCAATTAACTAATGCAGCATCAGTGCCTTCTCGGACAGTAAGCTACCATTGGTATGCTTCGTCCCTTAACAAGGATACTGCTCCTCTTAATTTTTGTTCCACAGTACACTCAAGATCGTCCATAATTCGCTCCACTGCCTCAAGCCAATATTCAGCGACATTGGGAGCTACCCCAGAGACACCTCTGAAAACCTCAGCTCCACTTGATTTCAGTCGCTCCGATATCGACCCACGAGCTGTTGGCCCAGTTCTGGATCCAGCGACCCTTTCAATTACTCGCAGCATTGCTCATGTCACAGCATTATCTTCATCCATATGGTCATGTGATCCCGTCTCACTCTCGAGTGACGCAGGTGCATCCATTTCCGGCATATGACCCGGTGCTTCAGTTGCGCCCCTAACACCTCGTCCTCTACCACAGCCACGTCTACCGCGTCCACGACCACGTCCTCTAGTGCTCATAGCGACTAATTCGATTTAATCTGATTAAGAGTTTTATGAATCAGAATAATATTTCAGTTGTTTATTAACGATGTTTTATGATATGAAAGAGATAGAGTTGTTTTCGCAACCATATCCTATTGTCTCAATCTCTACGGTTTTCAACACCTAAAACTAAAAGTTCTAGAGTGTTTCTCACAATCATATCACAATGATAATAAACAATCGGTATACAGATACTTACTTGACTTGGCGCGGGATACTCATGGTGCCATACTACCTTTAAATTAAAAATCTAGAAATTTAAATTATTCTTCAAACAGAGTTCATTGTTGAACCCAAACCACAGCCGAGTTTTGAAACTAAGCTCTGATACCATTAAATGTAACACCCCAAACCCGGTCTATGCGTTTAGACGAGATTTGGTTTGTCACACCAAACATACATTCATTTATTCTCGAGTGATTAAAGTAAAATTTGCTACAAAACTTTTTGAAAATAGAGTTTAATAAAATTTAATTCGAGGATTTGAAATTTGTGACTTAAGAAAATACTTATTTGAAAACTTATCATTGAAATATAAAAGTCAAAATCTTAAGATAGTTTCAAAGAGACTTTGAAAGAATTTAAAATAATTAAAGTGTCCAAAAATTTTTATAAAACCAATATTTTAAAGAAAACTTAATATATCTAAGATAAAACCATATTAAGTATTTGATATAAAATCAAATCCATCCACACAATAAAATCCATAAAAACATAAACTAAAGGCCTTATTACATCAAACCCAAAATAGTAATTTAAAATAAAGTTCATAGTTTAAAAAAAACCATGCTTGTAGTATGGCCTCCACCAAGTCATCTCCGGCCCAAGTCCACGTCAATTTCCATTACCTGAAAAGGTTGATAAAATTGGGTGAGTTACAAAGAACTCAGTGTGCAACCCACTTACCACCATAATTGGGCCAGATCGTCAAGATATTATGCTGGGCTTGAGCCCAATTACAGAATTCAACAATATATCATAAAATGAAATAAAAGAATTTAAAAATAATGCATGTAAAATGAATTTCCCAAACCAAACCTAATATCCATCCGCTAACACCCCCGTACCATCCAACACACCTATGGGGATCAAGTCAACCCACCCCGCCAAACACACCAAACATAGGCTTTAAGCCTTTAAATAATTTTGTAGTGCACTACCGAACTAGATTGTGACATTGTCACCGAACTAGAGGCATTATGCCAAATTTGTGGCAGGGCCACCGAACTAGAGGCATTGAGCCAAATTTTGTGGCAGGGCCACCGAACTAGAGGCATTGAGCCATATTTGTGGCAGAGCCACCGAACTAGATTTTGGCAACTGGCCATTCTTCTCTTCATATACCCCACCCCATGCAATCATGCGTGTATAACAAAATATAGTCATATAACAATTTTTCAATTAATCCATAACATCGGTGGGTTTATCATTAAACATTTCATTTGGCCCATAAAAATAATTTAGCAACTAGCCCATTTAGCAGTTTAGTGAACTTTGACCCATATATCGAACTAGAGTATTTTGGCCCAATTTATCGAACTAGAGTATTTTGGCCCAATTTATCGAACTAGAGTATTTTGGCCCAATTTATCGAACTAGAGTATTTTGGCCCAATTTATCGAACTAGAGTATTTTTCGCAATTTTTCCAACTTTAACCGTTTTCATGCATTTACTCAAAAATATTAATATCACAAAATTTCCGATTTTACCCTTTTTTTTTACGGTTTTATCACGTTACTTACGATTTGATATCTAACCCGAATATGAGTGTGAAGTTACACACCTGGTTATGGAGAGAACTAAACTTTCCCGCTCTTCAACACCTATTCGTATCATGATAATTAGAACATTATAATCTAATAAAACCGATCTAAACATAACGATTTAGAATTTTACCCTCGGATTTTCGTAATATTTCTACTTGCGATTTCTCCCCGATCGATGGTTCGCTAACCGAATCAAACCCACGAACGAATAATGGTTCGGGAGTACGAACGACTTTGAACAGTTGATTTTCCTCGGTTGAGTCCGCAACCCGGTGGAAAATCCCGGATTCCCGAAATAGTCCTTTGCTTATATTTAGGGGGAATAACAGAACCTCCCCTCTTTCGAAGACTAAACACCGCCCTTTTCTTCCCTATCTTGATTGTCTTCAAAGACAAAGATCGTTAGCACATCCTAATCATATATATATATCGATTATGGCTAAAGGTTTTGAGAACGAGATTTCCTTACCACAAATATTCTTGTTCCACAAGGGAAATCGATCCAAGAGTTCTATGTCACACACGACCTCTTGATTTCCAACCTTCCGTTATCGTACTAAAGTATAACAAAAATAAACGTTAATAGAATGAACGTTTATTTTGATCTAATAAAGCCTTCAAACCACCATCAATATTTGGCCATAACTACTTTTAACTAATCGAAACTAAAAAGAATTCTTACCCTTTTATCCACGATTTGAAAAGAAAGGATTGTAAACGATGCTTTATGAGTGATGGAGATTTTGGCTATGTATGATCAAAGAAAAGAAAGAAAGATTCGGCTATGGGCACTCTAGCATTCGGCCATGATAGTGTAATTGGATCAGTTTGATGATAGTTTCTTCATATTTTCTGAATTGAATTATATGCCTAATTTATTGCCGATTATGGAGAATCTATCTAAACAGGTTTTTAAAAGGCCATTCACCCCATTTGTCTGTAGCAAGCCAAGTAAGGATATGAGTTCTAACGTGAAAAAATGACTCGACTTGAGGACAAGTCATTTTTAAGAAGGGGTAATGATGTGAGCACGGTTGGGAGCTCACCAAGCTCCATTAGCAAGCTCATCAAGCTGCCCGAGGTTCTAATGAGCCGAACTCAAGCTAAGCACCTCATAGGAGCTGTCTTAGCTACTTTCACTAAATTGAGGTTTGATACAGCGACCTTCGCTCATGAACTCAGCTTGAACCAGCTCCTCAAAGGTCCCATGCATCATTGGCCAGCCAAATTTAGCTCACCTTCAGCTCACCAAACTTCAATCAGCTTGGTTCAGCTCACTTGAGCTCAATCCAGCTCATTGAGCTCGATTTTAATTACTTTCAGCTCATTTACTTTAATCATTGAATAAAATAAGTATTTAAATTAAATTAGTTAATTTAGTTACAGCTCATAATTACATTTCAGCTTATTACATATTTTAATTAAGTTTTGTCCTAGTCGAATTTAATGTGTCTTGATTAGATTAAATTTGTCTTAGCTTAATTATGTTTTAATGAAAGTGTCTAGATTTTGTTTTGATTATGTTCAGCCGAATTTGGCTAGCTTAATTTTGGTTCATGCCTTTTTGTAGGTTGGCCGAATGCATGAAGGCGCATTTAAGCAAGGTCCATGCATGGTTGGTTCAATGTATGCGACGATGCATGCACGGCTCTCTTCAATGGATGTTGAGTTGATTGTTGGCTTCCCCAAGCACATATTCGGCTAAGAGTCACCAGCAAATTAAAGTCCCCAAGCTTAGCCGATTCTCTCCCCAAGGCAGCATCATGCCGTTCACATTTGGTGTTCACACCTGTGACCAATCGATTGGTAATGTTCACACACAAGAGACCTTTCAAGGCCAACCATTCACACATCAGTTGGCTGTTCAAAGACCATCTTTATTGCTCCTAACTATTCAGCCAAGAGGTGCCAATTCAATGAGCTAATTCATGGCATGGTCGAACCTAGACATGGCCATTGGCCTCCCTATGCATTCATCTTTTTCAAGTTCATTTGCTTAAGCATGAAGCTGTCCATTGGAGCTCCCATTCAACCGAATCTAGCCTTGGTGTTCAATGATTTATTCTAGAATATTTTAGAACATTCATGGCTGAATTTCTTAGCCATTAAGTTGACCATTTGGCTAGCCTTATGTTAGGCTATAAATAGTTTGTTATTTCATTTGTAAAAGGACTTTTGCCAAATTATTGAATGAAACTTTGTTTCTGTGAGGTTAACTTCCTCTCCAATTTCGTACGAGTCTCGAGTGACTTATCTAGCTTGCTAGTGGCGTCAACCCGAACTTGTTTTTGAACTTATCACCATTCATTTGGTGTGGCATTCACCTATCTTTCTACCGACCATCCCACCACCTTAAACAATATAAGAATTAGGATGACACTCATTATAGTGTTGAATCGTTCTTGTCGTTTAAGTTCGATTATCCATTCCAACCATTATCCAAAATTTACCTATCTTTATTTTCTTGTTAAACCGAACCTATCTTATTCACATATAACTTACCTTTAATTCTTTGTCAACTTCCGCTTTACTTAGCCAAAATACCCCTTCCCAACAACACGAACGACACTTCTCGTTGACGATCGGGCAACTTAAGTGACTCAACTCTACATCACCGAGCCGGATCACATCACATTGTTTGGTGCTAGGCAAACAAGTTTTGAGGAACTCGTGGTGTGTAGCAAATGGATGGGTAGGAACCTTTTTACATTGCATCATACTCATGACATACTCATTCGTTATTGAAATATGTCATGTATCGTATTGTAATGAAATTGTTGATTGTTTATATTGTTATTGACTTACACTGAGCTACTTTATGCTCACCCTATAGTCTTAACTTCTCATGTAATAATCGAGACTAGGATCGGACCCAGCATGCGGATATATCATGAAACTCATATTATTTTTACTTTAAATAATTTTTCTATAAATTTTTATGTGATTTTTGGACTGTAAAATCTTATTTTGGACTGTGATCTGTGGTTTTTGGATTTGAATTTTATGCATGCCTTATTCAACACATTGGAAATGGATTTGGATTTGGATTTTCTATAAGTTTTTATGCATTATGCATCCGTTGTTTTGTTTTTTTTTTTTGGTTGCATTAAAATATAACGAAATTTTACAAAATAAAGCAACAAACAATGGGTTTCTAAAAACGTCACTGTCAATAAAAACAATGAGACCTAAGAATAAACAACTTAATAAATGTATTTCCAAATAAACTCAAGTGCAACCGTTTTTTTCCAAAGTGAGTCAGAATAGTAGGGTTAATTAATTATTTCGGAGATTAATGTAGTCTTCACTATCTGGATATATCGTCTAGGTTGAGTTAGACGGTTACAAAATTAAAAGTTGTAAAAACTTAAATGTAGCAATTTCCAACATTCGAGACCGCAAATATCCCTTACGGACAGCAGCCAAGTTTAAATAACGAAAACCAAATTTTCCTTCATTTAAGACGGCAGTTCATAACATTTAAAACAAAGAGAACAAATAATGTTGAATTTCCAACATTCGAGACCGCAAATATCCCTTACGGACAGCAGCCAAGTTTAAATAACGTCAACCAAATTTTCCTTCATTTAACACAGCAGCTCATAACATTTAAAAGAATAGAATAAATAATGTTGAATTTCCAGCATACAATTCGACTGTAAC
Source organism: Gossypium australe (assembly GCA_005393395.2). Lineage (NCBI taxonomy): Eukaryota > Viridiplantae > Streptophyta > Magnoliopsida > Malvales > Malvaceae > Gossypium > Gossypium australe. The sequence goes on from CM016619.1 coordinate 12,902,628, forward strand.
CTATTACAAATGTTCAGTTTTGTACAGATGTAAATTATTCTTTGGACAACAACAAAACTTCAACATTACAAAACATTAAATCAGCTTTTAATAACATCACATTCAGACTGTTTTATTAGGCCCATCCGGACAGCTTAATTAACACCAATTTACAGCCCTTTGAACAATGAATTTAACACATTCTGTTGGGAACCAAATCTAATATTTAACAACTACTGCTATCTTTTATTTCAAACATGCAGCAGATTTTTCCACACATTACAGCACATTCAGATCAGCATTTACATGCTGGAACAACAAGTTTTCAAACTGCAGTTTTCGACAGTCATTTAAGCATTTAATTGTCAAATTTTTACTTCACTACTAACAGAAGAAACTTAGTAAGAATAACATAACATTTTAGCTACTAAACTCGATTTATCAACCCCTGTAACCATAACTTACCTGCATGCAAACATTAGAATTTAAACATGAGAATTTATAAAGTTTCCTTTGAAAAACTCACAAAAAATTCATCAAGTTGGTAGCTAACTAATCGACTCCATCCTTCCCTTTTCTACCGTTGTTATTTCCCCTTCTTTAGCTACACAATCAATTTTAATTTCAAAAAATAAGAACATCACAAAACACCTTACATGCAGAGGACAAATCCACCTAACAACCGCATGCATTGCATCAGAAGAAAATAAATTTTCGTTCACCCTCCCTTGACATTCAGCCAAGCTTAGCTTTTCTATTAACAAGAAAAACTCACTAAAATTTATTATGGCCAAGAAATTTAGGGAGTTCATCGTGGGTTGACAAGAAAATCTATGTATGTTCAGCAAGTAAACTATGGCCTCCACAACATTGCAATCGGACACCGAAAACAATTCCCCCCTCTTCGAAAGCCATGGAAATTTTTATGAAAGAAGAAAGAAAATTATCAGCCGTTATTATTATTATTATTCCTTCCCCTCTCTCCTAATTCACGGTCAGCACATGCACACACCTCAGCCATCATGATGTTTCCAAACATATGCAATCATTAAGGCCACCATCTCTCTATGTGTTTGGTTCAATTTCAATGAGGCATTATAATTCTATTCACTAACATTAGATGGCCGGTCATGAGGTCCAAAGATTTCCACTAACTATGCTTATGATACATAGTAAAATAAAAATCAAACCGAAATCCGTCTTGTTCCAAATTAAAAATTTAACTACTAAAAAACTTAAACAAGTTCAACAAGGACAGTTGGAAACTGCGTAGGTCAAAATTCACCTATCAACCACAATTTTGATTTTTTTTCCCGATTAATTTAGGTATGAACATACTTAATAACTTAATACTCAAATTTATGTGTTACAACTATGTATTATACATTTATTATATTATAATTTTAACACCATTTAAATTTATAAAAGAAAAACCATACTTAACCGTCCACCGTGTTTTGATATGGTATATTTATCATTCCAAACTTTAGTTTAATTATCTTATAAGTCTTTAAGAAATTTAAAATCTCAAGGAGTTAATTTTTGCAACTTTTATGATTTTGTCCTTATATCTTGATTAGTCGCTTATTCGGTAAAATTACCTATTTAGAATTCAATTCACCTATATAACAACTCCGTAAATGTTTAATAACAATATTTACAGGTACAGTTTACGGAAACGAGGTTCTGATACTTCACTTTCCGACACTACTGACCTTAGGATCAATACACTTGTACCTTAATTAATTATCCATTAAATAAAATCTTCTAAACCAAAATTCAATATAATTCAAAATAAACTCGTAAGTATTAAACAATAATATTTATGGACTCACTCATCAGAAATAGGGTTCCAAAACCACAACTTTCCAACACAACTGAAAATCGGGTTGTTACAATACAAATGTACATAAACTAAAATACTACATTTAAGGCATTAGATCCAACACATTTGTGGTATGTTTGAGTTGATTTTTGGGCACAGCTAGTAAACTTAAATATCTTGAATGTGTACAATTGAATTTTTCATTTGGGTTTTGTAGCTTTAGAATTTCAATGTCAAAGTCAGCCATGTCTTTTTGGAGATATTCTCAACTTTTTTTTCTTGTATTTGCTTGAAATTACTTCTTGATAGCCTTGTTGGAGTTATAGCTCTTTTTAGTGTTTTCATATTGTATTGTTGTAGCAAGATTTTTGAATATAGTGGATTTTTTGAGTGGCCTCTCAAGTCCCATAGTAAAATGTTTCCACATAAAAATTGTATGTGTCACATCCCCAAAGTGAGGGTTAGAAGAATCAAGATTTGCATGTTGAGTCAGTGGTCACAAGTGGACTTTTAAGTTTTTCCTTACATTTTGGAGACAAGAATGAGCTTGTTGGTTCAGTGGTAAGGCTTCAGCTTACCCTTCGATCCTGTGTTTGAATCCCTGCGTGAGCAATCAACAAATATTGTTGCTATTCTCTATTGTGCTAGCCACATGGTTGAATTTAGCTGAGTTTGAATTCTAGTTAATCTAATAGAGGTTTAGTTTGGGATTTAGTGGGACTCTTATTTTGGAAAATAATCCCCAAAAGCATCTCACATTTTCTTCACTTTCTCTTACGTCACTTTCTTTTTCCCACTCTTCCAATTTTTGTTTTTAGACTCTTTTTGCTACTGTATTTTTTTCCCACCATCTTCCTTGTTCTTTAATTCCTTTTCTTTTTTCCATGTTAATATACTTGAACTTCTAGTAATCTTGTGCTGTCTCTCTAGTCTCGTCTGTTCTTCAACATTTTCCCTCAACAAGGTTTTGAAATGGGTAAAGTGTAAGTGTTGTCTCTTTGAGTTTTAAATCGGTTTCTTTGATTCTTTTATATGGTTTCGACCAAAATCCTTATAGGTTTAGTGTGTATTTGCAATTGGGTTTAAGGTTTAGTGTAAGTGTTGTTGAATGACTGTGAAGGGTGTATTATTGTTTGGATATATTTATATATATTATACATATGTTTTAGTTCTGTTATTCGTGTAAGTTGCTAATATGACTTTGTTATACTAAACTTGGTATATAACAATGCTTGGATGTGTTAATCAGAATTTATGTATATTGTTGATTCCGCTAATTTGTGTTGGTTATGAGTATGTTTGTGGGTTATTGAAAACTGAATAAAAGGATGTTTGTTTTGATATATTCGTATGTATTAACTTATTTGCATTTGTATTGTGGTTTGGACATGGTTATGAAGAGAAGGAAGTTTGATTTGGCAGTTAAATTGCATTAACTTAATTTGGCAATAAATCTGCAACAATGTTGGCAGCTTGACTGCATAACATTCGAGTGGAATGTGATGACTTTAATATGTGTATTAGTTAGATAAGTCCACCATAACCCAAATTTGTGTGTAGCAGATGGAAGGGTCTACTGTACCCTAATTGGTTTGTGTTGGGTTGGCAGAGATGGTGTGTAGTGGTTGGATAGTTAGGATTTTAAGGCATAATACATTTGAATATGATTTGAATATCTATTTGCTGATAAAGTATTGTGATGCACTAATTTGATGTGATTTTTTATTATGATTGGAATATATGGTTGTTGTATGCTTGATCAACTGACTGACACTAAAATGTTTACTTTTGGTCTTCACTCACACTGAGATTCAAAGCTCACATCCTTAGTTTACCCTTTTCAGGTAACTCATGTGGTTAGGACTTAGACACAGTAAATAAGAGGTCTCGGAGTTTCTCATCTCGGTTATGTTTTAATAAAGTTTTCTTAGGACATAATAATTAATTTTCAACCAGATTTGTAAATAATTTATATGAACAGTGGTATGGGTTTTTGGCTTTGAGTTAGTGATTTCATGAATGGACATTAGCCAATTGAACTGTTTCATTTCTTTAATAATCGTTCAAGTTTTAAGTGTCAATTTATGGGCTTCAATTAAAATAAAAAATTGTTAAATCCAATTTGATTACAAAGTTAATAAGGAAGTTGTTAATTTGGCTTTAATTTAATCTTAGTGACAATTAAACTAATTTTGCAAAACCGAAGTAAAGCCCACTGCTGAATTTTGTTAAGCACGAGCAAAAGTGGGTTTTGGAAAATTTTAAGAACTCTGAATGGTATTTTGTGCTAGGCCATTTCGGTGGCCAATGTGCCCTTCAAAGTCCAGTCAAAACTTCTAGGCCGGGTTTTGGGGTGTTACAGTACGTCTCATTAATTTTCTTATTTGTGGTTATTGTGATTGTTTTTATGTTGATTGAAGATATATTGTTTTATTGTGTTTTTCATAATTGCCAAGTTCTGTTTAATGGGGAAAAGAACACATATTGTGTTTCCGTAGTTTTTTGATAAGTTCAGTTTCTTCTGATGTGTCACAAAACTTACTAAAAATCTTAATAGTATAGCTACAGTGAGCAAAAATATCGTTCCCACGAAGACTAAAAATACTAGTAATTATTGTCTTTCTATTATTTAACCGATAAATTCGAATGATTGATTGAAATCTAAAATTAACTAAATTAATTGCTAACAAACATGACAAAGAACACTTTAGGAAAATAATCAAATAATAACAAAGAAGTGAAATAATACCCAAGAAAGATTTCACTTAGACTTCACCTATCACTATCAATCTAAATTACGCAATTTATTCACTTAGTATTGTAACACCCCGAACCCAGCCTAGAAGTTAGGCCCGAATCTGATGTGCCACATTGAAGTATTTTTCAAAAACCCTGTTTTCATTGAAAACCCTTCTTAATTAAAACTTGAGTAAAATCCCTGTTACGTCAGTTCATTATTATTTCCTGAGGTTTACATAAAAAAATCTATTACCATAGAAACCTTATTTGTTGCGGAAGCTTAATTTAAGAATAATTGAGTTACAAAAACGTGATGTTTTGAAAACAGTTTTGTTTAGGAAAATCGCGATCTACTTTTAGCAGTTATAAAACATCATAGATAAATATCCCAAGTAAAAACCAGAAATTAAAAGCGGCCTTATTACAACCCAATAAAAAAATGGTTTTAGTAAGGTAAAATAAAAACTAAAATTAAAAGCTGCTCATAGTGTGGCCACCTCCGAGTCCTCTAGTACGTCGAACCGCTTACTGAGGGTGTCGTAACCATTTTTTTTTAAAAAAAATGGGAAGCGACTAAAGATAGGGAGTCGCGACCGATCTTTATTTAGGTGTGATCGGATCACCTTTGTTTTAACAAAAACATTTTGATTTACTAAAACAACGTTTTCGGTCTACGAAAATTTGAGAAAATGGGTTCGGGAGTCGGTTACGTGCGAGGAAGGGTTAACACCCTCGTCACGCCCACAACTGGTACCAAATTGATTGATTAATGTCTCCATGTCGAAAGTCTTAAAATTTTATGAAATTATTATCTTTTGGAAATACTTGAATTTTCTCGAATTGAATATCAAGATTTTCTTGTTTCGAAAGAACAAAATATCACATCCAGCACATAGGACACGATGATTTTAGTCCTCGAATCCAAGATTATCTCTTAACTCCCGAGACTCATGCGTTAAAATATCAAATAGGATATTCACATGTTTAGCCAAACGAAAGAACCGAAACCCAACACATAGGGCACGATTTTTTTTTTTTTCGAATTTCACGAACATAGAATATCGCCTTATTTTGGAAAACTTTTGCTTTTGGATAAAATTTGTAAGAGATTTTTGGTGAGGTTTTAAAGAAGCAGGATTCAAAACGCAGATGGAATTACGTGACGAAAAGAACGGTAGTATAACGTGGATTTGGTGCAATGGCGGCATAATACACATAATACATGACATTGGCATTACTATTCTAAAATATTAATATGCATGAATATTAATAACTATAATGGAACAATAATAATAATGGCGATGATATCAATGACATGAAAATACAAATAAACAAATTATAATACATGCAAAAACGATAATCACACATCTCATACTATTTAAATATCAACATCAACAATCGAGGACAAATAATAAAAGCATCATATATGACCTTTTTGGAAAAAAAAACAAGTTGAGATAATTAAAACGTATAAGCATAAAATTTAAAAACACCAATAGATTAGTTCAAAATGGATGATGTAAAAAAACCAAATTTAGAACCGATGATAATATAAGGAAAATAATTTTTTAGAAATGACGTAGGAAAGCTTTAAATAAAATAGTTCTTGTATATATATATATATATCTATATGTAAAAGTATAAAATTATAATGTGGAGAAAACCTAATATAAATAATAAATCAACCAAATAAATAATATACGAAAGATAATGTGTGTATATATGTACATATATATCTTAAAATAAACAGTGTATGTGTAAATATATAAGTTTTAGGGAATGTACATAAAAATCTAAAATAAATAAATGATCATAAGAACAAAAATTTGAAAATGAATATATATTCAAACGAGTCAAGGACCGGGTTGAAATCAGAATAAATAGGAGAGGGTTAAATTTGCAAATGGGTAGAAAACGAACGGGGACCACATCGCCATGCGCGTAAATGTAGGGGAACTAATCCAGAAATAAACCCAAATAGCAAAATGTGGCGTTCAAACGGGGCCAAATCGTAAAATAGTCAGAGAACTGAAGGGCCAATCGTGAAATAATCCTTTTAAAACGCAGAGGGGCGTGGATCTGGGTCGCCCCACGGGTCAACACGCGGACCTTATCCCCCCTAGAACGGCGCCGTTTTGTTAAGCAATTAAGAAACCCTAAATTATTTTGAATATCTTAGCCCCCATTTCATCCCCTCAGCCGCAACCCCAGTTCTTCTCCCCCTCAAGCCCCGAATGTGTCACCATGAATGACGAACAACGGCACTTGGAGGGTCGGCTCTCCTTCAGAACCGATTTTAGGCCTTATTCTCCGATTGGCTTCTCCGTTTATCTCCGATTGCGACGAAGAAGACGAAACTCTCGCGGAGATACACGTTCCCCCCTTTTTCAAATGTTGACAGATTCCTCTTCCACCGACGCGCTACCACCGTTTTGGTGGCCGACGATGGCCTAGGTCCGACCCCTGACCCCCTTTTGGTTCCCAACCCCGCTTCGTCGATGAAAAGAAACTCCGATGACGTGAGCCCGGGATTCAGGTGAGTTCTTTCCCGTTTCTTTCTTTTTTGTTTTATGATTGTTTTTATTCGTAAAATGAACAAAGTGGATAAATAAAGTAATAAGAAATGATAACAGAATATGAAACGAAATCAACCTTCTATTGCGCTTTGTGATTGATGTTTTTTTTTTATTTTGGTTTACAGTGTTCCTAGAAGATTTCAGAAAAAATCCGAACCCCTATTACATAAATTTTTACGGCTTTATAGCCAAATACGAGATTCTTTTCTATTATTCAAGCTATTTGCCCCATTCTTCTCTGTTTTTGTTGTCTCCGTTCTTGTTTTTGATGTTGTTTGCAAGTGATGGGCGAGGCTGGTGGTGACCGAGGCATGATGGGCTGGTGGAGTCGGGGGCCGAGGCGCATGGGCGTGCGAGGCGAGCAACGAGACGTGGGGAAGGGGCGCGCGTGGGAGATCGGGACGACGCGCGCGGGCAGTTGGATCGACGCGCGTGCAACCGACGCGCGGCGGCGCTGGAGAGAACCCTAGGGTTCTCTAAACCTGTTCAGTATTTTGGGCCAATGTGGTTGGGCTCGAGTTTGGGTAGGATTTGGGTCTGGATTACGGGTCAGGGTGTAAGTGGGTATTGGGTAATAGTTTGAGTCAAGGGTAGTGTTTGGGCTTGCACTGTTTGGATTGGTGTAATTGTTTGGACTGTAATTGGACTTTTAATGGGCTTTGTTTCATGTATTTTATTTTGTTTTGTTTTGGGCATTTTTATGTTGGGTTTCAGAAATGTAAATGGACATTTGGACAATATTTTTTTTATTTTTTTGGACTTTTATAACATTTGGTTTTTTCTTCTTTTCCATCTGATTTTGTTTTGGCTAATGGGCCCGGGTTTGGGTTTTGGTTAAGAGCCCGGGCAAAATATGGTTATTACAGCTGCCCCTCTTTGCTCATTGTCGTAAAACGATAATAGAGCAAAGACAAAAGAAGAACCAATTTTGCCCGGTCTTGGCGGGCTTGGGTTTATTGGTCCTTGTCTCCCTCGAACATCTTCAAACCCCACTGTAACCTGTTGCATTGATCCACTCTGCCACTGTTGCTTTTGCGTGTCATGACCCGTAGCTTCAATTTCTTTTTCCTCAATTTTCAAAAGGATGAGATTTGTTTGCTCCAATGTGATTTCACGACACTGAGATTTGTAGCTTCGATATACCAACTGCTCCACTGGGATTTTGAGGAAATAAATCTGAACTTTTCGAACTGCTTTCTTGTTCTCACAACATGGATCAGCTCTTCCCCTTTTTTTTTTCGACAAACGAGAATTGAAGGACAGAAAATAGAAATTGAAAAATAGAAATTGAAAGACGGAAATTAAAAATACCTCGGCGTGCATGACCCTGGGCCCAACTCACTTTTTCGCGTTATGAGTTGGTTTTAAAGGAAATTAAAAGACAGAAATCGAAAGATGGAAGTCAAAAATACCTCAGCGTGTCCCGAGGCTCAACTCACTTCTCGCTCTATGAGTCGATTTTTGAACAGAAATTTAAAGACAGGAATCAAATACCTCGGCGTGCCCCGAGGCCCGACTCACCTCTCGCATTATGAGTCGATTTTTGAACAGGAATGTAAAGACAGAAATTAAATACCTCGGCGTGCCCTGAGGCTCAACTCACCTCTCGCATTATGAGTTGATTTTCGAACAGAAATTTAAAGACAGGAATTAAATACCTCGGCGTGTCCCGAGGCTCAACTCACTTCTCGCTTTATGAGTCGACTTTTTGAACAGAAATTAAATACCTCGGCGTATCCCGGGGTTCAACTCACTTCTCGCTTTATGAGTCGACTTTTGAACAGGAATTAAAAGACTAAAATTAAATACCTCGGCATGTCCCGAGGCCCAACTCACTTCTCGCATTATGAGTTGATTTTTTTGAACAGGATTGAAAATGTGTCGTCTCGGATGTTTTCTTTCTCTTTGGTTCGGTACAATTATCGTCAAAGCTTCTTGCTTCACCGGTGTACCTGTATGCGTCATGAGTGATGTTGTCATGATATGCACGTGTTTGGTCTTAAATGCTCTTATGCCTATATGATTATGTCATGCGATCTGGACTTGTTCGTCATGTATCTCTAGTCATGATGACTTGTATTCATCGTTTCAATTCTTGACTTTTCTTTTGGGTTTTGTTTTCATTCTCAAGTTTTGCGAGTAGTCTGCATTTCTCCTATATCAACCCTTTTGCTCATTTGCTGAACTTTTGTTCTTGCTTTGAAGCTCTCATACTTACCAGGTTCTCATCCAGGTAATACTCAACGTTCTTTTTGTTTAGAGTGTGTAATTTCGCTATTCACCATTTAAATGAACCCACCACGAGATGCATGATCATGACCAAGTAGGTGTGAAAGAAATGCTTTGAGTTCGTATTTATTTCAAAACGACAAGCCAAGGAAATTGACAAAGAATGATTCGATAAAGGAAAAATTATACAAAGGAAAGCAGATTCAATTATCACAAATGCTCTAGATATCCAACGAATGAACTTCTCCATGTTCCTTCATCCTGAATCTCTTCGAGCGAAGCTCCTTGCGTAGACGACCCTGAGCTTCTGAGTCCGCTTCAAATATTATAATCTTGCCCCTCGACTCCCCGTTCAAACCGTTCTTGCTTTTTACGTGCGAATCCCCTTCGTTAGGACGCCTTTTCAGGTTTTCATCCCAATTTTGTTTATCAAGACGCCCTTTTCGGGTTTTCATCCTGATTTTTTTTTTAAGCGTAGTACTTCTTCACGGCATCCGAGTTTACTGGATTCGGTACCTCTTTCCCATCCATTTCTGTGAGAATCAAAGCTCCACCTGAGAAGGCCTTCCTTACGACATAGGGTCCTTCCCAATTCGGTGCCCATTTTCTTCGAGAATCTTTTTGTATTGGGAGAATCTTTCTCAACACGAGCTCTCCTTCGCGAAACTCTCTTGGTCGTACCTTCTTGTCATGGGCCGTGATCATTCTCTTCTGGTACATTTGTCCATGACAAATTGCTTTTAAGCGCTTTTCCTCAATCAGATTCAGTTGGTCATATCGAGCTTGTACCCATTCTGATTCTTCCAGTTTTGACTCCATTAAGATTCGTAAAGAAGGGATTTCCACCTCGATGGGCAGTAGAGCTTCCATTCCATATACTAGAGAGAAAGGAGTTGCCCCCGTGGAGGTCCGCACACATGTACGATATGCGTATAGAGCAAACGGGAGCTTCTCATGCCAGTCTTTATATGTCTCAGTCATCTTTCCAATAATCCTCTTGATATTCTTGTTGGCAGCTTCTACGGCTCCATTCATCTTTGGGCGATAGGGTGAGGAATTGTGATGCTTTATTTGAAATTGTTCACACACTTCCTTCATCATCCTGTTGTTCAGATTCAAGGCATTATCTGAGATGATTTTCTCAGGTAATCCATATCGACATATAATCTCCTTTTTCAAGAACTTGCAAACCGCGGTTTTTGTCACGTTTGCAAACGAAGCGGCCTCAACCCATTTTGTGAAGTAATTTATGACCACGAAGATGAATCGATGGCCATTAGAAGCTTTTGGGGAAATTGGCCCTATAACATCCATGCCCCACATGGAAAAAGGCCACGGAGAGGTTATAACGTGGAGGGACGAAGGTGCTGCATGAATTTTGTCGCCATAAATTTGGCATTTGTGACACCTTCGTGCATAGCTGATGCAGTCACTTTCCATCGTCACCCAGTAATAACCGAGTCTCATAATTTTCCTGGCCACAGTGAAACCATTGGCATGCGTTCCACAGGTTCCTTCATGGACCTCTTCAAGCACTTTTCTGGCTTCGACATCATCCACGCATCTTAGAAGCACTTGATCCTTTCCTCTTTTATATAAGATGTCCCCATCAAGAACAAATCCTACTGCCATTCTTCTGATTGTTCTTTTGTCGTTCTCGTTTGCTTGCTCCGGGTACCTTTGATGTTTGACATATTCCAAGATATCATGGAACCATGGTCGTCCATCCGCCTCTTTTTCAATGCTAAAACAATGCGCCGGGGCCTCATATATGCTCATCTGGAGAGGCATTATTTCCGCTTCTCGATTCGTTTTGAACATAGAAGCTAAGGTGGCCAAGGCATCAGCCAATTGGTTTTCCTCTCGTGGGAAGTAATTAAAGGTCACTTCTTCGAATTCTTTGACCAGATCCATAACAAGATCGTGATATTTGACCAGCTTTGAGTCTCTCACTTCCCAATCTCCACAGATTTGGTAAATCACCAATGCTGAATCCCCTGATACCTTTAAGATTTTGATGCCTCGTTCAATAGCTGCGCGGAGCCCCATGATGCAAGCCTCGTATTCCGCTATGTTATTGGTACAGAAGAAGTTTAATCGGGCAGTGAATGGATAATGACTCCCTTCCGATGACACCAAGACTGCTCCGATCCCATGCCCTAATGCATTTGATGCCCCATCAAAACTCATTTTCCATGACTCTTCTTTTGACGATTCACATTCTTTTTCTGTGATGCACATCAAATCTTCATCCGGGAAGTCAAATCTTAATGGCTCGTATTCTTCTGTGGTTCGGGCTGCTAGGAAGTCAGCTATTGCACTCCCTTTTATCGATTTTTGGCTCACATAGATGATGTCGTACTCCGATAGCAGGATCTGCCATCGCGCCATTCTTCCTGAGAGTACAGGTGATTTCATCATGTACTTTATTGGGTCCAATTTAGAGATTAACCATGTCGTATGATACAACATATATTGTCTAAGCCTTCGAGCTGCCCAAACCAGAGCACAACAGAATTTTTCGATTGATGGATATTTTGCTTCATACTCTGTGAACTTCTTACTGAGGTAATAGATCGCCCTCTCTCTTCTCCCCGACTCGTCATGTTGCCCCAGTACACAACCCATTGAATTTTCGAACACCGTCAGGTACAGTATTAACGGTCTCCCAGGAGTCGGTGGTACTAGCACAGGGGGGTAGACAAATATTGTTTTATCTTGTCGAAAGCCGCTTGGCAGTCCTCGTTCCATTCCCCAGGATTGTGTTTTCTCAATAGTCGAAAAATTGGGTCGCATTGGTTGGTAAGTTGAGCAATAAAACGGGCGATGTAATTTAACCTTCCTAGAAATCCTCTGACTTCTTTTTGTGTCTGTGGAGGTGGTAATTCTTGTATGGCCTTTATTTTGTCGGGATCGACCTCGATACCTCTCTCGCTAACGATAAAGCCCAGTAGTTTCCCTGAGGTTGCTCCAAATGTACATTTAGCCGGATTAAGCTTCAGTTGAAACTTTCTCAGTCTTTCAAACAATTTTCGGAGGTTTCCAACATGCTCTCCTTCTCCCCGAGATTTGGCTATCATATCGTCGACATAAACTTCTATCTCTTTGTGCATCATGTCGTGAAACAGCATCACCATTGCCCTTTGATATGTTGCCCCAGCGTTTTTTAAGCCGAACGGCATCACTTTGTAGCAAAAGGTTCCCCACATCGTCACGAATGTAGTTTTTTCCATGACCTCAGGGGCCAGCTTTATTTGGTTATAACCCGAAAATCCATCCATAAAAGAGAATAATGAATGTTTTGCCGTGTTATCCACCAATGTATCGATGTGTGGCAAGGGAAAATTATCCTTGGGACTTGCTCGATTCAGATCGCGATAGTCCACACACATTCGCACCTTGCCGTCTTTCTTTGGCACTGAGACTATATTAGCCACCCACTCCGGATATTTGGAGACTTGTAAGAAACCGGCGTCAAACTATTTTTTGACCTCCTCTTTTATCTTTAAGAGCATTTCGGGTCTCATCCGTCTTAGCTTCTGCTGAATTGGCCTGCATTCTGGCTTCACAGGGAGCCTGTGGACCACTACATCTTCGCTTAATCCCGGCATGTCCTGATATGACCATGCAAATACGTCTTTGTATTCATGAAGCAAGGTGACCAAGTCGTGTTTGGTGGACTCTGAGATGGAGGTCCCAATTTTCACTTCTTGCCTCCTTTCTTCGTTTCCCAGGTTCACCGTCTCAACAGATTCTTGGTGGGGGAGTATTTGTCTATCTTCCTGTTCTATCATCCTTAACAAGTCAGGGGTTGAGACATAATCTGCAGCATTTTCGTCGGCTTCGGCTTCTCCTAAACAAACAGCTTGCTCAAAGTCGATTTTAGGATCAGTAGCAGGATTGTTCGCGTTGTCGATATTGAGCACCTGACAAGTAAAAAGAAACTATAGAGGAATGTCGAGGTATTAGAACTAAAAATGTGGCATGAAACATATATGAAGACGGGCTATGAAAAGAGGGAATAAATATAAGGCTAATGAGAATGAGAGATCAAAATGCATCTTCATTGATTGTTCATTAAAAAGCTAAACAGCTGACACAAACTCTTATAACAAATTCCCCTTCAATTTAGGGGCATACAGAAAGTTGTCATTGAGGATTACTCTGGAAGGGCCCAAGAAACTATAAGGAGATCCTCGGCGGTCCAATTGTTCAACACAAATCCAGGAGGACCAGGGCGTATCTTTGAAAGGCCTTTCATCGCATCCTCCGCTTTGTCGATGACGTTTATGTGGAAGTTCTGGAGATCCCTCTCAACCAATAGCAGCGTGTTTCGTGAACCATCTCCCTCTGGGTACATCATCCCTGCGGACGTAAAAGTTTTTGCTAAGGGTGGGTACGTCATGGGCTCCCATTCTATCTCTCGTTTCGAGGCTCTTGCAATCCTCTTTCCCTGATCTTTTTGCCGTTGTTTCCTCCTTTGTCGCTCATCAGGTTTGGACCCCAGGCCGTATTGAGCCTTGTGATGTACAGGGTTTAGTGCTCTAGCTATCCCTTGTTGGTGTCTTCCTAAACCCTTCCCTGCCTGGGCACCTTTTCCTACTATCAACTTGACTCCCATCTTGGTGTTTCTTGACAGCTTGGGTGTGGGAGCCTTATCTCCTTCGGCGACAAACGTAGCGTTGATGAATTCGAAGGAACGGAAGGAGCATTCTGGTACATTTCTGTTTGCCTCGACGTAGGGTGTGTCAGTATTCAGCGATGCGACGATGTCTTCTTCACCGGCGATCGTGATCAGGCGGTTATCAATAATTAACTTTATTTTCTGATGAAGAGATGAAGGGATCGCTCCTGCGGAGTGGATCCAGGGCCTTCCTAAGAGGCAATTATATGAAGGAGCAATGTCCATGACTTGGAATTCAACATTGTACGTGCACGGCCCTACCTCTAGAGGGATCTCGATTTTTCCCATAACTTCTCGCCGTGTTCCGTCGAATGCCCTTACCGCAGAATGGCACGGCCTCAGATAAGACATGTCAACGGGCGTCCTAGATAGTGTAGCCAACGGCATGACATTGAGCGTGGACCCGTTGTCAATAAGCACATGCGGTATTATATATCCTTTGCACCCGGTTGTGATGTGCAATGCTTTAACAGAGCCCCTACCATTAGGTGGTATTTCATCATCGCTGAAGGAGATGAAATTATCCGCGTTTAAATTGTTCAACCACCTATCGAGTTTTTCAATGGGCACATTGCTTGGCACATATGCTTGGTTCAACACCTTTAGTAATGCGTTTCGATGTGGCTCTGAGTTCAACAACAAGGATAATACTGAGATTTTTGCCGGTTGTTTATTCAGCTGTTCCACAACACTGTATTCGCTGTGCTTAATGAACTTTAAGAATTCCTGTGCTTCATCCTCGGTCACTGGTTCCTTTGCTCCTCGTTCAAATTGTATTTTAACCTCGCCCTCGGCCTCGGGTATTGGTGCCTTCCCTTTCTGACTCGTGCCAACGGTTTTCTTCCTCGTCTCAACCACCTCAGGGGAATAGCACCTCCCACTGCGGGTAAAATGCCCCACCTCACTGATGCTTCCAGTTGTAGCCTCGGGTGTGGTGACGTTGACATCATACTTCCATGGCACCGCCTTGCTATCCGTGTAAGGGAAAGGGGAAGGTACTTGGATTATCATTTTTGGTTTCCTCTCTTCCTTCTTTGCCTCGTAGTAGATTACCAAAGGCCGATCGGCACTGTAGGGAGGTCCTGATGATTGGCCCTCAGATGCACATATCTCCTTTCCACCGGTCTCTTCCATCTTATTGAAGATTTCCACCTTTTTATTGTCCATCATGCTTTGAAGCAGCTCTTTGAACTCCTCGCAAGATTGGATATGGTGTCCTGATATGCCGTGAAAGACACAGAAACTTGGACTCTTCACGCTTTCCTCCTTGAAATTCCTATTGAGCATGCCCTTCTCAACCATTACTTCCCAGACCTTCTCCAAAGGTGTCCTTATCCTAGAGACACAGCTTCTGGCTCGCCACCTATCTTCCAGTGTCACCATATTCACGTTCCCTGTGGCATGGTTAGGGAACGGGTTTCTTGTCATATTGTTGGTACCGTCAAACCGCAAGATCCCGGCGTCGATGAGGCCTTGCACTCTTCTCTTAAAGGCTAAACAGTTATCTGTAGAGTGTCCCTGATTCCCGGCATGATACATGCAATTAGCGTTGGGATCGTACCACTTTGGGAACGGGGGCTTCAATGGTGCCATGTAATGTGGTGAGATTAACTGTTTTTCCAATAGCTTCGGGCACAGTTCTCCGTATGACACGGGAATGGGGGTGAATTGGGGTCTATCAGGGTTGGGTTTTACTGGTCTTTGTTCGTTTTTTGGCTGACTTTGGGCAGACATGGTATTTGGCGGGAATATGGTGAATGGTCTTTGATTGTCGGCGGCATAAACGAGATAGGGAGGAGGTGCTTGATAGTAGGGGCTTTGTGGAGGAAAGTATAAATTTGACGGTGGGCGAAACTGAGGTCGTGGTTGTGTCGGATATGGATTAGGAGCATAGTGGCTCCCGGTCCCCACCATATGGGCTTCGGGATCTTTTTTCTTTGCAGGTGTTGGTCTTTTCGAGCTCTCAGGGCCCTCCGTTCTTCTACTTTTGATGCCATTTTCGATGAGTTCGCCAGATATTACGAGGTCGGCGAAATCTTTCGTGGCGTTTCCCACCAATTTGTCGTAGAATGGCGCCCTCAAAGTATTGATAAAAAGGACCGTTACCTCACTTTTAGTTAGTGGGGGCTCGACCTGGACTGAGAGATCCCTCCATCTCTGAGCGTATTGTCTGAAGGTCTCCGTTGGCTTCTTTTCCAACATTTGTAGCGTCATCCGATCGGGAGCCACATCAGAAACATGCTTATATTGTTCACAGAATGCAGTTGCCAGGTCCTTCCATGACCGGATCCTCTCGGTGCTAAGCTGATCATACCATCGGAGGGCCGATCCGATCAAGCTATCCTGGAAGCAGTGTATTAACAGCTTGTCCTCGTTCAAGTGTCCAGCCATCTTTCGACAGAACATAATAAGGTGTGCTTTCGGACATCTCGTTCCCTCATACTTCTCCAAATCCGGCACCTTAAACTTTGGGGGTAGAACCAGATCGGGCACTAAACTAAGCTCCTTGGCACTTAGCGAAGAAAAGACTCCAGTACCTTCCACCGCCTTGAGTCTTTCTTCTAGACTCTTATATTTTTCTTCAGCATCATGGCCATCCCTCTTTAACCTAACTATTTCCATCGGATCATCCAAATCCGGAACCATCGGATTAGCCGAATTATCCCCAGTGTTTGATACGTATATACCCTCCCCCAAATGGGTAGGTGGGATGGGTTGTTGTTCCAGGCCTACTGGGTTCCCTTGAGGATATCCTCTTTGCGTTGCATGAGCGTAGAGCGGATCTTGATTATCCCTCGAATGAGGCTCCGTAATGTCAGGACTTTGCACGAGTCCTTTTCCGTTGGCCATAGCCGTCAATATCTTCAACATTCTATCCATTTGATCCTTATGTTCTCGTGATTCCTCGTGGGATCTCATCATCAGGTCCCTTGCTTCTTGCTGTGATTTGCCTAACTGTTCTTGCAACTCTTTCTGGGTTCTTTCCATCCTTTCGATCCTTTCACTGAGTTCAGCGTCCATAGCTCTAGTTCTTAAGCGCGTCCTATAGGGATGATGTGATTCCAGGTTCGTAATGTCGTAGCTGCGGATTATGTGATTTTAAGTTTAGCGAATAGTTTAGGTGATATGATGCTAATGCATATAATGTAATGCGAATGCATGGTATGAATGCACAAAGGTGTTGACTTAATTCAATTTCATTAGATAAACTTTACTAGAAAACAAATTTCCTTTCATAGAACGGACGATTACATATACAACTTAGCCCTAATGCCTAAGTCCTTAACTTTCCTAAGAAGCCAAGCTAAACTCTGGCCTCGCTCCGATCCTGACTCGTACATCAGACTTAACGCATCAGCCCGAACTGCTAAGGCTTGTAAATGGTCGGCCACCTCTCGGATTTGAACCGCAGCCTCGCCCATTACATAGTCTCTGTTTCTGATCTGCTCTTGGGAATGGTGGAGCTGCTCCCTCCAATGTTCATTATTGGCTTCAAGGAGCTCCACTCGGTTTTTGCTATCTTGTAGTGCAGTCTCGAGCTCCCCTATCTTCCCTCTCATCTCCTCGATTTTGTTCTGACTGGCTCTCAATTCGACTACTGAGTTACGACTACGGTGGAGGCGCAGTGATTTTTCTAATTTTGCTACTTGGGCGCGTAACCTCTCCTTTTCGCTTTGGCTTTCTAACAAGTTCTTTCTCAAAGCGTCTTCTCGCACCCGAGCCTCTTGAAATTTCCTCTCCCACTAATCGGTCTTGGATTTTTCTTCTTTAATTTCTTGCCGCCATTGCTCCGATGTCTTACCTAGACCCGCAGTTCTGATAGACATGCGCAACTTCTTGTAGTCCGTCTTTAAGCTATCCAAATCTTCTTCGGCTTTGTTCTTCCCTTTTTTAAATTTTTCAGCCTCGAACTTATGGACGTCAACATCTAATCCCTACTGTATCTTTTCTTCTTCTAGTTGCTCTATCCTCTTACCCAATTCCCGGCTCTTTCTCTCGAAATCTTGCTTGATAATTTCTAACTCAGTTGGGATCACTTACAGCTGTTCCTCTATTGGTCGAGTATTTCCTTGGATTGGCCCTGGGATATTGTCATTGATTCTTTTGGCCCACCATTGATTGTACTCGGGGGTCACCATGGGCCCTATGGCGAGTCTCTTCATTTTTCGAGTTTGGGTCCATGCATCTGATATTTCGCGGACTCTCTTCTTATAGTTGTCATCTTTGTACGAAAATTCACATTGGGTTAGTCCATGTGTTGCGAGTATGAACTGCCTCGATTGATACTGCCTCATCACTAGTAACGGGGCATACCCAACAGCTCCCCATATTCCGAGTAGAGGGACCCAGTCGAACCCTCCACACTGATATAAGATCTCGTCGGTGATCATCCATGGAGCTTTCCATACTACATCTTTGACTTGCAGGTTTTGGAGAATCGCCATCCACTTCTCTCCAGATAGGTCATCTCGTCTTGGCGTTCTTGCTAATTCCTCTAGAGGAGAGTAGTTCTCGAAAAAGATCTTGCATGAGGCTTTCTTTCTCTTCCAAAAAATGGCAATGAAACCAAGATAACAACAACTGCGCACAACCCACGAACCTCCCTTCGCCCGCTCTTCGGCAAGCGTTCAGTGATCTGAAGGTCTCGGCTAAAACTGCGGGGACGGGTGTAACTCCCTTATCAAGTTTGTCGAATAGGTCTGAAACCGCATCCTCTACATGTCCTAACGCCTTGGGAAATACGACCAAACCATAGATGCTTAGAGCGAAGACGTCGACCCTCTTCTTCTTATCAGGATGTGCCAAGATCAAGTCTTTAGGTGTTTCCAAGGGATGCACTTACAATCTCCCTTTTGCTTAATTCGGGTCGTGACCCATTGCTCGCTCATCCCCGTAATGTTCATTAGCCTTTTCGAGAATGTCGGCACATTTGCAAATCTTGAATACGCCTTATCAGTTTGAAATCTCGGGCACCGAAACAAAGCTGTATACTCCTCCACGGTAGGCACCAAATCCACCTCTCCAAAAGTGAAGCAACTGTAGGCAGGGTTCCAAAACTGGGTAATAGCCCGGAGTAGGTACTCGTCTACCTTGATATCAAGCAGGTAGGGCAGATCGCCGTAGTTATAGTAGAGCAGTTGTTTGTCCTCGTTTCCCCATGAGTTCCATATTTCTTTTAATTCTCGCAGATCATTTTGCGCTGCGCTGATACGGGTGAAATCCCATAACTCTGATTCATGTCTTACCGTCAGACTATCCCCCTTTTCTTGCTGTATTCTTTCGGACCACACCTGAACTGCCGCATTATCCTCCACTCTATTGAGAAATCCCTTTTCCATGTTAAGCTTTTCTATTTAGTAACCGAATGTGGATCAACACCTTTTTATGATGAAATGCCATGCACTAAAAGTAAAACACAACAGGTTAGTATCAAGTACAAAGAAGGAAACTGAAAATAAACAGGAAATGATCAAACTCCTATTTAAGGTGGCGACTAAGGTTCACACGGTTCTACCTACAATGGGCTCCTAGGTCTTTCTATATGTGGTTCGGTTCTAAAGCGAGGGTACCTGAACCAGCAGATTCCTCGATCCTCGCCCATTATAGGCTCATATAGACCGAGTTCAGTTCAGGGGAATACATTTCCCTATGGCTGCACGGAGATAAAAATCTCACGAAGACATAGGTACGGATGTATCCCGAAAGTGATCCACTATCTTGCACGGAGGTAAAAACCTCACGAAAGAATAGCTTCTCACTCCCACTTAAGGGTGCGACCACAACGGTCATGCAATGCAATGCCAAAGTATTTCACGAGACTCGACATTATAGCACAAGCAAATGCATCAAAGAGAAACATAATTTTTCAAAGCAATTTTCCGAAATTTCGATCAAAGGGACAAAAATCAATCAATTTACGGCCTGACTCTCAAAGTCCCCAGTGGAGTCGCCAAGCTGTCGTAACCATTTTTTTTTAAAAAAAAGGGAAGCGACTAAAGATAGGGAGTCGCCACCGATCTTTATTTAGGTGTGATCGGATCACCTTTGTTTTAACAAAAACATTTTGATTTACTAAAACAATGTTTTCAGTCTACAAAAATTTGAGAAAATGGGTTCGGGAGTCGGTTACGTGCGAGGAAGGGTTAACACCCTCGTCACGCCCACAACTGGTACCAAATTGATTGATTAATGTCTCCATGTTGAAAGTCTTAAAATTTTAAGAAATTATTATCTTTTGGAAATACTTGAATTTTCTCGAATTGAATATCAAGATTTTCTTGTTTCGAAAGAACAAAATATCACATCCAGCACATAGGACACGATGATTTTAGTCCTCGAATCCAAGATTATCTCTTAACTCCCGAGACTCATGCGTTAAAATATCAAATAGGATATTCAAATGTTTAGCCAAACGAAAGAACCGAAACCCAACACATAGGGCACGATTTTTTTTTCCGAATTTCACGAACATAGAATATCGCCTTATTTTGGAAAACTTTTGCTTTTGGATAAAATTTGTAAGAGATTTTTGGTGAGGTTTTAAAGAAGTAGGATTCAAAATGCAGATGGAATTACGTGACGAAAAGAACGATAGTATAACGTGAATTTGGTGCAATGGCGGCATAATACACATAATACATGACATTGGCATTACTATTCTAAAATATTAATATGCATGAATATTAATAACTATAATGGAACAATAATAATAATGGTGATGATATCAATGACATGAAAATACAAATAAACAAATTATAATACATGCAAAAACGATAATCACACATCTCATACTATTTAAATATCAACATCAACAATCGAGGACAAATAATAAAAGCATCATATATGACCTTTTTGGAAAAAAAACAAGTTGAGATAATTAAAACGTATAAGCATAAAATTTAAAAACACCAATAGATTAGTTCAAAATGGATGATGTAAAAAAACCAAATTTAGAACCGATGATAATATAAGGAAAATAATTTTTTAGAAATGACGTAGGAAAGCTTTAAATAAAATAGTTCTTGTATATATATATATCTATATGTAAAAGTATAAAATTATAATGTGGAGAAAACCTAATATAAATAATAAATCAACCAAAATAAATAATATACGAAAGATAATGTGTGTATATATGTACATATATAATCTTAAAATAAACAGTGTATGTGTAAATATATAAGTTTTAGGGAATGTACATAAAAATCTAAAATAAATAAATGATCATAAGAACAAAAATTTTGAAAATGAATATATATTCAAACGAGTCAAGGACCGGGTTGAAATCAGAATAAATAGGAGAGGGTTAAATTTGCAAATGGGTAGAAAACGAACGGGGACCACATCGCCATGCGCGTAAATGTAGGGGAACTAATCCAGAAATAAACCCAAATAGCAAAATGTGGCGTTCAAACGGGGCTAAATCGTAAAATAGTCAGAGAACTGAAGGGCCAATCGTGAAATAATCCTTTTAAAGCGCAGAGGGGCGTGGATCCGGGTCGCCCCACGGGTCAACACGCGGACCTTATCCCCCCTAGAACGGCGCCGTTTTGTTAAGCAATTAAGAAACCCTAAATTATTTCGAATATCTTAGCCCCCATTTCATCCCCTCAGCCGCAACCCCAGTTCTTCTCCCCCTCAAGCCCCGAATGTGTCACCATGAACGACGAACAACGGCACTTGGAGGGTCGGCTCTCCTTCGGAACCGATTTTAGGCCTTATTCTCCGATTGGCTTCTCCGTTTATCTCCGATTGCGACGAAGAAGACGAAGACTCTCGCGGAGATACACTTCCCCCCCCTTTTTCAAATGTTGACAGATTCCTCTTCCACCGACGCGCTACCACCGTTTTGGTGGCCGACGATGGCCTAGGTCGACCCCTGACCCCCTTTTGGTTCCCAACCCCGCTTCGTCGATGAAAAGAAACTCCGATGACGCGAGCCCGGGATTCAGGTGAGTTCTTTCCCGTTTCTTTCTTTTTTGTTTTATGATTGTTTTTATTCGTAAAATGAACAAAGTGGATAAATAAAGTAATAAGAAATGATAACAGAATATGAAACGAAATCAACCTTCTATTGCGCTTTGTGATTGATGTTTTTTTTTTATTTTGGTTTACAGTGTTCCTAGAAGATTTCAGAAAAAATCCGAACCCCTATTACATAAATTTTTACGGCTTTATAGCCAAATACGAGATTCTTTTCTATTATTCAAGCTATTTCCCCCATTCTTCTTTGTTTTTGTTGTCTCCGTTCTTGTTTTTGATGTTGTTTGCAGGTGATGGGCGAGGCTGGTGGTGACCGAGGCATGATGGGCTGGTGGAGTCGGGGGCCGAGGCGCATGGGCGTGCGAGGCGAGTAACGAGACGTGGGGAAGGGGCGCGCGTGGGAGATCGGGACGACTCGCGCGGGTAGTTGGATCGACGCGCGGCGGCGCTGGAGAAAACCCTAGGGTTCTCTGAACCTGTTCAGTATTTTGGGCCAATGTGGTTGGGCTCGAGTTTGGGTAGGATTTGGGTCTGGATTACGGGTCAGGGTGTAAGTGGGTATTGGGTAATAGTTTGAGTCAAGGGTAGTGTTTGGGCTTGCACTGTTTGGATTGGTGTAATTGTTTGGACTGTAATTGGACTTTTAATGGGCTTTGTTTCATGTATTTTATTTTGTTTTGTTTTGGGCATTTTTATGTTGGGTTTCAGAAATGTAAATGGACATTTGGACAATATTTTTTTTTATTTATTTGGTCTTTTATAACATTTGGTTTTTTCTTCTTTTCCATCTGATTTTGTTTTGGCTAATGGGCCCGGGTTTGGGTTTTGGTTAAGAGCCCGGGCAAAATATGGTTATTACAGGGGTTACCTAAAAAATTAAAAACAAAGGAGGGTGAGTTTACGAAAACTTAGTATGTACAACCTTTACCGGTAAAAACATGCATCACAACAATCCGGGCCTAAGCCCATTACAGTCATCAATTTGGCCCAAGCCCAACACAGTAGCGGTGGCATTTGGGCCTTAGCCCATAATAGCCTCAGTTGGGCCTTAACCCATGTCAAATGTCACATATCATATTTATTGGGCATACATTTATCTCAATATTAAAATCCATATATGCAATGCATTAATGCCCATACCAACCTGCACTCCGTCTGCTGTCCAACCCTGCACTCCTGTGGGGATTTAATCGACCCACCCATCCCTACACTCCTTATGTAGCACCGATTACGAAACTAACCAATGTTGTAGTAGAGCTGCCAATCGCATAATTGGATTAGAGCCATTGGTGGATCCATAGTTGTCAAACGACCATGCGATCCTATCAGAACTTCCTCCATATCAATAATCCCATCCCCCATGCAGCATAATATCACATGAATGTAGACATACCATAAATAGCATACAATAACAATCATATAAAATGTAGGCGCGTTTTAGTCATTTTTCCCTTCAGGGGCATAACAGTCATTTTACCCTATGGGGGTATTTCGGTCATTTTACCCTCCAAGGGTATTTCGATAATTTTACCCTCTAAGGGTATTTCGATAATTTTACCCTCTAGGGGTATTTCAGTCATTTTACCCTCAGGGGTATTTTGATAATTTTACCCTTCGATGGTATTTCGATAACTTTACCCTACAAGGGTATTTCGGTAATTTTACCCTTCGAGGGTATTTCGGTAATTCTACCCTACAAGGGTATTTCGATAATTTTACCCTTCGAAGGTATTTCGATAATTTAACAACCTTCCCAAAGGTCTACAGTCGCCTCTAGCGACACAGATAACATATTTCATCAAAACGGTGTATTTGGGCCCAAAGCCCAATACTCGGCCCAAGTGGGCACACACTCCTGTGTGGCCCATTTAGCCCAAAACTGCCCTTTGGCCATGTGATTGTCACAGCCAGCTCATTATTTCCTATCCATCCACAAAATTTACTCGAATAGGGCCCACAGGCCCATTGGACCCACACGGCCCATATCGGCTCCAAAGCACGAGAACGCTCATGGTGACCTCTGTTGTTGAATCGACTTTCCCCACATGAGCATTCGTGCACTCGTATGGTAGCCGTTGCCATATTTTTGACTTTTCGGCATTTCCCGATCTATAGTTGGAGTGGTGTGTGTACACACCTTAATGGAGAAACACGCAGTAGCCCACGAGCGCAGAACCTATATTCAATTTAGATATTCGATTAGCCATTCTATTAATAAGATTTAACAAGCCTTTCTAATACCGAAATTTAACCTAAGATTAATACTTACCTTAACTGAATCTGCTTATACTTCCTCAGTCGTTTGCTTATGAATCAATCGCACTTCCTTGTGGTTTATCTGTACCACAACCATTATTAAGCATCAATATCCAATAAATCCCTACATTACCAAACTTATTAAAGAACTCTAAATCCTTACCTTGATCGACCGACAGAAGGCCACACTGCTACCAAAGATTAACCACTAGGCCTATGGAATTTCCGAATCGCAAAGTTACTTAAGAAGAAAGGAACAGTCAGCCCAAGCAATAAGGTGAAAAGAAAGAGTTGCTATCCCAAAAGAATTGAGAGAGAGGGAGAAAGACTATTCGGCCAACACAAACGTAGAGAACCGACAGAACATAATGAGGGAATGAAAGTCAAATAACAAGGAGATGCTATAATCGGCCAAGGTAAAAAGTGCCAAGATCAAGATTAAATTTTAACAGTTGGGGAGAGAAAGATTGGTTCGTCAATCTGAGAAAAGAAGGGCAAGAAGATGAATTCAGCTAGAGTTTGAGAATAGAAACAAGAAAAGAAGAACAAGATCAAGAAGAGGAGAAGAAAGGGAGAAAGGTTTCAAGAGAGAATTCAGCACTTGGTTTCTGTGTTTCGGCAAAAGTGAAAAAACACTTAAGAAATAAAGTTGGAAAGAAAAGGACCCGAAAGGTCAAAAATGCACCAAAAAAAAAGAGAGAAAACAATTGCTCAAGAGGAAAGCTTCCGAAACAAAACGAGAGAAAAATAAACCCCTACTGCTCCTATACTAATTCGGCATAACCACAAGAGAATCCCCAAAGTGCCGAATGCACACCCCAAATAACCCAATATTCGGCCAAAACCTTCTCACCCAAAGTCCACGATTTTCTCCCCCTTATCTCTCCACAATCTACTCCTTAAATCACTCACTTGACCAATTCAAACTCTCTAACACAGAGTTCAAATCCAACATAAACTCTTGGCCACACAAGAGTAAAATAAATAATCCTTTTTGCATGCAGTGAGACTTGAACCTCTGTCCTCCTTGCCACACCTGTGACGCCACAGCCACTCCACCACAGGCTCCCTTTGTGTCTCTTTTTAATCAAAATTACTTAAAAGGCTTAAAACTAGGAGTCATGGTTCCTCTAATGCTAAAAATAAAAAATTTCCATATGACATGGCTTGAACCCAGGACTTCATAGAAATCTCTTAACCTTCCAAAATCACTCACCCAATAGATCTAACATGCAATTGTGTTGTTTTCTTGCTCTCAAAAATTTTAGGCGCTCCCAAGCCCAAGGCCCAATTCTTCTAGGCCCAAAATTCGGGTCGTTACAAGTATCTTGATCCGTAGAAATCCCTAATTTATGCTAATATCTCTTTCAAGAGTAAGAACAACTGACTTTAGATTGATTAATTAGAATTTATTTCTAATTAAGACCCCTATTATCGCATTAACTCGGTCTATGACTTCCCCTATTAGATTTGACTCTAATCTGATAGATTTATGTCGTTCTATTTCTAGGATTGCATGCAACTCCACTCAACTATGTTAGATCTACTCTTAAATAGGGTCTATTCCTCCTCTGATTTAAGCACATCAAACATGGATCAATAATCTAGAAATATCAAGCCAAGAATTAAGAACACATAATTAAGAACAAAATCTAAGTACTTATTGTGTAAAATAAAAATCAAACGATAGAATCCATCATAGGGTTCATCTTGAAAGTAAATACATCCAATATACAATATATCTAAAAGAAATAAAGAAACTCATTATAATCTCTTGAGAAATCAACTAGGAATCTTCAATCTTGACGAAAATCTACTTCAGAATCGGCTTCAGTGGTGTTTTTCAAGTAGTTTTATTGACTATTCTATGACGGTCCTCTCTTATCTTCTTGTTTTTGTTAATGTCGAAAAAAACCAAAAAAAAATTGCATTTTTTGCAGTTTAGGGTCCAAATTCGTGAAATTGACACGACCTGTCACATTGTCTTGTGGTAGTCCATGTGGCTCACACGGCTGTGTGGCCAGGCCATGTTGAAGGGGTCAGCCCATATGACTCCTGTACCTTGCTTTAATTTTTTTGGTTTTTACTCATTTCTTGCTCCTTTTGCTCTCAAATGCTCTCTTAATTATAAAAAAAATGAATTTAAAGGATTAGGAGCATAAAATTTACCATTAACATCAAATAATTACCTAAAAACGCATAAGAACGAGGTTAAAATATGTTACTTTTAGCACCTATCAAATATCCCTACACTTAAGCGTTTGCTTGTCCTAAAGCAAAATCCTCAACCCCAATCAAGTTAACTTCTCTCAGTTTATTCTTTCCACTGATAATGTCTCGAAATAATTTACAGATAATCATGCATTGGAAATTTAAACTAAAATGACACTAAAAAGCACAAATAGTCCAAGCAGAAACTTTTAAGGCATTAAAAACATAAATGTCTCCCCTATCTCAATAATTATCTAAAATCCAAACTTAACAAGCACTAACATCCTCACTAAGGTTCACACAAGCACTCAAAATGTTTAAGGTTCAAGTTATATGCACTCAATAGTCAAACACAAAATGTTATTGCCATATGTTTGCTTGAAAATCAAATCTCCACCACTATAAAAATGAGATGGCACACCAATTAAGAGGTCTTTATAAGGTTGTAATGGGGCTTAGGTTAAGGATATAGAAAAGGTCAGAAAAGTTGGTTAAAATCGAAAGTTAAGTTGATAAGTTGCCAAACTAGAAAAAAGCAGTTGCTGAATTAAAAAAATTTACATCAACAAGAAATAAAGAGTGAATATGATCTTTTATACAAAATATGAGACTAATAATTCAAGCTCAATAAATTTTTTTATTTTATTTTTTTATTTTTTTCTTTTTTTTTAAGATTAAAGTAAAATTCAATAGTGCATATAATGGAACATAGTCAGACAACTAACCAAATTAAATATCGACAAAAAGGAAGTCAATAAAGAGGATAATTTTATAACATAAATATGGGTTACGAGTTAACATGAATGGTTGTTCAAAAAAAATGTTAGGATCAACTGGGTTTACTAGGGGATAATACAACATGTAAGAAATTAAATGTTAAACTGGTTAAATTCTAAGTGACTTTATCATCTCAGTATATCAAATCAATAATGTGGTCTCGACATGTATAAACAAAGCAAGTTCTAGAATAATAAATCAAGTGAACATACTCACAACCAAAAATAAAATGAGCATGAAAAAAATGCTCTATAGGCTCAAAAGGTCACAAAAAATTATGGTTTTGATGTCAAACTTGCAAATTTAAAATTCAAGATAATTCTTCAGTTTAGGGCGACAACCTAAAATAATAAAATTTGAAAAATAGCTTATCATGCTTGACTCTCTCATGTCTTACAGTATAAATCACACAATGCACAAAAATCCACAAATTAATTCCGAAACAGAATCAATAAAAACTCCAAATTAAAAAAAAAAACTTTAATGGTAGAGGTTAGAGAATTACTTTAACACAAACAACAATTCAGGGACCATTGAGCATAAGCACATAAAATTCTCCACACACTTAAAGTGTACATTGTTCTCAATGTACAAACATATATAAATAGAATAAGCAAAATATCATAAGAGAGGGAGATAACTGAAACTGTCATTAATTTGGAAGAATTCGTCGAAATAGTGAAATCTAGAATCGTAAGAGATTCTAAATGAAGTACATGTTTCCAAGAAAACTAATAAGAAAATAGACAAAAAAATAAGATAAAGAGGTAACAACTAGAAAAAGCAACCGACAAAATAAAAAATGCAGAATAAAAATAAAATAAAACATATAAATCAGAAAAATAAAAGTAAAAATAAAAAATAAAACTAAATGAAATCACTTTGGTTAGGGTAGGAAGGAAACAAAAGAAGAAAAATAAACAAAAGAAGAGAAAAAAAAATAAAATAAAAAAACCTAGCTTTAAAGGGAAAAAAATGGTGCATGGACATATGCCAGACCATGTGAGCCATATGGCCGTGAGGCCAAGCCATGTGAGCCACACACCAGGCTGTGTATCTCTCTAACGCAATGCGGCCTATTAGAAATTTTTAAAATTTTGCTCTAGTGTTCACACAGCCTGTGACACGCCCGTGTGGGGTGCTTGTTCGCTTCTCCCACACCTGTGTGTAAGGTCGTGTGTGACAGGCCATGTGTCTTACACAGCCATGTCTGTAGATTATGTAACTCAGCTCAGACTGTATGGTTCAAAAATAATTTTCAAAAATTAGCTCCAGTGTTCACATGGCCTGTGACACACTCGTGTGTCACAGATGGTCGTGTGGATCACTTTTTTTTTAATTTCTTTTCAATTTTGTTAAGTAATAATAAAAAAGTAAGTGTACAAAGCACGCAACATAATTAAAATAAAATAAAATAACACATTCGATTGCCTCTAGAGGAGCGCTTATTTAAAGTCTAAGTTCGACTTTTCTTTTCAAGGTAACGGTTAAGGCGAATCTTGGAGCCGGAGCTCCTTTCTCTCATTACCAGTATTACCACTAAAATAAAGTTTGAGGCAATGATTGTTTACCTTGAATGTGTTGAAATCAGGGTGTGTTACCTTAATGGTTCCGTATGGGAATACGTTTTGTACCACAAATGGGTCCGACCCTCTTGACTTAAGCTCTGAAGAAAATATTCTTGCATCTAAAATGTCTAGCAGCACTTTGTCCCTAACTTTGAATTGGTTCGTCCTCTTTACATGCACAGTATGGCATTGCTTAGTTATTTCTTCTACTGTTCTTGGGTTCTCATTAGCCTTTGTTCGTTATTCATCTCATTCATCGAGTTGCACCATTCGCTCTTCACTTGTCCCTCAATTTCTATCACCTTGAAATGGTTATTGTTTGAACACGTACTCATTAGTGATTCCCTGCAAAGAACGTCGAGTCATATGATTACTAACATTAATAGAATAATGAGTATCATCTTGCTCACTAGGAACTCTAACAAAATCACGTACTTGAAGAGTAATTTTTTCGTCGCCTACACTTAGCAAAAGTTCACCATTACCCATATCAATAACAGTTCTAGTAGTGGCTAAAAAGGGTCGACCTAAGATAATTGGGACTTTAATAGCCTTATCTATGTCTAATATAATAAAATTAATAAGGAATATAAATTTATTTACTTAACAATTACATCCTCAATAATACCCCTAGGATACCTAATTGATCTGTTAGCTAATTGAATACTCATCCTAGGGGATTTTGGTTCCCCAAGACCAAGTTGTTTCAACATTTTATAAGGCATAACATTTATGCTAGCCCCCAAACCAGCCAAAGCTTTTTCAACATTTAAGCTACCAATAAAAAAAAGAGTAGTAAAACTCCATTGATCCTTAAGCTTGGTGGGTAGTGATAAATGCCAAAAGTAACATGTTTTAGCCTTAGTCTTAATGCGTTTTTGGATGTTTATTCGATGTAAAATGGTAAATATTATGCTCTTAATCCTTTAAAATCATGTTTCTATACTTAGGAGAGCATTTAAGAGCAAAAGAAACAAAAAACGAGCGAAAATCAGAGCAAGTTTCAGGAGCCACACGCCTGGACCCTCCCACATAGGCTGGGTACAAGGCTGTGTGAGCCACATGGGCTGCCACACGGCCATGTGCCAGACTGTGTGGATTTCACGAATCGCACTCCAAACATGTACAGAAACACAATTTTTAGGTTTTTTGGGCATTTTAAGACCTATATATACCAAATATAAGAAGAGGGAAGTAAACCATCAGAGAATATTCAAGAAATCAACTCTGAAAACACCATTAAATCAAACTCTAAAGCATATTTCCATCAATATTGAAGACCTCATTTTGATTTCTTTGCAGTTTATTATGAGTTATTTATTTCATGTTGTTATATTGTCTTTGAGATGTATTTATTTGCAATTATAAACTAATTTTCTAAATACCTATGGGAGATGAACCCTATGGTGAATTTTGTCTTCTGATTTATGTTTTACGCAATAAATACTTGGATCTTATTCTCAATTATGTATGCTTAATTTTTGGTTTGATATTTCTAGATTATTAATTCATGTTTGATATGCTTGAATCAATGGAATAAACTCTGTTTATGAGTAGATCTAGCATAATTGAGTGGAGTTGCATGCAATCCTAGAAACAGGATGACATAAATCTATCGGATTAGAGTTAAATCTAATAGGGGGATCCATAGATCGAGTTAATGCGATAATAGGGATTTTAATTAGAAAGAAATTTCAATTAGAGTCAGTTGCTCTTAGTCTTGAAGAGAGATATTAGCATAATTTAGGGATTTCTACGGATCAAGATACTAAGTGGAGAAATTGCATAATATAGATTGGTAATGACAGATGAAGACTGGGTGAATTATTTCCTTGGTATTATTTTGCTTCTTGGTTTTTTACTCGATTATTTTCCAATTTGTTCTTTGTCGTGTTCTTTAGTTAATTACTTTAATTAATTTTAGTTTTAACCAATTACTTCAATTTATCGGTTAAATAATAGAAAGACGATAATTACTAGTAATTTTGGTCTTCATGGGAATGATATCTTTACTCACCTTACCTATACTATTAATTGATAGTCGAATACAATTCAGATGGTGCAACAATATGTTCAGTTTGATGGTTTATAAGATGAAGATTTGAATGCTCATTTGGCAAGCTTTCTAGAGATTTGTGACACTTTCAAAATCAATGGCGTTACTGATGATGCCATATGCTTACAATTGTTACCATTCTCATTAAGGAGCAAGGCAAAACAGTGGTTAAATTAATTACCATGAGGTTCTATCATTATTTGGGTGCAAATGACTAAAAATTTTTTTGTTAAAATATTTTCCACCGACAAAAACAGCTAAGTTGAGGAATGACATCTCTTCTTTTGATCAGTTTGATTTTAAAGCTCTTTATGATACATGAGAGAGATTTAGGGATTTTTTGAGAAGGTGTCCTCACCATGGACTACCTTTGTGGCTCCAAGTTCAAACTTTTTACAATGGTTTGAATCCCTCAACTAGACAGATGATTGATGCAGCAGTTAGAGGAACATTGAATAACAAAACACCTGAGGCAACTCAGAATTCATTGAGGAGATGTCATTGAATAATTATCAGTGGCAAGTTACGAGAGTAAAACCTATCAAGGCAACCGAAGTTTTTGATATTGATGCAGTTTCTATGTTGGCAAATGAGGTTGAAGCTCTTGGTAATAAAATTGATGGTTTAAATTTTTCTAAGTAGGTGAATCCCGTGATGCAATGCAATTTGAATGTACCGATTTCACTATTCTGGAAATTTCATCCAAATTCAGGGCAATTTCAATTCTCTTCCTCTCGTTGGATATTGTGCTTATTCTATGCTTCTATCTATTTCTACATTAGGGACAATGTACATCTTAAGTGTGAAGAGGTTGTTTGTATATTTGTCATAAAATCTATAAATTATTTGTTGTGTTTAAGTAATTTTCTCATAGCCTCCATTAGAGTTAATTTTTTTTTAACTTGGAGTTTTTTTTATGTTTTTTTGGATTTATTTGTGGATATTTGTGCATTAGTTGGTTTATACTTTAAGACACAAGAAAGTCAAACATTATAAGTTATTTTTCAGAAATAAATATTTTAGGTTGTCTCCCTGGATTGAATTATTATCTTGAAATTTTGAAGTTTCAAGTTTGATATAAAAACCATAATTTTTTGTGAGTTTTTGAGCCTATAGAGAATATATTTTATTCCGTGCTCATTTTATTTTTGGTTGTGAGTATGTCAACTTGATTTGTTATTCTAGAACTTGCTTCGATTATGCATCTTGAGACCACATTATTGATTTGATATACTGAGATGATAGAGACACTTAGGATTTAACCCATTTAACTTGTAAAAAGCTTATTTATTGAATTAACCCCTAGTAAACTCCTTTGATCCTAACACATTTTTTTGTCTACCCCATTTTTATTAACCCGTAACCCATATGTATCTTGTAAAATCATCCTTTTTATTGACTCTTTTTTTGTCGATATTTGATTTGGTTTGTTGCCTAACTATGTTTCATTATTTGAATTGCTGACTTTTATTTTTGTTCTCTAAAAAATTAAATGGAAAAAAATGAAAAATGAAAAAAAAATTTGATTGAGCTTGAATAGTTAGTTTGATATTTCTTTTAATTCAGCAACTGATTGTTTTCTAGTTTGGTAACTTATTAATTCGATGTAATAACCTGAATTTGGGGGTGGTGTATTTGATGTGTTTCTGTGTGTATGTTAAGTGCTGTGTGTTGTGTTGGGGTGTTTGGGGGTTCCAGGAAGGCTTGGTGTTAAGCCTGAGTCATGTTAGAAATTTCTCTGTTTGGCACTTTTAAGGGAGCTAGTTGGATTAGGCCTTAAGGGATATTGTTTGTGTTGGATGACACAAGAAATGCCTTGGAAAGGTGGCAAGGAGGCGCCACTTAGGAGGCAAGGGGGTGACGCCTCAGGTAAGCTGGTAGGGAGTAGGTTCGAGCTGCGTGGTCTCCTTTTTGGGGATTTCTTTTTGACGCCAAGGTAAGGGGGAGTTGCACTCAGCTTGGACTCTGGTGCATGAGTGTTGAATGGGTCAACATTTTTGAATGTGTGGAAGAGAGCAATTCAAGGAGTTTGAATTATTTAAACAAGTTTGAATGTGTGATCAGGAGAAAATTAAGGAGGAAAGAAGGGATTGAAGAGTGTGATGTGTTAGCCGAAATTGTGAGGAGTGGGTGTGAGTGTGTGTTTGGTTTAGTGAGGTTAGGGAATGGCCGAATGTTAAAGATAGCCTTAGGGGGAGTGTTGAGCATTTTTGGCTAGCTAGATAGGACCAAGAGCTTATTTTATTCTTTCTTTTTGTTAAAAACCGAAACACCCATACCATATTGTGCATTTTGCTTTTCTCTCAATTTCCTAAACCAAAACACTCTCTTAACATTTTGTTTTGCTTTCCCTTTTCTTTCATTGGCTACAAATATTGGCAATTAAGACCGGCACTAAAGTCTTGGGATCCGCCTTCATCGTTGGTATTATTAAGCTAGCCAACATATCTGTATCCATCTTGGGATGATCTTGTGAAACACCTGTCAACGAAGTACGTTAAATAATGCAACATTACGTATATCAATATTATTCAAAAACCCTAAACACCTAGTGATACTGTACCGACAAGACATGTATATGGAGCTTTGTACTTTTTAATCTCCCACAAGCCTATCATTTTCCTCAATGAGGCCATGATTTTCCATGAACATGTACCGTCTTGCACTGCACACTTGGCCTCGTACTTATTGAGTTTGGATTTAACCACGTTGTAGTTAACCCCGTTCTCGATACTATATTGTTTCAAGCACCAAGAAAACTATCCTTGTTGGAAAACTCTTTACCAACTTCTAATTCACCCGAATCCAACGACGAACTTGTACGGTCACACCTTCTGTGTGGTAGTTCAGGAAACTCCAACGCATCGTCTTGAGATAGATCGACATTATGCATGTGGGCTGGAGGCGAGTACGCCCTGAATCGCGGATATTCTTCTTCTTCATCTGAACCCCCTTCAACATCTTCAGGTATGGTTGGAACATGCTCTGGTTCAAAAAATAATGCAACTTCTGCACCATCGGGGCCAGGCTCTCGAGGTGGATCGACATCAGACTCATCATCCGACCCACCATCATCTGCAACAAACGAGGTCCCCTCATTGGTGGATGTCGTGGGGAGTACATTATCCCTTCTTAAACAACTTTCGTAATGTCCCCAATCATATGTGGATTGTCAACCACTAAAATTTGATGACGTTCCCCAATACGTATTTCTAGCATCAAACGTCGAAGGAAGGATATGCATGTCCAATCCACCAACTGAGTGTCGTGCAGGGGTTGTGTTTTCTATACTACCACCAAAAACAGACGATTCTGTATTCTGCCTCCTACTAACAGAGTGTCGGCTTGGGGTCGTGTATTCCCCTCGAATAGTAGTAGATGTTGAAGTCGAAGGAAGATCACTTGGTGATGAAAATTGTACATATACCTCAAGATAGGGTGATCCACTGGCAAGATGAGTCTCCACCATTGCCTCCAAGCTCTGAGGACCTTTGATGTCGAATGAGTCATATCTCACAGGATCAACCAAAGCACAAATTCTATACTTAATAGACTGAACTTTTGGCGTTGTTCCGAAGATTTTATGCATAATTCTTTTACTAAGTTCTATCAAATCTATGTTCTGGTTAAAAACCAGTCACGCTGTGTTCTCCGATAAAAAAATAACACCATTTTCGGTGTCACAAACCTCACCATCATAGTAAATAACAGCATTAATACGTTCACTCATCTTCAGTTTCTATTTTACTTTTGCCTCAATTTCTATTATGCAACCTGAGAATGAAATTTGGCTCATTTATAGTCTAAGGACAAATAGGAACTACTGTAGCAAAGGAGCGTCCACGTGGGAGCTTTTTTCAGTACTCTTACTAACAGTGCATCCTGCTTGAAGCGTTTTGGTCACTATTTGTTCAGAAACGTCTTCTCAAAATTATTTTACTAGAGACTACTGTAGCAAAAGAGCGTCCACGTGGGAGCTTTTTTCAGTACTTTTGCTGACAGTGCATCCTTCTTGAAGCGTTTTGGTCACTATTTGTTCAGAAACGTCTTCTCAAAATTATTTTTCCAGAGACTACTGTAGCAAAAGAGCGTCCACGTGGGAGCATTTTTCAGTACTCTTGCTGACAGTGCATCCTGCTTGAAGCATTTTGGTTACTATTTGTTCAGAAACGAAACAAATAATTTTTATATTGTTGATATATTTTTTTCAAAAACCCTAACCCTAAAATTATTTTAATTAATTAACCCTAAACTCTAATTCATTAACTTTTCCTAAAACCCTAAACCCTAAAACCCTTAAAAAGAAAAACCCTACCCCTAAAACACCAAAAACCCTAACCCTAACCCTAAAAATAGCTGAAAACCCTAGTGTGGGGAGGGTGAAAACTCGTCCTCGAGGGAGCGTTTTTGCCACATCAGTAAAGCGCGCCCTCAAGGACGCGATTTTTGCTGATATGGCAGAAAGCGCTCCCTCAGTGACGTGTTTTCCTGCTGCATCCCCTGACTTCGCGCTGACGTGGATGCGTTTTCAGGGACAATGACCCATTCCAGTAAATAATTGGAAAGCATGTCCTTTTCTGTAAATTTTGAAAGAAAAAGGGCATTTATTGGTAATTTGCCTTGCGATTCACGAGTTTATGTATTAATATGAAAAATATTAGATTAGAGATCTTGAAGGATGATAACTCTTCTGATAATTTGCTTATGATATTCTCTATATAAATTTCTTTGTTTATTTTGTCAAAAAAAATATCAGATTAATATTCATATATTTAATAAACTTGTAAAAGAATAAATTCTGATTAACAATTTTTCTAAAAAAAGCTTAACTATATATTTATAATTATTATTGTATTGAAAAATATTATTGTATTATTTTAATTTATTTAACATTAAAAATATTAAAATATTATTAAATATGACATTGCTTCAAAAAATTAAATTTCAAATATTTTTTTAAAAATAAGTAAATATTTATAATTATTAGATTTTTTATCATCAAAATATAATGGTATTATTTATAATTTACTAACATTAAAAATATTCATATTTTAATATAATTTTAAAAGTTTTTTAAACTGCAATTAAATCTTTATTTAAAACCTTAGAATATTTAGTTGCAAATAAAGTTGTTCATGGGCCGGGTTTGGGCCGGGTCAAGTAAAACAATAGGTCCATTTACTAGGCCCAGTCCGAACCGAAACATGAGCCTAGAATTTTATCGAAGCCCAACTCAGTTAAAAATGTTAAAATCTAAGTCCGACCTGACCCGCTCGTATTAAAATTTTATATTATTTTCTATATAAAAATAAATTTTAAAAATATAATACAGTAAAACATTATAATAAACGTTTTCCAACAAATAAAAAATAAAAAAAAATACTTAAATAACATTAAGATAAATATAACTTAGCAAGCAAATATAGCTAAACTAGTAGCAAAATTAATAATAAAACAATAGCTATACAATATCCAAACAATAACAATAAATAGTAACAATATAATAGCGAAATGATAGCAAAACAATGAAAAAATTGTGGCAAGACAATAAAAAAATAGAAATAATTTTTTTACAAATTCGGGTAGAGCCGAACCTGGGTAAAAAAGAAATTACCCGAGACTTGTCCCGTTTAGAAAATAGGTCTTTTTTTTTCTCTCTCTAAACCTATTTTTCAACTCTTATTTTTTCCCAAACCCTTTCATTCTTCGAGCGGACCGACCCGAACCATATCGAAATCTAATTACAAACCATACTAATTAAAAATAATTTAAGTGCATCTAAATTTCTAATCAAATTTTAAGTAATTAAACTTTAAAAATCAAAATAGTTTCATAAAGGTCAATTGACTATAACAATATAGCGAAACCCAAAATGGCATTTCGGTTGGTAAAAAGTTCAGTCTCTAGGTGTTAGAATATTTCATTAAAATGGATTGTTTTAACGATAGCTATGAATTGGTGAAGTCAGAAATTCTTTTAGATGGAATCAAAATTAAATTGTAATTTTTACGATTGTAAAAATATAATTTCATAATTTTAATGGTCTATATCTTTATAATTTTTAAATGATTAAATTAAATTTTTATCATTTTTTAAGGGGACAAAGTGCAATTTTACCTTTACTAATTTAAAAATTTAAAAATTTCAAAGAGTATAAATAGAGAATTTTCCATTTTAGAGAGGATGATGCCAACCCCTAGTAGACCCCTGGATGTGAATGGAAGTAGTTTTCATTATGAAACACGTTTTAATTAAATAAAATTATTAACTTATTTGATTGAGAGAAACTATTTATGTACTATAACATATTAAAATGCTATCACTTTCTTATTTTCAAGCAAAAACAGTTAACATATTAGAGGGACAAAAATTGAA
The DNA here is from genome assembly GCA_005393395.2 of Gossypium australe. Classification (NCBI taxonomy): domain Eukaryota; kingdom Viridiplantae; phylum Streptophyta; class Magnoliopsida; order Malvales; family Malvaceae; genus Gossypium; species Gossypium australe. Next base: position 12,939,886 of record CM016619.1, read on the forward strand.
AATAAATCAAAATAATTAAGGAGGTAATTGCAAGTGTGCATAAATTAGTAGACGTTAGTATAAATTAATTTATTAATCACCGAGACACGCAACATTACAATATTCAAAATGCTAAATTGTAAGTTTAAGAACTATGACACTTGTTAGTCACCTAATTTTTTTTTAAATGTTTCAAAACCATATGCATATAAAAATTATAGATTTAAAATATAGATTAATATTTAAAAATAACATATAATAAAAGATGAAATGTATGATTTAAAATTAATTGATAATAACACATGATATGTACGATATTAAAATAAAAAAATTACACTAAATCTTAAGTAAAACAAAATTTAAACACGTGAATACATTATATTAAAATTACTAATTGAATACCTTTATTTTTCATGACGTTATCATCAATCTTAAATTGGTGTCGAGTTAATTTGTGACATAATCTTAATCCACAACTTCATTAATATATGTACAATTAATAGAGGTAATAAATGTGCATAATAAAATTTAAATATAAAAAAACTAGTAAAATAAAATTCTAATCGAATATAAATTAAAAGGTTTGCTAACTCAATTGGTATGTATTTAATTTTTATATTTTTATTAAAATTTTAAAATTAAAATTAAATTACCCTTAAATAATATAAATTATTTTAATTAAGAAACTTAAAGGGGCAAATTGGAACCGCAGCCTGATTTCAACTTTTCATTTCATTTTTCTTCTAAATTCAAACTCAATGATTGAGTTCCACTGAAAACTACGAACCTGAATTGTAAACGGTGTAGAATGTTAGACGATGGATAGCGATTATGGTCATATTTGCCTGCGCTGTGTGATAAGATGCATAAATTCGTTGGTTGGGAGAAGATGATGGATAGCGATCGTGGTCATATTTGCGTGCATGAATTTGTTGGTTGGGAGATAAAATAGTCTTAACTACAATGTATGATAGGATGCATGAATGAGTTTGATAGTAGATGGGATAGTGGACATCCTACTAATTAACTAGATGTCGACTTCTTTAAAGCTTTTCATATCAACTCTTGGATTGTAATTATTCTATACAATCGTACCAATTTAGCAGGGAGGGTAGGTAGTGATTTTGGCCACTCAAAATTGGTTGATTTATCATTTAGTTATTAACCTTTTTTTTCTTTCTAAAATTGGTAAAATTGTAATTCGTTCTTTTTAAATAATTTATGATTCATCTTTAATTTTCTTTAAAATAATTTTCTGACTTTATTCTTGCAATTCAATCAAAATATGCCTATACTTATATAAAATGTTTTGTTGAGATGAAGTCACAAGTCAACTCAATATCAATTTAGTTAGAAGATTACTTTAAATTCCTCTTTTAATAAAAAAATTTATTAGTGTTTTGGTCTCTTAATATTTTTATATGAAATGTTTAAATAAAACAACTACAAATACAACTTGTAAGGATTGAGTTGAGTTAGTATCACCTATCAACTAGGTCCCAACTTAATCGTAAAGTTACCAAAAACCCTTTATATTTGCAAAACAATATATTATTTTAATAGTAATTTTGTCCTTTTAAAATTTTAAAAAATATTTGTCCATAATCAAATTCAAACTCAAATCATTATAATCTTTAATATTTCAAGTTTACCAATTCAAAATTCAAATAAAATAATAGTTAATTGTTTCATCAAAATTTTTTACTTATATTATGAATAGAGTATAACTTTTTTTCCAAAAAGAAAAAAGAAAAAAAAAAGTAAACAAGGAAAAAACATGTATGCTAAGTTGAATAAAAGGCCAAACATGTATGTTAGAGTAAGTGTGGTTTAGGTTCGAGTAATATTAATTGTGTTTGTTGTTCAATTATTGTTCAAGTTTTATTCCGTTATTGTAATCTATTAAACAAAATTAAGAGTAAATTAGAATTTTAACATTTATTTTTAGTTTTAATTTAGTGTAATCAAAATAAAAATTTGTATTTAAGAATTACATGTGGGGAGTTATGTTACAATTAAAATTATAAAACATTAAGGTGCTATATATAAATTGATATTTTTCTACTAGATAATTGGTTTAATAATTTTACTATTACGGAATTGATGAGCTTTTATAAAAATTATATTTTTCTTAGATTCTATAATTGATGTGGTTATTTCAACATTTTTTTAACTTAGTTATTTTTACAGTTCACTGAATATTTTTTAAAATTAAAATTATTTCAATTATTTTTCAAGTAGTGAACATTTTCAGAATGGATTTTTTAATGATTTTTTTAACTCTTCAATTTTTTTTTTAAAAAAAAAACCATATTATTCATTCATTTAATTTTTCATCTTTTTAACTCTTCAATTGATGTTGTTTGTTAAAATACCTCAAAATGGACGAAAATAATTAACCTCTTATTTACTTACTGATGTGGGGCACCAAGTGTTTTATTCCAGGTGCAAATAAGAAAAAAGAAAAAAATAAACAACTTCCCCAAAATAAGAACCTAATATCCCAATTTTCCCAAATTATTTAGCGTTAAGTATTAGAAACCCCTATCCCCTAAATTAAAAAACCCATAATTCAAACAATATCTTTAGTGATTAAAAACCCTAGCCTCGAACTAGAGTTCTTTCTCTTTTAGTTTTTGAATTCCCTAACCTCTTTGGTTGTATGGATACTTGTTGAAAGGAAATTCTTGTCACAAAACTGCAGAGGGATGCATATTTGATGGGAAAGAAATAAGATATAAATACAAGAAATTAGCACCACGAGACATTTCGTGGAGTGATTTAAACTAAAGTAGAAGGTTTTATGGTTGTAAAGATTTTTTGGTATGATGTTTTAAAAATATTTTCTTTAGTTAATATATGTGTTGTAAATATGTTGGGTCACAAATTATTTGGAATTTAAGCAAGAAATTTGTTAGTATATATAATTAGATAAGTAACGAATATTTGGGGTTTAGGAAATATTATGGTTTTTGTTGAGGCAAGTTGTGTTGAACAAGTTGAGCAGCACTCGGTAGTGTTCATTGCAAACTACTATTGAGGTAAGAAGTTACTTGCCATATTTTAGTTGAAATTTTAATAAAGCAAAAATTTGGACCAATGAATGTGCAGATATTGACTAATTTACCTATAAAGGCCCATTTTTCCGACCAGTGAAATGAAAATATAGCCTCTGGAGGTTTTTTTGTTTAAGTATGTTTATGAAAATGGGCCAATTTTTGCATTATTTACCGGAAAGGACCGATTTTGGCAAAACGCGTCCACGTAGGAGCGTTTTAGGGTGAAATTTCCAACAAAATGCACCCCTGAAGGAGCGTTTTTGCCATGTCAGCACAAAATGCGCTGACGTGAATGCACTTTGCTGACATGGCAAAATTGCTCCGTGTTTTTGTCCCCAACAGCTTTTTTTTAATCGTTGGGGTCCAACGGTAAAAAAAAAAGTATAAAACCCCCTTCTATTATTTCATGCAAAATTTCTTCAAAATTTAGCAAAAAAATCTCAAATTTCTCCTTAAATTTCTTAAAGCTCTCAAATTTCTCCTTAAATTTCTCAAAACTCTCTTTAATTAATTATTTCCTTTATTTTTCTTTCTAAAATAGTATTATTCTTTTTATAATTTTAAAAATATTTGGTCGTGTTAGTAATGGTTGAGGAATTAATTCGTTTCGATCATAAACATATCTCCGTCGAACAAATAAAAATGGTAAGGGTTAATTTTAATTTTTGAATATTATTTAATATTTTTCATTTATGTAATTTTAATTAATTTGTATTTTATAATTTTTTATAACAGTCTGTAGATCGGGTGTTACAATGTTATATTCGTAATATGCCTGGTCCTCCATCAATGTTGATAGAAAATTACTTGAGGGAAGCGGGTTTTTTGCACGTGACCACTATAGGCTGGGGGTGCAAGTTGGACCTGAAACTCATCAACGTGTTAATAGAGAGGTGGAGATCCGAGATGCACACATTCCATCTTCCATGCAGAGAGTTTACCATTACTTTGGAGGACATGCAGTTACAATTGGGATTGTTGGTGAATGGGTCCGCACTCACCGGGTTCGTTCAATCTGCTGATTGGGGAGCCGTATGCTACTGTCTTTTGGGTGCGATTTCAAATAATATTTACGGAGGTCGGATCGAGATGGGCTGTTATGAGACACATTCCCGAAGCTGGGGAATGATTCGACTGAAGTAGAAAGAATACGATATGCTCGGGCATACATCCTTGAGATGATTGGAGATTATTTGATGCCAGAATTGTCACGAAACCTCGTACATCTGAGGTGGCTGCTGAAACTCATTGATTTTAGAGCAGTTGACAAATTTAGTTGGGGGTCTGCCGTGTTGGCAACATTATACCGGGAGATGTAAGAGGCGACGCCACAAAATAAAGCCAAAATTAGAGGTTGTCTATCACTACTACAATCATGGGCTCGGTTTCGCTTTCTATTTTTACGTCCTCGTGTGAACCACCCATATAGATTCCCACTCATAACGAGGTAAAAATTTTCTTTGATTTTACAAGTATTACATAGATTTAAAATAAAATTGTATGCTAAAAATTTATTTAATTAGGTGGAACCATCTGGCGAGTTATGTTGGAATACCTACCGCTCTTGAAGATATACGGCTTCTACTAGACCAACGGCCGGAAACGCAAGTAAGTATTAAATAAAATATATATACATAAAATAGTCGTTTCATATTTAGTATCTAGTATTATGTATATAACTAATATTTTTATCACGTTCATATAGTTTCAATGGACACCATACGAGGATTCGGCAATTCGGGCAGTAATTTGAATGAATTCTTTCAAAATCTAAATATTTGGCATGTTAAGGTCCCATTGGTCAACTATGCTACTATCAAGATGCACCAGACAGATAGAGTGTTGCGGCAATTTGGATTCCGGCAACCAATTCCCGAGGCACCTGAGGTGCTCGATAAAGAGCACAAAATTGACGTACGGTAAACGAATATGAATTGGCAGGTGTTCTTCTCAGAATATATCGAAATTTGGAAAACTTGGTATGATCATATACCTACTCGTGAACCGATCATCGTCCCAGAGTTAGCGTGTGCACCGGATTACATGCCATGGTTTAGGATCTATGGCAAGTCATATTTGCTGTCGGAAGAGAAGAGGCTTTAGCAAATCCGTGTCGAAAGGGAACGATGGGGCCCTTTAAATATAAGGAGAAGGGATGACGGCACGGGCCCATCAACAGTGCCTACACAATCACCGAGCCCAATGCCTAAATCGACAACACCCACAGCACAGCCCCTTCAGATTATGCCAGGTGCGTATCCTAGCCCTTATATGTATCCTAACCCTTATATTTTTCATTTTTCCAGTCCAATGCCAGGTTGGAATGTATGGCCCGGTGCATCTCCTTTCCCGATAACTCTGACTCAACCAACGATATATAGGCCATCGTCGCCAAAGGGATCACACGAGGTACTATCGGTGAGCTCATCTCATTACCAATCCCCATCGCCTTATGGGATTCAATCACCTCAGCCGTGGGTGATGCAAACACCTCCACATTCTTTATTCTATCAAGGTGAGTCATCCTCCCAACACCCACAACCAGAGCAACCACAACCCCCGCCGGAAGCTGAACCAAGGAGGAATCCAGCGCGTAATCGTCGACTACCCCATGTGGCACTAATTTCGACCAACACATACATCAATTTTTTTAATATATTTGTAAAAACTGCTTTTATATTGTATCATTTAATAAAATAAAAGTTATTTTTAATATTTTAATAGTAAATTATTTTTATATTTTTAATAAAATAGAAGTTCTTTTGAATAAGGCGCAATATAAATAATGTAACATAGTTTTATTACAGCAATTATCAACTATTTCAGTTTGAACATGATCGAATTGTATGACTTAGGTTCCTACACCATCCACACAAATTCTATTGGTTTGTTCTTTCCTGAATATCCATATTATTGTGTATTCTACTCGAGCAAGGTCGACCTTGTAACATCCTGAATTTTTGGGCCTATGCGTTTAATGGGTGGATATGTTTAATGTGTTAATTTAAGTGTTAGGGGTCCAAATTGGGCTCAGGCTTAGGTAGAGGCCTTGATTAAAATTATCCGTTTGGGCATTATAGGGTTTAAAAGGTAGTATCCGTGTTTAAAATACCAAAGTGGGCTTGTGGCCTAATATTAGGAGGTGACGCCACACAAGGGAGTAAGGGGCCAAAATTTAAGTTTCATGGGGCCCAATTCTTTTAATTTAAGTTAGCTAATTTTCGGCATTTGGGTTAGGGGAAGTGGATGGCAACAAGGCTCAAAAATAGGAGGATTTATATGAATAGGATAATGTAGATATTATAGTTGATAATATGGAAGATAAAAGGAGAAAAGATAGGAGCTATCTGCAAGGCTAGGTGTTGGCCGAAATTCCATCACCTAGAGGAGTAAAGAAATCAGTTTCTTTATGGCAAAGGGGTGCCCAATTTTCCCTTTTTATTTGCTTAATTTTTAGTTATCAGGAAGGGCACTTTCGATTTTTGATAGGAGTGCCGAAATTTCTATAAATAGGGGGGATATCTCATTGCTTCTGGCATTTAAACCCTAATTTCCTCTTCATTCTTTGTGCCAAAATTCTTAGTCTCTCCCTCTAGAATTTCTTTTCTTTAATTTCTTCAAAAGCCGAAACCTCTCCCTTCACTCTCTTTTCCATTATTTTCCTCTTGTGCCGATTTCTCTAAAAAGCCAAAATCTCCATAGTTTTTCTCTATTCATCCCATTTGTGAGTTAGTTCTATTCTTCCGACATTTAAATCTTTTTCTTTGGCATTGCCGAATCTTCTCTCTAGTGCTAGCCGAATCCTCTGTGTTAAGGTAAGTGTAGATTCTGTTAGTTTCTCACGTTTTATTTCGATTTTTGAAAGGCAAAAGCCGAAAAGCTAATAGTTTAATGGTTCTATGTTGGGCGGCATTCTGGGATTTGAAGGAAACTTGGTCGTCTAGATCTAAAAGCCAAAAATCGTTAGTCTCCAATTTTCAAGATTTTAAAGTAAGGAAATTTTCCCTAAATTTTTACTAGATTCGCTCATTGCATACAAGATCTTAACTTTATGATGAGGATTAACGATCATATATTGTGATAGTAGTTCTGACAAGGACTTGTGATGGAATTAAATATGGATCAGGCAAAGGAGAGAATCCCTAAGTTTAAGAAACGAGCGGTATCTGCCGTTCAAGATTGGCCACTTGGTTGTGGACCGGCTTCTGAACAACACCTTAGACAGATAGTAGTGGTGCTGGCTACGGATAGCGTCAATTTAGAGGGTCTCGTTCTAGCGGTAATCAGGTGAGTAGATCCTTATCACATAAGTTTTATTTTGTATTATACTTGTTAGGGGCTGAAAAGCCGGAAAATGAGGCTGTATGAGCAGTCGTGTGTAGATCCTTCTCACATAAGTTTTATTTTGTATTATACCTGTTAGGGGCTGAAAAGCCAAAAATGAGGCTGTATGAACAGTCGTGTGTAGATCTCTAACACACTAATAATCTATATGAATATATGTATGTTTATGTTATGGGCTAAAAAGCCGGAAAGTGGCTGTGTAGACAGTCGAATGAAACCCAAAAAGGGTTAGGTAAGGAATGCCAGGTACGTAATCATAGAACTTCTCTATGTGTATCGATGTATGCGAAAGACTGTAATCTCTTAGGTAGTATATTGTTTGCTTTTGCATGAATGTATGCATGGGATGGGTTTGATATGAAAAGGGGAAGAGCATGATTGGTCACATGGTGATCGGTGGTAGAAAACCCACCTAATGAAATGTTAGATCACATGGTGATCGGTGGTAGAAAACCCACCTAATGAAATGTTAGATCACATGGTGATCGGTGGTAGAAAACCCACGAAATGAAATGTTAGGTCACTTGGTGATCGGTGGTAGAAAACCCACGTTAAAATTTCTAATTGATAAGGAGTAGGCAGTATGACTGTCGATATGGTGTGTATCGCTTGGTGGGTTGATTGTAGAAATCCCCAAGGTGTGATGGTTGGTACGGGTTGGTGTGTAGAGGATGGAATTCTAGGATGGGTTGGGCTTTGCATCATTTATTATCTGTCATGTGATTATGATTTTTGCCATTGTCTATGGGCCAGGGCCCATAATGTGTTTGTAGGCCCAAGCTTTTTATGTGTTTTCGGGATTTACACACTGAGTCTTAGTGACTCACCCTATTATTTTTCCCTAACTTTTCAGATGAGCAGTAGATCGTGGACATGGGAGCCGAGACAGGCTCGAGCGGCCACCCAGTCTTTTTATTTTCATAGATTATTTTTGGTTTTCCTTTAAGTTTTATTTTGGGAATATTTAGGTAATAAGGCCCCATATTTTATATTCACCTAAGTAGTTTTTTTAATATTTGTAACTTATGAATTTATGTCAGGGGTTTATTTATAACATAATAATAATACAATGTTTCTTTTCAAATGTCACTTATTTATTCAAATATTGCCTAATAACTATGATTTTCTAAAACCAACTTAGCAAAAGATTTTAACGTTCAACCCGTAGCATACCAGATTTGGTCGAAACGTATGGGCCGAGTTTGTGATGTTACAGACCTTTTGGTTTGCGACGCAATTCTCTATCCGGTAACAACTTAAACGGAGCAAGCGATATAGACGGTTACTTCCGTTCATCTGGGACCGGTGGAAATACGTGTCTCCACACATTATACATGTATTCTATTTTGTACACTTCGTCGACATATCTCATGGGATCCAAACGGAGATTCTGACAAGCTGCAATTGCATGAGCGAATGGATAATGAAATGTGTCAAACGTCCCACAATCTCAAGTCCTATTTATTAGGTTTACACGATATTTCCCACCGAATAATACATTGGCTCGGTCTATCAAACTTCGTCACACGAAACCATAGGTTGTCATGATCGTGACACACTATGTCCATTGTATTGGCCCGCGCATTTGCCTTGTTAATTTCTTGCAATACCTTCCGGAACCATACATGGCCTCCCTACATTTGGCCTTTATAACTTGATGCTCGCTTTGGAAATAGTGCCGCCAAACGAAAATATGTCTCTCGCACAACCGTGGTTATCGGCAAATGACGCGTTCTTTTTAGAACATAATTTATGCATTCAACCAGGTTTGTGGTCATATGACCATATCGTAGGCCACCATCGTTTGCTTGTGTCTACTATTTGAAAGGAATGTTACAGAGGTAGTCTGCGCCTTAATCGTTAACTAAACGTAAAATCCCCAATATCTCATGAAAACGGTCTTTATTGATCTCGTACCCTGCTAATATAAGTTGATAGCAAAAATTACATATCACTATTTCATTTAGAATAAATTGAATATTACAAATGAAATTATATTTATAGAGATTAAAACCCATGTTGGTCACTTGCCTTCATTCAGTGGTAGACCGATATTGCCCGTAGTAGTTGGACGTAACGTGCTTTGGACAATACCGATAGTGTGTACGCTATAGGCTTCCCTGTCACTCAATTGCTGCTAGTATTCCAGTGCCCCGATTTGATATAACGTAGATATCAGGTTAGGGGCATACATTCCTCCTTAACCTAAAAATAAAAAAATCCCAGTCATCACCCGACTCCCTCAGTGTTATTGCAAACGGAATTGGAAGGATTCTCCCACCACCATCCTGTGCCACAGCTAGCAATGGCTGATGGCTATATCAACCATACATAAAGGTACCGTCAATTTGTACCAATGGCTTGCAGTACACAAATGTGTCCCAGCATTGCTTAAAACTCCAGAACAAAAGCTTGAACACTTGGTATTCACGGAGCAATCGGTCGTTGTAGTACGCAGGGTCCATTTCAAGGTCTGTTATGTAACCTAGGACGTAGCTCTCTAGCACTTGACACCACTGCCACACCTCATTATATGAAGCACCCCACCCACTATGTATCTTTTCCAACACCTTTTGCTTAGCTATCCAAGCCTTGCGGTAAGCGGGCGTGTACCTCAATTGGCTACGAATATTGACAATTAAGACTGACACAGAAGTCTTAGGACCCGCCTTAAAGATCGATAATATTAAGCTAGCTATCATACATGAATCCATCTTGGGATGATTTTGTGAAACATCTGTCAACGAAGTACGTTAAATAATGCAACATTGAGTAATAACATTATTATTTAAAAACTCTAAACACCCAGTGATACTGTACTGGCAACATAGGTATGTGGAGCTTTATAATTTTTTATCTCCCACAGGCCTGTCTTTTTCCTAAAAGAAGCCATGATTTTCCATGAACATATACCGTCTTGCACTGCACACTTGGCCTCTAACTTATTGGATTTGGATTTACCCAGGTTGTAGTTAACCCCGTGATTGATGCTATGTTGTTTCAATGCACCAAGAAAACTATCCTTACTGAAAAACTCCTTCCAACTTCCAATTCACCTGAATCCAATGACGAACCTATACAGTCACGCCTTCTGTGTGGTAGATATGGAAACTCCAACGCATCATCTGCCTATATATCAACATTATGCATGTGGGCTAGAGACGAGTACGCCCTGAATTGCAGATCTTCTTCTTTATTTGGACCCACTTCAACATCTTCAGGTTCAGATGGAATAGGTTCTGATTCAAAAAATAATATTCTGCACCATTGGGGCCAGGTTCTCGAGCTGGATCCACATTGGACTCATAATCCAACCCACCATCATCTGCAACGTACGAGATCCCCTCACCGGTGGACGTCGTAGGGAGTACATCATCACTTATTGTGGATGTTTCGTAACGTCCCCAATCAGATGTGGATTGCTAACCACTAGAAGTTGATGTCATTCCCCAATACGTATTTCCAGTATCAAACATCGACCCACCGATGTGCATGTCCTATCTACTAACCAAGTATCGTGTAAGAGTTATGTATTTTATACTGCCACCAAACACGGGTGCTTCTGTGTTCTGCTCCCACTAATGGAGTGTCGAGTAGGGGCCGTGTCTTCCTCTAAAATAGCAGTAGATGTTGAAGTCACAAATGTTTCATTTGGTGATGAAAATTGTACATATAACTCAAGATAGGGTGATATACTAACAAGATGAGTCTGCACCACCGCCTCAAACCTATGACCACTTTTGATATCAAATGAGTCATATGTCACGGGATCAATCAAAGCACAAAATCTACACTTAATAGAAGAAACCCTTATCGGCGTCGTTCTGAAGATTTTGTGCCTAATTCTTTTACGAAACCCTGTCAAATCTATAGTCTAGTTAAAAACCATTTACATTGTGTTCTCCGATAAAAAAACAACGCCATTCTTGGTGTCACAAACCTCACCATCATAGTAAATAACAACACTAATATGTTCACTCATCTTCAATTTCTATTCTACTTAGCCTATCTAATTTTTTTTGTTGTAACTTATGCAACTTAAGAATGAAATTTGGCTCATTTATATCCTTAGGCCAAACATGAACTACTGTAGAAAAAGAGCGTCCACGTGGGAGTTTTTTCAATAATTTTGCTGACAGTGCTTCCTGCTTGAAGTGTTTTTGACACTATTTGTTCAAAAATGTCTCCTCAAAATTATTTTTTCAGGAACTACTGTAGAAAAAGAGTGTCCACATGGGAGCTTTTTTCATCAATTTTGCTGACAGTGCATCCAGCTTGAAGCGTTTTTGACACTATTTGTTAAGAAACATCTTCTCAAAATTATTTTTTCAGGAACTACTGTAGAAAAAGAGCGTCCACGTGGGAGCTTTTTTCATCAAATTTGCTAATAGTGCATCCTGCTTGAAGCGTTTTTGACACTATTTGTTCAGAACCATCTTTTCAAAATTATTTTTTCAGGAACTACTGTAGAAAAAGAGTGTCCACGTAGGAGCTTTTTTAAGTAATTTTGTTGACAGTGCATCCTACTTGAAGCATTTTTGACACTATTTGTTCAGAACCGTTTTCTCAAAATTATTTTTTCAGGAACTACTGTAGAAAAAAACCAAAATCCTTATTGTCAATATAATTTTCCCTAAACCTAAACACAATATTATTTTTAAAAAAACTAAACCCAAATTTATTTAATTTATTTAAAATGCCTAAACTCTAATTTAATTAATTTTTAAAAAAGAACACTAAATCTTGATTTATTTTTAAAGATTCCTAAAACTTAGAACCCTAAATTATTTTAACAAAACCCTATGTAACATCCTAAAAAGGGCCTATGCATTTTCGGTTTAATTGTACGAAATGACATGTCTTAAGTATTATGAATAAATTTTGAATATTTCTGGAAACCGGAAATGAATGGAAATGATTTGGAAATGAACATTTTTGGAAACCTGAAAATGTATAGAAATGTTGAGTTTAAAAATGGAAAGTGAACATTTTTGGAAACTAGGAAATGTAAGGAAATGATTTGGAAATGGTTCAAAAGAGGAAAGTGAACATTTCTGGAAACTTGGAAATGTAAGGAAATGTCAAGTTTACAGAGCCGAACGAAAATTTTTGGAAACTTAGAAATGACTTAGAAATGTCGAGTTTTAAAGTTTAAAAGAGGAAATTAAGGCAAGGTGGCCTTAAAAGAAAAAGTTTGTGAAATTTGACACACAAACATGCTTGGAAAAGTGGCCTGGAGATGCCACTTAGGGCCTCTGGAAATGGCGCCACATGCAAGGTGTTGGGCCTAGGTTCGAGTCACTTGGGAAGCAAATAAAATGAGTTTTATTTTTGCTTCCAGAAGCAGAGGAGTGGACGGCAAGGCTTCTAGAAAAAGGGAGTTTTATTCCCTTTAAATTTCGGCAATTAATGGGATAAATAAGGGATTTAAATTGGATTATTTTTTGAAGAGATAATAGATGGATAAATATGGATTTATCCCTTTTATTTTGATAGATAAGGAAGAGATAAAAGAGGGTTATTATTAGTATTATTTTTATTAAGAGATAAGAGATAATTATTGGATTAAGTTTTATTAAAGTGATAAATCAAGGGATAAAGTTATCAAAATAAAAGAGTGGTGGCCAAGTAAGGGACTCTAGCCTAGTAAATTCGGCTATAAAAGGAAAAGAGAGGCCATTCATTCATTCACTTTTCCTTTGCCGAATTTCTTAAGCAAATTCTCCTCTCTCTGCCGAATTTCCTACAGTTTTTATTCTTCTTCTCTTTGATTAGCCAAAGCCGAAATACCTTGTGTTCTAGCCAAATCCTCCATCTTTATTCTTCCTTCTCTTTTCTTTCTAATCCCTCCAAAAGCCAGAAGTAAGCCTTTTAAGGCCATAGCCGAATATTGTTAAAGGCTCAAGCAAGGATTGTCGATTCCTAAAGTAAGGAGATCTTCGGGATTTACTAAGTGTCGACTACAAGGAAGGAGAAGTTCTTTTCCCGAAGGTACACCATAAGCCGCGTGTTCCCTAGTTATTCGGTGAATTTCGGGATTTAAGAATCTAAGGTAAGTCATATTTAACATACGGCTAAGGGTTATTTGTTGTGAATAAATGTTAGAAATTGATCTAACATGAAGTTATAGGGATTTCGACAAAGGGATACAAGGATTTCGGGATTTGAGAATTTCAAGGTAAGTTTTAAGAATACTAATCCTACTAGGATTTGGATTTATGGCCGAATGGCTTTTTATTAAAGTAGTAAGTGATTAATCAAATGTAGGAATTTGAGATCTAAGGCAGTAGATCAGATTTCGGGATTTCAAGGAATTCGTTAAGCAAATCAGATGTGTACCCTACCCTAAGTTTTGATAGGTTCATGGCTATGTTTAAATTAAATGTATTATTAAGAATGTGTGTACCCTACCCTAAGTTTTGATAGGTTCATGGCTATGTTTAAATTAAATGTATTATTAAGAATGTGTGTACTCCACACTACTTTGTAATATGAATTATGGTTACATGTATTAAAATATATGTTAATAGAAATATGAGCATGGCTAAAGTACCATGATATGGTACTAAGTACTCAAGTACGTTTCCTACTTCTACTAGTAATATGAAAAATGTTATTCGTAACATAAGAATATGATAAGAATGTGAACTTGGGCATGTAATTGCATAATATGTTATGGGCATATGGGTTTGCTTGAAAGGGGAAGTGAAAAGTGGTGATTTCAGACCACAGTAATCTGAAAAGTGGTGACTTACGACCACAGTAATCTGAAAAGTGGTGATCTAAGACCACAGTAATCTGAAAAGTGGTTTCCTAAAACCACAGATGCGGAGCCTTAAGCCCGCAAATTGGTGTGTAGCGGAAGGAGGGTCGACTTAGTAGTCCCCACGGTGTGACTGGCAGGTACGGGGGTGTGTAGCGGATGGACAATTAGGTTTGGGTTTGGGAATGCATCATAACTTGTATTTTATGTTTTGAATGTGTAACTATTGTATGCCTGATTCTATTATGATTTAGTGTCGTGTACACATTGAGTCTGTTGACTCACCCCGTTGGGGAACATTTTTCAGGTGATGAACAGTAATGGACCGGGACGACAGTACTTGTGGTGGCCATGCTCAACATGAAGTTTATGTTTTTATGGACTCTTGAATTTATTTTAGTACTTTGAAATATTTTGGAAACTATTTGATGTAATAAGGCCATAAGGCCATGATGAACGATTTTTATTTCTACTTGTTGTTTTATTGTGTTACAAATTTTGATTAAGTTAAAGACTAAGTATTTTATTTTGAAACTGGGCTCTGATACCAAACTGAAACACCCCAAACCCGGCCCACGAGCTTTGACCAGATTTGGTATGTTCCTCAAGTAAACCGGTTCCAAATTCTTTTGTTACTTAGAGAAAAACTTGTGTGATTTTTAAAAAATATTGTTTGGGTTGGGCTTGTGTTGAAAACAAACTGGATTTTTATATTAGAAAACCCTTTTTTTTAATTTTAAGTAATAAACATATCGAGTATATTTTAAAATAAAATACTTAGTCTTTAATCAGGGGTAAATTTGAATTCCGAGGGTATTTCGGTAGTTTTGGAAACTCGGGGTAAATTTGTAAAGTTTAGTAAATCAGGGGTATCTCAGATTTTACAAAACTTGAGGGTTATTAATGAGAATTCATTTTCCAAATCGGTGATGTTGCGGAAATTTTGGAAATCAGGGTCATTTTGGTAATTTTGATAAACCAGGGGCAATTTCGTAAATTTTTCCAAATCAGGGTATTTTGGACTTTCACAAAATAGGGTTTTTTTTGAATACTTTTACAAAATAAGAAAATTTTATTGAAGTCGGGGTAATATGGTAAATTTTAAAACTCAAGGTCATTTTAGTAATTTTGCAAATAGGGGTTTTTGGGACTTGTAAGAAAATTTTGATTAGAACTGTGGGTATTTTGGACATTTTTATAAACCAAGGGTATTTTTGTAATTTTACCACTAGGGGTATTTTAGTAATTCTACAAATCAAAAATTTTTCGGAAAAATGTTGTAAAACAATAGTTCTCACAAATTAAAAAGAAATTTTAAGAGTTTTAAAACTAGGGTTTTTTATGAAAATACGGCTAGTTCCCTTTCGGGTTTTAGTTATTGTGTTTAGCCTATGACCGAGTCCTCTTGGTTAGGGTGAACCGAAGCTACGCACCAGGTAGGATTCGAGTGGAAAGGAGGTGAGTCACACGGACTGCTTAAATACCAAGCTCCCACAGAATACCAATCCTAGACATGCGCACAATGGTTGCCACACCCTAATTCGGCGACTTAGACACAGGTTTGTTTGATTCGGCATTTAAGTCTTATGTAAACATTGGGGTAAACTAGTCCTGGGGTTCAAGTACTGATCATGCTATTCTACGTTCCATTCCATTTCTACCCTTCTATAGATCACAATATATTTCACACAGGAGATAAGGGTACTTACCTGGTGGACTTCGGGTCGGAGACTTAGGTGCCATGCCAGAAAAACCTGCTTATTTTCAAAAACTCTTTTGGGCTCGATTTGAAAATGTTTTGGGCCTTAAACCCCAGGCCGAGGGTTTGAAACTGGGCTCTGATACCAAACTGAAACACCTCAAACCCGGCCCACGAGCTTTGACCAGATTTGGTATGTTCCTCAAGTAAACCGGTTCCAAATTCTTTTGTTACTTAGAAAAAACTTGTGTGATTTTTAAAAAATATTGTTTGGGTTGGGCTTGTGTTGAAAACAAACTGGATTTTTATATTAGAAAACCCTTTTTTTTAATTATTTTGTTACAAACGATCGTTGGATTAAATTTTAAGCGAAATATATTTTTATAAACCTAAAGAAAATTATTTTGTCACCTTAATAAAATTGGGTTTTTAAATTAATTAAATGGGTTTCCCAACCTAAGCCCAATCCAAACAATATTTCATAAAATTTTACAAATTTTCTCGAAGTAACAAAGAACTTGAAAACCGGTTTACTTAAGAACATACCAGATCCGATCCGGGCTCGTGGGCCGGGTGTGGGGTGTTTCACCCTAACCCTAAAAACCTTAAACCAAAAAACCCTAGGGACTAAACATGCAAAAAGCCCTAACCTAGAAAAAACAAGGAGCAAAACGCGCCCTTGGGGGAGCGATTTTTCCACGTCAGCAAAGTGAGTCCACGTTAGCGCGTTTTGTGCTAACATGGAAAAATCACTCCCCCAAGGGCGCGTTTTACTAAAATTTCACTCTAAAATACTCCTACGTGGACGCGTTTTGCCAAAATCGGCCCTTTCTGGTAAATAATGCAGAAATTGGCCCATTTTCATAAATATACTTGGAAATGGGCTTTTATAGGTAAATTAGTCGATGATATTTTAGACATATTATAATCAATTTATGGAAACCAATCTGTGGCTATTGACGATAGGATTGGATTCGAGTGAATCAAGGCAACTCTTTTTATGTGAATATTTTATCGGGATTGTGCTGTTGATTTTATGTGATCATATCTTCGACATTTTCTGCTTTAAATGTTGATATTATAATAGTTATTTTCAATGAGTCGCATTGTATTCAATTAGATTCTTTGCTAGCAAGCCAAAATTGATATATGTTATGAGGTTTGTCTAGGTTATGTAATAGAGCATATTGAGAGCACTTGTATTCGTTCATTGTGGAAATATTTTGTGTGAGACTGCAATATGATTTGCAAACATTGAGTGTTTACTGCCCAAGTTCTTAATGGAAGGATTTGGAGTGTGATTCACTTGTTTTATTGTGGATTAAATATAGTGGAATTACTCATCGAGCTAAGCTTCGTAAATATAGGGAAACCAAACCATGTAAACAAATATCGGTGTTCTTTGTGTTTTTGTTTGCACAATTTTTGTAGTGTTAAGTCGTAATGGCCATTACAGTCAAGCACTTCCATTAAATGTTTTGTTATTCAGTAAACATCAACTATAGGTAACAAAGCTTCACACTTAATGTATCTATTGTGATTCATGGTGTTGTTGTTTGCTAACAATGGAAGTGATATGAGCGGCGCAACCCAATTCAAGGTCCATGATGGAGATGGTCTTAGTTTCCCTCAAGACCCAATCACGATGTAACAACCCCATTTTCAATGGTATCGAAAAATGCGGTTCCCCATTTTCATAAATGGATTCAGTAAATATTAAATATGAATATTTACGAGATTAGTATAAATTTTATTAATGATTGGCTCATTAATTTTGTCTATTAGTTACTTAATTAAGCTATAGGGACTAAATTATATAAGTCCAATTGCTTTAGGTTTTTAATTGGCCAAACACTTAGGGATTTGAATTGCAATTAGCCAAAAGTCTAAAATGGTAATTGAACATTTTATAATATGTGATAGTGGATGAGGATGGGTTATGCACTAAAATGTTATAGTAATTAATTAAGTTAATAAAAAGGTTAATTAAATCCTAATTAAACTATATATACTAAGTTAGCGGAAAGCTTAAACAACCATTCTTTCATCTTCTTCATCTTGCCGAAATTGAAAGGAAGAAAACCATCGGAATCTTGTTAGCATTTGATCACAATTTATAGGTAAATCTTAGTCCTTTTCTTGTATTTTTTTTATGTTTTTGAGGTCATGAGAGCTTGGTTTAGCTAGCTCATGTACCAATTTGTAACACTATTAAAGTTTCTAAAAGTTGTCACTGTTGATTTCTTGAAGAAGTTGTGAGAAATTGATAGATTTTAAGCTTAGATTATAAAAAAGGACTAAATTGTAATATTTAATTGTTTATTGTACACTTAGGGACTAAAGTGAATAAAATGTAACTTTTTTTGTAAAATTTTAGTATAAATAGAAAATAGAGGGTCCTTAATGAATGTATTTGAGGTCGATTTTTAAACCAAGGCTAAAAATTGAAAGTTATGGCTATTTTGATTTTAGGGACTAAATTGAACAAAATGTAAAATTATAGGCTATCAAAAAATGGAATTATAATAGTTCATTCATGTCATGGCATAATGCGAAAATGTTTGGTATTGATGGATTGTACAAAATAACTGTTTAGCTTAAGAACTAGACCAAAGTAGAGTTAATTGAGGAAAAGCTAAAATTGTCTATTAGTCCCTAAAGAATCAACTTGTTGACATTTTGATTAGGTAAGTTCATATGGCATATATTTACTTAGATTTTTGTGTATTTGATTTTTATTTATATATGTGTTTGGTTGTGAATTGGTATGAAAGGCAAGAATTGGACTAAATTGAAAAGTGATGTTTATATGAGAAAAATATGCATGTGTGAACTTAGTAAAGGTTAGGATACGATTAACATGCCAATAGGGTCTTGTGCATGATTGTACAGTATTGGTTACAGATGTTACGAAGGTATAGTATTTGTTGTGGATTCTCAAATATGTGACACAAGTTTAGCTTCGACAAGTAGTCTGATGTGTCATTATAAAGGTTTAGCCCAGATAAGTAACCTGATATATTTCTATTCAACTCGGACAAGTAGCTGGTGTGGTTTAGATACTTGTGTATTCAAGTCCATTTACTAGGGTTCATCGGGTGGAACAATTTATAGGAAAAGAGAAATTGAAATGAGATGAAATGATCTGATGTTCAAAAGGAAAAATATTGAATGAATTGATTATAATACCTTTGATATGTATGTGATTATATTATCTTTGGATTGAATGAGTTTTGATATTAGTAATCTAAAATGACATAGAATGGCCTGTTAAAAAATTGTGGCATCATATGATTTGATTATAAGTTAATGCTCACCTTGTTGATGTTTTGATTTGCCATGTCGAGCCAAGTTATGCCAAGTTAAGGTAGCATATAATATTTAGATAAAAAGATAAGGTAAGTCTTGATCTATACCTATGAACTTAGTAAGTATCCTATATGCTTACCATGTTTTTTTTTCCCTTTTCCTTGTAGATAGTCACCTTGTGGAACTCGTCAAATCAGATTGTTTTGAAGCACTCATTATCACCAAATTGATAGTTTCATTCATTTTGAGTTTGGGATTGTGGCATGTATATAAGTGTCTTAGTGTATATCTTAATGTTTAAAAGTCTTGATGAGTTGAAATTTGTGGTGAATATGGTATATTATGATGATTTGAATGTTGGTCATGACATGTGAATTAGTTAAGTTAATGCTTAGTTGAAAATGATATGTTTGATCTTCATACTTGAGGTATGCATTGGTGAATGGTTAATTTGGTTCATTACTACTGTCATGAAGGGTTTGATGATTGAATTGTATATGTATGCAAATACTGGCTTTGGCTAAACATGGTTTACATAGTTGAATGGAAATTAGAAATCAAATAGGCGTAAATGATGAATGGATGAGAAATGTGACTTGTTCTTGATTGTTGATGTTTATGCTTAAGGCTTATAAGCCGTAGGTGTGCATAATGTGTCTAAGAATAATAATATTATTATTATGACTTTATTTTTATCAGTTTAATTAAATACACAAAAAAGAAACTGAAATAACAATGACAATGTCTTATATTAATAACAAGGTAAAATGAGTATGTAATTACAACCATATCATGATTGGTCTTTGGGCATACTCAAACACATTGGTCACTGATACGCCTATTAAGCATGCCACTATACCTAGACTAATATTGATAGCATGAATTGCTCATTGATTGCATGTCATTTTGCATCTGCATGGGGTGTGTTATTGTGGTTGACGAAGAAGTTTCGTGAAGTACAAGCGACAGTTAAAGTCCGTATTATTATTATTATTAGTGCACTACACTAGGAGTACCAAGGAGATTGGCGATTTATTACATTATTGGTGGCTTCTCCACAATATTAGCAATTTTTCTATAATTTTATTGGCAAATTATTTGCACTATTGTACCTGTTGTTTATCCACATCAAGCTTCGGTTAGCATTGTGATGTGAGCACGGTTGGGAGCTCACCAAGCTCCATTAGCAAGCTCATCAAGCTGCCCGATGTTCTAATAAGCCGAACTCGAGCTAAGCACCTCATAGGAGCTATCTTAGCTTCTTTCACTAAATCGAGGTTTGATATAACGACCTTCGCTCATGAACTCAGCTCAGATCAGCTTCTCAAAGGTCCTATGTATCATTGGCCAGCTGAATTTAGCTTACCTTCAGCTCACCAAACTTCAATCAGCTCAGTTCAGCTCACTTGAGCTCAATTCAGCTCATTGAGCTCGATTTTAATTATTTTCAGCTCATTTACTTTAATGATTGAATAAATTAAGTATTTAAATTAAATTAGTTAATTTAGTTACAGCTCATAATTACATTTCAGCTTATTACATATTTTAATTATGTTTTGTCCTAGCCAAATTTAATGTGTCTTGATTAGATTAAATTTGTCTTAGCTTAATTATGTTTTAATTAAAGTGTCTAGATTTTGTTTTGATTATGTTCAGCCGAATTTGGCTAGCTTATTTTGGTTCATGCCTTTTTGTAGGTTGGCCGAATGCATGAAGGTGCATTTAAGCAAGGTTCATGCATGGTTGGTTCAATGTATGGGACGATGAATGCATGGCTCTCTTCAATGGATGTTGAGCTGATTGTTGGCTTCTCCAAGCACCTATTCAGCCAAGAGTCACTAGCAAATTAAAGTCCCCAAGCTTGGCCGATGCTCTCCCCAAGGCAGCATCATGCCGTTTACATTTGGTGTTCACACCTGTGACCAATCGGCTGGTCATGTTCACACACAAGAGACCCTTCAAGGTCGGCCATTCACAAATCAATTGGCTATTCAAATACCATCTTTATTGCTTCTAACTATTCAGAGGTGACAATTCAATGAGCTAATTCATGGCATGGCTGAACCTAGGCATGGCCATTGGCCTCCCCATGCATTTATCTTTTTCAAGTTCATTTGCTTAAGCATGAAGCTATCCATTGGAGCTCCCATTCAGCTGAATCTAGCCTTGGTGTTCAATGATTTATTCTAGAATATTTTAGAACATTCATGGCTAAATTTCTTAGCCATTAAGTTGACCATTCGGCTAGCCTTATGTTAGGCTATAAATAGTTTGTTATTTCATTTGTAAAAGGACTTTTGCCAAATTATTGAATGAAACTTTGTTTCTGTGAGGTTAACTTCCTCTCCAATTTCATACAAGTCTCAAGTGACTTATCTAGCTTGCTAGTGGCGTCAACCCGAACTTGTTTTTGAACTTATCACAATTCATTTGGTGTGGCGTTAACCTATCTTTCTATCGACCATCCCACCACCTGAAAGAATATAAGAATTGGGGTGACACTCATTATAGTGTTGAATCGTTCTTAACGTTTAAGTTCGATTATCCATTCCAACCATTATCCAAAATTTACCAATCTTTATTTTCTTGTTAAATCGAACCTATCTTATTCACATATAACTTACCTTTAATTCTTTGTCAACTTCCGCTTTACTTAGCCAAAATACCCCTTCCCAACAACATGAACGACACTTCTCGTCGACGATCGGGCAACTTCAGTGACTCGACTCTACATCACCGAGCCAGATCACATCATTTGGTATCAGAGCTTGCAAACGAGGAGCGCCGACGTTCGTAGCATCCCGGAGTAGGTTCGTAAAAAAATTCGAATTAAAAAAATTGTAATCAAGTTCTTTTGTAATTATTTTCGTTGTAATTGAAAAAAATACGAAATTAAAAAAAATCGAGTATAAAAAAAAGTGTGTGAAGTGTTGAAAAATTTGTTTATTCATCAATTGTGTCCTGATCATCTATCTCTCATTCTACCATCACTTCATCTTCCCAACGCCACACTCTAAATCCAAATTTCCTTTTTTTGTTTAGCCTACCCTACACCAATACGATATATCCTTTGTAAACACTTTTGAAACTGACCCCAAGCCACAAATAGGTCTAACAAGATGAAAGACGAAATTACGGGAGCAAGAAAGAGCGGTAAAAGGCAAGAGAGAGTGAGTTCATTAGAGAGAAGAAAAAACCTTAAAACGAGAGTAAACACGAGCTTGAGTGCAAAATCCTTATTTTTCTTTTCGAGTGAATCTGTGAGGTTTGTGGTGAGGATCTATATTTCATGTCAAGAAGTCCTGATAGAAATATGGCGGAAAGGCAACCTGTTCGGAATGTGTCGGACTTGAATTTACAAGCACTACTACGCGAGGTTGATCGATCGTTTGTCCAAAAATTAGAGCCGATACAAGAACGACTTGATCACGTGGAAGGAATAGCCCAACGTGAAAGGACTCCCATAAGTTCACCAAGACATCGAGGGAGGCAACAAGCCCAAAATAACGACTCATCTGGATCGAGTGAGCCCAAAAGTGAACAAGGCTCTAATGTAAGCGACCGAAGGATGAGGCCAACGTCAACGAGGCCAACGAGAGCGAGAAAGGTTCGATGACGACCTTAAAAGCATCAAGTTATCCATCCCTCCATTCCAAGGCCGACCGGATCTCGAAGCCTATCTCTAGTAGGGAGAAGAAGATCGAACTTGTGTTCGAGTGTCAGAACTATTTCGAGGCCAAGAAAGTTAAGTTGGCTACTATAGAATTTTTCGACTACGCCATGATTTGGTGGGTCCAACTCATGATGAGTCGGAGACGAAATGGCAAGCGCCCTATCAACACTTGGGCCGAGATGAAAGCCGTGATGTGATGAAGATTTATTCCCTCCTACTATCATTGGTAGTTGTATCAAAAACTCCAAAACCTTTCCCAAAGATCTAAGAGCGTTGATGATTATTGTAAGGAAATGGAAGTTGCCATGATTCGAGCGGACGTGCAAGAAGATCGCGAGGCAACTATGGCTCGATTTTTGGCCGGACTGAACTGTGAGATAGCCAATGTAGTGGAATTGCAACACTACGTGGAAATTGTAGATATGGTTCATATGGCTATTAAAGTTGAGAAGCAACTCAAGAAAAAGAGTCTTGCCCGGGGTTACTCCACTTCAAACGTGTCCAAATGGAGCCAAGGTGCGAATAAGACCCTTTTGGAAAGTCAAGCAAAAAAACCCACGGTGCCGATGAAGTCCACTAAGCCCGTGGCCGAATCCAGCAAAGGCAAGGCTGTTGATAGTGTCCAGAATCGATCAAGGGATGTAAAGTGCTTCAAGTGTCCTGGTAGAGGCCATATTACGAGCCAATGCCCAAATCGGAGCGTAATGGTGACTAGACCCAACGGTGAAATCGAGTCGGAGGAAGAAGTAGAGAAGAACGAAGATGAAGCCGAAAACCCCTCCGATGACAAAGACGAGTTAGAATATGCGGTTGAAGGCGAGATACTCGTTGTAAAAAGAAGCCTTAGTACGCAAAGCTCCGTAAGTGAACCCCAATGAGAAAACTTGTTCCATACTCGTTTTCATGTCTAAGGAAAGGTTTGCAGCGTTGTCATCGATGGCGAAAGTTGTACGAATGTCACAAGGACACTCATGGTGGAAAAACTTGCTTTCCTGACTATCAAACACCTGAGTCCATACAAGCTGCAATGGCTCAATGAAGGTGTCAAATAAAGGTGACCAAACAAGCCTTAATTTCATTCTCAATCGAAAAGTACCATGACGAGGTACTACGTGATGTAGTGCCCATGCATGTGGGCCACTTACTGCTTGGAAGACCATGGGAGTTTGACCAAAGAGTCAAACACGACGAATTCGCCAACCAATACACCTTCAAGTACCATGGTAAAAATGTTACTTTGGAGCCTCTATAGCTAAAACAAGTGTTGGAATATCAACAAAGATTGAAACGTTCTATGGAACAATTGCGAGAAAAGGAAAAGAATAAAGGTTCAAAAGAAAAGAAAGAAGAAAAATCGAGAGAAAAGAACAAAAATTGTGAGAAAAACATGAGTGGTGAAAAAGAATAAGAAAATACAAAAGAGACGAGTGAAAAAGAGAAAGGAGTTTTGACTAATCAATATGCTCGAAGTCTTTGTGTTTTTCCTTCATTTCAGGTTAATCCGAGTGATGAGCTTCAACTTCACTATCTTGCCAAGGAAAGAAAGTTTGTGCTACTTGAGAAAGGTAAAACCAATCCTCATTTTTTCATCTCTAATGGTAAGCAAGGTAAATTTTCTCTAATTCCTAAACAGCTCCACTCAACTCGAGTTGATAGTTTTGATCATGAATTGCATTTCGAAAAGGTATTGCACTTTGATGAAGATAGTTGCAATTCTTTGATTGATAAAAGTTTATCTGTTTGGGATAATGACAATGTTGATACAATTGTTAATGAGCCAATTGTCCAACATCCATTACAAGGTTTCATTGTGCGAGATCATGAATCAAAAGGATTTTCCCATTTATTTGTTCGTGATGAAAATATGTGTTTATTGAATTGTGGTAAGAAATTTGCTTGCTTGGACAATGAACGAATTAAGTTAATTGTGTCTATATTTCTTTTGAAATTTTTGTTTAGTAAGACTTTCTTTGATGATGGTTGTATGCGTTATACGTGTTTGGATCAGTTTGATGATAGTTTCTTCATATTTTCTGAATTGAATTATATGCCTAATTTATTGCCGATTATGGAGAATCTATCTAAACAGGTTTTTAAAAGGCCATTCACCCCATTTGTCTGTAGCAAGCCAAGTAAGGATATGAGTTCTAACGTGAAAAAATGACTCGACTTGAGGACAAGTCATTTTGAAGAAGGGGTAATGATGTGAGCACAGTTGGGAGCTCACCAAGCTCCATTAGCAAGCTCATCAAGCTGCCCGAGGTTCTAATGAGCCGAACTCAAGCTAAGCACCTCATAGGAGCTGTCTTAGCTTCTTTCACTAAATTGAGGTTTGATACAACGACCTTCGCTCATGAACTCAGCTTGGACCAGCTCCTCAAAGGTCCCATGCATCATTGGCCAGCCAAATTTAGCTCACCTTCAGCTCACCAAACTTCAATCAGCTTGGTTCAGCTCACTTGAGCTCAATCCAGCTCATTGAGCTCGATTTTAATTGCTTTCAGCTCATTTACTTTAATAATTGAATAAAATAAGTATTTAAATTAAATTAGTTAATTTAGTTACAGCTCATAATTACATTTCAGCTTATTACATATTTTAATTAAGTTTTGTCCTAGTCGAATTTAATGTGTCTTGATTAGATTAAATTTGTCTTAGCTTAATTATGTTTTAGTTAAAGTGTCTAGATTTTGTTTTGATTATGTTCAGCCGAATTTGGCTAGCTTAATTTTGGTTCATGCCTTTTTGTAGGTTGGTCGAATGCATGAAGGCGCATTTAAGCAAGGTCCATGCATGGTTGGTTCAATGTATGCGACGATGCATGCATGGCTCTCTTCAATGGATGTTGAGTTGATTGTTGGCTTCCCCAAGCACATATTCGGCTAAGAGTCACCAGCAAATTAAAGTCCCCAAGCTTAGCCGATTCTCTCCCCAAGGCAGCATCATGCCGTTCACATTTGGTGTTCACACCTGTGACCAATCGGCTGGTAATGTTCACACACAAGAGACCTTTCAAGGCCAACCATTCACACATCAGTTGGCTGTTCAAAGACCATCTTTATTGCTCCTAACTATTCAGCCAAGAGGTGCCAATTCAATGAGCTAATTCATGGCATGACCGAACCTAGACATGGCCATTGGCCTCCCTATGCATTCATCTTTTTCAAGTTCATTTGCTTAAGCATGAAGCTGTCCATTGGAGCTCCCATTCAACCGAATCTAGCCTTGGTGTTCAATGATTTATTCTAGAATATTTTAGAACATTCATGGCTGAATTTCTTAGCCATTAAGTTGACCATTCGGCTAGCCTTATGTTAGGCTATAAATAGTTTGTTATTTCATTTGTAAAAGGACTTTTGCCAAATTATTGAATGAAACTTTGTTTCTGTGAGGTTAACTTCCTCTCCAATTTCGTACGAGTCTCGAGTGACTTATCTAGCTTGCTAGTGGCGTCAACCCGAACTTGTTTTTGAACTTATCACCATTCATTTGGTGTGGCATTCACCTATCTTTCTACCGACCATCCCACCACCTTAAACAATATAAGAATTAGGATGACACTCATTATAGTGTTGAATCGTTCTTGTCATTTAAGTTCGATTTTCCATTCCAACCATTATCCAAAATTTACCTATCTTTATTTTCTTGTT
Source organism: Gossypium australe (assembly GCA_005393395.2). Lineage (NCBI taxonomy): Eukaryota > Viridiplantae > Streptophyta > Magnoliopsida > Malvales > Malvaceae > Gossypium > Gossypium australe. The sequence continues at coordinate 12,966,362 of CM016619.1, forward strand.
AAACCGAACCTATCTTATTCACATATAACTTACCTTTAATTCTTTGTCAACTTCCGCTTTACTTAGCCAAAATACCCCTTCCCAACAACACGAACGACACTTCTCGTTGACGATCGGGCAACTTAAGTGACTCAACTCTACATCACCGAGCCGGATCACATCACATTGTTTGGTGCTAGGCAAACAAGTTTTGAGGAACTCGTGGTGTGTAGCAAATGGATGGGTAGGAACCTTTTTACATTGCATCATACTCATGACATACTCATTCGTTATTGAAATATGTCATGTATCGTATTGTAATGAAATTGTTGATTGTTTATATTGTTATTGACTTACACTGAGCTACTTTATGCTCACCCTATAGTCTTAACTTCTCATGTAATAATCGAGACTAGGATCGGACCCAGCATGCGGATATATCATGAAACTCATATTATTTTTACTTTAAATAATTTTTCTATAAATTTTTATGTGATTTTTGGACTGTAAAATCTTATTTTGGACTGTGATTTGTGGTTTTTGGATTTGAATTTTATGCATGCCTTATTCAACACATTGGAAATGGATTTGGATTTGGATTTTCTATAAGTTTTTATGCATTATGCATCCGTTGTTTTGTTTTTTTTTTTTTGGTTGCATTAAAATATAACGAAATTTTACAAAATAAAGCAACAAACAATGGGTTTCTAAAAACGTCACTGTCAATAAAAACAATGAGACCTAAGAATAAACAACTTAATAAATGTATTTCCAAATAAACTCAAGTGCAACCGTTTTTTTCCAAAATGAGTCAGAATAGTAGGGTTAATTAATTATTTCGGAGATTAATGTAGTCTTCACTATCTGGATATATCGTCTAGGTTGAGTTAGACGGTTACAAAATTAAAAGTTGTAAAAACTTAAATGTAGCAATTTCCAACATTCGAGACCGCAAATATCCCTTACGGACAGCAGCCAAGTTTAAATAACGAAAACCAAATTTTCCTTCATTTAAGACGGCAGTTCATAACATTTAAAACAAAGAGAACAAATAATGTTGAATTTCCAACATTCGAGACCGCAAATATCCCTTACGGGCAGCAGCCAAGTTTAAATAACGTCAACCAAATTTTCCTTCATTTAACACAGCAGCTCATAACATTTAAAAGAATAGAATAAATAATGTTGAATTTCCAGCATACAATTCGACTGTAACCTATTACAAATGTTCAGTTTTGTACAGATGTAAATTATTCTTTGGACAACAACAAAACTTCAACATTACAAAACATTAAATCAGCTTTTAATAACATCACATTCAGACTGTTTTATTAGGCCCATCCGGACAGCTTAATTAACACCAATTTACAGCCCTTTGAACAATGAATTTAACACATTCTGTTGGGAACCAAATCTAATATTTAACAACTACTGCTATCTTTTATTTCAAACATGCAGCAGATTTTTCCACACATTACAGCACATTCAGATCAGCATTTACATGCTGGAACAACAAGTTTTCAAACTGCAGTTTTCGACAGTCATTTAAGCATTTAATTGTCAAATTTTTACTTCACTACTAACAGAAAAAACTTAGTAAGAATAACATAATATTTTAGCTACTAAACTCGATTTATCAACCCCTGTAACCATAACTTACCTGCATGCAAACATTAGAATTTAAACATGAGAATTTATAAAGTTTCCTTTGAAAAACTCACAAAAAATTCATCAAGTTGGTAGCTAACTAATCGACTCCATCCTTCCCTTTTCTACCGTTGTTATTTCCCCCTCTTTAGCTACACAATCAATTTTAATTTCAAAAAATAAGAACATCACAAAACACCTTACATGCAGAGGACAAATCCACCTAACAACCGCATGCATTGCATCAGAAGAAAATAAATTTTCGTTCACCCTCCCTTGACATTCAGCCAAGCTTAGCTTTTCTATTAACAAGAAAAACTCACTAAAATTTATTATGGCCAAGAAATTTAGGGAGTTCATCGTGGGTTGACAAGAAAATCTATGTATGTTCAGCAAGTAAACTATGGCCTCCACAACATTGCAATCGGACACCGAAAACAATTCCCCCCTCTTCGAAAGCCATGGAAATTTTTATGAAAGAAGAAAGAAAATTATCAGCCGTTATTATTATTATTATTCCTTCCCCTCTCTCCTAATTCACGGTCAGCACATGCACACACCTCAGCCATCATGATGTTTCCAAACATATGCAATCATTAAGGCCACCATCTCTCTATGTGTTTGGTTCAATTTCAATGAGGCATTATAATTCTATTCACTAACATTAGATGGCCGGTCATGAGGTCCAAAGATTTCCACTAACTATGCTTATGATACATAGTAAAATAAAAATCAAACCGAAATCCGTCTTGTTCCAAATTAAAAATTTAACTACTAAAAAACTTAAACAAGTTCAACAAGGACAGTTGGAAACTGCGTAGGTCAAAATTCACCTATCAACCACAATTTTGATTTTTTTTCCCGATTAATTTAGGTATGAACATACTTAATAACTTAATACTCAAATTTATGTGTTACAACTATGTATTATACATTTATTATATTATAATTTTAACACCATTTAAATTTATAAAAGAAAAACCATACTTAACCGTCCACCGTGTTTTGATATGGTATATTTATCATTCCAAACTTTAGTTTAATTATCTTATAAGTCTTTAAGAAATTTAAAATCTCAAGGAGTTAATTTTTGCAACTTTTATGATTTTGTCCTTATATCTTGATTAGTCGCTTATTCGGTAAAATTACCTATTTAGAATTCAATTCACCTATATAACAACTCCGTAAATGTTTAATAACAATATTTACAGGTACAGTTTACGAAAACGAGGTTCTGATACTTCACTTTCCGACACTACTGACCTTAGGATCAATACACTTGTACCTTAATTAATTATCCATTAAATAAAATCTTCTAAACCAAAATTCAATATAATTCAAAATAAACTCGTAAGTATTAAACAATAATATTTATGGACTCACTCATCAGAAATAGGGTTCCAAAACCACAACTTTCCAACACAACTGAAAATCGGGTTGTTACAATACAAATGTACATAAACTAAAATACTACATTTAAGGCATTAGATCCAACACATTTGTGGTATGTTTGAGTTGATTTTGGGCACAGCTAGTAAACTTAAATATCTTGAATGTGTACAATTGAATTTTTCATTTGGGTTTTGTAGCTTTAGAATTTCAATGTCAAAGTCAGCCATGTCTTTTTGGAGATATTCTCAACTTTTTTTCTTGTATTTGCTTGAAATTACTTCTTGATAGCCTTGTTGGAGTTATAGCTCTTTTTAGTGTTTTCATATTGTATTGTTGTAGCAAGATTTTTGAATATAGTGGATTTTTTGAGTGGCCTCTCAAGTCCCATAGTAAAATGTTTCCACATAAAAATTGTATGTGTCACATCCCCAAAGTGAGGGTTAGAAGAATCAAGATTTGCATGTTGAGTCAGTGGTCACAAGTGGACTTTTAAGTTTTTCCTTACATTTTGGAGACAAGAATGAGCTTGTTGGTTCAGTGGTAAGGCTTCAGCTTACCCTTCGATCCTGTGTTTGAATCCCTGCGTGAGCAATCAACAAATATTGTTGCTATTCTCTATTGTGCTAGCCACATGGTTGAATTTAGCTGAGTTTGAATTCTAGTTAATCTAATAGAGGTTTAGTTTGGGATTTAGTGGGACTCTTATTTTGGAAAATAATCCCCAAAAGCATCTCACATTTTCTTCACTTTCTCTTACGTCACTTTCTTTTTCCCACTCTTCCAATTTTGTTTTTAGACTCTTTTTGCTACTGTATTTTTTCCCACCATCTTCCTTGTTCTTTAATTCCTTTTCTTTTTTCCATGTTAATATACTTGAACTTCTAGTAATCTTGTGCTGTCTCTCTAGTCTCGTCTGTTCTTCAACATTTTCCCTCAACAAGGTTTTGAAATGGGTAAAGTGTAAGTGTTGTCTCTTTGAGTTTTAAATCGGTTTCTTTGATTCTTTTATATGGTTTCGACCAAAATCCTTATAGGTTTAGTGTGTATTTGCAATTGGGTTTAAGGTTTAGTGTAAGTGTTTGTTGAATGACTGTGAATGGTGTATTATTGTTTGGATATATTTATATATATTATACATATGTTTTAGTTCTGTTATTCGTGTAAGTTGCTAATATGACTTTGTTATACTAAACTTGGTATATAACAATGCTTGGATGTGTTAATCAGAATTTATGCATATTGTTGATTCCGCTAATTTGTGTTGGTTATGAGTATGTTTGTGGGTTATTGAAAACTGAATAAGAGGATGTTTGTTTTGATATATTCGTATGTATTAACTTATTTGCATTTGTATTGTGGTTTGGACATGGTTATGAAGAGAAGGAAGTTTGATTTGGCAGTTAAATTGCATTAACTTAATTTGGCAATAAATCTGCAAAATGTTGGCAGCTTGACTGCATAACATTCGAGTGGAATGTGATGACTTTAATATGTGTATTAGTTAGATAAGTCCACCATAACCCAAATTTGTGTGTAGCAGATGGAAGGGTCTACTGTACCCTAATTGGTTTGTGTTGGGTTGGCAGAGATGGTGTGTAGTGGTTGGATAGTTGGGATTTTAAGGCATAATACATTTGAATATGATTTGAATATCTATTTGCTGATAAAGTATTGTGATGCACTAATTTGATGTGATTTTTTTTATGATTGGAATATATGGTTGTTGTATGCTTGATCAACTGACTGACCTAAAATGTTTACTTTTGGTCTTCACTCACACTGAGCTTCAAAGCTCACATCCTTAGTTTACCCTTTTCAGGTAACTCACGTGGTTAGGACTTAGACACAGTAAATAAGAGGTCTCGGAGTTTCTCATCTCAGTTATGTTTTAATAAGTTTTCTTAGGATATAATAATTAATTTTCAATCAGATTTGTAAATAATATGAACAGTGGTATGGGTTTTTGGCTTTGAGTTAGTGATTTCATGAATGGACATTAGCCAATTGAACTGTTTCATTTCTTTAATAATCGTTCAAGTTTTAAGTGTCAATTTATGGGCTTCAATTAAAATAAAAAATTGTTAAATCCAATTTGATTACAAAGTTAATAAGGAAGTTGTTAATTTGGCTTTAATTTAATCTTAGTGACAATTAAACTAATTTTGCAAAACCGAAGTAAAGCCCACTGCTGAATTTTGTTAAGCACGAGCAAAAGTGGGTTTTGGAAAATTTTAAGAACTCTGAATGGTATTTTGTGCTAGGCCATTTCGGTGGCCAATGTGCCCTTCAAAGTCCAGTCAAAACTTCTAGGCCGGGTTTTGGGGTGTTACAGTACGTCTCATTAATTTTCTTATTTGTGGTTATTGTGATTGTTTTTATGTTGATTGAAGATATATTGTTTTATTGTGTTTTTCATAATTGCCAAGTTCTGTTTAATGGGGAAAAGAACACATATTGTGTTTCCGTAGTTTTTTGATAAGTTCAGTTTCTTCTGATGTGTCACAAAACTTACTAAAAATCTTATATATAGCTACAGTGAGCAAAAAACCGTTCCCACGAAGACTAAAAATACTAGTAATTATTGTCTTTCTATTATTTAACCGATAAATTCGATGATTGATTGAAATCTAAAATTAACTAAATTAATTGCTAACAAACATGACAAAGAACACTTTAGGAAAATAATCAAATAATAACAAAGAAGCGAAATAATACCCAAGAAAGATTTCACTTAGACTTCACCTATCACTATCAATCTAAATTACGCAATTTATTCACTTAGTATTGTAACACCCCGAACCCAGCCTAGAAGTTAGGCCCGAATCTGATGTGCCACATTGAAGTATTTTTCAAAAACCCTGTTTTCATTGAAAACCCTTCTTAATTAAAACTTGAGTAAAATCCCTGTTACGTCAGTTCATTATTATTTCCTGAGGTTTACATAAAAAAAATCTATTACCATAGAAACCTTATTTGTTGCGGAAGCTTAATTTAAGAATATGAGTTACAAAAACGTGATGTTTTGAAAACAGTTTTGTTTAGGAAAATCGCGATCTACTTTTAGCAGTTATAAAACATCATAGATAAATATCCCAAGTAAAAACCAGAAATTAAAAGCGGCCTTATTACAACCCAATAAAAAAATGGTTTTAGTAAGGTAAAATAAAAACTAAAATTAAAAGCTGCTCATAGTGTGGCCACCTCCGAGTCCTCTAGTACGTCGAACCGCTTACTGAGGGTGTCGTAACCATTTTTTTTTAAAAAAAAATGGGAAGCGACTAAAGATAGGGAGTCGCGACCGATCTTTATTTAGGTGTGATCGGATCACCTTGTTTAACAAAAACATTTTGATTTACTAAAACAACGTTTTCGGTCTACGAAAATTTGAGAAATGGGTTCGGGAGTCGGTTACGTGCGAGGAAGGGTTAACACCCTCGTCACGCCCACAACTGGTACCAAATTGATTGATTAATGTCTCCATGTCGAAAGTCTTAAAATTTTATGAAATTATTATCTTTGGAAATACTTGAATTTTCTCGAATTGAATATCAAGATTTTCTTGTTTCGAAAGAACAAAATATCACATCCAGCACATAGGACACGATGATTTTAGTCCTCGAATCCAAGATTATCTCTTAACTCCCGAGACTCATGCGTTAAAATCAAATAGGATATTCACATGTTTAGCCAAACGAAAGAACCGAAACCCAACACATAGGGCACGATTTTTTTTTTTTTCGAATTTCACTAACATAGAATATCGCCTTATTTTGGAAAACTTTTGCTTTTGGATAAAATTTGTAAGAGATTTTTGGTGAGGTTTTAAAGAAGCAGGATTCAAAACGCAGATGGAATTACGTGACGAAAAGAACGGTAGTATAACGTGGATTTGGTGCAATGGCGGCATAATACACATAATACATGACATGGCATTACTATTTAAAATATTAATATGCATGAATTAATAACTATATGGAACAATAATAATAATGCGATGATATCAATGACATGAAATACAAATAAACAAATTATAAACATGCAAAAACGATAATCACACATCTCATACTATTTAAATATCAACATCAACAATCGAGGACAAATAATAAAGCATCATATATGACCTTTTTGGAAAAAAAAAGTTGAGATAATTAAAACGTATAAGCATAAAATTTAAAACACCAATAGATTAGTTCAAAATGGAGATGTAAAAAAACCAAATTTAGAACCGATGATAATATAAGGAAAATAATTTTTTAGAAATGACGTAGGAAAGCTTTAAATAAAATAGTTCTTGTATATATATATATATCTATATGTAAAAGTATAAATTATAATGTGGAGAAAACCTAATATAAATAATAAATCAACCAAAATAAATAATATACGAAAGATAATGTGTGTTATGTACATATATAATCTTAAAATAAACAGTGTATGTGTAAATATATAAGTTTTAGGGAATGTACATAAAAATCTAAAATAAATAAATGATCATAAGAACAAAAAATTTTGAAAATGAATATCTATTAATAAGATTTAACAAGCCTTTCTAATACCGAAATCGAACCTAAGATTAATACTTACCTTAACTGAATCGGCTTATACTTCCTCAGCCGTTTGTTTATGAATCAATCGCACTTCCTTGTGGTTTATCTGTACCACAACCATTTAAGCATCAATATCCAATAAATCCCTATGTTACCATACTTATTAAGGAACTCTAAATCCTTACCTTGATCGACCGACAGAAGGCCACACCGCTACCAAAGATTAACCACTAGGCCTATGGAATTTTCGAATCGTAAAGTTACTTAAGAAGAAAGGAACAGTCGGCCCAAGCAATAAGGTGAAAAGAAAGAGTTGCTATCCCAAAAGAATTGAGAGAGAGGGAGAAAGACTATTCGACCAACACAAACGTAGAGAACCGACAGAACAGAATGAGGGAATGAAAGTCAAATAACAAGGAGATGCTATAATCGGCCAAGGTGAAAAGTGCCAAGATCAAGATTGAATTTTAACAGTTGGGGAGAGAAAGATTGGTTCGTCAATCTGAGAAAAGAAGGGCAAGAAGATGAATTCGGCTAGAGTTTGAGAATAGAAACAAGAAAAGAAGAATAAGATCAAGAAGAGGAGAAGAAAGGGAGAAAGGTTTCAAGAGAGAATTCAGCACTTGGTTTCTGTGTTTCGGCAAAAGTGAAAAAACACTTAAGAAATAAAGTTGGAAAGAAAAGGACCCAAAAGGTCAAAAATGCACCAAAAAAAAAAGAAAACAATTGCTCGAGAGGAAAGCTTCCGAAATAAAATGAGAGAAAAATAAACCCCTACTGCTCCTATACTAATTCAGCACAACCACAAGAGAATCCCCAAAGTGCCGAATGCACACCCCAAATAACCCAATACTCGGCCAATACCTTCTCACCCAAAGTCCATGATTTTCTCCCCCTTATCTCTCCACAATCCACTCCTTAAATCACTCACTTGACCAATTCAAACTCTCTAACACAGAGTTCAAATCCAACATAAACTCTTGGCCACACAAGAGTAAAATAAATAATCCTTTTTGCATGCAGTGAGACTTGAACCTCTGTCCTCCTTGCCACACCTGTGACGCCACAGCCACTCCACCACAGGCTCCCTTTGTGTCTCTTTTTAATCAAAATTACTTAAAAGGCTTAAAACTAGGAGTCATGGTTCCTCTAATGCTAAAAATAAAAAATTTCCATTTGACATGGCTTGAACCCAGGACTTCATAGAAATCTCTTAACCTTCCAAAATCACTCACCCAATAGATCTAACATGCAATTGTGTCGTTTTCTTGCTCTCAAAAATTTTAGGCGCTCCCAAGCCCAAGGCCCAATTCTTCTAGGCCCAAAATTCGGGGCGTTACAAGTATCTTGATCCGTAGTAATCCCTAATTTATGCTAATATCTCTTTCAAGAGTAAGAACAACTGACTTTAGATTGATTAATTAGAATTTATTTCTAATTAAGACCCCTATTATCGCATTAACTTGATCTATGAATTCCCCTATTAGATTTGACTCTAATCTGATAGATTTATGTCGTTCTATTTCTAGGATTGCATGCAACTTCACTCAACTATGTTAGATCTACTCTTAAATAGGGCCTATTCCTTCTCTGATTTAAGCACATCAAACATGGATCATAATCTAGAAATATCAAGCCAAGAATTAAGAACACATAATTAAGAACAAAATCTAAGTACTTATTGTGTAAAATAAAAATCAAACGATAGAATCCATCATAGGGTTCATCTTGAAAGTAAATACATCCAATATACAATATATCTAAAAGAAATAAAGAAACTCGTTATAAACTCTTGAGAAATCAACTAGGAATCTTCAATCTTGACGAAAATCTACTTCAGAATCGGCTTCAGTGGTGTTTTTCAAGTAGTTTTATTGACTATTCTATGACGGTCCTCTCTTATCTTCTTGTTTTTGTTAATGTCGAAAAAAACCAAAAAAAATTGCATTTTTTTGCAGTTTAGGGTCCAAATTCGTGAAATTGACACGACCTGTCACATTGTCTTGTGGTAGTCCATGTGGCTCACACGGCTGTGTGGCCAGGCCATGTTGAAGGGGTCAGCCCATATGACTCCTGTACCTTCCTTTAATTTTTTTGGTTTTTGCTCATTTCTCGCTCCTTTTGCTCTCAAATGCTCTCTTAATTATAAAAAAATGAATTTAAAGGATTAGGAGCATAAAATTTACCATTAACATCAAATAATTACCTAAAAACGCATAAGAACGAGGTTAAAATATGTTACTTTTAGAACCTATCAAATATCCCTACACTTAAGCGTTTGCTTGTCCTAAAGCAAAATCCTCAACCCCAATCAAGTTAACTTCTCTCAATTTATTCTTTCCACTGATAATGTCTCGAAATAATTTAAAGATAATCATGCATTGGAAATTTAAACTAAAATGACACTAAAAAGCACAAATAGTCCAAGCAGAAACTTTAAGGCATTAAAAACATAAATGTCTCCCCTATCTCAAATTATCTAAAATCCAAACTTAACAAGCACTAACATCCTCACTAAGGTTCACACAAGCACTCAAAGTGTTTAAGGTTCAAGTTATATGCACTCAATAGTCAAACACAAAATGTTATTGCCATATGTTTGCTTGAAAATCAAATCTCCACCACTATAAAAATGAGATGACACACCAATTAAGAGGCCTTTATGAGGTTGTAATGGGGCTTAGGTTAAGGGTATAGAAAAGGTCAGAAAAGTTGGTTAAAATCGAAAGTTAAGTTGATAAGTTGCCAAACTAGAAAAAAGCAGTTGCTGAATTAAAAAAATTTACATCAACAAGAAATAAAGAGTGAATATGATCTTTTATACAAAATATGAGACTAATAATTCAAGCTCAATCAATTTTTTAATTTTATTTTTTAATTTTTTTCCTTTTTTTTTTCAGATTAAAGTAAAATTCAATAGTGCATATAATGGAACATAGTCAGACAACTAACCAAATTAAATATCGACAAAAAGGAAGTTAATAAAGAGGATCATTTTATAACATAAAAATTGGTTACGAGTTAACATGAATGGTTGTTCAAAAAAATGTTAGGATCAACTGAGTTTAATAGGGGATAATACAACATGTAAGATATTAAATATTAAACTGGTTAAATTCTAAGTGACTTTATCATCTCAGTATATCAAATCAATAATGTGGTCTCGACATGTATAAAAAAAGCAAATTCTAGAATAATAAATCAAGTGAACATACTCACAACCAAAAATAAAATGAGCATGACAAAAAATGCTCTATAGGCTCAAAAGGTCACAAAAAATTATGGTTTTGATGTCAAACTTGCAAATTTAAAATTCAAGATAATTCTTCAGTTTAGGGCGACAACCTAAAATAATAAAATTTGAAAAATAGCTTATCATGCTTGACTCTCTCATGTCTTAAAGTATAAATCACACAATGCACAAAAATCCACAAATTAATTCTGAAACAGAATCAATAAAAATTCCAAATTAAAAAAAAAAAAACTTTAATGGTAGGGGTTAGAGAATTACTTTAACACAAACAACAATTCAGGGACCATTGAGCATAAGCATATAAAATTCTCCCCACACTTAAAGTGTACATTGTCCTCAATGTACAAACATATATAAATAGAATAAGCAAAATATCATCAGAGAGGGAGATAACTGAAACTGTCATGAATTTGGAAGAATTCGTCGAAATAGTGAAATCTAGAATTGTAAGAGATTCTAAATGAAGTACATGTTTCCAAGAAAACTAATAAGAAAATAGACAAAAAAATAAGATAAAGAGGTAACAGCTAGAAAAAACAACCGACAAAATAAAAAATACAGAATAAAAATAAAATAAAACATATAAATCAGAAAAAGAAAAGTAAAAATAAAAAATAAAACTAAATGAAATCACTTTGGTTAGGGTAGGAAGGAAACAAAATAAGGAAAAATAAACAAAAGAAGAGAAAAAAATAAAATAAAAAAACCTAGCTTTAAAGGGAAAAAAATGGTGCATGGACATATGCCAGACCATGTGAGCCATATGGCTGTGAGGCCAAGCCATGTGAGCCACACACCAGGCCGTGTATCTCTCTAGCGCCATGCGGCCTATTAGAAATTTTTAAAATTTTGCTCTAGTGTTCACACAGCCTGTGACACGCCCGTGTGGGGTGCTTGTTTGCTTCTCCCACACTTGTGTGTAAGGTCGTGTCTGACAGGCCATGTGTCTTACACAGCCATGTCTGTAGATTATGTAACTCAACTCAAACTGTATGGTTCAAAAATAATTTTCAAAAATTAGCTCCAGTGTTCACATGGCCTGTGACACACCCGTGTGTCATAGATGGTCGTGTGGATCACTTTTTTTTTTAATTTTTTTTCAATTTTGTTAAGTAATAATAAAAAAGTAAGTGTACAAAGCACGCAACATAATTAAAATAAAATAAAATAACATATTCGGTTGCCTCCAGAGGAGCGCTTATTTAAAGTCTAAGTTCGACTTTTCTTTTCAAGCTAACGGTTAAGGCGAATCTTGGAGCCGGAGCTCCTTTCTCTCATTACCAGTATTACCACTAAAATAAAGTTTGAGGTAATGATTGTTTACCTTGAATGTGTTGAAATCAGGGTGTGTTACCTTAATGGTTCCGTATGGGAATACGTTTTGTACCACAAATGGGTCCGACCCTCTTGACTTAAGCTCTGAAGAAAATATTCTTGCATCTGAAATGTCTAGCAGCACTTTGCCCCTAACTTTGAATTGGTCCGTCCTCTTTACATGCATAGTATGGCATTGCTTAGTTATTTCTTCTACTATTCTTGGGTTCTCATTAGCCTTTGTTCGTTATTCATCTCATTCATCGAGCTGCACCATTCGCTCTTCACTTGTCCCTCAATTTCTATCACCTTGAAATGGTTATTTTTTGAACACGTACTCATTAGTGATTCCCTGCAAAGAATGTCGAGTCATATGATTACTAACATTAATAGAATAATGAGTATCATCTTGCTCACAAGGAACTCTAACAAAATCACGTACTTGAAGAGTAACTTTTTCGTCGCCTACACTTAGCAAAAGTTCACCATTACCCATATCAATAACAGTTCTAGTAGTGGCTAAAAAGGGTCGACCTAAGATAATTGGGACTTTAATAGCCTTATCTATGTTTAATATAATGAAATTAACAGGGAATATAAATTTATTTACTTTCACAATTACATCCTCAATAGTACCCCTAGGATACCTAATTGATCTGTTAGCTAATTGAATACTCATCCTAGGGGATTTTGGTTCCCCAAGACCAAGTTGTTTCAACATTTTATAAGGCATAACATTATACTAGCCCCCAAACCAGCCAAAGCTTTTTCAACATTTAAGCTACCAATAAAAAAAAGAGTAGTAAAACTCCATTGATCCTTAAGCTTGGTGGGTAGTGATAAATGCCAAAAGTAACATGTTTTAGCCTTAGTCTTAATGCGTTTTTGGATGTTTATTCGATGTAAAGTGGTAAATATTATGCTCTTAATCCTTTAAAATCATGTTTCTATACTTAGGAGAGCATTTGAGAGCAAAAAAAACAAAAAACGAGCGAAAATCAGAGCAAGTTTCAGGAGCCACACGGATGGACCCTCCCACATAGGCTGGGTACAAGGCCGTGTGAGCCACATGGGCTGCAACACGGCCATGTGCCAGACTGTGTGGATTTCACGAATCGCACTCCAAACATGTACAGAAACATAATTTTTAGGTTTTTTGGGCATTTTAAGACCTATATATACCAAATATAAGAAGAGGGAAGTAAACCATCAGAGAATATTCAAGAAATCAACTCTGAAAACACCATTAAATCAAACTCTAAAGCATATTTCCATCAATATTGAAGACCCCATTTTGATTTCTTTGCAGTTTATTATGAGTTATTTATTTCATGTTGTTATATTGTCTTTGAGATGTCTTTATTTGCAATTATGAACTAATTTTCTAAATACCTATGGGAGATGAACCCTATGGTGAATTTTGTCTTCTGATTTCTATTTTAGGCAATAAATACTTGGATCTTATTCTCAATTATGTGTGCTTAATTTTTGGTTTGGTATTTCTAGATTATTAATTCATGTTTGATATGCTTGAATCAATGGAATAAACTATGTTTATGAGTAGATCTAGCATAATTGAGTGGAGTTGCATGCAATCCTAGAAACAGGACGACATAAATCTATCGGATTAGAGTTAAATCTAATAGGGGGATCCATAGATCGAGTTAATGCAATAATAGGGATTTTAATTAGAAAGAAATTTCAATTAGAGTCAGTTGCTCTTAGTATTGAAGAGAGATATTAGCATAATTTAGGGATTTCTAAGGATCAAGATACTAAGTGGAGAAATTGCATAATATAGATTGATAATGACAGATGAAGACTGGGTGAATTATTTCCTGGGTATTATTTTGCTTCTTGGTTTTTTACTCGATTATTTTCCAATTTGTTCTTTGTCGTGTTCTTTAATTAATTACTTTAATTAATTTTATTTTTAACCAATTACTTCAATTTATCGGTTAAATAATAGAAAAACGATAATTACTAGTAATTTTGGTCTTCATGGGAATGATATCTTTGCTCACCTTAGCTATACTATTAATTGATAGTCGAATACAATTCAGATGGTGCAACAATATGTTCAGTTTGATGGTTTATAAGATGAAGATTTGAATGCTCATTTGGCAAGCTTTCTAGAGATTTGTGACACTTTCAAAATCAATGGCGTTACTGATGATGCCATACGCTTACAGTTGTTACCATTCTCATTAAGGAGCAAGGCAAAACAGTGGTTAAATTAATTACCATGAGGTTCTATCATTACTTGGGTGCAAATGACTAAAAATTTTTTTGTTAAAATATTTTTGTAACACCCCAAACCCGGCCCATGCGTTTTGACCGGATCTTGCATGTCACGACTTGTATTTTGAAAACCTTTACTTTGATGGTTTTTGAAATTCGTGAGTTAATTATGCAATATTTAAGTAAATAAGTGGCATTTTAAAAATAAAACCTTGTATTAAGTATTATTAAGTATAAATAAACCTTATCTTAAAATTCATAAGTTGCTTAACATTGAAAACGACTTAGTTGAATGAAAACTAGGGCCTTATTACATAAATATCCCTGAAATAACATTGAAATAAATTAAACTTAAAGAAATTTCAAAAGAAAATAACTTGTAGAAATAGAACTTGATGGCCCCTCGAGTCCGTCTCGGCTCTCATGTCCACAATCTATTGTTCATCTGGAAGAGTAGAGAAAAGGAAAGCGTGAGTCACAATGTATAAATCTCAAAACACACATCGACCTGAGCCCACAAACACATTATGGGCCCTGGCCCATACAGGAAGGCATCAATCATAATCACATAATAAATAATAAATAATGAACAACCCAACCCATCCTAGGTTTCCATCCTCTACACACCAACCCGTACCAACCACCACACCTTGGGGGATTTCTACAATCAACCCTCCATCCGCTACACACCAAAACGGCAGCCGTACTTCCTATTCCTATTTAGTAGGAATCATTAAACGTGGCACAGCCACCGATCACAATGTGACCTAGCATTTATATTTGTGGGTTTTCTACCACCGATCACTGCGTGACCTATCATGCACTTCCCCTTCATCATATCAATACCCATCCCATGCATACACACATAAAGGAAACATCATGCAGTCATATATATATTTTTCGATACACATAGGGAGTTCTATGTTTACGTACCTGGCATCCTTGCTTAACCCTTTTAGGGTTCCATTCGACTGTCTATACAGCCTTATTCCGGCTTTTTAGCCCATAACATACATGAATAGATATACATACAGGTTTATTAGTAGTGTGTTAGAGGTCTACACACGACTGTTCATACAGCCTCATTTTCCGGCTTTTCAGCCCCTAACTGGTATAATACAAAATAAAACTTACGTGATAAGGATCTACACACGACTGTTCATACAGCCTCATTTTCTGGCTTTTTAGCCCCTAACAGGTATAATACAAAATAAAACTTATGTGATAAAGATCTACACACGACTGTTCATACAACCTCATTTTTCGACTTTTCAGCCCCTAACAGGTATAATACAAAATAAAACTTATCTGATAAAGATCTACACACTTGATTAATGTTGATACCCTTGCTAAACCGATCTACAACTTTGCTCAAAAAGCCGGAAAGATGTGAAACTACGCCCTTTCCTATATTCGGCCATTGGTTAGTGTTCTACCCAATTTTATGTATTTGAATAAACAACTCTTTTTACCTTAAAATCCCGAAATTGAAGACTAATGATTTTTCAGCTTTTAGATCTAGTCGACCAAGCTTCCTTCAAATCCCGAAAACCATTAAACTATTAGCTTTCGGCTTTTGCTTTTCAAAAACCGAGAATAGATTATGAGAACTAAACCAAAATCAACTCTTACCTTAGCTTAGGAGATTCGGCTAGCACTAGAGAGAGGATTCGGCAATGCCAATGGAAGATTTAAATGCCGGAAGTATAGAATAATTTCTCAAATAGGATGAATAAAAGAAAAAATGATGGATGCTTCGGCTTTTTAGAGAAATCGGCATAAGGGAAAAGAAAGTGGGGAAAAGTTTTGGCTTTTGAAGAAATTGAAGAAATAAATTTGGAGAGGGAGAGGCTAGGGAATTTTGGCACCAAGGGAGAGGATTTTAGGGTTTTTCAATGTCAGAAACAAGGAGCTAGCCCCCCCTATTTATAGATTTTTGACACCTACTGCTAAATACCGAAAACGCCCTTAATATTTAAGCTAGAAGAGAGGAGAATTTCGGCACCCTCTATGCCATGCAGTAGCTGAATTTTACACTCCTCTAGGTGGTGGATTTTCGGCCAACACATCCTTTGAAGATAAGCTCCTAACTTTTCTCCTTTTTATCTATGATATTATCACTTAAAAATTCGTATATATTTTTCTATTTTTAAGCCTTGTAGTCGTCTACCTCATTAATTCTAAATGCTGAAATTTAACTCATTTAAATTAAAAGATTTGGGCTTCATTAAACTTAAATTTAAATCCTTAAATCCCTTGTTGTGGCGTCACCCTTGCTCCCATTTAATTGCCGAAAATGGCCCAAAAACATGGGCTCCTTGCGACCCAAAACTTGTTCCTTTTTAATTGTTAATGGTGCCACCTTAAAATAATTTAATTTGGGCCTTTGCCTAATTCTAAGCCCAAATTTAGACCCCTATCACTTAAATTAACAAATTAATTCTATCCCTACACTAAATGCATAGGCCCATAATTTTAGGATGTTACAATTTTCCACCGACAAAAACAGCTAAGTTGAGGAATGACATCTCTTCTTTTGATCAGTTTGATATTAAAGCTCTTTATGATACATGATAGAGATTTAGGGATTTTTTGAGAAGGTGTCCTCACCATGGACTACCTTTGTGGCTCCAAGTTCAAACTTTTTACAATGGTTTGAATCCCTCAACTAGACAGATGATTGATGCAGCAGTTAGAGGAACATTGAACAACAAAACACCTGAGGCAACTCAGAATTCATTGAGGAGATGTCATTGAATAATTATCAGTGGCAAGTTACGAGAGTAAAACCTATCAAGGCAACCGAAGTTTTTGATATTGATGCAGTTTCTATGTTGGCAAATGAGGTTGAAGCTCTTGGTAAGAAAATTGATGGTTTAAATTTTTCTAAGTAGGTGAATCCCGCGATGCAATGTAATTTGAATGTATCGGTTTCACTATTCTGGAAATTTCATCCAAATTTAGGGCAATTTCAATTCTCTTCCTCTTGTTGGATATTGTGCTTATTCTATGCTTCTATCTATTTCTACATTGGGGACAATGTATATCTTAAGTGTGAAGAGGTTGTTTGTATATTTGTCATAAAATCTATAAATTATTTGTTGTGTTTAAGTAATTTTCTCATAGCCTCCATTAGAGTTAATTTTTTTTTAATTTGGAGTTTTTTTTTATGTTGTTTTGGATTTATTTGTGGATATTTGTGCATTAGTTGGTTTATACTTTAAGACACAAGAAAGTCAAACATTATAAGTTATTTTTCAGAAATAAATATTTTAGGTTGTCTCCCTGGATTGAATTATTATCTTGAAATTTTGAAGTTTCAAGTTTGATATCAAAACCATAATTTTTTGTGAGTTTTTGAGCCTATAGAGAATACATTTTATTCCGTGCTCATTTTATTTTTGGTTGTGAGTATGTCAACTTGATTTATTATTCTAGAACTTGCTTCGATTATGCATGTTGAGACCACATTATTGATTTGATATACTGAGATGATAGAGACACTTAGGATTTAACCCATTTAACTTGTAAAAGGCTTATTTATTGAATTAACCCCTAGGAAACTCCTTTGATCCTAACACATTTTTTTGTCTACCCCGTTTTTATTAACCCGTAACCCATATGTATCTTGTAAAATCATCCTTTTTGTTGACTTTTTTTTGTCGATATTTGATTTGGTTTGTTGCCTAACTATGTTTCATTATTTGAATTGCTGACTTTTATTTTTGTTCTCTAAAAAATTAAATGGAAAAAATGAAAAATGAAAAAAAAATTGATTGAGCTTGAATAGTTAGTTTGATATTTCTTTTAATTTAGCAACTGATTGTTTTTCTAGTTTGGTATCTTATTAATTCGATGTAATAACCTGAATTTGGGGGTGGTGCATTTGATGTGTTTCTGTGTGTATGTTAAGTGCTGTGTGTTGTGTTGGGGTGTTTGGGGGTTCCAGGAAGGCTTGGTGTTAAGCCTGAGCCATGTTAGAAATTTTTGTGTTTGGCACTTTAAGGGAGCTAGCTGAATTAGGCCTTAAGGGATATTGTTTGTGTTGGATGACACAAGAAATGCCTTGGAAAGGTGGCAAGGAGGTGCCACTTAGGAGGCTTGGGGGTGATGCCTCAGGTAAGCTGGCAGGGAGTAGGTTCGAGCTGCGTGGTCTCCCTTTTGGGGATTTCTTTTTGACGCCAAGGTTACGGGAGAGTTACACTCAGCTTGGACTCTGGTGGATGAGTGTTGAATGGGTCAACATTTTTGAATGTGTGGAAGAGAGCAATTCAAGGAGTTTGAATTATTCAAACAAGTTTGAATGTGTGATCAGGAGAAAATTAAGGAGGAAAAGAAGGGATTGAAGAGTGTGATGTGTTAGCCGAAATTGTGAAGAGTGGGTGTGAGTGTGTGTTTGGTTTAGTGAGGTTAGGGAATGGCCGAATATTAAAGATAGCCTTAGGGGAAGTGTTGAGCATTTCCGGCTAGCTAGATAGGACCAAGAGCTTCTTTTATTCTTTTTTTTTTTTTTGTTAAAAACCGAAACACCCATACCATATTGTGCATTTTGCTTTTCTCTCAATTTCCTAAACCAAAACACTCTCTTAACATTTTGTTTTGCTTTCCCTTTTCTTTAATTAAGCCAAAACATCTCGCACTCCTCTCCTCAGTTTCTTCTTCCTCTGTGCTTGGCCGAAACCTATATTGCCAGTCACCCTCTCTAATTGTTTTATTTTTCTTGCCATTAACATCAAAGCCGAAACCTTTTGGAGCCTCATCTTTTGCCGAAAACTCTATTACTCTTCTCTTTCAAACACTTTAGCCGAATATCCCTTGGTAGATAGCACCCTTCTTCTTCATCTCTTCCTTTTCAATAGCGGAACAACTTCGGCATTTGGTAAGATCTTCTTGGTTAGCCGAATTTCTCTGATCATCTCATATCTCTTCCTCTCATTTTCTTGGGAAAGAAAAGCCGAAACTTGTCATTTGTTTAAGTAGATCTTATTTATTTGTTAGCCGAAACTCTCTGGCATTCAAATCTTCTCTTTCGACTCCTGTTTGCAGTGGATCGCCGTTACTAATCTTCCATCACTTCCAATCGGTTTCTCTAGTGGTTGTGGTAAGAGTTTTCTTTTCATTTTGATCATCTTTCTTGCGTTGAGTGCCGAAGGCAGTAATCCCGTTCTTTAAACTCTTGGCCGAATATAGGTGGGGGTGGTGTCGCATTCTTTTAGAGACTTTCGAGATTCGCTTCATTTGGGAATCAAGCCTAAAGCTTCTGGATCTGTCGATCTAGGTATGGATCCTTAGTTTGAGTGTTATTCTCTTGTGGTTCAATTTCACTGTTTTCATCCGATCTAGTGACCAAGGTTTGTTCATAGACTCAAATGTCAGCCAAGCGATAGGAGGGGTTGGATCTATAAACCCAGCCTCTATGTTTAAGGAGTGAGCAGTGTCAGCAGTTCGAGATTGGCCACCGGGTTGTGGGCCGACTTCTGAGCAGAATAGTAGGCAGATAGCGGTAGTGCTTGTCAGCGATAGCGTCGACGTAGAAAGTATTGTGTTACGTGTTATTAGGTGTGTAACTCCTCACACCATCTATAATTCTGTATTAATATTAATATGTTCTGTTAAATGCCGAGAACTCGGTATGGCTATTGAGATACCCATGGAGGGTGTATGCAAAACATTAGGTTAGTGACTTCTGTTCTAATAAAGTAAGTGGTTATGATGAAATATTATGATCTATGTTATGAGTATTCTGTACACACATGCTGAAACCTGTCGCATCCGTACATCTGTATTTTATGCTTGCATGGGGTTGGAAATATGTTATTAAAGGGGAAGCGTTCTGGTGGCTCTGCCACGATCTGATGTAGTGGCTCTGCCACGATCTGTTCTGGTGACTATGTCACGATTTTGATGATGAGCAGCTAATTGCAGCATGACTGCCATCGATGGTGTGTAGCGGTGAGGGTTGATTGTAGAAATCCCCATTGGTGTGTTTGGCAGGTACGGGAGGTGTGTAGCGGTTGAAAACCTAGGTTAGGGTGAGTTCTGCATCATTATCTGTGTATGCGATATGTTGTTATTCTGTTCTATAGGGCTAAGGCCAGGTTTGATGGTGCATGAGTGTTGCACACTGAGTCTTATGACTCACCCCGTTGTTTAACATCTTTTCAGGTAGCACATAGTGCAACGGACCGGGCTGGAGAGGAGCACGACATGGCCATGCATGATTTTATGTCGTTTCAGTAAAGAACTTTACTTATTTTCAATAACTGGTTTCGTTTTCACGCTGTAATAAGGCCACTGTTAATTGGGTTTTAAATTTCGGTTTTTTAAGCTTTAAACACTCAAGTTATATGATCAATTGAAATAACGACATGTTTTAAAAAGAAAACACAAAGGCAACGGGCTTTCATACGACTAAGTTATTAGGTAAATTACTATATTTTGCAACAAAACCTTCGTAACTTAAACGAATAACGTAGGTTTTAAAACGTCACTTGATTTCGAAAATTTGGCAAACTAAGCTCGGTTGTCATAAAATTACTAAGTTTTCTAAATAAGCACTAAACTCGAAAGCCTAACAGAGGTTTTTCCTTTAAGAACGCACTGTGTTTTATAAATTCTTCTTAGTGACATGACAGATCCGGTCGTGGTGTTTGGGCCGGGTTTGGGGTGTTACAAATTGGTATCAGAACCTGGTTCAAAATCTCGGCTTTGGGTTTTGGGTTCAAAACATTTTCTAAGGATGGTTTAAATATATATATATAATACATGTTTTTTTAGCCTGGCTCCTGCGTCTCCGGCCCAAGTCCGCTAGGTAAGTTTCTGATTAGTATAAATTGCATGTGCCTTGTGAATATATTGCCATGGATGTTAGAACTAAGGAGCTATACCTTAGAAATGGAAACTTTTAGGTTGTATGTAAATAGTGGAAACTACTCGTAATTATACTTCATAAAATTTTTCTTTAATAAACAGTGGAAAGAAATGCTAATGCATAAAATTTTTAATCAGATTAAGACATTATCAGAGAGATGAGTAGTAGGGGACGTGGACGTAATGCGCGTGGGCGTGGTAGAGGCAGGATGGCAGCATCGGAACCAGTAGGGTCTGGTCATGGGTTAGGGAACGAAATGCCGCTGCCACTAGCCGCGGAGGCAGAGTATCAGGACCAAACGGGTGGAGACGATGCAGTGTCTCAGGCGATGCTACGGGTTTTGGAGAGAATTGCTGGAGCAGGCATGGGTACAAGGGCTCGAAAATCTGTGTCCGAACGACTTCAAGCCAATACAGCGGAAAAGTTTAGGGGCGTTTCTAGCGTAGCCCCTAATACAGCTGAGTATTGGTTAGAGGCAAGTGAGCGCATAATGGATGATCTTGACTTCACGGTAGAGGAGAAGTTGAAAGGGGTGGTGTCTCTTCTTCGAGACGAGGCCTATCAGTGGTGGCTTACGATAAAAGAGGGTACTCCAGCAGACCGGATTGACTGGGATTTCTTTAAGGTGTCATTTCCGGGAAAGTACGTTGGGGCCAGCTATGTGGATGCCCAGAGGAAGGTATTTTTGAATTTGGTTCAGTGGAGCAAATCTGTGTCTAAATATGAGGCAGAATTTCTACGCTTGAGCCGTTACGCTCGAGGTATTGTGGCGACTGACTATGAGCGCTGCATACGGTTCGAAGATAGACTGCGGAATAAGTTAAGAGTATTGATAGCACCGCAGCGGGAAAGAGACTTTGTCGTTCTGGTTGAGAAAGTTAAAATAGCCGAAGAGGTAAAGCAGACCGAGAAGCAGAATAAAGATAAGGAACGGAGTAAGAATAAGAGAAGTTTTGGGCCGTCGAGATCATCTAGGGGTTTTCAAAAAAGGCCTAGGTTTGATGGGCCAACTCGTGTTCCGACATCTTCTACAGGGAGTCAGTATCAATCATGTTCTTTGTGTGGGAAGGTACATTTAGGGGAGTACAGTAGGAGAACTGGTGGATGCTTCAGGTGTGGATCTATGGATCATATGGTGAAATACTGCCCACAGGTGGATCAGGTACAGCCAGCTGGACGGGGTTCTGATCAGTTTTGGAGGGGTGGTCAGCCATTACCGAGGGGTCGTGGCCCAGTCAGAGGAGGAAATGGGTTCGGTCGGGGTCGTGGAACACTGGGCAGAGGTGCGGGGAATACAGATGCAAGACAGCCTGGGTTGGTCTATGCAGCTAGGCGTCGAGAGGAGGGCGATGCACCGGATGTCATAACCGGTACGTTCCTAATTTATGGTTTGCCTTATACTTCCTTGATTGATATTGGTTCGACGTACTCCTATGTTACTAATGCTATAACGGGAACTTTGAACTTAGACTATGAAACTTCTTCTAGGGAGATGACTGTAGTTAGCCCTCTAGGATAAACTGTAGTAGTGAACAAACTGTATAAGGATGTACCTCTGGAAGTGCAAGGGGTAGTTTTTCGGGTTGATCTGATGGAACTGCCGTTCGGGGAGTTCGATTTGATCTTAGGAATGGATTGGTTTGTGAAGTACCAAGCAAATCTGGATTGTGCAGCCAAGTGTATGGTGTTAAGGATCGTAAAAGGTGTAGAGGTGGTGGTGATAGGCGAAAGAAGGAATTACCCATCCAGTGTGGTTTCCGTTTTGAAGGCCGAGAGGATGGTGAGAAAAGGGTGTAGGGCATTTATGTCTTATGTTTGTGCTTTGGAGGTCAATGAGTCAATTGTGGGGGATGTTCGAACGGTGAAAGAATTTTCTGATGTGTTTCCAGAAGAGCTTCAGGGATTGCCTCCAGATCGCAAGGTGGAGTTTGGTATTGATCTTTTATTGGGAATAGAGCCAGTGTCTATTGCCCCGTATAGAATGGCGCCGAAGGAGTTAGTGGAGCTGAAAGCGCAGATTCAGGAGTTGTTGGATCGGGGTTTTATCCGGCCGAGTGTATCGCCTTGGAGAGCACCCGTGTTTTTTGTTAAAAAGAAAGGCGGATCAATGCGAATGTGTATTGATTACCGTCAGCTGAATAAGTTGACAATTAAGAATAAGTATCCATTGCCGAGGATAGACGACCTGTTCGATCAACTTAAGGGAGCATCAGTCTTCTCCAGGATAGATCTGAGGTCGGGGTATCACCAGCTTAAGGGCATGGAGGCAGATATTCATAAGACGGTGTTTCGTACTCGCTATGGTCATTACAAATTCTTGGTGATGCCATTTGGATTGACCAATGCGCCATCAGCGTTTATGGATATGATGAATTGGGTTTTTCAACCATATCTGGATCAGATCGTCGTAGTGTTTATAGACGATATTCTGGTGTACTCGAAGTCCGTGGAGGAGCATGATTCACATCTTCGAGTGGTTTTGCAAATTCTGAGGGAGAATAAGTTGTTCGCTAAGTTTAGTAAGTGCGAGTTCTGGCTGAGGGAAGTTACCTTTTTGGGTCATGTGGTGTCAGCTGAGGGGATAAGGGTGGACCCTCGGAAAATTGAAGCAGTGTTGGATTGGAAACCACCTAAGTCTGTGGCGGAGATTCGGAGTTTTCTTGGTCTAGCTGGGTATTACAGAAGGTTTGTGGAAGGGTTCTCTCTGATTGCAGCACCGTTAACCAAGTTATTAAGGAAAGGGGTTCTGTTTGTGTGGTCTGGCAAACAACAAGAAAGTTTTGAGAAGTTAAAGAGGATTTTGATGGAAGCTCCGATGTTGATTTAGCCTGAAGCGGGGAAAGAGTTTACTGTCTATTATGATGCGTCGCATACAGGGTTAGGATGTGTGCTGATGCAAAAGGGGAAGGTAGTAGCGTATGCTTCTCGACAGTTGAGGCCTCACGAAGTGAATTATTCGACGCATGACCTGGAGCTAGCTCAGTGGTTTTCGCCCTGAAAATCTGGAGACATTACTTGTATGGGGGGAAGTCTATTGTTTACACGGATCACAAGAGTCTGAAATACCTCCTTACCCAGAAGAAGTTGAATCTAAGACAGCGAAGGTGGATCGAGCTATTGAAGGATTATGACTGCTCGATTGAGCACCATCCGGGTAAGACTAACGTGGTGGCAGATGCGTTGAGCCATAAGGTAATATCAGACTTGAGAGCAATGTTTGCCCACCTTAGTTTGTATGATGACGGAAGTTTATTAGCGGAACTACAAGTGAAGCCGACATGGGTGAATCTGGTTAAAGAGAAACAGTTGTTAGATGATGTCTAGAGCGCTCGACTTCTACAAGTAAAAGATGGTGGAATAGAGGGTTACAGCCTGAACAGTGGTGGAGCTTTATGTTTCCGTGGAAAGGTCTGCATGCCAAAAGATGTGGGTTTGAGGTAGAAGATTCTTCAGGAAGCACATAACAGTCCATACGCTATGCATCCTGGAGGTAGTAAGATGTACTGGGATTTGCGGGAACAGTTTTGGTGGCTGGGTTTAAAGCGAGAGGTAACCGAATTTGTGGGTAAGTGTTTGACGTGTCAACAGGTAAAGGCAAAACATCAGTTGCCTTCGAGATTGTTGCAACCGGTGAAGATTCCGCAGTGGAAGTGGGAAAGGATCACGATGGATTTTGTTAGTGGGCTACCTCTTACGCCTACTAAGAAGGATTCGGTTTGGGTGATAGTGGACCGTTTGACGAAGTCTGCTCATTTTATACCGGTTCTGGTCGATTACTCTTTACAAAGGTTGGCTAAGTTATATATAGCAGAGATTATAAGATTGCACGGGGTACCGGTGTCTATCATCTCAGACAGGGACCCTAGATTCACGTCAAGGTTTTGGAAGGCGTTGCATCAAGCTTTGGGTACGAAGTTGGATTTCAGTACAGCGTTTCATCCACAGTCCGATGGACAGTCGGAGAGAGTGATTCAGATTTTGGAGGATATGTTGAGGGGCTGTGTCTTAGACTTCAGGGGTAGTTGGGAAGAATTTCTACCGTTGGCAGAATTCGCGTACAACAACAGCTACCAATCTAGTATTCGGATGGTGCCCTATGAAGCACTGTATGGTCGGAAGTGTCGTACACCTACGTGTTGGACAAAGTTGAGTGAGCGTCAGTTGTTGGGTCCAGAGTTGGTCGCTGAAACGAAAGACAAGGTTAAGCTGATTCGAGTTCGATTGAAGGAAGCTGCGGACAGGCAGAAGTCCTATGCTGATCTAAAGCGGAAAGATATAGAATTTGCAGTGGGTGACAAAGTTTTCATAAAGGTGTCGCCGTGGAAAAAAGTGCTAAGATTTGGTCGGAAGGGCAAGTTGAGCCCCAGGTTTATCGAGCCTTATCGGGTGTTGAAGCGTGTGGGACCAGTAGCCTATCAGCTCGAGTTACCTTCAGAGTTGAGTCAGATCCACGACGTATTTCACGTTTCTATGCTTAGACGCTATCGTTCGGATTCGTCTCATGTTGTGCCAGTAGAAGAAATTGAGGTAAGCCGAGACTTATCTTTTGAGGAGGAACCAGTGCAGATCTTGGATCGGGACGTCAAGGTATTGCATAGGAAATCGGTTTCTTTGGTGAAGGTATCGTGGCGAAATCATGGTTCAGAAGAAGCGAAGTGGGAACCAGAGGATGTGATGCGACAACAATACCCTCAACTCTTTTGATCTGGTAATTTCGGGGTCGAAATTATTTTAAAGGGGGTAAAACTGTAATAACCTGAATTTGGGGGTGGTGCATTTGATGTGTTTCTATGTGTATGTTATGTGCTGTGTGTTGTGTTGGGGTGTTTGGGGGTTCCAAGAAGGCTTGGTGTTAAGCCTAAGCCATGTTAGAAATTTCTGTGTTTGGCACTTTTAGGGGAGCTAGCTGAATTAGGCCTTAAGGGATATTGTTTGTGTTGGATGACACAAGAAATGCCTTGGACAGGTGGCAAGGAGGCGCCACTTAGGAGGCAAGGGGGTGATGCCTCAGGTAAGCTAGTAGGGAGCAGGTTCGAGCTGCGTAGTCTCCCTTTTTTGGGATTTTTTTTTGACGCCAAGGTAGGGGGAGTTGCACTCAGCTTGGACTCTGGTGGATGTGTGTTGAATGGGTCAACATTTTTGAATGTGTGGAAAAGAACAATTCAAGGAGTTTGAATTATTCAAACAAGTTTGAATGTGTGATCAGGAGAAAATTAAGGAGGAAAAGAAGGGATTGAAGAGTGTGATGTGTTAGCCAAAATTGTGAGGAGTGGGTGTGAGTGTATGTTCGGTTTAGTGAGGTTAGGGAGTGGCCAAATGTTAAAGATAGCCTTAGGGGGAGTGTTGAGCATTTTCGGCTAGCTAGATAGGACCAAGAGCTTATTTTATTCTTTCTTTTTTTCAAAAACCAAAACACCCGTACCATATTGTGCATTTTGCTTTTCTCTCAATTTCCTAAACCAAAACACTCTCTTAACATTTTGTTTTGCTTTCCCTTTTCTTTCATTAAGCCGAAACATCTCCCACTTCTCTCCTCAGTTTCTTCTTCCTCTATGCTTGGCTGAAACATATATTGCCAGTCACCCTCTCCAATTGTTTTATTTTCCTTGCCATTAACATCAAAGCCGAAACCTTCTGGAGCCTCATCTTTTGCCGAAAACTCTGTTACTCTTCTCTCTTCTCTTTCAAACACTTTAGCCGAATATCCCTTGGTAGATAGCACCCTTCTTCTTCATCTCTTCCTTTTCAATATCAGAACAACTTCGGCATTTGGTAAGATCTTCTTGGTTAGCCAAATTTCTCTAATCATCTCATCTCTCTTCCTCTCGTTTTCTTGGGAAAGAAAAGCCGAAACTTGTCGTCTGTTTAAGTAGATCTTATTTATTTGTTAGTCGAAACTCTCTGGCATTCAAATCTTCTCTTTTGACTCCTGTTTGCAGTGGATCGCCTTTACTAATCTTCCATCGCTTCCAATCGGTTTCTCTAGTGGTTGTGGTAAGAGTTTTCTTTTCATTTTGATCATCTTTCTTGTGTTGAGTGCCGAAGGCAGTAATCCCGTTCTTTAAACTCTTGGCCGAATATGGGTGGGGGTGGTGTCGCATTGGAGACTTTTTGGATTCGCTTGATTTGGGAATCAAGCCTAAAGCTTCTGGATCTGTCGATCTAGGTAAGGATCCTTAGTTTGAGTGTTATTCTCTTGTGGTTCGATTTCACTGTTTTAATCCGGTTTAGTGACCAAGGTTTGTTCATGGACTCAAATGTCAGCCAAGCGATAAGAGAGGTTGGATCTGTAAACCCAGCCCCTAAGTTTAAGAAGCAAGTAATGTCAGCAGTTCGAGATTGGCCACCGGGTTGTGGGACGGCTTCTGAGTAGAATAGTAGGTAGATAGCAGTAGTGCCTGTCAGCGATAGCGTCGACGTAGAAAGTATTGTGTTACGTGTTATCAGGTGTGTAACTCCTCACACCATCTATAATGCTGTATTAATATTAATATGTTCTGTTAAATGCTGAAAACTCGGTATGGCTATTAAGATACCCATGGAGGGTGTATGCAAAACATCAGGTTAGTGACTTCTATTCTGATAAAGTAAGTGGTTATGATGAAATATTTTGATCTATGTTACGAGTATTCTGTACACGCATGCTGAAACCTGTCACATCCATACATCTGTATTTTATGCTTGCATGGGGCTGGAAAAATGTTTTTAAGGGGAAGTGTTCTGGTGGCTCTGCCACGATCAGATGTAGTGGCTCTGCCACGATCTGTTCTGGTGACTATGTCACGATTATGACGATGAGTAGCTAACTGCAGCATGACTGCCATCGATGGTGTGTAGCGGTGAGGGTTGATTGTAGAAATCCCCATTGGTGTGTTTGGCAGGTACGGGAGGTGTGTAGCGGTTGGAAACCTAGGTTGGGATGGGTTCTGCATCATTATCTGTGTATGCGATATGTTGTTATTCTGTTCTATAGGGCTAAGGCTGGGTTTGATGGTTCATGAGTGTTGCACACTGAGTCTTATGACTCACCCCGTTGTTTAACATCTTTTCAGGTAGCACATAGTGCAACGGATCGGGCTGGAGAGGAGCACTAGGTGGCCATGCATGATTTTATGTCGTTTCATTAAAGAACTTTACTTATCTTCAATAACTGGTTTGGTTTTCACGCTGTAATAAGGCCACTGTTAATTGGGTTTTAAATTTCGGGTTTTTAAGCTTTAAACACTCAAGTTATACGATCAATTGAAATAATGATATGTTTTAAAAAGAAAACACAAAGGCAACGGGCTTTCATACAACTAAGTTATTAGGTAAATTACTATCTTTTGCAACAAAACCTCTGTAACTTAAACGAATAACGTGGGTTTTAAAACGTCACTTGATTTCAGAAATTTGGCAAACTAAACACGGTTGACATAAAATTACTAGAAAATAAGCACTAAACTCGAAATCCCAACAGAGGTTTTTCCTTTAAGAACGCACTGTGTTTTATAAATTCTTCTTAGTGACATGCCAGATCCGGCCGTGGTGTTTGGGTCGGGTTTGGG
Organism: Gossypium australe; assembly: GCA_005393395.2. Lineage (NCBI taxonomy): Eukaryota > Viridiplantae > Streptophyta > Magnoliopsida > Malvales > Malvaceae > Gossypium > Gossypium australe. The sequence continues at coordinate 12,995,153 of CM016619.1, forward strand.
GTGTTACGTTCGATCTCGATGATAACTGAGTTTTCTAGACCTTTCCATACGCTTAACCTAAGCCCCGTTACAACCCTTTAAATACCTTTTGATTAGTGTGTCATCTCATTTTATAGTGGTGAAGATTTGATTTTCAAGTAACCATATGGTATTAGCATTTCTCGTTCAACTATGGACTGCATGTTATTTGAACCTTAAACACTTTGAGTGCTTTGAGTGAATCTTTAATGAGGATGTCAATTCTTTTTGATTTTTAATTTAAGGTAATTATTTAGATAAGGGGAGACACATATGCTTTGGTGCTTTAAAATTTTTAGCTTGGACTATTTGAGTCTTTAGTGCCCTTTAAGTTGAATTTTCAATGCATGATTATTTACGAATTATCTTGAAGCATTGTTGATGAAAATGACAAATTGAGAAAGTTAACTTGAATGTGGGTTGAAAATTTTGCTTAAGAACAAGCAAATGCTTAAGTGTGGGGATATTTGATAGATGTCAAAAGTAACATGTTTTAGCCTCATTCTTAATGCATTTTTGGATTTTTATTCGATGTAAAATGGTGAATTTTATGCTCCTAATTATTTAAATTCATGTTTGTATACTTAGGAAACATTTGGGAGCAAAAAAAAAAGTGAAAAATGAGCAAAAATCAAAAAATCGAAGCAAGTTCCAGAAGCCACACGGGCTGGGCACATGGCCATGTGAGCCACATGGGCTGGGACACGACCATTTGCCAGACCGTGTGGATTTCACGAATCGCGCTCCAAACACGCAAACAAAGTAATTTTTTGGTTTTTCAAGCATTCTAAGACCTATATATACCAAATATAAGAAGAGGGGGGAGTATGCCATCAGAGAATATTCAAAAAATCAACTCAGAAAACACCATTAAAGCCGACTCTGAAGCATATTTCCATCAATATTAAATACCTTCTTTTGATTTCTTTAAAGTTTATTATGAGTTCTTTATTTATTGTGGTTATATTGTCTTTGAGATGTCTTTATTTGCAATTATGAACAAAATTTCTAAATACCTAGAAGAGATGAACCCTATGATGAATTATGTCTTTTGATTTCTATTTTATGCAATAAAAACTTGGATCTTGTTCTCAATTATGTGTGCTTAATTTTTGGTTTGGTATTTCTAGATTATTTATCCATGTTTGATGTGCTTGAATCAGAGGTATACCCTATTTAAGAGTATATCTAACATAATTGAGTGAAGTTGCAAGCAATCCTAGAAATAGGACAACATAAATCTACCACATTAAAGTCAAATCTAATAGGGGGATCCATAGATTGAGTTAATACGATAATAGGGATTTTAATTAGAAAGAATTTTCAATTAATTAACCTAGAGTCAGTTGCTCTTAGTCTTGAAAAGAGATATTAGCATAATTTAGGGATTTCTACAGATCAAGATACTAAGTGGAGAAATTGTGTAATATAGATTGATAATAACAGATGAAGACTAGGTGAATAATTGCAAAATTTAGGGGTTTCTTTCTTGGGTATTGTTTCGCTTCTTGTTTTGTTACTCAATTATTTTTTGATTTGTTCTTTATCGTGTTCTTTATTTACTTAACTTATTTAATATTATTTTAAACTAATCACTCCAACTTATCAGTTAAATAATAGAAAGACGATAATTACTAGTACCTTTAGTCTTCCTGGAGACGATATCTTTGCTCATCGTAGTTATAATCTTAATTGATAAGTGCATTTTCCTTTGTCAAATTTTTAGTTGGTTTACGATTGCAATTAGGTAGTTTGTTTTGGAGAATGGACGAGCAATCCTTATTGAGCTCCACAGTGGACAAGTCGTCTAACTTCCTTTTATTTGTTAACAGCTCCTTTAAAAATTTTGCATACTTTGGCATCTGCGAAAGGGCTTTAACAAAAGGTAGGTTAATATGCAACTTTTTCAAAAGTTCAAGAAAGTCACCATAATGTTTGTTTATACAGTCTTTCTTCAATGCTGTCGGATATTAAATTTGTGGTTTGTATTCTCTAACCACCAGCTTATGCTCTTTCTTGCTTTCCTCAACCCTATCATTTTTCTCAACAACTTTTAAATTCATCTTCTTTTCTAACTTGACTAACCCTTCCATGCTTCGAACATTGATTGTGTGGATTTGCTCCTTTGGGTTGGTTTAAGTGTTACTAGGTAAGCTACCTTGATGTCTCTCCGAAACTAGTTTAGCAAGCTGTCTAATCTAATTTTCAAGCCTTTAATCGATGCTTACTAATTTTTCAAAGCTGTCTTAGTGTTCTGGAATCTAGTTTCAGACGCCGAAATAAATTTAGCTAACATCTCCTCAAGGCGTGGCTTCTTTTATTGCTGATAAGGTTATTGAAAACCTAAAGGGAGTTGTGACCTTTAATTACCTTGACCAACCCAAGAGAAATTTGGATGATCCCTTCATCCTAAATTGTAGCTATTGCTATAAGTGTTATTTTGAGGTCTACAACTATTACCTATAAATTTGACTTGCTCAGGCTCTATGTTGGAACCAAAGGGTAAACATTCCAGATTGATTATCCTCGCTCCAATTGCATCATATTGCATTATCAGATTCATCTTGTTATTGCAACTTAAACCGTCAATCTATTTACTTAGTGCTTCCACCTGACTTGCCAACATAGCAACTGTATCTATATTAAAAACACCGACTGCTTTAATCGATTTTGTTCTCATGACTTTCCATTGGTAGTTACTCAGTGCCATCTCTTCAATAAACTCTTAAGCTACCTCAGGTGTTTTATTATTTAATGTTCTGCCAGTTGTTGCATCAATTAATTGCCTAGTCGAGGGATTCAAACCATTGTAAAATGTTTAAACATGTAACCACAAAGGTAACCCATGATTCGGGCACCTTCTCAAAAGATCTTTATATCTCTCTCATGCATCATTGATGGGCTCGAAACTAACTAATAATTTCGACAAAGGCAAGCGCACCTATCGAACAGTAGTATAGTTGTGGTGAGTCCGGAATATCGTATCCTCAAGGACTAAAATTACTAGTAATTACTATCTTTTTATTATCTAGCCTAATAATTAAGGGCATTTATTTTTTTATCTAAAATTAACTAACTAATTTAACTAACTAAATGACTATGAACGTGACAAAGAGTGAATTTGGGAAAGTACTTTGGACAACTTATATGAGATAGGCAACACCTAAGGAAGAATCCACCTAGACTTCACTTATTACTTTTGATTCATATGATTTATTCACTTGACTTCATCCGTAGAAATCCCTGAATTATGTTAATATCTCTTTCTAGACTAAAAACAACTGACTCTAGGTTGATTAATTGAAATAGCTTTCTCATTAAAACCCCTATTGTTGCATTAATTTGATCTATGGATCCCCTTATTAGATTTGACTCTAATCCGACAGATTTTCGTCACTCTATTTCTAGGGTTGCAATCAACTCCGCTTAATTGTGTTGATCTTCTTTTAAACAGGGACTTCTGCTCTACTGAATAAGCATATTCGACTTTGGATCAATAACTTGAATTATCAAAACAAGAACAAGAACTCACAATTAAGAATAAGAACAAGTATTTATCTTATAAATCAAACAATAATAAGATTCGTCTTAGGTTTCATCCCCGTAGGTATTTAAGGGATTTAGTTCATATTGATAGAAGAAAACATATCAGAATAGGGAAAACAACAAAACATAAGAAAACCCAAAAATGTCTAAAGAACTTGATGGAAGATCCTCAGTCTTGATGGAGATCCTTCTCCTAAGCTGTTCCCGACGGCTGTCTTGGTGTATTTTCTGCCCCCTACTTGGCATCTACTCGACGTCCTCTTTAAGGTTTCCCCCTAGGGTGTTTATATAGGATTTGAGATGCCTTACTTGGCCCACAAGTATCCTATTTCGAATAGAATTCATCCTAGTTTTGGCAGGGACACGTCCGTGCAACACGCCCGTGGTAGACTCCTTCGGCCGTGGTCGATTCTGCTCGCCACACACGGTCGTGTGATCTACCCGTGGTCGATAGTCCAGGCTGTGTGATTTTTGATATAGGCCCATTTTGTCCCTTTTTGGCCCGTTTCTCGTTCATTTCAACTCCTAAGCTCTCATGAGTATAAAACATGAAATTAAAGGATTAGGAGCATCGAATTCATTAAATCTAATGAATATTTATCCAAAAAAAGCCAAGCATGGGGTTAATGTAACACCGCTAACCCGAAATCATCGCCGAAATAGGGTTAAGAGGCATTTCTGAACAATCGGCACATTTCATATCCATTTCACGACACAAAGTTAGTCATCCATTAAACATATACAAATACGAGCATATAGTTCCTTATCTAGGTCTTCAAGACCTTAAACATGTATTGAAAAGAGGTCGGGACTAAACTGAACACTAATGAAAGTTTTCAGAAATTTCAACATTTTTCAATACTGTTGAGGTCACACGCCCGTGCAGTCAAGCCGTGTGCCTCACACGACCACCAGACACGCCCATGTGTCAAGGCCGTGCTAAAACAGAGCATGTATTCTGATTTCTCCACACGGCCACCAGGCACGTCCGTGTGCTATGGCCGTGTACTCATAGGCAAGATACTGACTATTTCACACGGCTACTTGACACGTCTGTGTACCGTGGCCGTGCACAATTAGGCTAGCTATTGACTTTATCCCACGGTCACTAGGCACGCCCGTGTGCCATAACTGTGTAGGCAAAACAGGCCAATTACAAGGCCAAATTGCCTCCCACAATAGGATCATACCTACAAGCATTAATACAATACCATTTCATGCTTTCAAATGCATTCAATCATACCATTTTATGCATTATTCAATCACCAACTAAACCATTTACTTCCATGCTCATTATCATTACAACTAAAGCCATTCAAAGCGACAAATATACATCTCAAAACATATGTAATTCAAACATCATGTAATCCATATCAAAGTTCATCTTTAAACCACATCTTTCCCAATCAACTAAGTTATGAAATATACCATATTCATAGCTCATTCATCAATTCTACATCATTCAACTTCCAAGCCAAATCACATGGCAAGGATTAAACCTTTCAAAACATATTATAACATCTAGCTTATATATGCCATATTTCATCTATATACATCTTTCCAAAAGTACCAAAATAGATTGCCGATAGTGTGATAGAGATGCTTACAATTCTCGGATCCAAGCTAGCTTTACTGACACTACAAAGCAGAAAAACAAATCACACAGTAAGCTTTCCAAAGCTTAGTAAGTTCGTAACATAACACATTAAACCAAAACAAACCATCACATAGATTATTTCACATCTATATATATATATATATATATATATATCATACCATTCAAAGCTTATATACTCATTTATTATTTCATGATCTCGTTCATAGATTCATCCACCACATAGGTTCCGAACATACCTTAGCCAACACTTAGTTGTCATTTTCATTTACTACTCAATACTCACTATTTCGTTTCGATCAACTTTCGTCTCTTCATTGATTCAGTCGCACACTTAGTGCATCTATATCCACCGATATCGATTCGGTATCGCACACACATTGCCAACCACAAAGCCGAAGCTTATATTAATTCGGACACACAGTGCCATTCATCTCGGTCACATTTTTTAGTACGCACACTTAGTGCCACATAACTCAAACCCTCACATAGCATTCACAGTTTAATAGTCACATATCATTCATCTCATAACATTAAACATAGTTTAGTACACGTATTATGTCCGAACTTACCTCGGACGTCGAACTATCAAAACGGTCGATTAATCGAGCACCTTATCTTTGCCCCGATCTCGATCCGAACCTCTCCTCTCTTGGTCTATATACATTCAAATTCAATCCATTCAATCACCAAATCATTCATTTTAGTCCAAACACACATATTTAGGGCATTTTATAAAATAGCCCTCACATTTTCACATTTCGACACTTTAGTCCCTAATTCACAAATTCATCAAATCCACATAATTTCCTTTTACACAAGTCTAGCCGAATTTTCCTTGTGTTCATACAAGCCCACACATTTCATTTATTTCACATTTTAATCCTTCAATTTCTCATTTTCTCAATTAAGCCCAAAATACTCAATTTCACTAAAAATTCCAATACAAACTATGTTAACCCAAGACCAAGTTTTCATATTTCATTATCAACTAACACATAGCTCAAAATTCATCAATGGCTCATCACAAAAACATCATCAATTCACAAAATTACAACATGGGTTAACTAGAGCACGAAGCAACGATTACGAAGATGAAGAAATTATCAAAAACAGAAGTCAAAACTTACCTTAATTGAGCTTAGCAATGGCTGAACATTCAAAAGCTTAAAAACCCTTGCTCCTTCTCTTATTTTCGGTGAAAAGATGAATAGAAATGGCCATTCTAATGTTTTGTTGTATTAAAACATTATTTATTTGTCCATTTACAAAATTAATCTTATGAACAAACATATATAACACATAAACATAAGGCCATTAATGTCCTTTCTCCATCCACTAACTTGTAAAATGGTTTAATAACAACATAAGGACTTCTCCTTTAATGTGCCATGCCAAATAGACACTTTAACAATCAGCACACAGCTTTTACATTTTATACAATAAAGTCCTTCCTCTTAATTCAGCACACAGTGGATAAAATTATCATAAAGAATTTTCACACAGGCTATATCATATATAATCAACACCAAAAATAACATAAAAATATTATTCCGACCTCGGATTTGTGGTCTCGAAGCCACTATCCGATTAGGGTCTAATTTGGCCTGTTACAGTTAAAATATGTGTAAATTATGGTTTATCAAATATCCCACACTTAAGCCTTTGCTTGTCCTCAAGCAAAATCCTCAACTCACAATTAAAATTAACTTCCTTAATTCATAATTCTTATCAACAATGTTTCATCATAATTCATAGATAATTCATACATTGATAATTTGAACTAAAAGTGTCATAAAGATTCAAACAATCTAAGTCATAAATTTTTATAGCACAAAAACATAGGTGTTTCCCCTTACCTAAATAATTACCCTTGATTGAAAATCGACAAAAATTGACATCCTCACTAAAGATTCACTCAAATCACTCAAGGTGTTTAAGGTTCAAGTTAAGCACTCAAAAAGTCAAACATGAAAAGTTAATCCCATAAGCTTGCATGAAAATCAAATCTCCACCACTATAAAATGAGATGATACACAAATCAAAAGGTCTTTAAAGGGTTGTAATGGGGCTTGGGTTAAAGGTGTGGATATAGACTGAATTAGAAGGTTAGAATCGAGATCGAATTGACCATTTACCAAACTAGAAACAATGAACTAATGATTAATAATACAAGCTTCTTCTCAAAATGTGAAATTAATTGCTTAAGCTCAACAATATTGAACTAAAAAAAATAGATAAATTTCCAACTTTTTTTTAAGAACAAGTATACAATAATAAGATAGAATTTAACAACTGAAATAAAGAAAATAGTTAGGCAGCTGATCAAATCAAATCTCGACATATGGGGGTCAATGGAGGAGAAGTAAAAATTTGGTTTTGGGTTAATATTAATGGGTGAATCAAGAAATGGTTTATTAGGCTAAAAAAGGTTCACTATGGGTTAATTATGAGGGTAGGCTTTTTGTGGAGTGAGTGGGTTAAAACCTAGGTGCCTTTATCATCTCAGTATATCAAATAAAAAATGTGGTCTTGACATGTATAATCGAAGCAAGTCCTAGAATAACAAATAAATATTGACACACTCATAATCAATAAAATGAGCAAGAAAAATATATGCTCTAAAAAGCTCAAAATCTCACAAAAATTATGGTTTTTAATGCCAACCTTGTAAATTTCAAACTTCAAAGTAATATTTAAGATTAGGGAAACAACCTAATAAATTTTTAATTCTGAAAATAGACTTATCATGCTTGATTCTCTAATGTCTTAAAATTTAAACCATCAATGCACAATTATCTATGACTTAATCCGAAACATATCAATGAAAATCATAAATCGATAGAAGTTTCGTTCTAATAGTAAATATGAGAAAGTTACTTAAGACCAAGATATAATTCAGTATTGTTGACACCTCCCCACACTTAAGACGTACATTGTCCTCAATGTACAAAGATAGATATCTACAATATATAAAATCATAAGATAGGGAGAGAAGTGAACTTCCTGAATTTTGGATGGAGTCAAGGAAAAGAAACGGTAAGTTGGGCATAGATGAACGCGGAGGTGGATACTCCGATGGTGGTGTGGTCGTTCCTTAACAGCCCGTTGAACCTAAATTAAAGAAATCAAAATATAATAATATAAATTAAAGACAAGAAAGATAAAGGGACAGAACTAAAAATGAAAATAAAGGAAAAAGGAAAAATAAATGGACTCAAAGGTCCTTGTCCTATCGGGTTAATGAAGCGGTCGGTACGAACTTATGTAGATCGGTCTCGCACGAGGAGACTGTGCTAGGGTCCTTTCACTTCTTCGACATGGGGATGGTGGTGTAAAGAAAGAATGAGGGAAATGGGAAATGAAAATAAAAGGAGATAGATAATAGAAAAAAGAAAGGGGTGTGGTGGTTAGGGTTTGGGAGAAGTAAAAAGAAGGGGGTTTTAAATAGGAATCAGGAACCAGGTTGCTGCCCATGCCCGTGTGCCATGGGCGTGTTAGGTCACACGGTTGTATTGCACGGTCGTATGGCATTTCGTTTGCTTCTCCCATGGCTATGTAGAGGTTGCCACGCCCATGTTGATTAATCAGTGTGGACCACGGCCTAAGGACACGAGCGTGTCTCATGGTGTTACTTTCTCAGTGTCGACCACGACCGTCTCACACGATCGTGGTATTTTATCACCACCCGTGGTTTGGGGATTTTTTTGTCCTTGGTTCGCATAGTTTCTGCCACACCGATGTGCCTATTCATGGAGGCCACACGGCCACAGCCATTCTCGTGTACACAGCCGTGTGGTAGGGAAATCTGCATTTTATTAATTTAGTTAGTTTTTAATTAGGTGCTAAAAATTTGAAAATTAATGGGGTTAGTGCCCGGGTTGCCTCCCGAGAAGCGCTCGTTTAAAGTCTTAAGCTAGACTTACCTTTCATTCGCATAATCATGGTGGTTTGAAGAGTTGAAACTCCTCATTCTTGCTATCAATTTGGTTATTGATATATAGTTTAATTCGAGTGGTGTTTACCTCAAAAGTGCCGAATGTAGGATTAGTTACCTCAACTATTCCGTATGGGAAGACATTGAGTACCGTGAAAAGGTTCTCTTCGTTTGTATTAAGATTCGAAGTGGTGATTCGAGGTTCTTTCTTATCCAACAATACTTGATCTCCAATCTTAAATTGGGTTGTCCCATCCTTAAGTTTGACACGGATTTGCGTTGGTTCATCGTGTTTTTTCGGTTTTTCCTTGATGTGTGTCCTCCATTCATCTATTTCATCGATTTGTAATCTCCGTTCCTTATGAATAGTTTTATTCTCAATATGAACGCTAGACCCTGGCTCTATTATCTTTTCCTGAGAGATTTCCTGCAAAGAAGATTGAACGTTAAGTTTATTTATATTAAAAGGACTTGTATTCTCTTAATCATTAGATATTCTGTCAGAATCATGTGCTTTGAGTTTAATCATGTCATCACCTACACGAAGTGTTACTTCTCCTGTATCAACATCGATAATGGTCCTAGCAGTTGTTAAAAAGGTCATCCTAATATTAAAGGAACATCATTATCCTCATTCATATCTAAAACAACAAAGTCAACTAGGAATATGAATTTGTCAATTTTCACTAGTACATCATCAATTATACCCTTAGGAACTCTAATAGTTTTAACAACTAATTGGATGCTCATCCTAGTTTGGTTGGGTTTCCCAAGACCTAGCTGTTTAAACATTTTATATGGCATTATTAACAAAAAATTAGCTAAAGCATTATTAACAAAAAAATTACCAATTAAGCACGGAATCGTAAAACTCCCTGGATCTTTTAACTTTCGTGGTAGTTTATTTTGTAAAATTGCTGAGCACACTGCATTGAGCTCCACATGCGGCGTCTCGTCTAACTTTCGTTTGTTTGTCAAAAGCTCTTTTAAAAATTTCCTTGAATTGGGCATCTGCGAAAGAGCTTCAAGAAACGGTAAGTTAATATGTAATTTCTTTACAAGTTTAAGAAATTTATCGAACTGTTCATCTATGCAGTCTTTCTTTGTCGCATTGGGGTATGGCACACGAGGTTGGTATTCTGTAATTACCAGTTTTGGTTTATCATGGCTTACCTCAACCTTACCTTCCTCTACCACGTTCTCTTGCCTCAATTTTGGTTCATCTACCCCTTTACTATCGTGAGCGGTAATGGCATCAAGTTCCTCCCTGGGATTAGTTTTAGTGTTGCTTGGCAAGCTTCCTTGTGGTCGTTCAGATAACAGTTTAGCAAGTTGTCCTAATTGGTTCTCGAGCCCTTGAATCGATGCTTACTGATTTCTTAGTGCTATTTCAATGTTTTGGGAACGAGTTTCTAACACCGCGATGAATTTTGTTAGCATCTCCTCAAGGTTCGGCTTCTTCTCTTCTGGGTCGGGTTACAGTTGAAAGCCTGGGGGGGTTGTTGTCTCTAATTTCCTTGACCACCCTATGAGAAGTTGGGATGGTTCCTCCAACCTGGATTGTAAATGTTACTATAAGGGTTATTTTGAGGTCTAGAATTATTACCCATATAGTTCATTTGTTCACTTTCTATGCCAGGGTTATAGGATGGATATTCTGTATTACTCATCCCTCCTCCATTCGTATCACACTGCATCACTAGATGTACCTGATTTGATAGCATGGTCATTGCGTCGAGGTTGAAAACATTAGCAGCTTTTTTCGGCTTTGTTCTTATCACTTTCCACTAATAGTTATTCAGTACCATCTCTTCTATAAACTCATAAGCCGCTTCAGGGGTCTTGTTATTTAGGGTTCCACCGGCGACTGAATCAATCAACTGCCTACTTGAGGAGTTCACACCATTGTAAAAGGTTTAAACCTGTAACCATAGAGGTAATCCATGGTGTGGGCACCTTCGCAGTAGATCCTTATATCTCTCCCATGCATCGTACAGTGTTTCTAAATCCATCTGCACAAAAGAAGATATATCATTCCTCAACTTAGCCATTTCAGCCGGTGGAAAATATTTTAATAAAATTTTTCGGTCATTTGGTCCCATGTAGTGATTGATCCTCATGGTAACGAGTTCAACCACTGTTTAGCTTTGTTTCTCAAAGAGAAGGGAAACAACCGAAGGTGAATGGCATCATTAGAAATGTCACTAATTTTGAAAGTGTCGTAAAATTCCAGAAAGTTCGCCAAGTGATTGTTTGGATCCTCGTCCTGCAAACCGTCAAACTAAACAAATTGTTGAATCATCTGTATAGTGTAGGGTTTCAGTTCAAAATTATTTGTAGCAATAGCAGGTCTAACAATACTTGATTCAGTTCCTGTTAAATTAGGTTTAGCATAATCATACATAGTACGAGGAGCAGGATTTTGATTCACCAGGTTTGCGGCAACCATGGGAGGTAGCGGATTATTGTCGGCCATCTCCTCGGTTGTATTAGTATCTTCATCTTGCTCTTCTTCTATATATTGTAAGCTTCGCCTTATTTCCCTATGATTTCTATGAACAGTACCTTCTATATCACTGTCAAAAATCGAGGGTCCGGACGGGTTTCCTCTAGTCATAAACTAAAATTATCTGCCAGAAGCAAATAAAATAAAAGAAAAATTAGGAAAGTTACAAATAAAAAAAATAAATAAAATGGATAAAGTAATAAAAATTTAGTGTTCCTAATATCTTAGTCCCCGGCAATGGCGTCAAAAACTTGATGGGCTTGAAACTAACTAATAATCTCGACAAAGACAAGCGCACCTATCGAACAGTAGTATAGTTGTGGTGAGTCCGGAATATCATATCCTCAAGGACTAAAATTACTAGTAATTACTATCTTTCTATTGTCTAGCCTAATAATTAAGGGGATTTATTTTTATCTAAAATTAACTAACTAATTTAACTAACTAAATGACTATGAACGTGACAAAGAGTGAATTTGGGAAAATACTTTTAGACAACTTATATGAGATAGGCAATACCTAAGGAAGAATCCACCTAGACTTCGCTTATTACTTTTGATTCATATGATTTATTCACTTGACTTAATCCGTAGAAATCCCTGAATTATGTTAATATCTCTTTCAAGAATAAAAACAACTGACTCTAGGTTGATTTATTGAAATCTCTTTCTAATTAAAGCCCCTATTGTCGCATTAATTTGATCTATGGATCCCCTTATTAGATTTGACTCTAATCCGGCAAATTTTCGTCGCCCTATTTCTAGGGTTGCAATCAACTCCGCTTAAATGTGTTGATCTTCTCTTAAACAGGGACTTCTGCTCCACTGAATAAGTATTCGACTTTGAATCAATAACCTGAATTATCAAAACAAGAATAAGAACTCACAATTAAGAATAAGAACAAGTATTTATCTTATAAATCAAACAATAAGAAGATTCGTCTTAGGTTTCATCCTCTTAGGTATTTAAGGGATTTAGTTCATATTGATAGAAGAAAACATATTAGAATAGGGAAAACAACAAAACATAAGAAAACCCAAAAATTTCTAAAGAACTTAATGGGAGATCCTCAGTCTTGGTGGAGATCCTTCTCCTAAGTTGTTCCCGACGGCTGGCATGGTGTAACGCCCTGAAATTGGGCCTAGTAGAATTGGGCCCATTGGGCTTCGAGCGTAGGAGCGCTTAGAATTCTTAAGAATAAGAGAACGACATTAATGCAAGTTGGAACTTTTAGGTGAGTGATTTTGGATGGTTAGAGGGCTTCTATGAAGTCTCGGGTTCAAACTTGGGCTTCTATGTTGTTTGGGCCACGATGGGCTGAACGAGGCCAAGAGGGCCTATATGAATAATATGTATGATTGTGTAGTTGATGTTGGATTAGACTATGTGAATCTCATATCTGTGGTTAGATTTGTGCTAAATGGGCCACACGAGCGTGTGGCCTTATTTGGGCCGAGAATGGGCCTTAGGCCCATTCGCATCATTATCTCTGTTTAGAATACTTGAGTTGCTCGAGGTGACTGTAGACCTTCGGAGGGGTTGACAAAATTACTGAAATACCCTTGGTTTACAAAATTACTGAAATACCCTTGGTTTACAAAATTACTAAAATACCATTGGTTTACAAAATTACTGAAATACCCTTGGTTTCCAAAATTATTGAAATATCCTCGGATTACAAAATTATCGAAATACCCTTAATTTGTGAAATTAACGAAATACCCTTGGTTTGTAAAATTACTAAAATACCCCCGGTTTGTGAAATTACTGAAATACCCTTGATTTACAAATTACCAAAATGCCCCCGTTTACAAAATTACTGAAATACCCCTGGTTTGTGAAATTATTGAAATACCCCCAAGGGGTGAAATGACCATTGTACCCTCGTGGTAGTACTAGCGTTGTATGTGTTAATTGTATGATTGATTATGTTTGAGATGCACTGCATACAGGAATTAGTTATGAGTAGAATGACCGGACTACCCCTGAAGGGTAGGATTACCGGAATACCCTTACAGGCTAAAATGACTGATTTGCACTTGTAGGTAACTGATTGGCTGGTGCTATGAGCTGACCAATTTGACTGTGATTAGTATGATTTTATGTATTATGTTTAACTGTTTATGATAGTAATTTATTTCATACATCATTTCATATGTGCTTTGCATACATGACATCCTGCATGGGATTGGGATTATGTAATTGAAGGAAGTGATAGATCTGTTAAGGTCGCACAGGTCTCCTGAGATGACTGTGGACCCACTAATTTGACTTTTAGGGTCACACGGGTCGTCCGAGATGACTATGGACCCACCGATTTGACTTTTAGGGTCGCACGGGTCACCCGAGATGACTGTGGACGCACCGATTTGATTGTTAGGGTCGCACGAGTCGCCCGAGATGGCTGTGGACCTACTGATAGCTTAAAGCCGCTTATTTTCTGGCAGCTCGGCTGCGATCTTGGTGTGTAGGGCTGGGTGGGTTGACTTGGTCCCCATAGGTGTGTAGGGTTGGTACGAGGGTGTGTTTGGTTGGATTGGGTTGGGCTACATCCTCTATTTGCATTATCATGTTTATAGGGCTAAGGCCCAGATTGTTAATGAATAGGGCTTCGGCCCAGTCTGCTTCTGTATGGGCTTCGGCCCGGTTTGCTTTTGTATGAGCTTAGGCCCAATTAATGACCGACTAAGGGATTACACATTGAGTTCTTGTAACTCACCCTATTGTTTTAACCTTGCAGGTGATCCCCAGCATTAGTGGATTTGGAGTTGTGGAGGACTCCATGGTGGCCATACATCGGGAATATTTATTGTGAACTTAGTAAATTTTTGTTTTGCTTTATTTTAGTTTTATTTTATTTTGGGTTAAAATTTTTGTAATAAGGCCGTTGGTTTATTTTCTTTACGTTTTCATTAATAATTGTTAAATTTGTAAATACGTGGTTTCCTCAAAACGACAAAACTGTTTTCAAAATATCACGTTTCTGCAACTCATTGAATCTGATTTCTCTATAAACAAAGTTTTCGAAAATAATAATAACAACGTTTTCACAAGAAAACCTTAAAAGCGAATCTAAAATTTCACAAACAACAAGTCCCGAAGTTTCAAAAAGAATACGAATTTTTTTAAAGAACGCGTAGTTTTTAAATTACCCTTTCCATGTGACATGCCAGATCCGGTCATAACATCTAGGCCGAGTTTGGGGTGTTACATTTTATGGTATCAGAGCCCGGGTTGCAAAACTCTGCTGTGGAATGAGTTTGAAAAATTTTCCAAATCTGCTTAAACCTTGGTCTAGAAAAAGTGATAGTGTTACTGCAAGTATGGCACACCAAGTCTCCGGCACCAAATCCGTAAGGTTCTTAACCTTATGCTCTATTATATACTGTAATGACTGTATTTTTGGTATTTGTTCTGTGTGTGTTTTGTTGGATGTGATGTTTGAATATAGAAATTGTATGTATGTGTGATAAATATCTGTTAGCTTCTATGGTTAGACATTTGGTTGGGTGAAGAGGTTTCTAGATTAGGGTAGAAGTGTATTAGTGTTATTGGAATCAGAGTGCGCAGCGGCAGCGTGGTAGAGTAGTCTGTGTTAAACGACTGTTGGATAGTTGGAAATTTCGAGGACGAATTTTTTTTAAGGGGGTAGATTTGTAACGCCCCAAAATTGGGCCTAGTAGAATTGGGCCCATTGGGCCTCGAGCGTAGGAGCTCTTAGAATTCTTAAGAACAAGAGAACGACACTAATGCAAGTTGGACCTTTTAGGTGAGTGATTTTAGAAGGTTAGGGGGCTTCTATGAAGTCTCGGTTTCAAACTTGGGCTATAGGAAAATTTTGGTTTTAGGTGAATAAAACCCTGGGACTTGGTAGGTAGGCTTTAAGGATAAAATGTGGAGGAAAATGACATAAAAAGGGGTTGTGGTCTAGTGGCAAATGACGCCACATAAGAGACAAGGGAATGACGCCACAAGGAAGCAAGGGGTCCAAGGTTCAAGTCTTGGTGCTTGCATTTTGATTTTCTTTTTAAATGGACTTTAGACTTTGGCCATAGACTTATGTTTAGTTGCGTATGTTTTAAGACAACAATGAGCTAGTTGGTAAAGTGGCTAGCGGCGTGGATTATGCTTGTAACAGTCTGAATTTGACCCTAATCGGAACAGTGGTTTTGGGACCGCGAAACTGAGTCAAAAAATTTTAAAATATTATTTTCTGTGTTAGTTAAATGTGAATTAGTATGTGTGAAAGTTTCGTATAAAAATTTGGCTGTTTGTGTTTAATTTAATAAAAAGGACTAAATCGCGTACGGTTGATGAAGGTAAATAATGAATATGTTGTATTTGATTGTTTTGGTCGATATGCTTTGTTTAAGGTTCGATAATGAAAGATCAAAATGTTAGGTTTAATTTAAGTTGAAAATATGCCATATTATTGATTAAATAATTTGGTATATGATAGATAAGTACTTTGGTATGATTTTCTTTGGTAATAGTGTTTAAAATTTGTGATAATCATAATTATATGCAGTTAAATGAATATGCTTGTTCATGTGTATTTTATATGCATGCCTATTATTCCGTGTGGATGTTTAAACATAGACAAACATACTTAACATGTGAAATTATATAGTCATGACTTAATTAATGGAATAGGTTACTACTAATTTGGTAAATATACATAGAAAAGAGCTTTTTGGGTAAATGCATATAATATAATGATTTCAAAGGTATGTACGGTCATATTGTAATGTTGATAATGTCATATATGTGATTGGATATTAAGTTGTTTATGTATTGGTTCAAATTTGGTAATTATGGAACATGTTCAATTGAGTTTTGATGTATGTTCGAATTGAACTAGTAAAAAAAATCTTTAAATGTGTTTAATTGTGATACATGATTAGTAAGGTATAATTGATTCGAATTAGAATTATGATTCATGTATTTTAGATTAAAATAATTGAATTATGGATATTCAAGTTTGATAATGATATAAATGTATCGTTATTCTTTGGTGCATGAAAGATGATGAATAATTGTGCTGAACTGTGTTTTATACGGTGATGCCTTGTAATCCTAATCTGGTGACAGATACGGGTTTGGGGTGTTACAATGCTACAGGGGAGCCTAGGTTCGAATCTCATTACAAGGAAGGGAGTATTTATTTTGCAGATTGGACGGCCAGAGTTGTGTTGGATTTAAACTCTACTGAAGGAGGGATCCCACATCGGAAAGCTAGCAAGAGGGAAGGTGAGAAGCTGGCTATAAATGGAGCTGTCTATGAGAAAAGGAAGCATACCTCGGTGGGCGTTTGGGCATAGGAGCATTTGGAGCGCGGATTAGCTTCAGACTCCTATCAGGTGTGTATTTTGCACCACTCTAGTTGTAGAGCGGCCAATGCCGAAATGCCGGTCACACGGCGGTGGTAGCCACACAAGCGTGTGAGCCCATGTGTGGGAGCTTTGACGCGATAGTCGAGGCCACCATGAGTATTCTTGTGGGTTGATGCTGTTTAGGCTACGATGGGCCAAACGGGGCCAAATGGGCCCAATGGGTCGTGGGCCCAATGAATAAGATGTATGATTGTGTAGTAGATGTTGGATTAGACTATGTGAATCTCATATCTGTGGTTAGATTTGGGCTAAATGGGCCACACGACCGTGTGAGCTCATTTGGGTCGAGAATGGGCCTTAGGCCCATTCGCATCATTATCTCTGTTTAGAATACTTGAGTCGCTCGAGGCGACTGTAGACCTTCTGAGGGGTTGACAAAATTACCGTAATACCCTTAGTTTAAAAATTATTGAAATACCCTTGGTTTACAAAATTATTGAAATACCCTTGGTTTACAAAATTACCGAAATATCCTCAGATTATAAAATTACTGAAATACCCCTAATTTGTGAAATTATCGAAATACCCTTGGTTTGCAAAATTACTGAAATACCCTCCGATTTGCAAAATTACTAAAATACCCTTGATTTACAAATTACCGAAATGCCCCTGATTTACAAAATTATCGAGATACCCCTGATTTGAAAAATTACCAAAATACCCCTGGTTTGTAAAATTATCGAAATACCCCTGGTTTGCGAAATTACCTAAATACCCCCAAGGGGTGAAATGACCGTTGTACCCTCATGGTAGTACTAGCGTTGTATGTGTTAATTGTATGATTGATTATGTTTGAGATGCACTGCATATAGGAATTAGTTCTGAGTAGAATTACCGGACTACCCCTAAAGGGTAGGATTACCAGAATACCCTTACAGGGTAAAATGACTGATTTGCCCTTGTAGGTAAATGATTGGTTGGTGCTATGAGATGACCGATTTGACTGTGATTAGTATGATTTTATGTATTCTGTTTAACTGTTTATGATAGTAATTTATTTCATACATCATTTGATATGTGCTTTGCATACATGACATCCTGCATGGGGTTGGGATTATGTAATTGGAGGAAGTGATAGATCTGTTAAGGTCGCATGGGTCACCCGAGACAACTGTGGACCCACCAATTTGAATTTAAAGGTCGCACGGGTCGCTCGAGACGACTATGGACCCACCGATTTGACTTTTAGGGTCGCACGGGTCACCCGAGACGATTGTGGACCCACTGATTTGACATTTAGGGTCACACAGGTCACCCGAGACAACTGTGGACCCACCGATTTGATTGTTAGGGTTGCACGAGTCACCTGAGATGACTGTGGACCTACTAACGGCTTAAAGCCGCTTATTTTCTTGCAGCTCGGCTATGATCTTAGTGTGTAGGGATGAGTGGGTTGACTTGGTCCCCACAGGTGTGTAGGGTTGGTACGGGGATGTGTTTGGTTGGATTGGGTTGGGCTGCATCCTTTGTTTACATTATCATGTTTATAGGGCTAAGGCCCAGATTGTTACTGAATAGGGTTTCGGCCTAGTCTGCTTCTGTATGGGCTTCGGTCCTGTTTGCTTCTGTATGGGCTCAGGCCCAATTAATGACCGACTAGGGGATTACACACTGAGTTCTTGTAACTCACCTCGTTGTTTTAACCTACAGGTGATCCACAGCATTAGTGGATTTGGAGTTGTGGAGGACTCCGTGGTGGCCATACATCGGGAATATTTATCGTGAACTTAGTAAATTTTCGTTTTACTTTATTTTAGTTTTATTTTATTTTGGGTTAAAATTTTTGTAATAAGGTCATTGGTTTATTTTCTTTAAGTTTTCATTAATAACTGTTAAATTTGTAAATACGTGGTTTCCTCAAAACGACAGTAACCATTTTCAAAATATCACGTTTCCGCAACTCATTGAATCTGATTTCTCTATAAACAAAGTTTTCGAAAATAATAATAACAATGTTTTCACAAGAAAACCTTAAAAGCGAATCTGAAATTTCACAAACAACAAGGCCCGAAGTTTCAAAAAGAATACGAATTGTTTTTTTAAAGAACACGCAGTTTTTAAATTACCCTTTCCATGTGACATGCCGGATCCGGTCATAACATCTAGGCCGGGTTTGGGGTGTTACACTTGGAGTATTTTCTGCCTCCTACTCGGCGTCTACTCGACGTCCTCTCTAAGGTTGCCCCGTAGGGTGTTTATATAGGATTTGAGATACCTTACTTAGCCCACAAGTATCCTATTCCGAATAGAATTCATCCTAGTTTCGGCAGGGACAAGCCCGTGTGACATGCTCGTGGTGGACTCCTTCAGCCGTAGTCGATTATGCTCGCCACACACGGCTGTGTGATCTGCCCGTGGTCGATACCCACCTGTTACCCAACGTTGTAGGAGCACTCAATTTAAATTCCAAACATAAAATAAGTTCCAAACACTCAATTTAACATTACATTCACAAAACACACAAGCATTGACGATCAAATTTTATCGAAACCTTTGACCCTCTACACGAAATGAGCGAGAGTCTACTTACTGTAGAATCCCAATGCATGCTCAATTCCTAAGCAAAACATGAGACGTTAGACATCTCTTGAGGCTCCCCTAGCGCACCAAAACAAAACACACAACAAGATTCACAATCTTCAAGATTTTAGAAAAATCCTAAATCGCACAATAACGCAGTACAGCAAAGACTAACAATGCAACTTACTTTATAGCCTACCAAAACAAGCAAGACATAATTCGATGCAGCAATTGTACAAGACAGATAGAACCAAAAAGAAAATTTACTAAGAGCGTAATCATTAAAAGAAAAACAAGTCTTTGGAAAAGAATAAGAAATAAAAAAGGAAAAGGAAAAACTTCTAAGTTAATAGTAAAGGGAAGTAGCATTTAAATTCCAGTTTTTTGCAGTAGAGTGCAAAAATATAATCCTTGCCACATACACCATAACTCGAACACGGAATTAGAGAATAGGCATATGCTTAACGAGTGAACCAAAGGGCTCATTTTTGTCACAAAAAGTCACAAAATTAAATTTAAACATAGAATTCTAAACTAAGGGTTCAAGTAAGAAACTTAACAAAACTTCAAAATTTAAGCGACTCGAACCTCATATCTCAAGTGAGCATACAAAACACACAACCAAAGAGCCAGGCACAGATTCAACGAAATGACTTAGAAATAAAACTCAAATTTTGGGACGTTACAACTCTCTTCCTTTAAGAGAAAATTTTAGCCTCGAAATTTTTACCTGATTCAAACAGATACGGATATTGCTGGCATATCGAACCTCCAGGTTCTCAAGTGGCTTCATTGGTACCATGATTCTGCCACAGAACTTTTACCAAAGGTATAGTCTTCCTTCACATGACTTTAGCATCCCGCTCCAGAATCTGAATCGGTTCCTCCTCGAAGGTCAGATCAGGTTTCACCTCTATTTCCCTTACAAGAACTATGTGAGAAGGCTCGGAACGATATTTTCGTTACATTGAAACATGAAACACGTCTTAGATCCGACCAAGTTCAAAGGGTAGTTCAAGTTGATAAGTAACCACTCCCACCAGTTTTAGAATACGATAAGGTCCGATGAATCTCGGTCTTAACTTGCCTTTACATCCGAACTGGAGGACCTTTTTCCACGACGACACCTTTAAAAAAATCTGTTTGCCCACAGAGTACTCAATACCCTTCTTTTTATGTTAGCATATACTTTCGTTGATCTGAATCAGTTTTCAAACAATCCTAGATTTGTTTAACCATATTCTCAATTTTAAACACCAACTCATGACCCAAAACCCATCGTTCACCTAACTTGGTCCAACACAAAGGAGTACGACACTTACGACCTTACATGACCTCGTAAGGTGTCATCTGAATGCTAGACTAGTAACTGTTGCTGTTCACAAATTCGGCTAAAGGCAGGTGATCCTCCCAACTACCTCTAAAGTCAATCACATAACTCCAAAGCATATACTATAATATCTAAATAACTTGCTCAGATTGTCTATCAGACTGAGGATGATATGTTGTACTGAAGTCCAGTCTAGCACCCAAAACCTCATGCAATTTCTTCCAGACTCGGGAGGTAAAACGCGGATCCCTATCTAATATAATCGAAATCGGATCTCCGTGTAACCTCACAATCTCAGACACATAAAGTTTGGCTAACTTCTGTAACGAATAATCGGTTCTAACTGGAAGGAAGTGGGAAGACTTGGTCAGCCTATCAACGATGACCAAACCAAATCTTTCTTGGTGGGTTTCGGAGGCAACCCACTAACAAAATTCATTGTCACACGCTCCCACTTCCATAGGGGAATCTTAACCGGCTGAAGCAACCCCAAAGGTAATTGATGTTTAGCCTTAATCTTTTGACACGTCAGACAATGGGAAACAAAAGTAATCACTTCCCATTTCAACCCAAGCCACTAGTATAGTTCTCGAAGATCACGGTACATTTTATTCCCACCAGAATGCATAGCGTAATGGCTATTATGCGCTTCTTGCAGGATCGATTGTCGTAACCCGCGGTCCTTAGGCACACAAACCCGACCTTTGAAGCACAGAACCCTGTCACTATTCAAACCAAATTCAAATGCTTCACCAGACTCAACCTGGCGTAAATGTTGAGTTAGAAACTCGTCATCCAACTATTTAACTCAAATCTGGTCAGTCCAAGTTGGTTTAACTTGTAACTCAGCTAGCAGACTCCCGTCGTCAAACAAGATCAATTGGGCGAACAACACTCGCAAATCAGAAATCATTTACTGGCTAAGGGCGTCGGCTACCACATCATCCTTACCAGGATGGTACTCTATAGTACAATCGTAGTCCTTAAACAACTCAACCCATCTATGCTGTCTAAGATTCAACTCCTTCTGAGTTAACAGATATTTGATACTCTTGTGATCGGTGTAAATGATACACATTTCACTGTACAGATAATGTCTCCAGATCTTTAGAGCAAACATGACTGTGGCCAGCTCGAAATCATGAATAGTGTAATTTCCCTCATGCATCTTAAGCTGTCGAGAGGCATAAGCTACTTCCTTACCATCGTGCATCAGTACACATCCTAAATCGACGTGCGACGCATCACTGTAAACCATAAACTCTTTACTCGGCTCGGGCTAAACTAAAATAGAAGCTTGGGTTAGAACAAACTTGCTTCTCAAAGCTCGACTGATGCTTATCAGACCACTTAAACTGTGTATTTTTACGCAGCAACTTAGTCAGGGGAAATACTATCAAGAACAACCCCTCGACAAACATTCAATAATAACCCACTAAACCGAGGAAACTTTAAAGTTTTGATACATTCTTCGGTTGTTTCCACTCAACTACAGCTTCAACTTTCTTGGGATTGATCCGAATTCCACCAACGGTCACAATATGCCCCAGAAAAATAACCTCAGACAACCAGATTTTGCACTTACTAAATTTGGCATAAAGCTATTTCTCACGGAAGATCTGAAGTACAATACAAATATGCTCGTCATGTTCAAGTCTTAGAGTATATCAAAATGTTTTCGATGAAGATAATTATAAATCGATCCAGATACAGCTGAAATACCAGATTCATCCAGTCCATAAATGCTATTAGAGCATTAGTTAACCCGAAAGGCATAACCAAGAACTCGTAATGTCCATAACGAGTCTTGAAAGCAATCTTGAACATATCGGTCTCATTAACGTTAAGCTGATGGTAACCCAAATAGAGATCGATTCTGTAAAACACAGAAGCTCCATGGAACTAATCAAATAAATCAATGATTCTCAAGAGCGAATACTTTTCTTTGATAGTCAACTTATTCAGCTGACGATAATTAATACACATTCTCATCATATCATCCTTCTTTTTAACAAACAACACCGGTGCTCCCCACGAGGACACACTTGGTCTAATAAATCCTCGGTCAAGAAGCTCCTGAAGTTGAGCTTTCAACTTAGCAAGCTCATTCGATGCCATGCGATAGGGTTCAATCGACACTGGAATTGTTCCAGGTATCAGATTGATACCAAACTTGACTTCTCGGTTTGATGGTACACCAGGTAACTCGTCAGGAAAAACATCCGAAAGGTCCTAGACTATCTGAATGTCGTCAATAGATGTTTTAGCTGAATCAAAGTTAGAGTTAAAGGCAAGGTAAGCCTTGCACCCCCTTTTGGACCAATTTCTCAGCTCCAAGAGCGGGGATTACGTTGGTAAGGTAATCGTATTATTCCTCTATCACAATTATCTCGTAGCTCTCTTCTGTCCTCAAAGTTACCCTCTTAGAACCACAATCAAGACTGACTTGATGCTAAACGAGCCAATCCATCCCCAGAACTAGGTCAAACTCCCTAAAAGGTAGTTCCATTAAATTAGCCAGAAATACGACCCCCTAAATCTCTAACGGCACCCGTTGGTAAACCTTGTTTACCCAGACAGATTGACCTAGAGGACTTACACAAATATCTTACTAGCAGTACACTCAACAGGGATGTTCAGTTTCACAGATACAGTACTAGCTATGTAAGAATGAGTAGAACCTATATCAATTAAGGCAAAGTATGGTATAGAATAAACGAAGAACGTGCCTGCAATAACATCAGCATCATTTGTGTCCTCATGGTGTTTAGTCGCGTACACTGATCGCTGAAATCAAAGCTTTAAAATTTATAAAACGAATGATCAAACCTGGAAACTAACTCTGACAACGATTAAAGGCAAGCGTACCTATTGAACAGTATTATAGTTTAGGCAAGACCGGATTGTCAAACCCAAAGGAACTAAAAGTACTAATACTAACTTTCTTCTTATTATTTAGCCTTAAAATTAAAGTGAAGTTGCTTTAATCTAAATTAATGACTACTAAGATTAAAGACACAAGACAAACAGAACGAATTGGAAAATAACTTGAAGGAAAACTTAGTTGATCACGACGATACCCTCAGGAAGAATCCATCTAGACTTCACTTGTTATCTAACACTGAACCGTATGATTTCTTTACTTAGCTTGATCCAGGACTCCCTAATCTATATTAAACCCTCTCTTGAGGTGAATAACGTCTAGCCCTAGGTTAATTAGTGGAACTCTCTTTCGCTTATAATAACCCCCTAGAATAGTAGTAAACTGATCTGTGGATTCCCATATTAGGTGTAATATCTGGGATTTAGGGGTATGCATTTTGGTTCATATTCATGTAGTAGTGTGCTTTGTGTGTTGTTGTATGTTATTTGAGTATGTTTTGGGGGTCTCGGGAACCTTGGGGTGTAAGTAGAGGACTTGGGAAAAATGTTGGTTTAAGCTGAGTTAGGGGGAGATGGGGGAGCTAAGTCTTAAGGAATAAAGGTGGAGTTTTATGGCACAAGAAGCCAAGTGGCAAAGTGGCATGGTAACGCAAGGGAGCAAGGAGGGAAGGTTGCGTCAAAGGGGTTCCAGGAGGGAGGAGGTTCGAGGTGCAGAGGAAGCATTTTGGGGTTACTTTTTGCGTCAAAGAGGAGGAATAGTTGGGCGGCATTTAAACTCTGAAAGGATGGGAGGAAGACTTGGTCAAGATGTTTGAATGAGTGGTGGGGAGCTCTTAGAGAGGTTTGAAACATTCAAATTTGTTTGAATTAGTGGTATAGAGGAAAAGTAGGAGAAAAAGAAGGGATTTGGGTGAGGGAAGAAGAGTTGGTCAAATGTGGGGCTTTGGAGGGTGGCATTTTCGGTTTTGAGGAAAAAGGGTAAGGGTGCCGAATTGGTGTAGTGTGAGGGAGTGTTCATCTTTTTGCGTTTTTCTTCTTTAGTTCCCTTTTTGCCGAAATTGGCTCTCTCTTCCCATTCTCTCATTTGTGCCGAAAACCCCCAGTTGTTCAACTGGTTTCTTTCTTTTTGTTCATTAGCCGAAATTTGGTAGGACCATTAAGGTCACTTTTTATTATCATCTTTTTCTTCTCCTCTAATCTCTTCCCTAGTCGAATCTATTCCTCTTCTTTCTTCTTTCTTTTCATTTTGGTTAAGCTTTAAAAACTTTACCTCACTTCTCTTGCCCGAATTTGTTAGAGCCTAGGTGAGTGGTGTCGTCGTTCTTCTCTTATCATCTTCTCAACCAGGTGTTAGTAAGTGTGGTAAGGGGTTTCTATTCCACTCGGATCTCAATCTTTTCTCCTTAAGTTATCGAAATCAAGAAGTTTAACTTTATTTCTTTGGTATGGCCGAAACCATGAAAGGTGGGGTTCGGGATTCTTTGTAGCCAGCGTTAAGAGGAGAAGCTCTCGGGATTTGGTTGAATAAGGTAAGAAGATAGTGATATTCAGCCAAAGGCCATTTCTTTTATCTATAGGTGTTAGCCGATTCTAACATGACCAGTGTAGGGGGTTTCGACAAAGGTTGAGAAGGAGCCTTCGGGATTCGGATCTATTTCGGTAAGAGTACTCGATTAAATATTGGTTTGTCTCATTTAGTTTACATGTAACCATTAACCGGGTCTTCTGATTAAGTGCTATTCAATGGATGCGAGTACTAGTTAAGGAGAGAAAGGGGTGTGGGCCAGCGTCAGAGCAGAATCGTAGGCAGATAGCGGTAGTTTCGTTTAGTGATAGTGTCGAGTTATCAGGTGTGTAGTTATTGCACTATTTCTCAATTTTTTATTTATTATACGTATGTGGTATGTGTGATAGCCGGAGATAACGGCTGTGGTGGTGTGGCTACCCATGGTGGGTAATCTGATAGTCAGGTTAGTAACTGTTGATATCAAATCTTGGATGACATATGTGAAAGCATGTTATGTATGCATGTTGATATGTTCATGATGGTTATTCTGTCGTTTTATCATAAAATAATGTATGTGCATGGGGATCGGGATATGATTAATAAAGGAAAGGGTGTACATTTATGTACGTGGTTGATGTTAGCCTTGAGCTACATCACGGACTGATGTTGGCTATGTGCCTCATCGTGACTGGATGTCGGCTGTGTGCCACATCATGGATTGATGATAGCTTTGTGCTTCATCGTGGATTGATGATGACCTCGAGTCACATCGTGGATACTGTATTTTGGTCACATGGTGATCGGTGGCTAGGCCACGTTATTTTTGGTCACATAGTGATCGGTGGCTGAGCCACGTTATATTAGCTTTGAGCAGCATGACTACCAAAGAGGTGTGTAGCGAATGGAGGGTCGATTTAGTAATCCCCTGGTGTGTGTGGTTGGATACGGAGGTGTGTAGCGGATGGACACTAGGTTGGGTTGGGGTTCATTATGCATAAACATGTGTGGTATGTGGATTGGTGTGGAAGTGGGCTAAGCCCAAGTGTGGAAGCATGTGAATTAATTACACACTGAGTTTGTTTGACTCACTCTACTTTCTAAAAACAATGTAGGTGATACATGATGCTTGGACCGGGCTGGAGGGGATTCGAGGTGGCCATGCAGAAGATATTTTATTTATGCACTTTTGATTTTTAATTACTTTTGGGATATTTTATTGTAATAAGGCTGCTTTAAGTATGTTCGGGATTTTTATCATGTTTTAAGTTAGATTGATGATCAAATTAATAACTGGAAATGATTTTGGAAACAATTTGCGACTTAAAGACTTAAATTAAAGTTTTAAACCCGGATACACGTAACAACTCAATTTTCTTGAATTTCCAAACGTACTATGATTTTAACTACACACGACCTTTAAAGTTTTCTTTTCTCTCGGCATGCTACTTCCAAAACGACAAACTTTTTATAAATAAGTTAACTTTTATAAGCTAAGAAAAATATTTAAACTCAACACGTGTTTTCACCTTTGGATCAAATTCTTTTCAAACGTTTTTCCCAGTAACATTCCGAATTCAGCCGTGGTGTTTTGGGCCAGGTTTGGGGTGTTACATTAGGTTTCACCCTAATCCGACAAAATCTCGTAACTCTATCTCTAGGCGTTCGATCAAGTCCGCTTAATTATGCTAGATTTACTCTTAAGCAAGGTCTATTCCTCCTCCACCTAAGCACATCAGATTTGGATTAAGCAACATAATTAAGAACAAACTAAGTAATTATCATATAATTCAGAAATCAAATAACAAGATTCATCTAGGGTTCATCCCCTTCAGGTATCTGAAGGATTTATTTCATGAGAAATAAAGAAAACATCTCAAGAGAAAAGATAAAACAAAACATAAGAAATCCCTAAAACTCCCTGAAGGAATTGAAGGAGAAAACTGCCGTCTTGAGTATAACTCCAACTTCTTGAGATGGATCAATTGGCTATCTTCGAGTGATTCCCTCAACTCTGACCTTCTCAGCTTGGCTCTTTGGCCTAGCTTTTTCGCCTTTTCAAAGGTGGCACTTGGGGGATATATATAAGCTCTTGGAATGTGATTCTTTCTCCCTAAGTATCCTTTTCCGACTAAAATTGCTCTTTCCAGCGACAGAGGCACGACCATGTCACACGCCCGTGTGGCTCGACTTTAAACCGTGTTTGGATTTCTAACTTGAAGCACGGCCGTGTAAATCGGGGTTGAGGCCGTGTTCCAGATGAATGTTAAGGCACGGTCGTGTGAACTTTGGGCCAGGCCATGTAGATTTCGTGATATGGCCCCTTTACTCCGTTTTGGGCCCGTTTTACGTTCTTTTCATCCTCGGGTGCTTTCCTGGGTATAAAACATGAAAGGAAAGGATTAAGAGAACCATTTTACATAAATTGAGGGATAAATCATCCAAAAGCATATTAAATGTGGGTCTAAAATATGTTATAATTACGGTTTATCAAATACCCCCACAATTAAGCTTTTGCTTGTCCTCAAGCAAAATTCTCAACTTACAATTAAAACGAACTTTCCATAATTCAAAATTCATATCAACAATGCGTCGTCATAATTCATGGATAATTTATACATGGATAATTCAATTCAAAGAGTCCTAAAGATTCAAACAATGATAAGTCATTCATTTGTGATTGAAAACGTAGGTGTTTCCCCTTATCTGAAATATTACCTTTGATTCGAAATTGAAAGAGTTGACATCCTTACTATAGATTCACTCAAATTACTCAAAGTGTTTAAGGTTCATAAAGAGAAGCACTCATACGTTGAACCTAAAAAGTTAATCCCATAGGCTTGCCTGAAAATCAAATCTCCACCACTGTAAATGAGATGATAAACAGATGAAAAGGTCTTTGTTAGGGTTGTAACGGGGCTAGGGTTAATGTGTGGATAAAGGTTGAAATTAGGAGGTTAGAATCGAGATTGAATTGACAAGTACCTACTTAATGAATAGTGAAATAATATTTACACCAACTGATAATAATAATCCTAATAATACGAGCTTTTTCGGAAAATAAACTTTAACTGTATAAGCTCACCACTAGTACTGAATATACTTCGAAATTATTATTATTATTATTATTATTATTATTATTATTATTATTATTATTATTATTATTATTATTATTATTATTATTATTATTATTATTATTATTATTATTATTATTATTATTATTATTATTAAGAACAAACTGAGTAATAATAATGGATGAATTCAACTCATGCTCTGATTTAATTCGGTAACTAATCAAATCATATCTCGATTAAAGGGTAGTTAAAAAGGAATGGTGATAACAAATACAAAGGGGTTTTTTTGGGTTATTAATGGGTAAGTCAATAAAAAGGGTTGTTAGGATCAATGGGTTTCACTAGGGGTTAATTTATGAAGGTAGGCTTTTTTGTGGAATGAGTGGGTTAAAACCTAGGTGCCTTTATCACCTCTGTATATCAAATTATAATTGTGGTCTCAACATGCATAAACGAGGCAAGTTCTAGAATAACAGTTCAAAGTTGACACACTCATAATCAAAATGTGAGCACGAAAAAGAATATATGCTCTATAAGGCTCAAAATCTCACAAAAATTATGGGTGTTTTGACATCACTCCCATAAATTTCAAACTTCAAAGCAATTTTCAAATTTAGGTTAACAACCTAGCAAAAATTTTAATTATTGAAAAATAGACTTATCATGCTTGATTCTTTAGTATCTTAAAATTTAATCATCAATGCAAAATTATCCATGACTTAATCTAAAACATGTCAATAAGAATCATAAATCATCAGAATTTTCATCCTAATTAGTAATATGAAAATTTTACTTAAAAACAAGACTAAATTCAGGGATTTGAGAATAATGAAAAGTTTAGCCGGATTTGAGAATAATGTAGAAAGTTAGGCCTTTCTTTAGATAAATATTCACCACCCACACTTAAGATGTACATTGCCCTCAATGTACAAAGATAGTTATAACATTTGTGGGATAAATCAAAAGAGAAGGGGAAAGAATACTCCCAGAATTTTGGATGGTGTCCTCGAAGAGGTCGATCTTGATGACGAACCTGTGCTAGATGAAGAAATTGGGGAGCTCGTGGAGGATTAGCCAAGGTTTATTTAGACACTTTTAAAATAACCTAAATATATAATTAAAAATAAGAAAGAAAAGGGAAAGGAGACTAAGAAGGAAAATAAAAATAAAAGGAAAGGTCCATGGACCGGAGAGTCCTTATTGATGGATGGTTCGCGAGGTGGGTGTGACTTCTAGGGCTGCGGAGGTACTGGCGGTGGCAGAAGTGGCGTGGTTATCGTGGTGGTCGGCGTGACTCCCTAGCATCCTGGCGAACCTGACACTAAGAAACTAAAATAAGTGAAACTAAACTAAGCATAAGATTGTCAAAGAGAAGGAAATTGAAGCAAAAGAGAAAAGAAAAATAAAAACTAATTGGTCTCAAAGACCTTTGGCTTGGTATTGAGACGAAGCTGCTGGCATGAACTCATGTGTAAGGTTTCCTTTGAGGAGACTGTGGTTGGCCTTCTTCCGTTTCTTCGGCATGGTTTCTTGTGTGGCTGAAGGGGTTGAGAGACTTGTTAGATAGAGAAATCTGAGAGGAAGAGGTGGAGAGTGAAGGAGAAGATGGGGAGAGGGTGGGGTGGTGTTTAAATAGAGGCCCCAATTCTGGTACATGCCCACGCCCGTGTACCAAGGGCGTGTCAAATTACACGGCTGCCTCGCATGGCCGTGTGTCTCGTCGTGTTGATTTACCATGTTCGTGGTGCAGCCAACCACGCTCGTGTTTTAGAAGTCAGTATGTAGGCACGGTTGGGAGGCACGGGAATGTTGCGCCCGTGCTTGGCAAGTCAGTAGTTTCACACGGTCGTGGGGCACGACCGTGCCACTTTTACGGAGCCCGTGGGATAGTGGTTGGATCTATGACGTTTGAAAGTGGTTGGGACTGGGTTGCACGGCCTCTGCTATGTTAGTACGGAGATTCCGGTGGTCCACACGGTCACGGGTACGGCCATTTGTAAGGCCGTGTGACCTTGAGATTCTGCACTTTTGGTCAGTTTAAAAGAAAAGAAAGAAAGGGAATAAAGAACTGAAAATAAAATTAAGAGAAGATAATGTTAGTGCTCGGGTTGCCTCCCGGGAAGCGCTCGCTTATAGTCTTAAGCTATACTTTTCCTCTTAATTTTAAAAAATCAGGAAGGTTTAAAGGTTTGAATATCTTCCCTCATGCTTATAGTTCTGTTTTCCTGATAAAGTTGAAGTCGAGATGCGTTTACCTTAAAAGTGCCGAATGTTGGATTGGTTACCTCGACTATTCTGTGGAGGAAGATATCGTGTATCTTAAGAGGAGTTTTTCTCTTTGTTTTCAGGTCTGCTATGATGATGTGAGGATCGGCTTTGTGGAACAGTACCTGGTCTCCTATTTTGAGGTGATTTGATGTCCCTACGAGCTTTTCTAGTGGTTCCTTCAGTTTTACTTCGTGTGGTTCTAGTTCTTCCTTGACGTGGGACTTCTTCTCTTATAATTTATCGACCCTAAGGCTTTGTTCCTCGTGTAATTCCTCTTTGTTGATTTGGGGTCTATAAGTCGGCTCAGATTTGTGTCCTTGTGATGTTTCCTGCGATGAAAGTTGAACAATTTGATTATCATTTGAAGTGACTTTCTTACCTTCATCGATTGGTGTCCTGGCCGAGTCAAGAGCTCGAAGACTGATTGATTCGTCACCTACACAAAGTATGAGTTAGCCTATGGCAACATCAATTTTAGTCTTGGCTGTTGCTAGAAAAGGTCTTCCTAAAATTAGGGGGATTGAATTATCCTCATCCATATCTAAAACAACAAAGTCTACTGGGAAAACAAATTTGTCGATTTTTACAAGAACATCTTCAATAATGCCCCTAGGAATTCTGACAGTTTTATCAGCTAATTGAATGCTTATCCTAGTTTGTTTGGGCTTCCCTAGACCTAATCATTTAAACAATGTATAAGGCATGACATTTATACTTACCCCTAAATCAGCTAATGCATTATCAATAGGCAAACTACCAATTAAACATGGAATTGTAAAACTCCCTGGATCTTTTAGTTTTTGCGGTAGTTTATTATGTAACATTGTTGAGCATGTTGCATTCAATTCCACATGGTGCTCTTCATCTATTTTGCGTTTGTTTGTCAAGAGCTGCCTTAAAAACTTCCTCGAGTCTGGCATCTGAAAAAGAGCTATATGCGTGTTTGGATCTTCGTCCTACAAACCATCAAATTGAACAAACTGTTGAATCATCTGTATTGTGTTAGGCTTTAATTCAAAATTATTAGTAGCTATAGCAGGCCTAACAATACTCGATTCTGCTCTTGTTAAATGCGGTTTCGCATAATCAAATATTGTACGTGGAGTGTTCTGTTCCTCCACATCTTGTGGTGGTGGATTGTTCTTGCCCATCCCTTCAGTAGGATTGGATCTGCCTTCTTCCTCTATTTCTGTGTAATCTAAGGCTCGCCTGATTTCTCTGCGATTCCTGCGAGCGGTAGCTTCAATTTCACTATTGTAACACCCCAAACCCGGCCCATACACCACGGCCGAATTTAGAATGCCACTGCGGAAAAATGTTTGAAAAGAATTTGACTTAGTAGTGAAAACATGAAAATCTGTTGTTGTTGGTAAAACATTTCATATTTAAAACTCTAAGTAAAACTTTGATGTTACAAATTATTCGGATTTAAAACTTTAATATATATTTTTGAGGTATAAGTTGCCGAAAATAAAAACATTTGCAAATAATACTTTAAATGTCAATCCAACTTAAACAAAATAATAATTCCCAAATTCCTTAAGTGGCCCTTATTACAAATAATAATTATTCATAAATAAAATGCGTAAAACAAATAAAGTATCTTCTGCATGGAACAAATAAAAATAACTTCTGCATGGCCACCTCGTATCCTCTCCAACCCGGTCCAAGCATCACGTATCATCTGCGATGTTGGGTAAAAATTTGGGTGAGTCAAACAGACTTAGTGTGTAATTAGTCCACAGATTTCCACCCACACATATCAACCACATATCAACCCACATATCAGATAACAAGGCAACTTGTTCACATAATTCCACAATTTGGGCTTGGCCCATATCCATACCACATATCAGATAATAATGTAATTAACCACATGGTTCCACATATTGGGCTTGGCCCACTTCCACACCAATTCACATACCACACATGTTTATGCAAAGTGCACCCAACCCAGCCTAGGGTCCATCCTCTACACACCCCCATATCCATCGACGAACACTTAATCAGAATCAACCGGTTAATCATCAATATACGAGATCTTAATCGAATAAACTACAATCTAACATCCTTACCAAAACGATCTAGAATCCCGAAAACCTCAGTTCACTTCTGTCGATCCTCCTAAAAGCCAAAGTCACAATCGGTCACACTTAATAACCAAAATATGGCCTTTGGCCGAAAGTTGTAACCCACTTACCTCGCTTATCCAAATCCCAAATCACTACTTGTCTATAGAGTTGACGAATTCCCTATTTAGCAAATGTTAGAACCGGCTAACATCCAAAACTCATGAAAGTGGCCTATGGCCGATGCTATAACTGCTTACCTTGAGTAGTCGAATCCAAGAGACTCCCTTAATGCTTCCTTCCTTCGGCTACACACAAAAGAACACATAACATTATGGCCTATGACATTAGGCCAATCTAATTCCAAGGCTGATAGATTTTGGCACTTGAATGGTGAAGAGAGATCACGCCAAAGTGGGGAGAATTGACTGCTTAGAGGATTCGGCTAAGCCTTACAAAAGGGTGAAGAAATATTTGGCTATCAAAAGAATCAGTGTGGAGTTGAAGTTATAGGAAAGAAAAGAAGAATAGGAGAGGTTTGGGGGGATTCGGCAATGGTGAACAATGGGGGAGAGGTTTCGATTTTAAAGATGTGTGACAAAGAAAAGGAGATAAGGGGCTTATAAGGTTCGGCTATGACTCTAGTTGCAATATAGGGTATTCGGCCATATAAGAAAAAGATGGAGAATTAAAGTTGGAAGAAAGAAAAAGAATAGGAAGAGGAAGTGGGAAGAAATTCGGCAAGGCAACAACGAGAGAAAAAAAGAAGAAAGTGGGTGCTCAATAAAAGAAAATTCGGCACTTATCCCTTGCCACACTTCAAAGCTGAAAATGCAGGCCCCTAGAGTCCTATATTCGGCCACCAGCTTCTTCCCTTATCATATCCCTTTTTAATCTCCTACATTATCACTTATCTACCCATTTAAAATGATAAAAATAAATCAACCTTTATCATTTATCCTAGCCAAATTTTAAAAAGAAAACAAGGCTTATCCTCATCCTTCCAAAGCCCCAAGCCGTCCAACACTTCTCCCTCTCTGACGCAAAAATAAAAACCCCCACTACTTCCCACGTTGCTCGAACCTCCTCCCTTCTTCACAGCTTATGGCGCCACTTACCAAGGCCCTAAGTGGCGCCTCCAAGCCACTTTACCAAGCCCAATCTTATGTCCAAATTCCCTCACAAATTTCCTTGAGGCCTCCTTAGCCTAGCTTCCCCTCTTTAAACTTAAAACCTAATAATTTCCTAAGGCCTTCTCCTCCATCCTAGAGTTCTCAAAACCCCTAAAACACATCCAGACATACACTAAGCCCATTATCCCTTGCATTATGAAATAAACGCATAACCCCTAAATCCCGGATGTTACAACTATCGTATACCAAAGGTCCTCCCAGGTTCCTTCTAGTCATAAACTAGAGGTACCTGCTCGGAGAAGAAAGAAAGGAAGAAAAGTTAAAAAAAATTAAAATTTTGACCTAAAAATAAAATTACAAAAAATAAAAAATAATGGCTAAAGTAATAAAAATAGAGCGTTCTTAACATTTTAGTTCCCCGACAACGGCGCCAAAAACTTGATCGCTGAAATCAGAGCTTTAAAATTTATAAAACAAATGATCAATGATAAACCGTAATTGTAACATATTTTAACCCACATTTAATACGATTTTCGATGATTTATTCCTTGATTTTTATAAAAATGGTGCTTGTAATCCTTTCTTTTCATGTCTTAGACCTAGGAAAGCACTCGAGGATGAAAAGAACACAAAATGGGCCCAAAACAGAGTAAACGGGCCTTAGTGCGAAAGTGACACGGCCTGACCCAAAGTCCACACGGCTGTGCCTCCACGATTACCTAGAGCACGGCCTCAACTCTGACTCACACGGCCGTATCCCAAATTAGAAGTCCTAACACGGGCAACGAGTCACACGGGCGTGTGACATGGCCGTCTTTGTCGCTGGAAAGAACAATTTCAATCGGAAAAGGATACTTAGGGAGAAAGAATCACATTCCAAGAGCCTATATATATCCCCTAAGTGCCACCTTTGAGAAGGCATCAAAGTTAGGCCAAGGAGCCAAGCCGAGAAGGCCAGAGTTAGGAAATAACCCGAGGATAGCCAGTTGATCCATCCCAAGAAGCCGGAGTTATACTCAAGACGGCGGAATTTTCCTTCAATTCCTTCAGGGGGTTTTAGGATTTTCTTATGTTTTGTTTTATCTTTACTCTTGTGATGTTTTCTTTATTCATTATGAACTAAACCCCTCAGATACCTGAAGGGGATGAAACCTAGACACTTTTGACACTTTTGACACTTTTGAGGTAAACATTACTCGACTTAAATAATATATCCATAACCGAAGTGATCACATGAGAAAGGATTTTCACCTCCTCAAACCACCATGACCATACGAATGAGAGGTAACGTCTAGCTTAAGACTATAAACAAGCGCTTCTCGGGAGGCAACCCGAGCACTAACCCACTAACATTTTATGTCAATTTTTCTAACAACACACTAAAATAGTCTAATAGAAGTGCAGGTTTTTAAACACGGCCTTGAACACGGGCGTGTCAATGGCCGTGTGCAAGACAGGGGACGAACCACTGGCGTGCCAAGAGCCGTGCCCAAACAGGAAAAATTTTCTTTCGTTAATACGGGCTGCGATACCAGAACACGTCTGTGCTACCTAACCGTGTGAAGCTACTGACTTGCACACCACAGCCAGAACTCGCCCGTGCCCAACGACTGTGTGAGGTTACTAACTTGTTAAGCATGGGCTAAACACGGTCGTGCCTTCCAACTGTGCCAAAATTCTGACTTATCGAACACGGGAGGAGCACGCCCGTATTAAATGACCATGTGAAAAAAGACATGGGCGTGCCAGTACACCCACGACCGTGCCCAAACACCCTGAATGCGCCCAAAATTCAAAATCCCAAAACACGGGCTACATCTCTATTTAAACCTCATTCTCCCTTTTTCTAGTTGTCTTTCATTTTCCATTATTTATTTTTATTTTTATTTTTATTTTATTTTCATCTCATTATCTTTTTTTACTTTATTTTATTTTATTTTCTTCTTCTTATTCTTTATGATATTTAGATTTAGCTTAGGATACAATAAAATCAGACCGCCTGCTTCGAGCATTCAATTTCAAACGGTTCGAGACGTTTCCCCACGTTGACCTCCAATCCTATTCGATTTCTTTTCATTGACTTCATCCAAAATTCAGGAAGTTTCACTTCTCTCCCCATCTTATGATTTTTTTGATTATTTTGCTATTATCTATCTTTGTACATTGAGAGCAATGTAATCTTAAGTGTGGAGGGGGGTTAACTATAGTATTATTTGAAAATCCCTGAATTATGCCTTGTTCAAAAGTAAAGTCTCTCATATTATGATTAGAATGAAATTTCCTATGATTTATGATCTTTGTTGATATGTTTTGGAGTAAGCCATTGATAATTGTGCATTGATGATTAAATTTGAAAGATGCTAGAGAATCAAGCATGATAAAGTCTATTTTTCAAAAAAAAAAATTTGGTTGTCTACCTGAATCTGAATGTTACTTTGAAGTTTGAAATTTACGAGGTTGACATCAAAGTACCCATAATTTTTGTGAGATTTTGAGCCTTTTAGAGCATACATCCTTTCAAGCTCACTTTTTATTATGAGTCTCTCAACATTGATTTGTTATTCTAGAACTCGCCTCGATTATACATGTTAAGACCACACCTTTGATTTGATATACAGAGATGATAAAGGCACCTAGGTTTTAACCCATTAACTCCACTAAATAGCCTACCTTTACAATTAACCCCTAGTGAACCCTATTGATCCTAACAAACCCTTTTTATTGACTCACCTACTAATATTAACCCAAAGCCTCTTTGTATTCGCCCTTTCTTTTGATTACCCCTAAATCGAGGATTGAGTTGATCAAGTTACCTAAGTTTATGATTATAGTAGTTAAATCAATCTTGTATTACTTAGTTTGTTCTTGAAAAAAAGTTTTCAAAGTATTCAAATCTTAGTAGTATGAAAAGTGAGCTTACACAATCAAAATCTATTTTCAAAAGAGAAGCTCATATTAGTAGGTTTATTAATTTTTAGTTGGGGATATTTCAGCATGTTTAGGTAGGTACTCATCAATTCAATCCTGATTCTAACCTTCTAATTTCAGCCTTTAACCACACCTTAACCCTAGCCTCGCTACAACCCTAAGAAAGAACTTTTGATCTGTTTATCATCTCATATTACAGTGGTGGAGATTTGATTTTCAGGCAAGCCTATGGGATTAACTTTTCAGGTACGACTTATGAGTGATTTTTTCCTGAACCTTAAACACTTTAGACTGATTTGAGTAAATCCTTAGTGAGGACATCAATCCTTGACGGCTTTGAATTGAAAAGGTAGTTATTTAATAAGGGGAGACACCTATGTTTTTGAAGTACAAACTCATGACTTATCTCATTTAATTCTTTAGGACTCTTTAAAATGAATTATCCATGTATGAATTATCTATGAATTATGATAAGGCATTGTTGATAGAAATTGTAGATCATGGAAAGTTCGTTTTAATTGTAAGTTGAGAATTTTGCTTGAGGACAAGCAAAAGCTTAAGTGTGGGGGTATTTGATAAACCGTAATTGTAACAAATTTTAACCCACATTTAATATGCTTTTCGATGATTTATTCCTTGATTTTTATAAAAAGGTGCTTGTAATCCTTTCTTTTCATGTCTTAGACCTAAAAAAGTACCCGAGGATGAAAAGAACACAAATTGGGCCCAAAACAGAGTAAACGGGCCTTAGTGCGAAAGTGACACGGCCTGACCCAAAGTCCACATGGCCGTGCCTCGACGATTACCTAGAGCACGGCCTCAACTCCGAATCACACAACCGTGTCCCAAATTAGAAGTCCTAACACGGCCTGACTAGGAGTCACACGGGCGTGTGACATGGCCGTGTCTCTATCGCTGGAAAGAACAATTTCAATCGGAAAAGGATACTTAGGGAGAAAGAATCGCATTCCAAGAGCCTATATATATCCCCCTAAGTGCCACCTTTGAGAAGGCATCAAAGCTAGGCCAAGGAGCCAAGCTGAGAAGGTCAGAGTTAGGAAATAACATGAGGATAGCTAGTTGATCCATCCCAAGAAGCCAGACTTATACTCAAGACGGCAGAATTCTCCTTCAATTCCTTCAGGGGTTTTAGGAATTTCTTATGTTTTGTTTTCTCTTTTCTCTTGCGATGTTTTCTTTAATCATTATGAACTAAACCCTTCAGATACCTGAAGGGGATGAAACCTAGACGAATCTTGTTATGTGATTTTTAAGTTATATGATGAATTACTTAGGTTGTTCTTAATTATGTTGCTTAATCCAAATCTAATGTGCTTAGGTGGAGGAGAAATAGACCCTACCTAAGAGAAGATCTAACATAATTAAGCGAAGTTGATCGAACGCCTAGAGATAGGGTTACAAGATTTTGCCGAATTAGGGTGAAACCTAATATGGGAGTCCATTGATCGATTTACTGCTATCCTAGGGGGTTATTATAAGCGAACGAGAGTTCCACTAATTAACCTAGACTTAGACATTATTCGCCTTGAGAGAGGGTTTAATATAGGTTAGGGAGTCTTACGGATCAAGCTAAGTAAAGAGATCATATAATTAAGGGTTAGATAACAAGTGAAGTCTAGGTGGATTCTTCCTGAGGGGATCGTCGTGATCAATTGAGTTTTCTTCAAGTTATTTTCCAATTCATCCTTTTTGTCTTTGTGTCCTTAGTTTAGTTCTTGTCGATTTAGTTTAGAACAATCTTCACTTTAATTTTAAAGGCTAAATATTAAAAAGAAAGTTAGTATTAATACTTTTAGTTCCTTTGGGTTCGATAATCAGGTCTTGCCTAAGCTATACTACTGTTTGATAGGTACACTTGCCTTTAATAGTTGTCAGAGTTAGTCTCCAGGTTCGATCATTCTTTTATAATTTTTTAAAGCTCTGATTTCAGCGATCAAGTTTTTGGCGCCGTTGCCGAGGAACTAAAATATTAAGAAAGCTTAATTTTTATTACTTTAGCCATTTTTTTATTTTATTATTGCAATTTTATTATTTGTTTTATTTTCACTTTGCTAATTTTTCTTTGCTTTGACAGGTAATTTTAGTTTAGAGGAGATGGCACTAAATAACTATCAGTGGCAAGTTATGAGGACAACTCCAACAAAAGCCGCCAGTGTCTCCAACCTCGACGTGGTCACCAGGTTATCTAACCAGCTAGAGATGATGAATAAAAAGATTGGTGGTTTGTATAGTTCCTTGCAGGTACACTCAGTAATGCAATATGACTCGAATCTAGGAGGAGTGACAAATACTGGGTACCCACCTTACGGATATGGCATGAAAAACGAGCAAGCTCACTATACGGGTAACTATTCTAGACCACAAAATAATTTTTATAATGACACTTATAATGCAGGTTGGAGTTACCATCCCAATTTCTTGTGGGATGATCAAAATAGCCAAGGACCGGAACTTCCTCCAAACTTTCAACAACCACCTCACCAACAGGAAGAGGAGTCGCACCTTGAAGAGATGATGGCAAAATTCTCGACAAACACAGAGAAACGTATCCAAGAAACTGAGAGAACAATCAAAAGCAATAAGAGCCGAATCGAGGAAATTACTAAATCAGTCAAGGAAGTCACTAATGCAGTCGAACAACTCGTAAAGCTGATGTCAGGATGACCGCAAGGACGTCTACCAAGCAACACTGAGATTAACCCTAAGGAATAAGTTCAAGTGATCACAGCTCAGAATAAGAAGGGGTTAGATAAACCTGATACAAGGCTAGAAAATAAGGTAGAAGAAGGTAAAACAAAGGTAACGCAAGAAAAGCCAAAACCGACAATTAAAGCGTACCAATCTCGCATACCTTACCCCGAAGCAATGAAAAGAGACGATTCAGAAGAACAATTCTGTAAGTTTCTTAAACTTTTAAAAAAATTACATATTAACTTACCTCTTCTTAAAGCTCTTTTTCAGAAGCCAGACTCGAGGAAATTTTTAAGACAGCTCTTGACGAACAAACACAAATTAGACAAGGAGCACCACGTGGAATTAAACGTAGCATGCTCAGCAATGTTACAGAATAGACTACCGCAGAAGCAAAAAGACACAGGGAGTTTTACAATTCCATGTTTAATTGGTAGTTTATCTATTGATAATGCTTTAGCTGATTTAGGGGCAAGCATCAATGTTATGCCTTATAAAATGTTTAAACGACTAGGTCTAGGGAAACCCAGACAAACTAGGATGAGCATTCAGTTAATTGATAAAACTATCAGAATTCCTAGGGGTGTAATAGAAAATGTTCTAATCGAAATTGATAAATTCATATTCCCAGTAGATTTTGTTGTCTTAAACATGAATGAGGACAATTCGATTCCTTTAATTTTAGGAAAACCCTTTCTAGCAACTGCCAGGACTAAAATTGATGTTGGTACAGGAGAACTCATTCTTCGTGTATGTGACGAATCAATCAGTCTACAAGCTTTTGACTCGGCCAGGACATCAAGTGATGAATGTGAGAAACTAGATTCAGTTGATAATCAAATTGTTCAACTTTCACCACAGGAAACACCACAAGGCTACAAACCTGAGCCGAATCATGGGCCCCGAGCCGTACAAGCTCATAACAGTGAATTGTTAGACCCAAGGCAAGAACCTGTGCTAAGTGAAGGTAAGGTTGAGGTGTGCCATGATTTACCAAAACCGGTAATTACAGCATACCAACCTCGTGTGCCATATCCCATGCAATAAAGAAAGACCACACTGAGGAAGAATTCGGTGAACTCACACTTCGTGTAGAGGGAGAAACAATCACTCTTCAAGGTCTTGACTCAGCTAGGACATCGAGTAATAAAGGTACGAACGTTAATTCTATTGATAATGGTGCAACCTTCTTTACAGGAAGCATCACAAAATCATTTAGCTGAGCTAGATCTTAGACCTCGTGCCAACAAAGAAGAAACACATAAGGAACAAAGCCTTAGGGTTGAGAAACTAAAAGAGCAGGAAACACAAATCAGAGAGGAACAGGAGCTGCACGAAGTGAAACTGAAGGAGACCCCAGACAAGCTGATAGGAACAACAAATCACATCAAAATAGAGGATCAGGTATTGCTGAATAAGGAAGACCCTCGAATCACCAATTCAGACCTCATGACAAACGAAGAAATCACTTTTGAGGTACTTAATGTCTTCCTATATGGCACAGTCGAGGTAAGCAATCCTAAATTCGACACTTTTGAGGTGAACATTGCTCGACTTAAACTATATATCCATAATCGAAGTGATCACATGAGAAAGGATTTTCACCTCCTCAAACCACCATGACCATACGAATGAAAGGTAAAGTCTAGCTTAAGACTATAAACAAGCGCTTCTCGGGAGGCAACCCGAGCACTAACCCACTAACATTTTATGTCAATTTTTCTAACACCACACTAAAATAGTCTAATAGAAGTGCAAGTTTTTAAACACGGCCTTGAACACGGGCGTGTCAATGGCCGTGTGCAAGACAGGGGATGAACCACGGGCGTGCCAAGAGCCGTGCCCAAACAGGAAAAATTTTCTTTTGTTAACACGGGCTGCGATACCAGAACACGCCCGTGCTACCTAACTGTGTGAAGCTACTGACTTGCACACCACGGCCAGAACACGTGATACGAGCACGCCTGGGGCGTCAACGAATTCCATGTCGATGAAGCTCGACTTCAATGTCCCAAATGCCGTGAAGCGGATATGCACTCTGTTGCACTCCCAAATTAAGCCGGATTAGTTCATTTGAGCTCAATTTAAGCTCATCCGAGCTCATTCCAGCTCATTGAGCTCGTTAATAGCTCACTCTTGGCTTATTCTAATTATTTAATTGTTGGAATAAAAATTAGTTAACTTAGTTTAAGTTAATTAAATTGCTAGAATGAAATTTAATTAATTTAGTTTAAGTTAATTAATTAATTCAGTCATTTATTATTTTGCTACATGTTATTTCATATTAATTAAATTGTTTAGTTAATATAGTTTTTAATATGTCTGGTGTTTAAAATAAAGTATTTTAATTTTTGGTTCAAGTTAAATTTTATTCAAATTAATGTTTGGGTTATGTGTTTTATAGGAAATCACGCAAGGTTGCATGTGGTCATGGACGGTATGGTGCTTGGGAGTGAAGTCCAAATTTTTTAAAAGAGAACATGAACGGACGACCATGGGAGGGAATATTAAGCATGATAGGAGTGAAGCATGGATGGCTTACCTTTGGTGGACACATTGGAGCATGAAGGCCGAATGTTCAATGGTGAAGGAATATTATGGATGAAACAGAATTTTTATGAATAAAATTTTATGAACCTTTGTTCATTTGAGTGAGTTTATCTCCTCTTCGTTTTCGTACAAGTTTCGTTAGACTTATCAAGCTTTGCTTGTGGCGTCTTTCGGCTTGTTTGAACTTATCACCAAATTTCGTTTGGTGTGGCGTTCATCAACCTATCTTCATCTATCCACCTTAACGATATAAGAAACGGGGTGACACTGTTATATAGTGTTGAATCTTTCTTAAGTTAAGTTCGTATTTCCATTTCCACCTTCGAATCCATTTATTCACCTTAAACATTATAGAACTCGGGGTGACACTCTTTAGTGTTGAATCGCTTCTCGTTTAAGTTCTTTTATCCATCTCCATCCAATTATCCTTTTATCTATTTTATTTTTTATTTTATCAAACCGAACCAATTCCTATTTATTTACTTAAATCTTCTGCAAATTCATTCATATTTCTCGATTACTTTTCCGAAGGCTTGTTTTCTCCTCGTAGACGATTGGGCAACCCGCATACGTTTCGACTCACCCCGAGCCAGCCCGTATCAACATGCCCGTGCCCAACGGCCGTGTGAGGTTACTGACTTGTTAAGCACGGGCTAAACACGATCGTGCCTTCCAACCGTGCCAACATTCTGACTTATCGAACATGGGAGGAGCACGCCTGTAT
Source organism: Gossypium australe (assembly GCA_005393395.2). NCBI lineage: Eukaryota > Viridiplantae > Streptophyta > Magnoliopsida > Malvales > Malvaceae > Gossypium > Gossypium australe. The sequence goes on from CM016619.1 coordinate 13,037,863, forward strand.
TAAATGACAGTGTGAAAAAAGACACGGGTGTGCCACTACACCCACGGCCATGCCCGAACACCCTGAACGAGTCCAAAATTCAAAATCCCAAAACACGGGCTACATCTTTATTTAAACCTCATTCTCCCTTTTTCTAGTTGTCTTTCATTTTCGATTACTTATTTTTATTTTATTTTATTTTCATTATCTTTTTTTACTTTATTTTATTTTATTTTCTTCTTCTTATTCTTTATGATATTTAGATTTAGCTTAGGATACAATAAAATCAGACCGGCTGCTTCAAGGATTCAATTTCAAACGGTTCGAGACGCTTCCCCACGTTCACCTCTAATCCTATACGATTTCTTTTCATTGACTTCATCCAAAATTCTGGAAGTTTCACTTCTCTCCCCATCTTACGATTTTTATGATTATTTTGCTATTATCTATCTTTGTACATTGAGGGCAATGTACATCTTAAGTGTGAGGGTTAACTATAGTATTATTTGAAAATCCCTGAATTATATCTTGTTCAAAAGTAAAGTCTCTCATATTATGATTAGAATGAAATTTCCTACGATTTATGATCTTTGTTGATATGTTTTGGAGTAAGTCATTGATAATTGTGTATTGATGATTAAATTTGAAGGATACTAGAGAATCAAGCATGATAAAGTCTATTTTTCAAAAAAAAAAAAATTGGTTGTCTACCTGAATCTGAATGTTACTTTGAAGTTTGAAATTTACGTGGTTGACATCAAAATACCCATAATTTTTGTGAGATTTTGAGCCTTTTAGAGCATACATCCTTTCATGCTCACTTTTTATTATGAGTGTGTCAACATTGATTTGTTATTCTAGAACTCGCCTCGATTATACATGTTAAGACCACACCTTTGATTTGATATACAGAGATGATAAAGGCACCTAGGTTTTAACCCATTAACTCCACTAAATAGCCTACCTTTACAATTAACCCCTAGTGAACCCTATTGATCCTAACAAACCCTTTTTATTGACTCACCTACTAATATTAACCCAAAGCCTCTTTGTATTCACCCTTTCTTTTGACTACCCCTAAATCGAGGATTGAGTTGATCAAGTTACCTAAGTTTATGATCATAGTAGTTAAATCAATCTTGTATTACTTAGTTTGTTCTTAAAAAAAAGTTTTCAAACAATTCAAATCTTAGTAGTATGAAAAGTGAGCTTACACAATCAAAATCTATTCTCAAAAGAGAAGCTCGTATTAGTTGGTTTATTAGTTTTTAGTTGGGCATATTTCAGCATGTTTAGGTAGGTACTCATCATGTAACACCCCAAACCCAGCCCATTCGATACGACCGAATTTGAAATGCCACTGCGGAAAATGTTTAAAAATATTCTTACTTAAGAGTAAAAACGTTTTGAAAGTTTTTGATTAACTGATGGGAATCTGAAAACTTCTTGAGGTTAAAAAAAAACGGTGTCTATTAAAAGCTCAGGTGAAATTGATTTTATAAACATGGTTGTGTTGAAACTCTTTTTCCTTTGAAAATATTTGATTATTTAAATTTTTAGAAACATCAGAGTTATTGTTAACTTGGTAAATTTTGCTACCCGATGGTAACATCTTTGAAAACTCGTAAAAATTACCTAATTTGAAAACGTTACTTTTAACCGATTTATTTAAACAATTTATAAACTCATTAGTAAGATAGTAGAAGTAAAATAAAAACAACTACTTGAACATCCGAAATAATAACTAACGGCCTTATTACAATCCAAACCAAAATTTAGTAAATAATAAACTTTAACTGTGCTAAATAAAATTTTAAATCCAAGGGACAAGCATGACCGCCTCGAGTCCATCCGGCTCCTCATCCGCGATCTACGAGTCACCTGAAAAAGTTAAGGGAGAAGGTGAGTCACCAAGACTCAATGTATAACCCCTCTCCCGGTTAATGCAACAGCTTACACAAATCATAACTAAGTATAACATGCACCTAACCTAGCCATCCATAACTCCTTTTGTCTACCCCGTGTGGTACCAAACCACTGGTGGTGCCAAACCACTGGTGACCCAAAGTCACGATATCCATCAATATTGTGGTGCCAAACCACTAGTGGTTCCAAACCACTGGTGGCCCAAAGTCACAAATAATATATGTGGGGCCAACCCACGTGTGATACCAAATCACTGGCGACAATCCCGTAATATCAACCGTGGGGCCAACCCACTGTGGTGCTAAGCCACTGGGACAAGTCGCTATGAGGTGCCAAACCTCTGGTGACCGAAGTCACGAAATATGTGGTACCAAACCACTGGTGGTGCCAAACCTCTGGTGTCCAAAGACACGGATATCACTTCCCCCTCCACTCATATCACCCTCAATAATATGCATATAGAAATCATGCCAATCATGCTTAAAATAAAAACACACTGAATTTATTAGAGGCCACATTTCATATACCACATATACCAAATGTGTCGTGCGTCAACATGCATCATATAACAACTCATAAAGAAACGGACTTACCCGAATCCTTGCTTATACCCTTACGGTATCAATCCAGATCTACACATATCCAGTTTAACACATACAGTTTATTAACAGTTTATTAGTTATGAAGTGTGTAAGTACACACCTGTTACTATCGCAAATCCTAGATCCCGAAGATCCGATCTACTGTGCTATATCCCTTGACCCTTAAACCGATTTGATCTCCAATCCAATCCCGAACCCACACACTTCACTTGCAATCGGCTACACCTTGAAATCACATACATAGTTAACCTTTGGCTTCTAAACTAATTAATAACAGATTCAAACATTAAGACCTTACCTAGATTTATCACCAAATCCCGAATATCCACAGCGTTAGACTGCCCTCCTTCCTACAATCAGCTTTAATCACATTAATATGAGTCATAGGCCATTCGGCCATAACCATAGATCCATACAACAATTAGCTTCAGCTTTTCCAAGCATCTAAGTCAACAAGGAAAAGAAATAATGGGAGGAGAGTTTCGGCAATCACTTACCCCTAACAAACCGATTGAAGAAAAAATCCCGAAAAGAATCTATGCCCACCTGATATTCGGCCAAAGCAGAACTAATAGAAGAGAGAAGATTTTAGCAAAAGAGTGGAGTAGATTCGGCTAGAACAAAAAGGAGAGAAAAAGAAAGATTTGTATGGTATTCGGCTAATGCTAATAATTAGAGGAGAAAAAGAAACACGAATAGCCTTTTTGCTTCTTGGAAATTTCGGCACAATGAAAACGATTAAAAAGAAAAAAGGAACTAACAAAAGATGGCCACTCTCTACTTATACTACACCATTCGGCACTTATCCTTCCCAAATGGCCGAATTTCAACAACCAAAGACACCCAATTTCGGCCACCACATCTTTAGTTATCCAAATCCAAAATAAACTCCTAATTTACCTCTTCAACATCCATTCAAAAAGAATTTAAAATAAATAAATCCTTATCCCTTCATCACCTCTTCAAATAAATAAAATAAAATAATAATATCAACTCTTCCAGCCAAATTTAAAAGCAAACATCAAGCTTATCCTTATCCCCCCTTGAGAGTCCATGTGCAGACCACCAGCTCTCTCTCTCCCTTCACGCCAGCTTGCAAAAATAAAGCACCAAACTGCTGCCCCCATGGTTCGAACATAGGACCTAATGGAGCAACTGCACTAAGGCCCCTAACCATTCTGCCAAGGCGTTTCTTTGTGACATAAACTCGTCACAATTTCTTTTAAGAGCTCCCTCGCTAGCTCCCCCTTGTCTTAACGCCAAAAGCCAAAAATAAAACGCCCAACTGCTGCTCCCACTCCTCGAACTCAAGACCTACTGGAGCTTCACTGCAGGTAACGCCCCAGCCACTCTGCCAAGACGCCTCTTTATGATATAATTCACCCTGAACTTCTTTTAAGACCTCTTTCCCTAGCTCCCACTTGCCTTAGCGCCAAAGCAAAATAAAAACACCCATTTGCTTTCCACGCTACTCAAACCCAAGACCTGCGCCAGGCGTCATTCTAGGCCCTTGAGTGCGCCTTGTAGCCACTTTACCAAGGCCTTTCTTGTGTCCAAAAGCGCCTATAACCTCTCTTAAGACCTCCCTGGCCCAATTCCCTTCCTGACGGAAAATACCAAAAATGAAACACTCCCATGCTGCCCTCACGAATCGACCCTCTTCCCTCCTGAAGCCCCCTTGCACCTTAGCGCCCCAAGCCACTTTGCCAATTAATTTCTTGTGTCCTAAACTCCACAAAATTTCTTTTAAGGCCTCCTTGCCCAGTTTCCCCTTTTAACACTTAAAATCCAAAATTTTCCAAAACTTCCCTTTTTGTCCTAGAGTTTTAAGAACCCCTAAAACACATCCAAACCACTCTTAAAGCCTACTAACTCATGAATTATTCACCAATGCATAGTCCCTATTTTAGGATATTACAGATCTACCCTCCTTAAAAATAATTTCGTCCTCGAAATTACTTACTAACGAATAATCGTACATCTTAACTCACCGCACTACGCTTATGCTGCGCACTCTGATCTTAATAAAACCATCATACTTCCTAGGCACAATCTCTAAGTTCTAAGTACATCCATCACACAAACAACCTTCACAGACCATATCTAACGTGTAGGGGCATTTTCGTCATTTCACTACCCGGGGGTATTTTCGTAATTTTAACCTACATGGGTATTTTTGTAATAAATCGGGGAAAATTTTAAAAACTTTAATAAATCAGGACATTTTGAAATTTCCAAAACTTGAGGGTATTTTTTCAAAAATTTTCTCAAATTAGAGGTATGGCAAAAATTTTGGAAACCAGGGCTACTTTGGTAATTTCGTCAATCAGGGGTAATTTTGTAAATTTTCCAGGTCAGGGTATTATTTTGCAAAAAAAAAAGGATTTTTGGGTACTCTTGTAAAGTAAGAAAATTTTTATTGAAATTGGGGTAGTACGGTAATTTTAGAAACCAAGGGCATTTTTGTAATTTTGCCACTAGGGGCATTTTGGTAATTTTTGTAAATCGGAAATATTTTAGAAATTTTCCAAAAATAAATTTTTTTTGCTACTATTTAAAAGAGTACTTTAATGAATTTAAAACTAGGGTTTTCAGAAAAACATGGCTAATCCCTTTCGGGTTTTAGTTATTGAGTTTAGCCTGCGACCGAGTCCTCTTGGTTAGGGTGAACCGTAGCTACGCACCAGGTAGGATTCCTGCGAAGAGGAGGTGAGTCACTAGGACTGTTTAAGTACCAGGCTCTTCCGGATCCACTCCTAGACATGCGCACCATGGTTGCCACACCCTAACTCGACAACTTAGCCACAGGTTTATTTAATTAGGCATTAAGTCTTATGTAATTCTCATATTGGGGTATACTATTCCTAGGGTTCAATAGTTCCTATTCCTTTAGTCTACGTTCCCAAGTTACCCATTTACCCCTATCAAATATTCACAGAACAGTCAGAGATACTTACCTGGGCGGATTGGTGCCGAAGACTCGATGCCATGCTGTTCAAAACAAAAATCTAATTTCATAACATTTCACAGAGGCCTACCAAAAACATTTTGGGCCCTGGGCCCCCACAGCCGAGTTTTGAACTGGGCTCTGATACCAATTTGTAACACCCCAACCCGACCCATTCGATACGACCGAATTTGAAATGCCACTGCAGAAAATGTTTACAAATATTCTTACTTAAGAGTAAAAACGTTTTGAAAGTTTTTGATTAACTGATGGAATCTGAAAACTTGTTGAGGTTAAAAAAATGGTGTCTATTAAAAACTCAGGTGAAATTGATTTTATAAACATGGTTGAGTTGAAACTCTTTTTCCTTTGAAAATATTTGATTATTTAAATTTTTAGAAACATCAGAGTTATTGTTAACTTGGTAAATTTTGCTACCCGATGGTAACATCTTTGAAAACTCGTAAAAATTACCTATTTTGAAAATGTTACTTTTAACCGATTTATTTAAACAATTTATAAACTCATTAGTAAGATAGTAGAAGTAAAATAAAAACAACTACTTGAACATCCGAAATAATAACTAGCGGCCTTATTACAATCCAAACCAAAATTTAGTAAATAATAAACTTTAACTGTGCTAAATAAAATTTTAAATCCAAGGGACAAGCATGACCGCCTCGAGTCCATCCGGCTCCTCATCCGCGATCTACTAGTCACCTGAAAAAGTTAAGGGAGAAGGTGAGTCACCAAGACTCAATGTATAACCCCTCTCCCGGTTAATGCAACAGCTTACACAAATCATAACTAAGTATAACATGCACCCAACCTAGCCATCCATAACTCCTTTTGTCTACCCGTGTGGTACCAAACCACTGGTGGTGCCAAACCACTGGTGACCCAAAGTCACGATATCCATCAATATTGTGGTGCCAAACCACTGGTGGTGCCAAACCACTGGTGACCCAAAGTTACAAATAATATATGTGGGGCCAACCCACGTGTGATACCAAATCACTGGCGACAATCCCGTAATATCAACCGTGGGGCCAACCCACTGTGGTGCTAAGCCACTGGGACAAGTCGCTATGAGGTGCCAAACCTCTGGTGACCGAAGTCACGAAATATGTGGTACCAAACCACTGGAGGTGCCAAACCTCTGGTGTCCAAAGACACGGATATCACTTCCCCCTCCACTCATATCACCCTCAACAATATGCATATAGAAATCATGCCAATCATGCTTAAAATAAAAACACACTGAATTTATTAGAGGCCACATTTCATATACCACATATACCAAATATGTCATGCGTCAACATGTATCATATAACAACTCATAAAGAAACGGACTTACCCGAATCCTTGCTTATACCCTTACGGTATCAATCCAGATCTACACATATCCAGTTTAACACATACAGTTTATTAACAGTTTATTAGTTATGAAGTGTGTAAGTACACACCTGTTACTATCGCAAATCCTAGATCCCGAAGATCCGATCTACTGTGCTATATCCCTTGACCCTTAAACCGATTTGATCTCCAATCCAATCCCGAACCCACACACTCCACTTGCAATCGGCTACACCTTGAAATCACATACATAGTTAACCTTTGGCTTCTAAACTAATTAATAACAGATTCAAACATTGAGACCTTACCTAGATTTATCACCAAATCCCGAATATCCACAGCGTTAGACTGTCCTCCTTCCTACAATCGGCTTTAATCACATTAATATGAGTCATAGGCCATTCGGCCATAACCATAGATCCATACAACAATTAGCTTCAGCTTTTCCAAGCATCTAAGTCAACAGGGAAAAGAAATAATGGGAGGAGAGTTTCGGCAATCACTTACCCCTAACAAACCGATTGAAGAAGAAATCCCGAAAAGAATCTATGCCCACCTGATATTCGGCCAAAGCAGAACTAATAGAAGAGAGAAGATTTTGGCAAAAGAGTGGAGTAGATTCGGCTAGAACAAAAAGGAGAGAAAAAGAAAGATTTGTATTGTATTCGGCTAATGCTAATAATTAGAGGAGAAAAAGAAACACGAATAGCCTTTTTGCTTCTTGGAAATTTCGGCACAATGAAAACAATTAAAAAGAAAAAAGGAACTAACAAAAGATGGCTACTCTCTACTTATACTACACCATTCGACACTTATCCTCCCCACATGGCTGAATTTCAACAACCAAAGACACCCAATTTCGGCCACCACATCTTTACTTATACAAATCCAAAATAATCTCCTAATTTACCTCTTCAACATCCATTCAAAAAGAATTTAAAATAAATAAATCCTTATCCCTTCATCACCTCTTCAAATAAATAAAATAAAATAATAATATCAACTCTTCCAGCTGAATTTAAAAGCAAACATCAAGCTTATCCTTATCCCCCCTTGAGAGTCCATGTGCAGACCACCAGCTCTCTCTCTCCCTTCACGCCAGCTTGCAAAAATAAAGCACCAAACTGCTGCCCCCATGGTTAGAACATAGGACCTGATGGAGCAACTGCACTAACGCCCCTAACCATTCTGCCAAGGCGTTTCTTTGTGACATAAACTCGTCACAATTTCTTTTAAGAGCTCCCTCGCTAGCTCCCCCTTGTCTTAACGCCAAAAGCGAAAAATAAAACGCCCAACTGCTGCTCCCACTCCTCGAACTCAAGACCTGCTGGAGCTTCACTGCAGGTAACGCCCCAGCCACTTTGGAAAGACGCCTCTTTGTGATATAATTCACCCTGAACTTCTTTTAAGACCTCTTTCCCTAGCTCCCACTTGCCTTAGTGCCAAAGCAAAATAAAAACACCCATTTTCTTTCCACGCTACTCGAACCCAAGACCTGCGCCAGGCGTCATTCCAAGCCCTTAAGTGCGCCTTGTAGCCACTTTACCAAGGCCTTTCTTGTGTCCAAAAGCGCCTATAACCTCTCTTAAGACCTCCCTGGCCCAATTCCCTTCCTGACGCAAATTACCAAAAATTAAACACTCCCATGCTGCCCTCACGACTCGACCCTCTTCCCTCCTGAAGCCCCCTTGCACCTTAGCGCCCCAAGCCACTTTGCCAATTAATTTCTTGTGTCCTAAACTCCACAAAATTTCTTTTAAGGCCTCCTTGCCAGTTTCCCCTTTTAACACTTAAAATCCAAAATTTTCCAAAACTTCCCTTTTTGTCCTAGAGTTTTAAGAACCCCTAAAACACATCCAAACCACTCTTAAAGCCTACTAACTCATGAATTATTCACCAATGCATAGCCCCTATTTTAGGATATTACACATCAATTCAATCCCGATTCTAACCTTCTAATTTTAGTCTTTAACCACACCTTAACCCTAGCCTCGTTACAACCCTAACAAAAACCTTTTGACCTATTTATCATCTCATATTATAGTGGTGGAGATTAGATTTTCAGGCAAGCCTATGGGATTAACTTTTCAGGTACGACTTATGAGTGATTTTTTCCTGAACCTTAAACACTTTAGAGTGATTTAAGTGAATCCTTAGTGAGGACATCAATCATTGTCGGCTTTGAATTGAAAGGTAGTTATTTAAATAAGGGGAGACACCTATGTTTTCGAAGTACAAACTCATGACTTATCTCGTTTAATTCTTTAAGACTCTTTAAATTGAATTATACATGTATGAATTATCTATGAATTATGATAAGGCATTGTTGATAGAAACTGTAGATCATGGAAAGTTTGTTTTAATTGTAAGTTGAGAATTTTGCTTGAGGACAAGCAAAAGCTTAAGTGTGGGGGTATTTGATAAACCGTAATTTTAACATATTTTAACCTACATTTAATATGCTTTTCGATGATTTATTCCTTTATTTTTATAAAAAGGTGCTTGTAATCCTTTCTTTTCATGTCTTAGACCTAGGAAAGCACCCGAGGATGAAAAGAACACAAATTGGGCCCAAAACAGAGTAAACGAACCTTAGTGCGAAAGTGACATGGCCTGACCCAAAGTCCACACTGCCGTGCCTCGACGATTACCTAGAGCATGGCCTCAACTCCGACTCACACAGCCGTGTCCCAAATTAGAAGTCCTAACACGGCCTGACCAGGAGTCACACGGGCATGTGACATGGCCGTGTCTCTGTCGCTGGAAAGAACAATTCCAGTCGGAAAAGGATACTTAGGGAGAAAGAATCGCATTCCAAGAGCCTATATATATCCCCTAAGTGCCACCTTTGAAAAGGCATCAAAGCTAGGCCAAGGAACCAAGCCGAGAAGGTCAGATTTAGGAAATAACACGAGGATAGCCAGTTGATCCATCCCAAGAAGCCAGAGTTATACTCAAGACGGCAGAATTCTCCTTCAATTCCTTCAGGGGGTTTTAGGAATTTCTTATGTTTTGTTTTGTCTTTTCTCTTGTGATGTTTTCTTTATTCATTATGAACTAAACCTCTTAGATACCTAAAGGGGATGAAACCTAGACGAATCTTGTTATGTGATTTTTAAGTTATATGATGAAATACTTAGGTTGTTCTTAATTATGTTGCTTAATCCAAATCTAATGTGCTTAGGTGGAGGAGGAATAGACCCTACCTAAGTGAAGATCTAACATAATTAAGCGGAGTTGATCGAACGCCTAGAGATAGGGTTACGAGATTTTGCCGAATTTGGGTGAAACCTAATATGGGAGTCCATTGATCGATTTAATGCTATCCTAGGGGGTTATTATAAGCGAACGAGAGTTCCACTAATTAACCTAGGGTTACACGTTATTCGCCTCAAGAGAGGGTTTAATATAGGTTAGGGAGTCTTACGGATCAAGCTAAGTAAAGAGATCATATAATTAAGGGTTAGATAACAAGTGAAGTCTAGGTGGATTCTTCCTGAGGGATCGTCGTGATCAATTGAGTTTTCTTCAAGTTATTTTCCAATTCATCCTTTTTGTCTTTGTGTCCTTAGTTTAATTCTTGTCGATTTAGTTTGGAACAATCTTCACTTTAATTTTAAAGGCTAAATATTAAAAAGAAAGTTAGTATTAATACTTTTAGTTCCTTTGGGTTTAATAATCTAGTCTTGCCTAAGCTATACTACTGTTCGATAGGTACACTTGCCTTTAATCGTTGTCAGAGTTAGTCTCCAGGTTTTATCATTCTTTTATAAATTTTTAAAGCTCTGATTTCAGCGATCAAGTTTTTGGCGTCGTTGCCGGGGAACTAAAATATTAAGAAAGCTTAATTTTTATTACTTTAGCCATTTTTTTATTTTATTATTGCAATTTTATAATTTGTTTTATTTTCACTTTGCTAATTTTTCTTTGCTTTGACAGGTAATTTTAGTTTAGAGGAGATGGCACTAAATAACTATCACTGGCAAGTTATGAGGACAACGCCAACAAAAGCCGCCAGTGTCGCCAACCTCGACGTGGTCACCAGGTTATCTAACCAGCTAGAGATGATGAATTAAAAGATTGGTGGTTTGTATAGTTCCTCGCAGGTACACTCAGTAATGCAATATGACTCGAATCTAGGAGGAGTGACGAATCCTGAGTACCCACCCTACGGATATGGCATGGAAAACGAGCAAGCTCACTATATGGGTAACTATTCTAGACCACAAAATAATTTTTATAATGACACTTATAATACAGGTTGAAGTTACCATCCCAATTTCTCGTGGGATGATCAAAATAGCCAAGGACCGGAACTTCCTCCAAACTTTCAACAACCACCTCACCAACAGGAAGAGGAGTTGCACCTTGAAGAGATGATGGCAAAATTCTCGGTAGACACAGAGAAACGTATCCAAGAAACTGAGAGAACAATCAAAAGCAATGAGAGTCGAATCGAGGAAATTACTAAATCAGTCAAGGAAGTCACTAATGCAGTCGAACAACTCACAAAGCTGATGTCAGAACGACCGCAAGGATGTCTACCAAGCAACACTGAGATTAACCCTAAGGAACAAGTTCAAGTCATCACAGCCCAGAATAATAAGGGGTTAGATAAACCTGATACAAGGCCAGAAAATAAGGTAGAAGAAGGTAAAACAGAGGTAACGCAAGCAAAGCCAAAACTGGTAATTAAAGAGTACCAACCTTGCATACCTTACCCCGAAGCAATGAAAAGAGACGATTCAGAAGAACAATTCGGTAAGTTTCTTAAACTTTTAAAGAAATTACATATTAACTTACCTCTTCTTGAAGCTCTTTTTCAGATGCCAGACTCGAGGAAATTTTTAAGATAGCTCTTGATAAAAAAACACAAATTAGACGAGGAGCACCGCGTGGAATTAAACGCAGCATGCTCAGCAATGTTACAGAATAGACTACCGCAGAAGCAAAAAGACACAGGGAGTTTTACAATTCCATGTTTAATTGGTAGTTTATATATTGATAATGCTTTAGCTGATTTATGGGCAAGCATCAATGTTGTGCCTTATAAAATGTTTAAACAACTAGGTCTATGGAAACCCAAACAAACTAGGATGAGAATTCAGTTAACTGATAAAACTATCAGAACTCCTAGGGATATAATAGAAAATGTTCTAATCAAAATTGATAAATTCATATTCCCAGTAGATTTTGTTGTCTTAAACATGAATGAGGACAATTCGATTCCTTTAATTTTAGGAAAACCCTTTCTAGCAACTGCCAGGACTAAAATTGATGTTGGTACAGGAGAACTCATTCTTCGTGTATGTGACGAATCAATCAGTCTACAAGCTTTTGACTCGGCCAGGACATCAAGTGATGAATGTGAGAAACTAGATTCAGTTGATAATCAAATTGTTCAACTTTCACCACAGGAAACACCACAAGGCTACAAACCTGAGTCGAATCATGGGCCCCGAGCCGTACAAGCTCATAACAGTGAATTGTTAGACCCAAGGCAAGAACCTGTGCTAAGTGAAGGTAAGGTTGAGGTGTGCCATGATTTACCAAAACCGGTAATTACAGAATACCAACCTCGTGTCCCATATCCCGATGCAATAAAGAAAGACCACACAGAGGAAGAATTCGGTGAACTCACACTTCGTGTAGACGACGAAACAATCACTCTTCAAGCTCTTGACTCAGCTAGGACATGAGTAATAAAGGTACGAACATTAATTCTATTGATAATCGAGTAATAAAGGTAGCGATCAAGTTTTTGGAGTCGTTGTCGGGGAATTAAAATATTAAGAAAATTCTATTTTTATTACTTTAGCCCTAATTTTTATTTTTCACAATTTACTTTTATTTTTATTTTTATTTTTGCTTTTTGCTTAATTTTCTTTCTCTCTTTTCTCAGCAGGTAACTCTAGTTTATGACTAGAAGAAACCCGAGAGGACCTTTGGCATACGATAGTGATATTGAAGCGACGCTCGCAGGAATCGTCGGGAAACCAGGCGAGCCCTAAATTACACAGAAAGAGAGGAAGAAGACAGATCCAATCCTACTGAAGGGATGAACGAAAACAACCCACAACCACTCGATGTGGGGGAAAATAATGCTCCACGTACAATGTTTGATTATGCGAAATTGCATTTAATAGGAGCAGAATCGAGTATTGTTAGGCCTGCTATAGCTGCTAACAATTTTGAATTAAAACCTAACACAATACAAATGATTCAACAGTTTGTTCAATTTGATGGTTTGCAAGACGAAGATCCAAACACTCATATAGCTAACTTTTTAGAGTTCTGTGATACCTTCAAAATTAATGGCGTTTTGGATGATGCCATACGTCTTCGGTTATTTCCTTTTTCATTAAGAAATAAAGCTAAACAGTGGTTAAACTCGTTACAACAATGGTCAATCACTACATGGGATCAAATGACCGAAAAGTTTTTAATGAAATATTTTCCACCGGCCAAAACGGCCAAATCACGGAATGATATCTCTTCTTTTGTGTAGATGGATTTAGAGACATTATATGACGCATGGGAGAGATTCAAGGATCTCTTGAGGAGATGCCCACACCATGGCTTACCTTTGTGGCTACAAGTCCAAACCTTTTATAACGGTGTAAACCCCTCAACGAGGCAACTAATTGATTCAGCCGCCAGTGGAACATTGAACAACAAAACACCAGATGCAACATACGAGTTCATCGAAGAGATGTCACTGAATAATTACCAGTGGCAGGCTTCAAGAACCAAACCAACAAAATCAGCGGGAGTTTTAAACGTCGATGCAGTGACCATGCTATCAACGCAGCTAGAGATAATGAACAAAAAGCTTGATAGTTTGTGTTCCTCGCAGGCACATCCAGTCATGCAGTGCGACGCAAGTGGAACCGTGGCGAATTCTTAGTACCCACCCTACCAACCAGAAGCAGAGAGCGACCAGATGAACTATATAGGTAATAATTTCCGATCCAATAATAATCCTTATAGTAACACTTACAATCCAGGTTGGAGGAACCACCCAAATTTTTCGTGGGGAGGTCAAGGAAATCAAGGAAATCAAAGGCAACAACCTCCTAAAAAATTTCCAAAATCAGCCCTATCCACAAGAGAAAAAACCGACCCTCGAGGAGATGATGGCAAAATTCTCAGCAGACACAGAGAAACGTATCCAAGAAATTGAGAGAACAATCAAAAGCAATGAGAGCCGAATCGAGGAAATTACTAAGTCAGTCAAGGAAGACACTAATACAGTCGAACAACTCGCAAAACTAATGTCAGAACGACCGCAAGGACGTCTACCAAGCAACACTGAGATTAACCCTAAAGAGCAAATTCAAGTCATTACAGTTTAGGACAGTAAGGGGTTAGGTGAACCTGATCCAAAGCCAGAAAATAAGGTAGAAGAAGGTAAAACAGAGGTAACACAAGAAAAGCCAAAACCGGTAATCAAAGAGTACCAACCTCGCATACCTTATCCAAAAGACATAAAAAGAGACGATTCATAGGAACAGATCGATAAGTTTCTTAAGCTGTTAAAGAAATTACATATTAACTTACCTCTTCTTGAAGCTCTTTTTTAGATGCCAGACTCGAGGAAATTTTTAAGACAGCTCTTGACCAATAAACGCGAAATAGATGAAGAGCAGCACGTGGAACTAAACGCAACATGCTCGGCAATGTTACAAAATAGACTACCACAGAAGCTAAAAGATCTAGGGAGTTTTACAATTCCATGTTTAATTGGTAGTTTAAGTATTGATAATGCGTTAGCTGATTTAGGAGCAAGCATAAATGTCATGCCTTATTCACTATTTAAACGACTAGATCTAGGGAAGCCCAAACAAACTAGGATGAGTATTCAATTAGCTGGTAAAACTGTTAGAATTCCAAGGGGCATTATTGAAGATGTTCTCGTAAAAATCAATAAATTTGTTTTCCCAGTAGATTTTGTTGTCTTAGACATGGATGAGGATAATTCAATCCCCTTAATTTTACGAAAACCTTTTCTAGCAACTGCCAAGACTAAAATTGATGTTGCCACAGGTGAACTCATACTTCGTGTAGGTGATGAATCAATCAATCTTCAAGCTCTTGACTCGGCTAGGACAACAGTCGATGAAGGTACGAAAGTTACTTCAAAAGATAATCAAATTGTTCAACCTCCATCACAGGAAACATCACAAGGACACAAACCTGAACCAACTCATAGACCCCAAGTCAACAAAGTAGAGTCACACAAGGAACAAAGCCTTAGGGTCAACCAATTAGAAGAGCAGCAAACACACGTCAAAGAAGAACCAGATCCACACGAAGTAAAACCAGAGGAACCACTAGAAGAGCTCGTAGGGACATCCAACCACTTCAAAATAGGAGAACAAGTACTGTTAGACAAAATCGATCCTCACATCACTACAACAGACCTAAGGGCAAAGGAAGAAATTCTTCTTAAGGTACATGATGTCTTCCCACACGAAATAGTCAAGGTAAACAATCCAATATTCGGCAATTTCAAGGTAAATGCTTCTCGACTTCAACTTTGACAAGGAAATAGAAATTTAAGCATAAGGGAAGATATTCAAACCTTTAAACCTGTAACACCCCAAACCCGGTCTACACGCCACGACCGAATCTGGCATGTTACAGAAGAAAACGTTTTGAACTAAATCTAATTACCGATTAAATTTTAGAAGGCAGGTGCATGAAAAGATAAGGGAGAAGGTGAGTCACCAAGACTCAGTGCATAAATCCTTCCCCCGATTAATGCAACATACTTACACAATTCATAACCGACTAATGAAAATAATGCACCCAACCTAGCCATCCATAACTCCTTTTCTACCCCGTGTGGTACCAAACCACTGGTGGTGCCAAACCACTGGTGACCCAAAGTCACGATATCCAATAATAATGTGGTGCCAAACCACTGGTGACCCAAAGTCACGAATAATCCATCTGTAGGGCCAACCCACGTGTGATACCAAATCACTGGCGACGATCCCGTAATATCAAATGTGGGGCCAACCCACTGTGGTGCTAAGCCACTGGGACGAGTCGCTATGAGGTGCCAAACCTCTGGTGTCCCAAAGACACGAAGTAAACTGTGGTACCAAACCACTGGAGGTGCCAAACCTCTGGTGTCCCAAAGACACGGATATCAAGTCCTTCCCCCTCCTCTCATGCAATTATTATGCAAATCATGCCATCATGCTTTATTATGAATCGTATAGAAATATATATCACATTTCATGGTAATAAGTATCATATAGCAAAACATATCGAAACGGACTTACCCGAATCCTTGCTCATACCCTTACGGTATCATAACGAGAATCTCATAGTTTTCGGCTTTTAATCAAGATTAAGTTATTAACAAATACCAAGTTATAAAATGTGTAAGTTACACACCTGTCACTAACGCAAGTTCTAAATCCTGAAGACCAGATCTACCGCAGTAGATCTCCTTGCCCTACATTCGGCCAACAACAACCTTAGTCTCAAAAGCCTTCAGCTTTACATCCACTTAAAGAATAATGAACCAACATAAATCCTTACCACTTGACTTACCAACTTCAATTGCTAGAGAAATAGGGCTTAGATCGATTGCTTCCAAAGTCTCGAAGAGCCTAGAAGAAATCGGTTCCTAAGAATGGTTAGAGCCTTGCTAACAAATGCCCAAAATTTGGCTTTTGTCTTATGTGAGTCGACAAAGAGAAAGAGAAAAATAAGAATGGAGTTTCGGTCAAGAATACTTACCTTCTCAAAATCAATTAAAGAAGAACCCAAAAGAGATTTATCCTTGTTGATATTCGGCCAAGGCAAAACAAAAAGGAAATGAAAATTTCGGCAATATGGTTGAGTGATAAAGGAAATTTCGGCTATGGTTGATTAGAGACAACAATTAGGATTCGGCTAGAGTGGAGAAAAAGAAAAGAAAAGAAAAGTGAAAATAGGAGAGGGAGAATTCGGCAATAGAAGAAAGAAGAAAATGGAGAGAAGAAAATAGAATGAGAGAGGGATGCTTTCGGCTTTGAGCAAAAGTGGAAGAAAGAAAAGAGAGTTGGGAGGAGGAAGATTCGGCCAACCACTAGAGAAGAAGAAAAAGATGAAGGGGAGAGGGTTAGTTTTCAGCTACAAAGAAAATAAAAGGTGAGAAAGGCTCAAATGAAAATTCGGCCAAATGCCTAAGAGAAAATTCGGCAAACAACTATGGTCTTTTCGGCTTTGACACAAAACAAGAAATAATGCCAAAACTAAAATAAAATTTCACCTTATTGCCAAGAACACATTCGGCTAGAGAGAGTGTTTATGGAGAGAAAAGAAAATGATGCTCAAATGCTAAGGAAATTTTTACCAACTAGCTACCAACCTACCAAACCTTCAACAAAATCGGTCACCCCCCTAGGCCATAATGCCGTCCACATACATGGACAATTAACCATTAAAAAGCTTTCAAAAACCTCATCCTTAATCCAAGCCTTATGTCCCTTTATCCTTCCTTAATCAATATGATTCTTATCCCAAAGTTCAAGCTTTCCTAATCTATTATTCAACTTGCCATAAAATTTAAAGTCCAACTTACCAAATGTAAAGCTTGGCCGACACTTAATGTAAGGATGCATAAAAAAATATAGTCTTCAAAATGCACTCCATACTATTAGAACCACTTCCCTCAAGCAACCCTTCATGCGCCATATCCACTATGCCACTAACTCCTCATGTGCTAAATTTAGACACTTAAATTAACTTTAGTGTCAGGATCACCTAATCCACTTCACTAAATTCTCAATACTAAAAAATTATTCTAGCTTCGCTAATAATTCCAAGCCTTCACAAAACTATACTAAGCACACAATAAAATCATACCCGAGCTAACACAAGTAACAAGATGATACTCAAATTTTTAGAATGTCACAATTCTACCCCCTTAAAATAATTTCGTCCTCGAAATTACCTGATCAAAAGAGTTGAGGGTACTGCTGCCTCATCACAGCCTCCGGTTCCCACGTAGCTTTTTCTACGCCATGGTTTCACCATAATACCTTCACTAATGGAACTGACTTCTTGCGCAACACTTTCACGTCTCGATCCAGAATCTGCACTGGTTCCTCTTCCACTGCCACGACATGTGAAGGATCAGAATTATAGCGTCTAAGCATGGAGACATGGAACACATCGTGTATCTGACTCAGCTCTGCTGGCAGCTCGAGCTGATAGGCTACTAATCCCACTCGTCTCAACACCTTATACGGCCCAATAAACCTTGGACTTAACTTGCCTTTTCTCCCAAATCTTTACACCTTCTTCCATGACGAGACCTTCAGAAAGACTTTGTCACCCACGGCAAACTCTATATCTCTCCGCTTGAGATCGACATAAGACTTTTGCCTGTCCGAATCTTCCTTCAAACGAGCTTGAATTAACTTCACCTTATCCTCAGTCTCTGCAACCAACTCTGGTCCTAACATCTGACGCTCACCCAACTCTGTCCAGCATGTAGGTGTGCGACATCTCCTACCATACAACGCCTCGTATGGTGCCATCTTAATGCTTGCCTGATAACAATTGTTGTATGCAAATTCAGCTAATGGCAAAAACTCTTCCCAGCTGCCTCTGAAATCCAAAACACAACCTCTCAACATATCTTCTAAAATCTGTATAACCCTTTCCGACTACCCGTCAGACTGTGGATGAAATGCAGTACTGAAATCCAACCGCGTACCCAAAGCTTGATGTAACGCTCTCCAAAACCTCGACGTAAATCTAGGATCTCTGTCTGAGATGATCGACACTGGTACACCGTGCAACCTCACTATCTCCGCCACATACAACTTAGCTAACTTCTGAAGCGAGTAATCCACCCTTACCGGAATGAAATGAGCTGACTTAGTCAGACGATCCGCAATCACCCAAACTGAATCTTTCTTACTAGGTGTAAGGGCTAATCCACTGACAAAGTCCATAGTGATCCTTTCCCACTTCCACTGTGGAATCTTCACCGGCTGAAGTAACCCAGACAGCAACTGATGTTCAGCCTTGACCTGCTGACACGTCAGACATTTACCCACAAACTCAATTACCTCCCGCTTCAGACCTGGCCACCAAAACTGCTCTCTTAAATCCCGATACATCTTGCTACCTCCAGGATGCATAGCGTATGGGCTGCTATGTGCGTCCCGAAGAATTTTCTGCCTCAACTCAACATCCTTCGGCATACAAGCTCTCCCTTGAAAACACATACTCCATCTCTGGACAAACTATAATCCTCTAAACCACCATTCTGAACCTGCAACCTCCGGTCGTTCAAACCCTCATCCTCTAACTGTTTTTCCTTGATCTGCTCTAACCAAGTCGGCTTGACTTGCAGTTCTGCCAACAGACTTCCATCATCATACAAACTAAGATGGGCAAACATCACTCTTAAATCTGATACAACCTTACGGCTTAACGCGTCTGCCACCACGTTAGCTTTGCCCGGATGATACTCAATCGAACAGTCGTAGTCCTTCAACAACTCAATCCGTCTGCGCTGCCTCAAGTTCAAATCCTTCTGAGTCAAAAGATACTTCAGACTCTTGTGATCCGTGTAGACTATTGACTTCTCTCCATACAAATAGTGTCTCCATATCTTCAAAGCGAAAACTACTGCAGCTAATTCCAAGTCATGCGTCGGATAGTTAACCTCATGTAGTCTCAACTGTCGAGATGCATAAGCCACTACCTTCCCTTCCTACATCAGCACACATCCCAAACCAGTATGTGATGCATCACAATAAACCGCGAATTCCTTGCCTGCCTCAGGCTAAATTAAAACCGGAGCTTCAGTCAGAATCTTCTTCAACTTGTCGAAACTTCCTTGCTACTTCTCAGTCCACACAAATGGAACTCCTTTCCTCAATAACTTAGTCATTGGTGCTGCGATCAAAGAAAATCCCTCTACAAATCTTCGGTAATACCCCGCCAGACCTAGAAAACTCCGAATCTCAGCCACTGACTTAGGCGGCTTCCAATCCAACACTGCCTCAATCTTCCAAAGATCCACTCTAATCCCTTCAGCTGATACTACGTGACCTAAGAAAGTCACCTCCCTAAGCCAGAATCCGCACTTACTAAATTTGGCATATAGCTGCTTTTCCCTTAAAATCTGCAACACTACTCGCAAATGCGCATCATGCTCCTCCTCTGACTTTGAGTATACCAAAATATCGTCTATAAATACCACAACAAACTGATCCAAAAACTGCTGAAATACCCGATTCATCATGTCCATGAATGTTGCCAGCGCGTTAGTCAACCCAAACGGCATTACCAGAAACTCGTAGTGCCCATACCGAGTGCGAAATGCCGTCTTATGGATATTAGCCTCTTTCACCTTTAGCTGATGATACCCAGACCTTAAATCAATCTTGGAGAAAACCGCTGCCCCCTTAAGCTGATCAAACAAGTCATCAATCCTCGGCAAAGGATACCTGTTTTTTATCGTTAGTTTATTCAACTGGCGGTAGTCTATACACATCTGCATCGAACCATCCTTCTTCTTGACAAAAAGTACCGGCGCTCCCCAAGGCGAAACACTTGGTCGAATGAAACCTCGATCCAACAACTCCTGAATCTGAGCCTTTAATTCTACTAATTCCTTCGGTGCCATCCTATACGGAGCGATGACACTGGCACAGTTCCGGGTAACAGATCTATACCAAATTCGACTTCACGATCCGGAGGCAGTCCCGGAAGTTTTTCTAGAAATACGTTAGCATATTCCTTTACCGTTCAGACATTCCCTACAATAGACTCATTAGCCTCCAACGCACACACATGAACCACAAATGCCTCACAGCCCTTCCTGACCAACTTCAGAGCTTTCAACGCAGATACCACGTTGGATAGATAATCTCTTCTATTACCTATCATAACCACATCTTCACCCTCAGCTGTCTTCAAAACCATGCGCTTAGCAGCGCAATCCAAACTTGCCTGGTACTTGACCAACCAGTCCATCCCAAGAATCAGATCAAACTCCCCAAACGGCAGTTCCATCAGATCAACTACAAACACTACCCCTTGGAGTTCTAGGGGCACATCCCTATACAGCTTATTTACTTCTACAGAGTGACCTAGAGGGCTAAGTACTGTCATCTTCTTAGAAGTAGTCTCAGAGTCTAGGTTCATAGTCTCTACTATGCTACTAGCAACATATGAATGTGTCAAACCCACATCTATCCAAGCAGTATATGGTAAACCAAAGATTAAGAACGTACCAGTTATGACGTCCGGTGAGTCACCCTCCTCTCAACGTCTCGCTGCATACACCAAACCAGGCTGTCTTGCCTCAGTGTTGCCTGCACCTCTGCCCGATGCTCCGCGGCCCCGACCAGAACCATTACCTCCTCTACCATTACCACGACCCCTCTGCGGTGGCGGTTCCTCATTTCTATACTGAGCACGACCCTGACCCTTAGACTGATTCCTGGCTAGCTTACGTGGACAGTCCCTCACACGATGATCCAACGAGCCACACTCAAAACATCCTTTTTCACCAGTCCAACATTCGCCCCAATGAGATTTCCCGCACTGATTACACTGTGCTGGTCCCTGATTAGCAGTAACAGACCTCCCAGACTGATTCGGCCTACTCTGCCTAGCCCTTTTCTGAGAATTACCGGCCGACCCAGATGATCCAAAACCTCTCTTATGTTTATTCCTATCGTGATTCTGCCTCACAGATTCCTTTATCCCTTCGGCTATCTTAGCCTTTTCTACTAGCACAGCAAACTCTCGCTTCTGCTGTGGAGCAATCAGCAACCTTAGCTCATCTCTCAAGCCATCCTCGAATCTGACACATCGCTCGTGCTCCGAAGCCACGATACCTCTAGCATACCGACTCAATCTTAAAAACTCTACCTCATACTCTGACACGGACTTAGTCCCCTGAACCAATCTCAGAAATGCCTTCCGCTGCGCATCAATGTACTTAAACCCAACATATTTCTTCTGATACGCTGCCTTAAAATAATCCCAAGTGAGATCCTCCGCTGCAGCACTATCCCGCACCGTAAGCCACCATTGGTATAACTCATCCCGAAGAAGAGACACTATCCCTTTCAGCTTTTCCTCAGTATTCAGATCTAAGTCATTCATGATTCGCTCCGTCGCCTCTAACCAATACTCTGCCGTACTGGGAGCTACACCAGATATACCTCGAAATACCTCAGCTCCATTGGCTCGGAGTCGCTCAGGTACGGATTTTTGAGCTCTCGCGCCTCCACCTACTCCAGCTACCCTCTCAAGAACTCGCAGCATCACCTGAGACACCGCGTCATCCCCCGTTTGATCCTGATGCTCTACTCAAACCGCTGGTGGTGGGGGTACCTCATTTTTGGATCCTTGACCAGACCTCACTGGTTCAGACACAGCCATCCTACCCCGACCGCGTCCATGCGTAAAACTACCCCGACCTCGAGTACTCATGTCTAAAGTCTCGACTTATCTGATTTAAAAGTTTTATGCATTAGTCATTATTCCACTATCTTTAAAGCACAGTCTTATGAAAAGTTTTAATAAGAGGTTTTTTCGCGAATCCATAGAGTATAAATTTTAGTCTCTAAGATAGTCCACTAACACTAGTCATTCAAAGTTTATAACATCCCAAAATCACAACCATAGGCTAGGGGTACTTACCTGGGCGGATTGGTGCCGGAGACTTGGTACCATGCCTTTCAAACCATATAATTTCAAACAAAACATTTAAAAATCATACTTTAAAACATTTTGGGCCTCGGGCCCACAGTCGAGCCTTTGAACTTGGCTCTGATACCACAATTGTAACACCCCAAACCCGGTCTACACGCCACGACTGAATCTGGCATGTTACAGAAGAAAACGTTTTGAACTAAATCTAATTACCGATTAAATTTTAGAAGGCAGGTGCATGATTAGTTTAAAAACCGGTGGTTTACCTTAAAATCCCGTAAATAAATTTTTCATATTTAGTTGTTGATCAATAGGTTAGTAAACATTTATGTCATTTTAAGAAAACCCAAATGATTACTTAGAAAACCGTTTGCATTCGAGTGTAGAAACTTAAATTTGGAAATCATTTAAGTTGTCGAAAACACTTAAGTTGTAATTTTACTATCAAATGATTTATATTACCCGATGGTAAGATTTTGAAAACCATTGCGTTTTTATAGTTTAGAAAACCTTGGGCTCAATTATTAAATCAACCATGATATTTATTTAGCCATGTTTAAAACAAATCCAAAGCATATAAATAATCCAAGAACATAATCTAAAAAAAAGCCTTATTACAAATCCAAATAAAGATGAAAAACGAATTAAAATAAAATATAGTACCCAAACCAAAGTTCATGTAAAACCGAATTTTTATTGCATGCCCACCTCGAGTTCATCCGGCTCCTCATCCGCGACTTACGAATCACCTGAAAAGATAAGGGAGAAGGTGAGTCACCAAGACTCAGTGCATAAATCCTTCCCCCAATTAATGCAACATACTTACACAATTCATAACCGAGTAATGTAAATAATGCACCCAACCTAGCCATCCATAACTCCTTTTCTACCCCGTGTGGTACCAAACCACTGGTGGTGCCAAACCACTGGTGACCCAAAGTCACGATATCTAATAATAATGTGGTGCCAAACCACTGGTGACCCAACGTCACGAATAATCCATCTGTGGGGCCAACCCACGTGTGATACCAAATCACTGGCGACGTAATATCAAATGTGGGGCCAACCCACTGTGGTGCTAAGCCACTGGGACGAGTCGCTATGAGGTGCCAAACCTCTGGTGTCCCAAAGACACGGATATCAAATCCTTCCCCCTCCTCTCATATCACCCATAACAGTGCAATAATTATGCAAATCATGCCATCATGCTTTATTATGAATCATATAGAAATATATATCACATTTCATGGTAATAAGTATCATATAGCAAAACATATCGAAACGGACTTACCCGAATCCTTGCTCATACCCTTAGGTATCATAACGAGAATCTCATAGTTTTCGGCTTTTAATCAGATTAAGTTATTAACAAATACCAAGTTATAAAATGTGTAAGTTACACACCTGTCACTAACGCAACAAGACCCGATCTACCGCATTAGATCTCTTGCCCTACATTCGGCCAACAACAACCTTAGTCTCAAAAGCCTTCGGCTTTACATCCACTTAAAGAATAATGAACCAACATAAATCCTTACCACTTGACTTACCAACTTCAATTGCTAGAGAAATAGGGCATAGATGGATTGCTTCCAAAGTCCCGAAGAGCCTAGAAGAAATCAGTTCCTAAGAATGGTTAGAACCTTGCTAACAAATGCCCAAAATTTGGCTTTTGTCTTATGTGAGTCGACAAAGAGAAAGAGAAAAATAAGAATGGAGTTTCGGTCAAGAATACTTACCCTTCTCAAAATCAATTAAAGAAGAACCCAAAAGAGATTTATCCTTGTTGATATTCGGCCAAGGCAAAACAAAAAGGAAATGAAAATTTCGGCAATATGGTTGAGTGATGAAGGGAATTTCGGCTATGGTTGATTAGAGACAACAATTAGGATTCGGCTAGAGTGGAGAAAAAGAAAAGAAAAGAAAAGTGAAAATAGGAGAGGGAGAATTCGGCAATAGAAAAAAAAATGGAGAGAAGAAAATAGAATGGGAGAAGGATGCTTTCGGCTTTGAGCAAAAGTGGAAGAAAGAAAAGAAAGTTGGGGAGGAGGAAGATTCGGCCAACCACTAGAGAAGAAGAAAAAGATGAAGGGGAGAGGGTTAGTTTTCAGCTACAAAGAAAATAAAAGGTGAGAAAGGCTCAAATGAAAATTCGGCCAAATGCCTAAGAGAAAATTCGGCAAACAACTATGGTCTTTTCGGCTTTGACACAAAACAAGAAATAATGCCAAAACTAAAACAAAATTTCACCTTATTGCCAAGAACACATTCGGCTAGAGAGAGTGTTTTTGGAGAGAAAAGAAAATGATACTCAAATGCTAAGGAAATTTTTACCAACTAGCTACCAACCTACCAAACCTTCAACAAAATCGGTCACCCCCCTAGTCCATAATGCCGTCCACATACATGGACAATTAACCATTAAAAAGCTTCCAAAAACCTCATCCTTAATCCAAGCTTTATGTCCCCTTATCCTTCCTTAATCAATATGATTCTTCTCCCAAAGTTCAAGCTTTCCTAATCTATTATTCAACTTACCATAAAATTTAAAGTCCAACTTACCAAATGTAAAGCTTGGCCGACACTTAATGTAAGGATGCATAAAAAAATATAGTCTTCAAAATGCACTCCATACTATTCGAACCACTTCCCTCAAGCAACCCTTCATGCGCCATATCCACTATGCCACTAACTCCTCATGTGCTAAATTTAGACACTTAAATTAACTTAAGTGTCAGGATCACCTAATCCACTTCACTAAATTCTCAATACTAAAAAAATTATTCTAGCTTCGCTAATAATTCCAAGCCTTCACAAAACTATACTAAGCACACAATAAAATCATACCCGAGCTAACACAAGTAACAAGATGATACTCAAATTTTTAGGATGTTACAAAACCTCCCTAAAATTTTTCAAATACGAGGAAAGTCTAAGCTTAAGACTATAAATGAGCGCTTCTCGGGAGTCAACCCGGGCACTAACCCTATTTCTTTTTAAAGACGTTTTCATTCCCTTTTATTTTTCTTTCTTTTTCTCCTTTTAAACTAACCAAAAGTGCATATTCCCAGGCCACACGGCCTTACACACGGCCATGTCCGTGGCCGTGTGGACCACCAGAACCTCCACACTGACAAAATAGAGGCCGTGCAATTCAACCACCCTCTCAAGTCACGGATCCAACCACCCTTCCCACGGGCACTGACAGAATGGCACGATCGTGCCCTTCAACCGTGTGAAGCTACTGACTTCCACATCACGGGCAGAACACGCCCGTGCCTGAAAACCGTGCAAAGCTACTGACTTATCGAGCATGGGCAAGCCACGCCTGTGCAACCCGACCGTACCAACATACAAACTTCACAATAACGGGCGTGGTGATTTGGAACACGGGCAGAGTATAACAACACACCCCAACACACGGCCGTGCGAGGCAGCCGTGTAAATCGACACACCCTAGGACCATGGCCGTGAGGACATGGCAGACTTGAACCCCTATTTAAAACACCACAACTCTTCCCCTTTCCTCCATCTGGTTTCACCTTTATTTTCACTCTTTTCCCTCTCAAACTTTTCACTTCATAAATCTCTAATACTCTTGAGCCACACAAAATCATGTCGAAGAAGCGGAAGAAACTAAGCATAGTCTCCCCAAAAGGAGAACAGTCAAACATAAGTTCATGCCGGCAGCTTCGACTAATCACCAAGCCAAAGGTCTTTGAGGCCAATTTATTTTCTCTTTCTGTCTATCTTCTCCTTTATTTTCCTTTCCTAAACTTCTCTTCTGCTGCATTTGTTTAATTTTCTTTCAGTTTCGTAGTGTCAGATTCGCCAGGCTACTAGGGAATCACGCCGACCACCACGATAACCACACCACTCTCACCACCGCCACCACCTCCGTATCCCTAGAAGTCACACCCACCTTGCGAACCATCCTTCAATAAGGACTCTTTGGTCCATTCTTCCTTTCTTTTATTTTCGTTTTCCTTCTTAGTCTCCTTCCATTTAGCTTGCTTTTTTTTAAGTTTATATTTAGTTTATTTCTATTATGTCTTGATAACCCCTGGCTAATCCTTCACGAGTTCCCCAATTTCTTCATCTAGCGCAGAGCTTAGGAACCAACACCACCACCATACCGACGCCTTCGCCGTATTTACCACATCCTCCACCAAACCCGCCCAAGAATTCAGGGAGTACCTCTCACCCTCACTTTTGATTTCTATAAAAATAGAGATATTATCTATCTTTGTACATTGAAGACAATGTACATCTTAAGTATAGGGGGTAAAAATGACTAACTTTTTGCATTATTCTCAAATCCCTGAGGGTAAAAGTGGAATAACAGTGCCAAACTTTTTTCATTATTCTCAAATCCCTAATTTAGTCTTGTTTTTATGCAAAGATTTCATATTACTAATTAGGATGAAATTTCTAATGATTTATGATTTTTATTGAAATGTTTTAGAATAAGTCATAGTTAATTGTGCATTGATGATTGAATTTGAAGAATACTAGAGAATTAAGCATGATAAGTCTATTTTTCATGAATTAAAATTTTACTAGGTTGTTGACCTAAATTTGAATACTACTTTGAAATTTGAAATTCACGAAGATGATGTCAAAACACCCATAATTTTTGTGAGATTTTGAGCCTTATAGAGCATATATTCTTTTTCGTGCTCATTCTTTGATTATGAGTGTGTCTACCATGAACTGTTATTCTAGAACTTGCCTCGTTTATGCATGTCAAGACCACACTTTTGACTTGATATTACAGAGATGATAAAGGCACCTAGGTTTTAACCCACTTACACCACTAAATAGCCTACATTCACAACTAACCCCTAGTGAACCCCGTTGATCCTAACAAACCCTTTTTTATTGATTCACCTACTAATATTAACCCAAAGCCTCTTTGTATTCACCCTTTCTTTTGACTACCCCTTAATCGAGATTTGATTTGATCAAGTTACCTCAATATATTATTCTGGCAGTTAAATTTATCTCATCTTACTTAGTTTGTTCTTAAAAAAAATCGAATTGTATTCAGCATTAATAGTATGAAAAGTGAGCTTATACAAATCAAAATTTATTTTTAAAAAGAAAGGCTCGTATTAGTAGGTTCATTATTATTCTTAGTTAATGTAATTAATATTCCAGTTTTCATTAAGGTAGGTACTTGTCAATTCAATCTCGGTTCTAACCTTCTAATTTCGACCTATAACCACACATTTAACCCTAGCCCCATTACAACCCTAACAAAGACATTTTGATCTGTTTATCATCTCATATTACAGTAGTGGAGATTTGATTTTCAGGCAAGCCTATGGGACTAACTTTTCAGGTTTGACTTATGAGCGATCTTTTCCTGAACCTTAAATACTTTAGAGTGATTTGAGTGGATCCTTAGTGAGGACATCAATCCTTGTCAGTTTTGAATTGAAAAGGTAGTTACTTAAATGAGGGGAGACACCTACGTTTTCGAAATACAAACTCAAGACTTATCTCGTTTAAATCTCTAGGACTCTTTGAATTGAATTATCCATGTATAAATTATCTATGAATTATGATGAGGCATTGTTGATAGGAATTGTGAATTATGGAAAGTTCTTTTTAATTGTAAGTTGAGAATTTTGCTTGAGGACAAGCAAAAGCTTAAGTGTGGGGGTATTTGATAAACCGTAATTATAACATATTTTAACCCCACATTTAGCTCACTTTTCAATGATTTGTTCCCTGGTTTATATAAAAAGGTGCTTATAATCCTTTCTTTTCATGTCTTATACCCAGGAAAGCACCCGAGGATGAAAAGAACACAAAACGAGCCCAAAATGGAGTAAATGGGCCTTAGCACGAGAATGACACGGCCTGGACTAAAGTCCACACAGCCGTGCCTCGCCGATCACCTAGAGCACGGCCTCAACCCCGCCTCATACGGTCGTGCCTCAAATTAGAAATCCAAGCACGGTCTAAAGTCGATCCACACGGACGTGTGCCATGGCCGCGCCTCTGTCGCTGGAAAGAGCAATTTCAGTCGGAAAAGGATACTTAAGGAGAAAGAATTGCATTCCCAAAGCTTGTAAATATCCTCTAAGTGCCACCTTTGAAAGGTGTCAAAAGTTAGGCCAAGGAGCCAAGCTGAGAAGGTCAGATTTAGGGAATAACGTGAGGATAGCCAGTTGATCCATCCCAAGAAGCCAGAGTTATACTCAAGACGGCGGAATTCTCCTTCAATTCCTTCAGGCGGTTTTAGGATTTTCTTATGTTTCGTTTTATCTTTCCTCTTGAGATGTTCTTTTTATTCATTATGAACTAAACCCTTCAGATACCTGAAGGGGATGAAACCTAGATGAATCTTGTTATGTGATTTCTGAATTATATGATAATTACTTAGTTTGTTCTTAATTATGTTGCTTAATCCAAATCTGATGTGCTTAGGTGGAGGAGGAATAGACCTTGCCTAAGAGTAGGTCTAACATAATTAAGCGGAGTTGATCGAACGCCTAGAGATAGGGTTACAAGATTTTGCTGGATTAGGGTGAAACTTAATATGGGAGTCCATTGATCGATTTACTGCTATCCTAGGGGGTTATTATAAGCGAACGAGAGTTCCACTAATTAACATAGGGTTAGACGTTATTCGCCTTGAGAGAGGGTTTAATATAGGTTAGGGAGTCCTACAGATCAAGCTAAGTAAAGAAATGATATAATTCAGGGTTAGGTAACAAGGGAAGTCTAGGTGGATTCTTCCAGAGGGTATCGTCGTGATCAAGTGAGTTTTTCTTCAAGTTATTTTCCAAATCGTTCTTTTTGCCTTTGTGTCCTTAGATTAGTCGTCATCAATTTAGTTTAAAAGTAATTTAGTTTAAGGCTAAATAATAAAAAGAAAGTTAGTATTAGTACTTTTAGTTCCTTTGGGTTCGATAATCTGGTCTTGCCTAAGCTATACTACTGTTTGATAGGTACACTTGCCTTTAATCGTTGGCAGAGTTAGTCTCCAGGTTCGATCATTATCTTATAAATTTTAAAGCTCTGATTTCAGTGATGAAGAATCCACTTAGACTTCACTTGTTATCTAACATTGAACCATATGATTTCTTTACTTACCTTGATCCGTAGGACTCCCTAAACTATATTAAACCCTCTCTCGAGGCGAATAACATCTAACCCTAGGTTAATTAGTGGAACTCTCGTTCGCTTATAATAACCCCCTAGAATAGCAGTAAATCGATCTGTGGATTCCCATATTAGGTTTCACCCTAATCCGGCAAAATCTCCTAACCCTATCTCCAGGCGTTCGATCAACTCCGCTTAATTATGCTAGATCTACTCTTAAGCAGGGTCTATTCCTCCTCCACCTAAGCACATCAGATTTGGATTAAGCAACATAATTAAGAACAAACTAAGTAATTATCATATAATTCAAAAATCAAATAACAAGATTCATCTAGGGTTCATCCCCTTCAGGTATCTGAAGGATTTAGTTCATGACAAATAAAGAAAACATCTCAAGAGAAAAGATAAAACAAAACATAAGAAATCCCTAAAACTCCCTGAAGGAATTGAAGGAGAAAACCGCCGTCTTGAGTATAACTTCGACTTCTTGAGATGGATTAACTGGCTATCTTCGAGTGATTCCCTCAACTCTGACCTTCTCGGCTTGGCTCTTTGGCCTAGCTTTTTCGCCTTTTCAAAGGTGGCACTTGGGGGATATATATAGGCTCTTGGAATGCGATTCTTTCTCCCTAAGTATCCTTTTCCGACTGAAATTGCTCTTTCCAGTGACAGAGGCATGGCCATGTCACACACCCGTGTGGCTCGACTTTAAATCGTGTTCAGATTTCTAACTTGAAGCACGGCCGTGTAAATCGGGGTTGAGGCCGTGTTCTAGATGAATGTTAAGACACAGCCGTGTGAACTTTCGGCCAAGCCGTGTGGATTTCGTGATATGGCCCATTTACTTCGTTTTGGGCCCGTTTTACGTTCTTTTCATCCTCAGGTGCTTTCCTGGGTATAAGACATGAAAAGAAAGGATTAAGAGCACATTTTTACATAAATTGAGGGATAAATCATCCAAAAGCATATTAAATGTAGGTCTAAAATATGTTATAATTACGGTTTATCATACAAAAATGCTACATGTCTAACCTCTGTCCGATGCTCGCTGACCCCTACTAGAACTACTACCACCCCTACTAATACCTCAACCTCTAGGTGGTTGTAGGGTTCCCTTCGGAGGCTAAACAATACTCACGATCATAACTGGTGCAGAAGTTGGCACCTGATCAGGTCGGGACAATCTCAAACACGGTGCTCCATCGGCCCACAATGGAGACAGGCTCCAAAATTTCTCCAACACTCACTCGGATGGCATCTCTCACAATCAGTGCAACATGGAATCACATTAGAGGCAATACACACCTCATTCCTAGAAAGTCCGTCGACTCTAGCCCGTTTCTTGGGGAACTGAACAGAACCTAAAGGACCATAATCTTTCTTCATCTTACTCTGAGTTCTCTCTTGATTTTTTCTCTAGCACTCAATGCGCTTGACTTCCTCCACAATTTTGGCCTTATCAACTAAGACCACAAACACTCACTCTCTCTGAGGAGCTATCAGAACACGTAGATCATATCGCGGTCCATCTTCAAACCATACGCACTTGTCCTCTTCAGTAGCAACCAATGCTCGTGCATACCTACTCAACCTCAAAAACTTGGCCTTGAATTCAGCTACGGGCCTCTCCCCCTAAACCAGATTCATAAACTCTCATATGCGAGCCTTAATGTAACTAGCCTCGATGTACTTACCTTGAAGGACGCTCTTAAAGTAACCCCACATAATCAATTAGGGCTGAGTACCCTGTTCGACTGTCAACTACCAATGAAGCCTCGTCTCAGAGGAGTGATACTGCACCTCTCAATTTTTGTGCAAGTGAACAATCAATGTCATCCACGATGTGCTCGGTAGCTTCGAGCCAGTACTCAACCACCATAGGAGCAACTCCAGTAATGCCCCTGAACAACTTGGTGCCGTTCGATTGGATTCGTTCAGTAACCGACCCACAAACTCCAGGCATAGTATGGGTCCCAACGACCCTCTCCATAACTCACAGCATTGCCTTAGATATGGGGTCATCCTTAATTGCCACAGTTTGAGACCTTGTCTTAGCGGTAGGAGTACCAACGGTCTCGCTGGCCTCCAAAACTGGTATACTACCTATAGAGGATGCCTCTGTCGCCCACGCCACCCTCATCCATAACTTCTTCGTGAACTCATACTTTTCAGTGTCTACAATGTCAGAACGCACAGATCAATTCTATATTCACATAACAATTTATTTCAAATTGCAGAATTAATCAACAGAATCAGTTATCACTATATAAGATACACACAACACATTAGAAGGAATACTTACAGACGGTGTCAGAGACTCGATCATTCACTAGGCTTAGTTATTTAGCTCATGCCATAAAATACTTTATTTTAAACATATTGTATTAAATAGAGACCCAATTCCACAGTCCGAGTGTTGATTTACTTGGTTTTGATACCACTAAATGTAACACCCTAAACCTGACCTAGAAAAGAAGGCTAAGCTTAGAATGTCACGTTATCTAACCAGAATATAGTTGTAATTAAAATGAGTCTTACATCATTGTTAAGGTATAAAAGTATCCAATATTTGAAACATAGTTAAATCCTAGAAGTTTAAAAATACTAAGTTGAACTATATGTTCACACACATATTTAATTACGATAGATGACTGAGTCCCACGTCAGTCGGGTGCTTAATCCTGAGAGTTCCTTAAAATTCATTCAAGGAGTAAGTGTGTTGCATCGTAGAACTTAACATAAATAAACTAGCCTATGTGTAAGAACTCAGATATCATTGATTATTCAGATAACAATTCATTTTCCTTAGTCAGATCTACAACCTCAAATGGATCCATACACCCTGTACTGATATGTAACAGATGAGTACAGATACATGTATAACACAGATACGATTAGGTTTACATGTCATACAGTACAGATTCAGATGCAATTTCCTATTCCATCCGCTACACACCATCTCCACCCACCCTACAGACCAATAGGTATATAATACTCGTCTATCTCTACACACCTCATAGTGTCGATGTGACACGTCATAGTGTTTACAGTCTTACTCCAAATCAGACAATATTGTTGGTGGTTTGACCATTAGTTCATTACAGAATACTTCATTCAATTCAGAACTCTTGTCCTATGCAAATGCAGAACAGATAAAATATATCAATGTATAATTCAGATGCTGACACAATCACACATTCCATTATAATAGAGTATAAGTGAAACCAGTTTATAGTCACAATAAAGTAGATCATACAGTTCAAGATAATGATACTCATCTTATAAGTAATCTACACTCACCCCGAACAATAATTACGGCATTATTGAATATGGTGATTTGGGCTCACACGCCCAAACGGTGGCCTGTCTCACTCTACACGGCCTGGCACACGGCCGTGTGGTCACCCGTGTGCCCTATTTAACAAATCAATGAATCACACGACTTGGGCACATGCCCATGTACTAGCTCGTGTACTACACACGGCTCGACACACGCTCGTGTCCCCTGTCCATGTGACTCTAAATTTGAATTTAAGGAGTTACACGGCCTGGACACATGCTCATGAGGCTTGCCCGTGTGACTCCAATCCTAACTCAGTGAGTCACACGGCATGGATGCGCGCTCATGTGGCTTGTCCGTGTGACTCTAAATCTTAACTCAGGGAGTTACACAGCCTAGACAGATGCCCGTGTATCTGGCCCATGTAACCCCTGCACCTTACTTCTCACACACGATCGAATACACACCTGTGTGACGTACCCTTGTGACCCCAAATTCAAATTCAGGGAGTTACACGGCTCACCACGTAGGCTCTCACATTGCCGTGTGACCCACACAACCTGCACACAAGCCCATGTGGCAACCCATGTACCATCGACAGCCCCGTTTTTAACAGAGGAAAACACAAAAAAAGGTATAGGTTTCGATACCCACCTATTACCCAACATTGTAGAAGCATTCAATTGCAATTCCAAACCTAAAATATGTTCTAAACACTCACTTCAAAATTACATTCGCAAAACACACAAGCATTGACGATTAAATTTCGTCGAAACCTTCGACTCTCTATACAAAACGAGCGAAAGTCTACTTATCATGGAATCCCAGTGCACACTCAATTCCTAAGTAAAATGAGAGGTGTCAGACATCTCTTGAGTCTCCTCTAGCACACCAGAGCACAATGCACAACAAGATTAACAATCTTCAAGATTTTGGAACAATCCCAAATCACACAGTAATGCAGTACAACAAAGACTAACAATTCAACTTACCTTAAAGCATACCAGAACAAGCAAGACACAATCCGATGTAGCAATTGTACAAGATGGATAGAACCAAAAAGAAAATTTACTAAGAACGTAATCATAAAAAGAAAAACAAGTCTTTGGAAAAGAATAAGAAATAAAAAAAAAAAGGAAAGGAAAAACTTCTAAGTTAACAGTAAAAGGAATGAGCATTTAAATTCTAGTTTTTTTGTAGAAGAGTGCGAAAATATAATCCTTGTTGCATACACCGTGACTTGATCACGAAATCAAAGAATAGGCAGATGCTTAACCAATGAACTAGCAAGCTCATTCTTATCACAAAAAGTCACCGAATTAAATTTAAACAAAGAATTCTAAACTAAGGGTTCAAGTAAGGAACTTAACAAAACTCCAAAATTTAAGCGACTCGAACCTCAGATCTCAAGTGAGCATATAGAACACACAACCACAAAAGCAAGCACAGGTTCAACGACACGACTTAGAAATAAAACTCAAATTTTGGGACGTTACAACAGCACATTAAACATGGATCAATAATCTAAAAATATCAAACCAAGAATTAAGAACACATAATTGAGAACAATATCCAAGTATTTATTATGTAAAATAAAAATCAAACAATAGAATCCATCATAAGGTTTATCTCCCCTAGATATTTAGAAAAATAGTTCATGTTTGAAAGTAAAAACAAAAGAAAAAAATAAACTTATTATAATCTCCTAAGAAATCAACTGGGAATCTTCAATCTCGACGGAAATCTGCTTCAGAATCAGCTTCAATGGTGTTTTTCGAGTTGTTTTCTTGACTATTCTATGACAACCCTCTCCTATCTTCTTATTTTTGTCATATATATGTCTTAAAATTACCAAAAAAAAAAACCTAAAAATTGTGTTTTCTCGCAGTTTAGGGTCCAAATTCGTGAAATTGACACGACCTGTCACATGGCAGTGTGGCAGCCTGTGTGGCTCACTCGGCCGTATGGAAGGGAATAACCCGTGTGGCTCCTGTATCTTGCTTCGATTTTTCAGATTTTGCTCCTTTTTTACTCCTTTTGCTCCTAAATGCTCTCCTAAGAATAAAAACATGAATTTAAAGGATTATGAACATAAAATTCAACATTAACATTGAATAATCAAGAAAAATGCATTAAGAATGAGACTAAAACATGTTACTTTTAGCACCTATCATCTTCCCACGAGTCTTTATCTATATATGTATATTTGTCTCATTTGTGTATAAATGATATAATAAAAGCCCAACCCATATTTTATTTATGAGATAAATCTCAAAACTACACATGAACTTTGATCTAAAATGCAATATTATACATGCACTTTGGTTTGTGCAATTTTATACATAAAAATTTGATTTGATTCAACTTTTCACAAATTAGCGACAGAATTATTGATATAATGTCATTTTAAGTTTACATGTTGCATATGTAAATAATTATATTTATCTAACATAAAAATAAATTGGTGTACTTATTTCTTTAAATTTTTAAAATAAAATCAAAATCAAAGTTTCATGTATACATTTAAATCGCAACCAAAATTTAATATGTTAAATTGCACCGAATCAAAGTTTAAATATGAAATTATACATTGAATCAAAGTTTACTTCTAATTTTAACATTTATCGCCTTATTTATTTATACCATACGAAGGTGGAGTAATGGCAAATTGCCACTGCATATTTTCAAATATGTGTGGTATTTGTTCTCCTCAATGTTTTAAAAATCAAATCGATAATTAAATCGATCAAATCATCAATTTTTAATTCAATCGGTTTACCTAGTTTAACTAAATAAATCATTAAAAATTCATAAATATAAAATAAAAATAAAAAGAGAATCAATTCAATCGATTTATGACTCGATTTAATTGGTGGTCTATACCGATTCACGGGTCAATCGGTCTAATCCCTCTAATTGAACCGATATTGTTAGATTTGTAAAATAAATCTAAAATAAAACTTAATAAACTAGGATCTATCATGTCAAATCATCAAGTATAAATGAAGAATAAAACTAGATGCGGAAGCGTACCTGAATCCATGAATTCCTTGTAGTTTTACCGGATTTTGGGGATTTGATCTTCCAAATTAGCACACAAGAAATTTAGAGAATATTTGCTCTCTCTCTTTCCTAATGATGGGATATTAGAAAAGATATCTTGTGTATAATTTGGAGACCATAACCCTAATATTTATAACCTTGGCATATTAGTTTTAATCAAATTGTAATTAGCCCATCATTAATTAGAATTTGATTAGAAGAGTATCTACACATATTTAACCCATACTTTATTTAATAATTAAAGCCAAATAAAATTTTAACCAAATTAGATCACTTTTAATTTGGGCTAACCTATCATGATAGTAAATAATAACATGTAATTATCCTTATTATATATGTGATGTCCAAATTTTCCAACAATCTCCCACTTGGACCACATATATATACTAATTACTTTATAATTACATGTCATTATATAACCCTATGAGCTCAAAATTTTACTATCATATCCAAAAGGTATTTCGAACAATCTCGTCCATTAATTATGTTAACATAAAATGAATGCGACTTGCATTACATATATCGTAACTAAATCCATCCATGATCACGTATATTAACACAACCAAATGACATAGATCAAGTATGGATGTGTAGCATGGAAATTACATGCAATATGATCTAAACATGTCTATTTCCAAATGGTCCTCCTTAGTGAGATCAAACCTTACCAAAACCAGAGTGTGAATAAACCAAATAAACTTTATTTCTGCAGAAAATAAACTTAATATCTTTAAACTGAAATAACTGAAAATGTGTCTATAACAAAAAAGCATTTAAAAATACAAACTCCCACTAAAACGAAATATCTTTTAAATGAAATTACACCCATATGAGCAGTGTGCTCTTATAAAACCTTAGGTGTAGTTCCTTAGTAAACGGATCCGTAATCATGGAGTTTGTCCTAATATGCTTTATAAGCACCTAACCACTCTGAACTTTTACTTTAACAACGAGGAACTTAAAGTCTATGTGTTTTTACTTTGATGTGTTCCTGTTGCTATTAGAATAAAAGACTGAAATTTGTTTTCACAATTTGCACCTTAGTGGAAAAATCTTATATCCATATTCCATCAAAATCAGAGTCTATATACCTGATGATCTCTAACTGATTAGATATGTGAGCATGTAATCTTTTGTTCTCTGAAATTACCTTATAACCCTCTTGGATGCTATCCAATTGTCCAAATCAGGGTTGCTTAAAATATCTGCCTAACATCCCAATAGTGTACACAATATTCCAATGTATACAAACCTGAATGTACATTAGACTTTCCACTGCTAAAATGTAAAAAATCTAATGCATTTTTGTAATTTCAAAATCATTCTTAAGGTATTGATTAAGGCTATACTTATTATTAACAAGCAGTATGTCATTAACATATAAAACCAGAAATATATGCTTACTCCCATTAAATTTGTGATACACACAATCATCAACAATATTCATCTTAAAACCAAACGAAACAATTATTTGATGAAACTTATGGTGCCATTGATGGGAAGCTTGTTTGAGTCCGTAGATGGATTTTGTCAATTTGCAAACCATATTCTTTGAGTCTTCCGTCTCAAAATTTTCTGGTATAAATTGTTTTTTCAATGTCACCATTAAGAAACGCAGTCTTAACATCCATCTAATGTAACTCAAGATCAAAATGAGAAACAAGCGCCATGATTATCCTAAAGGAGTCTTTGATGAAACTGGAGAGAAAGTCTCTGTAAAATCAACACATTCTTTCTGAGTATATCCTTTAGTTACAAGACGTGCCTTATACCTCTCCACATTACCTTTTGCATCCCTCTTGGTTTTAAATATCCATTTACAACCAATTGGTTTTGCACCTTCAGGTAATGGGACATGTTCCCAAACTTTATTGTCTCGAATAAACTTATACTCATCTTTCATGGCATCAATCCACTTTTGAGAATTACAACTTTTCATGGCCTGATGAAAGTTGATTAGATCATCTTCCATCATTCCAATATCATCCTCATGTTCTTGGAGAAATACAACATAATTATCTGGAATAGCATTTCTCCTTTCTCTTGTGCACCTTCTTAATGGAACTTGTTCCTGAGATTGTTGAGTTTGTTCTTCTGGAACAATTATCTCATTTTGAATGGGGAGTTGTTCAACATTATCTTGAAGAGGTTCTGGATTCACTTCTTGATCAATGATAGGTATAAGAACCTGAACATTGTCAAAAGTGATAGTAGGAACTGAGTTAGAATCCAATTTCTCCTCAAAAGCAATGTCTCTAACCTTATTTCTCCCCCCAAACTCAACATCCTCAAAAAATGTTGCAGTTCTCGTCTCAAAAATATTCCTTATTATGGGATCATAAAACTCATAGCCCTTAGATCGCTCAGAATTTCCTTAACCCTTAACTTTATAGACACCAAATAAGTCAGAAGTGATGTCATTTCAACCTTATCGTTTTTAGCAAAATGTTTCTTAATTTTGTCAAGGAAACCTTGGCGCCTTAAAGGCTTCTGGAATGTTATGCCTCATGATCATTAGACTTTTACAATTT
Source organism: Gossypium australe (assembly GCA_005393395.2). Classification (NCBI taxonomy): domain Eukaryota; kingdom Viridiplantae; phylum Streptophyta; class Magnoliopsida; order Malvales; family Malvaceae; genus Gossypium; species Gossypium australe. The sequence continues at coordinate 13,076,353 of CM016619.1, forward strand.
GAACGATCCCACCTCTCAAAGTCCCTTTTAATATAGGGGGTGATTTCCGCAGTGAGAGGTGCAAGTAGTTCTTCCCTTAGTGCAAGGTCTATGTTCATACAACCAAGCACTATAAGTAAGTGTCTTTTCCATTCATTTAGTCCCATTAAGCATGGGTATAGAATTTATATTAGCAGATATTGTGGCAGTAGAATATGAATTAGCTGAACATAGAACAAAAAATAAATAAAAATAAGCTCACATTAATATTCATAAGTAAACAATAAATTCAGGATAATGGCTAATCTCATCTCAAGATACCAAACACAACATTAATATCAAGTCCTTGGACAGTACTATTAACAGTAAGCGGTACTCTTGTTGTAGCAATCAAACATTGACAATAAATTATGTCAAACAATTAATTAATCTTTGGACTAACTTATTGCTCACATAAAATACCTTATAATTGTCACACATTTATCACCACAGATGTCGTTGAAATTCTGCCAAATATTAACTTACCTTTGGGTCAATTAATAAACGCATGAATCACAAAAACATATAATCATCTTGATATTTCAAATAAACTAGTCTACACAAAAGATGTCACTTTGGCGGCATTTTGTTTCAACTAATCTATTTAAAATATTAGACATTCTTAATTAAAAGTCAAAATATGAATTTATTTGTTTCAAAATATCTCTTTTAATTTCATCTTTCAATCAAATTAAAAGATAATAGTATATATATGTATACATATTTATCCTAAAACAAAATACAATGATGTTGGCAAATATAATAATAGATGAATAAATCATAAACCATAAATAACCTCACATAAGACTTCAAATTTAAACCAAAATAATTTGAATAAAGGTAAACCTCATCTCAAGATATCAGACACTCCATTAATATTTTATCTTTGGACAAAATATTAACTTGTAAGTGATATATTGATGTAATAATCAAACATTGACAATAAGAACATGTCGAACCATAAATTTTCTTTTGGGCCAATTTATTGCTCACATGTAAAACCGAATAATTGTCACATGTTTATTACCATAATTGCACATGTAATATTATTAACCTTCATTTGGGCCAATCAATATTAACATAACTTAAGTTACATGCACACAACCTTTTATATTTTAAAACAAAATAATTTATACAAAAGAAAAAAAAATCACTTTGGTGACTTGTTGCTTCAATTAAGTTGTTTTAAAATATATATATAAACATACCAATATTCAAATTTAAAAATTTCCCCAATAGTCAAATGTCAAAACTTTTTTTTTTTTGCTTTATAAACTCTAAAATAACCCAAAATAAGATTGTCTTAATAATGCAATAAAAAAACGAAACCTTAATTTTTAACCTTTTTTTTTGTTCCAAAACCATATATATCAAAACTAAACAGAAATAATGTAGTGGTTCAAAGCCAAATAATTAACAAGCACATGTATTCATAATTTTGGCATGGATAAAAACACCAAAGCAATTCACGCATATACATGTATTCATAATCAAATAGAAAAACTTACCCTGAATTTACCAAAGTTATTTATGATTAAACAGATATTCACATGAATACTTGAAAATATTTTTAAGCCAATACATCTCAAAAACCAAAATCATAATAGTTGGCATATCTCACAATTCATACAATAAATCATCATAATTTAACCAAATATTTGGAACCATAAGATGCCAAAATCTTAAAACCAAATTATTTAAACATATAATATGATTAACATCAATTTGCATCAAAATCTAATTTCATTATATTTTAACCATAAAAATATAACCTTGATCGACTTGCCTTAGATATCCCAGGTAAATCCAAATTCAAAATATATGCTTAAACTGAATAGTATGAGAAGAATAAGCATATAAACTCAATAATAAATAATATATTCTATCAACTATATATTGAATTCAAGAATTAATGACTATAAAAATTGAATTCAATTGTACAGTTGTTGAACCGGATTTGAATTAAAAAACGATTATAATGAAACCTTAAAATTGAATCGATAAAAAGAAAATTAAAACTAACAAATATTACCATCAATCTTAAAGGTTCAACATATATAATGAATTCATTGATAAACAATCGGTATATAAAAGACACTTTACCTGAAGCAATTTCTTTTACCAACCATATATCATCATGTAAAATCCTGAACATAATTACTAAAGTGTCTCCAAAACTATATATATATATATATATATATATATATATATAAATAAAACCGTAAAACTGTAAAACAAGCGATTAGCGATTAACAATCCATCTATTGCTATAATCAAATATATCATAAAAAGTTTCTAATGAACCCAAACCTACACAGCTTTTTAAATATTTATTAAAACTGTATAAACAACATAAAATCCTCAATTTTTTTTTAAATTCTCAATTAAAACTGTAAATCTTTAGTTATACGAAAATTAAAACTTTAAAACTTTATTTAAAACTTTAAAATTTTATTTAAAGAATCAAAACCCAAAAATTTATCAAGAATATCAAAGATTCAATATAATATTTAATTAAAATATCAAATCCATAAAATTAAAAAAGAAAAATGAATCAATCCAAAAATAATAAAGAATCAATTCATTCTCAATGATTCAACATAACAAAGCTCGGATGCCACTTGTTAGATTTGTAAAATAAATCTAAAATAAAACTTAATAAACTAAGATCTATCATGTCAAATTATCAAGTATAAATGAAGAATAAAACTAGATGCGGAAGCGTACCTGAATCCATGAATTCCTTGTAGTTTTACCGAATTTTGGGGATTTGATCTTCCAAATTAGCACACAAGAAATTTAGAGAACATTTGCTCTCTCTCTTTCCTAATGATGGGATATTAGAAAAGATATCTTGTGTATAATTTGGAGACCATAACCCTAATATTTATAACCTTGGCATATTAGTTCTAATCAAATTGTAATTAGCCCATCATTAATTAGAATTTGATTAGAAGAGTATCTACACATATTTAACCCATACTTTATTTAATAAAAAGCCCAATAAAATTTTAACCAAATTAGATCACTTTTAATTTGGGCTAACCTATCATGATAGTAAATAATAACATGTAATTATCCTTATTATATATGTGATGTCCAAATTTTCTAACAGATATCCCAATCAATTTTTAGTCCAATTAACCGATCCGATTCGATTCAAACAATTAATTTCATCTCCACCTCCAAGGGATTGATTTCTTTCGATAGCTCTACCTTTCGTCTTATTCTTTTTTGTTCAATGACAACCCTACTTCCATTTCATACAAAAAGATAGCCCACACTTGGTCTTAAGCTGAACGGTCCAAATATGTTTGACTGTTTGTAACCTGCAAGGCTCCATCTGATATAGCTGCACAACTTCGAAGCCGAAGAGGAAATCTGGGCCTGTACTGTTTTCGGCTACAATGTAAAGCATGTAGTTTATTGGCAGCGTATCCAATGTAACGTAAATTTTCCTTGTGTTTCTTATGTAATATACAGTTTCGAGTTTTCGACTATAACATGCGATAAAAGATCTTTTCCAATGCTGTATAAAGTTATATTTCTATTTGAAACCAGTGAACTAATTTTTTTAAGGATGATAACACTTTTTGTGTGTCTTTTATTGAAGGGAACCTTGAAATGTCAATAAGTGTTTTTTAAACTTCGGGAGCAGTAATGTTAATACTAAAGATGATTTTTTTTTTTACTTTTATAGAACAATCATCATATGCTTATTTGACATAAATTCAAATTGTATAACTCTCATCTTCCACTCCAATATTTTTTTTGGATAATAATTTACTGAACTTTCATTAAAATAGGCCAATTCAGAGTCCAAAACATAAAGAAAAAAACAAACATCAGTAGTACTTGAAGCAAACTAATGGAAATAACCCCTAAGCCAAACTAAAGCAACATAAATAAACTTAAGACTAAACACTCCAAACAAATCGGCCTATTCTCCACTAAGTTCAGCAGCAGAACGACGGGGGAGCTATTTGGGAATTGCATCCCAGCTGTTAAACACATAAACCCCATCTAGGAAATCCCAATCGGTGCCAGAGACGTTATCAGGAACTCATTTATTCGTTCCCATCATTTCCAATGAGCCACTTTTCCTTTCTCGAAATCTCTTTAGATTTTTTCAGCAGAGAAACCTCCAAAACATCCATCATCCTCTTCTCTCAACCTTTCATCTTCTTCCTTTATCCGCTTCATCATCTTTGTTCTTGCACAGTTTCCATTCGCCTGCGGTCTACCATCATCGCCGATTCAACTCCAGTCGGAACCCTATTCAACAGATAAATATTTTCCCTATTTTTAAAACCCTCATAAGCGATTCTATGCGCAACCTCGTTTGCTTCTCTGTGTAAAAATCGAAAAACACAGTGTCTGTAACGTAGGGTCATTTCCTTTGAGTCTTTGATATATGCCGCGATTTCTGACCTATCTTACCTATTTCCTTGCAGTTTTTTAATCATCGTTCTTGCATCTCCTTCAATTTCCACATCCCGTAGATCAAGTTGGAGTCCCAGAAAAATGACTTGGTAGCATGCTAGTGCCTCAGCAGCAAACGCAGTCGGTATGTTTTTATTAAAAGTAGTCATTAAACACAGTACCTCTGCTCTTTCGTTTCTGACTACTAACCCAGAACACGATTCCCTTCTTTGTCTGTTAAAAGCCGCATCAAAGTTAATCCTCCAAAACGTCCTTTCAGGAGCTTCCCACCTATTCATGTATGCACATCTATCAAGTAATGGCTGCTTAACCCCGTCCAGTTCCTTTAAATAGTTTGATACAAACTCTGCAATTTGTGTTCCTGTTTTTGTTTCATTTTCGTGAATGAGTTTGTTCCTGAATGACCAAATCCCCCATAAGGCACATACAAACTTTCTGCACTGGTTCATCGAATTATTTTCAAAAAAATTTCCTACCCATTCATTATACCCCATACTTTCATCTGGAGCAGGTTCAGCAATGTCTAATTTTTCCCATGTTTCCTTTGTAACAGGACAGTCTCTAAAGAGATGCTCCCTCGTTTTCACTTCCATATTGTACCTTCGACAATTAACAGCTCCCATAAGTCTTCTGTAGTATAAATCACTGTAGTTAGGCAAATAGTTACAGAAGCTTCGCCAAGTTGTAATTGATCACTGAAATCAGAGCTTTAAAACTTATAAAACGAATGATCAAACCTGGAAACTAACTCTGACAACGATTAAAGGCAAGTGTACCTATCAAACAGTAGTATAGCTTAGGCAAGACCAGATTGTCGAACCCAAAGGAACTAAAAGTACGAATACTAACTTTCTTTTTATTATTTAGCCTTAAAAAATAATGAAGTTGTTGCTTTAATCTAAATTAGCGATTACTAAACTAAAGACACAAGACAAAAAGAACGAATTGGGAAATAACTTGAAGGAAAACTCAGTTGATCACGACGATACCCTCAGGAAGAATCCACCTAGACTTCTCTTGTTACCTATCACTGAATCATATGATTTATCTACTTAGCCTGATCCGTAGGACTCCCTAACCTATATTAAACCCTCTCTCGAGGCGAATAACGTCTAACCCTACTGGAACTCTCGTTCGCTTATAATAACCCCCTAGAATAGTAGTAAATCGATCAATGGATTCCCATATTAGGTTTCACCCTAATCCGGAAAAATCTCGTAACCCTATCTCTAGGCGTTCGATCAACTCCGCTTAATTATGCTAGACCTACTCTTAGGTAGGGTCTATTCTTTCTCCACCTAAGCACATCAGATTTGGATTAAGCAACATAATTAAGAACAAACTAAGTAATTATCATATAATTCAGAAATCAAATAACAAGATTCATCTAGGTTTCATCCCCTTCAGGTATCTGAAGTGTTTAGTTCATGACAAATAAAGAAAACATCTCAAGAGATAAGATAAAACAAAACATAAGAAATCCCTAAAACTCCCTGAAGGAATTGAAGGAGAAATCCGCCATTTTGAGTATAACTCCGACTTCTTGGGATGGATCAACTGGCTATCTTCGAGTGATTCCTTCAACTTTGACCTTTCCGGCTTGGCTTCTAGGCCTAGCTCGATGCCCCTTCAAAGGTGGCACTTGGGGGATATATATAGGCTCTTGGAATGCGATTCTTTCTCCCTAAGTATCCTTTTCCGACTGAAATTACTCTTTCCAGCGACAGAGGCACAGCCATGTCACACGCCCGTGTGGCTCGACTTCAAGCGATGTTCGAATTTCTAACTTGAAGCACGGCCGTGTAAATCAGGGTTGAGGCCGTGTTCTAGATGGATGTTAAGGCACGGCCGTGTGGACTTTGGACCAGGCCGTGTGGATTCGTGATATGGCCTATTTACTCCGTTTTGGGCCCATTTTACGTTATTTTCATCCTCGGGTGCTTTCCTGGGTATAAGACATGAAAAGAAAGGATTAAGAGCACCTTTTTACATAAATTGAGGGATAGATCATCCAAAAGCATATTAAATGTGGGTCTAAAATATGTTATAATTACGGTTTATCAAATACCCCCACACTTAAGCTTTTGCTTATCCTTAAGCAAAATTCTCAACTTACAATTAAAACGAACTTTCCATAATTCACAGTTCCTATCAACAATGCCTCGTCATAATTCATAGACAATTTATACATGGATAATTCAATTCAAAGAGTCCTAAAGATTCAAACAATGAAAAGTCATTCATTTGTGATTGAAAACGTAGGTGTTTCCCCTTATCTGAAATATTACCTTTGATTCGAAATTGACAAGAGTTAACATCCTCACTATAAATTCACTCAAATCACTCAAAGTGTTTAAGGGTTAGGAAAAGAAACACTCATATGTCGAATCTGAAAAGTTAATCCCATAGGCTTGCCTGAAAATCAAATCTCCACCACTGTAAAATGAGATGATAAACAGATCAAAAGGTCTTTGTTAGGGTTGTAACGGGGCTAGGGTTAAGGTGTGGATAAAGGCTAAAATTAGGAGGTTAGAATCGAGATTGAATTGACAAGTACCTATTTAATGAATACTGAAATAATATTTACATCAACTGATAATGATAATCCTAATAATACGAGCTTTTTTCGGAAAATAAACTTTAACTGTATAAGCTCACCACTAGTACTGGATATACTTTGAAATTTTTTTTTAATAACAAACTAATAATAATAATGGATGAATTCAACTCATGCTCTGATTTAATTTGGTAATTAATCAAATCATATCTCGATTAAAGGGTAGTTAAAAAGGAATGGTGATAACAAATACAAAGGGGTTTTTGGGTTATTAATGGGTAAGTCAATAAAAAGGGTTGTTAGGATCAACGGGGTTCACTAGGGGTTAATTTATGAAAGTAGGCTTTTTAGTGGAGTAAGTGGGTTAGAACTTAGGTGCCTTTATCACCTCTATATATCAAGTCATATATGTGGTCTCAACATGTATAAACGAGGCAAGTTCTAGAATAACAGTTCAAAGTTGACACACTCATAATCAATAAGTGAGCACGAAAAAGAATATATGCTCTATAAGGCTCAAAATCTCCCAAAATTTATGGGTTTTTTAACATCAATCTCATAAATTTCAAATTTCAAAGCAATATTCAAATTTAGGTTAATCAACCTAGCAAAAATTCTTATTCTGAAAATTAGACTTATCATGCTTAATTCTCTAGTATCTTTAAAATTTAAGCATCAATGCATAATTGTCAATGACTTAATCTAAAACATGTCAATAAGAATCATAAATCATCAAAAATTTCATCCTAATTAGTAATATGAAAAATTTACTTAAAAACAAGACTAAATTCAGGGATTTGAGAATAATGAAAAAAGTTTGGCCGGTTTTGAGAATAATGCAGAAAGTTAGGCCCTTCTTTTAAATAAATATTCACCCTCCCCCCCACACTTAAGATGTACATTGCCCTCAATGTACAAAGATAGTTATAACATTTGTGGGATAAATCAAAAGAGAAGGGGAAAGAATACTCCCTGAATTTTAGATGGTGTCCTCGAAGAGGTCGGTCTTAATGACGAACCTGTGCTAGATGAAGAAATTGGGGAGCTCGTGGAGGATTAGCCAGGGTTTATTTAGACACTTTTAAAATAACATAAATATATAATTAAAAACAAGAAAGAAAAATGAAAGGAGACTAAGAAGGAAAATAAAAATAAAAGGAAAGGTGGATGGACTGGAGAGTCCTTATTGATGGATGGTTCGCGAGGTGGGTGTGACTTCTAGGGCTGCGGAGGTGCTGGTAGTGGCGGAAGTGGTGTGGTTATCGTGGTGGTTGGCATAATTCCCTAGCAGCCTGGCGAACCTGACACTAAGAAACTAAAATAAGTTAAACTAAACTAAGCATAAGATTGTCAAAGAGAAGGAAACTGAAGCAAAAGAGAAAAGAAAAATAAAAACTAATTGTTCTCAAAGACCCTTGGCTTGGTGTTGAGACGAAGCTGCCGGCATGAACTTGTGTGTAAGGTTTCCTTTGAGGAGACTGTGGTTGGCCTTCTTTCGTTTCTTCGGCATGGTTTCTTGTGTGGCTCAAGGGGTTGAGAGACTTGTTAGATAGAGAAATCTGAGAGGAAGAGGAAGAGGAGGGGTGAGGAGTGAAGGAGAAGAATGGGGAGAGGGTGGGGTGGTGTTTAAATAGGGCCCCCAAATCTGGTACGTGCCCACGCCCGTGTACCAAGGGTGTGTCGAATTACACGGCTGTCTCGTACGATCGTGTGTCATGTCGTGTTGATTCGCCATGTTCGTGTGCAGCCAGCCACGCCCGTGTTTCAGAAGTCAGTAGGTAGGCACGGTTGGGAGGCACGGGCATGTTGCACCTGTGCTTGGCAAGTCAGTAGCTTCACACAGTCGTGAAGCACGGCCGTGTCACTTTTACGGAGCCCGTGGGAGAGTGGTTGGATCTGTGACGTTGGAAAGTGGTTGGGATTGGGTTGTACGGCCTCTGCTATGTCAGTATCGAGATTTCGGTTGTCCACACGGTCACGGACACGGCCGTGTGTAAGACCGTGTGACCTTAAAATTCTACACTTTTGGTCAGTTTAAAATAAAAGAAAGAAGGGGAATAAAGAAACTAAAAATAAAATTAGAAGAAGATAATGTTAGTGTTCGGGTTGCCTCCCGAGAAGCGCTCGTTTATAGTCTTAAACTAGACTTTTCCTAGTAATTTTTTTAAAAAACAGGGAGGTTTAAATGTTTGAATATCTTTCCTCATGCTTACAGTTCTGTTTTCCTGATAAAGTTTAAGTTGAGAAGCGTTTACCTTAAAATTGCCGAATGTTGGATTGCTCACCTCCCTTTGTTTTCAGGTCTGCTATGATGATGTGAGGATTTGTGTGGTCTAATAGTACCCGATCTCCTATTTTAAAGTGATTTGATGTTCCTATAAGTTCTTCTGGTGGTTCCTCCAGTTTTACTTCGTGTGGTTCTTCCTTGACGTGTGTCTTCTGCTCTTCTAGTTTGTCGACCCTAAGGCTTTGTTCCTCGTGTAATTCCTCTTTGTTGATTTGGGGTCTATGAGTTGGCTCATGTTTGTGTCCTTGTGATATTTCCTGCGATGAAAGTTGAATAGTTTGATTATCGTTTGAAGTTACTTTCTTACCTTTATCATCTGTTGTCCTGGCCGAGTCAAGTGCTTGCAGCTTGATTGATTCATCACCTACACGAAGTATAAGTTCTCCTGTGGCAACATCAATTTTAGTCTTGGCAGTTGCTAAGAAGGGTCTTCCTAGAATTAGGGGGATTGAATTATCCTCATCCATGTCTAAGAAAACAAAATCTACTGGGAAAACAAATTTATCGATTTTTACAAGAACATCTTCAATAATGCCCTTAGGAATTCTGACAGTTTTATCAGCTAATTGAATGCTCATCCTAGATTGCTTAGGCTTCCCTAGACCTAATTGTTTAAACAATGTATAAGGCATGACATTTATGCTCGCCCCTAAATCAGCTAACGCATTATCAATAGTTAAACTACCAATTAAACATGGAATTGTAAAACTCCCTGGATCTTTTAGCTTCTGTGGTAGTCTATTTTGTAACATTATCGAGCATGTTGCGTTCAACTCCACGTGGTGTTCTTCGTCTATTTTGCGTTTGTTTATCAAGAGCTGCCTTAAAAATTTCCTCGAGTCTGGCATTTGATAAAGAGCTTCGAGAAGAGGTAAGTTAATATGTAATTTTTTTAAGAGTTTAAGAAACTTACCGAACTGTTCCTCTGAATCGTCTCTTTTTATTGCTTCGGGATAAGGTATGCGAGGTTGGTATTCTTTGATTACCGGTTTTGGCTTTTCTTGTGTTACCTCTGTTTTACCTTCGTCTACTTTGTTTTCTGGTATTGTATTGGGTTTATCTAACCCTTTACTGTCCTGAGCTGTGATGGCTTGAATTTGCTCCTTAGGGTTAATCTCTGTGTTACTAGGTAGACGCCCTTGCGGTCGTTCTGACATTAGCTTTGCAAGTTGTTCGATTGCATTAGTGACTTCCTTGACTGACTTAGTGATTTCCATGATTCTGCTCTCGTTGTTTTTTATTGTTTTCTCAGTTTCTTGGAAACGTTTTTCTGTGTCTGCCGAAAATTTTGTTAGCATCTCTTCGAGGGTTGGTTTCTTCTCTTGTGGATAGGGCTGATTTTGGAAGTTTTGAGGAAGTTGCTATCTTTGATTTCCTTGACCTCCCCATGAAAAATTTGGGTGGTTCCTCCAACCTGGATTGTAAGTATTACTATAAGGATTATTATTGGATCTGAAATTGTTACCTATATAGTTCATCTGTTCGTTCTCTGCTTCCGGTTGGTAGGGTGGGTACTCAGAATTCGTCACGGTTCCACTTGCGTCGCACTGCATTACTAGATGTGCCTGTGAAGAACACAAACTATCAATCTTTTTATTCATCGTCTCCATCTGTACTGATAGTATAGTCAATGCATTGATGTTGAAAACTCCGGCTGATTTTGTCAGTTTCGTCCTGTTAACTTGCCACTGATAATTATTCAGTGACATTTCCTCAATGAACTCATAGGCTGCTTCTGGAGTTTTGTTGTTCAGGGTTCCACTGGCGACTGAATCAATTAGTTGCCTCGTTGAGGGGTTGACACCATTGTAGAAAGTTTGGACTTGTAGCCACAAGGGTAGACCATGGTGTGGACACCTTCTCAAGAGATCTTTGTATCTCTCCCATGCATCGTATAATGTCTCTAAATCCATCTGCACAAAAGAAGAGATGTCATTCCGTAATTTAGCTGTTTTGGCCGGTGGGAAATATTTCAATAAAAAATTTTCGATCATTTGTTCCCATGTAGTGATTGACCCTCGTGGTAACGAGTTTAACCACTGTTTGGCTTTATTCTTTAATGAAAAAGGGAATAACCGAAGACGTATGGCATCATCAGAAACGCCATTTATTTTGAAGGTATCACAGAACTCTAAAAAGTGAGCTATATGAGTGTTTGGATCTTCGTCCTACAAACCATCAAATTGAACAAACTGTTGAATCATCTGTATTGTGTTAGGCTTTAATTCAAAATTGTTAGCAGCTATAGCAGGCCTAACAATACTCAGTTATGCTCCTGTTAAATGCGGTTTCGCATAATCAAGCATTGTGCGTGGAGCATTGTTTTCCCCCACATCCCGTGTCGGTGGGTTATTCTCGTCCATCCCTTTAATAGGATTGGATCTGCCTTCTTCCTCTATTTCTGTGTAATCTAGGGCTCGCCTAGTTTCTCGACAATTCCTATGAGCGGTAGCTTCGATTTCACTGTCGTATACCAAAGGTCCTCTTGGGTTCCTTCTAGTCATAAACTAGAGGTATCTGCTAGGAAAAGAAAGAAAGGAAGAAAAGTTAGCAAAAATTAAAATTTGACCTAAAAATAAAATTGCGAAAAATAAAAAAAATAATGGCTAAAGTAATAAAAATAAAGCGTTCTTAATATTTTAGTTCCCCAGCAACGGCGCCAAAAACTTGATCGCTGAAATCAGAGCTTTAAAATTTATAAAACGAATTATCAAACCTGAAAACTAACTCTGACAATGATTAAGGGCAAGTGTACCTATCGAACAGTAGTATAGCTTAGGCAAGACCGGATTGTCGAACCCAAAGGAACTAAAAGTACTAATACTAACTTTCTTTTTATTATTTAGCCTTAAAAATATAGTGAAGTTGTTGCTTTAATCTAAATTAGCGATTACTAAACTAAAGACACAAGACAAAAAGAACGAATTGGGAAATAACTTGAAGGAAAACTCAGTTGATCACGACGATACCCTCAGGAAGAATCCACCTAGACTTCTCTTGTTACCTATCACTGAATCATATGATTTCTCTACTTAGCCTGATCCGTAGGACTCCCTAACCTATATTAAACCCTCTCTCGAGGCGAATAACGTCTAACCCTACTGGAACTCTCGTTCGCTTATAATAACCCCCTAGAATAGCAGTAAATCGATCAATGGATTCCCATATTAGGTTTCACCCTAATCCGGCAAATTCTCGTAACCCTATATCTAGGCATTCGATCAACTCCGCTTAATTATGCTAGACCTACTCTTAGGCAGGGTCTATTCTTCCTCCACCTAAGCACATCAGATTTGGATTAAGCAACATAATTAAGAACAAACTAATTAATTATCATATAATTTAGAAATCAAATAACAAGATTCATCTAGGTTTCATCCCCTTCAGGTATCTGAAGGGTTTAGTTCATGACAAATAAAGAAAACATCTCAAGAGATAAGATAAAACAAAACATAAGAAATCCCTAAAACTCCCTGAAGGAATTGAAGGAGAAATCTGCCGTTTTGAGTATAACTCGGCTTCTTGGGATGGATTAACTGGCTATCTTTGAGTGATTCCTTCAACTCTGACCTTTCCGGCTTGGCTTCTAAGCCTAGCTCGACGCCCCTTCAAAGGTGGCACTTGGGGGATATATATAGGCTCTTGGAATGCGATTCTTTCTCCGTAAGTATCCTTTTCCGACTGAAATTACTCTTTCCAGCGACAGAGGCACGGCCATGTCACACGCCCGTGTGGCTCCACTTCAAGCAGTGTTCAGATTTCTAACTTGAAGCACAGCCGTGTAAATCGGGGTTGAGGCCGTGTTCTAGATGGATGTTAAGGCACGGCCGTGTGGATTTCGTGATATGGACCATTTACTCTGTTTTGAGCCCGTTTTACGTTCTTTTCATCCTCGAGTGCTTTCCTAGGTATAAGACATGAAAAGAAAGGATTAAGAGCACCTTTTTACATAAATTGAGGGATAAATCATCCAAAAGCATATTAAACGTGGGTCTAAAATATGTTATAATTACGGTTTATCAGTAATCTTAATTTTGGCTGGTAGATCTAGATTCCACAATCGTTTGTAAAAATTTTTGTCAATGTCTTGTAATTGAGTCTACCCATTTTGTGAGGGTAGTCGGTACCCACTTCGGACTGAGAGCTCCCCCGTCGGTTCTCCCTGCCAGATAATAAAATCTTCATGAAGGTTTCTGGATAATGGAATACTCAAGATCTTCTCAGCAACTATCGCAGTGAAGGTATTGTGAACTAAACCTTCATCCCATCTTCGCATATTTGATTCAAACAGATCTGCAACATTTTCAAGATTCGTGTTCATATCTGTGTTCTGACTATTTAGCGTTTCATTCCCAGAGAGCCAATTGCCGTTCCAGATAGAAACTGCCTTTCCATCACCAATCCGCCAACCCATCCCTTGCAAAATAAGACCTTTTGTCGCCCATAAGCTCTTCCAAGTAAAAGAAGGTAGATTCCCCAACTCTGACTTGATGAAATCTGAGTTTTTATAATATTTGGCCTTCAAAGTATGCGCTAGTAACGAATTAGGATTACGTAATAATCGCCAACCCCGTTTGGCTAGCAAAGCGATATTAAAATAATTTAAATCACGGAACATCCCTCCTGCTTCTTTTGCCACGCTCAACGCTTTCCAAGAACACCAATGCATTCCTTTCTTGCCTCCGTTTTTATCCCACCAGAATGAATTCATAATATTTTCTAAATCCGAACATAATAATTTTGGCAAGAGGAAAAAAGACATTGTATAAGTCGGAATGGCTTGTAACACTGCTTTTATAAAAACTTCCTTACCTCCTTGCGAAAGATGCTTTATGCTCCAATTGTTAATTCTCTGCTTTAGTCTATCTTTTAAAACCTGAAAAGCCCATTTTCTTTTACGTCCCACCATATTCGGAAGGCCTAATATAAAATAAATAAATAGATTTTAGCATCAAATTTATACCTGTCCCTATTGGACTATATCAGCCCGTTAAGGGCCTAAAACATCATATTTATATAGATTAATCAAGTTATTGTTGTGGCGAGTATTCGTGTTGGAAGGCCAACAAAATCAACAAAATCAAAGAAAGCAATTATACAATCAACAATCCACAAACAGCCTAAAATTTTAAAGAGTAATATATAGTATATAGTTTAACTCTGAGAGCAACCTATGACCCGATAGAATCACATGTTGAATCCAGGATAAGGATAATGTTATTTAGGTAAATGCTTATACATAGAAAACATAGATATCAAGTAGATTAATTAGATAAATAGCCAAATATCTTCTAGGACTTTGATTGAGTTGGGACCTTCAGAGGCTGAAATCCATGCTTGAAACATGCTTCCCAAACTTTGTCAATGTTAGACATGGTGTAACCACATTCGTGCTCTTCCCATCCTTCCAGAGCATGCAGTATCCCAGCTATGCGCCATACGCTCATCACTCTCCTTGGCAACCAGTTCTATTACGTGCATTCATATTGTCACTCTTTAGTACATATATTTTAACAAAGTAGAACAAAAAATTTTTAAACTTTTAAATAATTTCAGAGATAATGGGGCATGTAAGTAAGTTTCAAGGCCAACCTCGCAAGAATCCACATTCTCAAGGGCCGTCGGAGTCTGCATCGCTGGTGTTGTGTGATAGAAGCAGTCCTTGCGCAATTTTTTTGGTGGAAGTTGCGAAAAGGGAATAAATAGTGTTCCTTTATTTGCCTTTCTTTGCTCTTCTTCGGTCAAGTCATCTCCCACTAACCATACCTGCAACATATCAATAATTCATCATCACTTGTTAGTCATTTCAACTATTTTTATTTGCAAAGGACTAGGCTAGAGGCATGAGACTTTATTACCTTGCAAGAGCTATAACTCTTAGAGGTAACCAATTTACCCTCAGATATGGTGCCAAGTGACTTATCAAGCTTCTCATATTCATCCTCACGCAATACAGTGACCTACAATGAATTAAAATTAAAAATTATGATACCGTAAAAGAGGAAAATGATTCTGAAAACAACGCAATGGAGTTAGAGCTTCAAATTTCCTTAGAGGAAAGTTAGACATAGTTGACAATTTGGAGAGCTAAGCACTGCCTGTTATGTGGCTAGCTAATTAATGAGTAAGCAATGGAATGGGATAGTACCTGAATGCCCTTTTGGCATAGAGCAAAGGCGACTGCAAAAGCAACTTTAGTCAAGTTGCCTCTAAGGAGTACTTGGGTTGTTCCCTTTGGTATGCTATTTAGAAGAACTGCAACTGCCAAGCTACTCCCATCCACTAACTTCACTTTCAACTGAGGATGCTTCTTCACATACACCTCACCGTGCCTGTTAAGCTCTTCACCCTGCATTGTGTTCATTTTAGCATAGTACTTTTATCTTTTCCGTTAAAAATTATTTCTACCTTTTTAAAAAAAATATTTTTAATGTAATTTTCCCGCAAGCATGGTGATTGATTTGTGGGAAGAGGGGGAAAAACTTGCCTGATTCATGAGGCCTAGACTCAACACACTAGCACCTTTTTCCTCAGCATCTAATACAGCTTCCTCAATCATGTTATTGACGGATTCCTTTTGCCATTTCAAGCGGTACTGAAAATTAATTAGAGCAATGTTAACAATTAACACTATACATGTCTACATGTTTTGTATTTGGTTGCACCAACTAGTAGTTGCGTTAATAAAGCTTCCTTACCTGTATTCCGTACTTGGGTATGGCCCATGTTTGTAATCTGAGCTGATGGAAGCGGTTCCTTTCAACAACAAAAGTTCGACGATAAATCCTGGTAAGCACCATGGACCACAATGTAACAGGCCAGAGCAACCACAAGTACCAAGCTGACGAGTAAGGTTTAGAGGCCAAGGAGGCAAATCCAAAGCGGAGATGATAGATGGATTCTGGCGTGGTTAAGTGCGTTAAATGCACCACGTTGGGCGTTTCCTCTTTTCTTTTGAGTGAATTTTCGTACAAGGTATCCGAAGATTGATCCATTGTATCATAGATATAATCGTAGAATGGCATGAATAATGAGTAGTTGGTTCTGAACCGTGTGTGATGCAGTGAGTGAAACCTGTCCAAATTATCATTATTTATTTGAATGTCAAATTATAAGTACTTAATAGACATTTAAAAACTATTATACTATATATGCTTCGCTTTAAGACATGCTATGGCTCTAATGA
Source organism: Gossypium australe (assembly GCA_005393395.2). NCBI lineage: Eukaryota > Viridiplantae > Streptophyta > Magnoliopsida > Malvales > Malvaceae > Gossypium > Gossypium australe. The sequence goes on from CM016619.1 coordinate 13,092,844, forward strand.
TGTAACTGCGTCTATGGCAATTAGTACTATTATCAAGGGAAACCGGAGTTGAATTCCTCAGGATTTTCAGAAGTTTAGGGCAAGTACAAAATTGATTACGGAACATTAATTAATGGCTGGCCAAAGATGAATTGTGTGTGATGCAGATTGAAAGCTGTCCAAATTTTCATTATTTATTAATGTCAAGTAGACATTTAAAAACTATTGTGTGATGTATGCTTAGCTGTTAACACATTCTGTGGGTCTAATGATGTAACTGCGTCAAATGGCACTTACTATCATCGGGAAGACGGAGGTGAATTCCTCAAAGATTCGCTTTTTTACTCAAATAACCAAAAAAATAATTAATTATATAAATCACCTTAGTTCAAAAATAATCATCCAAATAACTTAAAATAAACACTAAAATTAAGTTGTGGGTAATAAATAACCAGCATCAGCTAATTTTTTGACACAATCATTGTCTAATGATTGTATCATGTGGTAAAAAAATATTTTTTGAATATTGGGGACTAGATAGCCGGTAACCTTGTATTTTTTTCACCTCGTATCATACTAAATATGTTTATATCAATATTTGAATAAAAAATTTGGGTGCCAGCACACTGATGGCTAGCACTCCTTGATTAGATTAAAAAAATATTTTTTAGGGTGATGACACACCAATAGTCGATACTCTTTTTAAAATTTAGGACACTAATACTCAATACCCTTATACTAGATTTTAAGAAAAGAAAATTAGTTGATGAGACACTGATGGTTGATAATCGAATTTAATTAAAAAATAATTTAAATGAATAAATTTATGTTTAAAAGAATAGAATTTAATTAAAAAATAATTAAAGAAATAAACTAAGTAAAGAAATATTTAAAGAAATAAAAAATTATAAAAATAAACAATAGAATTTAATGAAAATATTAATATAAAGGAATAAATTTAAATTTAAAAGATTAGAATATAATTAAAAAAGAATAATTAAAGAATAAAATTAAATAAAGAAATATTTAAAGAAAAAAAAATTAAAAACTTGATTGGACCTACAGGCCTTGGCATGCGAGCCTAATCTTTAAATGGCCAGCGTCAAGCCTTAGATGCGAGCCTAGCTTTTAAATGGTCGGCTAAGCTTTTGAAAAGCACCTAAAAATATTTTTTTTAATTTGATATTGAGGTGTCAGTCATTAGTATCGCATAGAAGTGTTCATGGCGGGCAGCCCGGCCCGGCTCAAAGACCCGACCGAAATTTAGGAGGATTTGGGTAAAAATATAAATCTGAAAAATAAGCTTGGATAAAAAATAAGGCCAGTTTAAAAAACGAGTCGGGCCTCGGATAAGGTATTCCCGAATTTACTAAATGACAAAAAAATCTGTTTTTTTTATTTTAAATGTTATTTTCTTCTTGTTTTCTCCTTATTTTGCTACCATATTATTATTATGTTGCTATTATTTTATTGTTATTGATTGAATATTGTATAAAACTTATTTTATTGTTAATTTTGTTATTATTTTAAAGGCATTTGTTAATTTTATTATTTTTTAGAGGTATATCTTAGTGTTATTTAAGTCTATATATTTTTTTAAATTTATTTTCAATTTGTTGGGAAATATTTATTTTGATTTTTTAGTATTTTTGATGTATTATAATATTTAAAAATTATATAAAATAATATAAAAATTTAATACGGGCTAGCCGGACCAGGCCGGGCCCGGGTTTTAGCATTTTTATATGGGCTGGGCTTGAAAAAAATTTTAGGCCTATTTTTTGGGCCCGCCCCGACCTGAGCCCGATGAATGGGCCTAAATTTTTAGTTGAGCCCGGCCAGAACCTGACCCGACTCGGCCCATGAACACCTCTAGTACGCAGCATTAAAAAGAAATTTTAATTTGATGTTAGAGTGCCGACTATCAATGATTTAACACTTAAAAAATTAATTTATTATAAGGGTGTCAGTCTAAAAAAATTTAAATTTTAAAAAATAATGTCAACCATTATTATGCTAATACCTAAAAAAATATTTTTAATCTAATAAAAGAGTGTCGACTATTAATATATCAACACTCAAAAAAAATTTAAAATATTGATATAAACGTACAGGGTGAAAAAAATATAATGACACCAATCTTCTAATTACCAACACCCAAAAATTATTTTTTTTAAACACCTAACATAATCATTAAGACAATAATTGTTTCATAAAAATAGATAATGTTGGTGATTTAAGTTTTCTTCTCATATTTCAAAAGTCGAGGGCGGAAATTAATTAAAGGCAGGTCAAGGACGAAAAACAGATGAGATATCTGTAAAGAACTGAGACCCTCTGTTGGAAAAAGCAGACAAGCTTTCAATACGAGAACAGATACTCTTACAGCGAAAGCCATCTTCATCATTTTTGAAACAAGTAATTTGTCGAGGTGCAAGTTGCACAAAGTGCAAAATGGCTGACACGTATCCAGGTAGTAGTAAAATTTCCTAATTACGGGCTTAATTAGACAATATAAAATATCTACTTTCTAGCCATTGTCATATCATGTGATGTGAGTCAAACTTTGTTAGGTGAGACACAAGAACAAAAGCTCTGAGAGAATGAATGAGGAAAGTTAAATTGTACATCTAGCAGCAAGGCCCACGTGCCACAACCATGTCAGACCTTTCTTTTCGGGTCATAAATTTTTGCCCCTTATTTTAGTTGGTTTGCAAGTAGTGCATTTGTCCATTTTTTTACTAGTAATGTCATGTGCTTGCAGTTCTCATAATCCCAAAGAAGGAATTTGATTTTTAAGAGAGAGAGGGGACGTACGATGGAGTGTACATTAGGTACTTGAGAGGAGGGAAAATGGAGAAGACCCAGTTGGGGATGAGCTCGAAGTTGCAATGCCCCATGTTGTTCATCAAGTCGATGTAAGTGATGTAGCCAGCAAGGGCGATGATGGATCCAGTTCCAGTAAGCACGACTGTCAACATTGGTATTGCGAACAGTGCAAAGTATACTATGTGTTCTGCAAATGGATGTATCACAGCTGCAACACGCACACTTATCATTCTTTGTTATTCTTAACAAAAACTATACATTATAAAATCAACTTACTAATTTTGTGAAATATGGCCCAACAGTATAAAATTTGGTGATGATTCTATGTATGATTGTTTAAACTGTTTGTGAGCCCCAAAACTGAACAAAATGCCGTTTTAAATTTCAGTTCTAGTTCAATAAATTAATTAACTAATGCTTCGCTTTTGTGTTGTCGGTCCCCACTGCCATTAAATAATGCATTTCTATTTTATATAAGTACCATAATATAGCAAAGGCCAATGGGACAACAAGACAGTGCCCTCCTTTCTAATCGGATTATTTTGTAATCCTGTTCTTCCTACGTAGAAATTAATTAAATAAAAAATAACAACACAACACAGACAGTCCATTACTATTTATGCCTTTCAGTATCATGTTAAACTAATATTAAAGAAGTGGATGGAGCAGAGAAGAGTCAAAGGTGCTTACAAGTGATAGGCTCGGTGACAATGGAGGAATGGTGATGAGAATGGTAACGAGAGTAAAGATAATGATGGTGCAGAGCTCTATGAAACCAGTAGTAAAGGAACTCCACAGGACCGACATGGAGCAACATGGTTATAATCACACCATCCGTTCTCCATAGGGGTAAGTGTGAAGCCCCGGGAACGTATTTGTTAGCCAAGAAAAACAGGATTCCATTGAACAATATTTGATCATCCCTGCAATGTTCATGGTTAATAGTTAATAACCACTTTTAAAATTAATTAATTTTCAGAAACAAATGTAACTCGTATTACCAGTTCCTTTCCCTGTCGACTTGGTCAAATTCGATACCCTTGTCCACAATCCTGTTAGTGCCTTTGGCAGTTCGATAACGAGAAAAGCTAATCCATAGCTGGTTGTGCAACATTCGCCATAACATGAATGGGATTACCGAAAAGTTGGTCAGGTCCCATTCCTTTGGATCCTTAACCATAATCGAGTATATGGTCTCCGTAACCCAAGGACCCAGGATTATGTACTATAAAAATCCATCCAACAGCAATACATATATAAGTGCATGGAAATGCATGAGAGAATTAATATACAAAATAATCAAAAGCAGGAGGAAGGAGATCATCTTACCTTAAAGCTTCCAAGAGGTGTCCATGGCCAGTCAGTGAGAATTCCTGGTTTAGAAGCCATGGTTTGGTGAGTTAGCTGCAAATGGCTTTGAAAGGTAATTTTATTACTATTACGAGGTTGAGTTGCTTTGTATGTGGAGGGAGCGGTGGTATATATGGTGCATTCAAGCTGTACTGTAAACCTACAACCTTTACATTCGTCCACGTGATCGTCTTATTTCTTCATCCCAACCGATTAAGTCTAGCAAGAGTAGTCATAATACCATATAAACATAAATATGTAAAAGATGCCTGCCACTTTGCAATTTTTGGACTACTTTAAGTCACGAATTTATTGTTCTCAACTGTTTCGGCTGGTTATGTTCCACTCCGTTGTATGAAAACCAAAACTGTGTCTTTATTCACCCTTTTTCTTCCTCCCTTTTAATACATTTTGAACTGAAAGGTACCTCACTCTAACTGTGCCAGAAAATGTGCTGCCACGCAAATTCAGTGTTTAAGATTTAGGTTCCTCCAGTCACACGCTATCTCTACGTTTCACATTTTTGAGATGCTTAGCGGTTAAACTGGTTAAGCTGCCCACTGACTTTAACGTGCTTTTTTGCCTAGCTTATTTACTCCGCTAGGCTTTGTGTATCCCTATCGCACCAAACAAATTTAGCCCAAGCTATGTATGCAATATGCATAGTATTCTGCAGGCGGATAGCATATATCTATGATTGTTGAACAAAAAACAAGAGTAATATGCATATATAGAATATATATAGGTAGTTTGGACTAAGCAAATCATTAAACTTCAGAGTTAACCGTTGATCTGATAGGATTACAGTTTATCACTAATTCAGCCTTAGATTAGACAACTAAATTTGAAAATCTTACTATATATATACATATAAAATCTATATTTATAATTTATTACAAATAAAAATTGGGAGAAATTTTAACGGAAATATCCTTTGTTATTTATTATAATATTACAGGCATTAGAATAAATTTTTACTTTTATTTGTGAAAATTTGAATATTAGAAAATATTTTATTAAGGTTAAAAATTATACTTATTATAACCAATTAAACTCAGACCTCGCAAACTAGGCTTGAAAACTTAGAAACTAGAGTCATCACTAACCATGTTAGTTAAGTTGGTCAGCAAACTATTGCCTAAAGTATCAAGACTAAACCTAAAATAAATTTAAGGAATAAATCCTAAAACTATATGACATGAACCTGATCACGAGTTTAGAATTTGATTCACGATTTGATTTGTCTGATTGTCTAAATACGTACTTTCTCTGAAAATGGGAAGTTAAGCTTAAAACTTGAAATGTATTTAAGGTATTGGAATGGAAGAACGGAATGGATCAAAATTGATAAAATGAAACTTTTGACCCAAGAAATGAACCAACATTAAAACTGTGTGACCTAATTTTTACAAAGCAAAGTTAACTCTTAACAAGTTGGTTGTATTACGAAAAATCGCGACCCACTATCTATAATGAGATAAGAACCAACGATATAGGATGATCGCCACACTTCGGAAAGAGTTGAGAAAGGAAGTGATAAGATCGATTGATGAACGCCACAATAAGGTAAGTTCTTGATAAATTTGATTTTAGTTCTGAAAAGAACAAATAGTATAAACTCGGTTTAAATTTCAAAGTTGATTGATTGAAAATTCATTTGATTAACCCTTACAAAGTGACATGACAGAACTATAAATAAGCCTAGGTAAATGAGTAGTCTAACCGACCATTAGATGAAGTTTCTAGATTGCACATGAACTCATGTAATACATGTATCTTTAAAGTTCAAAGAATTCAGCTGAATGTTCAGGTGCTTTCCCTCTTGATGTGAATGTATGTTGAAGATTCATTGCACATGTTTGAATGGTCATAAACCTTCGATGTACATCCATACACTGCTTGAATGCCATCCATGCATTTCTTTCAATTCAATGAATGCTTGAAGAATCACATTCCTTCCCTTTTGTCAACTTCATCTCCCTTTACTGTCTATGTATATAAGAATTCATTGAATCAACCAAATGGTTTCTAATACATCCCTCCATGTTGTCCATGCATTTAATAGATACAGTGTTTGCTTAATGTAAACTCATGCATTCCCCTTGAACTGTTGATGACGTCACGAACTAACTAAAATACGACAAAGGCAAACGCACCTATCGAACAGTAGTATAGTTATGATGAGTCCGGAATATCGTATCCATAAGGACTAAAAGTACTAATAATAACTATCTTTCTATTATTTAGCCTAATAATTAAAGAAATTTGTTTTAACCTAAAATTTAACTAACTAATTTACTATGAATGCGACAGAGAGTGAAGAAAGTAATCGAATAAACCAATGAATAAAGACAATACCCAAGGAAGAATCCATCTAGACTTCACTTATTATTCTGACTCTGAATTAAACGATTTATTCACTTGCCTTGATCCGTAGAAATCCCTAAATTATGTTAATATCTCTTTTGAGACTAAGAACAACTGACTCTAGGTTGATTAATTGAAATCTCTTTCAAATTAAAACCCCTATCGTCCCATTAACTCGATCTATGGATTCACTTATTAGATTTGACTCTGATCCGACAGATTTATGTCGTCCTATTTCCAGGGTTGCAATCAACTCCGCTTAATTATGATAGATCTACTCTTAAATAGAGACTTTTGCTCCACTGAGTAAGCACATCAAACTTGAATTAATATCCTGAAAATATTAAAGCAAGGGTTAAGAACACATAATTAATAACAAGAACAAGTATTTATCATGTAATTCAGATAATTAAATAATAATATTCATCATAGGTTTCATCCTCCCTAGGTATTTAGGGAGTTTAGTTCATAACGTAAAATGAAAACATCTCAGAATAAAGAAAACAACAAGACATAAAGAACCTAAAAACTTCTAAGGAACTTGATGGAGATCTTCAATCTTGGAGTGGATCTGTTTCCGAGATGATTCTGATGGCTTCCTTCAATTAACTTCTTCGTTCTGCTCTACGTGCTCTTTTAGGTCTTCTTCTAGTGTGTATTTATAGACTTTAAAATGCTCAAAAACCCTAAAAATTGGTTTTTTCAACGTGAAAATGAAATAAGGTGCAACAGGGACACGGGCGTGTGATCAACTCGTGTGAGAATGCCCAGGTCGTGTGCAAATTTGCATGGCTAGCAATCGACACTGGCTGGAATACGAGCGTGTGTCTAGCCTGTGCGGTTCACACGGGCGTGTGTCCAGCCCGTGTGGTTCACACGGGCATATGCTCAACCCGTGTGGTACTGGCTTGGCCGTGTGGATCCTTAAGAAGGCCTGTTTTGTCCATTTTTTAGCCCATTTTCTGCTCTTTTCGCTTCCCTATGCTCTTCTAAGTATCAAAACATGAAATTAAAGGATTTAGGAGCATCGTATTCACAAAATTGTATAGTAAAACATCCAAAAACACGCTAAGCATGGGATTAAAATGTGTTACTTTTATGGTTTATCAACCGTACATGCATCTACCAAATTCGATGTTGAGCATTTAATTCGTACAAGCCCTCTTGGACGTACATGCATGATATGTGATCCAATATATCTTGTCCATTCATAAATCTCAAAATTCATGAATTTTTGTAGGCTAAAGAATGGATGTGCATGAATTTGCATGGGAATTACGAACAATCATTGTTCTCCATTGGTGGTTAGCCATATACCTACAAAGCAATATAAATAGAAGTCATTAGTTCATTTGACAATTCACAAATAACAATCACTACTCAACTATACTATAGTTAAAATTCAAACATAATATAAATGAAAATATGCATGCTGTGAATTAAAACATAATAAACTTGACACATGACACGTTAAAAACAACATGTAAATATTAAGTGAAAAACTTGAATGATGGATGTTTCATTTTGCACTTGGGCCTCTCGCGTTTGGGCCAGTCGCGATTCTTTCGAATCGAGTCAACACATGATCACATCATGCCCTCCCTTTTTTAAGCAGTTTGTCCTCAAATCAGATCAGTTGCTCGAGAAAAATCTTTGAAGATCACGGTCCTTGAAAGGGTACTCCTTGTGAGTTAATTGGAAGTAATTCCTCTTGAAACCCTAAAAATCAAACAAAGCTTTAAAAATTGAAGAGTTAAAAGCTCATTTATTCACTCCTTCTTCGAAAGGATATTCCTCAACATTGTGACCTCTATCGACATAAAACAAATCAGACATGTAAAAAATGAATACATAGTATTTTTTCGAGATCCTTTTCAAAAACTGAACATACAAACCAACTCTGGGATCAAAGACATAATTTTGCCTTACCATCTCAACATGAATCAAAAGCTTTCTTTCAAGAAATGATGAACAAATATTGAACCACAATAAGTTATTCATACAATTGTTTAAAACGAAATTCTTACACTTGGACCCTCACAGAAATTGTGTACGGACATTCATTCTGAGTTGAAACACATGATTTTGATCCGCCACATCTTCACGAAGCAATTGTGTTTCTTTCGAGATCAAATCACACATGCTAAACAAAGAAAAATTAGGTATATACATGCTCAAACAAAGTAAACACTTGATCTTTTGTCGAATAGGCATGTACTTCCATAAAAATTTCCCACAAGGATTTAAAGAACTCACATAACAATTAAAATCAACCATGTCGTAACCATTTTTTTGACAAAAACGGGAATCGAACTTGGGTTTTGAAAATGAGTAAAACGGGAGTCGCCACCGACCTTTATTAGGTGTGATCGGATCACCTTTGTTTTAATAAAACATTTGATTTACTAAAACTGTGTTTTTAGGTCTACGAATGTTAGAGAAAATAGGTTCGGGAGTCGGTTACGTGCGAGGAAGGATTAGCACCCTCGCAACGCCCGAAAATCAGTACCAAATTGATTATTCAATGTCCTAGTGTCGAAAAGCTTGAAATGATTTTTGAAATCTTGCTCTTTTTATGGCTTTTAAACGACTTGGTTGGATATCGAGTTTCCCTTGTTTTGTAGGAATAGAGTTTCACATCCAGCACGATTGGATATGATAATCTGAATCCTTAAATCCAATATTGTCTCCAAGATTCTCCAAGCACGCATTTTTGAATTTTTTTGGAAATGATATTTGCTTATTCGGTCATTAAAAGAACACACCCAGCACAATTGAGCACGATCTTTTCGAACTTCCCAAATACACAAATATCACCTTATTTGAAAATTTGAAAGGTTATCCACTTGCTCGGTCAAACGAAAAGTCACACCCAGCACGATTGGGCGCAAATTTTTGAATTCCCAAATCCATGAATATTACCTTTGTGAAACCCCCTTTTTTATGAATTAAAAACGAGAAAATATTGAAATTCGTTCAGAGTCACCAATCTACATGAAATAATACAAACGGGAATAAACAAAACATAATAAAGTGCCCGATAACAAAGACAAAATTAGGGAAATAAAGTACAATAATGATAACAAAGAAATTCAAAATAAAAGCAATGTTAATAATAATGGATATAATGATAATTGTAGTAATAATAATAATACGAAATATATATAATATAGGATAGTAATATAAATATGATACTGTACAATATACTGATATAATAATAATTAATAATAATAGTATAGTAATAATACTAGAATAATAATAGTGATACGAAGAATGTACAATAAAATAATATAAATATAGTAATAATAATAATAGAAAATATATACAATATGATAATAATATGATAATAATGTAATAATAGTAATAATAATAAAATAATATAACATATACAACATAATAATATAGTAGTAATAATAATAATAATAATAATAATGATAGTAATAATAAAGATATAAACTAATACCAATATAAATATGATAGTAATAATGATATAATAATAATAATAATAATAGTAATAATAATAATAACACATAATATATACAATATACTAATAACAATAATAACAATAATAATAATAGAAAGACTTAGAAGATTCCAAAATAACTAAAAAAAGGATCAAATTGCACTTAAATATGGGATTTGGGGTTAATTCGAAATAAAACGAAAGAAAAAAGGGCTTATTTGAAATGCGCGTGAAAAGGGAGGGACTAAAATGGACAATAACCCCTCTTGCCATTACGAGCAACGGTCAAGGGGACCAAATTGAGAATCGGAGTAGATTGTGAGGTCGAATTAGAAAATAAAAAAAGATGATTGTATAACCGTGGGAAAGCGGAGGGGTTAAACGCACAATTCGCCCCCACGCTCAGAAACACGCGGATCTACTCCCCTCGCGGGTCGGGTCGAGTCGGGTTCCCCAAAACGACGCCGTTTTGGCGCCTGGGGAACCCATAGAAACGGCAGCGTTTTGAAGCTGCAATTTGTACCGATTTTTCCCTTTTTTTCTTATTTCTGCTACTGCAGTTTTCAGAAAAGCAAAAGGGGTGACCTTTTTTCTTTGTTAGGGTTTCGGGTTCTCCTCAGCGCCGTCGCCGATGCGACATCGTCGGCCACGACCAACGCCTACGTGGTCGGACTCTTCCTTAGGTGAGTCTCTTCCTCTTTTTTTTTTTTTTACTTACTTGTAAAGATTTTGAAAATAGAAAATAAAAATGGAAATAGATCGATAATGGATAATCAAAGAAAAAAAGGAAATCAACCTTTTGTATTTTTGCTTTCTTGATTCCTGATGGTTCCTCTTTGTTCTTTTTTTTTTTTGATTCGTAAAAATCCCCCCTTTACAGTTTGATACTCGGTTTATATAACCGATTTTTTTGAAATAAAATACAATATAATTTGTGTTTTTTTTTGTGTGCTGCTGTGGTTTCGTCTTGTTCTGCAGGTGGATGGCCGACAACGGGAAGTGGAGGCTTGCGAGGCGCACTTTGGCGACGGGGATGACGCGCGTGGAAGCTGTCATGCGGCGCACCAGTGGGGGGGTATGCGGCGCTGATTGTTTTAGGGTTTCAAAACCCTAAATTATTCTGAATGGATCTTAATGTTTTGGGCCTTCAGATTTGGGTCAAAATTGGGTTAGGGGTTGTTTTAGCTGGGTCATTTTGTAATTGGGATTTGGGCCCTGGGTTAAAGACCCGGGCCAAAAATTGGTGATTACAAACCAGATTAAACGTTTTATGTGAAAATTCTTTATCACTCACAACAATCGAATTTTGTAGGCATCTAGTTAAACCAAAGACATCAATGGATATATCAATTAGCGATTTAATGTCACATAAACCAACACAAAACATGTCATGAGGAAAATGTTTTAAGACATTATTAGAGACAAACTCATCAACAACATTCAAAGAATATTATCTTGGTTTAATCTCAAAAAGTTCCTTACCTTGCTTACCTTCTAACACTTGCACTTGTGGAGTAATGTTATTTTCCAACTTACTTTTCTCCCAAATACGGAATTTCCTTTCGGTTGAAAAGTAATCCAGTTGGAACTCCACCAACGGATCTTTAGAAACCAGAGACGAAGAGATATCACAAAGCAAACCCGAAGGGGGATTAATTAAAACATCCCTCACTTTTGTATGATCATGTTATTTCTTTTCACTCTCTTCTTTTTCAATCTCAATTTCTTTTTTCTCACACTCTCTTTTTATTTCAAATTTCTTTCTTGCACTTTCTTTTTCTTGTTTGATTTCTTTTTTTCTTCTTCTCTCAAGCTCTTTTATTTTTCTTTCATTTTCTTTCATCGAAATTTTCTTTCCTTTTCTCTTAATTTTTTTTTATCTCTTTTTCACTTTCAAGTTCTTCTATTCTTACTTGGTATTTACAAATGGATTTAGAATTCGAAGAACCCCAAATGGTGGACTTCTCTTGGGATTGAATTGGAGGATCGTCATAGAAAACATGTTCATCTTTCCTCGTTGATGTGAATGAATAATTTAGCACATTTGTTGCCTTGGAAGGCTTCAAACTTGTAGTCCTCTTTACTCTGTCTTGAATTCCATAATGAATAAAAATAAAAACGTTGATCCCTTCCAAAGGAATCGTTAGATGATTGCCTCATTGGTGATCTTCCTTCCACTCAGTCTAATATTTTTTGTACTTGTTCAAATTCAAACTACATAAATCTCCGCATCTCTTTCATCATATTTTGAAGTTCTAAATTTGAAAACTCTTCTTGGAACATAATTTTACAAAAAGATTAGTAATCAAAGAATAAAAGGAATAGTAAGATGTGTACCTCACCAAAACAAATCTCATTAATTTCACTTAGAAAGAAAAAAAAAATCACTCCTCTCTTGTTTGCACACAATTCAAGCTTTTTCTATTAAAATTAATCTTACACGCTCGTGCCTTTTTCCACTCAAGAGTTTTCTCTCAGTTCTAATCGAACTATATAGAACAAGATCAAGAACTCAAAATGTTGTAACAAAGAATGGCAGAAATAAGTTCAAAAGGCATAAAATGGTGATTATGATGTATTTTGGGTATATGGGAAAAACGAAAATTTTGGGCTAATGAAAATTTTGCTATTGTCAAATTTCACCAAAAGATGTAAAATAGGCTCAAAAACATGAATCGAATTAAAAAAAAAAAATTGTAAGGCTCTTAAACTTTTTTTCGAATTTTAAATCTTTTCCTTTTCCTTTTTTTCACGATTTTTTTAAATTCTAAGATAACAGAAGCGTACATGATTTAGATTTTCGTAGCTCTGATACCAATTTATGTGAACCCAGTTATGAATTTAGAATTTGATTCATGATTTGATTTGTCTGATCATCTAAATCAGTACTTTCTCTGAAAAATGGGAAGTTAAGCTTGGAACTTGAAATGTATTTAGGGTATTGAAATGGAAGAATAGAATGGATAAATATTGATAAAACAAAACTTGACCCAGAAATGAACCAACACTATAAAATAGTGTGGCTACAAAGCAAAATTAAGTCTTAACATGTTGGTTGTTTTAAGAAAGATCGCGACCCACTATTTATAATGAGATAGGAACCGACGATATAAGATGATCGCCACACTTCGGAAAGAGTTGAGAAGGGAAGTGATAAGATCGATTGATGAACGCCACAATAAGGTAAGTTCTTAATAAGTTCAGTTTTAGTTCTGAAAAGAACAAATAGTATAAACTCGATTTAAAATTTAAAGTTGATTGATTGAAAATTCATTTGATTAACCCTTACAAAGTGACATGACCGAACTATATATAGGCCTAGGTAGATGAGTAATATAACCGACCATTAAATGAAGTTTCTAGATTGTACATGAACTCATGTAATACATGTAACGACCAGAAAGTCAATGTTGTCAGAAAGTGCAGTTTTGGGACTCCATTTCCATAAACTAGACTCGTAAATATTTTTATTAATTTTTTATGGAGTTATCTTAGAAGTGAATTGAATTTCGATTAGAAATTCTCATTGAATTAGCTTTTAATTAAGGTACAGGGACTAAATCGCTTAGGTGGCAAAATGTGATTACTATTAATTTATAAGCTAAAATGTAGCTAAGGGACTTGAAAGGCAAATATGCCTTTGCTTTAAATTTGCAGTGGACAGTCATTATGAATATATTATATATATGTTATTTATGTTATATTAACATTAATAGGTATTATAATTAAATTATAATAAAATAATAAAAACAAAATGAAAGAAAAGATTATAGGAAGTGGAATGAAAGAGAAGTTTTCATTCTCTTTTCATGCAACTTTTGAATGCTTAAGGGGGGAGAAGAACCCAGGAACAACCATAGGAGTTTTGGGTTTTAAGCTTAAATTGGTTAGTCAATTTATTTCATTTTTTTTTGTAATTTTTATGCTTTTGGAATCTCGATTCTATAAGCTAGTTGACCCATATTCTATTTTCCGGTACTGCTTAAGATTTTATATGTTACCGTTGTTGAGTAGTTAAAGGTTTAAGGACTAATTTGATACATTTTTAGGTTGGAAGTGAAAATTACTAAATTGTAAAGTTAATTGTTGATTTTGAGAAATAGGGGCCAATTTATGAATTTTTTGAAATTTAGGGGTAGAAATGAGAATTAAGGGATTAAATTTGGCTTAGAGTGGAATTTATATTAAAAATTAGAGTTAAAGTGTGGAAGTTAAGCTAGTCCTGGTTTTAGAGACTACATTGAGTAAAGTGCAAAAGTTGTTTAAATTAGCAATTAAATGATAAATTGTTTGTGTATTTGACTATATATATGGTTTATTTATTTCCGTAGCTAACATCGACCCCGATTCCTCAAAAAAGAAGGGAAAAGACAAAGTCATTGACGAATAGCTTGGAGTTTACAGTTTGTGTTTCTATAATTTGAACTAATTTATAATTTACTGCATTTTGATTTGTTTGCGCATGATAAGTAATTGAGGTGAGAATTCTTGTTCAATTTGGTGGATTAAATCATTTGATAATAAGTAATTCTTTGTGAATGTATGAACTGATTATATATTATGAGAAAATTTTGGTTGTGATTAAATAGAATAAATGCACACATGATGAAAATGTATATGACATTGAGACATTGGTTGTATTGAAATATGAAATATGAAACGAAAACCCTATTAACTGTTCGGGCCGAGTCGGATATAGATGGCATGCCATAGGATAGGAAGTGTTCAGGGTTACTTCGACTATGAGTTGATGAGACACTGGGTACCAATTTGCTTCGATTTAACCGATATTGCACAATGGAGGGTTTATTTTGCTGCTTAAACTGTGTAGGTAGTGGAGTTGGACTGAAACACAACTAAGGGGAGTTTGAATGGAATTTGAGTGGTGTTTGAACTGTCATGGAGAGATTCAATGAGGGATAAGGGGAGAGATTTTAGGAGAAAATCAAGGGAATTTGAGTTAGAGGAGGTGTTGTGCCGTTTGGGGGAACTCAAGCCTTGAGAATTCGACTGGGGGGATGTTAGTCATTTTCGGCATTGGGTTAGCATCTGCCGAATTCTCTTTTCTTTCCTCCCATCTACCGCCTTTTGGTTCTTTCAGAATTATTTTTGGTTGTTGCGCATTAGCCATCAAAGGTCCCTTCTTTTCAGTCAATAGTTGTCAGTCGTTTTTGTGAGCAACTCTTCTTTTTCTTTTCTCTCTTCTTCTCTTCCTAAATCTGTACTCTCTTGGCTGAATATCCCTTGCCTTTCAATCGATTTATCTCCTTTTTCTTTCTAGATTCTGCTCTTAATCGGTTTGGCTTGGTCTGATTCTTCTCTTTTCGTCTTCTACCTCTAAATATTTTTCTTGTTTTGACCGAGAGCTATCTTTCCTTATTGATTGTGATTTGGCTGAATATCACCTTTGGTTTATCACTCACTGCGCCGACTTGTCTCTTCGCTGCTTCTTGCTATTCTAGTGTTGCAAGTGTTTTTGATTATCGGTAAGTGTTTATACTCCTCACTTTGTGATTAAACCTGTTCTCTCCTATTCTTTTTCTTAAAACCGAATACCCTCTCATTCATCTTTTGATTACCAACTGTTGTTTCTTTCTCCACGATGTGCTACTCGTTGCGGTTCTAGGGTTTTCCTGGATGAGTGGTGGAGTGTAAGTGGTTTCGAAATAGTCGCAACCATCGTTCTCAGCGTTCAACCAAGGTAAGGCGTTATCTCACTTTTGGAGTTTAAGCCGTATACTGATTATGTCTTATAGAAGATCATTTGTGGATTGAGGCCACTTATATGGCCTACCTTGGTTAATGGATCGATGGTTGTGGTACAGATAGCCTCTAAAGGCGTGTGATCAGCTCTAGTTAGCGGTCTTGGAGGACTAAAGTCGTCTCATTCAAGCAAGGTAAGGATAGTGGTTTTGGATTAAGTATCAATAAGAGGATGTGTTACTCTAACGATTAAAGGACTGACAGTGGGTCATGTTTGAATCTAGGTTGGGTGCTCGTGGAACTTGGAGCGGTTTCGTAAACAGGTGTGTAAACAACCCACTGTAACTGTAGAATGGCAAAAGCCGAAAACACGGTGTTTAAGACCATACGAGCGTGCAATCGCTCGTGTGGTAAGCCAAACCCATGAAACGTGGGTGATAGACTGTAAGAGGCCTCCATGGGCATTCTTATGGGCTTAGGCCGTATTGGGCCACGTTGGGCCGAAATAGGTCGTGTCGGCCCAAGGGGCTCGTAGGCTCTCACGGATGAAATCCACGATTTATGGCATATTGGACTGGGCTATGTAGGTCACATAGCCGTGGCGAAATCTGGATTGAACGGGTCACACGAGCATGTGGGCCCATTTGGGCTGAGTAATTGGCTTTGGGCCCATTTACACTATTATGACCGTTTAGGTTGCCGAAGTCGCTCGAGGCGACTGTGGACCTCCCGAGAGGTCGATATCTGCACTGAGACCCCAAAGTAGGTAAAATGAGCAAAATACCCCTAAAGGGTGAAATGACTATTTTACCCCTAATAGATGGAAATGATCGTTATATCCCTAAGGGTAGGTTGATTGATGTGTTCATGATTTATATATGACTGTTATTGAGTATGACATTCTGCATATACATATGATTTATGACATGACATACTGCATGGGGTTGGGATACTGTTATGGAGGAAGTATACTGTACTAGTGGCTTCGCCACATATACTGTTACTGGCAGCTTTGTTGTGATACTGTTACTGGTAGCTTTGCTACGATATTGGTGTGTTGGCTGGGTGGGTCGATTTTATCCCTACATGGTGTGTTTGCTATGTTATTGCACTGTTTTGATATGATATTAGGCTAAGGCCCACACTGTTAGTGTATTGGGCTCAAACCCACACTGTACTGAGACTGTATAAGGCTCAGGCCTAGACTGTTACTGCATGTTGCATACTGACTGGCTGGTAGGGGATTACTGAAACACTCCAAACCCGGCCCACGAGCTTTGACCAGATCTGGTATGTTCCTCAAATAAACCGGTTCAAATTCTTTTGTTACTTTGTGAAAACCTTATGCCATTTAAAAAAATGTTGTTTGGGTTGGGCTTGTGTAGAAAACCAATTCGATTTTTATTTTGAAAATCCCTTATTAATATTAAGTGATAAAACATATAGAGTATATTTTAAAAAAAACATAATTTACTTAATCTTTAACTTAATGAAAATTTATGTTCAAAATAAATTTAAGTAAAAAGAATTAAAGAAATTCAACTATGGCCTTATGGCCTTATTACATCAAATAATTCCCCAAAATAAACTTAAAGTACTTAAAATAAAATAAGCGTCCAAATCATAAATTTCTTGTTGAGAATGGCCACCTTTAAGCTCCTGCCGACCCGGTCCATTACTGATCGTCACCTGAAAAATATTCCCCAACAAGGTGAGTCAAACAGACTCAATGTGTAACCAACACTAAAATTTAATAAATTTAGGCATACCATACATGTCATGTTCACATAATAATATTTCAAGATAATGATGCAATCCCGAACCCAAACCTAGTTAGCCATCCGCTACACATCCCCGTACCAACCTGCACACCGTGGGGACTACTAAGTCAACCCTTCTTCCGCTACACTCCATCGAAGGCAGTCACTGCAGTCGACGTGCTCATCGCCCATATAAAATTCGTGGCATAGCCACCAGATTCAGATAATTGTGTCATGAGACACCACATTCAGATAATGTAACCGAGGTTACCACATTCAGATAATGTGACCGAAGCCATCACATTCAGATAATGTGACCGAAGCCACCACGTTCAGATAGTGAGACCGAAGTCATCACATTCACTTCCCCTTTCTTATATAGCCCGAATGCCCCATATTATTCATATCATGCATATCATACTTAAATTCACATTCATGTCACTTTTCACATCACTTCTTATAAAATATAACATATTTCGTAATCCTAGCAGGAGTAGGAAACGTACCTGAGTACTTTGTACCACATTAGGGTACTTTAGCCACATTCACATTCTTATACATTCATATATTAAATATTTGCCATATAACATATTAAAAGTTAGTGTGGGTACACACCTGATTTGCTTAACGAATTCCTTGAAATCCCGAAAAAACCGATCTATTGCTTTAGATCTCAATTCCTACATTTGGTAACCTTAATATGTTAGCATAAAGCCTATAAAACCAAATCCTAGTAGGATTTGTATTCTTAAAACCTACCTTGTTGTCGAATTGACTATAGTCAAATCCCGAAAACTTGTATTCTTCTCCTTTGAAATCGGCTACTCACTAGATCCCTTGAATCTGTTAGTTTTCGGCTTAAAACACATAATAATAGATCTAACTACTAAAATAGGCCTTGGCCGAATGCTATAGACACTTACCTTGTGGATTTTAAATCCCGAAACTCACCGAATAACTAGGGAACACGCGGCTTATGGTGTACCTTCGGGAAAAGAACTTCTCCTTCCTTGTAGTCAACACTCAGTAAATCCCGAAAGATCTCTTCAAAGTTTCGGCAACAAGATATTAAGGGTATTAGGATCTTAATTTCGACAGCCTTAAAAGAAATAGAATGAGAATCTAACCTAATCTTACCCTTACTGAAGAATTCGATGGAACTCTTGCTTGAACCCTTAGCAGTATTCGGCTATGGCTTTGATGTGGATAACAATTTCGGCTCTTGAGGCTTAGTGAGAAATCGGCTAGGGCTATTGGCATCTTTGGCTTTTGATTGTGTTTGTAATAGAAGAAGAAAAGAAAAGAGAAAAAGAGAATAATGGCAGAGAGAATTCGGCAGAGAGAAGAGGAGAAACTTTAGAGAATTTCGGCAGAGGTTTTCTTGAAGGGAAAAGTATGAATGAAGAATAGCCTTACTCTCCCTTTTATAGCCGAAATTACTAGGCTAGAGTCCCTTACTTGGCCACCACTCTTCTATTTTGATAGCTTTATCCCTTGAATTATCACTTTATAAAAAGAATTTAATCTAACTATTAACTCTTGAAAATAATGATAAATAAATCCCTTATTTATCCCCTATTTAGCCGAAATTTAATGAGAATAAAACTCCTCTTTTAAGAGCCTTAATGCCGTCCACCTCTCTGCTTCTGGAAGCAAAAATAAAACTTCTTTTATTTGCTTCCCAAGTGACTCGAACTCAAGCCCAACACCCTTGCATGTGGCGCCATTTCCAGAGGCCCTAAGTGGCATCTTCAGGCCACTTTTCCAAGCCTGCTTGTGTGTCAAATTCCTCCTACTAATTTTCTTAAGGCCACCTTGCCTTAATTTCCTCTTTTTAAACCTTAAAACGTGACATTTCTTTACATTTCCAAGTTTCCAAAAATTTTCGTTTGCCTCCTTTAAACTTAACATTTCCTTACATTTCCAAGTTTCCAGAAATGTTCATTTTCCTCTTTTGAATCATTTCCAAATCATTTCCTTACCTTTCTTAGTTTCCAAAAATGTTCACTTTCCTCTTTTAAACTTAACATTTCCATACATTTCCAGGTTTCCAAAAATGTTCAAAATATATTCATAACACATAAGACATGTCATTTCATACAATTAAACCAAAAATGCATAGGCCCTTTTCAGGATGTTACAATTACACACTGAGTTTTCGTAAACTCACCCTTTCTTTTTTACTGTACAGGTAGTGCTGTGAGGAACTCGAAGGTGGCCACACTACTACAGCTGTTTTACACTGCTTTTACTTAAATTTAAAATTTTTGTTGGGTTTTGTTTATGTAATAAGGCCATTTATGTTTGTTTAAATTTTTAATTGGGTTTTGCTTATTTACTTAAAACTGCTAGTTTAGGAGAAGGCGAATTTTCAAAATAATTACTGTTTTCAAAGACGAGAAAGTTAAACATTAGATTTTTCCAAAAGCTTCCGCGATTTTAAATCAACCTATTATAACAATAAGTGATAATAAGACAAATGTTTTGACTAGATAATTTTTTAAATAACAATAAAGGGGTTTTGAATTTGGAAACGAGTTCTACCAACAAGTCTAATTTTCGAAAGACACTTCAATGTAACACGCCAACTTCGGCCATAACGTCTAGACCGGGTTTGGGGTGTTACAACAAAATTGAATTTGGTATCAATTTTCAGATGGTATCGATATGGTATCGATACCATCTGTAAATTTCCAATACTGACTTTGAACTTCAAAATTTTACAATCCAATCTTACTATATGTTTGTATTTTGTAATTAGGTCCTTGTAGAATTCTAATTATTTAATATATTTAATTATATCCATAATATTTTGATAAATAATTGAATTTTCATTAAGTAGGGTATTTATTGTATTGTTGAATTTTGTCGTAGCATCTTATTACTCGGGTCCGGTGACCGAGATAGGTAAAGGGTGTTACAATTCATGTATCTTCAAAGTTCAAAGAATTCAGCCAAATGGTTAGATGCTTTCCCTCTTGACATGAATGTTTGTTGAAGATTCAGTGCACACGTTTGAATGGTCATAAACCTTTGATGTAAGTCCATGCACCTCTTGAATGACATCCATGCATTTCTTTCAATTCAATGCATGTTTGAAGAATCACATTCCTTTCCTCTTGTCAACTTCATCTCCCTTTACCGTCCATGTATATAAGAATTCATTGAATCAGCCAAATGATTTCTAATACATCCCTCTATGCTGTCCATGCATTTAATAGATACAATGTTTGCTTAACGTAAACTCATGCATTACCCTTAAACCGTACATGCATCCACCAGATTCAGTGTTGAGCATTTAATTTGTACAAGCCCCCTTGGACATACATGCATGATATGTGATCCAATGTATCTCATCCATTGATGAATCTCAAAACTCATGAATTCTTATAGGCTAAGGAATGGACGTGCATGAATTTGCATGAGAATTACAAACAATCATAGATCTCTCTTGGTGGTCGGTCATATACCTACAGAGCAATATAAATAGAAGTCATCAGCTCATTTGACAATTCACAAACAACAATCACTTCTCAACGATACTATAGTTAAAATTCAAACATAATATAAATGAAAATATGCATGCTGTGAATCAAAACATAATAAACATGACACATGACACGTTAAAAACAACATGTAAATATTAAGTGAAGAACTTGAATGATAGATGTTTCATTTGTACTTGGGCCCCTCACGATTCTTTCAAATTGAGCCAATACATGATGTGATTGAGATCACATCACTATAGCTCAATCTAATTACCATAAATGGGCTCAGGAGTACTATTACGTGTAGAAGAGTTTATAGCACCCCTACAATGCCTATTCGAATATAGCCCTACATGCTTCGGTATTAAGGGTTTCTAACTTAAATTTAATATAAATCTATCCTTAAAATTAAAATTTAACTTCAAATCTCAATTTAAAACCTAAATTAACTAAAAATCTAATTTAAAAAATAAACTTAAAATCTAATTAATTAAAGTCCAACTAAAAAATAAATAAACTAAAGTACACAAATATCTAATTAAAACTTGAATTTTACACTTAAAATCTAATTGCTAAAACATCTAAGAAAAAAAAAACTAATTAAAACTTAAAATTTAAATTAATGTCTAAAGTTTTAAACCTAAAAAATTCAATTAAAGATGTAAATCTAATTTAAGTCTTAAAGCCTAAAAGTATGAAACCTAATTCTAGAAAACATCCAATTCAAACTAAATATCTAACAAACCTAAAATTTAATTATAATATGTATCCTAACTTAAAATATAGGCCGAAGCTCTAATTGGAAATAAACTAAAACAATCTAATAACTAAATTTAAACTTAAAATTACAATCTAAAATCTAACCTAAAGAAACTAATTTCAAAACTTAAAATTTAAATCTAAAATCTAATTGATATTCCTAGATCTAATTTAAACCTAAACTAATCATCTAAATTAATTTAAAAATATAATAACTAAAAAAAACTAATTTTAAACTTAAAATTTAAATCTAAAATCATATTAAAAAATATATACAATCTAAGTTAAATCTAAAAATCTAGCTAAACTTATAATCTAAAATCAACTTTAAATCCACAATCTATTTAACACTTAAAAATTTAAACTCTAGAATAAATCTAAAGTGAAACTAAAGTTTATTAAATTTAATTTAAATCTAAATCCCTAAAATTAAAATGTAATTAGACAAATAACTTAAATTTTAGATCTAAATTTACTAATAACAGAATTCAATAATTTTAACAATAAATAAACCAAGATAACAATAATAATGATAATGATGATGAAGAAATTGATGTTGGTTGAGAGAAACTCTTGTCTTTTATTTGTGTTTACACATGCGACGCAATTAATTGTTAGGGTTTTCAAATCTAACTGCTATGGCGACGCCACCGCCTCTCTATTTTTAGGCTTTGCCCATCCAATTATACGTATTATAATTCATATAATTTATTTAATCTAATAATTAATTTTTTTACTAAAATATTAATTTATTTATTTTTCAAATCAATTATAATTTCATTAAAGTGATGATAATTTTACTTTACTAGAATTTATAAGTAAATAATTTTAATTGTCTTGTTCAACAAAACTTTGATAATTACTGAATTTAATTTTCACTTTAGACTACAATTATTTAATTTTTGAATAAATTAATTTAATATCTAAATCATCTCTTGTTCATAGCGAGAAAGTGCATTCATTGCGGACGGTGATATATACATACAATGTGTTTCTCTAATTTGTTATTTTCATTCGTTCAATATATCCATTCAAATGCAATTCATAAACGCTTGTGTTAAGCTACTAGAGGAATAATTTAGAATTAAGTTTCGACTCTTCGTCTTTTAATTACAATATTTTTTTTAGTCATGAAATTAATCAACTAAAAGTACTATAATCAGACTCTTCTTGTTATATATTAGTACAAAAGCAACTTATTTATGAGTTTATCCAAAAACCTTATCACTGTATTATTCTCAAAAAAATTAACATTTTATTTTATCTGGTGATAATTATGAAATATTTATAATAATTATGAAATTACCATAACATATAATAATTAAATCATTGGTAATAAATAAATGACGTGTGATTTCATTACTTCTCTATCGCCATGCGAAGAATTCAAAAGTACATAAATTTTGCGCGAAAGGGAACACGACAGGTGGACAGATATGTAGTGGCCAATAGTATCTGCACTCTTAATTAAAATTGGTGCAGAAGAGCCTGCCCATAATTCCTTTTCTAGAGTAGTTAAATAGTCAATCTCCAAGCCTCCATCATTAAATTTTGTTTATATTTATGTTTTTATTAAATAAGTACCTGTATTTCACGTGAATATGTCTACCATATTAGTTACAAAATAGAAGAATGGAAAACTATAACAGAGTTGCTTCAATTATGTTCAGTTTTTGGTCATCTATGAAAAATTATAAAATATCATCAAATTATTTGATTTTTTTTCTTTTTATTATCAGTTGATTAAAAAAAACATTCAAATATTTAAGATAATTGAGTGTATAAAAAAGACAAATTTAAATAGTTGAATAATTATTTTTTTTTATTTTTCAGAGTTGGATGATTAAAAAAAGGAAAAAAAATTTATAATTAAGTGACTACCAATATAATTTGCCCAAGAATTAGTTACATGTCATTTTTTTTCTTAATGTTTAGGTTGGCTCTGATTTATACGGACTTTTTTTATAAAAATGACCCTAAAATTTTGATTAATTATGTAAATGACTCACTTTTCTTATTAAATATGAAAATGACATGAAATCTACAATAAAATTTTGTAGAGCCAAAGAGTTTAACACCA
The DNA here is from genome assembly GCA_005393395.2 of Gossypium australe. Taxonomy (NCBI): domain Eukaryota; kingdom Viridiplantae; phylum Streptophyta; class Magnoliopsida; order Malvales; family Malvaceae; genus Gossypium; species Gossypium australe. The sequence continues at coordinate 13,116,622 of CM016619.1, forward strand.
CCAACATGCCACATCAGCATACAAAATAAAAAGAAAATTCATTTTTTGTTGCTATTTCTGAAAATTTGGAGGCTTTAAAAAAATACTTTTTTTTGTCAAGCCAAATAATATGACGCCACCAGTTTCCAATGCTTGCCATCATATTATCATTTTCTAAAGGAAAAAAAATATCATTTTAGTTAAAGATTGTGATACAATACATCGCTAAAACAATCGATCATCTTAAGGACTTGCTAACATAACTTTGCTAGTACTTCGCTAGAGGAACTTGATCTCACGCTTTTGCCTAAACATCATGATTAAAAGGCTTATACACTTTACAAAAAAGATATATTGAAAAGATTTTTTATAACATTTATCAATCCATCACATCTGACAAATTTTTTGTTTAGTCCATTCAATTAACTCTAACGATGTCCTAAATTAAACCTTACCATCTTATCATGACATTTATACTAAATGATTAGACCTATTCCTATGAGGTGTTTAGAAGGGTATAATGATAAAAAGGAGCGGCTCATACACAGAGCCAAATTCAGGAGGGTTGGCAAGGGCCTCGACCCCCTTAAAATGAAAAATTATTGTTTTGGCCCTTTAAAAAATTTTAAAATTTTAAATTAGTAAAAATAAAATTACACTTTAACCCCCTAAAATTATGAAAATTTAATTTAATCCTTTAAAAATTATAAAGATATAGATTATTAAAAAATAAATTTCATTTTGGCCCTCAAAAAAGTTTTCTCAATTCAACCCTAGTCATACAACTTTTAGGTGTTTCAACCCTAGTCATCACATGTAAAAACCCTTTTTACTTCTTTCTCCTCTAAAAAGGTATTCTTTAATTGGTGCTTTTTTCATTTATGAATTTGTTTTTTCCATAAATGTTAGCCATAAATTTCAACCCCTCTGGGCTTACCAATGGAACTCTTGCTTCTCATTCAATTTTCATCCTTTCTTTTAACCAAAAAAAAAAAAAAAAACATATTTCACCTTTCAACTTTATAAAAAAAAATTCATTTCTTTTAACTCTTAAATTTATTTTATTTATCAAATTAATGAATGAAAAAAATCAGTGTCGATTAACTCTATTTATGTGGTATACACATCAATGCCACATCAACAATTAAATAACTTTTTTAAAATTTTAAAAATTATTTTATAAAATAAAAATTATTAAAAAATAAAAAAAATTAATATTTTTAATTTTTAAAAAAATCAATAATTAACATAGTATATACATTAACTGCCACCTGACATAACTAGAAAAAAAAAGCCAGCCCAACAGTCAAACAAACTGCAATTGGTTGATAATAATATTTTAAAGAAAAGTAAGGTCGAAGGAGGAAAAAGTAACTTTGTTCTTTTAGTTGTAACATCCTAAATTCCAGTGGTTTCGGGAACAGTGCTTTGAGATCACTAAATCGGACAAGTGAGTTTGAAAATTTAGTAAATTAATATTAATGAGACAAGTGTGAATTTAGAAATATTTTTTTTGAATTAGAGATTTATGTGAATTAAAAGAATTTATTAGGTCAAATGGGTCAAACACAAGGTATCAAGACCTCGAATCTATAGACCGGCCCATAAATATTTTTAGAAATATTTATGGAGTGTAATTGAGTTGGTATTAATGTTTCGTCAGAAAATTTTAACGTTTTGATAGTTAACTAAATAAAACAAAGACTAAATTGAAAAATCTAGAGATCTCTTCATAATTCATCAGCCAAAATACCATAGGAGGTTTGAAACAAGCTGGTTTTTCATATTTTTGCACCATGTGAGTTCAATTCTTTCTTTTTCCTTACAATTTTTTATGTTTTTGTGACTTTTACAATTAAGTCCAACTATTGAATTCATTAGTTTTTTATTCTATGAATGATTTTGAAAGTTACCATGGATAAGTGCTGGAAGTTTATGATGAATAAACATGGATTTGAAGCTTTAATTTTGTTATGTGATGATTTTATTAGGTGATTTCAATAGAAATTGATTTTTAGGACTTAATTGTGAAAAAGTTAAGAATTAGGGTTTTGTGCTGAAATTCTGAATAGAAAAGATTGTGTAGTAGTTTAAAATTATTAGATAAAGTGTTAATTGAGAAAAATTAGCTCAACTGATGGGTGAATTGAATAGGGACTAAATTGTAAAAATGGTAAAATTTAAGGTAAAAGTGTAATTTCAAAAATTGAAGGGCATAAATTGTGAAGTGAAATGAGACTGAAGTATGTGTGCTAATGAATGAATAATTTTATATTACAAATCAAGAATCTAAAGAAAATCAAGGAAAAGAGAAATTATCGGAATAGTTTGTGAACTACATCAAATTTTACAAACTGGTCCAGGTAAGTTCGTGTGGTTAAATTTTAATGTTTATATATTAAATTGATGATTGGTATTGTGAATTTATTTATATTCATTGTTGAAAATAAAATAAATGCTAAAGTTATGGAAATTGAAGGGAATGTTCGATGTGATCGGAACACGGGAATTGAGTACATTCGTTCAGTGCAATAGAAGAATTGACAGCAATTTACCCAAGTAAACTGGGGTTCAGTATCTATTGCGAACTTCCATGTTTGTTTTCAGTTTAACTCTCATGAGCTTCAGTTAACTCATATGAGTTTCAATTTAACCGTTATGGGTTTTAGTTCAGCTCTTTCGAGCTTCAGTTTAACCCTTACGGGTTTCCGTTCAGCTCTTATGAGCTTCCAATCAACCCTTATGGGTTTCAATTAAGCACTTATATGCTTCAGTGTAGCCTTCAGGCTTCTGGTTACGATGTACTCGAATCCGTAAGACATTATTTGATCAGCAAGGATTGGTAAGTGCTAAACAAAAGTATTGTGGAAGGATTAAGTTATTATTATTGAGCTCAAAAAAGTGAATTTGTCGATTTAAGTTTTGATTGGCTGGGAGTGTGAAATGAATAATTTACGTAAATATTTAAATTGTTAAAGTATGTTGGTAAGATTTATGTTTAAAGCCAACGAACTTACTAAGCTTCTATGAGTTTACTCGTGTGTGTTTAATGTTCTTTGTAGATTATCGTGATATCGGAGGATCGGATCAACACATTCAAGTCACACTATCCAGATCATCATCGGTAAACTTTCGTACTATGACTTATGATTTATATGGCATGTATAAGATTGAAAATAGTTATACTTGAAATATGGTTGTGAAAATCATATGCATATATGAATGTGTATGTGAATATATATAATTAGTAGTAGCTTTAGTAATCAATAAATAGGATTAATATAGTATGTTTATGCAATTTGAGTAGTGTGGTTATAAATTTGGCCTAAAGTAAGAATTAATAACTTGAATTGGTTGTTGAATTGGAGTGTATTGGTATATATAAGTATTGCATGTAGGTTGAATGTGAAAAGGGTGAGAAAAGTGGCCTTAAAATGGCCTATTTTCGTCCACACGGGTAGATACACAGGCATGTGTCTTGACCTTGTGTGACACACAGCCCAGCATATGTGCATGTGTTTTGGTCGTGTGTCCTCTGCACCTTAAAAATAAGAAACAGAATGCTCAAAATTGAGCACAAGGGCGTGTGTCTCAGTCGTGTGGGTGACACGATCTTGAACATGGGTGTGTTACATGGCCGTGTGAAAACTGCACTTAAAATGGGAAAATTAAATTAACCATACGGCTTAGGACATGGGCGTGTGAGTTGGCCGTGTGACTTCAATTTCTTCATGCCTTATAAGTTAGAGAGTTTTTTTAGGTTAAGGACACGGGCATGTGTGATAACACGGCCTGAGCACACAGGCGTGTCCCTAGACCACACGGGTGTGTGAGCCATGTACATGAGAATAATTTTGAAATTTCTTGAAAATTTCTTGGAGATTCTGATTTAGTCCTGATTCGATTCCAATGTTCATATTGGGCCTCGAGGGCCCATTTAAGAGTCAATATGGTTGAAGTTAGTTACAAATAGTATTTTGATCTGATTTATCTATAATTAGTCTGTAAATTTTTGGTAATACTCTATAACCCTGTTTCGATGATGGTTATAGACTAGGGGTGTTATATTTATTGGTATCAGAGCTCGATTTAGCTTATTCTCAGAACGAATGTGATGTGTAAAGTGTTTAGAAATGCATGCCATATAAATCTGTGATAGTGTGATGTGTATGATCCGATCTAATCCTTGTTTTTCTTATAGATTGTAAAGATGTCAGATAGGCCCGAACATGCTGAACAGGAAGAAGTTAATAGTATAGTGCAGACCTCAGAACAAGGGACCAGCAGTAATGTTCCAATTTCTTTGATGCAAGAACAAGAACTTAAAGATATGATTTTTGGAGTTATGAATCAATGGTATAGTGAAATGATACAAGGAAGAAGTCAGGCTTAGCAACCTCCACCTCCCCCTATTGTACCTCTAGTAATACTCCCAGTTGCTCATCCACCTCCTTCGATAGATGAATCCAGCAAGCGTACTCCAATATAAAAGCTTAGAAAGTATAGGGCCGAAGAATTTCAAGGAAGATCAGACAATGATCCAGTTAAAGCTGAGTATTGGCTTCAAAATTTAGTAAGAGTTTTTAAACAAATGGCATGTTCTCCAAAAGATTATTTAAGTTGTGCTGGTTCTTACAACTGGTGGGAGACCATAGAAGTGGTAGTACCTGAAGAGAAACTTCCCTAGGAATTTTTCCAAAGCAAATTTAAAAAGAAGTATGTGGGAAAAGTTATTTGGATAAGAAGAAGAGGGAATTTCTCAATTTACGTTAGGGGAACCGGTCTGTAGCTGAGTATGAAAGGGAGTTTGTATACCTCAGTAAGTATGTTCGAGATATTGTACCCACTGAAGAGGAAATGTGTATTAGATTTGAGGAAGGGCTAAATAATGAGATTAGAATGTTGATTGGAGGTATAGAAATCCGAGAATTTGTTGTTTTATCAGATCGAGCCCAAAAAATGGAAGAAGTGTATAACAGGAATATGCAAAGGGAAAGAAGAAATAAAGAATCCTATAAAAGAAGTTCTTCCAGATCATTTGCAGCATTTCCGGCTAAAAATTTTAGAGGTGATTTGGGTCGAACTACCTCAATGTCAGAACGATTGAACAGAAATATAGCAACTCAGTAAGAATTTAGGGTAACTATTAAACCTGCAGCTAGTGTGGGTTGTGTACAAAACGTTTCGATGCTAAATGTAAATATTGTGGGAGGTATCATTCGAGTGAATGTAGAAGCAAAGTGGGAGCTTGTTTTAAATATGGAGCTACAGATAATTTCATTAAATATTATCCTCAATTGCAAAAAGAGGAAATTGAACAAAAAGAAAAGCAAATAGTCACTCCTCAAATGGGTAAATACTCAGGTCAAAGCAGTGCTACCGGGACTGTTTGTTTGGGAATGAGAGATTCTACTGCCTGGTCAGAAGCTAGAGCACCTGCACGTACTTATGCCATCCGAACGAGAGAGGAAGCTTCTGCTCCAGATGTTATAGCCAGTACTTTTTATCTTTTTAATGATCCTGTGTATGCATTAATTGACCCTGGGTCTACACATTTATATATTTACACTGCATTAGTGTTAGAAAAGAAATTGTCTGTGGAATCTACCGATTATGATCTGCAAGTCACTAATCCATTAGGACAAAGTATGTTAGTTAATCTAATATGTCGAAATTGTCCACTAAAAACACAAGGCTGTGAATTCTTTGCTGATTTGATATTGTTACCCTTTCGGGAATTTGATATTATTTTGGGAATGGATTGGTTAACAAAGCATGATACTGTGGTGAATTGCTGAGAGAAATGGATTGATTTGAAAAGTCTAACAGGGGAAGTAATTTCAACTGAGTTTGAGAATACAAAAGATATTGTTGGAATTATTTCAGCCTTTTCAGCTCAGAAATTAATGCGAAAAGGTAATGAAGCATTTTTTTGCTTATATTCTTGATACTTGGGGTTATGAATCAAAGTCAGAACAGTTACCGGTTGTCAATGAGTTTGTTGATGTGTTTCCTGAGGAATTACCAAGTTTACCACTAGATCGTGAAGTTGATTTTGTGATTAATGTGATTCTTGGAAAAGCTTCGATATCAATAACACCATACAGAATGGCACCAGCTGAGCTAAAAGAATTGAAGACGCAGTTGCAAGAGTTGTTGGACAAAGGGTTCATCAGACCGAGTACATCACCTTGGGGTGCACCTATCTTGTTTGTGAAAAAAAAACGGCTCTTTGATACTATGTATCGATTACAGACAGTTGAACAAGGTAACAATCAAAAATAAATATCCTTTGCCTCGTATAGATTATTTGTTTGATCAATTGAAGGGTGCAACGGTATTTTTAAAAATAGATCTCAGATCTAGGTATTATCAGCTGAAGGTTAAAGAGTGTGATGTGCCAAAGACTGCTTTCAGAACTCGCTATGGTCATTATGAATTTCTAGTTATGCCTTTCAGATTAACTAATGCTCCTATTTCTTTCATGGATCCGATGAATCGGATTTTTCAACCTTATTTGGATAGATTTGTGGTTGTGTTTATTATTGATATACTGGTCTATTCCAAGACAGAATCTGAACATGCACAGCATCTGAGAATTGTGTTACAGATTTTAAGAGAAAATCAATTGCATGTAAAATTTAGCAAATGTGAATTTTGGTTACATGAGGATGGATTTCTGGGTCATGTAGTGTCAACTGAAGGGATTTGTGTGGATCCAAGCAAAGTATCAGCGGTGGTGAATTGGAAAGTTCCGAAGAATGCATCAGCGGTGCGAAGTTTCTTAGGTTTAGCTGGATATTATTGTCGTTTTGTCAAGAATTTCTCGATGATTGCTTCACCAATGACCCGATTATTACAGAAAAATGTTGAATTTGTGTGGACTGATGAATGTCAACAGAGCTTTGATCAATTAAAGAAATTGTTAATTGAAGCTCCAGTCTTGACTCAACCAGAATCAGGTTTGTCGTATGTTGTATATAGTGATGCGTCTCTGAATGGCTTGGGTTGTGTATTGATGCAGTCGAGAAAGGTAGTAGCTTATGTTTCTTGACAATTAAAACTGCACGAGAGGAATTATCCTACACATGGTCTTGAATTAGCTGCAATTGTGTTCGCTTTGAAAATTTGGAGACACTATTTATACGGTGAGAAATGCTATGTGTATACAGATCATAAAAGTCTAAAATATTTAATGACTCAGAAGGAGCTGATTTTGAGGCAGAGACGGTGGTTGGAATTATTGAAGGATTATGATTTAGTCATTGATTATCACCCGGGAAAGGCCAATGTAGTAACTGACGCACTTAGCCGAAAGTCGTCTTTGTTTACACTTCGGGCAATGAATGCTCATTTGTCTGTTAATGAAGATGATTCAGTATTAGCAAAGTTGAAAGCAAGACCTGTATTTCTTTAACGGATTCGGGAGCTGCAAGATAATGATCTGAGATTAGTGGTGAAGAAATAGATGGTTCAGGACAAGCTGAGTTCAGAATTTAGTATTGATGAAGATGGTACGTTACGTTATCGTAATAGAATTTGTGTTCCACATAATTCTGATTTGAAGAAGGATATTCTTGCTGAAGCTCACAGTAGTATGTATTCCATTCATCCGGGTAGTACGAAAATGTATTGTGATTTGGAAAGAATGTATTGGTGCCTGTATGAAACTAGAAATTTGTGAATTTGTTGCAAAGTGTCTAGTTTGTCAGCAGGTTAAAGCAGAACATCAGGTACGAAGAGGTTTATTGCAACCTATCATGATTCTTGAATGAAAATGGGAACATATCACTATGGATTTTGTATTCGGATTGCCTGTGACTCCAAGAAAGAAGAGTGATTGTTGATAGATTAACAAAGTCAGCACATTCTATTCCAGTCAGAACAGACTTTTCACTTGAGAAATTAACAGAGTTGTATATGTCTGAGATTGTACAATTACATGGGGTCCCGACATCCATTATTTCAGATCGAGATCTGAGGTTCACATCGAGGTTTTAGAGTAAATTGCAAGAAGCCTTGGGTACTAAGTTGAAATTCAGTACAACTTTTCATCCTCAGACTGATGGACAATCTGAACGAGTGATTCAGATTTTAGAAGATATGTTGAGGAGTTGTATACTCGAGTTTGGAGATAGTTGAGAAAGGTATTTACCATTGGCCGAATTTGCTTATAATGATATCTATCAGTCTAGTATCAAAATGGCACCATTTGAAGCTCTGTATGGTAGAAAATGTAAGACTCCATTATATTGGTCTGAATTGAGTGAATCCATGTTAGTTGGAGTTGACTTAATCAGAGAAATCGAAGAAAAAGTTCGAATCATCTGGGACAGTTTGAAAGCTGCTTCAGACCGTCAGAAGTCATATGCAAATTTGAAAAGAAGAGAAATAGAATTTAGTGTGGGTGATCGAGTGTTTTTAAAAGTTTCTCCATGGAAGAAAGTGCTACGGTTTGGCAGAAAAAGGAAACTGGGTCCCAGATTTATTGGACCATATGAAATCGTAGAAAGAATTGGTCCTGTAACTTATCGACTAGCTTTGCCTCCAAAACTTAAAAATATTTATAATGTGTTTCATGCGTCCATGTTGAGACGGTATAGATCAGATCCTTCACACGTGATTCCTCATACAAAAATTGAGCTTCAACCGGATATGACGTATGCAGAAGAGCTGGTAAAGATTTTAACTCGAGAAGTTAAAGAATTACGGAACAAACGAGTGCCATTAGTTAAAAAGTTGTGGCATCGACATGGGTGGAGGAGGCAACCTGGGAAACTGAGGAATCAATGAGATCACAATATTCGAATCTATTTTCAGGTAATAAATTTCACGGATGAAATTTCCTAAAGGCGTGAGAGTTGTAACAACCTAAATTTCAGTGGTGTCGGGAACAGTGATTCGAGATCACTAAATCCGACAAGTGAGTTTGAAAATTTAGTAAATTAATATTAATGAGTCAAGTGTGAATTTAGAAAAAAAAATTGAATTAAAGAATCATGTGAATTAAAATTTTTTTAGGTCAAATGGGTCAAAAACGAGGTATCGAGACATCGAATTTATAGACCGAGAAATACTTATGGATTGTCATTAACGTGGTATTAAAGTTTCGTCAGAAAATTTTAACGTTTTGATAGTTAACTAAATAAAACAAAGACTAAATTGAAAAATCTAGAGATCTCTTCATAATTCATCAGCCAAAACGCCATAAGAGGTTTGAAACAAGCTGGTTTTTATATTTTTGCACCATGTGAGTTCAATTCTTTCTTTTTCTTTACAATTTTTGTGTTTTTGTGACTTTTACAATTAAGTCCAACTATTGAATTCATTAGTTTTTGATTCTATGAATGATTTTGAAAGTTACCATGGATAAGTGCTAAAATTTTATGATGAATGAACATGGATTTGAAGCTTTAATTTTGTTATGTGATGATTTTATTAGGTGATTTCAATATAAATTGATTTTTAGGACTTAATTGTGAAAAAGTTAAGAATTAGGGTTTTGTGCTGAAATTCTGAATAGAAAAGGTTGTGTAGTATTTTAAAATGATTAGATAAAGTGTTAATTGAGAAAAATTAGCTCAACTGATGGGTGAATTGAACAGGGACTAAATTATAAAAATGGTAAAATTTAAGGTAAAAGTGTAATTTCAAATATTGAAGGGCATAAATTGTGAAGTGAAATGAGACTGAAATATGTGTGCTAGTGAATGAATAATTTTATATTATAAATCAAGAATCTAAAGAAAATCGAGGAAAAGAGAAATTATCGGAATAGTTTGTGAACTACATCAAATTTTACAAACTAGTCCAAGTAAGTTCGTGTGGTTAAATTTTAATGTTTATATATTAAATTGATGATTGGTATTGTGCATTTATTTATATTCATTGTTGAAAATAAAATAAATGCTAAAGTTATGGAAATTGAAGGGAATGTTCGATGTGATCGGAACACGGGAATTGAGTACATTCGTTCAGTGCAATGGAAGAATTGACAGCAATTTACCCAAGTAAACCGGGGTTCAGCATCTATTGCGAACTTCCATGTTTGCTTTCAGTTTAACTCTCATGACTTGAGTTAACTCATATGAGTTTCAATTTAACCGTTATGGGTTTTAGTTCAGCTCTTTCGAGCTTTAGTTTAACCCTTACGAGTTTCCGTTCAGCTCTTATGAGCTTCCAATCAACCCTTATGGGTTTCAATTAAGCACTTATGTGCTTCAGTGTAGCCTTCAGGCTTCTGGTTACGATGTACTCGAATCCGTAAGACATTCTTTGATCAGCAAGAATTGGTAAGTGCTAAATAAAAGTATTGTGGAAGGATTAAGTTATTATTATTGAGCTCAAATAAGTGAATTTATCAATTTAAGTTTTGATTGGCAGGGAGTGTGAAATGAATAATTTGCTTAAATATATAAATTGTTAAAGTATGTGGTAAGATTTATGTTTAATGCCAACAAACTTACTAAGCTTCTATGAGCTTACTCGTGTGTGTTTAATGTTCTTTGTAGATTATCGTGATATCGGGGGATCGGATTAACACATTCAAGTCACACTATCCAAATCATCATCGGTAGACTTTCATATTATGACTTATGATTTATATGGCATATCTAGGATTGAAAATAGTTATACTTGAAATATGGTTGTGAAAATCTTATGTATATATGAATGTGTATGTGAATATATATAATTAGTAGTAGCTTTAGTAATCAATAAATAGGATTAATATAGTATGTTTATGCACTTTGAGTAGTGTGGTTATAATTTTGGCTTAAAATATGAATTAATAACTTGAATTGGTTGTCGAATTGGAGTGTATTTGTATATGTAAGTATTGTATGCAGGTTGAATGTGAAAAGGGTGAGAAAAGTGGCCTTAAAATGGCCTATTTTCGTCCACAGGGTAGACACACGGGCGTGTGTCTTGACCGTGTGTGACACACGGCCCAGCATATAGGCATGTGTTTTGGCCGCGCATCTTTTGCACCTTAAAAATGAGAAACAGAATGCTCAAAATTGAGCACACGGGCAGAGAGACAGGCGTGTGTCTCAGTCGTGCTGGTGACACGGCCTTGAACATGAGCGTGTTATATAGCCGTGTGAAAAATGCACCTAAAATGGGAAAATTAAATTAACCACATGGCCTAGCACACGGGCGTGTGCCTTGGCCGTGTGACTTCAATTTCTCTATGCTTTATAAGTCAGAGAGTTACACGGGTTAAAGACACGGGCATGTGTGATAACGCGGCCTGACCACACGGACGTGTCCCTAGACCACACGGGCGTGTGAGCCCTGTACATGAGAACAATTTTGAAATTTCTTGAAAATTTCTTGGAGATTCGGATTTAGTCCTGATTCAATTCCAATATTCATATTAGGCCTCAAGGGCCCAATTAAGAGTCAATATGGTTGAAGTTAGTTATGAATAGTATTTTGATCCAATTGATCTGATTTATCTGTAATTAGTCTGTAAATTTTCGATAATACTCTGTAACTGATAAACCATAAAAGTAACATGTTTTTAATCCCATTCTTGATGCATTTTTGGATGAATTGTTATGTGAATTAGTGAATTTGATGCTCCTAATCCTTTAAATTCATGTTTCTATAGTTAGGTGAGCACAGGGGAGCGAAAGGAATGAAAAATGAGCCAAAATCGGGCAAAAAGAGTTGTTTCCAGGATCCACATGGCTTAGGCAATTCCACACGGGCTAGCCACACGCCCATGTGCCAGCTCGTGTCAATTTCGCACCCTGCTTCCCTGTTACGCGGAGAAACCCAATTTTTAGGGTTTCTGAGCATTCTAAAGTCTATAAATACACACTAAAAGAGGACCTAAATGGAGACACAGAGGAGAACAAAGAAATTACTTGAAGGAAGCCGTTGGAATCAATTCAGAAGCAGAATCTCATTCAAGATTGAAGATCTCCATCAAGTTCCTTAGAAGTTTTTGGGTTCTTTATGTCTTGTTGTTTTCCTTATTTTGAGATGTTTTCCTCTATAAGTATGAACTAAACTCCCTAAATACCTAAGGAGGATGAAACCTACGATGGATCTTATTATTTAATTATTTGAATTACATGATAAATACTTGTTCTTGTTCTTAATTATGTGTTCTGAATTCGTGCTTTAATATTTTCAGGATATTAATTCAAGTTTGATGTGCTTAATTAGTGGAGCAAAAGTCCCTGTTTAAGAGTAGATCTAGCATAATTAAGCGGAGTTGATTGCAACCCTAGAAATAGGACGACATAAATCTGTCGGATTAGAGTCAAATCTAATAAGGGAATCCATTAATAGAGTTAATGCAACGATAGTGGTTTTAATTAGAAAGAGATTTCAATTAATCAACCTAGAGTCAGTTGTTCTTAGTCTCGAAAGAGATATTAACATAATTTAGAGATTTCTACGGATCAAGACAAGTGAATAAATCGTTTAATTCAGAGTTAGAATAATAAGTGAAGTCTAGGTAGATTCTTCCTTGGGTATTGTCTTTATCATTAGTTTATTTGATTATTTCCTTCACTCTCTATTGCATTCATAGTTAATTAGTTATTTTTAAATTAAAAACAAATCCCCTTAATTATTAGGCTAAATAATAGAAAGATAGCTATTACTAGTACTTTTCGTCCTTGTGGATACGATATTCTGGACTCGCCATACCTATACTACTATTCGATAGGTGCACTTGCCTTTGTCGAATTATTAGTTAGTTTTGAGACCATCAGTAACCCTATTCCGGTGACCGATATGGGTTATGGTTGTTACATTAGCTCTCAACTTTATGCATCCTATCAATTTAGTCTCCATCTAAAATTTTAGGGTTAAATATAATATTGGTACTTATGGTTTTTTTTTGTCCGAGAGTTGTACCCAAATTTTTTTTAGTCAACTAAATCGGTACCTGAGTTTAACGTCGTTAAGTACAGGACAAGTGACAAAATAAGATTGTAACACATAGCATAAATGATGTCATAATTTAATTTTTAAAATTTTTTCTTTTGACTTTTCTCCCCTAATTTTTTGTCCCGTAATTAATTTCCTTTTTTTTGTTTTTTTTGTTCTTTTCCTTCTTTCTTCTTCTTCTTCTTCTTCTTCTTCTTCTTCTTCTTCTTCTTCTTCCTCCCTCAACCCAAGTTGCTACCTCCATCGCCACCGGTGGTTGGCCTCCTTTTCGGCTTGAAAATGACACCGAAGTGTAGCTCTCAGAAGTAAGCAAAAAGAAAGTGAAAAAACATAGCACATAAAGAAGAAAAAAGAACAAAGGGTTCCGTAAGTAACACAGAAAGAAGAAGAAGAAAAAAAAGAACTTGGGTTGGAGGAGGAAGAAGAAAGAAGAAGAAGAAGGAAGGAAGGAAAAAACATAAAAATGACAAAAATTGGGGAAGAAAAGTCAAAAGAATTTTTATTGTTTTTTAGATTATGACATCATCATGATGTTATTTATATCACGTGTCACAATTTTATTCTATCGCATGTCCTAAATTTAACAGCGTTAGACTCAGGTATTGATTTAATTGATGGAAAAAAAAAGTTTGGGTACCAATTTAGGAGAAGTGGACAAGTTTAGGTACCAATTTTATAATTATCTCAAAATTTTTAAAAATAGATAAAAACAAGTAAAAATTATTTAAAAATTCATAATTTGATAAAAAATAAAAAATATAAATTTAAAATTTTAAAAAATCTAAAGTTTAAAATTTATAAGAATTCATGTAATTGAATTTTTGTAAATTTTCAACTTTCTCTTCCCCAAGCACTTATTTTCTCTCTCACTTTCTCATTCACTTCTTCCATTTTTGAGTTTTGGAGGATAGAAAATACTTTCTCAAACAAGAAGTTTGATTTTAGAAGACAAAGGTGATTTTCATTTTCTTGGAAAATAAAAAATACGAAAAAAAACTTGTTTGGCTAAAATAATTTTTGAAAAATAAAAATATAACTAAAAATGTTTTGTAAAACTAAAAATGATAAAAAAAATAGTTTTTAAAAATGTTTTGTAAAACTCAGTAAAAATATTTTTTTCATTAAATTTTCAAAAATCATTTATGCTACACTGATTTGAATTCATATAAATGTTTTTATTATTGAAAACAAATTTTTATTCTTATTCATCAAATTAGAGATGTCTATAAGTCAGGCCCTGATAAAATTTTAGGCTCATTAGATATGTTCGGGCCCGACTCGAAAAATGGGCTTAAAATTTTGCCCAAGCTCGGATCAGATCAAAATGCTAAAACCCAGGCCCAGCCCGGCTCGCCCGTATTAAATTTTTTTATATATAAAAGAAGAAAAATAATACATTAAAAACACTAAAAACGTTAAAATAAATGTTTCCCAATAAATTAAAAATAAATTAAAAAATTATAATTAATTAATACTAAGATAGGTGCAACTTAACAAGCAAATGTGTCTAAAATAGTAACAAAATTAACAATAAAACAAGAATTATACAATATCCAAACAATAACAACAAAATAGTAGTAACATAATTGTGAAATGACAACAAAATAATGAGAAAATAGCAGCAAAACAATACCAAAACAACAAAAAAAAAAATTTCTTCTTGCAAATTCGGGCCAGGCCCAAGGCTAAAAAAACCTTACTCGAGGCCCAACCTGTTTTCTAAACGGGTCTTCTTTTTTGCCCAAGCCCTTTTTCAGACAAATATTTTTCCTAAAACATTTCCACTTTTAAAGCGGACCATTCGACCCGACTCATGAACAAGTCTACATTAAACTTGTTTTTTAATATTCAAAAAATAAAATTTAAAAATTATTTTTGAAATAAAAAATGAACATATTTCAAAAACTAAAGGGAGTCTAATATTGTTGAGAATCATAATTATCAGCCAACATATCTTTTCCATATTTTTCTATTTCTCTCTTTTTATCTATTTCTCCAGAGAAAAGGAAAGCAAAAATTCAAAATCTTTAACTTTAACTGCTACATGAATATTAAAGGGTTTCTCTAAGTAGAAACAAAGAAAAAGAAATTTTCTTTAGCAAATTTTTTTCATTTTTTATTGTGTTTGAATAAAAAGGGAAAAAAGAAAATGCGAAGAGGGAAAGTCCCAAATTCCAACCATAATGAGAGCAATAACAATGAAACCATATGTTTTTGAATGTCTATGATCTCACTCCTTTCAGCAATTACTCTGATTGGATTGATTTAAGTATCTTTCAACTTTTTACATTAATGGTTTCTTCCCATGTCTATTTTCTTTGGCGGGGAGTTCTGCTTAGGAACATTTGGTGTAGCATATGTTTATGGAATATTGGTATTGATTATAATTGGACTCTTTTGCTTGGTATTTTTCCCAAAAGAATTTTTCTGATTTCGCCACAAGATATTCAATTTAAAATTTGTATTCTCTACGACTATGTTGATTCATCCATATTATTAAAATTTTTTACACAATCATAGCACGTCAGCGTTATTACTTGTTTTGGTAAAAAAAAAAAACAAGTGATCTAAGGCACAATATAACCTTAGTGTAGTGCGGTATTGTAACCAATGTTTCACCTAGTGGACGAAAGATAAAACGCAAGTGGAGTGTGTGAATTGGACATATTCCAAGAGACTAAAATAAAGTTGTTGACCATATGGCTAAACTAGTTTATCATAACCTTAATAGCTTACAGAGATTTGAAGAACCCCTAGACTCAGCTCTGACGCTGCTACATGGATACTTGGATGCATTATCCCTTTCTACTATTTAGGAATTTCTTTGAATTGTAATCGCCTGTAAAACCCCAAACCCGGCTTAAACGTTATGACCAAATCTGAAAATATTACAAAGCAGGGTTTTGAAACCAAATTTCGTGCTTAAAACTTTTGTATTAATTGCTACTAAAAGAGTTCACATTTTCCGGAAAACTTATTGTTCTCTTTAAGAATTAGTCATTTATTGCCCGTTTAAGTAAAGAGTAATTTTACGGCGGAAGCTTGCAAGTCGTAATAGTTGAAAACTGAATTTTTTATTTTCAGAAAAAAAACATTTGTTTTCGTAAAACCATGATTCTAGTCAAACGTCGCAATAAAAGAGTCAAAATGCATCCAAAACCAAAATAAAAATCAAACAGTCCGGAGAGTCCAATAATTACAAAACTCTCAGAAAATAATCCTTAATTTAAATAAAAACCATTATTTAAGACAGTTCACGAACTTGTGGTCACTGTGAAACTTTGTCGCACCGAGCCGCCTAAGTCTGTAGATTACCTGTACAGAACAAACAAACAGATGTGGGTTTTTGTAAACTCAGTGTGTAACCCAACAGAAGTAGACATGCAATATACACAAAAATCTCATATATAGTCAGATACAGATTCAGACCTAAGTCCATGACAGATGTAGATAGCAGAATCAGATAAGTAGAATAGATATCCAAAATCCTATTCCAACCTCTACACACCATCTCCGACCATCCCATCACACCATGTGGGGTTAAAAACACCCACCCATCCCTACAAACTATATAGTGTCGACACAACACATGACAGATAATATGCAGTCAAGCTGCCAGAATATAGGTGAAGAGTCACCATACAGGTCACTTCCTCCACATATATAATTCCCACCCTAATCATAGCTACATAATACATATACAGAAATATCGTGCTTAACATGTTTGTATACAGATAACATATATACGTAACCAGAACAGTTAGACATACATATCGGTGTTCTATTCATAGTAGACTATCAGAATATCAGATCACATAATTTAGGGTCTAGTTAGCCTTTACCAACCCTATTGTAGGCCCACAATTGATCGAAACGACCCGTGCGGCCCTAGGGAAAGTTTTAGAATTATGAGCCCACACGCCCAGATTGGCCTTGCCCATGTGGCCCACAAGGCCTGGCCCAAAACCCTCACGCCCGACTTGGCCTAGTCCATGTGGCCCACACGGTTACACTCACACCGTCACACGGTCGTGTCTTGTGCACGACCACGCCTTTGTCAAACACACGATCGTGTCTCGCACGCGACCAACTACACGGTCGGGCACACGCCCGTGTGGCGTTGACAGTGCCTTTTTTTGGCTTTCCTCGAACCTCGATTTTTTGTGTGTCACCTGGTTCGGTTTTGATGCGAAAATACTCCTGATACCACCAGAACCTAAAATCGACATAACCATTCCCAAAATCAATATTAATCCTCAATTAAACCGCCAACGAAAATTGAGAACGAAGACATTCAAATGTTTGATACTTACCCAACTTCTCGAACAAAGCCGACTACGATTTCGCAAGAGGAGAAATATGTTCCTCTCAGTTTGCTTCCAATAGCCTAAAACCACATTACCGAAAAGAAAATGATCAAATTGATTTAGAATAGTTAAAGAGAGAAAAGAAAAATGATTCCCTAACCTACACGAAAATCCACCCTTTAAACTTATCTAGCCGCACCACAATACCGAAGAACTAAAATACCAAGATTGGCCAACACGATTGCGGCAGAATTCAGAAGGCAAGGGAAAAGAGGATTTTGCCAATTAACAGGAAGGGAAATCGTCAAATTTGGGGATTTTTGGAGGTGAGAGAGAAAAAGATAACAAAATAAAAATAAAAGTTGAATATGACAACATATCCCTAAATTTCCTCTCCCCACTAGCCTACTAACCACTCAGAATTTCAGCTCTATCGAAACTCTATCAGACACTCAAGACAAAAATTATCACCCTCACTCACACAAGGATTCGAACACAAGACCTCCAACATACTAACTCTTTACCACTCGAACCAATAGGCTCATTTTAATATGAGTTTACAAACAATATTCCATAAACCCACCTAATAGGGATAAGGCTAAGACCAAAAATAACAAAGTTTCCAGAGAGTAGGACTTGAACCTAAGACCTCATACACAC
Organism: Gossypium australe; assembly: GCA_005393395.2. Taxonomy (NCBI): domain Eukaryota; kingdom Viridiplantae; phylum Streptophyta; class Magnoliopsida; order Malvales; family Malvaceae; genus Gossypium; species Gossypium australe. Next base: position 13,134,477 of record CM016619.1, read on the forward strand.
ACCCAAAACACTTAACCATTAAAGCAATACACACATCGCCATTAATTGGTTGTCATTTGTACCGAAAAGATATTTTATTTTTGATATTGAGTCATGATTTTGGTGTCACTTTTGTGGTTTAAAGGGCATATATCATATGCCTTTCCTTTGACCGAATTAGCATAGCATTAAATCTTTGTTTGCTAGAGTGAAAAAAAGTTAGAAAAATGAAAGATTAAAAGGACAGAAAAATAAAAAGATGAAAAATATAATTTTTTTGTAGGTGTATTTGGTAGGAAAGATGGAAAAAAGAAAAGAAAAAGTAATTTTCTTTCCATCAATTGCTTGGTAGAGTTGAACAATGAAAGAAAAGAAAAGAAAAGAATTGAAAAATGCATAATTTTGAGCTAGCATACATATCTTTCACATCTTCTCTCTTTTCATCATTCCAATTCGGAAATATTAGTTTTTATGCATTAGGATGGAAAATAACCAACTCTCCTATTTATTTCCTTTCACTTTTTTTAATACCAAGTATACTCAAAATTTATTTTCTCCTCACTTTTCCACCCAATCAAAACACACCCTAAATAAGAATCGCCTGCCTAAAATTAGAAACGATAATGCAAGCTAGAATAAATAGAAAATTGCAATAAGTTTATTGTTATTTAAAAAAAGGAATAAATACTAAAATTATACGTGAACTTTAATACAATTTGCAATTGTTACAAACTGAAGAAAAAGAGAGAGGAATGAATTTATTTGTGAATGATAAATATTACTTATTAATGGTTTAATGGAAGAGTGAACAAAATATCAAATGTCGATAACATTAACGATTAAATTGAAAACTTTAAAGTTGGGTTACTAAAATAGAAATACGCTAATTGTCAAAACCATTTTTTAATTTGAAAAATGGGGATCGATTTTAAAAACGAAAATAGAGTCGTCACCAATCTTTTTTCAAGGTGTGATCGGGTCACCTTGAAATTGATCATTTTAATAAAAAACATTTTGATTTATTTAAAACAATGATTTTGGTCTACGAAATTCGAGAAAACGGGTTCGGGAGTCGATTACGCACGAGGAAGGATTAGCACCCCCGTAACGCCCAAAATTGGTACCTAATTGATTAATTAATGTCTTAATGTCGAAAATTTGAAAAGATTTTAAAATATGACCCTTTTGATTTTTCAAAACTTATAACCTTTAAAAAGACATTCAATTATTTGGATAAAAGAAAAAGTCGAATCTCAGTAAGTTAGAGCACGACCTTTCGAATTTCCCAAACACCAAATATCCTTCGTTTTGTTTTTTGTTTTTTTTTTTTTTTTGAAATCCCTATCCCAAAATATCAAAATGTCACATCCAATAAGTTAGGACACAACATCTTAAATTCACAAAGATAGGTTTTTTATTTGAAAATCATATATTTTAATTTCAAAAAGGGTATTTGATCATTTAGACTTAATGAGAAAAATCGAAGCCTAGTAAGTTAGAGCACGATTCCCTCAAAACTCCCAAAAGTCAAATATTGCCTTATTTTAAGAAATAAAATTTTGGATAAAAAGTGGGGTCATTAATTGAAAAATACCAAAATTATAAAAAAAATTACGGAAAAGGGCCGGAATCTGCAATATTTACAGAAAAGGGCCATTTCCCCACAAAACGCGTCCACGTCAGCGCGTTTTTTGGGGATGCAGCAGGAAAGCGCGTCTTTGAGGAAGCGCTTTCTGCCACATCAGCAAAGTGCTCTGACGAAGACGCGCTTTGCTGATGTGGCAGAAAGCGCTTCCTCAAGGACGCGCTTTTGCCCTCTTTTCCCAGTTGCCTTTTCAGCAGTTTTTAGTGTTAGGGTATGAGATTTTAAGGTTTTAGGGCCAGGGTTTAGGATTTTTTAAAGTCGTTAGATTTAGGATTTTTAGGGGAAAATTAATGGACTAGATTATAGGGTTAATTAATTAGAATAATTTTATGTTTAGGATTTTGGGAAAAATATATTAGCAAAATAAAAATTATTTGAATTTTTTTTACAGTTGTATCTGGCAAAATAATTTTCAGAAGACGTTTCTGAACAAATAGTGCCGAAAACAATTCAAGCAGGATGCACTGTCAGCAAGAGTACTGAAAAGAGCTCCCACGTGGACGCGCTTTTGCTACAGTAGTCTTCGGAAAAATAATTTTGAGAAGATGTTTCTGAACAAATAGTGTCGAAAATGCTTCAAGCAGGATGCACTGTCAGCAAGAGTATTGAAAAGAGCTCCCACATGGACGCTCTTTTGCTACAGTAATCGGTGGCATCCTTAGACTATAAATCAGCCAAATTTCATGCGTAGGTTGCATAACATAAATTGAGGCAAAAGAAAAATGGAAACTGAAATGAGTGAACGTATTAATGTTGTTATTTACTACGATGGTGAGGTTTGTAACACCGAAAATGGTGTTGTTTTTTTATCGGAGAACACAGCGCGACTGGGTTTTAATCGGAACATAGATTTGTTAGAACTTCGCAAAAGAATTAGGCGTAAAATCTTCGGAACAACGCCAATGAAAGTTCAGTCTATTAAGTATAGATTTTGCGCTTCGGTTGATCTGGTGAGATATGACTCATTCGACATCAAAGGTCCTCGGAGCTTTGAGGCAATGGTGGAGACTCATTTTGCCAGTGGATCACCCTATCTTGAGGTATATGTACAATTTTCATCGCCAAGTAATCTTCCTTCGACCTCAACATCAACTTCTGTTCGAGGGGAATACATGACCCCAAGCCGACACTCTATTAGTGGGAGGCAGAATACGGAAGTGCCTGTGTTTGGTGGTAGTATGGAAAACATAACCCCTACACGACACTCGATTGGTGGATGGGACATGCATATCCTTCCTTCGACGTCCGATGATAGAAATACGTATTGGGGAACGTCATCAACTTCTAGTGGTTGGCAATCCATATATGATTGGGAACGTTACGAAAGATGTTTAAGGATGGATAATGTACTCCCTACGACATCCACCGGCGAGGGGCTTTCGTTCGTTCTAGATTATGGTGGGTCGGATGATGAGTCCGATGTGGATCCACCTCGAGAGCCCGAGCCCGATGGTGCAGAAGTTGGATTATTTTCTAAACCGGAGCCTGTTCCAACAGTACCTGAAGATATTGAGGGCGGTTCAGATGAAGAAGAAGAATATATGCTATTCAGGGCGTACTCACCTCCAACCCACATGCATAATGTTGATCTATCTCAAGATGATGCATTGGAGTTTCCTGAACTACCACACCAGACGCGTGACCGTACAAGTTCGTAATTGGATTTGGGCGAATTAGAAGTTGGTAAAGAGTTTTCCAACAAAGATGTTTTTCTTTGTGCATTGAAACAATGCAGCATCAAGAACGGAGTTAACTACAACATGGTTAAATCCAAGCTCGATAAGTATGAGGTGAAGTGTGCAGTGCAAGATGGTACATGTTCATAGAAAATCATGCCTCGTTGAGGAAAAGGACTGGCTTGTGGGAGATCAAAAAGTACAAAGGTCCACATACATGTCTTACCGGTACAGTATCACTATGCATTCAATGTTTTTGAATAATACAAATATTACGTAATCTTGCGTTATTTAACGTACTTCGGTGACAGGTATTACACAAGATTATCTGAAGATGGATTCAGATATGTTGGCTGACTTAATAATACCGACGGTGAAGGCCGATCCAAAGACTACAGTGTCGGCCTTAATTGATAATATTTGTAGCCAATTGGGGTACATGCCCTCTTACAGGAAGACTTGGATAGCGAAGCAAAAGGCGTTGGAAAAGTTACATGGTCGGTGGGACGCTTCACATAATGAAGTGTGGCAGTGGTGTCAGGTGCTGGAGAGATATGTCCCAGGCAGCATAACAGACCTTGAAACGAAACTGGTGTACTATAACAATCGTTTGCTTCATGGATGCGCAGTGTTCAAGCATCTTTTATGGACATTTAAGCAATGCTGAGATGCATTTATATACTACAAGCCATTGGTACAAATTGACGGTACCTTTATGTATGGAAGATATACGCATCGGCTATTGCTAGCTGTGGCACAAGACGACAGTGGAAGAATCCTTCCAATTGCTTTTGCAATAACAAAGGGGTAGTCAGCTGATGACAGGGATTTCTTCCTATCTAGGTTAAGGAGGCATGTTTGCCCCCAACCCGATATATACGTTATATCGGATCAGGGACCTGGAATACTAGCTGCAATAGAGCGACAGGGAAGCCTGTGGCATCGCACACACCATCGATATAGCCCAAGGCATGTTGCGTCCAACTACTACGGGCAACATCGATCTAGAAGTCAGCGACATCAAGTGACCAATATGGGTATGTAATATCTATTAATATAATTTTGTTTGTAATATTCAATTTATTCTTAATTGAAGAGTGGTGTGTAATATTCGCTATCAACTTATATTGGCAGGGTATGAGATCAATAAGGGTCGTTTTCAAAAGATGTTGGCGAGTTTGCGATCAGATAACAAAGAAGGCGCAAACTACTTGTGCAGTATTCCTTTCGAACAGTGGACACAAGCATACAACGGCGGCCTACGGTATGGTCATATGACCTCAAACCTAGCTGAATGCATAAATTCTGTTCTAAAAAGAACACGTCATTTGCCGATAACATCGATTGTGTGAGAGATATATTTTCATTTAGCGGTACTATTTTTGAAGCGAGCAGCGAGTTATAAAGGCCAAATGCAAGGAGGCCATGTATGGTGCGTGAAAGTCTTGTGAGAAATTAACAAGGGGAAGGCAGGGACCAACACCATGCACACAGTGTGTCACGATCGCGAAAACCTATGGTTTCATGTGACGGAGTTTGACAGACCGAACTAAGGTATTGTTGGCGGGCAGTATCGTGTACACTTGAGAAATAGGACCTGCGACTGTGGGATATTTGATGCACTTCATTACCCATGCGCTCATGTACTTGCGGCTTGTCAGGATCTCCATCTTGATCCCATGAGCTATGTCGACGAAGTGTATAAAATAGAAAACATGTACAACGTGTGGAGACACATATTCCCACCAGTCTCAGATGAACGTAAATGGCAGTCCATATCGCTTGCACCGTATAAGCTGTTGCCGGATAGACAACTGAGACGCAAACCAAAAGGTCGACCTTGCTCGACTAGAATACGCAACAATATGGATGTCCGAGAAACGACTAACCAACGTAGGTTGTGCGGATAGTGTAGGAACCCAGGCCATACATCTCGCTTGTGTCCAAATCGGAATAGTTGACAGTCTTCTTAGCTTTGGCTATGTAAATTCTATTTATTTGTTGATGAAAACGGTGAACTTTTGTAGAAGGACTAATTTGCAAAAAAAGTTAAATTACAATAAAAAACAAATCTTGGACTTTTATTTTTAAAATTAAATTACAAAAAAATAAACAACTTTTATTTTATTAAAGATATTAAAATTAAATTACAAAAAAAATAAAAAAACAACTTTTTATTCTATTAAATATATTAAAACTAAATTACAATAAAAAATAAACAACTTTTATTTTATTAAAGATATTAAAATTAAATTACAAAAAAAACAACTTCTATTTTATGAAAGATATTAAAATTAAATTACAAACAAAAATAAAAAACTTTTATTTTATTACAAAAATAAAAAGATTATATTACAATTAAAAAATTATAAAGGTGATCCGAATTAATGTTGGTGCCGGTCAGAATCAGTGCCACATGGGGGTGGTCGGCGGTTACGCGCTGAATTCCTCCTTCTTCTAGCTTCCGACGGGGGTCGTGGAACCTCAGACGGTGATTCTGGTTCCTTCGGCAGTGGGTCTGGTTGTGGGTGTTGGGAGGATGACCCACCTTGATAAAATAACGACTTCGGAGGTGTTTGCATAAACCATGGCGGGGGTGTCTGAATCCCATAAGGCGAATGAGACTGGTAAAAAGAAGAGCTCCTCGACGGCGTCTTGTGTGATCCCTCGTGCGACGGCGGCCTCAAGATTGGCTGGCCAGTCAGAGTAGTTGGGAAAGGACTCGAACCGGGCCATGCATTCCAACCTGCGGTGGGACTGGGAAAAGGAAACATATATGGGTTAGGATACATATAAGGGCTAGGGTACGCACCTGGCATAAAGGCCAAAGGCTGTGATGTCGGTGTTGTCGGCTGAAGTGTTGGGCCCGGTGACTGTGTGGGCGCTGTTGATGGGCCTGGTGACTATGTCGGCATTGCTGATGGTCCCGTCTCATCACCCCTTCTCCTTGGATTTAAAGGGCCCCGTCGCTCCCTTTGCTCACGAAGTTGCCGTCGCCTCTCCTCTTCCGACAATAAATATGGCTTACCATGGATCCTAAACCATGGCATGTATTCTGGCATTCATGCTAACTCAGGAATTTTTATTACTCCAAACTCATGTGTGTTTTACAATGAATAGAGAAGCCTCTATTTATAGTTGAGCCTCCCCAAATCCAACAGTACAGATCAATTACTTCAAGGGCTAAGATTAAAAGGTATCTACAAATTAAATCTCTAAGATTACAAAATCATATCTTCTAAGATTACATATCATATCTAAGATTTGCATATCATATCTAAGATTGCATATCATATCTTCTAAGATTGCATACCATATCTTTTAGGATTGCATATCATATCTAAGATTTGCATATCATATCTAAGATTCCATATCCTCGAAGATTGTGTTCCCATATGCGTCAAGCTTGTAGATGGACCTTCAATCTTTTCAAGTAATGGGTCATTCCGATTGGGCCAAATGATATATTTTGGACTAGACTTGGACTTTGTTTTATTATTTTGGGTTTATTATTTTTTTGTATGGGCCCGGGCTAAATTGGCCTATTACAGTTGCCCCTCTTTGCTCATTGTCGTGTAATGAGAATGAAGCAAAGACTATAAAAGGACCAATTTTGCCCGGTCTTGTAGAGCTTTAACTTCTTGATCCTCATCTTCTTCAAGTAGTCTCTAACCCAACTGCAACTTCAAGAAAATTGAATCTGTAGCTTTAATCTTATTCTACTGCAACTTCAGGGAGATAATACCTGCTCTTGTAGATTTAATCCATCCTACTGTAACTTCAGGAAAGTGAGACTAGTATCTTTGATCTTGTTTCACTGCAATATTCAGGAAGACAAGATCTGCTATTTTCAGTCTGCTCCGCTGCAAACTCAGGGAGGCAAGCTAATATCTTTGATCTGCTTCTTGCAACTTTAGGAAGATAAGATCTACTGTCTTCAGTCTGCTCCACTGCAAACTCAGGGAGGCAGGCTAATATCTTCGATCTGCTTCCTGCAACTTCAGGAAGATAAGATCTGCTGTCTTCAGTCTTGATACGGGCCGGCTCGAGATGAGTCGAAACGTATGCGGGTTGCCGAATCGTCTACGAGGAGGGATTAAGCCTTAGGAAGATATTCGGAAAATATGGATGAATTTGCGGAAGCTTAAGTGAATAAATTAGGTGATGGTTCGGTTTGATGGAATGAAATAAAAATAAATAAGATAGATAAGAGGATAATTTAATGGAGATGGATAAAGAACTTAAATGAGAAGCAATTCAACACCAAAGAGTGTCACCCCGGGTTCTATAATGTTTAAGGTGGATAAATGGAATTGATGATGGAAATGGAAATACGAACTTAACTTTAAGAAAGATTCAACACTATACAACAGTGTCACCCCGTTTCTTATATCGTTAAGGTGGATAGATGGACAATCGATGATGGACCAAGACCCGTTATCTATAAAGATAAGAACCGTTGGTATAATTTGATGGATGAGAAACGACTGATGCCACAAGCAAAGCTTGATAAGTCAAAGTCGAAACTCGTATGAAGGATAGAGAGGAAATAAACTAACTCAAATGAACAAAGTTCGTATATTTTCATTAAAATCTGCCACCTTTAAATGATAATTACATAGCCTTTTTATAGACTAAACAAAAGGTCAACCACAAGCTTGGCCTTTAACCCTTAAGTTTTCGAAAAGACACCAGCAACCTTGTCCCTTAACCCTTAAGTTTTCGAAAAGGCACCAGTAACCTTGTCCCTTAACCCTTAAGTTTTCGAAAAGGCACCAGCAACCTTGTCCCTTCATGTTCACCAAAAGGCACCTGGCAACTTTGTCTCTTTATGTTCACCAAAAGGCATTGGGCTAGTTGAATGCCGAATGAAGCTTGTAAAACACTGGGAATATAAGCAAGCAAATGCCGTTCGTCTTCTTAGAGAAGAACTTGACAATCTAAGCAGGCAAAGGCAAGAATTTGAGCTCAAGAGGATTGAAGTTTGAATATTGAATTGCTCCATAAATTTAAAAATTGGTGGTGCCCCGGGCGTGCCTGTATCACCCCCTCCCTCTTCAAGACGATTCATCCTCGAATCGACCCGTTGGTTGTCCGAACAAAACTCCTTGCTCGTCTTTCCTTTTTTTTAACTCTTATTTTTTTTTTGAATTTTCATATTTCTCTTTTTTTTTTGAACCTCAAATATACTATAGTGAAATAAAATAAACAAAAATTACAAGTTGAATTTTTTTTTGAATTTTTTTAACTCGTATTTTTTAAATTTTCGTATTTCTCTTTTTTTTTGAACTTCAAATATACTATAATAAAATACAAGAAACAAAAATCATAACTTGAAATTTTTTTTGAATTTTTTTTTAAACTTACGAACCTAATTCCGGCTTCACGATGGTCGTCGGAACTCCTCGTTCTGTAGCTCTGATACCAGATGATACGGGCCGGCTCGGGATGAGTCGAAACGTATGCGGGTTGCCCAATCGTCTACGAGGAGGGATCAAGCCTTAGGAAGATATTCAGAAAATATGGATGAATTTGCGGAAGCTTAAGTGAATAAATTAGGTGATGGTTCGGTTTGGTGGAATGAAATAAAAATAAATAAGATAGATAAGAGGATAATTTAATGGAGATGGATAAAGAACTTAAACGAGAAGCGATTCAACACTAAAGAGTGTCACCCCGGGTTTTATAATGTTTAAGGTGGATAAATGGAATTGATGATGGAAATAGAAATACGAACTTAACTTTAAGAAAGATTCAACACTATACAACAGTGTCACCCCGTTTCTTATATCGTTAAGGTGGATAGATGGACAATCGATGATGGGACAAGACCCGTTATCTATAAAGATAAGAACCGTTGGTATAATTTGATGGATGAGAAACGACTGACGCCACAAGCAAAGCTTGATAAGTCAAAGTCGAAACTCGTACGAAGGATAGAGAGGAGATAAACTCACTCAAATGAACAAAGTTCATATATTTTCATTAAAATCTGCCACCTTTAAATGATAATTACATAGCCTTTTTATAGACTAAACAAAAGGTCAACCACAAGCTTGGCCTTTAACCCTTAAGTTTTCGAAAAGACACCAGCAACCTTGTCCCTTAACCCTTAAGTTTTTGAAAAGGCACCAGTAACCTTGTCCCTTAACCCTTAAGTTTTCGAAAAGGCACCAGCAACCTTGTCCCTTCATGTTCACCAAAAGGCACCTGGCAACTTTGTCTCTTTATGTTCACCAAAAGGCATTGGGCTAGTTGAATGCCGAATGAAGCTTGTAAAACACTGGGAATATAAGCAAGCAAATGACGTTCGTCTTCTTAGAGAAGAACTTGACAATCTAAGCAGGCAAAGGCAAGAATTTGAGCTCAAGGGGATTGAAGTTTGAATATTGAATTGCTCCATAAATTTAAAAAATTGGTGGTGCACCGGGCGTGCCTGTATTAAGTCTGCTCCACTGCAAACTCAGGGAGGCAGGCTAATATCTTTGATTTGCTTCTTGCAACTTCAGGAAGATAAGATCTGCTGTCTTCAGTCTGCTCCGCTGTAAACTCAGGGAGACAGGTTAATATCTTCGATCTGCTTCCTACAACTTGAGGAAGACAAGATTTTTTATCTTCAGTCTGCTCCACTGCAAACTTAGGGATGCCAGACTAGTATCTTCAATCTGCTTCACTGCAACTTCAGGAAGACAAGATCTACTATCTTTAGTCTGCTCCACTGCAAACTCAGGGATGCCAGACTAGTATCTTCGATCTGCTTCACTACAACTTCAGGAAGACAAGATCTACTATCTTCAGTCTACTCCACTGCAAACTCAAGGATGCCAGACTAGTATCTTGGATCTGCTTCACTACAACTTCAGGAAGACAAGATCTGCTATCTTCAGTCTGCTCCACTGCAAACTCAAGGATACCAGACTAGTATCTTTGATCTACTTCACTGCAACTTCAGGAAGACAAGATCTGCTATCTTCAGTCTGCTTCACTGCAAACTTAGGGATGCCAGACTAGTATCTTCGATCTGCTTCACTGTAACTTCAAGAAGACAAGATCTGCTATCTTCAGTCTGCTCCACTGCAAACTCAGGGATGCCAGACTAGTATCTTCGATCTGCTTCACTGTAACTTCAGGAAGACAAGATCTGCTATCTTCAGTCTGCTCCACTGCAAACTCAGGGATGCCAGACTAGTATCTTCGAGCTTCACTGCAACTTCAGGAAGACAAGATCTGCTATCTGTGGTCTGCTCCACTACAAACTTAAGGAGACAAGACCGATGTCCTTGATCTGCTTCACTACAACTTTGGGAAGACAAGATCTGCTATCTTCAATCTGCTCCACTGCAACTTCAGGAGGTCAGATTAGTATCTTCGATCCGCTTCACTGCAAACTCAGGAAGACAAGATCTATTTTCTTTTGGCCTGCTCTACTGCAAACTCAGAGAGGTAAGGCTGATGTCTTTGATCTTCTTCCTGCAACTTTAGGAAGATAAGATCTGCTGTCTTCAGTCTGCTCCGCTACAACTTCAGGGAGATCAGGCTGATGTCTTTGATCTGCTTCACTACAACTTCAGGAAGACAAGATCTGCTATTTTTAGTCTGCTCTACTGCAACTTTAGGGAGACAAGACTGGTGTATTCGATCTACCCTACTACATTGTCTTCTTGGGGACATAACCTGTAGAATGGGTATATACTTATGCCTAATAATTAGGATGCTTTGATCGAAATGAGTCAAATGCTCCTATTTAGGCATGCTATGATATATAAATACAAAAATGTTATGAGAATGATTCCTATTTCAGGTGTCATCACTCATTTATTCGTCAAGGTTTCATCTTCGTTCCTCACGAAGTATCAATCATATTCTGCTCAAATAATTTGCCCCATGGTAATTCTGAGTCCACTCCACTTGAACCTTGGGACATAAAGTTTGCACCTCCCACTGCAACTTCAGGGGAATAACATTTGATTTTTTTCATCCAATCTGTTACCACTCAGAGGTATAAATTTTGTATCATCTTCAATCAATTTGATCTGTTACACCATTCCCTGGGTGTAATGACCAGATGTATGTGCCTGAAATTTGCATGAATGTAGGGTATCATTTTTCTTTTCCCGAGAATGATCCCCTTTTACACTTGGGTTGACATTGCTCGTCATTTATCGAGATGGTATCACCGACAAAATGTCTTATCCAATAAAAATCTGAAGAGATAATCATCTTTCAATGGTTCCAACCCTTAGGCTTGGTGAGTTCTAAACAATAGTCCTGTTTCAGATTCTCATATTATTTAGAAGCTTCTAGAGTAATATGCGAAACTCCTTTTATGAAAGTATTATTAGTCTATTAATCGTTATTTCAATATAAAATGCTTGAAAAAGATCACAACAATGGATGAGAAAGAAATTAATCAGGAGTATAGCTCGAAACAAATAAGTTAATCAAAGATAACCAAGGCAATAAAAGAAAATTGATTGGGGTGTATCTCGAAAAGAATAAAGTAATCAAAGATAGCCAAGGGCATAAAAGAAAATTGATTGAGGCGTATCTTGAAAAAGAATAAAGTAATCAAAGATAGCAAATTCAAAATGGGTAAGATAGAAGTTAGGTGCCCCAGATATTGCAGCCTGAGCTTCTTTGTACAAACTTTTTGAGGACCATTTTGAGCTCAATACGTGTTTAGAAGATCCAGAGTACTTTGTCAATGCCCCAAGACGTAGCATACTTCCTCATTGTTAATTCAGGCATAGCAAGACTACCACATACCCTATCTTTGATCAAAATTTGAGCTGCCCTTTTCGGGTTTTCGGCTCAAAACCCCTTTGGTCTCAAAGTGCCCTTTGCGGGTTTTCGCCTTGGCCTCTCCTTTTTTTTTTAATTTGATCTCAAGGCACCGTTTGCGGGTTTTCACCTTGGCCTTTCCCTTTTTAGGTAAAATACTTCTTGACTGAACCTGAATTCACTGAATTGGGCAAGTCTTTCCCATCCGTCTCGGTCAATATCAATGCTCCTCTAGAACATGCTCTTTTTTACTACATAAGGTCCTTCCCAGTTTGGCATCTACTTTCCTCTGAAATGTTTTTGTATAAGAAAGATTTTTTTAACATCAGGTTCCCCTCGTGAAATTCTCTAGGATGAACCTCTTTGTTGTAAGCTTGCATCATCTGATCGTGATGGATAACTTTTAACATTTTCTTCGATTAGGTTCAATTGGCAAAAACTATTTCTATTCCAATGAGAAATGAGTTGCCCCAACGAAGGTTCTAGCCGACGTTCGATAAGGCAGAGGATAAATGGTAACTTCTTTATGTCAATCTTTACAAGTCTCAGTCATCTTTTCCATGATCCTTGTTTTGTTTTGTTTTTTTTACTGCCTTTACTACACTATGATATGGCGTCTGATCTTTGAACAAACTTCCAAACTTTTGACATTGTCCTTTTTAGCACTCTTTGTCGGCACTTTTTTTTTTGAAAATTTGATGACTATCGAATTTGTAACATTGGCATATGAAGCTACTTCCACCCTCTTAGTGAAGTAATCTACGACCACGACGTTGAATTGATGTCGACTAGAAGCCTTCACCGAGATTGGCCTGCCCCACATAGAGGAAGTCTGTGAAGAAATTAAAGAGGCATATGAATCTTTTCTCCTTAAATACGGCAAAACTAATGCCATCCCCTTCTATGTACATTAGTAGTACCCAAACCTCATGATTAGCTTGGCTATTGTAAAACCATTAGCATGTGTCCTTCTGACATCCTTATGGACCCCCTTTAAGATTTCAACGTATCCACGTCTCAGTAGCCCAGGCATGTCCTGATATGATCGTGCAAAAACATCTTTGAATTCTTGAAAATAACTCAATAATGTCTCGCCTTATTTCTGTGGTGAGCTAGGTTACAATCTTCGCCTATTTTCTAGGCTCATAATATCCACTGACCCTTTGTAGAGGAAGGTCTGTTTTTTATCTTGTTCTACCATAATTAACAAATCAGAAGATAGGTTACAATCTCTGTCATTTTACAATCTCTGTCATCTTCAAAGTCTTGGGATCCCTCTAAACACATATCTTACTCGAAAGGAGACTCTGAGTCAGTAGCGGCATTGCTCACATCGTTGATATGTGGAGATCTATTGTAGGTTCGAAGGAAGATTCCAAAGAATAAATTATTCAAAGAACGATTATCTGTATGGTTATGAATGAAAAATGAAAAAATACTTGAAAGAAAGTCCAAAGAACAAACAAAAGAAAAAAAAAACTAAGAACAAATGTTTGTACAGTATGAGATGAAGAATATTTGCTCAAAAAGAAGCATCTTATTGAAATAAAAATTTTAGACACGAGCATATTTCACAAAAAGATTCTTATTGCCTCTAGGCTTAAGGCAACAAGCGTGTTTTGAATATTACTCTAGATTAGCTCTAAAAATACAGGGATCTCTTCCACAGTCCCATTATTCAAAACACTCTCAAGCACGCAAGGGTTTGGAAACTTCATTTCGCGGTTCTCTCTTTGCTTTTGACTTCTTCAATGAGTCGCAACTTTCTTGTCTCCTCCTTCAATTATTGCATTTACTGCCTCATCAAAGTGATCAGGTTCTGATGAAATATCGAACTTTACAATTCCCATTTTAATGAACCTTTCAACCAACTTTTTAAATTTAGTACAGTTTTCAATTGAGTGACCCGTTATTCCCGCGTGGTACTCGCATTGGGCATTCTCATTATACCACTTTGGGAACAGAGGTTGCACACGTTCCGAGTAGGACGGAGACACCACATGCACATCAAAAAGATTTTGATACAGCTCCTTATATGTCATCGGGATGGGTATGAATTGGATTTTTTCTGTATTTGGCCTCGAATTGGGTTCCTGCCTTGAAGAGCCTTGATAGATAGTGGTTATAGCCCTCGGTTGGCCTACGGTGGCTGATTTGGGATGCATGCTCAGGACACTCACTTCATTTTCCTTGTTTCTCGGGGCTGATCTTTTGGCACTTTCTCCTGTGTCTATTCTCTCACTCCTTACCGCATTTTCAATCATCTCACCAGACATTACTATATCTGAAAAGCTTATGGTGGCACTTCCCAACATATGGTTAATGAATGGGGCTTTTAGAGTACTGATGAAAAGCATTGTGGTCTCCTTTTTTAAAAGCGACGGCTGAACTTGTAGGGTAACTTCCCTCCATCTTTGTGCATACTGCTTGAAACTTTCATTCGATTTTTTCTCCATGTTCTGTAAGGTGATTCTATCAGGTGCCATGTCTGTGACATGATTGTATTACTTCATGAAAGCTTGGGCCAGATCTCTCCAGGAGCTAATCCTAGCACAGCTGAGTTGATTGTACCACCTAGACGCTGCCCCCACCAAACTGTCTTGGAAACAATGAATCAAGAGTTGATCATTGTTAACATAGCCGGTCATCAATCTACAGAACATAGTAATATGGGCTTCAGGGCAGTTGGTCCCATTATACTTCTCAAATTCTGGCATTTTGAATTTATGAGGAAGTACCAAATCTGGAACCAAGCTCAAGTCTTTAGCATCAATTCCATGGTAATTATCAGCATTTTCCAATGCCTTGAACTTTTCTTCTAACCAGCTACAGTGATCCTCTAACTGCCTTGAGGACTCAATTCTTGTCTTTTCCCTTTCTACTATATATAAGCCAGGGATAACAAGATTAGCAGGGTTATCTCCTGGGTTAGATCTTGTGCCAGCTTGGAAGTTCATGGGCACTCCTGCATCAGTTTGCCCTTGTTGAGGCCTAATCGTGATGGATGGCCTTCGGGAATACTCTTCAGGGTGTGCTTGTGTATGCGGTAGAGTAAAATTCGAAGGAAAGTCCTCATTATCTTCTCCAACAATAGTCATGAGACCTTTTCCTTTGTCCATCACCCCGTTCAGTAGCTGAGCCATTTGAACCATCATATTTCTTTGGACTTCCAGCAATTGGTCACTCATTTCTTGTTGGAGCTTTGCCAACTGCTCTTGCATCTGGTCTTGCATGTCTCTCTGGAACTGTTCAAGTCTTTGATCCATTTTTTTATCTTGGCATGTGTACCGTAACAGTGTTCAGCTTCCAGATTTTTCCTTCTCTATCTCTCTCTTCTCTCTCTCTCTGAAATAACTTTAACTAATTAGGGTCCCTTTTGTAAAAGTCTAATGCAAATGATGCAATGCAAGGCAAACACATGGAATGAATGAAAAAGAAAGAGAGGCGTTGATTCTGAATTCAATTCCATTAGAACAACTTTTCTAAAAAGCAAATTTCTTTACATAAAACGGATATTTATACGGCCTTTCCCTCATATTCCAAGCGAAGAACATTGATTCCTTTCTTCTTATCTGGGTATTAAGGTCCAATCTCGCAAACTTTCTAATAGATGCCTCCACTAGCTCCTCTTTGCTTAAGCCATAACTCATTCCTCACTTATCCTTGCAATGCTTGTTAATCTCTTCAAGAAAACCAAAACGTGGTGATTCTCGAATAGTCTTTGTCAGCTTGAATCCTTGGGCAATAAAGTCTTGTATTCTTCCACGAACTATCAGTCTTCTCTCGTTATGTTTACTTGGACCATATTTGGACGACCGTATTATAATCTACTTTATTAGGAAATCCATTTTTTTTATGACAAACTCTTCTATTTAGCAATCGAATTTGAATCAACACCTCCTTTCTATGATGAGAATGCAATGCAACCAAAACAAAACAAAGCACATTAGCACAGGAGAAATAAACAACATAGGACACCTATTTGGGTGACTACTGGGGTTTGGCATGGTTCTACCTAGGGTAGGCTCCTAGGTCTCTCTATATGCAGTTTTAGTTCTAAAAAAAAGGTATCTAAACCAGCAGATTCCTCAATCTTCACCCATTATAGGATCATATAGATCGAGTTCAGTTCAGGGGAATGCATTTCCCTATGGCCATGCGAAAGTGAAAACCTCACGAAGACATAGGTACAGATGTATCTCGGAAGTGATTCACTAGCCTATGCGGAGGTGAAAACCTCACGAAGGCATAGTTTCTCACTCCCATTTAAGGGTACGACCACAACGGTCATGCAATGCAATGTGTGCAAGAAAATAATAATCATATGTTCAAATCAAAATTTTTAAATTTTCAAATCAAAATTTTCAAATTTCTGATAAAGGACAAAAAATAATCAATTTTACAGCTTGACCCTCTTAAGTCCCTAGCGGAGCCGCCAAGCTGTCGAAACCATTTTTTAATTTGGAAAACGAGGATCGACTTTAAAAACAAAAATGGAGTCGCCACCAATCTTTTTTCGAGGTGTGATCGGGTCACCTTGAAATTGATCATTTTAATAAAAAAATATTTTGATTTATTGAAACAGTGATTTTGGTCTACGAAATTCGAGAAAACGGGTTCGGGAGTCGGTTGCGCACGAGAAAGGATTAGCACCCTCGTAACGCCCAAAATTGGTACCTAATTGATTAATTAATGTCTTAATGTCGAAAATTTGAAAAGATTTTAAAATATGACCCTTTTGATTTTTCAAAACTTATAACCTTTAAAAAGACATTCAATTATTTAGATAAAAGAAAAGTCGAATCTCAGTAAGTTAGAGCACGACCTTTCGAATTTCCCAAACACCAAATATCCTTTGTTTTGTTTTTTTTTTAAATCCCTATCTCAAAATATCAAAATGTCACATCCAATAAGTTAGGACGCAACATCTTAAATTCACAAAGATAGGTTTTTTATTTGAAAATCATATATTTTAATTTCAAAAAGGGTATTTGATCATTTAGACTTAATGAGAAAAATCAAAGCCCAGTAAGTTAGAGCACGATTCCCTCAAAATTCCAAATGTCAAATATTGCCTTATTTTAAGAAATAAAGTTTTGGATAAAAAGTGGCAATTAAACGAGATATATTTTAAAACAATGCTTTGAGTAAAATGTATCATTAATACATTACGAAACACAAATATCAAAGCAATATACTACAATTACATGATATAATAACATTTAATACTAATATTGACAATTAAGAGAAAGAATAACATAAAATAGCAAATGATACAAGTAATAAAAAAATTGAAAAAACGATATGGCAAAATCTAAAATAGTTAATATATACATAATAAAATAAATAAATATATTTTAAATAAATAATATAAAAACATTGAATAAAAATGTATAAGGGATAACTTATAATAAGTATATAATATACCATTTAAAAATAGATAATATACATATTTTAAATAAACAATATATGGAAAATTTTACCTTAATAATAAAACAATTTAGATGATGTACAACATACAAATTTTCAAATAATACATAATATGATTAAAGTTAAATAATATAATATATATATATATATATAACAAATAAAATAAAAATATATATGATAAAACAATTTAACGTAAATAGGGAAAAGCAAAAAAGAAAAATAAGTTTAAAATAATTAAAATAAATGAATAAATAATGTAACACCCCAAACCCGGCCCAAACGCTACAACCGGATCTGGTATGTCACTTAAGGGATTTTACAAAACATGTCGTATTTTGGAAAACAACTACTAGGTTTAAACATTTATACCGAAAACTTAATAATTCATTAATTCATATAAAATATAAAGTTATAAATTACCTTGGTGAATTTTAAACAAAAACTATAATTTCATACATGTCTTAACTTAATTTAAAACATAAAACTTAAAAGCCCAGTAATAAAAGCCCAACACAAAACCAAAACATAAATAATAGTCTAGTGGCCCATGGCCTTATTACAATAAAATTTAAAACCCATTAAATAAAAATATAAAATAATAAACTGGAGTCTTCTTGTTAAATCCAAAGTTCTTTTGCATAGCCACCTTGCGCTCCTCTCCAGCCCGGTCCGATGCACTAGGTGCTACCTGAAAATGTTAAGAAATTGGTTGAGTCGCGAGACTCAGTGTGCAACCCTTATGAACCATTAGATTTGGGCCTTAGCCCCACAGAACAGAATAACAGTTTAATATATATATAAAAAAAAATTATGCAAGCCCAACCCAAATCCTAAGTTTCCATCCGCTACACGCCTCCCGTACCAGCCGTTCACACCATAGGGGATTTCTACAATCAACCCGCACCGCTACATGCCGTTAATGGGAGTCGTGCTGCTCATCGTCAGAGTTGTGACAGAGTCACCAGGCTGAAATGGCAAAAAGCCACCAGAAACAGAGTTTGTGACAGAGTCACCAGGCTGAAATGGCAAAAGCCACCAGAACAGATCACTTCCCCTTTTCATCAATTTCCCAACCCCAAGCATACAATGAAATCGTCATACAAAGCATATCGTTTTAACAGGAATAATCACTGAAATAGGACAGAAGTCACTAACCTATTGATCAGCCTTTACCCTTCAAGGGTTTTCACTTGTTATGCTGGGATTTCGGCATTTAGCAGAGTATAGCATATTTATACATATGAATATATATTAGCAAACAGTCTAACAGTGAGAGGTTACACACCTGATTAATGTTGATACCCTTACTAGACCGATCTACAACTTTGCTAAAAAAGCCGGAAAGATGTGAAAATAGGGCATCTCCTATATTCGGCCAAGGGTTAGTAAATCCTGAATTTACACATTGAAACTAATAGATCTTCTTACCTTGAAATCTCGAAAGTAACACTATTCGAGTGCTACCGATCTATAACTCAGAGATCTATGCGATTGACTCCACTAAAGTTCCCTTCAGATTTCGACACAAGTAGGCACCACAGAAGCAATTCGGCAATCACAGGAGATGAGATCTAGGGATTTCGGCTTTTAGGAAAATCCCAGAAAAAGTATGAACAAGAGAAGGCTGATGTGTCTTTGGCTTTTAAAATACTTGAGTGAAGAGTTTCGGTTTCTGACAGGAAAAGAGAAGAAGAAAAGAAAACAAGGAAGAGACTTGAAGATTCCGGCTAGGAAGAAAAAGAATGGAAAGAGTTTCGGCTTTTGAATCAAAGTGAAGATGAGGGAATAGGCTTAGAGATTTCGGCTTTTGCAGAGAATGAAGAAGAAGATGGAACTTTAGGAGTTTTCGGCTTTTACTCAGAGAAGAAAAGAAAAGAATGAGAGAAAAACCCAAATGCCGAAATTGAAGAAATATTCCCCCTATTTATAGAAATTTCGGCACTTACCTAACCTTGCAGATAAATCCTATCTTTTCTCCTTTATCTTAATCTACTAGCTCATCTAAAAGAGACTTAATTATCTCTAACTCCTCCCTCCTTTATCAGCATATTATCCACATATTTTAATCATTAAAATCCCTAAATTTTAGCCTTTATCTGCTTATTATCCACATAAAATAAATTCCTAAATAATAGCCTTTATCTGCTTATTATCCACATATTTTAAACATTAAAACCCCTAAATTTGAGCCTTGTTGCCATCCATTCCACCTAATCCTAATGCCCAAAATTTAGCTAACTTAAATTAAAAGAATTGGGCTCCATGAAACTTAAATTTGGGCCCCTTACTCCCTTGTGTGGCGTCACCTCCTAAGATTGGGCCACAAGCCCACTTTGGTATTTTAAACATAGATACTACCTTTTAAACCCTATAATGCCCAAACAGATAATTTTAATCAAGGCCTCTGCCTAAGCCTGAGCCCAATTTAGACCCCTAACACTTAAATTAACACATTAAACATATCCACCCATTAAACGCATAGGCCCAAAAATTCAGGATGCTACAAATAATGATTAAGCAATTAAATGGATAAATAAAAAAAAGTTTAAAAAAACGCATAAGTCAACCTAACTCCCGCAATATGAGGATTCAACGAAATTCCTCCACCAATATTTAACTCGAACAGAAGCAACTCAAAAAGAAACGAAGATGAGCAAAGAACAAAATAAGAACAAGCCACAGAAAATAAGAATGCAAAAGAGAGAGAAATTTGAGTGAATGCTCTCAAGAAATTTTATTACTCCAAACTCACGTGTGTTTTACAATGAAGGGAGAGGCGTCTATTTATAGTTGAGCCTCCCCAAATCCAGCGGTACAGATCAATTACATCAAGGGCTAAGATTAAAAGGTATATACAAATTAAATCTCTAAGATTACAAAATCATATCTCCTATGATTGCATATCATATCTAAGATTTGCATATCATATCTAAGATTGCATATCATATCTTCTAAGATTGCATACCATATCTTTTAGGATTGTATATCATATCTAAGGTTTGCATATCATATCTAAGATTGCATATCCTTGAAGATTGTGTTCCCATATACGTCAAGCTTGTAGATGGACCTTCAATCTTATCAAGTAATGGGTCATTCCGATCGGGCCAAATGATATATTTTGGACTAGACTTGGACTTTATTTTATTATTTTGGGTTTATTATTTTTTTGTATGGGCCCGAGCTAAATTGGCCTATTACACTAATAACTAGATATATATTTTTATAGTTTACTCTATATTTAAGTTCAATAGTAGTCATAAATGATATAATACAAAATTTCTTTTTTTAAAGGGTAAACTACACTATTAGTCATTACTGAACTATTGGTAAGTTTTTGTTTTGGTCATTTAACTAAAAAAGTTTGATTATTGAATTATTCCAAAATTTTTATTTAAGTCACTAAGCTGTTAAAACTAATGCTAAATGGCTTTCTCTATTTGCACTGCTTACACCAATCGAAAGCTCTCTTTCCTTTTCACTTCTATAGTTCATTTTTCTTTTCATGAAATAACTTTGGATGTTATGAACCTTTAAACCAAAATTCAAACAACTTTTTCTTCAATCCCTAACATTGTCCATCAGGCCGACTTGAATCTAAGGTATGTTCTTCTACTCGTCAATGAGCACTAATCCACCATATCAATCATCGAATTGTTGCTTGGAGCTCACTGGTAGAACTTTAAGAAAAACTTAATAGAAAATGACTTAAGTAAAAACTTTTGAATAGTTCAGTAACTTAAATGAAAACTTTCAAATAATTCAATGATCAAATTGTAACTTTTTAAGTTAAATTATCAAAGTAGAAATTTATTAATAATTTAGTGTAATTCACTATTTTTTTTTAAATGTAGCTTTACCTTTGATATGGTCCTACGCCAAATAAACAAGTAATAGGACAATTTTGTTTTGAAAGAAAGTTTGTGATTCGCCTTATTCATAAGAGTAGTGGGGATTATCTAACGTAATGTCATACTCACCTCAACATTTTTTTATTTCTTTTATACAACAAAATTATTGACATTTACATCAACTAAGGTGGAGGCCCGCTATATATTGGGGACGCTCTAAAAAGATACCAAAATCTTTAAGATTTATTAAAATTTAACTTTTACCAAAATTTTTAATTTATATTAATATTAAATTTTTATAAAAAGCATTAAAAGTTTTGCTAAAAGTTAAAAAATTTGGTGTGCACTGTAAGTGTACCATACAATTTTATTTTTTATATTGACTCATGATTTTGGTGTCACTTCTGTGGTTTAGAGGATATGCCTTTCCTTTGACCTAATTACCATAGCATTAAATCTTTGTTTGTTGGAAAGATAAAAGATTAAAAGAATAAAAAATATCAAAAGATGAAAAATGTAATTTTTTTTATAGGTGTATTTGGTAGAAAAATAGAAAATTGAAAAGAAAAAATAATTTTCTTTCCACCAATTGCTTGGTAGAGTTGAACAATGAAATATAATTTTTACATTTCACTAATCCAGTTATTTATGTGGCACAATTTTCTGTTATGTCATGCAGGGGCGAAGCCAGGAAAATTTTTTAGGGGGCCGGATGAAATTTTAATTTTTTATAGTTTATATCTTTCTAATTTGTAAAGGATTAAATCGAATTTTTATAATTTTAGGGAGGCCAAAGTGCAATTTTACCTTTACTAATTTAAAATTTAAAAAATTTTCAAGGGCCTAAATAGCAAATTTACCTTTTAGGGGGACCGGGGCCCATGCCAGCCCCCTGGCTTCGCCCCTGATGTCATGTGTAAATTGTTAACATGACATTCTATCATGTTAAAAAACAAACAAACAAATTTAAATTATTTTCACCTAATTTTAAAAAATAGGGAAAAATGTTTCTTATTTCTCTCAGGAAATTTATTTATTTTTCTAAATGTTGGTGGAAATAAGTTAAATTTGTTTGTTTGCTTTTTAACCTAATAAAATGCTATGCCAATAATTTACACGTGGCTTAACGAAAAATTGTGCCATATATATAACGAGGTTAGTGAAAAGTGAAAATTGAAAATTGAACCAAAATTAAAGTTAATGTATAAAAATGCACTAAATTAAAGTTTATGTATAACATAAAAGTGAAAATTGAGATATTGCACTGTTGCTAAGGACTTTTGGAATCAAGTCATCTGAGGTAATTGTTTATTGAATTTTTTCTCTAATAATTCACAAGATTGGCTTCTTTCTAACTCGCAGGATAATAGCATGGTTCATGAGGGAGGATCCAGTTGGGCTTGTCCTTTTGGACTTCTTATTTGACGCTTATGGAAGAACAGTAGCTTATTCATCTTTCAAGGAAGAACTTGGAGCTCGAGAGAGATTGTTCAAGTTTCTTTCAGTTGGGCGAATCATCTCTTTTCAGCTCCTAGAGCATATTTTAAGGGTAACTTTAAACCTCCTGTTGAAGAGAAGTCATTTGAAGATCCGATTTTTCTTAACATTGATGGAGCAGTGCAATTAGGATCTGGAAATGCAGCTGCCAGAGGAGTTGTTTGTGACGCTAATGGAGATTGGATTTTTGGGTACAATCATCGTCTAGGAAAATGTTCTATTTTTAATGCTGAACTTTGGGGCATTTTGAAGGGTCTCAGGCTTATTCAATGTAGGGGTCATGACAATGTCATCACACAATCTAACAGTTTGGAAGTTGTTAAAACTATACTTGAAAATGCCTCTACTGAGTCGAATTCAGCGTTGATTAGGCAAATCCAAAGTATTTTATTTCAACAAAAACAGTGACTTTTGTGGTACGTTTCGAGAGATCAAAATCAAGTTACTGATTGTCTAGCTAAACAAACCTTGATCGGAAACGATAATTTACAAGTTTTCGATGCTCCTCATCCGATGACACGTACTTTAATAGAATTGGACAAGAATAAGAATGTTTTTCCTTTTCAGAATACTATTATGTAATTAGTTTAGTATTTTCTTATTTTCACCAAAAAGAAAAAGTTAATGTATAACATTATAACTCATATCCAATTTCATGTATAATTTTAATATTTATCTTTTCTTTAAAATTATAAAAACTTCAATACATTCAACCATTACATGTATTGGATAAAATAATTAATTTAACAACTAAATTAAATAATTAATTAGAGAATCCATACATTTAAAAATGGTAGATCTTAAACCTAAAAACTTCACACATATCACGAATTTATTATCATTAAGTCACGTCTCATTCGCAGTATATCATTATTATTTGCATTTGCATTTGCATGTGCATTTGATTGGAAGGTAAGATTATATATAGAAACAATTTTAAAATAATAACAATAATAAAATAAATTGTGCCGATCCATAAATGTAAACTAAAATAAAATTAAAATGTTTCACATTTTAAATTAAAGAGGGCGAAATGACAGAAGCAGTGGAAAGATATCATTGTCAAAGCAGTTAGTTAGCACTTTAAATTAAAGAAGTGAAGCTGGGACTCATGATTTCATATTTGTCTGCGCTTACTTTCGACGAATGACGATGATCTATGATGCATGGCTTAGTTGGATAGAGGGTTTTTTACCCAAAGAATACAAAAAAATAAAAAAAATTCCAAAATGGTATACGAAATCAATTATGTACCAAAATGATACAAATGGGGTGGTGCCGCCTCAGCCACTGGCACCTTTGGTGCCGCCTGTGGCACACCTTCAACCACCAATTTCTGTTTTTTTTTAGCAGTTTTTTGAGGGACCTATTATGTAATTTTTCCAGTTTTGAGAAAAGAGAGGAAAAGGGTGCGGCTGTCACGCCCAACTTTAAATTTGAATAATTGCCTTCTAAGCCCTCCCTATTTATTATTTTCTTTTTATTCCCCTTCAAGTTACTATATTATGTTTAAACAAACCATTAATCTGTTTTTGTAGTTAAATAAGCCATTTACTTATGGTTTTTACTCATAAAATTTAAAAACTTGTTGATTAAATTTTAAAAACACAAAAATAATAATGTATTACGTAAACATGAGAATAGGGACAAAGTGGCATATCGAGTCTTTGCTCCCCCTCTCTAGATAATTAGAAAGTTTTCAATTTTATCCCCTCCCAAAAATAATAATTCAATTGAAACCTTTTTAATTTTGTAGTAAAATAATATTTTAATCCTCCTAAAATTTAATAAATAATTTTAAGAAATTTATCATAAAATTTTTAGCTTTGCACCCTTCCTATATTTTATAAATTTATCTCAATCCCACGATATAAAATTTTCGACTTCATCTCTACAAGAAAAAAGTATAATAATAGTTGTAGTATAAGATATTCAACGTTAAAAACAAATAAAGCTTTATCATAAAAGAAAAAAAAAAGGAAATGATATTTATCATTTTGAAAAAGTGTTGTAAAAAAGTGTAATATGTTGATTTCAAGTGTTTAATATTATTATCGTAAAATTACGGTTGAAAGTTAAAATATCTATTTTAGACATAATGATGGAAAGTAAAAAAAATTAAATAATTTAATATAATGATATATGACATATAAATTTTAAATATATAAATTATTTGTAATATTTAATTTAAATATATAAATAGATATTATTAATAATATATATCAATTACTCTTAGTAATATAATAACTATTAAATCTATGCATATATAAATTTGAAGAGTCCAAAAATGTATATCATAATGTTTACAATTTCCAAACATGTGCCCTAAGAGTGAAGTATTGTTAATTGTGTAAAGTAAAGCTAAAGTAAAGCTATTTAAAAATTATAAACCAATTCACATCTTATGTTGATGTAAATTTGATGAGAATAATTTATTAAATAAAAAAATATATATTTAATTTAATCAACAAGTTTTTAAATTTTATGAGTAAAAACCATAAGTAAAGGGCTTATTTAACTACAAAAATAGATTAATGGTTTGTTTAAGCACAATATAGTGAGTTGAAGGGGAATAAAAAGAAGATAATAAATAGGGAGGGCTTAGAAGGCAATTATTCAAATTTAAAGTTGGGTGTGACAGCCGCAACCTTTTCCTTCCTTTTCTTAAAATTGGAAAAATTGCATAATAGGTCCCTCAAAAAAAATGCTAAAAAAACATAAATTGGTGGTTGATGGTGTGCCACAGGCGGCACCAAAGGTGCTAGTGGCAGAGGCGGCACCATCCCATTTGTACCTGTAAGACCCAAATTTTGCCCGGCCCAGTTACAAAACCCGGGGCCCATTAAAAACTAATAAATAATTTAAAGGCCAATAATAACAGTCTGTTTATAAACAAAATTAGCCCAGCAAGCCCAACAAGCCCATTTAGCCATTCAGCACCCAAAAGAAACCCTAGCCCCGATGTTGGCGCCGCACGCCTTTGCTGTCAGACTCCACCAGCCCACCACGCCTCGGTCAACACCAACATGCGCCCCTGACGTCTTCGCTACGCACGCCTGCGCCATCGCCCACACGCCTTTGCTCGTGACCTGCAAACAACCAAATCGAAGAAGAAAAAGGCAGAATGCAACAGAGAAGACAAAAAAATAGATAGAAAATCAAAGCTGTAATCGGGTTATATAAACCGAAGCAAACGATTGTAACCCCTCTCTTCGGCTTTTTTTTACGAATACCCGGATACTACAAAGTAAAAGAGGAATCAAAAAGCAAATTAAGAGAGCAATCGAAAGAAAGAAATTTCAAAGGTTGATTTTACTTTCCATTTTCTGAGTGTTGTTCACTGTTTGTTTTATCGGTTCTCTTATTTCCATCATTTCTTATCTTGTTAGTTTCTTTTATAAACAAAAAATAAAAACAAGAATAAAAGGGGGGAAGATCTCACCGGAATCATTCCGTGGCCTCATCGCCAGTGGTCTCTCCCTTATTCTCGAAATCGGGCTAAAAAGGGGGCAGAGGGATTCCTGGTTTCAACCTTTGCGGGGATTTGAAGCCGGAACCTTCGAACGCGTCTTCGAACAAGGCAAGGATCCCATCTCCCTCTCGCGTGTTGGTGGCCGCCGGATGGTGGTGGTGCGACGACGGCGTGAGATTTGGGTTTGAACCCTATCAGAGGAAACAATGGGGGAGAGGAGGTCTCTGTTTGTTTTGAAAAAAGGAAATAAAAATGATAATAAATGGATGGCTGTAAACGGCGCCTTTTAGGCTTCATAAAGCTGCACATATCCCTTTTATGGGAAATTGTCACTATGAGCCCTCCTTTTTTGCTCCGCTCTTTAATTGCGTCCAACCGTACCCTTTTTTAAAAATTTTCAATCTTGCCCTGAATTCACGCGACATTCCAATTTAGCCTGGCACCAAACGCTGCGAATCAGAGTTGGAAAATTTACTCGCCCGGTCCTCTTTACTTTGTGCGCGTCCTATTTAAGTTCACACCTTTTATTTTATTTATTATGATTTCAACCCCTCGATTTTATTCTGATTTCAACTTGGTCCTTCTTCGTTGATTTTTGAAATTATAATATTATTATTATTAACAGCGACGTTATCATCATATTTTTATGTCTTATTCCCTTTCTATTATTAATTATTATATTTTCCACTACCATCATTGCATTATTGTTGTCCTTTTGCACTTGATTATTATTACTACGTTTGTCACCTTATTATTATTACCTGCATTGTTATTGATATTAGTAATGTATTATTCCTTGTCACTTATCACCATTATTTTATTCTTATTATTTATCACTATTATTTCATCTTAATCATTACCATCGTTGTTATCACTATCATGTTTGCTATTACTATTATTTTACTACCACCCAATTTATTACTATATATTTATTCTTTTTATTATCACTATCATTATTCTTTATTGATGTGTTATTATTATTTAAGCTATTATTATTATTATTATTAATAAATTACTTTCATTTTATCACTATCCATATTATCGTTCTTACCATCATCATTAATTTATTCGTAACATTCGTTTTAGCACATTATTCGGGTTTCATATTGATATTATTATTCATGCACGTTAATATTTTGGAATAATGATACTAATGTTATGTATTATGTGTATTATTATTATTACGTCAAATTTGTGTTATATTATCATAATTCGTCAAGCACGACCCCATTCACGATTTAAATAAAGGTTTCTTTAAAATCTAAATTACCGAACATGTATAATTTTCAAATATGTTTATCAATTTTACCCAAAAGCAAAACTTTTTTCAAAATAAGGCAATATTCTATGTTTGGAAACTCGAGAAGTCGTGCCCTATGTGTTGGGTTTCGGTTCTTTCGTTTGGCTAAATATTTGAATATCCTCTTGATATTTTTGATGTGCGAGACTCGGGAATCATGAGATGATCTCGAATTCAAGGATTCAAACTATCGTGTCCTAGCGTACTGGATGTGATATTTTATTCCTTCGGAGCGAGAAAATCTTAATATTCAACTCGAGAAAATTCAAATGTTTCCAAAAGAGATCAAATTTTTAAAATTTTCAAACTTTCGACATTGGTACATTAATTAATCAATTTGCTACCAATTTTGGGCGTGACGAGGGTGCTAACCCTTCCTCGCACGTAACCGACTCCCGAACCAGTTTTCTCAACTTTCGTAGACCAAAAAAATATTGTTTTAGTAAATTAAAACGTTTTATTAAAACAAAGGTGACCCGATCACACCTAATAAAAGATCGATGGCGACTCCCATTTCTTATTTTCAAAACCAAGTCGATTCCCGTTTTTTTCAAAAAAGTGGTTACGACAGCTTGGCGACTCCACTGGGGACCCAAAAAGAGAGTCAGGCCTTAAATTGATTATTTTATGTCCTTTGTCGAAAGTTTAAAAATTGGATTTGAAAAACTACGGTTCTTTGCCTTCGCTTGCGTCATATTATGTGGTCGAGTCTCGCATAATATTTTTACGTCACATTGCATGACCGTTGGGTCACACCCTTAAGTGGGAGTGAGAAGCTACTCTTTCGTGAGGTTTTTACCTCCGTGCAAGATAGTGGATCGCTTCTGGAATACATCCGTACCTATGTCTTCGCGAGATTTTTATCTCCGTGCAGCCATAGGGAAATGTATTCCCCCGAACTGAACTTGGTCCATATGAGCCTATAATGGGTGAGGATCGAGGAATCTGCTGGTTCAGGTACCCTTGCTTTAGAACCAAACCACATATAGAGAAACCTAGGAGCCTACCCTAGGTAGAGCACGCCAAATCCTAGCAGTTACCTGAGTAGGTGATTTATGTCTTGCTTACTTTAAGCTGTGTTGGGAATACATACTTGTTTTGTTTTGATCGAATGACATTTTCATCACCCTTAGTTTATTTCTGCACATCATATTGCATGACCGTCATGGTCGTACCTTTAAGTGGGAGTGAAAAGCTACTCTTTCGTGAGGTTTTCACCTCCGTGCAAGATAGTGGATCGCTTTCGGGATACATCCGTACCTATGTCTTCGTGAGATTTTCATCTCGGGGTAACCATAGGGAAATGTGTCCCCCTGAACTGAACTCGGTCCATATGAGCCTATAATGGGTGAAGATCGAGGAATCTGCGGGTTCAGGTACCTTTACTCTAGAACCGAACCACATATAGTGAACCCTAAGTGCCCACCCTAGGTAGAGCCATGTCAAACCCTAGTGGTCACCCGGATAGGTACTTTGTTTATTACTCCTGTGCTAATGTGTTTTCTTCTGTTTTGATTGCATTGTATCTTCATGGAAAGGAGGTGCTGATTAATATTCGATTGCTAAATAGAGGAGTTTGTCATAAGGAACTAAATTTCTTGATAAAATGGATTATAATATGGGGGCCCAAATATAGTCCAAATAAACAACGAGAGAAGGCTGATAGTCCACAGAAGAATACAAGATTTTGCTCGATGATTCAAGCTAACAATAATTATTCAAGAGTCGTCGTGTCTCAACTTTTTTTTGGGTTAAGGAGCTTATGAACAATCACAGAGGATAAACAAGTGAAGAGGCACGGCCCGAACCCAACTACAAAGAGCCAGAAGAGGCATCCACGAAGAAAGCGCACAAGATATGGCCGTCCGGTTACGAAGGAAGGGATTGATGTTTTGCTTGGACTATGAGGACAAAACCGTATATTCAACCCATTTTATGTAAAGAGTTTTATTTTCTAAAAAAGTTCTTCTAATGAAATTGAATTCATAATCAGCGCCTTTCTTTCTTTTTGCATTCATTCCATGCATTGGCATTGCATTGCATCATCTTAGAAAGGAGGTATTGATTCATGTTTGATTGCTAAATGGAAGAATT
Organism: Gossypium australe; assembly: GCA_005393395.2. Taxonomy (NCBI): domain Eukaryota; kingdom Viridiplantae; phylum Streptophyta; class Magnoliopsida; order Malvales; family Malvaceae; genus Gossypium; species Gossypium australe. The sequence goes on from CM016619.1 coordinate 13,164,202, forward strand.
TGTCATAAGAAAATGTGTTACTTGATAAAGTGGATTTGAACATGGCCTAGGGAAACAACAAGACAAGACATTGTATGAAGATTCAAGCCGACAAGGATTGTTCGAGAGCCATCCGAAGATTATGAGCACCACGGAGGACACGTGAGTGATGAGGTACGACCTAGATCAAGCAACGAAGAGTTAGAAGAGACATCTACTAAGAAAGTTCACGGGACATGACCATAACATCTGGGTACGAAGAAGAGGATTTGTCTGAAGATTCAAGTCGATAAGGATTGTTCGGGAGTCATCAGAAGATTATGAGCATCACAAAGGGTAAGTGAGTGATGAAGAACAACCTCGATCAAGCAAACAAAAAGCTAGAGGAGGCGGGACACGACCATAATATTCGGGTACGAAGAAGAGGATTGGCGTTCTCACCTGGACTATGAGGAAGAGGCCGTATATGCGGTCCATTTTATTAAAGGAACGTATTTTCTAGACAAAGTTCTTCCAATAGGAATTGAATTCATAATCAACGCCTCTCTTTCTTTTGCATTCATGCATTTTGCATTGCATTTCATGCATCGGTATTACATCATGTCGCATGCATCAAAACTTGTAGAAAAAACCCTAATTAGGTGAAATTATTCCAGTTAACCTAGAAGATATGGAACAAAGGTTGGAGAGATTAGAGCAAAGGCAAATATTGATGCAAGATCAAATTAATATGATGCGCAGTTAACCCAACTACTTGCCGAAAGACTTGAAAAAAGAAGTGCCCCAGCAATCAGTAGCGCGGATGATGAGGAACAAATTGTTTATTCCCCGAGGAATATCCTGACTCAACCAGACACGCAGTCGCAAGGGGCACCCATCATTATCGGACCCCAACGTCAGACTAATACCTCGACCCTGTCAAACTTCCCAATGGGCTCATGTTTTAACCCTAAGGGTGATCAAGTCAAACCTATTGTTCGGGCAGAGGCAAAAGATAGGAGGGAGCGGATATTGAAGACCTCGAAGAAGAAGGAAAAGGAAATGGGTAGTACGAGTAAGCATGACGAGAGCTCTTCAGATCTAATGGCAATAAGACAGCTAAGGACGATGACTACCAGTCATCAAGGTCCCTTTAGACAAGATTCCAACCCAAGGCCTAACACGGCAAAGCTCCAGTTCATGCCCATCTCGATGACATACAAGGAGCACTATCAGGATTTATTTAATGCACATGTGGTGTCTCCTCGCTACCTGAAACCGATGCAATCTCCCTATCCAAAATGGTATGACCTAAATGCCCAGTGTGAGTACCACGCTGGGGTTACAGGGCATTCGATAGAAAATTGCCTGGCTTTCAAGAAGTTAGTGGAAAGATTCATTGGCATGGGTATTGTAAAGTTGGATGACACGCCAAATGCAGAAACATGGGCCTGAGAGTGTTTTGAACAATAGGGCTGTGGAAAAGACGTGTATTTTTAGAGCTAACTCGGAGTAATGTCCAAACGCGTAAATTGCTCTAAAAGCCTAAGAGCAATAAGAATCTTTTGTGAAATGGGCTTGTGTCCAGAATTGTTATTTTAATGAAATGCATCTTTCTAAGTAAATATTTTCATGCTTTACATTGTTTCTTTTATTCATGCCCACATCATATAAATAATCATCTTTAGAATAATTTATTCTTTAGATTTTCTACCTTTACACCCACGATAGGTCCCCAAATATCAACGACACGAGCAACGCTGTTACTGGCTCTCTTTTTAGCGAAATATGGGTCTAAGGGATCTCAAGACTTTGAGGATGACAGAGATTGTAACCTATCTTTTAATTTGTTAAGGATGGTAGAATAAGCGAAAATAGACTCTACCTTGTAAAAAAGGGTCAGTGGACGTTGCAAACTTAGGAAAAAGCCTAGTCCACCACAGAGATAAGGCGAGACATCATTGAGCTATTTGCAAGAATTCCAAGATGTTTTCGCACGATCATATCAAGACACGCCAGACTACTGAAACGTTGGGATGTTGCCAAACTTGGAACCCATGTTGATAGTTCTACGATGGCTAAGCTAATTAAGAAGTTCGAGCTACTGGTCTACCCAGAAAGGAAAGTTACATCAAACGCCAAATCAGGGAAGACAAGACTTATGTGCCTCCTCCATATGAGGGAGGCATGGATGTTACGGGACCAACCTCGTCAAAGGTATCCTACCAATACTAATACATCTTCGCGGTTATCAAGTACTTCACTAAGAGGATGAAGGTTGCTTCATATGCCAAAGTTACAAAGGCGGCAGTCATCGAATGCAAATTCAAATCCAAGCTCAGATGCTTAAAAAAAATTTAAAAACAAAAGTGGCAACAAAGAACACCAAAAAAAAAATCAGAATCAGGCACCTTACCAGTATAGCAAAGACAACCAAAAATCATTCGAAAATTGACTGAGACTTGTAAGGGTTGGCATAGAGAAGTTACCATTTACCCTCTATATTTTCAGAGCGTTGGCTAGAACCTTCATCGGGGCAACAGGAACTTCACCGGGACAACACATTTCTTATCGATTTTTCCAATTGGAGTCGAAATTTTGTGGGAGTAGATCCAATCTAATACGATCAGGTGAATTTGAAAAGAAAGTTATCTATCGCGCTCAGATGGTGCGAGATGGTAACAAAAAAGGATTCGTCCTAGAAAATTTCACGATAGAGCTTGGGAGAAGATTTCTTCCATGCAAAAGGGACTTCGGAAGAAAGTGGGTGCAGAACTAGGAAGGACCTCATGAAGCGGAGAAGGTCCGTTCTGGGGAAGCACGAATATTAACCAAAATGGATGGTAGGGACTTGCCCAATTTGGAGAATTTAAAAAAAAAAAGAGAGAGAGAAAATAAGCAAAAAAAGGAAGAAAGACAAAGGAGAGGTCAAGGCGAAAACCTACAAAGGGCACTTTGAGACAAAAGGGGTTTTGAGTTGAAAAAACTAAAAAGGACAGCTCAAATTTCGAAAAAAAAGGGGGGCATACAGTAGTCTCGCCGCGCTGAAATAACAATGAAGATGTATGTTACATCTCGGGGCATCGACAAAGTACTCTTGACCCTTTAAACACATATTGAGCTTAAAATGGTCCTCAAGAAGTTGGAACAGAGGAGCTCGGGCTGCGATATCTGGGGCACCTAGCTTCCATTTTACCCATTTTAATTCGTTATCTGTGATTGTCAACTAATAAATTTCCTTCTTGATTGTACTTGCTAGCCTTGATCAAACTTGTTTGTTTCGAGCTATCCCCCCAATCAATTTCCTTCTTGTCCATTGTTACAATCTTTTTCGGGCATTTTGCATCGAAATAACAATTTGAGGACTAATAGTACTTTCATAAAAGAAGTTTCACACATTACTCAGAAAGCCTCTGAATAATACAAGGACCTGAAACATGACTATTGTTCAGAACTCATTCAGTCTAAGGATTGGAAACGTTGGAGAAAATTGATTATCTTTTTGAACATTTTATTGGTTGAACAAAGACAAGAAATTTCGTCGGTGATACGACCTCGACAAATGAAGAGCGATGTCGACCCAGGTACACAATGAAATCATGATACCATACCTCAGAGTCAAAGCAAGATGGTTGGAAGAAACCAAATGCTATTCTCCTCAAGTTGCAATAGGAGGTATAAGCTTTATGTCCCGGAAGGGGACTCTAAAATTACAGCGGGGCAAGCTTTCTGAGCAGAATACGATCGCCTACTTGGTCTTTTTTTTTGGTTGTCAAAAAATACTGGCTGAACGAGAGAGCATCGTAATGCGTCAGTGATAGAACCTTGTTGAACTATGAGCAACGACAACCCAAACAGTAACAAGGGTCTTTCCCATGCCTTCATTCATACACATTTAATTAGGAGTACTAGATTCATTCTGGTCATTGCATCTTAACCATCTGGTATAAACATAAACACAAACATTTTACAGCACAAGTCCCCTAGGGGGCATTGTCACAATAATGGTGAACTCAAAGATCTTGCCTGCCTGAGTGGAGCAGATCAAAAATAGCAGATCTGGTAGTCCTGAAGTTACAGGAGCAGATTGGAAACATACAATTCTTATCGACTCTTATTCTCGAGAAGTTTCAGCGAGAAGATCAAAGTTGCGGATCTCTTCTTTCTGAATTCCTATCACCACCTGTTTTCGAGAAGTTTCAGCGAGAAGATCAAAGTTGCGGATCTCTTCTTTCTGAATTCCTATCACCACCTATTTTCGAGAAGTTTCAGCGAGAAGATCAAAGTTGCGGATCTCTTCTTTCTGAATTCCTATCACCACATGTTTTCGAGAAGTTTCAGCGAGAAGATCAAAGTTGCGGATCTTTTCTTTCTGAATTCCTATCACCACCTGTTTTCGAGAAGTTTCAGCGAGAAGATCAAAGTTGCGGATCTCTTCTTTCTGAATTCCTATCACCACCTGTTTTCGAGAAGTTTCAGCGAGAAGATCAAAGTTGCGGATCTCTTCTTTCTGAATTCCTATCACCTCCTATTTTCGAAAAGCTTCAGCGAGAAGATCAAAGTTGCAGATCTCTTCTTTTTGAATTCTTATCACTTGCTATTTCCGAGAAGTTTCAGCAAGAAGATCAAAGTTGCGGATCTCTTCTTTCTGAATTCTTATCACCCCAAACCTACAGTAGAATGGATCAAAACAAGGAGTTACAGTGAAGTTTGAAGCCGTTTGAAGAAGACGCGGATCAAGAAGTCAAGGCTTAGCTAAGCCCGGGCAAAATTGGTTCTTTTATTGTCTTTGCTCTATCCTCGTTTCACGACAATGAGCAAAGAGGGGCAGCTGTAAGACCCAAATTTTGCCCGGCCCAGTTACAAAACCCGGTCCCATTAAAAAACTAATAAATAATTTAAAGGCCAATAATAACAGTCTGTTTATAAACAAAATTAGCCCAGCAAGCCCAACAAGCCCATTTAGCCATTCAGCACCCAAAAGAAACCCTAGCCCCGATGTTGGCGCCGCACGCCTTTGCTGTCAGACTCCACCAGCCCACCACGCCTCGGTCAACACCAGCATACGCCCCTGACATCTTCGCTACGCACGCCTGCGCCATCGCCCACACGCCTTTGCTCGTGACCTGCAAACAACCAAATCGAAGAAGAAAAAGGCAGAATGCAACAGAGAAGACAAAAAAATAGATAGCAAATCAAAGCTGTAATCGGGTTATATAAACCGAAGCAAACGATTGTAACCCCTCTCTTCGGCTTTTTTTTACGAATACCCGGATACTACAAAGTAAAAGAGGAATCAAAAAGCAAATTAAGAGAGCAATCGAAAGAAAGAAATTTCAAAGGTTGATTTTACTTTCCATTTTCTGAGTGTTGTTCACTGTTTGTTTTATCGGTTCTCTTATTTCCATCATTTCTTATCTTGTTAGTTTCTTTTATAAACAAAAAATAAAAACAAGAATAAAAGGGGGGAAGATTTCACCGGAATCATTCCGTGGCCTCATCGCCAGTGGTCTCTCCCTTATTCTCGAAATCGGGCTAAAAAGGGGGCAGAGGGATTCCTGGTTTCAACCTTTGCAGGGATTTGAAGCCGGAACCTTCGAACGCGTCTTCGAACAAGGCAAGGATCCCATCTCCCTCTCGCACGTTGGTGGCCGCCGGATGGTGGTGGTGCGACGACGGCGTGAGATTTGGGTTTGAACCCTATCAGAGGAAACAATGGGGGAGAGAAGGTCTTTGTTTGTTTTGAAAAAAGGAAATAAAAATGATAATAAATGGATGGCTGTAAACGACGCCTTTTAGGCTTCATAAAGCTGTACATATCCCTTTTATGGGAAATTGTCACTATGGGCCCTCCCTTTTTGCTCCACTCTTTAATTGCGTCCAACCGTACCCTTTTTTAAAAATTTTCAATCTTGCCCTGAATTCACGCGACATTCCAATTTAGCCTGGCACCAAACGCAGCGAATCAGAGCTGGAAAATTTACTCGCCCAGTCCTCTTTACTTTGTGCGCGTCCTATTTAAGTCCACACCTTTTATTTTATTTATTATGATTTCAACCCCTCGATTTTATTCTGATTTCAACTTGGTCCTTCTTCGTTGATTTTTGAAATTATAATATTATTATTATTAACAGCGACGTTATCATCATATTTTTATGTCTTATTCCCTTTCTATTATTATTTATTATATTTTCCACTACCATCATTGCATTATTGTTGTCCTTTTGCACTTGATTATTATTACTACGTTTGTCACCTTATTATTATTACCTGCATTGTTATTGATATTAGTAATGTATTATTCTTTGTCACTTATCACCATTATTTTATTCTTATTATTTATCACTATTATTTCATCTTAATCATTACCATCGTTGTTATCACTATCATGTTTTCTATTACTATTATTTTACTACCACCCAATTTATTACTATATATTTATTCTTTTTATTATCACTATCATTATTCTTTATTGATGTGTTATTATTATTTAAGCTATTATTATTATTATTATTATTATTAATATATTACTTTCATTTTATCACTATCCATATTATCGTTCTTACCATCATCATTAATTTATTCGTAACATTCGTTGTAGCACATTATTCGGGTTTCATATTGTTATTATTATTCATGCACGTTAATATTTTGGAATAATGATACCAATGTTATGTATTATGTGTATTATTATTATTACGTCAAATTTGTGTTATATTATCATAATTCGTCAAGCACGACCCCATTCACGATTTAAATAAAGGTTTCTTTAAAATCTAAATTACCTAACATGTATAATTTTCAAATATGTTTATCAATTTTACCCAAAAGCAAAACTTTTTTCAAAATAAGGCAATATTCTATGTTTGGAAACTCGAGAAGTCGTGCCCTATGTGTTGGGTTTCGGTTCTTTCGTTTGGCTAAATATTTGAATATCCTCTTGATATTTTTGATGTGCGAGACTCGGGAATCATGAGATGATCTCGAATTCAAGGATTCAAACTATCGTGTCCTAGCGTACTGGATGTGATATTTTATTCCTTCGGAGCGAGAAAATCTTAATATTCAACTCGAGAAAATTTAAATGTTTCCAAAAGAGATCAAATTTTTAAAATTTTCAAACTTTCGACATTGGGACATTAATTAATCAATTTGGTACCAATTTTGGGCGTGACGAGGGTGCTAACCCTTCCTCGCACGTAACCGACTCCCGAACCCGTTTTCTCCACTTTCGTAGACCAAAAAATTATTGTTTTAGTAAATTAAAATGTTTTATTAAAACAAAGGTGACCCGATCACACCTAATAAAAGATCGGTGGTGACTCCCGTTTCTTATTTTCAAAACCAAGTCGATTCCCGTTTTTTTCAAAAAATGGTTACGACAGCTTGGCGACTCCACTGGGGACCCAAAAAGAGAGTCAGGCCTTAAATTGATTATTTTATGTCCTTTGTCGAAAGTTTAAAAATTTGATTTGAAAAACTACGGTTCTTTGCCTTCGCTTGCGTCATATTATGTGGTCGAGTCTCGCATAATATTTTTACGTCACATTGCATGACCATTGGGTCACAGCCTTAAGTGGGAGTGAGAAGCTACTCTTTCGTGAGGTTTTTACCTCCGTGCAAGATAGTGGATCGCGTCTGGAATACATCCGTACCTATGTCTTCGTGAGATTTTTATCTCCGTGTAGCCATAGGGAAATGTATTCCCCCGAACTGAACTTGGTCCATATGAGCCTATAATAGGTGAGGATCGAGGAATCTGCTGGTTCAGGTACCCTTGCTTTAGAACCAAACCACATATAGAGAAACCTAGGAGCCTACCCTAAGTAGAGCACGCCAAATCCTAGCGGTTACCTGAGTAGGTGATTTATGTCTTGCTTACTTTAAGCTGTGTTGGGAATACATACTTGTTTTGTTTTGATCGAATGACATTTTCATCACCCTTAGTTTATTTCTGCACATCATATTGCATGACCGTCATGGTCGTACCTTTAAGTGGGAGTGAAAAGCTACTCTTTCGTGAGGTTTTCACCTCCGTGCAAGATAGTGGATCGCTTTCGGGATACATCCGTACCTATGTCTTCGTGAGATTTTCATCTCGGGGTAACCATAGGGAAATGTGTCCCCCTGAACTGAACTCGGTCCATATGAGCCTATAATGGGTGAAGATCGAGGAATCTGCGGGTTCAGGTACCTTTACTCTAGAACCGAACCACATATAGTGAACCCTAAGTGCCCACCCTAGGTAGAGCCATGTCAAACCCTAGTGGTCACCCGGATAGGTACTTTGTTTATTACTCCTGTGCTAATGTGTTTTCTTCTGTTTTGATTGCATTGTATCTTCATGGAAAGGAGGTGCTGATTAATATTCGATTGCTAAATAGAGGAGTTTGTCATAAGGAACTAAATTTCTTGATAAAATGGATTATAATATGGGGGCCCAAATATAGTCCAAATAAACAACGAGAGAAGGCTGATAGTCCACAGAAGAATACAAGATTTTGCTCGATGATTCAAGCTAACAATAATTATTCAAGAGTCGTCGTGTCTCAACTTTTTTTTGGGTTAAGGAGCTTATGAACAATCACAGAGGATAAACAAGTGAAGAGGCACGGCCCGAACCCAACTACAAAGAGCCAGAAGAGGCATCCACGAAGAAAGCGCACAAGATATGGCCGTCCAGTAACGAAGGAAGGGATTGATGTTTTGCTTGGACTATGAGGACAAAATCGTATATTCAATCCATTTTATGTAAAGAGCTTTATTTTCTAGAAAAGTTCTTCTAATGAAATTGAATTTATAATCAGCGCCTTTCTTTCTTTTTGCATTCATTCCATGCATTGGCATTGCATTGCATCATCTTAGAAAGGAGGTATTGATTCGCGTTTGATTGCTAAATGGAAGAATTTGTCATAAGAAAATGTGTTACTTGATAAAGTGGATCTGAACATGGCCTAGGGAAACAACAAGACAAGACATTGTATGAAGATTCAAGCTGACAAGGATTGTTCGGGAGCCATCCGAAGATTATGAGCACCACGGAGGACACGTGAGTGATGAGGTACGACCTAGATCAAGCAACGAAGAGTTAGAAGAGACATCTACTAAGAAAGTTCACGGGACATGACCATAACATCTGGGTACGAAGAAGAGGATTTGTCTGAAGATTCAAGTCGATAAGGATTGTTCGGGAGTCATCAGAAGATTATGAGCATCACAAAGGGTAAGTGAGTGATGAAGAACAACCTCGATCAAGCAAAAAAGCTAGATGAGGCGGGACACGACCATAATATTCGGGTACGAAGAAGAGGACTGGCGTTCTCACCTGGACTATGAGGAAGAGGCTGTATATGCGGTCCATTTTATTAAAGGAACGTATTTTCTAGACAAAGTTCTTCCAATAGGAATTGAATTCATAATCAACGCCTCTCTTTATTTTGCATTCATGCATTTTGCATTGCATTTCATGCATCGGTATTACATCATGTCGCATGCATCAAAACTTGTAGAAAAACCCTAATTTGGTGAAATTATTCCAGATAACCTAGAAGATATGGAACAAAGGTTGGAGAGATTAGAGCAAAGGCAAATATTGATGCAAGAACAGTTGGCCAAAATTTAGCAGGATATGCAAGATCAAATGAATATGATGCGCCAGTTAACCCAACTACTTGCCGAAAGACTTGAAAAAAGAAGTGCCCCAGCAGTCAGTAGCGCGGATGATGAGGAACAAATTGTTTATTCCCCGAGGAATATCCTGACTCAACCAGACACGCAGTCGCAAGGGGCACCCATCATTATCGGACCCCAACGCCAGACTAATACCTCGACCCTGTCAAACTTCCCAATGGGCTCATGTTTTAACCCTAAGGGTGATCAAGTCAAACCGATTGTTCGGGCAGAGGCAAAAGATAGGAGGGAGCGGATATTGAAGACCTCGAAGAAGAAGGAAAAGGAAATGGGTAGTACGAGTAAGCATGACGAGAGCTCTTCAGATCTAATGGCAATAAGACAGCCAAGGACGATGACTACCAGTCATCAAGGTCCCTTTAGACAAGATACCAACCCAAGGCCTAACACGGCAAAGCTCCAGTTCACGCCCATCTCGATGACATACAAGGAGCTCTATCAGGATTTATTTGATGCACATGTGGTGTCTCCTCGCTACCTGAAACCGATGCAATCTCCCTATCCAAAATGGTATGACCCAAATGCCCAGTGTGAGTACCACGCTGGGGTTACAGGGCATTCGATAGAAAATTGCCTGGCTTTCAAGAAGTTAGTGGAAAGATTCATTGGCATGGGTATTGTGAAGTTGGATGACATGCCAAATGCAGAAACATGGGCCTGAGAGTGTTTTGAACAATAGGGCTATGGAAAAGACGTGTATTTTTAGAGCAAACTCGGAGTAATGTCCAAACGCGCAAATTGCTCTAAAAGCCTAAGAGCAATAAGAATCTTTTGTGAAATGGGCTTGTGTCTAGAATTGTTATTTTAATGAAATGCATCTTTCTAAGTAAATATTTTCATGCTTTACATTGTTTTTTTTTATTCATGCCCACATCATATAAATAATCATCTTTAGAATAATTTATTCTTTAGATTTTCTACCTTTACACCCACGATAGGTCCCCAGATATCAACGACACGAGCAACGCTGTTACTGGCTCTCTTTTTAGTGAAATATGGGTCTAAGGGATCTCAAGACTTTGAGGATGACAGAGATTGTAACCTATCTTTTAATTTGTTAAAGATGGTAGAATATGCGAAAATAGACTCTACCTTGTAAAAAAGGGTCAGTGGACGTTGCAAACTTAGGAAAAAGCCTAGTCCACCACAGAGATAAGGCGAGACATCATTGATCTATTTGCAAGAATTCTAAGATGTTTTCGCACGATCATATCAAGACACGCCAGACTACTGAAACGTTGGGATGTTGCCAAACTTGGAACCCATGTTGATAGTTCTACAATGGCTAAGCTAATTAAGAAGTTCGAGCTACTGGTCTACCCAGAAAGGAAAGTTACATCAAACGCCAAATCAGGGAAGACAAGACTTATGTGCCTCCTCCATATGAGGGAGGCATGGATGTTACGGGACCAACCTCGTCAAAGGTATCCTACCAATACTAATACATCTTCGCGGTTATCAAATACTTCACTAAGAGGGTGAAGGTTACTTCATATGCCAAAGTTACAAAGGCGGCAGTGATAGAATGCAAATTCAAATCCAAGCTCAGATGCTTAAAAAAAATGAAAAAACAAAAGTGGCAACGAAGAACACCAAAAAAAAAATCAGAATCAGGCACCTTACCAGTATAGCAAAGACAACCAAAAATCATTCGAAAATTGACTGAGACTTGTAAGGGTTGGCATAGAGAAGTTACCATTTACCCTCTATATTTTTAGAGCGTTGGCTAGAACCTTCATCGGGGCAACAGGAACTTCACCGGGGCAACACATTTCTTATCGATTTTGCCAATTGGAGTCGAAATTTTGTGGGAGTAGATCCAATCTAATACGATCAGGTGAATTTGAAAAGAAAGTTATCTATCACGCTCAGATGGTGCGAGATGGTAACCAAAAAGGATTCGTCCTAGAAAATTTCACGATAGAGCTTGGGAGAAGATTTCTTCCATGCAAAAGGGACTTCGGAAGAAAGCGGGTGCAGAACTAGGAAGGACCTCATGAAGCGGAGAAGGTCCGTTCTGGGGAAGCACGAATATTAACCAAAATGGATGGTAGGGACTTGCCCAATTTGGAGAATTCAAAAAAAAAGAGAGAGAGAAAATCAGTAAAAAAAGGAAGAAAGACAAAGGAGAGGTCAAGGCGAAAACCTACAAAGGGCACTTTGAGACAAAAGGGGTTTTGAGTTGAAAAAACTGAAAAGGGCAGCTCAAATTTCGAAAAAAAGGGGGGCATACAGTAGTCTCGCCGCGCTGAAATAACAATGAAGATGTATGTTACATCTCGGGGCATCGACAAAGTACTCTTGATCCTTTAAACACATATTGAGCTTAAAATGGTCCTCAAGAAGTTGGAACAGAGGAGCTCGGGCTGCGATATCTGGGGCACCTAGCTTCCATTTTACCCATTTTAATTCGTTATCTGTGATTGTCAACTAATGAATTTCCTTCTTGATTGTACTTGCTAGCCTTGATCAAACTTGCTTGTTTCAAGCTATCCCCCCAATCAATTTCCTTCTTGTCCATTGTTACAATCTTTTTCGGGCATTTTGCATCGAAATAACAATTTGAGGACTAATAGTACTTTCATAAAAGAAGTTTCACGCATTACTCGGAAAGCCTCTGAATAATACAAGGACCTGAAACATGACTATTGTTCAGAACTCATTCAGTCTAAGGATTAGAAACGTTAGAGAAAAATGATTATCTTTTTGAACATTTTATTGGTTGAACAAAGACAAGAAATTTCGTCGATGATACGACCTCGACAAATAACGAGCGATGTCGACCCAGGTACACAATGAAATCATGATACCATACCTCAGAGTCGAAGCAAGATGGTTGGAAGAAACCAAATGCTATTCTCCTGAAGTTGCAATAGGAGGTATAAGCTTTATGTCCCGGAAGGGGACTCTAAAATTACAGCAGGGCAAGCTTTCTGAGCAGAATACGGTCGCCTACTTGGCCTTTTTTTTTGGTTGTCAAAAAATACTTGCTGAACGAGAGAGCATCGTAATGCGTCGGTGATAGAACCTTGTTGAACTATGAGCAACGACAACCCAAACAGTAATAAGGGTCTTTCCCATGCCTTCATTCATACACATTTAATTAGGAGTACTAGATTCATTCTGGTCATTGCATCTTAACCATCTGGTATAAACATAAACACAAACATTTTACAGCACAAGTCCCCTAGGGGGCATTGTCACAATAATGGTGAACTCAAAGATCTTGCCTGCCTGAGTGGAGCAGATCAAAAATAGCAGATCTGGCAGTCCTGAAGTTACAGGAGCAGATTGGAAACATACAATTCTTATCGACTCTTATTCTCGAGAAGTTTTAGCGAGAAGATCAAAGTTGCGGATCTCTTCTTTCTGAATTCCTATCACCACCTATTTTCGAGAAGTTTCAGCGAGAAGATCAAAGTTGCGGATCTCTTCTTTCTGAATTCCTATCACCACCTATTTTCGAGAAGTTTCAGTGAGAAGATCAAAGTTGCGGATCTCTTCTTTCTGAATTCATATCACCACCTGTTTTTGAGAAGTTTCAGCGAGATGATCAAAGTTGCGGATCTCTTCTTTCTGAATTCCTATCACCACATGTTTTCGAGAAGTTTCAGCGAGAAGATCAAAGTTGCGGATCTTTTCTTTCTGAATTCCTATCACCACCTGTTTTCGAGAAGTTTCAGCGAGAAGATCAAAGTTGCGGATCTCTTCTTTCTGAATTCCTATCACCTCCTGTTTTCGAGAAGTTTCAGCGAGAAGATCAAAGTTGCGGATCTCTTCTTTCTGAATTCCTATCACCTCCTATTTTCGAAAAGCTTCAGCGAGAAGATCAAAGTTGCAGATCTCTTCTTTCTGAATTCTTATCACTTGCTATTTCTGAGAAGTTTCAGCAAGAAGATCAAAGTTGCGGATCTCTTCTTTCTGAATTCTTATCACCCCAAACCTACAGTAGAATGGATCAAAGCAAGGAGTTACAGTGAAGTTTGAAGCCGTTTGAAGAAGACGCAGATCAAGAAGTCAAGGCTTAGCTAAGCCCGGGCAAAATCGGTTCTTTTATTGTCTTTGCTCTATCCTCGTTTCACGACAATGAGCAAAGAGGGGCAGCTGTAAGACCCAAATTTTGCCCGGCCCCGTTACAAAACCCGGGGCCCATTAAAAAACTAATAAATAATTTAAAGGCCAATAATAACAGTCTGTTTATAAACAAAATTATCCCAGCAAGCCCAACAAGCCCATTTAGCCATTCAGCACCCAAAAGAAACCCTAGCCCCGATGTTGGCGCCGCACGCCTTTGCTGTCAGACTCCACCAGCCCACCACGCCTCGGTCAACACCAGCATGCGCCCCTGACATCTTCGCTACGCACGCCTGCGCCATCGCCCACACGCCTTTGCTCGTGACCTGCAAACAACCAAATCGAAGAAGAAAAAGGCAGAATGCAACAGAGAAGACAAAAAAATATATAGAAAATCAAAGCTGTAATCGGGTTATATAAACCGAAGCAAACGATTGTAACCCCTCTCTTCGGCTTTTTTTTATGAATACCCGGATACTACAAAGTAAAAGAGGAATCAAAAAGCAAATTAAGAGAGCAATCGAAAGAAAGAAATTTCAAAGGTTGATTTTACTTTCCATTTTCTGAGTGTTGTTCACTGTTTGTTTTATCGGTTCTCTTATTTCCATCATTTCTTATCTTGTTAGTTTCTTTTATAAACAAAAAATAAAAATAAGAATAAAAGGGGGGAAGATTTCACCAGAATCATTCCGTGGCCTCATCGCCAGTGGTCTCTCCCTTATTCTCGAAATCGGGCTAAAAAGGGGGCAGAGGGATTCCTGGTTTCAACCTTTGCGGGGATTTGAAGCCGGAACCTTCGAACGCGTCTTCGAACAAGGCAATGATCCCATCTCCCTCTCGCACTTTGGTGGCCGTCGGATGGTGGTGGTGCGACGACGGCGTGAGATTTGGGTTTGAACCCTATCAAAGGAAACAATGGGGGAGAGGAGGTCTCTGTTTGTTTTGAAAAAAGGAAATAAAAATGATAATAAATGGATGGTTGTAAACGACGCCTTTTAGGCTTCATAAAGCTGTACATATCCCTCTTATGGGAAATTGTCACTATGGGCCCTCCCTTTTTGCTCCGCTCTTTAATTGCGTCCAACCGTACCCTTTTTTAAAAATTTTCGATCTTGCCCTGAATTCACGCGACATTCCAATTTAGCCTGGCACCAAACGCTGCGAATCAGAGCTGGAAAATTTACTCGCTCGGTCCTCTTTACTTTGTGCGCGTCCTATTTAAGTCCACACCTTTTATTTTATTTATTATGATTTCAACCCCTCGATTTTATTCTGATTTCAACTTGGTCCTTCTTCGTTGATTTTTGAAATTATAATAATATTATTATTAACAGCGACGTTATCATCATATTTTTATGTCTTATTCCCTTTCTATTATTATTTATTATATTTTTCACTACCATCATTGCATTATTGTTGTCCTTTTGCACTTGATTATTATTACTACGTTTGTCACCTTATTATTATTACCTGCATTGTTATTGATATTAGTAATGTATTATTCTTTGTCACTTATCACCATTATTTTATTCTTATTATTTATCACTATTATTTCATCTTAATCATTACCATCGTTGTTATCACTATCATGTTTGCTATTACTATTATTTTACTACCACCCAATTTATTACTATATATTTATTCTTTTTATTATCACTATCATTATTCTTTATTGATGTGTTATTATTATTTAAGCTATTATTATTATTATTATTATTAATATATTACTTTCATTTTATCACTATCTATATTATCGTTCTTACCATCATCATTAATTTATTCGTAACATTCGTTTTAGCACATTATTCGGGTTTCATATTGTTATTATTATTCATGCACGTTAATATTTTGGAATAATGATACTAATGTTATGTATTATGTGTATTATATTATTACGTCAAATTTGTGTTATATTATCATAATTCGTCAAGCACGACCCCATTCACGATTTAAATAAAGGTTTCTTTAAAATCTAAATTACCGAACATGTATAATTTTCAAATATGTTTATCAATTTTACCCAAAAGCAAAACTTTTTTCAAAATAAGGCAATATTCTATGTTTGGAAACTCGAGAAGTTGTGCCCTATGTGTTGGGTTTCGGTTCTTTCGTTTGGCTAAATATTTGACTATCCTCTTGATATTTTTGATGTGCGAGACTCGGGAATCATGAGATGATCTCGAATTCAAGGATTCAAACTATCGTGTCCTAGCGTACTGGATGTGATATTTTATTCCTTCGGAGCGAGAAAATCTTAATATTCAACTCGAGAAAATTTAAATGTTTCCAAAAGAGATCAAATTTTTAAAATTTTCAAACTTTCGATATTGGGACATTAATTAATCAATTTGGTACCAATTTTGGGCGTGACGAGGGTGCTAACCCTTCCTCGCACTTAACCGACTCCCGATCCCGTTTTCTTAACTTTCGTAGACCAAAAAAATATTGTTTTAGTAAATTAAAACGTTTTATTAAAACAAAGGTGACCCGATCACACCTAATAAAAGATCGGTGGCGACTCCCGTTTCTTATTTTCAAAACCAAGTCGATTCCCGTTTTTTTCAAAAAATGGTTACGACAGTACCATTTTGGTACATAATTGATTTCGTATACCATTTTGGATTTTTTTTTTTTTTTGTATTCTTTTGGTAAAAAACCCTTGGATAGGAGATAGGATACTCGACACCGACCTAATTAACTAAAGGAGGCGTTCGGTTGGCCAGATTTCAATTATTTTATTTTTCAGTTTCATATTTTTTTCTTGAATTTTATAATTATTTTTAAAATTTACTGATAGAGACATATCCTGACGGACTGTATCTGTCAGTGAAAGTGGCTATACTGACGGAAAAATTTAACTGTCAGTATATATTGAGATTATACCGTTGTTTTAACAGTTGAAATAGAGGGTAATATACTGACGGTTTTTTTAAATCCGTCTGTAAAAAGGAGGGTGCAATTGTTGGCGATAGAATGAAAAAAATATTTTTAAAAGAATCATATACCTTCAGGTTTTTTTTGCTAATACATATAGCAAATTTTCCCCCTAGTCTCTAACCCCCCTTCCTTTATTATCTCTTTTTCGAATTTCTTTCTTATTTGCAATCCATTTTTTTCTTTTTTTTTGTAACCCCTCAATGTTTTGTCAATTTTTTCTTAATTCTCCGTCTAAACTCTAATCAATCATCGCATGCTTAATTTTGTCTCTTACAGTCATCTCTCATGAAAAATTCTTCGAAACCCATGGATCCAATGACTATCTCTTAACAACGTAAATTTTCTATTTTATTTTGAAAAAAACAAGCATTCTTCTTTTGATAGGTTGAGTCAAACCACACCAAATTGATTGCAAAAAGCAGTCAATTTTTAAGTAAATTTTAAGATAAGCATCCTCATGAAACTTCAAGGCTTCAACCCAATTTTAATTGAACTCTACATTAGCCTTATAGCAGGAGTGAAGCTAAAATAATTTTTTAGAGTAGGCCGAATGAAATTTTAATTTTTTATAGTTTATATCTTTATAATATTTAAAGGATTAAATTAAAATTTTATAATTTTAGGGGTCAAAGTGTAATTTTACCTTTACTAATTTAATTTTTTTTAAAAGGCCTAAATAGTAATTTTTCATTTTAGGGGGCTGGGGCCCCTGCCAGTCCCCCTAAATTCACCTCTATCTTATAGAACCTCATCATCGTGTTTTTACTTTCTCGTCAATTTCTATTTGAAAATTCTTTTAAGGTTTTTTTATATTCATGATGTTGGAAAAACCTAGTTTAAAAAAGTGGTTTTCAATTACAGCGAAAAATTAAAAATTTGAAAACTGAGTTGATTTATGATATTTATAGCAATAATTTTTTTTTCCAAAAAGTACTTGTGCTTTGAGTAAGACGAATCCTAGACGTTCCCGACCTTCAAGCAAACAACATTATCTGCTATTCTCGTGGCACAAATGACTTCAAGTGTGGGCTCAAATAATCATAAACCAAAAGCAGAACCACAAACGATTTATTACTTCCACTAGGAAAGCAATTCTCTTTTAATAGAAACTGGTAGAATTGTGATTCTTAGAAAATAATATATATATATATATATATATATATATATATATTTCACTTTCTGGAAAAATAACAATATCTCAAAATTAACTATAACTTCTGTTATGTTAATAGCCTTACCAGTGTCATCTATTTAAAATGAGAGATAGGAAAATTCGAGTTAGATCAGTAAAACACAAATAATATTTATTTAATAGAATAACCAGTATGAGGGGGGAGACAAACACTAGTAAAATATATTAGGGTTACTGCCCCTCATATGCAATATTAGGGGATTTGGGACTCTCCTGTATTGGATCTAATTTATATGTGTTTTCTAAACTTTTAACCCAACACTTTATAACTTAATCTAACCTAATATATATTTTTCTATTTCCCAAAATAAATATTATTTATTTAATTTAATTAGATAAATTATTTTTCAATTAAATAATTTTCTCAACCCAATTCTAATTTCGTTAAAGTCATGACAACTTTACCATAAAAGAATCTATGAGGAAATATATTTAATTTCAATATTCAACGGATTCACAATGACTATTTAAGTTAATTCCATTTTTTAACTTCAATTATTTAATTAAATAATAATTAAAAACCTTAAACTAATTCTTAATTCATGTCTATACTCAATGAGTAAACATATTCATTTGCGAATGTGATTCATTTCTCTAACTTTATCATTATCATCTACTTTTGTTCATTTGGTTCTACAAACAATTCATTTTTGGTTTCAATGAGCTAGTCGAGCGACCGATTGAATATATATAATTAGGGCTCAAATGGTTTATAATTATGTTCCAGCTTTTCGCCTATTAATTATAAACTCATTTAATCACAAAATCATTCTACCATAGTATCGTGGCTGAGCTCTCCCTAATTACATACCGTTACAAAAACTACTCAATCAGTGCTTGTCCAATGACCTTATCATAAGTGTGTTACCCTCATATGATATCCTTAATCTTTTTGGGATAAATTCGTTCTCCCAATATTATCTTAGTTTATCCCATGGTATATCTTTCTTCATGAAAAGCCAATTACTATTAAATAGTAATTAAGTCATTTATCACAAAGACAAACGACCTGTGGTCATGCTTACTTTTCATCTATCCTGTAATGTCAATGAAAAGGAATTAGACTATGAATTTCACTATTATGAATGATGCTATACACTATAGAAGTCGTATACTCAACGCACTAGCTTTCAGTTCCTTATCTATTTGAACTCAATCTTTTACTTACATCAAAATATATGAGTCGCGCATACAAAATCCATCATCCACTCAGGATTAAGATATGCTACACTATGAATGTTACTTAGATATTGTTCAATGTATTGTCAATTCAGTCAGTCACATCTATATCTCTATCTTTTAGAAGTCATTTACTCCAATGCTTAAGATAAAGCATCTCCCCAATTGGACTTGATAGATGACATATTAGTCTTTCAATCGATTTGCTCAATTCCGATTAGAGTAATGATATGTTTAGGTTTATCTACTAATAAAAGTTGTCTTTCCGTATTACGATTTGACCATGTAGTACCACTTAATTAGTTAAAATGTTAGATAACCATAAAGTCAATATTTGCTTCTATTTTACTTTGCGTGCAAAAAAAATTGAAGACAATATATAGATTATTAATGTAATTAATGAATATTATTATTAAACCAATTTATTTAAAAAATACAAGTATACATAAACAAAAATACTACACTTAAGACACCAAATCTAACATACCTCAAGTTCATAATTATTTTTTTAGAGGCTGCAATGAATTTTACTTATAAGATTTATCAAGAATGAAGACTTTATATTAGGAATGGATTTTGAATTTGAACAAGAAAATTTTCTTAACTTAGATGGTACTTAGTTCTTGATTGGCCAATAAGCAAGATGGTAAGTTAATTTTTAACTATGTTCTAGAATTTTTGGCACTATAATGTGTTTTTGAGTGTCGTATTTAACTAAAATATTTTCTTTAAATTGGTATACCGTCAAAAGAGATAATTTGTCTGTTTCATTTCTATAATAGAGAGTTAGACTCTGCAATTGTTATTTTCCTTTTTGTTTGGGTTTTATAGAATTATTTGATCATACCTTGGGTTCTTTTATCCATGGCAGCCTACAAAAGGACCCAAAGGAGAGGAAGTCAAAACCTGACTTGCTGGTATTTGAACATTGGATTTCTTTATGGCACCATTGGGCTTATTTGGTCAGTATTTCATTCAATTATTGGATGTTCTACTAGGGACACAAGTAAATACTAATGGATTTACATTGTCGATTAAATGTTATGTCGACGCACCCTTATAGAAACTGTTCATATCTCGTTGGGGTATCCCATTTGACCATCAATATTAGTCTTTGGGCTTTTATATTGATGGTTTTGATGCTTATATCATCGGCTTCTTTCCGTCAGTAAATGGAAGTTTGTTCTAGTGTATTCATAGAAAATAAGGAAATTTTGTCTCTCTCCATTCACTTTTGCGTTTAAAATAAGGTATTAAGTATCATACTAATAAGCATATCGTTTTAATTCTTATATTGATACATACTAGTATCGACGTGTTTGAGTATATCGTTTCAAGTATCAACTAGAATACTTGATGCACGTCGATGCAAGCTGATATTGAGTGAAACAAGCTGAAACACACTAAAAAGATCGAAATAGATCGAAATCTTAACCATCACAAAACCTAAACTACTTGGTTCAGGTTGCGGATTGGAACTATATGCATCGATCGATTCGAATGATACCATTACAATACTAACTACCATGAAGATGCTAGAGATATTAACAAAATATATGGAATTTTTTATTTCAAATTTATCGCTATATTTTTATAAAAAAATTACCATAAAATAAAATTTTAAATATATTCAATAATTATACATGACAAATGTTTGTTTCATTTTTTTAACCTTATATTACTATTGTATATATATTATTACTAAAAGAATTAGCTATACAAAGGCTTTGTAGAAAAAATTTTAACTAATAGTAATCTTGTTATAAGTGTTACTAATTTTTTTAACTACTAATAGTTTTATGCTTTGAAATAACAAGATATAAGTGTTATACAATGGCTTTTAAAGTTGTAACTCAAATAAATTTTCTTATTTTTTAGAAATTTTATATTTTTAAATATAAATAATTTATTGTTTTAATTATTTTTGAAGGGATTTAAATTCAAATCTAAAAATGTTTTATATTTGATTTAAGTAAAATAATTTTATATGCAAGTATAATATTTCTTAAAAAAATGATTTTGAATCTTGAAGGTAGTATATATAAATTTGAATTAATTCAAAATCTTGAATTTTAATTACATTATTTCCTAAATAAAGAAATTGGAAATAATGAATTTGTAAATCATAATTTTCAAATCTAAAATTTTGAAATCCAAATTTAAATTTCAGATCCCAAATGAGAACTTGGATTTTAGAATTTCTATTGGATTTGGATTTAAAAAATAATGTAAATTGCATAGTAAATTATTTAGAAAGGTAATATTTATCATAGTTTCTCAAATCTATTGATTTATTAGATATTTATTTGGTAATGAATTTGAAATTCTTAAAATAATTTTAGATTTAAAAAATATATGTTTATACATTTAAAAAAATATATTTTTTGAAAAAAAATTAAATTATATTGAATTTTAACTAATTTGCCCATAATATATGCATTTCTTTATCACCATTTACATAATAATGAAATTCAAATCCAAGTTTCAAATTCATGTTTCCAATCGGAACATTAAATAATTTTCAATTTATAAGTACACAGTACAACCAAAATATATTTGAAATTAGTGTAAAAATTTTAATATCTTGATATTATGCATACTAAAACATAATATTGCACAATCAATAATCATAGAATGTTTAGAATAATATAATTTCCATGAATATAAAAAATTACTTGATTCATAATTGGAATAGATCATTAAACTTAACGAAGAAGAAAACTACGATAAATTAATTTCTCTCTTGAACCTCTCTCTTTTGTTACACAAATCCTAAGTGATGGAAGTTGTAGTTTTACTATTAATTTTTTTTTGTACAACCTTAATATATAAAGAAAGGATCAATTTATAATAATCAACTTTTAATTTGATATGTTTATAAGTAACTGAATGAACGAAGACAAATTAATTTTCTACTAAAGTAAATAACTTATTTACCTTAGATTAGACTCACCTTAAATTGGGCCACTTAACTTTAGCTTTAATTGGTCCATAAGTTTGGCTAAAATTTTATATCCTCTTGCTTGGTCCAATGCAATAAAGTATAACTTTTAATAGTATAAACATCGAGAGTGCATAACAAAAATAGTATTCATTATTATTACCATATTATAGTGAATTACAAGTGTGAGTTATGACGATTGTATATAGCTTAAGTCACATGCTTCCTTTCATATACTATAACAACTCAATATAATAGGTCTTTAAGTAACATACATATCACATCATAGTCACAGTAATATTATCATAACATGTCAGAGAATTCTAATAAGCTAAACATGAAAATACCTAACTAGGAGTCGCCACTAACTAATTTGGGTCAGGTGTGATCACTCACCTACGAGTCTACTCGTTTTATGATTAACCTAGGTGAAATTCAAGGAAAACCTAAAAGAATTAATTCAGTCTACTTTGTTAGATTTAGGCTTAGGAGTACGGTTACTCAAGGGAAGGTTTTAACATCCCTACGACACATGTCCTACAACAGTACCATATTAACTCAACGACATATTTTTATTAGGTTTTTAGTTTTTTAATCTAATCATCCTAATTTAGTGATTGCATTATAAGTTAATAAATTTTACAATTTATTCAATTTATTTATAATATTTATAAATTAATTAATTAATCTCAGGTAAATTATCTAAACTAATACTAAGTAAGTATTTATCTAACCCATCATATTAAAATTAATAAAATTTACAAAAAAAAAAACTTTTAGAAAATTTCAATCGTTACTTAAATTATTAAATTTGTAATACCCCTTACTCGAGTCCAGACTTAGACCCAAGCAAGAAATGATACATTTAAAAACCAAACACATCACTTTAGTTCCCCTCATCCTTTAGACTTATTGAGTTCATTAAGACTTCTTCCACCATCTCTAAGCTTACTCTATGTTCTGGTTGCATTCGGGGGTTGTTCAATGCCTTTTCGAAGTAAAAACAACTAAAATTGGGCAAACTAAGGTAAAGGTATCGACACCTTTGTACCGGTACTGTTCTTTTTTGCATTCTGCCAAAGTTATACCAATACAAATCCTCTACAAATCAGAACTTAGGTGCAAGAGAGCCAAAATCAAGGTTGAATACACCCCAAAACATACCATAACATACTCCAAACATTTCCAATAATTCTCAACCATTATCAAACCTCAAATTACCTCAAAATATAATTCAAAACATCATATATTCATCTTTATCTAATTACTAAGAAATATCTACAAAAGTCTTCAAAACATTTCCATTTAATCTTAACTAACCTTTGTGCCAATGCACTAACTATTTATCATTTTCATAGTTACTGGATACCCGTTTACATACCACACTAATTCTCACTTCACAACTCTTACCTTGTTGGTGATGTATGATTTGGAAAGCCATAAATCTTTTTTTCACACGAACACTTTTCTACATTCTACGTGTTTGAAAATGTGTTAAGTTTCATGGAAGCTTAGTAAATACTCACATGAATTCTATTATCTATGTTGAATTCTTATTTAAATAAATTATAGTGGTAAAATAAAATAAAAATAAAATCCATATAGAACTACACTTCTTTTATTTTATTTTAGAATAAGGTTTTTTAAATTTTATTAAACTCTATCTATTTGATATTGATTCGAATAAAGTATTTTAATCTTACTACACTCCTATTAGAATATGACTTTATGAGCCTATAAATAAGACAGCCTACTTTTCTTGTAAAAAAATTCGAATTCAACATAGTGAATTTTTTTCTTCTCTGCCCTTGTTTTTTCCCGAAAGGATTTTCACATAAAAATATGTGTTCTTTATTTTTATTTCTCTTTTCTTTGCGATATATTGTCATTACCGATGTAATAAGCCCATTTCGCTCGGCCCATTTAAAACCAAAAAATAAACCAAATAAAAACAAAAAAATATAGAACAAAATAAAGTCCAATAAAAAAGTCCACAGTCCTTTATTTACAAAACAACATAGCCCAATCAGCCCAAACTAAATTTAAACCCAAATTAAATTAAAAACTAATCCTAGTCCTCTCACAAATAATAGACCCAAATTCAGACCCTACAAAGCCCAATTTCAAACCTGACAAAACCCAAATCAAAAAGGGCCCAATAACCCGAGAATACCAAAAACCCTAGAGATTTCTGAAAGTTCCTAGCGCCGCAGTCACCAGCAATCGTCCGGGCCCCTTAGTTGCACCTTCCACGAACGGCCATTGCTCACAAACGGCTCCTCCACGTGTGCCCCTCCCAGTTGTACCTGCAACGAACTAACAAACGCAAACAGCACCAAGATTGATAGCAAATTACAGAGAGAAATAACAGAAAATGAAATAATTTGTAATTTCATTTTTTTTTCATTTCGGCTATAAAAGCCGAATACATTCATTGTAAAAAAGGCCGATTCCCATTCTTTTGATTACACACACATACTGTATACGCACACAGTTGAATACAAAAATAATTCAAAAAAATACTTTTTGGATGGTAATCCTTCTTCTTATTCTGGAGTTTCAGTCAAATTTACAGATCATTGTTCATTTTCTTTTCTTTACCTGTTATTTTGCTTTTATTTACAAAAAGAAAAAACAAGAAATAAAAGGAGAGAGGTCACCTGATTTGTTTAAGAGTGGTGTCCTCCTTTGATAAAATCGAACCCAAAGGAAGCACGTCTTTGTCGATTTTTGAGTGGTTGAGTGCTAAGCCTTTGAATACAGCTTTAGATGAGGTTGAAGAGGGGGCTACTTACTACCGAACACCAATTTTGATGGTGCTTTGGTGGTTAGATTGTGCTTGGTCGGATAAAAGCTTTGAAAAGGGGATTAGGGTTTTATTTTTATGTTTTATTTTAAAAATGAGGGAATGGTTTAAATGTTGACAGCAAAAGGATGGTTTTGGGCATAAGAGAAACGACACTGCTTCATTTGGGGTGAGAAACCCGCGTGTCGACCCGAATCCGCCCCAGGGTCCACGCATTTCTAAAAATTGGGTTATTTATACGATTGGTCCCTCCTTGTTTCATCATTATTCGATCGAATCGTTTTGCTGTTTCTTTTTTGTAATTTCTCCCTGGAATTTGTGCGTATTTCAGTTTGATACCTATCTAAACGTAGCGTTTTCGTAGCTTGGAATATTTGTACTTTTAATCCTTGTTTATTTGCATGCATTTTACTTTAATCCTTATTTTTGTTTAATGGCTTTGTTTATTTGTAAATTAACCTTTTAATTTTATATTCAATTCAATTGAGTTTTTCTATTCTTTTATTGCTTTAAATTTATTGATTTCTTTTGGTTTTTAACAAATTGTTTTAATTTATTTTATTAATTTTGATCTGTTTTAAATTACTTATATACACTTTTATTATATACATTTTTATTTTCTTGCATAAATATAAATATTTATTTCTAATTTCTCTTTTAGACACTTGTTTGACTCAAAATTGATATAATATCAAATATAAATATTTTTTAGCATTATTTTACATATATAAATGTTTACATGTAAAATTTTACCAAAATTGTTTTCAGTTCATGTATATATTATTTTATGTATGTATTTATATATCCATATATTTTCATTTAAATTTGTTTATGTATATCATATCTTTGAAATACCTCGTTTTAAATTATATTTTGCCTATTTTAAATATTACCTATTATTTATTCATATAAGTGTATATAAATTTGCATTAAATTTTTTTTTCTTCAATATGTACTTTATGCATATATTTTATTTTAAATTTATCTATATGTATATACTTTTTCTTATAAATCTAGTTAAATAACTTATATTTTTAAAAAAACTTCAATCTTATTCATATCTTTGTTTATTTCAGAACTTTCATGATACATAAATTACTTATATTAAGTTTTATTGCATATATTACTTATATTATTTCTATTTACTATTTCGTATACGGTTTTTTTATTTTCTTTTTACATGCAATTTCCAAATTTATGTACTTATAACTCATAATTCGTATAACATTGGTTGCAAATAATTTTTCCTTTATGTTATTCATTTTTTATATATTTTTCGCATTTAAATTGAGTCAATTTGTTTGGTATTCTTTTTAAAAAATTGTCTTTTAATTTATGGATTTTGAATGTTAATATTTGAAAAGTATATGTTGTATTGCCATTGTATGTGTATTAATTTGGTTGCTTGGTATTTTCATAAGATTTTGTTCCTTTATATGTTATTGTTGTCATGTATCATAATCCCATGCTTGACACTATGTCTTATTATCAAATAATGATGCAAATTCGAGATTATATGGGCCAATTTTAGTTGTTTTTCATCCCAAATAAATCAAATAAAATATATTTTGATTACTCGGAAGTTTTTTAAAATAAGGTGATATTTGGTGTTTGGAAATCCGAGAAATTATGCCCTAACGTATTAGGTCGTGGTTTTTCGTTTGATCAAATAACTTAATACCCTTTTTAATTGCATGATTTGAAAATTATAAGATGATCTCGACTTTGAGGGTTCAAGATATTGTATCCTAACGTACTGGGTGTAGTATTTTGTTCCTTTGGAACGAATGAATCTTATATTCAAATTTGGAATATTCCGCCCTTTTTCAAAGAGCATTTTCAAAACTTTTCAAATTTTCGACGTTAGGACATCTTTTAATCGATTTGGTACCAATTTTGGGCGTACGAGGGTGATAACTCTTCCTTGTACGTAACCGACTCCCGAACCCATTTTTTTAAAATTTCGCAGGCCAAAATTAATTTTTAAAGATGAAACATTTTACAAGGTGGTCCAATCACACCTAAACAAAAAATGTTGGTGGTGACTCCATATTTTTAAAGTCGATCCCCGTTTTTCCAAAACTTAAAAAATGGTTTCGACAACCGACATTCTATTTTTTTACAAATTGGTATCCAAGATTCCGGGTTGTTCATCTCGATCAGAGTAATGGCATCTTTGAAGTATGAAATTCCGTTGTTGGATCGCAACACTAGATTTACGTTGTGGCAGATTAAGATGCAAGCAATTCTTGTGCAGATGGATCTAGAGGATCCCCTGCTAGGGATAGATAAGATGCCTTCAGCATTAACGGATGAAGAGAAGAAGCGTAAGGATCGAAAGGCGTTAACACATTTACATCTGCATTTGTCTAACGAAATTTTGCAGGATGTGATGAAGGTGAAGACCGCCGCTGCATTATGGAAGAGGCTGGAACAAATATGTATGTCAAAAACTCTAACCAGCAAGTTGTATATGAAGCAGCGTCTTTATACTCATCGTTTGAAGGAAGGTGCGTCTGTGCATGAACAATTGACAGTGTTTAAAGAAATTCTCTCAAACTTGGAGGCCATAGAGGTTCAGTATGATAAGAAAGATCTAGGGTTGATTCTAATTTGTTCGTTGCCCCAGTCTTATTCAACCTTTAGTGACACAATTTTATATAGCCGCGAGTCTCTCACAGTTGATGAGGTTTATGATTCTTTGACCCCGTATGATAATATGAAGCATCTTGTTGTTAAACCTGACTCTCAAAGAGAGGGTCTCATTATTCGTGAGAGACAAGATCGGGATGCTGATGATGATCGTGGAAAGACACAGGAACGGAATCCTCGCGATAAATCTAATGGTAGATCGAAGTCTTCAAACAAAGGTAAAACTTGTAACTTCTGCAAGAATAAATGGCACATTAAATCTGAATCCTATAAGCTACAAAACAAGATCAAAAGGGAGGCTGCGAGTCAAAAGGGAAAACAACCAAAAAATTCCAGTGAAGTTGATGTTGTAAAAGACTACAGCGATGGTGAACTTCTAGTTGCTTCTGTCAACAATTCTAAAGTGAGCGAGGAGTGGATCCTTGATTCGGGCTGCACCTTCAATATGATTCCCAATCGAGATTGGTTTACAACTTACAAAACCGTTTCTGAAGGTGTTGTTTTGATGAGAAATAATGCTTCGTGTAAAATCACAGGTGTTGGAACAATTAAAGTTAAAATGTTTTATGGAGTTGTCAGAACACTTAGTGACGTACGACATGTTCCAGAATTGAAGAGAAAATTAATTTCTTTGAGTACGCTTGATTGAAAAGGGTACAAATACATAGCTGAAAGTGGGGTTTTGAAGATTTCCAAACGTTCCCTCGTTATGATGAAAGGGCAAAAAAAGACTGCCAAGTTATATGTTTTGCAGGGTTCTACTGTTACTGATGATGCAACTGTCGCTTCCTCTTCCTTATCAGATGATGATATTACTAAACTTTGGCATATGCACCTAGGGAATATAAGTGAGAATGGCATGGCCGAATTGAGCAAAAGAGGACTTCTTGATGGGCAAGGAATTTGCAAACTAAAGTTCTGTGAGCACTGCGTTTTTGGGAAGCAAAAAAGAGTTCGATTCATCAGAGGAACCCATAGCACAAAAAGAACATTGGAGTATATTCATTCTGATCTGCGGGGGCCATCCAGAGTGCCTTCGTGAGGTGGAGCTAATTATATGCTAACTTTTATTGATGATTTTTCCAGAAAAGTGTGGGCATTCTTCTTGAAGTAGAAAAGTGATGTGTTTTTCACATTTAAGTCTTGGAAAACTATGATTGAAAAACAGAGGGGAAAACAAATAAAACACATCTACACAAACAATGGCTTAAAGTTCTATTATGATGAGTTTAATGAACTATGCAAGTCAGAAGGGATCTTGAGACACTTGACAGTTTGTCATACTCCACAACAAAACGACGTTGTAGAACAAATGAACAGAACGATTATGGAGAAAGTTTGATGTATGTTGTTGAATGCTAACTTACTGAAGTCGTTTTAGTCTGAAGCAGCCTTTACTGCATGTTTTTTGATCAACTGATCTCTATCCGTTGCCATTAAGAAAAAGACTCCACAAGAGGTATGGTTTGGTAATCCTGCTGACTATTCTGATTTAAAGATCTTTGAGTGTCCTGCGTATGCTTATGTTAGTAATGGAAAATTGGAACCGAGATTCATTAAATGTGTTTTTCTTGGTTATAAAGCATGTGTAAAAGGGTATAAGTTATGGTGTCTCGAAAATAAAAAAGTTGTGATTAGCAGAGATGTTGTTTTTGATGAAAATGCTATGCTACCTAACTTATTACTTAAAAACTCTTCCAATAAAGAAAATTAAAAGCAGGTGGAGCATTAGATTAATGGATTAATCTACAACAGAGTCGACTCCTAAAGCCAGAACAAAAATTCAGAATAGAGCTGCTTCTTCACCACAATACTTTGTCGCAAAAAAACAGAACTAGAAGAGAAATTAAACCTCCAAAGAAGTATGTCGAGGCTGATCTAGTTGCTTATGCTTTAAATTTAGCTGAAGATATAGATGCAAACCAAGAGCCATCTAATTATTCTGAGGCAGATAACTGTGAAAACTTAGAAAAGTGGATGTTTGCTATGCAAGAAGAGATGGAATCACTCCATAAAAACAAAATATGGGATCTGTGAAACTTCTGAAAGGTAAAAAGGTTGTTCGTTGTAAATGGGTATTTAAAAAAAAAAGAAGGGACTCCAGGAGTTGAAGAACCCAGATATAAAGCAAGGCTTGTTGCAAAGGGTTACAGTCAAATTCCAAGAGTGGACTTCACAGATATGTTCTCCCCAGTTATGAAGCATAGCTCGATTCGAACTTTGCTTGGTATTGTAGCCATGTATGATTTGGAGCTTGAGCAGGTAAATGTAAAAACTACATTTTTGCATGGAGAACTTGAGGAGGATATTTACATGCAAAACCAGAGGGTTTTATAGTCTCAGAAAAAGAGGACTATGTTTGCTTGCTGAAAAAGTCCCTTTACGGTTTGAAACAGTCACCAAGATAGTGGTACAAGAGGGTTGACTCCTTTATGACTTCTCATGATTTCAAAAGAAGTAGTTTTGATAACTGTGTTTACTTTAAGAAAAACAGTGATGGTTCTTTTGTGTATCTACTCCTTTATGTTGATGACATGTTGATAGCAGCGAAAAATAAATGAGAGATAAGAAATGTCAAAGCCCAACTAAGTGAAGAATTTGAGATGAAATATTTGGGACCAACAAAGAAGATACTTAGTATGGAGATTCTCAGAGATAGAAAAGCAAGTAAATTGTACCTAAGTCAGAAGTGGTACTTTGAGAAAGTTCTTTGCAGGTTCAAGATGTAGAGTGCTAAGCCTGTTAATACTTCTTTAGCAGCCCATTTCAGACTTTTATCGGCTTTGTCTCTGCAATCAGATGATGAAATTGAGTACATGTCACATGTTTCATACTCTAGTGCAGTGGGATCTCTCATGTATGCCATGGTTTGTTCACGTCCAGATTTATCATATGCAGTCAGTGCAATTAGCAGATACATGGCGAATCCTGGTAAAGAACATTGGAAAGCAGTTCAGTGGATTTTAAGATACTTACGAGGTACTATTGATGTTTGCTTACAGTTTGGAAGAACTAGAGATGGAGTCATTGGGTATGTTGATGTTGATTTTGCTGGAGACCTTGATAGAAGAAGATCTCTCACAGGTTATGTCTTTACAATCGGAGGTTGTGCAATTAATTGGAAAACCACTTTGCAAACTACAGTCGCTTTGTCTACCACTGAAGCTGAGTACATGGCGATTACTGAGGCTTATAAAGAAGCTATTTGGTTGAAGGGACTCTTTAGTGAACTTAATGAAGACCTTCAAATCAGTATAGTATTTTGTGACAGTTAGAGTGTCATCTTTCTTACAAAAGATAAAATGTTTCATGAGAGAATAAAACACATTGATGTTCTGTATCATTTTGTTCATGATATTATTGCTCGTGGTGATATTGTTGTGAGCAAAATTAGTACTCATGAAAATCCTGCAGATATGGTGACTAAGTCACTTCCTATAACAAAGTTTGAGCATTGCTTAGACTTGGTTGGTGTTTATTGTTGAAGTTAAACCCTTAGGGGGTTTTATAGAAGAGGTGGAGAACTTGTTCGTTGAGAGTTCGCGATGAAGAACTTGTTCATTGAGAATTCGTGTCAAGGTAGAGATTGTTAGAATTAAGTGACCCGAATCCTTATTTAAATAAAATATAGTAGTAAAATAAAATAAAAGTAAAATCCATATAGAACTCCTTTTAGAATAATGTTTTTTAAATCCTTATTGATATTGATTCGAATAGGGTGTTTCAATCTTACTATACTCCTATTAGAATATGGCTTTACAAGCCTATAAATAAGGCATAGTCTACTCCTCTTGTAAAAAAATTCGAATTCGACATAGTGAATTTTCTTCTCATCTACCCGTGGTTTTTTTCTGAAAGGATTTTCACGTAAAAATCTGTGTGTTTTTTTATTTTTATTTCTCATTTCTTTATAATATATTGTCATTACCGACATTTAATTTTTTTTTACAACCTATCTAAGTATTTATTGTTAGTTCCTTTAGATACACTAACTTATTTTATGCACACTTAATAACTTTATGTCTTATCATAATCACTTTATTATAGACGTACCAAATGTTTATTGTTAGTATTTTGTTAGTTTCATAATCACTTTATCATAATCGCTTTATTTTATACACGAACTGATTGAGACTACGAGCTTACCAAGATTGCGAGCTCCTTTATCTGTAACTTGCGAACTTGCATTGAAATGTTGATAATTTTTTGATAAGATGTTTTGGCTGCTGATTAGACTAAAATCAGCCAATAGAGAAGCAAATTGAATTAATCAAATTCTAAAATTAATCAAGTTGTAATTATTTTATTATTATTTTTAGCTTATTTAAGCTCTCTCGTTCGTATAAACAGAGCAATCAATTTTTTAACGGAACAGTTGATCAAAAGTTGATCTTTCTCCATTTTCTTGATTCTTTTTGCTTCTATTTCAATCCTTTCCTCATCTAAAATCCAACGGATAGAAGTGCTTTGTTTATGATGTAGCTATTCTAATTGTATGACTGGACTGTTTTTATTTCTAATGAATCTGATTGAGAAAAAAAAATAGCATAATAAGAAATGATGATAAAATAAATATTTCGTCTTTAATTTAGAATATATGATAAATTTTAATGAATGCAGTGCTAGCTCTACGGAGAAATGAAAATCTCCATTGTCATCCCATGGAGTTAATTAATTATTTCTCCCAAGTTCATCGCACAGCCAGCTAAATTCCTTCTTAGTTGTCTTCACACTCCACTACTCTATTGCAATATTTTCCCTTCTTTTGCGCTTTTATTTAGATCAAATGATAAGAGAATCATAAGGCCGACAATATCTATTGGTAACCACCCATCTTTGAAAAGTCAAATATGGAGGCTTCAAAGATAGGCGGTAGAAAGTGTAAAAATTAGGCACCGAAAGTTGAGTTGAAATTTGGCATGGGAAAATTACAATTTTGGTCCCTATTTGAATAGGTACTTTGCAAGTTTTATCCCTGAACTTCAACTATAAATAGGCCTAACCATTTCTCATTTTCTTCATCCCAACATTTGTCATTCTCTACTTAAGGCATTGTTCTCTCTCCCTATTTGTATATTTTCACTTGTAATTTTGGAGTGAAATATATTTGGTAGTGCCCGAGGACGTAGGCAAAATTTGCCGAACCTCGTTAAAATTCTGGTGTTCATTATTATTTATTTTTCATATCTTGTGAGTGTGATCGTAGTTATTTATTGTGCTAATAAATTACGATTGAGGGATATTCTGGCTAGGAAAGATCTGGTACTTAAGTGATCCTTGTGATCCACCTCTCTTTCCTGGGAATTGAACTTAGTGTGATTTTTCAGTACAATAATTATACTCTTTTACACGCTTCCGCACAACAATTGGTACCAGAGCTAAATTCGTACTTGAGGAGTACGATCGTTTGCGGCACTATTCACGTATACGGTACTGTTTACGTATACAGTAGTTGGGATTGAGGAAAAAAATGGCACAGGCATCGTCATCAGCAAGGACTACGTGACCAATGCAAAATTTGAAGTAGAGAAATTTGATGGTACCAATAATTTTGGTATGTGGCAATGTGAGATCCTGGATGTCTTATGTCAGCAAGAGCTAGATATAGCCCTTGAAGAAAAACCTGACAAGATGGATGACAAGGAGTGGGCCAAGATTAATAGACAAACTTGTGGTACAATCCGTCTATGTTTGGCCAAAGAGCAGAAGTACTCTGTCATGAGGGAGACATCAGCAAGGAAGTTGTGGGATACATTGGAAGAAAAGTTTCTAACGAAAAGCCTTGAAAATAGGCTTTATATGAAAAAGAAACTTTATCGATTCACGTATGCACCCGGTATGTCGATGAATGACCATGTGAACTCATTCAATAAAATTTTAGCAGACTTGCTAAATTTGGATGAGAAATTTGAAGACGAAGACAAGGCATTATTGTTGTTAAATTCCCTTCCTGATGAATATGATCATCTTACCACCACATTGCTTCATGGGAAGGATACAATCACATTTGATGCAGTCTGCAGTGCGTTGTATAGATCTGAGACTCGAAAGAAAGATAAAAGAGATCACAGAGACACAACTGTAGAAGTCTTAACAGTGAGAGGTCGTTCAAGCAGCAGCAAACCTGGTAGAAGGGAAAGTCCAAAGGGAGACCCGCCAAAGATGAGTGTGCCTTTTGTCGTGAGAAAGGGCATTGGAAAAAGAATTGTCCTAAGTTACAAAAGGGCAAGGCTATTTCTAATGCATGTGTAGCAGAACATGATGAGGAGTCAGACTTTAGCTTGGTTGGCATGGCAATGGCATGTCATATTGATGAGTGGATTTTGGATTCGGGATGTACTTACCATATGTGTCCTAATAAGGACTGGTTTTCTAGTCTTACAGAACTAGAAGGTGGAGTTGTTCTTATGGGAAATGACAGTGCTTGTAAGACAATGGGAGTAGGTACAATCCAATTGAAGAATCACGACGTCTCAATCCAAGTCTTGAATGATGTTCGCTACGTACCCAGCTTGAAGAAAAATCTCATCTCATTAGGGGCCTTAGAATCTAAAGGGCTCAAAATCACTTTGAGAGATGGATTACTGAAGGTAGCAGCTAGGAATTTGACGGTGATGAAAGGCACAAGAAGAAATAACTTGTACTTTTTAAATGGAAGTATAATTATTGGATCAACATCAATAGTTTCTGTGAAAGATGTAGATTCAGAGGCTACCAGGTTATGGCATATGCGATTGGGACATGCTGGTGAAAAAGCTTTGCAGACTTTGGCGAAGCAAGGCTTGTTGAAAGGTGCAAATTCTTGCAAATTGGAACTCTGTGAACATTGTGTTCTGGGCAAACAGACGAGGGTAAAGTTTGGTTCAGCAATTCACAATACGAAAGGAATTCTGGACTACGTTCACAGTGATGTGTGGGGACCTACCAAAGTGGCTTCTTTGGGAGGTATGCACTATTTTGTTACTTTTGTTGATGATTATTCAAGAAAAGTATGGGTGTATCTAATGAAAAGAAAAAGTGAAGTATTGGATGCATTTCTGAAATGGAAGAAGATGGTGGAAACTCAGACTGGTCGAAAGGTCAAACGACTTCGATCAGATAATGGTACTGAGTACAAAAACGATCCATTTCTTCAAGTATGTCAAGATGAGGGCATCGTGCGACACTTCACTGTTCGGGATACATCACAGTAGAATGGGGTGGCAGAACGCATGAATCGAACTATACTGGAGAAAGTTCGATGTATGTTGTCCAATGCTGGATTGGGCAAGGAATTTTGGGCTGAGGCTGTTACATATGCGTGCCATCTAATTAACCGTTTGCCATCAGCTGCAATAAATGGAAAAACTCCTATGGAGATGTGGACTGGTAAATCTGCTACTGACTATGATTCTTTACATGTTTTTGGTTCCACTACATATTATCATGTAAAAGAATCGAAGTTAGACCCAAGAGCAAAGAAAGCATTATTCTTGGGTATAACTAGTGGAGTAAAAGGATATCGTCTCTGGTGTCCTGATACAAGGAAGATTGTCTTTAGCAGAGATGTGACTTTGATGAATCAACCATGTTAAAGGATTCACAAAAGGATGACAAAACCAGTAGTACTTTGCAGCAGGTGGAGCTTGAAAAGGTTAATAATGATCCAGCTGATATTGGAACAACAAATGATGAAGAAGTTCCAACCTAAAAACTTCTACAGCAACAAGATTCAATTGCATATAGGAGGCCAAGAAGAGAGATTCGTAAGCCTGCTCGCTTTGATGATATAGTGGCCTATGCACTTCCAATTACAGATGATGATGCTCCTTCTACTTACACAGAAGCAATAAGTAACCCTGATGGTGTAAAGTGGAAGCAAGCCATGAATGAAGAAATGCAGTCTCTTCATCAAAATAAGACTTGGGAGTTGATGACACTACCCAAGGGAAAGAAAGCAATTGGATGCAAATGGGTATATGCAAAGAAGGAAGGATTTCCTGGTAAAAATGAAATTCGGTATAAGGCTAGATTGGTAGCAAAGGGTTATGCTCAGAAAGAAGGAATATACTACAATGAAGTGTTTTCTCCAGTTGTGAAGCATTCGTCTATTCGGATTTTGCTAGCCTTGGTTGCGCAATATGATCTTGAACTAGTTCAGCTTGATGTGAAGACCGCATTTTTACACGGTGAGTTGGAAGAGGAAATCTATATGACTCAACCAGATGGATTCAAGGTTGCTGGTAAAGAGAATTGGGTTTGCAAACTGACAAAGTCGCTTTATGGATTGAAACAATCCCCGAGGCAGTGGTACAAGCGATTTGATCAATTCATGAAAGGGCAAAGGTACACAAGAAGTAAATTTGACCATTGCGTGTATTTCCAGAAGCTACAAGAAGGAACTTTCATATACTTGCTCTTATATGTTGATGATATGCTAATAGCATCTAAGAGCAAAGTTGAGATTGAGAGATTGAAGACTCAACTCAATCTTGAGTTTGAGATGAAAGATCTTGGTGAAGCTAAGAAAATTCTTGGCATGGAAATATGTAGAGATAGAGCCCATGGCAGAGTTAGCTTGTCTCAGAAGCAGTATTTGAAGAAGGTGCTACAGCAGTTTGGCATTAACGAGCAGACAAAACCTGTAAGTACCTCGTTGGCTTCTCATTTCAAGCTTTCTGCACAACTATCTCCTTCGACGAATACGTAACGAGAATACATGTTGCAAGTTCCGTATTCTAATGCAGTGGGTAGCTTGATGTATGCAATGGTGTGTACAAGACCCGACATTTCACAGGCAGTTAGTATAGTGAGCAGGTATATGCATAATCCTGGAAAAGGACATTGGCAAGCTGTGAAATGGATTCTACGGTATATTCAAAAGACCGTAGATTTTGGATTACTGTTCGAGCAGGATAATACACTTGGTGAAGGTGTTATTGGGTACGTTGATTCTGACTATGCCGGTGATTTGGATAAATGAAGATCAACCACCGGTTACGTGTTTATACTTGCTGGAGGACCAATCAGTTGGAAGTCTACTCTACAGTCTACAGTTGCGTTGTCAACCACAGAAGCCGAGTACATGGCTGTAACACAGGCTGTAAAGGAAGCTATTTGGTTACAAGGTATGGTTAAAACCTTGGGATTGGTTCAGGAGCATATTAACGTGTATTGTGATAGTCAAAGTGCTATTCATTTAGCAAAGAATCAAGTCTATCATGCACGTATAAAGCATATCGACGTACGATTCCATTTTGTACGGGAAATTATTGATGAAGGGAAGATTCACCTTCAGAAGATTAAGACTGCAGATAATCCCGCAGATATGATGACCAAGGTGGTAACAGCAACCAAGTTCGAACATTGTTTGAACTTGATTAATATCCTGCAAGTTTAACAGTTGAAGAAGGCACTATCAAGTATTGTTGGCAAAGGCAGAAAGAATTGTGTGAAGATAAGATTATCCTAATCAAATCTTCAAGGTGGAGATTATTGGTAACCACCCATCTTTGAAAAGTCAAAGATGGAGGCTTCAAAGATAGGCGGTAGAAAGTGTAAAAATTAGGCACCGAAAGTTGAGTTGAAATTTGGCATGGGAAAATTACAATTTTGGTCCCTATTTGAATAGGTACTTTGCAAGTTTGATCCCTGAACTTCAACTATAAATAGGCCTAACCATTTCTCATTTTCTTCATCCCAACATTTGCCATTCTCTACTTAAGGCATTGTTCTCTCTCCCTATTTGTATATTTTCACTTGTAATTTTGGAGTGAAATATATTTGGTAGTGCCCGAGGACGTAGGCAAAATTTGCCGAACCTCGTTAAAATTCTGGTGTTCATTATTATTTATTTTTCATATCTTGTGAGTGTGATCGTAGTTATTTATTGTGCTAATAAATTACGATTGAGGGATATTCTGGCTAGGAAAGATCTGGTACTTAAGTGATCCTTGTGATCCACCTCTCTTTCCTGGGAATTGAACTTAGTGTGATTTTTCAGTACAATAATTATACTCTTTTACACGCTTCCGCACAACAATATCGTTATAAAAGCATGCCATATTGCCACTATGTGTGACCTTTAAACGCTATGCTCCGCTGCTGCTGCTGCTGCTTCTGCCTGCCCATCATCGCTATTATCATCTGCTCCCTTTCTTCTTTCAAACTTAATATATTTATACCACTTAGCGCATATTATGTAGACCACAAGATCAGCCGTTGTCAAAGCAGCTAGCATGAAAAAGAATCGGTCCAGATGACCTTTGTTAAGGTTTCCTGGGATCCATCCAGGCATATCATCTCTTGTAGATATTCTCATAACAATTGACACCAGCAAGCTACTCACGTAATTCCCAAGTGATATAGACGTCATGCAAAGCGCACTTCCGAAGCTCTTTAACCCGTCTGGTGCCTGCCCGTTAAAGAACTCTAATTGACCAACATACATGAATACCTCCGATGCTCCTATAAGCATATATTGTGGAATTTGCCAGAATATGCTCAAAGAGCTTGCGTTTACACAGTTGGGGCAATCTTTTTTGGCGTCCTTCAATCTAAACACTTCCACCACTCCTGCTGCCACCATTGCCAGTATGGCTATAACAAGCCCAACTCCCATTCTTTGAAGCTCGGTGAGGCCCTTCGGTTTTGACTTTATTCTTGCAATAACAGGGTCAAGAACTAGCCTGTAAAGGAAAATGAATGCTGCCACACTGAGTATGTCGAAGCTAGACATGCCCGCCGCCGGAATGTTGAAGTTGGAAATCTTGGTTTTCATGGCGGCTCCTTGTTCAACAAAGAGTGATGCCATTTGAGTAAAAACCACGGAGAAAAGAATGGTGCATAGCCAAATTGGGAGGAGTCTCAATATGCATTTTACTTCTTCAACTTGTGTTACTGTGCAGAGACGCCATGGATTGCGACCATAAATTTTTTTACCTTGCTTAGCGTAATCCTTGGGTGTAATAATTGCTGCTTTATCCAAAAATCTGAAAATTAAAATGAATACTACCACTGTTAATAAAGTCAACCAGTAGCAGATCAATGGTTCGGAAATGAATAAGACACATGAACCTACCTGAAACCATCTGTATGGAGTATCTTTCTGTCCCCATTCATGGCAGATTCCTTGTTGTCCACTTCAAACAAATTCTCTTCCCCTTGCGTCCTCGCAACCTTCCATTTTCTTGTTGAAGCAACCAATACTTGGCAAAACCTTGAGAGAGGATTGCCCTTGGGTTCAAAGTGCCTATACCTGGGTGTCCCGATCAGAAAGAGGACTAATGCCCCAACAGCAGATGCAGTGGATGCCCAAAATCCAAGTGCCCACATGCCTTGATCCTCAAAGTAGCCCAAAATGGTATTTGAAAAGAGTGATCCAAGGTTCAAAGCCAAATAGAAGTAGCTGAAGAAGGCTATTTTTGAGTGCCCCTCTTCAGGGTCTTCCTCATCAAACTGATCAGCCCCGAAGGTGGCTATGTTAGGCTGATAACCTCCGTTACCTAGGGCTACAAGGTATATGGCTAAGTAGAAAAAGACAATGTGGAAAGTGGAGTGAGATCCACATGGAGTTTCTTCAACACCGCAGCCGCTAGGCTTGAGTAAGAATAGAGTGGTCGAAATTGATAACAGCACCAAACCCTAGTGTTCAAACAAACTTGCATCAACATTTTACTGTAAATATAGCAGGGATAACAGATTACTACATAGATAGATAGATAGGCATGCATATATGTCTGTAGATGAGAAAAATTAGATGTGACTCACTACAACAAAGACAGCCTGGAATATGGCACAAGTCTTGTACCTTCCCCAGTAAGAGTCACTGAGGAAGGCACCAAGCAGAGAGAAAATGTAGACAGTTCCAGTCCATTTGCTGACGTTGTTTGCAGCAGCTGCACTTTCTTGGCCGAGCACCCTCGTTAAGAATAACACCAGGTTGACCCCCACTCCAAAGAATGCCAATGTTGCCAGCCCTTGGTTAACTGAACATCATGATGTATACATATATAATTCATTTCAATTAAGGATTGTTGGTTGGAAATTAGCCTCTTTGCTGTGAGTAGAGGATTACATAAGAAGGAATCTTGGATAATAATAATGTAAAAAGATGACTAATTAGAGTATAGAGGGAGCTATCAACCTAGGGTGAACAGTCAATATTTGTTACTTTGGTAATGAGAAGTGGTAAAGAAAACGACACAAGTGCCAATACCTTGTTGAAGTTAAATATAAAGTTCAAATGCAATCAATCATATATTAGATAAATATAAAATAAAAAAGTTAATTTATTCATTCAATTTTTGCTAATGTAGGAGGACAGGAATTCAAGTGCATTAAAACGCATTACCCTCAT
Organism: Gossypium australe; assembly: GCA_005393395.2. Lineage (NCBI taxonomy): Eukaryota > Viridiplantae > Streptophyta > Magnoliopsida > Malvales > Malvaceae > Gossypium > Gossypium australe. The sequence goes on from CM016619.1 coordinate 13,203,968, forward strand.
ATATCGAAAAACAAAGAACAAAATTAGGAAAATTGCTCTTTTCCTCTTTATCACATATATGAATAACTTAGTCCTAATCCTATATTTTCAATTATTTCAACATTATACTACGATTTGTTGCCTTTTTCGAATGAAAAAAATACAATATCTAAAGGGTTTTTTTAAACAAGTCAATACCATTATATTAAATATAATATTCAGGTAAGAAACGGGGATAACACGTTATTTAAGGATATTTTTGTCTTTTTATATAAAAAGATAGTGATAAAATTTGAACTCAAAGCACCAAACATAAACTCTCTCAATCTCACCATTTCAACCAAAATAATATTTAATTTTTATGTCAATTTTTTACTAAATATATTATTAATTTTTTTTTATTTGCATTGTGGACGTGCCACATATTGATAATTTCGCTGATTAAATTGGTATTACAAATTAGCTTGATACCAATTCAAAATAATAATAATAATACCATGATAAACAATTTATGTGTATTTAATATTCTTAACCAGATGTATTTACCTATTTAAATTACTTTACTCACAATATAAACTATTTTATTTTAATTTCGTATATATTACATATGTGTTATTATTATTTTCTTTTTTTTTGTACAATTATTATTATTTTCAAGTCTTACATATCTTTATTTATTGTATGTTACTTTTAAATTCACATTTATATTTTAAACACGTTGCTTTTGCATGTATACGTTTGTAATAAAATTTCTAGTACACAAACTCATTGCAGATTGTAATAAAAATATCCAAATATTTAAATTTACATTAACTTTTTCTTTCAAACAACTAATATTCCAACTTAAATTATTTTTAAAAAAGATGAACAACTAGCTATTGCTTGTTAATTTATTATATATTTTGAATATTCATATTATCATATGTTTTTTTTTTTCAGTATGTTATATTTTGTATTATGTTAGCTGCATGCATGCAACTGCAATGCAAGAAACCTTTATGCAATTTTTTTCCCCTTAGCTATGTACGCGTAGGTGGAAAATATGTTAATATAGGTATAGCTTGCCACCTTTATGGATGCCAAACGAGTCTATTCTCAAAACTAAAAAAACTCTCCCAAGTTCACGTATATATAATTTAAATGAGTTTATATAAAATAAATTCACTAAATCGGTTCACGGTTAATACATTAAATATAAATTTATTTATTTAAAGATAATTATTTGATATATCAATCATAAAAAAATTTAATTTCATAAATAGAGTTAAAATTTTATCTTGTGTCCTTAAACCATTTTTAATAATAATAACAAATGTGACAAAGTCTCAAACCTACTTGTGTAAAGTTAAAAAATTTTACTTGTATACTAAATATTTATTCTTTATATAATGTTGGTGCATGGTAATACAGTTTTGAAGAATTAATTTCTTTTTCATTTTGGCTAATTTTAGGAGGGAGAAAAGTATATTAAGGATTTAAATTTTGGAACTAATACCAACTTTAGACTTTGTCATACTAATGACTTGTTAGCTGAATTAAATAACAACAGAACTTTCATCCGTATACACATAGATGTATCTGCCGCTGCTTTAATTGCAGTTTGTAAGTAGTATGTATATATAGATTTACCTAGCAGTAGAATTCCAGAAACCCAAGTTCCAGTTCTGCCTCTAATAGCAGGTTGACCATGTCGATCCACAGTTCCATCTAAGGTGTAGACCTCTTCATTCATTTCCATCTTCTCAATACTCACCTGATATATAGTTTCAATCAGTTCACAACTCAATTTAAGATGCGGATTTTTCGATCCAATCCAAAGGAAAACACACACACACACACATATATATATACATGCAAGGAGTATAAGTATACCATTGCCATACCAAAAGAGAAAAAAAAATTGTCTTGAGGTGGAATATTAATTATGTCCATGGGATAGTTTCTATTGAACCAAGGATTAGTTCATGAAATTAGGTTATGTTAGTCTGTAATGAAAAATAGAGGACTTTTCTATATTCTTTGCAACGTACACTGGACCTTATTATTTGCTCTTCCAAGATAAAAACGAACGTTTAGATGACAAAAGAACTAACCTCCCACATATACACATAGGATATCTAATATTATGGAGACTTATCCGGCATCGCCATGCATATATATATATATATGTATGTATGTATGTATGTATGTATGTAGCCGTTCTGTAAAGGTTCGTATATCAGGATCTAGCAAAGCTTGTTCATATATGATGAAAAAAGGCAAAAAGAAAAATATAGATACATACAAAACAACCAACCAACCTCTTTGCAAATGTTATTTAGACAAGCCGTATAATCTATAAAAATAATGGCTTTGGAGAAGAGAGTAGAAATGGAGACAAGAAACTGAAGAAAAGCCTAGGAGGAGAACTGGTTGAAGGCAATGAGAATTGCAAAGATGGGTTAATTACGGTATCGTTATATATAGAAGATGGCAGCATTTAATGGATGGTTGAAATTTCATGCGGGTGAACAACAGGATGGTCCATGTACAAGTTGTGAAGGTGGAAATTAGAACATGAAAAAGAATGAAAAAAAAAAAAAAAAGAAGCTTTGGGAAGCAAAGGGCAATAGGGTCTGAGATTAGATTTTTTTTTGGGGGGGGGGGGGGGGCAAAAATAAAGATTAAAAAAGCGTCCTATTGTTTGATAGAGTGAGAAGATGGCCATCATGCATCATTACATTCAACAATGACTGAAATAATGCATATTTCTCTTCTTAACGTGACTAAGCAACTATTTCGATTCTGACTTTGATACTTCGCTGGTCTCGCTTTAAGAGCTTCTAACTCTCGACTGCTTGTAATATAGTTTCATTTATCAAAATTCTCTTAGAAAAAAAGCAAGCAATTAAACATAACATTATTGAATTAAGTGAAAAAAAATTGAATTTTTTTTCAATCAATTTATATACATAATACTATAATGACGTTGGGAGAAACTAATCTCTTTCCAAGTCAAAATTATAATACACCCAAATAAACAAGTAATAAGACATCCAACATCAAGCCTAACTAAATAAAAATATATCACCATCAAGTTTTAAATAACTCTAGTTTTCTCACCCCCAGCAATAGCCAAAGTTACAACCATACCATTACCTATAAGCAGATTCTACAACTTCGGTCTAACTTTCCTATTTAATAACCACATCTGAACTAAATTCAATAATAAGAGAAGTTTTCACATGCCACCCCATGCCAATGTACATGTCCAAGACAATTTTAATAACCCATACCTCAGTTGTTTGAGTTAGTTAAGTTGATGAGTCATATTTTATTATCCTAACTCGATTTAAAATTTTTTTTTGAATCGGATTGAGTGAACTAAAATTCAAATCATGTCAAATAAAATAAATTTGTTTGGGTTAAACTAAAAAATTATACTAGCCATATTGAAATCTTGACAATATGACTAAATTCCAAGTTAAAAAACATAAATATTATATATACACATATATATTTATACACACACGTGTGTGTGAAAACTCTTTTCTTCTATAAGTCCAAATAAGAGAAAAGAAAAACAAGAGTATTAGTATGATAAACTTATTTGATAATTTGCTTATTTAATGCCTTAAATGTATCATCTTTGAAATTTATATATATATATATATATATATATATATTTGTTATGAAATAAATAATAAAGAGAATAAAAGAATAAGAAATTAGAGAGTAAATAAAAACCGTATGAATTTATTCATAAATAGGAATAATTATAAAATTTCTCCAAAATTTATATTTATAGATATAAGAAGTATACACGATATAAAACTCTATTTTTAATGACTATTAGAGTCCTAAAATACATCAAACTTGATCTTGATGGATATCTACTTAATAATAAAAATATTTATAACAAATTTAACATTTTTATATATTTTTAGATTTTTCATAATTTTTTTGAATCTATATTTTTTTATAAAAATTTGAAATTTGTTTTGATTTTTTTAAAATTTTTTTTATAGGGACCAATTCACACATTTTTAAAACTATCATAGATCCTAGAGGTATTTACATGAATTTGCTATTCAAGTTATTTGATTTATTGGAATCGTAAAATTCAACTAAACTTGAATTTGAAAAAATCGAACTACTTATTCAAATTGATCAGAAAAAATTAAATAACTCAATTTAATTTACTCAAAATTTAAATATATATATATATATATATATATATTTCAATTAAACCGAATTTTACTCACAAATCACAATTATTCAACAACAAGCTATATTTTGCACCTTTGATGAATTAACTATTAATATATATATTCTCTTCTCGGTTATGACTTGTGATTTGGTTTTGGAACGAGTAGGACCCTCGAAGATTACTGATCGACATATATTAGCTCAATTTATTTTCTTTCTGAGGAGAAATTTGACCATTAATTAGCTGCCTGCCTTTTTCAAGCTGATTTTTGGCCACGTAAACTGGGAAATGGAGTACGGACAAAGTTAGCTGCTACCTTATTTATTTATTTTACAACGGCATATAAATTAAGAGTTTGTATTTGATATATAGTTTTATATATTATCAAAGAAAAAAGTTAAGATAAATTAATGAATAACTTTAAAAATTATTAAAAATAAATATGTGACAGCTGGTTCACTAAAGGATGAAATATAAATCCATAAATTAAATACTATTAATGTGTGAAATGTAAATTTAATATATTTATATGCGTCATCACCTATCTAGCAAAGGGTGTTTGTTTAGAGAAGTATTTATCACATTTCTTGGACGTTATATCGGAGTTTTCTCTTTAGAATAGTCCATATCCTCCTAGCCTAGCCCTAGCAGAGTTAGAGTTTTGCACCACAAGTTGAGCATGACTTTTGCTAGGAAGGTTGAAGACAACATTAACCACTGTTTCTACTAATTAATGAAAGCTTGCTTCGAGAAAACCCAAGGATACATTTATTAAATGAATGCATCCAAATATATACACTTTGCCGATGCAGCTTGAGATTTCAGGTCCGTTTCAACGGGGTAGCAGCCAAGCCCCAATAAAATAATGTCTATTTCTCATTCTTATCATACGTCACTACAATAGAATTTATATATATATTTAGGGAGCAAAATTCGATTCGATTTGAAAAATTCGATAAAAAATTTAACTTTTGAATTAAATAGTTCGAGTTATTTAAGTTAATCAAGTTGTCGAAACCATTTTTTGAAAAGTTGACTTTTATTTGAAAAATGAAAAATAGGAGTCACCACCGATCATTTTTATGATGTGTGATCGGGTCACCTCGTAACGGTTTAATTTATTAAGACAACAGTTTTGGTCTACGAAATTCAGAGAAATGGGTTCAGGAGTCAGTTACATACGAGGAAGGATTAGCACCCTCGTAATGCCCAAAATTGGTACCTAATTGATTAATTCGTGCCTTAGTGTCGAAAGTTGAAAATTTGAAAATAATTTAAAAATATGATCACTCTTTATATTGATGTTAATTTTGCTCACAAATTGCTTGAATAAATTGAAATAAACGTTAAAGACCCTCTCGTTTCGAGATAACAAAATGTCACATCCCGTAAGTTAGGACACGACACCTTGAACCTTTGAGAATAAGCTTGTCTTTTGTTTTTTTTTTTCTTGTTTAAATCTCATGTATTTTAATTTTGAAAGAATATTCGGTTATTCAAGTTCAACGAATTGAAACCCCGTAAGTTAGGGTACGATTTCTCGAATCTCCCAAATACTGAACATTGCCTATTCTTTGAAATTTTGTTTTGAATAATAATAGGTGTAATATTTAAACGGTGTGTATATATTTTATTTAAAGTAAAATATAAAAACAACTAATTACATTTAAGCATAATGCATGATGATATGACCATAATAATAAAACACCAAATAATAACGATGGCAATAATCATGTTAAAATCGTCAATTTAATACTAATTAAATAATAAATGGAAAAAAAATAATAATAGTAATAATAATAATAATAATAATAATAATAATAATAATAATAATAATAATAATAATAATAATAATAACAATAATACATGAAATGTGCAAGGAAAAATAAACAATCTAATTTTTGAAAGTACAAAATAAACAAATAAATAATGGATGATAATAATAATAATAAATAATAAATAAAAGAACAAAAATGCACACTAAAAAGAAAATACAAAAATAAAAACAAATCGATTTCAAGTATTAGAAAAGTAAAGGTATAATAAATAAATAAAACAAAACAAAACATAACAAAAATAATATATAAAAATCTATAAAGGGGCAAAATTAAATAAAATAAATGTCTAGAGGACTAAATTGAAGTTTAAACGGAATTTTGGGCAAAAATCGGGAATGAAAATAAGGTAAAGGACCAATTTGTAACGCGTGAATAACAGGAAGGAATCAAATAGGGAAATATCCCTATCCTCCAAAACGTACATTCCAGTAGGGGCTAAAATGAACTAAACGCGAAATTATCGGGCCAAATTAAAAAAATGAAAATAGGACTAAATTAAAACAACCCAAAAATAAAAAAACACGCAGATCCGCCTGGAACGGGTCGGGTCGCACGCGGGTAGGTCTTAAACAGCGCCGTTTTGGGGCTAAAGAGCCCTAAGTGAAACGACGTTGTTTCACTATTATTAGAAAAATAAAAAAAATTAAAACTTCATTTTCAACCCTATTCTTCAAAAAACAAAAAGAAAAACTCTCTCAACTCTCTTATCGCTCCAAACTCCGGCTTATGCTTTGGCCGCCGGAGCACTGTGGCAGCCGTCGGTTGCCGGCAACGGCGCCGCTGTACACGGTGGCCGAAAAATCCAATTTTTTTACCCCCTTTTCGACGCCTCTGTTCAAAAAAAAAACAAAAATACCAAAAACTCTTGATATCCCTCAACACCGTCGCGCCAAGCCTTAATAGATCTTAGGTTCCCGACGCTGGAAAGGTCCTCCAATGACGGAGGGAGACGAAGCGTCTCAAGTAAACTCTCTTTATTATTATATATTTTTATAAAAAAATAAAAGATTAAAAATATAAAAAAAGATCACCTTTCGACTCTGTTTCTTTGTATTCAATTTTTCCTCTTTTTTTTTTTTTAGTATTTTTCATGTGTAAAAAAAAACATTACAAGTGTTCTGGCTTTTTATAGCCGAAAGTATTACAATATATTATTTTTTGCTTTTATTTCTCTGTTGTTTCTCTGCTATTTGCGTCTCTTGTTTTTTGCTTTTTCGTTTTTGTTTCTTTTTTGCAGGCAAGGTCAACGAGTGGAGATTTCGGCTTTTTGCCATTTTGGTGCAGCGGAGGTAGTCCTCGGGCGGTGGGGGCGCTGAGGATGCACATAGAGGCGGCGCGTCACACATGGATGACCCAGGAAGCAGCGGCGCTAGAAACCCTAGGGTTTCTAGCTTTCTGAAAATTTTTAAGTGTGTTGGGCCTGTTGGGCCTTGTAATTTTGGGTTTATTTTATATTTTGGGCTTGTAATAAAATACTGTTAATTATTTTATTTTGGTTTTTTTATTATTCTGGGCCCGAGCAAATTGGGCCTATTACAGCTGCCCCTCTTTGCTCGTTGTCGTGTAACGAGAATGGAGCAAAGACTTTTAAAAAGAACCAACTTTGCCTAGCCTCGTCGAATCTTGACATCTTGGAGCTCATTTTCTTCAAGTAGCCTCTTTCTAACCCACTGCAACTTCAGAGGTATAGAATTTGTCGCTTCAATCTACTCCACTGCAACTTCAGGGAGATAAGATTAGTAGTTTCAATTTGCTCCACTGTAACTTCAGGGAAATAAGGTTTATAGCTTTAATCTGCTCTACTGCAACTTTAGAGAGATAAGATTCACTATCCTCAGTATGCTCCACTGCAACTTCAGGGAGATAAGACTTGTAACTTCAACTTGCCCCATTGTAACTTCAGGGAGATAAGATTTATAGCTTTAATCTGCTCCACTGCAACTTCAGAGAGATAAGATTTGCTATCCTCGATCTACTCCACTACAACTTCAGGGAGATAAGATTTGTAGCTTTAATCTACCCCACTATAACTTCAAGGAGATAAGATTCGCCATCTTCAATCTACTCGACTGCAACTTCAGGGAGATAAGATTTGTAGCTTTAATCTGCCCCACTGTAACTTCAAGGAGATAAGATTCGCCATCTTCAATCTACTCGACTGCAACTTCAGGGAGAAAAGATCTGTAATTTGTAGCTTTAATCTGTCCCACTGTAACTTCAGGGGTATGGGATTTGTGGTTTCACTCATCTGTTATACCGTTCTCTGGGGAGCATGACTTGTAGAATCCATCTCATGGGCCTATTTATGCCTAGTGATTAGGATGTCATGATCAGGGTGAATCAGATGCTCCTAACTAAATGTGTATGAATGATATTTGCATGAATGCAGAATGTCATTTTTTGAGAATGATCCTTTTTTAATGCTTAGGTTGTCATTGCTCGCTGTTTATCAAGGTTCTGTTACCATGCATTCTCGTTCATCTGGTACCTTTGATAGGAAATCTGAATAAATAGTCACAATTTATACTATTCTTTCTCAAATGTTTCCATCCCTTAAGTTTGGTTAGTTCTGAATAGTGGTCCTATTTTCAGATCCTTGTACTATTTAGAAAACCTTTCAGAGCAATATGCAGAACTCCTTTTTCTTGAATATTATTAGTCCATTAATCATCATTTCAATGAAAAATGCTTGAAAAAGATTATCGCAATGAACAAAAGGAATTTTATTGAGAACAAAGCTTGAAATGGATAAATTGATCAAGGATAGCAAACATTGCTAAAATACAAAGTGAATAAGGCGAAAAATAGGTGCCCCAAATATCATAGCATAAGTTTCTTTGCACTAACTTCTCGAGGGCCCTTTTTGAACTTGATATGTGTTTCGGAGATCCAAAATACTTTGTTGATGCCCCAAGATGTAACGCTCTTTCTTCTGAGAAGACTCAACCATCACATGCTCAATCTTCAATCAAAATTTGAGCTGCCCTTTTTCCGGGTTTTCAACTCAAAACCTCTTTGGTCTCAAGACGCCCTTTTCGGGTTTTCACCTTGGCCTCTCCCTTTTTTTAGGTGAAGTACTTCTTGAATGAATCTGAATTCACAGGATTAGGCAAGCTTTTACCATCCATCTCAGTCAAAATCAACGATCCTCCAGAAAAGGCCTTCTTTACCACATAAGGTCCTTCCCAATTTGGCATCTATTTCCCTCTGAAATCCTTTTGTATGGGCAGGATCTTTTTCAATACTAGGTCCCTCTCATGGAATTCCCTAGGATGAATCTTTTTGTTGTAAGCTCACATCATTCACTTTTAGTACATCTGACCATGACGGATGGCTTTCAACATTTTCTCTTCAATCAAGTTTAGCTGATTATATCGGGATTGGATCTATTTTGTTTCATCCAATTTCAATTCTGCCAAGACTAGGAGAGAAGGAATCTCGACTTCAATGGGTAAAACTACCTCCATTCCATAAATCAGAGAGAAAGGCGTTGCCCCAGTTGAGGTTCTAACAGATGTTCGATAAGCATAAAGGGCAAATGGTAACTTCTCATGCCAATCTTTATAAGTCTCAGTCATTTTCCCCACGATCTTCTTAATGTTCTTATTGGCTGCTTCCACTTCACCATTCATTTTTGGGCGATATAGTGATGAGTTGTGGTATTTGATCTTAAACTAACTACAGACTTCTGATATCGTGTTGTTGTTCAAATTTAGTGCATTGTCAGATATGATCCTTTCTGGCATTCCATATCGACAAATGGTCTCCTTCTTTAAGAAATTGCTGACTGCCGACTTCGTGACATTAGCATATGAAGTTGCATCTACCCACTTTGTGAAGTAATCGATGTCCGTTAGAAGCTTTGGGTGAAATTGGCCCAATGACATTCATGCCCCACATAGAGAAAGGTCACGGAGGAGTCATAACATGAAGAGGTGAGGGAGGTTCATGAATTTTATCTCCATAAATTTGACACTTGTGGCATTTCTTGGCATAACTGATGTAATCTCCTTCCATGGTGGACCAATAATACCCGAATCTAATGATTTGCCTGGCCATTGTAAAACCATTGGCATGTGTTCCGGAGACACCCTTGTGGACATCTTCCAAGATTTTCTTAGCCTCGACAGCATCTACACATCTTAGTAGCACCTGATCCTTTCTCCTTTTATATAGGACCTCCCCGTCTAAGACATAGTCATTGGCCAGTCTTTTCAACGTCCTTTTATCATTCTCAGTTGCTTGGTCAGGGTATTAACAATTCTTCACATATCGCAGTATATCGTTGTACCAAGGGTGATCGTCCTCTTCTTCTTCTTCTTCTTCTTTGATGTTGTAACAATAAGCCAGAGTCTCATAAATACTCATTTTGGATAGACTTTAAATCCTCTTGTTTGTTCGCTTTGACCATCGAAGCCAAGGTAGCCAAGGTATTAGCCATCTGATTTTCATCTCGTAGGAGGTAATAGAAGGTGATGTCATCAAACTCCTCAATTAACTCAAGAACCAACCTTCGATAATTGATTAACTTGGGATCTTTTGTCTCTCATTCTCCCTTAAGTTGATAGATCACTAGTGCAGAATCCCCATATACCTCTAGCACTTTGATCTTACGTTCTATGGCTGCATGGATACCCATGATGCATGCTGCGTATTCTGCCATATTGTTCGTGCAATCAAAATCCAATTTGCTAGTGAAGGGATAATAATCTCTGTTTGGGGATACCAGGACTGCCCCAATTCCGTTACCCATAGCATTTGAGGCTCCGTCGAAGATAAGCTTACAAGGATAACCTTCTAGTAAGTCTTGTTCAGTGGTTGCAACATACATTAGATTTTCATTCAGGAAATCAAAGTTCAAAGGCTCGTAATCTTCTAGAGCTCTACTGGCCAGAAAATCTGCTATTGCGCTCCCTTTTATAGCCTTTTGATTCACATAGACTATATCAAATTCAAAGAGTAGAATTTGCCACCGGGCCATTCTTCCATTCAAAGCAGTCGACTCCATCATGTGCTTTAGAGGATCGAGTTTTGAGATGAGCCAAGTTGTGTGGTACAGCATGTACTGTCTTAGTCTTCGAGTTGTCCAGATCAAGGCGCAATATAACTTCTCTATTGGCGAATACCTTGTCTCACATTTGGTGAATTTCTTACTGAGATAGTATATCGCTCTTTCTTTTTTTCTTGACTCATCATGTTGACCAAGCACGCATCCCATGGAATTTCCGAATACTACCAAGTACAGTATCAACGGCCTATCTGGGCTGGAAGGCATCGATACTGGGGCATTAGACAGGTAATGTTTGACCTTGTCGAAAGTTTTTTGACACTCCTCATCCCAAACGCCTGGATTGTGTTTCTTAAGGAGACGGAACATAGGGTCGCATTTCTCAATCAGTTGTGAAATGAATCGGACGATATAATTTATTCTTCCTAGGAAACCTCGAACTTCTTTTGGAGTGCGTGGCGGAGGTAACTCTTATATAGCCTTAACTTTATCTGGGTCGATCTCGATCCCCTTTTCACTGACTACAAATCCTAGCAATTTTCTCGACCTAGCCCCGAAAGTACATTTTGCTGGATTGAGCTTCAGTTGGAATCTTCTCAATCTCAAAAACAATTTCCTCAAGACTTGTACGTGCTCCTTCTCTGTTCGGGACTTTACGATCATATCATCTACATAAACCTCGATTTCTTTGTGCATCATATCATGAAACAAAGTTACCATGGCTCTTTGATACGTTGCTCCCGCATTTTTCAGTCTAAATGGCATCACCTTATAGCAAAATGTTCCCTACATGGTCACGAATGTGGTCTTCTCCATGTCTTTAATATGCATCTTTATTTTGTTGTATCCCGAGAAACCATCCATGAAGGAGAACAGTGACTAACCTGCCGTGTTGTCCACTAAAGTGTCGATATGTGGCAATGGGAAATTGTCCTTCGGGCTGGCTTTGTTCAAGTCCCTGTAGTCTACGCACATTCGTACTTTCCCATGTTTTTTAGGGACGGGGAAGATATTGGCTACCCATTCTGAATATTTAACCACCTGTAAGAAACCAGTATTGAATTGTTTCTTGACTTCCTCTTTTACTTTCAGTAAAACATCGTGCCTCATCCTTCAGAGCTTCTGTTGAACTGGCTTGCACTCTTCCTTTATGGGGAGCCGGTGTACGACGATATCAGTACTTAACCCAGACATGTCTTGATATGACCATGCAAAGATATCCTTAAATTCTTGGAGTAATTCAACGAGGTCTTGCTTCGTCTTTGCGGTAATGCAAGCTCCTATCTTCACCTCTTTTTCCTCTCCTAAGCTCACAATTTCCACTGACTCTTTATAAAGCAAGATTTGTTTCTCATCTTGTTCTACCATCCTCAACAAATCAAGAGATAGGTTACAGTCTCGATCATCTACAAAATCCTGAGAATCCTCCATACACATCTTGCTCAAAAGGAGATTCTGAGTCAGTAGCAGCGTCGCTCATATCACTGATATCTGAAGACCTGTTATAGGGATGAAGAAAAATTCAAAGAACAAAAAAATCTAAGAATAATTATCTGTATGGTATGATTATGAATAAAATGAAAATAATAAAAGAATATTTGCTCAAAATGATACGCAAAGATGCATTTTATTGAAATAAAGATGTTGGACATAAACCTATTTCACGAAGGATACTTATTGCTCCTAGGCTTAGAGCAATAAGCGTGTTTTAAACATTACTCTCAATTAGCTTTAAAAACCACAGGAATCTCTTCCGTAGCCCAGTTGTTCAGAATACTTCCAGGTACATAAGGGCATATGTTTGATAAATTTTCTCTCCAGATTCCTTCTTCAGATACGGTGTTGATGTTCAAATTTCCCAAAATTTCTTCAGCGGTCTCTTTTCTTGACATCTTCCGTTCAGGGTGAATAGTTCCCCCTGAAACGAAAGTCTTAGATATATGGGGAAAGGTCATCGATTCTCACTTGACCTCTTCTCCGCTCAGTCGCGCTCTTCTCCGTTCTTGTTTTTTCTCCCGCTCTCTCTTCTTTTGCCTCAAATCTGGCTTGTATCCTAAGCCAAAGCAGACTCGTTTGCCTATGAGCATGGGTGACTCGACCCATCCCTATAGGCAATTTCCAAGTCCTCTCCCAAGCAAGGCTCCTTTCCTGATCGTCATTCGTAGGCCCATTCTTGTAGTTTTAGAGATTTTGGGCATCGGGATCTTGTTCCCTTCGACAATAAAGGTTGCGTTCACAAATTCTAATGATTGGAAGGAACATTCTATCACTTCAACGTCTGTCCCTACGTATGGCGCGTCATTGGTTACAGATGTAATAATGTCTTCCTCTGCGTTTATCATTACCAGCCGACCCTCAGTTATCAACTTTAGTTTTTGGTGACGTGATGACGGCACTACCCCAGCCGTGTGAATCTAAGGCCTCCCCAACAAACAATTATAGAAAGGCTTAATGTCCATTACCAAGAAATCTACTTCATACGTGTTTGGACCAATCAAGATAGGTATCTCAATCCTTCCCATCACCCTCCTTTTGGTTCCATCAAATGCTCTGACTATGTTTTGACATGTCTTTATATGAGAGTTATCCACATGTAACCTATTTAGGGTGGATAGGGGCAAGACATTTAGTGCAGATCCATTATCAATTAACACCCTTGGTAATGTATACCCTTTGCAACGGGTGGTGATGTACAGAGCCTTTGTAGATCCCATGCCCCCTGGTGGAATTTCATCATCATTAAAAAAGATGAAGTTGTCGGCACTTATATTGTTAACTAGGTAGTCCAGCTTGTTTACAGAGATATCGTTAGCGACATAAGTTTCGTTTAGCACTTTCATTAACGCGCCACGATGTATCTCCGAACTTAAGAGTAAAGCTAGCACTGAGATGCGAGCCAGTTGTTTGTGTAGCTGTTCTACAATGCTGTACATGGTACGCTCTAAGAATTTTAGAAATTCCCTAGCCTCGTTCTCAATTACTGGCTCATTAACTAGCGATTTGACCCTGACCGTCTTTTCCTTATTTTGTTTAACTATTGGGGCCTTTCCTTTAATAGGCCCAACTCGTGCATTTGATGGACGATAACGCCTCCCATTACGCGTGTAGAAACCCACCTCTTGACCCTCTTCTGAAGCACTAATCGAGTTCTCTTCTTCCGAGATCGTCACGTTGCAGTCATAATTCCAGAGAACATTCTTGCTATCCTTGTATGGAAAAGCTACAGGTTTTTGGATTATGACCCTTAGTGCAATTTGCACTCCTGCTTCATTACTTCTAGGTCGTGAAATAATAACCACAGGGTGGTTGACTTTATAGACCTTCTCTATTGACCCCTCTTCTAAGGCGTACACATCTTATTTTTTGGAGCCCATAACATATTCAAAGAATTCTAGCTCCTTATTGTCAATCAAATTTTGCACTAAGGCCCTGAATTCATCGCACTCCTGGATCTTATAACCCTCCTTAGCATGGAACTCACAGTAGTCTTTATTTCTGTTACATCCATCTTGGTTCTTTTCTCTCCATTCTCAATTATCGCATTTACCCCTTTATCAGAATGACTGGGTAATAGACTTCCTGCCACATTAGGTCTTGATGGGTCGTCAAACTTTACAATTCCCATTTTAATAAACCTTTCAATCAACTTTTTAAATACAGTGCAATTTTCGATTGAATGTCCCATGATTCCCGCGTAGTACTTGCATTGAGCATTTGCGTCATACTATTTGGGGAATGGAGGTTGCATAGGTTTCAGGTAGAAAGGGGATACCACATGTGCAACAAACAGACTCTGATATAGCTCCCTATATGTCATCGGGATAGGTGTAAACTAGAGCCTTTCTGTATTTGGCCTCAAGTTGGATTCTTGCCTTGGGGGGCCGTGATGGCTTGTGATTACTGTCCTTGGTGGGCCTACAGTAATTGGTTTTGAATAACCCTTGTTGTATGTGCTTACATTATTCACCTTATTTCCGTTCTTCCTCGGGACTGATCTTTTGGAGTTTTCCCCCGCGTCTATCTTACCACTTCTTACTACGTTTTCAATCATTTCACCGGACATTACTATATCCAAGAAGCTCTTAGTAGCGCTTTCCAACATATGGTTGATGAATGGGGCTATTAAAGTGTTGATGAAAAGTATTGTGGTTTCTTTCTCTAGAAGAGGTGGCTAGACTTGCGTTGCCACCTCTCTCCATCTTTGGGCATATTGCGTGAAGCTCTCATTTTGCTTTTTTCTCCATGTTCTGCAATGTGATTCTATTGGGTGTCATGTCCATCACATGACTATATTACTTCATTAAAGCTTGTGCTAAGTTTTTCCATGAATTGATTTTGGCACGACTCAATTGGTTGTAGCATTTAACTGTTGACCCAATTAGACTGTCTTGGAAGCAGTGGATCAATAGTTGGTCATTATTAACGTATTCTATCATCCTTCAACAAAACATAGTGATGTGAGCTTCTAGACAACTAGTTACATTATACTTCTCAAACTCTGGAGTTTTGAACTTCGGAGGGAGCACTAAATCCGGGACCAAACTCAGGTCCTTGGCATCGATTCCGCAATGATAATCAGCGTTTTCCATTGCTTTGGATTTTTCTTCTAGCCATCTACATCAATCCTTAAATTGCTTTGGTAGTTCCACTCTTGTTTTTTCTATTTCTGCCATATCATCTAGATCAGAAACAATGTGATTGGTTGGGTTATCCCCCAGATTGGAACCTGAGCCTGTTTGGTAGTTCATCGACGCCGAGGTACAAGTTTGATAATGTTGGGGTCTAATTGTGACGGGTACCCATCGTGGGTACTCTTTTGGTTGTGCCTGGCATTTATCAAGGTAAAACCCTGGGGGTAAATAGGATCTTCATTATCATCCCCTGAGTTGACCGCAGTGCCCTTCCCTTTTTTACATTCTCCAGTCAGCAATTGCACCAATTGACTTATCATACTTCTTTAGGATTCCAGTATCTGATCCCTTATCTCCTGTTGTACTTTCGCTAATTGTTCTTGCAATTGCGCTTGCAACTGGTCTTGCATCTCTTTTTGAATTTGTTCTAGCCTTTCCAATCTTTGGTCCATTACTTTGGTTTTGGCGTGAGTGCTGTAACAATGTTCGGTTGGCTAACTCTTGTTGGTTTCCAGATTAACTGAAATAATTTCGTTTGATTAGGGTCTTTTTTTGAAATTTAATGCATATGATGCAATGTAATGCAAATGAATGCAAAAAAAGAAGCATTGACTCTGATTCAATTCTGTTAGAACAACTTTACTAGAAAATAAATTTATTTACATAAAACGGGTTACATATACGGTTTTGCCTTAATGCTCAAAGCCTTAACCTTCCTAAGAAGCCAAGCTAACTCTTGACCCCTGATCCGATTCTGATACATACTTCAAGCTTAGCACGTCAGCCTGAACTAATAGGGTTTGCAAATGATCGGTCACCTCTCGTATTTGAGCCACAGCTTCACCCATGATATAGTCTCTATCCCTGACCTGACCTTGAGAACGATAAAGTTGCTCTTTCCACTGCTCGTTGTTTGCTTCAAGGAGTTTAACTCAAAGTTCACAATTTTGTAATCTGATCTCGAGCTCTCCTATTTTCCTTTTCAGATCTTCAATCTTGTTTAAGCTTGCTTTCAACTCAATTGTAGAGTTGCGGTTACGATATTGATGAAGTGACTTTTCTAGTTCTACTACCCTGACTTTTAATCTGACCTTTTCATTTTGACATTCCAATAGGTCTCTTTCTAAAGCATTTTCTCGAACCTGAGCATCTTGGCATTTCTTTTCCCATTGATCGACTCTATTCTTTTCTTCTTTGATCTCTTGCCGCCATTGTTCTGATGTCTTTCCCAACCCAGCAGTCCTCATTGATAAACGCAGCTTCTTGTAATCCGTTTTTAAACTGTCCAGATCTTCCTCAGCCTTATTTTTTCCCTTCCTCAGTTTATCAATCTCTAGCTTCTAGACGTCAACATCTAGTCCTAATTGCATCTTTTTTTCTTCCAATTGCTCTATCTTATTTCCTAGCTCCAAATTCCTCTTTTCAAAATCCTGCTTGATGATCTCTAGCTCAGATGGAATCACTTGCATGTGTTCTTCCAACAGTCGAATGGCTTCTTGATTTGGCACAGAGATGTTGTCATTGACTCTTTGACCCCACCGCCAACTATATTCGGGGGTCGCCATTGTCCTTGTAGCCAATCTTTTTATTCGGTGGGTTTGATTCCAGGCATTAGACATTTTTCAAACATTTTTATTATAGTTATCACCCTTATACAAAAACTCACACTTGGCCAGCCCTTGCATTGCTGGTATGAACTGTCTCGATCTATATTGCCTCAACACGAGTAGAGGAGCATATCCAATAGCTCCCTAAATCCCAAGTAAAGGAACTCAATCGAAATCTCACAGCGGTACAGAATCTTATCGGGGACTATCTAAGGGCTTTGCATTCGACGTCCTCATCTTGGAGATTCTGGAGTATAGCCATCCATTTTTCTTCCAAAATGTCATATCGCCTCGGTGTACCACTAATTCTTTTAATGGAGAGTAGTTCTCAGAGAATACTCGATAAGAAACTTTTTTTACCTTCCAAAAGTGGCTATGAAACCATGCCAACAAGAGTTGTGCGCATCCAATGAATCTTCCTTCACCCGTTCTTCGGTATGCATTCAAAGATTGGAATGTTTTGGCCAAAATTGTAGGGACAGGCGTGACCCTCTTGTCAAGTATATCGAACAAATCTAAAACTGCCTCGTCCACGTGCCCTAGTACTTTAGGGAAAACAACCAGCCCATAAATGCTCAAAGTGAAGACATCGACCCTTTTCTTCATATTTGGGTGTGCTAAGATCAAATCTCGCAAACTATTCCAAGGGATGCATTTACTATCTCCCTTTTGCTTGATCTGGTCTACAACCCATTGCTCACTCATCCCTGTGATGTTCATTAGTTTCTTTAGAAAGGTCAAGACATTAGCGGCTCTGGAATAAACATTGTCAGGTCGAATTTTCGAGGAACGAAGTAGGGTCGTGTATTCTTATACAGTTGGTACTAAATCCACTTTTCCAAAAGTAAAAGCAGCTATAGGCGGGGTTCTAAACTTGAGCCAGAGCTCGAAACAAATGCTTGTGCACTTTGATATCGAGTAGATAGGGCAAATCATCATAACTACAATAAAATAGCTGCTTGATTTCATCATTCCATTGGACCCATATCTCTTTCAGTTCTTGGAGATTGTTCTGGGTCACGCTGATACGAGTGAAGTCCTACAATTCTAACACGTATCCCTCTGTCAAACTATCACCTTTCTCTAGTCATGTTTTCTCAAACCCTATTCGGACAGCCGCGTTATCTTCCACTTTGTCAAGAAATTCGTTCTCCGTGGCAAGTTCTCTATTTAGCAACCGAATATGAATCAACACCTTTTTTATGATAAAATGCCATGCAATCATGGTCAGAGCAAAACAAAACAAATTAGTATACAAAGCTAGAATTCAAAGTAAGCAAGAAATAATAAATAAATCGCCTATTCGGGTAACCACTAGGGTTTGGTACGGTTCTACCTAGGGTAAGCTCTTAGGGCTCATTATATGCGGTTCGGTTCTAAAGTAAGGGTACCTGAACCGGCAGATTCCTCGATCCTCATCCATTATAGGCTCATACAGACCGAGTTTAGTTCAGGGGAATACATTTCCCTATGACTATACGGAGATGAAAATCTCACGAAGACATAGGTACGGATGTATCCCGAAAGCGATCCGCTATCCTATTCAGAGGTGAAGACCTTACGTAGGAATAGTTTCTCACTCCCACTTAAAAGGGTAAAATCGACCGATTATGTGATGCAATATGCGGAGATATATTAAAAGACTCGAACCAATAAAGCAAACATATCAAAATGATGCAGACCATAAAAATAAAATGCAACGAAAGGATCGTAAATTTAAACCAAATTATCAATTTTTGACAAAAAGACAAGAATTAATCAACTCGCGGTTTGACTCTCTTATTTTGTCTCCAGTGGAGTCGCCAAGTTGTCGAAACAATTTTTTGAAAGGTCGACTTTTATTTAAAAAAAAAATAGGAGTCTCCACCAATCATTTTTATGAGGTGTGATCGGGTCACCTCGTAACGGTTTAATTTATTAAGACAACAATTTTGGTCTACGAAATTCAGAAAAATGGGTTCGGGAGTCGGTTACGTACAAGGAAGGATTAACACCCTTGTAACGCCCAAAATTGGTACCTAATTGATTAATTCTTGTCTTAGTGTCAAAAGTTGAAAACTTGAAAATAATTTAAAAATATGATCCTTCTTTGTATTGATGTTAATTTTGCTCACAAATTTCTTGAATAAATCGAAATAAACGTTAAAGACACTCTCGTCTCAAGATAACAAAATAGGATCCCGTAAGTTAGGACACGACACCTTGAACCTTTGAGAATAAGCTTACCTTTTTTTTCTTGTTTAAATCTCATGTATTTTAATTTTGAAAGGATATTCGGTTATTCAAGTTCAACGAGAAAATCGAAACCCCGTAAGTTAGGGTACGATTTCTCGAATCTCCCAAATACCGAACATTGCCTATTCTTTGAAAATTTGTTTTGAATAATAATAGGTGTAATATTTAAACG
This sequence comes from Gossypium australe, assembly GCA_005393395.2. Taxonomy (NCBI): domain Eukaryota; kingdom Viridiplantae; phylum Streptophyta; class Magnoliopsida; order Malvales; family Malvaceae; genus Gossypium; species Gossypium australe. The sequence goes on from CM016619.1 coordinate 13,223,627, forward strand.
GTGTATATTAATTTTATTTAAAGTATAATATAAAAACAACTAATTACATTTAAGCATAATGCATGATGATATGACCATAATAATAAAACACCAAATAATAACGATAGCAATAATCATGTTAAAATCGTCAATTTTAATACTAATTAAATAATAAATGGAAAAATAAATAATAATAATGATAATAACAAAAATAAAAATAATAACAATAATACATGAAATGTGCAAGGAAAAATAAACAATCTAAATTTTGAAAGTAAAAATAAACAAATAAATAATGGGATGATAATAACAATAATAAAAAAAAATAAAATAAAAGAACAAAAATGCACACTAAAAAGAAATTACAAAAAAAATCGATTTTGGGCAAAATAAATAAATAAATAAATAAATAAAACATAACATAACATAACAAAAATAATATATAAAAATCTATAAAGGGGCAAAATTAAATAAAATAAATGTCTAAAGGACTAAATTGAAGTTTAAAAGGAATTTTGGGCAAAAATCAAGAATGAAAATAAGGTAAAGGACAAATTTGTAACGCGCGAATAACAAGGAGGGACCAAATAGGGAAATATCCCTGTCCTCCAAAACGCATAGTTCTAGCAGGAACTAAAATGAACTAGACACGAAATTATAGAACCAAATTAAAAAACAAAAAAATAAAAATAGGACTAAATTAAAATAACCCAAAAATGCGGAAGGACCAGGGGCGTAAATAGCCCAAAAATCAAAAAATGCGGATCCCCCTGGAGCGGCTCGGGTCGCGCGTGAGTAGGCCTTAAACGACGCCGTTTTGGCGCTAAAGAGCCTTAAGTGAAACGACGCTGTTTCACTATTATTATATAAATCAATTTTTTAAAAAAAAAACTTTATTTTCAATCGTGTTCTTCAAAAAACATAAAGAAAAACTCTCTCAACTCTCCAAACTCCGGCCTATGCTTCGGCCACCAGACCACCGTGGCAGCAGCCAATCGCCGGAAAACCCAAAAAAAAAGTTTAACGCCCATTTCGACACCTCTGTTTCTAAAAAAACAAAAAAAAATACCAAAAACTCTCGATATCCCTCAACATCGTTGCGCCGAACCTTAATAGATCTTAGGTTCCCGATGCCGGAAAGGGCCTCCGATGACGAAGGGAGACGAAGCGTCTCAGGTAAACTCTTTTTATTATTATATATTTTTATAAAAAAAGATTGAAAATATAAAAAAGATCACCTTTCGAATCTATTTCTTTGTATTCAATTTTTCCTTTTTTTTTTAGTATTTTCCGTGTGTAAAAAAAACATGACAAGTGTTCTGGCTTTTTATAGCCGAAAGTATTACAATATATTATTTTTTGCTTTTGTTTCTCTGTTGTTTCTCTACTATCCGCGTCTCTTGCTTTTTGCTTTTTCGTTTCTATTTCTTTTTTATAAACCATAATTTATACATATTTTTACCCCATGCTTGGCTTATTTTTGGATGAATTTTCATTAGATTTAATGAATTCGATGCTCCTAATCCTTTAATTTCATCTTTTATACTCAAGAGAACTTAGGAGTCGAAAAGATCGAGAAACGGGCCAAAAAGGGACTAAATGGGCCTACAAGGTCTGGATTGTCGCACACGGGCAAACCACACGGCCGTGTGTGGCGAGCAAAAGCTAGCACGGGTTGAGGAATTGAACACAGGCGTGTCCCTACCGTATTTTATTCGGAATAGGTTACTTGGGTCCAAGAAAGGCGATCCAAAGCCTATATAAACACCCTAGGGGGCAACCTAAAGGGGGACGTCGAGTAGACGCCGAGTAGAAGGCAGAAAATACTCTAAGACAACCGTCGGGAACAGCTTAGGAGAAGGATCTCCATTAAGACTGAAGATCTCCCATCAAGTTCTTTAGAAGTTTTTGGGTTTTCTTATGTTTTGTTGTTTTCCCTATTTTAAGATGTTTCCCTCTATCAGTATGAACTAAATCCCTCAAATACCTGAGGGGATGAAACCTAAGACAGATCTTATTATTATTTAATTTATAAGATAAATACTTGTTCTTATTCTTAATTGTGAGTTCTTATTCTTGTTTTGATAATTCAGGTTATTGATTCAAGTCGAATGTACTTATTTAGTGGAGCAAAAGTCCCTATTTAAGAGTAGATCAACACAATTAAGCGGAGTTGATTGCAACCCTCGAAATAGGGCGACGAAAATCTGCCAGATTAGAGTCAAATCTAATAAGGGAATCCATAGATCGAGTTAATGCGACAATAGGGGTTTTAATTAGAAACAGATTTCAATTAATCAACCTAGAGTCAGTTGTTTTTAGTCTTGAAAGAGATATTAACATAAATCAGGGATTTCTACGGATTAAGTCAAGTGAATAAATCGTATGAATCAAAAGTAATAAGTGAAGTCTAGGTGGATTCTTCCTTAGGTATTGCCTATCTCATAAAGTTGTCTAAAATGTATTTTCCTAATTCTTTCTCTATTTTGTTCATAGTCAATTAGTTAGTTAAAAATTAGATTAAAACAAATCCCCTTTAATTATTAGGCTAGATAATAAAGAAGATAGTTATTACTAGTGATTTTAGTCCTTGAGGATACGATATTTCGAGCTCACCATAACTGTACTATTGTTCGATAGGTGCGCTTGCCTTTGTCGAAATATTAGTTAGTTTCGAGCCCATCACTTTTTTGCAGGCAAGGTCAACGAGCGGAGATTCCAGCTTTTTGCCATTTTGGTGCAATGAAGGTAGTCCTCGAGCACTGGGTGCGCTGAGGACGCACATGGAGGCAGCGCGTCGCACATGGATAACCTAAGGAGCAGTGGTGCCAGAAACTTTCTGAAAATTTTTTAAATGTGTTAGGCCTGTTGGGCCTTGTAATTTTAGGTTTATTTTATATTTTGGGCTTGTAAGAAAAGGCTGTTAATTATTTTATTTTGGGCTCGGGCAAATTGGGCCTATTACACAAGTTATTCGGACCAACTTGAATAAAATATTAAGTTTTTCAATTTAACTCGAATATAAATTACACAATTCGAGTTATCCAAAAATCTAAATAAGAAAAGGCAAAACTACGTCGTTTTGATAAATGTTTACTCATTAAGTTAAAAAGCAAAACCATTATATTTGTTTATATAGTTAAATAATCTTATACTTTGTCTACCAGTTAAATAATCGGTCCATGAAAACGCAACATTAAGTATAAATAATGAAATTCGTTAACTCAACTCGACTTGACTCGAAATTTTTTGACTCGATTCAGTTTGATTCGAGAAAAATTCAAATTGAGTTTGGTTGTTAAAATAGTATTCGTCAACTCAACTAACTCGAAATTTTTTAACTCGATTCGACTCGACTCAATCGAATACTCACCCCTATATATATTAATCATAAGCTGAATTAAAAATAAAAGCCCAAAACAAGGCCATTGGGCTGCCCGGTAAATCAAAACAAAAGAAACAATAAACATAAACCCAACTATTTACTCTAGATTGCTTTAATAAGCAGAAAAATAAGAAAATCTAGAACCTGCGAAATTAATACTAGTACCTGAAAAACAAAAAAAAAACCAGGGGGAGAAAACCCTTCGATTTCTATGAAATCACCCAGCAGACAAACCATCCTTCTATTTCCCCTTCTCTCGGTATCAGTAAAGTTCAGTCCAGTGCCTCAATCTAGTAGCGATCTTGTTCAACCAACTCTTCTGCAAAATCTGGAACACCATTCGACCTAAAAAACTCCAGTTTCAGTTTAAGCCCTTCACTCGCCAACTGGTGCGCCACTCCATTTGTCGATTGCCGAAATGCATGAAGGTACAGACCTAAAAATCCTTAGTCATCTTTTTCATATCTTCAATATATGTTGAAATTTCCGATCTGTTATCCTCACTACTTTTCGCTTTTTTAATCACGGTAAGGGAATCCCCTTCAACTTGCAATCTCCTTAAACCCAAACCTAAGCACAACTTCATGGCCACTGTGCAAGCCACTGCTTCCGTTGCAAAAGGCGATGGGATACTCTCATGACAAGTAATTTTCGAAACAATTACATTCCATCTTTGATCTCTAAGCAATATACCCGAACATGAAATCGCTTCTCTTTGACAATATGCAGCGTCAAAATTTACTTTTATACAATCATCTTTCAAGCCCTTCCACTATTCCATTACTTCTCTTCGCAAAGGTGAGACTCTTTCCAAGTTATCCAGTTCCTTAAGATGGTTCTTAACAAATCTAACAGTAGATAAACCATCTTGAAAGCATCGTTCATGAACCTATTTATTCTGATTCATCCATATTTCCCACAAAACACATAAAAACAGTTGACACTGATTTTGTGAATACTGAGAAAATATGTATGAAATCCATTCAATTTGGCATTTGTTATTCAAGTCTTATGGCCATTTAAACTCCAAATTTCCCCATACCTCTTTTTGTTATTTTGTAGTTGCGCAACACATGTAGAAGTGTTTCTGCATCATCATCATATCGCGGGCATCTAGCAGTGTTCATTTGTCTCCTATAGTGTAAATTACTAAAAGTAGGGATAAAATTGTGTATAATATGCCACATTGCAATTTTAATTTTTGGTGGCACTTTGAGCAACCACATTTTTGTAAAGGCTGCATTATGTATTATGTATCCATCTAGGAGTAGGATTTCGAAAACCCTGTATTAGAAGCTTGTAACCATTGCGCACAGAGTACTGTCCAGAAGCTTTACCCCTCCATGCCAAGTCATCATCTCTTAGGCACCGTCCTGAAAATGGAATTGTTAGGACCCTCTCAGCATCCCTCTCACTAAAGGTATTAAAAGTCATATTCCTCTTCCATCTTCTAGTGTTAGGATCGATCAAGCCTGCCATTGTTTGTACATTCTAATTTCTAACACCATTTTAAATTTTGTAGCTAACACTTTCTGGGACCCAAGAATCACCCAAAGTAGAAATAGAAGTCTCTGTACCCACTCTCCAACAAAGGCCTTCATGAAGGAGCCTTTTCACAAACCACACGCTTTGCCAGATATAGAAAGGTAAATTACCTGAACCTGCATAATGAAATTTGTTAACGGGTAGTATTTCGCTTTTAACGTTCTAGCTAACAACGAATTCGGATAAAGAATTAAGCACCACATTTGCTTTACTAATAATGCTAAATTGAACTTGGATAAACAACGAAAATTGATACCACTATTTTCCTTTAATCTGCATAGAGATTCTCAATCACACTAATGCAATCCTCATTTACCAGGACTCTTCTACCACTAAAACTTCCCCATAATATTTTCCATTCATGTATAGAGTGATTTTCGAAAAAAAAAAACAAGACATTGAGTACATTGGAATTGACTGCAAAATCGATTTTATAAAAACTTCTTTACCCCATTGCGAAAGAAATCTAGTACTCTAACCATCAATTTTCTGCTTAATACAATCTTTGAGTTTTTGGAAAGCATCATTTTTCGCTCCTCCCACCATACTTGGGAGCCTCAAATAAACTTCAAGATTTTTTGAGTTACTGATTCCCAAAATGTCTTCCACCATCTGCCTATCCTGAACATCAACATTCCTGCAAAAAAAATTGTTAGATTTATCAAAATTTATACATTGACTCGTACAACTTTCATACTCCCTCAGAATATTTTTTAGAACATTTTCTCCCGAAGCACTTGCCTCACCAAATAAAATGCAGTCATTTGCAAACATGAGGTGAGTAATTTGAGGGCTTCTGTGACTAACCTTTGGACCCTTTAATAAACCTTCATCCCGAGCTAATTGCATGAGGACTAACAAAATTTCACCACAAAATAGAAAACAAATACGGGCTCAACGGGTCTCCTTGACACAACCCCCTTGAAGGGTAAAAAATCTCTCCCTTTTCCCAGCCATACAGACTTTGTAAGATGTAGTTGAGAGATTATTAGTTCTACCAACTGAATATCAAATACCATCTTTAACATTATGCTCCCCAAAAAACCCCATTCCACTCAATCATACGTCTTACACATATCCACCTTCAGTGCCAAATAACCCTTTTTTTCTCAATATCTTGTTCTTAAAAGTGTGCAAAAGTTCATAGGCAAGAATCACATTCTCAGTAATCAACCTCCCCAGTACAAACGTATTTTGTGCCTCATCAATGCAAAGCACTAAAACTTTTTGAAGCCTATTAGCAATAATCTTAGATATAATTTTATACAAGACAGTACAAAAGCTTATAGGTCGAAAACTTTTAAGGTTTGCCGGGTGGGATGTCTTTGGAATCAAAACAATATTTGTGACATTAAGAGGTTCCAATGACATACCTCGATTAAGAATTTCCAAGTAGTAGGCATTGACATTTCGTCCTACAATATGCCAGAATTTCTGAATAAATAAAGCAGAGAATCCATCAGTCCTCGACGCCTTTGTGGGACTCATACCCTTTAACGTTGAATAAAGCTCCTCCTTCTTATAATCTTCAATCAACCTTCTATTCAAATCTTTCCATATGCAATTTCCCACACCTCTTAAAATATGATCCAGATTTCCAACCCCACTAGTAGTGAATAAATTTTCAAAATAATTTCGAACAATCATTTTTATTAATTTTGAATCCCTTTTTTCTTATCCATACTCATCATCCAGGCAATGAAATCTTATTCCTCCTCTTTTAGGTTGAAAATTTATGGAAGAAAGCGGTATTCCTATCGCCATGATTCAACCAATTGGTTCACGCTCTCTACTCCCAAAAAGCTTCATCTTTTTCAATCTCCTTATTGAGATGTAATTTTACCTCCAACTTCATCACATTGTCCTACTCCCTTTCCTGCTTATTTAGAGCCTCCAATTCCTTTGTAAGACCATCAACAAGTCCCCTACGTTTTGTTCTGATTTTCCACTCCCAACTAAATCATACCCTCTAGCAACAAGAATAATCGTTCCAATATATTTCTAGAACTAGCCTCTCAAAATTTTCTAACTTCACCCTCACACGATTCCTCCAATATCCACCAAGATTCAAGCTAAAACCTTTTCTGCGATCCTCTGTTATCATCACTATTTGTTTGGATAAATAAGGGACAATGGTCTGAGAACGAGCAAGGTAAATGTTTAACTGAAGAGTCTGAGAAGAAATTCAACCATTCTGTTGTGGAGCCTCCTCAAAAAACCCCATTCCACTCAATCATACGTCTTACTCATATCCACCTTCAATGCCAAATAACCTTTTTTTTCTCAATCTCTTGTTCTTAAAAGTGTGCAAAAGTTCATAGGCAAGCATCACATTTTCAGTAATCAACCTCCCCGGTACAAACGTATTTTGTGCCTCATCAATGCAGAGCACTAAAACTTTTTGAAGCCTATTAGCAATAGTCTTAGATATAATTTTATACAAGACAGTACAAAGACTTATAGGTCGAAAACTTTTTAAGGTTTGTCGAGTGGGATGTCTTTGGAATCAAAACAATATTTGTGACATTAAGAGGTTCCAATGACATACCTCGATTAAGAATTTCCAAGTAGTAGGCATTGACATTTCGTCCTACAATATGCCAGAATTTTTGAATAAATAAAGCAGAGAATCCATCAGTCCTCGACGCCTTTGTGGGACTCATACCCTTTAACGTTGAATAAAGCTCCTCCTCATTATAATCTTCAATCAACCTTCTATTCAAATCTTTCCATATGCAATTTCCCACACCTCTTAAAATGTGATCCAGATTTCCAACCCCACTAGTAGTGAATAAATTTTCAAAATAATTTCGAACAATCATTTTTATTAATTTCGAATCCCTTTTTTTTTATCCATACTCATCATCCAGGCAATGAAATCTTATTCCTCCTCCTTTAGGTCGAAAATTTATGGAAGAAAGCGGTATTCCTATCGCCATGATTCAACCAATTGGTTCACGCTCTCTACTCCCAAAAAGCTTCATCTTTTTCAATCTCCTTATTGAGATGTAATTTTACCTCCAACTTCATCACATTGTCCTACTCCCTTTCCTGCTTATTTAGAGCCTCCAATTCCTTTGTAAGACCATCAACAAGTCCCCTACGTTTTGTTCTGATTTTCCACTCCCAACTAAATCATACCCTCTAGCAACAAGAATAATCGTTCCAATATATTTCTAGAACTAGCCTCCCAAAATTTTCTAACTTCACCCTCACACGATTCCTCCAATATCCACCAAGATTCAAGCTAAAACCTTTTCTGCGATCCTCTGTTATCATCACTATTTGTTTGGATAAATAAGGGACAATGGTCTGAGAACGAGCAAGGTAAATGTTTAACCGAAGAGTCTGAGAAGAAATTCAACCATTCTGTTGTGGAGCCTCCTCAAAAAACCCCATTCCACTCAATCATACGTCTTACTCATATCCACCTTCAATGCCAAATAACCCTTTTTTTCTCAATCTCTTGTTCTTAAAAGTGTGCAAAAGTTCATAGGCAAGCATCACATTCTCAGTAATCAACCTCCCCAGTACAAATGTATTTTGTGCCTCATCAATGCAGAGTACTAAAACTTTTTGAAGCCTATTAGCAATAGTCTTAGATATAATTTTATACAAGACAGTACAAAGGCTTATAGGTCGAAAACTTTTTAAGGTTTGTCGGGTGGGATGTCTTTGGAATCAAAACAATATTTGTGACATTAAGAGGTTCCAATGACATACCTCGATTAAGAATTTCCAAGTAGTAGGCATTGACATTTCGTCCTACAATATTTCAGAATTTCTGAATAAATAAAGCAGAGAATCCATCAGTCCTCGACGCCTTTGTGGGACTCATACCCTTTAACGTTGAATAAAGCTCCTCCTCCTTATAATCTTCAATCAACCTTCTATTCAAATCTTTCCATATGCAATTTCCCACACCTCTTAAAATATGATCCAGATTTCCAACCCCACTAGTAGTGAATAAATTTTCAAAATAATTTCGAACAATCATTTTTATTAATTTTGAATCCCTTTTTTCTTATCCATACTCATCATCCAGGCAATGAAATCTTATTCCTCCTCCTTTAGGTTGAAAATTTATGGAAGAAAGTTGTATTCCTATCGCCATGATTCAACCAATTGGTTCACGCTCTCTACTCCCAAAAAGCTTCAGCTTTTTCAATCTTCTTATTGAGATGTAATTTTACCTCCAACTTCATCAAACTGTCCTACTCCCTTTCCTGCTTATTTAGAGCCTCCAATTCCTCTGTAAGACCATCAACAAGTCCCCTACGTTTTGTTCTGATTTTTTACTCCCAACTAAATCATACCCTCTAGCAACAAGAATAATCGTTCCAATATATTTCTAGAACTAGCCTCCCAAAATTTTCTAACTTCACCCTCACATGATTCCTCCAATATCCACCAAGATTCAAGCTAAAACCTTTTCTGCGATCCTCTGCTATCATCACTATTTGTTTGGATAAATAAGGGACAATGGTCTAAGAACGAGCAAGGTAAATGTTTAACCGAAGAGTGTGAGAAGAAATTCGACCATTCTGTATTCGTCACACCCCTGTCAAGCCTTTCTCTTATATTCGTATCAGGACTCTTTCCCAAGTAAACTAGACTTCCATGAAACCCATATCGATAAGAGAACAATCCTTAAGAGTGCTACGAAAATCCTCCATTCTTCTTTCCTCCCTCGAGATCCCTCTCATTTTTTTATGTATATACAGGATCTCATTGAAATCCTCACAGACCATCCACGGATGAGTTTGATTCCTCCCCAAAAGTCTAAACAAATCCTACATCTTTTCCTTCTCACAAATGTCAAGGGCCCATAAAATCTCGTCATCCTCCATTCCAAACTATCAACTTCCTCCTTAACAATCGCATCCATATGGTTTTTTGTATAGCTTCTCAACACAACTGAAATTACATCCTTCCATGCTAAGCATAAACCCCCTCGAGTTCCTTCAATCGAGAAAATAATACCATTTTGAAAGCCGCATCTACAATAACATCTTTCCATTCTTTGACAATTTAATTTGGTCTCCCTAAAGAAGACTATTTGGGGACAATATTTCTTCAACAAATGTTGAAGTCTTCAAATAGCGTGCGGATTCCTCAATCAGTGGACATTCCAACTTAACAGTTTTCATGCTCCCGATCGACTAGCCTTTTGGCAGCTGCCGATATTTGTTGACGTAGAGCATTTATTTGCTTCGAATTGGGCCTTTTTGAATTTATCAAAATAGAAACATATAAGTCCTTCATGTCAACTCTAGGTCTTTTATTTTCATTCTCTTCATAGTTAGGCTTGTAAAAAATCTCTATGTTCTCCATACAATTTTTGCGTTTATCGGTTACCCTCTCATTCATACACAAATCAAAAGTCTTAGCTCTATCTAATATGCACCAACTATACTTATTACGATCAAGGGAGTTGTTAAGTAATGGTCGACCCAACCCATTTAAATATATTCCCCTATCCAACTTATCCACCACAGCATATTGGCTTTGTTTTTCTTGACTCGTCAACTTTAAATTCAATAATTTGTGCCATATTTTCTTTACTTTTTTTTTATTTATGGCAACGCCATTATCATGGGGAACCTGATCAAGAAATAAATCCCCAATTGGATTAAACAATTCCTTAATTGGCAGAGAAAAAGAATCAACATGATCCTCAAAATTTTGCTGCACTTCAATAGTTGCCAAATCCGTCACCTCCAGTCCGATCTGTTCCTCCTTTCGATAATCAGATTTTGGTGGTTTTTTGGACAAAACATCTTCCTTTTCGAACTCATTAGCACTTGTATAGAAAAATTGCTTCATTATTCTTTTTGTAAAAAAACTCAAACTGTAGACTTTCTTTTTCGATCAAATTGGATTCAGCCTTTAACGCAATCGAATAGGGATACTCATCATCCCATTTCTCTCGTTCTAGAATCAAAATCCAAGTACATTCCTTAACCCCATGTCCTATTCGACCACATTCAAAGCAAAAAATCAGTAGATTTTCGTACTTAAAAAAAAGCCACACTTTTTCTCGATTTTTCTAAGATATAAACATTCCTCTCCGTAATGGTTTCTAAGCATCCAAATGAACCATTAATCGACAAAACTCCCCTTTAACTTCTGATTTGATCAAGCCACCAAAATTAGAACCAACTACATGCATAAGATCCTTCTTATCACACTCCGGCGGGCACAGACCTATCTTTAGCCAAAATAGAGAAGAGACAAGTTGGATTTTACTCCTCTTGACTGGACAGAAAAGTCGAACAAAAATAATCAGATGCTGACGAAAAAACTATGGTTGCCCATTCATAATCATCTCCAGGTATTCCTAGGCCTCAAAAATGATCAAGAATAAGTTTTATTCTTCCACTTTAATCTCAAACTTTTTTTTAACTTCCATATACTCTTGATGTCAGGATTATAAGATTTCCTAGTCCAGACAGAACATTTAGCGTCGAATTCTCATTCGGAAAAACTAACGAACTTTTCACTGACAATTGAACAAGTTCTTCTTCAATGAGGGAGACCTCATCCCTCGCCATTCTCTAAAAAGTCACCACTCACCTCCAACCCAACCATGGTAGTCATTGTCTTTCTAGGAAACTTTGAAAGAGCACTTTTGACTTTTATAGTAAATTTCACCAAACTATTGTTTAGATTTTAAATTGATATCTAAACTTCAAAACATTCTAGTTGGGTTCTTAAAGTATCATCAGTGTATCAATCTAATCCTTTCTTCAGCCTAACCGTTAATTTATCATTAAATGGAAGTTCAAACTTGACCTAGAATATATTTAAAAGGCATTGATCAAATTTTAAATATGTATGTATCTACCTCATGGATAATTTGGATCTAAAATGTTAAAAGAACAAACAATATCAACAAAATTTAGGTAGGCTATTTCTTTTATCACACCGAATCCAAGCTACTCATGCACTAGGTACAAACGTGTCTGCAATTTAATTCACACATTTCAAATATGCTCTATGTTAAATTTGAGCCGAAATTTTAATACTCAAGTTAATGGCTAGGTTAACAGAAGGACCTAATTGATCTAGTACTAATACTTTGAATACTCAAATAGAACATCTTAACAATTTAAAGAACAATTTAGAATATATACCATAATTTGAGATGGTTTGATAGAATTAACCCTATTTTAATTAAAGTATATTTTTTTGGAGTAATTAAAGTATATTGTTATGTTTTATCAATGTAAAACCATATAGACAAATACTAAACTATCATAAAAAAATATTTATATATTAAACTAATCCATAAAATAAATCTTATAGTTTTATTTATAATTTAATTTACTTTTAATAAAATATAACTTACAAACTTGTAATCTTGAGATTGACCAAAAAAAGTTGTAATCTTGAGAGATTGATTAAATTAAATTTTTATCTAGGATTAAAAATTAAATATTTATTACTTATTTTTATCTTAAATCAATTAATTTACGGATAAAAGTTGTAAAATTTATTTTGAATAACTAGTTTAATTTGATTTAATATAAAACAATATAGATTATTTGTTGAGACATCACAAACCTGAAAACCTTGGCTACAACCTTCCACCTCTATTTCTATATATAATTTTACTATATTCACTCGACAGACATCACAAGCTCAAGGCCTATCAAATTTGTTAAGGCAATTTCTAAATAGTGATAAGGACCAATGCCAATTGGTTTTGGCATTACATATTCAGAAACTTGTCATACTTTGGACAACAACCAGCCCATTTTTGATATCCAAACTACACATGGCTACATATCTTGTATACCTTAATTCTGTCTTCTGGGTGAAGGTTCTGGGGAGGTCTTTTTTAGTGATCAAAATTGAATTGATTAGGGACAGTGACCCATGATGAAATGAGCTATTGACCTGAGTGGTTTTCTATTTGTATTTGAAAAGCAAGGTAGGTAGGTTAGTTGACCAAAAGGTAAGGTGAGGCTGGAATGGGATATAGTAAGTGTGCCACAAATGCTCCCTTCTAAGGCTTCTGCTTCTCTCTAATAATGAAAAAATAACTCTTTCAGAAAGAAAAGCTACAACTCTTCAGTCTAAGCTAGAACTTAAGGCCGGCCTCTTTCTTTTCCAAGGATACCCCACTTCCTGGTCTAGCTTCACTAACTGTATTCACAGTTTTCCAAATCTCGAAACCAGATCTACTTTCTCATCGGCATTCTCTAAATGAATTATGTTATGGTCTTGAACTCTCGATATATCATATGTAATGAATGATCGAGGTAAGCTTGTCTTTTCAGAAGAGGTAGGTGGGAGTGGGGCAGGCAAAGAAAGTCACAATCATACCCGATATTCAGAGCGCCGGAGATTTGGCATTACCTACTCAGAAACTTGTCATACTTTGGACAACAACCAGCTCATTTTTTATCTCCAAACTGCACATGGCTACATATCTTGGAGATTGGTTTGGATTTGGATCAAGGCAATTGACTTCCCAAGTTTGGTGGACCAAATCGAATCGGGTGAAACTTGAAAGTATATACTAGAGGTTCAAGACTTATCCTAAGCTAATTGAAGATATTCTTTATGCTTATTATCTTTCTTGTTTCATGGGAAGACTAATTGTAATTGATATAGTATGTTAGCATGTCTCAATTCCTTATAAATTGAGGAGACTTGTATAGGTGATGTGTTGAACTGAGAGCACTTAATATTTTTCATTTAGAAATGTTTCTTTTAAGTGCATTGAGTGAAAAATCAAGTGAGTTACTTGGTTAATGTCCAAAGTTTTTAGGAGAAAACATAGAGGAAAGTTGTTTAGATCTTAGGTACAAAAGTGAGGAGTCCAATGTAGTGAGTGTTAGAGGTTGTAATCACTTGTTGTATGAGTTGCTAAGATAGTGGACTATCTCTCTGGGTAAGGCTATGCAAATGTAGAAAATCAAAGTGTGAGAACATATTGAGTGTTCATTGTTCTTTTGCCTTGTCCATACTCAGTGTCTGAAGCAGTTGGCATCATTCTTTAGGACTACTTATGGCACTACTCGTGTTTTGCTTGCAAAATATCTGTTTGGAACTTTCAATTAGTATCTGAGCCTCCCAATAAACACATCTAGTGGATATCCTAGTGTTGATATTTGCTTGAAATGGAATACTCTTCAGTGACTCATCCTCTTATACTCGATAGTGTTAATTATGCCTACTTAAAGGCAATGATGATGGCTTTTATCAAGTCATTCAATGAAAAGGCTTGGAGATCTATTATTACTAAATATGAGCATGCATTCACTGAAGTTTATGAAGTCAAAACGCCAAAGTTAGAGTTGACTTAGACCATTGAGGGGGGAAAGTTTGTCCAACCAACTTTAAATCTTTCCATGCAATTTTTTATAGAATGGATCCTCAATAGTTCAATAGAATCTTCAAATGCATAATTACTAAGAAAGCATGTGATATTCTTGGAACGACTCATAAAGGTACAAATATAGTGAAAAAATATTCAAACTATAGATGCTTACAACCAAATTTGAAACTTTAAGAATGCAAAAGAATAAGACAATTGCCCTTAGAGATAAGTATTCAAATTCGAAGCTAGTTAGTAGGGTTATTGGTTTGGTTGGTTGAATTAACTGAGGTTCCATTTTCAAAATGTGAGGTTATGTTGTCCACACTCACCGCATCAATTGTTGATACTGTGTACAATAAAATAAGAGTATAGAGGTGAGGGTAGTGGTTGCTATGGAGGCTAGTTTGCCTTGTCAAGACGGAGAGTCAAAGTTTAAAAAGAGCGGTGGTGAAGATGATGTTAAAGCCAAGGGCTGAAAGAGTGTTGACAGAATGTAGGATTAATATTCTTGAAGGGTTGATCCACTTCTTCATCATTTTGGAAAGTATTTATAAGTAAATTTCCCGTGTAAGACAATGTTAACATGTTGGACTTACCACCTAACCATGATTACAGAGCATGTGGGAGGGATGTCTTCGATGGGTCGAGGATATTTATGACAAGACAGATTTTTTCATTCATTCTGACTTTGATAAGATAAAACAATTGAGCCCTTATGGAATTTGGTGACCAATAACTTCACGTTCCCAATAAAGGTTAGGCCATCCATTGCACAGGTAGACATGTCGAATGGGTGAGCTCACAAGTGACATTTCGGCTCTCTGATGGCAGACTTACTATTTTAGGCATTTTCTTAGCTTATGACGTGTCTTAACACGGATAGGGGTATAACATATTTTTATTTTTTCAAATCGATCATTACATTTGTCATTATAATTAAATTTGACATTTGATATTCTTATTATATCACATAAAAATATTCTTTTTATATTTTTTATAATTGGTGTCTCTCCTCATCTCAAGCCTTCATTTTATTTTCTAATTAGCAATTCAAGACATGTTAACAAAAATTAGAATTCTTGCTTGGGGTGTTAAGTTGATCTGTAATTCTGCCAATAGATATTGGAATGGGTTTAGAGTTATGGTGGGGGAAAACACTTCTCTCTATTATTATTAGATTGGCTTGGAATGCTTCTACTTATTTACTGTGGTTGGAAAGGAATAAGAGGATCCATGAATTTTCACTAAGATAATCTTGCATTCTCTTTATTCTTGTTAACCAATTGGATTAACAAAGAAAATAAGAAGGCTAATTTGATGGTGGTTCACCTTTGGTTGGGGCGGAGAGTCATTGAGTACTCAACTACATAAGGATATTTCTAGTTGTAGGCTCAGGTAAAAGAAGAATAAGGATGGAAGGAGAATAGTTTTTCTGTCTCTTGGTCTCTTTCAGGTGTTATGGTGAGTTTATGTATTAGGGGACCATGATGCCCACGTGCCCTGAGCTCACTAATAGTGGAGTTATACCTTGTTCCCTTTTAGTGACAGTGATGTGACGTTCTAGGATATGACCCATTAAGACAACTGGGTAATCAATAAGTCTAAATCCCCATATGCGTCCCTTGTACACCTAGCGAGGATAATCTTATGAAGGTTTGCCATTCTACTGTAGCCTAAGGTTCACTAGGCTCACCTGGCTAGAAGTTTGCTCGATGTAGACATGTTAGCAATTTACTTGTCTACTGAAGACACGTAGAGGGACACGTGAAGAAGGTATAACAACAAAAAAACTGAGCAGTGCTAGAAGTGGAGCTACGAGTAGCACCAACTGCTTCAAGCACTGATGAAGAACATTGAAGAAAACAACTATAGGTTTATACAATTCGGTTTTCCTATGTTTATGGGAAATTGCCCAAAGAGATAATCAACTATCTTAACACCTCGTACAACAAGTGATTACAAGCTCTAACACTCACTAGATTAGAATATAACTTTTGCAACTAAGATCAAGATCACTCTCCTCTAAGTTTTACCACAAAAAACTAAGGATCAAAACCAAGTATCACTTTATTTTACATTCAATGCAATCTCCTCAGTGAATAAAATAAGTATTTGAAGATCAGTGCATCAACTATACAAGTGTCCTCAATTATAAGCACAATGCACTCCAAAGAAATGCTCCTAAATGAACAAAATAAGTGCTCACAAATCAGTGCATCAACTATACAAGTCTCCTCAATTATAATCAACTAAGACTTGTTAATATATAAGATCAACTACAATCAATCTTCCCATCAAAACAGCAAGATTGTAAGCTTTGATAATATCTACAATAAGTCTTCAATCTTCAATATATGCTTCGAAGTTTAACATGTTTGATCCAATCTTTTCAAAGCAAGAAAATCGGTTTTCTTTATGTAATCCAAACCGATTTTAAAAATATGTTGCTATAAACGATTTGAATATTATAAATACGTTCAGAGTTTCAGCAAGATCATAACTCAAAAGGTTTTGTTATCAAAATTTGTCAACTCCCTTAACAATCTTCGTAACTACCTTAAAAATATATGTTTCAATTATCAATTTTGATTATATTTTTTAATGATTAATTATTTTTATAAATGTTTAAATTTATAATTTCCGTTATATCTTAACAAAATATATATAATTAAACATTTCTTCAAATCACCTTGTAAGATTTACCAAATAGGGGAGCCCTTTCCTCGGTAAAACTTGAGGAAAACGTTAATCGTGTGTCTTCCACCTTTTTTTTCTTCGCCAACCAAGATGCTAAGCAATCCATCTTAATTATTAATTTTCTTTTGAAAAACTTAATTAATTAATTAATTAGGTAGCCTAAAGAAGCCTAAGTAGGCAATGTCGGATGATGGGACGTGAAAGCTGAATAGAGATTTGTTTGTGGACTGGACGGACACCCAATCAAAGTTCAAACTATACCAAACCTAAATGGGCATGGCTAAAAAAGATTCATGAATCCAGCTCTTAATTAAACCTCACTTTACATTAATCAAAGACAAAACCACTTGTACGTAATTAATTACTTCTAATTTGCGATGGCGCAAAAAGTAATCAAAGATAAAGTGAAATAGCTAGCTGGAAGACGAATTAGGTTACGTCCGCAATGGACAATTGGTGTTCGCAGGAATCAGCTGTCGACGTGAGTGCCTAAAATGATGGCCTGGCCTCTCTTGGGCAAACAACCAAAACTACCAAAATTTCTAGCGCTTTGACTTCACGGTAGAATCCCAAAAACTCAATCTAGCCGATAAATTATATAAATTAAAATTTTATTAGTGGACCGTAAAATTGATATAAAGGTCTACAAAGGAGTGCATGTCGGTCCCTTTTTCTCATCAGTGTCGTCAAATCGAATCTCTCAACCATGTTTTATTTGAATGCCTTCTTGCAGTCCAAGTTTGGTAGTTAAGTAATATTGATTTATCCAATGTTAATGAGACTGAGTTGATGATTTATCTACTGAATATTGCGGATTATGACAAAGTTCGAAAAGGGCAACCTTCTAGTGTGGAGTTTATGGTTCTTTAGAAACTTATTTGCATGGCAGAAAAAGATTTTTCTACTACTCACATGGTCCAATTTGTGTTGTCTTACTTGCAGGATTAGAAGGTTTTGAAATGGTGTTTGGGTAGAGTTTAAGCACATGTTATAGCATACTAGAATGTAATTAAATGATAGATGCCATCGGTTGCTTCTTGGTTAAAATGCAACATTGATGCTGTAGCTAGTTGTGCAAGGTTCGAGTAGGGATATGGCATTATTATTCGAAACGAGAAAGGTGACTTCATCAAAGGGCTCACTGGCCACGTTCATGGAACTGGAGTCGTTGTTATGGTAGAAGCCTTGGCTATTCGAGAAGTGCTTTCTTGGTTGAAAGTATGCATCTTGACATAGTGATTATTGAGATGGATTGCCTTAAAGTTTACCGTGCTATTTTCACATCAAACTGAGTTTGAAAATATTATTAGATATTGTGTTTCGATTATAAATTAACTCAACAATGTGTCGTTGTTTTGAGTACTCAGGAAAGCTAATAAAGCGACTCATGCTTTAGCAAGGGTAGCTTTATCTTATACTCGTCTGCATAGTTGGGAACTTTACTCAGCCTTCGTATCTGATGTTCTTTCTGTTGATGCTTTGATAAAAAATGTAGGATTATACAAGAGTGTATAGCGAGAACCTGTTGGCTCGGGTTAGTTTGTCCTTAACCCTTATTTCTTTGTTGATTTGTTTTGTTTAATAACGGTATTTTACCTTTAAAGAAACAAATGTGGGTCAAAGAGCTAAGATAAAATTTGAAAGATTGAATTAGATGAAAAAAAAAAAGTTTGATTAATTGTTTTCATTGTTGTTCAATCATATTTTATCATATGTATATATATTATATTACGAGAAAAGATTGTATCAGACAAGGATATTATTATTTTTCAATAGTTTAATGCTACTTTAGTATTTTCATATTGAATTTTAAGGGCAAATATCCAGAAAATACCCAAAAAAATCAAAAATTATCGGAAAGGACAGGGTTCAGGAAAATTGACCGGAAAGGGCAATTTCCCCCAAAAACGCGTCCCCGTCAGCGCGTTTTTGGGGGAAAACGGCCTAAAGCGCGTCCCCGGGGGAGCACTTTTGTCCACCTCAGCAAAAACGCGTCCATGGGGGCGCGCTTTCGCTGAGGTGGACAAAAACGCTCCCCACGTGGCGCGCTTTAGCCCATTTTAAAAAAAAAAACTATTCTCGAATATTTTAAAAATTTACGAGAATAAACCTTTATAAAGGCTCAAAGTGACAACACCATTTTTTTTGAGGTATCATCAATTAATAAAATTTTTAAAATATTCGAGAATAGTTTTTTTTTTTTTAAATGGGCTAAAGCGCGCCACGTGGGGAGCGTTTTTGTCCACCTCAGCGAAAGCGCGCCCCCGTGGACGCGTTTTTGCTGAGGTGGACAAAAGCGCTCCCCCGGGGACGCGCTTTAGGCCGTTTTCCCCCAAAAACGCGCTGACGGGGACGCGTTTTTGGGGAAAATTGCCCTTTCCGGTCAATTTTCCTGAACCCTGTACTTTCCGGTTAATTTTTTTTTTTTTTGGTATTATTGAGATATTTACCCGAATTTTAATATTTTCATTTGGATTTAATTTTTTTCATGATAAAAATATTGGTGTGACATTAAACTATTGAAAAATAGATATAAATTATACAACGATATCATTGTTTCATACAGATGACGTGGCATTATATTACAATGTTGTTAAGTTTCTTTATCAGAATTTGACTTGAAAGAAAAAAAATATTTGTGGAGGGGAAATTTGCTACGTAAACCCCTTCACCTTTTTATCAATAACAAAAATTGTTATTTAAGTATAAAACTAAAACCAAATTTTAAATAATAATAATTAAAATCAAATCTTAATTAACACATATTATTATCATTACACGATTACTTTTTTAATTAATGGTTATATATATATATATATATATATATATTATTTATTTTAATTACAAGTATTGTATTCACTTATTTAAATGAAAGTATTTATAGAGGGAAAATTGCAACATAAACCCATGCGCCTTTTTATACAAATTTTAATTGTGTTATGCAACTTATAATTTCATAAAGTCCTTCCAAATTGTTTATATTCAATAATTCGACTGACAATTTTGCATAATAATGCATTGTAAATTTCAAAACTGTTTTTAAAAAAAAAAGTATTTTTAATCTTATCACTGTACAGCCCAATTTCTGTCCGGGGCCCATTAACAAATTAAAACCCTAAATTACAATCCAGATTTATAAAAAAAATAGGCCCAAAAATTTTAAGCCCGTGGCCCAAAACCTAAACAAGAAACAGAACTTTCCAAACCCTAGGTGCGCTGCACCTAGGGTCTTTTGACCTCTGCCAAAGCCGCTGACACCGCCGTTTGACACCTGCAAAAGGAAACAAGAACAGAGCATTAAGCAGAAACAGTAGCAAAAATGTGCAAAATAAAATATTTTGGGCTGTATAACCAGAACAGCTTCAATGTAAAGGAGATCTTTGAAATAAAAATACAGAGACAGATTTTGAAATCAATACAAACAGAGATTTTTGAAATACGAAAGGTGACCTTTTTTTTTTCTTTCTTTTGTTTCATTTTTGAATAGTTTTATTTTGTAAATAGAAAACGCAAAAAAAAAACAAAAACAAAAACAAAAAAAAAACAAAAAGAGAGGGTTGAAGATGAACCTGTGGAGTCCCACCGCCGAGGTAGCCACTTCCGATGAAAAGTGGCTGGAAAACGAAAAGTATTTTGACTTTCAGGTTATTTTTATACGGATTTTGGAAATTTTGGGGCCGGATTTAGTTCAAGAGGGTCAAAATAATAAAATGGCCCTTTTTTTATTTTTCCGGCCACCGTGGACGACGGCGCCGTCGTCGGTAACAGGCGGCTGCCACGGTGGTCCGACGCCAGAGCCATGGTCGGAGCCTAGGCCAGAGTTTTGGGGAGGGAGAGAGAGGAGAGAGCTTTTCTTTTTGTTTTGTTTTTTTTTTTTTTTTTGAGAAGGGGAGAAGAATGAAAATTTCAAAAAAAAAATTACGTTAAATAGGCCTCCAAAACGACGTCGTTTTGGGCAGGCCTTTCAAGCACCAAAACGGCATCATTTTGCCCCCTTAACCTGAATTCGACCCGACCCGCAAGGAGGATCCGCGTGTTTTTAATAATCGAGTTATTTACCCTTTCAGTCCTTCCGCTTTTTTTATTTGTTTTAATTTAGTCATTTTGCTTTTTTTTATTATTTATAAATTTGACTGCAAAATTTGTTGTGTGTTTCAAATCAGTCCCTGGCCCATTGATGCGCTGGAAGTGAACACGTGTCCAGGAATTTGATTTGTTACCCATTTAGTCCTCGGCCTTTTCGCGCCTTTTGATTTTAGTCCGCATTTGTTTATTTTATCATAGTTTTTACATTTAATTTCCTTTTTATTCCAATTTAGTCCCTAATATGTTTAATTTCAATTTATTTTTGCAAATTTGTCATTTATTTATTTATTTTTAAACTTTTATATTATCTATTTTAAACATTTTTTATACATCATTTATTTTTAAATTGTTTTGTATATTATTTGTTTTATATTTGTTTTATATTTCTTTTTTTACATATTATTTATTTTAAACTTTTTATATGATTATTTTCAATTATTTTATATATTATTTATTTTAAGATGCTTTGTATATATTATTTATTTTAATTTTTTATATTAGTTATTTAAATTGTTTTATACTATTTATTTCAAGTTGTCGTTTATAGTATATATTTAAACTTCTTTATGTATTATTTATTTAAAATTGTCTTATTATTTATTTTTGAATTGTTTTATTATTATAAATGTTAATCTATATACTGCTTATTTTTAAACCTTTTTTTACACATTATTTGTTTTTAGATTTATATATAGTATTTATTTTTAAACTTTTGTATATATTATCTATTTTAAATTTTTATATATATTACTTAGTTTAAGTTGTTTTATATGTTATTTATTTTAATTTTTTTTATTTTGTCTATTTTAAACTTTTTTATTATTATTTTATTTTGAATTTTTTTATAAATTATTTATTTTAAATTATTATTTACTTTAAATTGTTTCTTATATTATTTGTTTCATTTTTCTGTGATTATTAATTTTAGTATTTAAATGATGTATGTTGTGTGATTATTGCCATTGTGCGTACTATAATTTGTTTATTCGTATTTTCATATTATTGTCATGCATTAGCATTTATTTATTATTACTCCGTATTCCACTTTACTTTTTTTAGCCATTTCATTTAAATCACGTCGTGAATTAAGCTTCAATGTATTTATCCAATATATATCGTTTTATTTTATTCCAAACAAAATAAATGTACATCGTTAAGTGCTATACTCTCTACTATTCAAAAAAGGAAAATTTTTCAAATAAGGTAATATTTCGCGTTTTTGGAAATTCGAAAAATTGTGCCCCAACTTACGGGGTTTCGACTTTCTCGCTAAATCTAAATAGCCAAATATCCTTTTAAATTTCAAATTACATGAAATTTCAATAAAAAAATTTTAAAGGCAAGCTTATTCTCGAGGATTCAAAGTGTCGTGTCTTAACTTACGGGATGTAACATTTTATTACCTCGAAATGAGAGAGTCTTTAACTTTCTTTTCGATTTTATTCAAGCGTTTTTAAAATTAACATTAATAAAAAAAGGATCGTATTTTAAAATTTTTTCAAGTTTTCAAATTTTCGACATTAAGACATTAATTAATCAATTGGGTACCAATTTTGGGCGTTCCGAGGGTGCTAATCCTTCTTCGTACGTAACCGACTCCCGTACCTATTTTCTGAATTTCGTAGACCAAAATCGTTGTTTTAATAAATTAAACCGTTTATTAAAAACAACCGTTTTACGAGGTGATCCTATCACACCTCATCAAAAAAGGATTGGTGGCGACTCCCATTTTCATTTTCGTTTTCAAAATACAAAGTCGACCCCGTTTTTTCAGAAAAATGGTTTTGACAGCTTGGCGACTCCACTGGGGAAAAAATAAGAGAGTCAAGCCACGAGTTGATTATTTCTTGTCTTTTTGTCAAAAATTGATAATTCGGTTTAAATTTACGATCTTTTCGTTCCATTTCATTTTCTAACCCATTTCGATATGTTTGCTTTCGATTTGAGTCCCTTAATATACTTTCGCGCATCATATTGCATACTCGCTCGATTTTACCCCTTTAGATGGGAGCGAGAAGCTATTCCTTCGTGAGGTCTTCACCTCCGTATAGGATAGTGGATCGCTTTCGGGATACATCCGTACCTATGCTTTCGTGAGATTTTCATCTCCGTATAGCCATAGGGAAATGAATTCCCTTGAACTGAACTTGGTCTATATGAGCCTATAATGGGTGAGGATCGAGGAATCTGCCGGTTCGGGTACCTTTGCTTTAGAACCAAACCCCATATAGTGAGCCTTAAGAGCCCACCCCAGGTAGAACCACTCCAAACCCCCAGTGGTCATCCAAATAGGTGCTCTATTTGTTATTTATGTTTTTTGTACTGACGTATTTTCTTTGTTCTGGTTATGATTGTATTGCATTTTCATCATAGAAAAGAGGTGTTGATTCACGTTCAGTTGCTAAATAGAGAGCTTGTCATGGAAAATGGATTTCTTGATAAAGTGGAGGATAATACGACCTTCTGTATGGTCCGAGTAAACACAACGAGAGAAGGGTGACGGTCTGACGGAGGAGTACAAGACTTCGCTTCATTGCCCGAGGACTCAAGCCGACAAAGATTATTCAACAGCCGTTTACATCCCAATTTCCTTAAAGAAGTAAACAAGCATCACGGGGATGAGTGAGCAATGAGTCGCAGCCCAGATCAAGCAAAAAGGAGCTAGTAGAGGCATCCATTGGAAAATTCGCAAGATTTGATCTTAACATTCGGATATGAAGGATCGATGTCATCGCTTTGAGTATTAGGGCAAGGCCGTATATGTAATTTGTTTTATGTAAAGAAATTTTTTTTCTAGTAAAGTTGTTCTAACAGAATTGAATAAAAGTCAATGCTTCTTTTTGCATTCATCTCATGCATTTGCATCACACTGCATCATATGCATTAAATTTCACTAAGAGGCCCTAATTAAAACAAAACTATTTCAGAGTTAATTTGGAAACCGACAAGAGCCAACCAATCAAACATCGTTACAATACAAACTGAAGCAATGGACCAAAGGTTGAAGAGATTAGAGCAAATGCAAATACAGATGCAAGAGCAATTAGCCAAAATTCAACAAGATATGAAGAATCAGATGCTAGAATTTCAAAGAAACATGATGAGCCAATTAACCCAGATGCTAGCTGGAGGGTTAGAAAAAGGAAAAAGCCCTATGGTTAATTCTGAGGACGATAACGAGGACTCTGCTTATCATTCAGGTTTTACCCCAGCAAACACCCAAACGCAACCAGACACGTATCCACAAAGGGTGTCTGTTGACATTAGACCACGATACTAGACTGGTACCTCGACACCGGTGAACTTCCCGACAGGTTCAGGTTCTAGTCCAGGGGATAATCCAATCAATCCTGTCATCATTGATTTGGATGATCTAGCGGAAACAAAAAAGGTGAGAATGGAGCTCCCAAAATAATTTGAAGATTGTTACAAACGGAAAAAGCAAGAAAGGAGCTCCCAAACCAATACTTTAAAGGCCCCGAGGAAGAGGGAAAATGAAGTGAATAATGCGCATATGTATAACAAGGGCTATTCAAAGCCGATTACCGTAAGCCAGCCAAGGACAGCAACTACTAGCCATCAGGTCCCTCCAAGGCAAAATTCTAATCCAAGACCGAACTCAGAAAAACTCATGTTTACGCCCATCCCGATCACGTACGGAGAGTTGTACCAAAGTTTGTTTGATGCACATATAGTATCCCCTTTCTACCTAAAACTTATACAGTCTCCCTTTCCCAAATGGTACGACACGAGCGCCCAATGCGAGTACCACGAGGGAATCACAGGACACTCGATAGAGAACTGCACCCGCTTTCAAAAAGATAATCGAAAGACTCATCAACATGGGTATTGTAAAATTCGATGATCCATTTGATGTAGAAAATCCGTTACCCAACCATTCTGACAAAGGGGTAAACGCGATAATTGAGAATGCAGGGAAAGAATCAAGAAGAATATCGCAGAAGTAAAAACCCCCATTAAAATGGGTTTTGAAACAAATGATGGACATGGGATTAATCATTCAGACTTCGGAGGAGGTACCCAAAGGGATGAGGAGCCACTATGAATTCCATGCAGAAGAAGGTCATGAGATCCAAGAGTGCGCTGAATTCAAAGCTTTGGTGCAGAGCCTGATGGATAATAAAGAGTTGGAATTCCTTGAAGAGGTTAAAAGCCCAAAAGGAATATAGGGGAATCTGAACATTAACACCATATCTGAAGAGAGAACTGAGGAATAGAAATTTCCAAGCGTCTGCCCTTACATACTTGGGAGTGTTTTGAACAATGGGATTGTGGAAGAGATCCTTGTACTTTTTAGAGCAAGTTTAGAGTAATATTCAAAACACACTTGTTGCTTTAAGCCTAGAAGCAATAAGAATCCTTTCGTGAAATAGGCTCATGTCTAACACATTTATTTTCAATGAAAAATGCATTTTTGTATCTCACTTTGAGCAAGTATTCTTTTATTCATTTATTTTATTCATGTTCATACCACATAAATAATTATTCTTAGATTTATTTGTTCTTTAAATATTCCTTCAGACCTACAACAGGTCTTTAGATATCAACGATATAAGCGACACTGCTACTAGCCCAGAATCTCCTTTTAAGCGAAATATATGTCTAGAGGGATCTCAGGACTTTGAAGATGACAGAGGTTGTAACCTATCTCCTGATTTGTTAAGGATGGTAGAAAAAGATGAAAAATAGATCCTACATTATAAAAAGTCATTGTGAGCCTAGGAGAAGGAAAAGAAGTGAAGATCAGAGCTTGTATCGCCACAGAGACAAAGCGAGACGTCATTAAGTTATTCTAAGAATTCAAAGATGTTTTCGCATGATCGTATCAAGATATGCCTAGAATACTAAGACTTGTGAATGCTATTAAGGCTAGGGAAATATTAGAAAAGGAACACGTTTACAATTGCCAGGCAAATCATGAGATTCGGGTAGTGCTGGTCCACCATAGAAGGGGATTACATCAGTTATACCAAGAAATGCCATAAGTGCTAAATTTTTGGAGACAAGATTCTTGTGCCTCCTTCATCTCTTCATGACATCCCCATGGATTTTCTCTATGTGGGGTATGGATGTTAGTAGGCAGATCTCGCCAAAAAAAAAACTTCTGGCAGGCATTGATTCGTGGTCGTCAATTACTTCACTAAGTGGGTGAAAGTTGTTTCATATGCCAATGTCACAAAGTCGACAGTCAGCAAATTCTTGAAAAAAGATATCATATGTCAGTATAGAGTGCCAAAAAAGATCATACCTGACAATGCACTAAATTTGAACAATAGCAAGATATCAGAAGTTTGCAGTCTGTTCAAGATTAAAACACCATATCACCCCAAAATGAACGGTGTAGTGGGGGTAACAAAAAAAACAAAAAAAGAAAAAAAGAAAGAAAAAAGAGATCATGGAAAAAATGATTGAGACTTATAAAGATTAGCATGAGAAATTACCATTTATGCTTATCGAACGACTGTCAAGACCTCCACCGGGGCAACGCTTTTCTCAGTGATTTATGGAATGGAAGCAATTTTACCTTTCGAAGTTGAGATTCCCTCCCTTCGAATCTTGTCAGAGCTGAAGTTGGACAGAGCAGAATAGATCCAATCCCGATATGATCAGCTGAATCTGATTGAAAAGAAGAGGTTGAGAGCTATCCGTATGATGCGAGCTTACCACAAAAAGATTCGCCCCAGAGAATTCCATGAAGGGGGCTGATAAACCATAATTTATACATATTTTAACCCCATGCTTGGCATATTTTTGGATGAAATTTCATTAGATTTGATGAATTTGATGCTCCTAATCCTTTAATTTCATGTTTTACACTTAGCGGAGCTTGGGGAGTCAAAAAGAATGAGAAACGGGCCAAAAAAGGACGAAATGGGCCTACCTCAGAAATCAACACAGCCTGGACTATCAGATAACACGGCTTTGCATTACAAGCAGAATCAAACACGGGCTGGACTGTCGTACACGGGCAGACCACACAGTCGTGTGTGACAAACATTATCAAGCACGGCCTGAGGCTATCGAACACGAGCGTGTCACACGAGCATGTCCCTGCCAAAACCAAGTCTAATTTTATTCAGAAAAGGTTACTTGTAGGCCAAGAAAGGGGCTCCAAAGCATATATAAACACCCCATGGGAGAGCTTAAGGAAGATACGGAGAGGAGGAAGCAGAAAATACTCGAAGACAGCCATTAGGAGCAGCTTGGAAGAAGGATTTCCATTAAGACTAAAGATCTCCTATCAATTTCTTTTGAAGTTTTTGGGTTTTCTTATGTTTTGTGGTTTTCCTTATTTTAAGATGTTTTCTTCTATCAGTATGAACTAAATCCCTTAAATACCTGAGGGATGAAACCTAAGACAGATCTTATTACTATTTGATTTATAAGATAAATGCTTGTTCTTATTCTTAATTGTGAGTTCTTGTTCTTGTTTTGATAATTCAGGTTATTGATTCAGGTCGAATGTGCTTATGCAGAGGTGCAAAAGTCCCTGTTTAAGAGTAGATCAACACAATTAAGCGGATTTGATTGCAACCCTAGAAATAGGGCGATATAAATCTGCCGGATTAGAGTCAAATCTAATAAGGGAATCCATAGATCGAGTTAATGCGAAAATAGGGGTTTTGATTAGAAAGATATTTCAATTAATCAACCTAGAGTCAGTTGTTTTTAGTCTTGAAAGAGATATTAACATAAATCAGGGATTTCTACGGATTAAGTCAAGTGAATAAATCATATGAATCAGAAGTAATAAGTGAAGTCTAGGTGGATTCTTCCTTGGGTATTGCTTCTCTCTTTAAGTTGTCCAAAAGTATTTACCCAATTCATTCTCTGTCGTGCTTTTAATTAGTTTTAGTTTAAAAGAAATCACTCAAATTCTTAGGCTAGATAATAAGAAGATAGTAATTACTAGTACTCTTAGTCCTTGTGGATACGATATTTCTGGTCTTACCATAACTATACTATTAAACGATAGGTGCTCTTGCCTTTATTGTGATCATAGTTAGTTAAAGACACATCAGGGACTTGGTTTTGAAGAAGATCCTTCCCATCTAAAAGGACTTCAGAGAAAATGGATGCCAAACTGGAAAGAACCTTATGTGGTAAAGAAGTCTTTTTCTGGAAGGGCATTGATCTTAACTGAAATAGATGATAAGACTCTGTCTAATCCAGTGAATTCAGACTCAGTCAATAAGTACTTTATTTTTAAAAAACAAAAACAAAAAAAAGAGGAAAGAAAATAAAATAAAATGAAATGAAAAGAAGAAGGAGAGGCCAAGGCGAAAACCCGCAAAGAGCGCCTTGAGACCAAAGGGGTTTTGAATTGAAAACCCGTAAAGGGCAATTCAAATTTTAAAAAATGGGGCATGCGGTAGTCTTGCTATGCCTAAATTAATAAGGAGGAGGTATGCTACATCTTGGGGCATCGACAAAGTACTCTAGATCTCCTAAACACATGTTGAGCTCAAAATGGTCCTCAAGAAGTTCATAGAGAGAAGCTCATGCTGCGATATCTATGACACCTACTTTCCACTCACTTATTTTGTATTCCAGCTATATTTGCTTTCTTTGATTAATCCATTCTTTTTAGACTTTGTTCCTGATAAATTTCAATTTTGACCATGTAACATCCCGAAGTTGGGCCTAGTAGGATTGGGCCCAATGGGCCTTAGGAGTAGTAGCATTTAAAATTTTTGGGAGAACAGGAGATCGGCTTTAGTACAAGTTGGACTTATTAGGTAAGTGATTTTGGAAGGTTAGAGGGCTTTTATGAAGTCCCGGGATCAAACTTTGGCTTTGGGGAAATTTTGGTTTTAGGTGAAAAAAAACCCTGGAAGTTGGCAGGTAGGCCTTAAGAATAAAAAGTGGAGGAAAATGACACAAGTGGAGTGTGTGGTGTAGTGGCAAAGTGACGCCACATAAGAGACAAGGGGGTGACGCCACAAGGAAGGAATGAGGTCCAAGGTTCAAGTCTTGGCTTTTGCATTTTAGTTTCTTTTACTTGGATCTTGGAATTTGGGCCATAGTTTATATTTAGTTGCGCATGGTTTAAGGCACAAGAGGAGCTTGTGGCCAAGTGGTTAGCGGCGTGGATTATGTTGCAAGGGAGCCTGGGTTCGAATCTCATGAGAAGCAAGGGAGTATTTATTTTGCGGATTGGACGGCAAGAGTTTCAGTTGAATTTAAACTCTACTGACGGAGGGATCCCACATCGGAAAGATGCAAAGAAGGCAGGTGAAGAGCTAGCTCTATAAAGAGCATTCCAGGAGGAGAGCTATCATACCTGGTTGGCGTTGGGCAAAGGAGTGCTCGGAGCGCGGTTTAGCAGCTTCAGATTCCTATCAGGTGTGTACTTCTCTACTCTAGTTGTAGAGCGGCAAATGCCGAAGTGCCGATCATGGCAATAGTAGCCACACGAGCGTGCGAGCGCACGTGTGGGGCTTCGACGCGATAGTTGAGGCCATCAGTAGTATTCTTGTGGGTTGGGGCTGCTTGGGCCCCGATGGGCTGAAGTGGGCCCAATTGAGCAAAATGTATGATGGTATAGTATATAGTGAACTAGACTAGGTGAAACTTATATACGTGGCTAGATTTATATTAGGTGGGCCACAAGAGCGTGTGGGCCCGAATGGGCCGGAATTGGGTTTTAGGCCCAATAGTCCGGTAAAGATAGAATTGGTAGTCGAGTCGCTCGGGCGACATTGGGCCTTCGGAAAGGCTATTCCAGGTACGAAATTACTGAAATACCCTTAGTGGGTAAATTACCAAAATACCCCTAGAAGGTAAATTACTGTTATACCCTTAGAGGTTGATTGGCTTGATTATGTCGTATTTGTTATTTTGATTATGATGGTAATTTGTTTCATACGTTATCTGTGATATATGATTTGCATACATGTCATACTGCATACGAATTATTATGTCATATTGCATGGGTATGATGAGAGGAGGGGGAAGATATGATTCTAGACTGTCACCAGTGGTTTTAACCACACAGTGGGTTGGCCCCGCTTTCTATATTATTTTTGTGACTAAGTCTCAGTGGTTTTGACCACACCGATATTATCTGTGACTACGGTCACCAGTGGTTTTGACCACATATTGCTATCTTTGTGACTCGTCCCAGTGGTTTGGTACCACAGTGGGTTGGCCCTACATATCGATATACGGGATTGTCATCAGTGGTTTTGACCACATTGTGGGTTGGCCCCACACATATTATTTGTGACTACGGTCACTAGTGGTTTTGACCACATATTGCTATCTTTGTGACTCGTCCTAGTGGTTTGGTACCACAGTGGGTTGGCCCCACATATCGATATAAGGGATTGTCATCAGTGGTTTTGACCACATTGTGGGTTGGCCCCACACATATTATTGTGACTACAGTCACCAGTGGTTTTGACCACACCGATATTATTTGTGACTACAGTCACCAGTGGTTTTGACCACCAGTGGTTTTGACCACACGGGGTAGATTTGGGAGTTTCGGATGGATAGGATGGATGGGTTGCATGACATGCATATTTGCACACGGATCTGTGTATGAGCTTAACATACTTTGCATGGGAATTTACACACTGAGTCTCGATGACTCACCCATTAGTTAATTTTGCAGGTAATCGTTAGATCGCGGATTTGGGAGTTGAGGCGGACTCGTGGAGGCCATACATTATTTTCTCGTAAACTTGTTCTCTTATTTCAACTTATTTTTAATTTGGGATTTTAAGTTGTAATAAGGCCGCTTTACCTGTATTTTTGGTATTTTATCTGGTTTAGCTTTTAATATGATTGCTGCCTATTGTTATCAAATGTTCAATACGGGAATGTCCAAAACCCTTAATAACCGTTTTCCAAAATGTTAACAAAAGGATATCAAGCGAATAAATATTTAAACTCGAAATTTTTAACAAACGCGCAGTTTTTAAACAACCCTTTTATGTGACATGCCAGATCCGGTCGTAATGTTTAGGCCGGGTTTGGAGTGTTACAGACCATCATTATAATCTCTTTTCAATCATTTTGCATTGAAATAATGATTGATGGGCTAATAATACTTTCATAAAAGGGTTCTGCATATTACTCTGAAAGTTTCTAAATAGTACATGAACTTGAAAAAGGAATATTGTTTAGAACTCATCAAACCTAAGGGTTTGAAATATTTGAGAAAGAAGAGTCTAAATTGAGACTACTTCTTTGGATTTTCTGTTAAAGATACCAGAAGGCATGGTATCACATCAGTAATACAACCTTGATGAACAACGACAATGACAACTCAAACATTAAAAAGGGATCATTCTCATGTATCCATGAAAATATCATTCATACACATCTAGTTAGGAGCATTTGATTCATTCTGATCATGACATACTAATCATTTGGCATAAACATAGGCCCATGAAATCGATTCTACACATCATGTCCCCCAGAGGACAGTGTAGCAAGATCGGTGAATCCACAAATCTCATCTCCCTGAAGTAGCAGTGAAGCAGATTGAAGCCACCAGTCTTATCTCCCTGAAGTTGAAGCGGAGTAGACTGAAGACAGCGAATCTTATTTCCCTAAAGATGTAGTGGAACAGATTGAAGCTACAAATTATGACGGATCTTATCTTCCTAAAGTTGCAGTGGAGCATATTGAACCCACCAGCCTTATCTCCCTAAAGTTGCAGCAGAGCAAACTGAAGACAGCGGATCTTATTTCCCTAGTGTTGCAGTGGAACAGATCGAAGCTACAAATTGGCAGATCTTATCTTCCTGAAGTTGCAGTGAAGCAGATTGAAGCCACCAGCCTTATCTCCCTGTAGTTGCAGCGGAGTAGACTGAAGACAGCGAATCTTATTTCCTTGAAGTTGCAGTGGAATAGATTAAAGCTACAGATTACGGTGAATCTTATCTTCCTGAAGTTGTAGTGGAGCAGATTGAAGCCACCAGCCTTATCTCCCTGAAGTTGCAGCGGAGCAGACTGAAGACAGCGAATCTTATTTCTCTGAAGTTGCAGTGGAACAGATTAAAGCTACAGATTACGGTGGATCTTATCTTCCTGAAGTTGCAGTGGAGCAGATTGAAGCCACCAGTCTTATCTCCCTCAAGTTGCAGTGGAGCAGAGTGAAGACAGCGAATCTTATTTCCCTGAAGATGCAGTGGAACAGATTGAAACTACAAATTGGCGGATCTTATCTTCCTAAAGTTGCAGTGGAGCAGATTGAAGCCACCAGACCTTATCTCCCTGAAGTTGCAGTGGAGCAAGTTGAAATTACCAATTCTTATCTCTTTAAAGTTCCAGCGGAGTAGATCGAAGCTACAAATCTCTTCTCCCTGAAATTACATTCTAGCAGATCGAAGCACTAATTCCTATACTTCTGAAGTTGCAGTGGGTTAGAGCAAGGCTATTTGAAGAAGAAGAAAGAAGTGCCGAAACTCAGTAAGACTAGGCAAAATTGGTCATCTTTAAAGTCTTTGTTCTATTCTCATTACACGACAATAAGCAAAGGGGGCAACTGTACAGCCTAATTTCTGCCTGGGGCCCATTAACAAATTAAAACCCCAAATTACAGTCCAGATTTACAAAAAAAATAGGCCCAAAAATTTTAAGCCCGTGGCCCAAAACCTAAACAAGAAACAGAACTTTTCAAACCCTCGGTGCGCCGAACCTAGGGTCTTCTAACCTCTGCCAAAGCCGCTACCACCGCCGTCTGACACCTGCAAAATGAAACAAGAATAGAGTAGAAAGCAGAAATAGTAGCAAAAAAGTGTAAAATAATAGATTTTTGGCTATATAGCCAGAACAACCTCAATGTAAAGGAGGAGATCTTTGAAATAAAAATATAGAGACAGATTTTGAAATCAATACAAACAGATATTTTTGAAATACGAAAGGTGACCTTTTTTTTTTCTTTCTTTTGTTTCATTTTTGAATAGTTTTATTTTGTAAATATAAAATGCAAAAAAAAAGAGGGTTGAAGACGAACCTGTGGAGTCCCACCGCCGAGGTAGCCATTTCCGATGAAAAGTGGCCGGAAACTGAAAAGTCTTTTGACTTTTGAGTCATTTTTATGCGGATTTTGGAAATTTTGGGGCCGGATTTATGTTCAAGATTGTCAAAATGATAAAATGGCCCTTTTTTATTTTTCCAGCCACCGTGGACGGTGGCGTCGTCACCGGTGACCGGCGATTGCCACGGTGGTCTGGCGCCGGAGCCTAGGCCGGAGTTTTGGAGAGGGAGAGAGATGAGAGAGCTTTTTTTTTTTTTTTTGAGAAGGGAAGAAGAATGAAAATTTCAAAAAAATTTTGCCTTAGGCCTCCAAAACAACGTCATTTTGGGCAGGCCTTTCAAGCACCAAAACGGCGTCGTTTTTCCCCATTAACCCGAATTCGACCCAACCCTCAAGTAGGATCCGCGTGTTTTTAATAATCGGGTTATTTACCCTTTCGACCCTTCCACTTTTTTTATTGTTTTAATTTAGTCCTTTTGCTATTTTTTATTATTTATAAGTTTGACCGCAGAATTTGTTGTGTGTTTCAAATTAGTCCCCGGCCCATTGATGCGCTGGAAGTGGACACGTGTCCAGGAATTGGGTTTTTTTTCCATTTAGTCCTCGGCCTTTTCACGCCTTTTGATTTTAGTCCGCATTTGTTTATTTTATCATAGTTTTCACCTTTAATTTCCTTTTTATTCCGATATAATCCCTAATCTGTTTAATTTCAATTTATTTTTTCAAATTTGTCATTTATTTATTTATTTTAAAACTTTTATATTATCTATTTTAAACCTTTTTTATATATCATTTATTTTTAAACTGTTTTGTATATTATTTGTTTTATATTTCTTTTTTTACATATTATTTATTTTAAACTTTTTATATGATTATTTGAAATTGTTTTATATTATTTTAAGATGCTTTGTATATATTATTTATTTTAATTTTTTATTAATTATTTAAATTGTTTTACACTATTTATTTCAAGTTGCCCTTTGTCGTATATATTTTAAACTTCTTTATGTATTATTTATTTAAAATTATCTTATTATTTATTTTTGAATTTTTTTATTATTATAAATGTTTATCTATATACTGCTTATTTTTAAACCTTTTTTTTACACATTTTTTGTTTTTAGATTTATATATAGTATTTATTTTTAAACTTTTGTATATATTATCTATTTCAAATTTTTATATATATTAGTTAAGTTGTTGTTTTATGTTATTTATTTCAAATTTTTTTAATTTTGTCTATTTTAAACCTTATTATTATTATTTTTATAAATTATTTATTTTAAATTATTATTTACTTTAAATTGTTTCTTATATTATTTATTTCATTTTTCTTTGATTATTAATTTTAGTATTTAAATGATGTATGTTGTGTGATTATTGCCATTGTGCGTACTATAATTCGTTTATTCGTATTTTCATATTATTGTCATGCATTAGCATTTATTTATTATTACTCAGTATTCCACTTTACTTTTTTAGCCATTTCATTTAAATCACGTCGTGAATTAAACTTCAATGTATTTATCCAATATATATCGTTTTACTTTATTCCAAACAAAAAAAAAATACACATAGTTAAGAGTTGTACTCGCTACTATTCAAAAAAGGAAAATTTTCAAATAAGGTAATATTTCGCGTTTTTAGAAATTCGAGAAATCGTGCCCCAACTTACGGGGTTTCGACTTTCTCGCTAAATCTAAATAGCCAAATATCCTTTTAAATTTCAAAATACATTAAATTTAAATAAAAAAATTTAAAGGCAAGCTTATTCTCGAGGATTCAAAGTGTCGTGTCTTAACTTACGGAATGTAACATTTTATTACCTCGAGATGAGAGAGTCTTTAACTTTCTTTTCGATTTATTCAAGCGTTTTTAAAATTAACATTAATAAAAAAAAGGATCGTATTTTAAAATCTTTTCAAGTTTTCAAATTTTAGATATTAAGACATTAATTAATCAATTGGGTACCATTTTTGGGCGTTACGAATGTGCTAATCTTTATTCGTACGTAATCGACTCCCGAACCTATTTTCTAAATTTCGTAGACCAAAATCGTTGTTTTAATAAATTAAACCGTTTATTAAAAACAACCGTTTTACGAGGTGACCCGATCACACCTCATCAAAAAAGGATTGGTGGCGACTCCCATTTTTATTTTCGTTTCCAAAATATAAAGTCGACCCCGTTTTTTCAAAAAAATAGTTTCGACAATCACTATTTTTACAAATTAAATACAATATTAAGATCGAGACATATATTTAGAAATATAAATAATGTTAGAATAAATTATTCAAAGTCGTAATATTTAAATTTAATGAACAATCTACATTTTCTAATTAATAATTAAAATTAAGTTAGTAATTATATATATAAATAAAAATTTCACACAATCTATTATATATATTTATATTTTAAAAATAATTTCAAAATATTATTTATTTAAACTCAATATCATATTTTTAAAATTAAATTAATATATTATTATATTATTAATGAAATGTTAAGATTTTATGAAAAATTTTAAGAAATAATTAAATTAAATTAAATTAAATTAATATATAATAAAACACTTAAAACTTGAGTTGTTGCAAAACGCAGCGTTTTATCAGACCCGAGTAGGTTTTGGCTCGAACCAAAGAATGAGGAAGGAAAGGAAAAAGAAGGGAAAGAGACGTATAAAAGAAGAAAGAACATTAAAATAAAAGATAAAAAAGGAAAGAAATTTAAAGTCGATTTTCTTAAAATAAATTCCTTCGCATCCTCTTCTTAAAGTTTTCGTCCTTTTTAGGTATGATTTCTTATTACTCATTTTATATCTAATGCTTTGTATAATTCTTTAAAAATACTGTTCTTTTAATTAATAAATCTGATTACTTTTATTGCTCAATTTAATCAAGGAAATTACACACTATAATATTTTTATTTTTATTTTTTCTTTATTTAAAAAATAAAAATATTAAAATAGTAAGATTTTTACTCATCTCATCAATATTTTTAAAATATTTTTTTTACCTTTAAGCATTTCAATTTTATTACACAAATTATTTTATTTACACTATTTGTATATATTGATAATATCGATGATGCCAATCTTTTTAATTTAATTTCGTATATATGCTTTTATTATTCATCATTTACTGCACATTATGTTTAAGTATTTAGTTTATGAAAAATATTTTAACGTATTTTTTATAAATTATTTACATAATAAAATTTACAATCCTTTATATATATATATTATATGCTTCGCGTGCAACCCTTTAAAGCTTAAAGAGGATAAAAAATTAGGGATGATTACAAAATATAAGCAGGATATAGAGAGTGGGAGTGGAGAGAGATAATCCAAACTGGGAAACGACAAGAGCAAAGGAGAAAGTGGATGCATAGAGATAGAGGTGGGTAAGCAAGGCAAGCTCACTTCCCCAGAATTCCCTGTCTTCTTCCTTTATCTTTATCCTATATAATTAACATTTCTAGTACTACCATATATATACTTTCCCTATTTGCCTGTGCGCTGTCACTACCATGTTTGTGCCACTCTCCATAAATGCCTCCTTCCTGTACTAGCACATATATAAATGTTGACAACTTAGGTTGCACCGTAACAGAGTGATGGTTGCTGTTGTAATGGAAATCACGGGCTCCATGTGGACGGTCGCCTTCTTAGCTATTCTGGCTGCTTTCGCCTTTCTAAAATGGGTGTTGGAGAGAGTGAATCTGTGGGTGTATGAAACCCGATTGGGCGACGAGCGGTACTCTCTGCCGCCAGGGGATTTGGGGTGGCCTTTCATCGGCAACATGTGGTCCTTTCTCCGAGCCTTTAGGTCCGACGATCCCGATTCCTTCATCGCTTCTTTTGTTTCCAGGTACTTTGCTTTGCCACTCATCACCGCTCTTTTTTCCTATATGCTTTAAAGGGCACCACCACCAGCAGATAAAAAAGAAATGGTGGAAAAAGAAGGAAAAGCTAAATAGAAATGGAGTATGGAGTGGAAAGGGAAGTGAGAGACTCATTGTGTTCCACTTCATTCCATACCTTGATTTGATTGAAGAGGGTGGCCTCTTATTGCTGTCTCTCTCTTAGGTAGAAATGGCTTGGGGTCTCAAGTTAGTAGCGGTAGACCTATTATTTTTTCTGTTCATATTTATACGTATAGCTATAGTTTCCAATTTTATCTTTCATTTTATATAAAAATATTTATAAATATTAGAAAATACTCTTGGATATAATATTACTACGACAAGAACAGTTACAAATCTTAAATATCCATTATAAAATTAACATAAATATATTAATTGGTACGGAAAAAATTTATCAAAATAGGTGGATACTAATAAAATTTACGCTGAAACAAAAAGTAAAATTGAATGTTTTGGTTTATTAATAGAATGAGATGTTCTGGTGAGTACCATCGGCATCGATAGAAAATTAACTTCTTTGATTTGGGCAAAGATTAGGTTGCTTCTTGTCACCCTGATTTTGACTTGGTGTTATTTAATATTTTAGTGGTTGATGACTTTCAAAAATAATTTCATCCATCCTATCACATTTCCTCAAAAATTTTACATAATGTTTTGTATTATATTAATTATTTTTAAAAATTATAGTTAAAATATATAAAAATACCTATAAAATAAAAGGGAGCAATTTTATTAAGTATATTGGGACCAATGGAATTGATATGAACTCATCCCGACCCACGAATTTGGAGTTCTTTTTATGAACCCTAGTTGTAAGTTTTTAGAGTATGTAACAATATAGCTTATTTAGATTGCAATATTATTGTCACTGCAAAAAAATTTGAATTCAAACATGTTTAGGTGGATCTTATTTTTTTTATTCAAAGGTTAAAGAGTGATGTGATTATGTATAGTTTCAGACAAGGTATAAAAAAATATTAGCAGAAATAAGTATGGTGGTGTCATTGTTTAAAAAAAAGAATGGTGGTGTGATGACACAAGAGGAGCATAGCAGCTAGAGCCGTAGCCTGTCAGAGGAAGAGAGGCCCTTAGACAGAGACCTATGCCAACTTTTTCATTCAAAAAAAAAAAAAACAGAATTACATGTTTTTGACCCAGACCCACCACCTTATGTCTAGAGAAATAGGGCAGTTGCCTCTCTTGTCGCCTTCTATAATGTCTTTTAGTGTTGTACTACTTGCTAAGATATTCCATTATACTACAATCTACAATTTTGATACCATTTGTTTTTCTTTAAATACTTTTTTTTATTGCCAATCTGATAATAGTCGACATGTTACTTAGATAACAAGTTTAAAAATGATCAAACATCATCAAATCCTTGACCATCATTCATGACCAATGTATGTAGATTTGGACGTACTGGAATCTACAAGGCTTTCATGTTTGGGAACCCAAGTGTAATCGTAACAATGCCTGAAACATGTAAAAGGGTATTAAATGATGATGATGCATTTAAGCCTGGATGGCCTACGTCCACGGTGGAGCTCATTGGAAAAAAATCATTCATTGGTATCTCTTATGAAGAACATAAGCGTCTCCGCCGTTTAACTTCAGCTCCTGTCAATGGCCATGAAGCACTGTCCATCTACATCCCATATATCGAGGACATTGTCATATCTACCCTGGACAAATGGTCCAAGATGGGAAAAATCGAGTTCTTGACACAGCTCCGGAAGCTCACTTTTCGGATAATAATGTATATTTTTCTAAGCTCGGAAAGCGAAGAAGTAATGGAAGCTTTGGAGAGGGAATACACAACTCTCAACTATGGAGTTAGAGCCATGGCAATCAATGTCCCAGGATTTGCCTACTATAAAGCCCTGAAGGTGAGATTTTCTTACATCTTTCTTGCGACTCAAGTTACCTATCTTACGCTAAGAAGGGATAATTCATAATAGAGAAATGCATTTTCTTTTTTTCAGGCTAGGAAAAACCTGGTGGCAGCTTTTCAATCAGTGGTGAATGAACGGAGAAATCAGAGGAAGACAAACAAGTCCACGAAGAAGAAAGACATGTTGGATGCCCTGATGGATGTTAAAGATGAGAAAGGTGAAACACTAGATGATGATGAAATCATTGATATCATGTTGATGTACCTGAATGCAGGCCATGAATCTTCTGGCCATACTACGATGTGGGCGACTATTTTCCTGCAACAACACCCTGAATTTCTGGAAAAAGCAAAGGTTTTTAAGCAGTCCCGAAGCATTAATGTGCTTCTTTTTCATTACTTGACGGTATTATTTTATTGTATACAGGCAGAGCAAGAGAGGATTATGAAGAAAAGACCACCCACCCAAAAAGGTTTAACCCTTAAGGATATTCGAGAAATGGAATACCTTTCCAAGGTACATCACATCTGTTATATCAGTTAATTGTAAGGCTTCAACATACCCTTCATTTCACTTCTTATATTTTGATTTATATGTATACGAAGGTGATTGATGAAACGCTTAGGTTGATAACATTCTCACTGATGGTCTTCCGTGAGGCAAAAACAGACGTCAAAATAAGCGGTCAGTTTTAATGATATGATTATATTAAGATATATAGTGATATTCTTACATTATTCACACACAAAGCTGTTGGGTTTTCAGGTTATACTATTCCAAAGGGATGGAAAGTATTAGCTTGGTTCAGAAGCATTCACTTGGATCCTGAGATTTATCCAAATCCAAAAGAATTTGATCCTTCTCGATGGGATGTAAGTTTCACAATGCTTTTCACCTTTCCTTCAATCTTTTTCTTTATACGTATGTATGTTCAAGAACCATAAAGCGTACGTAACCTATTAGTTAAATTATAATGGTCTCTTAACTATATGCAGGACTATAACGCCAAAGCAGGAACTTTCCTTCCCTTCGGAGCAGGAAGCAGGTTGTGCCCTGGAAATGATCTTGCCAAGCTTGAAATTTCTATTTTCCTTCACCATTTCCTCCTCAACTATCAGTAAGTTATTTTGCAATGTTGGGTTTCTTTTCATGATCAATTCAAGCTTGAAATTGTTGCTGTTGATGTTGAGTGATGTTACGATGCAGGTGGGAACGGCTTAATCCTGAGAGTAAAATTAGGTATCTGCCTCATACAAGGCCTCATGATAATTGCTTGGCAGTGATCAAGAAAAACCTGCCTTCACCACCCTAGCAAGGATATTGGAATTTTTAGATGGGGTTCAACAGCAATCCCATTTCATCAATTAAAATAAACAATATTGATAATATAATAATATTAGCATCTCCTGTAAGGGATTCTTAAATGTAGAATTTGAATGAAACCAATGTGTTACTACTGGCTCCTCTTTCAGTAAACTCCTCCGCTTCTATATATTATGTTATGCATAAAAAGTAATACGCTACAAAGAATATAACTTAGCTGCATGCATAGGAATACAACGATTACGGATGATATACAAACAAATACGGCTGCCCTTCTGCTTAAATAGCTAAAAAATAGTCGCATCAACGTCAATTCCACACATTGCGGTAAGAACCAAAAAATCAAAAACAAAATTGACGATGTATACAAGGCATGATGAATTTCAACCCGCTACCTCTTAACGAAATAACTACAAATTGATGTCAAAATGCACGGCTAAACCATGGCTCACCATCACACTTTAATATCCCATCAAGGCTTTCTACGGATTGATGTTGCACTCTCGCAAATACACTGTCTCATAATCTACATACTTGGCCCAATAGATTTTATACTTGGGTATACCTATCTCCAGCCATGGTTTCAAGTTGCCATTATAATGTATAACAGCAGCCCGGTCGATCTCCCTCTGGTTTACATTAGGATTGTAGCCAAGCCCCAGCACATGCCAAGATTTGTCAAGGGAATATGTGCGTTTCCAAAATGTTATGAGACCAGGAGGCAGGGTTCCCAACTTCCACAATTGCCTGTCACGATTCTGCATATAAAATTGACTTTGAAATTAGAAACAAGGTAATACACCGGTATGACACCATGTACAAAGTATAGGATATGTCCACAATGAAGAAATACTGAATTGCACCTTCCAAGCTACTCTTTTTAGCATTTACAATGGCACTCAAAATAGAGGGTAAAGGTCAACAACCAAACTCTAAATCTTTATGGGAAAGTATCACTGAAATAAAATGTAGCTTTTTTTCTCCATTCTAGAAGTGGGGTATGATCCAATCACATCTCTCTACGTGTACAAGTGTGATCAGGAGGCTTAAGCACCTAAGGGGTGTAGCAAGCCATGCTAAACAGCCATTTGAGGAGGGATAGCTATTATATGTTACAGATTAGTAAAGAGTTGTTCAGCAGCAGTTCCTGTTGCCCCACTTGAAGGAAAAGAGGAAACCTGGGTTTAAAAATCTAGTAAGCATTTCTTTCTTTAAGTACCTACTTCCAATAAATAGCTGTTATCCCAACAAGCACCTCCTTTAAAATTAGGAACCTCTAGGTTTCAAAGATTTTCAATACCCATGTTTTCTGAAGCGACACTTGGTTTTACCCCTTTCATTTGTACTTTAAGTGCGATTGGCATACTTGTACCGGGTAAGACAGATCAAACAAACTTCCACTTAGTAAATCAGGTGATCGCTAATTAAGACTAGCAATGTGAACTAAATCTAACATGGTTTGCAAGGAACTTCCGTCACTTACCAGCCTCTGCCATCTGTGGTATACCTCCGTGATGTTTTGCCGCCTCCATTCTGCCAGATCAAAAATATTCATTCCATATGCCCATCCACAAGCATGTGGGTCAAAGTTCTTTGAGATCAGGGGATTTGAGAAGTTGAGATACCGATCAAACCGATGGAAGCTTTCCCCACAAGTTTCAACAGCACCATTGACATTGCCCTTCAAATCAAGGGACCAAAGGCCAGTAAGGTCCTTCTGCACTACTATATCATCATCTAGGAACAACACTTTATTTAGTTTTGGGAAGATCTCTGGTAGATAAAACCGTAGATGGTTCAGTATGGACAAATACTTTGGGTTCCGGAACTTCAGATTTGAATCAGAACTAGCCCGATGTGCCCTGAAGTAATAATCAATCATGGAAGGAGAACCTAACTGCTTAAGAACTGGACTGTAGCTTGAGTTTAACCATGTAAATTCTTCAATGTTCTGGACCTGTATAGTGGCTTTCCTTGGTGGATTACTTAGGAACCACATTCTCATTGCCGCATAATTAAGCCTATCAGTAACAATGTGGAAAACATGATCCGAAGGGTGCTGCAAAGATAAATTTCACGAGTTCAACAACTCAACAAAAGCAAGGAGCTCAATTTTAATTATGTACCTATCAAGTTGTTTTATGCAAAAACACACACATACACACACATGCATGCACATGCATATACCCCAACCTTTACTTCTCTCAAGAGTGTAAAAGATTAAAATGAAATGGAAATGGTAAACTTAAGATTAAAGGTGATGAACAGTTTCTTTTTCCACCGGCAACCAAAGGAAGTACGAGTTAAGTCTCTATAGAAGAGTATTACCTTAGCATGTGAGATAGTTGAGTTTACGACAACTGCCGCTGCTAATATGTTATCTGAGAAAAGAGCATAATGATACAGGCGGGGGTCTTCTAATTTCTGCTGATTTGGAAAGTTTTGTTGAGAAGAATTCAAGGTATAATACTCAGTAGTAAGACGCAAAGGCAGGCAATGAAGACCCTTGGGAAGCGTTTTTGCAGTTAATTGTGTCAAAAACATGGTCTGCTTTTTGTGCACTCGTAGTTGCTCTTCAGATGAGTGAAGCATAGCCCGTAGCTTCTTTACCACAGCAGCGCAGTCATCTTGAATCTGCTTCCCTTTTTCTAACGATTGATCCATTGCTTTCAACTTATCAACAGCACTGAACAAAAAACACACACAAATTAGAGTGATGTAGAAACTGTGGTGGCTGACCCTGAAGAAATAAGGAACAGATGTGGGAATTTAACAAACTGAAAGCAAAGAAAGATTAAAATAGAGATCAGCAGCCCTATGTTCAGAAATAAGATACTTTTTTGGCAGATCTGAATCCTTGGTTGCATCACCAAGAGCACGTGTAACTTCCTTAACCCGCAGTCGAAGCTCCCTTGTAACATGTGGGTTGTTTTTGATAGCAGGAAGGGACAGGTATACTTTTGCACGGATGAGCTGATCTTTGAGGTGACGGACCTGAGCATCTGCTGGTTCAGTCAATCTGTCATGTTTGTTATCTGAATGCTCCTGAACAATTTTGCCAGAGGGCTGAGTTGGTTGCTGCTCAAGCTCAATAGCCTATTGGTAAAGCAAACAAGGTAAAATAACTGTTAACTAAGCTCACAATTAGGTTTAACGTTTACTCTTATTGTGAATCCTGGAAATGTGGCAGCATCAAGAAACTATTTTTAGCCGTAGAGAAACAATTATGGGTAGACAAAAATAGCAAAAAGTGCCAACAAGCTCAAAAGGGTCACAGAATAAAATCATTTCAAGGTTAAAGTTTACATTGAACCTTATTAAAGAGAATTTTTCGTTTAGATATGCAATTCAAAATTGAAGGAAACAGCTCAACACAAAGAC
This sequence comes from Gossypium australe, assembly GCA_005393395.2. Taxonomy (NCBI): domain Eukaryota; kingdom Viridiplantae; phylum Streptophyta; class Magnoliopsida; order Malvales; family Malvaceae; genus Gossypium; species Gossypium australe. The sequence continues at coordinate 13,267,189 of CM016619.1, forward strand.
ATGGAAAAAGAAATGATAAGGTAAAAATAAGAGGATTAGGGGAATAGTCACATTTCCGTTTTGGTGACAACTGAAGCACCACATAAAGCAAATGTTTAGTATATACAGAAAGGGGACGATTCAAGTTTCCAAAGTAGTACAATAGTCTCAAATAAGAGGCAAGTAATGAAATCAACGAAAAAATCGGGAATTACTAGTAAAACGCTGCTATGGCAATATAAGAAGATAAAATAGGCCTATTTATAGCAAGTGAAAGGTAATAGGCATACAAAGAATGGGGAAGATTTAGAAAATGAAATGAAATACTAAAACAAGATAGGGGAAGCAATTACCGAGATGTCAGAGGCATTAGGATGGGAATCCAGGGTAATGGTGAGACCGGGGGGTGCTCGATCGATGACCTGCCTAATGGGGTTAGATAATTGCTGGTGTTGACGTTCTTCATCGGTAGCAGAAAGCACTCGTGTTGATTTATGCTCCCTCGTCACTGTCATTGGTAAATCAAACACCCATCAATTCACATTTGCATTGCCTAATTCTTCAATAAACACAACATTAAATAAATACGTTGGGAAAGGAACCTGTAGAGTGGTCAGAATATACGACTCCAATGGGTTCTTTCAAGGCGGTGGAAGTTTCCTACGGAAAAGAATTGGACATTGAAGGCGTTAGATCTGAAATCAATCAATAGAAATGCATACTCTGAACAAGAAATGGAACTCATTCTACTATGTTACTACCTGGTGAAGAACATTGAGATGTCTGGTATCGCCAGACACCGTCTGCACAAGAAATAATAAAAATTAATTTTTTTTTGTTTATCATTATAATTGTTTAAACCCAGGGAAGAAAGAAGAAAGAAACTTACAAAAGCTGAAACATCATCAAGAAAATCGCGTCTTGCTGCAGAAATTACCGTGAGGAAGAAGAGATCAGCATGAAAGAATGGAAACAGGAAAATAAGAAGAAAAAAAAAGGAGAAATAGACGTACAAGAAGAGGGATTGACGAAGGAGCCGACCCTATCAGTGTAAAGAAAGATGGGAGCAATGACGGAAATCGAGAGTAAACCCAATACTATATGCCTCACCTTCATTATTCTTTTTGCTTCTATTTTTAGAACAATTTGCTCATATTTCTTTACCACCACAACCAAGAATAGGAAAAAAAACACACAAACACTCTCTTCTGTAAAACTTGTTTGCAGGGGAGAACAACAGAGAGATGAGAAAGAGAATGGATGCTATTTCTATTTTTCAGTTGTAGCCTTCTAGATCTAGATGATATGATGATCTTTTTTTTTTTTCTCTTTTTCTTTTTAAATTTATTTCCTTTAATTATTTTAATTCGTGAATGGCCAATCATTACTATGTCGCGTTGCCTGTTGCTTTTTTTTTATCATGATCGCAAACCAAATTAAATTTCCATAATGTTATAATAAATTATTAGCCATATGGCATTTATTTATAAAAAAGAGATACAAATTGGGTTTAATTCGATTGGATTTATTTATTATTTTTAGTTGTAGTAAATAATATTATAGAAGATATAATAGAAAACAAGCAACATTTAAGATATTATAATAAGATATTAGTAATTAAAACACAACCAAAAATTGGTTAAACCACCGGTCAACGTATTAAGTAGAGAAACATATCATCTTATTATTAGATTCATACATTAATATTGGAAATTATAATGGAAGAAGTGTCGGCAGGGTGTGATATTTATTCGTCTTCCATCCCTTCGCCTTCCAACGTTGCTCTTGCGCTACACTTTATGGGCCGAATCTAATGAGTTAGGCTCAATATTTTCAGAGCTACATCATAGTGAAACCGGTACGTCAGTCCCATCACTTGAAGTCATCCAACTAATTTGGTCCAAATTAAAGAAAATTTATCTATTTAATTAATTTTCAATTTGTTTATATTAAATCACGAATCAATCGAAACTATAATAACAGAGCAAAGCCCGAACAACCAACCATAACTAACACAAATTAAACTAAAATCACACCTGAAGCGATAAACACTCTTAATTATCATGCCGTCACATAGGCCCTTATCTACATTTATTTTCCTTTACAATTGTAAAATATATATATATATATATATATATTAGAAAGTTGAATTCAAACGGAGCCGGATAAGTTAAAGGGTATATTTACAAAACTCAATTAATACTTGGATTTGATAATTAATTGTACTTAGACATGTGACATTTTAATAATTATAATTAATGAATCTCATTAGATTAAGTATAATTAAAAAAACAAGTTTGAATCACCATCACAAAATTAAATATAATCGAAGGTTCAAATTACTAGTTTTAATTCTTATAAGAGTTAGAATTTGGGAAAAGAATGCTGCAGATAACTAGTCTTTATCCTTATGACTTCTTTTATATTTTTAATGTTCATTTTATGGCCTATAAAAATTACATGAGAAATTAGAATATAACCATACCAAACATCTCTTAAAAATTAGAACCACAATGTCTAAGAAATTAGAACCATTACGCTATGGTGTCCAAATACAAATAATCCTGACCGACCACGTCTATCTTACAATTGAGGAGGGACCATCTATCTAGCAGTAACAGTATCTACCTCTAAATTTTCCTTCTTTCTTTTTTTTGTCCTTGATACATTAATGATGGCACTTTTATTACTATTTTTTTTTTCCATAAACATATATCACTATCTCAAAACATCTCTACTAACAGACATACCCCATAAGCATATTACCATTTTCCATCTCGCAAGCTGCAACACAAACAAACTCCACCAATTTCTCCGCTACATCACAACCATATTCCTATACCGACACATCTTCAACATTCACCTGCTCGTAAGGATGTTATTATCAACTTTCTATGTTCTTTTATGCCACTTATTTTTACATATCAATACAACACAAAACTAAATCATCTCTCCATCTTCTTCTTAACCATACTATTTCAATTAAGCACATCAAAGAGCAAGCTTCTTAAGCCTCCCTATGATTACCACCCAAGCCTAAGAGATTGCTGAGAGATTCCATTCTTAATAGTAGCATACCAGTCATGCAACAATAATCACCACCAAACAATGCTGCTCCAAATACAATACCAATATTCAACCACGAATTCACATAACAAGATATAACATTCCAAAAATTATAAAATCCTGCAGTCCCATCAAACAATGCTGCTACATATACAATATCTATATTCAACTACAAATTCATATCATAAGATAATAATATTCCAACAGTTAATAAATCCTGCTGCACAAGGTCTAGTTAATCTCTGGTTATTAAAATGGAAAGGGTACAACCACCAATTAAGAGAGGAAGAAATTTCTTTCAAACCAGTTCCAACAAGGCTTCCCCACAAAGAAAAAAGCACATCTCCTGCCTCTTAACAGTCAAGTAACCTGCACACACTTGGTTTATCGAATCCAAACAATAATCACAACCTAGAAGGCTAGAACCTACAGCAGTAACATCCTAGTAAAAGCCATCTTACCAGAGCATCCCCACATGCCATTAGGTTGATGTTTTAAGTTTAGCTAGCTCATCCAATACGTCTTTAAGTGGTCCAGTGAGTTTGCTTCTCTTAGCCTAAATCACACAATAAGAATGTCAAACTAGTATCTTTGCTTCATTTTACAATAAAGCTCCTACTCTCCTATTCTTCATATATCAGATTTAAGAAAATAACCACATGGGTCATACCTCCAAGGATCGGACAAGAGCAAAAACTTCATCAACAGTTTCTGGACAAGTATTGGCAATCACACAAATCTGCAACAACATTTTGGAACTGAGACAGTAGCTTGACTGTTTCAAATTAAGCACTCAGGTTAAGACATGATACCTCACTGTTAGAGACACCATATTTTGTAAGAGATCTGAGATTTGAGTTAATGGTTCAACAGGAGATGAAGCACAAAAAGATTGGATGTCGCATAAAGCAAAGAATGACAAGAAAATTATCTATTATATAAGTGCCATGGAAAACAGAAAATCAAGGATACTGAAGAACTTTTCTAACAGAATGGGGATTGGTATAATAGCTACCAGTCTTGGCATACTGCAGTCCTGAACCAAATGATCTAAAAAGGATGATGGGTTAGAGCAATTTGATGAACCCTTCCACACAAGATCAAAGGTTCTAAGCAAGTTCTTACTCAGGGAGCTTAATAGTTGGATCGCTGGAGAGTATAACCATTTGATCCTGAATGCCTTCTAAGATACTGGCAGCCTCACAGTCCATAAGGCATTTTACATTTTCTGGAAGTTCTGCAAATAATGGCAAGGACCTTTCCAGCTTAAGCAAAGCTTCAGACACAGATCTTAAAACCAATACTAATTTAAGAAAAGATGAATCTCAAAACCAAGACTATTTGAAAAAAGAGAGAAGAATCTAAAAACCCAAGACACCCTATCCATAAAGTACATGATAAAAGAAAATAAAAGAAGTAACGAGGCCAACAGAAGAGAAACGACAAAAAAGTTAAACAACCAATCAGAAAATAAATAAATAAATAAACGTAAAATCCAGGTGCCAAATGAAAACCAGTATGTAACATACATTAATGCCATATTACAACAAGGAAAGTAATTGATCTAATAAGAATATCAAAAATTGGGAAAAGGAGAACCCTATGTGATGCCCTGATGGTTAAGGGTGTTCACTGCGCCAGGTGTGGCCTGGGTTCAAGTGGCGCTAGTCGCGTTAGTTGTTCGGGCTTTGCCCTGTTATTGTAATTCACCAAAAAAAAAAATTGGGAAACGGAAGTGCACAATAAGATACCTAGAAAGGAAATTTATGTTCCTTTGGCAGTTTAACAGCATAAATGTTTACGATAAAAGTGATACTCCCTTGAAAACAAATTATTTCTACTTCTTTGAAAGAAAAATATTACTATTTATAAATTGATGCCAGGGTGTGCACACTCATTACAATAAGCATCTAATTAAAATTCTTAGCAAAGATGCCATCTTTTATTGTTTTCACATCCTACAAGTGAAATACTGTTAATCATTCAAATAAAGAAAAAAAGTATAAATACAACCTAAATGCAGGCTTGACAAAGAACTAACTTGGTAAACAAAGAGTAACAAATCATTGAAACAAACATGTATGGTAGTTAAGGCAAGTAAAAACCCTGTTCAACTCTGAGCTCCAATGACTGTGATTCTTTGGCCACATGAGTCTTTCCACCATTCGCTGCCTTTTCTCCTTTTCCACCTTGTACATTATATTTTACGCAGTATCAATGAAAACAGGCAATACCTTAGGGAAAAAAAAAAATAAAGATAATCCCTTTACTGAAAGCACCAAGAAGTGAGGAGGCGATAGTACCTTTACCAAAAGGGGTTGCAAACTTGCCATCAGATTTTGGCGATGAGAAATTAACATCAGGTGAACCTAAAAGAAGGAAAAATACAGACAGAGTAGGATCAGTAAGGATGATATTCACAGAAATATAAAAATCAAAAGGCAAAGAACAAAAGGAAAAGGAAGAAAAATAATTGACCTTCAGTTCCAAACTGAACTTTCCTTCCCCTCTTTGATTTTGCTGAATTATCATCTTTTCCTTTCAATGTTAATGAAGCCACGGAAAAGGGTGTTAAAGGATAACAAGATATTTACAGAGCAAAGAGTGCATGCATGTTTAATGCGTTAAGTGATATCAAATTTGTTCTAATGTATGTTGAATGAACTGAATGATGATATGGATAAATAAATAACAAACAGGAAGAAGGGGTATTTAGTAAATTTTGTCTTTGTTATGGCCATGGCTAATTATTATTAAGTAGTTATACAAGAAGAGGGTTCTACACCATGAGAGCAATTAACAACTAAATAAAAAAAATGAAGATAGAAGAGGCAAGGGCATTGAACACAGTATAGGGAGAAGCGAAAAAAAATAACGAATCATTAATCAAAGGGAAGAGAGTCAAACCAGCGGTGGATTTGAGAGAAGATTTGGGTGTTGTTTTGGTGGGCAAGGAAAACATTCTGCCACCCTTCTCCGACATTTTCACCACCAACGTTTAAAATCTATGAATTGTTCATTCAAAACACACCAATTTTTAGGGCGTAAATCATCAATAAAATTCAATAAATAATAAAAAGCATGCACTTGCAAAGCCAATGCAAATATAGTAAAAGAAATACCAAACGGAGCAGAGTGGGTAGAGCTGGAGAGGGAGAAACGAGAGAAAAAGAATTGTGGACTTGAGAATCTTTAAGATTATAATGCTGCCAGCCTGCCTTCTTAAAAACCTTTAGAACTGTTTTGACTGGCGGGGGTTATGAATGAATTGTGTTAGTGATGTCTTGTGTGCATTCTTTTTTCTGTTTTGAGGCTTCACTAGAGGATGGGTTGGGTTAGGCAAAGTATTTATATCAACTTTTCAAGTTTTGTCCACTCTGGTCTAAAAAAGAGTTTAATCCGAGCCCAATCTGGTTTTACCATATTTGATTTTTTAAAATTAAATTTTTTATTTAAAAATATTTTTAAATAAATATGATACAGTAAATACACTAAAAATATTAAAATAAAATTTTTTTAACACATTAAAAATATTAAAATTTATTTATATTAAAAAATATTGTCATAGATATAATAAATGTTTCATTATATTCAAAAACACAAATAAATATAATAAATATTTTATTGTATTAAATATAATTTTTAAAATTCTATATTTTGGGTTGGGTTATTTAGTTGGGTAATTTTTTATTTTTGCTTTTGGGTAATGGGTTTAATTTTTATTGTGGTAGTGATTCAATATAAATATATACAATTATTTTTATAACATAATATATTCGGACGGAGCCTTAGGCAAGATTTTTTGGCCTGATCTCGGCCCAAATAGAATACAGGCATTAAATTTTATTCAAGCTTATTTTCTAATCCTCGTATTTTTGTCCACCCTCCCATTTTTTGGGCAAGTTTTCGGGCTTGGACGGTAGCCAAACTCATGAGCAGGTCTAGACTCGACAAAGAAATTTAGAAATTTAAAAGGCATAATGATTTATTTGGCTCTCCATTTAATTTTTCGTCTCTTTTAACCCCTGAACTTGAATTGTTTGTTAAATCACCCAAAATGGATGGAAAAATTAACATTTGTGAACTTCGCTAACACAACATCCACGTGGCAATCCAGGTGTATGTTAACGTTAGCAATTAATTAATTTTTAAAATATTTAAAATATATATTTAAAATATTTTTGTAATTTTTATAATAATTTTTAAAATAAATTTATATTTTTAAAAAATATTTTTTTTTTTTTTAAATTTTAAAAAATTAATTAATTGCTTATGTGGCATCCATGTGTATGCCACATCAGCAAAGTTAACAATGGTTAATTTTTCCATCCATTTTGGGGTGATTTGATAAACAATACAAGTTTAAGAGATAAAAGAGACAAAATTAAATGGAGGGCTAAAATGACTTTTTCGTAAAGTTGGAGGGCTAAATAAGTTATTACACCAATTTAAAACATAATAAAGATAAAGATAAATTATACCTGATTTTACTTAACTATTAGTGAGTATACAATTTTAGACTTTGGTCACTCAATTTTTGCATCATTTCTCCCTAGTCCATTAATCCAAAAAATATCAACAACTCAAGCTGATCTAATTTTTAAAACATTATTTTTTTCCGTATGTCTCACCTCTATCCCAACCAACTCAACAACCCTTCATCTTTAATCTACTCACCATTTCCCTCTCAGTCAAAATCATAATCCAAGAAAATTCCCAATCAAACTATTCACTTAGCCTTACCTAGAATCAACAATCAAATATCTCCACAACCACAATCAAATCAAACAAAAATATAAACAAAAACAAATAAAAATAGGATGAAAGTTTCCTGCTTCAAAAAGCCCTAGGCAAGACTAATAGAAGCAAAGAGACAAAATAAATCAAAGAAAAGAGAATAATATATCAAAAAATGAAACTAGAACGTACTGAATTTAGTTAAGAGTTAATCAAAGGTGACGAATGTTCAATCCAAAAGGTTAATATGAAAGTCTCACTAAGAAGAGAAACATATAGAATTCAAGTAACCATCCAATGACAGTGGACGGAGATCAAGAGCGTCTACGTTAAGGCTTTAAGTTTAAATCGACAAAGTTTCATGCTATTTCAAGGAAAATAAACCATAAAGTTGAAAGATGAGTGGAAAAGCTCTAGTTTGGTCTGTTACTTTGTTAGAGGAGCGTAATAATCCAATTTTCGTCGATATCGAAAAAATTTATTTAGGGACTAAACTTATTAAAGCAAGCAGTCTAAAAATTTTAACCGAGCATTTACAAACCGAGTACAGAATTAGAAAATAGAAATATTAATAATTAAATTAGAAATAAGATTATTTAGTAATTAATTGAATAAAATAGTAAAATTAATGTAGGAATTAAATTACATAGTCACCAAAACAAATGGAAATTGATGTAGAATTTTGTAAAGCCTTAAGGAGCAATTTAACCAATTAATTGAGGAGTTTATGAGGTGAATAAAAAACTAGAAAATAAAAATATTAAGTAATTAATTAGGTAGGTTATTAATTATAGTAAAAAGATTAAATTGGAAGGTAACTAAACTAGAGATTAGATAGGAATTAATCAAATTCCTTGATAGTAATTAAATTGTCACATTATTGAAGTTAGTGGATACAAAGGATTTTATTCATGAAGACCCATTATAGAAGATAATGGTGGTTGTAATAATAATAATACTACCACAATAAATGAAAAAAAAAGAGTCAAGAGTGCTCTCTCTCAAAGTTTCCCAGAGAGACAGTAGCTACTGTGGTTGGGTGGAGGTGAGTGGTGACTTTTTAGAATGGAGAGGGATGAGATTTCCCTCCTTAAAGTAGAATTGGTTCAATTGTCAGTGAAAAGCTCTTTAGTTGTTTTGGAGGAGAATCCGTCGTTACTATGTTCTATTTGGACGAGAAAATCTTATAATCTGGATAGTTTTCGCGCTCAAATGAAGAGTATCTGGAAATTGAAAAAGAAGTTTGAAATTCAAGCAGTAGGAAAAAAACTTATTTTTGATTTCCTTTGAGGGTGAGGAAGAGCTCGAGATGATTATAGAAGGGCGCCCATAGTTTTTTCGTCAACAATTATTTATTTTTGATTGTCTTGTTTGTCCTGTTGAAAGGAGTAAAACCAAACGGGTTGTTTCTCCCTTTTGGCTAAAGGTTGGTCCGTGTCCACCAGAATGTGATAAGAAAGACCTTATGCATGCCATTGGAACTACATTTGGGGGGCTGATCAAATCTGAAATTAAAGGGGAATTCTATCGATTGAGGGTTCACTTGGATGCTCAAAAACCGCTTCGGAGATGGATTTTTATTTTGATGGAAAATTCTGAAAAAATATGGCTTCCTTTTAAGTATGAAAATTTGCCAATTTTTTGCTTTGGTTGTGGTTGTATAGGACATGGAGTCAAGGAATGTACTAGTATCTCGATTGCAAAACGTAAGAAAGCAGACAATGAATACTCTTAGTCACTGGCGTTAAAGGTTGAATCCAATCTGATTGGTAAAGAAATTTTTCAATTTGGGCTTTTTGCAAAAAGAATAATGAAGCAGTGTTTCTATACGGGAGTTGCGACAATTGATAGGGAAGAAGTTATGCCCAACAATTTACCAGAATTTGAGCATCAGGAAGGAAAGCAGATCGATTCGGAGAAGGGAGTTGAAGTTTTGGTAACGGCTGATGAACAATAAAAATTTGGGAATCAGGAGGATTCTCTTTCCATGTAAATTAAAGACCCTTGTCAGTCAATTAGTGATTTTTTCCTTGATCGAATCTATCCTGATAATGATATTGCCACAAATAAAACTTTTGACAGTATGGCACATATTTTTAAATTAAAGTCTACGATTCAAGAGGAACTAAGTCCATATGTTGATGTGAATAATTTGAATAGGGAAGGTCATTCAAATGGGCTGGGTCGGTCACCAGCTGTCAACTCTCATGATTGCAAAAAATAAAAACAATAACTGGCGCAAACTTGAGAAAACTAAGATGTTTGATTTGTGTATGATTAATAAGGTTCTTGGGAAGCGAAACAACTGTCTAGAGCATATGGAGGATATTGATAAGTCCAATATTGATGAGAATGATAATAAAAAACCCAAATTTGACGTAAGGGACTCAAATGTTTCTAAACTATTAGATTCGATAAATCTTTTTTTTGAACAAGGAAATGATCCAAACAAATATCGACGGCTGCCAATAGGCAAGCCAGCCGGAAGCAATGAATCTATTAAGTTAGAATGTTCGCGACTTGGAGAATCCACGAGTTCTTCGAAGACTTCAACATGTGTTGAAGAAATACTGTCCCCATATTGTCTTCTTTATGGAGACTAAATTGAATTGTCAAAGAATGGAAAGATGTTATCGTCGGTGTGGTTTTCAACATGGTATTGTGTTTCCAACTGAAGGAACTCGAGGTGATTTATGTTTAGCATGGAAAAGAAGGAATCTCAATTGTGTTGAGGAGTTACTCAAAAAACCATGTAATTGTCAAAGAGGAAGCTTATAGTCCGGAATGGAGGCTGACGGGTTTTTATGGTGCCCCTGACATTCGAGAGAAGGAAGCGACTTAGAATTTATTAAAACGTTTGGGGAGTGATCAAAGTTTCCTGTGGATGGCTTGTGGGGATTTCAAAGAAATTATGTACATGCATGAAAAAAAGGGAGGGATTCTGTGACATGAAAGAAGAATGGAAGATTTCCGTAGTACTCTTGCAGATTGCTCTCTTATCGATTTGGGCTTTTTAGGAGCATGGTTTACTTGGGAAAGAGGGAAGTTTCCTGATAAAAATATTAGAGAAAGACTTGATAGGTGTATGGCAAGTACAAAATGGCTGAACTTAATTTCGGATTCTTTGGTAAGACATCTACCTCATTCATTTTCTGACCACTGTTCTTTATTTATCAATATAAGTAGTGATGATTGTAGTCGATCGAAGAACTGGTTCCATTTTGAATCATGATAGATAATGGAAGATTTGTGTGAAGGCGAGGTTAGAAAGCTTTGGGAGGCAAGTTTTAGAAATGTATGGGACCGGTCGGTCATACTGCAAGAGGGTATGAAAAGATAGGAATGTAAGATTCGACTGAAGAATTGAGGACTTATTGATATTCTCACAAAGGATTTAGAGGATTTAAATGCTCAGGAGAGGGATGAGGATAATTTGATAAAGTTGATGGAAGTGAAACTACACCTCAACATGGAGATTGAAAACAATGAAGCTTTTTTAGAACAACGAGCACGTGCCAATTAGTTAAAACATGGTGACAGAAATACTACTTTCTTCCACAAATTTGCTACTCAAAGAAGGATGAGGAATAAGATTCATTGCCTGAATGATGAGTATGGACAAGGAAAGAGATATTCGGATTCAATGAAGAGGATTGCCCATAACTTTTTTGAAAATTTATTTATTTCTGGAAGGGTTGGAAATCTTTATCATATCTTGAGTGGTGTGGAAATAGCATTTCAAAAGATTTAAATAGAAGTTTGGTTGCGGACTACAAGGAAGATGAGCTCTATTCGACCTTGAAGGGTAAGGGTCCTATGAAGGCGTTGGGAACAGATAGTTTTCCAACCTTATTTTTTTAGAAATTCTGGCACATTGTGGGACCAAATGTCAGTGCCTATTGCTTGGAAATTCTTAATCAATGTATGTTGCTGGAATCCATTAATGTCACCAATATTGTTCTAATTCCAAAAACATCCAATCCAACAAATCTTAAGAGCTTTCGCCCTATAAGCCTTTATACTGTCTTGTATAAAATTATTTCTAATACCATTGCTTATATGCTTCAAAAAGTTTTAGAATTATGCATTGATGAGGCACAGAGTGCGTTTGTACTGGGTAGGTTGATTACTGACAATGCGATGTTTGCGTATGAAATTTTGCATACTTTTGAGAATAAGATGATAGGGAAAAAGGCTATTTGGCACTGAAATTGGATATGACTATATATTATTAAAAATGGGTTTTGACTTGAGGCTGGTTGATCTTGTTATGAGGTGTATCTCTACCACTTCTTATAAAGTTTGCATGAATGGTGATGAAGGGAAGATTTTTTACCCTTCTAGGGAGTATGAAAACTATACAGGTTAATGCATCAATTTTGAAAAATCTACCAGTTTTTTTAGCACGAATGTTAATGTTCGGGATAGGCAGGCAGTGTAAAGCATTTTGAGAGTTAATGGCTCAGAAAATCTAGAATTTTATTTAGGGCTTCCATATATGGTGGGACATGCAAAAAGGACGGCTTTTCAAAACTCAAAGATCAAATTAAACAAAAAATCGATAGCTAGAGTACAAGATTCCTTTCGCAAGGGGGAAAAGAAGTCTTTATTAAATCAGTTTTGCAATCTATTCCAGTGTATTCTATGTCTTGCTTTCTTTTACCAAAATTGCTTTGCACTGGAATGGAAAATATTATGGGCAATTTTTTATGACAGAAAGGTCCAGGTAAACAAGGCATGCATTGGTGTAATTGGGATACTTTATGTGATCTAAATGAAAGTAGTGGTCTTGGTTTTCGTAGTTTATTAAGATTTAATTTAGCATTATTAGCTAAGCAAGGGTGGAGATTAATTTTTTACCCGAGTTCGTTATTAGCTAGAACGCTAAAAGCGAAATACTAGCTATTAACAGACTTCATTCATGCAGGCTTACGAAAGGGCTTCTTCAAGAGGGTCTTTGTTGGAGAGTGGGTAATGGGACTTCTATTTCTATTTTAGATGATTCTTGGGTCCTAGGAAATCCTACCTACAGAATTCAAGATGGTGTGAGAAATCCAATTATACAAACAATGGGGAACCTAATTAATCCTAATATTAGGAGTTGGAAGAGAGATATAATTACCAGTTCTTTTTTTGAAAGGGATGCAGAAGAGATCTTAAAAATTCCTTTATTGCGGTGCCCGTGAGAGAATTATTTGGCATGGAGAGGTGAAGCTTCTAATGTGGATGCTATTTCTAATAAAGATAGCAGCCTTTACAAGAAATTGTGGATGCTCAAAATGACACAAAAAATTAAAATTACAATATGGCGCCTCATCCATAATTTTATTCCTACATTCTGTAATTTACATTTTAGGAGACTGATAAACATTTCCAGATGCCCGCAATGTGATGAAGATGCAAAAACTATCATTCATGTAGTGCGTCAATGCAAAAGAAAAAAAAAGTGGTGTGGGATAATTTAGAATTCAATTGGCCACAATATTTAAATGATTACAGTCACATAGAATGGATTTCTTACATTTTTGCTCAGTATTGGCAAAATCAATGTTCTTTTGTTTGTGTATGTCCTTTGGGCAATATGGATAAACAGGAACAAATGGGTGTGTGAAAGGTGCCTACAAGATGGGTTGGCTGCTATCAGATTTGTCAAGAATTATATTAAGGAATTGGATGATTTGGAAATAATCTCACCTTTGGGTGGTGGACGTGAAAATCTCCCGAAGGTCCCAAAAGTTGGCTACTTAAAAGTTAATTTTGATGTTACTTTTCGGCAAACAGAAGCAATTTCTTGTTCGGGTATTGTAATTAGAGATGAAAAAGGGGAGGTTATTGTTTCAAAAATTACCTGTCATTCGAGGATTCCATCGCCTTTTGCAGCGGAAACAATGGCTTGCATGGTGGCTATGAGATTATGCCTTGACCTGGGTTTAAGGAGACTGGTTGTTGAAGGGGATTCATTCACAGTGATTATAAAAGTGAGGCTTAGCGAAGTCGATAGATTTGAAATTTCAGCATATATTGAAGACATTAAAAAGATGAATAGTGAATTCCTGAGTTGTACCTTCATCCATGTTTAAAGATCGGCGAATACAGTAATGCATCAGTTAACAAGTGAAGGACTAAAACTGAATATGGGGTTTTTTTGGGTCGAATGGTGTTCCAGATTTCGCATAAGAGTTGGTTGAACAAGATCGTCACTGGGTTGAGGCACCGGATTGAAAATTTGTGGTTGGTGTAAGAAGGGGAGATGGTGATTGAGTCATCTGATGGAGTTTGATTAGAAACTGAAAGGTTCCCTTGATTTGTTGTTTCAGATACAATCATTTAATCGTTGTTTTTAGAAGTTATTATTTTTCGATATTATGGAGCATTCTAGAGTTTTTAAAGCTAGATTTAATTATGTTCTTTGAGCTATTGGATTCGATGTATTGGGTAGCCCAAAGGCTTTGTCTTGGGTCTCTTTTGTTTTTCAATCCAATTTATAATTTCAAAAAAAAAAAGATAATAGCCATTCTCATGAAAGATTAATCAAATTAAGAAGTCCTTGAGTTATAATTAGGCCAAACCATGTTAGCAATTAAACCAAAATTAAGTTAAGTTAGTGGATGACCATAATAATGTCCATTGATTTCCATTAACTTATTTGAGATAAAAAGATGACCATTAGATATTATTATTGTTATTATTAAAGGAAAACAATTAAGTGGTGTAATATATATGGGATAGTGGAAAGCTTCTTCTCTATTTTTTTTATTCATTCCATTCGATGATGAGAGAAAGGGAAAAAAATGGGAGCTTTCTTCATAGTTTCTCTCCATACATGTAGCTCAATTAGAAAGGTACGTGAACTTCTTCCATCATTTTTTTGTTAAACCTTTAGCTTGAAATAGTAGAAAAATATAGCCCAAGTACTAGAATTATTAATTGTTGAGTCTTTGATAGATAGCCATGGTAGAAAACTAAGAAAAATTGGTGTATGATGTTAGGATTAAATTGAAAAGACCAGCAAATTGTTGGACTCCGTTGGGAAGTTAGGGGAATCCTAGTGACTAAATTGTGAATAGTTGGATTCTAATTCCAGTCCAGTCAGACGGGAATCGACTAGTTTCAGAGTGGGAGACAAAATGATTTAAAATGGATGGTGGAAAGGGCTGATGAAAATCGTGCCCAATGAGTATATATATGGGTAAGAGTGGAGACCGAATTATCATAATTCTATTTGTAAGTCTTCACCTCCATCAGGCATTTTCTTATTCGGTCGTTCTGAGGAAGAAGGGAATGCAGATGAGGGAAGCTCTACATGTCGTATCAAAGGTATGAATCTAGGCCTAGTGATGGAGAAATTGAGGAATTGGTAAGTTTTCTTATCTTCCTTTGTGTTTAGGAATTCGGTCGTTCTGAGGAAGAAGGGAATGTAGATGAGGGAAGCTCTACATGTCGTATCAAAGGCATGAATCTAGGCCTGGTGATGGAGAAATTGAGGAATTGGTAAGTTTTCTTATCTTCCTTTGTGTTTAGGAACTAAGCAGAGAAATAAACTAAAATTCTCAAAGCTTCAATATAATTTAAGATTTTGGGTTTCTAAGAATTCATCACCATTGGTTTAACCACAGTATGGTTATCATGCTTAGCCGCCAGGACAAAGGAGACTCTGGCTTTTGGATTAGCTAAGTTGTCCAGGATAAGGAAAACAAGGTGAGTATCTGCACTCTGTTCTCTAGAGCTATATTTAGTTTTGAGAAATTGCCACTGTTCTTGTTGAACATAATATTAAGTGATTGATGAATGATTAACTGGCGTAGTGCATTGTTTATTATTGTTTGCATGGTACGTATGAATGACACATGCATATTATGATAAGGGTGACCAACTATGGGTTAGGCGAAGTTAGGAATGGGAAAAAAGGAATGGTTCTGTTAGATAATATCATAGGGTTTTGCTGAGTGCAAACCGTGATGTGCAAAGCTCTGGGCCTTACGAAGGGGACACTGCGGTGTTCAAGTATCAAAGTATAGGTTGGTGAATGGATGGAATGTGTTGGAAAGAGTGAATGCTCTCGACGATTCATTCTACGAATGACCTTTTTGCTATCCCCCACCTTGTATTCACAAAGTCTGAGAAGGCGGGCCTTGGCGACCTCGAACTCCTTTTCGATTCCTAAACTATCTGTCATATCTTTGAAACGTATTGTGAACTGCTTTCTTAATCTCTTCTTCTTCAGCAAATTTATGGGTCTCACATATAAATCTACCAAACTCTGTGGCTTATTATCAGTAAAAGAATACTACACATACTCATTCTGAACACTCATGATAAAAACATCAAAGGCTCACTGATCCTCCAAGTTCTTTGTATTAATGGTTCTATGAGCCCGAAATCTTCCCAAGAACATTTGACCCAACTGCAAGAAGCTCTGGATGGAACCCTGTGGGAGAGACAAATATCAATCTTTTGCACTTCCATCAAGGCTCGTTGATAAGGCCTTCCACTTTGCAGCATCAAAGGCTCCAAGCACATTCATATAATCATTGAACTACATGAGATGTGCTCAAGGATCCCTTCTTCCTTCGAACATTTCCTTTGGAACTATAAATTTGACTGGTTAGCTCATAGTTGTCACTTCAGGAGCCAGTGGATTGTTAGAGCAAAACAACCAATCCATATCCTGAGTATCAGGATGCAAAGCCTATACATCTTTACGTAAAATTTGCATCTTGCTCTGCCACGGTTTTGCATGTGCCCTAACATCCTTTTCCTGGGCGAGCATTGCGTCATCTTGTATCAGAAATATCATACTGCAATTTCCTCTTCAACTCTTCATTCTGTCTTAACAATTCTTGTTGAAACGTTTATTGTTGCTCGAACCTATTACTTTGTAAAGTCATCTGCTCCCTCATCAACCTCAATTGCCCTTGAAGGGTGAATAGTTATTGTGGGGATGCCTCATAATCAAAGGGAAACGATAATCCCTGACCAAAAGGAACGTTCAGATCAAAAGAATTTGATGCCCCTGCATGGGTCGAATTACCCAAAATTTTTTGTCAATCAACAAACCAACTAGTAAATGGATCCATTTCACTAGGTTGATTGCTCGTGCTAGAACCTCCAGCTTGTCTTGCCAAAAAAATTGTGGGGAAATTTTCATTGGGGTGAGCCATTTTGGTTGTTTGTAGATTGAAAATTTAGAGGTCGAAAGTCTGTCCACGCTTACCGCACCAAATTGTTGAGTGTTTCTCTATCTTCTTTAGATGGTAAGGTAAGTGTGAGCAAAATCAGACTCAATTCGAAAAACTCGATAAAAATTTCAAATTTTGAATTAAATAGTTTGAGTTAATCAAGTTATTCGGATCAACTCGAATAAAAAATTAATTTTTTTGATTTAACTCGAATATGAATTACACAATTCGAGTTATTCATAAATTCAATAAGAAAAGGCAAAACTACGTCATTTTGATAAATGTTTACCCATTAAGTTAAAAGGCAAAATTATTGTATTGTTTATGTAGTTAAATAATCTTGCACTTCATCTACTAGTTAAATAATTGGTCCATATAAACGCAACATTGAGTATAAATAATAGGATTTGTTAACTCGACTTGACTTGACTCGAAATTTTTTGACTCGATTCAATTTGATTTGAAAAAATTTCAATTTGAGTTCGATTGCTAAAATATGATTCGTCAACTCGACTAACTCGAAATTTTTGATCGAATGCTCACCCCTATGGTAAGGTTGTATATTTATATAATATGGTTATTGTTCATCGATGTGATATCCTAGGTAAGTTCCATACATGCTAACAAGTACCCTACTCTAAACTTAACACGTGTTTATACGATGGGGGTTCGCCTATGTAATGACATGCAAACCCACATCTCACGGTCCCATGTACGATCTCACGTGTGATCTTATGGGAAGGTGTAAGTTCCCCTCCTATGAACACTTAGTGCCATGCGAGCTCGATACGCAAGCTCAATGAGCAAATCGTATAAAACCCAACTCGGACTCATTCAGGTTATAGGTCGGTAATAGTAAGTATAATAACACTTTTCATCTTAACAAAATCAATTTTGTTTTATTTTATTTTATTTTGAATTGTTTTTTGCAACGCGGCGATTGAGTTTTCTCAATACAAGAATTTTCCCAATCAATTGGGTAGGGGTGAGCAAAATTCGATTTGATTAAAAAAAATTGAATTTTTTTTTCAAATTTTGAATTATTCGAATCGAATTAATCAAGTTAATTGAATCAACTTGAATTTTTTTCAAATTTTAAGTTCAAGTCGAGTTATATTTTCAAATTCGAATAACTTGAATAATTCGAATAAACCAAATATCAAACCCTTTTACTTCCCTTCCCCCACCCCCTCAAACCTTTTTACTTTCCCCCAAAGCCCCAAAACATTTTTTCTTTTTACTTTCCCCTAAAAACTTTTACTTCTTTCCAAACCCTCAAAATTCTTTTCCTTTTACTTTCTCCCCAAAAATGTTACTTCCCCTAAACCCCCAATTTTTTTTCCTTTTGTTTTTCCCAAAAACTTTACTTCTCTCCAAACCCCTAAAACTTTT
Source organism: Gossypium australe (assembly GCA_005393395.2). Lineage (NCBI taxonomy): Eukaryota > Viridiplantae > Streptophyta > Magnoliopsida > Malvales > Malvaceae > Gossypium > Gossypium australe. The sequence continues at coordinate 13,285,542 of CM016619.1, forward strand.
TTTTTTTTCAAATTTATCTCTACTATTTATATTATTAAATTAAATTTTATATTTTGTACTATTTATATTATTGAATTGTTTAATCATGTTGAATCTTTATCAATTTTTATTAAAATTAAATTATTGATGATATCATAAAATATTCATGTTAAGATTTTCTGTTGGTATTCTTTAAAATAAATTTTATTAAAAAAATAATTTTTTTTAATTTCAAAATACATGGTGACAAGAATAAAAAGATAATTGAAGCATCTAAGCAAGCAAAGAATCTAACTCGTATATAAAAGATTAATAAATGAATTATGAGGGAATGAAAATTAATAATAAATTTGATTACGGTGGGTGGCAATGGCTACAAGGACCCAAAGTCATTTTTTTAATTTAACTCAAACAATTATATTCGATTTGATTCTATTTGAATTCCATCTCACTCGACTCAATTCGAGAAAATTTTATATCGAGTTGGGACGACGAAATAGGATTCGTCAACTCGATTAATTAAAAAAATTGTCATTCGATTTGATCGAACGCTCAATCCTACAATTGGAGGTGGATGGGTTTAAGTGAAATTCATTCGTTCATCTCAATATATAACTAGAAATTTTATCTTATATTTGTCTATTTGAAAGTAACATACAATAAATAATAAAATGTATGATTTGAAATTAATTAATTAATTATAATAACCTAAAAACTATGTACACTATTAAATTAAAAAAATAAAATATAAGTAAAGCAAAATTTAAACACATAAATAAATAAGATAAAAATACTAAATGCAATATAGTTATTTATTATGATTTTTTCATCAATTATGAATTAATATTGAGTTGACTTGTGATATCAACTCAACAAATAACATTATTAATATATAGAACTGATAGGGATAATAAATTTTGTATATCAAAACAAAAATGTAAAATATATATTAGAATGAAATTTTAGTTGAGTTGTAAATTTAAGGTTTTAGTAGTCCAATTGGCACGAGTTTAAATCCCACTACATGCATATTTTAATTGATACTTGTTAAAAATAAAAAGATTAAAATATCATCGAATAATATAACTTTTTTTAATTATGAAAAGACATTTTTATAATTTTCTGACCGAATTGGTGACATGATTGAGGGTGGCACCAACTCATTCAAGGACTTAATAAATAATATAGATGTTAACTTTTTTAATATTATAATTACTTTTACCCTTTTAATTATAATTTCTTGATTTTATAAGAGTTCTTATCATATATTTTAATTTTACAAATATTTTTTATATTTTTGTAATGATTTCTTTTAACTTTATAAAATTTTATAATATTTTTAACTTAATTTTGTAAAAATTAAAATAATATTAACATTAGGTAAAATTTCATGACAAATTGAGAATCATTCCAGGGTTGAGGTGGGGGTTGGAGTTCATGAATTATTTGATTTCATGAGTGTGTTGGTTTATATTTTCTTAAAGTTGGTTTAATAAATTATTTAAAATTCATTTATTTTACGATATTATATCATTAATAATATTATTTTATATTTAGTTTGCTTATTTATAATATATTATATTAATATTTAATTATTTTATATTAAATAGTTTATTTATGCTTTATTTGTTTATTATTCATGTACATATTTCTAATTGTTTGCAAACATATTCTATTTTATGTTTATAAGCATGTTTCAAACATATTTGAGAACATATGCATTTAATTTAAAAAAAAATGAATACAAAAATATATAATTTTAAATAAATAAATATTAAAAATTTTCATCCAACATAAATAAATAAAATAAAATGAATAGATATTGATTCATTTACATCCTAATGATCTAAGTAGTGATGTTTAGCCTATTTAAGTTAAAATTTTCATCTTTTCAAAAAAAAAAATTGTTTTTGGACCAATTTTTGGTTTGAAAAAAATACTTTTTTTTTTAAAAAATAGTTTATTTAAGAATACTTTCGTCTGAAAAGTACTTTTTTATTCTAAAAATACATCTTAAAAACAATACTAAACACATCATTAGTATCTTTCCGGGTTAACCCATGCTGCCGTGCATTGCCTTACAAACAGTGACTCTTCACATCGACAACGAAGCAATCAGTCCACAGCGTTTACAAGCTTAGGCTATGCTATATGGCATCGGTGCATGTCGACTTGTATGGGTAGGTATAAAATTTTAATTTTTTTATCTTAAATTTTTGTATTTTTTAATAGTTAAAATATAACTATTTTATTACGTTATTAAATTTAATTAACAATTTTATATTTGTGTATAAATATATTTGAGGCATATTTGTATGTAAATATTATATGTATATGAAAACATTTAAAAATATCAATAAACCCGAAATAATACTATAATATAAATGTTCACACCACTTTTACCTTTGGAGATGCCTTTTGTGGACAAGAACGTAAAGCTGAATGAGTAAAAACCCATAATACTTCATAGGTTGGTGCGTGGCGTGGATGATGACATTTACCATGAGAACCAACTTTGGGGAAGGAGAATGTTGGGTTTTAGAGAGAAACCTGGAATATAAGTTAGGAATAAAATTGTTCAACTCATTGGACTAACTAAAGCGTGCAAGTTACTCGGATAATAAAAACATCATCTGTTATATATTTTCATTATCCGACTTCGAATTCAAATAAATGTTATGAAATGTTTATTATTTTGCTTTTAGCATGGCTTGAACTCTAGCCACCAAAGCTAGTATCTAATTTTAATTATAATATACACAAACTACTAAATAATGTATAAAGATAATATTAATATTTTTTGATATTAAAATAATAATTAATAATAAATATAATAATTTTAAATATGTTTAGTTTTTTTCATCATAAAAACATATCCCTAAACCTTATTTAAAAATATATCTACTTTAATATTTTATTCAATTATTCATTTAAATCTTTATTTATTCCTAAACTTAACAATTATATAAAAAACATAAATTCTAGATTTGTGGTTATTCTTTTTATTACCTAATCAACCCAATTATTTGAATAAATTGATTCAATATTTTTTCAAAATCACGAAATTGTTCCATAACAAAACAACCATCAACCATTTGATAATTATTGAAATGACTAACAAGAAATTACTTACTTGTAGCATCTTCAATCATGTATTTGTCTTCAATTTGTCCCATAATTCCTTAACGGTGACCTCATTTTGATAGGTGTCAAACAAACTATCGAATAAACCATTCAATATGTGGCCTATGCACATGAAATCAACATTGTCCTATTTTTGCCTTTCTCAGGTTGCAGCAATAGGTTCATTCTCATTCTCTTCCGGTCTTGGAGTATCCAAAATATAGGCAATATTTAAAGCTGATAATAAGAAGTGCATCTTTTTCTGCCATCGTCGGAAATTACCACCATCAAACCAATCAAGTTTGACAAAGTTGGAAGCCAAATCCCTTAGTGTTCCACTTTCATGTGTTGTAGTAGTCATCATGAAATATAACCTTAAAATTGTTAGTACAAATCTCCGCTGAGGAAAATCTCGAACACACGAATGAAACTCGAACAGAAAATGAAGAAATATGACAAGGCTCCAAGGCGTGTATGAAGCCATTTAAGGTTATATTTGCCCCCACTTATATTCGGTGTGCAAAAGAGTTTCAAGCAAATAACCCTTGAGAATACAATGAAGCCAATAACTATGTTGGAACATTTAACTTTATAAATGTTAATTTTTGCAAATTCAAATTCGGATTTTTACAAATTCTCATATCTGACATAAAATTAAAATGTTAAATTCGAATTTTTGCAAATTTAGACCAACTGATATTGCTATTTAATTCAGATTCGAATTTAGATAGTAAAAATAAAAAATTTTGAGGATTCGGATTTTAAGACCGATTTGGATACTCGAATTCGTATAATCCAAAATTTGTAGATAGCTTACCCGTTCCATCCCTACAAGTTACATTTGAAATCGGAGCAAGTGATGTGCAACTGGAAACCATGGATCCAAAAACCCTTTACAAGTATCCATATCATCTTTTAACAGACTAAAACAAATAATACCTTGCAAATGGATGTTAACCATACCCAAGTATTGTAATCTGTTCTATTACTATGACTGCTGCTATATGTGTTGAGTTGGATTAACTCAACACAAGTTTCTTTTGACCGGATTTACAGTGTAAAAATTTCATTTATTCTTCCTTTTTTTCTTTTTGCATTTAACTTATGATCACAGCAGTTAGTCAAGAAACAACAGTTGCACTTCGCAACTCCATTCTAATTTTCAAGAATACAACAATAGTAAATAATCAAACGAACAACAAAGATCATATCTTCGGCCCAACATGGTTAATGCAGCCACAAAACGCCTATATTTTCCAACGACTGTAACTTTGGCAGCCTGCTTCAATGAGGGGCTTCGGTCCCTACAAGCATCAAATTCAGCTACATTTGAAAAATAAGTTAAAGCCGAGTAATCTGCTTGCCAGCCAACAATTTTCAGATTCTGTTTCAAGCAAAAGTTTGGAATTTTACTTTTGAGTGAGATACTCGTGTGCAGCTCACAGCTATATGGGAATGTGGATAGATCTTAATTCCATAAACATAAAAAGCACTAAAGAATACCAACCAAAGAATGTGATAACTTTCCGAAGATGATTTAAGCTCATATGCCAATCTGGTTCATATATCAGCAATACCAATCGTGCACTATCTTCTACTAAATTCCTTCTCAACGACACCAAATATCACCTTCAAGCGTTTTTGTAGATTTGAAATGATGTTTTTGGTAATCCTTTTTTGATGCCATGTGCTTTTCAACCATGCAATTCCAAAAAATACTCGCACCTGACATCCCTCTGCTTTTGAGTGAAAGTCCTCGATTTGGTATCTAAGGTGAATCTGCAAAATATTGAAAGTTTAAACTCAGTGGTCAATAATGAGGAAGATGTGGTATCCAAGAAGATGAAATGAATAAAATGTTCTTTGTGGCATTCATACATTGAAATAGTCCCCGAGTGGAACACCTTGGAGAGTCATAACTTCTTCAATATGCCAACCATTCTTATTGGGAAGTTGGGATTTCTGCTGAGTACTAGTCATCTCTCCTCTATAGCGGGATACACGCTTATCGAATTTGTAACATATTTGCCTCTCGTATGCATCATCCTTTTCTGATTCCCATGGAGTGCAAGAATAGTCAAGACCGCCAGCTTTCTTCATAGCTTTATACTCCAATTCACCACCACTAAATAACTCCATGCAGAAACCAGTCTGAATCACCAATAAAACAATTACCACCATCTGATACAAAGAAAATATATCTACAATACACCCATAAGAATAGTTGTACTACATTTACGTGTGAAGACTCCATTAATACACTTTAACATAAGGACCGGCAATACCTCAACACAACATGGAAAGTATAAATGTTCATAACAGGATGCATGCTGCAGCATACTCATTCCATAGGCTCACAGAGAGAGAGATAGATGACTTACGGGAACAGGAAGAGCACAGGAATAAACCTCAGACATACTGACATCCTCAAGGCCTAAGAAAGATCCACTCTCGTCACTTTGGAGGCTTTTTGCCTCGGACTCTTCTTCAACTATTTGCACTTTCTGTTCTGGGCTCAAGGCTCTGGCTTTCCACAGAGCCATGATTGTTCTAGTCAAAAAAAAAAAAAAAAAATGAAGATCAAGATATGACATTTTACCATTATTGCTCCTTTCAGGACATTCTTACTTTCAGAAACATACACGCCAAGGATTTATCTACCCTCATTTTTATCATCACAGATTCTTAATAAATAGGACTAGTTTCATCATTTGATTGCCAAAGAGCAACAGTTGATACATACAAACAAGCATGAAGCTTAAACGATAAAGTTTAGATAGCAGAAAAAATTTGAACAAAAGTACAAAGAGTCGTGATACCACTAATCGTAAAATCTATGATTTTCTGGTATATCTCAAAATTAAAGTATAACTAAAGCAAGATCTTTCGATAATTATAAAAACAATAGTATGTCAGATTACAGGTGCAAATGCAAAAGTGATCTAAGCATATAAGTTGTTTAATGTATTTTTAAAGCAAGTGCATTTGCCACTTAAGGAACATCATCACACTTTTAATGGTCATATGGAAAAACATAACGGAAGTCATAATGCTAGCATTCATTTTTAGATATTCCAAAAAAGAGCTGGGTTAGACACGCTTTCAACATTAAACAAAAGTAATGAACATATCAAAAGATACAAAAACGTATAAATAAAATAAAAAACAGAAGTCACAGAAGATAGATTGCTCTTTTACCGAAAAGCTACATTGAAAGATACAAAAGACTGATAATGGAACTTCAGCCTGCCTTCCTCATCTCGAGTCTTTGCACCATGTCTAGCATCCATCCCTCTTCCTGGACGGAGAGTCACAACAATAACTGGACTGCCCATTGATGCCAAAGTAGGCGGAAGAACTTGAATATCTTCAATGTCTTCCCAAAGGAAGAAGAATTTTGTCTTGTGGCCAAATAAATTGGCATGAAACCCAATTATTCTTGGTGATAAAAACAGGCGACCCTGCATAGATGCAACATCAAATTAACAAAAAGGGGAAAATAGTGCATATTAATTACTCAGAGTAAAACATCACAAAAGTGAGCTTTACATAATATTATATAACCAGACAATCAGAACCTGTAGAGGCATTTTCCGTTTCAAGTGACAGGTAAAGTCATTTATGAGAAATTCCTCTGGTGGAAGCCCAAAAAGTTTTTGAAAGGCTGAATTCGTTTGAGGGGACCTCACATTTATCTGCAAATAGATCATTAGGTCATAAGTAAATAACAAGAATGGGCAACATTATTTTATTCCTGGCCAATTGGAACTAAAATAAAATTAACTATATATTTACCTTCTTCCCCACTTCTTTCTCCATCTTTCTTAAGTACTCTGTAACCACATTTCCACCTCTTGTATTTTCCACAAAAATTCTCAAGTGCAGCTTAGACTGGCATGCCTGAGCCAACTTACCGTGCAGAGGAACCCACACATCAGCTAGATCTGATATATTAGATCTTACAAAATTAACCTCAGCATGTCCCAAAGATGTAGCTTCATCAAAAGGCCCATCAAAATCAAAAACTTCTAAATCCAGTACGGAAGGAGGCTCTTTCATTGCATCAAATTCAAATATTTCTGCAAAAAGAATACAGTTTTTGGAAGAATTTATTAAAGTTTAGAAATTTTTTTCAAAAAAGTTGAAAAATTATAGGATTCCTTTTCTGAACTAGAAAAACTATACGATTCTAAGTAAGACTCATTATCCAAGACGATGCTAGTGCAACACCAAACATGTACACTGAATCCAAATATAGACAAAGCATAATGTTTGGATTCACCATTCCACTGGGGAGCAGATTTCTGGTACTTGATTGAGCTGGTTCTAGTTTTCCCGTTGCAAGTGAACACAACATATGGATCACAGTAACCACTTGAATCTACAGCAGCTAAATTACTTCCCTCAATCAAGGCAACTGTTAGTAACCATCCATCCCCTTGTGCTTTCACTCCATGATCACTCCCTATTGTTAGAGAGACATAAGAAAAGGAAATCAAAGGCTGAGACACAAGAAACAAGACGTGGCAACTCTTCTCACTAGCAGAGCAGAATTGTTATTAAATATAAATATTACCTTTCTGCACTCTGGCATGCATGAAGCGGGAGATTAACTGCAACACCCTTTCACCTTGAAGAACCAAAATACCACACACAATAAATTCACCAATTGAATCAGGCAAATCAAGCCCTAAAAACTCTAGTCCTTGAATTGTACTGGGTGCAGCTAGGCAGATATGGACTATTACATATAAGCTCATAAAAACTGTAGAAACCATAGTAAAATTAGCAAAGTACTGGACTGCCAACTTCCAATCTGACTGGGGTTCAGCCTGCAATGATCCCAAAATCTGTTCTTTGTTCAACCCAATATCCTTTGAATCAACTGGCTTAATAGTCTGCTCTAGTAGAGTAATGAATTGCTCAAAGCTTTCCTTTAGACCCTGCCGGGCTCCATTTTCTATCATACTTTTCATCATTGTGCTCTGCAAGAAGTTCATCCGCCATGAAATCACCAAATGCGAAGATTCTTCTCCAGATGGAAGCTCAGGTCCAGGATTAATGCAGTACAGCACTTCAACTTTGAAAGTGCTCCCATACATAACATCCGGAGTGCTCACAGACGCTAAAACGGCAAAAGCCTTCCCATCAGCTTTTATATATGTCTGCTCCTCAGTGGCTTTCACAGCCTTAATTAATTTGGTTGGAGCCCTGATGTAAGAATAAATTCTTTTCAAACTCTCACCACCATGCTCAAATTCCCAAGGCCCAATTTGTAGGTCTGTAGATCCCTGCACCTCTGCTAATGACCTAGGAAAACTTGAATCAGGTGAAAAAAGTAAAGAGTTTAGCTCTTTTGGCGCAATCACATATAATTGGTCTAGAAGCACTCCTCCAGGTAAATTACTCGGAATTTCACTTCCCTGATCTCGGGAACACAATGCTTCCATCGCTTCCTCAAAAGAAGATGACTGATCATCAGACTTGTTATCAAAAACATCAGCTCTTGAAATTTCAGGTATCTCCATCAAATCAGTGCCCCTAGTGGAGGTAGTAGGACCAATGTCAAAATTTCTATTAAACATTTGAGTGATTCGACCTGCTAGGGATTTTTGTGCACTTGATTTCTCTTCCTTGGAAGACACATTATCATCCTGTCTTGGCGGAGAAGAGGAGTTTGATGAACCACTAAAAGACCTAGAAATATCCTTAACATCCATGTCTTCATGCTTCCTCAATGCTGATGCATGATCACCATTATAAGTCGAGTCCAAGTATGAATTGTTTTGGGAAAAATAGATATTTAGAAGTATTTCACCTGTAGCCAAGGTTGAAAGAAAAGCAGATAGATATTTAGAAGCATGTACTCAAAGGCTGGAATCTTTGAATCCAAGATCCAAACAACTTAGATAAGCTCCTTTTTGAGGCCTAAAAGGCACAAAAATCCTAGTTGAATATTCCAAGTAAAAAGGAGATGCAAACAGCACATGAGTAATGATCAGGCAACTCCAAATATGCAGAGATTGAGAAATGAAAGATGCAAATAATAGAAAGCTAAAAACAGAACATACCACACTCCTTGTTCTTCAACTTCTTATTCCTAGGGTGGAGGGAATACCAAACAGTGCCAAGAGATTTATTATGAGCATCGAAAACCTGGGAAACGGAGACTTTGAGCTGACCCACAAAGTCATCACTGAAATACTTATCCTCATCCAAGACGGTGATAAGAAGCTCCTCATTCAAATCCTCGACCTTGAAACTAAATTCCTCTCCCCAACTTGGGTTCAACGTCTTCTTCACCACTTTGGTTTTGTGCCTCTGTTTCCCAAGTTGAAGCTTGACGTAGGGATCACTGAAGCCGTTTACATCCATGGCTGGTATGTTCCTTGCTTCAATTACGCCCACAATGAGCTTCATTTTTCTTTTTCTCTAGATTCCCTCAATCCAATCTTAACCTAATAAAAAGGGTTCAAATTTTGGCCTTGATTGATGATGTTCAATTTTATGCAGAACACACCCACCGACACGCAGTCAATATTGTCTTTTTCAATGCTATAATCAAGAAGACCTCGAGGGAAAAAAAATGTTCAGTAGTATTTCTTTCCTTCCATTCCAACTATATATATATATATCAATTTCTTAAATTTCTAGGAGAAACAAAGAAATATAAACACAAACCTCCCAAGCAAAAATCTTTTTTTTTTCTAAAAGAAAGAAGCAAAAATCAATCAAACTCAACTATTTACCAAAGATAAAGAACAAATACTGCAGCCTATTCTTTAGTTAAGTATAATTGTATAAATACAAATAGAATACACCTCCCGAACTCACCCAGACAAATAATTATACAAGAAAAACAAATTACTCAGGTTTTTTTTTTTTGTTTTTATATATTATATAATATGTAAAGTAGACAAAATTTGGGAAAAGTTATCCAAAATTTGGAGAAAAAATTAATTTCGCAGGATTTGCAGCTAACAAAAAGTTGAAAAGGGGAAAGAAGAGAGAGGTGATGTTTGATTTTAAGAAGGTAGGAGGGAAGTTGAGTAAATAGAACGAAAGCCTACTTTTGTTTCAACGTTGGCAGCTATTGTTTGTTTGTTCAAGTCCGCGTTTCTGTTTCCACTGTTTTTCCTTGACCAATTTTGTTTAAGGACAAACTGCAATTATCATCCATCCCAACACAATTATTTTTCTCTGTACCATCCACTCGTTGCGAACGCAAATAAATAAAAAGGGTAAGTTACTCTCAAGTTGCCAAACTAGTACGAAATTTACATTTTGGTCACTCAACTTTAAAAGTTACAAATTGGTCGTGAACTATTCCAAAGTTTTTATTTACACAATTGAACTATTCGAAAGTTTTTTTCAAAGTCCGACTAGTGAGCTCTAAGTTGATCAATACTCATCGACGATTAGAAGAACATTCCTTAGATCTAAATTGATCTGATAGTTAGTGTTCGAGATCGAAGAAGAAAACTATTTGACTTTTGGTTCGCAGATTCCTGATTTTCAAAACTATTTCATGAAAAAACCGAATTGTAGAAGAGGATGAGAAAGAGAGATTTTGATTGGTGTAGATAGTGTGAACAGAGAAGGCTATACAACAACGACTTTAATAGCCCAATAACTTAAATAAAAACTTTGGAATAGTTGAGTGATTCTTTTTTAACTTTTTAAAATTGAGTGACTAAAATATAAATTTATTAATAGTTTAGTGACATTAGTATAATTTACCCATAAAAATAAGTAAATCGTCAAATAGCAATGATAACCTAATAAATATTTTAATTGTAATAGGTTACGATCTCACCACCCAATCCAAACTAATTAAATATGAGAAAAAGAAAGAAAAGAAGTATCATTTTAATTTATTCAGATTACTATATTTATGTAATTTAAATAATTTAATTCAAAAGACTGTTTTTACTATTATGGTTTAGGCCGCCCTTGTTGCATTTTGTGTGTGTGTGTGTGTGCGCACACCACAAACTTATTCAATATTGGTCTATTTTTTTTGGATAAATTACGAAAATAGTCATTTTTATTTACTTTAAACTATATTTTAGTTATTTATGTTTGAAATGTTACGTTTTTGTTACCTACGTTATCGTATTGTAACATTTTAACTACTGAGCCGTTAATTGTCGTTAACAATGTAACGGTAAACTAACGTGACACGTTCAATCATTATTTTAATCAAAAATTTTAGGTTAAATTATACAATTGGTCCTTATATTTTTTTGTTTTGAGCAATTGTTTTTTATGTTTCTTAACTTTTTTTTGTTTCTTTTTCCATTATCTTCTATTTTTCCCTCTATTTTCCTCCTTTATTCATTTCTTTTTTTATGTTTTCTATTTGTTAAAACTAGTCCCTATGCTTTTATTTTTTTTGAAAATTTTAATTTTTTCTTTTTTTCTTTATTTGTTAACGCCAAATATAGGAACTAGTTTTAACAAATGAAAATATAGAAAAATTATGTTAAAAGAAATGGAGAAAGGAGGAAAACAGAGGGAGAAGTAGAAGAAAATGAAAAATAAAAATAAAAAAGAAAGTTAAAAGAACATATAAGAAAAGAATTAAATTGCTCAAAATGAAAAAAAATATAGGGATCAATTTTATAATTTAACCTAAAATTTTCATTTGAAATGATGATTTAATAAGCCACATTAGCTTACTGTTACACTGTTAACGGCAATTAACAGCTCAACGATTAAAATGTTACAACACACTAACGTAAGTGACTAAAATATAATTTGAGGCAAATAAAAGTGACTATTTTCGTAGTTTACCCTTTCTTTTTTAGAATAAAGCTTCATTAATTAAAATAAAAATAGATAAGGAGAAAAGTGAGAGACAATACCTAATTTCCAAGTCATCAAAGTGTCAAAACCATCCCCTTTTTTTTGAAAAAGGGGGGAATCGGACTTGGGTTTTGAAAATGAATAAGACGAGAGTCGCCACCGATCTTTTATTAGGTGTGATCGGGTCACTTTTGTTTTAAATAAACATTTTGGTTTACTAAAACGGTGCTTTTGGTCTGCGAATATTCAAGAAAATAGGTTCGGGAGTCGGTTACGTGCGAGGAAGGATTAGCACCCTCGCTGTAACACCCCTTACCCGTATTCAACGCCGGAATAGGGTACGAGGCATTATCGGAATTGCAAATTTATTTTTCAAACATTTTATTTCATTTAGCATTTATATTTGAAACCCATCAAAATCAAACATATTGTCCCATAAACATATTTATTTTTCTCGTCATGTCTTACTTAAATTTATTACTCGTCTCAACATACTTAATTACCTTGTATTAACATATTAAAGATAATCACATATTTACATATCATAATAAATATCATTCACTTATCTTTTCTTCATAAACATAAATTAGTTAATTTATCATATCAATATTTCACGTACCATCAACTCATATTTTCTTATATCACATAATTAAGTTAAACGAACTTATCTGGGTAAATTTGTAGAAATATCAAAATTCAGGGGCACTTTGGAAATTTTCTATTTTCATTGATTTTTCAGTCGATCTTAATCTAAATTAATAATTTCATTCAATTTTGCAATTTTAAATAATAAAATAATCCATTTCATACAAATTGGTCATTTCCACATTTTTTTACAAAATTAATCATAAAGTTTTACTTTTATTCAATTTAGTCCCTGAGCCTAAAACATTACAAATTAGCCATGCTAGCTGAATATTCATACATATTTTCCTCCTCCTCCTCTCCATTCCACATCCTTAATGTATATAACATGCTATAAGTAACATTATCAATAATTTCATAAATTACTCATAAGTATATTCAAATCTGTCCATTTGAGTTATAGTCACTAAATTATTTATTTCCAGAGCTACAGAACTCCAATTTAAGATCCGTAAATTTTCCCCAAACTAGACTCATATATTTTTTTACTATAAATTTTTCAGAATTTTTTGGTATGGCCAATCAATACCAGATTATTCTTAAAGTTCCCCTATTTCACTGTTTAACTGCTCTGACCTCTCTTCACTACGAATTAAATTACTCTTTGTACAGAATTTAGATGGCCTCCTTGTTTAGCTCATTTGAAACTAGACTCATCCAGGATTTCATACATATAAATTTTAATCCACAATTATTTTTGTGCAATTTCTAATGATTTTTCTAAGGCAGAACAGGGGATCTCGAAATCACCCTGAACCAGTTTCACTAAAATTTAAATATCTCATAATACAGAACTTATTTGCTTTCTATGTTTCCTTCATATGAAAATAGACTCAATAAGCTTTAATTTCATATCTCATTCAACTTCTAATTCCACTTCTACGATTTTTGGTGAATTTTCAAATTTACTCTACTGCTGCTGTCCCAAAACTGTTTTCTTATAACTTATTTTGCAATTAAATCCTAATTAAGTTTACTTATTTCTTAACTTAATTCATGCTTTGATTCTACTTAAATTCCTTCCATATTCAACTTGATTATATAATTTTCATAATAAAACCCTAATTCATAATTTCTTCCAAATTAATCCCTATAGTAGAAAACTTATAGCTTACCTTACAATTTAATCCTTTTACTAATTCTAACTTAGATTTCATTCAATTTAATCCATAATTCATCTTTTTCTTCAACATAAGCTATATTTAAAAACCCAAAAACTCTCAAAATATCAACTTATTTTCAACAAAATCTTGCTTTAAAGCTTCTAAAACATCAAAATTAAGAGAATAGGACTTGATTGACTTACCAATTTGAACTTCAAGCTTCAAACTTTCTATTTTTCCTTTTTCTTTCCTTCTCCTCTATTTCTTCTCTGTTTCGTCTTACTCTCTGTTTCTTTTTCTGTTTTCCATTCTCTCTTCTACCTCCTCCTTTTTTTTGTTTTTTGTTTGTATATATATAATATAATATATAATAATATATAATATAATAATATACTTTAAAAAAAATCTCAGATTTTCTAACGTGAACAGCCTCAACTATGCAAAATGGTATAATTACCATTTTGACCCTTCATAATTTCTTTTAATCTATAATTTAACTTTTACTTTCATTTCAGTTTAGTCCTTCTCATTTAATTTCCTACCCAAACGTTAAAATTTTCTAACGAAAGTTTAATAATAGCTTAATGACATTCCATAAATATTTTTAAAAATATTTATGGCTTACTTTATGAATTCGAGGTCTCAATACCTCGTTTTTGGCCCAATTTTCTCATTAATTCTTTCAGTTCACAAAATTCACTAATTTTAAAATATTTCTAAAATCACACTTATAATTATCGATTAACAAAATTTTCTAACTTTTCGTCAGATTTAATGATCTCGAATCACTGTTTCGACACTATTTAAAATTGGGCTGTTACACTCGCAACGCCCAAAATCGGTACCAAATTGATTAATCGATGTCCTAATGTCGAAAAGTTTGAAATGATTTTGAAATTTTATTCTCTGTTTTGATTTTTAAACAACTTAGTTAAATATTGAGATTCCCTTGTCTCGAAGGGATAGAGTATCACATCCAGCACGATTGGACATTGTAATCTAAATCCTCGAATTCAAGATCATCCCTAAGGTTCTCCAAGGGCATGTATTGAAATTTGAAAAGGTATTCGTTCATTTGGTCAAACAGAAAATCACACCCAGCACGATTGGGCACAATCTCTTCGAATTCCCAAACTTACGAATATTACCTTATTTAAAATACGAGCAAAATTTGATAGCATATCCATTTATTTGGTCAAACAGAACAAATCACACCCAGCACGATTGGGCACAATTTCTTCGAATTTCCAAGCATACGGATATTGCCTGTGTGTAAACCCCTTTTTTATGAATAAAAAAATAAAAATAAAAAAGGAAGAAATGTTTAAATGCGTTTCAAAGTTGTCGATCTATATGAAATGACATAAACGAAAATAAACATAAAAAATGTCACAACGAAGACAAAATTAAAAATATTGAAAATGCAACGAAGAACATTAGAACCAAAACAATGTTAATAATAAATAATAATAATAATAATAATAATAATAATAATAATAATAATAATACCCTAATAATAACAATACCCTAATAGAATAATAATAATAATAATACAAAATATGTACAACATAATAATGTAGTAATAATAATAGTAATAGTAATTAGTATAGTAATAATAATAAAATAATAATAATAATACTACAAAATATGTACAATATAATAATACAAATATGGTAATAATGATAATAATAAAGTTAGTATATACAGGTAATAATACAATAATAATAATAGTAATAATAATAGTAGTATAGCAAATATGATAATAGTAATAATAATAATAATAATAATAATAATAATAATAATAATAATAATAATGATACCATAATATAATGATACAAAATATATACAACATAATAATAATGATATTAATAAAGCAAAGGCATTAAATAATAGCATTAATAATGATAATTGTAAAAAAAAAAAAGGGTCAAATTGAACTCAAGATCGAAATTTAGGGCTAATTCAGTAATCAAAATAATTAAAAGAAACCTATTTACATGCGCGAGAGAACCGGAGGGAGCAAAAGGGAAATTTTCCCGCATTCTCAAAACGCAGCATTTAATTCGGGACCAAAATGAAACCGGATTGAAATTAGAGGGGAAAACTAAAAAAAAGGAAACTAGATTGTAAAGATATAAAAGAGCGGAGGGGCTAAAAGTGAAATTAGCCCCTCCAATAAAAGAACACGCGGATCCTAGGCTGGGGTCGGGTCAGGGTGAAACGACGTCGTTTTGGGGCTTTTGGATGCCGGCCAAAACGGCGTCGTTTCGCACAACTATATAAGGCCGAAATCTCTTTTAAAATTCATTTCTCCTTTGTTTTTTTTTAAAAAAAAAACTGATTTTCCCTCTTTTTGTTCTCTGCTAGTTCAGATGGGGAGAGGGGATTTCGGCGTGACTCCGCCGCCGACGTCGCCTTACACGGCGGTTGGGGCCCCGAAAAGGTAGAGTTTTCTCCTCTTTTTTTGTATCTTTTATCCCTTATACGTATATATATATTTGCGAAAAAGATTCTAAATAAAAAAGGGAAAATACCTTTGAAGGTTACTAATGTGGTTTTTTGCTTTTCAGATTTTTTAATCTCCGCACTTTGAAACTGTTATGCTTGTATTTCTTGATTGAAAGAAAGAAAACCCCGAAAAAAAAAAGCCCTCTTTACTGTTTTTCCATGGTTTTATAACCGATTAATAATAATAAAATACAAGATTTTTTGGGTCATGGTATTGCTGTTGTTTTGTCATTTTCTTTGCTTTTGCAGGGGCTGGTGGAGTGAGTGGAATTGTGGTGGCCGACAGTGGTGCGCTCGTGGGTGCTGCGACGCAAGTGGGCAGCGCGAAGGCCGCTAGTGGGTTGCAGCGCACAAGGCTAGGGTATCGAAAACCCTAGTTTTTCTTGAAGAAATCTCAAAGTTTTGGGCCTCTTTGGGCCGGTTTGCAAATAGGCTCTTTTATTTTATTATTTTGGTTTGGTCCAATGGTTTCGGGCCTTGGCCGACGGGTTTTGTAATTGGGTTTTATGGGCCGGGCAATTTTGGGTTTGTACAGCTGCCCCTCTTTGCTCATTGTCGTATAACGAGAATAGAGCAAAGACTTAAAGAATACCCAAATTTGACCGGTCTTGGCTAAGCCCTGATTCTTCAGTGCTCTTATTCTTCATATAGCCTCACCCCAATCCACTGTTATTTGTCGCTTTGACCCACTTCGCTGTAACCTTGGGATACGATTATTGACTTCGATCTGCTTCTCTGCAACTTCGAGAATGCCATACTTGTAGATTTTGATCTGTTTCTTTGTAACTTCGAGGATGTCAGACTTGCTATCTTCAGTTTGCTCCTAAAACATCAGGACTGCCAAACTCGCTATCTTCAATCTACTCCTTAAACATCAGGAATGCCAGACTTGTTATCCTCAATCTGCTCCTGAAACATCAGGAATGCTAGACTTGCTATCTTCAACCTGCTCCTGAAACATCAGGAATACCAGACTTGCTATCTTTAATCTGCTCCTAAAACATCAGGAATACCAGACTTACTATCTTCAGTTTGCTCCTAAAACATCAGGACTGCCAAACTTGCCATCTTCAATCTGCTCCTAAAACATCAGGATTGCCAGATTTGCTATCTTCAGTTTGCTCCTAAAACATTAGGAATGCCAGACTTGCTATCCTCAATCTGCTCCTGAAACATCAGGAATGCCAGATTTGCCATCTTCAATCTGCTCCTGAAACATCAGGATTGCCAGATTTGCTATCTTCAGTTTTCTCCCAAAACATCAGGACTGCCGAACTTGCCATCTTCGATCTGCTCCTAAAACATCGGGATGCCAGACTCGCTATCTTCAATCTGCTCCTGAAACATTAGGATGCCAGATTTGCTTTCTTCAATCTGCTCTTGAAACATTAGGAATGCCAGATTTGCCATCTTCAATCTGCTCCTAAAACATCAGGATTGTCAGATTTGTTATCTTCAGTTTGCTCCCAAAACATCGGGACTGCCAAACTTGCCATCTTCAATCTGTTCCTAAAACATCGGGATGCCAGACTCGCTTTCTTCAATCTGCTCCTAAAACATCAGGAATGCCAGACTTGCTATCTTCAATCTGCTCCTGAAACATCAGGAATGCCAGACTTGCTATCTTCAAACTGTTCCACTATCATCTCTAGGGAACAAAATCTGAACTCGTTACGCCGTTCATCGAGGAACCTGTCTTGTAGAATGGGTATATGCTTATGCTTAACGATTAGGATGCCATGATCAAAATGAGTCAAATGCCCCTATTTAGACATGCTATGACGCAAAAATGTTATGAGTATGGTTCCTATTTAAGGTGTTATCACTCATTTCATCCCTCAAAGTTCCATCTTTGCTCGTCTTGAAGCGTCATTTTCTTGCCTGAACGTTCTGCCCCTGTGACAACTTTAGGGCTCATGAATCCTAGGGACGTAAGTGATATATCATCTTCAACCCATCCCCGGGAAGTACACTCTTCTGCCTACCCTCATTGTGACTTAAAGGATATAGGACTTGTTTGGATTTCGATCCATTCCCCCATAACTCAGTTTTTTCGAATCCCTTTCTGCCAAAAATTGGCCTGTCATACCGTGACCCGAGGGTATGTTCTTATCTCTGTCACAACCATTGGATTAGACAGAGAATTCAGAGAAATACTCTCTATGTATCTCTGATCTGTATTCGTGGAAATTTTAAACAATTGTCCTGTTTCGGTCTCCTGTTTTTTTCTAGAAATTTCCAAAGTAATATGCAAAACATCTTTTGCGAAGTTATTAGCTCATCAATCATTATTTCAATGCAACATGTAGCAATAAATTAATTTCAAAAAGAGCCGAATGAGTTGTCAAAAACTAAGGGAAAACATATCTTTTTGAAATGAGGGAAAGATCAAAGATAACAAAGGTAAGATGCCCTAGATATCATTGATTGCGTTTCTACATACAAACTTCATGAAGACTGTTTTGGGTTTAGCATGTGTTTAGAAGACTCAAAGTACTTTGTTGGTGCCCTAACTTCATTTCTCGTCCATTCGGGTGTAGCAAGATCATTTGAGTCTGAGGTGCCCTTTGTGAGTTTTCGTATTGGCTTCACCGTTTTTTTTTTTGAAAACTCGGAGCGCCTTTTGTGTCACCTTGGCCCCTTCAAGCGAAGTATTTCTTGACTGAATCTGAGTTCACGGGATTGGGTAAGCTTTTCCCATCCATTTCAGCCAGAATCAGTGCTCCTCTAGAGAAAGCTTCTTTCACCACATATGGTCCTTCCCAGTTCGGCATCCATTTTCCTCTGAAATCTTTTTGTATAGGAAGGATCTTTTTCTGTACAAGATCTCCCTCTTTAAACTCTCTTGGGCGTATCTTTTTATCATAGGCTCGCATCATTCGTTTTTGGTACATCTGACCATGACGGATAGCCCTTAGCCTCTTTTCTTCAATTAAGTTCAACTGATCGTATCGAGCCTGGATCCATTCAGCTTCATCCAACTTTATTTCCGACAAAACTCGAAGAGAAGGTATTTCCACTTCAATAGGTAGGACTGCCTCCATCCTATAGACTAATGAGAAAGGAGTTGCCCCAGTAGAGGTCCTGACAGACGTTCGATAAGCATCAAGTGCAAACGGTAGTTTCTCGTGCCAATCCCTATAAGTCTCGGTCATCTTCCCCACTATCTTCTTGATGTTTTTATTGGCCGCTTCCACTGCCCCATTCATTTTTGGACGGTATGGTGACGAGTTGTGGTGTTTGATGTTGAATCGACCGCAAACATCTGCTATTGTGCTATTGTTCAAATTCAATGCATTATCCGATATGATCCTCTCGGGCATTCCATATCGGCAAATGATTTCTTTCTTTAAAAATTGACTTACCACCGATTTAGTGATGCTAGCATATGAAGCAGCCTCTACCCATTTTGTGAAGTAGTCAATGACCACAAAGATGAATCAGTGTCCGTTTGATGCTTTCGGTGAGATTGGTCCAATAACATCTATGCCCCACATGGAAAAGGGCCATGGGGAAGTCATCAAGTGTAAATGTGACGGAGGCACATGAATTTTATCTCCATAAATCTGACATTTATGGCACCTCTTAGCATAGTTGATGCAATCTCCTTCCATGGTGGACCAATAATACCCGAACCTCATGATCTGCCTCACCATTGTAAAACCATTAGCATGTGTTCCGCAAACGCCCTCATGGACTTCCTCCAAGATTTGCTTATCCTCAACGGCATCCACACACCTTAGTAGCACTTGATCCTTTCTCTTTTTGTACAAGATGTCACCATCTAGAACATAGTCAGAGGCCAATCTTCTGAGTGCCCTTTTCTCATTCTCAGTTGCATGCTCTGGGTATTCACGATTCTTTATATGTCGCAGTACGTCATGATACCAGGGGTGATCATCTCTTTCGTCCTCTTCCACAGCACAACAATGAGCTGGGGATTCAAAAATACTCATCTGAATGGGTCTTATATCTTCCGGTCTATTCACTTTGATCATAGAAGCTAGAGTTGCCAAGGCATCTGCCATCTGGTTTTCATCACGTGGGAGATAATTGAAAGTGATGTCGTCAAACTCCCCGATCAATCCCAAAATTATCTTCCGATACTCGATCAGTTTGGGATTTTTGGTCTCCCATTCACCTTTAAGTTGATAAATCACTAATGTAGAGTCTCCATGTACTTCTAGCACCCTGATCTTTCACTCTACGGCTGCTCGAATTCCCATGATACAAGCTTCATATTCTGCCATGTTATTTGTGCAATCAAAATCCAATCTACATGTGAGTGGATAATGATCACCACTAGGAGACACCAAGATTACCCCAATTCCGTTCCCCACAGCATTAGACGCACCATCAAAATTCAACTTCCACGGATTTTCTTCAGCATTCGCCACATACATCAACTCTTCATTGGGGAAATCAAAGCTCAAAGGCTCATAATCTTCTAAGGCTCTACTGGCCAGAAATTCTGCTATTGCACTCCCTTTTATAGCCTTTTGATTCACGTAGACTATGTCAAATCCAGATAGCAAAATCTGCCACTTTGCCATCCTCCCGTTCAAAGCAGTTGACTCCATCATATATTTCAACGGGTCAAGCTTCGAAATCAACCAGGTTGTATGGTATAACATATACTGCCTTAGTCTTCGGGTTGCCCAGATCAAAGTGCAACATAATTTTTCAATCGACGAATATCTCATTTCACATTCAGTGAACTTTTTGCTGAGATAGTATATCGCCTTTTCTTTCCTTCCTGACTCATCGTGTTGACCAAGCACACATCCCATGGAGTTATTAAACACTGATAGATACAGTATCAATGGTCTATCTGGATTTGGTGGAGATAGCACTGGGGCAGTTGACAGATATTGTTTGACTTTGTCAAAAGCTCTCTGGCATTCTTCGTCCCATACACCTTGGTTGTGTTTCTTGAGAAGACGAAATATGGGATCACATTTCTCGGTTAACTGTGAAATGAACCGAGCAATGTAATTTAACCTTCCAAGAAAACCTCGAACTTCCTTTTGAGTGCGCGGTGGAGGCAAATCTTGTATAGCTTTGACCTTATCCGAGTCAACTTCGATTTCTTTCTTGCTAACAATGAAACCCAACAGTTTCCCCGATCGAGCTCTGAAAGTACCATTGGCCGGGTTGAGCTTCAATTGGAACTTCCTCAACCTTAGAAATAATTTCTTCAAAACTTCGATGTGTTCTTTTTCTGTCCGAGATTTGGCGATCATATCATTAACGTACACTTCAATCTCTCTGTGCATCATGTCGTGGAACAGAGTTATCATGGCCCATTGGTATGTTGCCCCTGCATTTTTTAGCCCGATGGCATTATTTTATAACAGAAGGTGCCCCACAATGTTATGAAATTGGTTTTCACCATATCCTCAGGGTGCATCTTGATCTGATTATATCCGGAAAATCCATCCATGAAAGAGAACCACGAGTACCCCGCCGTGTTATCCACCAACGTGTCAATATGAGGCAAAGGGAAATTGTCTTTTGGGCTGGCTTTATTTAAGTCTCTATAGTCCACACACATTCGGACCTTTCCATCTTTCTTCGGGACAGGAACGATATTGGCCACCCAATCTGAGTATTTGACCACTTGTAGAAAACCAGCATCAAACTGTTTTTTTACTTCCTCTTTTATTTTCAACACTACGTCAGGCCTCATCCTTCGTAGCTTTTGTTGCACTGGCTTATATTCTTCCTTTATGGGGAGGCGATGCACTACAATATTAGTATTTAGACCAGGCATGTCTTGATATGACCACGCAAAGACATCTCTGAATTCCCGTAGTAACTCCACCAGGTTTTGTTTGGTTTCCTCGGTTATGCGTGTTCCAATTCTCACCACCTTTCCTTCTTCTAAGGATATGTTCTCTACTTCCTCTTCATGGGGTAAGATTTGTTTCTCTTCCTGCTGTACCATTCTCAACAGATCTAGGGATAAGTTACCATTTTTGTCACCTTCAAAATCTTGAGATTCTTCTAAACATATGTCATGCTTAAAATGGGCCTTTAGGTCTGTAGTATCATTGCTTACATCGTTGATCTCTAGGGACCTGTGGTGGGTGCCAAAAAGTGTATGAAGAATAAATGAATTTGAAGACAATTATTCATGCCATGAATGAGAAAAAGAAAAAAACAATTTGATAGAGAAAAACACAAAATATGGATCAAAATGCATTTTATTCCAATAAAGATTTTTGAACATGAGCCTTTTTCACAAAAGAAATCCCATTGTTCTTAGGTTTGAAATAATAAGTGCATTCTGAACATTACTCTGTGTAATTTCTAAAAACTACAGGTAGTTCCTCTACAGTCCAATTGTTCAAAACGCTCCCCGGTTCTTAAGGGCGAATGCCCTCCAAGTTTCTTTGTCCGGTTTCTTCCTTATGTATGGCATTGATGTGAGGATCTCCAATCAATAACCCCTCTCAGGGTGAATTATCCCCCCAGATACGAAAGTTTGGGATATGTGAGGAATCGTCATTGGTTCCCACTGGACTTCTTCTCCGTTTAATCGGGCACTTCTTCTCTCTTGCTTCTTCTCTATTTCCATTTTCCTTTCTCTAGCATTAGGCTTAAAACCCAGGCCAAAACGGTCTCTCTTCTCTTTCAATAATGGTACTTGAACTTCACCTTTGAGATATCTGCCTAGTCCCCTTCCTGGTAAAGCCCCCTTACTGACCATCATCTGTAGACCCATCTTCGTGGTCCTGGATATCTTGGGTACCGGAATCTCATTCCCCTCACGAATGAATGTCGCGTTGACGAACTCTAAAGACCGGAAAGAGCATTCGATGGCCTCCTCATTCGCTTCTACATATGGTGTATCATTGGTAACAGTCGTTATGATGTCTTCTTCTACGTTTATAGTGACGAGTCGACCATCCGCCACCAGCTTCAGTTTTTGATGGAGGGATGAAGGTACTACCCCCGCCGAATGAATCCAAGGCCTACCCAGTAAACAATTGTACGAGAGCTTGATATCCATCACCAGGAAATCCACTTCATATGTATTCGGCCCAATTTGTAATGGTATGTCTATCTTTCCCATCACTCTCCTCTCGGTGCTGTCAAATGCTCTCACTATGTTCTGGCATGACTTCATGTGAGAATTGTCTATTAGCAACCTTTTCAGGGTCGATAATGGTAAGACATTCAAGGCCGACCCATTATCGATTAACAAGCTCGGTAGTATAGAACCCTTACAACGAGTAGTTATATGCACGGCCTTGGTTGATCCCATACCTCCAGATGGGATTTCATCATCACTGAAGAAGATGAAGTTATCAGCACTTATGTTACTGACTAATCGGTCAAGTTTATTGACAGATATATCTTTAGTAACGTAAGTCTCGTTCAGTACTTTCATCAGTGCCTCACGATGTACTTCTGAACTCAACAGTAAAGCTAGCACAGAAATGCGGGCTGGTTGGTTACGCAGTTGCTCCACTACGCTATATTCACTGTGCTTTAAGAATTTTAAAAATTCTTTCGCTTCTTCTTCTTTTACAGGCACGTTGATAAGGGTGCTAAGTTCTTTCTCTGGTTTGACTGCCGTAGCCTTCAATCTTGCCTGTTTTATTCTGATGCCTACTGAGTCATAACGCTTCCCACTTCGCATGTGGAACCCTTCACTTTGGCTCTCATTGGTAGTGCCAGCTGAGCTCTCTACTCCTGGTGTCGTTATATTACAATTGTAGCTCCATGGTACCTTCTTGTTATCCTTGTAAGGAAAGGACACTGGTTTCTTGATTATGATCTTAGGGGCCATTTGAGCTCCGCTTTCTGGATCTCTTGAGCGGGAAATAATGATCTTCGAAAAATTAACCTTTTGACGGGTTGATTCTCCTTCTATCGCATGTATGCTTCCTCCCTCCGAGCTCTCTTCATAAAATTCTAGCTCCTTATTGTTCATGAAGCTCTGCACTAATAATCTAAACTCAGCACATCTCTGGATTTCATGTCCTTCAGCTTTGTGGAATGCACAGTAATTTCCGTGTTCTTCACTTTCTTCATCAAGATTTGACTTTATTAGCTCTTTTCTTGTCATTTCCCTCCAGATCGTTCTCAATGGTGTTTTTACCTCGGAGATGTCTTCTTTGGTCCTTTTCACTACCCCTTCTCTAATGGCATTTACCGTCTTATCCCCATGATTGGGTAATGGGTTCCCTGAACCAGGTAAATCGTCGAGCTCCACGATCCCCATCTTGATGAACTTTTCGACTACCTTTTTGAAGGCAATGCAGTTTTCTATCGAGTGGCCCGCTACTCCTGCATGGTACTCGCATTCAGCGTTCGGGTCGTACCATTTAGGATATGGGGGTTGTAATGGCTTTAGATAAAATGAAGCTACGATGTGTGCGTCGAACAGACATTGATATAGCTCTCCGTATGTCATCGGGATTGGTGTAAATTGGGGCCTCTCAAAATTTTGTCTTGGGCCTGGCTCTTGTCCTGTCGTCCCCTGTTGCTTGGCAGTCACTACTTTTAGCGGGTTAACTGTAACTGTTTTTGAGTACCCTTTGTTATAGGTACTCACATTGTTTACCTCGTTATCCCTTTTCTTAGGAACAGATTTCCTAGAGACCTCTCCTGTTTTGATCCTTCCACCCCTTATGGCGTTTTCGATCATTTCCCCAGCCATGACTATATCTGCGAAGCTCTTAGTGGTGCTCCCTACCATGTGGGTGATAAACGGGGCCCTAAGTGTACTGATGAAGAGCATGGTTCTCTCTTTCTCTAAGAGTGGCGGTTGGACTTGCATCGCCACATCCCTCCATCGTTGGGCATACTGCTTGAAGCTCTCACTTGACTTCTTTTCCATTTTCTGTAGCATGAATCTGTCAGGTGCCACATCTGTTACATAGCCATATTGTTTCATGAAAGCTTGAGCCAAATCCTCCCATGAACCAATTTGTGTGCGACTCAACTGATTATACCATTTAGCCGCAGATCCAATCAAGCTATCTTGGAAACAGTGGATTAACAGCTGGTCATTATGGACGTATCCCGCCATCCTCTGACAGAATATCGTAATATGAGCTTCAGGGCAACTTGTCCCATTATATTTTTCGAACTCTGGCATTTTGAATTTATTGGGCAGTACCAGATCCGGGACCAAACTCAAGTCCTTAGCGTTAATGCCAGGGCGATGGCCGGCGTTTTTCAAAGCCTTGAATTCCTCCTCCAACCATTTGCAACGATCCTCTAACTGCCTTGAAGATTCAGCTTTTGTCTCTTCCTTCTCTATCATATTGAAATCAGGGACAACTAGGTTAACAGGGTTAGCAGGGTTATCCCCTGGGTTGGATCCGGAACCCGCTTGAAAGTTCACGGGTGGTCTGATATTAATTCGACCTGTTGGGGCCTAATTGTGATAGATGGCCTTGGAAGATATTCTTCAGGCTGTACAGGCGCGTGTGGTGGGGTGAAACCTGAAGGAATACCTTCATTTTCTTCCCCGGTAATAGCCATGGGGCCTTTTCCTTTTTCCATAAGTCCGTTCAGTAGTTGGGTCATTTGAGTCATTTGAGCCATCAAGTTTCTCTCGGACTCCATCATCTTGTTTGTCATGTCTTGTTGGATCTTAGCCAGCTGCTCTTGTGTTTGTGCCTGTACTTGTTCTAGTATTTCTTTCTGGAGTTGCTCATATCTTTGGTCAATTTTCTTTGACTTAGCTCGCGTGTCGTAAGGGTGTTCAGCTTCCAGATTTACTTTTTCACTATCTGTTATAATTTTAGCTTATTAGGCTCTCTCCATGCACATGATGTGATGCGAGTGCATGAAATGCAATGCAAATGCATGAAATGAATGCAAAAAGGCATCGATTCTGGTCCAATTTCTTATAGAAAGCTTATTTAAAGAATAAAATCCTTTATATAAAACAGAGTCACACATACGACCTAGCCCTTATGCCCAGAGCTTTAACTTTCTTGAGAAGCGAAGCTAACTCTCGGCCTCGGTCTGACACTGACTCATATACTACACTCAATACATCAGCCTGAACCGCTAAGGTTTGTAAATGTTTAGCTACTTCTCGCATTTGTGCCACAGCTTCGCTCATGATATGATTTCTTTCTCTGACCTGATTCTGAGATTGTTGAATCCGGAACTCACTATTCTGTAGTGTCATTTCGAGCTCTACCACATTCCCTTTCAACTCTTCAATCTGGTTTAGGCTTGATTCTAGCTTCACTGTAGAGTTGCGTCTTCGGCACAATGCCTTCTCTAGTTCTGTTATTCGAGCTTTCAGTATCTCATTCTCTCATTGGCTCTCACTTGCAGCTTCTCTCAGAGCATTCTTTTGTGCTTGAACCTCATGGAACCTCTTCTTCCATTGGTCAACCTTGGCTTTCTCTTCTTGAATTTCTTGACGCCATTGTTCTGAAGTTTTACCCAACCCAGCAGTCCTCATCGATAGATACAGCTTTTTGTAATCAGTCTTTAGGCTCTCGAAATCTTCTTCAGCCTTCCTTTTCCTTTTTTTCAATTTCTCAGCCTCTGATTTTTGGATATCAATATCTAACCTCAAATGCATCTTTTCTTCTTCTAGTTGTTCTATCCTTTTCTCAAACTCAGAATTTTTACTTTCAAAGTCTTGCTTCATAATCTCCACCTCAGACGAGACCACTTGCAGGTATTTCTCTATTGGTTGGGTACTATCTTGTGTCCGTATGGGGATATTATCATTTACTCTCCTACTCCGCCAGGCATTATACTCGAGGGTTACTATTAGACCTACAGCAATTCTTTTCATTCGGTAAATCTGTTTCCAAGCATCAGCAATCTCTCGAACCTTCTTCTTAGAATTATTCCCCTTATACGAAAATTCAAACTGAGCCAAGCCATACGTCGTCGGTATGAACTGTCTCGATTTGTATTGCCTTAGCGCAAGCAAATGAGCATACCCAATGGCTCCCCAAATTCCTAGCAGAGGAACCCAATCGTAACTCCCGCACCGGTAAAGGATTTCATCAGGAATAAACCAAGGAGCTTTCCATTGAACGTCCGTTTCTTGGAGATTCTTAAGGAGTGCGATCCAATCCTCTTCTGATATGTCATCTCTCCTAGGCACAGCTGCTAACTCCTTTAATGGGGAGTAATCTTCAGAGTAAACTTGACGAGGAACTCTATCTATCCTCCAGAAATGGCTATGGAACCAAACCAGTAATAGTTGTGCACATCCCACGAATCTACCTTCACCCGCTCTCCGGTACACATTCAAAGATCTAAATGTTTCGGCAAGAATTGCTGGTATTGACGTAACTCCTTTGTCAAGACGATCAAATAAGTCAGCAACTGCCTTATCTACATGTCTCAAAGCTCTTGGGAAAATCACCAGGCCGTAGATGCTTAAGGCGAAAATGTCAACCTTCCTCTTAACATCTGGATGTGCCACCATCAAGTTCCTTAAGCTCACCCATGGAATGCATATTCCTTCGCCTTTTTGCTGAATATGTGCCATGACCCATTGTTCACTCATCTCAGTGATGCTCATCAGTTTCTTTACAAAAGTTGGTGCATTGCTGGCCCTAAAGTAAACTTTGTCAACCCGAGCCCTTTGACTACGGAGTAAAGCCGTATATTCTTCTATAGTGGGTACCAAGTCCACTTCCCGAATGTGGAACTGTTATATGCAGGATTCCAATATTGAGTTATGGCCCGAAACAAATGTTTGTCCACTCTGACGTCAAGCAAATAGGGTAGATAGCCATAATTAAGGTAGAAAAGCTGCTTAGTCCCCTCATCCCAACGAGCCCATATGTCTCTCAATTCTTGGAGCTCGTTCTGTGTTATACTGATGCGAGTGAAGTCCCCCAACTCCGATGTATATTCCTCGGCTAGACTATCCCCTTTCTCAAGTTGTATCTTCTCTGACCATATACGCACGGCCGCATTATCATCTACTTTATCAAGGAATTTGTCCCCCATAACAAGCTTCTATCTTAGTAATCAAACAGAGATCGACACATTTTAATATGAAATGACATGCAAACATGGCCAAAATAAACAGGTTAGTATTGAATAATAGCAACCAAAACAAGTAAAAGGACGTCAAACCATTGTATGGGTAACCACTAAGGTTTAGCATAGCTTTACTTAGGGTGGGCCCTTAAGGTTCACTCTATGTGGCTTAGTTCTAAAGGGAGGGTACCCGAACCAGCAGATTCCTCAATCCTCACCCATTATAGGCTCATACAGATCGAGTTCAGTTCAGGGGAATACATTTCTCTATGGCCATGCGGAGGTGAAAACCTCACAGAACCATAGGTACGGATGTATCCCAGAAGCAGTCCTCTAGCCCATGCGGAGGTGAAAACCTCACGAAGGCATAGCTTCTCGCTCCCACTTAAAGGGTGTGACCACAACGGTCATGCAAATATGAATGCAGAAACGTCCTATGAGACTCAACATTATTGCAATCATAGTACCATCAAATGCATCAAAAGAAACATGATTTTTCAAAACAATTTTCCAAATTTTTGACAAAAGGACAAAGAATAATCAATTTTACGGCCTGACTCTCTTATTGGTCCCCAGCGGAGTCGCCAAGCTGTCGAAACCATCCCCCCTTTTTTTTTGAAAAAGGGGGGAATCGGACTTGGGTTTTGAAAATGAATAAGACGGGAGTCGCCACCGATATTTTATTAGGTGTGCTCGGGTCACCTTTGTTTTAAATAAACATTTTGATTTACTAAAATGGTGCTTTTGGTCTGCGAATATTCAAGAAAATAGGTTCGGGAGTCGGTTACGTGCGAGGAAGGATTAGCACCCTCGCAACGCCCAAAATCGGTACCAAATTGATTAATCGATGTCCTAATGTTGAAAAGTTTGAAATGATTTTGAAATTTTATTCTCTGTTTTGATTTTTAAACAACTTAGTTAAATATTGAGATTCCCTTGTCTCGAAGGGATAGAGTATCACATCCAACACGATTGGACATGGTAATCTAAATCCTCGAATTCAAGATCATCCCTAAGGTTCTCCAAGGGCATGTATTGAAATTTGAAAGGGTATTCGTTCATTTGGTCAAACAGAAAATCACATCCAGCACGATTGGGCACAATCTCTTCGAATTCCCAAACTTACGAATATTACCTTATTTAAAATACGAGCAAAATTTGATAGCATATCCATTTATTTGGTCAAACAGAACAAATCACACCCAGCACGATTGGGCACAATTTCTTTGAATTTCCAAGCATACGGATATTGCCTGTGTGTAAACCCTTTTTTTATGAATAAAAAAAATAAAAATAAAAAAGGAAGAAATGTTTAAATGCGTTTCAAAGTTGTCGATCTATATGAAATGACATAAACGAAGATAAGCATAAAAAAAGTCACAACGAAGACAAAATTAAAAATATTGAAAATGCAACGAAAACATTAGAACCAAAACAATGTTAATAATAATAATAATAATAATAATAATAATAATAATAATAATACTAATAATAATAATAATAATAATAATAATACCCTAATAGAATAATAATAATAATACAAAATATGTACAACATAATAATGTAGTAATAATAATAGTAATAGTAATTAGTATAGTAATAATAAAATAATAATAATAGTAGTATATTAAATATAATAATAATAATAATAATAATAATAATAATATAATAATAATAATAATAATAATAATAATAATAATAAATGATACAAAATATATACAACATAATAATAATGATATTAATAAAGCAAAGGCATTAAATAATAGCATTAATAATGATAATTGTAAAAAAAAAAAGGGTCAAATTGAACTCAAGATCGAAATTTAGGGCTAATTCAGTAATCAAAATAATTAAAAGAAACCTATTTACATGCGCGAGAGAACCAGAGGGACCAAAAGGGAAATTTTCCCGCATTCTCAAAACGCAGCATTTAATTCGGGACCAAAATGAAACCGGATTGAAATTAGAGGGGAAAACTAAAAAAAAGGAAACTTGATTGTAAAGATATAAAAGAGCGGAGGGGCTAAAAGTGAAATTAGCCCCTCCAATGAAAGAACACGCGGACCCTAGGCTGGAGCGGGTCGAATCGGGTCGGGTCAGGGTGAAACGACGTCGTTTTGGGGCTTTTGGATGCCGGCCAAAACGGCGTCGTTTCGCACAACTATATAAGGCCGAAATCTCTTTTAAAATTCATTTCTCCTTTGTTTTTTTTAAAAAAACTGATTTTTCCCTCTTTTTGTTCTCCGCTGGTTCAGATGGGGAGAGGGGATTCTGGCGTGACTCCGCCGCAGGCTCCGCCGCCGGCGTCGCCGTACACGGCGGTCGGGGCCCTGAAAAGGTAGAGTTTTCTCCTCTCTTTTTTTTTGTATCTTTTATCCCTTATACGTATATATATATTTGCGAAAAAGATTCTAAATAAAAAAGGGAAAATACCTTCGAAGGTTACTAATGTGGTTTTTTGCTTTTCGGATTTTTTAATCTCCGTACTTTGAAACTGTTATGCTTGTATTTCTTGATTGAAAGAAAGAAAACCCCGAAAAAAAAATCCCTCTTTACCGTTTTTCCATGGTTTTATAATCGAATAAAATAATAAAATACAAGATTTTTTGGGTCGTGGTATTGTTGTTGTTTTGTCCTTTTCTTTGCTTTTGTAGGGGCTGGTGGAGTGAGTGGAACTGTGGTGGCCGACAGTGGTGCGCTCGTGGGTGTTGCGGCGCAAGTGGGCAGCGTGAAGGCCGCTAGTGGGTTGCGGCGCACAAGGCTAGGGTTTCGAAAACCCTAGTTTTTCCTGAAGAAATCTCAAAGTTTTAGGCCTCTTTGGGCCAGTTTGCAAATAGGCTCTTTTATTTTATTATTTTGGTTTGGTCCAATGGTTTCGGGCCTTGGCCGACGGGTTTTGTAATTGGGTTTTATGGGCCGGGTAATTCTGGGTTTGTACACAAAGTATATCCGGTTTAGAACAATCAACAAATACAAAATTAAAAATAGAATGAAGATTAAAAAAAACATGTTCTTGTCAAACATCTATGAATCCAACAATAGGACAAGGACTGATACGAAGAGCTGAGATGAAAACAGTAAGAGCTGAGCTGAGACAAAAAAAAAACATGTTCTTGTCAAACATCTATGAATCCAACATCTATGAATCCAACAATAGAACAAGTAATCAACCCAATTCTGAGGCATAAGAAGTTCGGTACGAGAGAGCATGCCATGATAGGAGAGGGCGTCCTGAGCTGCATAAACTTCAGCCATACAAAGCCCAAAATGCAGCATACAAAGCCACCCACATCATTCTTAGCTATGGCAATCCATCCGATAACATCACTATCCACAAAAACACCGACACCCGATGAAGCCTTGCACCAACAATCAACTCCTCCTACAACAGGCTATCGAGGCCCCCCCTGCACATCATAAATAGCATAAGGCCATAAGGCCACACTTCGGTAATTCCAAATGCTCCAAGTGTTACATAAAAGTCGATGCCGACGCTCGACTCGCTGCAACAAAAAGATCTAGCTGATGAAATCGACTTAATTTACTATCTGCTTTTAGTCTTGTACCATTTGCATAACTTATGAAATTAATTCATTCTCCATTTTGATATTTTTTGTCCCACAAAATTTTTCAATTTTTTCAATTTTAATTATGACTATAATAGTTGTACCATTTCGTATTGTCTGGTTCGGTCAGAATATTCTGTTTTGGTTGTGAATCAAAATAACAAATTTTAGATTTCATTCTAGGGTAAATTTCGATTGGTACTGATCGTATTAGTGCGTATTAGTTAATTTTACTTGTATCGATTGAAATATGGTATGTACAAAAAAATTAATTTTAAATTTTTATTTATTTGTACAAAAAAATTAAAATATATTTTAATTTTAATTTTAGTTTTTCTTTTTTTAGATTTGTTGAATTATGAATTATTTTATGATACTATTGGATGATTTTATTGTTTAAGTTATGAAATAATTTTTTTGTTTGTTTATTTTGAGATTGTTTAATGACATATTATATTTGTGAAGTTTATTAAATAATATTTTATATAATTAATGAGTATTTTATATTTGAGATTTATTTAATCTCATTGTTTGATATTTGTAAATATTTTTATATGCATATATAAAACATTTTAAAAAATAGCGATAAATTTGAAACAATACATTGAAATAGATCAATATTGATACCAGTACCAATAGAAAAATTGTACATTTACTTTAGTCATAACTTAAATGGTAACCATTAAATTCCTTAACTAAAATGATATGGCATTATGCATGAAGTTATATATTTGCCACATAAGATTTTATAAATAATAAAATTTAACGATCACCATTTAGTTAGGATTAAATTTCACAAAAATAAAAAAAAATTGAATATAAAAATGATCAAATTAGAGTATAATAAATTTGCACTTTATACAAAGTATAAAGACCAATAACAAAATTTAACCTTTAATTGTTCTACTTCTTGATTTTTTATTTTTTTGTAAATTAATTTTATATATAAGTTTAAATTATATTAAGATTTGTCGAAGCTTTCGACCTTCAGATGAGATAAAGAAAGGTTCTTGCAATTGGTAATTTTTATTTTATATGTGAGTTTCAATTGTATTATGAATTGTTGGAGCTTCAACTTTAGAAACATTTACAAAGTCATTGTAAAGGTTCTTGCAGCCAAACTAAAGAAGGTCATTAAGGAAGTTATCAGCCAAAGAGGTGAAATGATATGTAAGAAATTGTGTGATTTGAATTTTGGTATTTGTTGAAAAAATAAATACAGTGGCAAAATAAAAAGATCTATGGGGGGCGAAAGGGCGAGGATTGTAGCCTGCCATAGATCCCCATTAAGCATAAAACTGGACTAGGGTTGCGACTGTAGGTGCGGGGGTGGAGCCCCCGCGGTACAGGCCATACCGCACAAGTTGAGTCCATATAGAACTGTACTTCTTCTATTTGACTTTTTGATTAGAACAGGGTTATTCAACCCTTAAATAGATGTAGTCGAAACTTTTCTTGTATCATTCATTTTTTAACATTAGTAAATTTTCTCTTATTGCTTTGCGATCGTTCTGCTGCCATTATCGACGTTTATTATAACACGATAATTGCAAGAACAATAGAAACAATGATATGAGTAGTACCCACTAAAAATATAACTACTATAAAATAAAATATATAAACAAGTTGTTTATCCAATTCAGTTTCATACATCTATAGTCATATGGGGTTTTGTCCAAAGAGATAATCTAATATCTTACAAACTCGTACAATAAGTGATTTAAGTTCTAAAACACATTGGTTTAGCAACTTCACATTTGCGCCTAAAGATTTAGGTCACTTTCCTCTCAGTTTTCTATTTGAAAACTCAGGTTGTAAACAAAGTAACACATTTATTTACACTCACAATTCACCATAATTACAAGTTCCTTAATAAACAAATAAGTATTAAAACTCTCCATACATAATATATACAAGTCTCAAGCATATATATTAGTTTTGACTTACTAACATACTAGGTCAATTACAGTCAATCTCTCCATCAAAGTAGCAACTAAAACATTATAAACAATATAAGATCTTGTAGAGATAACATAAATAAGCCTTTAATGTAGATAGGATCCAATCTCTTTATTTTAGGGGACCCAATTACTTGATTTGATCTAATCCAGTCTTCAAAGAGGGGCTATCACACGTTTAAAATATCAGCAACAATTATAGCCTAAAGATTTTGTTTCAAAAGATTGTCAATGTTAATTAAGGTAAATTATGTGACTTGTGCAATGCCAAGAAGAGTGGGTATTATGACACTATGTGAAGCATTGCTCACATATCTGCCTCAACAATTCTCTTCCTTTGGCAATTTTTTTGAACAAAACAAAACAATGAAGGAACAATACAACAACACAACAAATACCTTTCTCTTAGTCAATCAAACTTAACTAAATAACATAACCAAGCAAATCAACCATTAATGTTATTGAAAGATGAACACATTAATAATCAAATACTAGTATTATATTATAGTAAGCTAAATAATAAGATTTTATACTAAACATATCCCCATAACATAAAAGTTCAAATCAAATATCCAAATTATCAAAATAAAATGTCTATGGTCATAAACCAAATATCCAAATAATAGAAATAACAATATCGTCATCCATTCAACACCATTTCACCAACTCTTTCTCCTCTTTTTTGTTCAACAAAAATGCCAATAGGCTATTGAAATTGCTTGTCAATAAGATCATTCCTTAGAGTCACTGCATGATACCTGATCTATTGAACTACTTTAATTTGAGCCTTATGTTGAACAAATACATTGTCTTGAGTAGCAATATGAACATCTAAGAACTAAAGCATCTTTTGATTAAAAGCTGGTGATGTGCTTACAATACATGGCTCACTGGTCATTGGCAATGTCACTCCTCCTCCATCACTAGCAAGCTCTTTTTCTGTTGGTGTTTCAAGCTTTGTTGCAGCATGTTAGCCTTCTAGCCACCTTTGAGACAATTCAACTCAGGAAGGGCCTTCTCATAGCATTATATGGATATGAAAATCCTAGGATTTTGGTTGAAGATAATTTGAAAAATAAGAAAGTAAAAAGATAAACACTATCTAGGATGAGTTGTTTCAACATACTTTATAATCTCCTGGAAGATAATTTCTTCAATATCAAACTGAACCATCTCCACAATCTTCTGTAGTCTAGTTTAACTTAGAATTCAGTGTCCTCATACCAGACATTTTAGTAGCAGGGTCTGCCATCTAGCAAGAACAACACCCCGAGCCTTTTCACCTATATATTTTATGAATGTTTTTGTAACATCCTGAATTAATGAGCCTATGCGTCTAATATGTAAACTTGAGTGTTAGGGGTCCAAATTGGGTTCAGGCTTGGGCTGAAGCCTTAGTTAAATTTTCTGTTTGGGCACTCTAGTGGAGAGCCTGTTAGAATGAGGTTTAAAAGATATTAATGGTAAATAAAAAAGTAGATGGGCTTGTGGCCCAGTGGTCAGTAGCGCCACTTAAAGAGCAAGGAGGTGGCGTCAACTGAGGAGGCCCAAATTCAAGTTTCATGAAGCCTAATTCTTTTAAATTAAGTTAGCTAATTTTCGGCATTAGGGTTAGGTAGAGTGGACTGCAACAAGGCTCAAAAATAGGAGGATTTATGTGAATGGGATAATGTGGATATTATAGTTGATAATATAGAAGATAAAGGAGAAAAGATAGGAATTATCTGCAAGGCTAAGTGACGGTAGAATTTCCATCTCTTGGAGGAGGGAAGAAATCGGTTTCAACATGCCAGAGGGGTGCCGAATTTTTCCTTATTATTTGTTTAGTTATTAGTTATCAGGAAGGGCACTTTCAGTTTTTGATAGGTAAGTGCCGAAATTCTTTATAAATAGGTGAGATCTCTTCAATTCCGGCATTTGAACCTTATTCTTTTCTTCATTCTCTGTGCCGAACCTCTCAGGCATTCTCTACAATTTCTTTTCTTTTGATTTCTTCAAAAGCCGAAACCTCTCTCTTCACTTTCTTTTTCCATTCTTTTCCTCTTGTGCTGATTTCTCCATAAAACCGGGATCCTCTTGGAGTTGTCGATTTCCCTGTGAAGGTAAGAACCGATTCCCTCAGATCTATTCCTATCTCTTTTAGTTTTTAGGAGACAAGGCCGAATGGCCACTTGGTTTGTTTGAGGCTAATATTTTCTCTCTTCCTGCGTTTTCTGCGGCATTCCGAGATTTGAAGGAAACCTGTTCGTTTAGATCTAAAAGCCAAAAATCGCTAGTCTCTAATTTCGAGATTTCAAGGTAAGGGAATTCTTTAGATTTCTGTTAGATTCGCTATCATACCTGTAATATTAACCATAGGTTATGGTTTAACAACCCTATTTCATTATAGTAGTTCTAACAAGGACTTTTGATGAAATCGAATATGGATCAGGCAAAGGATAGGATTGGGTCTGTAAACCCAATCCCTAAGTTTAAGAAACGCGTGGTGTCAGCGGTTCGAGATTGGCCACCGTGTTGTGGACCGGCTTCTGAACAACACCTTAGGCAGATAGGGATCTCTTGGTTTTGAACATCAAGGTATGGTAGTATGTACCATTCGGCAATCAAGGGCCATTATTCATGGATTTTTGTGCTAGCCGATTTTAACATATGGTTTATGTAGGGTTTTGGACTACTCAAAGGTCTAGTATTAGTTCTCGGGTTTCAGTGAGGTAAGTGGTTGTTGACTTTCGGCCTTAGGCCATTTTGGTATTGAAGTGGCTAACCGATTCTGTCCATGATGGATTAGGGGCTAATCGACAGCAGTAGGACAAATGCGGGATTCTAGTTTGTGTTAGATTCAATAGATCAGGATCTCGCTATAATCAGGTGCGTAGTTATCGCACTGTTCTCTTGCTTGTTATATGTGTTATATGTAATTGTATATGTTGTGCATGTTAGCCGAAATAAGGGCTAAGATGATAGATACCCAAGGTGGGTGATCGAGTAATCAGGTTAGTGGTTGTGGTATTAACCTTTCAGTGATTTGCAATATTAAATGATTATTGATGAATGTATAAAAATGTGATGGCATGTGATGTATATTTGTTTCGAGTAATATGTTGCCATGGTACATATATATATATGCATGGGACTTAGGATGTGACTATTGGAGGAAAGGGTGTACGCTATGTGCGTGGTCTAATGCTAGCCTCGTGCTACATTAGCGCTTGATGTTAGCTATGTGCTTCATCAAGGGAGGTGTTGGCTAAGTGCCCACCTCGGCGGTTGATAGCTGTGTGCATCACCGTGGACTGATTGATATGTGGGATCCCTATGGGATCGGTGGCTTGACCACGGCCTTGAGCAGTAAGTCTGCCAAGGTAAGATATGTGGATCACTATGTGATCGGTGGATTAGCCACGACCTTGAGCAGGGAGTCTGCTAAGGTAGGAGTAACAGATGGACTTAGGATGGGTTGGGCTTCATAATTGCATATTCATGTGTATGGACTGTGTGGATATGGGCTAAGCCCATATGTGGGGACATGTGTACTAACTATGCACTGAGTCCGTGTGACTCACCCAATCTTCTTAAACATCGCAGGTGATCGTGATTTTTGGACCGGGTTGGAGTGGATACAAAGGTGGCCATGCAAAAGCGAAATTTCATGCAAAAAGGATATTTTGTTTAATTAATTAAGTATTTATAATTCCAGTATTTTGATTAAGTGTTTATTGTATTAAGGCCCGTTAAAGTACTTAAGTATTTTATTAAGTATCTTTATTATTATGTTCTATTATGGACGGACAATTTAAATGTTGATTGCAAATGGCTTTATTTTCTTAAGTATGTATAATAAAGTTTTGAACCCGGTGTTTTCATAATAATTTAGTTTTTACTTAGAATATTTCAAGTCACGAAAATGTTTTATTCAAGGAAACAAATTTTTAACGGTTTTTACTCTCAAGTAAGAATATTTTCGAATGTGTTCCGCAGTGGCATTTCAAATTCGGTCGTAGTGAATAGGCCGGGTTTGGGGTGCTACACTCGTTCTAACGGTAATCAGGTGTGTAGATCTTTAACACACTAGTTAACTATAATCTATATGTGTTATGGGCTAAAAAGCCGGAAAGTGGCTGTGTAGACAGTCGAATAAAACCCTAAAAGGGTTAAGCAAGAATGCCAGGTACGTAATCATAGAAATCTTTATGTGTATCGAAATGTATGTAAGTCTGTTTTCTTAAAGATGGTATGATGTTTTCTGTGTGTATGCATGGGGTGGGATTATGATAACGAAGGGGAAGTGCATGACAGGTCACTTGGTGATCGGTGGTTAAACCACAACTTCAAATGTTAGGTCACATAGTGATCGGTGGCTATGCCACATTTAATGATTCCTGAATAATAGGAATAGGCAGTACGACTGTCGTTATGGTGTGTAGCGGATGGAGGGTTGATTGTAGAAATCCCCAAGGTGTAATGGTTGGTACGGGTTGGTGTGTAGAGGATGGAATTCTAGGATGGGTTGGGCTATTCATCATTTATTATTTATCATGTGATTATGATTGTTGCCATCATGTATGGGCCAGGGCCCATAATGTGTTTGTGGGCCTCAGGTCGTTGTGTTCGGGATTCATACACTGAGTCTTGGTGACTCACCCTTTCATTTTTCTCTACTCTTTCAGATGAGCAGTAGATCGTGGACATGGGAGCCGAGACGGACTCGAGGGGCCATCAAGTTTTTATTTCTATAGATTAACTCCGGTTTTTTCTTTAGGTTTCTTTTTATTCATTTTGGGAATATTTATGTAATAAAGCCCCATAGTTTATAATCACCTAAGTAGTTTTTAATATTTGCAACTTATGAAATTATGTCAAAGGTTTATTTATACGAAATGATAATAATACAAGGTTTTATTTTCAAATGTCACCTATTTATTCAAATATTGTCTAATTAACTTACGATTTCCGAAACCAACAAAGCAAAAGTTTTCAATGTACAACCCGTAGCATACCAGATCTGGTCGAAATGAATGGGCCGGGTTTGAGGTGTTACATTTTGGTATCAGAGCCAGGTTCAAAACCCGGGTTGTGAAATGAGTCTAGCAGTGTTTTGAAAATTTGATGTGAATTTGAAAAAAAAAATCGGAAGAAGATATGGCCTTCGAGTCTACCGGCACCCGATCCACGCAGGTAAGTATTCCCACTCTTGATGTGATATACTTGTTGGGTTGATGGGCTTTATTGACGTAGACTAGTATGATAGTATTAATGGACCTTAGGCTAGTTAAACAACTCTTCCATTCCACAAGACTTAATCCAACTAAACAAACCCGTGAACGAGTCGCTGGGTTAGGGTGTGGCAACAGGCATACGCATGTCTAGGATTGGGTTCAGGGAGAGTTTGGTACTTAAGCAGTCTTAGTGACTCACCTCCTCTTCGCTGGAATCCTACCTGGTGCGTAGTGACTGTTCACCTTAGCCATGAGGATTTGTTGACGGGCCAAAATCTATAATTAAAACCCGAAAGGGACCAGCCATCCTATTTTGCAAAATTACTAAATTACCCCTGATTTGTAAAATGATCAAAATACCCCCAAGTTTTTTTAAAATTTCCGAAATACACTTAATTTGTGAAAATTCCCCAGAATACCTCAGAATTGTAAAACTACCAGAAATTTGTGAAAATTACCGAAACACCCCGGTTGGTAAAATTTCCAAAATACCCTTGGTTTGTGGGGCATTGGCAGAGAGATTATCTACTATCTTTTAAGCTCATACAACAAGTGATTTAAGTTCTAACACACTAGTTTAACTATTCACCTTTGCACCTAAAGATCTAAATCACTTTCCTTTAAGTTTCTAGAAAAACTTAGGTTGTAAACAAAGTAACACACTTGTTTACACTCAGAATGTACTCACAATTACAAGTTTCTTAATAGACAGATAAGTATTAAATCTCTTAGTACATAACCTATACAAGTCTCAAGCATACTAGTTTCGACATGCTAATATACTAGGTCAATTACAATCATTCTCTCCATCAAAGTAGCAGCTAAGATGGTATAAACAATATATTGAGAAAGTACTAAATGTTGTGGAGCTAACAAAAATAAGCCTTCAATGCATATATGATCCAATCGCCTTATTTCAAGAGACCCAATTGCTTGATCCAATTTGACTTGATTTAATATTTACCATATATTACCTCAAATGGAACAATTTTAAAAAATAAGTTATCACACATTCAAAATATTAATAATGATTTAAGAGACTTACACAATACCAAAAGCAAAGAACTCTGCTCACATAAACACCACATTATCAGTGAATCTCAAATTATATATGATATAAAAATTTATTAGTTCTGCATATACTTTAGATTAAACTAGTTATCTGATTTTCATAATTTGAGGGAATAAAAAAAAAAATCTAAACTTTACAGCCAACTATTTACCTCCCTTTAAAAGGAAAAAAAAACATTTACCTTCCTTAATCGGTTAATCCTTACTTATGAATTTTTACCGTACGAATTCACTAATATGCTTACTTATTTTGATTGTTCTAAAAGGAGTAATATTACCCGCAGTAGTCATTGGTTTACTTAGTTTATAATAGGAAGTGTCAAATTATAGGACTAGGAAAAGGAAAGAAATCTAGAGGAATAGTTGGAGTGTGAATAGCTCTACCATCAATCACCAACAATCATCTCTGCTTCGAAATGGGGATCGTTTCTCAGGAAGCCATCCTTGAGTTGCAGGCATTGATGGATTCAGGTCTGCTTTCTCTTTTCTCTTTTTTCTTGGGAACTCGAAACTCAACCGATCCCAAAATTTCTGATTTCTTTCTTGGTTACTTCCATGTCATGGCAGTCGAAGAGCCTCTCAACATTACATTTCAGGTACGCCCATTTCACCCTTTTCTTTTCTTTCTCTTATATTCAACGCCAGTAAAAGAATGTGTGCTATTTTAACTCTTCACTCTTCACTCTCAACTCTTGTTTTTTTTTTTAAATTTAATTTTGCTAAATTATAGTGTTCTTTTTCAATTATGTGTTGGTTTTTTCCTATTACTGTCTACTGCTACCACTTCTACAACTACTAGCATTTGCAATTGCTTTGATCTGCTCTTTTGCTTAATCTAATTGCCACTTACCTACTCTTTGTCCTTTTGTTTCCTTACATTCTACTTATTTTATTACTCCTACTTCATGTGTGAACGTAGCTTTGCTTTCTCTATTTATTTATTTCTATATGGGCAGTTTGATCTTAACTTTTTCAGCAAAAATAAATGCTTCATCTATCCACCTCTCTTAACTAGGAAGATGGGCAGGTAGGGATATGAAGGAATTGATGATCTATCGATGAAAGTTCTTGGATGCAATTTATGGAGCTTTGTGGCATGCTTTATAAGTTTAGGCATGACTAAAGCATTTTTTTTGTTTTAATGCATGGCTGATTGTTCTTTCCTCGTCTGCTGTTTGATGACAGCTGACTGAATGCTCTAGGATACAAATACAATATGTTTTATTTCAGCTTCACTAGGTAATGATTGTGCACCAATTTTTCATGTCCTTTCTAGTAATTGTTTCCCAACATGCAGAATGTCCATCAAGGTTTTAGAGCTGAAACATTGGTGCGGTTTCTAAAAGCAAGAGAATGGAATGTTGCCAAAGCCCATAAAATGGTTAGTTAATTGGAGTTAAACCCAAAAGACATTATCCCAGGTTCCTTTTTCATTTTGAAAAGCAGGAAACAAGAAAACTGTCGTTTTTGTTGTGGCAGTATCTTGATCATAAATGTCATTTTTGTATGACCAAATCGTTAAGTGTGTCATGTTTCAGTTGGTGGACTGCTTGCATTGGAGGGTGCAGAATACCATTGACGATATATTAGCAGTAAGTTAATGTATTCTCAGGTGTTGCATCTAAATTGCAATTGATTGCTTTTCTAAATAGACTGTTGATGATTGTCTAAACCTTTTACCTTTCAAACAAGCAAACCGAATTGGAGGATACGGACAGTTCTTTTATTTAATGATATTTCTTTGATATGGCTTAAGGATATAGTTTTTAATGATCATCATGTATGTCTAGACAGGCTATGTAATGTTTTAATTGAATTGATTTTCATTAATTCATGTCATTGGCTGCTACATTTACAACATAATTATTTTTTTTTCTAAATACTAACCTTACTGTCTCCCCTGTAAGAAAGAATCCCAGCCACATCCCTAATATCCCTCTCTCACACATCACATGTAAATATATCATCCCTGCCATGTGGTTTCTGCCATATCATGCTTCAGTCTTATATTGAGTTGTTTGCTGATTAATCCTAATGCATAAAATTGAGTCAAGGGGAGTCACTAAGTTCTTTTTTGTATTGAATGTAAACCTGTTCTACAGAAACCCATTGTTCCTACCGAACTTTATGGAGCAGTGCGTGATTCACAGCTCATAGGAATGTCTGGCTACTCAAGAGAGGTGCTCATACTTGTCAAATCTAATCTTGTTTACAGTATTTATGTTTTTAATCGTACTAAGTTGTGCTCATAGGAATAGCATTTCCTTTCAGGCATGTATTTAAATTTAAAATTTTCCATTTCCAGGGTCTTCCTGTCTTTGCTATTGGTGTGGGGCTTAGCACGTTTGACAAAGCATCTGTAAGTTTTAGGGTAATGTGCAATAAAAGCATTTCATTGGTGAGCATAAGACACTAATCTTTGGTATTTATTGCTTCTTTTATTATTATAGGTTCACTACTATGTGCAATCACATATTCAAATCAATGAATATAGGGATCGTGTAATTCTGGTGAGTGATAAGCGTTTGGAAGTTTTCTGTTCCCTGCCTTTCCTAGTAATTTGCTTGACTTTTATGCACTTCTGTAGCCTTCCGCGTCTAAAAAGCATGGGCGACCTATAACCACCTGTATAAAAGTATTAGATATGACTGGCCTGAAGCTTTCAGCACTGAGCAAAATAAAGGTATCTTCTCGAGTTTAGTTTCTGTATTTTGTTCTAGTGGACTTGGATAGCAGGATTTGCAACTTACGCAGATGTAATATTTTATTTTGAACCTCTAACGCTGATAATCTGATGTAGATAAATAAAAGTAAAAGCAAATTTTCATAAAACTTGAAGGATTCCAATTATTAAATCTTGTAATTAAGCTGCTGAAAAAGGTTTACCAAAGAGAAAAGAAGAAAAACTCAATGTTAAATTGGCTAATTGTACCAGTCCAAACATGTAAATGGTTGATTGCATTTTAACTTCATGGATCAGTATCATGATTGAATTTTTTGTTTTAACACAGTTGTTGACAATCATCTCCACAATTGATGACTTGAACTACCCAGAGAAGACAAATACATATTACATTGTAAATGCGCCATATATTTTCTCTGCTTGTTGGAAGGTAAACCTTTGAATATTTATCTGTTTTCCAGTAAATCATTTTGACATGGATTGATTTAACCTTTGAATTCTTAGCAGGTTGTCAAGCCCCTTTTGCAAGAGAGAACAAGGAAAAAAATTCAAGTTTTGCCAGGTTGCGGTCGAGATGAACTATTGAAAGTATGGTGTTTTTCTCATTATTCCTTAAAACATTTAAAAACATGGGCTCTTACAGTATTTCTCTTCAAATGTTTAGCTACTGAAAATATCATCATTCCTGTCTCGATCGTCCCCCATCCCCCCCTCTCTGTGATATCAAAGTAGCTTGAGGCAGTACTAGTTCTAGAAGAATTTTTCCATTTTCTGTTCTTTTTCTCCATTAACTTCTCTAGCCCTGTGTTATTCTCACTACTCTTTTCTTCAATGATGCTGCAATTTCTAATATTATATTAAAATTTCTGCAGTTCTCTTCCTGATTCTTTCTGTTTGAAGTAATGGGGCTGCCAATTATTTCCTGTCATATTCTATAGTTGTCATTGTTGCTAGAATACTAAGTGTAAACCCAGAAAGAGCATGATTCAAGTTTTCAGTTTTTTTCTTCTTTCCCATCGTCTTTCATTTTGATTGCTTCACTGGTAAATCATTAGACCTTGTTTCTTTGTCAGAAGTCCAAGGAGATATATAACTAGTTCACTTAGATATGATATGATGACGTTAAACACCATTTCGCAGTCACTTTGTCTGCTTCAAAAATACTGATAATGTTGGTTGTGTATTATATTTTATTTTTATAGATAATGGATATTGCATCACTACCACATTTCTGTAGAAAAGATGGGTCAGGATCATCACGCAATTCAGAAAATGAAAACTGCTTTTCGCTGGATCATCCTTTTCATCAACAACTCTACAGCTACATAAAGCAGCAGTCCTTGATCACTGAACCTGCTCAACCTATCAAACAG
This sequence comes from Gossypium australe, assembly GCA_005393395.2. Taxonomy (NCBI): domain Eukaryota; kingdom Viridiplantae; phylum Streptophyta; class Magnoliopsida; order Malvales; family Malvaceae; genus Gossypium; species Gossypium australe. The sequence goes on from CM016619.1 coordinate 13,329,566, forward strand.
GGATCTTTTCATGTGGATCTACCCGAGCCAGCTGCTGAAGAAACAGAGATTGCTAAAAGTCTGGAGTCAGAGTTGCAAAAGTTTGAGAAGGGGAACATGCTGTCTAAGTCCACCGATAGCATCAAAATTGATGATGACTGATACTGATTATGCACTGTTCGACTTAACTCTTGTTTCCCAATCAGAATCAGAATTAGCATTCAGCATGCTGTGGTGTTGGTGTTGTTAGAGGAGGAATGTGGTTTGACTCGATCATTCCGGTTATATAGTAGGATATAAAGAAAAGAGTAACACACCTGGCTCGCATTATCGTTTAGGTTAGTTTAAAGTTAATAATATAGTGTATGTGCATGTGTATGTTTGGTAAGTTCACATTTTGGGTGGATAATTAGGTTTGAAGTTCAACCTCAGCTGAGTTGTAGGAATACTATTGTATTAATATTGAGTTTAACTTTTTTAGTTAACAATAATATAATATTACTTTGAATAGAAGAAGGTGAATTCCACTTACATGTGCATAAATAAACTATCAGTCCTTGCATATTGTTGCTGTGTATGTGCATGTGTTTCTTCTGCTTAAACAAAGAGAAAGAGGGTCTCACTTTTGCAATGAGTTTGGCAGCCCCTCTTCTTTGCCGTCAAATTTATTCACTTGTTGAGGAAAGCTTCCGGGCGGCAGATGAGAAGCTCCATGATCTTTTCTTGACGTATACTAGTAAAATTTACTACCAAATTCCTGTAAATTAGGATGTTATGTTTTGTGTTTCTTAGAAGGAAAAGCTAAAAAGTGCTTGAGGGTTGGACTGGAGAAATGGATCAACATGGAAATTCTTTTACTTGTTTTTAGGTTTGGTTAAAAGTAATCGGCTATGAAATATATACAATTCAAAGCATAATTTTTGTCAAAGTCCAATGAGTGAAGAACGACCATCTTCAGGTGTGTATTCTGAATGGTGATCACTGATGGAACTTTTACAAGTGTGGCCGTAGGGCAAAAGATAATCATAATCCACAATGAATAATATTAAGGTATAATTATGTCTAATATAATTTTGGAGACCAATTATCATAAGGTTAATCATTTTCTTAGGAGAGTACTCTAGGAGATTTAGGACTCTTATAATCGAATATTGTGATATAGTAGCTTTTTAAGAGAAAATATTTAAGAATATTATTAAGAGCAACTGTTTATTTACTGCCGTACGTATCACCGAAGTAGATTAAAATTAATAATCGACCGACGGACACGGCGGCATGTTGCATGCATTATCGTCGCCTCGCCTATTCAGAATTCGGCCCCGGTAATTTTGCTTTGCTGACTAATTCAAATGCTTGCCTCTACATGCATGTCTAATGTGCATGGCATACCCATTTCACATTGAAAGTCAAAGTTGAAGTCTAAGTTGGGTCTATGTTGACCACGTCCAACCCTGACAAACATAAATAATATTTTACGTATTTGGTTAGGTTATACTACTTTTACTAAACAAATGCAGCTTGCCACCACCATTATATATAATAAAGCTTCTCATCTCAAACCCTGCCCTGCAACATTAATTTATTGTTATTTTCAATCTGTTGGATTTTCGTTTTCCCTAAACAACAGTACCCCAGTTTGTTCTCCTGCTCTTAAAGCTCTGCCCCATCCATCGACTTCCATAGGTATGACCCTGAGCCTGATGTTAATTAATTACAAAATTTACATCTACATATTAAATTTGTTTATGTTTGAGTTTTTTTTCAGGCAACCAGATTCAGGAATAGCCATGTCAGCATCAGAGACTTCAACTCCTATGAATGTCAATGAAAATGAAGAACAAGGACTTCTTGATGCAATCAACGATAGGTATGGGGGAGTAATTGTTGAAGTGACTCAACCTATGGACTCTGCCCTCTTTGCTTCTGTTCTTAGTGCTTCAATGGCGAAGTGGCGACAGCAGGTTTTCTTCTTAACCTTTATTACACTATTTACAGCACTGTTCTCTTTTGTTTCTGTTGGATCATGTCATGTAACATGTTTTGCAGGGTAAAAGAGGTGTGTGGATCAAATTGCCTATTCAGTACGTCAATCTTGTTGAAGCTGCTGTCAAGGTGGATTTATTGTCATTTACAAATTGAATCACATGTATGACTGAAAATGCCTCGTGTTAATACTATATGTATTGATTCTCAGGAAGGATTTTGGTATCACCATGCTGAGCCTAATTATTTGATGCTTGTTCATTGGCTGCCTCAAGGCGCACACACTCTTCCGGCAAACGCTTCGCACCGCGTGGGGATTGGCGCATTTGTGATGAATAAAAACAGAGAGGTACTTTCCCAGTTCCATGTTAGCTGGCATAGCTTGTATCCTTTTACAAATCTTGATTCGGGTGTCTTGATCTTAGGTTCTAGTGGTCCAAGAGAACATCGGACGATTACGAGGGACAGGTGTGTGGAAGTTCCCTACAGGTGTTGTGAATGAGGTAAGTATGTCACTGTCAAGGGATTCTTGATACAATACCATGACATGCATTTACACTTCATGAGCTATATATAATTTCAATTTCATCTCTAGGGAGAAGATCTTTGTGCAGCTGCAGTTAGAGAAGTCAAAGAAGAGACAGCAGTAAGTGTTAAAGTAGCAATTATTCAGTTTTATAGACACAACACATGTAACTCAAGTTATTGAACCTTGTCAATATGGGACCTTTTTATAAATGATTTTAACCAATTATTTCTTGGGTGTTTTGCTGATTCAGATTGATACAAAATTTGTTCAAGTACTAGCATTCAGGTATGAAATCTGTGCACTTTCTGCACCACAAAGTAACATCAACAGGCTACATATATATATATATATATATATATATATATATATTCTTATCTTTCTCCCATTGATTTCATTTTCAACATTTACAGACAGAGCCACAAGGTATTCTTTGAAAAGTCAGATATATTCTTCCTGTGCCTGTTGGAACCACTTTCTTTTGAAATCCAGAAGCAGGAATCTGAGATAGAGGCAGCTAAGGTAACTCTTAGTCAAAGTCAGAACAGTAAATGAAGTTAAAACTTATAATCTTTTTTTTTCCCTCTTAAACTAAGGGTGTGGGGGGTCTCTATACTTTTATGCAGTGGATGCCAATTGAAAAATATGCAGCACAGCCATTTGTCCAGAAATATGAGCTCTTAAAATGCAGTGTTGACATATGCTTAGCAAAGAAAGATGGCAATTATTCTGGCTTCTCTCCTGTGCTAACCTCATCGGCATTCTCCAACGAAAAGAGCTATATGTACTTCAATATTCATGACCTCAATAAGCAGTAATTGCCTGCTTGTAGAATTCATAAAATAAATTCTTTGATTCTCAACCTGTCAGCCATCATTGAATAAAGATTCTTTTGTGTTGAAGCAAATTTGCTGTAATAATCTACTGTTATTTGACAACTACATTACAAGTACTGACATTTTAAATGCAAATGAAAGCACAATTATGCAAAACTCTAGATTGGGAGGGTAGCAGGATTTAATGCTAGCTTCTTATTATACATCAAGCTGGCTAGCAAGCAAAGCAACAGCCATATCAGGAAAAAAAAAAAACAAAAAAACAAAAAGCAAATTTCAGCTATATATTGGCACAAAGAAAAACATTAATTACCTCCTCTTCAAATGATGAGACCAAGAGGATGATCCGTAAAAAGCATGTGCATTACTTTACAAGATATAGATTATATTATTGTCATAAGATTCTGCAACGTAGGTACGCCTATGACTTAATTGTCTTGTCTCAAAATTAAACCATTTCTTCTTTGACTTCCAACTCTTCCATCAGTTGTTGTGTGTGGTAGATTTGGTCTATTTAAAAACTGGACATCCGTCAACTGAGATACCTGGGGCTGTCGGACAGGTTGCGAGAGGACAGTGATCGACTTCAGTGCCCCACCATTTCAGGTTATGGCCTTCATTTTGCAAAGCAAAGAACAGAAGAACACCCATGAATGCAGTTCCAGCATCTAATGCTGCAGATAGAACATAGTTATATTTCTGCCACCACCGCTTGTGGTACTTGAACACAAAATAGTTGAAGATGGTTCCAGTGATAAGCCAACTTGCAATGTTGGTGGGAGTTGCGGGTGGCATTCCGGCAAAACCATAAGATATGACCGGTATGTTAATCAAGGGGATCCATTTCTTTTCTGGGAAAATTTTGCTCAAAACCCAAACAGGAACAGGCAAGAACGCTCCAATGAGGAACAACCACACTAAGTTACGATACATCCCTCCTGGTCCAAAAAGTCTCCTTGGTCCGATTAAGCCCCAGATAACAGATGCGTCGAAGGTGACCCTGTATTTAGGGCAAGTCCATGGGCTATCAGGATGATTTCCTTCAACATCACAGATGTTGTCAATGTCATCTAACATCCACCATGCAACTCCAAGGTTGACGATACCTGCAACTACAGTTCCCACAAGCTGGGATACATAAAAACAACTATTCTTAATTAATGTTTCAAAAGTTATCTAAGACCTTTATAACTAAAAGCACACAGGCAGAAAGTACCTGAGCTGTGTACATGCAACGTGGTGGGATTTTCATGTAGTGCCCAAGTTTGAGATCAGACAAGAAAGAAAGAGCATGGATGGTGCTGATCCGCCCATATATCTTGAAAAGCAGGTTTGCAATGGGCTTTCCGGGCAAGATATAACCAATTATGAACTGGGCTATAATGTCATATCCAGGTTGCTGCAAAGTTCCACAAGTAGAAATGTTGTTAGAAACCAGGTAATCAAGTCACCATGGCATGCAGGTAAGTCACATCGTACTTTACCTGGTTCGTAGTTGCCTGAATGACTCCAATAGGAAGGGTGACAATCCAGGCCAAAGCAAAGGCAAGGAGCATACCCCACCATGGCAGCTGTACCTCCTTCTTATATACAAAGGACATCATAAGTGACAGAACGATACTTCCGATTAATAAAATGTAAAACCACCATTCAGGAACTTGTTTGTATTTTTTCATCAGCTTTGCATGGATGTCCAACTTCACATTCTTCATTGCTGATCTGCTCTGCTTCATAATATCACTGCACAAAAGTAACCCAAAATATGTTTATTTGACTTTTTGATGTGACGGACATTACTCAAAAAATAAGTGTCTTAAAACAGTAACATAAAGTATACCTGCCATTAAACAATGCCACATGAGTGAGGGTTGCTGTGAACCTAGCGAATCCTGATCCAATAGATAAGGCAAAAAGTGGGCTAAGGTAGAGTTTGCTATAACTGTTATATGCAGAAATATTCAGATCATACTGCGGTGTCAAGATCTTAGTTGTATCATATTTATGGCCACTGTGAGTAAAGAGCTGATTAGAGAATATCGGGAATTTTCGAGCATCGAAGGTGTTAAACTTCCAATAACAAAGAGGGATAATGATGTAGACGAACATGACAAAGCCTATCCCCACGTTGACAATGGAGGACCAAGGGGTAACCAGTGGACTGCCATGGTAAGCTGAGATCCCAGCCCAGTCAAGGGTGAATGCACCAATGCCAAGTCCATGGTATCCAGACCCGATTTGCTGTGCTGTGATGCTATGTGGCCACGCCCAACAAACCCATGAGAAGAATGTCAAGATTGGGAATAAATAGCCCGGCAGAGCATAATATGCAAAGCTTGCCACCATTACAGCTAGAAAAAATTGCATTCGAGTCAATCCTTTCTTTTTAGAGTCTTTTTCATGGAGTGCTCTGAGAATCAAAGAATACGCAAAACTGTTAGTGATAATCGAATTTATATGGATGGACATCAAATAAAAATAAAACTAGGCTAAGGCATCACGTATCCATCATCTTCGGAATATAATCAAATGCAAAATCTTAAATCACAATACAAACAAATCCTGTAGCATCCAGTTGGCAATACTTGGTATTATTATACCATTCCCACACATATATGTCTCATCATTATCTTTCATTGCTCAATCAAGGTCTAGCCAAAATTGTAAGTAATTAAGTCTTCCAAGTTTAAGTCAAGTAAATTGAAACAATTGAGGTTTCTAATGTGAAAAAGGAGAGAGGTTTGTGTCTGTTATCGTGGGACCCTGTAGACGAAAAGTCTATAAGAATCTAAAACTTACAACTTTTTTTTCTTTGTCCCTTCCAAGAAAATTCCTATGGACCAAGCACAAATGATGATCATGAAAGGCAAAAAAAAAAAAAAAAAGGTGATGGAGAAAGACTAACCTAAATAAAGAAACCTGAGCCAAGTTTGAAGGCCACCACATTTCTGCTGGATCAACCAGGTACCTCCGAAGCATGCCAGCCCATCCATACCCCAAAATCTGCATAGATCGCCATCGACGGTGTTATTTTTAGATGAACCACATACACTAAGCTTTTAGTGGTTGAAAAAGCTTCAAACAGAAACTCAAAATCCCTGCAATTTAACTCCCCCACACAAAAAGTTATAAATGGCACCAACTTTTAAGAGTGGTATTAATACTAATTTCAGCTTTCGATCATATTTCAGATAACCTTTTATCACTGTCAAACAGTCAAAGATTCAGTTAACAAAATTAATTTTAAATAACTAGAAAAGAAAGTGAGAAGACCCGAGGTTCAATTAAAATAAAGGGACAAGCTTTAACAATAAAATAAATAAATAAAAAAGTAGGAGCAGAAAGAAAGTGTTAAATGAAAAACCTGGGTAGTCAAGACAATAAGGACGCCGCAGAGGAAATTCAAGCTCTGTTTATAGTAAGCCTTCATGACAGTTATGGCACCAATGGAATAAGCATCACCCCCACCAAAAGACACCCCGCAATTGGCGAAGATGGTGATGATGACATGCTCCTTGATGTTGAACGGCCCAGGATTTAAGCTGAAGTGCCACCCGAGAAGGCTGTACTGGGTGGTTGGCAGAGTCCTGGCCATGAACTTGCCAATGGGCAAGACCGAGATTTGCATGAGGATAGCGGAGATGGTGAGCGGCTGCGTACGGTAAGTGAAGAAAGTGTTGAGAAAGATTAAGAGCACACATGATACCAAACCGAGGAACCAGGCACGAAAGGTCAGGACAGGGAGAGTAGGGTCGTCGGTTTCCGGCACCACCAAGACAACCTCTTCCACAGGACTCGTGTCTTCGTTCTCGGCGGTGCCCGCGGCATTTGGTTTCTCTGGATCCGTATGGGTCTTGGTGGCCATTGAGACAGAGAGTGTAGTAAATGATTGAGTATAGTCTTATCTGTGTGGCTTAAGAAGGGGAGTGAAGTTTAAGTCAGTCCCAACTCTAAAATCTTTGGCCTTTTATGTTGAGAAAAAGTGACGTTAAACAGCGTTGTTATAATTGTATAATAAACGCAAGATGTTTTGTGGGGACACAGGAACCTAAATCAGATCATATCTGCTTTGACACAAATAACCCCCTTCTTCATTTCTACCTCCTCTTTCAAATCAACCTTTTTTACCTTTTTATTTTTATCTTTATGAATATAGTAAAATATTAAAAAATTTTCTATGTGCACGATAATTTTTTTAATTTTTCTCCCACCAATGTTATTTTTAATGTTCAAATCATTTTTTATGGGAAATGTAACGTATCTCACCGATAAACTTACTAATGCGCTCAATACTTATTGGTTCAGATATATATATTTTTAGACTTATTTTGATAAATTGAATTTTATTTTATGGTTTTGAATATTATTTGACAATATTTCTAATTTTTTTATAAATATTGCCAAAAATAATAATTTTTGAAGAGTTTTTAAACTTTTTTGACGATTTTAATATAAAATATTTATTTTTATATCATAAAAATTAAAATTAATTATATATTAAATAAACAATGGAATTCAATTTTGTTCCTAATAACCGCAGTTTTTAAACTTACATTCTATAAATCATTTAAACACTTTGGTTCAAGTAAATTTTTAGTTGTTCAGATTTTTTTTTTGGTCGGCCCTGACTATAAGAAAGAAATTTTAGTATATAATAACGTAAAGATGTGGAAGGAGGATGTACTAATATCGAGAATAAATTATAAAATGAAAAAATGAAAAATTTGTTTTATGTTTTTATAAGTTGGTTGGTATGAAAGATCAACAAATGAAAAGAAAAATATGTATTTTTCATTCATCTTTAGTGAAGTTGCCATACCGCAACTACAAGAAAAAAACATAACAAAATATAATTTAAAAGTAAAAAAATATACAAAATTTTAGTTTGAAGATATTAATTTTTTTTTAAAGTTAATATCTAAAATTATTCATAGTTTCTCTCCAACCCTTAAAATAAGAAAATAATGTGTTTTACTGCACTTAAACTCACGTTTTCCTACACTCATAACAAGATTGATACTAATCGAAATAAGTGTCAATTAACAAATATGTCAAAATTTTAAATTTTCATTTCTATTGCATTTATTTGTGTTTACATTGTTGATTTGGTTGTTTTTGTCTCATTTTCATGCTCTCATGAGATGAGTAGAAAAAGAAAACTCTTTAGGAAAATCGAAAATTTGAAAAAAAAAAAAAACTTCAATCAATTACTTGATGGAGAGTTAAAAATAGAGTAAAGATTATTCTAATAAAAATTTATATCATTAATTTAATGTGTAATTAAGTTGATGTTATGAGCCAATTCAGTTAAAGAATTTATTAAAATAACTTTACATATTTCAAATAAGTTGTATTATTATGATGGTGCTTTTGCTTTTTATTATTAAAATAATAATAAAAATTTTCAAATATTGACATTTAAACTCATGCCACCAACATCTATAAAATATTTTCTTTACCGCTTTAATCAATGTTTTATTTTAATATTTTTATGCATTTCAATGTTATTTCCCCTAAATTGTTTGTATATATATTAATAGCGTTATTGATTAAATTGATATCACAAGTCAACTCAATATCAACTTAAGAAAAATGACAACAACAAATGATAACCTTTTATATTAAAATGTCGAATTCAAAAATCGGATTATATGATGAAAACTTTTTAACTCAGGTCTTGATTTCAATTAAAACAAAGTAAGTACTTTTTTTTTTAATAATACTTTTCAAAAACACTTTTCAACAATTGAAGACACTATAATTTATTGGTGCATGGGATAAGAATAAACTTATGAAAAATTTACGAAAGCTTCAATGCAAGGTTCTATTCGCCCCTACCTATATTATGGTGTGCAAAAGAGTTCTTGAAAAATGAACTTTAAGGATACAATGAAGCTAAATGATTGTCTACATTTTGCACTTACGGAAACAGTCCACTGAGCACTGAGCGGAGCATAGCAAGGATTATGTTTTTTGGGTTATCATGCAAATGAAACTTCACTTCTATATGTATGAGGCTTCATGTTTCTTCATAGGGACATAACTACCCAAATGTTAAGCAATAAACATAATTATTCAATAGATATCTATTGAATAATTATGAGTACTATTTGTTAATAACCAAGTAACATAACTTTTGGTTATTTATAATTTTTCATTTGCAATTATTGGAAAACTATATATATTTTGAAAATGTTTCAACAATCCCCACATTTTCAAAATATTCTATATTTTGATAATCTTGGAAATCAATTACATAAATGAATGTGTTTTACTATTGAACCTTCACTTAGTGAAAACATGTTTAAGTTAATAGAAATTGCATGGTTGACTATACTTTGAACCAACTATTCCATTTGATTAATCGAATACATCTCACACAATATTTTCAACACCAGTTAATGCACAGTATCCAATGACATTATTATGGCCAAGTGTCTGTAACCTTTTTTCATAAGTGTTGTTAGAGCCAAGCCCTTGAGTTCTTAAAAGTGACCACACTTCCATTTACATAGGTAGATCTCATCAAAAGTGTTAATAAGTAACCTAAATCCAAATTTGAGCCAACTCAATCTTATTATAAAAAATTAATAACCCGAATTCTAAAATGACTTTAACCATACATGGTCCAATATTGGAACAACACAAATAATGCAAAATAATTTTAATTTAACTGTCAAACTTAAATCACAAAACATGTGAACTCCAGATAATCTGACAGAAAAAGTTAAATTGAATTAACCTCAACTTAAAATGATATAACCTAAACTTATTCGAATTTGAAACTGACCTAAATAAAATATATAAAAAAATTTAACTTAAATTAACCGAGCTCAATCCAATCCAACCTAAAACCAATTTAATCTGCTTAATTATATAAAATATTTAATCTCCAATCCCATTCTTTAAACACTGACCATAATGAACTTAATAATCGGATTTAGTACCCTGCATAAATTCTGTTATACAATCTAGGGACGCTGCAGAATAAGGTAGGTCGTAGAGCAGCCAGATCATCCATCAATCTCATGTTATCCTACATTTAAAGATCCAGAACCACCAATAATTATATAATCTGCTTAATCTGCTTAATTATATAAAATATTTAATCTCCAATCCCATTCTTTAAACACTGACCATAATGAACTTAATAATCGGATTTAGTACCCTGCATAAATTCTGTTATACAATCTAGGGACGCTGCAGAATAAGGTAGGTCGTAGAGCAGCCAGATCATCCATCAATCTCATGTTATCCTACATTTAAAGATCCAGAACCACCAATAATGAGTCGGACTATAGTATAACGTGAGAATATAATTAAAATATGAAAAAAAAAATATCATCAACATTCTTTATTAAAATTCGAATTGTATTTTATTTTTTATTCAAAAATGAGTAAATTAGTATTCATATGATAGATCAGAGAGTTAGTCTCTATACATCAACGTGAGGTATACGTGGCACGTCATATGTCATTGTTTGATTATTCTTCCAATCACGTCAGTTATTAATAGTACAAATAAATGAAATTTTTAACAGAAAAGATCAATTTACTCTTTGAGCTGATAAACAATGACTAATTTACTCTCTTTTTCAGAAGAGAGAATAAAATGTAACCTGACTCCTAATATAGAGACACTCATAATACTTTTACCCAAAAAACACAATATAAATGATCAAATAAATTAAAATTTATCTAGCATAAATTATATACATGGTAATGGTACAATAAAATACACTAATAAAACATGATTACGAGGTGTGAAGGTTTAGGAACATTCTAACATATTTATGTTATGGATTTATTAAGAGTATAATACTCATCATTCCCCTTATTATTATGGGTACCTAACACTTTTTACCTAGGGATGATATATTTATATATCATTTTATAGTGTTAGCAGTCACATACTAATGATGTACTTTGTCTCATTGGCTTGTACATCATCCCTAAATTTCTAAATTTTCAAAACTATGTTAATTATCTATACCACATGATGAAATGTTCAATTATCCATCATTTCATAAAAGAATGATATCAAGGATATTTTTTCTACTATTATCAAATTACAGTGATCACTTTATTTTTTTCACATAATGTCTTTTTCACTTACTTTTTTCACCAAGTAAGTTTCCATATATATACAAGGGTGTAGCATACATTGTAACACCCCAAACCCGGCCCACGAGCCTTGACCGGATCTGGTATGTCACTGCGGAAAACGTTTGAAAAATATTTTGACTTAAAGTAAAAACATAAAAAAAAAAATTTGCTTGTTTGTAAAATCTTGGTATTTTAAAATTTCAAATAAAACTAAGTTATTACAAAATATCCGGGTTGAAACTTTAATACATATTTTTAAAATTTAAGTTACTAAAAATAAACATTTCCAGATGATAATATAATTGACAATCCAACTTAAAACATAATAATAATCCGTAAATACTTTAAAAGGCCATTATTACAATAAATAACCTTTCATAAATAAAATGTGTAAAACAAATAAATTTATCATCTGCATGGGCCACCTCGTATCCACCCCAACCCGGTCCAAGCACTATGCGTCACCTGCGATGTTGGTAAAAATTGGGTGAGTCATACAGACTCAGTGTGTAATTAGACCACTGAATTCTATCCACATGTCAAACCATATAATAACCCATATAACAGATATTAAGATAATTTAATCACATGCTTTCACTTATTGGGCTTGGCCCACAACCACATCACATTCTTATAATAGTGTAATCAACCACATGTTTCCACATACTGGGCTTGGCCCATTTCCACATTAATTCACATAGCAGACAGATTTATGCAAAATGCACCCAACCCAGCCTAGGGTCCATCCTTTACACCTACCTTGGCAGACCCCCTGCCCAAGGCATTGGCTAATCCACCGATCACATAGTGATTCACATATCTTACCTTGGCAGACTTGCTGCTCAAGGCCGTGGCTAGGCCACCGATCACATAAGTGATCCCACATATCAATCAATCTACGGTGATGCACACAGCTATCAACCGCCGAGATATGGCACCTAGCCAACACCTCCCTTGATGAAGCACATAGCTAACATCAAGCGCTAATGTAGCACAAGGCTAACATTACACCACGTACATAATGTACACCCTTTCTTCTTTCACATTCAGATCCCATCCCATGCACATGCAACATATGATAATGTCATAACATAATAAAATAATACATGCACATGCTATTCGACATACAAACATATTCTCATTGGCATATTCACATTCTTAATATTTAACACTGACCTGATTTTCGATATACCCCTTAAGGGTATCCATTCATAATTGTCACTGCACACATTAGCATTTACACCACACATACAATATAACATAAACCCGGAAAACAGTGGGTTAATCACACACCTTACTATTTAGCGAAATCCTTAGCTACTTGAATTTAACACGATCCCGGAACTTCCTTATGCCTGTCGATTTACCCTTAAAAACCAAAATACACAATCGGTCACCACTTATACCAAATATGGCCTATGTAGCAAATATAACATTTGGCCCATATAGCAATTATAACATTTTGGCCCATAAAGGGTATTTTCGTAGTTTGGCCCATAGGGACATTTCGTAATTCGGCCCATTAGGGCATTTTCGTAATTCAGTAATCGTACCCACTAAGGGTAATTCGATAATTTACTCTCTAAGGGTAATTCGGTAATTTACCCTACAAGGGTAATTCGGTAATTTCATATTTAACGGTGTTTTCGAAAATTCACTATCGCCTCGAGTGATACAGAACTCTATTTGGGTCTCTACGGAACTATTTGGTCAAAAATCCATTTTAAGCCCAAACGGGGTAATTTCGCAACTAAAACTTAACTAGTAATTTGGGGCATACAAATTTAAACTGTCCATTTGCGTCATACTGACTAAATTGCATATAACTCGAGTTAGAAAACTCAAAATCTAGATCCGTAAAATTTCCTTGAAACTAGACTCATGTATCTTCTTACTGAAATATTTCCAGAATTTTTGGTCTAGCCATTTAGTACAGTTTATTCCTTAAAGTTTCCCTTGTTTCACTGTCTAATGATTCTGACCTCTCTTGACTTAATTTCAAATATCTCACTTTACAGTTTTCATATACTGTTCCAACTTGTTTCTCTTGAAAAGGAATCCATACATGTAAATTATAACCCATAATTCATTTTGTACAATTTTATATGATTTTTCCAAAATAGATCAGTGAACCCCGAAGTTAATCAGAACCAGTCTCACTAAAATCAAGATATCTCAGAATATAAAATTCCTTTTCCTTCTTCGTTTCTTCCATATTAAAATAGACACAGTAAGCTTTAATTTGATATCTTATTCACTTTCTAATTCCTTTTCTCCTATTTTTAGTGATTTTTCAAAAACACATCACTGCTTCTAACCGAAACTGTTTTATTACAAAACATGATTATCACTACCATCAAACGCACGTCCGACTGATCACGGATACCGGTTATCAATTTTCTTCGATATTTCTACCGAATCACAGAATATTTCATGTAAACTTTCAGAGAGATGTGAGATTTTCTCACCATTTCAAACATATATTTGGAAGAGTATGAGATTACACACCTTATTCGGAATCCGTAACGCGATGCTCTCCGCGGCACAAAAATCTGAGTCACTTATAACGAGGGATAGGTTTTCGATTGAACCTTTGATAAAGTACTTCGAGACCTTGCAACCAGCATAAACTCTCTCATGGCAAGTCCCTAGACTCTCAACCATATTACAAATTAGTCCCCTCATTAGCTAGCTTAAGCTTTGGGGGCTCCAAAAATACAAAAATTATCAACTAAAGTCATCAAAATCACTTACTTGCTAAAGGATTTGTTTGCTGAAATTTTTGAGCTCTCCAACCCTTGTTTGCTACCAATTCTAGGTGGTGATGAAGAGAAGAAAAGATGATACTTCTCTTTTCTTTATTTTCATAACCCTTTTTTTTTATCTCTTCTTTCTTTCTTTCTTTCTTTTTTTATCTCTTTTTTTTTTATCCACCTACTCCACTCCACAAATTCTTTTATTCCTTTTTCATCCACCTACTCCACTCCTCAAATTCTTTTATTTCTTTTTCATCCACCTACTCCACTCTCCAAATTCTTTTATTTCTTTTATTTCCTTTTTTTTTCTTTTTCCTTATTTTCCTCCTTACCATACTTTTCCACAATTTAATAAGTCCACCTTGCCATAATTTAAAAATCCAATTTTGCCATATTTACAAGCTTGGCCGAAATTTAGGGAAATAGTACAAAAATAATAGTCAAAATTTGCACACAATGGGATTTGAACCTCTTCCCTCAAGGTACTTCACTTGATGCCATAACCTCCTTGCCATATGCTCATTTATGCTAGCAATTTACTCTTTTATTTCCATAAGCCTTGATGCCACTTACTATCTCTCCTTATTAGGCTTAAACACAAAATTTTACTAAGGCCCAACTTGAACATCGAAACTTCATAGAATCCGGTAACTTTCTAAAATCATCTTCTTAATAAGTCCAACTTGAAATAATGTCATTCTCTTGTTCTCAAAAATTTTAAACACTCCTATGCCCAAGGCCCATTGGGCCCATTCCTACTAGGCCCAATTTCGGGATGTTACATACATAATCATATTAGAGAATCAATTGCCCAATCAAGTGACTATAAAACCACACATTTATTCACCCTTCACCATAGACATTATCAATTATTTTCTGACTATGATCAAAACAATGTCCATCACCTAAATGGGTCAAATAACATTCATATTGTTATTTTCATACTCACAATATCTTTGATTCATGGTTTCCAAAGTAAATTTAAAATTTTAATACTTCTAAAAAATTTATAAAACCATAGGATTGTAGATTATATCCAAGCAATATATAAATACCAAGTGCATCATTATAAACATGTTGTATCTCATTTTCAAATATATGATTATCACGTTCACATTTCCACTAAAAGATTACATACCCAAATAATGATTTTGTGGTATCAACTAATGTTTTCTACTATTTACCTTGACTAGAAAAATTTGATTATACATATGCATATGACTTATTCCATTTCTAGTCAAAACCACTTCTAGTCCAAACTTTATAACATAGAATAAAAAAATAAAAAAAAATATGCAATCATTATATGATCATTTATAAACTTTCATTTTTAGTAATGAAAATAATGTCTCGTCAATATCATCCAAATGCTAGTTACTAATATCATAATTTGAATAAACAAATAATTTCATATCTCAAGTTAAATATATATCAAGAAGAAGAAATAATAATAGTTTCACTCACAAATTAGATGGAACGAGTTATATTTCAATTCTCCTAACTTATTTTCTATTTATAAAGCATTGATAAGTGCCTAAGTTATTCTTTAAAAAGACATCACTTTTTAAGTTTCACTTTTTGGTTTCAAGAAACCATTCATCTAACATTTTAAAAGTATTCGTTGGACTTAATGACGCAACTTTTCGATTTGGGAAGGCTCACCCGAATAGTCATAATATTTCTATTGAATAAAAGCATGTTCAACTAATTTTTGAACAATGTCATCACCATTCAAAATGAAAGTAACTTTTTGATTCATTAATAAACCCTTTCCCAAATGTGCATTTTCATTCCATCTTCTTTCTTTCTTTCTTGCACGATATATATTATACATGATATAATTTTATATAAATTATAATCACGCATCTCAAAAAGTCATGCATACAATGAACTAGCATTTGAGGTTCTTTTTGTCAAATAATTGATGAATGAGATATGTCACATCTTTTGTATAATGCAATTCAATAAATACATAACAATTGAAATCTAATTATGCAATAAAAGTAAAACAAAAAAATTTGACATACCTTTTCTTGCAAGAAAGATTTTTCTAAACCAAAATTTGACAAGATCATTGATCTTCATGCAACCACAATTGTCGATATCCATCTTCATAGTACCATGCTTATAGTGGCATATGAATGTGTGGTGAATAGGCAAGCCTTCTTTAATTTCTCATAAATTGCGAAAATAGAACATTAAAATTGTTGGTGAGTGGGGATAAAAATAACTTATTAGAAATTAACGAGGGATTCAAAGCATGTATCAATGCTACTTTCTTTAAGGTTATATTCGCCCTCATTTATATTATGGTGTGCAAAAAAATTACTAGCAAATGAACCATGAGGATCTAATGAAGCCCAATGACTGACTAAGTTTTATACTGACAAAAATAGTCCATTGAGCACTAAGCGAAGTATAGCAATGGTATCAATTTCTATAAAGAATTTATGCAGTAATTCTTTATAGAACAATCTAAGAATATAAAAGATGGTGGGAGATCAAAAATAAATTTATTTTTATGTGTTATGGGTTGTCATGCAAATGAAACTTCACTCCAATTTATAAGAGGCCTTATGTTTCTTTATAGGGACATAACTACCTAAATGGATAATCATATATTTAACAATAAATATAATTATTCAATAGATTAAATAATTATAATTATTTGTTAATAATAAAGTAACATAACTTTTAATTACTTATAACTTTTTATTTGTAACTATTAAAATACTATATATATTTTAAAAATATTCCAACATAATTTGCATCTCCTTGGGCATCATCGAAACCTTAAGTACCAACTAACCAATCACATTATTATTATTAGACAATCAGCAACTTCTGTTGTACTGTGCAGTTTCCGCCTCCACCAGACAGTGAAGACACAAGTTACTCTTCTTTCTTAACTGTCTGTACGAATCTTACACATAAGCACACTTGTTTTTGTTTATGTCGTTGTTTTGGTTTATTTTTAAAAGTGTTTAATTGTTTATTATTGTAATTATTCTATGAATATTCTGACTACTTGTAATTATCTAACAAAAACTAATACGAATAGGAGGAATAGTAATAACATTATTCTATTGAAATGGATATGAAATGTGGTAAAGCACTATTACTTAAATTAATCACATAAAATAAAATTATTCTATTAAATAATAAAATAATTAGATATATAATTACGTTTAATATACATGTTCTAGTTTAGTAGTACAAAACTTTTTATTAAAAGTTATGTAAAAAAAAATTTATTTGGTGCAGAGAAATTAAAAACCTTCAAGGTGAAATGTTGTAATGTGTTTTAAAAAATATTTTAAAAATTGAAAATAAATTAAAATAGATATGTGTCATATATTAAATCTTCTCCGTGAACATAATACTAATCCTATGTAAATATATAAAAAAGAAAAAAAAAACCAAAAAGTTTTACTTAAGATTACTTAATTATTTGCTTTTTGTAATTTTATTGGGTTTAATAATATTTCACCAAATTATAATATATTTTTCATTAATTGAGTCATATTATTTACTTTGATATCAAACATATTTAATAATTTGAATATGTTATGATAATTCAATAATTAGTAAATTTTTTTTTGTCACTTAAATTGAATTATCTTTTTTGGTTACTAGCTGTCTAACGGTGGTAGTTTTTAAATTGACATATATAATACCAACTTTAAACTTCATAATTTATACATTACATCAATTCAGTCTTAATTCTAAAAAATATAACCCTCAATATTTATACATTGTGTAATTTGGTCTTTTTTGCATATTTGTTTTTCTTTGTGATTCTTTCACCTAAAAAGCTAAAAACAATTAGAAGCTAAATTTGATTAAAAATATATAAAAAAATAAAAACACCCAAAAATCCAAAATAATCTAGATTTTGACACATCTATTTTATGATTATAAATTAATCTAGACAAAAATTTAAAATATTGCAAACAATGATTTTAAAAAAAAATCTAAATAACTAAAGTAATCTACCGATTGAGTCTTAAGTCAATTAGTATTAATATTGTTATCAATGTAAAAAGACGTGAATTTGAATGTGCTGAAATACATTATCCTTTTATTTAAGGATTGAAAAAGGGTATAAATAATCTTAGATATCGTATAAAAAATTTCTCTTGTAATTTATGTTGTGTGGCATTAGCATCTAAGTCGTGGTACATAAAGGTTTCTTTAGATGCACAGAAGGGTCAATACAGCTAGAGGGTATTTCTTTTCAATACACCTCTTGTGGAAATGCCTTTAATATGTCTTCAGTGGAGGAAACTCACTTCCTAGAGTACAAATTTCTGATTGAGACATTGGGTGCAATAGCCTCCAATGAAAGAGCGTAATCCCCCTTTTACCCCCATCAACTTTTTTTTAAAAAAATTAATTATTAATTTTATTATATTAAAAATAAATATATTTTTAAATATTATTTAAAATAATATAATTTGTGTAAACCAAAAATATATAAATAAAAGAAATAATATTACTCAATTTTTAATAATTCTTTTTAAGTTAATTTTTAATACAAGTGTAATTTTTAATAATTATTTAACATAAATATTTTAAATATAATTTCAACCATTTTAAATATTTTTATTGTAATCATACACATATTTCAATTTAATATCCTTAATTATAATTTTTAAATTTTATGATATTTCACTATTGCGGTGATTGAATCTGAACAAATATGTTACTGTTGATTTTAATGTTAATGTTAAGCCTAAGTTTAAGAATGGGGCATGACGGGACAATGCCGTATCCTAAAACCGGAATATATGCTGAAAACCTGCTATACCATAAATTGCAGCTTCGTGGAGGCATTATCAAAACCTTAGACCATGACATTTTTTTTAGACAAATTTTTGTTATTCTGTCCAGTTTCAACCTCCACCAGACACAAGTTACTCTTATTACACAACTGTTTTTACGAATTTTAAACATAAACACTTTTGTTTTTGGTGTTGTCTTTCGTTTTGTTATTATTATGATTATGATATATGCTCACCACTAGTAATTAACTAACAAAAACTAATCGGACTTAGGATAGGAGGGATAGCAATAATATTCTCATGTTTTCAACTCTAAAAGGGAAATTAAGTGGAAATGGAGGACGGTAAGGAGGATTAATTTGTAAAAATATATTTTCTTTTCTTTAAATTAATTAATGGAAGTGGAGTGGAGTGGTAGTAGTGGAGGAGAGTTTGGGCATTGAACTGTGGGGGGTTTCCCTTTTTCCACGAGTGTGAATATCACGTTCTTTTCGGCATCTGACACACTTTCTTCTACTTCTGCCTAAACCCAAGCTGTCATTACATGTGGTTTTCAGGTTCAAGACCTTCCACGTCTGATGATGCATGTCCTGATGTGCTCCTTTATGCTGACGTTACACTTAACGCCGTCATTAACATAAGGTTGGTGTACCTTACGACGCCGTTAAACTCCCACGTCGGACATTGCGCCCGTGCCCTCCTCATGTATTTTAAGAAAAAGACAAACTAAATGGAAGCCGCCACTTGGCACAATTGATTCAATTAACATACACGTGAATAAAGACTACTGGTGGTAGCAATATACTTAGCAATCCAAATCCATGACCCAATTTCCAAGTTCAAAAAGAGTTAACTCCAACCCAACAACCTTTAAACCTCCTCCATCCATTCACCCATTCTTTGCGTGCGGATTGCGATCTGTATATATTCGCTGCACTCTTCAGTTCTAAATTGCAGTGGACGGATATGATTGTGGTGTTATTATCACGGGTGATGGAAAACCCTAGCATAAAAACAATATATATGAAGAAACTTTTACATACATCGGCGTAAAATTTAGATAATTTTATATTCTTTTGTAATTATTCTTTTCAATAATATTATCTCTAGAGTGATGAAATAATTATTATGTAACGATTACGTTTTAATATGTTATGTGGCAGTACTATTACTTATAGAATAAATTTGTATTTTGTGTAGAAAATCATGGGTGGTAGGGTAGAGTGAAGACTTTGGTAGGGGGGGAGGTGAATCCACAAAACAACAGACGGAGGCCTGCAGACCGATCGTTTTCTGTGGTGGAGGGACCCCTGCCCCTTTATACATATGTTGCCTACTCTTCTTTCTTTGGAGTTGACCCTCTCACCTCCTACGGAACTGAGCTTGAGTATTACTATGTGCCATTTGCTCCCATCTCCAACCAATCCATCAAACAACAAGTGCATTTCTTATATTTCCTGTCCATACAACCAATACCTTAGTATACTATATTCACAGTAAGCCACACTCTCACACATTGTTTAGAATTTTAATGATAGAAGTCACATCGCATAATTCATTAGCCGTATATGAACACATAAATCTTAGATTAGTACTATCTTTTACACTACATAATCGTACATACGTGCAAAGGCAAGTACCCTCTAGCTAGCTAGCTAGATTAAACACCATTTTTTTGTAGGTGGTGATCATGGAACAATCAAGAGATTGTATAAAACTGTTAATACACGTCATCCTTATCCCTTTCAAATACGAGAATGACAAATCACATATTTTCTCTTGATTTTTAGCTTTTTCCTCCTGAAAAAAAATCTAACTCTAACTAAAAAAAGCTAAAAATCAGAAAAGGAATGGATAAAAATGACATAGAATTACAATTTCATACAATTATTTTTCCATATGACAAGTATGTACGTTTTTTAGATAGAAAGATGATTCCGGTTTTGATTTTTCTACCCTAAGTGCTTGTGCACTTTTTTAGCCGAATCGCTGCTTCTTTGAATAAACGAAATAATTAGCCTAAAATATATAAAGATGAAGAGTATAAGTAAAACAGTGAGTGCAGAAAGAGTGCAGGCCGCGCTCAACAAACTCACTTGTCAGCTCCCTATGACCATAGAAAGTGGGAGGCGGCTGTGACTCTCCGCTCTATCAAAGGCGATAATAAACAGCAGCATCAGCTGGTTATAGGTAAAAGTGGTCAGAAATAGATATTTTTTAAAGAATTTTTTTTTTCAAGAATTTTTATTTTTTATGCAGAACGATCAAAAAATAATAATTTTAATATACAATGTGTTGATTCGAATGGAAGAACCAGAGGCACAAAAAATAATTCAATAGTGTTCTTCTCTTAAAATTCAATTCCCTATTTTAATTCTCATTTTTTGTTGTCTATATATAAAGTGTCAAAATATATCTATGTACCTATTTGAAAAAAAACATAATCTTTCCTTCTAGAAAAGTTTATGAAAAGTTATGTAAATTTACACATAGACACATCTTTTCAATTTTATATTACATTATTTCTTTCTTTTTTCATTATATATGATTGTTATATATATTATAAATAATAAAAATAGCAGTTTATATTTTATTTGAAAATAATATAATAGAATATATATGATTATATGTTATATACAACAATCCTCCGCTTATTTAAAAAAACTTGAAATTATATTTGGATATCACTAAGTGGTACATAGTCAAAAGTGGTTTACAAAACGAAAGAAATACATGAAGTAATATTTTCGTAACACAAAGTCATTCTGATTTCTACAAGGCAGTGCATTAAAGGTTCATGTGCTACATCCTATAAATAATAATTACTCTCGAATTCTACCTGTCAATCCTTAAAAAGCGACCTCTAACTACTCTATTTGAATAAGGGAGCTCATCAAAAGTGTCACAACACACTTCACTTATTAGATTATAAGCTATGAGTCTCATTAAGGACTTTTAGTTCGACCAAGTAAAAGACTTTATTAGAATAGTCTCTGCCCTCACTTATTTGATCATAAAATCACTTGTATTAATTTTGAATTACATTTTAGCATCTTCACTGAAAAAATGAGTAAATTAGCCTCCGTTAATATAAGTGGACAAAACAGCCACACAGTTAAAATTGCATCATTAACTATTTGTGTTGTTTATATATAAGGCATAATAACAATTTAGCACTTAACCCTACAGATTTGTTCAATTTGATCCCTATTATGATATTTTATTTGAAGTAAATCAGAAAATTTTCAAACTAATAAGGCTAAAGGGTCAAATTTTAAAAATTATTAAAAAAATCAATTAAGCTCTTTTATATTTTAAAAATTAAAAAAATCATAAAATTATAAAAAATATAAAAAATTTCAAAAAAATTTAAAATTTGGGATTATAAAATTTTTGATCTATAAGATTTTCGAAATCTAATCCCAATTTTTTTCTTTAAAAATTCAATTTTACTGGGATAGTATTGTTATTTTTAATAAAAAATTTAAAATTGTTATAATTATTTTCTATAAATTTTATGATATTTTAATAATTTTTAATTTTTAAAAGAGTTTAATCAATTTTTAAAATTTTTTTTATTAAGGTCATTTTAACCCTTTAGTCTTATTAGTTTAAAAAATTTCTAATTTATTTCCAATAAAAGATTATAGTAAGGATCAAATGGAATAAACATCTAAGATTAAGTGCTAAATTTATTATTATGCCTTATATATAAATAACAAAACAATTTCAACTGTTCATCTAACATATCTAATCTAACTTAACCAATTTTTTCAGTAGGCATTTGGTAGGTTTTTGTTTCCTTTCCCTTTAAGAGCATATTTGAAAATTGAAACTAATGATGAAAAGAACCAAAATTAATCTTACTCATATCTAAACATATTTAGTTCAAGGTAGTTAATATTGTACATGTCAAGTATTGTCTTTTATTAGTATTGATACGTATCAGTATTGATTTATTATGATATATTAATTCGAATTTGTTTGTATTTTTAAAAATATTTTATATATGTATATAAGAATAGGGAATGATCCATTTCCATCGGTGTAAAATTAAAATGGTTTTACACTTTTTTTTTAACTTTTTATATAATCAATATTTTAACAATCCAACCGTTGAATTTATCAAGATATTTGTACTTGTCATGTATGTAAAATTTTGAGCCGGTTTAGTATCTTTATCATGTCGATCTAAAAGATTGTCTATATTAATATATATTTTACAATTGAAAGTTCTTTTACATAGAGCAAATAGTTAGAAATTTTTTATTTACACCAAACTTAACATAAATGATCAATATGAATGTAGCATGAAACATGAAGTTCGATTATTAAAATATTAATCGTATAAAAATTTACAGAAATGTTAGCTTTACACCAATGTATGTGGATCCCTCCCCCATAAAATATTTAAAAATATAAAATAATAAGACTAAATAAATCTCAAATAGAAAATATTCATAAAAATTAAAGCTTTAGTTAAAGTGGTAAATAAAATATTTAAAAACGTTGGTGAATCTCACTCTAAATAAAATTTACGACACCAAAAAAAAAAACTCATAAATTATATAAAATTTGTTTAACAAGCTTCACAAACTCAAAATAAACAAGCAAAACCTCTACGGAATAGTATCTGATACACTAATAGTGGAGTTTTTAGACTCCACAAGTAGAGTCAAAGGGTTGACATAGTGACGGAGCCAGAAACTTTTTTTGGGGGGCGGAATTAAAATGTATATTTTTACAATAATAAAAATGTAATTTCACCATTTTATAGTCTATATCTTTATAATTTTTAAAGGATTAAATCAAATTTTTATTATTTTTGGGGACCAAAATATAATTTTATCATTACTAATTTAAAATTTTATAAGTTATAAAGTGCCTAAATAGAAAAGTTTTCATTTTAAGGGAGTCGGGGCCTCTGTCAGCCTCCCTTGGCTCTGCCATTGGGTTGACATGTGTCCTATAAGAATAAGGGTATAGTAAAATACTAAAAAAAGTAAATATTTAAAAAAGAAAGATACATAATAAATTTTTAAGACTACTTATGAAATAAAAAATATATATTATTAGTATACTAAATACTAACCCAAAATTTATTACATAAATTAAACAGTAATGCCATCTCATACTATGCACATAATAATTAATAACTCAACAAATTTAAAATAAATAATAATAAAATAAATTTAAATTTAAAATATATTTTAAAATTAAATTTTGGTCACCTTGTCTTCTATTCCATGAACCAAAAGTTAAGAAATTGAAAGGGTCTCCAACCCCCAGTAGGGGTGTTCAGTCGGTTAACCGATCCGAAATAACATTAACTAAATTAACTGACCTTTCAAAATTTTTAACCGTTAACTGAACTGAAATTTTTTCAAAAAAATTAACCGAACCGAAATTTTTTCGGTTAATTCGGTCGGTTAACTGAATTAACCGAAAATTATATGTTTTTTTTTAATTTTTGGTTAAAAATTACCCGAATTAACCGAAATGAATCACCACATAACCGAGTTGGGTTTAGTTTTAGTTTTAATTTTATTTATTAAATTATTTGTAATTTTTATGATTGGGTTGGGTTGGGTAATTGGATTGGATTGGATACTTGGGTTTGGATTGAGTTTAGGTGAATAGTGGGCCTATTTCTATATTATAATTTTATTTATTAATTTTTTTCGGTTAAACTGAAAAAAATCGGTTAACCGACCGATTTCGAACTAAATTAACCGTTAACCGAAAAATTAAAAAATAATTAACCGACTCCGACCGAAAAAATTTGATTAACTGATCGATTAATCAAATTCGATCAATTAACCGACTTTTTTCAGTTTTACTCGAATTTTAGACGCCCCTAATCACTAGCCAGTCCCCAGTCCCCACTTCCAATTTCCACTCATCGACTATGACGTAACCACACTGCTTTTAGCTATCGTGTGCTAGACTCAATTTAGGCCTGTCCTAATGGATCCGTGGTCCACTACTCTAATACCCCATTCCTATACTGGTTCCTTGTATATTGACCACAGCCCAACTGGCGTGCTATTTTGTTACAGCCTTTCATTGAGGAATAGTATATTACTGGTGATTGATTACTAGACTTGTCCCTCCATATGTCTATTCGAAATTTAAAGAAATTTAGATGAAAATATTAAATATGAAAAATAGATTTAGGTAAAAAAATACATCTGTTTAAAATATAATATAAGTATGAGCCCAATTCAATTTTCTAATTTTCTAATATATATATTTTGTTATTTTTAAATATTTTATAATTTATAACATTTAAAAATAAAATTTATAGTAATATATAATAGTATAATGTAAATATTAAAAAATATTAAATTAATTATATATTAAATTTTAATAAATTAAAAAATATAATTATTAAATTAAAAAATATATTTTTTAAAAATTAAAAATATAATATGAGTTGATCTAAAATGGGTTTAGGTTATCCATGTATAAATATAGAATAAATTTAGATAAAATTTTAAATCCATATTTTGAGCCGAGTAAATCTAACTTAAATAAATATAAAATATATTAATACTATACTTAAACTTGATCCTATCCAACCCAAAAAAACCTCTAACCCACATCGTGTATAATTAATGTTTGCTTTAAACTCCAAACACCAACAACTGTTGTCTTTTAAAACCACTCCATAATCTTTATGCATGTGTGTATTTATATTCTTAGAGATATTACTAGCGAGATAGGGTATCTCGGATGAGTGGCTCATATATATATATATATATATATATATAAAAGCTTGGTCTTAGGGTTGTTTAAGAGTGTAATCGCTTAGGGTTAAAGTTTGGAAGGGGTCTTAAAATTTTTTTTCAACTTTTAGTGTGAAAAAGAAATTCAGAATTAAATGTTTAAAACTTTTAATTTTTCATCATAAATGCTTCATCTCTTAGGGCCCACAAGCTTTTCAACTTTTATTGTATTACATTATATATATATATATATATATTAAAAGGTGTCCAACTTATTATTTCGTCTATACCCCAAAAATATAAAAAATGAATGTTTATATGTACAATTTTGCCTTCTCAAATGGTACAAGATTGCTTTGAATTTATGAGTAGGATTGTCCTTCTTTGCAATCAGAAAATGCGTGGTTGAATTTAGTTCTCTAATTCTAAAAACTTAAAAAATATATATTAAAAAAAATAATCATTTTTAGCCCTTTTACTCTCCTTTGAATTTTTTGCACTCACGAACCTTTAAAGCTAATTAATAGAAACCTAATGAAACAATTTTTTTTTATCTTTTTTTTTTCTTAATTCGAATGTAAATAAGCCCAAGCTAATTGGAGAATGTAAGGTTGTTTAAATTGGATTGGACTGATTAGTCAGACTGAGAATCGATTAGGGTATTAGTCTAAAGAAAGGCTTTGAATCGATTGAATAACAAATTGATATAGACCAATTGAACCAGCTAAAAAAATGGTTAAATCATTTGTTTTAGTTTTTTTTATGATTTTTTTATCAAATTCATTGAATTAATTTGACAAATAAACTAATGACCTGATCAATTCAAGCACAAGTTCGATTTTAAAAACATTAAGAGAATGAATTTGGACAGTATAACACAATCGGCGACAAATCTATAGTGGCAACATTGCCTTGACCTCAAATATGTTAGTTAACATATAGTACTTAAAAATTAAAAAGAGAGAGATTCAAAAAATAATCACAAAATGAACTAAATGGTAAATGAAATTTCAGTACATAAGAAAAATTAGCAGAATTAACTTGAATCTTATGGAAATTTTAAGGGGAAAAAACAAATCAAGAATGAGATAAAAAAAAAAATTTCAAATGCATACAAAACTACAAGTAAAATAATAAAAACTAAAATTGATGAAATTACCTTAACTCAGAAACGAAAATATATGAATGATTATGTTCTTCAGTGACATACTTCCAGATTTGATTTTGATTTTGATTTTATCTTAATCAAAAAATCAAAGGGTGGGCTAAAGAACTAAAAATGATTTTTTTTAAATATATTTTTTTTAATTTTTAGAACTAGACATAAATTAAAAAATTTTATAAATGTTGCAAGCTAAATTTATTAATTTTTTTTTTCGATTTGAACTAAAATGACAAATTTTGTAAACGTTGAGAGTTAACTTTGTTGAAAATTTTTATATTTAGGATCAAATTGTTAGAACGTTTAAGCATTAAGGACTAAATTTGTTATTAGACAAATAAAAAAGCCTACGTCAACTTTCCATCACTCATCTAACGCAACGGGAGAGAAACTAAATGCAACACCCTTAACCCTTATCCATTGCCGAAATAGGGTTACGAGATATCACCGAAAAGATCAGAATAAATACAAGCAAGTACGTATTTATTTAACATACATATTGAAATTTAATAATTATGTCCCTTTATTGAGCCCTCGAGGCCCGAAACATGTATTAGAAACAAATCAGGGCTTAATTGGAAGTTCAGAGAATTTTTCGTGAAAGTTTTAAAAATTTTCTTAGATGCAGGGCTCACACGCCCGTGTTCCAGGCCGTGTGGACTCAAAACGAGCCTTTTACTACCAACCCTGCAATTCTTGAACAACAAGCAACTCCAAAAAAAAAAAAAATTCAATCAATCCAAAATACATTCAAATACCTTTAATACATGCCAAATTTATCAATCTCATGACCTATCTAAAGTACTTTCATAATTATTTCACATATAATTTCTAAACCAATTAATTTGACTTCATTCAAACTAATTTATTTGCATACCAAAACATACCATTATATAAGCTTAATATACCACACACACACACACACACACACACGCATATATATATATATATATATATATATATATATATATACCAACAACACTTTATAACATATTTTACAAACATTTCCCAAATTGACAAACACAACATTCTAGGTACATGCCATTTACCAAAAAGAAAATATGCTTCACCACTTGAGTTCGGGATCGACTCTAGATGCTAATTCAACGTTTTGACTTTAACCTAACCTGTGCACGGAAATAAACCGTACGCTAAGTATAAACTTAGTGGTATCCCTACAATTCAAATACTTATTAATAAAAAAATTATAATGTTTAAATACATAATCACACATGACCAATAATCATTCAATAAATAATTAAATATCATAAACACATCATTCATAACACTTTCAAATATCTTATTTTCTATTTCAATTTCATAATTGCTATTAAATAGCATTTTACAAAAAGATACTCAATTCAATTTCAATTTCAACATCCACTCCATGAATCCATGATTCATGCAATTTCATGTATCTCAATTACATATTTCATTTCATTGTTCATTCTAATCCATAATCAATAACATTCAATGTCAATCAATTGGTCAATTCATTCATATACCTCTATTAACACAACTCGGACTCGGACGGATACATGGATCCAACGTCACTCAGTGCCTTATTGGCTATGCTGAAGTAAAATAATACAGTACTCAATACCTCATTGGATTTATTGAAGTAATAATACGACACTCAGTGTCTCATCAACTTGAAATCGAAGTATCGTTGAACACTTTCAATTCTATGGCATGCCAACTATATCCGACTTAGTTCGATACAGTTAATAGGGTTTCCATTCATTTCTCAATTCACAATCAATATACATTTCAATATCAATTCCACAATAATCACATAATTCCAATTCAATCTCAATTTTCATACTTATCACATTTTTCACATATACATACAATTTCAATTCAACCCAATTCAATATCACAATGCCAAACTCACCTCAATTTCACATACCATACAAAATAATAATAAATACAACAAATAGTTTTAGTTTCGGATTATAGAAATACAAACCGTATTTTCTGAGCTAATCCTCATTGATTTTCTCTTTCCCCTTCTTAGCCGATGTCTCCAACTCAACGTTAGCTATGGAATTAAAACAATTAAAAATTATCAATACACTAAAATTTCATATTGAACATTTCAATTTATACACAACTTTTACCTAAATTCCAATTCAATCCCTATTCAAATCTAACCTTATTTTCTTCATAATTTTATTCTCTAGTTTTCATACAACTATCACTTAAAACTAATTTCAATTCTCTAATTTTACCATAAAACCCTAATTTTGAATTTATTTCAATTTAGTCCCTACTACATAAAACTTATGATTTGTTTACAATTCAATCTTTTTCTCAATTCTAACTTGAAATTCTATTAATTTAACCCCTAATTCTTCACTTATAAACTACATCTAAAAATCAGCTAACTTTCAAAATTTCAACATAAATCAAGTAGTATATTGTTCTAGGATTCCATAAACATCAAAATTACGAGAAAATGGACTAAATTGACTTACCACTTAAGCTTGAAACCTTAAAATCTCTAATTTCCCTTTCTTTCTTTTCTTTCTTTCTCCCATGTTTCATTTCTTTCTATTCTGTTTCTGTTCTTTTTTTTCTTTGTTTTATTTCTTTATTTTACTTTATGTTTTATTTTAATAATGTAATATAATAATATTTTAAGAACAAAATAATATTTACTTATATAATAAGTAAATAAGTAATTATTACTAATTTATGTATTTTATTTTTCCACATGTATTTCACTATTACCACACACTTGACACTTATGGTTTAATTGCTAGTTTAGTCTCTTAAATTTCCTCTAGTATATAATTAAACTTTTACACTATATTCAATTTAATCCTTATACCTAATTAACCTTAATTCAAGCTAATTCACCTAGCCAAAACCTAATTAACCACACAACTAACTTCGTAAATATTTTTAATTATTTATGAATTCGTTTTTTGAAAACAAAGACCCGAAAATATACTTTCCAATAACCGTAAATTTCGGGTTGCTACATTTCTCCCCCTTTAATAAATTTTCTCCTTGAAATTTACCTGAAAAGAGGTGGGGGTACTAAGATATCATAGTTTCTTCCGATTCCCAAGTTTCTTCTTCAATACTATGGCTTTGCCACAACACTTTCACAAATGGAACTCGTTTATTACGCAACTCTTTCACTTCTTGAGCTAATATTTCAAATGGTTCTTCTTCATATGACAAGTCAGGTAGAATTTCAATGTCCTCTGTCGAAATAACATGAGAAGGATCTGATCTATATCTTCTGAGCATTGATACATGAAAAACACCATGAATCTTTTGTAATTCCGGAGGTAAAGCTAAACGATAGGCAACTGGCCCAACTCTTTCTGTAATAGCTAAATGATAGGCAACTGGCTCAACTCTTTCTGTAATCTCATACGGCCCAGTAAAATGAGGACTCACCTTTCCCTTTCGACCAAATCTCAAAATTTTCTTTCAAGGCTAAACTTTAAGAAATACTTTATCTCCAACAGAATACTCAATGTCCCGTCGTTTCGAGTTTGCATACGATTTCTGTCTGTCAAAAGCTGCCTTCAATCTATCTCAAATCTTCTTAACAGTATCCTCTGTTTCTTGAATTAACTCTGGCCCAATCATTTTTCTTTCATTCAATTCCATCCAACATACAGGTGATCGACATCTCCGACCATATAAAGCTTCATATGGAGCCATTGCAGCAAAATAGACTTTTAGCGGCATTTTTACAAGCCCTGCAAAAAACGCCACTATAGACGATGCCACTAAATTTTGCGACGTTTATGTGAAAAAACGCCGCTAAAGAACATGACCTTTAGTGGCGCTTTTTCCACAAACGCAACAATAGTACATAACCTTTAGCGGTGCTTTTATCACAAACGCCACAATAGTACATGACCTTTAGCGGCTCTTTTATCACAAACGCCGCTAAAGAGCACGACCTTTAGCAGCGCTTTTATCACAAACGTTGTTATAGAGCATGACCTTTAGCGGTGCCTTTATCACAAATGCCGCTATTGTGCATGACTTTTAGTGGCGTTTTTTTTACAAACGCAGCTAAAAGTACCATTCTTTAGCGACGTTTTTAAGAAAAACGCCAGTAACTTTAGCAGATTTGCAACATCCCATTTTCATCCATATACAACTTTTCCTGTTACATGAAATCCAACCAAAAACAACAAATCTAAATGATACTTCAAATTCAACAAAAGATATAAGATCTAAATTAATAAATGAAGTATAATTCAAAATATTCTTACAATAAAGTGTAAAAGTACAATGTTAAAAATATTCTTACAATAAGAAAACAAATGTCTAAGATGGCGGATTTTGCGACTGCTGAAACATTTTCATCATATTCTAAAACTATAGCTAGAGTGCGTCGTACTTTCTGCTCTGCTCTGCTTCCCTTGCTGCTGCCTTTGCTTCCCTCGCTGTCGTCTCCGCTTTAACTTGCAGCTGGAGTTCTTCATGTTTTCTTTTAACCTCAACTTCTCTCGATACTACATTCGCTTTAAGCTGAGCAATTTGCTCAACTGTGCTCTCTTGCATCTGAGCCATCTGTTCTTTTAACCTTAGAACTTCAGCTTGAGCCTGACTCCCCGAAGGCATGTATTGTTGCGAACTAGATCCAAAATATTAGGTTGGGATAACACCAGATCCTTGAAATCGAATCCGACCATACCTTTCAGGATCCAAAACTTCAGTAATAATTCTGTTATCAATGTCGTCAAGATTAACAGAACTATCACTCAAAGCAACCGCTTCATACTCCGCCTTTTTATCTTTTAGTTTCTCCTAATAGATCAATCAAACAGTTAGAAACAAAATATATAATAAAAACAAATGCAACATAACTTAACATTATTTAGAACTACTAACGACAAATTAAACCATTATAATTAAACATTATAAATATTTAAAATAAATTAAATTTTATTAAGTAAATATACCATAATTTTTCCAGCTTCAGAAGTCATAGGAGATCCATCTTTCTTCCTATGTGTAATGTCAAAAAGCTGAAGGCGTCCAACTTTTTGACCAGACGAGAGTTCCTACAATATAGTAGTAAAAATATAATTTAATAGAAAGTAATTAATATTTGACACAATTAATAAATTCAAAATACTATAAACCGAAATAATTATAAGAGTTTGGAAGTACTTAATACCTCTCCTTTCTTTGAAATCCAGAATCTAATCGCATCTTCCCATTGGTACCTCAGCATTCTCGGTAGGACATTTCGCAATTTCTCTTCGTGACTTATATTTTTCTTAAAATATTCTTTCTTTAAAGTGCTTTTATGGTCTCTTCATTTTTTTCCCAATGCCTTCTTGACATAATTATCAAAGACAAGCAAATCTCTCCTACAAAAAACACAAGTTTAGAAAGTAAATATAAATGAAACTTAAACCAATGTATTATAAATTACATTCACGTTTTGTTACCTTAATATTATCGAGAGCTTAATTTTTGTTACTATCAGGCATTTGATGCCATGACTTGTAGTTGATAGGCAACATATTGGCATTTCGTGCTATAATGCCCAAATATCCTACTAAAAGTCGAGCTTATGACCCAACAGCCTGGCCATGATTGTTTCTAAATACTTTGACACGCTCGACAGGATTTAACTCGTATAATTCTTTTAGTAGCGTACGTCCTCGAGCTTTGCGCGTCCCACCACTTTTAGCTGAAAAATGGTATATTATAATATAAGAATTTGAAAAAGAAATCAATAATAAAAGTCAACATGCATGTAAATTAAAGTTAACATT
The DNA here is from genome assembly GCA_005393395.2 of Gossypium australe. Classification (NCBI taxonomy): domain Eukaryota; kingdom Viridiplantae; phylum Streptophyta; class Magnoliopsida; order Malvales; family Malvaceae; genus Gossypium; species Gossypium australe. The sequence goes on from CM016619.1 coordinate 13,362,188, forward strand.
ACTTTGAATTTCTGCAGGTTCGTCAGATGTATTCGGAACATTCGAAGATCCAATGGCAGTCTGTTGTTCACTATTTGTTTCTTCCAAATTTGGAGTATTCTGAACAATACTTAGATCTGGCAATCTTCTTCTAGGCATTTTTTTTCTGCAATACACATAAAATAGTTGAAATTTTAGTAACTAATTACAACAAGAATAGTACATATAAAATAGTTGAAATATTTAACAAGACCAAGATTTAAATTATAATATTACATATAATTAAAAAATCGTAAAATCTCACTACATCATAATTCATAAATATCTTCATCCACATCTTGACGAACCCATTGAGATTGTGTACTAGTACTAGAGATATTTTCATTTAAGTTTTGTTTTGGAAAAGACAGTTTCTGATCTTTCAACGATGTCATCTTTACTTCCATTACCCATGTCAAACAAGTCTCTAGGGGTGTTTCGGGGTACAACGTACCAACCATTATCAGTTGGATCTTTCGAATAAAAAACCTGCTTCACTTGAGAAGAAAATACATATGTCATTGACGTCCTTTCCACTCCAAACCTATTGAATCGAAAGTAAATTGAGTAATTATAAATGTTATGAGAAAACATTATTATTTGTCAATGAAAGCTTCAGTTGCATACCGTTTGGCTTAACCATTCATGAAAAGATTCTGTGAATAACTTATTAATCTCTCGATGTTGTAATCTTCGGGAGCGTGAACGAGATCTCAAGATTTGTTTGTACTCGCTATGTTAAAAAGTGGATTACTTGGTTAGAAGATAAACAAATAAAAAAGATGAATATTTATCAAATCCTAAAATTTACTTGCGTAATGGTTTAATCGAATGGTGGTGAAAAAAAACATATCGATGTGCTTGTACCCAAGATATGTCATCTAATTTTGCAATTTCAACTTTACCGATTGATTCCCCATAACTTTGAAATAAATAAGTTTCAGCCAAGTTATGATCAGTGAGCCCAGCATTTCTCCTTGGTCTATTCAGTCTTGTTTCAACATCTTCTAAATATCTAGAATAGAAAGTCATACACTCCTCTGCCAAGTATCCTTTAGCTATTGGTCCTTCTGGATAACGCTTATTACGACAATAAGACTTCAATTTGAATAGGAATCTAAAGACGATATACAACATTATCAAAAGTTGTAACTCAGGGTATATTCATGAATGAATGAAAAACTTTACAAATAAATTAGCACATCTCTATAGGATACATCCACCGATAGAAAACTGGTCCACCAAGTTTTGCTTCATGAGGGAGATGGATTATCAAGTACACCATAATAGCGAAGAAGGAATGTGGAAAGATCTCCAATTTGCATAAAGTTAAAGTGGCTCGATCTTGTAGTTTCTCAAGTTCTTCAACATTCAAAACTTTGCCACAAATAGCATTCATTATATTGGATAGTTCAATTATACAAGACGTCACCTTTTTTGACATACAACACCGTAAAGCAACTGGTAGTAAATCTTGCATCAAGATATGATAATCATGTGATTTTAGGGAATATAGTCTTCGATCTTTAAGACTCACACATCAAGAAATATTTGATGCATACGCATCTGGGACCTTTATGTCCTTCAACACTATGCAGAACACTTCTTTTTCTTTCTTCAACATTGCAAAAATTGAAGGCGACAACCTATATTTCCCATTCAAAAGTACTTGGGGATAAAGTTCACGCTGAATTCCCATGTCAACTAGATCAAGTTAACTCTAAAGATTGTCTTTCAATTTTCCATCGACATTCAGAATTGTCCCAATGATGTTCTCACAAACATTCTTCTCAATATGCATGACATCAAGATTGTGTCGCAAAATGTGATGCTCTCAGTAAGGCAACTAAAAAAAAATACTTCTTTTTTTCCACAAGTCCGCCTCATTAGGATCATCCTCTTCATCAGATTCATCATCAATCTGCTCATCAACATCGCCAACATACGCCTCCCTCGATCTTTTCTTTGCTTGCGTGTTGTGTGGTTGATTCATCTTCCCATAACTAAAATTGATATCTTTTAACATGAACAAGATTTCAGATCCTATGGTCTACTCTAGAGCTTCTCCGAACTCTTCAGTACTATCAAATAGAGTCTTCTGAAATCTAAATCTATGATTTTCATCTAACCACCGACAATGCCCCATATAGGAGAACTTATTCCCATTATATAACCACTTCGAACATGTTTGCGCCGCACAACAAGGACAAGCATAACGTCCTTTGGTACTCCAACCAGATAAATTGGCATAAGCTGGGAAATCATTAATAGTCTACAATAAATCTGCACGTAAAAAAAGTTCTCATTTCTCAAGACATCATAAATTTCAACACCCGCCCATAATTGTTTCCACTCTTCAATAAGTGGCTGCATATAAATCTCAATATCATTTCCGGGACCTTTCTCTCCAGGGATAATCATAGATAAAAGAAGATTGCTTCATGCAAATCCACGGAAGCAAATTGTAAGGTACAAGCAGTACAGTCTAAGTACTGTACGAAGTACTCATAATTTTATAAGGATTAAACCCATCAGATGCTAGCCCAAGCCTCACATTCCTAGGATCAGTGCAAAGCTTGGAAATTTACTGTCAAATGATTTCCAAGCTAAAGAATCCGTAGGATGCCTTAATAATTCATCGTCGGTTCGTTGATCGTGATGCCACATCATAGACTCATCCGTCTTTGAGGACATGAAAAGCCTTTGAAGCCTTGGTATTAGTGGAAAATATCGCAAAATCTTTACTGCTTATTTCTTGACTGTACCTCACCTTCATCCTCGTTCACATCTTCTGTATTCCTATTCATCCAACGAGATTTACTGCAAACATGACAAGACTGTTGGTTTTTCCGATCACCCCAATACAACATGCAGTCATTTGCGCAACTATGAATTTTCTGGTACCCAAGGCCTAAATCTTTTATCAGTTTCTTCATATCTTTGCATAAATGAGAGATTTTTACAAACGAAAACATATCTCTCAAAAACTCTAACAGCATTGTAAAAGAGTTTCTGATCCACCTTCCCAAACATTTTAAGTGAAATAGGTGAATGCAAAAGGACATTTTTGAATATTTTGATCCCTCGTAAAGTTCTTCATTCATTTTATTAAGTAATTTGTAGAAGTTCACCGCTTCTCTATTTGGATCTTCATCAGGTACATTTCTTCCCGTTTCGGTAAAAGCATTTCCACCAATATTACAATCATCGGATGTAATAAAGTCAGGTGGAACCAATTGCAAACCATGACTGTGCATATTAAATGCATCCCGCAACATACCTTTCATGTCATCTTTTCTAACAGACTGATGGTAAGCACTATGAGGATAAGCCGGATTAATCGTTGAAGAGGTTCTACTAGGTGTACACTCTCCATGGAAAATCCATTTTTTATACCTCCGAATAAAGCCATCAACAATTAGATGTTCGTAGACAACATCACGAAAATGCCAATTGATGTTGCCACACTTCTTACACGGGCAAAGAATCATATTCTCTTGGCTTGCATTTTGAAATGCAAAATTTAGAAAAGTTTATACTCCATTTTGATAGTCGTTGCTTACCCTTGACAATTTCATCCAACTCTTATCAATTTCGTAGTTCTTGAAGTCTAAAGTTGACAATAAATTACGGTTACTTAAATGTTCTCAATTGATTTAAATCATGCCATTGTACTAAAATAGATAATACATATCAAGTTTCAAGTAGCTAATGGGTGTAAAATAATTCAAGTAAGTTGCGGGATTTTCAAGTATATATTTATGTATTACGTAAGTTAAGTAAGTTTTGTAAGTTATGATATGATATATATTTATGTAAGTTATTTAAGTTATGTAAGTCCATATATATGATATATATTTATGTATTATGTAAGTTATGATCCAATGTTTTCTTTAAATGTTTGTCTAAGTTATGATTTTCATCTTTAATTTTTAACTTTAAATTTTAACCCTTTAATTATACTCTTTTAATTTATAAATTTTAACTTGTCCATGTGCTTGAAACCCGAAAACTTATATTTTATTAAATTTAAATATGCTTATATTTTTCTTTATTTAGGATAAGAATGAGTTATAATTTGATGCTTAACAAAAATAACTTTTCATTTTAAAAAGCTTTTAAATCATTTTTTTTTGTTAAAAAGATAAGTAATATGATTTTTATATAAAAATAAATTTAATTAATGGTAAATATTATTATTGATAAAAAAATTATTTTTTAGTTTTTGCATACATTTAAAAATATTAAATATTAAAATCAAAACATTATTATTTTCAATATTATTAAACATATACATTAATTAGTATTAAATATATATTTTTGGTCAAAAAGAGAGTATTTAATCATGTAATAAATTAATATTTTTAGTCAAAATATTGAAAAATCATGTTAATATTTTAATAAAATATTGATCTCCATAACAGTGAAAATAATAAAATAAATGACAAATATAAGAGTATAATAGCGAAAATAATAAAATAAATGTAAAAATTAATTTCAAAATATGTATAGTAATAAATTTGAAAAAATGGAATAAATTAATTTTTTATCATTTAATTATCAAATGTAATGTATAACATGATATTTTTTTGCAGTTTTTCAAGATATTTATTGAAGCGAGCCAAAAAATGATAGATTAATTTACTTCATAACATCTTGCATTTTCTAGATGCATAAAAAAAAACTCTAAGATTTTGATCTATTAAAAGGAAACTACTACAATTATCTTTCAACGTAAATTTAAGATAACTTTTATTTTAATTACGGAATACATAAATTTAATAGAAAAAAGAAAAGATAAGAAAGATGAAATTATACCTGTTAACTTGTTATTGGTAAGAGAAAATGTTTGGAGAGAAAGTCAATTTTTCAATAACTAGAAGAAATTTCACCTGAAACATATAATGAAATTAATCAAAATTTACAAATAAATAATCTAAAAATTGCAAACAGCAGCACAAACTTAAAAAGGGAGAGGAAGCTAGTTTTTTTTTTGATAAAGTTGGGTTAATAATTTGATTGTAAGGAAAGGGTATAAGACAAATCAATATATTACCAACTATTATATGATTAAATATTGATTAAATATTAAGGTCTAAGACAAATCAATAAAATGAGAAGAGAATAAACTATGAAAAAATGCCCATTATCACAAGTCACAATAACTGAGTAGAAACCCCAAAATCATGCCTATTCTCCCAACCCAAAAAACTAGGACCACTATCCCGAGTAGTAAAAAATCAATGGCCCAGTAGGACCAGAACAAAAAGAACACGAACCCGATCCAAAAACCATGAAACTGTCACGGGGAAGAGACCAAAAGAGATTTCGCGAAGTACGAAAAGGGAGGAAGAGAGAATAATGAAAACAAAAAAGAAAGAAGGAATGGATGGAATGAAGCATACCTTACCTTAATTGGCACCAATGGACACTATTTAGATCTAATAACACAACCAATACTATCAAGCATTACAAGCTTCTCAACCAACTATCATCCTTACAACAATTCATATCATTCTATTTAATTTATGGTCATATCATTTCTTAGCAACACCAACCACGTCCACAACATCGCAAATATACCAATTGCATATTTAGCCAACCTACATTTATAACATTCAAGCAACTTAAATTGCATCATTACAATGACTTATTTTATATCAATAATACAACTTATGTTCGTGATCATTTGGACAGTGTAAACGAATTTTCGGACAGCTTACAATGACAACATAACATGTTTTAAAATAACATCAAGTGCAATTTTGTTTTCTAACTTATTTTCGACTGCATTTAATCACCAAAAATACAGTGCAATAACTAATTTTAGACTCATTTGTACACCACAATTTGTAGCACTTAAACACTTCAATTTACACCATTTGAGCACCTCAATTTACATCATTTAAACACCTCAACTTACAACACTTTAACATCCCACTTAACAATATTTATACACCTCAATTACAGCGATAAACGTATCAATTTCTAGGTACTAAACAATTCAATTTCCAGTACAATTTACAACATTTAAACACTTCAATTTGCAGCACTTTAACACTTTAATTCACAGCATTTAAATACTTCAATTTGCAACACTTTAACACTTCAATTTATAGCATTTAAACACTTCAATTTGTAGCACTTTAACATCTCAATTAACAACATTTATACACCTCAATTACAGCAATAAAATATCTCAATTTCCAGCAACTAAACACTTCAAATTGCAGCACTTAAATAGGGCTTTAAAAGTACAAAAACGAGCAGCAACAGCATCTAGTTTGCTTAGCAATAGGAAATTTTTGCACTAATTGGACAACAACTAAATCTGAAATAAACAAGTTTAACCAGTACAAAACAGTAGCAACCATGAAATTTGTAAAGAACAATTTCCCCCTATTTAACTACCGCTGAATCATCCATGTAAAATTGATAAGAATTTCAAGCATGGAAATAATAAAGGAGTTTAAAGAAAACTCACCATTAGCAACACTTAATCCCAGAGTTACACATTTTAACCACGGCACCCAAGCACTATAAATTACAACTATAACTCCTCTCAATTTCTCGTTTTAAGATACCACTATAAAAAAAAAGCAAATTTATAAATGTTTGTTAACGTCATTAGTTATCACAGAAAATAGTAATTATACCAGTGCTATAAACATCTAAGTAGGTATATATTCAAACTACTAAGCAATAGGCAATACCTGTTCTATCAATGTTCAAGAGGTTCCCTAAAAGCTTTATCTCCCTTTCATTGCTGCAAAGTGAGCAGCCAAATCACCGTAATCCGGTTACTTAGGGTGTTATGGTGGTGCTACTTCTCTACTACTTCTCTGCCAGCTCTAGCTGTTACGGTGGTGCTGAAAATCCCAAATCTGAACTGAGAAGATAAATAGCAAACCAACTCAGTAAGAAAACTAAAATACTTGTAGGAACCGAATTTCCAGTGGCAGCGACGAAGAGAAAAGGCGAAGAATTACCTTTTGAAATGGTGGAGAGAAGAGTCGAAGTTGATTTTGGAAGTTAGGAAATTAGGGAAAAAATTTTGGGGAGGAAGAACTTGGGGGAAACTGGGAAATTAGGGGAAAAAAAGTTGGGAACTTGGTTGAAAAAATCGAGGAAATCTGAATTAGGGGAAATTCGGGGCTCCAAAAAATGACATTGTTTAAGTTGTGTAATAAAATTTTGCGGCGTTTTACAAAAATACCACTAACGACAACCTTTTGTGGTGTTTTACACAAAACGCCACTAAAAACAAAGCATAAAATGTCGTCGTTTGTTTGAACACTTAACACATATTCACGGCATTTTAGGCGAAACGCCACTAATAACAGGGATATAAATGCCGCCAATTTGCAACCTCTTAATAGATGTTTGTGGCTTTTTCAGTTAAAACGCCGGTAATGCATACCTTTTGCGGCGTTTAAAAAGCGCCACTAATAACAAAGCTAAAACGGGGTCGTTTAAACAATTAATACTTTTTTGCGGCGTTTTTATTGAAAACGCCACTAAATATGCAACATAAAACGGCACTGTTCTTCAATCTTTTTAATATATTAGCGGCGTTTAGAGAAAAATGCCATTATTGTTCAACCTTTTGCGATGTTTGGACCAAAATCGCCACTATTGCTCAACTTTTAGCGGCATTTTGTCTAAAAATGCCACTACTGCTTCACTTTTTGCAACGTTTTTCCTCCAAACGCCGCTAAAGGCCTATTTTCTTGTAGTGAGCCATCTGAATACTTGTTTGGAAACTATTATTATACACAAATTCAGCTAATGGTAAGTAACGTTCCCAACCTGATTGAAAATCAATGACACAAGCTCGAAGCATATCTTCTAAAATTTGAATAACCTATACAGATTGTCCATTAGCCTGTGGATGAAAAACTGTACTAAAGCTGAGTCGAGTACCAAGAGATTCATACAATTGCCTACAAAATCTCGATGTGAATCGTGGATCCCGGTCAGAGATTATCGATACAGGAATACCTTGTAATCTCACAATTTCTCGAATGTGTACTTCAACAAGTTTCTGGAGTAACCAATCAATTCTGACTGCTATAAAATGAGCTAACTTTGTAAGCCGATTGACAATCACCTAAATAGCATTTTTCTTGCTTGCTGGCAATGGTAACCCCGTCACGAAATCCATTTTAATACAATCCCATTTCCATTCAGGAATATTAATAGGCTGAAGTAGTCTAGTGGGAACCTGATGTTCTGCCTTAATCGTTGACAAGTCAAACACTTAGCCACATATTCAACTATATCTTTTTTCATACCTAGCCACCAATATAATTCTCGCATATTTTGATACATTTTCATTCCTTCGGGATGTAAAACAAAAGAACCATCATGAGCTTCTCAAAGTATCAACTCTTTTAATTCAGAAACATTTGGAACACAGATTCGATTATGAAATTTTAGGCAATCATGATCATCAATACTAAAATTTTCTGCCATACAGTTCTGGACCATTTCTTTTTTCTTCATCAACTTGTCATATTGTAATTGTGCTGACTTGATCTGATCTAACATCACTAGTTTGATTCTCAATTCAGCCAACAAACTTCCATCATCACTGGTACTGAGCTGTACAAACATCGCTCGTAATTCAATTCTGCTTTTCTACTCAATGCATCATCTACAACATTTGCTTTCCCCAGATGGTAATCAATAACACAATCATAATCTTATTAAAGTTCTGTCCAACGACGCTGTGTCAAATTTAGCTCCTTTTAGGATAAAAGATACTTGAGACTTTTATGATCAATATGAATATAACATTTCTCACCATATAAGTAATGTCACATTTTCTTCTACTTTCAACCGTTGGATCAAACCACAATCTTATCCTATGGTTAGTGTTTAGTACATTATTTAACCCCCATAAAAAAATAGAAAAAAGAAAAACCCCGAATACTTGGTATATTTAAAGTCTTTTATCAGTCCAAGCTGTGGAGTTTGGCTATAGAGTGTTGTTTTTGGTAAAAGGGGGATTTAAGATCAGCTTGAGCCTCTCAACTCAATCAAAGCTAAATAAATTCTTTTTCAATATTTTTTTTTGGGGGGTTACACTGTTTAGCTTATTAAAGTTTTAAGCTTCTTTTTTTTTGTGAATTATCAATATTCCTATCTACCCAATAGGGAAAAGGAAGAAGGAATTCTTCACTATTCAACAACAACTACTACTGGTAATTTCTTCAACTGTTTTTGATTTTTTGTGTTTATTTTTTTTCTCCTTCGTGAACTTTAAAATTTTCTGTAGTTGTTGTTGTAGTAAGTTTGACTATCTCTAGTGGAAATTCTTTTGGGTGAAAAGGAAGAAATCCCGGTTGAATGAAAGGAAAATTTGATGGATCTCTGAAAAGGAATTAACGGTAAAAAGGATCTAGCCCGGACGAGTGATCCTATCCTGATATAGCCCTCCCGAAGAATATGTGGAAAATGGATTTAGCCCGGACGGGTAATCCGAATTAGGGTCTGAATTTAGCTTGGACTGGTAATCCCGACAATACTCTATGAGTTTATATTACAGGGGATTTAGCCTGGACTGGTAATCCCGCTGTAAGGATGAGGTTCCCAGGAGTGTGCTCTCTGAAATGGAAATGTGCGCACATGAACATGAATTGACGGACCTGGATTTGTACACTAAAGTGTACCTCCGAAAATCCATCGAAAATTCCAAGAAATTCAACGGGATAAATATGGAAAAATAATAAGGGAATGGAAATCATGGTATTGATAAGTTCATCAATCATGGTATATATTACTGATACATGAAAATTATTTGACTAACTTGAAAGTTGAGTTTGTGCATGTTAGAGTAATAGTGCATTGAATGGATATATGAATGTTTATTGCATTGTATTGAAAATATTAGGTAAGTATAATTCTTGTTACATGGGCTTACTGTAACACCCCCTACCTGTATTCGTTGTCAGAATAAGGTACGAGGCATTACAGGAGTTTACAAATTTTTTTTCTATATAACCCCTTTATAATTATCTAGCCTTCCCTGCAAATTTTGAACCGGGACCGTTCCACATCAACCAATTCAATTCAATATATTTTCAAAATAATTTCATGCATATTTATAAGATAACTTCAACACATAAGCCATACCAATGGCTGGCCTCACATTCATTTCATATTAACATTTATTTTATTAGCTTATACATGCCATTGATTTCCAAAATAAAGTTTCTTTAAATACCGAAATCTTGGGGTTGATAGTGTGATGAGTCTCCCACCGATCCGACCTCCGAGCTTTTAATACTACAAAACAAGGGAAAAGGAAACAGAGTAAGCACTTTGTGCTTAGTAAGCCCATGCAACAAGAATTATACTTACCTAATATTTTCAATACAATGCAATAAACATTCATATATCCATTCAATGCATTATTACCTTAACATTCACAAACTCAACATTCAAGTTAGTCCTTTAATTTCCATATATCAATAATATACACACCATGATTGATGAGCTCATCAATACCACGATTTTCATTTCTTTAATATTTTTTATATTTATCCCGTTGAATTACTCGGAATTTCGATGGATTTTCAGAGGTACACTTTAGTGTACAAATTCGGGTCCGTCAATTCATATTCATGTGCGCACATTTTCATTTCAGAGAGCACACTCCCGCGAACCTCATCTTTACAGCGGGATTACCAGTCCAGGCTAAATCCCCTGTAATATAAACTCATAGAGTATTGTCGGGATTACCAGTCCAGGCTAAATCCCCTGCAACGACAATTACTCTAATGAGCTTGGATCTGAATTACCAGTCCAGGCTAAATTCAGACCCTAATTCGGTTTACCCGTCCGGGCTAAATCAATTTTCCACATATTCTTCCGGAGGGCTATATCAAGATAGGATCACCCGTCCGGGCTAGATCCTTTTTACCGTCAATTCCTTTTCAGAGATCCATCGAATTTTCCTTTCATTCAACCGAGATTTCTTTCCCTTTTTATCAAATATATCAATGTATCATCAATTTTCATACAATGAACATTCAAATTATTTTCACATTAATAACATACATTTCAAGCATTTAAAAATATAATTCAAGTTACACGAACTTACCTCGATACTTGTTTGTACACAAAATCTACTACTCCGGGACTTTTTCCTTTCCTTAATCTAGCTTCGTATTTGAGTTTTTCGGATCTAAATAAATAAATTCAATCATCCATTCAATACTTTTCATGTTCACATGTTAGCATTCACTATAATTTTATTATTATTTATAGTTCGTTCAAAACTGTCTACTTGAGTCATAGTCATTAAATTATTTATTTCTCGAACTAGAGAACTCCAAATGAAGAAACTTTAATTTTCCCTGAAACTAGACTCACATATCTTCATACCATAAAATTTTCAGAATTTTTATCTTAGCCAATTAGTATAGTTTATTCATTAAAGTCACCCCTGTTCTGCTATCTGGCAGTTCTGACCCTTCTTCACTAAAAATTAATTATCTCCTCATACGGAATTCAGATGATGTTCTCGTTTATTTTTATTGAAAATAGATTCATTCAGGATTCTAAATATATAAATTTAAGCCCATAATTATTTTTCTTCAATTTGTTATAATTTTCTAAATTTAAAATAGGGGAACCCGAATTCATTCTGAACCAGTCTTAAAAAAATCTAAATATCTCAAAATACAGAATTTCTTTTCTTTCCCTGTTTCTTTCATATGCAAATAGACTCAATAAGATTTAATTTCATATCTCACTCAACTTCTAATTCCACTTCTACAAGTTTCGGTGAATTTTCAAACTTACTCTACTGCTGCTGTCCCAAAACTGTTTCCTTATAGCTTGTTTTACAATTAAGTCCTTTATCCAATTCTAACTTCAAATTCTTTCAATTAAACCACTAATTCATCATTTTATTCATCATATGCTATATTAAAAAACTTTAAAACTTCAAAAACTTCAACTTAATTCATCAAAACTTTCCACTTCTACAAATAGACTCAATAAGCTTTAATTTCACATCTCAATCAACTTCTAATTCCACTTCTACAAGTTTCGGTGAATTTTCAAACTTACTCTACTGCTGCTGTCCCAAAACTGTTTCCTTATAGCTTGTTTTACAATTAAGTCCTTTATCCAATTCTAACTTCAAATTCTTTCAATTAAACCACTAATTCATCATTTTATTCATCATATGCTATATTAAAAAACTTTAAAACTTCAAAAACTTCAACTTAATTCATCAAAACTTTGTTCTAAAACTTATAAAGCATCAAAATTAAAAGAAATGGGCTAAATTAACTTACCTATTAAATATCCAAGCTTCAAACTTTCAATTTTCCCTTTTCTTCTTTCTTTTCTCTTTTTATTTCTTTCCTTCACGTTTGCTCTCTGTTCTTCTTTTTGTTTCTTTTCTCTTTTCTTTTATAGCACACATATATATATATATATATATATATATATTAGTTTATAATAATAATTATCTTTATAAAAAATCTCAGATTTTTATACAATACACTGCCTCAACTATACAAAATGGCTTAATTTCCATTTTGGTCCTTTTTAATTTCTTTTAATCTATAATTCAACTTTTACTTCTATTTCAATTTAGTCTTTTTCATTTAATTACCTACCCAAACGTTAAAATTTACTAACGAAATTTTAATACCACATTACTAACATTTTATAAACATTTATAAAAATATTTCCTATCATATAAATATTCATGCAAATATATATTGAAATAAATTTCTCTTTAAATCGGATTTATGATTGCGAAACCATTGTTCCGATAACCTTGAATTTAGGCCATTACAACTCTTCCCCCTTTTAAGGATTTTCGTCCTCGAAAATCTTACCAATAAAGAGGTTTGGATATTGTTTCCTCATTGCCTCCTCCGGTTCCCATGTCGCTTCCTCAATCCCGTGCTTTTGCCACAATACTTACCAAACTTATTTTTTTTATTTCTAAGCTCATTTGTTTCTCGTGCCAATATCTTGACCGGTTCTTCACTGTAAGTCATATCCGGTTGAATCTCCACTTCTATCGGAGAAATAACATGCGAAGGATCTGACCGATATCGTCGTAGCATAGACACATGAAAAACATTATGGATTCTATCAAGTTCTGGTGGTAATGCCAACCGATAAGCGACCGGTCCAATTCTTTCTATGATCTCATATGGCCCGATAATTCTTGGACTCAGTTTACCCTTTCGACCGAACCGGAGAACTTTCTTCCAAGGAGACACTTTTAGAAATACCTTGTCACCGACCTGAAATTCAATCTCTTTTCATTTAAGATCGGCATATGATTTTTGACGATCGGAAACTACTTTTAAACTATTCTGAATCACCTTTACTTTTTCTTCTGTTTCCTGGATCAAATCAACCCCATGTATCTTCCTTTCACTGAGTTCTGTCCAATATAACAGTGTTCTACACTTTCTACTATACAAAGCTTCATACGGAGCCATTTTAATACTGGACTGGTAACTGTTATTGTAAGCAAATTCAATCAAAGGTAGATACCTCTCCCAATTACCTTCAAACTCTAGTATACAACATCGGAGCATATCTTCCAATACTTGAATTACACGCTCAGATTGGCCATCTGTCTGAGGATGAAATGCAGTACTAAAATACAACTGAATACCCAAAGCTTCTTGCAACTTATCCCAGAAACGAGACATAAATCGGGGATCTCTATCTAATATAATGGAGACAGGCACTCCATGTAGCCTGATAATCTCAGATATGTATAGTTCAGCCAGTTTATCTAAAAAATAATCCATACGTACCGGAATAAAGTGCACTGATTTTGTCAATCGGTCAACAATCACCCAAATAGCATCCTTTTTCCTCTAAGACAACGGTAATCCCGATACAAAATCCATAGTGATTCTTTCCCATTTTTATTCCGGTATAGTAATTGGCTGAAGTAACCCTGAAGGTACCTGATGTTCAGCTTTAACTTGCTGACATATTAAACATCTTGATACAAACTCAGAAATATCACGTTTCATACCAGGCCACCAATACATCTTCTTCAAATCATTATACATTTTATTACTTCTCGGATGTACAGACATAGTGCCGCAGTGAGCCTCGTGTAGAATCTTCTAAATAAGCTCTGAATTCTTGGGTACACATATCCTTCCTCTGAATAACATACAACCATCAATCCCAACCTGAAATTCAGAATCGGTACTTGACTCACACTGTGCCCGTTTAACCTGTAACTTCTCATCATTCTTCTGAGCTTCACATATTTGCTGTAGAAATGTCGATTTAACTCTCAATTCAGCTATGATTGAACCATCATTAGTCAGTGACAACCGGGTATTCATAGCTCGTAAAGTAAACAGAGATTTTCGACTCAAAGCATCAGCCACAATATTAGCCTTACCCGGATGGTAGTCAATAATCAAATCATAATCCTTTATCAATTCAAGCCACATGCGCTGTCTTAAATTCATATCTTTCTGTGTCATCAAATACTTCAAGATTTTATGATCAGTATAAATATGACATTTCTCTCCATACAGGTAATGCCGCCATATCTTCAGCGCAAATACAATAGCAGCTAATTCAAGATCATGTACCGGGTAATTTCTTTCATGTGATTTAAGTTGTCTTGAAGCATAGGCTATTACTTTTCTTTCTTGCATCAAGACACAACCTAAACCATTTAATGAGGCATCACTGTAAATAACAAATTCCTTACCCGGTTCAGGCTGCACTAACACAGGTGCTTTTGTTAGTAGATCTTTCAATCGATTGAAACTCTGCTGACATTTATCAGTCCACTCGAACTTTACATCTTTCTGTAATAATCGAGTAATCGGAGAAGCTATCATAGAGAATCCCTGTACAAATCTCCGATAATAACCAGTTAAACCCAAGAAACTTCTAACTTCAGATACATTCTTCGGTGGACTCCAATTGAAAATAGCTGAGATTTTACTTGGATCTACCCTGATGCCTTCAGCGTATACAATATGTCCAAGAAAACCCACTTCTCAAAGCCAAAATTCACATTTACTGAATTTAGCATATAACTGCTTCTCTCGCAAAATTTGCAACACAATTCTCAAATGTTCTGCATGTTTATTTTCATATCGAGAATAGACTAAAATATCATCAATGAAAACTACCATGAACCTGTCTAAGTACGGTCTGAATATCGATTCATCAGATCCATAAATACTGTAGGTGCATTAGTCAGCCCAAACGGCATAACCAGAAACTCATAATGCCCATACCTAGTTCTGAAAGTAGTCTTTGGCACGTCTGACTCTTTTACCCGTAGCTGGTAATAACCTGATCGGAGACCAATCCTCGAAAATACAGTAGCACCTCTCAACTGATCAAATAAATCATCAATTCGGGGCAACAGGTACTTATTCTTTATAGTTACCTTATTGAGATGCCGATAGTCAATACACAATCTCAAAGACCCGTCTTTCTTTTTCACAAACAGAAACGGAGCACCCCAATGTGAATGACTCGATCGGACAAAACCCATTTTTGACATACCTTTGAGCAGTAATAACTGAAATCACATCAGATAATCCCTCTGTCTGGTCAGATTTAACCCGAAGTAACTCACCATTTTGACATTTTAGCACATTTTCGCTTTTGACTGTACCCATTCTCGAGCATATCTACTCAACTGAACAAATTCTCTTTCATACTCAGATACAGATCTATTGCCCTATTTCAGCTCAAGAAATTTTTTTCTTTTCTGATCAAGGAATCTCTGACTGATATATTTCTTTTTGAACTCAGTCTGGAAGAATTCCCATGTAATTTCTTCTTTCGGAACAACTGAAGCTTTAGTATTCCACCAATGATAAGCTGTGTCTTTTAGCAGTGAGACAACACATTTCAGACATTCTTCTGATGTACAGGATAAATCCTCCAAAACCCGAGTAGTATTGTCTAACCAAAATTCAGCCCGTTTGGGATCATCATCAACTGCTGCTATGAATTCTTCAGCCTCATATTTTTGAATTTTATCTACTGGAGCTTTTCCTTTTCTGATAGATTCAGTACCTGTACTCTGTGGGATCTCGGGAACCGGTGGAGGAGCTTGAGTTTGCTGCATTATAGGGTTAGTTCTAATGTACTGAGTAAACCATTCATTCATCATTTGAAAGAAGGCTATTTTTGCCTCCTCCCCTTAACCCTCTGTACCGGGCCTTCTACTGCTAGTTTATTCTCTTTGTACTGAAGTCGGAGCATAACTCCCAGCTTCCTCAGATTGAGCTCGGTCAGATGACATTATTATAAGAAAAACACAATTTAAATGGTCAGGAGATATCACATTATCAAAAATAATTTAAATGCATGTATAGCTAATTCGTATTTGCTATGCCGGTCCTAGAACCGGCTAAATCGTAGCTCTGATACCAACAAATGTAACACCCTCTACCCGTATTCGTTGTCAGAATAAGGTACGAGGCATTACCGGAGTTTACAAATTTTTTTTTCTATATAACCCCTCTATAATTATCTAGCCTTCCTTGCAAATTTTGAACCGGAATCGTTCTACATCAACCAATTCAATTCAATATATTTTCAAAATAATTTCATGCATATTTATAAGATAACTTCAACACATAAGCCATACCAATGGTTGACCTCACATTCATTTCATATTAACATTTATTTTATTAGCTTATACATGCCATTGATTTCCAAAATAAAGTTTCTTTAAATACCGAAATCTTGGGGTTGATAGTGTGATGAGTCTCCCACTGATCCGACCTTCGAGCTCTTAATACTACAAAACAAGGGAAAAGGAAACAGAGTAAGCACTTTGTGCTTAGTAAGCCCATGCAACAAGAATTATACTTACCTAATATTTTCAATACAATGCAATAAACATTCATATATCCATTCAAGGCATTATTACCCTAACATTCACAAACTCAACATTCAAGTTAGTCCTTTAATTTCCATATATCAATAATATACACACCATGATTGATGAGCTCATCAATACCACGATTTCCATTTCTTTAATATTTTTTTTATATTTATCCCGTTGAATTACTCGGAATTTCGATGGATTTTCAGAGGTACACTTTAGTGTACAAATTCGGGTCCGTCAATTCATATTCATGTGCGCACAATTTTCATTTCAGAGAGCACACTCCCGCGAACCTCATCTTTACAGCGGGATTACCAGTCCAGGCTAAATCCCCTGCAACGATAATTACTCTAATGAGCTTGGATCTGAATTACCAGTCCAGGCTAAATTCAGACCCTAATTCGGTTTACCCGTCCGGGCTAAATCAATTTTCCACATATTCTTCCGGAGGGCTATATCAAGATAGGATCACCCGTCCGGGCTAGATCCTTTTTACCGTCAATTCTTTTTCAGAGATCCATTGAATTTTCCTTTCATTCAACCGAGATTTCTTTCCCTTTTTATCAAATATATCAATGTATCATCAATTTTCATACAATGAACATTCAAATTATTTTCACATTAATAACATACATTTCAAGCATTTAAAAATATAATTCAAGTTACACGAACTTACCTCGATACTTGTTTGTACACAAAATCTACTACTCCGGGACTTTTTCCTTTCCTTAATCTAGCTTCGTATTTGAGTTTTTCGGATCTAAATAAATAAATTCAATCATCCATTCAATACTTTTCATGTTCACATGTTAGCATTCACTATAATTTTATTATTATTTATAGTTCATTCAAAACTATCTACTTGAGTCATAGTCACTAAATTATTTATTTCTCGAACTACAGAACTCCAAATGAAGAAACTTTAATTTTTCCTAAAACTAGACTCACATATCTTCATACCATAAAATTTTCAGAATTTTTAGCTTAGCCAATTAGTATAGTTTATTCATTAAAGTCACCCCTATTCTGCTATCTGGCAGTACTGACCCTTCTTCACTAAAAATTAATTATCTCCTCATACGGAATTCAGATGATGTTCTCGTTTATTTTTATTGAAAATAGATTCATTAAGGATTCTAAATATATAAATTTAATCCCCTAATTATTTTTATTCAATTTGTTAGGATTTTCTAAATTTAAAATAGGGGAACCCAAATTCATTCTGAACCAGTCTTACAAAAATATAATTATCTCAAAATACAGAATTTCTTTTCTTTCCCTGTTTCTTTCATATGAAAATAGACTCAATAAGCTTTAATTTCATATCTCACTCAACTTCTAATTCCACTTATAAGATTTTTGGTGAATTTGCAAACTTACTCTACTGCTGCTGTCCCAAAATTGTTTCCTTATAGCTTGTTTTACAATTAAGTCCTTTATCCAATTCTAACTTCAAATTCTTTCAATTAAACCACTAATTCATCATTTTATTCATCATATGCTATATTCAAAAACTTTAAAACTTCAAAAACTTCAACTTAAGTTCATCAAAACTTTGTTCTAAAACTTATAAAGCATCAAAATTAAAAGAAATGGGCTAAATTAACTTACCTATTAAATATCCAAGCTTCAAACTTTCAATTTTCCCTTTTCTTCTTTCTTTTCTCTTTTTCTTTCTTTCCTTCACGCTTGCTCTCTGTTCTTCTTTTTGTTTCTTTTCTCTTTTCTTTAATAGCACATATATATATTAGTTTATAATAATAATTATCTTTCTAAAAAATCTCAGATTTTTATACAATACACCGCCTCAACTATACAAAATGGCTTAATTGCCATTTTGGTCCTTTATAATTTCTTTTAATCTATAATTGAACTTTTACTTGTATTTCAATTTAGTCTTTTTCATTTAATTACCTACCCAAACGTTAAAATTTTCTAACGAAATTTTAATACCACATTACTAACATTTTATAAACATTTATAAAAATATTTCCTATCATATAAATATTCATGCAAATATTGAAATAGATTTCTCTTTAAATCGGATTTATAGCTGCGAAACCATTGTTTCGATAACCTTGAATTTAGGCCATTACACTTACTAAGCACAAAGTGCTTACCCTGTTTCCTTTTCCCTTGTTTTGTAGTGTTAAGAGCTGTAACATCCCGAAATTGGGCCTAGTAGGATTGGGCCCATTGGGCCTTAGGCATAGGAGTGTTTAAAATTTTTGAGAACAGGAGAATGACATTATTTCAAGTTGGACTTATTAAGAAGATGATTTTAGAAAGTTACCGGATTCTATGAAGTTTCGAGTTCAAGTTGGGCCTTAGTAAAGTTTTGTGTTTAAGCCTCATAAGGAGAGATAGTAAGTGGCATCAAGGCTTATGGAAATAAAAGAGTAAATTGCTAGCATAAATGAGCATATGGCAAGGAGGTTATGGCATCAAGTGAAGTACCTTGAGGGAAGAGGTTCAAATCCCATTGTGTGCAAATTTTGACTATTATTTTTGTACTTCCTTCCATGGTTGTAATTATGGTAAGGTGGACTTATTAAATTATGAAAAGGTATGGTAAGGAAGAAAATAAGGAAAAAGAAAGGAAAAAAGAAATAAAAGAAAAAGGATAATAAAGAAGTGGGAAAATAATAATGATGGAATTTGGAATAATGGAGTAGGTGAGAAAAAAAGGAATGATGGAGAGTGATTTGTTGAAAAAGAAAAAAAAATAATGATGAGATTTGAAAAGAATGGGGTAGGTGAGAAAAAAAAAATGCATGGAGGGTGTAATAGCCCGATTTAGGGGATAGTCGGAACAGTGATCTCGGAATCACTAAACCGAGGATAGAGAAAATTATTTTCATGTTATTCTATGTGTATAACATGTTTATAAATATGCATGAAATTTTTGGTGTCTCAATATTAGCGATTGAGGGCTTAATTTCGAAAAAAGGACTAAATTGCATAAAGTGCTAAAGTTTAATTTTATTTGCTAGAAGTGCCAAATAGCTATGGATTAGAAATTGGAGGTTCCAAATGTACAATTTGTCCTTGTCTAAATGAGTAGGCCGGCCATAAAAAAATATAGGGACAAGGGCATTTATTTTGGTCAAAATTGGTGGTATTGGTAGATAAAATGAATAAAATAAGATGATATAAGCAAAAGTTATCATCTTTTCTTTTATTCTCCTTCACCAACCAAAATATCAGCCATGGGAGGGCTTTGAAAGCTTGAAAATTTTAGCAACTCATTTTCTCTTCAAGTAAGTGATTTTGATGGCTTTAGTTGATAATTTTTGTATTTTTGGAGTCCTCAAAGCTTAAGCTAGCTAATGAGGGGACTAATTTGTAACATGGTTGAGAGTCTAGGGACTTGCCATGAGAGATTTTATGCTGGTTACAAGGTCTAGAAGTACTTTATCAAAGGTTCAATCGAAAACCTATCCCTCGTAAGAAGTGACTCGGATTTTTGGTGCCGCGGAGAGCATCGCGTTACGGGTTCCGAATAAGGTGTGTAATCTCATACCCTTCCATATACATATCTAAAATGGTGTGTAACCTCACACTTCTCTGAAAGTTTGTATGAACTATGCTGTTAATCGGTCGAAATACCGAAGAAAACTAAAAACCGGCATCCGTAATCACTCGGGTGTGCATATGATCGTAGTGGTAATCGTATTTCGTAATAAACCAGTTTCGGTTAGAAGCAGTGACGTGTTTTTGAAAAATCACTAAAAATAGGAGAAAAGGAATTAGAAAGTGAATAAGATATCAAATTAAAGCTTGCTGTGTCTATTTTAATATGGAAGAAACGGAGAAGGAAAAGAAATTTTATATTCTGAGATATCTTTATTTTAGTGAGACTGGTTCTGATTAACTTCGGGGTTCACTGATCTGTTTTTGAAAAATCATATAAAATTGCACAAAGTGAATTATGGGTTATAATTTATATGCGTGGATTCCTTGTTGAGTCTATTTTCAAGAGAAACAAGTTGCAGTAGTATATGAAAACTGTACAGTGAGATAATTGAAATTAAGTTAAGAGAGGGCAGAATTGCTGGACAGTGAAACAAGGGAAAATTTAAGGAATAAACTGTACTAAATGGATAGGCTAAAAATTCTGGAAAAATTACAGTAAGAAGATACATGAGTCTAGTTTCAAGGAAATTTTACGGATCTAGATTTCGAGTTTTCTAACTCGAGTTATAGCCAATTTAGTCAGTATGACACAAATGGACAGTTTAAATTTTTATGCCCCAAATTACTAGTTAAGTTTTAGTTGCGAAATTACCCCGTTTGGGCCTAAAATAGATTTTGACCCAATAGTTCCGTAGAGACCCAAATAGAGTTCTGTATCACTCGAGGCGATAGTGAATCTTCGGAAACACCGTTAAATATGAAATTACCGAATTACCCTTAGAGGGTAAAATTACCGGATTACCCATGGTGGTTAAAATTACTGAATTATCCTTGGAGGGTAAATTACTGAATTACCCTTGGAGGGTAAATTACCGAATTACCCTTGGAGGGTATATTACCGAATTACCCTTGGTGGGTAAATTACTGAATTACCCTTGGTGGGTAAATTACCGAATTACCCTTAGAAGGTAAATTATCGAAATAACCTTGGGTTGTGAAATTACCAAAATACCCTTAGAGGGTAAATTACCGAAATTCCCTGGGTTGCGAAATTACTAAAATACCCTTGGAGGGTAAATTACCGAAATACCCCTCGGTTGCAAATTACCGAAATACCCTGGGTTGTGTAAATTATCGAAATACCCTTGGGTTGTGAAATTACCAAAATGCCCTTGGAGGGTAAATTACTGAAATACCTTTGGGTTGTAAAAATTACCAAAATGCCCTTGGAGGGTAAATTATTGAAATACCCTTGGGTTGTAAAAAATTACCAAAATGCCCTTGGAGGGTAAATTACCAAAATACCCCTGGGTTGCGAAATTATCGAAATACCCTTGGAAGGTAAGTTACCGAAATACCTTTGGATTTCGAAATTATCGAAATACCCGTGGAGGGTAAATTGTCGAAATACCCCTCGGTTGTAAAAAATTACCAAAATACCCTTAGAGGGTAAATTACTGAAATACCTTTGGGTTGCGAAAATTTTCGAATTACCCTTGGTAGGTAAAATTTCTAAATTACCCTTAGAGAGTAAATTATCGAATTACCCTTAGTGGGTACGATTACTGATTTATGAAAATGCCCTTACGGGCCAAGTTACGAAAATGCCCCTAATGGGCTGAATTACGAAATGTCCCTATGGACCAAACTACGAAAATACCCTTTATGGGCCAAAATGTTATATTTGCTATATGGGCCAAATGTGATATTTGTTATATGGGCCAAATGTAAAATTTGCTAGATCGTTTAATGGGCCAACTTGTGTTATGGGCCTTATGTTGAAATTATTCTATAAATATTGTTTGTATATGCATACATGATTGCATGGGTTGGGATAATTGATGAAGAGAAGAAAGGCCTGTTGCCAAAATCTAGTTCGGTGGCTCTGCCACAATATGAAAGGCATGTTGCCAAAATCTAGTTCGGTGGCTCTGCCACAATATGAAAGGCCTGTTGCCAAAATCTAGTTCGGGTGGCTCTGTCACAATCATTTTAAAAGGCTTTGTGCCATGTTATCAAAAGGCTTTGTGCCATGTTATAAAAAGGCTTTGTGCCATGTTATAAAAAGGCTTTGTGCCATGTTATCAAAAGGCTTTGTGCCACGTTATAAAAAGGCTTTGTGCCATGTTATAAAAAGGCTTCGTGCCATGTTATTAAAAGGCTTCGTGCCTACGTTTTAAATGGCTTTATGCCTGCGATTGGTGTGTTGGCGGGGTGGGTTGACTTTATCCCCACAGGTGTGATGGTTGGTATGGGTGGTGTGTAGCGGATGAAAATTAGGCTTGGTTGGGAATTGCATATCACATGCATATTATGTTCATGTTATTATGTTATAATTGTAAATGGGCTTAGGCCCAAAATATTGCTATGTGTGTTCCGACCCAGTGGATGATGGTAAGGGGATTACACACTGAGTTCTTGTAACTCACCCCCCTTTCTCTCAACCTTTTCAGGTAATGCTCAGTGACGTGGACTTGGGCCCTGGATGACTCGGTGGAGACCATACTTCAGAAATGGTTCATTTGGACTTCAGACTTATTTCTTGTTTATTTTATTACTCTACTATTTGGGGTTAAATGTTGTAATAAGGCCTAGGATTTTCTTTCAAAATGCTTCTGCAACTCTATTCCCAAACATCCCATTTTCGTAAATTGTTTATTTCAAATATGTTTTCACAACCAAAAGGTCTTTAAAGATAATTACGTTTTCAAGTAGATAACAATTGCTTAAGTGTTTTGGGTTTTAACAAAGAGGTCGTAATTCTCGAACAAGTTTTTAACAATCTCAAAGATGGTTTAAAAAAAAACTTCCATGTGACACGTCAAATTCGGGCTTAACTTCTAGGCCGGGTTTGGGGTGTTACAATTAAGTGGTATCAGAGCTCAGTTTGCAAAACTCGGCTGTGGTTTGGGTTCAATAGCGTTTTCCAAAGCTGTTTAAAATTTTGATTTATAAATATATGTTCTAAAGGAAGTATGGTACCACGAGTATCCGACACCAAGTCAAGTAAGTATATGTTATCATCTTATGATTATTGTGATATGACCATAGAAATACTCCAGAACTTTTGGCTTTAGGAGTAAAAATTATAGAGATTGAGACTTTAGGATACTTTTCGCGAAAACCACTTCAACTCTAATACTCCATAAGACATTGTTTAATAAACGTCGAATAGTATATTGATTCATAAGACTTTTAATCAGATTAAATCGACATTAGTGAACATGAGTGCTAGAGGACGTGGACGTGATAGAGGCCGAAGTGCTAGGGCTAGACCTTCAGCACTGAGGCATGTGCCCGAAAGAGGGGGGCGCTAGCAGTGTCAGTGGCTGAGACGGGATCTCATGATCGAACTAAGGTTGATGAGATGACTCAATTAGTTAAGGAGTTATTTGAAGAGGTTAAAGGAATTGGTGAAGCACTTCGAGTTGGGAGTGTGGACTGTAGGAAGAAAAGAGATTGTGATTCTTTTGGGTCGCAGTGTCGTTCTGTAAAGCATGTCAAAGCACGTCCAAACTTTTCGGTTTGCGATTATGTAGAAAGCATCATCCTAGAAAATGCTGAAGGAGGTCAGGAGCATGTATGAGATGTGGGTCTAAGGAGCATAAGGCTCGGGTTTGTTTCATCACCATCAAGTCAGGTATGTTTTGGTTGGATGTGATGATTGAGTGTAGAAAAATTTTAAGTATAAGTGGGAAACGACTGCTTGCTTCTGTAGTTAGATGTTTGGTTGTGAAAGAGAATTCAAGATTATGTTAAAATTACATTAGTGTTATTAAGATCAGAGTGCGCAGCGAAAGCATAGTGAGGTGATTTAAGCGGTACTTTTAGTAGTTGATTGGAAATTTCGAGGACGAAATTTTCTTTAAGGAGGGTAGAATTGTAACATCCCGAAATTGGGCCTAGTAGGATTGGGCCCATTGGGCCTTAGGCATAGGAGTGTTTAAAATTTTTGAGAACAGGAGAATGACATTATTTCAAGTTGGACTTATTAAGAAGATGATTTTAGAAAGTTACCGGATTCTATGAAGTTTCGAGTTCAAGTTGGGCCTTAGTAAAGTTTTGTGTTTAAGCCTCATAAGGAGAGATAGTAAGTGGCATCAAGGCTTATGGAAATAAAAGAGTAAATTGCTAGCATAAATGAGCATATGGCAAGGAGGTTATGGCATCAAGTGAAGTACCTTGAGGGAAGAGGTTCAAATCCCATTGTGTGCAAATTTTGACTATTATTTTTGTACTTCCTTCCATGGTTGTAATTATGGTAAGGTGGACTTATTAAATTATGAAAAGGTATGGTAAGGAAGAAAATAAGGAAAAAGAAAGGAAAAAGAAATAAAAGAAAAAGGATAATAAAGAAGTGGGAAAATAATAATGATGGAATTTGGAATAATGGAGTAGGTGAGAAAAAAAGGAATGATGGAGAGTGATTTGTTGAAAAAGAAAAAAAAATATAATGATGAGATTTGAAAAGAATGGGGTAGGTGAGAAAAAAAAAATGCATGGAGGGTGTAATAGCCCGATTTAGGGGATAGTCGGAACAGTGATCTCGGAATCACTAAACCGAGGATAGAGAAAATTATTTTCATGTTATTCTATGTGTATAACATGTTTATAAATATGCATGAAATTTTTGGTGTCTCAATATTAGCGATTGAGGGCTTAATTTCGAAAAAAGGACTAAATCGCATAAAGTGCTAAAGTTTAATTTTATTTGCTAGAAGTGCCAAATAGCTATGGATTAGAAATTGGAGGTTCCAAATGTACAATTTGTCCTTGTCTAAATGAGTAGGCCGGCCATAAAAAAAAATATAGGGACAAGGGCATTTATTTTGGTCAAAATTGGTGGTATTGGTAGATAAAATGAATAAAATAAGATGATATAAGCAAAAGTTATCATCTTTTCTTTTATTCTCCTTCACCAACCAAAAATATCAGCCATGGGAGGGCTTTGAAAGCTTGAAAATTTTAGCAACTCATTTTCTCTTCAAGTAAGTGATTTTGATGGCTTTAGTTGATAATTTTTGTATTTTTGGAGTCCTCAAAGCTTAAGCTAGCTAATGAGGGGACTAATTTGTAACATGGTTGAGAGTCTAGGGACTTGCCATGAGAGATTTTATGCTGGTTACAAGGTCTAGAAGTACTTTATCAAAGGTTCAATCGAAAACCTATCCCTCGTAAGAAGTGACTCGGATTTTTGGTGCCGCGGAGAGCATCGCGTTACGGGTTCCGAATAAGGTGTGTAATCTCATACCCTTCCATATACATATCTAAAATGGTGTGTAACCTCACACTTCTCTGAAAGTTTGTATGAACTATGCTGTTAATCGGTCGAAATACCGAAGAAAACTAAAAACCGGCATCCGTAATCACTCGGGTGTGCATATGATCGTAGTGGTAATCGTATTTCGTAATAAACCAGTTTCGGTTAGAAGCAGTGACGTGTTTTTGAAAAATCACTAAAAATAGGAGAAAAGGAATTAGAAAGTGAATAAGATATCAAATTAAAGCTTGCTGTGTCTATTTTAATATGGAAGAAACGGAGAAGGAAAAGAAATTTTATATTCTGAGATATCTTTATTTTAGTGAGACTGGTTCTGATTAACTTCGGGGTTCACTGATCTGTTTTTGAAAAATCATATAAATTGCACAAAGTGAATTATGGGTTATAATTTATATGCGTGGATTCCTTGTTGAGTCTATTTTCAAGAGAAACAAGTTGCAGTAGTATATGAAAACTGTACAGTGAGATAATTGAAATTAAGTTAAGAGAGGGCAGAATTGCTGGACAGTGAAACAAGGGAAAATTTAAGGAATAAACTGTACTAAATGGATAGGCTAAAAATTCTGGAAAAATTACAGTAAGAAGATACATGAGTCTAGTTTCAAGGAAATTTTACGGATCTAGATTTCGAGTTTTCTAACTCGAGTTATAGCCAATTTAGTCAGTATGACACAAATGGACAGTTTAAATTTTTATGCCCCAAATTACTAGTTAAGTTTTAGTTGCGAAATTACCCCGTTTGGGCCTAAAATAGATTTTGACCCAATAGTTCCGTAGAGACCCAAATAGAGTTCTGTATCACTCGAGGCGATAGTGAATCTTCGGAAACACCGTTAAATATGAAATTACCGAATTACCCTTAGAGGGTAAAATTACCGGATTACCCATGGTGGTTAAAATTACTGAATTATCCTTGGAGGGTAAATTACTGAATTACCCTTGGAGGGTAAATTACCGAATTACCCTTGGAGGGTATATTACCGAATTACCCTTGGTGGGTAAATTACTGAATTACCCTTGGTGGGTAAATTACCGAATTACCCTTAGAAGGTAAATTATCGAAATAACCTTGGGTTGTGAAATTACCAAAATACCCTTAGAGGGTAAATTACCGAAATTCCCTGGGTTGCGAAATTACTAAAATACCCTTGGAGGGTAAATTACCGAAATACCCCTCGGTTGCAAATTACCGAAATACCCTGGGTTGTGTAAATTATCGAAATACCCTTGGGTTGTGAAATTACCAAAATGCCCTTGGAGGGTAAATTACTGAAATACCTTTGGGTTGTAAAAATTACCAAAATGCCCTTGGAGGGTAAATTATTGAAATACCCTTGGGTTGTAAAAAATTACCAAAATGCCCTTGGAGGGTAAATTACCAAAATACCCCTGGGTTGCGAAATTATCGAAATACCCTTGGAAGGTAAGTTACCGAAATACCTTTGGATTTCGAAATTATCGAAATACCCGTGGAGGGTAAATTGTCGAAATACCCCTCGGTTGTAAAAAATTACCAAAATACCCTTAGAGGGTAAATTACTGAAATACCTTTGGGTTGCGAAAATTTTCGAATTACCCTTGGTAGGTAAAATTTCTAAATTACCCTTAGAGAGTAAATTATCGAATTACCCTTAGTGGGTACGATTACTGATTTATGAAAATGCCCTTACGGGCCAAGTTACGAAAATGCCCCTAATGGGCTGAATTACGAAATGTCCCTATGGACCAAACTACGAAAATACCCTTTATAGGCCAAAATGTTATATTTGCTATATGGGCCAAATGTGATATTTGTTATATGGGCCAAATGTAAAATTTGCTAGATCGTTTAATGGGCCAACTTGTGTTATGGGCCTTATGTTGAAATTATTCTATAAATATTGTTTGTATATGCATACATGATTGCATGGGTTGGGATAATTGATGAAGAGAAGAAAGGCCTGTTGCCAAAATCTAGTTCGGTGGCTCTGCCACAATATGAAAGGCATGTTGCCAAAATCTAGTTCGGTGGCTCTGCCACAATATGAAAGGCCTGTTGCCAAAATCTAGTTCGGGTGGCTCTGTCACAATCATTTTAAAAGGCTTTGTGCCATGTTATCAAAAGGCTTTGTGCCATGTTATAAAAAGGCTTTGTGCCATGTTATAAAAAGGCTTTGTGCCATGTTATCAAAAGGCTTTGTGCCACGTTATAAAAAGGCTTTGTGCCATGTTATAAAAAGGCTTCGTGCCATGTTATTAAAAGGCTTCGTGCCTACGTTTTAAATGGCTTTATGCCTGCGATTGGTGTGTTGGCGGGGTGGGTTGACTTTATCCCCACAGGTGTGATGGTTGGTATGGGTGGTGTGTAGCGGATGAAAATTAGGCTTGGTTGGGAATTGCATATCACATGCATATTATGTTCATGTTATTATGTTATAATTGTAAATGGGCTTAGGCCCAAAATATTGCTATGTGTGTTCCGACCCAGTGGATGATGGTAAGGGGATTACACACTGAGTTCTTGTAACTCACCCCCCTTTCTCTCAACCTTTTCAGGTAATGCTCAGTGACGTGGACTTGGGCCCTGGATGACTCGGTGGAGACCATACTTCAGAAATGGTTCATTTGGACTTCAGACTTATTTCTTGTTTATTTTATTACTCTACTATTTGGGGTTAAATGTTGTAATAAGGCCTAGGATTTTCTTTCAAAATGCTTCTGCAACTCTATTCCCAAACATCCCATTTTCGTAAATTGTTTATTTCAAATATGTTTTCACAACCAAAAGGTCTTTAAAGATAATTACGTTTTCAAGTAGATAACAATTGCTTAAGTGTTTTGGGTTTTAACAAAGAGGTCGTAATTCTCGAACAAGTTTTTAACAATCTCAAAGATGGTTTAAAAAAAAAACTTCCATGTGACACGTCAAATTCGGGCTTAACTTCTAGGCCGGGTTTGGGGTGTTACAAGAGCTCAGAGGTCGGATTCGGTAGGAGACACATCACACTATCAACCTCAAGATTTCGGTATATAAAGTAACTTTATTTTGGAAATCAATGGCATGTATAAGCTAATAAAGTAAATGTTAATATGAAATGAATGTAAGGTTAGCCATTGGTAGTTTGAAAAATCACAGCAGCTAATTCCAAATCGTGCGTTAGATAATTTCGTTCATGCGGTTTCAACTGTCGAGATGCAAAAGCTATCACCTTTCCATCTTGCATCAAAACACATCCAAGACCATTTAAAGAAGCATCACTGTGTACAAAAAAATCTTTCCTCGACTTTGGTAAAGTCAAAATCGGTACCTTAGTCAACATTTGCTTCAATTTCTCAAAACTTTCCTGACACTGATCGTCCCAGACAAACGGAACATTCTTTTGCAACAACTTTGTCATCAGCAAAGCTATCTTTGAAAATTCATTTAAAAATCTTCTATAGTAACTAACTAATCCTAGAAAACTACATACTTCTGACACATTTCTCGATGCTTTCTACTGAACAATAACTTCAATCTTCTTCGGATCAACTCTAATTCCATCTGCCGAAACAACATGTCCCAGAAATACCACATCTGATAACTGGAATTCACATTTGCTTAACTTACCATATAACTATTTTTCCCGTAATATTTGCAAAACAATTCAGATGTAATGCCCCAAAATTTAAATTTTTGTTTTTTCGGATGTGTGACACAAATCTGTATCTACTTAGTGGTTAAGTGTTCTAGGAGTGTGTGAGAGGTCCCAATTTCAAGCCACGACTTGGGCAAATTTTGGTATTTTTATGATTAAAGCCATATGTCTGGTAAGTAGGCTTATAGTTAAAAGTTGGTAAAAATATGTCAGAATGGGCCTGCTGGTCTAGTGGTTAAGGTGTGTGTTGGTGTATGGGAGGTCTAGAGTTCAAGTCCCTACACGAGCAAGGGAATTATTTTTGTTGCTTGGCCGTGTGGCGTGGTAGAGTCCTAGTCAAATTGAAATTTCGAGTAGTTGAGTTGTTGTGGGAGCTTAGGGAGAGAATTAAGGAGATGAGTTACCAGATTTTTAGGCATTATCTTTTTATTTTTTTTTCAAATTTCGGACTCTTTTCCACCTTTTTAACATTTTCTCTTTTCTCTCCCACTCTCAATATCCTTGCTGCCGAATTTCCTTTGAATTCCCCTTTTGTTTTCTTTGTCTTTCTTCATCTTTTCCCCTTTGTGCAAGTGTGCAATTGTGTTGTACGGTAAGTTTCCATTTTATTAAACTCGAATGTTACTCTGGATAAGGGATTAAGGGGTGTTCTGTTGACTGTTTAGGAGTCGATCGTGAGGCTGAAATTAACGTTCGTCGATTTGACTCGAAATGGTGATCGTTTGGTAAGCGTATAAGGTATGCATTTTCTTGTGTTGTTTGGGCGAGTGGTTTTGGCTTTGAATTCATTATTAGCTTTGTTGAACTCTTTGTTAATGAGGAATGGTTATTTTTATAGCAGCGAATCATTTTGGCTGCTATCTCCCTCGTGTTGAGTAGTGGTGGAATTGTGTGAAGTTAGAAGGTAAGTGATGAACGGACAAGCTTAGACCTTTTGGTACGTGAATACGGTTTAATCTTAGTTTAAGACTGATTCTAAAGTTAGGATTGTCGATTATAGGTTTTTGGTGATCTCGGGATTGTGTAAGTAGTGAAAACGATACAGGTATGTACCCGAAATATAGAAAACGAGATTTAACGAAAAGCCAAAATTGCTTGCTGTCGAGAAATAAGAGAAATAAGAAAAAATGATGCGAAAAATTGTAGAGAAAGGAAATAAGGGTGTTATAAACTTGGAAATCAACATTTTGCACTAAAATAGTTTTGGACAGCAGCAGTAGTCTAACTTTGAAAAATCATCAAAAATAGTGTAAATTGAGTTAGAAGTTGAATAAAATATGAAATTAAAGTTCATCATGGAAGAAATAGTGTAAGCAATGGAATTGTAAATCATGAGATATAATAAATTTTATGAGACAAGGTCAAAATGATTTTGGGTCCCCTTGTTCTAACTTAGGAAAATCATCAAAAAATGTAAAAAAATAATTAGGGGCTTAAATTTATATGTTTAAATCCTTAATGAGTCTATTTTCAAGAGAAACAAACTGAGACAACATCTAAATTTCGTACTAAAAGATAAATAATTTTTAGTAAGGAAAGGATGAAGCTGTCAAACAGCAGAATAGAGATAACTTTAAAGGTTTTACTCTACTTATTTGATAAACTATAAATTCTGAAAATTTTATGGTAGAAAGGTATTTGAGTCTAGTTTCAAAAACATCAAGCAGATCTTAATTTGGAATTCTGTAGCTCAAGATATAAAAAATTGAGTGATGATGACTCAAGTAGATAGCTTTGAATGAACATATAAGTAAACAGTGAAAACATATATGAGTATTGAGCTAGCATGGATTACTTTAAAAAATGGATCACAAGGCTAAGGCCAATTTGGGCCGAGTGGGCCAAGTGGGCCACACGGGCGTGTCTGTCCACACGGCCAGATCACATAGGCATGTGGGTCCATTTTTACCAAAATGTTTTTAAGGTTGCACAGGTTGCCCAAGTCGACTGTGAACCTACTGTAGGGTCGGCAAGCGCTACTTAGATCCCCTAAATGTGTGAAATTGACTGAATGATATCTGTACTGAGTATGTTAATATCTGAACTGAATATATGTACTGAAATTGCATAATATCATATCATCCATTGTATGTTGCATTGCATTGGGTTGGGGGTTGTTATTCGGAGCAAGTGTATTGAAAGGCTTTAAGCCTAATTACTGGCAGCTCAGCTGCAAACTACTATATTGTGCCGCATTCGGTACTACTTGGAGTGTTGGGATGAGTGGGTTGATTATATCCCCACATAGAGTGTAGGGTTGGACAGAGATGATGTGTAGAGACTGGTTGGGTAGGATTTTGCTACTGCATAACTGTTACTGCTACTAATACTGTGATGGGCTAAGGCCTTACTTCATTTTGACACTGTACTGAGATGGGCTAAGGCCCAAACTGTCACTGATACTGAAAAGGGCTTAGGCCCAAGACTGTTCAACTTTGCACTGTGAATACTGATTGTTTGTTTGTTTCCGCGAGATTACACACTGAGTTTACGTAAACTCACCCTTTTTGTTTAATGTGCATAGGAAATCCCCAGGCTTAGACAGATCAGTACGACGGAGGACTCAGCGGTGACCACAGTAATTTTTGGACTTCATGGTTTTCAATTTACGATTTATGATTTAATTATTATTGATTATTTGGGTTGTAATTTAAGGACCCTTTAGGACTTTGGTTTTAAATTTAGGTTTTTATTTATTTATTTTACTTTATGGATTTATACCCGCTGATCGTAGGAAATTCTTTTTTCAAAAAATTAAAGTAATTTTTAAACGCATGATTACCTAGACTGTTTTATTAAAGCTTCCACAACGAGGGATGTTTCAAAACAAATGTTTTAAATGAATAAAGACGACTTCCTAAGTTCTAACAAAGGTTTACTTAAGATAATAACATAGAATGTTTTCATCGTAACAACGAGGTTTCAAAAACACTATCATGTGACATTGCCAGATACGGCCATAACGTCTAGGCCGGGTTTGGGGTGTTACATCGGAGATGTTGCTCATGTTCAATTTCAGACTTTGAATAAACCAAAATATCATCAATGAAAATCACCACAAACTGATCCAAGTATGGTTGAAAAATACTATTCATAAGATCTATAAAAGCAGTTGGAGCATTTGTCAATCCAAAAGGCATTACTAAGAATCCATAATGACCATACCTTGTACGAAATGCTGTCTTCGGTACATCACTTTCTTTCACCTTCAACTGGTAGTAACTTGATCTCAAATCAATCTTTGAAAACACAGAAGCTCCTTTCAACTGGTCAAATAGATCATTAATACGAGGTAACAGATATCGATTCTTGATTGTCACCTTATTCAATTGCCAATAATCAATACACAACCGCATTGAACCAACTTTCTTTTTAACAAATAGTACTGGAGCTCCCTAAGGTGAAATACTAAGACATATAAATCCTCGATCTAGTAAATCCTGCAACTGTACTTTCAATTCTTTTAACTCAGTAGGTGACATACGATATGGGGGTATTGATATTGGAGTTGTACTGGGATAAACTTAATTGCAAATTCAACTTCTCTATCAGGTGGTAATCCCGACAATTCTTCAAGAAATACATCAAGAAATTCACAAATTGTTCGTGTAACAACCCAAATTTCGGTGAAATTGGAATAGTGGTTTCGGGACCACAAATCCGAGCTGAAAATAAAATTTATTTTTATTTTATTTTATGGTCCGTAATATAATAGAAATG
This sequence comes from Gossypium australe, assembly GCA_005393395.2. Lineage (NCBI taxonomy): Eukaryota > Viridiplantae > Streptophyta > Magnoliopsida > Malvales > Malvaceae > Gossypium > Gossypium australe. The sequence continues at coordinate 13,395,339 of CM016619.1, forward strand.
TCATTTGAAAATTTTGAAAAGAAAATTTTATCGATTTAGTGCTTAATTACAAGAAAGACTAAATCGCATAAAATGCGAAAGTCAACTTCTAGTAGCTATAAGGATTAAATACCTATGGAATTCAAAACTAAAGGTCCTTATATGGTAATTAGACCATTAAAGAAAGTATGTAGATATTTTGGTATGACTCATCTATAGAAAAATTAAAAAAGGCTAAGGACTAAATTAGAAAGATGAAAAGTTATTAAATGACAATTTAATTAAATGCAAAAGAAAACATTTTCATATCATCTTCCCCAAATATTTCCATGGAAACCCTAGGAAAGAGGATGAAAACTTTTCAAGCTCAATAATGTATGAAATCAAGTCCCGTTTTTAATGATTTTTATATTTTTGGAATTGAGATAGTCTAAACTATCTATTTGGGGTATTTGGGGAATTAATTTGAAAAGTTATCAAAGTATGAAAAATAGGTCATGGATGTATACGCTGAAATTAGAAATTTATGGTAGAAAATGAAAGACTATTGATAGATAAACAACTTTTACAAAGTGATTTTTGATGAAAACATGATTTAGGAACTAAAATATAAACTTTTGAAATTGAAGGAAAAATTCTAAAAGTTTATGAATACATGTGCTGTAAATTTTGTAATGGGGCTTTGGTTCTGAAATTTAGGGACGAATTCGTTTTCCAAAAACAAAAAGACCCGAAAATACACTTTCCGATAATTGTAAATTTCGGGTCGTTACACTAAAATATTTAATTTTGAACAATTTAGTGATTAAATCTAAAAATATAATAATTGAGTGACCAAAATAGAACCAAAGACATAATTCGACGACTATTTTTATAGTTTATCCTATTTTAAATTAGAGTAATATCATTTTCTTTTATATAATAAAGTGAAAATTTATTTCCACTAAATTAGAGTATTTCAGTATTTTCATCCTAAATTTAAACACATCATGTTGAATTTGATTTTTTTTCAAAATGTTAATGCTGAAATGACATTAAATTATTAGAAAACAATACAAATTATATGATATCCCAATTTCATATAATCTTTTCTCTATAAAATTAATGTGCTTGTTGAAAAAAAGTGATTAAATTTCTACCATAGAATTAAAGTTATATTGTTCAACGTCAACTGGCCCGGCTGGAAGGCCCGCCCGAAATGTGGGAGGGTTTGGGCAAAAATATAGGCCCGAAAAATGGGTTTGGACAAAAAAATAAAGCCTGTTTTCGGCTAAGGCATTTTTGGTTCGGCTCAGCCCAGATTCACTAAAGGACAAAAAAATCTATTTTTTTAAATATTATTTTCTTGTTGTTTTCTCCCTATTTTGCTACTATTTTACTATTATGTTGCTATTATTTTATTGTTATTGTCTGGATATTGTATAAAACTTATTTTATTGTTAATTTTGTTATTATTTTAAAGACATTTGTTAATTTTGTTATTATTTTAGAGACATTTGTTTGTTAAGTTGCATCTATCTTAGTGTTATTTAAGTATACATATTTTTTAAAATTTATTTTCAATTTGTTGGGAAATATTTATTTTGATGTTTTTAGTATTTTTGATGTATTATATATATTTTAAAATTATATAAAAAAATATAAAACTAATAGGGGCGGGCCGAGTTAAGCCTGGGTTTCAACATTTTTTTTTGGGTTGGGCTTAGGCAAAATTTTAGGCCCATTTTTTAGCTCGGGCCTACCAAATGGGCCTAAATTTTTAGTTGAGCCCGGCCCGACCCATGCACACCTTTAGTTCAACGTCAAATCTTGAAAATCAAAATTTTCTTCTTATCTATTTCTTCATCCAATTTTAATCTCTCTTTTTTTTCCTTGAAATTTTGCTTAAACTTTCTTTTTCCAAAATAATTTTAAGAATAATTTTTTATCACCATTCTTTTACTTTCTTTTATGGCAAATTATCACTTAGTTTTCCAACTTTTAAGTATCTTTCATTTTGCTAAAAGAAATTGTAATTTTGTCACTAAATTTTTAGGACGTTTTCATTTTTAGTCACTAAGCATTAAATCATTAACGACAGCTAACTAGACACGCCAAATCATGTCCATGTCATGTTTACACTTTCATTTTGGTCACCCAACTTTTAATTCACTTTCATTTTGGTTATTGAAAAAATATTTTTCTTTTAAGCCTTGATTTGGTTAAAAAAAAAAAAAAAACTAAGGAAGTTAGGTGAGATGGCAAGGGTCTCTCCTACCTTAACCAGTGGTTAAGGGTTCAATCCTCGACTTGGGATTGGAGCAGCTTTAAAACTCGTGCCCAACATATACCCCCTTAATGGGCCTACAGAATGCGGAGGATTAGTTACTGGGCTCGCTCCAATAGATACCTTAAGAAATAAAAAAAAGAGAGGCAAAAGCAGTAGAAACTAAAATAAAACATTAAAAAATTTGTCATATTGCACTTGTTTATCCCCTTGTCAAAAGTTCTAAAATTGTGATTATCCTAGTTGACTTACTTGCTTGCAATTGAAGGATCTTCAATCTTGCGCCCCCTATGTACAGTGGATCAAATTTTGCTTACTGTAAAGTTATGATGAAAGCTTTCATTAAGTCAACTAATGAACGAGAATAGAGAGCTATTTTAACTAAATGGACTCATCCCTTCACTAAAGTTGAAAGAGTAAAAACTCCCAAGCTCGGAGCAACCTCCTAGATCATTGAATAAAAAAAGAATGCTAATGTAACACCCCAGTTTTGGCGGGTTTAAAGGTTTGGCGAATAGTAGTAAAGAGTCTATCTAGCGTAGTGTTATACGCCCAGATGATTATTTGGCATATACATATGGATGTTTAATAACCACCATAAAAGTAAGTAAGAACTTGATTTCTTGGTATTATGCTGCATATTAAGAAGAAGCCTGTGTTAAATGGTTAAAAGTATGTAACAACTCATTCGGCGAAGTCCTAGTATCCAATTACTATTCTATGAGATAACAGCCAGGTGGAAAGATTATTTTAAGGAGTACTCGCTAGAGGCGTAGTACGCTATGGTATTAGAGTGACAAAGTTAGTTGCATTTAAGGATAGTAATTAGGGCCCCTTTGGTTGGGGTAACTAGATATTATCCTTATTGGATTCTTATTTATATTTTCCTTTACAATTGTAGACCATTAATAAAGATATTTTTAAAAGAGTGTAACACGTGTCAAGTTTCACTAGTGGAACATAGGTCTTACCTGTAAATATATATTAGTTAAATGGGCTAGAGAGAGGGACATTTTATCTTTTTATTTCTTTTGAAAACACTTTTGTGGCTTTCTTTAGAAGCCATCTAGGGTTTTCTTCCCTTGGGCTAGAACTAAAGATTGGATCTAAAGTAGAAGATTCTTTCATATTCCGGTGAGTATCTCGGTTATGTAGGTGGAATCTTAAAGAGAAACTTGTTAATTTTGGTTGAACAATAAGATTAAAGAGAAAAGGGGCTTTGTACGAGGTTTTTAATGTTTGGGAAAATGGTTAAATGTATGTGAACAAGTTTTGATGATGTTTCTATGTTCCTTGAGCAGTGATTGCAAGTCAAATGGTTGGATCTGGTGTGCCGCTACTTTAGGTGAGGATAGACTGAGTTTCTTCATTGACCCATGTTTATATTTTATTTATACTGAAATATATCTATATGAAATTGATGGTATGTGTGTTGGGTATGAAGCCTAGTGATTCTAAATTTTTGACGGAATGAGTGTTGAGTTAAGATTAAGTTAAGTAATAAGTAGTCTGGTCGAATGTGAATTCTCTTATATGGGATCTATGAATCTTTTGGATAAGTTATTTATAATTTAAGTTTCAAAAATAATGAATAAGTGCATGAATGATCGTTGAGGATAGTAAGCACATTTGATAAAGAATCCGATGAGTCTAATATGTGATGCATTGTGCATGCGTACTGTGACATTTAATCATGACCATGTATGTGTTCGTTTGGAATGTATATTGTGAAATGTGAACTATGGGTATAGATTATTAACTAATGATAAAACTTGAGTATTGATTAGACGAGTAAAACATAAGGGAATTGTGTAAGAGTAAAGTTATTCTGTGCAGAAATTCATGAATGAAAAGTAGAATGATGAGTATGCAAGTAAGGTCTGATAAAAAAAGGGTATAACTTAGACTTGTAATTTGATGAAAGGTTAGATGAGCCCAAGTGTATGGGTATTTGTGATGATGAATTACATCCATGAATTTATGAATGTATGTTGAGTATGATGTGTGTTTCTGATAGCAAATCTTGAAGTTAAAGTAGGGTTGTATGAGTATGTTTAGAAATATGCGATGAGATGTGAAACAATTTGGGTGTTTATATGAATCGGGTGTTGAGTCTCGAACGGTGTCAATGTATGATGGGTTTGTCAAGTGAGTCACTAAGCGGACTCTTGCACGTATGATATGTGTTCTTGAAACTTCTGTGAATAGTGGATGAAACATGAAACAAAAGCTAGATGAGTATGATGTGACCATTCTGATGAGTAATGTATGATTTATGGACTTGTGTGTATGATTGCATGAAATTTGATGGTCTAAGCATGAGATATGAATCTGGAGTTTAAAGGATGTTTGCATCTAATAGGCTAGCATAACAATGGAGGCAAGAACAATAAACAAAAACACCAAACAAATTATTTTTAACAAATGAAATTAAAGAAAACTGAATAACATTAACATAGGATTAGAATTTAAATACAAAAAAGGTTGAAGGCTTAACTAAGAAAATAAACCCTAGCTACAGTGGTAACTAATTTAACTACTAACTATGGAACTAAGAAAAGCAAAGAAAATCCTCACCAAACTTTGAACCTTACCACAACTAACGATTTTCCAAATTCACTTATTTGAACCTTTTAAGGACAATATTTAACCTTTACAATCTTTAACTATTCGACAGGCAATGTCACTTCCACTTAAGGTTTTCTACCTAAAACTTTAAGTAAAACCTCATAAAAATGAGAAATAAAATTGAGAATGGATTATCACCTCTAGAATATAGATATAGAACAATTAAATCCTCTCACAAATCAAGACAACACTTGAAAGAATGAATCACAACTAAAACCACAAGTGTGTACAAGCAAAATAAGATGATAATGGGAATTGATTAAATTTTAGCTCTTGGTCTTTGTAAAAATGTTTCTTGTCTTCATATAAATGTCATTGAATCATATTTATACCCTCTTATTGAATTATAGAGTTTGGAGTTGTTGGAGGGAGTTTCTAGCCGTTGACAGCATTCATTTTGCACATTTAATGTAACCTGCAGCAATGTGTCTCGAGACACAAAACTCTTGTCTTGAGAGATGAAGAACAAAAATATGATCGTTGGAGCCTATAATCTCGAGACACGATAGGCTTGTCTTGAGAAAATTAGCCATATGTCTTGAGATAAAATACTTGATTATCTCGAGACACGACTTCCCTAAAGCAAACCCTAACTTTGGTATCAGATTGTCTCAAGACATATGGGCTTTTGTCTCAACACTAGGCACCCCTAAAGCGATATTTAGCTTCGATTTGGTATTGTATTGAGACAAATGAGCTTTTGTATCAATATAGGGCACCCTTGAAGGAATTTTAGCTTCGATGTTGGTCTGTCTCGAGACAAACAGGCTTGTGTCTCCAGACAAGACTCATATCGTCTCAAGACAATGTTGGAAAAGTTGAAAAATAAGGCTTAGAAACATTTTTAAGGACTTGGTGATACTAAAAAAATTTTGTAGAAAGATTTAAGTTATTTAGAAACTTTATTTGTCAGTGTGTAATATTTGAAAACATACTTGGATGTGATCAAATAATTTATGTAAATTTGATTAAGAGAATTCAAGTAATTTTTTTAATCGAGTTGGTGTCGAGTTGACTCGTGACACTAACTCAATCACACACATAAAATTAATAGTATAGATAACGGTATAATGTTTCTAATGTTAAAATTTTAATATAGATATAAATATACATTAAATAAAAAATAGATAAAATATAATAATATTTAAAATTTATTAATAAACTAATTACTCCTTTTTTTAAAAAAAAATACTTAAAATATTTGTGTTGATTTTCTATACTACCCACAAGATTCCTATTATCTATTGATTTATATGATATAGATATAGATATTAATATTCTAACCAGAAGCCACCTTAATAATTTATTTGGCCATCCTTGGTCCAAGGTCAATTTGATTCCTCAGAGTCAGAGTGATGCCAATTTGTTGGGACAGTCCATGATCTTAATTGATTAATTGTTCCATGCAGTCAGCAAACTTAGACCATCTCCATTTCGTCTATCCATTGGTCGCTAAAGCTTATTTTCGTCTTCCATCTCCACTAGGGATACAAATATGTGTATTATTACTGAATCTCACCTCACCAAGAATTTTTAAAATTAAATATTTATATTTATATTTCAACAAATATTATCACATGTCTCATTTTTAATAGATGACAAAACTTAATCTTACCAATGAATTTTTGAATGTATCAGGTTGAGATTTTTTTAAAAAAATGGATTTTAGGTGAGAGGAAGCAATTTTTTTTATTATAATAAGTATGGTTTGATTATTGTAATTGTTTGTTTTGTTCTACTGTATAAAATCACTATTTACCTTTTATATATATATATATATATATATATATATGACATAATGTCAAATTCAGCCATTATAGTTTACAATTTTTGTCAATTTAACTCTTATTCTTTTTTTAGCTAAATTTGGCTATTAAACTTTTTTTTTAAAAGTCAAAATATTTTTTTAACGTAAATCTTAGCTAAAACATTAATTTTTTTAATTATATTGGCGTGACAATTCACGTGTTAGTTTACATGCACTCCATGCTTGTAACATTCTAGATTAGGGCTTATGCGTTCGTGCGTAATTTATGAGATAGTGGGCTCAGTGGGTGTGTTGGATGTGTTCTGAGGAGTTTTGGGAACCCTAAGATATGAGGAAATGTATGGAAATATAAGGAAATGTATGGAAATGTAAGGAAATGTAAGGAAATGTATGGAAATGTAAGGAAATGTATGGAAATGTATGGAAATGTAAGGAAATGTATGGAAATGTATGGGAATGTAAGGAAATGTAAGGAAATGTGAGGAAATGTGAGGAAATGTAAGGAAATGATCTAGAAATGATTCAAAAGAGGAAAGTAAACATTTCGGGAAACTTGGAAATGTAAGGAAATGTTAAGTTTAAAGGAGGCAAACGAAAATTTTTGGAAACTTGGAAATGTAAAGAAATGTCAATTTTTAAGGTTTAAAAAGAGGAAATTAAGGCAAGGTGGCCTTAAGAAAATTAGTAGGAGGAATTTGACACACAATCAGGCTTGGAAAAGTGGCCTGAAGATGTCACTTAAGGCCCAGGTGGGTGACGCCACAAGCAGGTATTTGGGCCAGGGTTCGAGTCACTTGGGGAGCAAATAAAGAAGTTTTATTTTTGCTTCCAGAAGCAGAGAGGTGGACGGCACAAGGCTTCTAAAAGAGGAGTTTTATTCTCTTTAAATTTCGTCTAAATAGGAGATAAATAATGGATTTATTTATCATTATTTTCAAGAGATAATGGTTGGATTAAATTCTTTTATTTTGTGATAATTAAAAGGATAAAGCTATCAAAATAGAAGAGTGGTGGCCAAGTAAGGGACTCTAGCTTAGTAAATTCGGCTATAAAAAGAAAAGAGAGGCCATTCTTCATTCATTCTTTTCTCTTCAAGGAAAGCTCTGCCGAAAATTCCCTAGCAAACTTTCTCCTTTCTTCATTGTTTTGCCAAGCCGAAAATACACCTTGTGTTCTAGCTGAATCCTTCATCTTTATTCTTCCTTCTCTTTTCTTTCTAATCCCTCCAAAAGCCGAAAGTTGTGAGAGCATCATTTAGCCATAGCCTAATCTCTGAAGGTTGAAGTGAAGGTGCAATCGATTTCTTCAAATAAGGGTAAGATCCAAGTTTGGTTTCCATTCTTTTATATTTTAGACTTATCGAAATTTAGGGACTAATTCCTATTATTGATCTTGGCCGAATCATGGAAGGAAAGTTTCGGGATTTACTAAGTATCGACTACAAGGAAGGAGAAGTTCTTTTCCCGAAGGTACACCATAAGCCGCGTGTTCCCTAGTTATTTGGTGAGTTTCGGGATTTAAAATCCACAAGGTAAGTGTCTATAGCATTCGGCCAAGGCCTATTTTAGTAGTTAGATCTATTATTATGTGTTTTAAGCCGAAAACTAACAGATTCAAGGGATCTAGTGAGTAGCCGATTTCAAAGGAGAAGAATACAAGTTTTCGGGATTTGACTATAGTCAATTCGACAACAAGGTAGGTTTTAAGAATACAAATCCTACTAGGATTTGGTTTTATAGGCTTTATGCTAACATACTAAGGTTACCAAATGTAGGAATTGAGATCTAAAGCAATAGATCGGTTTTTTCGGGATTCAAGGAATTCGTTAAGCAAATCAGGTGTGTACCCCACACTATCTTTTAATACGTTATATGGCTATATGTAATATATGTATGTATAAGAATGTGAATATGGCTAAGTACCCTAATGTGGTACAAAGTACTCAGGTATGTTTCCTACTCCTACTAGGATTACGAAATATGTTATATTTAACATGTGAAAAGTAACGTGAATGTGAATTTAAGTATGATATGCATGATATGAATAACATGGGCATTCGGGTTATATGAGAAAAGGGAAGTGAATGTGATGACTTCGGTCTCACTATCTAAATGTGGTGACTTCGGTCACATTATCTGAATGTGGTAACTTCGGTTACATTATCTGAATGTGGTAATTTCGGTTACATTATCTGAATGTGGTGTCTCATGACACAATTATCTGAATCTGGTGGCTATGCCACAAATTTTATATGGGCGATGAGCACGTCGACTGCAGCGACTGCCTTCGATGGTGTGTAGCGGAAGGAGGGTTGACTTAGTAGTCCCCACGGTGTGCAGGTTGGTACGGGGATGTGTAGCGGATGGCATCTAGGTTTGGGTATGGGTTGCATCATTATTTTATCTGTATATGAATGTGCATGTGATACGTTATGGTATGCCTGATCTATTAAATTTTAGTGTTGTGTACACATTGAGTCTGTTGACTCACCCCGTTGTGGGAACATTTTTCAGGTGATGAACAGTGATGGACCGAGACGGTAGAACTTGTGGTGGCCATGCTCAGCTTGAAGTTTTATTTATTATTTGGACTTTTATTTTATTTAAGTATTTTAATTTATATTAGTTTTGGGATTATTTTGATGTAATAAGGTCATAGTTGAACTACTTTATTTTTTTTATTATTATTTATTTTGTTATGAATTTTTATCACTTAAAAGTTTAAGTAAATTTATTTTAAAACAAAACCTAAACATTTTGTCACTTAAAGTAAAGGATTTTAAATAATGAAATAAACTTGTTTTCAACTCAAGCCCAAACCAAACCAATCTTTCTTTCAAAACACACAAGTTTTTCCTAAGTAACAAAAGAAATTTGAAACGGTTTACACCGGGGAACATACCAGATCCGGTCAAGACTCGTGGGCCGGGTTTGGGGTGTTTCAATTTGGTATCAGAGCCCAGTTTCAAACCCTCGGCCTGTGGTCTAAGGCCCAAAACGTTTTCAAATCGAGCCCAAATGAGTTTTTATGAAAATATTTTTGGAAATAAGCAGGTTTTTCTGACATGGCACCTAAGTCTCCGACCCGAAGTCCACCAGGTAAGTACCCCTAACCTTTGGGTGATTTATATTGTGATCTGTAGAAGGGTAGAAATAAGAATGGAACGTAGATTAGTATGGTAGGTACTTGAACTATAAGGCTAGCTTACCCCAACAGTTACATAAGACTTAAATGCTTAATTAAACAAACCTGTGGTTAAGTCGCCGAGTTAGGGTGTGGCAACCATTGTGCGCATGTCTAGGATTGGTATTCGGTGGGAGCTTGGTATTTAAGCAGTTCGCGTGACTCAGCTCCTCTCCACTCGAATCCTACCTGGTGCGTAGCTTCAGTTCACCCTAACCAAGAGGACTTATTCATGGGCTAAACCCCTAACTAAAACCCGAAAGGGATTAGCCACATTTTTATGGAAACCCTAGTTTTAAAATGACTAAATTACCCTTTTGATTTATACAAGCTATCCCATAAAATTTTTCTGAAATATTTCTTGATTTACAAAATTACTAAAATACCCCTAGTGGTAAAATTACAAAAATGCCCTTGGTTTATGAAATTTCCAAAATACCCACAGTTCTTATTAAAAAAAAAAGAATTCATTACTTTATAACAAGTCCAAAAACCCTAATTTGCAAAATATCAAAATACTTTGATTTTGGAAAATTACGAAATTGCCCCTAACTTACAGAATTACCAAAATGACCCTGATTTCCCAAATTTTTGCAACCTCACAGTTTTGGAAAATAGAATTCTCAAAAAGAACCCTCAAGTTTTGCAAATTTTGGAAATACCCTTGATTTAGTAAGATTTACAAATTTACTCTGATTTATTACCAAAATACCCCTGAGTTTTAAAATTACTGAAATACCCCTGTAATTTCAAAATTTCCGAAATACCCCCGGGATTTCAAAAATTACCAAAATACTTTTTGATAAAAAATCACCAAGGAACTTTTCTTTCAAAAAAAATTACGAAAATACCCCTGTAGGACAAATTACGAAAATACCCCTGGGTAGAGGAAAAACAACAACCATGAAAACTACAACGTTTCTCTGAATGAACGAAAGTTCATGATTGATTGATGAATGTATGAATGTAAAGACTGTGTGCATGTATGAATACGAAAGAACCACTTCCAAAATTCTTCTCATAAAACTTCTTCGCGAATAATCAGTGAAACAGGAACTAATGCATAAAATTTCTTAATCAGATTAAAGCGCAGTCGTTAGAAATGAGTTCTAGAGGATAGTGATGTGCCAACAGGTAAGTTTTTGTTTCTGGAACGCCATTATTGCCTTGGTCATTGTAAAATCAGTTCGTTATTAGGTGCTAGTAAGGTGTATGGAACCTTGATGGTGAACTAAGAGAATGTGCCTAGAAAGTATGATAGTTTCTTAAGATCAGAGTGCGCAGCAGTAGCGTAGTGTGGTGAGCTAGGATGTACGACTGTTCGTTAGTAAGTAATTTCGAGGACGAAATTATTTTTAAGGAGGGTAGAACTGTAACATCCTAGATTAGGGGTTATGCGTTCGTGCGTAATTTATGAGATAGTGGGCTCAGTGGGTGTGTTGGATGCGTTCTGAGGAGTTTTGGGAACCCTAAGATATGAGGAAATGTATGGAAATATAAGGAAATGTATGGAAATGTAAGGAAATGTATGGAAATGTATGGAAATGTAAGGAAATGTATGGAAATGTATGGAAATGTAAGGAAATGTATGGAAATGTAAGGGAATGTAAGGAAATGTAAGGAAATGTGAGGAAATGTGAGGAAATGTAAGGAAATGATCTAGAAATGATTCAAAAGAGGAAAGTAAACATTTCGGGAAACTTGGAAATGTAAGGAAATGTTAAGTTTAAAGGAGGCAAACGAAAATTTTTGGAAACTTGGAAATGTAAAGAAATGTCAATTTTTAAGGTTTAAAAAGAGGAAATTAAGGCAAGGTGACCTTAAGAAAATTAGTAGGAGGAATTTGACACACAATCAGGCTTGGAAAAGTGGCCTGAAGATGTCACTTAAGGCCCAGGTGGGTGACGCCACAAGCAGGTATTTAGGCCAGGGTTCGAGTCACTTGGGGAGCAAATAAAGAAGTTTTATTTTTGCTTCCAGAAGCAGAGAGGTGGACGGCACAAGGCTTCTAAAAGAGGAGTTTTATTCTCTTTAAATTTCGTCTAAATAGGAGATAAATAATGGATTTATTTATCATTATTTTCAAGAGATAATGGTTGGATTAAATTCTTTTATTTTGTGATAATTAAAAGGATAAAGCTATCAAAATAGAAGAGTGGTGGCCAAGTAAGGGACTCTAGCTTAGTAAATTCGGCTATAAAAGGAAAAGAGAGGCCATTCTTCATTCATTCTTTTCTCTTCAAGGAAAGCTCTGCCGAAAATTCCCTAGCAAACTTTCTCCTTTCTTCATTGTTTTGCCAAGCCGAAAATACACCTTGTGTTCTAGCCGAATCCTCCATCTTTATTCTTCCTTCTCTTTTCTTTCTAATCCCTCCAAAAGTCGAAAGTTGTGAGAGCATCATTTAGCCATAGCCGAATCTCTGAAGGTTGAAGTGAAGGTGCAATCGATTTCTTCAAATAAGGGTAAGATCCAAGTTTGGTTTCCATTCTTTTATATTTTAGACTTATCGAAATTTAGGGACTAATTCCTATTATTGATCTTGGCCGAATCATGGAAGGAAAGTTTCGGGATTTACTAAGTATCGACTACAAGGAAGGAGAAGTTCTTTTCCCGAAGGTACACCATAAGCCGCGTGTTCCCTAGTTATTCGGTGAGTTTCGGGATTTAAAATCCACAAGGTAAGTGTCTATAGCATTCGGCCAAGGCCTATTTTAGTAGTTAGATCTATTATTATGTGTTTTAAGCCGAAAACTAACAGATTCAAGGGATCTAGTGAGTAGCCGATTTCAAAGGAGAAGAATACAAGTTTTCGGGATTTGACTATAGTCAATTCGACAACAAGGTAGGTTTTAAGAATACAAATCCTACTAGGATTTGGTTTTATAGGCTTTATGCTAACATACTAAGGTTACCAAATGTAGGAATTGAGATCTAAAGCAATAGATCGGTTTTTTCGGGATTCAAGGAATTCGTTAAGCAAATCAGGTGTGTACCCCACACTATCTTTTAATACGTTATATGGCTATATGTAATATATGTATGTATAAGAATATGAATATGGCTAAGTACCCTAATGTGGTACAAAGTACTCAGGTATGTTTCCTACTCCTACTAGGATTACGAAATATGTTATATTTAACATGTGAAAAGTAACGTGAATGTGAATTTAAGTATGATATGCATGATATGAATAACATGAGCATTCGGGTTATATGAGAAAGGGGAAGTGAATGTGATGACTTCGGTCTCACTATCTAAATGTGGTGACTTCGGTCACATTATCTGAATGTGGTAACTTCGGTTACATTATCTGAATGTGGTGTCTCATGACACAATTATCTGAATCTGGTGGCTATGCCACAAATTTTATATGGGCGATGAGCACGTCGACTGCAGCGACTGCCTTCGATGGTGTGTAGCGGAAGGAGGGTTGACTTAGTAGTCCCCACGGTGTGCAGGTTGGTACGGGGATGTGTAGCGGATGGCATCTAGGTTTGGGTATGGGTTGCATCATTATTTTATCTGTATATGAATGTGCATGTGATACGTTATGGTATGCCTGATCTATTAAATTTTAGTGTTGTGTACACATTGAGTCTGTTGACTCACCCCGTTGTGGGAACATTTTTCAGGTGATGAACAGTGATGGACCGGGACGGTAGAACTTGTGGTGGCCATGCTCAGCTTGAAGTTTTATTTATTATTTGGACTTTTATTTTATTTAAGTATTTTAATTTATATTAGTTTTGGGATAATTTTGATGTAATAAGGTCATAGTTGAACTACTTTATTTTTTTTTATTATTTATTTTGTTATGAATTTTTATCACTTAAAAGTTTAAGTAAATTTATTTTAAAACAAAACCTAAACGTTTTGTCACTTAAAGTAAAGGATTTTAAATAATGAAATAAACTTGTTTTCAACTCAAGCCCAACCCAAACCAATCTTTCTTTCAAAACACACAAGTTTTTCCTAAGTAACAAAAGAAATTTGAAACGGTTTACACCGGGGAACATACCAGATCCGGTCAAGGCTCGTGGGCCGGGTTTGGGGTGTTTCAATGCTGACATGGTACTATGATCTCTCATATCACAAAAAGTAATAAGAATGAGATATGAAAAGGTAGCCTTATTCAAAACCCCAGTAATGAAATCCCCTCTCTCCCACTTCCTATGTTGGGACACACCGTTCTTATAGAGATGCACTTTCACATCTTCTTAACCCGAAATGGTTGGGAAGAGGAAAGTTCCTTTTTTTAGGGTACAAATAGGAACAAATCCAGTGGAGATGAGGTGGGGCCTGTAGTTTAGAGGATTAGAGCATGTGGTTACGAACCATGGTGTCGAGGGTTGGAATCCCTCCTTGCCTACAGCAAGCCCAAAAGGGAAGGACCTTTCCCTTTGGTAGGGGTAGAAAAATCATGATCGAGATAGCGAACCCAAAGCTATGGAACTTGAGCGTGGGTCTTTTTCCAAAATGGAGTGGCCTTTTATTTATTATTTATCATATATTTTTACTTTTCTATTTTATATATAGTATTACCTACCAAAACAAAATAAAATAATCATTTTTTATGCCCTGTAACTCTTCCTCAATCAAGCTTGGGCAGAATAGCAGAGCAAGTACAAGTATTAGTAGCATAGAAAAATGTGCTCCTCGTCATTAAATTAATGTGTTTTCTCGCGGTAACTGTGGCCTCTCGGGAGAATCGATAATTGCATCTTTGATGCATGAGTTCTAGTTTCATAAGTGTTTCTTCGTAGGAACATCAGTGAATCATATCCATTATTCTTCGTGCTTTGTAAGCAAACATACATATATGTTGACCTAAAGTGTATACTTCGTTGTCAACAAATAATTTAAAAATATAAAAATATTCAAAAAAAATACAAATTAAAAATTTTTTAAAAAATTATGATGAAGTACATATTGGCTATCATGTGGGCTACCATGTTTAAAATTTTAACATTTTAGTCAATATTTTCGTTTAAAACAATTAATTAGACTCTTTTTAAAAGGTTGAGGATCAAATTTAGCTTTAAAAAAAAGAATAAAAATCGAATTGACAAAAAAATGTAAACATTAAAGGCTAAATTTTACATTATGCCTATAACTATTAAATCTTAAAAGGGATAATATAATTTTTGCCCCTTGAATTGGCAACTAGGTCCACTTTAATACCTGTACTTTTTTATCCACTTTGGTACCTAAACTTGACAACTAGATTTGTTTTGGTCCTTAAACTTGAAAAATATAAAAGTTTGATGACATGGCCCTCTGAGATCGTGCCACATCATCACTTGAAAATTAAAAAAATATATAAAATTTCAGGTGATGACGTGGTACAATATTAGAGTGTAACATACAGTGTTCTAATAACTGGATTAGTGGTTGAACTAGTCAGACCATTAGTGCATGGTTTAATCGATTGCATCCAGTCTACAACTATACCAACAATAATTAAAAAAATAATTCATAATTCATGAAATTTTAAATATTAAAAATTTTATTAAACCGGTTTAACATGTTCAACTATTGATTTTTGTGTTTATTTTTTATCGGTTTGGAGCAGTTTTCAATTCAGTCAGCCCAACCCCTTTGTTTGGACTAGTATATGGTCGATTATCAGCCCAATCAGTCTGGCCAATCAATCTAGTCATATTCTAAGAACACTGATCATATCATCAAATCTTGACGAAATCCAAATTCAGAGACCAAAATAATTCTAGTTGCAAGTTTAAGTATAAAAGTGAACCAAAAATAAAAATAAAAATATCAAAATGTATCTAGTTGCCAAGTTGATAGGCCAAAAGTTATATTATTCAAATTTAAAAGTGTAAAAGTGTAATAATGAATTATATAAAAAAAAAACCTAAATTCTTTTACATTTTCCTTACCCATATTTCTCAAAACTAAAAATTAAAATGAGAATTTTAGAAAATTTTATTTTGAAGAATTATACTTAAATATTTGATTTTTTTTTAAATTGAAGATATTATAAATAACTAGCAAAAATTAAATTGAGGTGAGACGAGGGTGGGAATGGATGTTTTCAAGATTACACGTCATAATGGAGCAAAACGGATGATAATAATAGAGCATGCAAACGATGCATCAATAGTGGATTTACCAACATCCATCCCAATCCAATCCATTGTCATACCTAACTAAAAACTCGTATGGTTGCTAATGTAATAAGATAAGAAAAAAGCTTGTTTCTTATTTATGTATTACAATAGTTAGATATAAAATAAATAATAGTTAGTACAAATTTAAACTTAATATTATAAAGATGAGTAAAAATTCTTGTAAAAGAGTAAGATAATTTTTTCTCCTCTTTACTAAAAATAAGTCATTTGAATGGTTAAATATTACCGATTCGATTAGTTTATTGCTAACATAAATACTACAACATGTATAAAAATAATACTTCAACCAAACGTAATATTAATACACAGATAATGTTTCAAATATATATCCTTCTAGTTACTTGAGATATTACAAAGCTAAAAGAGTGCCGATGTTGATAAGCATTCTTGTTAAAGAGCCGGTCGTAACTCAACCTAAAATGTAGTTGGGATACAATGTCTTTTTCTAAGTTTACTTTTGGATACCAAGCATCTCATGCTAATATAATATAAAGCCTATAAATGAGGATGGGTCGACGAAAGAGAGCATAAATCCGGGACCGGAGATTAAAATCTATAATTAATACCATGGATGTGTCAGCCACAACAGCTCGAATATCAAATAACAAAATAACGTAGTTGGGGAGGATGAAATACCTTTTTCATACCAAAACGAGGTTGTTATATGGATGCTTCTACGTCCAATCAAAGTTAAGTTCCTTGGCGGTGATAATTTAAATAATTTGCCATCATCAATTTATGAAAGGTACCATGTGTCAATCATTCAATAACACATATGACGACAATCTTGGTTGTGACTCGTGATAAGAAAAACATACTGTGTCGGATGGATATGATTGGTGGTCGAGAGTGCATGGAGTCAAAGTCTTTCGCTCTATTTAAGACGCAATTTAGCCGCTTAGGTTGATATTGAAGTGTGAGAAGGACACCCAACTCTTGATTTTTTTCTCTTTGTCTGTTTCACTTGGCTCTATCATCCACTGCTATGGAAGAGGTGTGGCATTATTTCACCATTTATTTATTGTCTCTAATACTATTATGTCATATGTGCTGTCTGTTATTTACGGATTAGCTAGTCTGATATGTATATATATAATTATATATTTATGTGTTAACTTCATAAACTCTACATTTTTATGTTTCCAAAATAACGAAATATTCATTATTTGAGTTGAGTTTGAATGGAATATGTGTTTATTTGTGATTAGTGTAAAAATAAAGATGACGGTAAAATTAGATATTGTAGTAATATTATAACATGAGACAAAAAATAAACTAACCGTACCGCACTGCACTGCTCATCCAAACTCATTCTTAACTTTTACATTCTTCACCAATACTTAGTATCATATATATATATCATTGCAGAAAATAAATGGAAGAATGGTAATACCTAAATAGTTTAATATAAATATAATATTATATGTACAATTTTCTATCTATCTTATCTATATTATTATTTAAGTATATGAGTGAACTAATGTAACAAATCAACTCGATATTAATTTCATCAACAAAATTCTTAAAATAATTTTAGATAATTTAAATAAGTTTTATTATTATGAAAATACTTTTGTCATTTTTTATTTAAAAAAACAATAAATTTGATTACATATGTGTTACTATTATTAATTTCAAACCTTACATTTTATTATTTATTATATGTTGTTTTTATACACATGTTTTAAATTTTTGGTTTCCACATGTATACATGTGGGCTAGAATTTTTAGTTTATAATATAAGTGTGACTCAGTCAAAAAATTTATTAAAATAATCTTACATATTTTAAATAACTTATATTATTATAAGCATACTTTTGTCTTTTTCTTATTTAAAAAATCAATAAAAATGTTGAAACCGTTAAGATTTAAACTCATGCTACCAACATCAATAATTTTTTTTACCACTTTGATCAAAGCTTCATTTTTATGTTTTTATACGTTTTAATTTTATTACACAAATTGTTTCACCCACATTGTTTGTATATGTTGATAATGTCGTTGATTGAGTGAGTTGGTGTCATGACCAACTCAAGAAAAATGAAAATATCATGATAAATATTTGTATTACATTTAATATTCTTAGTCTGATATATTTACTTATTTGATTTTTTTACGTACAATTTAAACTAATTATTTTATTTTAATTTTGTATATATTGCATATGTGTTGTTGTTGTTATTATTAGTTTCAAATATTATATTCCATTATTTATTGTATGTTATTTTAAAATATACATTTATGCTAAATATGTTATTTCTACGTGAATATACACGTGTGACACACAGTAATATTTATATATATGTATGTATGTGCGTGTACATACGTTCGCTTAAGCGGTAGAAATCGTGAATCATGAGCCGCAGCCTCAATCCCCCTAATATAACAGCGGAGGATATCCAAGTCCTGAACAATCCATATCCATTGCCACGTTTAGGAGCACTATACTGGGATGAATTAAATTCAGTTATTTCTATGTACTAAAATATAAATTCATTTTCTATGAGATGGCATTGCATTAATTCTCTCTTTCTATATATCTATTTCCTTTTACAACTTAGAATCGATCAGGACTATTTTTGAATAAAGTGAACACTCAGTTAATAGGTCATAATTTAAATTATTTAAGTCTTTAATTGAATTGTTTTTATGAGTCAACTGGGTACTAACTCAATTAGAAAAATTATAGAAATATCTTTTCGTAATTAAAATAAATAATATTATTTGAAGGTATTTTATTTTTTACTTAAAAGAACAATAAAAAAATTTACATGTGATTCAATTTGAACCCAAGCCATTTATCGCTCAAACAAAGTTTTAAGTTGAAATATTTTGTGCATTTTAATTTTTTTATGCATATTTTATTACCTATAACAATTGTATATATAAATTATTATTCTTTATTTATTTTAATATAATATGTACAATTGTACTCATTTAGTATTCATAATTTGATCTTAATTTTTCATTTTAATATAAAAAATATTCCATGTGTTATTATTAGTTAATTGTAAATAATACATTTGATTATTTATTGTATATTATTTTTAAATACACCTTTCTGATCTAAATATGTGATTTCTACTTTGATGGAATTTTTAGTAGTAGTATGATAATATATATATATATATTGCTTTTTTTTTCTTTTGTTACCTATCACAATGATTTATAAGAGCACTGTTGTAGGGCACAACAATGGTGTTGAAAGTTGACCTTCAGTGCTACCGCTGCTATCAGAAGGTCAAGAAAGTGCTCTGCAAATATCCGGGCAAGTTTGATCGATCTTTTCTTTTATCATTATGATTTGTGCCTAAATTATATGCATGAACAAACATATAACATAAATGAAAACCAATTAAATGTGATGTAATGGTGTTGAACAGAAATAAGAGACCAGAAGTACGATGAGAAGGCAAATACGGTGACCATCACTGTGGTCTCCATCGATCCTCAGTGTATCAAGACCAAGATAAGCAGGAAGGCCGGAAGTTGCATCAAAAGCATTGAGATTAAATCGCCTGAAAAGAAAGCACCTACTGAAACAAAAGATAAAGATCAGAAGCCTCCTAAGAAGGAACCTGATCAGACAAAAATAGTATGGATACTTTGTAAGGTATGCAACACGTGGCATCCTGAAGGCCCATGCAACCAGACCATATATATTCCACTCCCACTGGCAAAGGCATGCAATGAGAATTGCGGGAAAAAAATGTGTTGCAATGGTTGTGGGGGCAGTGGGTGCAAAGGCTGCTTAGGTCAAGGGTGGATCAGCTGGTATTGTGGTGCTTGTAGCAGCAGCAAGGCTTCATGTAAAGGTTGCGGCAGCTCTTCTTGTAGCGGATGCAGCAACTGGTCGTCCTGGTCATGCAGCGGGTGTGGAAGCTCTTCTTGTAGAGGATGCAGCAACTGGTCGTCCTGGTCATGCAGCGGATGTGGAAGCTCTTCTTGTGGAGGGTGTTGCACAGGTTGCGGCAGCAGATCATGTGGTGGGGGTTGTAGTAGTAGTGGTGGATACGGATACGGATACGGATACGGATACGGCAATAGCTGGAGTTGCAGAGGGTGCAACAGCACTTCTTGCGGCGGATGCAAAGGCTCTATTTCGTCTTCATGTAAGGGGTGCGGCAGCTTTTGGTGCAAGGGTTGTGGTGGTGGTGGTGGATCATGTGGTTGTGGGAGGTGCGGCCGTTGTTATGAAGGGAATGAATGTAAAACGTCAGGTTATTGTACAACCATGTGAGGTGAAGAGTGGATAACGTGTATAATCTATTCCATTGAGTGCCTGCCTCGGCTTGTTCTTTTACGTTTTGTTTTTCTTTATAATACGAAATTTGGGATTGCTATTTGCAGTGTTGAAGCAGGGGAGGAGATGAATAAAATGGATGAGTGGAGTTGTGGTTGAATTTTCTTCATTTGTGGTTGGTTGAGGAGTTTACCAGCCTGTAACTGTTATGTCTTTACATGATTCCTTTGAGTAATTAATAAAACCTTGTTTTTCAAATCTTGGAGTTTAGCCTAATTTTTTTGAAAGTGTGTCCATAAGAGAATGGCAGAAGTTGGTTTTTCTGTAGGAATAACCATGAATTTTATTTTATTTTATTTTTAAATCTAAAAATTTAAAAAGAATATATAAAAATAATTCATAAAATATATATGATGAATTAAAGGGCCAATCATATTGTGCCATGTATATTAAAAAAATATTTTTATTTAAATTCTTTTAATTTTTATCAATTAAAAAATAAATAACTTTAATTAATTAATTAATTAACCTTTTCAATTTTATTTCTTTCCTTTATAATCTTTCTTGCTTCTACTCTTTCTCCTAGCTTCATCACCATTGTCGTTTACCATCACCGCGGTCGAACTCCGTTCAAGCAACCGCTGCTGCTCAAGCTTTGACTCAACATTGCTTGCTATTTTACCATTTGGTGTTAATGGAGCTTCGGTTGGAAAATAACGATGGTAGAGGCGTGTGAACGACGCTGGGTCAGAGCTTGAGCAGAGGTGGCGGCGGGCTGAACAAAGTTAGGCATTGGTTATGGTCACTAGCGATTCGATTCAAAAAATTAAAAAAATTTAAATTTTGAGTTAATCGAATCGAGTTATTTGAGTTAAGTTGAATAAGAAATTTTGGATTTTGAGTTCAAGTCGAGTTGAATTTTTACAATTCAAATAACTCGAATAATTCAAATAACAAATTAGTATAAATACCCTTTTGGTCCTATCAATTTTAAAAATGAACAAATTCATCTCTCTCTCTTAACAAAAATTACAAAATAATCAAAATAATTTTTAAAATTAAAAATATTTATAAAAATTATAAAATTTTTATTTTAAAAAAATTCTAATTTTTTTCAAAAAATCTAAAAAGTATATAAAAATTTTAAAAATTTAAAAATTTTATAAAATAATAATTTTAGAAGCTAAATGAGTTATTAATGATTCAAGTTTATCATACTAAAATATCTTGTTATTATTATTATTATTATTATTATTATTATTATTATTATTATTATTATTATTATTATTATTATTATTATTATGCTTTCAAAAACTTTTCAAATATATATAGTTTCAAATTTGTGTGTTCTAACATGGAAATAGTTATATTGTAACAAGATTTTAATTTGACATTATTAATTTTTCTAATTTAACACAAACAATTTTACTCAATTCGACTAAATGCTCATATTTAATTCAAATTATTCAAAAATTCAAATAAAAAAAAAGGCAAAACTACGTCGTTTTGACAAATGTTTACTTTATCTAAATTTAAAAGTCAAAACTATCAAGTTAAAAGGTAAAACTATGTTGTTTTGATAAATGTTTACCCAGTAGTCTTACTTTCCTTCCCCAATCACCCCACTTTCCCTTTTTCCTTTACTCAAAATTAATCTAAAAGCTTGTACTTCGTCTACTAATTAAATAATCGGTCTATGTAAATGCAACTTTAAGTATAAATAATAAGATTCGTTAACTCGACTCGACTCGAAATTTTTCGACTAGATTAAAAAAAAATTCAAATTGAGTTCGGTTGATAAAATAGGATTCGTCAACTTGACTAACTCAAAATTTTTTTACTCGATTCGACTCTACTCGATCGAATACTCACCCCTAATGGTGACAATAATGGTGATGAAGCTAGAAGAAAGAGGAGGAAGGAAGAAAGATTAAAAGGAAAGAAATAAAATTGAAAAGGCTAATTAATTAATTAAATTTATTTATTTTTTAATTAATAAAAATTAAAAGAAAATAAAAAATTAGATTAAATATTTTTTAATACAGATGGCACAATATGATTGGCCCTTTAATACATCATATATATTTTAGGAAGTTTAAATTATTTTTATATATTCTTTTTAAATTTTTAGATTTTCTAAAAAAGTAT
This sequence comes from Gossypium australe, assembly GCA_005393395.2. Lineage (NCBI taxonomy): Eukaryota > Viridiplantae > Streptophyta > Magnoliopsida > Malvales > Malvaceae > Gossypium > Gossypium australe. The sequence goes on from CM016619.1 coordinate 13,417,704, forward strand.
TTATTTATTTACTTTTTCATATGTTTTTCTAGAAACATGATGAATTTGACAAAATGTATAAATATTGAAGGCTAAACTAGTTTAATTTGTTAGAATTAAGAATAAATTAAAAAAATATTTAAATATTGAGGGCCAAATTTGTTATTATACAATAACGCCACAATTAATTTTCCTTAATTGCTTATTTTCAAACTTGTTAGGGTTTAAGAAAAAGAAACTATTTAACTAGTAACAACTATATTTAGCTAAGATAAAATTAGTTTAACTAACTGAAGCTATATTTAACCAAGTCCAAATTCGGTGAACCTTCTTTTAACTATTTTTAACTTAGTCAAATCCATTTCTCTTTATATTTTTTGCCAATAAAACTCTTATGACTCATTTTCACTTTAAATACATCTAAAAAAAAATATCATTCTCCCCTCGCTTTTCTCCTCTTCCTTTTGAGTTTAGTCAATATTTTCTATTATAATCTATTATTGATTCATGTTCTCGTTTTATTATGGTAGAGCTTGTTGAATCCTATGGACACGTATATGTACAACACACCTCAAACTATTTTGTAATAATCAATTTTTGCCCGGCCTATATCCAGTAAAACCTAACCCAATACCAGACCCAAAATAAACAAAAAAATAAAACCAAAAAAATCCAATAATAAAAATGGTCCATAATGTCCTTTTACAAAATTACTAAAAAACCCAAAAAGGTCCAATCAATTACAAAACCCATTAAACAGGGCCCAATACCAATATAAAAAGCCAAAAACAAAACCAAATAAAATACAAATAAAACAAAAGCCATTAAAAGTCCAATTATAGTCCAAATACATAGCCAATGAAGCCCAATTACAAACCCCTGAAACCCAAACCCAGAGCCCAATTGCTAAACCATTGAAGCCCAAAGAACCTAACCCAACTCATCAGCCCACCACAAAGAAGATGAAACAGTAGCAGCAGCAGCAGTCCCCAGGCGTCGACCCTTCGCATGCCTCTGACCCCACTGTCTTGGCCACCGTCCACCATGCGCCTCTGGTTTCGCATGGTCACCGCCCTCTTTTGCCCATACCCTGCTGACAGAGAAAGACGACAAACGACAGAGAAAACGAGAAGAATAAAAAAGAAAAACAACAAGAATCAAAATTGTAAAATCGGTTATAAAAACCGAAATGAAACCACTGTATGGGAGCTTTTTTTTTTTGGACACGGACACTTGAATAATCAATCAGAAATCGAAAAGCAGAAAAATAGAAGGTTGATTTTATCTCCTTGTTCGTTTTACTCTATACTGTTATTTTCATCTTGCCTTCACTCTTACACTGTTTTTAGAACATTCACTAACAATAACATCAAGAGAAAAGGGGGATTTTCCGAATTCAAAAAAATAGAGAGGAATATCTGAAATAAAAAAAACTCGAAAAAGAACTCTTGTAGCTCCCATTTTTTACGCATTATCAGCAATCAAAAAAACTTGAAAGGTGGATTTCTTCTTATATTTCATTTTATCTACTGTTGTTTGATTTACTGATATTTTTTTTCGAATATTTGGAAATAATTAATAAACAACAAAGAATAGGGGAAGGAACATACCCCAATCGTCCCTGATCGCCGGAACCTCTTTTCCCATGCCGAAATCAGGCAAAAAGGGGGGCAAAGACCCGTCGTTTCAGCGCTCATGGGGGATTTGGGGTGAAATTTTCTAATGGGCCTTCGAACGGGTTAAAATCCCCACCTCTACTCGCCGTTGGCCATTGGACACAGTGGTGGCACGACGAGTGGCCGGAGGAATCCCAAACGTCGGCGCAAAAGGGGAGAGAACCTGTGTTTTTGATTTCTGGAAGAAGAGAGAATAAAAGGGAAAGCATAAAAGATGGTTTTATGCAATAAACAAAACGGCATCGTTTAATGCATAGGGTTACTGCGCATATCCTTTAAAGGGGGTAATCGCGCGATTGGTCCATTTTTTTTGCGGTGTTATTTAATCAAATCCCATTCCATGTTTTCTCTTTTTGCAATTGCGCCCTGTTATTTTTATTACGTTTTAATTTAGTCCGTGCCCATGTCAGTTGAAGCGTTACGCACGAGTATTGGGAATTTTTTCCATCTGGTCCCCGTTAGTTTCAGTGCGTTTCATTTTAGTCCTAAACTAGCTTTTCCTTATTTTGGGTTTACTCCTTAAATGTCAGTCCGTTTTTCAAAACTGGTCCTCTATCTATTTGGTGGGATTATTCATTTATTTATTTTAATTTGTATCATTACTATTATTTACCTTAAGTTTTATTACTTTTATTAAACTGTTTTAGTTTTTTATATGCTATTATTTTCAACCCCTTTGTGTGTCAAAGTGTTTTATATTTGTTCGTTTTAAGCTTTTAACAATGTATATATCTATCTTCTACCAATATTTATACGTATATATTATCTATTTTAAATTAATTTATTTATTTTTATAAATATACTATCTTTTAATCATTTGCGCACTTTTAAGATTTCTTTGTACTTTATTTATTTTATGCTCGTTGTTCCACGTCAGAATGGTGTGCATTTTATTTATTTTATTTTAATTAACTTGGTACCATTTTACTTTATTTATCCACTTTGGATTGTTGTTTATGATGTTTATTTCATTATTCTTCTGTTATTTATGTTAATATTTTAGTAGTGTATATGATGTGAGCATTACCATTGTATGTGCCATGATTTGTTTATTCGTATTTTTATATCATTGTTGTTCCTTTGTTTAATGTTTTATTCATGTATTATCGTACTATGATCGTTTCTATTTTTATATTATGCCTCAAATTCTAATATGATTGTAACACCCCAAACCCGGCCCAAACACTACAACCGGATCTGGTATGTCACTAAGGAAATTTTATAAAAGATGTGACACTTTGGAAAACAATTATCGGATTTAATTATTTATACTGAAAATTTAATGATTTATTAAGTCATCTAAGATATAAAGTTATAAAATGCCTTGGTGAATTTTAAATAAGAACCGAAATTTCATACATGTCTTAGCTTAATTTAAACATAAAATTAAAAATGCCCAGTAATAAGAGCCCAACATAAAACCAAAACATAACTAATAATCTAGTGGCCCAAGGCCTTATTACAACGAAATTTAAAACCCTTAATAAAAAATATTAAGAACAATATTCTAAGTAAAATCTTCTGCTGGATCAAGTACTCTCTCGCATGGCCACCTTGCGCTCCTCTCCAGCCCGGTCCGATGCACTAGGTGCTACCTGAAATTGTTAAATAATAGGGTGAGTCGCGAGACTCAGTGTGCAACCCTCATGCACCATTAGATTTGGGCATTAACCCCACAGAACATATAACAGAATATAATACATCAGAAAATATACAAAGCCCAACCCAAATCCTAGGTTTCCATCCGCTACACGCCACCCTTACCTGCCAGTCACACCATTGGGGATTTCTACAATCAACCCACACCGCTACACACCATCGATGGCAGTCATGCTGCAGATAGCTGCTCATCGTCAGATCATGGTCGTAGCCACTACAACAGGTCATGGCAAAAGCCACTACAACAGGTCACGGTAAAAGCCGCTACAACAGGTCATGGCAAAAGCCACTACAACAGAACACTTCCCCTTGAAATAAACCCAACCCCATGCAATCACAGAAGTCGGCATACATATCACATATGTAATCTTAACAGGAACATTCACTTAGGAATGACAGAGATCACTAACCTGGTGATTCGCTTTTACCCTCCTAGGGTTTCAACCATTATGCCGGAATTTCGGCATTTATCAGAATATAACAGATTTATAACATATCTTTAATAGGCAATCTAAATGATGTGGAAGTGTTACACACCTGATATCGCGTAGTTTTGCTCCCTTAGTCAATATTCTTACTATCAGGATCTACAACCCTTAGTCTAAAACCTTGCTCAAAAGCCGAAAGAATACGAAGATTTGGGCTTCCCTACATTCGACCAAGGGTTAATAAATACCCGAATTTACACGTTAAAACTAATATATCTTCTTACCTTGAAATCCCGAAAGTAACACGATTCGAGTGTTACTGAACTCTGGCTTAGAGATCTACGCGATTGACTCCTCTTCAAATCCCGGAATGCCGCAAATAAGAGAAAAACTTAAGATTAGTTTCCTTATAGCCATTCGGCTAGAGTCCCTAAAAAGCCGGAAAGGATTGAAATCTTATGAATCAACACTTACTTTCAGTTTCCTTCGAGATTCAGCAAACACAGGAGATGAGATCTAAGGATTTTGGCTTTTATGAAAATCCCGGAAAAGATGAACTGATGCGCTTTCGGCTTTTAGAAGATCTAAGTAAAGTGTTTCGGCTTTGGCTTAGAAAGAAAGAAAGCAAGGAGAGATTTAGAGATTTCGGCTAAAGTATTTGAAAGAGATGAGAAGGAGATTGTCAGAGAGTTCGGCCAATAAGGGAGAAAGAAAAGAAAGAAGGTTGAGAGGGAGAATGGAGTGGAGGTTTCGGCAGAGAAAAGAAAAAGATGACAAGAACTTAGCCACTAATTTTCGGCACAAAGAATGAAGAAAAAAGTAGGGTTTAAATGCCCGAATTGATGAGCTACCCCCCTATTTATAGAAATTTCGGCACTTACCTATCAAAACCCGAAAGTGCCCTTCCTGATAACTAAAAATTAAGCAAATAAAAAGGGAAAATTCGGCACCCCTTTGCCATAAAGAAACTGATTTCTTCACTCCTCTAGGTGATGGATTTTCGGCCAACACCTAGCCTTGCAGATAGCTCCTCATCCTTTCCTTATCTTTATCAAAACACCTATCCAAAAGTATCCTACATCACACCACTTCCTCCCTCCTTTATCAGCTTATTATCCACAAATTAAAAAATATTTTAGCCTTGTGCCGTCCACTCCTAGTCCCCTTTTAAGTGCCGAAATTTGGCCCTATAACTTGGGTTTCAAGCAACCAAAATTTGGGCCCTCCTCATGCACTAGTGACGCCAACTCCCCTTCCTCCTAGTGACATCATTTTCCTCTGGGCCACAAGCCCACTATGTCAAATAAGTTACCAAAACTTTACTTTAAGCCCTAGAGTGTCTAAACAAAATATTTAAACAAAGCCTCAGCCCATTCTTGAGCCCAATCTGGACACCTAACCCTTGAATTAATACATTAAACATACCCACACACTAAACGTGTAGGCCCAAAAATTCAGGATGTTACAATGATCTAGTTTTTATTAAATGTTTTTTAGTTTATTTAAATGTATTTTAAGCCTAATATAAAATTTCGTTTTTTTTGAAATAAGGCAATGTTTGTGCGTTTGGAAAGTTAGAAAATGATGCCCTAACGTACTGGGTGTCAATTTTCTGTCCAACCCGATAATCAAATACCCTTCTTTAATTGCATGTCTTGAAGATCAAAGATGATCTCAGTGTCGGGGTGAAACACCCCAAACCCGGCCCACGAGCCTGACCGAATCTGGTATGTTCCTTAAGTAAACCGGTTTTCAAATTTTTTGCTACTTAGAGAAAATTTGTAAATTTTAGAAGATATTGTTTTGGATTGGGCTTAGGTTGGGAAACCCATTTAATTAATTTAAAAAAAAACCCAATTTTATTAAGGTGACAAAAATAATTTTCTTTAGGTTTATAAAATATTTTCACTTAAAATTTAATCCAACAATCATTTGTAACAAAATAATTAAAAAAATAAAGCAGAAATAAAGAAATCCAACTTGGACCTTATGGCCTTATTACATCAAATAAAACCCAATATTAAAATTAAATGTTCTAAAACGAAATAAGGTCCAAAATAAATAAAATCTTCAAATTGATGCATGGCCACCTCAAGGTCTACCGTCCCGGTCCGTCACTGTTCATCACCTGAAAATAGTTCCCACGACGGGGTGAGTCAACAGACTCAATGTGTACATCATACTAACATCCAACAAATCAGGCATACGTGTTCATGTCAAATTCATATTCATATCAAAATAAATGATGCAACCCAACCCAAGCCTAATGGTCCATCCGCTACACACCACCCGTACCTGCCAGTCACACCGTGGGGACTACTAAGTCAACCCTCCATCCGCTACACACCATCGAAGGCAGTCGCAGTCGACGTGCTCATCGCCCATATACGTTGTGTCATTAAACACTATAGTCAAATTTATACGTTGTGTCATTAGACACTATAGTCAAATATGTAACCGAAGTTACCAAAATTCCGCAATGTGACCGTAGTCAACATATTTCGTTGGTGAGACCGTAGTCATCACCTTCAATTCTCCCTTCACATATATCCCGAATGCCCCAAATTATTTTTATAACATATTCAGCATACTTAAATTTCATTCATGTTACTGTTCACATGTTCAAGTATATCACATTCATAATCCTAACAGAAGTAGGAAACGTACCGGGTACTTTTTGCCACATTTGTGGCACTTAGCCACATTCTCATTCTTATGCATATTCATATATTAAAATAACCATTGCCATAATATATTGAAAATTAGTGTGAGTACACACCTGATTCGCTTAATAGGTTCCTTGAAATCCCGAAGAGTGATCTACTGCCTTAGATCTCAAATTCCTACATTTGATTAATCACTTACTAATTTAATAAAAGTCCATTCGGCCATAAATCCAAATCCTAGTAGGATTAGTATTCTTAAAACTTACCTTAAAATTCTCAAATCCCGAAATCCTTGTATCCCTCTGTCGAAATCCCTATAACTACATGTTAGATCAATTTCTAACATTTATTCGCAACAAATAACCCTTAGCCGAATGTTAAATATGACTTACCTTAGATTCTTAAATCCCGAAATTCGCCGAATAACTAGGGAACACGCGGCTTATGGTGTACCTTCGGGAAAAGAACTTCTCATTCCTTGTAGTCGACACTTAGTAAATCCCGAAAGATCTCTTCGGCAACAGATATTAAGGGTATTAGAATCTTAATTTCGACAGCCTTAAAAGAAATAGAATGAGAATCTAACCTAATCTTACCCTTACTGAAGAATTTGATGGAATTCTTGCTTGAACCCTTAGCAGTATTCGGCTATGGCTTTGATGTGGATAACAATTTCGGCTCTTGAGGCTTAGGGAGAAATCGACTAGGGCTATTGGTATCTTCGGCTTTTGATTGTGTTGTAATAGAAGAAGAAAAGAAAAGAGAAAAAGAGAATAATGGCAGAGAAAATTCGGCAGAGAGAAGAGGAGAAACTTTAGAGAATTTCAGCAGAGGTTTTCTTGAAAAGAAAAGAATGAATGAAGAATAGCCTACTCTTCCTTTTATAGCCAAATTACTAGCTAGAGTCCTTTACTTGGCCACCACTCTTCTATTTTGATAGCTTATCCCTAAATTTATCACTTTAATAAAACTTAATCCAATAATTATCTCTTATCTCTTAATAAAAATAATACTAATAATAATCCTCTTTTATCTCTTCCTTATCTATCAAAATAAAAGAATTAATATCCACATTTATCTCCTAAAAATAATCTAAAATAAATCCATTATTATCTCTTCGAAATAATCCAAATAAAAATCCTTTATTATCTCTTCGAAATAATCCAAATAAAAATCCTTTATTATCTCTTCAAAATAATCCAAATAAAAAGCTTCTATTTATCACCTTATTAATCACATATTTATGAAATAAAACACCTCCTTTTCTAGAAGCATGTGCCGTCCACCTCAGCCTTCTGGAAGCTAAAATAAAACCTTATTTATTTGCTACCCAAGTGACTCGAACCCAGGCCCATTCCTCTTGCACATGGCGCCATTTCCATAGGCCCTAAGTGACATCTTTAGGCCACTTTTCCAAGCCTGTTTGTGTGCCAAATTTTACCAACTTTTTCTTTTAAGGCCTCCTTGCCCTAATTTCCTATTTTAAACTTTAAAATTCGACATTTCTAGGTCATTTCTAAGTTTCCTAAAATTTTCGATCGGCTCTGTAAACTTGCCATTTTCTTACATTTCCAAGTTTCCAAAAATGTTCACTTTCTATTTTTGAATCATTTCCTTACATTTCCAGGTTTCCAAAAATGTTCACTTTCCTCTTTTAAACTTAACATTTCCATACATTTTCAGGACATTTCCCTACATTTCCAAGACAAGACATTTCTTTACATTTCCTTGCATTTCCTTGCATTTCCTTACATTTCCTTATTTCTAGAATTCACATAACACATTCATACATAATTCATAAAACATGCCATTTTACCACATGGTTCCTTGTGTCATGCTTCACACGGAGTTTCTTTTCAAGCCTCATTTACCTAGCTCCCCTTTTTACTTAGAAACCAATAATTTTTCTAAGCTTTCTCTTCCATCCTAGAATTTTAAAAACCCTTAATACACTTCCAAACATTGCCAAAACCTACTAACTCATGAATTATGCACAAACGCATAACCCCTAATCTAGGATGTTACAGTTCTACCCTCCTTAAAAATAATTTCGTCCTCGAAATTACTTATTAACAGTCGTACAATCCTTTTCAACGTACTATGCTTACGCTGCGCACTCTGATCTTAATAGAACCATCATACTTTCTAGGCACAATCTCTAAGTTCACATCCCTTAGAACTCATTTTCTAACGTCGCGATTTAATCTGATTTAAAAGTTTTATACATTAGTACTTGTTTCACTTATTACCCGCGAAGAAGTTTTATGAAAAGAGTTTTAGGAGTGGTTCTTTCGTATTCATACATGCACATAGTCTTTACATTCATTCATCCATCAAACAATTATGAACTTTCGTTCATTCAGAGAAACGTTGTAGTTTTCATTGTTGTTGTTTTTCCACTACCCAGGGGTATTTTCGTAATTTGTCTTACAGGGGCATTTTCGTAATTATTCAAAAATAAAAGTTCTCTGATGATTTTGTCAAAAAGTATTTTTTAACTTTTAAATTCCCGGGGTATTTTGAAAAATTTGGAAATTCGGGGGTATTTCGGTAATTTTGAAGCTCGAGGGTATTTTGGTAATAAACCAGGGTAAATTTGTAAAGTTTGATAATTCCGGGGTATTTCCAAATGTTGCAAAACTTTGAGGGTTCTTTTTGAGAATTTGTTTTCCAAGTTGATGGTGTTGCAAAAATTTTAAAAATCAGGGTCATTTTGGTAATTTTGTAGGTTAGGGGCAATTTTGTAATTTTACCAAAATCAAGGTATTTTGATATTTGCAAAATAAGATTCTTGGGTGCTTTGTAAAGTAAGGAAAATTTTATTGAAATCGGGGTGGTACAGAAATTTTAGAAACCAAGGGCATTTTTGTAATTTTGCCACTAGGGGCATTTTGGTAATTTTTGTAAATCAGGAATTTTTCGAAAAATTTTGTAAAAGTAGTTCTCACAAATTATAAGGGTAATTTTAAGAGTTTTAAAACTAGGATTTTCATAAAAACATGGCTAGTCCCTTTCGGGTTTTAGTTATTGGGTTTAGCCTATGAATAAGTCCTCATGGTTAGGGTGAACCGTAGCTACGCACCAGGTAGGATTCCTGCGAAGAGGAGGTGAGTCACTAGGACTGCTTAAGTACCAGGCTCTTCCGGATCCAATCCTAGACATGTGCACAATGGTTACCACACCCTAACTTAGTGACTTAGCCATAGGTTTGTTAAGTGCATTAAGTCTTATGTATTTGTGTTTGAGTAGACTAGTCCTACGGTTCAATAGATTCTAGTTCACTAATCTATGTTCCATTCCATTTCTACCCTTCTACAATTCACAATATAAATCACACAAAGGATAGGGGTACTTACCTGATGGACTGCGGGTCGGAGACTTAGGTGCCATGCCAGAAAACCTGCTTATTTCATAAAATACTTTCATAAAACCCATTTAGGCTCGCTTTGAAAATGTTTTGGGCCTTAGCCCACAGGCCGAGAGTTTTAAAACTTGGCTCTGATACCAAACTGAAACACCCCAAACCCGGCCCACGAGCCTGACCGGATCTGGTATGTTCCTTAAGTAAACCGGTTTTCAAATTCTTTGCTACTTAGAGAAAATTTGTAAATTTTAGAAGATATTGTTTTGGATTGGGCTTAGGTTGGGAAACCCATTTAATTAATTTAAAAAAAACCCAATTTTATTAAGGTGACAAAAATAATTTTCTTTAGGTTTATAAAATATTTTCACTTAAAATTTAATCCAACAATCATTTGTAACAAAATAATTAAAAAAATAAAGCAGAAATAAAGAATCCAACTTGGGCCTTATGGCCTTATTACATCAAATAAAACCCAATATTAAAATTAAATGTTCTAAAACGAAATAAGGTCCAAAATAAATAAAATCTTCAAATTGATGCATGGCCACCTCAAGGTCTACCGTCCCGGTCCGTCACTGTTCATCACCTGAAAATAGTTCCCACAACGGGGTGAGTCAACAGACTCAATGTGTACATCATACTAACATCCAACAAATCAGGCATACATGTTCATGTCAAATTCATATTCATATCAAAATAAATGATGCACCCCAACCCAAGCCTAATGGTCCATCCGCTACACACCACCCGTACCTGCCAGTCACACCGTGAGGACTACTAAGTCAACCCTCCATCCGCTACACACCATCGAAGGCAGTCGCTGCAGTCGACGTGCTCATCGCCCATATACGTTGTGTCATTAGACACTATAGTCAAATTTATACGTTGTGTCATTAGACACTATAGTCAAATATTGTAACCGAAGTTACCAAAATTCCGCAATGTGACGTAGTCAACATATTTCGTTGGTGAGACCGTAGTCATCACCTTCAATTCTCCCTTCACATATATCCCGAATGCCCCAAATTATTTTTATAACATATTCAGCATACTTAAATTTCATTCATGTTACTGTTCACATGTTCAAGTATATCACATTCATAATCCTAACAGAAGTAGGAAACGTACCTGGGTACTTTTTTGCCACATTTGTGGCACTTAGCCACATTCTCATTCTTATGCATATTCATATATTAAAATAACCATTGCCATAATATATTGAAATTAGTGTGAGTACACACCTGATTCGCTTAATAGGTTCCTTGAAATCCCGAAGAGTGATCTACTGCCTTAGATCTCAAATTCCTACATTTGATTAATCACTTACTAATTTAATAAAAGTCCATTCGGCCATAAATCCAAATCCTAGTAGGATTAGTATTCTTAAAACTTACCTTGAAATTCTCAAATCCCGAAATCCTTGTATCCCTCTGTCGAAATCCCTATAACTACATGTTAGATCAATTTCTAACATTTATTCGCAACAAATAACCCTTAGCCGAATGTTAAATATGACTTACCTTAGATTCTTAAATCCCGAAATTCACAGAATAACTAGGGAACACGCGGCTTATGGTGTACCTTCGGGAAAAGAACTTCTCATTCCTTGTAGTCGACACTTAGTAAATCCCGAAAGATCTCTTCGGCAACAGATATTAAGGGTATTAGAATCTTAATTTCGACAGCCTTAAAAGAAATAGAATGAGAATCTAACCTAATCTTACCCTTACTGAAGAATTTGATGGAATTCTTGCTTGAACCCTTAGCAGTATTCGGCTATGGCTTTGATGTGGATAACAATTTCGGCTTTTGAGGCTTAGGGAGAAATCGACTAGGGCTATTGGTATCTTCGGCTTTTGATTGTGTTTGTAATAGAAGAAGAAAAGAAAAGAGAAAAAGAGAATAATGGCAGAGAAAATTCGGCAGAGAGAAGAGGAGAAACTTTAGAGAATTTCGGCAGAGGTTTTCTTGAAAAGAAAAGAATGAATGAAGAATAGCCTTACTCTTCCTTTTATAGCCAAAATTACTAGCTAGAGTCCTTTACTTGGCCACCACTCTTTTATTTTGATAGCTTTATCCCTTGATTTATCACTTTAATAAAACTTAATCCAATAATTATCTCTTATCTCTTAATAAAAATAATACTAATAATAATCCTCTTTTATCTCTTCCTTATCTATCAAAATAAAAGAATTAATATCCACATTTATCTCCTAAAAATAATCTAAAATAAATCCATTATTATCTCTTCGAAATAATCCAAATAAAAATCCTTTATTATCTCTTCGAAATAATCCAAATAAAAAGCTTCTATTTATCACCTTATTAATCACATATTTATGAAAATAAAACACCTCCTTTTCTAGAAGCATGTGCCGTCCACCTCAGCCTTCTGGAAGCTAAAATAAAACCTTATTTATTTGCTACCCAAGTGACTCGAACCCAGGCCCATTCCTTTTGCACATGGCGCCATTTCCATAGGCCCTAAGTGACATCTTTAGGCCACTTTTCCAAGCCTGTTTGTGTGCCAAATTTTACCAACTTTTTTTCTTTTAAGGCCTCCTTGCCCTAATTTCCTATTTTAAACTTTAAAATTCGACATTTCTAGGTCATTTCTAAGTTTCCTAAAATTTTCGATCGGCTCTGTAAACTTGCCATTTTCTTACATTTCCAAGTTTCCAAAAATGTTCACTTTCTATTTTTGAATCATTTCCTTACATTTCCAGGTTTCCAAAAATGTTCACTTTCCTCTTTTAAACTTAACATTTCCATACATTTTCAGGACATTTCCCTACATTTCCAAGACAAGACATTTCTTTACATTTCCTTACATTTCCTTGCATTTCCTTACATTTTCTTACATTTCCTTACATTTCCATACATTTCCATACATTTCCTTACATTTCCTTACATTTCCATACATTTCCTTATTTCTAGAATTCACATAACACATTCATACATAATTCATAAAACATGCCATTTTACCACATGGTTCCTTGTGTCATGCTTCACACGGAGTTTCTTTTCAAGCCTCATTTACCTAGCTCCCCTTTTTACTTAGAAACCAATAATTTTTCTAAGCTTTCTCTTCCATCCTAGAATTTTAAAAACCCTTAATACACTTCCAAACATTGCCAAAACCTACTAACTCATGAATTATGCACAAACGCATAACCCCTAATCTAGGATGTTACACGGGGTATAAAGGTGTCATGTCCTAACGTACTGGATGTGATATTTTTATTTTCTTCGAGACGAGTTAATCTTGAGATTCAAATTCAATATTGAATAATTTTCCTTAGAAAACATATAACTTCTTCCAAATTTTCAACGAAGGACACTAAATAACCAATTAGGTACCAATCTTGGGCGCATCGAGGGTGCTAACCCTTCCTCGTGTGTAACCGACTCCCGAACCCGTTTTCTCAGATTTCGTAGACCAAATTTATTGTTTTAATAAATCAAAATGTTTTATTAAAATAATCTACTTCAAGGTGATCCGATCACACCTAAACAAAAAGGATCGGTGGCGACTCCTTATTTTTAAAAGTCGATTCCTGTTTTCAAAAAATGGTTACGACAGCTTGGCAACTCCACTGGGGAGTTCGAGAGTCAGGCCATAAATTGATTGATTTTTGTCCTTTTGATTGAAAACTTGAAAAATTATTTTTTTTTAAAAAAAATCATGTTTCTTCTAAAGCATTTGTTTGTGCTATAATTGCAATAATGTCTAGTCTCATAATACTTGCATTTGCATTACATGACTGTTGTGGTCACACCTTTAAGTGGGAGTGAGAAACTAAGCTTTCGTGAGGTTTTCACCTCCGCATGGGCTAGTGGACTGCTTCCGAGACACATCTGTACCTATGTGCTTCGTGAGGTTTTCACCTCCGCATGGCCATAGAGAAATGTGTTCCCCTGAATTAAACTCGATCCATATGAGCCTATAATGGGTGAGGATTGAGGAATCTGCTGGTTCAGGTACCCTTCTTTAGAACCGAACCCCATATACAGACCTAGGAGCCTACCCTAGGTAGAATTGTACCAAACCCTAGCAGTCACCCGGATAGGTGTCCTGTGTTTGTTTATTTCTCTTGCACTAACGTGTTTTCTGTTGTGATTGTTTATGTCCACTGGGCTAACGTGTTTTCCTCTATCTTGATTGCATTGCATCATCAAAGAAAAGAGGTGTTGATTGATATTCGATTGCTAAATAGAGGAGTTTATCATAAGGAAATTAATTTCTTGATAAAGTGGATTATAGTACGGTTGCTCAAATATAGTCCAAGTAAACAACGGGAGAAGACGTATAGTCCACGGAAGAATACAAGACCTTGCCCGACGATTCAAACTAACAAGGATTATTCAAAAGTCGTCACGTCTCGACTTTCTTAAAGAAACTTATGGACACCGCGGAGGATAAGCGAGTGAAGAAGTACAGCCTGAACCAAGTGACAAGGAGCTAGAAGAGGCATCTATGAAGAAAGTTCACGAGGCATGATCATAACATCTGATACGACGAAAGAAAGGATTGGTGTTTTCACTTGGATTATGAGGACAAAACCGTATATGCAATCCATTTTATGTAAAGAGCTTCATTTTCTAGAAAAGTTCTTCTAATGGAATTGAATTCATAATTAGTGCCTCTCTTTTGCATTCATTCCATGCATTTGCATTGCATTGCATCATTAGAAAGGAGGTGTCGATTCATATTGGTTTGCTGAATAGAAGAGTTTGTTATAAGGGAATATGTTACTTGATGAAGTGGATTATAATACGATCATCCGAACATAGTCTAGGTAACAACGAGAGAAAGCCTTGCCTGAAGACCCAAAGCCTACAAGGATTGTTTGGGAGTCATCAGAAGATTATGAACATCGCGGAGGATAAGCGAATGACGAGGCACGACCTGGACCAAGCAACAAAGAGCTAGAAGAGACGTCTATTGAGAAAGTTCAAGGGACACGACCATAAACATCCGAATACGAAGAAGAGGATTTATTTGAAGATTCAAGCCGACAAGGATTGTTCGGGAGTCATCGGAGGATTATGAGGATCGCGGAGGATAAGCAAATGACGAGGTACGACCTGGACCAAGCAACAAGGAGTCAGAACAGACGTCTATTGAAAAAGTTCATGGGACGCGATCACAACCTCCAGACACGAAAGAAATGATTGGTGTTTTCACCTGGACTATGAGGACATGGCCGTATATGCAATCCGTTTTAATGTAAAGAAACGTATTTTCTAGAAAAGTTCTTCTAATAAAATTGAATTCATGATCAACGCCTCTCTTTCTTTTTGCATTCATTCCATACATTTGTATTTCATTTCATGCATGTGCATTACATCACATCACATCATATGCATTTAAAACCATCGAAAGAGCCTAATAAGTTGAAATTATAACAGAAGAAAAGAGAGGAAGAGAAAGAGAAATCTGGGAACATTAGCAACCCTTGAGACTCACTACTTGGGTAGGAAGGAAGTTACCTTTAAGACTGACTGTCAGCCGATAATTAGCTTCTTTGATAAGGCAGTAAATAATAAACCGTCTAGGGTGAGAGGAGCTAATTTCGCAGATTACGTAACTAGCATATGAGCAAATGTGGTCTTTGAGCACATAAAAAGGGTCCTTTAATTCAACTGTGGACTCACTGTCGAGACTTGTCAATCTGTTATAGGAATGTCCGGCAGACCAATGGACAACAACTACATGAGACAATTTGGGGAAGGCAGTAGGAGAGTTCGCCAAACCGTCAGCAATCAGCGAAGCCCAAATTACAGGCCAGGCCCATATAGAAGAGGGAGAACGCTAGCACCGACAGGAAGGCCCATCATGGCAAATGTTGGAATCTCTAGTGCTGAAGCTATGTTCCATGATCACACTATCCACGCAAGAAGAGCAGGCCCAATCCTGTTACCTGAATCAAGAACAGTCAGCAATGACGAATTTAATCGTCGGCAACAAGAAATGCTCACCTACAAGCACGACATGCTGGTTAATGCAATGAAATACCTCACCTCATTTTCAGCCAGCTGTACAATTTGGTTGGAAGACTTTGATGACCTCGATAGCAGGAGGTGGTTACCAGAAGAACATGCAGTTCGAAGGGATTTCATGCTATGGGCACAAAATAGGATTGAAACAAGCATGGATGACCTTATTTATGTCAGCCAGCAAATGGGGTGGACCTTTTCTAATAATCAAGACGGAGGACCATACCAAAACTATACACCCAGGCACACTTTTGGGAATAGGCAGATGCAGAAGTCATGGAGGTCCGTCACACTAGAAGAAGCAGAGAGGAGTCGCGACAGGCAACTACAGAGAAGGACAGAAGCTATCGTAATTGCGAATGGCAATAGCACTGAGGATAGCTTAGGATCAGAAGAAGAGTGGGGTCAGGATGGAGCACAACGACCCCACTCAAACAAGAATGATTAAGAATGGATTGCTGAAGACTCACCAGGGAAAGATAGTTTGCGAAGCATGTTGTTATCGATTGAAAGGGTCTTCAGAACATCAGTATAAATGTTATTGACAAAGGAAGATGTTTCAATGTTACGCCCTTGTCCTCCTGGATTCGTTTTGAACAATTGGACTGCTGTGGATCTTCTTATAGTTTCTAAGTCCTCTCCAAAGTAATGCTCAATGTTAACTCTTTTTGTGTGCCCCTAAGTAATAGTGGGATCCTTTTGTAAGAACTTATAGTTGATCTTTATCATTCGAATGAACGATAATGGAGATGCATTTTGTCATTAGCTTCATATTTATTCCCTCTTCTTACAGTCTTTCCTTACATATACCTCATATCATGCCATAACATTATGTTTGTGGGTTCCAATACCTTGATGCTCCTCTATAGTTTTCTTTTCCATTCACCTTTCAGGTGCTCAGATATCAACGACATGAACAATCTCGTTACAAGTCCTGAAATCGATTTTGAAAAAGCTATTTGTTTAGGAGAATTCGAAGCTGAGGAAAATGCTGAAGATTATGTCTCGTCCCCTGACTTACTAAGGATGATAGAACAAGAAGATAAACAAATTCTACCCCATCAAGAATCTGTTGAGACTAAAACTTGGGAAGTGAAGTAAAGAGGCAAGAAGTGAAGATTGGGACCTCCATTTCAGAAAACACCAAACATGATTTGATCACCTTGCTTCATGAGTACAAAGATGTATTTGCATGGTCGTATCAGGACATACCAGGTTTGAACGAGGATGTAGTGGTCCATAGACTCCCACTGAAACCAGAATGCAAACCTATTCAACAGAAGTTAAGACGAATGGGACCTGAAATGCTTTTAAAGATAAAAGAAGAAGTTAAGAAACAATTTGATGCTGGGTTCCTACAAGTTTCTAAATATTCGGAATGGGTAGCTAATATAGTCCCAGTACCGAAGAAAGACGGCAAGGTACGAATGTGCGTGGATTATCGCGATCTGAATCGAGCAAGTCTTAAAGATAGTTTTCCCTTACCGCACATCGATACGTTGGTGGATAACACAGCAAAACATTCATTATTTTCTTTCATGGATGGGTTTTCGGGTTATAATCAGATAAAGATGGCTCCCGAGGATATGGAGAAAACTACCTTCGTAACGATGTGAGGAACATTCTGCTACAAGTTGATGCCATTCGGATTAAAGAATGCCGGGGCAACCTATCAGAGGGCTATGGTGATGCTGTTCCATGACATGATGCACAAAGAAATAGAAGTTTATGTCGATGATATGATTGCCAAATCTCGGGGGGAAAGAGAACATATTGAGAACCTCAGAAAATTGTTCGAAAGACTAAGAAAGTTTCAGCTGAAGCTTAATCCAGCCAAGTGTACGTTTGGGGCTACCGCGGGAAAATTACTAGGCTTCATCGTCAGTGAGAGAGGTATTGAGGTTAATCCAGATAAGATAACAGCCATACAAGAACTACCGCCTCCATGCACACAAAAAGAAGTCAGGGGATTTTTAGGGAGGTTGAACTACATCACTCGATTCATTGCTCAACTTACCAACCAGTGTGACCCAATTTTTCGACTCTTTCGGAAACATAATCCGGGAGAATGGAACGATGAGTGTCAAATGGCCTTTGACAAGATGAAACAGTATTTGTTCAACCCCCCGGTGCTAGTACCGCCAACTCCCGGGAGACCGTTAGTCTTGTATTTGACTGTGTTCGAAAACTCAATGGGCTGCGTAATGGGGCAACATGATGAGTCAGGGAAAAGAGAAAAGGTAATTTACTACCTCAGCAAGAAATTCACAGAGTATGAAGCAAAGTACCCCTCAATTGAAAAATTTTGTGTTACTTTGGTCTGGGTCATTCGAAGGCTCAGACAATATATATTGTATCATACGATGTGGTTGATTTCAAAACTGGACCCAATAAAGTACATGATGGAATCACATGCACTCTCAGGAAGAATGGCGCGATGGCAGATTTTACTATCGGAGTACGACATCGTATATGTGAGTCAAAAATCGATAAAGGAGAGCGCAATAGCTGACTTCTTAGCAACTCGAACAACAGAGGAATACGAGCCATTAAGATTTGATTTCCCAGACGAAGACTTGATGTGCATTACAGAAAAAGAGTGCGAGTCGTCAAAAGAGAAACCATGGAAGATGAGCTTTGACGGTGTATCGAATGCATTAGGGCATGGGATTTGAGCAATCTTAGTGTCACCAGAAGGGAACCATTATCCGTTCACGACCAGATTGAATTTCTTCTATACTAATAACATAGCAGAATATGAAGCTTGCGTCTTAGGACTTCGTGCAGCTATCGAACGAAACATCAAAATCTTAGAGGTATCCGGGGACTCAGCGTTGGTGATTTACCAAATCCGTGGAGATTGGGAAGTGAGAGACTCGAAGTTGACCAAATATCGTGATCTTGTTGCGAAACTGGTCAAAGAATTCAAAGAAGTGACTTTTAATTACTTCTCACGGGAAGAAAACCAATTGGCTGATGCCCTAGCCACTTTGACTTCAATGTTCAAAGCAAACCGAGAAACGAAAATAATGCCTCTCTAAATGAGCATATACGAGGTCCCTGCATATTGTTTTAGCATTGAAAAAGAGGCAGATGGACAGCCATGGTTCCATGATATCTTAGAATATGTTAAGAACCAAAGATATCCTGAGCAAGCAAATGAGAATGACAAAAGAACAATAAGAAAAATGGCAGTGGGATTTGTTCTTGATGGGGACATCCTATACAAAAGAGGAAAAGATCAAGTGCTCCTGAGATGCGTGGATGCTGTCGAAGCCGAAAAAATACTTTAAGATGTCCATGAAGGAATTTGTGGAACGCATGCTAATGGTTTCACTATGGCTAGGCAGATTATGAGACTCGGTTATTACTGGCTGACAATGGAAAGCGACTGCATTAGTGACGCGCGAAAGTGCCACAAATGTCAAGTTTACGGCGATAAAATTCATGCAGCACCTTCTCCCCTTCATGTCATGACTTCTCCATGGCCTTTTTCTATGTGGGGCATGGACGTTATAGGGCCAATTTCCCCAAAATCTTCTAATGGACATCGATTCATTTTCGTGGTCATAGATTATTTCACAAAATGGGTAGAAGTCGCTTCGTTTGCTAATGTGACAAAGACCGCAGTTTGCAAGTTCTTAAAAAAAGAGATCATATGTCGATACGGATTACCTGAAAGAATTATTTCAGATAATGCTTTAAATCTGAACAATAAGATAATGAAGGAGGTGTGCGAGCAATTTCAAATAAAGCATCATAATTCCTCACCCTATCGCCCAAAGATGAACGGAGCAGTAGAAGCGGCCAACAAAAATACTAAGAGGATTATTGGGAAAATGACCGAGACATATAAAGACTGGCACGAGAAGCTACCATTTGCTCTATATGCATATCGCACATGTGTGCGGACCTCTATGGGGGCAACTCATTTCTCTCTGGTCTATGGAATGGAAGCCGTGCTACCCATCGAAGTTGAAATACCCTCTTTACGAGTCTTAATGGAGTCAAAACTATAAGAATCAGAATGGGTTCAAGCTCGATATGACCAACTAAATCTGACCGAAGAAAAACGCTTGAAAGCAATCTGTCATGGACAGATGTACCAGAAGAGAATGATCACAGACCATGACAAGGAGGTGCGGCCAAGGGAATTTCGCGAAGGAGAACTCACGCTGAGAAAGATTCTCCCAATACAAAAAGACTTTCGAGGAAAATGGGCACCAAATTGGGAAGGACCATATGTCATAAAGAAGGCCTTCTCGGGTGGAGCTTTGATTCTCACTGAGATGGATGGGAAAGAGGTACCAAATCCAGTGAACTCAGATGCCGTGAAGAAGTACTACGCCTAAAAAAAAGAGAGAAAAAAAAGAAAAGAAAAAACTCATCATGACGAAAACCCGAAAAGGGCGTCTTGGTAAAAAAAAATCAGGATGAAAACCCGAAAAGGGCGTCTTGATAAACAAAAAATATTAGGATGAAAACCTGAAAGGGCGTCCTAATGAAGGGGATTCGGACATAAGAAGCAAGACGATTTGAACAGAGAGTTAAATGGCGAGATTATAATATTTGAAGCAGACTCGGAGGCTCAAAATCTTCTACACAAGGAGCTTCGCTCGAAAAGATCTAGGATGAAGGAACGTGGAGAAGTTCATGCATTGGATATCTAGAGCATTTGTGACGATTGAACCATGATCTCCTTTTTATAGTGCTTTCTTTATTGAATTATTCCTTGTCAATTTTCTTTGCTTGTTGCCTTTAAAATAAATATAGATGTGAAGTATCCCTTTCATACCCATTTGGACATTTTCATACATCTCATGTTTGGTTCATTTAAATGATAATTAGTGAAATTACATACTCTAAACGAAAGGAATGTTGAGCATTACCTGGGTGAGAATTTGGCAAGTACAAGCGCCTCAAGGCAAGGACAAAGTTTAACTGGGGGCAAAAGGGTGATACACGAGAAACGCAGATCACTCGTAAAACTTGAGGACGGGTACAAAACTTGAAAAGAAAGTCAAGAATCGAAGCAATGAATGCAGGTCATCATGAAAGCCGTAACGAAAAGAGATATATGACAAACAAGCCCAAGGCGCATGACATAATCATGTAGGCATAAAAGCATTTAAGACAAACACGTGCATATCATGACAATATCACGCATGACACATACAGGTACGCCCGTAAAGCAAGAAGTGTTGACGATAGTTGTACCGAACCAAGGAAAAGAGGACATTTGAGTTCCACCAGATGATTGTTTTCAATACTTATTTTTCAAAAAATCAACTCATAATACGAGAGGTGAGTTGGGCCTCGGGTCACGCACGCTGAGGTATTTTCAATTTCTGTTTTTCAATTTCTGTTCAAAATATCAACTCATAATACGAGAGGTGAGTTGAGCCTCAGGTCACACGCTGAGGTGTTCTTCAATTTTTATTTTTTTAAATATCAACTCATAATACGAGAGGTGAGTTAAGCCTCAGGTCACACCCTGAGGTGTTTTTCAATTTCTGTTCAAAATATCAACTCATATACGAGAGGTGAGTTGAGTCTCAGGTTACACACTGAGGTGTTTTTCAATTTCTGTTCAAAATATCAACTCATAATACGAGAGGTGAGTTGAGCCTCAGGTCACACCCTGAGGTATTTTTCAATTTCTGTTCAAAATATCAACTCATAATACGAGAGGTGAGTTGAGCCTCAGGTCACACGCTGAGGTGTTTTTCAATTTTTATTTTTCAAATATCAACTCATAATACGAGAGGTGAGTTGAGCCTCAGGTCACACCCTGAGGTGTTTTTCAATTTCTGTTCAAAATATCAACTCATAATACGAGAGGTGAGTTGAGCCTCAGGTCACACCCTGAGGTGTTTTTCAATTTCTGTTCAAAATATCAACTCATAATACGAGAGGTGAGTTGAGCCTCAGGTCACACGCTGAGGTTTTTTTCATTTTTTATTTTTCAAATATCAACTCATAATACGAGAGGTGAGTTGAGCCTCAGGTCACACCCTGAGGTGTTTTTCAATTTCTGTTAAAAAATCAACTCATAATACGAGAGGTGAGTTGAGCCTCGGGTTACATGCCGAGGTATTTTTAATTTCTGTCTTTCAATTTCTGTTTTTCAATTTCTGTTTTTTTAAAAAAAAAGGGTCAGCTCATATTGCGAGAATAAGGAAGCAGTTTGAAAAGTTCAGATTTCATCAAAGTCCCAGTGGAGCAATTAGTAGATCGAAGCTACAAATCTCTTCATGTCCTGAAGTCATATTGGAGCAAGTTAAAAAATAAACAAGATTGAGGAAAAGCGAATTGAAGCTACGGGTCATGTCTCACGGAAGTAGTGGCAGAATGGATCAAAGCTACAGATTACAGTAGAGTTTGAAGATGTTTAAGGGAGACGAGGACCAATAAGTCAAGGCTTTGCCAAAACCGGGCAAAATTGGTTCTCCTATTGTTTTTGCTCTATTCTCGTTTCACGACAATGAGCAAAGAGGGGCAGCTGTAATAACCAATTTTTGCCCGGCCTATATCCAGTAAAACCTAACCCAATACCAGACCCAAAATAAACAAAAAAATAAAACCAAAAAAATCCAATAATAAAAATGGTCCATAATGTCCTTTTACAAAATTACTAAAAAACCCAAAAAGTCCAATCAATTACAAAACCCATTAAACAGGGCCCAATACCAATATAAAAAGCCAAAAACAAAACCAAATAAAATACAAATAAAACAAAAGCCATTAAAAGTCCAATTACAGTCCAAATACATAGCCAATGAAGCCCAATTACAAACCCCTGAAACCCAAACTCGGAGCCCAATTGCTAAACCATTGAAGCCCAAAGAACCTAACCCAACTCATCAGCCCACCACAAAGAAGATGAAACAGTAGCCCCAGCAGCAGTTCCCAAGCGTCGACCCTTCGCATGCTTCTGACCCCACTGTCTTGGCCACCGTCCACCATGCGCCTCTGGTTTCGCATGGTCACCGCCCCCTTTTGCCCATACCTTGCTGACAGAGAAAGACGACAAATGACAGAGAAAACGAGAAGAATAAAAAAGAAAAACAACAAGAATCAAAATTGTAAAATCGGTTATAAAAATCAAAATGAAACCACTGTATGGGAGCTTTTTTTTTTTTGGACACACGACACTTGAATAATCAATCAGAAATCGAAAAGCAAAAAAATAGAAGGTTGATTTTATTTCCTTGTTCGTTTTTCTCTATACTGTTATTTTCATCTTGCCTTCACTCTTACACGGTTTTTAGAACATTCACTAACAATAACATCAAGAGAAAAGGGGGATTTTCCGAATTCAAAAAAATAGAGAGGAATATCTGAAATCAAAAAAACTCGAAAAAGTACTCTTGTAGCTCCCATTTTTTACGCATTATCAGCAATCAAAAAACTTGAAAGGTGGATTTCTTCTTATATTTCATTTTATCTACTGTTGTTCGATTTACTTTTATTTTTTTTATTTTTTTCGAATCTTTGCAAATAAGTAATAAACAACAAAGAATAGGGGAAGGAACATACCCCAATCGTCCCTGATCGCCGGAACATCTTTTCCCATGCCGAAATCAGGCAAAAAGAGGGGCAAAGACCCGTCGTTTCAGCGCTCATGGGGGATTTGGGGTGAAATTTTCTAATGGGCCTTCGAACGGGTTAAAATCCCCACCTCTACCCGCCGTTGGCCATTGGACACAGTGGTGGCACGACGAGTGGCCGGAGGAATCCCAAACGTCGGAGCAAAAGGGGAGAGAACCTGTGTTTTTGATTTCTGGAAGAAGAGAGAATAAAAGGGAAAGCATAAAAGATGGTTTTATGCAATAAACAAAACGGCATCGTTTAATGCATAGGGTTACTGCGCATATCCTTTAAAGGGGGTAATCGCGCGATTGGTCTATTTTTTTGCGGTGTTATTTAATCAAATCCCTTCCATGTTTTCTCTTTTTGCAATTGCGCCCTGTTATTTTTATTACGTTTTAATTTAGTCCACGCCCATGTCAGTTGAAGCGTTGCACACGAGTATTGGGAATTTTTTCCATCTGGTCCCCGTTAGTTTCAGTGCGTTTCATTTTAGTCCTAAACCAGTTTTTCCTTATTTCGGGTTTACTCCTTAAATGTCAGTCCGTTTTTCAAAACTGGTCCTCTATCTGTTTGGTGGGATTATTCATTTATTTATTTTAATTTGTATCATTACTATTATTTACCTTAAGTTTTATTACTTTTATTAAACTGTTTTAGTTTTGTATATGCTATTATTTTCAACCCCTTTGTGTGTCAAAGTGTTTTATATTTGTTCGTTTTAAGCTTTTAACAATGTATATATCTATCTTCTACCAATATTTATACGTATATATTATCTATTTTAAATTTATTTATTTATTTTTATAAATATACTATCTTTTAATCATTTGCGCACTTTTAAGACTTCTTTGTACTTTATTTATTTTATGCTCGTTGTTCCACGTCAGAACGGTGTGCATTTTATTTATTTTATTTTAATTAACTTGGTACCATTTTACTTTATTTATCCACTTTGGATTGTTGTTTATGATATTTATTTCATTATTCTTCTATTATTTATGTTAATATTTTAGTAGTGTATATGATGTGAGCATTACCATTGTATGTGTCATGATTTGTTTATTCGTATTTTCATTTCATTGTTATTCCTTTGTTTAATGTTTTATTCATGTATTATCGTACTATGATCGTTTCTATTTTTATATTATGCCTCAAATTCTAATATGATCTAGTTTTTATTAAATGTTTTTTAGTTTATTTAAATGCATTTTAAGCCTAATTTAAAATTTCGTTTTTTTGAAATAAGGCAATGTTTGTGCGTTTGGAAAGTTAGAAAATGATGCCCTAACGTACTAGGTGTCAATTTTCTGTCCAACCCGATAATCAAATACCCTTCTTTAATTGCATGTCTTGAAGATCAAAGATGATCTCAGTGTCGGGGTATAAAGGTGTCATGTCCTAACGTACTGGATGTGATATTTTTATTTTCTTCAAGAGAGTTAATCTTGAGATTCAAATTCAATATTGAATAATTTTCCTTAGAAAACCTATAACTTCTTCCAAATTTTCAACGAAGGACACTAAATAACCAATTAGGTACCAATCTTGGGCGCATCGAGGGTGCTAACCCTTCCTCGTGCGTAATCGACTCCCGAACCAATTTTCTCAGATTTCGTAGACCAAAATTATTGTTTTAATAAATCAAAATGTTTTATTAAAATAATCCACCTCAAGGTGATCCGATCACACCTAAACAAAAAGGATCGGTGGCGACTCCTTATTTTTAAAAGTCGATTCCCGTTTTCAAAAAATGGTTACGACATATTTGACTCGTATTATTGATTCGTTAAATTGATGAATATATACCAACACTTCCTAAATATGTTTAGCTTTGCTTTTTCTATGAATTCTCTCTTTTATTTAGATAATCTAATTTGGGGGTTTTTTTTTCGTATGAAAATATAATTTTTCATTGTTTATGAACTTTAGATTAATTTATAATGACTAGACATTTTGATTCTAGATACTAAAAAAGTAATGACTCTTCTACAAAGATTATGGACATCAATCGACAAGGGCGAAGCTAAAAGAACCTGGCTCCGTTAGTGTCAATGACGAATACATAAGCAAGGTTGGTAATGACACGAGACATGGGTTCATCACCAAAATCTTGGACCTCAATCTGTAATGTATTAGCCGACCTAAAATTCGACGTTGAGGCTACAAATATTTTGTTTACCCAAAAATAAAAAACCTTGAGTGGGATCAAGTTTGGTGCCGATTTTAGTTCCTTCCGTTTGTGAATTATGATGATAAGTCAAGAATTTGATTCATCAAAAAAGAGTCCCAATTCCATGAAGGGAGAGCAGGGGGTCAAAACTATCATATTATCTCATTTATTACTATAAATTGTTAACCAGCAGAATGGATGCAACCCCAATGGGCTTCTTGTTTCACGTGTGTGCATCTGGACCTGCAACCTCATCCCCCACATTTGCACCTATTTTTGTCTAAACTCGGCCCAGTCTATCAAATAATTTAATTATTTTGACAGTTTGAAGCACATCAGTTGTCAATGAAACTTTGGTAATGTTGGTAAAAAAGAGAGTTTACAACTTTGAATCTTCAACCATGCCTCATTAGTTTTCTCTGGGTTTAAATTTGGTCAAATTTTATTATTTTTGTATTTTGTATAAGTTATGGATTTAGTATTTGTATTTTAATTTGGTCATTTTCGGTTTTATGTTTTTCGAATTTGAATAATCCTCATAAAATGAAAACTATTAAATTCAATAAGTTTTGTTTGTTTGTTATTTTCACTTTGCATTAAGTTTAAAAATTTGAAATTTAAAAATATATATAACCACTAAGAATGATCCGATTGGTGAATGTGGACTAAAAGCTAATTTAGCAATACTTTTGAAAAATATTGTGAAAAAGTATTTTTAAAAAGTATTTTTGAAAAGTTTGGTTTAAGATTTGAGTGTTTAGCATTGTTGTAAAAAAAGTGCTTTTGAGAAATAAAATATCTATTTTTGACATGGTATTATTAAGTAACAAATATGCATTTAAATAATGTTCAAATTAATTAATATTATTATATTTTAATAAGATTATAAAAATAATTTATTATAACTTGTTAATATTTTAATATGTGAATTATAAATTTTAAATATTTTTAAGCAATAAATATTAGTTATTTATAAAATTTAATTAGAATATATAAACTATAGTTTAAATATTTAAATATAACCATTAAATATTTTTAATTAAATATTAATACATTTGTATTATTTTAAAAAATAATATAGGGTCTAATAACACAATTTACACAAAATATAGGATCTAATAGCAGGATTTGACTTTAAATTTCACTTGCCTTCCAAATATATTTTGATTTGATTTAAGTTTAAATTTTTTTTTGATTACATTTTAAAATTTAATTCCTTGTATTTATATTGAGTGATGTAATTTTAATTGATGAGATATATATATATTAATTTTATACATAAATTATACTTACAAAATCTTTAAAAATTAATTTAATTATTTAAATCACAATTTCCCCCCTACTCAAAATTAGTCCAGAAATGTTAAACTAGCTGACTGCATTAGCGCCAGCCGTCGCATCCAGAAAGAAAGAGGAAAGATTGTAGAGTCAGCAATCAAAAAGCAACCCCATCTGTTGAAGTTCTACTCAAATTCCACGTGTCCACTATTAATTGGGCTTTACTAGGGCCTAGCCTGCCTGTCTTACCTTTTAATAGAATAATTGGAAGCTTAAATTACAAGGCTCTCTTCAATCCTCGATCTCGCTTTGCTCTCTTTCGCTTTCAAATATTGGTTCTTCATTTCATCGCCCTTCCTTTGCTTCTTTTATCTTCTTTGTTCAGATCTGAGGCCTCTCAGTTCTAAGCCATGGCCGAGAAGGTTTCTTATAATCTTATCTCTTTTTGAGTTCTCAACTCCTAATATCCATTTCGTTCTTATCATTGTTTTTTTTTTAACTGTAAATTGTATTTTTTTTTTGTGATCTTTTTGATCGTTCTTGATTTTTCCATTCCAGAACCTGAATCTTGTACTTTCCTATTTTTTTCCGGTGTCTGTTTTGTTTGCTAATGATGATATATGGAATTATTTACTTTCTCTGTCTATCTGACTTCCATCATTCACAAGATACATAATAATTTATAACTTTACATGTGTTTGTGTGTACGGATGTAGGTGACTGTAATGGTGCTGAAGGTGGACCTTCAGTGCTGGCGATGCTACAAGAAAGTGAAGAAAGTGCTGTGTAAATTCCCTCGTGAGTTCCTGTTTCCTGATTTTTATGCTTGTCCTTTGTGTGTTTAGCATTTTAATAATTGCAAATTAGTTTTTTATTTTATTTTATGATTGAGCTGAAGACTGTGAAGTGTGAAATGGTTTAAGTTGATAATTTTTTGATGATGGGTTTTTGCGAACAAGAGAAATACGAGACCAGATATACGATGAGAAAGCCAACACCGTGACCATTACTGTGGTATGCTGCAATCCTGAGAAGCTGAGGGACAAGATATGTTGCAAGGGTGCTGGATCAATCAAGAGCATTGAGATCAAACCTCCACCTCCTCCTTCCAAACCCAAGGAGCCTGAGAAGCCTAAAGAACCCGAAAAGCCCAAAGAACCTGAAAAACCCAAAGAACCAGAGAAGCCTAAAGTACCAGAAAAACCAAAAGAACCCGAAAAGCCTAAAGCACCAGAAAAACCAAAAGAACCCGAAAAACCTAAACCACCCTCCGAAAAGCCGAAAGAACCCGAAAAACCCAAAGAACCCGAGAAACCTAAACCACCCGAAAAGCCGAAAGAACCCGAAAAGCCTAAGGAACCTGAGAAACCAAAAGAACCACCACCACCACCACCACCAAAGGGTCCAGAACCTTGTCCTCCACCACCAATGGCTTATCCCCCCATCGGATGCTGTTGCACGGAATGCTATCATGGCGTTGGTGGGGGACCTTGCTATTATGGTGGACCACCTCCACCCCTACGCCCATGTTACCAGACTTACGGTAGGCCAGTTTATGACAGCTGGGGCGGCGGTGGCGGGTATAGCTACTGTTACACGAGCCGCGGTGAATGTTTTAGCGACGAAAACCCAAATGCTTGCTCAATCATGTAAGGTACCGCGAGCGCATCGTCAAATTCACGAATTCATGACATCACTGGCAATAATGTCTTTACATGTTTCTGTTGAATATCCAGTCACTTAATAATTGCACGTACATTTCTTTTTCTGAATGGGGTCATATATAGGAAGATGAAATAAGGTTGGTGGTGGCCAAGCGTTGGGTTATTACAGGCTTACAAAAAGTTTCTTACAAATATTAATAAATGAAAATTAAATAAAAGTCTCCTTTTTTATTACTTTATTAGTGTTGGGAATGTAGATCCGAATCCAGATCCAGGTACTTAAAAGTCGTTAAATTAAAAGGTTTCAATAAAGGGCACTCCCCTCTACTCACCTACAACCTTTCATGGCAGGCCCCCAATTTTTTTAAAGAGAGGAGATGATATTATAAAATTTCAAGCTAAATCAAAGTTGTTCAAAACTGTTTTTATAGAATTATCATAGTTACAAGAAATTGTATGTATATGCAAATGGTCTGATATATGTAGAAAGAGATGGAAGGTGTGTGATCAGCTACTTTGTCCTACTTACAACAATACATGATGAAATTAAATTATGCTGAAAGGGACTTGACATCCGTCGAAGGTTGAAACGATAATCGATATTATAAAATAATAAAAAATTGAAGGGATAAAAAAATTAGTTGAATAAAACAAATATCGAACCGATTTCTTAAAATTGATATAGAGGGAATGGTTAATCATATGCATCTTTGTATGAAATGGAATAATAAAAACGTGGTACGGATTCCTATTGTCGGTGGTGAGCACCCACTCCCCTAAGTGGCCAATTCCTTTCAAGTTGCTACTAACTTGGCATACACATTTGCTCCGGGATTGAAGTTAGGTTCATGAGACTGATTTAATTATTTAATTTAATTAAACATTATTAACGACAAAACTCTCTACTGAAGTTGCTCTTGTTCTTCCATCATCATTTCAGCATTTAATCGAGCGCTCCATAAAAAATGTTAATAAAAAAATTCCTATACCAAGTCGTCCCTCTCTTCCCCCCCCCCCCCCCCACCTCTCTCTCGTCTAAGAGTGCATTAATCTTGCTTGGTCAAGAATTTGTTTTTTTTTCTTTGTTTCGTATTTCTCTTTTCTACTATGGAGTTGGACTTTCAGAATATAACAATTTCAGAAAATGAAGATAAAGAATTACTACTTGATTGTGAGAAGTTCATTCCAGCTTCCGATCTCTGCTTTGAGGGTAAATTACTCAGCGAAAGGGTTATCAATTTTGCTACTATGGTGAACTCTTCTCTCTTTATGGAAGCCACTACAAGGGGCGAGTATTAAGTCAATTGGAGATGCCGAGCTTTACTTGATTCATTTTTCTCACATGATTGATATGGAGGAGAAGATCCTTGGAGGCCCATGGTCTCCTTATTCGTCAGCTTTCAAAAGGGGAAAATATGAAGGATGTGGATTTCTTGTTCATAGATTTTTGGGTTCATGTACACGACTTGCCGCCGAGGATTGCTTCAGAAAGTCTAGCGAAGAATCTCGGAATGTAACGGGAAAATTCTTAGATTTTGATGTCAGTAGCTGACAGAACTTTCTAAATAATTTTTTGAGGACTCATGTTTGTCTTGAATCAAGTTAGATTAATAACAACTATCTCACGATCTACCATTCATTACATTAAGTTAGGAAGTAGAATTTTTAAAACATTTTATAAAAATCATAGAAAATAGATCAATTGAATTTTAAGACTTTAAAACCATGTTGAAATTATTTAAAATTATTTTTAGGTGTTCAGAGGTGTTCAGGATAACAAACGAGCCTTAATAGGTCAAAAGGGTTCCAAATAGTATAAGGACTTGATCAAACACTGTGGTATTGATACAAGTTCCCAGTTATACTGATACAAGTCCTTGGCACTATAGAACTTGACATTATGTTTGACTTGTTGTGATATCATAGAGTCCAAGTATTGATACCTCTATACCATGACCCAAAAATTACCTTAAAACTCACTTGTTTTGACACCTAATATCTCAATACCAAAACATTGACTTATAGAACTCAAAAACCAAGTTTAAAACATAAAAAAATACATACTAAACCCCTCCAAACATGATGAACATAAATATGCTACAAAAACATACAATTTCAAACATGTCCCTACACGAACCATATGCGAACTACACCACCATTCATCTCCATACATACTCATCTTATAAGCATTTATACACGCAACCATCATTGATATCACCTTAACATATCATTCATGTAATACCCCACATACGACACATCTACCAGATCTAGGTATAGAGCGTCACAAATGGACCTATACTTAATTATTGCTAATTGGACTGCTATAAACAATCTAAAAATAAAACTAACAAACAATGAAATTCTTACAAGTTATAACGAGGTCTAGCATTTGTTGCATATTCTCGAGTTATATGTAATTTAGGTTTAGCTCGGACAGGTAACCTAATATAAGTCAGCTTGTGTAAGAAACTTTGTTAAAATGTTAGCTTGTGTGAGCAACCCTAATATAATGCCAGCTTGTGTAAACAATTATTCACCCAGTATATCTGAGTTTGTTTTACTATAATTCCATTGAGCGATATTCAATTGAATGGAATCGGAAAACCTAAATGAGATAGTATATGCATCATATATTATATGTGATATATATGAGATTACCTTAATGTAGTGATATTACTTTTGATATGAAAACATGATTAACATACTTGATTGGCAATGTTGATATGTGTATAGTTATATCACTATGTGTTAATGATAGTCATGTTGAATGCCAAAATGATTAGTTGATATTATACTTATAATGGTCAAGGTAAGTATGATAATTCCATTTAAACTTACTAAGCATTTTGTATGCTTACTCTAGTTGTTTCCTTTCCTTGTAGATTGTCACATTGCTGAACTTGCCGAACCGGATCAACGTGAAGCATACACTATCAACGAGATGGTAGTTATATGTTCAATTTGAGTATAGACTTTGTGGCATATACATAAGGGCTCTTAGTATGCATAAGGTCATTTTGAGTTGATAGTTTAATGGTAATGTTCAAATTTGAATGTTTGTCATGGCTTGTAAGGTAATTAGTACATGATTTGACTAAGTTTTATGTTATACAAATGATAATCTCACTTTTGAATTGTTTGGCATGTTAAAGCTATCAATTGGACTAATTGAAATAGTAGATTGATTAGTGACTTAAGAATGGCAACTAAATGAAAGATGATTCTATAGCATTGTAACACCCATAACCGTACCCGTCGTCGAATTAGGGTTATAGTGTATTATTGTACAATCCAGAACAATCAATAACAGATAGTATCAAGTTGCCAACTTAATTAACAAAATTTCATAAGAATTCAGGTCAGAGTAATACATACATTTATGGGCCTTAAATAGGGCCTTCAGGGTCTTAAAAATAGTTTAGAAACAATCAGGAACCAATTCGAGACAAAACAAAAAATTTGGGACAAAAATAAAAATTTTCAAAATAGGGGTCACATGGCCGTGTCTCCAGGCCATGTGACAGAGCTCAGACCGTGTGGCTCCAAACACGATCGTGTGGCTATCCTACACGCCCGTATTCAACCTCACATGCCTGTGTGTGTAGATCGTGTAACTCTCTAATTTGGATTACACGACCGTGTCGCAGGCCGTGTGCCAACTCGTGTATCCTCACACGGTCGTGTCGCAAGTCGTGTGTCAGCCTGTGTGAGAACTATACCTATACTATTTTTCAACACGCCCGTGTGGCTTGCCCGTGTGCATCACACGACCATGTGACAGGCCATGTCCCAGGCCTTGTGTGCCCAAAAATGACCTATTTCAAGCTTATCTCTCAGCCAATTTCACAAGTAATTGTACCATTTCATAACATGCATAAACAAGCTTCCAAAAACACCATAAGCACCATTTTCATGCCATTTCAAATTACTCAATCATTCTTAATTACCTCATACAAGTCAAGTATATTTACCTATCATTCCATACACTTTCATTAGAGTACAAAAACATACAAAATACTATCACTTAACTACTTTAACATTCAATATCCATCATCAAGCATAGTTCAAAATTATATCAACAAATTGTTTGCTTATCACCAAAAAAGAGTCCTCGAGATAGTGTGATTTTCTTCAAGTGATTCGATCTCTCGTCTACAAAATGTGATCTACAAGGCAACAAAACAATCACAGGTAAGCTTTCCTAAGCTTAGTAAGGTTGTTGATAAACAATAAACTTTATCGAACATAATATAATTCAACTAACACGATATAGAACAGTAATTCCTGTAAATCATGATTCCTATAGGTGAGAATTCATCAGTAGAATAGCTATAATAAATCATATTTATTTTCACACCATCTCACATAGATTTCAACACAACTGAAGGAACAACAATAAAGCCAAAGATTGTCTGTAACACCCCTTAACCCGAATCCGTCGCCGGAATGGGGTTACGAGGCATTACCAAACAAAGCACAACTCAGAATAGACATTCATATATTTTTTTTAATCTCAATTTGTAACTAGCAGCCCAATTATACAAATCACATTCTCACATATGTAACACTTGATCGACATAAAATCAAACATACTTTACTACTTATAATACATAACCAATTCATGCTTTAAAAATTTAATCATATCAACATTAATAATAATTTGATCATTTATTCGACACAACTAATTTACATCATATCATATCACATATACTATATAACTTCAACAGCCGAACCTTATGACCAAAGTTCATGGCATTCGAATTCCTAATCAATCATTAATCCTATTATATTTCATATATACCGCATGCATAAATCTACCTATTTATAAACATCCATTTCAAAAATTAAATACCAAACATATCAATCTATGTACTTATGCAAATTCACTCATTAAGTCAAAACAAAACATATAATTTAACATGTTCAATATTCATACATATAATATTAGCAAACATTACCAATTAGTCTAATAATATCTTATTCATTACCAATATATATATATATATACATTTCACATTAGTATTATTATTAGTCATATTTAGTCATGAATAGGCAAATCATGTTACACTCAATTCACATGCTCAATAATAGATCCAAAATTTCATATACCAAACCATACATCTCCCTATTTAATCGACTATCAAATTACCTATAAAATTTTTTTACCCATTTCATCAAAATAAATTTCCCCTTTTTAACACAACTAACGATTCAAACATACCCATTGTGTATGCAAATTATCAAATTTATACTTCACATGCCAACCATTCAAATATTTATACTATTATTAAAATTACATGCTTGTCAAAATGAATCAATTACTAAGGCCGAATTTACTACCTCATATTTAGAACATTTCGTAATCAATCATTGAACTTTTAAATAATGAACCACAATCAAACATATCATAGATATATCTATTTGTCGTACCCATCATTAGCTGAATGTATCTGCACATTGTTTATCACAAAATAAATTATACTTTATAAATGAGTCAATAATAAGCCAAAATCAAATCACATTCACTACATATCTTATTGCCAAAACATTTAACCAAGCACCATATTATATATCCATGACATTACTTCCCAAACAAACTTAAACCATAATCAAATATAATTAAACTCAAGCCTAGAAATCAAACTCATTTAGCATTTAACCAAAAACATATAAACCAAGCTTAAACAAAATGAGCAAGCCATTTTCGCATGGCTTTATATATACATGCCCCAAATTCAAACATTTCAACTAGACTATACATGCCATAAGTTCAATTTCAAACTTAACAAAATACCGAAAAGAGTTGATAGTGTGCTAGGCTTTGCTGACGATCCCTAAGCTCGTAATGCGAATCCAAAATCTATAAAACAAAGATAAGCAAAAACACATATAAAGTAAGCTACTTAAGCTTAGTAAAGCAAAATTTTATCAACCAGCTTAGCAAAATAAAATATACAAAGTTATATCAAGTAGTAAATTGTATACAATCACAAATAATTACTCGAATTTCAATATCAAAGTCACACAATATACCCTTTGGCCGAATACACATAGCTGAATAATTATACATATTTCACATGTTTATACATTAACCTTGGTACAATGAACTAAACATATAACTTACCTTTCTCTTTATAACACAGTTTATATACGTACCTGGGTTCTTTTAGTTCGAATTTCACATTTGGCCTTCACTTACACATGCCCGTTGAACCATTCGGAATTAAAAAGGATACGCGGATAGTCAAAAGCCCGTACAATGCCAACGTCTCAGACGTGGTCTTACATGTAATCACATATCGATGCCACTGTCCCAGGTAGGGTCTTACACGTAAGCACAAATCGATGCTAACGTCCTAGACGTGGTCTTACTCGGTAACACATAACAGATATCCTATGTTATGACATATGTATCCTATCTATTCCTAAGGTTCGTATGGGGCTTATGGACGTCGAAACTCGGTCGAATCAAGCTCGGAATTTATTCAATTATACATGCCCACATTCGGCCATAAGTAAAATAAATTCAAATAATTTAATTCATTTCATAACTAATATATATTCATTGTTATATCAACACTTAAATGCTAATTGACTTACCTCGGATGTCGTCGACTATTAAATCGGCTACTCGACCACTTTCGTCTTTCCCCGATCAAATTCTGATTTCTTTAATTCTTGATCTAAACATATTTAAATTAAGCTTATTTAAACACCATTACACTCAATTTAGTCTAAAAACACATAAATGGACAAATTATAATTTTGCCCCTAACATTTCACACTTTTTATAATTTAGTCATTTTTGCACAAAACACAAAATACACAAAATTTGACTATACACCTTAAGGGCCGAATATTCCTAGTCCTCATACAAGTCCTACATTTCATTTATTTCATATTTTAGTCCTTCAAAAATCTATTTTTGCAATTTAGTCCAAATTACTCAATTTCATCAAAAATTCAAAGACAAAACTTGTTAATCTAACACATATATTTCATATTTCATCATCAAACATCAAACATCAAAAACCACAAGATGTCATCAATGGCAAAACACAAAATCATCATCAAAATCACAAATTGAGACATGGGTTTTGAAGTACACTAAGCAACGATCTCAAAAACATAAAAATTATCAAAAACCGAACAAAAACGAACCTTTAATCAAGCTTTTTATTCTTGGCCGAATGCTAGGTTTTCTTTTTTTTTTCTTTCTTTTAGTTTTGGCTAGCTTAAGAAGATGAAGAAAATGATTTTATTTTATGTTATTTTATCATATATTATAAGATATATTTACTTTACTATTTTAACCTTTTACTTTAAATAAATAAAACATATATTTTAAGGTTACTTTTGGCACAAATCGTCCACTATCTTCTAAAATGGGCTAATTTCCCTTTAAGGACCCCACATTAAAAAGCCACTATCAAATTGGCACTTTACACTTTAGTTTGTAACTTTTACATTTTACGCGATTAAGTCCTTTTATTTAATCGGGCACCTAAACGACAAAATTAAGTCACGAAAATTTAGCACCAACAAGTTCACACATAATAAGCACGGAAAATAATTTTAAAATATTTTTCAAACTCGGATTTGTGGTCCCAAAACCACTATTTCGATTAGGGTCAACATCGGGCTGTTACATTGTCACTAAT
This sequence comes from Gossypium australe, assembly GCA_005393395.2. Lineage (NCBI taxonomy): Eukaryota > Viridiplantae > Streptophyta > Magnoliopsida > Malvales > Malvaceae > Gossypium > Gossypium australe. The sequence continues at coordinate 13,453,842 of CM016619.1, forward strand.
CATTTAACACACCGTAAGCTCGTATGAACCAATCCATCCAACATACCTTATGCTCAAGCCAATCCATCCAACACACCATATGCAATATATCAAATTAATCTGCAACACATGTAGGACCTCGATATATCTAGTAAACACTATAATTGAAACACCCCAAACCCGGCCCAAGAGCCTGACCGGATCTGGTATGTTCCTTAAGTAAACCGGTTTTCAAATTCTTTGCTACTTAGAGAAAATTTGTAAATTTTAGAAGACATTGTTTTGGATTGGGCTTAGGTTGGGAAACCCATTTAATTAATTTTAAAAAACCCAATTTTATTAAGGGGACAAAAATAATTTTCTTTAGGTTTATAAAATATTTTCACTTAAAATTTAATCCAACAATCATTTGTAACAAAATAATTAAAAAAATAAAGCAGAAATAAAGAAATCCAACTTGGGCCTTATGGCCTTATTACATCAAATAAAACCCAATATTAAAATTAAATGTTCTAAAACGAAATAAGGTCCAAAATAAATAAAATCTTCAAATTGATGCATGGCCACCTCAAGGTCTACCGTCCCGGTCCGTCACTGTTCATCACCTGAAAATAGTTCCCACAACGGGGTGAGTCAACAGACTCAATGTGTACATCATACTAACATCCAACAAATCAGGCATACATGTTCATGTCAAATTCATATTCATATCAAAATAAATGATGCAACCCAACCCAAGCCTAATGGTCCATCCGCTACACACCACCCGTACCTGCCAGTCACACCGTGGGGACTACTAAGTCAACCCTCCATCCGCTACACACCATCGAAGGCAGTCGCTGCAGTCGACGTGCTCATCGCCCATATACGTTGTGTCATTAGACACTATAGTCAAATTTATACGTTATGTCATTAGACACTATAGTCAAATATTGTAACCGAAGTTACCATATTCAAATAATGTGACCGTAGTCACCATATTTCGTTGGTGAGACCGAAGTCAACACCTTCGTTGGTGAGACCGAAGTCAACACCTACTCTTCCCCTTTCACAAATATCCCATATGCCCCAAATATTTATACATATCTTATTTCTCATTCATATTACATATTCAAAATATATATATCATATTCGTAATCCTATCGGAAGTAGGAAACGTACCTGGGTACTTTTTACCACATTTGTGGTACTTAGCCACATTCACATTCTTATACATATTCATATATTAAAATAATAGCCATATGAAATATCGAAGGTTAGTAAGGGTACACACCTGATTCGCTTATTGGATTCCTTAAAATCCCGAGGAGCGATCTTCCGATCTAGATCTTTAACTCCTATATTCAGCCATAGCATATTAATAATCTATTTGGCTTAAAGAAAACCAAATCCTAGTAGGATTTGTGTTACTAATACTCACCTTGTTTGCCGATTTGGATGATTGTAAATCAAATCCCAAAATTGCTAGTATCCCTTTTCCTTGGAATCGGCTAACACTAATTCATGTAACCATGTGAGTTTTCGGCTTTTGAAATAATGAAAAATAATTCCAAATACCAAAATTAAGCCTTGGCCGAATATCACTTACTATACAAATTCCAAATCTGAAGAGGATTCCTTGCCCTATATGTCTGTCGAAATCTTCATGTTAGATCTAATCTAACATATACATCATAACCTTTAATCAAATGAATTTATCTTACCTTAGATCCTTGATCCTTGTATTCGACAGTTGAAGAAACCCTTTTGATGTTGTAGTTGATTGTTCCTTTACTTAGAATCAACAAAGATTCGGCTTTGACAGTAGAAACAGAGAATAAAATAGAAGAAGAAAAGATGGATTTTTCTTAAAGAAAAATTCGGCAGAGAGGGGGGAGAGAACTAGGAAAATTCGGCAAAGAGGAAGCAAAAGTGAATGAGTAGCCCTCCTGACCTCCTTTTATAGCCAAAGTTATCAGCCTAGGAGTCCCTTACTTGGCCACTACTCCTCTTTTTGATAATATTATCTCTTTTATTTAAAAGATAAAAGCCTTTAATCCATCAATTATCTCCTCAATTATCTCCTTAGAAAATAATCCTTTATTTATCTCTTATTATTCACATATTTATGTGAATAAAACTCCTTTATTTATCTCTTATTATTCACATATTTATGTGAATAAAACTCCTTTATTTATCTCTTATTATTCACATATTTATGTGAATAAAACTCCTTTATTTATCTCTTATTATTCACATATTTATGTGAATAAAACTCCTTTATTTATCTCTTATTATTCACATATTTATGTGTCCCCTAATTAATCAAATATTTATGGAAATAAAACACCTCTATTTCTAGAATGCTTGTGCCGTCCACCTTGGTGTGTCTAGAAGCAAAAATAAAACTTCATTATTTGCTTCCCAAGTGACTCGAACCCAGGCCCAACAGCTCTTGCACATGGCGCCATTTCCATAGGCCCTAAGTGACATCTTCAGGCCACTTTTCCAAGCCTGTTTATGTGTCAAATTTCTCCAACTTTTTCTTTTAAGGCCCTCTTGCCTTTATTTCCTATTTTAAACTTTAAAATTTGACATTTCGGCATCATTTCTAAGTTTCCTAAAATTTTCGATCGGCTCTGTAACTTGCCATTTTTCTTACATTTCCAAGTTTCCAAAAATGTTCACTTTCTATTTTTGAATCATTTCCTTACATTTCCAGGTTTCCAAAAATGTTCACTTTCCTCTTTTAAACTTAACATTTCCATACATTTTCAGGACATTTCCCTACATTTCCAAGACAAGACATTTCTTTACATTTCCTTACATTTCCTTGCATTTCCTTACATTTCCTTACATTTCCTTACATTTCCATACATTTCCATACATTTCCATACATTTCCTTACATTTCCTTACATTTCCATACATTTCCTTATTTCTAGAATTCACATAACACATTCATACATAATTCATAAAACATGCCATTTTACCACATGGTTCCTTGTGTCATGCTTCACACGGAGTTTCTTTTCAAGCCTCATTTACCTAGCTCCCCTTTTTACTTAGAAACCAATAATTTTTCTAAGCTTTCTCTTCCATCCTAGAATTTTAAAAACCCTTAATACACTTCCAAACATTGCCAAAACCTACTAACTCATGAATTATGCACAAACGCATAACCCCTAATCTAGGATGTTACAGTTCTACCCTCCTTAAAAATAATTTCGTCCTCGAAATTAACAGTCGTACAATCCTTCTCACCGTACTATGCTTACGCTGCGCACTCTGATCTTAATAGAACCATCATACTTTCTAGGCACAATCTCTAAGTTCACATCCCTTAGAACTCATTTTCTAACATCGCGATTTAATCTGATTTAAAAGTTTTATACATTAGTACTTGTTTCACTTATTACCCGCGAAGAAGTTTTATGAAAAGAGTTTTACGAGTGGTTCTTTCGTATTCATACATGCACACAGTCTTTACATTCATTCATACATCCATCAAACAATTATGAACTTTCGTTCATTCAGAGAAACGTTGTAGTTTTCATTGTTGTTGTTTTTCCACTACCCACGGGTATTTTCGTAATTTGTCTTACAGGGGCATTTTCGTAATTTTTCAAAAATAAAAGTTCTCTGATGATTTTGTCAAAAAGTATTTTGGAACTTTTAAATTCCCGAGGTATTTTGAAAAATTTGGAAATTCAGGGGTATTTCGGTAATTTTGAAGCTCGAGGGTATTTTGGTAATAAACCAGGGTAAATTTGTAAAGTTTGATAATTCCGGGGTATTTCCAAATGTTGCAAAACTTTGAGGGTTCTTTTTGAGAATTTGTTTTCCAAGTTGATGGTGTTGCAAAAATTTTAAAAATCAGGGTCATTTTGGTAATTTTGTAGGTTAGGGGCAATTTTGTAATTTTACCAAAATCAAGGTAGTTTGATATTTGCAAAATAAGATTCTTGGGTGGTTTTGTAAAGTAAGGAAATTTTTATTGAAATCGGGGTGGTACAGAAATTTTAGAAACCAAGGGCATTTTTGTAATTTCGCCACTAGGGGCATTTCGGTAATTTTTGTAAATCAGGAATTTTTCGGAAAATTTTGTAAAAGTAGTTCTCACAAATTATAAGGGTAATTTTAAGAGTTTTAAAACTAGAGTTTTCATAAAAACATGGCTAGTCCCTTTCGGGTTTTAGTTATTGGGTTTAGCCTATGAATAAGTCCTCATGGTTAGGGTGAACCGTAGCCACGCACCAGGTAGGATTCCTGCGAAGAGGAGGTGAGTCACTAGGACTGCTTAAGTACCAGACTCTTCCGGATCCAATCCTAGACATGCGCACAATGGTTACCACACCCTAACTTAGTGACTTAGCCATAGGTTTGTTAAGTGCATTAAGTCTTATGTATTTGTGTTTGAGTAGACTAGTCCTACGGTTCAATAGATTCTAGTTCACTAATCTACGTTCCATTCCATTTCTACCCTTCTACAATTCACAATATAAATCACACAAAGGATAGGGGTACTTACCTGATGGACTGCGGGTCAGAGACTTAGGTGTCATGCCAGAAAACCTGCTTATTTCATAAAATACTTTCATAAAACCCATTTAGGCTCGCTTTGAAAATGTTTTGGGCCTTAGCCCACAGGCCGAGAGTTTTAAAACTGGGCTCTGATACCAAACTGAAACACCCCAAACCCGGCCCAAGAGCCTGACCGGATCTGGTATATTCCTTAAGTAAACCGGTTTTCAAATTCTTTGCTACTTAGAGAAAATTTGTAAATTTTAGAAGATATTGTTTTGGATTGGGCTTAGGTTGGGAAACCCATTTAATTAATTTAAAAAAACCCAATTTTATTAAGGGGACAAAAATAATTTTCTTTAGGTTTATAAAATATTTTCACTTAAAATTTAATCCAACAATCATTTGTAACAAAATAATTAAAAAATAAAGCAGAAATAAAGAAATCCAACTTGGGCCTTATGGCCTTATTACATCAAATAAAACCCAATATTAAAATTAAATGTTCTAAAACGAAATAAGGTCCAAAATAAATAAAATCTTCAAATTGATGCATGGCCACCTCAAGGTCTACCGTCCCGGTCCGTCACTGTTCATCACCTGAAAATAGTTCCCACAACGGGGTGAGTCAACAGACTCAATGTGTACATCATACTAACATCCAACAAATCAGGCATACATGTTCATGTCAAATTCATATTCATATCAAAATAAATGATGCAACCCAACCCAAGCCTAATGGTCCATCCGCTACACACCACCCGTACCTGCCAGTCACACCGTGGGGACTACTAAGTCAACCCTCCATCCGCTACACACCATCGAAGGCAGTCGCTGCAGTCGACGTGCTCATCGCCCATATACGTTGTGTCATTAGACACTATAGTCAAATATTGTAACCGAAGTTACCAAAATTCCGCAATGTGACCGTAGTCAACATATTTCGTTGGTGAGACCGAAGTCAACACCTTCGTTGGTGAGAAGGCAGTCGCTGCAGTCGACGTGCTCATCGCCCATATACGTTGTGTCATTAGACACTATATTCAAATAATGTAACCGGAGTTACCAAAATTCCGCAATGTAACCGAAGTTACCATATTCAAATAATGTGACCGTAGTCACCATATTTCGTTGGTGAGACCGAAGTCAACACCTACTCTTCCCCTTTCACAAATATCCCATATGCCCCAAATATTTATACATATCTTATTTCTCATTCATATTACATATTCAAAATATATATATATCATATTCGTAATCCTATCGGAAGTAGGAAACGTACCTGGGTACTTTTTACCACATTTGTGGTACTTAGCCACATTCACATTCTTATACATATTCATATATTAAAATAATAGCCATATGAAATATTGAAGGTTAGTAAGGGTACACACCTGATTCGCTTATTGGATTCCTTGAAATCCCGAGGAGCGATCTTCCGATCTAGATCTTTAACTCCTATATTCGGCCATAGCATATTAATAATCTATTTGGCTTAAAGAAAACCAAATCCTAGTAGGATTTGTGTTACTAATACTCACCTTGTTTGCCGATTTGGATGATTGTAAATCAAATCCCAAAATTGCTAGTATCCCTTTTCCTTGGAATCGGCTAACACTAATTCATGTAACCATGTGAGTTTTCGGCTTTTGAAATAATGAAAAATAATTCCAAATACCAAAATTAAGCCTTGGCCGAATATCACTTACTATACAAATTCCAAATCTGAAGAGGATTCCTTGCCCTATATGTCTGTCGAAATCTTCATGTTAGATCTAATCTAACATATACATCATAACCTTTAATCAAATAAATTTATCTTACCTTAGATCCTTGATCCTTGTATTCGACAGTTGAAGAAACCCTTTTGATGTTGTAGTTGATTGCTCCTTTACTTAGAATCAACAAAGATTCGGCTTTGACAGTAGAAACAGAGAATAAAATAGAAGAAGAAAAGATGGATTTTTCTTAAAGAAAAATTCGGTAGAGAGGGGGGAGAGAACTAGGAAAATTCGGCAAAGAGGAAGCAAAAGTGAATGAGTAGCCCTCCTGACCTCCTTTTATAGCCAAAGTTATCAGCCTAGGAGTCCCTTACTTGGCCACTACTCCTCTTTTTGATAATATTATCTCTTTTATTTAAAAGATAAAAGCCTTTAATCCATCAATTATCTCCTCAATTATCTCCTTAGAAAATAATCCTTTATTTATCTCTTATTATTCACATATTTATGTGAATAAAACTCCTTTATTTATCTCTTATTATTCACATATTTATGTGAATAAAACTCCTTTATTTATCTCTTATTATTCACATATTTATGTGAATAAAACTCCTTTATTTATCTCTTATTATTCACATATTTATGTGAATAAAACTCCTTTATTTATCCCCTAATTAATCAAATATTTATGGAAATAAAACACCTCTATTTCTAGAATGCTTGTGCCGTCCACCTTGGTGTGTCTAGAAGCAAAAATAAAACTTCATTATTTGCTTCCCAAGTGACTCGAACCCAGGCCCAACAGCTCTTGCACATGGCGCCATTTCCATAGGCCCTAAGTGACATCTTCAGGCCACTTTTCCAAGCCTGTTTGTGTGTCAAATTTCTCCAACTTTTTCTTTTAAGTCCCTCTTGCCTTTATTTCCTATTTTAAACTTTAAAATTTGACATTTCGGCATCATTTCTAAGTTTCCTAAAATTTTCGATCGGCTCTGTAACTTGCCATTTTTCTTACATTTCCAAGTTTCCAAAAATGTTCACTTTCTATTTTTGAATCATTTCCTTACATTTCTAGGTTTCCAAAAATGTTCACTTTCCTCTTTTAAACTTAACATTTCCATACATTTTCAGGACATTTCCCTACATTTCCAAGACAAGACATTTCTTTACATTTCCTTACATTTCCTTGCATTTCCTTACATTTCCTTACATTTCCTTACATTTCCTTACATTTCCTTACATTTCCATACATTTCCTTACATTTCCTTACATTTCCTTACATTTCCATACATTTCCTTATTTCTAGAATTCACATAACACATTCATACATAATTCATAAAACATGCCATTTTACCACATGGTTCCTTGTGTCATGCTTCACACGGAGTTTCTTTTCAAGCCTCATTTACCTAGCTCCCCTTTTTACTTAGAAACCAATAATTTTTCTAAGCTTTCTCTTCCATCCTAGAATTTTAAAAACCCTTAATACACTTCCAAACATTGCCAAAACCTACTAACTCATGAATTATGCACAAACGCATAACCCCTAATCTAGGATGTTACAATAATCTCCTATAATTCATCTCCTCAACTTTCATCACATCATGATTTCCATAACAATGTATTTATATGGTTCACCAATCCATTTTTGTAATCAAAGAAATATCAAATAAAGTAATGTACATTAATTAAACCAAACGAACTTACAAGACTGATTTGCAGTAACGACCTAGAGTAGCTCAGTCAGTGATCGACGTTGTGTCAATTTATTATTTCCATTTTCAATTACACACATCAATATAATCCAACATTATGCAATTAGGTTCATATAATACATTTAAAAATATACTAAAATTAAACCATACGAACTTACCAGATTAAACTACAGCAACGACAAAGTATAGGGCTATTTGGTAATTTTCTCTTTTCCTCGATTTTCCACTCGTTCTTGATCTAAAATAATAATTTCATTAAATTCACTAATTCCAAAAATTAAATTAAATCATTTTATGCAATTAAGTCCTTTTTGAAATTTTTACGAAATTACCCCCAATATTTTACTTTTATATAATTTAATCCCTAAACTCAAAACATGCAATTTAACCATTTTTATTCAAATTTCAGCTTAGCCAAATATCCAAGTGCCTTTCTACAGCCCATTTTTGCAGTTTATTTCCCATCAAGTCCTTTTAATTTTATCACTTTAACATTTTAGTCCTTAAACATTAAAATTACTAAAAATTACTTTACAAAATAGTCTTATTTAAAAATCAACCTTAATAATTTATTATAAAACTTAAAACACACACTAAAATCATCAATTACATAATTCATAACATTTGACAATTTTACAAATTAATCTTCGAGTTAGCTAGATCAAGTTAAATCGAGTTCAAAAACATAAAAATCACTAAAAACAGGCAAGGATAACCTACCTAACATGCAACCAAAACTCAACCGAAGTTCGTCAAGCTCCAAAAATGGAGGTTCGGCCGCTTGGAAGAAGAAATAAGAAAGGTGAGTCCATTTTTTCTTTTTGTTTCCATTTTATTATCATAATATTTTTACTTTAATTTAATTAAAACATTTAAAATAATAATTAAAGAAATTTATAACAAATTCTAGAGAATTCTCCACTTTTCTTACCATGTGACCAATTAGGGAGGATCAAATTGTAAAATTAGTCCTTCAATTATTTTAAATTCTAACTAAATAAACTTAATTACAATTTAGTCTGAAATTAATTAGGACTAAAAGAGAAAATAGCCCAAGAGTTAGTGGATTTAATCATGGGACAACAGCTTGGACTTTTTTTACCATGGTTTAATTACCATTTTGGTCCTTTTACTATTTGAAAACTATTGCAATTAATTTTTACCTCTTTTACAATTTAATCGTTTTACCTTAATTAAGCAATAAATCATCAAAATTATTGGACCCAACTTCAATTCACATATAATATGACTGTAAATATTTAATAAAAATATTTACGACTTTAAATTACGAAAACGAGGTCCTAATACCTCATTTTCAATAACCACTTAACTTTTGAATCAAACCATTTATACTAAGTTTTAATTCAATTGTTTAAAAATCATCAAATCAAAATTCAATATAAAAATTGTTATTGACTAGTATAATTTAAATACTAATTATATGAACTTACTCGTTGGATTTTTGGTCTCGAAACCACTGTTTCCGGCACCACTGAAAAACAAACAGTTACAAGCATAGTGTATGCTTTGATTAATTCATGTCAAACTTTTTGAAGTGTTTAGTTACCAATTGGTATAATGAAACTTGATTAAGTTGGTAATAGAAGTATTTTGGTATGGATAGATCAAATTGATTTGAATATGTCTAAATATTGAATGACTAGATTGTATGATAAAGAATATTTGGTTTAAAAGGTTATATACTTGAATTTGATTGTCATTAGCATGGTTAAATGGCTTATTATTTGTCAAAGATTGAATGCAAACATTTAGGTGAAGGTTTAGAATCAATTTATTAGGTACCAAATGTGTATTTTACCAAAACAGGGGCAACGTCACGATCATGAATCTTTGATGTCTTAACATCATCTGACAATGAGTGACGTCACAACATGGATATACATGACGTCGTGACATAACTCACTAAGTTGACAATGTCACGATAAGGATATTATGAATCATGACGTCGGCCCGAGATTTTTTAAAACTTTACATTTTGGTCCTAATTCATACTCAAGTTAGTAAAAGAGTTTTCGTAAGCTCATGTGGGACCCGGAAATGATCGTGTAACTTATTATGAATTTGAATGGTACTTATTTACATGTTGAATGATCAAACAGTGTATAATTTTATGTAGTTGCTCTGATAACAAATGTAGCATCTTGTAGCTTGGACCTAATGATTGGGTCGAGCAAAAGGTGTTACAGGCCTAATTATGGAAATTATAAATTAAATGTAATGGGTGTATAAACTAAAATAATGGAAATTATATTAAATGCATGAAGCTTCATCACTGTTTTTAGAAATGGATCAGACCAATCGATCAAACTAATTGGATTAGGAATCAGTCGAGGTACCAATCCAGAATAGCAGACCAGATTGGTTGACTCGTGAACTGTTGAGCCAATTGATAAACCGAAATAGTAATATATTTTAATCCTACATTTAGTATGCTTTTGGATGATTTAAGCCTCGATTTATGTAAAAAGGTGCTCTTAATCCTTTCTTTTCTTGTCTTATACGCAGGAAAACACCCGAGGATAAAAAGAACATAAAACGGGCCTAAAATGGAGTAAATGGGCCATATCACGAAATCCACACGGCCTGGACTTAAGCCCACAGGGCCGTGCCTTGTTGATCATCCAGAACACGGCCTGACCCCCGATTCACACGACCGTGCCTCATTAAAGAAATCCGAACACGGCCTGGCCACGATTCACACGGGCGTGTGCCATGGTCGTGTCCCTGTCATTGGAAAGAGCAATCTCATTCGGGAAAGGATACTTGGAGGCAAAGAAACACATTTCAAAGCCTATTCAAACACCCTAGTAGGAATTCTACTTAAATTAGGATACTTAAGGGCCAAGTAAGGCATCTCAAAGTCTATATAAACACCCAATGGGGCAACTTGAAAGGGGAGTTCGGCAGAAGCCGGAACGGGCAATTAGCTAGGCCAAGGAGCCAAGCCGAGAAGGTCAGATTTGTGAGAATCACTCGAAGATAACCAGTTGATCCATCCCAAGAAGCCGGAATTCTACTCAAGACGGTGAATTTCTCCTTCAATTCATTCAGGGAGTTTTAGGGATTTCTTATGTTTTGTTTTATCTTTTCTCTTGAGATGTTTTTTTTATTTGTTATGAACTAAATCCTTCAGATACCTGAAGGGGATGAAACCTAGATGAATCTTGTTATTATTTTTTGAATTATATGATAAATACTTAGTTTGTTCTTAATTATGCAAGCTTAATCCAAATTTGATGTGCTTAGGTGGAGGAGGAATAGACCCTGCTTAAGAGTAGATCTAGCATAATTAAGCGGAGTTGATCGCACGCCTAGAGATAGGGTGACGAGATTTTGCTGGATTTGGGTGAAACCTAATATGGGAGTCCATAGATCGATTTACTGCTATTCTAGGGGGTTATTATTCGAGAAAGAGATTTCCATTAATTAACCTGGGGTTAGACGTTATTCGCCTCGAGAGAGGGTTTAATATACGTTAGGGAGTCTTACGGATCAAACTAAGTAAATAAATTGTATGGTTCAGGGTTAAATAACAAGTGAAGTGTAGATGGATTCTGTAACATCCGGGAAGTAGGGGCTTTGCATTTGTTATGTCTCTTTGTGTTTGGCATGTTTTTTCTGGTAATTTGGTGAGTTTGGGGGTTCCGGGAAGGCTCTGGGTTAAGCTTGGGCCTTGGTAAAAATTTTGTTTTTAGATACTTTAGAGGAGAGCTAACTGAGACAGGCCTTAAGGGTAAATAATTGCGTTTTGTTAACACAAGAAGGGAGGTGGTAAAGTGGCAGGGAGATGCCACTTAGAGTGCAGGGAAGTGGCGTCACAAGGGTGTAGCAGCAGGGAGGAGGTTCGAATCTCACAAGCCTCACTTTGGAGCTTTATTTTTGCGCCTAGGGAGCTAGAGTGGTGGTTACGGCAAGGGCTCTCCAAGGTTGTTGGTTGAAGAGGTCAAAGTGTTTGAATGAATGGTCATGAGGAGGTGGTGGAGTTTGAATTGGTCAAATCAATTCAAATGATGGTTGGGGAGTGAAGCATGGAGGAAATCGTGGGATTTGGTGTGGTTGGGGAGTTGGCCGAAAATTTGAGAGGTATGAGGGAAGTGGTTCAGGCCAAGGGGAGTAAACTGTGTGGGGGTCTTTGTGTTGTTGAGCACATTCGGTTTTGTTAGTAGGTGAAGTGTGCCGTCTAGTCTCTTGGGGTAATAGATAAGAAATCGAAACCATTAGAGAGAACTTTTCCCCTTTTTGCAAATGTGATCATTTTGGTGACATCAAACAAGTAGCTTTTTCATTCCTTCTTTCTCATCTTTTGTCTCTTCTTCTCAAAAGCTCCCATAGATAGCCGAACCACCCTTCCTATCATTTTCTTCTTCTCTAAGCCAAAACTTCTTGAGCCACCTCTTTGCCGAATCTCTTCTTCTCCTTTACTCATTCTCTTTAACCTCACAACTGAAATTATCATCCCACTTCTTTGTATTTCATCTTTCCCCTCTACTTTTCTTCTTTAGCCGAAACCTTATTTCATCTCCTTTGACACTTTGTTTTTTCTCTCCTTAACCGAATAGCTCCCTTGATAAAGTGAATCGGTTCCACTCTGCTGCGGGATTATTGAAGGTAATGTTTCTTTTCTCTCTTGCTGCAAAAGTCGAATCTCTCTTTCCTTCCATTTCTTTTCGGCTTCGATCTCTTTTCTTCTCTAAACTCCTCTATCTCTAGTTTTACTAATCAGATATCTGTTTCACCTTTTCATTCTGAATCAATGCTGTTGAGTAGCCTAAGGTGTGGAGGGTTACTTTACTGCCGAATCTGTTTCAGCTTTTCTTCATCTATTTCAACGCAAGGCCGAACTTCTGTGTCTCTCAACTCATCTTTGTTCAAGGCCGAGCTAACTGCTATGTGGTTCATCATTCACCAAGGTAGGAGCCACTTCTTTTCAGTTCTTGATTATTATATCCCTATTGGTTGTAGTCGGTCTTAATCATTTCTTTTGATAGTCAATCAACGTTTTCTCTGCCTCTGATCAAGTCTATTTCATGGATTCAAGAAACGGTTAAGCTAAGGAAGGAAGTGTAGCTATAGTCACCGCTCCTAAGTTTAAGCGTCGTGCGGTGTCGGTGGTTCGGGATTTTACACTGGGCTGTGGTAGAGAGCTGACGTCTGCTTGGGATAGGCAGATAGCCGTCGTCCCTGCTAGTGAAAGCGTTGATGTAGAGAGTCTAGTCTTACGCGTTATCAGGTGTGTAAAACATACTCACTTCTTTACTATTTGCGTTATTAACTGTGTTGGCTGAAAGCCGAAATGATGGTATTAATTATCAAGATACCCTCGTGGGTAAGATTGAAGACACCGGGTAAGTTCCGCTTTGTTTTGTCGTTAACAAATGTATGTATGTGTGAAATGGTTGACCGTTATGCATTGGAAGCATGATCATAGTCATATCAGTATGTTAACACGTGCATGGACTTGGGGGTATGGTATGAAGATAGGAAGCATGATTCTAAGACTGCCACAGTGGTTTGGTACCACAGTGGGTTGGCCCCACATAATATTATCCAGTGACCATGTCTTAGTGGTTTGGTACCACAGTGGTTTGGCACCACATATATTATTCCAGTGACTTGTCCCAGTGGTTCGGTACCACAGTGGGTTGGCCCCACATATCATCATCAGGGATTGTCACCAGTGGTTTGGTACCACAAGTGGGTTGGCCCCACATATTATTTTTCGTGAGTTTGTCACCAGTGATTTGGAACCACCAATGGTTTGGTACCACAGTGGCTGGGTGCCACAGATGTTGGGTAGATCCAGGAGACGTGAAGGATGGAAATATAGATTGTTTGGGCTGCATTGCATACATGATTATCTTGCTGTACTTTGTGGGCTTAGGGCCCAGTTCGCGTTGTACGGGGATTTACACACTGAGTCTTGGTGACTCACCCCTCTGCTAAATTATGCAGGTAGTCACTAGAATGTAGGTTTGGAGCTGGGACGGACTCGAGGTGGCCATGCATTGTGATTGTACTCGTAAAATTCGTGCTCTATTGTTGAACTTTCTTTAATTCGGGATTTTATTTTGTAATAAGGCCACTTAAACTTAAATTCTGGATTTTATTACGGAGATGATATAACATGTCTAATAAACTATTAAATTGGGACTTTTTCTATGATTAAAACTTTGTGCAAACGATTTTAAAATGGCTACTGAAAGATGAGTATCAAGTAACAGATTGATTAAAATTTTCACTTAAAAACCGCAACATCATTTCCAACTGATAGCTTAAACAGAATTTTCGCAAATTCGATTTTCAATAAATGAACTCGGTTTTGTAAAGTGGTCCAAGCTAAACAATTACTTTAGATTTTCTCTAAAGGTACAATAATAATTTCTAAAGTTTTTCCAACTCAAGATATTTAGTTAGTTTTTTCAAATTTTCTTTCCTGTAGCATACCGGATTCTGTCGTGGCGTTTTGACCAGGTTTGGGGTGTTACAATTGTGGTATTAGAGCCAGTTTCAAAAGCTCAGCTGTGGGTATAAGGTTCAAAGTATTTTCAAAAGACGGCTTAGAAAGTGGTTTAGATAAAATACATGTTTTCGGGAAGCATGGCATCTGAGTCTTCGGCACCAAATCCGCGATGATAAGTCTTCTAATCATTGGTTGCTCTACATGACGTAATTGTATTGTGATATGATTGCTAGTACTAGGAAATTCAACTTTAGAGACTGAAACTTGTAGGTATATATGTATTTACAAGAATTACTTTTAATGCCATTTTCATAAGACTGCTCGGTACTAAACAGTGGAAGAAAATACTAATTCATAAAACTCTTAACTAGACTAAGTCGAAACGATAGTTATGAGTGCTAGATGACGTGGTCGTGGCATGCGAGGCCGTGGTAGAGGCCGGGGTGTTGGGTCTAAACCTTCGGAATTAGGACATGGGCCGGAAGGTGAGGTACCAGCGCCGCCAGTTGCGGAAGCAGAATTTCAAGATCAAACTGGGGGAGACGATGCTGTGTCTCAAGCAATGTGACGTGTTTTGGAGAGAGTTGGTGGAGCAAGCACTGGATCAGTAGCTCGGAAATCAGTGTCAGAACGACTTTGAACTAATGGGGCTGAGATGTTTAGGGGTGTTTCTGGTGTGGCTCCTAACGTAGCTGAGTATTCGTTAGAAGCGGTTGAGTGTATCATAGATGATCTGGATTGCACCGCGAAAGAGAAACTGAAATGGGTGGTGTCTCTCCTCCGAGATGAGGCATATCAATGGTGGCTCACGGTCAGAGATGGTACAGCAGCTGACCGCATTACCTGGGATTTCTTTAAGTCGGCGTTCCAGGGCAAGTATATCGGATCAAGCTATATGGACGCTCAGAGAAAGGCACTTCTAAATTTGGTTCAAGGGAGCAAGTCAGTAGCCGAGTATGAAGTGGAAATCTTATGTTTAAGTCGTTATGCTCGGGGTATTGTTGCAACAGATCATGAGAGCTGTGATCGATTTGAGGATGGTCTGAGGGATGAGTTGTGAGTGTTGATAGCTCCACGGCGAGAAAGAGAATTTGTTGTTTTAGTTTAGAAGGCTAAGATAGCCGAAGAGGTGAAGCGGTCTGAAAAGCAGAATCAGGACAGAGACAGGGGTAGGAATAAAATGAGTTTTGGGTTGTCAGGATCTGCTGAAGGTTTTCAGAAGAGGCCTAGGTTAGATGGGCCGAGTCGTGTCGTGAAGCCCATTGCTGTTAATTGGCCACCGCAGTGTGCTCGATGCGAAAATTTCATTTGGGAGAGTGTTGGGAAGGTAATATAGGATGTTTCAGATGTGGGTCTATGGACCATAGGATAAAGGATTGTCTACAAGAGCCAGTCAGGGCACAATCAGAAGGTCAAGGACATACGCAATTCAGAAGAGGTGGGCAGCAACCACAGAGAGGTTGTGGTTCGGCCAGAGGAAGAAATGGCTTTGGTCGAGGGCGTGGAGCACCGGGCAGCGATGCTGGGAACGCAGACGCGAGGCAACCTGGGTTGGTTTATGCAGCCAGACGTCGAGAGGAGGGTGATGCACCGAATGTCATAACCGGTACGTTCCTTATTTTTGGTTTGCCCTTTACTGCATTGATTGACATTGGGTCAACACATTCCTATGTTGCTAGTACGGTGTCTGGAACTCTAAGCATAGACTCTGAAATTGCTTCTAGGGAGATGACTGTACTTAGCCCTCTAGGACAATCTGTAGTAGTGAACAAACTCTTTAGGAGTGTGCCTCTAGAAGTATAAGGGATGGTTTTCCCGGCTGATTTGATGGAACTGCCGTTCGGGGAGTTCGATTTAATCTTAGGTATGGATTGGTTGGTGAAGTCTTAGTGATAGGTGAAAAGAGGAACTATTTGTCCAATGTAGTGTCTGCTTTAAAGGCGGAGAGAATGGTGAGAAAAGGATGCGAGGTTTTCTTAGCTTTTGTTAGTGCTCTGGAGGCCAAGGTGTTGACTGTAGGGGATGTTAGAACAGTGAAGGAATTCTCCGATGTTTTTGCAGAAGAGCTTCCAGGGTTACCTCCGGATCGTGAGGTGAAGTTCGGTATTGATCTTCTTCCGGGAACAGTGCCGGTGTCTATTGCCCCATATAGAATGGCACCAAAGGAGTTTGTGGAACTTAAAGCGTAGATTCAGGAATTGTTAGACTGGGGGTTTGTTCGACCCAGTGTGTCACCTTGAGGAGCACCGGTGTTATTTGTTAAGAAGAAGGACGGGTCGATGCGGATGTGCATTGACTATAGGCAAGTGAACAAGTTGACAATTAAGAACAAGTACCCGTTGCCTAGGATAGACGATCTGTTCGATCAGTTGCGAGGCGCTTCGGTCTTCTCAAAGATTGACTTGAGGTCAGGGTATCATCAGCTTAAGGTCAAGGAGGCAGATATACATAAGATAGCTTTTCGAACTCGTTATGGTCACTATGAGTTCTTGGTGATGCCGTTCGGGTTGACAAATGCACCAGCTGTGTTTATGGACATGATGAATCTGGTATTCCAACCCTATTTGGACCGGTTTGTCGTGGTGTTCATAGACAATATCCTGGTTTATTCAAGTACAGAAGAGGAGCATGATTCACATCTTCGGGTGGTTCTGCAGATTCTGAGGGAGAAGCAGCTTTACGCCAAATTCAGTAAGTGTAAATTTTGGTTGAAAGAAGTTACCTTCTTGGGTCATGTTGTATCTGCTGAGGAGATTAGGGTTGATCCCCAGAAAATTGAAGCCGTGTTGGACTGGAAACCGCCTAAGTCTGTGGCGGAGATTCAGAGTTTTCTTGGTTTGGCTGGGTACTACAGAAGGTTTGTTGAAGGGTTCTCATTGATAGCTGCACCGTTAACCAAGTTATTACGGAAAGGGGTACCATTCGTCTGGTCAGAAAAATAGTAGGAAAGTTTTGAGAAATTGAAGAGGATTTTGATTGAAGTACCGGTGTTGATTCAGCCAGAGGCTGGGAAGGAGTTTATCGTCTACTGTAATGCGTCGCACACAGGGTTAGGATGTGTGTTGATGCAAGAGGAGAAAGTGGTAGATTATGTGTCTCGGTAGTTGAGACCGCATGAAGTGAATTATCCCACGCATGATCTTGAGTTAGCTGCGGTAGTGTTCGCTCTGAAGATCTGGAGACACTACTTGTATGGGGAGAAGTCTGAAATATCTCCTTACCCAGAAGGAGTTGAATTTAAGGCAGCGGAGGTGGATTGAATTGTTAAAGGACTATAATTGTTCAATCGAGTACCACCCGGGTAAAGCTAACGTAGTGGCAGACGCGTTGAGTCGTAAGGTAATATCGGACTTGAGGGCAATGTTTGCTCATCTCAGCTTGTATGATGATGAAAGCTTGTTAGCTGAACTTCTAGTGAAGCCTTCTTGGGTCAATCAGATAAAAGAGAAGCAGTTGTCAGATGAGGCGCTAAGTTCTAAGTTTCAGTTAGTGGCAAGGGGTGAGACAGAATATTTTAGTCTGAACAGTGATGGGGTTTTGTATTTTCATAGAAAGGCTTGTATGCCAAGGGATGTAGAGTTGAGGCAGAAGATTCTGCAGGAAGCTCATAGTAGCCTATACGCTATGCATCCTGGTGGGAGTAAGACGTAGAGGGATCTGCGAGAATAGTTTTGGTGGCCAGGTCTGAAGCAAGAAGCGACTGAATTTGTGAGTAAGTGCTTGACGTGTCAGCAGGTGAAGGCGAAACACCAATTGCCTTCAGGGTTGCTACAGCCAGTTAAGATTCCACTTTGGAAGTGGGAGAGGATAACGATGGATTTTGTGAGTGGGCTACCCCTTACGCTTACAAAGAAAGATTCAGTGTGGGTAATTGTGGATCGGTTGACGAAGTCCGCTCACCTCATACCAGTTCAGGTTGATTATTCTTTACAGAAGTTAGCCAAGTTGTATATAGCAGAGATTGTGAGGTTGCATGGGGTACCAGTCTCAATTATAGCAGACAGAGACCCTAAGTTTACATCACAGTTTTGGAAAACGTTACATCGGGCGTTGGGTACAAGACTAGGCTTCAGCACAGCATTTCATCCACAGACTGATGGTCAGTCTGAAAGGGTAATTCAGATCTTGGAAGACATGTTGAGGGGCTGTGTCATTGACTTCAGGGGTAGTTGGGAGGAGTTCCTACCGTTGGCAGAATCCCCATACAACAACAGCTGCCAATCCAGTATTCAGATGGCACCCTATGAAGCGTTGTATGGTCGGAAGTGTCGCACTCCTACTTGTTGGACAGAGTTGGGTGAGCTACAGTTGTTGGGTCCGGAATTGGTTTCTGAAACAGAAGAAAAAGTTAAGTTGATTCGGACTCCGTTGAAGGAAGCTTCTGATAGGCAGAAATCTTATGCTGATCTGAAGCGTAAGGATATAGAGTTTGCAGTGGGTGATCAGGTGTTTCTAAAGGTTTCGCCTTCGAAGAAAGTTTTGAGGTTTGGACGGAAGGGCAAGTTGAGCCCCAAGTTCATCGGGCCTTATCAAGTGTTGAAACGTGTGGGACCAGTGGCGTATTAGCTCGAGTTACCTCCAGAATTGAGGTAGATACATGATGTATTCCATGTCTCAATGTTAAGGCGCTACCGTTCAGATCCATCTCACGTAGTGCCAGTGGAGGAAATCGAAGTGAGACCTGATTTATCTTTTGAAGAGGAACCAGTTCAGATCCTAGACCGAGATGTAAAAGTATTGCGGAGAAAAATGGTTCCATTGGTTAAACTTTGGTGGCGGAACCACGGTTCAGAGGAGGCCGCGTGGATGCCAGAGGATGTGATACGACAGCAATACCCTCCCCTCTTTTGACCAGGTAAATTTCAAGGCCGAAATTTCTTTAAGGGGGTAGAACTGTAACATCCGAGAAGTAGGGGCTTTGCATTTGTTATGTCTCTGTGTGTCTGGCATGTTTTGTCTGTTAATTTGGTGAGTTTGGGGGTTCCGGGAAGGCTCGGAGTTAAGCTTGAGCCTTGGTAAAAATTTTGTTTTTAGACACTTTATGGGAGAGCTAACTGAGACAGGCCTTAAGGGTAAATAATTGTGTTTTGTTAACACAAGAAGGGAGGTGGTAAAGTGGCAAGGAGATGCCACTTAGAGTGCAGGGAAGTGGCGTCACAAGGGTGTAGCGGCAGGGAGGAGGTTCGAATCTCACAAGGCTCACTTTGGAGCTTTATTTTTGTGTCTAGGGAGCTAGAGTGGTGGATTCGGCAAGGGCTCTCCAAGGTTGTTGGCTGAAGAGGTCAAAGTGTTTGAATGAATGGTCATGAGGAGGTGGTGGAGTTTGAATTGGTCAAATCAATTCAAATGATGGTTGGGGAGTGAAGCATGGAGGAAATCATGGGATTTGGTGTGGTTAGGGAGTTGGCCGAAAATTTGAGTGTATGGGGGGAGTGGTTTCGGCCCTGGGGAGTAAATTATGTGGGGGTCTTTGTGTTGTTGAGCACATTCGGTTTTGTTAGTAGGTGAAGTGTGTCGCTTAGTCTCTTGGGGTAATAGATAAGAAACCGAAACCATTAGAGAGAACTTTTCTCCTTTTTGCAAATGTGATCATTTTGGTGACATCAAACAAGTAGCTTTTTCATTCATTCATTCTCATTTTTTGTCTCTTCTTCTCAAAAGCTCCCATAGATAGCCGAACCACCCTTCCTATCATTTTCTTCTTCTCTAAGCCGAAACTTCTTGAGCCACTCCTTTGCCGAATCTCTTCTTCTCCTTTACTCATTCTCTTTCACCTCACAATCGAAATTATCATCCCACTTTTTTGTATTTCATCTTTTCCCTCTACTTTTCTTCTTTAGCCGAAACCTTATTTCATCTCCTTTGACACTTTGTTTTTTCCCTCCTTAGTCGAATAGCTCCCTTGATCAAGTGAATCGGTTCCACTCTGCTGCGGGATTATTGAAGATAATGTTTCTTTTCTCTCTTGCTGCAAAAGCTGAATCTCTCTTTCCTTCTATTTCTTTTCGGCTTCGATCTCTTTTCTTCTCTAAACTCCTCTATCTCTATTTTCACTAATCGGATATCTGTTTCACCTTTTCATTTCAAATCAATGCCGTTGAGTAGCCTAAGGTGTGGAGGGTTACTTTACTGTCGAATCTGCTTCGGCTTTTCTTCATCTGTTTCAACACAAGGCCGAACTTCTGTGTCTTTCAACTCATCTTTGTTCAAGGCCGAGCTAGCTACTATGTGGTTCATCATTCACCAAGGTAGGAGCCACTTCTTTTCGGTTCTTGATTATTATATCCCTATTGGTTGTAGTCGGTCTTAATCAATTCTTTTGATAGTCAATCGACGTTTTCTCTGCCTCTGATCAAGTCTATTTCATGGATTCAAGAAACGGTCAAGCTAAGGAAGGAAGTGTAGCTGTAGTCACCGCTCCTAAGTTTAAGCATCGTGCAGTGTCGGCGGTTCAAGATTTTCTGTCGGGCTGTGGTAGAGAGCTGACGTCTGCCTGGAATAGGCAGATAGCCGTCGTCCCTGCTAGTGAAAGCGTTGACGTAGAGAGTCTAGTCTTACACGTTATCAGGTGTGTAAAACACACTCGTTTCTTTACTATTTGCGTTATTAACTGTGTTGGCTGAAAGCTGAAATGACAGTATTAATCATCAAGATACCTTCGCGGGTAAGATTGAAGACACCAGGTAAGTTCCGCTTTGTTTTGTCGTTAACAAATGTATGTATGTGTGAAATGGTTGACCGTTATGCATTGGAAGCATGATCATAGTCATATTAGTATGTTAACACGTGCATGGACTTGGGGGTATGGTATGAAGAGGGGAAGCGTGATTCTAAGACTGTCACAGTGGTTTGGTACCACAGTGGGTTGGCCCCATATAATATTATCCAGTGACCATGTCTCAGTGGTTTGGTACCATAG
Organism: Gossypium australe; assembly: GCA_005393395.2. Classification (NCBI taxonomy): domain Eukaryota; kingdom Viridiplantae; phylum Streptophyta; class Magnoliopsida; order Malvales; family Malvaceae; genus Gossypium; species Gossypium australe. Next base: position 13,475,158 of record CM016619.1, read on the forward strand.
TGGTTTGACACCATGTATATTGTTCCAGTGACTTGTCCCAGTGGTTCGATACCACAGTGGGCAGTGGCGAATCCAGGGGGGCTGGCATGGGCCCCAGCCCCCCTAAAAGGTAAAATTTCCATTTAGGCCCTTTAATTTTTTTTAAAATTTTCAATTAATAAATGTAAAATTGTACTTTGGCCCCCCCTAAAATTATAAAAATTCAATTTAATCCTTTACAAATTAGAAAGATATAAACTATAAAAATTTAAAATTTCATCCGGCCCCCCCTAAAAAATTGTCTGGCTTCGCCCTTGACAGTGGGTTGGGCCCTCATATCATCACCAGGGATTGTCACCAGTGGTTTGGTACCACAAGTAGGTTGGCCTCACATATTATTTTTCGTGAGTTTGTCACCAGTGGTTTGGTACCACAGTGGCTGGGTGCCACAAATGTTGGGTAGCTCCAGGAGACGTGAAGGATGGAAATATAGATTGTTTGGACTGCATTGCATACATGATTATCTTGCTGTACTTTGTGGGCTTAGGGCCCAGTTCGCGTTGTACGGGGATTTACACACTGAGTCTTGGTGACTCAGCCCTCTGCTAAATTATGCAGGTAGTCGCTAGAATGCGGGTTTGGAGTTGGGACAGACTCGAGGTGGCCATGCGTTACGATTGTACTCGTAAACTTCGTGCTCTATTGTTGAACTTTCTTTAATTCGGGATTTCATTTTGTAATAAGGCCGCTTAAACTTAAATTCTGGATTTTATTACAGAGATGATATAACATGTCTAATAAACTATTAAATTGGGAGTTTTTCTATGATAAAAACTTTGTGCAAACGATTTTAAAATGGCTAATGAAAGATGAGTATCAAGTAACAGATTGATTAAAATTTTCACTTAAAAATCACAACATCATTTCCAACTGATAGCTTAAACGGAATTTTCGCAAATTCGATTTTCAATAAATGAACTCGGTTTTGTAAAGCGGTCCAAGGTAAACAATTACTTTAGATTTTCTCTAAAAGTACAGTAATAATTCGTAAAGTTTTTCCAACTCAAGATATTTAGTTAGTTTTTTCAAATTTTCTTTCCTGTAGCATACTAGATTCGGTCGTAGTGTTTTGACCGGGTTTGGGGTGTTACAGATTCTTTCTGAGGGTATCGTCTTAATCAACTGAGTTTTTCCTAAAGTTATTTTCCCAATTCATCCTTTTTGTCTTTGAGTCTTTGGTTTAGTAATTAGTTTAGATTTTATTAAACCAACTTCACTTATTTTAGGTTATATAATAAAAAGAAGGTTAGTATTAGTACTTTTAGTTCCTTTGGGTTCGATAATCCGGTCTTGCCTAAGCTATACTACTGTTTGATAGGTACACTTGCCTTCAATCGTTGTCAGAGTTAGTTTTTAGGTTTAATCATTCTCTTTATAAATTTTAAAACTCGACAGACATACGATCAAGTTTTTGGCGCTGTTGCCGGGGAACTAAAATATTAAGAACGCTTAATTTTTATTACTTTAGCCATTTTTTATCATTACTATTATTGCAATTTTTTTCATTATTATTTTTTATTTTTCATTTTTATTTTTTTACTTTGCTAATTTTTTTTATTTTTGGCAGATAATTTTAGAGATGGCACTGAATAATTATCAGTGGCGATTCATGAGGACAGAGCCAACAAAAGCAGCCGATATCTATAACCTCGACCCAGTACATCCAGTTATGCAGTACGAACCAAGTGGAGGCGTGGCGAATCCTGAGTACCCACCCTACGGATATGGCATGGAGAACGAACAAGTACACTATATGGGTAACTATTCTAGACTTCAAAATAATTTTTATGGTAACACTTATAATGCAGGTTGGAGGTACCATCCCAATTTTTCGTGGGATGATCAAAATAGCCAAATACCGGAACTTCCTCCAGATTTTCAACAAGCACCTCACCAACAGGAAGAGGAGTCGAACATTGAAGAGATGCTGACAAAATTTATGGCAGCCACAGATACCCGTCTCCAAGACACTGAGAAAACACTTAAAAGTCAACAAACATCAGTTGAAGAGACCAAGAACCAAATCGGGGAACTTACTAAGTTAGTTGGGGAAATCACTAAGTCAGTTGAACAACTTGCGAAGCTGATCTCTGAACAACTGCAAGAAAGCTTGCCAAGCAACACTAAAACTAGCTCAAAAGAGCAAATTCAAGCCGAAAATGACAATGAAAGGTTAGTGGAATCTGACCCAAGGCAAGAGCCTGTGGTGAATGGAGGTAAGGTTGAGGTAAGCCAGGATTTACCAAACCCGGTAATTACAGAGTACCAAGCTCATGCGCCATACCCCAATGCGATAAAGAAAGACCACACAAAGGAACAATTCGGTAAGTTTCTTAAACTTTCAAAGAAATTTCATATTAACTTGCTGTTTCTTGAAGCTCTTTCGCAGATGCCAGATCCTAGACCTCATGGCGATAAAGAAGAAATTTATAAGGAACGAAGGCTGTGGATCGATGAACTAGACGAATGGAAGACACACCTCAAAGAGAAACTAAAAACACACGAAGCAAAAACGAGGCAACTCCACGACGCACTTAATGATAGGACAACCTAGCTTAAAATAGGAGATCAGGTACTCAAAATCTCCCCAGATGGAACAGTCGAGATAACTAGTCCTAAAATCAACACCTTTAAGGTAAACACTACTCGACGTAAACTTTATATCCATAACTGAATTGATCGCATGAGAAAGGATTTCCACCTCCTTAAACCACCATGATTGTGCGAATAACAGGTAAAGTCTAGCTTAAGACTATAAACGAGCGCTTCTCGGGAAGCAACCTGAGCACTAACACTATTTACTTTCAAATTTATTTTCAGTTTCTTTTCTTCCCTTCTTTCTTTTCTGAAAATTTAGTTTTACACTAACATAAAAGTGTAGAATTCCAGTCCACACAGTCTTACACATGGCCGTGTCTGTGGCCATGTAGACCACCAGAATCCTAGTACTGACATAGCAGAGGCTGTACAAATCAAATCCCACCTAATTTCCGACACCACGGATCCAACCACTCCCCCACGGGCACCGGCAACGTGGCACGGCCGTGCCCTACGACCGTGTGAAGCTACTGACTTGCACACCACGAGCAGAACACGCCCGTGCCTTGAACCATGTCAACATACTGACTTGTGACCTACGGGCGTGGCTGGCTGAAAAACGGCCATGGAGATTCAACACGCCTATACACACGGTCGTGCGAAACGACTGTGTGACTCAACACGCCCATGGCTAACGAGCGTGGGAGAAACAAACGGAGCCTCACCACGGCCGTGCGAAGCTGTCGTGTGCATCGACACGCCCTCGATCCATGGGCGTGGGAATGTTCCAGATTTGAGATCCTATTTAAACCCCACAGCCCTTCCCCTTCTCCCCATCTTCTTTCTTCCTTCTTTTTCTTTTTTTCCTTAGAAAAGGTGTCCATACTATTGAGCAACACCAGAACTATGCCGAAGAGGCGGAAGAAGGCAAGCATAGTCTCCCCAAAAGAGACCCTACACATAAGTTCATGCCGGCCGCTTCATCCAAACACCAAGCCAAGGGTCTTTGAGACCAATTAGTTTTTATGTTTCTTTTCTCTTTTGCTTCAATTTCCTTCCCTTTGACAATCTTATGCTTAGTTTAGTTTAATTTATTTTAGTTTCTTAGTGTCAGGTTCGCCAGGCTGCTTGGGAATTACGCCACATCCGCCACCACCACAGCAGCCCTAGGAATCACACCCACCTTGCGAACCATCCAACAATAAAGACTCTTCGGTCCATTTTTCTTTTTACGTTTATTTTCCTTCTTAGTCTCCTTTCCTTTTTCTTTCTTGTTTTTAGTTATATATTTCATTTATTTATGTCTTAATAAACCCTGGCTAATCCTTCACGAGCTCCCCCATTTCTTCATCTAGCACAGGATCGTCATCCAGACCGACCCCTCCAAACATACACACCATGACCTCTACCATCCTCCAGGGACACCATCCAAAATTCAGGGAGTATTCTTTCCCCTTCTCTTTTGATTTATCCCTTAAATTTTATATCTATCTTTGTACATTGAGGGCAATGTACATCTTAAGTGTGGGGGGTGAATATTTATTTAAAGAAAGGGCCTAACTTTCTTCATTATTCTCAAATCCTTGAATTTAATCTTGTTTTTAAGTAATTTACTCATATTATTAATTAGGATGAAATTTCTGATGGTTTATGATTTATATTAATATGTTTTAAATTAAGTCATAGTTAATTGTGCATTGATGATTAAATTAGAAGAATATTAGAGAATCAAGCATGATAAGTCTATTTTTCAGAATTAAAATTTTTGCTAGGTTGTTAAGCTGAATCTGAATATTATCTTGAAGTTTGAAATTTCAAGGTTGATGTCAAAACACCCATAATTTTTGTGAGATTTTGAGCCTATTAGAGCATATTTTTTTTTCATGCTCACTTTATTGATTATGAGTGTGTCAACTATGAACTGTTATTTTAGAACTTGCCTCAATTATACATGTTGAGACCACACCTATGATTTGATACACTGAGATGATAAAGACACCTAGGTTTTAACCCACTCACTCCACTAAATAGCCTACCTTCACAACTAACCCCTAGTGAACCCCATTGATCCTAATGACCCTTTTTATTGACTTACCAGCTAATATTAACCCAAAACCCCTTTGTATTTGTTATCACCATTCCTTTTGACTACCCTTATATCGAGAGTTGATTTGATGTGTTATCTAGTTGTTATCTTTATTTTAAAGTAATAGATTCATTCCTTGTAATATTTAGTTTGTTCCTAAAAAAACGAAGTATATTCATTATTAGTTCTATAATTAAATGAGCTTACATGTTAAAATTCCACATCTTGAGGAAAAAGCTCGTATTATTAGTTTTCAATTGATGTAATTATTTAGGATTACTTCAATTTTTGTTAGTTAGGCAATTTATCAAGTCAGTCTCGATTCTAACCTTCTAATTCAGCCTTTATCCACACCTTTAACCCTAGCCCCGTTACAACCTTGTTAAAGACCTTTTGATTTGTGTATCATCTCATATTACAGTGGTGGGGATTTGATTTTCATTCAAGCCTATGGGATTAACTTTTCAGGTTCGACTTCTGAGAGCTTAATTTTGAACCTTAAACACCTCGAGTGATTTGAGTGAATCTTTAGTGAGGATGTCAATCCTTGTCGATTTTGAATCAAAGGTAATTATTTAGATAAGGGGAGACACCTACGTTTTTGTGCTACAAATGTATGACTTTGATTGTTTGAATCTTTAGGACTCTTCGAGTCAGATCATCCATGTATAAATTATCTATGAATTATGATGATGCATTGTTGATAAGAATTATGAATTATGGAAAGTTCGTTTTAATTGTAAGTTGAGAATTTTGCTTGAGGACAAGCAAAAGCTTAAGTGTGGGGGGATTTGATAAACCGTAATAGTAACATATTTTAATCCCACATTTAGTATGCTTTTGGATGATTTAAGCCTCAATTTATGTAAAAAGGTGCTCTTAATCTTTTCTTTTCATGTCTTATACCCAGGAAAACACCCGAGGATAAATTTTAAAACTCGACAGACATACGATCACCAATCGAATAGGCTGAATCAACAGTTGAATCAATTTTATCTAATTTTAAATATTTTTTATTTTTAATAATTTATTCAATGTAATCAATTAGATTGGTCAAACCAGTTGAACTAAGAATCGATAGTCTAACCAGTTCACTTACTAGTCCAATTCTGAAAACCTTGAGCGTCGTTGATGATATATTATAAGTACAATTAATTATTTATTGTTTGGGTTTTGAAGAAAGTGTGAAAGAAGATAACAAAAAAATTCTTATGTTTTTTTTTTTGAAATAAATTGATTTATTGGAAAAGGAAGAAACAAACTGAGGCCCCACAAAGCCATTGGACCCAAGCCTATTACGTCAAAAACTAAAAGCAAATCCAGCCTCACTATGTTGTATGATAGTGAATACCTCCTAACAATCAATTAAAACATAACTTAATGGAAACGAAAAGCAATAAATGAAAACTGAGAAAATAGAAACCTAAATATCTACCCCAGTCAACTCAAACGGCTAGATACCATTAGTTTTCTCGATTTGTCATTTCTAAATCCAATCCATTCTGATGATAGCGATTTGTAAGGATAAGACTTTGCTTGCTATCTACTCGTGATATCAGCTTCCCTCAAATGCTCCTTCAATCTGTATTTCTTGACCATCGTCCCTCCGAAGCGAAAGCGTGGCGATTTAACTTCTCTCCCATCAGGTAAGAGGTCTCTCATCTATCAAGAGTGTCATTTGCTAGTCTATGGGCTTGCGAGTTCCTTGATACGTGAATATGCTGAAAAATAATCTCTTGAAAGTAAGATTTCTTATTCTGAATATCTCTGACAATTGTTGCAATCACTGATTTGTCTATTGAAGTTGTTTGGCATTTGTTGATTATTGTTTTAGAGTCCCCCATAATGTTAACCGATTGAATTCCCATTGAGATCCCTAATTTTATGGCTTCTAAACATGCATACGCTTCTACTGCAAATGGGGAGGAAACATTGTATTGAAGGGACGGCTTTAAGACCAGGAGTTCCACCATTGGATCCCAAACCACCAAACTTGTCACTGATTTGATGTTTCTACTATCAAATGCAGCATCGAACTGAATCGTCATTCTCAGTATGTCATCTTGAATTATGTGACTTCTGATTGTATTAAAAGGGATCTTCGTTGCTCTCACTCCTTCATATTCCGTCATATGCCTCTGAATGTTTTTTGCTAGGTCTCTTCCTGTTGTATTTTTCCCCTCATGCATGAGCTGGTTTCTGGAAAACCAGATTAGCCCTAAAACATAACAGAAAAGTTGACATTGCTCATCGTTACCTCTCTTGAATACCCAGGTTAGCCACTCACATAGACTTTGATTCATATTATTAGTGACCCAAGATAAATGTAAACTCTGCCAAACTTCTATTGTTATAAGGCATTCACAGAAGACATGGGGGCTGTCTTCTTCCTAGGAACAGCAGCGGGGACATTTGTCATTTGAAATGACTTTTCTGTGTCTGAGATTAGCTAAATTAGGAATAAAATCCCGGGAAATTCGCCAAATAGTTATTGTGATCTTTGGAAGTAGCTGTAGGCTCCATAGTTTTCTGTAAAATTCTTTGATTTCGGTTTGTATTAAATAATTACTAGGATTTGGAGTAGCATCTTGTAATAGTTTATAGGAACTACATACTGAATATTCGCCAGATAGTTCACCTTTCCAGACTTGAATATCCTCGTGGCCAGTCTCTGCAAGAGGGATCTACAAAATTTTCTGAGCAATTTTCGTTTGAAAGGTACTATTAATCAAATTCGTCCTCCATTTTTTGCGTGAAGCATCGATAAGATCCGAAACTAACTTTAACTCCTTATTGTCTGATCTGTTGTGCCCTTCAACTGCATCGATCCCCTGAATCCAACTATCATCCCAGATAGAAATTTTATCCCCTTTGCCCACTATCCAGCACATCCCTTTTTGGAGAAGGCCCTTTGCTGCCCAAATACTATTCCAGGTGAGTGAAGGTAAATTTCCCAACTCTGCATTTAGAAAACTTGATTGCGGATATATTTTTCTTTTAAAACTCTGGCCAATAAAGAATTTGGAAAATTAATAAGGCGCCAGCCCTGTTTGGCTAATAAAACAATATTAAACTGACCAAAATTTCGAAAACCTAAACCATCATTTTCTTTTAAAAAACAAAGGTTTTTCCAAGTGCACTAATGAATTCCCCTTTTTCCTTGTCCCTTCTGCCACCAGAGCCTCACAACGATACTTTCGAGTTCATCACATAAAGCTTTAGGTAATAAAAAACAAGCCATCGTGTAAGTCGGTATAGCCTGAAGAATGGCCTTTATAAATACTTCTTTTCCCCCTGAAATAAATACCTATTACTCCAATTATCAATATGTTTTTTGAGTCGATCCTTTAGGTTTTGAAAAGATTCCTTTTTTCTCCGACCCACCATATTCGGCAAACCTAAGTAACGTTCTGGTTCATTCGAACTGCGGACCCTAATAAATTGACAACCAATCTTCTATCTTCCTCCAATGTGTTTTTGCTAAAACATACTGTTGATTTGTCGAAATTAACACACTGACCCAAACAAGATTTGTATTTGCATAAGATGTCTTTGAATAAATTTGCTCCTCTGTTTGTTGCCTCCCCAAATAATATGCAATCATTGGCGAATAATAGATGGGATACATGTAGGCCGCTTCTACTAACCTTAACACCTTTTAAAAACGCTCCATTCATTGCTATTCTCAGTAGACTCGATAGACCCTCACCACATAGAAGAAATAAGAACAGACTTAACGGATCACCTTGTCTAAGTCCTCTGGTTGGTAGAAACTTATCACCAGTATGCCCATTGATAACCACTGAATAAGAAACAGTTGTAACACATTTCATAAGAGCATTTATCCATTTTTTAGCAAACCATATTCATATCATTACCTCATTTATAAAATTCTATTCAACCCTATCATATGCTTTACTAATATCAAGTTTGACGGCCATAAAACATTTTTCCCCAATCTCTTCTATTTTAACATATGCAATATTTCATAGGCAAACAACACATTATCTGATATTAATCGACCTGGCACAAAGGCACTTTGCGCATCATCAATACATTTTCCAATAACTCCTCGAAATCGATTTGCAATTATCTTTTCCAGGATTTTGTAAAGCACATTGCATAGGCTAATCGGCTGGAACTGCTCATATTAGAAGGATTGGTAACTTGTGGAATAAGCACTATATTGGTGGAATTAATTGAACTAACCTCCATATCCCCATTTAAAATTTGTAAGCAAAATGAGGTGACTTCTTCTCCAATAATATGCCAGCATTTCTGATAAAATAGAGCTGGGAGTCTGTCTTCCCCTAGTGCCTTCGTGGGTCCCATGTCAAACACTGCTTCTGTAACTTCCTCATTTGTGTATTTTGCTGTAAGTTTTTTATTTTCTTCCTCATAGACGCAACGATCAATCCCTGACAACAGATGGTCATAATTCCCCCTATTCCTTGCCGAAAACATTCTTTGAAAATAAGATCGTGCAACACCTTCAATTTTCTGCAAGGCCACCATGTCTCTGCCATCTTCATTCTGTAGCTTATGAATAAGATTTGTCCTCCGCCGTTGTGTTGCTTGACTGTGAAAAAATGTTGTATTTTTATCTCCAAATTTCAACCAATTTAGTCTAGCCCTCTGTTCCCAATAACATTCATCCTTTTCAATTTCAAAATTTAAATGAATTTTCGTATCAATCAGCTCAGCTAAATTTTTATCATATCTTTTAGCCTCAGACAACTCAACTAATTTTGCCGTTAGAATATGTTTTCTCTTTTTCCTTTTCATTTGGATTTGCCCAACCCATTATTTCAGTCCTTTTTTCAAATTCTCCAGCTTTTGTAACAGCTCCCCTGAAGACTTCCCCCACAAACATTTAACTTCATTAATGAAGGAATCCTCCAATGACCACTAAGCTTCAAATTTGAAAGTATTGATCCTCAATATTTCTTCAAACATTCTTGTATTAATTAAAAGAGGGCAATGATCTGAGAAAGAATGTGTAGTTAGCCCATTTTGCTCGGGCCCGTGAAAACCAAAACAAGAAAAGAAAATAATAAAAATAACAAAAATAAAAAACAATGTTCAGTGAACAGTCCATTTACAGGCCTGAATAAACACCCCAAAACCCAAACAGGCCAATCCTTTGACCCAATACCTAAAACCCGTGGCCCGTTACACCCTTAGCCCAATACCTAAACTAACTCAGACCCAAAACAAACCTAAACTGACCCAACCCTAGACCCAAGTTCACACGGCCCAAAAGGCCCAAAACATTAAGCGGGCTCAGAGACCCAGGGTTTCCCAGAAACCCTAGGCGCCGCAAGCCTCGCACCCAGGCCACCAGTCACGTTGCAATCCACGCAAGTAGCACCTGTCCTTGCGTCGTAGGCTTCAATCAACCCCTCGTCAAACCGCGATTCGTGCGCGAATAACGCCCCCGCCACCGAGACCTGCGCCACTCTCCTGCACAAAGAAGGAAAGAAAACAGAAACAAAAATGGCAAAAATAATATTTCCTTTTTTTTTTTTTATTGTTGAGGCTATAAAAGCCTGACCTAATTTGTAAAAAAAGGGGACACGATATACATACAAATACAGAGACAAGAATACACAAAGAGAACAGAGAGGCAAATATTCAAAAAATATATAAAGAAATAAAAATACAAAATCTGTTTTCAGAGGTGATTTCTATTCTTGTTAATTCGTTTCTTTTATTTTATTTTTTTCATTAATCCATGCATGTTTCATATACAAAACAATATTTAAAAAAAAAAAGATGAAATTTTTTACCTTTGAGCCGCCGTGGGCGGCGACGAGTGAGGCGCGTATGGCGGCATTCGTCACTGGAGCCCTGGCCTCAGGCCAAAGGCCAAAGAGAATTTGAGAAGGGCCTCTGATTTTTTTTTTAAAGGGTGTTAAAATGAAAATTTTAGACTGATTTTGACTTATATAATAGTATAAAAGCGGTGTCGTTTTTGCTTAATTCAATAAGCATAAAATGACATCGTTTTAAAGAGGTAACCCGCGCGTTGACCCGACTCGGGAAGGATCCGCGTGTTTTCATTTAAGGGTCTAATTGCCCTACAAGTCCTTCTGCATTATTTTAATTTTATAATTATGTCCTATTATTTTTTTATTTTACAATTGGGCCTAAAATTATTTCACGCTTTTCAATTTAATCCCTCGGGCTCCTTAAAGGATAAAATTTGAACAGCGCCGTTTTGAAAATTTGGCATAATTGCCATATTAATCCCTTACAGTGTGGCCCGCGTTTTAATTTAACCTCTTTATATTTATTTTTATTGTTATTTGATCCTGGTTTCTTTACTTATTTTTCAAACTTTTTTTATTTTTAAATTAAATTATTCTAATATTATATTGAAATATTTTATTATGTTAAAATTTTTATATTTTTATTATTTGTATATTAATCTATTAGTAGTATAAATTCATATATATATATATATATATATATATATATTATCTTTTATATATACAATTACTACTATGTATTTTTTTATTTGGTTTAATATTATTTATATTATATATTTTATTTCATAATTTGTATATTAGTTATATGTTATATATTTTTAAAATTTATTATTATTATATATTATCTCTAAAATTTATTTTGTATAAAATTTATTTATATTATATAACATATTTTATGTACATTGTTTATATTATATATGTAATTTTATGTTTGGTATATTATATATGTTTTTATATAAAATAATTATATAATGTTTACTAATTGTTTTTATTCTGTATAATCATTTATATGTATTAAATTATTAAATTAGGTATTTTCTTATTTTTTATATACTTTAAATTTTCTTTTATTTCATTTAAAATATTGTTTATATATATACATAAAATTTTTTTATAAATCGTTATTTTTTTAATAATTCATTCAATGTCTAAATATATCATTCCCTTTTCGTTTAATTTTGTTATTTCATGAAGATCTTAATTATTGCTATTTATTTTATCTCATGTTTATTTATTTATGTCTTTTTAATTGTTATTATTGCTTAAAATAGTTCTTTATATATTTATGTTATATTATTCTTTTATTATTAATTGTTAGTATAATTTGTAGTTATGTAGAATTGCTATTAAATATGTATGTCATAATATCTTACTCAAACCATTGTTTTATAAAAATGTCTTTTGAATTGGCATATTTTATTTAAATAGTTTTAAAAAATACGGTGATATCTAATATTTGAGGGCTTCAAGAAAAATTGTGCCCTAACTCACTGGGTTTCGATTTTTATCGTTGAACTTAAAATATTAAGTATCCCTTTCCTTAAAATTGAAATTCATAAACTTCTAAATTAAAACTTATTCTTGGAAATTCAAAACGTTATACTCTAACTTACTGAATATGATGTTTTGTATTTCGAGATAAGAATTTTCTACAAATAAAGGCGAGCCTAACTTCGAAGCCGTGAGATGTTATATCCTAACTTACTGGATATAACATTTTATTTCTTTAAAATAGGTAAGTCTTGGTTCTCTTTCTAAAAAAAGGATCATATTTTAAATTTTTTTCAAATTTTCAACAATCGGACATGATTTATCAATTAGGTACCAATTTTTGGGCGCTATGAGGGTGCTAACCCTTCCTCATACGTAACCGACTCCCGAACCCGTTTTCTTTTATTTCGAGGACCAAAATCAATGTTTTAAAATAAAATGTTTTACAAGGTGATCTAATCACACCTAAGTAAAAAGGGATTGGTGGCGACTCCATTTCCGTTTTTTTTAAAGTCGATCCTCGTTTTTCAAAAGCATTTTAAAAATGGTTTCGACAGAATGCACTAGATGTTGGACTTTCACCTCTGGGAACATAACAATCCAATCTGTGTTGGCAACATTTCTATCCAATCGTTCTTGTATGTTTGTCTTTAGTAAATTACCTCTCTCCCAAGTGAACCAATTACCAAAAAAACCTATGTCGTTTAGTTGACATTCCTCCAGTGTTCTTCGAAAGAGTTCCATCATTCTTTCATCTCTAGGCAACCCTCATTTCTTTCCAAATCCATACATAATTTCATTGAAATCTCCACAAACAAACCAATGGATACCTTCATCAGTAGCTAAGCTTTTCAAAACAGCCCATGAATTGTTCTTATCTTGTGCATAAAGGGATCCATAGAATCCTGTATATCTCCAATTGGTTCCTGCTTCCTTGTCTTCAACTACCACATCAATATGTCTTTTAGAAAAGTTACGAAGTATTATGTTAACATCAATCCTCCATGCTAGACACAATCCTCCTTTCGTACCTTCTGAATCGACTTCAATACCGTTCGCAAAACCACAACTTCTACGAACTCGTTCCATCTATCTCCTACAAAGCTTTGTCTCCATAAAGAAGACTATTTGGGGATTATATATCTTCAACAAATTCTGAAGCCTTTGAATCGTCCGTGGCCTCCCCAAACCACTGACATTCCAACTTATGATTTTTATTGCGCCCGGTCGGCTTGCCTCTTGGCAGCCACCGATGATAAAAGGTTAAAATCCACCATTCTTCTGCTCTTTGTCATTGCATTACCACTCCCTTCTTTTCCTGTTGGGTCTTCCATAACCCCCTATTTCATTTTTCCCTCCTCTCCTGTTAAGATACCATCTTCAAAATCATGCTCCATTGCCGTTTGCATCTAATCCGGCCTAAATTTTCCCTTCCGTTGATCTAGAGATGATGTTTCCCCTTCTATGTTAAATCCCATAATTGGATCAATGGCTTTTCCACTCCTTTCGTTATTATCCCCATCCCATGATCTGAACCCCAAAACCCGATTAACCTTCCAACTTCATTCTCGTTTCCCTTCACATTCTTCTCGTAGCCATATACTATTCATTGATAAAGCTCTTCGAGATTGTGCTCGCAATGATAAATCCCAACCCATTTCAGCAGTTTCCACCCCTAACATCATTTTTGCCTCACAAAAAGATTCACTATGCTCTAAACGTCCGCATTAAAAATAGAAGAGTGATAACCATTCATACTTAATTTTGACATACGAGCATCTCCGGCAACACATAACCTGCTTCTTTCTTTTCAAAGGATGCCTAATGTCAATCTGTACCCTTACTCTCGTGTAATTGCGGTTTTCCTTCCCCAGATTTGAACCTTCATATTCCCAGAAAACCCCTATGAAATTACCTAGTTGTATTGCTGAATTTTTAGAAAATAAACCTACTGGGACGTCATGAATTTGTACCCAAAAAGGGGTAAAAATTAATGGTACTTTTAATGGATCCTCCCCCTTTTCAATATATAGAGAACCAATAAATGATTGTTAAAAGTCCATTGTGAACCCTTCAAAACCCTCTCCATATCCATGCTAAGAAAAACCTAAAAAAGATACATTTTTTCCCCTAGATTTCGGATTTGAACCCCACGAATAGAATGCCACAAGTTTGGCATAGTGCTTTTCATGGCTGGGAAGTGAATTATACTGGCTGTTAGGAAACACCCCACAAGTTGAAACTCTTCCACTTCTCTTTCCGTACTCGGATTTACCTGAATCTGCAGAATTTCTTCTTCTTCCTTATTGAGTGTCAATTGTGCTAATTCGATTTTCATGATTGCAGGTTTGAAGACCAGAACGTTGTCACCACTCTCCAAATCGTAGAATCAAAGTAGCCTTAAAGACACCGGCTACAATTAAGACACAAAAAAAAACTAAAACTAAAACAAGAAAACCTAAAAACTAGTGCCAGAGGCGGCAGACAATAGCTTGCTAAGGTAGCAAACATTGAATAATAATTCTCATGTTTTTTAATTAATCTTGAATTTTGAAAATTTTAAATTTTAAAATGAATTTGAAAATCCAAAATTTATTTGACGCAAATTTAAACCCAACATTTTATTTGTTATCAAAATAAAATATTTCGGATTTCCAAATCCAAAATTTTTTACCCAAATTATGATATTCAAATATGCCATCAAGAAAAAGTATTTATTGTTTTTTTAAAGGGAAATTCATTAATTTATTCCATAAATGGGATTGGTCTTATCACAACTCAAGCACTTTATTTTTAAAGTGATTGCAAGCACTTAATATGATAAAAAAAATCAATCCAGGATGGTCCAAAGCGGTAGGCAAAAATTAGCGAAAAAACCGACCATCCACCAAACTAGAGAGGACGACGATAAAACACATACTTAAAATAACTTGCATAAGCAATATTAAAAAACGTGTTACAATAGCAAACAAAAACAAAAACTTCTAAAAGTAAATACTTATTAAACAATGGGGAAAAAAAAAGACATACAAAATTTAAGACAACATGAGTCCAAACCGACTCGTAAAACTATTTATTATTCTTAAATATTCTCAAAACATAAATAGATTAAGAAACCGACGAAGAGATGCCCAGTTATCACGAGAAACTACAAGAGGTTGGTGGAGTTTCAACGATGACATGTATTATTATCTATCCATCGCAACTTATAAAAACAATAAAAATACTCATAAAAAAAAAGAGAAGAATGAATGATAAAAAAAAGAAAAAGAAAAAGAAAAAAAAGTAGGAGAGAGAAAAAGATTGACTATACCCAACTCAAAAATTAGCACTGGGTGTGGCAGTAATAAATTCCTCCGAGCATTTCGTGAGTATAATCTCGAGTATAAACCAGATATTGTATGCCTACTGGAACCGAGAAATAGTGGCCATAAAGCCACCTCTACTATCGATAAATTGGGTTTTAATCGTTCTCACCGTATTGAATCTGTAGGTTTTTCAGGAGGCATATGGGTTGGTTGGAAGGATTATATTTCCATCAGCATTATCCACAATCACCCTCAGTTTATGCTTCTTAATATAAAGGTTAATGCGATTAATAATGGCTTTTTTTATTTTTGTTGTTTATGGTAGCCCTGACAGAATTAAAAGGCAAGCCCTCTGGGATGATCTAATGGATGTCTTACCTTAAGATCCCCTTCCATGGATGAATTTGGGTGACTTTAATGCCATTCTATCCCCCGAGGAAAAAAAAAAAAGTGATCGGTCGACAGGTAAGAGATGTAACTTATTTGGTAACTTTGTTGATACTTACAATTTGCAGGATCTTGGTTACATAGGTCCATCCTACACCTGGCAAAGAGGAAACACATCTGAGAGGTTGGATAGAGCATTGGCCAATGATGCTTGGATCTCTGCTTTTCCACATTCCCCGCATTAAATCAGACCATAGACCCATTCTCCTTAAAACTAGGCCCACACTTAACACCCCAAGAGGGAGACCTTTTCGTTATCTTGCAGGATGGTCAGAGTACGCAAATTTTAAGGATTTGGTCTCTAGCAAATGGAGATATTCAGGCAACATGGCCGTCACGCTATCTGAATTTACCTCACATGTCAAGGATTGGAACAGACACACTTATGGATTCATTGGCACTCGTAAAAGACAACTTTTGAGATCTCTTTGGAATATCCAGAAAGCTATGGATCAGACGACCTCTAGAAGACTAGCTAATCTGGAGTTGGAGGTTCGAGACGAGTTGGAAAATGCGCTCAACCACGAGGAGCTCCCATGGAGACAGAAATCTAGATGCGACTGACTCCAGTTTGGGGACAGGAACACCAAGTTTTTTCATATACGAACAATGCAAAGGAAGAAATTCAACCGTATTTTGTCTTTACGTCTTAGTAATGGGGAGTGATGTTCAGAGCAGGACATTCTCAGAGATGAAGCCGTTAAGTATTTTGAGAATTTATACGGGGAAATTACAAGACCCACTACTAATGCCCCTGCTAATATCTTTCCCCGACTCAAGAAGCAAGATATCGACTTTCTCAATAAGGGGGTGTCTAATGAGGAGATCAAGAATGCCCTTTTTGATATGACGCCACTGAAAGCTCCAGGAAGTGATGGATTTCATGCACACTTCTTCCAAAGTCAGTGGGATATAGTTGGAGGAGCAGTTTGTGAGTGGGTACAAGGAGTTTTTGATGGCAACAATATTGAGAAGGATCTTAATAACACCCTCATTGTCCTTATACCGAAGAAAGAATGCTCGGACGATTTCAGTCAATTTTGACCAATTAGCCTTTGCTCAGTTTTGTACAAAGTGGTGATGAAGGTGATCGCCAACAGATTCAAAGCGGTGTTCCCAAATTACATATCTCCACAGCAAGCAGGATTTATAACGGGGAGGAACATATCAGATAATGTCATTATTGCGCAGGAAATTATCCATACTATGCGCAGCAGGAGAGGTGATAAGAAATGGATGGCCATCAAGTTAGATTTGGAGAAAGCTTATGACAAGGTCAGTTGAAAGTTCATAGAGGTCTCACTGGACGCCGCTGGGATCCCCGAGAGAATCAAAAGGGTTATTATGAATGCTATCTCCTCCTCCACTATGCAAATCCTTTGGAATGGTGTTTCATCTCGATCCTTTAAACCTGCAAGAGGGATTAGACAGGGATGTCCGCTATCACCGTATCTCTTCGTTCTATGTATGGAATGGTTAGCTCACCTCATCAATTTAGAGATGAACTCTGGCAAGTGGCAGCCTATTAGACTTTCTAGATCAGGACCTACCCTATCACATATCTTTTTTGCAGATGACCTGGTTATTTTTTGCAAAGCGGAAATAGATCAAGCCCTCTTGTTAAAGGAGATTCTGGGACGGTTTTGTGACCTTTCAGGACAAAAAATAAGTGCTAGGAAGAGTAATACGTTCTTCTCAAAGGGTGTGGATAGCAACCTAAGCGACCAGATTAGCCAACTTCTTGGTTTTCAGAAAGTGCTTAACCTAGGAAGATACTTAGGGGTGCCTCTTCTATATGATCACGTCACTAAGAGTACTCTGAATTTTGTGATCGAAAAAGTGAGAAACAAGCTCCAAAATTGGGATGCGCGGAAACTTTCCCTTGCAGGGCGCATTACTATGGCTCAATTTGTCCTCCTAGCTATTCCTAGTTATTTCATGCAGTCCTTAGCAATTCCGAAAAGGGTGTGTGATGAGGTAGAGAAGATAGCCAGACAGTTTATTTGGGGAGGACCAGCTGGCAACACAAAAATCGCCTTGGTTGGATGGGAATCCATTTGTCAGCCCAGAACTTGTGGAGGACTCAGCCTTAGGCATATCCAAGACCATAATAATTCTTTCCTTATGAAAATTGGGTTTAATCTGGCCACACGGAAGGATGCACTATGGGTTCAAGTTCTCCGCTCGAAGTATGGATGGAAAAATCAGCTTCCTGAGTCTATTATTAAGAGTCAAAGCTCGCATCTTTGGAAATCCTTATCTAAGGTGTGGCCCCTCATTCGTGAAAATCTCATGTGGTCTGTTGGGGATGGCTCTACCATCTGCGGCTGGAATGACAGTTGGATACCTGGTATTGGACCATTGATATCCTATGTTCCCGCTCAAACCAGGCTCAACTTGGATAGCACTTTGAAGGATTGGGTTCTCCCGGATGGTTCTTGGAATATAGACATGCTTCGTCTTTGGCTACCTGAGGACAAATTGAAACGTATTGTAAACATTCCTCCACCCCACTCGGATGGTGGCGAAGATAGAATCATTTGGGCTCGTTCTGAGTCCGGTTCGTTCTCTATCCGAAGTGCTTATTGGACGTTAAAGGAGAATTCTTGGAGACCTAAAGACGATAACTGGAAAGTCATTTGGAAATATCAAGGACCCCAGAGAGTCAGGATTTTTCTATGGCTTGTGGCGAATCAGAGACTCTTAACCAACTCAGAGAGAAGCAGAAGAGGGATTGCCCACGGCAGTGCTTGCCCTAGATGCGGCCATAATCTTGAAGACACCTTGCATGTTCTACGTGATTGTCGGATGGCCAAGGAAACTTGGATGCTCATAGTCCCTCCAGAGAAACAATACAGGTTTTTTTCTGACCCTATACAAACTTGGCTAACAACTAATCTTAGCTGTCATTTTAAAATGTAGGACAAAGGAATTACTTGGTCGTGCCTATTTGGGATCATAGCTTGGCGAATTTGGAAAAATAGGAATCTCTTCATCTTTCAAAACATAGATGGAACGCCTCTCGAACTCATTAAAACATCACTCAGTTGGGCACAAAACTTTGAGGCCATTATCACAAAACCCAAGGTTGTCGAGATTTCTTCGGGGACTCATCAACACTGCTCTGACAATTGGGTTCATCTCTCTTCTGATGGAGAAGTGGCTAGAATATCCTGAAACGCTGCAGCGGGAGGAGTGATACGTGATCGGGATGGTAATTGGATCTTAGGATACACTCATTATCTAGGCAGCTGCTCACCATTGGAAGCAGAACTCTGGGGGCTGCATGATGGAGTATTCATTCTACTGAATAAAGGATACAAGAAGGTCAAGCTCCAAACTGATAACCTTGAAGTAATCAGGGCCTTGACTAGAAAAGATATGGTATACTCGGAAAATACACTTCTTAGAAGGATTAAAAGACTATTGTATTCAGCAGACCAATGGGAAATCAAGTATGTTCCCAAGAAAGGTAATTCAACCACAGATCAACTTGCGAAGATAAGACTCTCTTGGTAGACTGCTCTCCGAATTTTTGAAGTGCCACCGGATATCGTGGCCACAGCTCTCCTTCAGGACAAAGCGTACAATGTATCTTAAAAGTTTTTAAGTTGTTTTTAGTCTTTCACCAAAAAAAAAAATTAGCACTACCACCAAACAAAACAAAAAAGAAAAAATAAACGAATTGGAGGGAAAAAAAACTAGGGTTTGGGATTCACACTAGTTATTTATTGTTGATTACAAAATCGAATTAGAAGCGAGATGGGCAATCGAATTCGATAGTTATAAAAGTGGAGATGAGGGCTAGCAGAAAGAAGCGTCCAAATCCCTATTTCTGAATTTTAGCGCAGCTAAGGAAAGAAAAGAAAGCTGTCAACCTCAAGCATTAGAAAACGCAATTGGGACTACATCATCATCATCCTAGTCCTAGCTAGGATTTTATAATTCATCAACAAATCTCCAACCTTTTTCTTTTACAATTACCATTACAAACCCAATTTTCATCATTCACAACCAACCTTATTTTAACTAAGCTAATTATCATCCAAAAAACAACATTACATGTCACTATTTACACTCACAATCATATCCAACCAATCAAATGAATTCCATTGCCAATCTTCAAGACCTTCTACAGTTATTGTTTTTCACCTTTTTGGTATCCTCCATTTTGGGTGATCCATTCTTCTTTTCTTTAACAAGTTGTGCTTCTTTCTTCACTCGTTTAGACTCCATTTCCATGGCTCTTGAGAATGCTTCAACCTTCTTCATCAGCATCTGTAAAACAATTACATCTTTCAGTAACACATACATACATACATACGTACATAAAGAAGGAAACAATTACAAACGCTTCACCTTTATTTCTTCATCTTTAGCATTCAAGCTACTATCCTTAGCCTCACAAAACTTCCTTAGATTCATGACCTCTTTCTGAAGCCTATCATACAAAAACCCTGAAACCATATCTTCAGCATTCCCTCTGTTTTCATTCTCTTCATTGTTTTTCTTTTCAGTCTGTTCATTGACCTTATTTTCTGCATTTTCCTTTTCACTACTATCAGCAACCTTACACCTAGACACCCACAAATTTTTTCTCACCATATTTTCTTCTGATACAGGCCTTCTTCTCAAGCTGCTACCTTGTCTTATTCTGGTATTGGCTGTTTCAGTTTCTACACTTGGCCGCTGCAGTAGAGAGGCACTGATGGTAGAAGCCCTTGGTTGAGAGGTAGACCTCTTCCTTGGTCCACTGCTGCCTGTTAAAAGCCCTAATATATTGCTGGACTTGTCTGGTTTTGGGGACCCATAAGATGCATTAAGTGACAAACTTGATACATGTTTTAAGCCATCTTCCAATATTTTGAGCCTTAGCTTGAATTTCTCCTGATATTTACATTGAGCTTGAGAAAATACTGTCTGCATTAATATTCAAGTCAAATTTAATTAAACTGTCAAATTTCACCTTAAGCTGTGCTTCTGCCTTTGCTGTTCTCTCTGACACAGCTAGTTTGTCCTTCAATCTTTGCATCTCTGCCTATAAATACAGAAATTTAGTTCCAAATAAAACATAACAAAAATTATGTTTGAGGGTAGCAGTTGTCTGGTTCATAATCCTTATATTTATGATAATGCATTGTTTTAAGTTGCAGTTAAAGTGAAGAGGAAATTTATCTCCATTCACTTGCATTTGTTTGCTTATTAAGGGTATGTTTACTGTTTAGTACTGCTTTTCACCGTTCAAAAGCACTTTTAAACCACAATAGCAATGCTAAAGTAGCCCTAAATACGCTGAGAATTTCCAAGAATTACCTGCAGCAGCCTTCTGTCTTCCAGCCATTGCTTGACAGGCATTACCTTGTCATTCTCATCCTTCCACTCATTGGCCACCACGGTCGCTACACGGTTGGCCGAGACTTTAACTCGTGCAAGCTCCCTCTCGAGCGTCCTCTTTTCTTCCTGAATTAATTGACTCATTACAGTTAATACCTATATGAACAACATACGACCATAGTTCATGTGGAAAAGATGATGATCAGCATGTAAGCATGGAATGGAACATCACATTAAGTTGCGAAATTTGTCTCTGATAGTCCCGGATAGAGTTAGCAGCAGCCCCACCAGCCAAAATCGCCTCTTCGAGTTCTTGAATAGTTTGGCTTAGCTTTTCAACCTCTAAGACCTTTTGGCGATTGGTTTTCTCAAGGATTTTGTGCTCCTCCTGCATTAAGACACAATTTTCATTGGTTAAAAAAGGTCTTGAATCCCTTAATAGTAACCGACTGCAGTAAGAGCCTCAAACTTGCCTGACAAATCTCAATCTGTCTCCTTAACTCAAAGTTCTGGTTTTGAACCTCCTCAACTATTAAAGCCCTTTCTAAAGCACTTCGCAAAATCTTCTCTGCTTCGAGCAGAGCCGACTCTTTCGACTTAGTAAGACGTTCCAGCGCCCTCTTATCCTCATGTAGCATTGCAATCTGTAAGTAGAGTGTTAGTCTATTAGGAGCAACAAAGCAGAAAACAAGGCCACAACCCTGTGCCTACCTCATTCTTATACATTTTTATCTCTGCCTCAAGAGGAGCAACGACGGATTCGATAGAAACATCATCATCATCCTTTTGGTCTGCATGCACCCTTCTGAGAGTTGCTTCTGCAGCAAATTGTGCAGCCATTGCATCTTTCTTCTCATTCGTCAGTTTCTTGATTTCGAGGTTCTACGTGGCATAGGATTAATTCAGCACCATTACTTAAACATTATAAGTACAGAACTAGGGGCTGGCACCTAACCTTATGTTGAAGGATATTCTCAGTGACCCTATGTTTCTCATCCAACTTTTGAACTTCACCCTGGAGCTGAAAATAAGAAAAAGAAATGAATAGTTTCAGAATACTTACAGTACTCAAACTACAGCGTATATTCTTAATTTCAGTACCTCATGTATGGCCTTATCCTTCAGTGCTTCAGTTGCTCTCAAAGCTTTGATTTCAGCCTGGGCAGCTCCTAACTCCCTGTCCCTTTCTGGAATAATATTAAGTTACATAGCATGACAAGTAGTATTACATAAATTGTTAGTGTTGTTCATCCTTCTCTTACAGATCTAACAATCCATTAACATGTTTCAGTATTAAGTACCTTTGAGTTGGTTCTGCAATCGGGTGAGCTCTAACACAACAGGGTTAGGATGAAGGTGAGCAAAAGAGCTCTCATTGCCTCCAAATGATTCCTCAGGACACACCATTTCAGTTTTGTGTTTATGTTTCAGGCACTTGATAATGCACCCAACTATAACACCAGCACACCAACAACAACAACAACAGAGGACTTGGGGTTGTCTTGTTAGGGAATAATATATAGAAATAATTATATATATATATATACACACACACAAGAGGATTTAGTTAGAGAAAGGGAGAGAGTCCATCCCTTGAAGGAATTGACCGCAAAGAGAGGAAAGCTTCCCTTAATCTTAAGCAAATGTCGCAAGCCACCACTGAAAATTGTTAAAGCCGGCCAAGCCGGTTCAATTGTTTCATTGTTTTAAACAGTAACAGTCAATTTCATTCTTCTTATTGTCATTATCATGACAATGATTCCAGCTTTCAACTTCCTTTCTCTTAATCATAGACCATCCATTTGATTTATGATTCATTATCATAAATATGACCACTTTACTTTTCTTTTCTTTTTTATTCTATTCATATTCATTTTCTTATAAATATAATAATACTAATTACCACTTAACCTAATCATATACTTTCCAAAAATCAAATTTTATTTATATAACAAATACTGTATTAGCTGGTGCCATTTGCTGCAAACTTAGTGTATGACAGATAAATCTAAATAGAACTGAGTCAATAATCGAAAATTTAATTTATCTTTATTCTAATCATGTTTATGATTTGCAATGCTTTGCTCGGTTGTCATTCTTTTCCACACTCTATGTTTAGCTATGTTGGATAAAAGTTGTCTAGGAATCAAATTCGAAATTGATGTCAGCTGAAAGTAAGCAGAAAGCAATATTTTCTGAACCCTTTCAAAACGGGGTTTCTTTTAATATTTGCTATTGATTTATGTTGGAGCAAACAAAAAAAGAAGTAGACATATAGAGAAGAGAGGAGTTGTTGAGATATATGACATGATCCTCCCTAGGTTGATGGACATGTCCTCCTTTGGAAAAAATTGGATTCCTTAAGCGCTAAATATTGCTGAAACCAAGGTGTTGTTCTTTTGTTTGTATTAGTGGAAGGCACTCAAACACACTGTTTGAATTGAGACCAAGTTAATGAGGTGTTGATGACCCTTCTTTCTTTCTTTTTTATGCAGATAATGACCCTTATCTGGAACTCATAAAAAAAAAAGTATTTATTACATTATTCATCTTTAGTTTATTAATTATATCAGTAGTTGAAGATTCGATTCTTATCTTAGGTATGAAGTAATTTTAAAACTCGTGACGAATGAATTTACCGAATGCGAAAAATTAACTACTGAGCTCGTTGCTTTTGTGGATGCATCGAGAAAGTAAAAGATATAAAACTCATCTTTGCTTAAAAGTGTGATTGGAGATAGGGTATTTGATATGTAAAGAAAAATAAAAGAGGTCCAGCTGGTATAAGGGTTAACGCGGATAAGCCAATTTGGACATAGGTAGGCGACAAAGGGAAGACTTCAAACTCTACCAAGCCAATCCCCCACCAACAACCAATTAAACCTTGCTTAAGGTTAAGGGGTTTTTGATGTTAATCATAGCTTAATTGAAATCTCCACTAATCTTAATTTGAAAGCGATGTTAATTGCGATCACGTCTTTTTCTGTTTCTGTCGGGTTTAAGTTAAGAGTTGGTAAATTATTGTATGATAGCTCTTGTAGTTTGGGTTGAGAGAGGCCCATTACTATTGATTACAATTTATAGCTTCAACATTTAGCCCGTTTCAAGTTTAGCGGCCCATGCCAATTCCCATCATTAACAATCCATTTTTATGGCCCGACTCTCATGGTTTTAGAGAAAAAAAAATGTTGGACGGAGTATTTTGAGTTTATCTTGATAAACTATAAAAATAGTCACTTTTGTTTAACTCATATTATATTTTAGTTATTTATATTTGAAATGTTACGTTTTAGTCACTTACGTTATCGTTTTGTTACGAAGTGGTTACTTTACCGTTGTAACTCCATTACCTCCCTAACGGCAGTCCTACGTGGCAGTCCAAATGAGTTTTAAATGCCAACTGGGATGTTCATTTGCTGGGATGAAAATAGGTTTTTAATTAAATAAATTTAATTTGGACTATCACGTAGGACATCTAAGTTGGCATTTAAAACCTATTTGGACTGTCGTTAAAGACATAACGGAGCTTAACGGTAGAGTGAGTACTTTATAACAAAACGATAACATAAGTTACTAAAACGTAACATTTTAAACATAAATAACTAAAACGTAATCTAAAACAAACAAAAATAATTATTTTTATAGTTTACCCTTTAATTTATACGCAAACAATACATTGTAAATTGGCATGAGTTGTGATACAAATTGTTCCTCACTTAGTATGACATGCTCTGAATGAGAGTTCAGGGAGTGGAGTGGAATAGTTGTGAAATGCTTATTTTGTTTTGCCTGTTTATGGGTCGGGTCAGATTTGGGTTGGGTCCTAATAAAATTTTAGGTTTGTCTAAATTTTTATTCAAGTTTGGCCTGTCCCGTATTATTTCTTTATTCTACACTAAAAATGTTAAAATAAATATTTTCCAACAAATTGAAAATAAATTAAAAAAATATTTATACTTAAATAACACTAAGATAGGTGTAACTTAACAAGCAAATGTCTCTAAAATAGTAGTAAAAGTAATAATAAAAATAAGATTTATATACAATATCCAAACAATAACAACAAAATAGTAGCAACAGAACAGTGGGGAAACAACAACAAAACAACAGTTTTTTTTTTTTTTGCAAATTCAGGTCAGGCCTGGGCCAAAAAACTTTACGCGAGGCCTGATCCATTTTCTAAACGGGCTTTTTTTTGCCCAAGCCCTTTTTTCGAGCCTATATTTTTGTTTAAACCCTCTTACTTTTCGAACAGACCTTCAGATCGGACCACCATCTAATTTACCCATCTTTTAAAATGATTAATTTATGTCTTATTATGTAATTTTTTAATGTATAAAATAAAAAGAGAATATGTTATATATTTTATATATGAGAATAGATTAAAAAGCCTTCAAGGCAGTGGCAAAGCTAGGGTTAGGGCTTCGGTTACATTAAAATGAAAAATTCTCAATTTAAGTTTCTTTATAATTTATAAAATTTAAAATTAGTAATAGTTAAATTGCACTTTTAACTCCCTAAATATGATAAAATTTTGATTTAATTTTTAAAAATAATAAAAATAAAAACTATTAAATAATAAAATTCGTAAAAGTCTTCCAAAAAAACAAAAAAAAAGCGCATAACGAATGTAATTATCCTCCTCCACGTCCCACAAAAGTTAGCTTTTATTTGGATTGGGGGATGAGCCAAGATAGAATAGTAAAGAATATACCAAAACCAGGGGCCTCCAGTTTTTTATTCTCTCAAGCATCTATATTCTAAGTAACTCATAACTATGCTGCAGAAATGATAAGAAAAAGCAATATATATATATATATATGCCTTTCCTTTCATATTTATTAATCTAATCTTAATCTTACTTTCAATCAGAAAGCGGTGTCCACTCGATTTAGGGACAAAGCAACCGCCCAACCCTAGTAGTGGACAAAGCATATATTCCAATACATCGCATTCCTTATTCTCTATTCTGCCCTTCCTAATCATATTGGGTTTGATTTCAACTTTACGTTTAATTATAACTAGAGTCCCTGTACTCTTTAGACTTTTAGGAATTTAGACCCTTTTTTATTGTCTGATCCAAAACTTAAATGTCTAATTGATAACTTTGTTTTCTTTCCTCTTAAGGTGTTTCATCAGAGAAGTGGCCACTCGGTTGCATTTTAGTGTTCAACAATAAGCTGGTTTGGAACCTTTTAGCTTTTTAATGAAAGAATTGGTCTAGCAAATAAATAAATCCATGAAATTAGAAACAAAGGGACTAAATTTCAAAAGTTCAAAGAGTACAGACACTGGTGATAGCATTAGACCTAGGCTTTAAAGTTGGAAATTAAGACTTTGTGAGTGAACAAAACCAAGAGAGGGCTATGGATGTAATTAGAGACATAGAGCCAAAATGTAAGTAGAATTATTTAGGAAAAAAGAAGAATCTCTACCAAGGAAAACAAGACATAAAGTAAGCAGAAAGCAAAAAAATAAAAAATAAAAAAACCAAGTCTCCAAGTCTTAACACCCACCATCTTCTACAATCTTAATATATTCCACATAACATATATACCAAAAAGAGGTAGCCTAGTAACCAATTGTTTCCACTATTATTCTCCTTCCTTTGATTTTTTTTTTCTTTCTTAGCAATGAAGCCAATGCCTATCCAACAAAAGCTGAACCAATACAGATTTCATTTCATCTTAGCAATCTTTGTCTCATCCATCATCGCCTTCCTATCATATGTAGCCCCTAGCATGCTCACCATTCTCGCCTACTTTTGGCCTCTTTTTGCTTCTACCACCGTATTATTGGTGGCAATAATGGCTTTCGGTGGCGTTTCACAGTTGGCGACTGAAGCTCATGGTGAAAAAGCGGGTGAAGGACTGTTGGACTACGTTGCAGCAGCCCGGCTGGAGCATATAGATCAGGAGCCTCAGAAATTTGAGTGAACTAGTTCACTGCATATATAAAAGCTGTAATCTTCTTTTAACTTCCCTTTTTCAAAATGTGAAAGCAATGTACAATTTACCTGGAAATTATTGTATGTTTCGGAATAATGCTGGACATGGAGTTGGCTTCTCTCTATATGTGTTCTTTGGCACTGTGCTATACAGATGTAATTGTTCAAATAACAACACTTCGTATAACAAGTTGCAATTTGTAACATGTTTTGAGATCATATTTCTCATTTCTAGATGAGCCAAATTGAAATAATCTAAGCCACAACCATATATTAATTGTTCCTTAAAATGCTATAAAAGTGCTTTGGAAATTGGAACAAGTCTTTAAATGTTAAAGAATATCCATGGAATTCTTGATCAATAACGTTGATAATTACAGTGGTAAACTAGTTAAGGGTCAGTTTTATCAGAATTTGTGGTGTAGGTGTTAGAACAAAATCAAATCATCTGTAGTCAAAGTTCCCGAGTGATCAACATCAAGAGCTTTGAACCGTTCCATCAATAGCAAAACGTCATCCTGGCAAATCTTTCCCATTTCCTTCAGCTTATATAATATGAACTCTGCAGCACTGTGATAGAGATAATTCACAACAAATAAGCATCATATATATAATATATGCAATATACAGCATGCAGCATGCAAGCCCTAGCTGGTTTGTGCGTATGTGATGCGAACTTTTTACCTTACCACCTCATCGTGATCCAAATCTGCTGCCTCAAGGTCTGAAGGAGTTAGCTTTCTATTAAGAACCCATTTAACCAGTGATTTTTGTCTTCTCTCAGTGTATAGCGCTGCTAGATAGAGAAAGAACTGACCTAAACAAATCGTGCTCATCAGTATCCACAAAATAGCAAACATACGTCCCTCTTGTGTTGAAAAGCTTTTATCCCCATACCCAAGGGTGGTCATTGTGCAACATACACAGTAAAAAGCATCAATGAATTCCATTCCTTCAACTAGAATTAAGAAGCTGATCCCAGAAATTATAAGCACCACAAGTAGCAGTGAAGTCATCAAGAATTTATATTTGTCTCTGTTGGTTTCAACATCCGTAAGTACCTCAACTGTATTGAACTTTTCATTCTTAAGCATGGCTTTAACCAAGAGAATTCCCTGCTTTTCCGCAATGTAATCAGCTGCATTACTTAGAATTAAACCAACAAGAGCCACACCAGTGAAGGCATAAATGCAGGAAAGTATCTTAGCCAATGTGCTGTGGGGTACAAGGTCCCCGTATCCCACTGAGGTCATTGTCACAACACAGAAGTAAATAGCATCTATGACCCCATTGGTTTTCTTACCATAAATCTGGTTCTTTATAAGGAAAAACCAAAGGGTGCCTATACCTAGATACAAGGCCAACAACAATAACACATACTTGATCCTAAACTCTAATTCTACAAATGTTGGTTCAACGTTTATAAGAGGCTGCAACACCTTTTCTTGCTCTTGAGATTCTTTCTCTGAAGGATCCTTTGACCGGTGATGAGACTTTCTTCTTTGAATGGCCTTTGTCTCGTTGAGATTTAGTGAATCATTGGTAGACGAAAGTAAAGACTGCCTAACATCTTCATCAGCCATAGTTAGAATGTTATGCAAAGTTGCATGTATTTCGACAAGTCCTGCAGGTGATACATTAAGCAATCTATCATACAATTACAAGGTTGATGATAATGGGGGGATTAAAATTAAACAAGAAAGATGAACATAAGCTTAACCTTTGCCAATTCAAAAAAAATTATAAAAGCAAACAAAATTAAGTTTAGGAGTGTATAGTTTGATTTTAAGAGGGAAAAAAAAGGGTGATGTGAAGAGTTACAAAATGGGAAAATATTATAACAGAGATCCTCAAAGATAGGAGCACAGTCTACGCTTAGAACAATAACAGGAGATAAAATAGGTAGATGGTTCAATTCAAAGGGATTTGTTTCTGTAATTGGATTGAATCTTGTAAATTGAATAATTTATGCAATATATATATATATATATATATATATAAAGATAATCAAATCAAAATGAATCCTAATTATAAAATATATACTTTGTTTTACATAAATAAATACGTCATTATGCATAAAATATAAACTTAAACCCATCATATTAATTAGAAAAGTTTTATAGATAAATTGTCTAAGTTAGATAATTATGGAAATATATGTAACTTTTGAATAATTACTTTATTAAATTAAAAAAATAAAAGTAATAATATTTTGAATTAAGAACTATTAGAATTGAAATAGATTTAATGCTTGTATCTATTTTAATTGGAATCAAATAAAATATTTCATCGTCCATTATGTCTTATTTCGATTGGTATGGACATTGTTATCATTATAGGAGAACGTAAGTTTGAGTACGCTAAAGCGTATTATCCTCCTATTTATAAGTTGAGCTATATGAGTAATTCTAGGCATTATATATATATATATATATATATATATATATATATATATAAAACAGATATGAGGGTGTTCAAAAAAATATTTCGTCTTAAATATAATTAATTAAGACTATGTTTGAAATTATTGAGGGAAAGAATAATTTAAATTAATTTTTACGTAATAAAGGCTAAAAAATTTATAATACAAATTAAAAATGTTAAAAGTGAAATATATAGAAAGTAAATTATATATTATATATATATTACAAGGTTTGATATAAAAACGGAAATAAACACTATAATTATATTGTAGTTTTTTTATATTTGACCATTAAATTAAGTTAACACATGTTCTTACTCTTTTTGTTTTATTTACTTCATAATTTTTTTTAAATATTAATAGTTTCACAATTTAATCCCTCTTCCAGATATTATTAAAATCAATTTACTTTATAACTTTTTTTTAAAACTATGATATTAGTCTTTATTAAATTTTAATTGTTACATTTAGTTATGAAACAATCATTAATTAATAATAATATTTGGCATTGAAAGCTTGCTTCTAATAGCACGTTTTGAAATAGATTAGGGCTTTTGGCGGACGACGATGCTTGGAGAACGGAAGAGGGTTTAGCGGCGTTGTCGATAACTGGAGGGGAAGAGGCGGTTAGCAAGTCGAGTTGAGGGAGGAGACGTGAGAGGATGTGGTACATCTGAGTGTGGTAGGCAATTTATTAACAGTGAGTGTTGTGCAATTTTAGGCTATGCATGCAACTTTAGCTAATTTATGGCATCCACACGGCGGCGTTACGATTACAAATCTAGGGGAAAAACATTTTCTTTTTCCATTTTATTATGAGATAGATTTTGACAGGTTCTAGGAATGGGGTCCTTGGACGTTTAACAACCATTTGTTGGTTTTCCATAGATTGCGGGAAGGGGAGGATCCCATGGTAGTGCCACTGTTTTGGTCTAATTTTTGGGTCCAAGTTCACGATCTTCCGGCAGGTCTAATGTCGGAGGTGATGACCAAGCATTTTGGTGATTTTGTGGGGCGATTCTTAGAGTTTGATGCGAAATCTTTACATCAGGGATATGGGGGTTATATGCGAATCCGATTTCAGATTGATGTGAGGAATCTGCTAATTAGGAAAAATAAGCTTATTTTGGGCAGAAAGGGTGTATCTATGCTCGCTTTCGCTATGAAAAATTATCGATGTTCTGCTTTATGTGTGGCAGATGGAGACATTTAGAGAGATTTTTCCCAGCTAGAATCGTTCATGGGAAAGAAGTTAAAAGTTTAAATGGGACATATCTATTAAGGCGATCCCCAAAAGGGCGATGGTGACGTCGAGTCCATGGTTAAAGGAGAAAGGGGAGGGGCCACAACTGGGTTAATTGAAGAAAACACTAGGTAATGGTCAGGATGGGGAGCATGGTGCAATACAAGAGTTGTTTCGAAACACAAATTTTTTAAGGCAAGTGGGGGCTAATTTAGGATTGAATATGGGGGGAAAATTAAGCTCCAATTTTGGGGATTTAGAGAATCTTGATCCGAATAGTGAGTTGATAGTAGAGGATTGTCCAATGGAGATTGGGAGGGAAAGAAGAGGTCTCGCAATACTCAGTTTTCTTCAATTTCTAGTAGAATGGATTTGGGGAAAACTATTGATGGACATATCTTTATTTATGATTCGAAGATATCGGTTGGCTCTATAGAGTAGGGCAACCGGATGCAATGAAAATCTTATGCTGGAATGTCAGAGGAATTGAAATGCATCTCCGAAACCACAAGACATTTCTCCCGACATTGGAATTGAATTGCAAACCCCATAATATTCCATGGGCTCTCCTCAATTGCTTGATTCATCCATTTCGCCAATCGGAAGGAAACATGATAGATATTCTCACTTATTTCCTAAACACATAGAATCGTATCACTCGGCCAAATACACTTAAGAATCTCGATCACCCCTTTTCAATTAAGGATCCTTCTCGCCTGAATCCTACCCACAATAGTAAAATTCATTAAATCCCTACTCTCTCCATCCCCTTATTCTAGAGAGATTTCCATAACCCTTTTAGATACCATGAAACCTGGATTCCTGATTGATTAAGAATTGAATTGGTGTAAAATCAATTTCTATCCTTTTGCTCGTAATGGAAAACTCCAAAATAAAAACGATTAAAAACCAAAGATTCACAATGAGACAACTCAGGAAAAAAAAAACAACTAGCCCTAACTCCACCTAGACTCAATGAAGGAGACCTAAACTGAGATCAGACTCAACCTAACTCATACTGAGAAAGAGACTCACAAGACATGGGAAAAACCTCTACAGAGAGAGATACTTATATAATTGGGAGGATTAATATGAATTTTTATGCTTTGGGTATGCAAAGGAAGATAATTCATGATGAGTTTAAAATTGTTATGGGGTCTCTTTTTTACTATGCCAACAATAGGTATTGGTTGTAGGGTTATTTTTATTTTTAATTAATGAGTTTCAATTTTTTTTATTGATATAAATTTTGTTACTTTTCTTCTGGTGGTACTATGATGTATCATCTTTTCATTATTTTGTCAGTTTTTTTTTTGTCATCTATCATTTTGTTTAGTTATGGTTCCTAATTTAATTTCTTTTTAAATTTTAAGTGTTTTATTATTAATTTTTAGCTTTATTTTTATTTTTAATTTTATATTATTTGAAAGTTATAGTATTTTTATTGTGTTTTATGTTGAGGTAAGTTGTGCTAAATGAGATGAGTGGCACTCAGTAGTGCCCATTGCAAACTGTCACTGAAATAGTGAACTAACTTGTCATATTTAAGTTGGGCCAGTTGACAATTTAATGCAAAAAACCTTTGGACTAGTGAATGTGATGATATTTTAAAGATACTACGGTCTATCTATGGAAATCAATCTGTGATTATTAAAGATTGGATTGGATTAAAGTGAATCAATTCAACCCTTGGAATGTAGAGATTTGATCGAGATTGTGTTGTTGATTTTTGGAGATAGTATCTTCGATTGACTATACTTTGAATGTTTATGTTGTAGTTGTTATTTTCAATGAGTTACTTTGTATTCACTTAGAATCTATGTTAGCAATCTGAATTTAATATATGCCTTGAGGCTGGTCTAGATTATGTAATGAAAGCTTATTGGGAGCACTTGAATATGTTCATTGAGGAACTGCTTTGTGAGTAACTACAATCTGATTTGTAAACATTGAATATTTATCACCAAGTTTTCAATGGGAGAATCTAGAGGTGTGTCACATCCCAAATTCGGCGGACCCAATTTGAAAGTAAAGTATGCTCGATAATTGTTTTGGCACACTGTGATAGTACGATTCGCCACTCTATTGGTTCACTGGCGAGAATGAGTGTATGTGCATTCTGGCGTGAAAGTATCTGCTCATTGGCGGTATCTAAAGATTTAATTACAAGGTATCTTCAAGTGAAGAAAGAATACACCTAAGAAAGAGTACGCCCAAGAGTTTGGCTGAGTACGAAGAGCCTACCAAGTGTACAAGGAAGCTGCAAGAGACTTAATTTCTATAAGACTACGCCATACACGAGTCACCGCTAATGTGTAATATACCCGGTTTGCATGAACATTGTTCAAGTTGTTTCTCATAATGAGATTAGTTGAGAGTTTACTAGACTGATTTGACTTTCTTCTTGACTAGCCTATCTTTAAAAGTCAACTTCACCGGATTTTCCTTTATTTGCCTCTGATCCTTGTAGAGAAAACAAATGATAATTTCAATAAATATTGTCACTTGTCAAAATCCACCATAAGGGATTGGGAGTATAAATATGAGGTGAATGACTACATTCTGATGGTTTTTTCTCTTTTTGTTTACATTCTGGTTTCTTCTTTCCACTCTAAATATTCTCTCATTCTTCATTGGTAAGCAAAAAAGCTAGGGTTTTGTAAATCAGTGGATGATTCAATCTACTAGTAAGTTTGACAGCTCTGCATATTACAACAGTTAAGAGTAGAGATATGTAAAATATGTAAGAACAATATATGTTGAGTGAGGGGGCCCTGCATGGGGGTTGTGTATAGTGATATACTAGTAACTTATCTGTAAACAAATATTTTAATAGGGGTTTTGTAATCTATGAATAGTTGTTACTGCTAGGACCGAGAAGGATGTCTGAAATAGGCATTATAAGTAGAAGTAATGGTGAATCTTTTAACCTGACTCTTGGATTCCATTTTATGTTAATTATTGTATGGTTTATATTCATGTAACTAGCATGTTCGTGTAGAATAATGTAATCATGTGTATATGTGCTTCTATGAAGTATCAGTATGCACATAAATGAAGTATAAGAAGTTTTGAGGTAGGCATTTTTGGAAAAGTATAAGCCTAGAATGAGTATAAGCAAGGTCCCTGTAAGTGTCTCTACCGTAAATAAGTTAGCGTGTCGAGCCTAGGTGTGCGTAATGTAATCTAGTGTTCATTGCGAGTATGGTTGATAAGTGTTTCCCTATTATCTGAGTCCAGTATAGACGGATCTATGAAGATGAAAAAATATATTGTGATGCCTCTTGTAGGGAAACTATAATGCTAACCGGACTGATAGATCATGGAACAAAATATGTAAGACTATGTGGTAGAGACCCATGGTATCATATGATAGTACGCCAAGATGGTGAGAGATATGTGAAGTCCATGGTCATGGTGTTTTATGACTTGGTGGGATATAAGCCGGATTGGCTGATCACAACATGAAGATATGTGTAAGACCATGTGGGTGAGGCCCATGGCATCAATAAAGATAAAGTCTGCTTGGATAGTAAACACGGAACAGAGATAAGGTTCACCAGGACAGTAAATCGATAAGTTTTCTGAAAAGCCTTAGTCGTTAGTTTTCTGAAAAACCTTAGTGGCTAATCTTCTAAAAAGCTTTAATTGCAAATTTTCTGAAAAGCCTTAGTGGCTAATTTTCGGGATAGCCGATGTGGCGAATTTGAACTCAAAAGCATATCTGGCAATTTATGAATCAGTCGTGGTGGTGATATTTGGGTATGCCTTCGAGGCATTTTCTGAATAAGTTCTCAAACAATATATTAAACTAAGGAATCTATTATAGTGATCCACCATGACCGAGAACTTCACGTATTTGAAATTCTGGGTGGTTTGCTGGAATCTGTAATAGAATCCACCAAGAGTAGAATCTAATAAATAACGTTCTGAGATATGTATCCAACTATTATCTTCAAAGAGACTATGAGAAGGAATCTAAAATATAGTGTGAAGACTGGGATCGTTTATTTGGGTGTATTGTGCATAAATTAGTTAAGGGTAAATGGCGTATAAATAACCGCCAACCAGAAATCAAAAAAAAAAAAAAAAGTATCTGCCAAAGCTTAAAAGAAAGTCCAGAATATTAAAGTCAAGAATTTCAGTCTCAGTGCTATAAAGAAATAATGGTTTAGACTCACTAAATTTTGCTGAATTTATGGGTGTGCATTTGTGGTGCAGGTTTTTAAGTTGAACCAATTCGCCAGTGAATGACCAAGTCAAGAATGCGCTAGAGTAGCGGTTGAAGTGCAATATTAAACATACAGAGGAACTTTTGGGAATATGTTGTCAAAGGGCGAATAATAGTACACGCCACAAATGAGTCTGTCTTAAATAAAGATTTAAGTGTTATTGTCTTACACTATTATTTGAAAATCAACTGTAATCAATAACTTGTACTACGAAATCTTTTGACTTAGAATAATATATAAGTGAGAGGTATATTCAGTAAGCCTTCGTCAGTTTTAAAATTCTTGTTAAGTGTTTAAATTTGGTGGCATCCTATATTCAGATCTAGTAAATCGAGTCGGGTATAGGATGTTATAAGATAAGTTTTCTAGTATTTAAGTATATATGTGAGATTTTTATATTTGGGGGATAATAGAGTATAAATTACTTTAAAAGATAGTGCAATAGCCAACTTTGTTATTTGCTACATGAATAGAAAATTTGATCGTGGGACTAATAAATTGTATTTTAAATTATTTTAATTGAAAATTAATTTAGATGTAGATTGAATTAGAGTGATAAGTTAATATCATCTATTACTTATATATTTATTAGTTGATTGTATATATTAATAAAATATTATAATTTTTTAAAAAGTTTACTACTATTTTTTAAAGTATATTTCTACTTGTAAAATTGTCATTATATTTTAGGTGAGATTAAAATTCTCATTATATTTTACTTTAATTGATAATTATATTAAATTTTGTCTCTAAAGTTTGATTATTTTATTGAAATTTTCTACTCAGTTTTAATTTAAAATCACTTGAAAAGAATTAATAATTTTCTTTTTCTTTTTGTAATTACCTTAATATTTAACAACAATAAGTAAGACAATATAACGTCAAAATTAATAAATACTTTAATATACTATATATATATATATATATATATATTCACGTATTTTTCTTTAATTTAAAATTTCTAAGCTAATTTATTAATTTCTAATATTTTATAAATTAACTTCTTATTAACTATTGAAATAAAATATTTTAAAAAATTTTATTATTAAAATATTTTCAAATATTCAAAATTAATATTGAGTGATGGAAGTTAATTAAAAAATAAAACTCGGTGGAAAAAATTAATAAATTTAAAATTTAGTGGTAAAATTTAATAATATAAAAATTAAGTGTCAAATTTACTCATATTTTAAAGAACGACGGCGGAAAATATCAATAAAAATAAAGCATAATGACAAATTTCAATATTTATTTTAGTGTGACGATGGATTTGCAGTTTTGACCCTTTTTAGAAAAACAATTTTGAAATTTTTTAAAATAGTATGATAAAAGAAATTTGTAAAAAAAAAAAAACAGTATTTTAAAACTTAATTTTCATACCGGTTGAACATAAATTTTAATTTTTTTTGATAATTTGGTAAAAAAAAATAACTGTATGTTAATTATTAAATACTATGATAATTTAAAATAGTTTTAGTAAAAAATAATTTATATTTAATATAATTACTCATCATTAATTTGAATTTATTTTAAATAAGTAACGGAAATTAATAAATTTTAAGTATAGTATTGATTAATAAATAGAAAGTCTTTCATTAACATTATCAACATTATATAATATTTAATTTTATATTTTAATATTATTATACTAATTTATATAATAAATACATAACCGAATATGTTAATTAATTTAATATACATTAATTTTATTATATATACACATTATGTGAACTTATTAAATTTATATAAATTTATAATCAGCTAATTTATTATATATATATATATATATATATTTATATATATTTGGACTAGCTATTTATTCAAGTTGTGTAGATTTTTTAAGTTGTATTTTTTTTTTGTATTTGTATCACTTGAAAGTTTATTTGTTTTATTTAAATAATTTATTTTTAGGGATCCGTTAAAAATATTTAAAGGGATTTGACAAATTATATAATTATTTTAGGTTTTGATTTTTCATTTTATTGTATTTCATTTGAATATATTTCTAATTTATTTACATAAATATTAAAATATAATAATTATTTAAAATAATTATAAGATAAGTTTGTTTATAATTAATGGTTGACATTCCAAGCGTGTAAAATATAGTTATTATAAGTTTAATATTATCTTCTATTAATTTAAAAATAGATTATAATTTTAAAATATCATTTTCTATTAATTTAAAAAATGGATATATACATGAATTATGTTATCATGTGTTAATAGGATAAGTATGACACATGCCAAAAAATTAAACCGCCTCAGACTTAAAATTTTGTAATATATATGGCATGATTAATTTTTAAATTTTATAGTATTACAAGTTTATAAATACTTATCTATTACATAATTAAAATCAATTAATTGTAAATTAAATTTTATTTTTACAAGGATATGATACAAAATGAATTAAAATAATTGATTATTTATATAGTAGATTAAAATGCATCACTTTTTGATTAGGTGACAATCTTTAATTATGATGCAGGGGCTTTAACTATTATAAATAATAAGCAAACATCATAATTATTTCATACTCGCTTTTTTAGCTAAATTTTAATGTTCATAATGCAACACAAACATTCATTATTTTCTTTTTATCCACTGATTTCAATCATGGATTACACAATATTGGTGTTGTAGAATTATAGAGATGTTCTTTAATTTATATTATTTTAAGTATTAACCAAAATGAAATTAAAATTGATATCTACCTCTAAATCAATACACAATTTTATTAGAGGTGTTTATGGGCTAAGTCGAGTTTGAATAAGATCTAACTAAAATTTTAAGCCCAGAGTCAGAAAAAAAAATAGGTTTAAAATTTTACCCAAACTTGATCTGAATAAAAATGTTAAAATTCGGGTTTGACTCAACCGTATTAAAAAAGTTTTATATGAATTTTTTATATAATTTTTAATATATATATATATATATATATATATATATATAATGCATCAAAAAAATATTAAAAACTTCCCAACAACTTGAAATAAATTTAAAAAATATGTATACTTAAATAATACTAAGATAAATAAAACTTAATAAGCAAATGCCTCTAAAATAATAACAAAATTAATAATAAAATAATAATTATACAATATTCAAATAATAACAACAAATAGTAGTAATATAATAGTGAAATGGTAATAAAATAGTAAGAAAACAATGAGAAAATAACAGCAAAAAAATAAAAAATAGAAAAAAAACAGTTTTCTTTTTATAAATTTGAGTCAGGCCTAAGTAAAAAAAGCTTTACTAGAGGTTTGACCCATCTTCTAAATGGATCTTATTTTTTTATCTAAATCTATTTTTTGAACTTATATTTTTATCTAAACCCTTTCACTTTTCGAGCGGGCCTTCGGGTTAGGACAGGTCCACAATTTATAGATAATTTAAAAATATATTTTGATATAAAATATTGTAATCTTAAAATATTAGAAACCTTTTCTGGGCCTGAAGACATCATTGACAA
Organism: Gossypium australe; assembly: GCA_005393395.2. Classification (NCBI taxonomy): domain Eukaryota; kingdom Viridiplantae; phylum Streptophyta; class Magnoliopsida; order Malvales; family Malvaceae; genus Gossypium; species Gossypium australe. Next base: position 13,513,494 of record CM016619.1, read on the forward strand.
CACGGTCGAACCATGTCGGCCCAAAAACAATGTCCATGTTGGCTTAATGGTGGATTTTTTTTTCCGGTAATCTGCGAGGACTTTTTCATAATACGAGGGAAAAGGAAAAGAAAAAAGGTAGACCGCGAGCTGGGGACGCAGAAGAACAAGCACAAGCACAACAAGGCTTAAAGCACTTTACGATTGTTTTAGTGTCCGTTGATCTTCACTGCTTTAGCCATTTTGTTATGTAAGTTTCTTTTTGTTGAAGTACTGGTCTTTAACATTTTATTATTTCTAGTTTCTTTTGTGTTTTTTTCCCCCTTACTTTCACTCTTAAATTTTTTCCAGCTAGTAAGCTATATATCTTAGCTCCAATGGGTAGCTTCTTAGTTTAGTTGTTTTTGTGTTCTTTTTCTTGAAAAAGGAATCCGTTTTAACTCTTGTTTATAATTATTGTTTCTTGAAGGGTTTATGCTGTCAGGTTTTGGGGGAGTCTAGGATTGCAGTGACATTGATTGTACTTGCATATATATTTCAAATTGATTATATACAATGGCATCCGTTGCATCAAAAAACATGTGGCTAAGAAGGCAGCAATGCCCTTGTGGTGACTGGAAATGTTATGTAACATATGAAGGAGATGCTGAAGAGACATCCATAGTATCCCAGATGGTAAAAACTGAATCACTTCAGTCCCAAGACATGGTTGCTCCTTATGTTGGAATGGTGTTTAAGACCGACGATGATGCTTTCGAGTATTATGGAAATTTTGCTAGGAAAAATGGGTTTTCCATTAGGAAAGAGAGGTCCAGACTGAGCCCCCAATTGGGGATTTATAAGCGTGATTTTGTTTGCTATCGTTCTGGGTTTGCACCGGCAAGGAAAAAGCTTTCTGGGGAACACCATAGAGATAGGAAGTCTGTACGGTGTGGGTGTGATGCTAAGATGTACTTGTCCAAGGAAGTAATAGATGGGGTTTCTCAATGGTTTGTTGTGCAGTTTAGCAATGTTCATAATCACGAGCTTTTAGAGGATGACCAGGTCCGTCTCTTGCCTGCATATAGGAAGATTAATGAGGCAGATCAAGAGAGAATTTTACTACTTTCAAAAGCTGGGTTTCCTATACATCGTATAGTGAAGGTTTTGGAGTTGGAAAAAGGCATTCAAGGTGGGCAATTGCCTTTTTTGGAGAGAGATGTTAGGAATTTTGTTCAAAACCGGAAGAAAGTGGTTCAAGAAAATGATGCTTTGCTCAATGAGAAAAGAGAAAATGATACAATGGAACTTCTTGAGGCATGTAAAGCAACAAAAGAGGCTGATCAAGATTTTGTTTATGATTTTACAGTAGATCAGAATGATAAGGTTGAGAACATTGCTTGGTCATATGGTGTCGCTGTTAATTCATATGCCTTGTTTGGTGATGTTGTTTATTTTGACACCACTTACAGATCAATCACATATGATATGCTTTTTGGGGCATGGTTTGGAATTGACAACAATGGTCAACCAATTTTCTTTGGTTGCGTTTTATTGCAGGATGAAACACTGCGCTCCTTTGCATGGGCTATACAGGTTTACTGCTTTAATCTTTTGTGTATTTTAAGTAGGTTTTGATGTATCTTATTTGTTTACAATTTTTCCTTTGCCCTTTCGGTGTAGACGCTTGTCCGCTTCATGAAAGGGAGATGTCCACAGACAATTTTAAGTGATCTTGATCCACAACTTAGAGATGCTATAACAAGTGAATTACCGAGTACCAAACATGTTACATCTATATGGAACATACTTCCAAAGGTATCTAGCTGGTTCTCTCTTCAGCTTGGATCTCAATATGCAGACTTTAAATCAGAATTTGATGCATTGTATCGTTTGGAGAGTACAGAGGATTTTGAGCTACGATGGAATCAAATGGTTTCCATATTTGGACTTGGCTCAGATAAACATATCGGTTTACTCTACTCTCTTCGTACATCTTGGGTGCTGTCATATGTGAGAGTTCATTTTCTTGCTCGAATGGCAACAACAGCCTATTCAAAGTCTGTAGATGCTTTCTTGAAAGGGATCTTCGGTGTTCAATCATGTTTACGTGGATTTTTTGAGCAGGTATGTTAATTACAAATGCTGTATTGTAATCCCTCAACTTTCTTTTTTCTTTTCTGTTTTTGATATGTTGGTTATTATTATGATTGGTTTTCAGGTTGGTATTGCAGCCAATTTACAAAACGAGCGACATCAAGAGATGCAGTGCCAGTATATGCATATGAAAACATGCTTACCCATTGAAGAGCATTCACGGAAAATTCTTACACCCTTTGCATTCAATGCTCTACAACAGGAATTAATAGTAAGCATGCAGTATGCTGCATCTGAAATGGCCAATGGATCATATCTTGTGCGTCATTTCAGAAAGATTGATGGGGAAAGTCTTGTTATATGGATTCCAGAAGATGAACAGATTCATTGTTCATGTAAGGAGTTTGAGTCTTCTGGGTTATTGTGCAGACATGCTCTTCGTGTATTTATAGATAAGAGCTACTTTCAACTGCCTGAAAAGTACTTTCTAAGTAGATGGCGAAGAGAAAGCTCTTTGATGTTTTATGATGATCATTCTGTTCATGATAAAGATGATGAATGGTTTCAAGAGTTCCAGTCCTTAACTGAAACTTTATTTGCAGAATCATCAATTACAAAAGAGCGTTCTGATTATATTCGTAGGGAGCTGACAAAGGAACTTACAAGACTTCTCAATGAGGTTAGAGATATGCCAGAAAACGATGGAGCACCCATGGATTTTACTCTTACACCAACTGATTAGTTGCTGAGTAGTTAAAGCTGCTCTTCAGAGTAAATAGAACCACCAGATACTACAATAACAAAAGTGATAACCAATTAAAAGTGTACCATGAAGATGATCATGTTGTAGTTGGCGCTCTTTCAATTTCTACATGCAAGTTGAATGAAAGCTTCTACATGCAAGTTGAATGAAAGCTATTTGAAAATTAGTGATAATCTGAAGTAGATGCTGAAGAACATATTTTTGGATGGCTTTTGACAAGTCATTTTAATTCCCTTCAGGAAATAGACAATGGAATGTAGATCAGAATACAAGGATGTGAACTTTCATATGGTAGCCTGCAATGTGAGATTTCATTAAAGCATTCTTCAACTCTCCTATCATATTGAAAGTAATTAAATTTACTTTGCTGTTGCCTTCTCGTTTGGAGTATTTTCCTGTGAAAGTTTTTGTTTATAGTCTTTCCCTTTTTTCTCTCTCTCTCTCTCTTTTTTTTTTGCTTACAGCTCATTTCAACAGTTGTGTTTATTTTATTCCGATGTGTAAGTTCTAAGTTGTACTTTTGTAGCTCATTGTGTCATATTGACAGTTTTCTTTTAAAACCAGACAACATCCTATTCATTTGTAAAATAAATGAGGTGAAAAACTACATGGTAGCACCATTTCTCCCATATTTTGCAGTGTGCCATACAAATCTAGTTTACTTTTTTTGCTAGCAGGAAAGGTCATTTGAGATTCAGCAAGCATCTTGTCAAAGTTTTTGCATTCGCTTAATTTTCAGTTTGACTATTTTCTTCTCTTCATTAATCTTTGAATTGCTGAGTGTTGTTTGTCTTCCCCTTATCTTTTAGTTAGCTAATTTACTCTTAAACCAATTTGTAGTTTGGATTTTCTCTCAAGCATCACAATTAATTGACACTGGAATTTTACACCTGGTGTGTTTTAGCCTGTTAGAATGTAGCTGCAATTTCATTTAGTGATGTTCTGTAAATCAGTTATATTATATTGATGACATAAAAGTGATGGTTTTAAGGATGATAGTTGATTCTGTATGCAGACCATTTGAGTCAATTGGAAGCTTATTGTGTGACTACTTTGAAAAGAGGCGGCAGTCTTCCATCTGTCATTGAAATCTATGTGTCATGATGCCTTTGTGGGCAATACAAGAAGCCAAAGATGGCAAGAAGACAAATAATTCTGTTTTTCTAATAATATTCCTAATTAGAAAATTTATTTAGCAAGTATTTTATGCAATTAGAACTTAATTTTACTTTCCTTAATTGTAGTTTCTTATTCTACCAGATTAAAATCCCATGTAACCTTCATTTAAGGGGACAATTAGTCAGAAATTATTTCAATTTATGGAGGTTTAAGATTCTCTCTTTCTGATGAGTCTAAACTTAGGAGCTCTGTTCCATGTATTATTGATCAAAGGTTCATCATGAGAAATATCTACAACGGTAGGTTTTATTGTGAATCGTTCGGTGTTTTGATCCATAACCCATGATCATAACACCATGTTACTGAAATTAGTAATTAGATTTTCTTTTCCTTTCTCCCTTTTATTGTGCCTTAACTGTGTGTTGGTTTCCCTTGTTGAGAAATTGAAGATCAGTATAAAATCCTGTTTACTTTGATTTGGCTTGCCAAAATGTAATATCCTAGTAACAATTTTCACTATGTGCACTTTGAGCATGGAACATAGTGATAGTTCTTAACCCTCAAGTATCATAATAAGTCCATACTCGATAAGTTTGATAAATCATTGGTTTTCCTTTGCATTCTGGAGCTTTTAACCTAGGTGACAGTTTATCCACAACAGAGATGGTGATTAAGATGCATGATGCATACAGATTCGTTGCTCTCAGGATGTATAACGGGTTGAAGTTCATTGAGCCTATGTTACTTGGACTTGGTGTAAGTGTCCGCTACAGGTATGTATCCAACATGGGTATGGTTAGATTTTTCTAAGTTTTTCCATATATTTGGAAGATCCTTGGAGGTCATATACTAGTATACATGTGTTGGACATGAGTGTTGAACACAGGTACTTCAAGAAGAATGATGAGTCCGAGTAACATAGATGGGATGGCACATTTCTTCCTTTCTAGGCTTTATCCTAGTGGGATTTAATTTTTCTGGTTGAGAAGGTTGCAGGACAAAAGATGGGGATATTGATCTTCAGCATCCATTTTTAAGTGATAAACCATTGAAAGTTGGGTTATCATGTTCTATATGGTGCCACCAGTTTCATCCCAGGCAGCTTCAGGTGAAATTTGAGAAACATACACAATGTAAGTGTCCCACGTCTTTTGTTAACTTTTATATTTTCTCCACTTCCTGAATTTGTTGTTTTGTTTGAAGTATGCAGTTAGTCTTGGCAATTGTTGTTGCTATTATTATTATCATTATTATTTCTTTTACATGAAATTATGGTATTGCAGCTGATTGCAAGAATAATCTTTCTGAATGATGATTGAAAAGCGGATTGTCTCTGCCACCTGTATGTTTTTATATCTGTTAGTGGTTTGGTTCAGCCTGACCTGAATAGTTTTCTTGGCCCTGCACAATCGAAGAGCCGACACGTTTTCACTATCTAGATCCGCATTACATGCCTTTCATGGAAATGGCCAAGATAGGTAAGGCAAAATTGTATCGATTTTGGTACTGTAGCAAGTCATGCATATTCTTTTGCGAGAAGAATAGTTTATTGGTTTGATTGCTAGAACTGTTCCATACTGGAATTATTGATAATTATTTGGATGCTTCCTTTTTTTTCTTTTGTCTCCACTAGCAGGACAGATGCTGCAACAAGCATGCTCTAGTTGGCAATGCTTCTCATTCATGCCTGCCACCGTGTGATCCTTCTAGACAATCTCCCTTTCTCCATAACTGGTCTGCCTTTGCAGGTATGAAATTGAAATGATTCAAGGTGAGTGTCATGGCATAAGGGTCCCTCGGCTGCCTGCAGAGATTGTCCACTATATTTTGCTAAATAACATAAATAATAAACAAATAAATGGAAATGAAAGGTGTATTGATTTGTAGCCACATGATTGTAGGAAACCCTAGTAGATGACAAATAGATAGAACTGATCTGCTACACTATCAACAATCAAACTAGTATATATGGTATATGATTTACTTCTGTTTTGTCCTCAAGAAAAACTTGCTGCTGCCATTGATATTTTGGGTGTTGATGGCATGGATAGGGTAGTTAGCTAGTCCTTTTATATCTATCTATCAATGCACTTAGTTAATTATTACTTCTCTTATATTATTATCATGAAATCCTCTGTTGGATGGACCCACAAGCCATTGAGAGAGCTTCTCCTTTTTTTGGCTTAGGGTTTGACTCGGTTCGACTTAAAAAATGTGTCAAACAACCAAAAATATATAATATAGGCCTCAGCTGGGGCTATATTATTAGAAGCTACAGTTAGCTACAGTTAATGTAAATTTGGTTTGTTTTGTTTGAAAGATGAAACCCATTATTAGAAGCAACTTGTTGCAGATAGTTGCCATGGGGGATGCTGGGGTGCAACAAGAATGGGCATTTGGTAGTCTTTTTTTTTCTTGTGTATTGATGGAGTCATGGTGGGGTAACCCATTTAAGGAAATTAGCAAAAATGTCTACAGAGCTGATCAGAGATGACTCTCCCCCTTCCTTTATGTTGTTTTCTTTTTCATTTTTTTTTTTTTGTCAATTTCATTGGAATTTGTAGTGAAATCTTTGGTGGGTCTTACAAAATCATGTGACATTTAATTAGTGTCTAATCTATATACCTCTCTGCCTTGCATGATGTTCCCTCCTTTTCGAACGGTGGTGCTTATACGACTCAGTCAAATAAGACTTTGCCGGACCGGCGACCAGGTAGGCTCAACAATTCTCATGGATGAAAAAAATTGAATCGACTGGTTCACTCGGCCAAATTGAAAAAGGGTATTAATTTATGTGAGAAGTCAAAAATGTAAATTTTTTTTATTTAATAAAGGATTAAAAAGATTTTAAATTGAATTCTTAATTTTTGAAAATAGTAAACAAACAAATTAGGGTGCGTTCGAAACAAATGTAGTTTTCTATTTTTTGGAAAATGAAAAATAGTGAAGAAAACATGATTATTATTAATTTTGAAAATAATTTTTAGAAAATGAAAATTAGATAAAAGAAACAACTTTTTATTTTTGAAAAATGAAAAAATTGTTTTCATTATTTAACAAATTTCTATTTTCATTTACCAATCATAATTTCTATTTTTAAAAAATAGAAAAGAAAAATGAAAAAAAAAACACAGAGAACACATCCTTAGTTTTTCATTCCATCAAGGAAAAAAAAATGTTGAAATTAAATTATTAATTTTACAGGAAAATCAATTATGTAAGTTAAATAAAAAAAAAATGGGAATCGATAAAAGTTGAGCATAGAAAACAAAGGGAAAAAAAATTATTTTTAAAAGGTTAAATTCTGTTATTAGTCCCTTTAACTTTGCAGAAGCTATAGATTTAGTCTCTATATTTTGATTTGATCAACTTTAGTCCTTGTACATTTCAAAATTTAAAATTTTAGTCTTGACTCAAACGGTAGCATTTAAATTTGTTTGGCTAAATTTGATTACTAATCATGTATTATGCGTATATATATTTGGTCTATATTTTTCAATTGAAACATTTGAAGTCCCTATATATTTCAAATTTTGAAAATTTAATTTTGACACAAATGACAAACGTTAATCCATTAACTATATTTTTAGTGTGTAATATGTGGAAATAACAAACTAACATTGCATTACATATATGATAATATGTTTGGCGCAACTTGGAAATTATAGTAGAGCTTAACTTAATTAATTTAACAATTATTGTTTTTTGAGGACTTAAATTTAAAAATTCTAAAAGTACAAAGATTAAAAATATTAAATTAAAGTACAATGATTAGATCTATAACTTTTATAAAATATAGGGACTGATAGAATAATTTATCCCTTTTTTTAAATATCAAGCTTTTCCATTATATCTAATTTATCCAATATAGATTAACCTCTATGTAAACTAGTTCATGATAAAAATAAAAATAAAATAAAATAAAATACTTGTGAGGGTAAAAAAGTATTATTTAAAAATAAGTAAATTAGTCATTAAAAAGTAAATTGGTTTTGTTAAAAATTTCATCTATTTATACAGTTAAAAATTTCTTACTTGTATATCAACATGAGATATATGTGGCACATCAAGTATCATAATCTGATTATTCCGTCAACCATGTCAATTTTTGACAATACAAATGGATGAAATTTTTAACAAAAATGATTAATTTGTTATTTGATTTAATGTACAGAGACTGATTTATTCATTTTTTTAATAGAAGAGACAAAATATAATATAATTCCTAATACAGAAGTCTCTACGATACTTTTAGTATCGATAATGCTGAAATGTTTTGAATCATATATAATTTTTGTTTAAATCTATTTTTACTTAAATCTTACTAAATTTATTAATCTAATTTATATGTGATTTGTGTTATATAATCTTGTAGAAATTCAAATATGTTGTTTTGCAATTGTAAAAATAATAAAACTATTTATGTCGTTTCTCTCTCTCTATAAAAGACTTAAAGGTTAAAGGATATGACAAATTTGGAGACAATGATTGATATTGCAAAAATTCATGGAATTAAAGTAATTAATTATTATAAAAAATTATTATTTAATTACTTCCGTCTCCTGTTTATTCAATATTTATTATTAAATTGTTCAAGTAAATCAGCGTTTTATTTTATTTTAATTATTTTAAATTTTATTTAATTTAATTATTCTAATTAAAATAATTATCCAAATTAGTTACGAGATGTGGCTTATTATCTTATTGACTAATATATGATAATTTTTTACTTTTTAAGTAAAGTTAAAAGACTTTTCCATAATTAGCCCAAAACTCTTTAATTTTTATTTTTTTTCTCTTTTCGACCACCGAAAGCGCTAATCAGAGAAGTCCAAACTCTACTATGTACCTTAAATCATTGTCTATACTCGTTGAATTAAGTGTTTGTTTAATTTAAGTAAACAATGGCTAGCCTAAACCAAACTTGAGACGTCATTTAATTTGATTTACCAACCACCTTCACTTCATTCTCCATTTCCATGGCGGAGAGAAATCCCGGCCGTTGAAACGCCGGATTCTATTACGAAACCAGAATTTACAGTAGCTTAAGGCAGCCCGTCCCCCTCCGGCCAGCTGATCAGCCTCTTTCCGTCGCGGAATATTGTCCCCCCATCTTCTCTTCCATTTCTACCAGCGGCGCCACCCCTTTCGCCGTCAACGCAACCACCGGCCAAACGCTGACTTACTCTCAATTCGTTTCTCAGGTCCGTTCCCTTGCTTACAGTCTCTAAAAACCTACCCTCTGTTCGAAAAAGATGTCGCTTTCGTCCTCTCCCCTACTTCTCTTCATATCCGTGCTTTACTTTGCTCTCATGTGGTTGGGAGTCATCGACTCTCCCGCTAACCCGCTCGGTTCCAAATCGGAAATAGCTCATTAGACCCGCTATTATTTCCACCTACTGCACCACCGGACCCACCACACCAAAAGAAACAAAAGCGAGAGAAGAGAAATAACAAAAAGAAAAAAAAAATTGTTTTGGGCAGAAAGGTCTTACCATTAGTCAAAAGTTAAAAAATAATGAATGGGTGGATTAATATGTCGTATTGAAAAGATTCTATAAAAATAACGTATTATTTCTCAATATCATATTAGTAACAGTTTTAAATAAACTTAATAGTATGACGTGTCGGATTTTAAATATAGGAAGCAAAGTATATCTCCTGGCTAGTCCATTCTAGCATTTTCCACTAAGCTCCGCAATGCTTTAGTATTTGTCTTTCTGGACCTTCTGTTTCTTCCCTTTAATGATTCTCATCTAACTTGAGAAAAGAGATATATGGATAATAATTATTTCGCTTTGTGAACTTCACAATTTGCAGTATTGGTGCAATGCCATCAGAAGCAAAAAGAAAGAAAATAGAGAGCGAGAGAGAAATGGAAACAAGCTCTAAATAGAACATTAATTAATTTGCATGGAGAGGGACACCATACAGTCTGGGAAACTACATATGCAACGTAATAAGAGGATTTACAATATATATTTTTATTATATGACTTGCTTTATAAATATTTAATTAGATGCAATCATTTGTTGTTGGGCTTCAATCCTGATTTCTTCTTTCATTTTCCTTATGAACTCTTCAATTTTTCTGTTCAACTCCTCCGTGCTCATGCTTATTGGCAACTCTTCCTTTGCTCCTACACCTCCTCCTCGCTCTTCTTGTTTCCCCCACCACCCTTTTTCTCTTTCTTTGTATCCCTCACCATCCGCATCTTCCACTATCACTGAACCTTCACTTTCTTCTTTAACCGAAGACTCGGTCTCATGTTCTGCTTGCTCTTCAGCTTCATTTTCATGAGCATCTTCTGTTTCTTCTGCTTCACCTACGTCCAGAGGTACATGTTGGTCATATTCAGCAGCACCCACCTCATCGGTGACTGAAGGTTTCGTTTGGGTTGGTGGGGTGGATATCTGCAAGGCCAGGTAGCCATTATTATCAGACTCTGAGCGGCTACACACGGAGCTTTTGGCGACGAATGCTAGTATTCCGTTGCAAATGAGGAACATGTACTTCCTCTCAACTGTGTGGGTGAAGAAGGAGAAAAGGAAAGTGGAGAAATAAACATTGAAGGAATGAGGAAACAAAGAGTAGGCCATGCCTGAAGAATGGCAAAGGAAAATCGATAAAAAAGCAACCCATACAACAATCTGCAATGTGTTTCTAAGGAAGTGGTATTTGCCTACAGCTTCAAGCTTCTTCTCCGAATGCTCCTCCCTTTCATCCATAATGATACTTTTGGAGAATTGAACACTTAGGTTTAATTTGGGTCGATTTTTTTATATATATTTTTTGGAGTGAATAATAAGGGTCTCTCCTTTTTATACTACTCCTGGATTTGGTATGGCAATGATGAAATTCCAAAAATAGGCATATTTATTGTACCAAAGTTATAGCACCAGCATATGACATGCAAAAAGGCATCAACAGTAGTTGAAAAAAAATGGTGTAATTATATAAATATAAATGGATACGCTTTCTTTCAATGAAGCTTCTAGGCTCTACCAAATGCCCACTTATGGGTACATGCATATCCACTACCATGGTGTATCTTGATGTTTTAATTGGACATTCTTATGACATGTTTTCATACGTGTGTGTATGGTCGAACATTCTAAAACCAGCTGGCATGCATGATACAAATACAAATATCATAAGGCTGGATTAACATTAATTGTCTTGTAATGATATTTAATTAGTTCATCTGTGCGATAGTGTGAGAGACCACCCGAATTAATTACGCTGAAAACTATAGAGAACTCGAGAAACCTTATTAGGGACTCCATTAAACAAAACTAGATTCCAACCATCTTACTACAAAGTACCACACACCATATATATGTACTATATTTAATTATATAGTGCTAAAAGTTATTAACTGTATGCATATGATATTAGGTAGCAGCTTGATTAAGGCACGATGATGAATAGAAGATGGATCAATACTGATGAGGCCACAAGAATGTGCCCATTGCATATGCTCTCTTCTCATCAAGGCTGAGGTTGCCCTCCAAACTTAGTCCATATTCTCTGAGAAGCATGTCCACTTTCCACTCCTCCATTTTCTCGTAATCTGCTTTCGTGTAACGAGGATAGTGCAGCGGCATCTGAAACCCCGAACTCGGATGTATTTTCGCTTTCACCGCCGTCAGCTCACCGTTGGAGGACACCTTTGAGCTCTGAGTCACCCCTCCACTTTGTTCGCTTGCCATGTTCTTGAAGTACTGCATGTCATCAGGCTCATTTTGGTACCCCAGAACATGACATGCTGAATGCAGAAACCATCTCAAAGCCATGTTTCGAGAAGATTAGAATTCAGCTTTATATCAAGTATAGACTAATTCACCCATATATATATATATAACAACAAAACACGTGAGGGACAACACTTCGTTTTACATGCATCAATCAAGAAAAACGAAGTATCCCATACGATATATATTTCAAATTAAAAAAATTGGCACTGATTGCTTCATATACTGTATTTAGCGTTAGGTTTTTTTGTCTAATTATAATTTTATAATAATATTTGGATGGAGTGCCTGATTGGGGTATTTACTCGTGTCTTTCCGTGTAAACATGAACAAGCATATATAATTGATTGGTCGCGAGTTTGCTCATATTAAATTATTTCAACTGCCTTGTTGCCTAAGGTTTCACTCTCTTAACCTTAAAGCAAGGGCTGTTCAGTGTAACTTATTTGTCCAAAATACAGCGTAAGTACTAGCCAATATTTTTTTAATTTATTTTATGTCTGCTTCACCAATTCTCTGTTCGGTTACAATTGCAATTAATTCTACTATTATTATGTTTAGCATCGATATTGTTTTCAATTTAAGGGAATATGGGTTTAAACGTCCTAAAATGTGCTTGTCTTTTTATTTAAGAGTTGGGAAGAGATTATAAGTAATTCTAGCCATTGTATAAAAAGAGATCGAGACTGATACTTCAAAACATTATTGAGATATGTTATTAAACTTTATATAATGAAGGCTCTATGGACCTTGGAGATAGAGATGAAAGAGTGCACAAATTTGGTTGATTGGGAGAAACATTTTTAGTGCAAATACAATATATAAAGATGGATCTCAAAACTAAATATGAATTTTGGTTTAATATGTAATGCTATACATGAATTATGATTTTGTGTAATTTTATACATGAAATATTAATTTAATTCAACTTTCGCTAATTACTAACACAATTATCGATATAATATCATTTTAAATATACATATTGTACTATAAATAAATATATATTTAATATAAAAGATAAAATAATGTATTTATTTCTTTAAATGTGTGCAATTGAATCAATAAATTAAAGTCTCATGTATATATTTGAACCACAAAGTTCCATGTGTATAATTGTACTAAATCAAAGTTTTGCGTCAAATTGCACATCGAATCAAAGTTCATATATAAATTTGAGATTTACCTTATCAAATATATACAATACAAAAAAGTAAAGTATGGATATTGATCCAATTCATCTCATTAATATTTGTAGTACAATCCTTATTTCGTTTCATTTAGTTCAATTTTAATTTCGGTACTATTTTAACCGTTGATAATAAACTTTTAAGTGGAAAGTTTTATTTGGTTAGAATATTCATTATGAATATATGGAAGTGAAGATAAAACAATTTAAAGATTGGTTAAATTTAAATCATAACTTATACTAAGAATTTGTGATAAATTTTTCACTAGACCAAACTTTGTAAACATAAATTAATAAATTGAACTGCGTAAGCATCATCATGAATGTGTCACAGGGCTAGAACTTTAGTCTCATAATCCGTGCGACCTTAGGCAAATTCTTCGCTTCAAAAACACCTAAGTTAGCCTAACTCCCAACAATTGAGGATTTAACTAGAATTCCTCCAAGGCACCAACGCAAATGGAAGTAAATCAAAGATGAATGAACTTGAAGTATAAGAACAAAGCCACGGAAAAGCTAAGAACACAAGAGAGAAAGTTTGAGTGAATGCTCTAAAGAATTCTATTACTCAAAGCTGGAGTGATTTACAATGAGGGGAGAGGCCTCTATTTATAGTTGATCCTCCCCAATTTTGACGGTACAGATCAAAGTACATCAACGGCTAAGATTAAAAGTTATCTACAAAATCAAATCTCTAAGATTACAAAATTATATATTCTAAGATTACATATCATATCTAAGATTGTATATCTTCGAAGATTATGTTCCATATTTACCAAGCTTTGTAGATGGGCTTTCAATCTCTCCAAACAACGGGCTAGTCCGATTGAGCCAAATGACCTCCCTTGAACATGATGGATCACTCAAATATGCCATGGTTGCGGGCTCCTATGCGCAACCCATGACATTCTCCCCCATTTGTTCTAATGACGTCCTCACTGCGTCCTCCAAGTTGAACTGGTCTATCTTGTCTTGGAACTGCCATAGGGCCTCGGCATGTTCCATACATACTTCACTATTGGGAAGTCCCTTCCATCATACTAAGTACTCATGCCTCAGCCTGTAGTACTTCCGTTTGATCATACAGTTCGCCATGATGCTTTCAACTTCGCGATCATAAGAGACCTTTACCCCTATTGGTGCTCTTTTGGACTCACTTCGATTTGGTCCTCATGGAATGGTTTAAGCATACTAACATAGAACACTTGATGAACCTTGCGTTTTGCTGGCAACTCAAGTTTGTAGCCCACCTTGCCTACTCTTTTCACCACTCGAAAAGGTCCATCATACCATCGCACAAACCCTTCCCTTGCGCAAGCCATTGTGACACAATATCAAGTGTAATTTCACAAGGACAGAATCACCAACCTGAAATTCCACATCCCTACGACTCTGATCAACCCATTTCTTGTTGTGCTTACTCCCATTGTATAGGCAAGCTCTAGCTAAATCATTCTATTCATGCCACACATTTGCAAATCTATAAGCTACTGGATTTGGTCCTCCATAACGAGTCGCAATAGTGTTGGGTGTGAGTGACTGTTGGCCCGTCACTATCTCAAACGGGATTTGATTTGTGGCCTCACTTCGCTGCAAATTATAATAAAATTGGGCCATATCCAACAACTTTGGCTAGTCCTTTTGTGTCGCACTCATAGTGCGAAGGTATGTCTCCAACAATGCATTTACCTGTTCAGTTTGCCTATCGGTTTGCGGATGCATGCTAGTGGAAAAATTCAAGTCTGAGCCCATCAGCTTGAACAACTCCATCTAGAACCGTCTTGTAAATTGCCCGTCCAGGTCACTAATGATAGACTGTGGCACTCCCTAATATTTCACCACATGTCCAAGGAAAAAACGAGTTGCCTCCTCAGCAGGGCACTGTTGGGAAATGTGCCCATATTGTAGTAAACATGTAACTGTTTTCTATTTATTTAAACAATGAATAAATAAATAAAGTTAATTTCACATTTCACTATTATGGCTTTTGTGTTTTCTGTCTTTTATATTTTGCATGCATAGCGAAATTGTGACAAACAAATATTAGTTCATTGATTTTCTAAAGTTCAAACTGAAGATAAGTGGCATTGTAAAGCCAGTATTATTCAGGCTTTGCACCTAGTAGGCTTTGTGCCAAGCAAGCTTTGTCCCGGTGTTATTCAGGCTTTGTACATTGTAAGCTTGTGCCGGTGTATTGAAAGTTTACATCAAATTGAACTTTTGTTATTGATAACCAATGAATCCATTATCGAACTTACTAAGCCCTCTTGTGCTTATTAGTTTGATTTATTTTTGTAGGACTTTTGGAATCGTTGCTTTGATTGGATCAACTCGGAAGCTCACACACTATTATCATCATCTCGGTAGTCATTTCGGTTCTTGTTGTAGTTGGTTAAAGTGACATGTATTAGGGAAGCTCTCTAGTATTATGATACTTTTGTGAAGATGTAAATATTAAAAGTTGATATGTTTATGCTTGTTGCTAGTGAAAGACATTTGAACTTGTGTGCATAACTAGGTAAACCTCTTGGACCACATATATGCAGTGGTGCAAGTATTGGTGCTTGAATACTTCAAATACGTGGTGTGTAGTAGTTTAGTATATAGTGAGTTATGATGCTTGATTTTGATAGGTTTTTGACATGTTTAAATAATATTTGGTTGAATGAAATTGAGGTGCCTTGAGGGCATATTGTTTAGATGAATTTATGGTTTATTGAATTGATTGTTTCATGCATGAATTGGTATGTTTTGAGGTCTTGAATGTAGGAACAAAATGCTTGTAGGTAAATATTTGAGTTGGAGATGGAAATGGCTTGAATTTGGTCAATTTCATGTCCACACGGCCTGAGACATGGGCGTGTGTCTCAGCCATGTATGGCACACGGCCATGCGACATGGTCTTGTGTCCCCTGTAGATTTTAAAGGTTACTTTTCAAAAGTTACACGACCTAGCACATGGCCTGGCACACGGGCGTGTGAGGCCATTTCGAGTATTACATGGCCTGGTACAGAGGGGTGTGGCTTGGCCGTATGACACAAGTTAGAGAGTTACACAGGCACAGACACGGCTGGGACACGGCCTTGTGTCCCTATTTTGAATGTTACACGGCCTGAGACATGGGCGTGTGTCTCAGCCATATGAGTCACACGGTCGTGTGACCCCTGCAGCATGAATTTTTCTAACTTTTTCCTCAATGTTTTAAATGTTCCCGATCTAGTCCTAAATTATTTCTAAATTATTTTTAAGGCCTCGAAGGCTCGAATAAGGGACGATATGCATGTGTATGAATAAATTATACTATGATTAATGAAATGTTTGGAAATGAATGTTTTAAGTTACATTTTTACGGCAATGCTTCGTAACCCTATTTCAACGACGAATATGGGTTAGGGTGTTACAGTTGCCCTTAGGTCTAAATTTGGTCTTAGAAGACTCAGACTTTTCTAACCCCTTAACATTTAGCTTAAAAAGTGATTCAGCAACGGTCATGACTTTGGAGAGTTCTTTGACCCCCCGACATTCTAGTTCTTGCTTAACGACTTCAATCCATCCTTTAAGAAGAAGAATGCCTTATCTTCAGTCAGATTAGTGATTTGCAGCATATTGTGCCTTATTGTGCCTTGTTACGTGAACCGACGCAACTTCGCCTGAGCTTCCTTCTCGGCATATTCTAGGTAAAACTATGCTTTGAACTCCTCCCAAGTCCCAATTTCTTCTACCACGTCTTATATCTGTGTACCTACGACGCCACCATAATAAAGCAACGCCAATGAGATACAAAGAAGCAGTATTTACCTTAGTAACATCATCCTTGATGCCTACGACACGGAAGTATTGCTCAATCTCCCATAATAAGTTGTCCACTTCCTTTGCGGACCTTACCCCTTGAACTTTTCCGGTTTGGGAGCGTTAACCTTATGGTTTGGTGTTCCACCCAACACCCCTCATCCCACAGTAACACGTAACAAAGCAAACTCTCCCTCGAGCTCCTCGATCTTTGTATACAATCTTGCCACTATATCTTCATTGTTTGCCTTCATAGTCATTATAATAGCTTTAAGAGTCTCAGTCTCTTCTGTCAACTTAACCACCGTGGTGTTGAAAAGAGCTTGCAATGCATCTAAGTTGGAACTAAGGGCCTCGTCCATTTGTTCTTTGTGTTGCTCCTTCTCTAAACACAGCTTCTCGATGCGTCCCCCATCATCTCGAGTGTGTCTTTTGTGTCCCCCATAGATTCCTCAAGATTGACCACTCGGCCTTCCAGTGTCGACAACATATCCCTAGAACGGCTAGGCTTCCTGGCCCTTCCACGGGTCTCCATTGGCTCAATATGTTCAACAATTTCTTTTGACATTTTTCAATAGTGCCTTCGAAACATTAGTTCAGATACCAATTGTCACGGGGCTAGAACTTTAGTCTCGCAATCCATAAGGCCTTAGGCAAATTCTTTACGTCAAAAATGCATAAGTCAGCCTAACTCCCAACAATTGAGGATTCAATTAGAATTCCTCCAAGGAATCAATGCAAATGGAAGTAAATCAAAGATGAACAAACTTGAAATATAAGAACAATGTAACGACCCAATTTTCAGTGGTGTCGGAATAGTGATTTGAGATCACTAAATCTGACGATAGGGTTAGAAAATATTATTATTTAAATGATTATGAGTTAAATATGAAGTTAGGAAAATTATGAGATAGTGAATTGTGTTTTAGAAATAAATATTAGAATGGTTAGTTTCGAGAAACGAGGTATTGAGACCTCAAGATTATAAACCGAGCCATAAATATTTTTATAAATATTTAGGGAGTGTTAATAAGTTAGTATTAAAGTTTCGTTAAGAAATTTTAATGTTTTGATAGTTAATTATTAAAAAGGATGAAATTGAATATGGTGCAAAACTATAGTATGTGATTAAATAGCTCAAATAATAAATAAGAGGGATGTGAAGAGAAAATAGACCTAAAATCTATGTGGGCTGGACGGTTGGGCAGAAAATTAGCAAAGAAATAGTGTGAAGAAAGGGTAAAATTGGAAAGGAGTAAAATTAATAAGTTTAAAAATGGACTAAATTAGAAATCTAGAGAATTCTTCATTTTTCTTCATCTTCTCCAGCCAAAAACAGCCATTAAAGAGTTCTTAGAGTTGGTTTTTCATATTTTTACTGCAAGTAAGTTAAATTTTTAATTATTTCTTAAATTTTTTGTATTTTTAAGACTTTTACAACTAGATCCTACTAATTAATTCATTAGTTTTTGATTCCATGGATAATTTTGAAAGTTACCATGGATGAGTGCTAGAAGATTATGATGAATTAACATGAATTTAAAGTTTTAATTTATTATATGATGATTTTATTGAATGAATTGAATAGAAATTGATATTTAGGATTTAATTGTGAAAGAATTTGAAATTAGGGTTTTGTGGAAATTTTAAATTTCAATAGTTGTGAGATAGCTTATAATGTTTAGGTAAAGTGTTAATTGAGAAAAATTAGCCCAATTGAGGGGTTAATCGACCAGGGACTAAATTGTAAAAACTATGAAGTTTGGGGTAAAAGTGTAATTCTAAAAATTAAAGGGCATAAATTATGAAGAAGAGTGAAATTGAAATAAATGCTAATGAATACATGATTTTATAATTATAGATCAAGAACCCGAAGCGAATTATGGAAAGGAAAAATTGCAAGAATAGTCCCTAAACTTCTACAACTTTTGCAAATTAGCCCAGGTAAGTTCATATGGCTAAATTTAATGAATTGTTATGAAAATTTCATGAATGCTATGGCTTTTTATTGTATATGAATGTTATTAAACTGAGATAATTGTGAAAGTATGAATGTTTGAATAAAAGTTCTAATTTAATGGAACATCAAATTGAGTACTTTCGTTCAGTGACTAATACGCATTGGCGGAAAAGACCATGGTTGGACCATGACAATATGTGATATGTGATTTCCGTATAAGACCATATTTGGGATATGGCATCGGTGTGATATGTGATTTCCGTATAAGACCATAGTTGGGCTATGGCATCAGTGTGATATGTGCTTCCGTGTAAGACCATAGCTGGGCTATGGCTTCGGTGTGTGATATGTGACTATGTGCAAGACCATATTTATACTATGGCATTGTGAAAACGAATTACTCAATTCCGAACCGTTCTTTAATTTGATTAAGAAAAGTAAGCGATAAATGGACCCAAGAGATTGAAATTGATTAATTATTGATATTGAGCTCAATCAAGTGAATTTTATCATTGATTTTGTGATTGACAGGAAGGATTAGTGAAATTATATATTGTATGGTTGTTATAAGATGTTCGGTAAGAATTACTTTCTATGCTTATGAGCTTACTAAGCTTACATTTGTGTGTTTAATGTTCTTGTAGATTAACATAGATACGGAGGATCGAATCAGCACAAAGGATCACACTATCCAGATTATTTCCGGTAGCTTTTATTAATCATCTTTTGATTTGTATGGCATGTATAGGAGTTTAATGAAAATGATATAGATTGAATGGTAATGGTATGACTTGAATGATAAAATATGTATTATAACCTAGTGTGATTAATATGTTAGAATATATGTAAATGATGCATGTTTTGGTTTGGATTTGGTTGATTGGGAGGGACTATATTGGTATATGAAAGTGTTAAGTGCAGGTTAATTGTGTATGGATGAGAAAAATTGTCTAAAATGGCCAATTTTCGTCCATACGGGCAGACACACAGGCATGTGTCTAGGCCGTGTGTGACACACGGTCTGCTTCACGGGCATGTGTTTCAGCCGTGTATCCCTTGCACCTTAATTGTTACAAAACAGAATGCTCAGTAATGAGCACATAGGTAGAGACACGGGCGTGTGTCTCAGCCATGTGGACGGCACGGCCTTGAACACGGGTGTGTGCCCTGGCCGTGTGAAGTCTGCACCTATTTTATGAAAAAATTATGAAAATTTAATCGATCACACGGCCTAAGCACACGGGCGTGTGACTTGGGTGTGTGACCTCAATTTGATGACGACGTCATAAACAGAAAGCTCCCTAATTTGAACACGACCTGAAGCACGGGTGTGTCTTAGGGTCACACGGGCGTGTGACGCATTTTTCATGAAAAATTTTCTAAGTTTTCCAAACTCGGTTTAGTTCCGAACCAATTTATAGTTGAGCCTCCCCAATTTCAACAGTACAAATCAAAGTACATCAACGGCTAAGATTAAAAGCCATCTACATAATCAAATCTCTAAGATTACAGAATCATATCTTCTAAGATTACATATCATATCTAAGATTGCATAATCTTCGAAGATTACGTTCCATGTTTACCAAGCTTTGCAGATGGGCCTTCAATCTCTCCAAACCATGAACAAATCCAGTTAGGCCGAAGGACCTCCTTAAGCATGATAGATCGCTCCAATGTGCCATGATTGCGGGCTCCATGTGTAACCCATGACAAACATAGATGGTTCTTGTTTCTTTCATTTATTCTTTCTTTTAAGTTACAGCTAAACACTTCATATTTCTTTCATTAAAAAAATTTATTATGGAAAAAAAACAAACTAAAGGGAGAATTAATCAATCTTTACCAAAAACCTTTTACAGTGTTGTTTAAGGAATCAAGTTTCGTTATATAATGCCCCTATTTTGATCAATATACTTAGGCTGCTTCTGGATATTCTCATTTTTATGAAGTTTTTATTATTATTTTATTTTATTCAAATAAGCTTTTAACATTTAATGATAATCTTTATTCCAAACAAAATATCTAATACTAATTTTTTTTTCTCACATGAAATTTTAAAAAAAATTATGACAAACAAAAATATTATATATATATATATATATATGCGCAAATTAAAGGTGAAGTTTTATTTAGATATAAATTGAAGTTAATTAAGATTTATTTAGGTATATAAAGATATAAAAAACATATTGTAAAAATAAAATTCAACTTTTTTTTTTCTTGTAAGCCCTGTTGTATAAAGTAGAATATAATTATGTGCGAATAGGATGACAATTTTTTTTGGTTAAAATATGTTGTTAGTATTAGTACTTAAAAAAAATTAAGATTTAATCCTTATACTTAAAAGGTTAGAAATTAAGCCCTTCAATTTTTTTTTTTAAATTTAAAAATCCTATCCAATCATTAAATCATAAGTATTTTGGTTAATTTGGGATGTTGATTAAGCTACCCTCATGTAATGTGCCATATGATTGACAGCAAAATAAATATGTTAAGTTAACAAATTTTAACAGAAACTATCATCGAAAATAATGATTACACCAAGATTGTAACATAAACTTTACTAATAATTTTTCTTAAGAATCACAAATATCATTATAATTACACAATTATATTTGTTTAATTGGATAAATAAATTATTAACTTACAACTTCAGGAGTTAATAGTAAGAAAATATCATTGCAAGTATAAAAATGAATATAAATTAGAGATCGATTGAATTTTAACTCGATTGGCATGGACATTATTGCTAATGCAGGAGGACGTAGATTTGAGTGCACTAAAACGTATTATTCTCCTATTTATGAGTTAGAGAGAGGCTATTGGTAGTTTTAGACATTGTGTCAAAAAGAATAAATATGATTAAAATCTATAAAATTATTAAAAAGAAAATGAATATAAAGTGAAAGTCGCATAAATTAAAATTGGAAGCAACTTGGGTAGATAAATAGAAGGAAAACCCCCCGGTTTATTGCCAACCGATAGATATGAAATGTGTCATCATGAAATCAAAATAGGGTTGAATGAAAAATAAAATAAATCTCATTATATAAGAATAATTTGGACACGTAAAAGAGGGGGTTTATTTTTCATTTGTTACCAATTAGTTTATATATATAAAATCAATGATTGTTCATAATGATTAAGCTTTTCTACACTAGGCGACACAAGTTGATAACTTGATTGGGAAGAGATGGAATTATGAAATTATATAAATACACTTCAAAGAAACACTGGTAAGCATAAGCAGGCGTTATTCAAGCATTTTGGTCCAAATGATTGAGTCAAGTTTTGTTTAATAGGACCTTGATTGAATTGTTTCTAATGTGTTGACAAATAGATAATGACATACTTCATTTTCAATAAAGAAAAGAAAAGACAATGCCATACTTTATTTTCATTTTGTATGCGTTTAGTCATTCAAGTTGTAATTAAATTATATATGTTTAGGTAATTATTATAATTAGTATTCTTTACTCTAATTCGTTTGGAAGTAAATTATATTTTAATACATAAATAGGGAGTGGATTACTAGCTTTAATAGGTTCCTGGGAAGTTGCTCAATGTTCGAGGCTAAACTGTGGGGTATATTGGGCAGATTAAATATCCTAATTGATCGAGGTTTAGATAATGTGTTGATCCAAACAGATAGCTTGGAAGCGGTTATGACCATCAAGGAAAATCTTACAGGAGGGTCTAATTCAACTATGATCAAAAGAATTCTTAAGTTTTTGTTTCAGCTTTGTCATTGGAATATTTGTCACATTCCTAAAGAAGATAACCAGAGAGTCGATAAGTTGGCCAAGTTAGCTCACTTGGAAAATTAGGGTCTTTGCATTTTTGAAATATCCCCGTTTGGGGATTTGGGTTTGCCTCTATAGGCTTTGATTTGTAATTTCTTTTTCATCACCAAAAGAAAATATAGATAAAGTTTTAGGTTGAGTCTTAATTTGGTGGATATTGACATTATTGTTAGCGAAAGAGGACATAAGTTTGAGTCTACTAACACGCCTTTATCCTTCTATTTAAATATTGAGGAAGAACTATGAATAATTAAAAAATTAGTTAAATTTCGCTAGGTAAATAATCAATAATTCAAATAGTAGGTTAGTTTTATATTTAGTCGTATTTTATATGTTACATTTTTTAGATCTAAAATTATATAGATGTATAATTATAATTCTTAGTACCAAACATAAAATAAAAAAATTTAAAATATAATTACATTTCGTTAATTAAACATGCTTAAATAATTATATTTTTTTTATAATTATAAAAATGTCAAATAAGTATTCTTTCTTACAATTATTCAAATGTAAATAAAAAATTCAATAAAAAAATCCACTCATATCTACAAATAAATTAACTTCAATTTTTCCCAAAACGAAAGATTTAAATATATATATATATATATATAACTCGACAAAAAGCAAGATTGAACATTTAATTTTCCTTTACTTTTCATATTTTTTTTTATTGTTTTATTTATGTTCCATTGTTCAGGATGATGGAATCTAAATATAAAATTTTTAATATTAACATTTAGGCTTTTTTTTTATATAATGTTTAAATTAGATAAAATTCTCGAAAAATATTATACACTTAAACGTATTTAAATTATATTGTAACAATAATAATGTAAATAAAAAATAACTTAATTGGCCTAACATTTAATATTATTAAAAAATATATTTATATTAAACACTTAATTTTAAATAAATACCAAATAATTTTAAAATTTTAAACTCGTTACTAAAAATTCAATATTTAATTATTCAGCACTATTTTTCAATTTATCAAAGTAATTTATTAATGTGAGTGGAAAGCATATGTAAAAAATTTAAAAATTTTGATAAATAGCGAAATATTACTTTGGTTGAAATGATAAAGTTGGGGTTAAAAATTATAATATTTTATGGTCAAAGCTCATTATATGCCAACATTTTTTAGATTTTATATAAAAAGATAAAATTACCCTCAAAATAATATTTATTGCTTTGTAAAAATACAAGACGACTAAGTTGAAACCTAAATGATGGATAACACTAACTCAACCAAAATCTTAAATATAGTAATAAATTTTGTCAGGGTAAAAGAAAATATTTTAAGTCCATATATACTTTCTTTTAAAAAAAAAATTTCAATAATGAGTATTAGTGGAGTGGTAACAAACTTGTATTTTAAGTGTTTGATCCTTGGATTTGTAGCTTTTAATTCTTTTATTAAAGATGATATAAAAGTACAAAAAGACAAAAGTGTTATCATAATAGTATTAATTATAATATTAAAAAATGGATATATCTGTAATTTCATAACTGAGTTGGTGACCGAGTTAAAGGTGATACCAACTCAATAAAGTGCTTAAATATAAGTATTAGATGTATAATAGATTTTGCTGCCAATGCAAGAGGATGTGAGCTAAAAGTACGAAAAGACAAAAGTGTTATCATAATAACATTAATTATAATCTAAAAGAATGGGTATATCCGTAATTCCATAATTGAGTTGGTGACCGACTTAAAAGTGACACCAACTCAATAAAGTGCTTAAATATTAGTATTAGATGTACTACAGATTTTGCTACAAATGCAAGAGGATGTGAGATAAAGCGCATTTATCTTCCTATTCAAGGTTGTGAGGGGTTATGGGTACTTTTAGACATCATATAAAAAAAAACCTAAAACTAAAATTAATATTATAGGCAAAATGGTAAAATATTTATGATTAATTACTTTTTAGGCTTGAGTTTATGATAAAACTTTACTGTTTTATTTAAACATTTCATATAAAAATAGTAAAATATGAAAACGCCATTATATATATTCAGTCCTTTATTGAAAAGAGCTTTTTTTTAAAAGTAATTTTCCTAATTAATTTGGTGTCGAGTTGACTCGTGACACTAATTCAATCAAACACATCTATAATATACATAAAAGAACGTGTATAGAAAAACTTTTGAATCGATGAAAATACCTTTTATTGTTCATTATATTAATAAGTTGACATTAAAAAAAAACAAGTTTTTATTTTTTTAAAAAATATTTTTTATTCATTTAAACTATGTAGTTGAGTTGAAATTGAATTCAGCATATTAACAACATGTAAAATTAATTAATTATAAATTATTTTTATTTTGGATTAGTATTTGGTACATTAGAAATATACTTTTTTTATTCCATAACAGCTTTGAAAAATTGTTATGTGTTTTTTTTTCTAATATTTTATTATACCATTATAGAACACGTGTCAACCTCTTGACTCTTGGAGTTTAAAATTTTCATTAGTAGTCTACCAAATATTTCCAGTTATTTTATTAAAACTTAAATTTATAAAAATAATTTATTAAAAATTTTATTAGGATTAAATTTATTTTTATTTAATAAATAAATAGTAAAATTTATCATTAGGAATTTTATTTAATAATTCCACATTAAAATTGTGAGATCCGAAATTATATTTTGTATATCGTTTTTTGGCATTGTTTTAAGAAAACTTCTTTTTTTGATATTTTGAACAATACATGATTGGTAAAAAAAACTCAATTCGTAACGCACATTTTATTTAATCAAAAAACAAATTGGCATGGTTCGGTTGGGTGGTGGCATGGGAACTAGCTATCTAATTTAAATGATTCGAGTAGTTGAAATTTGAGTTCTTCTCATTTACAAAGCTATTGTAGAATTAAATTGTGAGAGCTTATATTAAAGTTGTTCGTTTTCGTTTGACAAGAAATAATTGTTGGATTCTTCCCATAATTAGTTTTGATCTACTTTTTATTTTGAAATTTTATATTTTATTTCACATTTATTTTGATTTTATTTGTTTAATTTTGTTATACTTTCAACCTCTTACTTTATTTACCCACAAGTCTTGGGAATGAAATTGCTCATGACACATTTTTTGTTGTGAGAAATCATAAAATTGATTAGTTCAATATCTGTCGAATAGATCCTACTTCTTTAACTACGAATTTCAATTTTATTTGAGGTATAGGACTTTTTTTTTTAAATTTTATTCAAAGAATTTTTATTACTACACAATTGAGTATATATATTAATTAATTATTAAGGAAAAAGAAAGAAGAATGCATTTCTGTGTGTTGTACAAGTGCTAGGTATTTATACTAATACCTAAAAATTATACATGGAAACAAACTAGATTGTAGCCTAATTTGCATGTTAGAATCAGATTTACATATTAAAACCATGCTAGAATAAGATATTAATACATATTTACATAACAGTGATAATGCTAGAATCATATATTAATACAGATTTACATTAACAATGATATAGTTATATACCAATTATTACATTCTTTTATCACACATTTATTTAGTTTACTATACATATTATACTAAATTTATTTTAAATTCACTTTTTTTTCACTTTTTCTATAATTCTAGTATGAATATTTCACTTTATAACTGTACATTTTTAGTCATTTTAATTTTAATTTATGTTATTTTTCTAATTACTATTATTTTATTTTATAATTTTTCAATAATTAATTCATCAGAATTGATCGAAGATGATAGATTATCAAGATAGAAGATGATGACAAGACTGATAAATTATAATAAAAAAATATAATAAAGTATTAAATATATTTTTAATATTATTAGTATTTAATTTTAAACTACATTCTATTTTAATTTGTTAGGAAGCAGGATTTTTTTATTTGTCTAAATGTACTTTTATTTTAATTTTTTTTAGGAAGTTGAAGTTTTTTTTAATTTATTTGCAATTCATTTCATATTTTTATAACACAATTATATTATTTAATAATTTTAATAGTTGTTTGACTTATGAAAATAAACTATATAAAAATATATTATGATAATCTCATTCCAAAAACATAAGTTGATTTTGAATAAAATTTATAAACTTTAATTTGAATAAATTTGATACAATTTAAATTTTCTTTTTAATAAATAATATTATTATTTGGTTTTAAATTAGAAAAAATAAAAAAAAAATGTTAAAAATAGTTTCTCAAAATTTTGAATTTAATGTTTTAACTTTAAATTTAAAATTTAGAGTTAGTTCAACAATTTTAGGGTAAATTTTTAGAATAGTCACTTTTTTTTCTCAGGTTACATTTTAGTCACTTATGTTTGAAATGTTACGTTTTAATCACTTATGTTATCGTATTATAACATTTTAATTATTGAGCCATTAATTATCGTTAACGGTATAACAGTAAGCTGACGTGGCATGTTAAATCATCATTTTAAACGAAAATTTTAGGTTAAATTATACAATTGGTCCCTATATTTTTTAATTTGAGCAATTTATTTTTTTTCTTTTATATTCTTTTTAACTTTTTTTTTCATTCTCTTATGCTTCTCCCTCTGCTTTTCTCCCTTCTTCAATTCTTTTAACGTAGTTTTTTTTATATATTTTTCCATTTATTTTTCTATGTTTTCTAAATTTAAAATTTAGAACTACATTAAAATCAAAATTAATTTTTATATATTATTACTGTACATCCAAATTCAATCAAACTTTAATCTTATTTCTCTCTCTATTTTATTTAAACTGTGAGTAATTCTATTATGAGATGATAAAAATACAAAAAGAGGTATATATATACAAAAGATAATATATAAAGAGTTGTTACTATAATACAGACACATATGACACATTTATCTTATAAGTGAGAATAACATCATTATTAAATATATTAATACTACCATTAATTTATTTACATTGATTTTGTAGTGATTAAAAAAGTAAGATCTAAGAATTAAAAGTATAAATCTGCAGTTTATCCATCTTTTAAACATTTTACAAATATACTTTTTTAATGTTGTACAATTATTTAATTATGATTTAAAAGTTCTATTTTTAAATTCGTCTAAGTCAATCTTACTTTCAGAAAATGAAAATTATTGTAGAAATTCTCGTAGGCATTGAAAACAAAGTGGAAGCAAACTCGAAAGAAATAAGGAACTTGTGTCGAATAGAAAAGCCAAAGGAGAATAATAGCAAATCAAGTGTTCGAGTAAATGCTCTCAAAAGTATTTTATTACTTTGAAAGATTACAATTTACTGATTGCAAATAAGGGAGAAGGCCTCTATTTATAGTTGAGTTCTCCTGAATTCAACTACAGATTGAATTATATCAAAGACTGAGATTAGTGTCTATCTACATGATGAGAGTCTTCAGGGATTTAAACTTTATCCAATCTTATCCCTAGGATTTACATTGACCATGTAACTCTAATTTTACTGCAATGTTTTACTAGGCCACCAAAACTTCAAGTAGATGGGCTCCTCCATGTGTTCCACGAATCAGGCCAGTTCAAGTGGATTAAATGAGCCCCATTTGATCAGTTGACCTCCATGGGGCGTTTTATGTGCATTCGTCACGGGCTTTGATCCATGGCCCCGTGACACAAGGCACGTGATATTGAAAACTAATATATATAAAAGCACGAGTTTAGAAAAAAATTGAACTAATGAAAATACCCTTTATTTTTCATCATATTACTAAATTCACGTTTAAAATAAAAAATTTGATGTAAAATAGAAGTTGGGATAATTGTACATTTAAAAAATATATATAATAATATAATAGAAGTTTTTATAATTATTACACATTTAAAAATATAATTTAATTTACAACTATTAGTTAAAAAATATTGAGTTAATTTTAAAATATATGAAAAAAAGTTGTGATAAATATAAATTAAAATGAAATTATTAGTTAAAAATTTTGATGTAGAAAAAAGTCTTGCTAATTTTATTTTTAAAAAGTTATGTTAATTTTATTGATGTAAAATAAAGTTATTATTTGAATAAAATTCTAAACATCTTAATTATAAGTTAATTAATATATTAGATTTAATTACGTTAGTCATGACTATTGTTACTTTATATTAATAAAATAAAATAAAATCATATATATGTTAAAACTGTTTTAATTATTATTTAAAATTTTTTTATTATAATATTTGAATTGATAAATTAATATATTTTAATATATTCAATAATTAAAATAAAAATTATTATTTTAAGTTAATTATTACAATAAAAATATAATATTTAAAAAATTGAGTAACGTATGCTAGTTATATATATAAAAATACTGGTAGCCTATCTAATCGGTACTGAGGTTGGGCCAAAATTGTAAGTGGGTTTTGGTTGGGCTCTGCAAGTCATGCAAAACGAAAATTAATCCCTACATACTGTATTAATATTTAAGAGTATGCGAGGGTAATGTAGTTAAAATGACATTTGAAGGGCGAGGAAGCAACTTCAAAAGTCAAATGGTAATGGATTGATCCATCATTATCGCTGCCAAAATTCAACCAACTATATATATACATAAATGAAGAAGCCGATACAGTCCCCAATATGTGGCAGTAGTACTTGTATATACGTTGCGGTCCTAGCTAGTTTATATATCGCAAACTGAGCTTTGTCATCAGTATGCATGCAGTGCAGTAGTCAGAATTTAGTACTAGTGCTTTGAAGCTCTTTCAGAAAACTGAGTTTAATATATAAGAAAACAAAATGCCTTGAAAGTAGTTTTTCAAGGGATTTATGTTAAGGTTGATTCATTAGAAGAAGCATTTGAGTTTAAATGCGTGGAGAGAAGACGAGTCATTAATTATAGGCGTAGCATTAGTTTGAGAGTTTCCAAATTATAAATGAGGGTGCAGGAACAGCACCGTTGTTTGAAATTCCAAGACTTTGCTGCATGCATTAATGTTAATGGAATTGGTTTTTCTTGGTGCGATGGATGGCCATGGAAGCATTGGCTTCATAAACTGCATTTATTGTCGTAGAATTAGAGACTGAAAATTTTAATTTAGTACATGCATGCATGCATTTTGTGGCAGTGTCAAGTCACCGCTTTGACCTGCTGGGAATGTTTCCATGCACGGATGCGCTGCGAGTACTTCACCTGCACAAATTTGACATGCAGTTTGCAAACATGAGGGCTGTTTTAAAACCGGCAATAACAGCCACTTCCATAAACATTTAATTCACCAACAGCAGGATATTAATCTTTCGAGCCCAACCTAAAATTAGAAGTGCTATGTAACAATCGATTCAAAAGAAGCAGTATTTTAACATGACAATCTATTTAAACATATAAAAAATATATTCAAAAGAAGCCGTATTCTAACAATTAAGACGAAATGACTATCATTTGACTCGGTTCATCATTTTTTATTCTGTTTTCACAGGAATGCTTACTACTTCATAAGCTATCATTTGACATGATTTTAAACAAAATGACCAAGGTTTTCTTCCTCCCCTTCACTTTGGCTGAAATTGACTATAATATTATCTAACTATTTTTGTTTTATTTTTACACTTCTAACAAGTTAAAAACATCTCCTAATCATTTTCCATCCAAAAACATACACATTTCATTTAATTTTGTAAGCTTCCAAGTTCCATCAATATCCTTTAATGACAACTTTTAATATACTTGATAAAACAAAAAACTATTGGTACATATATGTAAAACAAGTTTCAAAAATTCAAAATCTATGAAAAGTTTGAAGAAAAACATACCTTATACTTCAAATTTAGAGGAAAGATGATAAAGAAATTTTTTCTTCTTTTCTGGCTAAGCACCAATATGAAGAAGAAAGATGATAAAAGTCTTTTCATCTTTTCTTTTCGTTTTATATATATTATTATGTTACTTATAAAATATTATTATGTTAAATAAACTATTAAATAAACATTAATTTATTATTATTTAACAAAAATATCATTCAAAAGTCATCATAGGTAATTTAACCTCTTCAAGAAGATTTTCTTTTTCTTTTTATCAAGATTAATTTTTTTAATATTATTTTTAATCCTATAAAAATACTGGAGAGGCCTATTTATATTTTAGGACGGCTAAAAAAATTGTAAAAATCTTAAACCTTGGGAGGGCCTACTTATATTTTTGGGAGGGCCATAGTGTAAATTTATAAAGGACTAAATTGAAAAAAATTAAACTTTGGGGGGGCCATGGCCCCTCTGGGCCTTAACATGGCTCCGCCACTACCAACAGCTTAAGCGTTAAGTAAAATGGTAAGACATTGTATTTCTAGAGAGAGTTTTGTTTCGAATTTTAAAGACGACATTATTGAGAAAGACAACCATGAACCTCAAAAGAATTAATTTTCATATACCATAAAATGGACATGACTAATTTTAACTGAGCAATTAGATACAGTGGTAAGGCACATTACACTCTTAAAATAACTTAGGTTCAAACCCTAAAGATGATATTGTCGGGAGAAACAACCACGAACCCCTAAAAATTAGTTTTCATGTACTATAAAAAGATATGAATGATATCTTGATCGTAAAGAAAAAATAAGTTTAAGTTTCTTTGTATATAAATATTATTAAGAATAAGGTTCAACCCAAAGCTTTGAATTGAAATCTGATTTCACAATTACTCATTAGGGACCTCCTATTTCTTATTTATATAGAAAATTTGTGTTAATTTTACATTTTATTCAATTTGGTTCCTAATGTACAAAACTAACAGTTAAGCTTTACAATTTAGTCCTTTTCTTTAGTTAAGCTTAATTTTTAATCAATTTAACACCTTGAACATTCAATTCTCAACAATGGCATCTCATCAAAACTTCATTAATTGACCAAATTGATCCTTGGGTTAGCTTAATTAAGCTTCCAATGTAACAACCCAAAATATTAAATTCTTGATTTGTTAAATTTTACTATTAATAAGTATTTGCTTTAGTGGTTAATGGTCTTGGTTGTACGTTTGAGGTATTGGGTTTAAGTCTCTCTTTTAGGAAAATTCAATTATTTTTTGCTCTTAAGCCTATCTCTGTTTGTTCGGCTTAAGTGTTATTTTTGTTCAATTTGTGACAGAATGAACCTGCTGGTTCAGTGGTAAGGTGTTAACTTATTTTATGGTCATGTGTTTGGGTCCCTACGTGAGCGAATGGAAACATTTTTTTGCTTCCTTTGTTTGTGCGTCTATATGGAGGTGTTGGGGTTGTAGTTGAATTCTAAATGTGATAAGTTGTTAGTGGGGGAAATTGGTTTTAATTTTAATTTTATTCCCCCCAAAAAAAATCTCCCTAATATCTCTCACCATACTTTCACGTCTCCTTTTCCCTTTTTCATTTTTTTTATTTCTTTTTTTTCTCTTATTTTGATTTTTTTTGTTGTTTTTGTTTCCCTGTCGTCCCTTTGCTATCTTTCTTCTTTTTTTTTAAACAAAATTCAAGTTCAACTTTGGTTCTTTTTGCTGCTATTTGGCAATTCTGCTCTACTCGTAATCTCCTTTGCTTCCAATTCCATTTTTTCTATTTTGATTTGGTAAGTTTTTAGGGTTGGTGAAATTATTATTACGATTAGTTGATGTGTAAGTTGGGTTTCTTTATTCCTTGTGATGGAAGTAGTTGTTGATTATATTTAATCATTTTTATGATCGATTAAGGGAAAATCGTGAGTCGTTTGGTGTTCTTCTAGCAAGCTAATTGTTGTGGGGTGATGTTCTTGAGGGTAAGTGTTTGTATTCTTCAGTGGTTGTGGTCGAATTCTCTACATTAAAGTTTAAGTGTTGTTGTTGGGATATAATTTAGAGCTTGGGTTTTGTTAAACTAAGTTAATTAATTCATGTGAATGGTCATTTTAGGTACTGGAGAATTCGTCTTTGGATTTCCATCGAAATCCATCAAGGTGTTTAATGAGAAACTAGAAAAACAGCGAACGGTGAAAGCCGAATGTAACGCCCTGAATAATCTATTTCTGCTTTTGTAAATATCTGACACAAATGTGTATCTGCTTTACTGGTTAAATGTTCTGGTTAGGTGTGAGAGGTCTTGGGTTCAAACCCCACTTTTGTTAAATTTTGTTATTTTTGGAATTAAGCCTTATCCTTGTTCAGTGGGCTTATATTAAATTATCTGTTAAGTCATATCAGAATGAGCCTGCTGGTTTGAGTGGTAAGGGAGTGGGTGTGTTGGAGGTCTTGTGTTCGAATCTCTGCGTAAGCAAGGGAGTTATTTTTTACTTCAGTTGTCTGAGAATGTTTGGACAGAGATGGAATTCTGTAGTGGTTGAGATTGGGGGGTTAGTGGGAGAGATTTGAGGAATTTGGGAGTTATTTTGATATTATCTTTATTTTCAAAAATTTCTCTCTCTCTCAAAACTTTCTGACGTCAATTCTTCTCTGTTCTTTACCATCTTCTCTTCTTCTTCTTCTTTCTTTGACGATTCTGTTTTGTTCTCTGCTATCGTAATCCTATGTTTCGATAATACGGTGTTTGATGAACCGTAATAGTAACATATTTTAATCCCACATTTAGTATACTTTTGGATGATTTAAGCCTCGATTTATAAAAAGGTGCTCTTAATCCTTTCTTTTCATGTCTTATATCCAGGAAAGCACCCGAGGATAAAAACAACATAAAACGGGCCCAAAACGGAGTAAATTGGGCCAAGGTGGAAATCGACACAGCCTAGACTTAAGCTCACACGGCCGTGCCTTGTTGATTATCTAGAACACGGCCTGACCCCCGACTCACACGGTCGTGCCTCATTAAAGAAGTCCGAACACGGCTTGACGACTTGTCACACGGGCGTGTGACATGGCCGTGTCCCTGTCGTGGCAATGAACAATTTCATTCGGATTTGGATACTTTGGGGCAAAGAAACACATTCCAAGAGCCTATATATACCCCCCTAAGTTTATCCTTGAAGGGGGCGGTTAGCTAGGCCAAGAAGCCAAGCCGGAAAGGTCAGATTTGTGGGAATCACTCGAAGATAGCCAGTTGATCCATCCCAAGAAGCCGGAATTCTACTCAAGACGGCGGATTTCTCCTTCAATTCCTTCAGGGAGTTTTAGGGATTTCTTATGTTTTGTTTTATCTTTTCTCTTGAGATGTTTTCTTTATTTGTTATGAACTAAATCCTTCAGATACCTGAAGGGGATGAAACCTAGATGAATCTTGTTATTATTTTCTGAATTATATGATAAATTCTTAGTTTGTTCTTAATTATGCAAGCTTAATCCAAATTTGATGTGCTTAGGTGGAGGACGAATAGACCCTGCTTAAGAGTAGATCTAGCATAGTTAAGTGGAGTTGATTGCACGCCTAGAGATAGGGTGACGAGATTTTGCCGGATTAGGGTGAAACCTAATATGGGAGTCCATAAATTGATTTACTGCTATTCTAGGGGGTTATTATTCGAGAAAGAGATTTCCGTTAATTAACCTAGGGTTAGACGTTATTCGCCTCGAGAGAGGGTTTAATATACGTTAGGGAGTCTTACGGATCAAACTAAGTAAATAAATCGTATGGTTCAGGGTTAATTAACAAGTGAAGTCTAGGTGGATTCTTTCTGAGGGTATCGTCTTAATCAACTGAGTTTTTCCTAAAATTATTTTCCCAATTCATCCTTTTTGTCTTTGTGTCTTTGGCTAGTAATTAGTTTAGATTATATTAAAGCAACTTCACTTATTTTAGGCTAAATAATAAAAAGAAAGTTAGTATTAGTACTTTTAGTTCCTTTGGGTTCGATAATCCTGTCTTGCCTAAGCTATACTACTGTTCGATAGGTACACTTGCCTTCAATCGTTGTCAGAGTTAGTTTCCAAGTTTGATCATTCTCTTTATAAATTTTAAAACTCGACAGACATACGATCAGTGTTCTTCGAGTGTCTTCGGTAAGTGAGGTTTCGTTTAACTGCAAGTTTTGGTTCTGTTAACGGTTTGGGATTACTCAATTCGTGGGGTTTTCATTAATAGAGTAATCTAAGAGGATAGTAATTCATAAGAGCACTTTTGGGCAGGAATTGACGGAGAACCTTTAGTTAATGCTCCAGTGGTTTAATACGCTTTAGCGATGGTTGTCGTTGATAGTAAGTTTTTGCATTATTTCAGAATGATGAGTTGATTCATAAATTAATTGCTAAGTGGTCAATGGATTACTGTTTCTTAGGTTTCACAAGGATCGGGGTTGCTATAGCGTCTTAAACAAACTAGGTGTGTACCCAAAACGCGAAAAACTGAGTTTCGGTAAAATAAAAAATGGCCACTGTCGACGCCACGCAGACGTGTGGCTGGCCATGTGGATGGCCATGTGCGAGTGGTCGACGTAGGCATGGCCGTGTGGTGGCTCGTGTGTGGCCTTATGGGCCACACCGGCCAGGTCAAGTTAGGCGTGTGGGCCACACGTGTCGAGCATGTTAAATCTGTTATATCTGTATTTGATTTCTATATCTGTTATTGGGGTAGGATTTGCACATGAGGAGGAAGTATTCTGTTCGAAGTTAATCACACATATTCTGGCAGCTTGGCTACATATATTCTGATATGTGTCTTAATGGCACAATGTGGCGTGTAGGGATGAGTGGGTGTTTTTAACCCTACATGGTATGATGGGATGGTCGGAGATGGTGTGTAAAGGATGAGGGTAAGATTTATGCATATCTGCTTCTGTTATCTAAATCTGGATCTGATTCTGAATCTGAAATTGTATCTGTTTTTGACTGTGTATATACTTCTGTATGTTTGTATGCTTAATTCTAATGGATTACACACTAAGTTTTCGTAAACTCGCATCAGTTGTCTGTTTTGACAGGTAGTCCACAGATTTAGGCGAATCAGTGCAGCAAAGACTCAACGGTGACCACTCATTCGTAAATTGTTAGGCTTAGTAATTTTTGGTTTTATTTACGTATTCAGTATTCGTTTTGAGAGTTTGTACTTTTTAGGACTCTCTAGAATTTATAGTTTTAAACTGATGATTTTGGTTTGTTGATTTTTTTTGCATACTTGGTTAAATGGTTTTACGAAATTGACGATTTTTAAACAAAAATTGGTTTTCCTAAAAATACAATTCAGATTTCTAAATGTATCGGTTTTGTTAAACTTCAGCTGTAAAAACAGGTTTTGGCAAATAAACTAATTAATTAACATTTTCAAAATGGATATAAAGTATATGAGTTCAGTATCTAAAATGATTTTACGCAATTAAACCCATTCTCCGTGACTTTTCCGGATTCGGCAATAACATCTAGGCCGAGTTTGGTGTGTTACATTTAGTGGTATCAAAGCTAGGTTGCAAAACTCTGGCTGTGAATTTTGGGTTCCAAAATTTTGTTTTAAAAAGAAGTGGTTTTCAAATTTCTGAATAATGTGAAATAGTATGTGGTATACCGAGTCTCCGACATCGATCCTGTAAGTATCTCTATACTTAAATAGAACTGTTCTAGAAACACTCTAGATAGCACTCTCTGAAACTGTACTAAGTTAGCTAGAGATTGAAACCTCTGAAAACAATTCTGAACTTCTAATATGCATAAAACATCTGCTAATAAATACTGAAACTGATGCATAAAACTATTAAAGTAGATAAAACTCGAAATATACAATGAGCGCTTGTTGAACTTGCAGACGTGGTATTCGGGGTCGTGGTAGAGGCCGTAGGGGAGCTCGAGCTGAGTTCTCTTGTTTGGGCAGTATGCCGAACTTAGATACGAGTGAGACACCAGTTTCACCTGCTACTAAGACTGGGTCTCAAAGTCGCTCTACTAGGGATGACACACTGTCCCAAGCCATGCTGAGAATTTTAGAGAGGGTCGCTGGACCCCAATCTAGAGCTGGGGGCGAGGGTCGGTAACTGAACGACTCTGGTCTAATGGTGCTGAGTTGTTTAGGTGTGTCACTGGAGTCGCCCCTAATGTGGCCGGGTATTGGTTGGAGACCACGAGAGGATCATGAATGATCTAGACTGTACTCCCGAGTAGAAATTGAAGGGTGTAGTCTCTTTGCTTGGCGATGAGGCTTATTAGTTGTGGTTGACGATTGAGGAGGGTACTCAGTCTGAACGTCTGAATTGAGATTTCTTTAAGACCACCTTCTAGAGTAAGTACGTGGGGACAAGCTATATAGATGCTCGCAAGCGTGAGTTCAAGAATCTCACGTAGGGCGATAGATCTGTGGCTGAGTATGAGGCCGAGTTTTTGAGGCTGAGCCGATACTCTCGAGGCATGGTGGCGTCTGAGTATGAGAGATGCGTCCGGTTTGAGGATGGCTTGAGGGATAACTTGAGGGTATTGATTACTTCATAGATGGAGCGAGATTTCACGGTTCTGATTGAGAATGCGAAAATCACCGAGGATGTTAAGTGCGTGGAGCGCCAGAATAGGGACCGAGGGTGAGACAAGAATAAGAGGGATTCAGAGCCCTCTAGTTCTATTAGAGGCCTAAGAAAAAAGCCAGGCCTGATGGGCCGATTAGAGTGAGAGCCCTTGTTGCTCCTACCAGGATTCAGCTGTGTAGAGGTTGTGGTAGGTGCCATCCGGGCGAGTGTTGGAGGAGGATAGGGGCTTGTCTGAGGTGTAGGTCCTTGGAGTATTGAATTCAAGAGTGTCCACAGAGGGCTGATCAGATGCAAGCTTCAGGACCAGGTTCTGCGCTGCCTCAGTGGGTAGTTCAGCAACCATCTAGGGGCCATGGGCTGGCTAGGGGTGGTAATAGTAGGGGTCTTGGGCAGAGAGCACCGAGCAGAGGTGCTAATCAGATGGAGGCGATGTAACCTGCACTGGTTTATGCTGCACGACACCGAGAGGATAGAGATGCTCCAGATGTTATCACCGGTACATTCTTTATATTTGATGTACCTTATACTGCTCTGATAAACATAGGTTCTACACACTCTTACATAGCTAGTACTGTATCTGAAACCCTGGGGATTTCTATTGAGGACACTACTAGTGAGGTTACTGTACTAAGTCTGTTGGGGCAGTCTGTTCGGGTTAGTAACTTTATAGGGACGTACCATTAGAAGTGCAAAGGGCAGTATTTCTAGCAAATCTGATGGAGCTTCCACTTGGGGAATTTGACTTAATCTTGGGTATGTATTGGTTGATTAATCATCGAGTTAGTTTGGATTGCGCAACAAAGAGGGTTGTTTTGAGAAATGAGGATGATAATGAGGTGGTTGTCATCGGTGAGCGCCGAGATTATCTGTCTAATGTGATCTCCGCGCTTGTTGCTGAAAAATTGGTTCGGAAAGGATGTGAGGCATATTTGACTTACGCCAATGTTTCTGTTTCTAGGGACTCTTTTGTTGGGGATATCAGAACAGTGAGGGATTTTCCAGATTTCTTTCTTGAGGAGTTACGGGGTTTACTTTCAAATCAGGAAATTGAGTTCAAAATTGAACTTCTATCGGGTACAGCTCTGGTGTTTATCACTCCATACTGTATGGCACCGAATGAGCTTACAAAGCTTAAAGCTCAACTGCAAGAGCTTCTGGGTCATGGTTTCATCCATCCTAGTGTGTCTATGTGGGGAGTATCAATTCTGTTTGTTAAGAGAAAGGATGGCACCATGAGGATTTGCATCGATTATCGGCAGTTGGATAAACTGACTATGAAGAACAAGTATCCCTTTCCGAGAATCGATGATTTGTTTGATCAATTTTGAGGGGTTTCGGGGTTCTCAAAGATTGATCTTCATTTTGGCTATCATCAGTTGAGGGTTAAGGAGGTGGATGTTCATAGAATGCATTTAGGACTCGTTATGGACATTACAAGTTCCTAATTATGCCTTTTGGTCTGAAAAATACTCTGGCAGCATTCATGGATTTGATGAACTGAGTCTTTTAGCCTTATCTAGATCAGTCGTCGTGGTCTTTATCGACGACATTCTAGTTTACTCTAATAGTGAAGATGAGTATGATAAGCATCTGAGAGTAGTGCTTTAGATTCTTCGTGAAAAACAGCTCTACACTAAGTTGAGTAAGTGTGAGTTATAGTTATGAGAGGTAACTTTCTTGGGGCATGTGGTGTCTGCTGAGTGGATTCATGTTGATTCGAGGAAGATTGAGGCTGTACTTGATTGGAAACAACCTAAGAACGTATTTGGGATCTGTAGTTTTCTGGGTTTGGCGGGTTATTATCGGCGGTTTGTTGAAGGGTTTTCTCTGGTTGTAGCTCCGTTAACTAAACTGCTGCACAAGGGAGTTCCTTTTGTCTGGACTAATGCACAACGATCAAGCTTCGAAAAGCTCAAATCTGGCTAACTTAGGCTCCTGTTCTGATCCATCCTGAATCTGGTAAAGGGTTTGTGGTCTAAAATGATGCATTGCATGTCGGGTGGGGATGTGTATTGATGCAAGATAGGAAAGTTGTGGCTTATGTGTCCCGTCAGCTTAAGACACATGAAGGAAACTATCCGATGCATGATCTCGAGTTGGCTGTAGTTGTTTTTGCGTTGAAAATGTGGAGACATTATCTATATGGTGAGAATTGTATTATTTACACTGATCACAAGAGCCTAAAATATCTCCTTACTCAGAATGAGTTAAATCTTAGGCAGCGCTGATGGATTGAGCTACTTAAAGATTATAACTGCACGATAGGTAAGGCCAATGTTGTGGCCGATGCTCTAAGTCGTAGAGCGATGACTCATTTGAGGGCGATGTTCGCTCGCCTTAGTCTGTTTGACGTGGGAGTCTGTTAGCCGAGCTGCAAGTTAAGCTGACTTGGATTGATCAAATTCGAGATAAGCAGTTAGGGAATAAGTCTCTAGGATTGCGATTTCGTCAGCATGGGAGTGGTAGTACTTTTGACTTTGGGCTGAATAACAATGGAATTATATGTTTTCGAGGTCAGATCTGTGTGTCGAATGACTTTGATTTGAGGTAGTCGATTCTGAGGGAGGCGTATAGTAGCCCATATGATATGCATCCTGGTGGTGATAAGATGTATCGGGATCTCCGTGAGTTGTATTGGTGGCAGGGTTTGAAACGTTAGGTTATGAAATTTGTTGCCCGATGTCTAACATGTCAGTAAGTTAAGGCTGAACACCAGTTGCCTTCGGGTTTGTTACAGCCAGTTAAATTTTTTTTATGAAAATGGGAACGAATGACGATGAACTTCATTAGTGGGTTACCTTTGACACCCACTAAGAAGGATTCTGTTTGGGTTATTGTGGATCGATTGACTAATTCTGCTCACTTTATTCCGGTTCGGACAGACTATTCCCTGCAGAAGTTAGTGAAGCTCTACATCTTTGAGATTGTAAGACTGTATAGGGTTCTTATTTCGATTATCTATGATAGAGATCCTCGTTTCACTTCTTGGTTTTGGAGGAAATTGCATGAGGCTCTGGGTTCAAGATTGGACTTTAGACCTACGTTCCGTCCTCAGACCGATGGTCAATCTGAGAGGGTGATTCAGATACTGGAGGATATGCTTCGGAGTTGCGTGATAGATTTTCGGGATAGTTGGGAGGATTATCTGACGCTAGCTGAGTTTGCCTACAATAATAGTTTCTAGGCTAGCATTCAAATGGTACTTTATGAGGCTTTTGTATGGCAGTAAGTTTCGTACTCCACTATGTTGGACTGAGTTGGGAGAGCATCGGGTTTTGGGTCTTGAGTTGGTTTCTGAGACCGAAAACAAGGTTAGACTGATTCGGGATAGTCTGAAGGTAGCTTTTGATAGACAAAAATCTTATGCAGATCTGAAGAGGCGTGATATTGAGTACTCTTTGGGGGACTTTGTGTTTCTTAAGGTTTCTCCATGGAAGAAAGTTCTGAGATTCGATCGTAAGGGCAAGTTGAGCCCTAGGTTCATTAGGCCGTATCAAATTCAGAAGTGTATGGGACCGATTGCTTATCAATTGGAGCTACGTTCTGAGCTGGACCATGTTCACGATGTCTTTCACTTCTTGATGTTGAGGAGGTATCGGTCTGACTCATCTCATGTCATTTCGGTCGAGGAGATCGAGGTTAGACCAGATTTGACTTTTGAGGAGGAGCCGTTTCAGATTCTGGATCGAGAGGCTAAGGTTCTGAGGAGAAAGTGCATACCATTAGTGAAGGTTCTGTGGCAGAATCATGGCACTGAGGAAGCCACGTAGGAACCTAAGGACTTGATGCGTAGCAGTATCCTCGTTTGTTCTAATCAGGTAAATTTCAAGGTCGAAATTTCTTTTAAGGGGTAGAGTTGTAACACCCTAAATAATCTATTTCTGCTTTTCTAAATATCTTACACAAATGTGTATCTGCTTCAGTGGTTAAGTGTTCTGGTTAGGTGTGAGAGGTCTTGGGTTCAAACCCCACTTTTGTTAAATTTTGTTATTTTTGGAATTAAGCCTTATCCTTATTCAGTGGGCTTATATTAAATTGTCTGTTAAGTCATATCAGAATGAGCCTGCTGGTTCGAGTGGTAAGGGGGTGGGTGTGTTAGAGGTCTTGTGGTCGAATCTCTGTGTGAGCAAATGAGTTAATTTTTACTCTAGTTGTCTGAGAGTGTTTGGATAGAGATTAAATTTTGTAGTAGCTGAGATTAAGGGATTAGTGAGAGAGATTTGAGGGATTTGAGAGTTATTTTGATATTATCTTTATTTTATTCTTTTTTTTTTCAAAAATTTCTTTCTCCCAAAACTTTCTGACGTCAATTCTTTTCTGTTCTTTACCATCTTTTCTTTTTCTTTCTTTGATGATTCTGTTCGGTTCTCTACTATCGTATTCCTGTGTTTTGATAATACGGTGTTCTTCGAGTTTCTTCAGTAAGTGAGGTTTTGTTTAACTACAGGAATTGACAGAGAACCTTTGGTTAGTGCTCCAGCGGTTTAATACGCTTTAGCGGTGGTTGTCGTCGATGGTAAGTTCTTACATTATTTCAGAATGATGAGTTGATTCATAAATTAATTGCTAAGTGGTCAATGGATTACTATTTCTTAGGTTTCGAAAGGCTCGTGGTTGCTGTAGCGTCTTAAACGAACCAAGTGTGTACCCAAAACGCAAAAAATTAAGTTTCAGTAAAATCGAAAATGGCCACTGTCGACGCCACACAGGCTTGTGGCTGGCCATGTGGATGGCCATGTGTGAGACACGACCGAGTAGTCGACGTTGGCATGGCCGTGCTCAAGACACAGTCGTGTGGTGGCTCGAGTGTGGCCGTGTGGGCCACACGGGCCGGGTCAAGTTAGGCGTGTGGGCCACACATGTCGAGCATGTAAATCTGTTATATCTGTATTTGATTTCTATATCTGTTATTGGGGTGGGATTTGCACATGAGTTCGAAGTTAATTGCACATATTCTGGCAGCTTGGCTGCATATATTCTGATATGTGTCTTAATGGCACAATATGGCGTGTAGGGATGGGTGGGTGTTTAAACCCCACATGGTGTAATGGGATGGTCGGAGATGGTGTGTAGAGGATGAGAGTAGGATTTATGCGTATCTGTTTTTGTAATCTAAATCTAGATCTGATTCTGAATCTGAAACTGTATCTGTTTTTGACTGTGTATATACTTCTGTATGTTTGTATGCTTAATTCTGATGGTTTACACACTGAGTTTTTGTAAACTCACATCTATTGTTTGTTTTGACAGGTAATCCACAGACTTAGGCGGATCGATGCGGCCGAGACTCAACGGTGACCACTCGTTCGTAAATTGTTAGGCTTAGTAATTTATGGTTTTATTTATGTATTCGGTATTCATTTTGAGAGTCTTTACTTTTTGGGACTCTCTGGACTTTATGGTTTTAAACTGATGATTTTGGTTTTCTGATTTTTTTTTTGCATGCTTGGTTAAATGGTTTTACGAAATTGACGGTTTTTACGCAAAAAGCGGTTTTCCTAAAAATACAATTTGAATTTCTAAATGTATCGGTTTTGTTAAACTTTCGTTATAAAAATAGGTTTTGGCCAATTTTCCAATATCTATCTCTTGTTGAAAATTGGCCTTTAAGTTTTCATGTTCAACACTTATATAAGGGATCTCTTTTTCAAGTTTTGAATTATCCGAGTCTGCACACTCTTCCACCAGAATGTGCTCCTTAGCTTGACGTCGGACAACTTCTAAAAAGAATTCGAATTGATTCTTTCTGGTCTTCATAGTTTTGTGGCATGCGGACATGGCATCCTCAAGGGTACCAACCTGAGTGGTTAAGTAGTGATCTTCATTAGGTTCTTCATAGTACATACCCCTATCTTGATAAGAATATGAGGAATACGGATCATACGTTGAGTTACTACCTACCAACCCTTGATTGTAACTATCTACTCCATACGCGTAACCATAAGAATCATAAGGAGACTTATATCTTTGCCTCTCATAGTTGCCATCATACCCGCAATTAGGCATCAAATACTATCCGCATAAAACACAAATGGACCTTCTGCCACCTAAAGTCATTATTAAACATGACTATCAATCAATTATCAACAATAAGAAATTAAGAAAACCATTAAAATAAAAATAAAAATAAAAATATTGTAGCTATATACTTAGCTTTGGCCAATTATATTCCCAAGGTAACATGCAACGATCACATAAATCACACACAAACTCCCTGATAATAGCACCAATAACTTGACGGTGTCCCGACGAATGTGTACATTGTTGGAAGGTCGGGTTTGAAAAATGCAGCAAAAAATAGGTTTAAGGGAAAAACGAAAGTTTTAAAAAAAAAATCAGAGACAAGAACTTGATTGTGTTAAAGTTATAAACACTTAATCAAAACTGTACCTTTGTGATTCATCTAGGATGAGCACTTCAACCAAGTAGTCTTTTCTGCTATCCTCAAACTCACATCTACAAAGTGTGGGCTCGCTTCGAATTAGAAAAATTTTCACAAAATTACCAAAAGGGAAATTTCGTAATTCCGTAATTTCTCTAAACTTTTGGGTGAAATTGTAAATAACAATAATATCTCTAGAAATTTTCTGAAATAATTTCTTCAGAGAATTTTCTCTCTAAAACTTTTCTTGAATTCAAGCGTGTGAGAATAATAATACATGCTCTCTTTATATAGAGAGAGTTTAGAGAGAGTTTAACTACGATTAAAATTAATCACATTAATATTAAAATAATAAAATATTATCTAGATAAATATTAAATTAATTTTAATATCTCATATTAATATTAAATTAATAAAATACTATCTAGATAAATATTAAATTTAATTTAATATCTCATATTAATATCTAGATAAATATTAAACTAAATTTCATATTAAATTCATTAAAACAATATTATCTTTGGAAAAGTTAATTTGAAATCAAGTTACTCGGTAGAGTCCCTCTAACACCTTTCACTCGGTCCGATCACTGGCCCCGAACTAGGAAATGCCACCACCAATATTGGAGAAAACCATATACAATGTATAGCAATTAATTCACTCCATCGCTGATTCATGACATAATTCCATTCATAATATGATATGCAATTAAAATCGAGCCTCAGTCGATCTTACAAAAGCTTTTAAGTTAATCCGAGCATGAGGAAGGACCAAATTGCAAACTTTTCAAAATCTGAGTATAGATACCAAGGCCAGGTACCGATACCATTTTTAGGTTTGGTGTTTCAATAAAATCAAGTCAAATTAAAAGGTATTGATAATAATCTTGAAGTATCAATACTTATCATTAGATACCGGTACCTTAAATTAGTATCCATACCGTTTTGGCATTCTGTTTTGCAAAACTTTAAAACATAAGTTCAATAGTATCGATATCCTTGTAAACTATCGATACTCTAGTATTAAGTATTGATAATTTAGTTCAGTATCGATACCAAATTGACATTTGATGTTTGAAAAATCAATTGAAAAATGCAAAGTACCGATACCTCTACCTAGGGATTGATACCTTGTTGCCAAATGCCAAAAACCCTCATACTTTGGTCCCTTTCCATGCCTAAACCAAACCTTTACTTAAATAGTGCCTAGGCACATTCAAAACCTGCACATAAACCATTCCAAAAACATACACAATCCTTCGTTTATACAATTCCAACCTCAACTAAACTAATATCTCATCTAAACACAACTAAACTTCTAAGATTCAAAACAAACCAAAACATAACATATAACCATCCTTATAAACATCTAATCAATACGCCACATTTTGAACCAATACACATCATACTTATTTATACCATTCAATGCACTTAACCATTCATTTCTTCAATTCAATTCATGATCAATCATGCAACTATAGATATCAAACATTCATATTATAGCACATTACTCAACTTATGTATATAT
The DNA here is from genome assembly GCA_005393395.2 of Gossypium australe. Lineage (NCBI taxonomy): Eukaryota > Viridiplantae > Streptophyta > Magnoliopsida > Malvales > Malvaceae > Gossypium > Gossypium australe. The sequence continues at coordinate 13,558,140 of CM016619.1, forward strand.
ACCATTTGGCATTTACAATAAATACAAAAAAATAGTTCTAAATCAAACTTAGCATTACAAGGTAATATGACAAATCCTAAGTACAAGCCACATATAATCGAGTTCAAACGATCAAAGAACTACTGAATCAGGAGATGGATAGTGTTAGCTCCTTGAGGGTTCGGTCAATACGTTGTACAAGTCAAAATCTACAGGAAAAGAAAAGTAACGGGGTAAGCATTACAAAATGCTTAGTAAGTTCATACGAAATTTCACTTAACTTACCTAAATTTTATATTAATTTAATCAATAGAAATACAAATACACATAACATGACATTTCTTTGACATCTGATCGTTGATGCAAAGTCTTAAAATTTATAACTAGAATGATCGAACCTGGAAACTAACTAAGACAACGATTTGAGGCAAGCGCACCTATCAAACAGTAGTATAGCTTAGGCAAGACCGGACTGTTGAACCCAAAGGAACCAAAAGTACAAATACTAACTCTCTTTTTATTATCTAGCCTAAAATAAAGGGAATTTGTTGTTAATCTAAAATTAACTAATTATTAAAATAAAGATTCTAAGACAAGGGAGAATGAAATTGGGGAAACACTTGTGGGAAAAACCAATTGAGTAAGATGATACCCGGGGAAGAATCCACCTAGACTTCACTTGTTATCTAACACTGAACTAGACGATTTATTCATTTGACTTGATCCATAGGATTCCCTAAGTTATCGTAACCCCTCTCTTCAAGGCGACTAACGTCTAACCCTAGGTTAATTAATTGAAATCTCTTTCTAATTAAAACCCCTAGAATCGCATTAACTCGATCTATGGACTCCCATATTAGGTTTCACCCTAATCCGGAAAAATCTCGTCACCCTATCTCTAGGTGTGCGAACAACTCCGCATAATTATGATAGATCTACTCTTATGCAGGGGCTATTCCTCCTCCACCTACGCACATCAAACTTGAATCAATATCCCAGAAATATCAACACAAGAATTAAGAACACATAATTAAGAACAAATCAAATATTTATCATATAGTTCAGAAAACAATAACAATATTCGTCTTAGGTTTCATCCCCCTCAGATATCTGAAGGGTTTAGTTCATAATAATAAAAGAAAACATCTCAGAAGAAAAGATAAAACAAAACATAAGAAATCCCTAAAACCCCCTAAAGGAATTGAATGAGAGATCCTCCGTCTTGAGTATGAATCCGGCTTCTTGAGATGAATCAACTGGCTATCTTCGCGTAAATTCCCACAACTCTGCCCTCTTTGGCCTAGCTGGACGCCCTTTGACTAAAGCCTTGGGTTCCTCGACAAAATCCCTGGCAGAAGGCTTCTGCCGAACTCCCCCTTTAAGTTGCCCCCTAGGGTGTTTATATAGGCTTTGAGATGTGTTTCTTTGCCTCCAAGTATCCTAACCCGAGTAAAACTCCTCTTGGCTGCGGCAGGGACACGCCCATGGCACACGCCCGTGTGAATCGTGGCCAGGCCGTGTTCAAGTCTGTTGGTTAGGCACGGCCGTATGGATTTTGTAATATGGCCCATTTACTCCGTTTTGGGCCCGTTTTCCGTTCTTTTCATCATCCGGTACTCTTCTGAGTATAAAACATGAAAACAAAGGATTAAGAGCACCAAATTACATAATTCAAGGCTTAAATCATCCAAAAGCATGTTAAATGTGGGCTTAAAATATGTTACTTTTACGGTTTATCAACATCCTTAAGCATCCTTGTGCCAATTCACAAAACAACCACAAGTTAGTACATTGGCATAATAAAATCAAAGTATTCAAATCACAAACATATACCACCATACTAATTATTTTCATGTATTTCCCTCACATACATTTTATAAACATATCAACTAAGTTCATAATCACTCTTTCCAGCCATTTGCACCTTTAGTGCATTTGTACACTTCTAAACATACATAAAACATTTTCAAACACATTCCAAACAATGTAATTTAAACAGTTCAATTCAATTCAATCCAATATCAACTTTTCGATACCATATGCCTAATCAATTCAACATATAACTGCTTTAAAATATCAAGTTCATATCATGCATAATTATCCTATTACCCTAGTTATCTGAGCTGAATGAATATACAAACATACGTGAAGTTACCCGTCCGGGCTAAACCTTTTAAACAACATTAGATTACTCGTCCGAGCTAAATCTGTGTCCCAAGTATCTTTGATATATCAATTGCTCTTCTGAGCTAAACATATAATTGATAAACCATAATTATAACATATTTTAATCCCACATTTAACTTGTTTTTGGATGATTTATCCCTCAATATATGTAAAAAGGTACTCTTAATCCTTTCTTTTCATGTCTTATACCCAGGAAAGCACCCGAGGATGAAAAGAACACAAAACGGGCCCAAAACAGAGTAAATGGGCCATATCACGAAATCCACACGGCCTGGCCCAAAAAGCACACGGCCCTGCCACGACAAGCATCTAGAACACGACCTCACCCCGACTTACACGGCCGTGCCTCAACTTAGAAATCCGAACACGGCCTGAAGACGAATCACATGGGCGTGTGACATGGCCGTGCCCCTATCGTGGACTTAGACAATTTCAGTCGGAAAAGGATACTTAGGGAGAAAGAATCGCATTCCAAGAGCCTATAAATAACCCCTAAGTATCACCTTTGAAGGGGCGTTGAGCTAGGCCTAGAAGCCAAGCCGGAAAGGTCAGAATTGTGGGAATCACTCGAAGTTAGCCAGTTGATCCATCCCAAGAAGCCGGAATTCTACTCAAGACGATGGATCTCTCCTTCAATTCCTTCAGGGAGTTTTAGGGATTTCTTATGTTTTGTTTTATCTTTTCTCTTAAGATGTTTTCTTTATTTGTAATGAACTAAATCCTTCAGATACCTGAAGGGGATGAAACCTAGATGAATCTTGTTATCGTTTTCTGAATTATATGATAAATACTTAGTTTGTTCTTAATTATGAATGCTTAATCCAAATTTGATGTGCTTAGGTGGAGGAGGAATAGACCCTGCTTAAGAGTAGACCAAGCGTAATTAAGCGGAGTTGATCGAACACCTAGAGATAGGGTTACGAGATTTTTGCCGGATCAGGGTGAAACCTAATATGGGAATCCATTGATCGATTTACTGCTATTCTAGGGGGTTATTATAAGAGAACGAGAGTTTCACTAATTAACCTAGGGTTAGATGTTGTTAGCCTCGAGAGAGGGTTTAATATACGTTAGGGAGTCCTACGGATCAAATTAAGTGAATAAATCATATGGTTCAGTGTTAGATAACAAGTGAAGTCTAGGTGGATTCTTCCTGAGGGTATCGTCGTGATCAACTGAGTTTTTCTTCATGTTATTTCTCAATTCGTTCTTTTTTGTCTTTGCGTCTTTAGCTTAGTAGTCGTTAATTTAGATTTAAAGAAACTTCACTTATTTTAGGCTAAATAATAAAAAGAAAGTTAGTATTAGTACCTTTAGTTCCTTTGGGTTCGACAATCCGGTCTTGCCTAAGCTATACTACTGTTCGATAGGTACACTTGCCTTTAATCGTTGTCAGAGTTAGTTTCCAGGTTCAATCTCATTCGTTATAAATTTAAAACTCTGATTTCAGCGATCAAGTTTTTGGCGCCGTTGCCGGGGAACTAAAATATTAAGAAAACTCTATTTTCATTACTTTAGCCATTATTTTTATTTTTTTCTTTTTAGGTTAAATTTTAAATTTTTGCTGAATTTTCTTGTTTTTTTTTCTTTTCCTAGCAGGTACCTCTAGTTTATGACTAGAAGGAGCCCGACAAGACCTTTGGTATACGATAGTGAAATCGAAGCTACCGTTCGTAGGACTCGCTTGTTATCTAACACTGAACCAGATGCAATCCTAGGACTGAAGGGATCAAGAAATCCTGAGTACACAGAGGAAGATCCTGAGTACCCACCCTACCAACCAGATGCAGAGAGCGAACAGATGAATTACATAGGTAATAATTTCAGATCTAATAATAATCCCTATAGTAATACTTACAATCCAGGTTGGAGGAACCACCCAAATGTTTCGTGGGGAGGTCAAGGAAATCAAGGAAATCAAAGGCAACAACCTCCTCAAAACTTCCAAAATTAGCCTTATCCGCAAGAGAAGAAGCCAAACCTTGAAGAAATACTGACAAAATTTATGGCAAACATGGAAAATCGTTTCCACGAGACTAAGAGAACAATTAAAGACAACGAGAAACAAGTCGGGGAACTTACTAAGTCGGTGAAGGAAGTCACCAATGCAGTCGAACAACTCGCGAAGCTAATGTTTGAACGACCGCAAGGACGTCTACCAAGTAACACCGAGATTAACCCTAAGGAGCAAATTCAAGCCATCACATATCATAATAGCAAAGGGTTAGACGAACCAAACCAAGAGGCAGATGAAGGTAAAATAGAGGTAACGCAAGAAAAATCGAAATCGATAATCAAAGAGTACCAACCTCGTATACCTTATCCCGAAGCGATGAAAAGAGATGATTCAGAAGAACAATTCGGTAAGTTTCTTAAACTTTTAAAGAAATTACATATTAACTTACCTCTTCTTGAAGCTCTTTTTCAGATGCCAGACTGAAGGAAATTTCTAAAACAGCTCTTGACAAACAAACGCAAAATAGATGAAGAGCACCATGTGGAATTAAACGCAGCATGCTCAGTAATGTTACAGAATAAACTACCGCGAAAGCTAAAAGATCCAGGGAGTTTTACAATTCCATGCTTAATTGGTAGTTTGACTATTGATAATGCGTTAGCTGATTTAGGGGCAAGCATCATCTAGGGAAGCTCAAGCAAACTAGGATGAGTATAAAATTAGCTGATAAAACTGTTAGAATTCCCAAGGGCATTATCGAAGATGTTCTTGTCAAAATCGATAAATTTGTTTTCCCAGTAGATTTTGTTATTTTAGACATGGATGAGGATAATTCAATCCCCTTAATTTTAGGATGACCCTTCTTAGCAACTGCCAAGACTAAAATTGATGTTGCCACAGGCGAACTCATACTTTGTGTAGGTGACGAATCAATCAGTCTTCAAGCCATTGATTCGGCCAGGACAACAATCGATAGAGGTAAGAAAGAAAATTCATTTGATAATCAATTTGTGCAACTTTCATCGCAGGAAACACCACAAAGATATAACCCTGAGCCAAAACCCCAATTCGACAAAGAGGAATTACATAAGGAACAAAGCCTTAGGGTCGACAAATTAGAAGAGCAGAAGACACACATCAAAGAAGAACTAGGACCACACGAAGTAAAACTAGAGGAACCACCAAAAAAGTCTTAGGAACATCAAATCACTTCAAAATAGGAGATCAGGTATTGTTAGACTACACAGATCCTCACATCATCATAACAGACCTAAAAACAAAGGGAGAAACTCCTCTTAAGGAACACGATATCTTCCCCCACAGAATAGTCGAGGTAAGCAGTCCAATATTCGGCACTTTTAAGGTAAACACTTCTCGACTTAAACTTTATCAAGAAAACAGAACTGTAAGCATGAGGGAAGATATTCAAACCTTTAAACCTCCTTGATTTTTACAATTACGAGGAAAAGTCTACCTTAAGAATATAAATGAGCGCTTCTCGAGAGGCAACCCGAGCACTAACATTATTTTCTTTCGATTTTATTTTCAGTTTCTTTATTTCCCTTCTTTCTTTTCTTTTACAACTAACCAAAAGTGCAGAATTTCAAGGTCACACGGTCTTATACACGATCGTGTCCGTAACCGTGTGGACCACCAGAATCTCCGTACTGACTTATCAGAGGCCGTGCGAATCAGTCCCAACCACTTTTCGATGTCACGGATCCAACCACTACCCCACGGGCTCTGTAAAAATGGCACGCCCGTGCCTCTTGACCGTGTGAAGCTACTGACTTGTCGACCACGGGCAGAACACGCCCATGCCGCCCAACCGTGCTAACATACTGACTTCACATACACGGGTGTGGTTAGCAGAAGAATGGCCAGAGAGATTCAACACGCATAGACACACGGCCGTGCGAGACGGCCGTGTAAATTGACACACCCCTGGTCCACGGGCGTGGGAACGTGCCAGATTTGTAATCCTATTTAAATCTCACAGCCCTTCCCCTTCTCCCCATCTGGTTTCTTCTTTCTTTTCTTTGCTCCCTTCTCCCTCTCAGATTTTTTCCTCTTTATAATAAAACTCTAGATCCTTGAGCCATCCAATATCATGTTGAAGAAGTGAAAAAGGCCAACAATAGTCTTCTTAAAGAAGAACGATTAACATGAGTTCATGCCGACAGCTTCGTCTACTCACCAAGCCAAGGGTCTTTGAGACCAATTAGTTTTTATTTTTCTTTTCTCGTTTGCTTCAATTTCCTTCTCTTTGACAATCTTATGCTTAGTTTAGTTTAACTTATTTTAGTTTCTTAGTGTCCGGTTCGCCAGGCTGCTTGGGAATCACGCCGACCACCATAATAACCACGCCACTTCTGCCACCGCCAGCACCTCCGCAGCCCTAGAAGTCACACCCACCTCGCGAACCATCCATCAATAAGGACTCTCCGGTCCATCCACCTTTCCTTTTATCTTTATTTTCCTTCTTAGTCTCCTTCCCTCTGACTTGCTTTTCTTTATATTTATAATTTGTTTATTTTAATTATGTCTTAATAAACCCTGGCTAATCCTTCACGAGCTCCCCAATTTCTTCATCTAGCACAGAGCTCGTTAGCAACCGCCCCACCAATAAGATGGCACCACCCACGGACCTTCCACATCCTCCAAGGAAATCATCCATAATTCAGGAAGTGTCACTTTATCCCTTCTCTTTTGATGATTTAATTAATGTTATTATCTATCTTTGTACATTGAGGGCAATGTACATCTTAAGTGTGAGGGGGTAAAAGTGTCAAACTTTTTGCATTATTCTCAAATCCCTGAGGAGAAAAGTGCCTAATTTTTTTCATTATTCTCAAATCCTTGAATTTTACCTTGTTTTTAAGGAAAACTTTCATATTACTAAGTAGGATGAACTTTCTGATGATTTATGATTTTTATTGACATGTTTTAGATTAAGTCATTGATAATTGTGCATTGATGATTGAATTTTAAGATACTAGAGAATCAAGCATGATAAGTCTATTTTTCAGAATAAAAATTTTTGCTAGGTTGTTAACCTAAATTTAAATATTGCTTTGAAATTTGAAATTTATGAAATTGATGTCAAAACACCCATAATTTTTGTGAGGTTTTGAACCTTTTAGAGCATATATTCTTTTTCGTGCTCACTTATTGATTATGAGTGTGTCAACTTTGAACTGTTATTCTAGAACTTGCCTTATTTATACATGTTGAGACCACATTTATGAATTGATACACAGAGACGATAAAGGCACCTAGGTTTTAACCCACTCACTCCACTAATAAGCCTACCCTCACAATTAACCCCTAGTGAACCCCGTTGATCCTAACAACCCTCTTTATTGACTCACCTATTAATAACCCAAAAACCCCTTTGTATTTGTTATCACCCTTTCTTTTGACTACCCTTTAATCGAGATATGATTTGATTAGTTACCAAATTATATTATGTTATTAGTTTGTTCTTAAAAAAAATCAATCAATATTCAGTTTTAATAGTGAGCTTATACAATTAAAGTTTATATTCCGAAAGAAAAGCTCATATTGTTAGGATTATTATTATTAGTCGATGTAAATATTATTTCAGTATCCATTAGGTAGGTACTTGTCAATTCAATCTCGATTCTAACCTTCTAATTTCAGCCTTTATCCACACCTTAACCCTAACCTCGTTACAACCCTAACAAAGACCTTTTGATCTGTTCATCATCTCATTTTACAGTGGTGGAGATTTGATTTTCAGGCAAGCCTATGGGATTAACTTTTCAGGTTCGACGTATGAGTGCTTCTTTTTATAAACCTTAAACACCTTGAGTGATTTGAGTGAATCTATAGTGAGGATGTCAACTCTTGTCAATTTCGAATTAAAGGTAACTATTTAGATAAAGGGAGACACCTACGTTTTCAAATTACAAATGAATGACTTATCATTGTTTGAATCTTTAGTACCCTTTGAATTGAATTATCCATGTATAAATTATTTATGAATTACGATGAGGCATTGTCAGTAGAAATTGTGAATTATGGAAAGATTGTTTTAATTGTATGTTGAGAATTTTGCTTGAGGACAAGCATAAGCTTAAGTGTGGGGGTATTTGATAAACCATAATTATAACATATTTTAATCCCACATTTAGCTTGTTTTTGGATGATTTATCCCTCAATTTATGTAAAAAGGTGCTCTTAATCCTTTCTTTTCATGTCTTATACCCAGGAAAGCACTCGAGGATGAAAAGAACACAAAACGGGCACAAAATGAAGTAAATGGGCCATATCATGAAATCCACACGGCCTGGCCCAAAAAGCACACGGCCGTACCGCGACGAGCATCTAGAACACGGCATCACCCCAACTTACATGGTCGTGCCTCAACTTAGAAATCCAAACACGGCCTGAAGACGAGTCACATGGATGTGTGACATGGCCGTGCCCTTGTCGTTGACTTAGACAATTTCAGTCGGAAAAGGATACTTAGGGAGAAAGAACCGCATTCCAATAGCCTATAAATAACCCCTAAGTTTCACATTTGAAGGGGCGTCGAGCTAGGCCTAGAAGCCAAGCCGGAAAGGTCAGAATTGTGGGAATCACTCGAAGTTAGCCAGTTGATCCATCCCAAGAAGCCAGAATTCTACTCAAGACGGCGGATCTCTCCTTCAATTCCTTCAGGGAGTTTTAGGGATTTATTATGTTTTGTTTTATCTTTTCTCTTGAGATGTTTTCTTTATTTGTTATGAACTAAATCCCTCAGATACCTGAAGGGTATGAAACCTAGATGAATCTTGTTATCGTTTTCTGAATTATATGATAAATACTTAGTTTGTTCTTAATTATGCATGCTTAGTCCAAATTTGATGTGCTTAGGTGGAGGAGGAATAGACCTTGCTTAGGAGTAGATCAAGCGTAATTAAGCGGAGTTGATCGAACACCTAGAGATAGGGTTACGAGATTTTGCCGGATTAGGGTGAAACCTAATATGGGAATCCATTGATCGATTTACTGCGATTCTAGGGGGTTATTATAAGAGAACGAGAGTTCCACTAATTAGCCTAGGGTTAGACGTTATTTGCCTCGAGAGAGGGTTTCATATACGTTAGGGAGTCCTACGGATCAAACTAAGTGAATAAATCGTATGGTTCAGTGTTAGATAACAAGTGAAGTCTAGGTGGATTCTTCCTGAGGGTATCGTCGTGATCAACTGAGTTTTTCTTCAAGTTATTTCTCAATTCATTCTTTTTTGTCTTTGCGTCTTTAGCTTAGTAGTCGTTAATTTAGATTTAAAGAAACTTCACCTTATTTTAGGCTAAATAATAAAAAGAAAGTTAGTATTAGTACTTTTAGTTCCTTTAGGTTTGACAATCCGGTCTTGCCTAAGCTATACTACTGTTCGATAGGTACACTTGCCTTTAATCGTTGTCAGAGTTAGTTTCCAGGTTCGATCTCATTCATTATAAATTTAAAACTCTAATTTCAGCAATCAATAATCGTGCCAGGTTACATGTACAAGTCAAGTTACCTACCCGAGCTAAACCTTTAAACGACCTTAGGTTACTCGTCCAAGCTGAACATATATTAGTGTTAGGTTACCCGTCCGGGCTAAACCTTTAACATGGCATCAGGTTACTCGTTCGGCTAAACCTGAGTCACATGTATCTTCAAGTCAAAAAAAATGCTAGATCTCGGTAATCACCAGTAATCATCATTACCCATGGGTATGAGACCTTAACTAAGTCCATTAGAGTAATCCATCCTATAAGCCTATATTCATTTCTTTACATTTTAGTCCAAATCTCACCTTTTGTTCCAAAACGTTAATAATGAAAATTCCATTTAAACATAAATATATTCACAACATTAAAGACAATATAATTTAAACTCAACCCTGCTTATGAACTTACTTGGAAAAAAATACAAACGATAAGGTGTCAAGGACTAATCCATAATTTTTCTTTTTTTTCGTGATTATCCTCCAACTAGTTTAAATCTTGATGTATATCATAATTCAATTAAATTATCAATTCCAAACATCAACTAATAGACTACTATAGTTATGTAATATTTTAATTTCATTTATCAGATATTCCCTCAATTTTTTCATTTTATTTAATTTAGTCCTTAAAATCGAAACAATTATATCTTTTACATTTAAGCTGCAATTTTTAATATGATTTTAATTTTATCCTTCCATAACCGTTTACTATTTATAACAGAAATTTCATGTCAATTTTGAAATATTTACACTTTAGTCCCTAAGCATCAAATCTAACCAAATAACACCAATTTCATCAAGCATTCATCAATGGAAACATTTAGACACTTTAACAGTTTCACAATTTAATCCAGAGTTAACTAAATCAAGTTTCTGGGATCTCAAAAGCATAAAAATTACAAGAAACTGAATAAATTGAACTCACCAATTGAAGAGGTTAAAGTTTGGAGCTCAATGGACGATACTCTCTTCTTCAACAATGGAGTTTCGGTGCATGGAGAAGTAATGAGATTTTTTTCTCTTTCTTTCCATGTTTTCATTTTTGATAATTTATAAATTATAAACATATATTAATATAATTGAAACTTTAACATTATTTTAACAATTAAGCCACCCAAACCGTCCACTAAGTTAAAAAAATGGTTTATTTGCCTTTTTTTTTTTTGCTTTAATTAATTACTACATAAGTCATTTAGCAATTAAAAATCTTAAGTGATTAACTTTTACCACTTTTAAAATTTATTGATAGTACCATAATTAGTCACAAATTCGACAAAATTACCTATCCAAAATTTTAATCACCTATAAAATGATTTCGTAAATATTTTATAATATCTATGGGCTTGATTTACGGAAATAAGGTCTCGATACCTCATTTTTTGACACCACAGACTTTAGGGTCACTACTCTTGTACCTTAGTTAACTATCCATTTAACAAAATTAAAGAACCAAACTCTAGTTAAACTTCATACTAACCTAGTAAATATTAACTAATAATTTTTATGGACTTAATCATCGGAAATGGAATTCTAAAACCACCATTTCCTATGTCATTGAAAAATGAGCTGTTAAAGTCTCACTGGGAGTTTAATTTTTCCAGTACTCTACCACCGAAGAATCATCGCTGCTAACTATCCGTTGATCGTCGGATCACCGCCGGCGTGCCTAACGGTGCCATTATCGACGCTACAACTCCCTGAAACCCCGAACCATCGCCATTTTGCCCGAATGGGCCTAGCCTATTCTACTAATGTCGATTCGATCTGGGCCAGTGACAGCTCAAACGGTCCGATCCAGCCATCGGTTGGACCTTGGGCCTAGTTACATACACATGGCTTTGTTCAACCATTTTTTGGGTTTCGATCTCGGGTTCAATTTTCGATCTTGAGTCCAATTTTGAAGTTCAATTATTCATGTGACCAATTTTCTGACTTGAAAATTAGTTTTCAATAATATAATATTTAATTTTAATTGATCAAAATTCATTTTCCCAAAAATCACTAAGATTTTCTAAATTAATTTTTCAATGAAATTCTTTAATCAAATTCTCTAGTTGAACAATTCTCACGACCACCTAATTTAATTCCACATCAAATAATTCAACTCAATTAAATTATTTCCAAAGTCGTAGAATTTTCTTCTGATTCAAATGCAGTCTGATCAAGCTTTTGTTGAGCTAGCGGAGGGGACCAATTGGACATATACAATTAGGCTCAAGTAATTGCAATTAAATCTAGAAGCATTATTCCAATAATTCACAATTTACTTAATCATAGAGTCAGTATACAAGAAGTACTATGATCGAAAACTCCTTATTGTATACTCTTTACGAAAGCAATTCATCCAACTGCTTTTTCCAATGACCTTGTCATGTGTGTGTTACTCTTATATGATATCCCTTTCATTTGAATTAAATACTTCACTCAATACAATCCTATTTTATCTCATTGTCACCATTATGTCTTCTTAATGATTAGTATGACCACTGTCAACTAATAATTGTGACAAATTACTCGTTCGAGAACAAGCAACTTGTGGCCACGTCCTATATTTATCAATCCACACAATTGCAATGAGAGGATATCTTTGCTTCTTTAATTAAGCTAAGAATTCCATTGTTCCTAGTAAAGTCATGCCATACACAAGTCATGTAGCCAACATACCGGCTATCAGCTCGATCATCTTTAGAGCATAAGCATCCACTTATATCAAAGCACATAAGTTATATACGCATGGTCAGTGACTAATTCAGGATTTAGGTAAGTCACACCATAAACGTCACAAGAGAATTAATTCACAAATAGATTCAAAATTAATTCTTCTTGGGTCCAGTCCAATGTATCATTCTTCCAATGAGTACATTTATATCTCTACCCGTGGAGTCAACTACTCCGGTAGCCAAGACTAACCATCTCTCTAATCGGAATTATAGACGACATAATAATCATTCTGAATATTTGAATCAAATGATCACTTTGATTCTTTTTACGGGATTACGAACTTGTTTAGATTATCTATTGAAGTAAGTTGTCTTTTCGCAATGTAAACATTCTTACAATGCCACTTATCATTAGTTTGAACTTAGACAATCAATGAGCTAACTTTTTCTTGTCACAATTTTTCTATACATGCAAAACATGTCAAACATAAACACAAAAGATATAATAGTGAAATATGAAATTAACTTTATTTATTTATTCATCGTTCAAATACATAGAATACAATTACATGTTTATTCAGGTTTAACACAATGTACCAAATATTCAATCACTTAAACTAATAAACAAGCATGTTTATTCTACTCAACAATAATTTAATCATTCAATATGCATATTCAATTTATTCACATATGATCGTTTCATGTCTAATATATAATCAACATTTCCCTTACCTATTCATAGTAATATTAACATACAATCTTAGTTATTCAAGTCACATTTACCATTTAATCAATTCACTACCAAACATTAGCACAACATATTAAACATTTACAAGTTTCATATCATTATCAACCAACTAAGATAAGTGCATGTACCATATCAAAGTATCAAAATACCAAACCATCATCCCATAACATAACCTTGTATAATCAAAAGACACCCTAAGGTACATGCCATTAACAAACAAAAGACATCACCAACATGTTAAGTCTGGGATCACAATTGGATGTGGATTTCAACAAGTGTACAAGATCAAAACCTAACCTGCATACGAAAACAAAACCACATGTTGAGTATGAATGTAGTGGTATTTACATAATCTGAACAACAAATCATAATACAATTATATTAGAGCAAGAATTAAAGATCATAAGATACATATGTCGTTTAATATTATCGCATACTATTACATAATTTTTCAAACATTATTTAACATTTAATACGTTTATCTTGTAGTTACTATTTCAATAATATAATGTCTCATTTCTCTTTCAATTACGAACTTTGTATATCAAGTAAACAATACATTTTCATACGAAATCCTTTCATAATACATTTATTCCATTTTTATAGTAAGTTGTGCCCAACGTTGGTCGACATATTCGACAAATAGATGTGCTTAGAATTGGTCAATATAACCAAAAAAAATGGGTCTGCCCAGCACTCCCCAACACGTAGTCATGTATAAGAGTGAAATCTTCTTATCCTGTAACATGCCAATTATACCCAACCCTGCCCGAACAATTAATAGGGTAACAATTTCTCAATTACATTTATAATTCAATACCAAAATATTAAGTCATACATGGAGCAGCACCATTCTTTACCATATAGGCTCAATTTCACATTTATATCAAAATACAATATTTTCACATATATTTAATTTAGCCCTCATCAATATCAATTATATCAAACCAAATCAATTCAATTCATTTTTACTAATACCAACTCACCTTATGATCTTACCATGCAAACAATTCATAATGCAGTGAAAATCAAAGTAGTTCGGATTATAAAAATACAAACCATAGACTTCGAGCTATTCGTCGACGGCTTTGTCTTTTCCTTTATTTTTAGAGAAATTTGGGTCGATGTTAGCTACGAATTAACATAAACACAACAATTCATCAAAATATAAACGAATTCGCACTCAATCACAAATTTATACAACTTTTACATTTTGTTCAATTTAGTCCCAAAAACTGAGACTAATATAACTTTCAATCTATAACTCATACTTTCAAACCATTTTCACTATAGTCCTTACAAGACTTCCTATTTCTCATTTCTAACACAAAATTTTAAAATTTGCATATTAATCCCTATTGTACAAAACTATAAATTAACTTCACAATTTAGTCCTTTTTTTTCACTTCTAAGCTTAAATTCTATCAATTTAGTACCTTAAACTTCAAAGATTCATCAATGGAATTATTTTCAAAACTTTAAGAGTTTCAAAAATAAAGACATAGGTCAACTAGATTAAGCTCTTGGGATTCCAAAAACATAAAAATTACAAGACAAATGACTAAATCGCTCTATCCAATTGAAGCTCCAAGTTTGAAGACCTAAGGCCAAATCTATTCTCCCCAAAAATGGAGATTTTGGGCATGAAGATGAAAAGAACATAATTTCTCTTTCTTTCCACTAAAACTAACTTATATATTAAGTTTTACTTATTAAAATTTTAATTAATAAAATTTTATAATTTAAAACATTACCCACTAGCCATCACAGTCCATTTCCATTTGTATAGTGGTATAATTGCCACTTTATTCCTTACCCTAAGATTATATCATAAACCCTATAGTAATTGAACTTTTATCTATTTTACAATTTAGTCCCTAAACTTAAATTCATCACTAATTTGATAAAATTGGTTATTGAAAATTCAATTCACCTACAATATAACTTTCGAAAATCTTTAATAAAATATTCACAAGTTTGGTTTACGGAGATGAGTCTCAAAACCACATTTTTCAACACCACTAACTTTTGGGTTGTTACAATTCTCCCATCTTTAATAAATTTCGTCCCCAAACTTTACTTGAAAAGAGATGAGGATATTGGGACTTCATCTTCTCTTCTGGTTCCCAAGTCGCTTCTTCCACACTGTGATTGTACCACAAGACTTTCACGACTGGGATGTGTTTATTCCTTATCTATTTCATTTCACCAGCTAAAATTTTGATCGGTTCCTCATTATAAGACAAATCGGGCTAAATCTTAATTTCTTCCATCGCAAAAACATGAGATGGATCTAAGTGGTACCTCTTAAACATTGAAACATAGAATACATTGTGGATTTTCTGTAATCCCATTGGTAACG
Source organism: Gossypium australe (assembly GCA_005393395.2). Classification (NCBI taxonomy): domain Eukaryota; kingdom Viridiplantae; phylum Streptophyta; class Magnoliopsida; order Malvales; family Malvaceae; genus Gossypium; species Gossypium australe. The sequence continues at coordinate 13,573,539 of CM016619.1, forward strand.
CTAATCACATTAGGTGTTGAAGCTTCCTCTCGAGCACAAATCGCATAATCCCTAGCTGGTGCCCGAGCCTCAAATCTAATAGAAGAATATTTCATTCCACTCTGACTGTTACCTGCATTGCCACTATTTCTGGATAGTGTCCCTCTCGCAGCCGTATTACTCGAATGAATGTTCTGAGCTTTCTCTTTATCCGATCTTCCAGGGTAGTGTCTAAGGAAATGATCGTAAGAACTCCATTTAAAGCACAACCTGTCTCTCAATCTGCACTCCCCGAAATGTCATCTATTGCATTGTTGACATTCAGGTTTATTATTTTGGACACTACCCACACTCACTACAGATATAGCCTGATGTCTCTAACTCGAATGCTACTTTCTTTTATCTCTTCCCGAAAACCCCATTGAAGCTGATGTACAACTGTGAAATTCCTTTGACTTCTTCGATAGAGAAGAAAATGACTTTCCCATAGATTATTTACTAGTGTCACGAGCCTCGAAATCTACTTTTCTTTTAGCTTTACTAAGTTCTTCGGCTTTATCTGCTCGACCCACCAAAACCAGAAATTCTTTCAACTCTAGAATTCCAACTAACAACTTGATATTTTTGTTAAACCATCTTCAAACCGAGTACAGATAATAGCCTCTAATGGCATACATTCTCGGGCATACATTCTCGGGCATACTTGCTGAGTCGTACAAATTCTCTTTCGTACTCGGTTACTATCATACGGTCTTGTTTCAATTCAAGAAATTCTTTTCGTTTCTTGTCGAGAAATCGTTGACTAACATATTCTTCCTGAATTCTATCTGAAAGAAATCCTAATTCACATGGTCTTTAGGTACTACAGCAATCAAGGTGTTCCACCATTGATACGCTTAGTCTTTTAACAGAGATACTGCACACTTTAAACATTCAACAGGTGTACAAGATAATTCATCAAAAACCCTCACAGTGTTTTCAAACCAAAACTCAAAATTTTCAGGATCATCTTCAGCTATACTGCGAAACTCTTCAGCCCCATATTTATGTATTTTATCAATTGGAGGCTTGCTCCTAAGTACTTATTCCATACTTTGAGGAATAATAGGGACAGGTTGGGGTACGGGAGGGGGTGGAGGTCGTTGAGCCATCGGGTTCGTTCTAACGAACTCAGAGAACCATTCTGACATCATTTGGAAGAAGGCTTCTTTTGCTTCACTTTCCCAGCCTTTAGCTATAGGCCCACTACTAGGTGCTCCGTGTACGGAGGTTTGCACGTTACTCTCAACCTCATTGAAATCGGCTCAGTTGGATGACATCTTTATCTATATGAAAACATATTAATTTTGAGTCAAGAGTTATCACACTATCATAGCTTATATAATGGCAGGTATTTCTATACTCCATACATGTTGCGTTCAGCCCGAGAACCGACTAAATTGTAGCTCTGATACCACTAAATGTAACACCCTTAACTCGTATCCATCGTTGGATTAAGATTACGGAGCATTACCGAACAATCAAAAATCATTTATCATAATAACATTAAATAAATTAAACACATTATAAGTCATTCAATCACATGCATTTTGTCCCTAAATCGAGCCTTCGAGGTCCTAAAAATAGCTTAGAAGCAATTCAGGACTAATTTGAAACAAAAAAAAGTTTTAAGAAAAAATATAAAAATTAAAAAATAGGCGTCACACGGCCGTGTGGCCAGGCCGTGTAACATTCGAACAAGGGACACACGGTCGTGTACCGGCCCGTGTCTTCACCCATGTAACTCATTGAGTTGCCCCACACACCCATGTGCCAAGTCGTGTGCTAGGCCGTGTAACTCTCTCAGTTGCCACACACACCCGTGTGCCAAGCCGTGTGCTAGGCCGTGTAACTCACTACCTTGAAACACTAAGAAATTTCAAATGAGACATGGTTGTGTCACTAGACCGTGTGTCGTGTCGCCAGGCAATGTGTGTCACATGGCCGTGTGACAACCCGTATCCCAAGCACACATTCAAGGGGTTCAAACATCATTCAAACATACATAATTATGTCATTTCAAACATCCTAAATCACCTAACTTATATGCTGTTCAAGGGCACCACAATTGTATCAAACATTAAGAATCAAACCAAAGCAATTTGTCCATATCTCAAACACACAACCTAGTTAACTTAACTACCATACATGACCATTTGAAAGCCATCAAAACATGTCAAAAGAACCTTATTTTCAAGCACTTACAAGTGACCCAAAATGACATAACTTGGCAAGGAATTAATGTGCATCAAACCAAAATAACTTCCAAAAGCTTAAACATACCAAAACATTCATTACAAGGATCCTATACAATTCATTATTAACCTTGGCCAAAATACTTAAAAACTACAAAAATGATTGCTAGATAGTGTAAAATGTAACACCTCAAACTCAGCCTAGAAGTCTAAACCGAATTTAGGATGCTACATTGATCACCGAAGTGATCAAGAGAAAATTTCTACAAAAACAAGTCGTTCAAAATTTTTATTTTCAAAACCAATCAAAAAGCTCAATCGTTAAAATTTCGTCCACAAGTTTAACAGGAATAAATATACGAATCAAAAGTTTAAAACAGTAACTGTACCACAGTTTATAAACCATACAGTTCAAAATGAAACAAATACCAAGATAGTATCATTAAACAAAAAGTACATAATTGTTGTTCACAAGCCTATCCGAGACCTCCGCGTACTGAGTCTAGCATCCAGAACTTCGAAATGTACCTGAAAGGGAAACAGAAGAGGGGGTGAGATACTCGAGCTAAGTGTGAGATCAAAACCAATTGACTATGGAATCAGACACAGACAACCAGTAGTAGTTCTGAAACGGAACATACTTACAGAGTTGTACATAAACAGTTGGTACGTTCGAAACGGACGTACCGACAGACAGTAATATTTAGAGCATATCAAAAATCACACTCAGTTACACAATCGCAAACACTACTTAATCTAGTAACAAAGCTCTCAATAGGCACTAGTTTCAATTCAGCCAGTCAGATACCATCAGAGTTTAACAATTTCACAGTGTCATAAATGCTTCTCAGTCAAACCATAAAACAGAAAGTCACAATCACAAAACAGTCAATAAGATGCATATGAAAGTAGTTGAGTTAAAGAAAACCCACTCATCCAGCCAACACACTTCTCCGTCCCCCATCACTCCTCAATAGAGCTATTAAGCTCATCCAACCAATCACTCCATATAGGACCTCGAAAAGCCCATCCAACCCTACACTCCATGTGATGTCATCCCGGGTTGCCCAGCAACAATGGCCATCAGCATTGTCCACGACCCTCCGAGAATTGGGACTTCCCACGACCCTTTGGGTATTGGGGCTAATAGTATGCAGAAAAACTGCCAGTCACGTATATTACGCAACAAAGCTAGTGTATAAGCTGTATTGTGTAATGCGGTAAACCACTATACCGATAGGTTGCAGTGAAACTGCCAGTTCAGTCAATGGAATGTAGCATAGCTAACATACATGCAGTACAGTGCAATATGGTAATCGGCTATACCGTTATTAGTAAAGTCCATGACCCTCAGGGTATTGGGACCACCCTCAACCCTCTAGGTATTAGGGGCTATCAGTAATCAGCAGATCAACCGCCAGTTTAGCCAATCTTTCTTCTCTTCAAAATCCCACCCAAAAAAAGTATATGCATATGTATACATGCAGTCAGATGTACGCAATCAGAATCCCAGTTTTAGACAGTTAATCCGAAGCAGACACTTACATCCAATCAGTCAGTTACAAAATCAGACATGTGCACACTCATAACTCGAGTTAGTATCAAGCTTATCGCACAACCAATCACAAATAACACACACATCAAGCCCAGATCAGAGTCATGATTACCCTCAGTAAAGCTCAGTCAAGGGTTGGAACACACAGAGTTACGATTACACTTAAATTTGACCTAAAATCAATATTCGGCGAATAGGGTCACACACCCATGTGCTCTGGCCGTGTGGAGCAATCCAGGCCGTGTGGGGGTCCAAACGCCCATGTGAAGCAGGGACATGGCCGTGTGAACAGGTAGTGTAACTCACTGTCCAATTTCGCTAAAATAAGGTGCAGGACAGACACGGCCGTGTGAGGGTCTCACACGCCCGTGTGCCATCAGACACGGCCATGTGTTCCAAAGCACACGCCCGTGTGGGATCCCTAATCCCCAAATCAGTCACACGGTCGTGTGGCCAGGCTGTGTGACCCCAAAACTTTGAATCCCTAATTTCCCCAAACTCACACACCTGTGTGCCCATGGGACACGGCCATGTAAATTTTGACAAAATCCCCAAATCAGCCACACGGCCGTGTGGTCAGGCCTTGTGGCACCCAATTTAGCCTGAAAACCCTAGTTCCCAAATCCACACGGGTGCTTAGTAAGCTCATATAAACTTAAACATAAGTTACCATTTCATTTGCACAATTTATAGCATAGGTTCAATATCAACCAAAACCATAAGCTTGGCATAAGCCTATACAAGCATCATCAACTCACAACTTAGTATACTTGTCCATGATATAAATAAATTCAACTATAAGTTAAGTAGATTTCCATATATATGTATACATTTAACTCATCAACCTTTCCACAAATACATGATTCATTCCATTTGCATATTTACCACTTCATTTCCTTTTTTTACCAGCTGAACCATCTAGAATTACATCAGATACTCGGGAAAACTCACACATAATGTGCCTTTAACAAATAACCGTAACATTTTCTTTACATTACACAAGCTGTGAAATGGGTCTCCTCACACGAGCTATGGGTCAGAATGTAAGCTACACGATGCTGCTCACACGAGCTGTGGAGAATCCACAACAAATACAAGACCTCAGCCATCAGTAGGACATTCAAGTCTAGCACCCGAAATGTGAAATCCCTAATGACATGTCATTTGTATCCTAAGAATTTTTAAGGTTCAACCGAGACTCATTATCCATCAATTAATCATAGCATGGATGGATTTATTTATAAATTCATTTACACTAAAACAACATAATAAATAGTCAATTTAGCTAACATTAAAATGATCATAATTCATACGAGTATAGTCAAACTAATCTGAAGCTTTAGCTTTCTCTCGATTTAAGTCTGATTGTGGTTTATCTTATTCTAAATAAACAATTTCATTCAATTAATTACTTCTAGGATTCAATTTAATCCATAATTCATATTTATGCAAAATTATAAATTGCCCCTAATACTTTAACTTTTCACAATTTAGTCCTTAAGCTCATAACTTAAAATCTAACCATTTTAACCTAGATACAACTTAACCAAAGTTACAAGGGACCTTGAAACAACTCATTATTACTAAAATTTCACAATAAAACCCATGAATTTATACTTTTAACAATTTAATCCATAAATATAATTTCACCAAAAATCACTTAACAAAACATTTTTATTTTACAATAAAGATTCATAATCTATCAACTAACATCAAAACTCATTCAAAAACATTCATGGCAAGTCCTTCAACCCTTAACAATTTTACGAATTAACCCACGGGCTAACTAGATTAAGCTAAAACGAACTCCAAAACATAAAAATCATTAAAAACGGAGCTTGAAATCACTTACATGTAAGATGGAAGCCTAGAAAAATGCTCAAAACCTATTTCAATGGTGATTTTCGATGGAAATATGAAATGGGGAAGAGGATGAGCTTAATTCCTTTAGTTATTTTAGCTTTATTTACCAAATTACTATTTTAACCTTTAAAAACTATCAAAATTTCATTAAAATCATGCCCATGCACACCCACTAACAGCTTAAATGGTATATTTACCATTCAAGTCCATTAACTTTCATTTTCATAACCATTTAGCCCTTTTAAGTAATAGAACTCAACTTTTACACCTTTTATGATTTAGTCCTTTTTACCTAATTAACCATTTAAACATCAAAATTTCTTAACAAAATTTTAATACAACCTTAATATAATCTTTTAGAACTTAAATAAAAATTAAAATAATAATTTACCCATCAGAATTGTGGTCTCAAAACCACTTTTTTTGACACCACTAAAAATGGGTTGTTACAATGTATATATATAAGTACGACATGTTTTGTTCACTTTTGGGATCATATGAATAGCATTGGGATGATATGTTTGTAGGAACAATGTTAGGGGTGTTCAGGGCAGTTAACCGAATCGAACTAGTATTAATTGAATTAATCGAACTTTTTAATCCTTTAACCGTTAATCGAACCAAAAATTTTTCAAAAAATTTAACCAAACCAAAATTTATATTTTTTTGTTAAAACAAGTATAAAAAATATCAAAAAATAAATTGATAATGTTCATTTGACCAAATTATATGAATTAATTGAATTAACCAAATTAAACTTACATATCAAATTACCCGATTTCGAACCAAATTAACCGATAAATTGAACTTCCAAAAAATCATTAACCGACCTCCAACCGAATTACATCGATTAATCGAACTAGATTGGTTCGGCCGGTTAATTCGATTTTAACCAAAATTTGAACACCCCTAAACGATGGTATGAATGGTCATGAAAATTGTATGTTTAAAGTATGATTTAGTAGGTTGAATGATAGCATGATATGGTCAATGGTATGTTTGAGTTAATTAAGTTGATATAGGTTAAATTGAAACGAATTGGTGTCAATTTGTGATATAATGGATTGGAAATTGGTATTATGGTATGTTTGGTATGCAATTGGAGTGTTTTGTACAGGTTTTGTGTTGTGCTTAGGGCACTATTTGAACCAAATTTGGTTTTGGCATGAAAATGGACCAAATGGTAGTTTTTGACACTACGATATTGATACCTTTACCAAAGTATCGATACTTAGTGTCTTAACCATTTTTTTTGGAAAAAAAGGGAATAGACTTTGATTTTCGAAAATGAAAACAAAAAAACAGGAGTCCCCACCAATCTTTTTTGCTGTGGTGTGATCGGGTCACCTCGAAATTCCATCATTTCAATAAAAGTTTAAATTTATCAAAACAATGATTTTTGGTCTACAAAATCCAGAAAATAGGGTCGGGAGTCAGTTACGCACGAGGAAGGGTTAGCACCCTCGATACGCCCAAAATTGGTACCTAATTGATTAGTTAACATCTTAATGTCGAAAATTTGAAAAGATTTTAAAATACGATCCTCTTTGCTTAAAGAAAAATGGAATAAATTAAAATGAATGATGAGACCCTCTTATTTCGAAGAAATAAAATATCACGCCCAGTGAGTTAGGGTACGACATTTCAAATTCCTGAAACTGAGTTTGTCTTTTAACTTTTAAAATTCATGTATTTGAATTTAAGAAGGATATTCGGTTGTTTGGTTTGAATGAAAAATCAGAACCCAATAAGTTAGGGCACGATTTCTCGAAGTTCCAAATACAGAATATTGCCTTTATTTAGAAATCCTTAGCCCGAGATAACTAAACGTCATATCCAGTGAGTTAGGACACAACGTTTCTGAATTCTTGAGAATAGGTTTTTATTTAAAATTTATGCATTTGTTTTAAAAAGATAGTCAGTTATTTAGATTAAACGAGAAAAATCGAAACCCAATACGTTAGGGCACGACCTCTCGAATTTCTAAATACAAAATATCACCTTTATGAAAAGAATAAATTTTGTATCGGGTAAAATCAATATAACACAAGTTTATAATAAAATGAAAAAACCAATTACAATACGGATATACGCAGCAAAATAGAAATAAATGCATTAGTATGAATGATAACATAAAGGACGAAAATGAAATAGAATAAAATAAACAAGCCAAAATAAAGATAATGAAAAATAAAAGTAAGAATAGTAAATAATAATAAAATATTATAAGTATAAATACGTAAAGAAAATATAATTATAATAGTAATAATAATAAAAATAATAGCAATAATAATAGTAAAGAAATAATAATACAATTATGGAAGTAATAATAATAATAATTGTAACACCCCAAACCCGGCCTAGGCGTTAAGACTAGACTTGGCATGCCACACAATTCAAACTTACGTCTAGCCATAAATGCTTTTAATGAAAACAATTTTTGCAAAACGATTTTGAAGTTGGAGTTTATCAAAAATCGAGATTTATTTGAAAACCATGATTTTTTTTTAAAAAACATAAGAGTTTAAAATTTCATTTTCAGAGAAATATTTGGTTAAAACTTTAATAATTGGTTGAAATAAATTTATAAAAGAGTTTTCACAAAATTTATTGAGTAAGTGATATTTAAGAAAAATCTTTTTTTTTTACGCAAGTTTAAGAAAAATATTTATAAAATTTAACAACCCCATTTAAGTAATTAAAACATATAAAAATCCATCCACGCACAAAAATCCATAAAAATAATACCAGAGGCCTTATTACACCGTAATTGAAATAGTACTTAATTAAAAATACTTAAAAGAAGTTCAGAGTTTTTATAACTCATCATTCGTAGTATGGCCTCCACACGAAGTCATCCCCGGCCCAAGCCTCCATTAATTATTATTACCTGAGAAGGGTAAGGAAAACGGGGTGAGTTACTTAGAACTCAGTGTGTAACCCACTTACCGCGTCCACTGGGCCATAACCATATAAACATATATTTGGGCTTGAGCCCATTTACAAATGTACATTATATAAATTAAATATAAGAATGCATGGAATATGCAATTTCCAACCAAGCCTAATTTCCATCCGCTACACACCACCCGTACCAGCCATCACACCTGTGGGGATCAAGTCAACCCACCCCGCCAACACACCAATTGCAGGCATTAAGCCATTTAAAATATTTGTGGCATAGCCACTGAACTAGATTGTGACAGAGTCACCGAACTAGAGGCATTGAGCCATTTAAAATATTTGTGGCAGATCCACCGAACTAGATTGTGACAGAGTCACCGAACTAGAGGCATTGAGCCATTTAAAATATTTGTGGCAGAGCCACCGAACTAGATTTTTTTTTTTTGGCAACAGGCCTTTCTTCTCTTCGTCAATTATCCCAACACATGCAGTCATGTATATATATATAATGCATAACAATATATTCATAAGGTAAATTTCAACAAAAAGCCCATATCACAAGTATTAATTTGGCCCGTTAGTCAAAATAGCAATTTAGCTCATTTAACGATCTAGCAGTTTTGGCCCATTTATCACATATCAATATGTCCCATTTATCAAATAAGACATTTGGCCCATATAATCAAATTGGCCCATATAGCAATTTATCAAGTTGGCCCATTAAGCAAATTATCAAGTTGGCCCATATAGCAATTTACCAAATTGACCCATATAGCAATTTATCAAATTGGCCCATTAAGGGTATTTTCGTAATTCGGTCCATAGGGACATTTCATAATTCAGCCCATTAGGGGCATTTTCGTAATTCGGCCCATAAGGGCGTTTTTATAATTCGGTAATCGTACCCACTAAGGGTAATTCGGTAATTTACCCTCTAAGGGTATGATGGAAATTTTCGCAACCTAGGCTTAATTACTAATTTGGGGCATAAAAATCAAAACTGTCCATCTGCATCGTACTGACTAAACTGACTATAACTCGAGTTTGGAAGCTCGAAATTTAGATCCATAAATTTTCCCTGAAACTAGACTCATATAACTTCTTACTGTAATATTTTCAGAATTTTTGGCTTAGCCAATTAGTACAGTTTATTCTTCAAAGTATCCCTTGTTTCACTGTTTGACAGTTCTTCCCTCTCTTCACAAAATCTCAGATATCTTATTGTACATAACTCAAATACTGGTTACGTTTGATTCAAATAAAAGTAGACTCACTAAGGATTCTAATAATATAAACCATGTCCTGTAATTATTTTTCTACAATTTATAGTGATTTTTCAAAGTCAGAACAGGGGATCTCGAAATCACTCTGAACCAGTCTCACAAAAATCTAAAAATCTCAAAATATACTAATCCTTTGCTTGCTCCTTTTCTTTTATAATAAAATAGACTCAATTATCTTTCAATCTATATCTCCTTCACTTTCTAATTCAATTCCTACTATTTTTGGTGATTTTTCAAAATCACGTCACTGCTGTTAACCAAAACTGTTTTGTTACAAAATCTGGTTACCACTTCGAACGTACGTACGCCCGAGTGGCCACAGATGCTGGTTTGCGGCTTTTCAGTCTTTCGACCGAATCACAGAACATTTCATGCAAACATTTAGAGAGGTATGAGATTACACACCCCATTTCAAACATGTATTCGGAAAGTAAGGGATTACACACCTGATTACGGTAAGGACTAAACCTTCTTGATCGTCGACACCACTACTTCCAAAGGTCAACGAATGGAGAAGAGAAACTTAACTATGATATATCCGACTTCCACCGATTTGACTTAAGGCTAAAGATTAGTTGGCAAGGATGTGTTATTCAGCCAAACTACTAGAGCACAGATTCAACCAAAGGAAGAAATGTCCAATACACAAGAAAGGAGAAGAGATATGGCTAAGAGGTTTTTGCTTCTTCATTTACAAACAAAATTGAAGGGCTGAATGTTCATCCAATATACCTAATTTTAAAGAATTTAATTCATCTCTCATGCCATCCACCTCATACCCCTTATCACAAAATATATGTTTACCCCACCATGACAAAAAATATGCATATTCATGAGGAAATTTAATTAGTGGTGAGTCAACATTACCACTAATTATATCAAAAAGTAACTTTTTATTAGTCATCTTTTCACCTTAATAGCCACTCCCTTTATGCACATTCTTTTGAAGGATTTTTACAAATTAAAAATCAACCCATGCTTATCTCAAATTTTGTTTGTTTATGAAATTTTCATGCTTTTGCCATGGCTCCCATTAATCATGCTCCAATTCTTTTTTTTTTTAGGATGTTACAATAATAATAATAATAATAATAATAATAATAATAATAATAATAATAATAATAATAATAATAATAATAATAATAATAATAATAAAAGTAAAAATGTGTTAGTAAAGATAGTTACAATAAAAAGAAAAATAATAATAATATGCTAATAATAATAGTAACGATAATAATAATAGTAATAATATTTGTTCACTTGAAATAACGTAATAATAACAATATAATATTAATAAAATAAAAAAAAATAATTATACATTAGTACGGATAATAATAAAAATATGTTGTTAATAAGAAAAATACTAACAAAGGTAACGATAATAATATGTTAATAATGATAGTGATAAAAAAATAGTAGTAAAAATAATAATAATAATAATAATAATAGCAGTAGTAATATTAATGATAACAAAGATAACAATATAAATATTGAATAATAATGATACCAATAATATTAATAAATAAATAATAATAAAGTAATAATAATAGATAATATTACATTAATAAACGAATAATAACAAATAAATAAATAAGAGTAAAAATGAAAATAATAATAATAATAATAATAATAATAATAATAATGGTATTAGTAATAAAAAATGAAATAACAATTGTAATAATAAAAAATAATAATAATAACTAATATAATAGTAGTAATAATTATAAGATTAATAATAACACATATAATAATAATAATAATAATAATAATAATAATAATAATAATAATAATAATAATAATAAGGAAGTTAGTTAAATTAATAATAAATAGTGAAAATAACAAAAGAAGACTAAATTGAATTAAAAAACAATATATCCGGGGCAAATTTGAAATAAAAGAAAGGGCGAGGACCGAATTGTAACGCGCGTGGACATATGGGGACTAAATGAGTGGATAACCCAGCCCTTGAATGCGCGACGTTTCAAATGGCCAGGCGCGGATCAAATCAAAAATGAAATAAAATAACAAGGCCAATTTAAAAAAAAGAAAAATTATAGTTGGGAGCTAATCGAATGGGGCTGCAAAAGAGAAGGACCCATAGCGCAAATATCCCTTTTGAGGGAATATGCGCAGTACCTTTGAAGCAAAACGGCGTCGTTTTATTGAATGTATATAAGGCCCAAAATTTCCTGAAAAATCTCATTTTAACCCTAAAAACTTTTTAGAACCAGCAGCCACCCCCTTTCTCCTTCTTGTCTTCCCCGATTAAAAGGGGTTCTCTAGCCACCCCTCGCAACACCGCACCACCACCAAATCTGTGGCCGGCAATGCCCAAGACCAAGCCCTTTTAACCCCGTTGAAACCCCCTTTTGAAGCCCCGACCACGACGCCTCATCGTAAACGAAGAAAAACAACTTTCGGTCCCCTCTCTTTCGAAACCGAAGGCAACAACAGAAAGGGCCTTCCGACGCCGCGCCTGTGGGGGCTCAGGTAAGGTTTCTTTCCCTTTCTCTCTTAATATGTTCGTTTGTTAAAAGATTTCAAAAAAAAATAAAAAAAATGACAGTAAATAGCAATAAAAAAATAAAACGAAATTAACCTTTTGATTTTCTTTTTTGATTTCTAATTGATTGTATTTCTTGATTTTTTGAATCCAATAATCAGTCTGTATATCCGAAACACCCCAAACCCGGCCCACGAGCCTTGACCGGATCTGGTATGTTCCCCGGTGTAAACCGTTTCAAATTCTTTTGTGACTTAGGAAAAACTTGTGTGTTTTGAAAGAAAATTTGTTTTGGATTGGGCTTGAGTTGAAAACGAGTTTATTTGATTAAAAATCCTTTAGCTTTAGGTGACAAAACGTTTAGGGTTGGTTTTGATAATAAATTTACTTAATCTTCCAATTAATAAATATTTGTAACATAATAAATCAAAGTGAAGTAAAGAAATTCAACTATGGCCTATTTCCATCAAATAATCCCAAAATTAAAATTTAAAATACTTGAAATAAATAAAAGTCCAAATCGTAAATTTCTTGCTGTGCATGGCCACTTTTAAGCTCCTGCCGACCCGGTCCATTACTGCTCATCACCTGAAAAATATTCCCCAACGGGGTGAGTCAAACAGACTCAATGTGTAACCAACACTAAATCCAAACAAATTCAGGCATATCATGCATTATCATATCACATACATATTCATATAACAGGTAAAATAATGATGCAACCCAAACCCAAACCTAATTAACCATCCGCTACACTCCCCCGTACCAACCTGTACACCGTAGGGACTACTAAGTCGACCCTCCTTCCGCTACACTCCATATTGCGGTCTTAGGTCACCGCATTCGTGGTCTTAGGTCACCACGTTCAGATTACTGTGGTCTTAGGTCACCACATTCAGATTACTGTGGTCTTAGGTCACCACATTCAGATATCACGGTCTTGGGTCACCACATTCACTTCCCCTTCAAAATAAAACCCATATGCCCCATATAATAGTAATATGCATAAATATGCCAGAGTTCACATTCTTATTCTTATTCTCATGTTACAATTAACATATTTCATAATCCTAGTAGGAGTAGGAAACGTACCTGAGTACTTTGTACCATAACATGGTACCTTAGCTACTTTCATATTCTTAATACCACATATATTAATTAAACTTAGCCATATAAGGTAGTATGAAATAGTGTGGGGTACACACCTGATTCGCTTAGGGTTTTTCTTACACATTCTTATAGTCACATACATATTAATTATTGCCATAAATATATCAAGAAATAGTGTGAGGTACACACCTGATTCGCTTAGGGTTTCCAATCCAAATCCCGGAAAGCTTGATCTAATGCCTTAGATCTTAGATCTCTACATTTAATCAATCATTCAATACTTAGTAAAGAACCATTCGGCCATAAATCCAAATCCTAGTAGGATTAGTACACTAAAACTTACCTTGCAATTTCCAAATCCCGAAAGTATTCCTTGCCTTATATGTCGGTCGAAATCCCTATAACTTCATGTTAGATCAATTCCTAACATTTATTCATAACAAATAACCCTTAGCCGAATGTTAAATATGACTTACCTTGTGGATTTTAAATCCCGAAATTCACCGAATAACTAGGGAACACGCGGCCTATGGTGTACCTTCGGGAAAAGAACTTCTCCTTCCTTGTAGTTGACACTTAGTAAATCCCGAAAGATCTCTTCAAGGTTTCGGCAACAGGAATATTGATGGGATTAGTCCTAGATTTCGACAAATCTAAAAGAAAAGAATAGAAATCAAACTTGTTCTTACCTTTGAACAAATCGACAGCACCTAAGCTTGAAACCACTTAAGATATTCGGCTATGGCTTTAAAAGGCTTACTTCCGGCTTTTGGAGGGATTAGAAAGAAAAGAGAAGGAAGAATAAAGATGGAGGATTCGGCTAGAACACAAGGTATTTCGGCTTGGCAAAAATTAAAGAAGAAGAAGATTTGGTGAAGAGAATTCGGCAGAGGCTTCCAAAGAACAGAAAAGAATGAATGAAGAATAGCCTTACTCTTCCTTTTATAGCCAAAATTACTAGGCTAGAGTCCCTTACTTGGCCACCACTCTCATATCTTTATCACTTTATTTAAAAATTAAAGAATAAATCCTCATTTATCTCTTGAAAATAATCTAAAATAAATCCATTATTTATCCCCTTTTTAGCCGAATTTTAAAGAGAATAAAACTCCCCTTTTAAAAGCCTTGTTGCCGTCCACCTCTGTGCTTCTGGAAGCAAAAATAAAATTTCTTTTATTTGCTACCCATGTGACTCGAACTCAGGCCCAACACCCTTGCATGTGGCGCCATTTCCAGAGGCCCTAAGTGATATCTTCAGGCCACTTTTCCAAGCCTGTTTGTGTGTCAAATTCCTCCTATTAATTTTCTTAAGGCCACCTTGCCTTAATTCCCTCTTTTTAAACCTTAAAACTTGACATTTCTTTACATTTCCAAGTTTCCAAAAATTTTCGTTTGCCTCCTTTAAACTTAACATTTCCTTACATTTCCAAGTTTCCCGAAATGTTTACTTTCCTCTTTTGAATCATTTCTAGATCATTTCCTTACATTTCCATTTCCTTACATTTCCATACATTTCCATACATTTCCTTACATTTCCTTACATCTTAGGGTTCCTAAAACTCCTCAGAACACATCCAACACACCCACTGAGCCCACTATCTCATGAATTACGCACGAACGCATAACCCCTAATCTAGGATGTTACAGTTCTACCCTCCTTAAAAATAATTTCGTCCTCGAAATTACTTATTAACAGTCGTACAATCCTTCTCACCGCACTATGCTTACGCTGCGCACTCTGATCTTAATAGAACCATCATACTTTCTAGGCACAATCTCTAAGTTCACGTCCCCTAGAACTTATTTCTAATGTCGCGATTTAATCTGATTACAAAGTTTTATGCATTAGTCCTTGTTTCACTTATTACCCGCGAAGAAGTTTTATGAGAAGAATTTTAGGAGTGGTTCTTTCGTATTCATTCATGCATACAGTCTTTACATTCATACATTCATCAATCAATTATGAACTTTCGTTCATTCAGAGAAACGTTGTAGTTTTCATTGTTGCTGTTTTTCCCACTACCCAGGGGTATTTTCGTAATTTGTCCTATAAGGGTATTTTCGTAATTTTTCAAAAGAAAAAGTTCCTTGGTGATTTTGTCAAAAAGTATTTTGGAATTTTTAAATTCCCGGGGTGTTTTGGAAAATTTTGAAATTACAGGGGTATTTCGGTAAATTTTGAAACTCGGGGGTATTTTGGTAATAAATCAGAGTAAATTTGTAAAGTTTAATATTTCCGGGGTATTTCCAAATTTTGCAAAACTTTGAGAGTTCTTTTTGAGAATTGTACTTTCCAAAACGATAATGTTGCAAAAATTTTGGAAACCAGGGTCATTTTGGTAATTTTGTAAGTTAGGGGCAATTTCATAATTTTCCAAAATCAAAGTATTTTTATATTTTGCAAATTAGGGTTTTTTTTTTTTGATAAGAGCTGTAGGTATTTTGGAAATTTCATAAACCAAGGGCATTTTTGTAATTTTACAATTAGGGGTAATTCAGTAATTTTTTGTAAGTCAAGAATATTTCAGAAAATTTTATAAAATCATGTTGACACTTCAAAAGGGTAATTTTAAGAGTTTTAAAACTAAGGTTTCCATAAAAATGTGGCTAATCCCTTTCGGGTTTTAGTTAGGAGTTTAGCCTATGAATAAGTCCTCTTGGTTAGGGTGAACTAAAGCTACGCACCAGGTAGGATTCCTGCGAAGAGGAGGTGAGTCACTAGGACTGCTTAAATACCAGGCTCTTCCGGATCCAATCCTAGACATGCGCACAATGGTTGCCACACCCTAACTCGGCGACTTAGACACAGGTTTGTTTTATTAAGCAATTAAGTCTTATGTAACTGTTGGGGTAGGCTAGCCTTAGAGTTCAAGTACCTATCATGCTAGTCTACGTTCTATTCCATTTCTACCCTTCTACAGTTCACAATAGATATCACACAAAGGTTAGGGGTACTTACCTGGTGGACTTCGGGTCGGAGACTTAGGTGCCATGCCAGAAAAACCCTACTTATCTTCAAAAACTCATTTGGGCTCGATTTGAAAACATTTTGGACCTTAGGCCACAGGCCGAGAGTTTAAAACTGGGCTCTGATACCAAATTAAAACACCCCAAACCCGACCCACGAGCCTTGACCGGATCTGGTATGTTCCCCGGTGTAAACCGTTTCAAATTCTTTTGTGACTTAGGAAAAACTTGTGTGTTTTGAAAGAAAATTTGTTTTGGATTGGGCTTGAGTTGAAAACGAGTTTATTTGATTAAAAATCCTTTAGCTTTAGGTGACAAAACATTTAGGGTTGGTTTTGATAATAAATTTACTTAATCTTCCAATTAATAAATATTTGTAACATAATAAATCAAAGTGAAGTAAAGAAATTCAACTATGGCCTATTTCCATCAAATAATCCCAAAATTAAAACTTAAAATACTTGAAATAAATAAAAGTCCAAATCGTAAATTTCTTGTTGTGCATGGCCACCTTTAAGCTCCTGCCGACCCGGTCCATTACTGCTCATCACCTGAAAAATATTCCCCAACGGGGTGAGTCAAACAGACTCAATGTGTAACCAACACTAAATCCAAACAAATTCAGGCATATCATGCATTATCATATCACATACATATTCATATAACAGGTAAAATAATGATGCAACCCAAACCCAAACCTAATTAACCATCCGCTACACTCCCCCGTACCAACCTGTACACCGTGGGGACTACTAAGTCGACCCTCCTTCCGCTACACTCCATATCGCGGTCTTAGGTCACCGCATTCGTGGTCTTAGGTCACCACGTTCAGATTACTGTGGACTTAGGTCACCACATTCAGATTACTGTGGTCTTAGGTCACCACATTCAGATATCACGGTCTTAGGTCACCGTGTTCGTGGTCTTAGGTCACCACATTCACTTCCCCTTCAAAATAAAACCCATATGCCCCATATAATAGTAATATGCATAAATATGCCAGAGTTCACATTCTTATTCTTATTCTCATGTTACAATTAACATATTTCATAATCCTAGTAGGAGTAGGAAACGTACCTGAGTACTTTGTACCAAAACATGGTACCTTAGCTACTTTCATATTCTTAATACCACATATATTAATTAAACTTAGCCATATAAGGTAGTATGAAATAGTGTGGGGTACACACCTGATTCGCTTAGGGTTTTTCTTACACATTCCTATAGTCACATACATATTAATTATTGCCATAAATATATCAAGAAATAGTGTGAGGTACACACCTGATTCGCTTAGGGTTTCCAATCCAAATCCCGGAAAGCTTGATCTAATGCCTTAGATCTTAGATCTCTACATTTAATCAATCATTCAATACTTAGTAAAGAACCATTCGGCCATAAATCCAAATCCTAGTAGGATTAGTACACTAAAACTTACCTTGCAATTTCCAAATCCCGAAAGTATTCCTTGCCTTATATGTCGGTCGAAATCCCTATAACTTCATGTTAGATCAATTCCTAACATTTATTCATAACAAATAACCCTTAGCCGAATGTTAAATATGACTTACCTTGTGGATTTTAAATCCCGAAATTCACCGAATAACTAGGGAACACGCGGCCTATGGTGTAGCTTCGGGAAAAGAACTTCTCCTTCCTTGTAGTTGACACTTAGTAAATCCCGAAAGATCTCTTCAAGGTTTCGGCAACAGGAATATTGATAGGATTAGTCCTAGATTTCGACAAATCTAAAAGAAAAGAATAGAAATCAAACTTGTTCTTACCTTTGAAGAAATCGACAGCACCTAAGCTTGAAACCACTTAAGATATTCGGCTATGGCTTTAAAAGGCTTACTTCCGGCTTTTGGAGGGATTAGAAAGAAAAGAGAAGGAAGAATAAAGATGGAGGATTCGGCTAGAACACAAGGTATTTCGGCTTGGCAAAAATTAAAGAAGAAGAAGATTTGGTGAAGAGAATTCGGCAGAGGCTTCCAAAGAACAGAAAAGAATGAATGAAGAATAGCCTTACTCTTCCTTTTATAGCCAAAATTACTAGGCTAGAGTCCCTTACTTGGCCACCACTCTCATATCTTTATCACTTTATTTAAAAATTAAAGAATAAATCCTCATTTATCTCTTGAAAATAATCTAAAATAAATCTATTATTTATCCCCTTTTTAGCCGAATTTTAAAGAGAATAAAACTCCCCTTTTAAAAGCCTTGTTGCCGTCCACCTCTGTGCTTCTGGAAGCAAAAATAAAATTTCTTTTATTTGCTACCCATGTGACTCGAACTCAGGCCCAACACCCTTGCATGTGGCGCCATTTCCAGAGGCCCTAAGTGATATCTTCAAGCCACTTTCCCAAGCCTGTTTGTGTGTCAAATTCCTCCTATTAATTTTCTTAAGGCCACCTTGCCTTAATTCCCTCTTTTTAAACCTTAAAACTTGACATTTCTTTACATTTCCAAGTTTCCAAAAATTTTCGTTTGCCTCCTTTAAACTTAACATTTCCTTACATTTCCAAGTTTCCCGAAATGTTTACTTTCCTCTTTTGAATCATTTCTAGATCATTTCCTTACATTTCCATACATTTCCATACATTTCCTTACATTTCCTTACATCTTAGGGTTCCTAAAACTCCTCATAACACATCCAACACACCCACTGAGCCCACTATCTCATGAATTACGCACGAACGCATAACCCCTAATCTAGGATGTTACAATATCCCCATCGTTTACATTGGTATTTCTTCGGTTTTTATAACCGAGATTGAAAAGAGAAAAAATAAAAAATACAATACGTTTTGCTACAGTTTTGCTTTTTATCTTGTCTCTTTTAATGCCTTGCAGGTGCAAGTGGCGGTGGCCGGTGTAGATGGGACAGTGGCCGGTGGCGCAGAAGCCAAACCTAGGTGCGGTTCTTAGGGTTTCTATGCTGTCCCATTTTTTATTTGTTTGGGCTAGGGTTTTAATTTTGGGTTTGGTTTTAATTGGGTCTGGGTAGTTTTAGCTTTGTTGGGTTTTTGGGTTGGGACTTAATGGGCCCCGGGCAAATTATGGGTTTTACAGCTGCCCCTCTTTACTTGTTGTCGTGTAACGGGAACAGAGCAAAGACTTTAAAAGGTCCAAATTTGCCAGGTCCTGCTGAGTCTTGATTCTTCGGTGCTCCTATTCTTCAGGTAGCCTCATTCCAGTCCACTACATCTTGTTGCTTTGATCCACTCCACCGCTACTTCAGAGAGATAGAACCTGTAGCTTCAATTTGCTCCTGCTACAACCTCTAGGGGATGAGATTTGTTTATTTTTAATTTACTCCACTGTGACTTTAGGGAGGTGAGAATCTATAATTTCAACCTGCTCTGTTGTATCTTCAGGGAAACCATATTTGCAACCTTTAGCCTATCCCATTGCTGGAATAGGAGATAGGACTATGGCTTAAATCATGTTCCACTACTGTTTAGAGAAACAAGATTTGCCTTCGATCTCGCCCTACTACTGTTTAGGGCGACAAGATCTACAATCTTCAACCTATTCCACTGCTGGTCAAGGTAATAGGTCGATGGCTTAAATCATGTTTCCCTACTGTTTAGAGAGACAAGATTTGCCTTCGATCTTGCCCTACTACTGTTTAGGGCGACAAGATCTACAATCTTCAACCTATTCCACTGTTGGTCAGGGCAATAGGACAGTGGCTTAAATCATGTTTCCCTACTGTTTAGAGAGACAATATTTGCCTTCAATCTTGCCCCACTACTATTTAGGCGACAAGATCTACAATCTTCAACCTATTCTACTACTGGTCAGGGCAATAGGACGGTGGTTTAAATCATGTTTCCCTACTGTT
Source organism: Gossypium australe (assembly GCA_005393395.2). NCBI lineage: Eukaryota > Viridiplantae > Streptophyta > Magnoliopsida > Malvales > Malvaceae > Gossypium > Gossypium australe. The sequence goes on from CM016619.1 coordinate 13,593,784, forward strand.
TAGAGAGACAAGATTTGCCTTCGATCTTGCCCCACTATTGTTTAGGGCGACAAGATCTACAATTTTCAACCTATTCCACTGCTGGTCAGGGCAATAGGACGGTGGCTTAAATCATGTTTCTCTATTGTTTAGAGAGTCAAGATTTGCCTTCGATCTTGCCCTACTACTGTTTAGCGCGACAAGATCTACAATCTTCAACCTATTCCACTGCTGGTCAGAGCGATAGGATGGTGGCGTAAATCATGTTTCCCTACTGTTTAGAGAGACAAGATTTGCCTTCGATCTTGCCCCACTACTGTTTAGGGCGACAAAATCTACAATCTTCAACCTATTCCACTGCTGGTCAGGGCAATAGGATGTTGAATTCATCAGTGCCCCTACACCGTCCTCTAGGGGACATATCCTGTAGACTCGGTTTTATATGCTTATATTTATGCCTAATGATTAGGACGCAATAATCAGAAAGAATCTAATGCTCCTAACTAAATGTATTATGGATGATATTTGCATGAATGAAGAATGTCATGAGAATGATCTTTTTACAATAATTAGGATGCAATGATTAGAATGAGTCGAATGCTCTTAACTAAATGTGTTTTGTATGAATGCAGAATTTTGTGAGAACGATCCCCTTTTTTAAGGTGTTATCACTCATTGTTTATTAGGGCTTTATCACTGACGTATTATGCTGCCATCTTGTTTGGCTGGTGTTCTCGGCAGAAAACCCGAGAAAACGATTATATTCTGCTCAACAAGCTTGCCCTGCTATAATTTCAGAGTCCCTTCCACTGTACCTTCTGGGACATAAAATTTGTACCTCTTACTGTAACTTTAGGAGAATAAAATTTTGTTTCTTCCATCCATCCTGCTGCAACTCCAAGGTATAGGATTCGTATCACCTTCAATGAATTTGATTTGTTACACCATTCGCTGGGTGTAATGACCAGCTGTATACGACTGATCGCTAAAATTAGAATCTTAAAATTTATAAAGAGAATGATCAAACCTGGAAACTAACTCTGACAACGATTGAAGGCAAGTGTACCTATTGAACAGTAGTATAGCTTAGGCAAGACCGTATTATTGAACCCAAAGGAACTAAAAGTACTAATACTAACCTTCTTTTTATTATTTAGCCTAAAATAAGTGAAGTTGCTTTAATATAATCTAAACTAATTACTAAGCCAAAGACACAAAGACAAAAAGGATGAATTGGGAAAATAACTTTAGGAAAAACTTAGTTGATTAAGACGATACCTTCAGAAATAATCCACCTAGACTTCACTTATTATTTAACCCTGAACCATACGATTTATTTACTTAGTTTGATCCGTAAGACTCCCTAACGTATATTAAACCCTCACTTGAGGCGAATAACGTCTAACCCTAGGTTAATTAATGGAAATCTCTTTCTCGAATAATAACCCCTTAGAATAGCAGTAAATCGATCTATGGATTCCCATATTAGGTTTCACCCTAATCCGGCAAAATCTCATCACCCTATCTCTAGGCGTGCGATCAACTCCGCTTAATTATGCTAGATCTACTCTTAAGCAGGGTCTATTCCTCCTCCATCTAAGCACATCAAATTTGGATTAAGCTTGCATAATTAAGAACAAACTAAGTATTTATCATATAATTCAGAAATTAATAACAAGATTCATCTAGGTTTCATCTCCTTCAGGTATCTGAAGGATTTAGTTCATAACAAATAAAGAAAACATCTCAAGAGAAAAGATAAAACAAAACATAAAAAATCCCTAAAACTCCCAGAAGGAATTGAAGGAGAAATCTGCCGTCTTGAGTAGAATTCCGGCTTCTTGGGATGGATCAACTGGCTAACTCCGAGTGATTCCCACAAATCTGACCTTTCCGACTTGGCTCCTTGGCCTCGCTAACCGCCTTAGGTTCCAGCTTCTGCCGAACTCCCCTTTCAAGTTGCCCCCTTGGGTGTTTATATAGGCTTTGAGATGCCTTACTTGGTCCCTAAGTGTCCTAATTTAAGTAGAATTCCTACTAGGGTGTTTGAATAGGCTTTGGAATGTGTTTCTTTGCCTCCAAGTATCCTTTCCAGAATGAGATTGCTCTTTCCAGCGACAGGGACACGGCCATGGTGCACGCCAGTGTGAATCGTGGCCAGGCCGTGTTCCGATTTCTTTAATGAGGCACGGCCGTGTGAATCGGGGGTCAGGCCATGTTCTGGATGATCAACAAGGCACGGCTGTGTGGGCTTAAGTCCAGGCCGTGTCGATTTCGTGATACGGCCCATTTACTCCGTTTTGGACCTATTTTGCGTTCTTTTCATCCTCGGGTACTTTCCTGGGTATAAAACATGAAAACAAATGATTAAGAGCACCTTTTTACATAAATCGAGGCTTAATTCATCTAAAAGCATACTAAATATGGGATTAAAATATGTTATTTTTGCGGTTTATCAACGACTGGTATTTGCATGAATGCAGAGTATCATTTTTCTTTTCCCCAAGATGATCCCCCTCTATACTTGGGTTGACATTGCTCGTTATCTGTCGAGGTTGTATCACTGATGAGATGTCTTGTTCTTTTGTTCAACCAATAAGAAGTCCGAAGAGATGGTCATCTTTCTCCAATATTTCCAGACCTTAGGCTTGGTGAGTTCTAAACAACAGTCCCGTTTCAGATCCTTATATTATTCAGAAGCTTTCAGAGTAATATGCGGAACTCTTTTTATGAAAGTGTTATTAGTTTACCAATCGTTATTTCAATGCAAAATGCTTGAAAAAGATCATAACAATGGACAAGAAAGAAATTAATTAGGAGCATAGCTCGAAACAAATAAGTTAAGCAAATATAGCAAGTGCAATCAAGAAGAAAATTTATTGGGAGTGTATTTTGAAATGAATAATTAAAGATAGCAAATTCAGAATGGGTAAGATGGAAACTAGGTGCCCCAGATATCGCAACCTGAGCTTCTCTGTTCAAACTTCTTGAGGACCATTTTAAGCTCAATATATGTTTAGGGGATCCAGAGTACTTTGTCGATGCCCCAAGAAATAGCATACTTCCTCACTGTTAATTCAAGTATAGCAAGACTACTGTATGCCCCGCTTTCGAACAAAACTTGAGCCGCCCTTTTCGGGTTTTCAACTCAAATCCCCTTTGGTCTCAAAGCGCCCTTTGTGGGTTTTCGCCTTGGCCTCTCTTTTTTCTTTCTTCTTGAATTTTTCATTTCATTTTTAATTTTTTAAAATAAAAAAAAACTCAATGCGCCCTTTGCGGGTTTTCATCTTAGCCTCTCTTTTTAGATGAAATCTGAACTCCCTAGCTTGAATATATATTTGCCATCCATCTTGGTCAAAGTTAATGATCTTTCAGAACAAGTCTGCTTCACCAAATAAGGTTTTTTTTTCAAATTTAGCATTTGATTTCCTCTGAAGTCCTTTTGTATGAGGAGAATCCTTCAAAATGCCAGGTCCCCATTATGAAATTCTCTTGGGCGAACCTTTTTGTCATAAGCCCGTATTATCTATTTTTGGTACATTCGACCATGATGAATACTTTCAATCAAGCTTACTAGAGACGTTCTGCTTTATCCAATTCTTAATTCAATCAAAGCCTGGAGAAAAGGAATCTTAACTTCCAACAATTGCTTCCATTTCATAAACCAATAGGAAAGATCCCCCGGTGAAGGTCTTGGCCAATGTTTGATAAGCATAGAGGGTAAATGTAACTTCTTTATGCCAATCTTTACAAGTCTAGGTCATCTTCCTAATGATCCTTGTTTCATTGCTTCTTTTTTTTGGTCGCCTTTGTTGCACGGTGATGTGGCACCTGACCTTAGAACAGACCAAAAACTTTTGACATTGTACGGTTAAATGTGATCTTTTTTTTTTTTGGTATTCTTTCTTTCTTTTTCTCTTTTTTGTTTTGATGACTATCAACTTTGTAATATTGGCCTACGAAGCTATTTCCACCCTCTTAGTGAAATAATTAATGCATGATAGAAGCTTCCGACGAGATCGTTCCAATAAACTCTATGCCCCACATAGATGAGGTCTATGAAAAAATGAATGAGGTACATAAATCTTGTCTTCTTTGGTGGGATTGTAAGTTGGGTTAATTTTTGGTTTTGGGCCTTTATTGGGCCCGGGCAAAATTTGGGTTTTACACTTAGCATTTTCAAATAGTTTTCTAACAAACAGAATGCCAATTTGGTACCGATACCCTATACCAAGGTAGCGATACTTTATAAAGGTATCGATACATATGATTGGTGATTGATTTTACAAAAGAAACAGATTCACAATTTGATATCGATATTTATCAAAAGTATCAATACTCGTGAATTAATTTTAAATTTTCCAAACATCGAAGTTGATTTGAGCATCGATACCTTTCAGGGGTACCGATACCTGTTTCTAAGTTTTGAAAATTCCGTAATTTAGCCCTGTTTCATTAACGAATTAACATTTAAGTCTCGTAAACTCAATTAAGTCTCGAAAAGTTTTAATTGTTGTATTATAAATGTGATTATAAAATTATTTCATGTTTAAAAGATTGTTTTCATTATTTTTCAACGGTAGTTGCTCCGGTTAAGACTGTAGCATTTCGAAACTCGAACCCTGCGATCGGGTTGGGTGAGGGGTGTTACAGTATGCACTTGTACGAGATTTATTACAGATGTTAGTAAATTCCAACATTCATTTCAGATTTAGGTATTATGTGACACAAATTTAGCTTGGACGAGTAACCTAATGTGTCGTTATAAAGGTTTAGCTTGAATGGGTAACCTGATATATATACTCACCTTGGACGAGCAACTGGTGTGGTGTAATTTACCCTTGCATTCAAGCCTGTTTACTAGGATTCATCGAGCGAAACGTTATAAATGAAATTGATTATTTGAAAATGTGATGAAATGGACTTGATATCCAATTTAAAAAGTCATTAAAGGGATTGAATTGTAATGGTATATTCTTGCGATTGTTGATGGCAGAGGTGATTGAATTATATCATGTTTGTTGATTGAATATGCCATTCTATTAATTTATATGAAAATAACATGAATTTGGTATGTTAAGGCACATGTAATACTTGGTGATCATGTTATAGAGATTGGCTCATATTGTTGATATTTTTTAAGTGTCATGTTCTAACCAAAGTTATGTCAAATTAAGGTAGCTTTAATGCTTAATGTAAAAACAAGGTAAGCATAGTATTTCCCATTTAAACTTACTAAGTATTCTAAATGCTTACTCATATTGTTTCCTTCCCTTGCAGATCGTCGCCTTGCAAAACTTGTCGACCCGGACCAATGTGAAGCTCACACTATCAAAAGATGGTAGAATTAAGTCCATTTTGAGTCTAATGTTGCGACATGTATATAAGGACACTTATTGTGCATAGTCTTTTTTGAGTGGACAATTATGTAGTACATTTAAGTATGTTTTAACTTAATTATTGAACTTGGCATGTGTTTTATTGATGCATGGTTTGGACTTTTTTAATGTTAGTATATGAGTGATTATACTCTTGCAAGATATTGAGATGCTAAAGGCTACATAAATGAAGTAGTTGAATAAGTCAAGTTGATGAATGACTTGGGTTTGTATAATTGAATGTTAAGCTCAAATTGTATAAGATAGGGTTTAGCTCAAATGTATAAGATAGGTTATGTATGGTTTAGCTCAAATTGTGGACATATATGTTCCTATTTTAGAAAGGGCTTAATTAGAAATGAATTGGAATTTAAAAGAAGTGCTTTGGTATGACAAATTGAGCATATAACTTGGATAAGTTTAGTTGATGTTCTTGTGAAATGTACCATGTTAAAGGTTAATTTCAAATGTTCATGTACTTGGTTGAGTATATTTGACATGGATTGTGATTGATTTAAATTTATAAGATGACATGCAAGCATTAAGGTATTTGTTGAAGGCTTGAAATATGAACCAAATGTGCATTTTGCCAAAAATAGGGGTGACGTCGCAATTACAAAATCTTTCTGTCGCAACGTCATCATATCAGAGAGTAACGTCGTGATGAGCAAACACATGTCATCATGATGTGACATACAAAGATGACCATGCTGCAACGAGGAAGCAACAAAGTTGTGATGTCATCCCGATATTTTGAAAACTTTACAATTTGGTCCTAATTCATGCTCGTGTTGGCAAAAAAGCTTTCGTAAGCTCATGTAGGACCCAAAATCGTTTGTTTAGCATAGAATAAATCTGAATTGCATTAATTACCATGTGTGAATGGTTGTATGGTGAATGTCTAATTATAGTTGCTCCAGCAACGGTTGTAGCATCTCGTAATTCGGACCCAACGACCGAGTCGGGTAAGGGATGTTACAAACTTTCTCATTCAATTATTATTTCAATATCTCTTAGTTTCATATCATGGTGTACTCAATAATTCAACATGTCATTCAATATCATTTTCAATGCTTATTCATTTTGTCCCTTATTAACTGATAATGGACATTAAAGAAAATATGTTGATCTATATAATGAGTAAGTTACGACCCTCTAGGAATTTGGACTACTTAATATGAATACCATTATATGTCCATGACCCTCTGATAATTGGGGTTGCTGTAACATCCTGAATTTTTGGGCCTATGCGTTTAATGGGTGGATATGTTTAATGTGTTAATTTAAGTGTTATGGGTCCAAATTGGGCTCAGGCTTAGGCAGAGGCCTTGATTAAAATTATCTGTTTGGGCATTATAGGGTTTAAAAGGTAGTATCTATGTTTAAAATACCAAAGTGGGCTTGTGGCCCAATCTTAGGAGGTGACGCCACACAAGGGAGTAAGGGGCCCAAATTTAAGTTTCATGGAGCCCAATTCTTTTAATTTAAGTTAGCTAAATTTTGGGCATTAGGATTAGGTGGAATGGATGGCAACAAGGCTAAAATTTAGGGGTTTTAATGTTTAAAATATGTGGATAATAAACAGATAAAGGCTATTATTTAGGAATTTATTTTATGTGAATAATAAGCAGATAAAGGCTAAAATTTAGGGATTTTAATGATTAAAATATGTGGATAATATGCTGATAGAGGAGGGAGGAGTTAGAGATAATTAAGTCTCTTTTAGATGAGCTACTAGATTAAGATAAAGGAGAAAAAATAGGATTTATCTGCAAGGTTAGGTAAGTGCCGAAATTTCTATAAATAGGGGGAATATTTCTTCAATTTCGGCATTTGGGTTTTTCTCTCATTCTTTTCTCTTCTTCTCTGAGTAAAAGCCGAAAACTCCTAAAGTTCCATCTTCCTCTTCATTCTCTGCAAAAGCTGAAATCTCTAAGCCAATTCCCTCATCTTCACTTTGATTCAAAAGCCGAAACTCTTTCCATTCTTTTTCTTCCTAGCCGAAATCTTCAAGTCTATTCCTTGTTTTCTTTTCTTCTTCTCTTTTCCTGTCAGAAACAGAAACTCTTCACTCAAGTATTTTAAAAGCCAAAGACACATCAGCCTTCTCTTGTTCATACTTTTTCCGGGATTTTCCTAAAAGCTGAAATCCCTAGATCTCATCTCCTGTGATTGCCGAATTACTTCTGTGGTGCCTATTTGTGCCGAAATCTGAAGGGAACTTTAGTGGAGTCAATCGCATAGATCTCTGAGTTATAGATCGGTAGCACTCGAATCGTATTACTTTCGAGATTTCAAGGTAAGAAGATCTATTAGTTTCAATGTGTAAATTCAGGATTTACTAACCCTTGGCCGAATATAATATAGGAGAGGCTCTATTTTCACATCTTTCCTGCTTTTTGAGCAAAGTTGTAGATCGGTCTAGCAAGGGTATCGACATTAATCAGGTGTGTAACACTTCCACACCATTAGATTGAGTGCTAGTATATATATATATGTAATAAATCTGTTATACCATGTTAAATGCCGAAATCCCGGCATATTGTTTTGAAACCCGAAAAAGGGTAAAGGCTAAATATCAGGTTAGTGATTTCTGCCACTCAACAGTGATTGATTCTGTTAAATGATATGTGATATATGTCGATTGTTTTATATATACTTGGGGTTGGGTGATTGATGAAAGGGAAAGTGATCTGTTCTGGTGGCTTATGCCATTTCAGCCTGGTGACTCTGTCACAACTCTGTTTCTGGTGGCTTTTGCCATTTCAGCCTGGTGACTCTGTCACAACTTTGACGATGAGCAGCATGACTGCCATCAATGGCGTGTAGCGGTGTGGGTTGATTGTAGAAATCCCTAATGGTGTGACTGGCAGGTAAGGGTGGCGTGTAGCGGATGGAAACCTAGGATTGGGTTGGGTTTTATATTCTGATCTGTGGGTTAAGGCCCATATCTAATGGTGCATGGGGGTTGCACACTGAGTCTCGCGAGTCACCCTATTATTTAACAATTTCAGGTAGCACCTAGTGCATCGGACCGGGCTGGAGAGGAGCGCGAGGTGGCCATGCGAGAGAGTATTCTATTCCAGCAGAAGACTTTATTCAGAATATTATTTTTAATATTTTCAATTAATGGGTTTTAAATTTCCTTGTAATAAGGCCATGGGCCACTAGACTATTATTTATGTTTTGGTTTTATGTTGGGCTTTTATTACTGGGCTTTTAAGTTTTATGTTTTAAATTAAGTTAAGACATGTATGAAATTATAGTTTTTGTTTAAAATTCACCAAGGCAATTTATAACTTTATATTTTATATGAATTATTGAATTATTAAGTTTTCGGTATAAATGTTTAAACCTAGTAATTGTTTTCCAAAATGCGACATGTTTTGTAAAATCCCTTAAGTGACATACCAGATCCGCTTGTAGCGTTTGGGCCGGGTTTGGGGTGTTACAGTTGCTCACGACCCTCTAGGAATTGGACCTAATAAATCACTTATATTGGGGACCCTATGGTATGCAAACTATACCTAAACTACGTCTAATACCATTTAACGAGGCATGATCATCATTATCACCAGTATAACACAATTCAACATGATATCAAGATCTCAATACTATATATACTCAATTATATCAAGCTTATATGTACACAGTGTGCTTGTACACACACACATACATGTATATATATATATATCACAGTTCAATCATTCATAGTTTAATTTCAACAATCATGACATCAAATTCATTATTTCATAGTTTTTGGGGAAAGATGCGATTACCTCAAAATTTATTTCATATTCAAATATAATGACTTACTAGACTACGAACGTGTTATTGAAAGAGAATTATAGAAGCACAAACCGCAATAGTTATTCGATGTCCTGGCGTTTTCTTTCTCTACATTCGATAATACATTATGGAGACATCATTAATTATAAAATTCGAATATAGATTACAATAATATAAACATCAATGCATTTATTACAATTTGGTCCCTCGAATTCCTAATGTACGAAACACCTGTAACTGATGATTTACCCAACTGAATCTAAACTCAACTAAACACATATAGTACAGAGACTTCCTACTTTTATTATTTATTAATAAACCCTAAATTTTTTACCTTTTACAAATAGGTCCTTAATAAATCATAATTTATCAATAATCTAAGCTTGATTCAAACTCTATTCACTATCACCTACCACATTTCTATCATGTTCACACCTAATTTAACTAACCTATTCATGCATGAATTTAATCTCTTAACATCAAATTTCTCTATGTTTTCTAAGAATGGAAAATTAAACTAAAACTTTGTTAATTCATAAATCTAATATAAGGGTCTTCACCATCTACCATTTTTATCTAAAAAAACAACCAAAATTTATGAAGAAAACTTACAACTGCCTTTAACAATGTATGACAACAAAGGAAGATGAGAAAAGAATTTTTCCTTTCTTCTCTATGGTGAATCGATAGAGAAGAAGAAAGTGAGACTTTTACTATTTTCTCTCTCCCACTAATTTCATGTATATATATGGGTAATTAACATGATAATTAGCTTAAGTTATTAACGAATCTATTAGTTTATTATATTCTGATTCTAGTTAATGGAAAATGTTGGCGTAATAATGCTTAAGCAATAATTATGACTTAAAATGGCTTAATTGCTAACATACTCTTAGATTAATTGCTATTTAAGGCACTTGTTAACTTAAAAAGTCAAATTCCACTCGTTTCGATCACTATACAATTTAGTCTTTATACTATAATTACTAATTGACCTAATTTAGTTTCACTTAAATATTCAACCCTATAATCCCGTATTTGACACATAAATATTCAATCCAAATTTTTAGCTAACTTGATTTAATAAATTCAGTCCTAAAATCAATTTTTATGATATCATTGTTACATGACCAATACGAAAGTACATAAATTAAAATTGATCAAATTGAAATAAAAGGACTAAATTTATAATTTATACAAAGTATAGACACTGATAACAAAATTTGATATTTTTTGCAACAAGGACACAAAGAAAATAGACAAAAACAACAAAGTAAAATCGTATGAATCAAAACAAAACCCACAACCCGTAGCCATGCAAAATGAAAATTCTTGACAAACTATAGAGATCCAAACTTAAGGTTTTTCCCTAACTTGGGCTCAACCACCAATAGCCTTCCAATACATTCACCTTACTTGGATATGGTACTCTCCAATTGTTAGGAAATTGTAGATTACAAATTAATAATTTATGAGCATTATTCAAATTAAAAAGTGGTGATTTATCATATAATAGATACATTTTCTTAGGACATATTTCTTCTTAGTATCCATTGAGTGCATATAAATAGAGGGACTATGATGCTCATAATGTACATTACAATCAATCCAATTTCAGAAATTAGAGCAAGAGTTAGGGAATTCCTCAATTTTGCTAATCAAAGAAAATTCAAAAGTTTCGTTGTATCCCGGGAGGACCTTTGTTTTAACCCTCTAGCAACTTTATGTGGGGGCAAATAGTTCTCTTTGGAAAGTGTCATCCGCGCATCAAAATTTATTGTTTAATTTCATATAGTCTCCAGATCTATCGTCTCCACTCAATATCTCCAACACCAATTACATATAAACATTAAAAAGTTGTTAAGACATTAAAAGTTGGGTAAAAGTAACATAAAGACTCTTGTACTAGGAGTCGAGTAGTATTTTGTCCCCTGTACTTAAAAAATGAATGAATTAGTATGTTAGATTAAGAAGTAAATTAGTTTTTTTTGTTAAAATTTTTATCCCTTTGTACTATTAAGAATTGGTGTGAGTAATAGAATAACAAAACAGTGACATTTGGCATGTCGTGTATACTTTATACTAACGTATAAGGACCAATTTTTAATGATAGAAATAGATAAAATTTTTAGCAAAAAGACTAATTTATTCTTTGATCTAATATACAAGAAGTAATGTGCCTACTTTTTGAGTAAAAGGACCAAAATATAATTTAACTCTTAGTAGGATTTTTTTTTAATTATAAGATAATATTCAAATTTTAGTTTTGGACAATGTATTATGTTGAAACTTGAGATTTAATATATATTTTTTAGTTTTTTTTATATAATTTGATCTCTCTATTTTTATAATGTCATTAATTAATCTAAGTAGTTAATATTATTAACTATTTTAATCAAAATATTGACGTCAATTTAGTCCCTCTACTTTTATAATGCCCTAAGACCTTCTTTGCATGACAACTGACTCATGCAGATTGCTTCTTCTTTTTTTACATGAGAAGATAATTGTTGAATTTCAATTGTAATCTCTTTAGTTTTTTGAGATTATATAAAAATGTTCAAAATTTAATTTTAAGCCCTATATTTCACTCAAATTTAATGTATAATCACTATACTTTAATTTTGATATTATTTAGTATCTCAATTTTTATAATATTCTTAGTTATTCTAAATACTTGTTTATGATCAAAATATTGATGTTAATTTTTAGAAATTGTTAACACCATTAAAATTTTTTATTAAATTTAATTTTATTATAATGTCTTCTTCTTTTTCTTTTTTTGTTATATAGATATCAAGTGAGTACCTTCTTCATTTCAAATTTAACGATATTAACAAATAAATCTAAATTTTAAAATTTTAAAATAAAAAACTAAATTCATAAAAGTATAAAAATTAAATTCTAATAAAAATTAATAATTAACTCAACGGTGGAAGTATATTAGTAAAAAGTGAAAATGAAGTTAGCACACGTGGTAGCAGGCTAAGAAAGGGAGGGCAATCTGGTAACGGTGAACACCCTAGGCTCTAGGCTTGCTGCTCTTATAAATTCCTTTCCAGCGCTACCTCAGTCCTCAGCTCCTCCTCCTTCTTTGCTTTCCTTTGCTGCATTCTGGGTCGGCCCGCCAAGCAGAATGAAAAACACTATAACAGAGTCTAACTATTATTAAGCCTGCTTCACTTTCCACCTCAGGCTGGCAGCACCTTCCGCCTTGTTCATCTACAACTCTTTTTTTTTTTTTTTTCTTAATTAGTTACTGCAACAAGTTTTTTGCCTATTAATCCAATCCAAAACTACCTATACTTATATAAAAGTGAAAGTTGGAATATTGGTTTTATCAACTAACTAAGAGGTAGGTTGGATAACAATGGCACCTGCTCTGGGAAGCCTGCAACAGAAAAGACTTGGCAATGCCCTAACCTTTATGGCTTTGCTATTGCTACTTTACTTCGGTAACGTGCATCTCTCTCTCTCGTTATATTTTTCCTACTTCACTTTCTTTTTTTGTTCATGGCTTCACTTTGATTTTGTATATAAATAATTTTAAGCTGTTAATTGTCACTCTCTCTTTTTCTTTTTCTTTATATTGATTTCTATTGTAAAGAAACAGAAAAAATAAATTAAAAATAAATTTATAGCTCCTAGAAAAATGTTACATATACCAACTAAAAATCAAAATATAATTTCTTGTACTTCAAATATATCACACCAACACCATCAATTTTTAAAATTTTCAAAAACATCTTGTAGTTTTGAAAATTGTTTTTAAAATGTGTTTGAAGTTTCTTTTTGTATATAAAAAGTGTTGTCAATTGTTCTCTTGCAACTCCCTTCACCATGCATGAATAGTAATTTAAACTAAAAATGAAATTGAAAATGTTTTTTTTATTCACTTGAATGCATCAAATATTACTCTTTAAATTATACCTCTAGTTTGCTTTAATTTGCATAATATTGATGCTATATATGGAAGATCAAACTGTATATATCACTAATATTTAGATTACTTTTGGAAATAAATAATGGGTATAACTAAAATAAATGAAAGCAGTGGAGGAGTCAATCCAAGGTGAAGAAACAGTGAGTCAAGGACGCATTAAAAATGTAGTCTTTTCCAAGAAGAACAATACATCTGCCGTTGCTCGGAAGCTGCTGCAGTCCACTGGTATAGTATACCCTCCCTGTCTTAAATTAATTAACACCATCATGTTAGCTTTGACTTTTGAAACCTGATATATATGCATGCACATATAGAGGACGGCGATGCTAATCGAATAGGCACGGCATGCACAAAGGACGACATCGTGATATTCCAAGGCTCCACGGCGCCGCTTCCCAATGGAATCCCGTCCTACACCGTTCAAATCATGAACGTGTGCTTGTCGGGTTGCAGTATCTCCAACATTCACGTCAGTTGTGGATGGTTCAGTTCGGTGAGGTTGATAAATCCCACGGTATTTAGGCGACTCTACTATGACGATTGCCTTGTGAATGATGGGGAGCCTCTTGGATCTGGTGAATGCCTCTCCTTCGACTATGCCAATACTTTTAGCTACCCTCTCTCCGTGTCATCTGCAGCCTCCTGCTAACTCGCCCCACATTATGCTTCTCAGTCATGCATGACTCGGTTTCACATATATACAATGCATGTTGATAGTGTATAATTAATGTTTTCTACTTCGCAATAAGTTATCACATATATGGTATTAAATATTAAATGTTAGGGCCAGTTATTTATGTTTATCTGTTTTTTTTTCTTATATAAAAAAATCTTGAAATTTAGAATTTAATCCTTTTATTTTAATTTATTTGATCTCTTTATTTGTATATTATTATAATAATAGGCTAAATTAAAAACATTGTTAGTTACAACCAATAAAGTGATGGTGTGAAATTTTTTATTGTTGTCCGATCTCATAATTAGGATCTTATGAAAATACATATAATACAGATAATCACATTCGTGCTTAAATTTTATTTTTCCAAAAGAAATCACATCATCACCCTAAACACAACAATTAACAATGACAAACAACGATATTCAGTGGAGGATGTTAGAGGGATCAAATACTAAATTTAAGATAATAGAGAAACTAAAATCATAATTAAACCTTTCATGTATTGTTAACTGCTAAGGATTAACACATTTGTTGTTGTTCAAATTTTGTAGCTATTATTACGGATAAGTTTTTATCTAAATACCAATTTCAGTTCTAATCCAATAAGATTGATCTCAAATAGTTCTATATTTAAATTTTAAGAGTTATATTTATCTAAATACCACCTTTAGTTCGAATCAATAAGACTAATCTCATGTCATAAAACAGATGATAACATTAATTATAAAAAGAAATTCTCCAAACCAACTTTTTTTCCTAAATTGTAATGCCATCAAAGCTGGGCTTTTTTTACACACAATATAAAGAGCAAGGTACACGTTAGGTAGACCATACAGGCCCAGGGCTATCCTAGCTTGGACCAGGACCAGGCATACCCATCCAGTTTGCAAGTAAGATGGAATTAATTCAGAAAAATTTCAGGCATGGTAGATAAGACGAACTCGATAAGATAAAATAAAGTTCTGCTAGTGGAACAAGCACAAAATGGAACCGGAAAAGGTTTGTAAAGTATAGAGAAGCAAATACCAAATAAGCCGAAAACTGTCAAAAACTAATATCCATAAGTGTATGTAAAATCGGTTACTCCAAACATGGCGGAAAGTATTTGGGAAACGATATAGAGACTGCCACCCATAATCACCAATATAAGAATTGCAGAGATGGGGTTCTTCAACAACTCCAGTATAGGCTGGAAGATAGTGTATATAGCCCCAGTACTGACCGTAAGCGCATAAAGTGCGTATCTCCTCACATTCTCCCAAAACTCCTCCATTAATGGCCCTTCAGGACCCAACGCCAAAGCCTTTTGGACATCCGCTTCCATTAGGAGCAATGCCAAACCCATAGAAAGAGCTCCTACTACCACAAACCGTGAAAACCCACTTGAAGAAACTTGAGTAAGCTCCCTTTCGGGGGTTACTTGACATTCTGTTTGTGGAATTAGTACTGGCTTGTCTATCGCGGTGGTTTTAGGAGGCGTCCCGGGTTTTAACTTGAGACGAGGGTTGAAAGCGTTGAATGTGATAGATGTGATGGGTGGTTGAAGGGGGTGAAAAATAGTGGAGACTTTGGGGTGAGGTTGGTATGGCTTGGAGCCGGAGGCGTAGATTTGGAGTGTGAGCGTAGAGGTCTTCATTCTTTTTCCCCCGGGGACTTAATTGCAGAGCTTGGGACCTTATTGCTGAGGCTTATTTGGATGGCATCTAGGTTCCGCATTGCCAAGTGTGTGGTTACTATGAGGTGTCCACACCTTATCCTTTTAGACGCAAACAAGAATTTGTGATTAAAGCATATTTATTAGATTTGTGATTGCTTAAAAATAAAAAATAATACAAATTGATTTTTCCCTTTAAAATTTTATTCATTCGTAATTTTAAAAATTAAGGTAGTTGATCAAATAATTAAATAGTGAGATATTATGTGCCATGTAGATCTTATGCTGACATACATTAACTAGTTTTTAATAGTAAATTTAGATTAAACTTTTAATAAAATGACCAATTTACTCTTTAATCTAATGTATAAGGACTAATTTACTCATTCTTTAAGTAGAGAGGGCAAAATGTAATTTAACTCCTCGTACATGAGCCTCCATGCTATTTTTACCAAATTTGTGTTAATTTAATCTTAGCACAATCACTACTTTTATTATAGCAATAATTAAAAGAATGTGAGTTTAAACGCGTTTTTCTTTTAATTTAAATATGATGAGAGGTTATAGGTGAAGACAGACTTTGTATAAAAAAAATAAAGGTTAGTATTTTGTACTCTGAGAGCATACTTTTTTTCATTTCACAAGCAACTTTAAAAAATTGTGACATGTGTCATTTCTAAAAAATATTTATTTTTTAATAGTTTAATATACCTTATAGGACATTTGTCAACCCCCTAACTCTACTTGTAGAGTCTAAAAACTCCATTGATAGTGTACCAAATATTTTCAAAAAAAAAACAATTCACCTGTCTAAAAAGCAAAGAAGTGTTCGTACTATAAAAACTAGTTTAGCATTACTTTTGAAAATTATTGTTAAAAAAAATGCTTTTTTAAAAAGTGATTTTGTAAAAAAATGCTTTTTTAAAAAGTGATTTTCAAAATTTTGGTTTAAGATTTGTGTTTAATATTTATCATAAAAAGCGTTTTTAAAAATAAAATATTTATTTTATACATGATATTGTAAAGTAAAAATATGCATTTTAATTATATTCAAATTGATTGATATTATAATATTTCAGTAAACATATAAAATAATAATTTAGTGTAACTCATTATTAATATTTTTATGTAGGGTAAATTACACCAACTATCCCTAAACTTTCTTTATAGTTATTTTTGTCACTCATTAAAAAAGTAACATTGCACCTTAATTTAAAGGGTTAATAGCTAATTTGTCCTTCAGCTATAGTTAAAACGTTTTTTGGTATTTTTAAAATTTTCTTAACAAATAATAGTAAAAAAAATAATTTTTCGCTAGGTTTTCCAAATAGGGTTTTCCAACCATTGATATCAAAGTCAAGTTTTGTTCTATCTAAAAGTAGAAAAAAAAAGTAATCAAAATAGATTTCTCTTCCTCTTCAATGATTCGATTACATAGAAAGTGACATTCTTTATATCTTATGCATGATTTGAGTTATATATGGGAATGGACGTAATATTATATAAATGTTATTTTTTGCCAAGGTTGTGGTTCTTAGGAAATAAACCATGGACTATCACCCCCACGTAAGACTGTTTATTTTTAAAATTTATAAAATTCTTGTTAGTTGGAAACAGACATTGTACTTAAATGTAATTTTTCTAAAAGGAGTTCATGACGAAGAGAAGATGGAGCGCTGGCAGTTGAAGACCCAAAGAATTCCTTGGGGTGGAAAATTATGTAATTTTGTTTCTCTTTTATTTACTAGAAATAGAACCATGGAAACCTTGGTTGGCAGTTTTATTTTAATTACCCATTTCTTTATATTTTTTTTTATAATATTTATATTATGTTCTATTATAATTGTGATATATATGTATGAGATGATCCACAATTGATTGATTAAAGATAAGAAGTGCGGTAATGCGAAAATATATGTGTTGTATTATTCCATTCACTTCTTTAGGTTAGTGATTGCTCTAAGAAGTGTGGTATTGAGAAGGTGTATGTCTAGGATTAGGTCTAGCAAGGAAAGACTTGGTTTTTAAGCAGTTAAATAAGACTCACCTCCCTTTCCTATGACTCTGCCTGGTGCACTGTTCACATTCACTTCTTCGATTTTTTCCTTAAACGAAAAATTGTAGAGAATCAAAATTGTTTGTTTTTATGGTTGATTGATTCTTTTTCTAAATGAATGTGAATATTATAAAACTGTCATAGCATGTCATGCATATACTGGAAGCATGCCATATAGATTAGGTAAGAATGCTATTAGGACTATTGTATTATCATTCTTGAAATCTAGGATAAAAAAACCTTGAATATTTTTTAAAATATTGAGCAGGAAAAGGTCCCCAAAATGTTCACATTCACTTCTTCTGTTTTTCCCTTAAACGAAAAATTGTAGAGAATCAAAATTGTTTGTTTTTATGGTTGATTAATTCTTCTTTTGAATGAATGTGAATATTATAAAATTGTCATAACATGTCATGCATATACTGGAAGCATGACATATAAATTAGGTAAGAATTCCACTAGGACTATTGTGTCATCATTCTTGAAATCTAGGATAAAAAAAACCTTGCATATTTTTTAAAAATTAAGTGGGAGAAAATCCCCAAACAAGACCTGAGGCCTCCATTGATGGTCCCTAAGTGATAGCATGATCAAGTTTCGAGCTGGTTCCTACCCTGGCTGCACCCCAAGGTAAATTTTATCATGTGAGTTTACTGGATGTGATCTCTTTTTAAGGACAATTAGTCATGCATGACTTTCAGTGAGATATTCCCAAGATGACTCACAAATGAAAGGATGTTCAAATGGGTGTTGAGTCAATGCTTACACACTTAATATCATCTCTTATTAAATAGTTTCTCAATAAACGATATTTAAGCTAGAGATGATGGCCAAATGTTAAACGGTTGTTGGTTCGTGTGGAGTCTTAAGAATAAAGATTCACGAACTGATTGGATGTAATCCATGTTCTTGTTAGTTAATCATGGAACCCCAAGGCAATATTATTGATGGGTGTGAGAATGATCGTAGCAACAAAAAAATGTTTTTAAGGTTTTAATACAAAACGCATGTATCATAATGCATTCTTAGTATGTTGCTGAAATGAACATATTTGCTTAATACAAAGATAGTAATTAGTGAATCTTTATTGGTTTCAGTTCAAATGTGTCTCCTACTTCGCTTGTTAGCATTCTTACTGAAAATAAATTGAATGGCGATAACTATCGAGAATGAAAATGGAACTTTGACCGCCTTTGAACGTACCAACGTCCAAAGTAAAAATCCTACACAAAATATGTTTAAAAGGCGGAATTCACAAGTATACGGGTCAGGTTGTAATATAGTTACAAAAGAGTAGGTGAGTACTCCATGGATCGTACCCAAGGAGGCGAGCACTAAATTAATCCTAACCTAAGCAAAAATAGAAATAATTAGTACTTTAAATAAATTATATTACGACTAAACATAAAAATAAAGTTTTTAATAACTAAAGAAATAAAATAATATAAATAGAAAAACTAGGAAGATTTGCTATGGAAACTTAGTCAAATCTGAGCATGGGTGATTAGTTTTCTTCGATAATCCTAATTAATTGAATCTTCGGGTTCCTTGTTCAATCAACTAGTAGATACCCTAGCAGGATCTTTCGATCTTCCACCGGAATAACGAGTCAGCAAGAACTACTTATCTCTCGACCTCACAATCCAAACCGATTCGGGGCTAAGGTATTCACGAATAAGCCATACCAATTTTGGGTTAATTCCCACCTGAATGACTTCCTAAGGTGTGACAGTTCGTTTTCAGTGGTGTCGAAAATAGTGGTTTCGGAATCACAATTTTGACGAGTGAGTAAACATTTTAATGTTTATTTATTTTTTATAGGGTTAAATTAGAGTCGTATTAAATTTTTGTTCAGAAATTTTAAAGTTTAAATGGTTAATTAGGTAAAAAGGACTAAATTGAAAAAGGTGCACAAGTTAAATTCTACTAATTAAATGGATTGAATGGCCTTGAAAATGTAAGTTGGTAGATCTATAAGGTAACTATGCCATTTATATTGGTGGTGGACAATGATAGACCTGGGTTGATTATTTTACAAGTGTTAATTAAAGGGTAAAGTAGTAAAACAATAACTAAAAGCATGTACATGTAAAATAATGTTATCATCTTTTTCCATTTTCTTGTGTTTGCTGAAAATCACCATTGTTGAGCTTGATAAAATTCATCCAAGTTTCCTTTGGTGCATAGTGAGGTTTTTGAACCCCGTTTTTAATTATTTTTATGTTTTTGAACTCGTTTTAGCTTAATCTACTTAGCTCGGGGGTTGAATTGTAAAGTTATAAAAATTTTAGGGTTTTTCCATGAATGATTTAATAATATTTTTGAATTTTTTTGATAGATTATTACGTTTAATTGTTAAATAAACACGTTTTGTTAAGTAATTTTTGATGAATTTAAAGTTTAAGGACTTATTAGAGAAAATAGCAAAATTCATGGTTAATGTTGTGAATTATAGAAAGTTAGGGGTTGTTTGGAACCTTAAGAATATTTTAGTATTATGATGTTTTATTTTATTGGTTAAATTATAAGATTTAGATTTAAGGGATAAATGATAAAAAGTTAAAATGTTAGGAGTAATTTTGTAATTTCACGTTAATATGGATTATAGGTTTGAATTGGATAATTGTAGTCAATTGAAATATTTAATTGAGTTAAATTATTCAGATCAAGAAAAGAATCAACCGGACTTGAATCAAGGAAAAGCGAAAGTCTTAGATTAATTCTCGACTTTTGATGATATAACCGTTATGGTCGAGGTAAGTTCGTATGAATTTAATATTTATTAAATGTTATTTTGGTTGATTATTTGTTAATGTTATATTATTTACAATGGATTCGATAATAATTTGATAATTGAATACTTGACGATAAAAGTCCCGTTTGAACTTAGAGAATACTTAGGATACAAATAACATGTCATTAGGGATTATATGTTTGGGTGCTGGTCTTGGATGTCCTACCGATGGTTGAGGTCCTGCATTTGTTGTGGATTCTCCACACCTTGTGTAAGCAGCATCGTGTAGCTAACATTCTGGCCCACAGCTTGTTTTAGTAGGCCCATTTCATAGCTCGTGTGAGCATTATTAAAAAGGTTATGGTTAAATGGAAAAGTGTTCCCGAGTATCCGATGTTATTCTATACTATTCAACGGGTAAGTAAAGTAATGGAAAGATTTAGCTATGAAATTATGGATATCGATGATTTTATGAAATGGTAAGATGAGTTATGGAAATGAATGAATTATAAACCATAAAAGTAACACATTTTAATCCCACGCTTAGCGTGTTTTTGGATGTTTATTTGTAGAATTTGGTGAATTCGATGCTCCTAATCCTCTAAATTCATGTTTCTATACTTAGGAAAGCATAGGGGAGCGAAAGGAACAAAAAACGGGCCAAACCTGGACAAAACGGGCCATCTTAAGGATCCACACGGCCAAAGCCCGCACCACACGAGCTGAGCACATGCCCGTGTGAACCACAAGGGCTGGACACAAGCCCACGTGCCAGCCCGTGTCGATCGAGAACCATGCAAATTCTCACACGACCTGGGCCTCCTTCCACGGGTTGATCACACGCCCGTGTCCCTGTCATACCCTGCTTTGTTTTCACGCGAAAAAAGCCAATTTTTAGGGTTTCTGAGCCTTCTAAGTCTATAAATACACATCAGAGGAAAGACCTAAAAGAGCACGCAGAGTAGATCGAAGAAATTACTCGAAGGAAGCCATCAGAATCATCTCGAAAGCGGATTCACTCCAAGATTGAAGATCTCCATCAAGTTCCTTAGAAGTTTTTGGGTTCTTTATGTCTTGTTGTTTTCTTATTCCTAAGATGTTTTCTTTCTACATTATGAACTAAACTCCCTAAATACTTAGGGAAGATGAAACCTAGATGAATCTTATTATTTAATAAATCTGAATTACATGATAAATACTTGATTTTTTTCTTAATTGTGTGCTCTTAATCCTTGTTTTAATGTTTTCAGGAATATTAATTCAAGATTGATGTGCTTATTCAGTGGAGCAAAAGTCCTTATTTAAGAGTAGATCCAGTATAATTAAATGGAGTTGATTGTAACCCTAGAAATAGGGCGACATAAATCTGCCAAATTAGAGTCAAATCTAATAAGGGAATCCATAGATCAAGTTAATACGACAATATGGGTTTTAATTAGAAAGAGATTTCAATTAATCAACTTAGAGTCAGTTGTTTTTAGTCTCGAAAGAGATATTAACATAATTTAAGGATTTCTACGGATCAAGTTAAGTGAATAAATCGTTAAATTCAGAGTCAAAATAATAAGTGAAGTCTAGGTGAATTTTTCCTTAGGTATTGTCTTTATCATTGGTTTATTCGATTATTGCCTTCACTCTCTGTCACGTTCATAGTTTAATTAGTTAGTTAAATTTTAGATTAAAATAAATCCCCTTAATTATTAGGCTAGATAATAAAGAGATAGTTATTACTAGTAATTTTAGTCCTTGAGGATACGATATTCTGGACTCACATAGCTATACTACTGTTCAATAGGTGCGCTTGCCTTTGTCGAAATATTAGTTAGTTTCGAGCCCATCAAGTTTTTGGCGCCGTTGTTGGGGACTAAGATATTAGGAACACTAAATTTTTATTACTTTAGCCATTTTTTATTTTATTTGTAATTTATTTTTATTTTATTGTTACTTTTCTAATTTTTCTCTTTCTTTGCTTCTGGCAGGTGTCTCTAGTTTATGTCTAGAAGAAACCCGTCAGGACCTTTGCTTTATGACAGTGAGACTGAGAGGACAACTCGCAAAAACTGAAAAGAGATAAGGCGAAGCCTACAATACATACAAGAAGAGCAAGAGAACGATATCACTAATACCGAGGAGATGGCTGATCCCTAGAATAATCCACTACCTCCTGTGGTCGCCGTAGATCCAGTAAATCAGAATCCTGCTCCTCAAACTATGTATGATTATGCTAAGCCTACTTTAATAGGAACTGAACCAAGTATTGTTAGACCTGCTGTTGCTGCAAATAATTTTGAACTGAAACCTAACATTATTCAGATGATTCAACAGTTTGTTCAGTTTGACGGTTTGCAGGATGAGGACCCAAATACTCATTTGGTCAACTCTCTAGAATTCTGCGACACTTTCAAGATTAATGGTGTTTTTGATGATGCCATTCTCCTTCGATTATTTCCTTTTTCATTAAGAAATAAAGCTAAATAGTGGTTGAACTCGTTACCATGAGGTTCCATCACTACTTGGGAACAAATGACTGAAAATTTTTTGTTAAAATATTTTTCACCGGATAAAACGACAAAGTTGAGGAATGATATCTCTTCTTTTGTGCAGAGGATTTAGAAACTCTTTACAATGCATGGGAGAGGTATAAGGACTTGTTGAGAATGTGTCCACACCATGGGTTACCTCTATGGTTACAGGTTCAAACCTTTTATAACGGTCTGAACCCCTCAACTAGACAGTTGATTGACGCAGCCGCCGGCGGTACCCTAAATAATAAAACACCTGATAAGGCTTATGAATTCATAGAGGAGATGTCGCTGAATAACTATCAATGGCAAGTCATGAGAACAAAGCCGACAAAAGCCGCCAGTGTTTTCAATCTCGACTCAGTCACCATGTTATCAAACCAGGTAGAGCTCTTAAGCAAAAAGATTGATGGTTTATGTGTTTCTACGCAGGTACATCTGGTGATGTAATGCGACACAAATGAAAGAGGGATGCACACCACAGAATATCCATCCTACAACCCAAACACTGAGAATGAACAAGTTCACTATATGAGTAACAATTCTAGACCACAGAATAATCCCTATAGTAACACTTACAATGTAGGTTGGAGGAACCATCCCAATTTTTCATGGGGTGGTCAAGGAAATCAGAGACAACAACCCCCTCCAGGCTTTCAACAATAACCCTACCCACAGGAGAAGAAGCCAAACTTTGAATAAGATGCTAACAAAATTCATCTCGATATCAGAAACCCATTTTTAAAACACCGAAACAACACTCAAAAATCAACAAGCGTCGATTCAAGGGCTCGAGAACTAAATAGGTCAGCTTGCCAAGTTGATATCAGAACGACCACAAGGGAGCTTGCAAAGTAATACCGAACCTAACCCAAGAGAGCAACTCCATGCCATCACGGTGTGCGACAAAGAAGGGTTAGTAGAATCTGAACCTGAACAGAGGCGAGAAATCGTGGTAAGTAAAGGTAAGGTTGAGATAAGCCACAATGTGCAAACACCGGTAAGAAAAGAGTATACACCTCGTGTGCCATACCCCAACGTGACGAAGAAAGACCATACCAATGAACAATTCGGTAAATTTCTTAAACTCTTAAAAAAATTACATATTAACTTACCGTTTATTGAAGCTCTTTCGGAGATGCCCAACTCAGTTAAATTTTTGAAAGAGCTTCTAGCAAACAAACAGAAGTTAGATAATGCATCACACGTAGAGCAAAACGCAGTCTGCTCAGCCATTCTACAGAATAAACTACCCAACAAATTAAAGGATTCAGGGAGTTTTACTATTCCTTGCTTAATTGGTAGTTTAGATGTTAAAAATGCTTTAGCTGATTTAGGGGCAAGTATTAATGTCATGCCCTATAAAATGTTTAAGCAACTAGGTCTTGGGAAACCTAAACAAACTAGGATGAGCATTCAACTGGCAGATAAAACTATTAGATTTCCTAAGGGTATTGTTGAGGATGTGCTTTTAAAAATCGATAAATTTATATTCCCAGTTGACTTTGTTGTTCTAGACATGGATGAGGACAGTGGCGTACCTTTAATTTTAGGACGGCCCTTTTTAGCAACTACTAGAACTATTATAGATGTTGGCACAAGTGAATTGATACTTCGTGTAGGCGATGACACAATTAAACTTCAAGCTCGTGATTCTGTTAGGATATCTAGTAATCGAGATGATATTTCAAGTTCTTTTGATGTGAGTAACCTTGTGGCTCAACCTTATTTGTAGGAAATTCCTCAGAAAAAGGTGATAGAGCCACAGTTTAGCTCAATAACAAAAGTAGAATAACTCATGAAGAACGAAGGCTTCAGATCGATGAACTAGATGAATGGCGGACGCATGTTAAGGAGAAACCAATGATACACGATGTAAAACTTAAACAACATCATAACGAGCTTCAAGATGAAACAAATCAATTTAAGGTTGGAGACCAGGTACTGTTGGACAAAGCGGACCCTCGAGTTGTCACTTCAAAGCCCAATGCAAACGAAGCAACTCCTTTTACGATACTGAATGTCTTTCCACACAGTACAGTCGAGTAAATCATTCTAAATTAGGCACCTTTAAGGTAAATAGCACTGGACTTAAACCTTACTTTAATATTAGAACTGATAGCAGGAGAAAGGAGTGTCACCTCCTCAAACCACCATGACCATACGAATGAGAGGTAAGTCAAGCTTAGACTCTAAATAAGCGCTTCTCAGGAGGCAACCCGAGCACTAACCTTACTAATTAGTTTATTTTTACTTCTTTTCATGTTTAAATGCAGGTTTTTGACCCACATGGCCTGGGCACATGGGCGTGTCCTTGGCCGTATGGAAACAGGGCTACAATTTTCCCAAAAAATTGATAGAGACACGGCCTAAATATATTCCACACGGGCATACGACGCGGCCGTGTAGACCACACGGTCTAGACACACTGGCATGTCTTAGGCTGTGTGAAAATTGGAGCTTAATTTTCAAATTTCAAAATTTAAAACAAATTAGGTGGCTCCACGGGCAATACACACGGTTATATGTGAGATTACAGGGGCGTGTGGAATTCCGCACGGGCGTGGAAGAAGCGAAGGATGATATACATGGCCGTGCAACACGGCCGTGTGTGAGACACGGCCTAGCCACGCGGGCGTGTCCGAGGCCGTGTGAAGACTAGGCTATTTTTTTCCCTCAACGAACACGGGTTGAAAACAAGCCACACGGGCGCGTGACACTACCGTGTGGCCCAACAGGGACCTTCACAAAACCGTGTCACCCCATAAAAACCCTAACCCCTTTTCTCTTTCTTATTTTGTCTTCTTGTTTTATCTTATTTCTATTTCTATTTTTGTTTTTGTTTTTGTTTTTATTTTTATTTTTATTTTATTTGTCTTTTATGTTTCTTATTATCTTTTAAAGACTTGTCTATTATATTTTGAACTATATTTTAGTTATTATGGTTGTTCCTAATAGAGTAATCCTTTAATCTTCTCCACCAGTTGTGTTTATTTTCTTAATAGCTTGCTTAGAATCATGCACTACATTTAGCCCTCTCTACAATTCCGCTAGTCACTAATTTGAGGACTTCATCCAAAATTCAGGGCAGTTTCACTTTTGTCCCTCTCTTATGATATTCCACTTATACTGTCATTATATATATTCATACATTGAGGACAATGTATATCTTAAGTGTGGGGAGGTTATTTATATGATTATTAGAAAATCCCTAAATTATATCTTGTTCTTAAGTAATTTTCTCATATTACTATTAGAATGAATTTTTATTGATTTATGATTTTCATTGATATATTTTGGAATAAATCACAGGTAATTGTGTATTGATTGTTTAAACTTTAAGAAATTAGAGAATCAAGCATGATAAGTCTATTTTCAAAATAATAAAAAATTGCTAGGTTGTTTCCCTAAATTTAAATATTACCTTAGAGTTTGAGATTTACGAGATTGACATAAAAAACCGTAATTTTTGTGAGATTTTGAGCCTTTAGAGCATACACTTTTCTTGCTCACTTTATTATTGGTTATGGGTGTGTCAATATTGATTTGTTATTCTAGAACTTGCTTTGATTATACATATTGAGACCACACTTTTGATTTGATATACTGAGATGATAAAAGCATCTAGGTTTTAACCCACTTATCCCAAAAAACCTACCTTCATAATTAACCCTTAGTGAACCCCTTTGAGCCTAATAAAGTTTCTTGATCTACCCTTATTATTAACCCATAACTCATTCTTTTTGATTCATTGAGAATTTTTCCTATTATATTGACCCTTTTTTGTTGAGATTTGATTTTGTCAGTTGCCTAACTATGTTCTTTTGTTACAGTTGCTAAATTATCTCTTTTATCCTTAACTCAAAAAAAAGTGAAAAAAAGTACAAAAAAAGAAAAAAATATGTACATTTATTTTAATTATTACTAGTTCTATGTTATTTGAGCTTAGACAGTTAATTTCACATTTTGAGAAGAAGCTCGTGTTATTATTGATAAGTTTTCAATTGATGTAATTATTCAGTATTAGTTTATTTTTCTAGTTAGGTAAATTGTCAATTCGATCTCGATTCTAACCCTCTATTTCAGCCTTTATCCACACCTTTAATCCAAACCCCATTACAACCCTTTAAAGACATTTTGATTTGTGTATCATCTCATTTTATAGTGGTGGAGATTTGATTTTCATGCAAGCCTATGGTAATGACTTTTCATGTTTGACTTTTGAGTGCTTATTTTTTTAATCTTAAACACCTTGAGTGATTTGACTGAATCTTTAGTAAGGATGTTAAATCTTGTAGGTTTTGAATTAAAGGTAATTACTTAGATAAGGGGAAATACCTATGTTTTCATGTTTTAAAAATGTGTGAGTTGGATTGTTTGAATCTTTAGTGCTCTTTTATTTGAACTATCAATGTGTGATTATTTGTGAATTATGATAAAACATTATTTATGAGAATTATGAATTGAGAAAGCTTAATTTTAATTGTGAGTTGAGGATTTTGCTTGAGGACAAGCAAATGCTTAAGTGTGGGTATATTTGATAAACCATAATTTATACATATTTTGACCCCATGCTTGGCTTATTTTTGGATGAATTTTCATTAGATTTGATGAATTTGATGCTCCTAATCCTTTAATTTTATGTTTTACACTCGGGAGATCTTAGGGAGTCGAAAAGAACGAGAAACGGGCCAAAAAGGGACAAAATGGGCCTACATCAGAAATTAACATGGCCTGGACTATCGCACACGGGCAGCCCATACGGCCGTATGTGAAGAGCATAATCGAACACGGCCTAAGCTATCGCATACGGGCGTGTCCCTGCCGAACCCAAGTTTAATTCTATTCGGAAAAAGACTACTTGTGGGCCAAGAAAGGTGCTCCAAAAGCATATATAAACACCCTAGGGGAGGACCTAAAAGGGGGACAGAGGGCAGGAAGCTAGAAAATACTCGAAGACAGCCATTGGGAGCAACTTGGAAGAAGGATCCCCATCAAGACTGAAGATCTCCTATCAATTTCTTTTGAAGTTTTTGGGTTTTCTTATGTTTTGTAGTTTTCCTTATTTTAAGATGTTTCCCTCTACCAGTATAAACTAAACTCCTTAAATACCTAGGGATGATGAAACCTAGATGAAACTTATTATTTAAATCTGAATTACGTGATAAATACTTGTTCTTGTTCATAATTGTGTGTTCTTAATCCTTGTTTTAATGTTTTCAGGAATATTAATTCAAGATTGATGTGCTTATTCAGTGGAGCAAAAGTCCCTGTTTAAGAGTAGATCCATCATAATTAAGCAGAATTGATTGCAACCCTAGAAATAGGGTGACATAAATCTATCGGATTAGAGTCAAATATAATAAGGGAATCCATAGATCGAGTTAATGCGATAATAGGGGTTTTAATTAGAAAGAGATTTCAATTAATCAACCTAAAGTCAGTTGTTTTTAGTCTAGAAAGATATATTAACATAATTTAGGAATTTCTACGGATCAAGTCAAGTGAATAAATCATTTAATTCAGAGTCAGAATAATAAGTGGAGTCTAGGTGGATTCTTTCTTGGGTATTGTCTTTATCATTGGTTTATTCGATTATTTCCTTCACTCTATGTCGCTTTCATCGTTAATTAATTAGTTAGTTAAATTTTAGATTGAAACAAAACCCCTTAATTATTAGGCTAGATAATAAAAAGATAGTTATTACTAGTAATTTTAGTCCTTGAGGATACGATATTCCGGACCACCAAGGTTATACTACTGTTCGATAGGTGTGCTTACCTTTGTCGAAATATTAGTTAGTTTCGAGCCCATCAATGAATAAAGGCATTAATCACATATGTGAAGTAATGAAAGTAATGTAACTAATTTCATGTTGTATCTTATGTTTCATAGATGATGAATTGTTAAGTTATTTACTAATGATGTGAATTGTGGTGTTTAGGAAAGTCAAGTACTATATGATTTAATGAGCATGATTGAATGATTAAATATTAAGGAACAGTAAGTTTAAGTTTCTCTTATACGAACTTACTAAGCATTAAATGCTTACGTAGTTGTTTTCCTCTGTTTTATAGATCATCGGAAAGCTCAATCGGTTGGAATCTTGTCAGAGCCTATCACACTATCCACCGATCATTTTGGTAGTTTTTAAACATTTTGGTTACGATTATAAATGGCGTGTATAAGGCTTATGTGTAATAGGTGTATTTGTATGTGCTTGGATACTTATTACAAGTGTTATGTATTAAGCTGGGTATAAGCTTACTTGTGTATGTGCCTTTAATCTTGGTGTGAATATGTTTATATAAAGTTGTTTTGGTCTTTTGATATAAACCTTAATTAAGTGTTTGAATCATGGTAGGAATGAATGTGAATGAATAAGAAGAAATGATAAGTTCTGTATGAGTTTTTTTATATGAACTTATAAATTTGAATGCGAATTAGTTGATATGTCATGTAAATTAAGGTTGATAATTGAATTGTGGTGTCAATGAGAACATATTGATTAGGCACTTAGGTTGATTGTTTTGGCATGTTTTAGGCTTGTTTAAATGTGTTTTTAAAATGTGGAAATAGTTTATTTTGATTTAGCTTGGTACCTAAGTTTTGGATGAAAGTATGCATTGATTTTGAAGCTTTTTAAGGTGCACACGGCCTGGGCTTATCCACATGGCCGTGTGTGACACACGGTCATGTGCCTTATAATTATAAATGCAAGACTTTTCAACGGTCTAAGCACACAAGCGTGTGGGGTAGCCACACGGGTGTGTTTGAAGCCACACGGGCTGGCCTCTTTCACACGACCTAGCCACACAGCCGTGTAACCCTTATTTTCAAAATTTTCAAAATTTTGCATATTTTTTTTTGTTTTGATTCAAATTTGTCCCTGATTATTCACAAACTATTTTTAGGGCCCTGTAAACTCATTTTAAGGCCTGTAAATGCTATTTTTCTATGAATGAAATACATATTCGAATGTTGTTATTTAAATTAATAAATGAATAAATTAATGATATAAATTGTTTTGACATGTGTTGTAATATTTTGTAACCTTAATCTGGCGACGGAGACGAGTTAGGGGTGTTACATACGGTCGTCAAGCCTAAGGTTTATGTTCTTCCTCTCCCAAACAACTGATCCGTCAAGAGAACCCTACAAAACAATTAATTAACCATACCTCCACTTGTTAATCCCCTATAAAAGAATTAGTTCCTCATAGATCTCATAAACATGATAAACTTGATATATAAAATAGACATGAATAACGAGTCAAGAAAATAAGGTTTAGGAGAAGCCTGAATTGTATTAAATATAATGTCGAATCCACACAAAGTTTTATTGAGTTCCACATATCAGATCTCCGAATGAAATCTAATAACAAAACTAGAAATAAACCTAAAGCCTAAGAAAAGAGAAAACTAAAAACTAAAACTATGAAGAAAATTATACATTATAAAAATTGTCCATAACTTATGTTAAATTGAGTCTATTTATAGAATTAGAGTGGCTGTTGTCATTAACCCTAAGTCAGCTGCCATCCTCGTGCTTAATGTTTGATTGTGCAGACCAAAACACCCATGGCTTGTAATTGTTTTCTATACATAATCGATGTGGCGACACACTAAGTCATGTGCTAAAGGTTTATTGGCAATAAATTCTTTGTTATTAACAATAAATTATAACATAATGCATTATTGATATATAAATTAATACATTAAAAATGTATCAATCATAAACTCCTATGGTCAATTAGTCACTAGTATAATGGTAAATGATTTACATTACTTGAGTGCTTATTATTAAACAATATTGGAATCAAAGTAAAAGCTAAAATAATTTTACGTGTATGTAACACTTGTTTCAATCACTTTTAAAACTGAAATGAGTTGAAAGATTTTGAGCGAAGAAACTTACAAGACAAAATGTAAGCTATAGGGGCATCCAAGCTTATGATTCGAGATGCTCTCCCGTATTTAAGTTTAAAAGAGGGTGATGGTCAGCTTAAAGGAATATTGAGGCTGAATATATTGAGTATATGAACTCACACCTCAAAATGAATGTACATGAGACTTTTATACTGAAAGTGTTATAGGAGCTTAGGTTGCAATAAGAGTATGTGAATGCCTTGAGGGTTAACCATTCTTTACTTGTGATTGTGGAGGCAAATTTCCTTATTTGGCAGGCTTACTGCTACAATTTGCTTATTACTCTTGCTTATTCTTTTAAGCTTACTACCTATTTCCCCCTCAATGGTACCTTTGTTATATCAATGCTACAATTAATACTAGATTATTACATATGGATGAAAAAGAATTATATAAAAAATTTATAAATATATATATATATATATAATCAAATAAAGTTTTGATTGAAATAGTAAAGTTATAATGTTAAAGACTATGACGTCGTAGGTTTAAACTGCATTATGTGTATGTATTTTTTTAGATTATATATAAAAATACAAAAACCCCTTAAAAAATATTTGTTACTTTGTAAATATAATGGGTTTTTTTAATAAATTCACAACTACATTAGGCCCGATTGGTGGATGACACAAACTCAATTAAACACTTAAAATATAACTAGATTATGACATACCAATGATATAAGTGAAAATAATTATATAATAAAATTATTTAAAAAATTGACATAAAAATCAAATATGATTTTGTTTGAAATGGTAAAGTTGAAGGATTGAATCTTTTAGTGTTTTGGATTTAAATTCCAACATGTATATGTTTTATTTTTTTAGATTTTATATAAAAAACAAAAAGATAAAAATAACCTCAAAATAATATTAATTGCTTTGTAAAACTAATAGGTTTTTGATAATTTTACAACTGAATTAAGACTCACGTGATGGGTGACACAAACTCAATTAAACACTTAATTTATAAAAGGCTTAAAGGTGTAAAAAACTCTCTAACTTAAAAAAAAACAATTAAACCCTTGTTTTTTTCACTCAATTGGGTACTTGAACTTTCAAAATGTATTAAAAAGGCCTTAAAACTTTTTCAAAAAAAAAAAAAAACAATTAAGGCCCTGCTCTTTTTTTTTTAGCACTTAATTGGGTACTTGAATTGCTAAAATGCATAAAAAAATGACATTTAACCGTTAACTTTAACAATTGACAGTTAAAGTTAACCCCCCCTAATTTTTTTCAGTTAAACCCACCACATGTCACAATCACGGCATGATGTGGCAAAAAAAATAAAAAAAATAAAAGTTATAAAAATTATTAAATTTTAATAAAATAATATAAAAATATTAAAAATTATAAAAAAATGTAAAGTTGTAAAAATTTGTAAAAAATTTATAAAATTTATAGAAATATAGAAAAAATTATAATTTTATAAAATTGTAAGAAAATTATAAAAAATTTAAAGAATAAAATTCGTAAAATTATTAAAATTATCGTACCAAAAGCAGCATTTTATAATTTTTCTATAACTTTTATTGATTTTTATTTTTATCATTTTTTGCCACATGTCATGTTATGTTGCGACATGTGATGACTTTAACTGGAAAAAATTAGGATCGTTAACTTTAACTATCAATGGTTAAAATTAATGGTTAAAAGGCCTTTTTGGTGCATTATATACATACATATATATATATATATATATTTATGATTTTGATAAAATTTTACAATTTTTTTATTTTTATAATTTTTTATAATTTTTTTATAATTTTTGTTAAAATTTAATAATTTTTGTAACTTTTATTTTTATAATTTTTTGTCACATGTCACGCCGTAGTTGTGACACGTGGTAACTTTAACTAAAAAACAATTAGGGGAAGTAAACTTTAATGGTCAACTGTTAAAGTTAACGATCAAATAGCTTTTTTGATGTATTTTAACAGTTCAAGTACCTAAATGAGTGTAAAAAAAAAGCAGGGGATTAATTTTTTTTTTTTTAAGTTTGAGGCCATTTTTTATGCATTTTAAAAGTTCAAGTGTCCAACTGAGAGAAAAAAAAAAGCTTAATTACTTTTTTTTTTGGAAAAATTTGAGTACTTTTTAGTGCCTTTATAAAATATAAATATAGACATTAGACATCTTTCAAATAATGCAATGCAACTAATTTAAAATAAATTGGTTAAAATGTGCTCTAAGTCCTTGATTCTTTATACATTTGAGATTTAAATTTTTTTTTATTTTCAGATATTCAGTGTCTGTATCTTTCCTATTTACAAATGTAAATCTAATTATTAATAATATTGAATGTATTAAAAAAAGAGAAATTAAATTCTTAAAAATAAAAATATGAATAGTGTAAAAACTAAAAAAGACAAATTAAGCGAAGAAAATATAAAAAAAGGTTGATTGATTCAGAAATAATGATGAGTTGCCGCGCCATTCACGTAAAATACACATTTAAATTCAAAACCCAAACGTGTGAAGTTAAGAAAATTTTCAAATTTGGATTAAGACGAGTGAAGGACCAAAATTCAAAAACCAAAACTTCTTTCATTTTTGCAACCCAACAAAACAAAAACAGAAACAGAACCATAAATAAAACGCACATCATCACCGAAGTGGTGTTGTCTCCCTGAAAATGGCGAGCCGCTACAAGTCGTACGATTCACGCTCTTCCACTTCCTCCATTTTCTCCGATCCCTCCTCATCCATAGACCTCAACACTTCCTCTTCTGGGAAACCTAAATCCTCTTTCTCTCGAGCCCTTGTGAAATCGAACCCCTTGGATTTCGACCATGGTTGCCGGAGTAAGAGCAAGGCCACCACCACTCACCACAACTTCACCAGCATGGTTAAGCGATTTGTGGACAATAAATCCAAAACCAAGGCAATGGGTCATGCTCAGCTTCTCATTCCATCTGATGTCCTAGCCGAGGACCTCAAGAAGACGGCAAGAAAGGGAGCTGCTTTAACCGTCTTGCAGAGGAAGCTGTTCGGGAATGGCTCTGCCGGTAAGGACAGGGGCAAAAAGGAGGTGAAAGCCTTGACTGAGGTTAAAGGGAACACTAGGACCTTGGCTATGGTTTTGAGAAGTGAGAGGGAGCTGTTGAGTGCAAATAAGGAGCTCGAGATGGAGATTGCCGAGCTCAAGCTTCAGCTTCAAGACAAGAACACAGAGGTCAGCCCCTCAGCTGCCCCCTTTGCCTCCTTCCAATATAATTTATGTATGAGGTTTTTTTTTTTCTTTTTTTTTTTTTTTGTGTGTGTGTGTGTGTGTCAATATAAGTGTTTTGCAGGTTGAGAAGCTGAAAGATTTGTGTTTGAAACAAAGAGAAGAAATTAAATCATTGAAAAATGCGATACTGTTTCCAGACGCCATGAATTCCCAGCTTCAAGAACTTGTACAAAAGCAAGGTTTGGAGCTGACCCAAGCCAAACAACTAATCCCAACTCTCCAAAGACAGGTTACTTCTCTTACAGAACAACTCCAATGCCTTGCCCTGGATCTTGATCAGGTAAGAAAAAGTCTAAAGATATCATTTCAATTAAGTAACTAAAACCCATTATTAGGATTCTTGTTAACATATGCTTGTAACAGGTGAAAGCAGATAAGTATTGTGGTAATGCATGTCACCAGCAGTATGGCAGCTCTCCCATGACACCCAAATCTGATCCAGATGGACCTTTTGATTCTTTGGTAAGAATTTAGACTTTATTAGCACCTATATTGTTTATAACTTGGAACACTGGAAATCATGTGAACCCCAAGGTGATCATTTTTCAGGAATTCAGTTCTGGTGATCCAACAGCTCCTGGTAGTCCAAGTGACTTGGTCCTTGAAGATTTAAATCCCTGTTTAACACCTTACTATGTTAAGGCAAAATCCAAGGTAGAAAACAGCCTTAAAAATTCCTACTAAAGTTCATATGTATTTGGGGATAATACTTGTATGGGATAGTTAAGCCTGAATAAACTTCCTGCAGGAATTTGATGAGATTGGCTATGACTCACCCCATCATGAAACCTTCTATGAGAACAATAAACAGTCATTCAATGGGCTCGGATTCAGTTCTCGTGCCAAGAACTTGTCTCACAGTTACAGAATGCTGCTACCAGGATCCAATAAAGGAAGCTCCATGCATCATAAACCTTCCTTAATTGCATAGTATCACTCAGTTGAGCATTTCTGTTAGAATTTCTTTTCACTTCATCTTTTCATCCATTGCCCCTGCCCTTTGGCAGACTATAATTAATACTTTTTGAATAAAAATTTTATGTTGTTAGTAGCCAAATTACAAGCATTCTTCATTACCAACAAGATGTCATAATGATTTATTGAAACCAAACCAAGATGTCAAACAAACATCAGTTGTACAACATTGTTATTTATTGAACGAACACGACTCTGTAACAACGGCTGTCTTATTCATCCGATCAACTCCTCTGCTCAGGCCATGCTTTTGCTGGTAGCAGTCCTAATGATCTGAAAAAGAGCTGTCAAAGGAAAAAAAAAAAAAAAAAAGCAAAAGGCTGAGTTGAAGCAATCAAAATGTTAATCTAAAACCATTAGTACTAGGATGTCCAAAGACAGAAAGTGAGTATACATGACCCAACGGCCACAAACACAAAGAAGCCTAGAAGAATTGGGCCAACAGGGTATTCATTTCCTTTCTTTGCTAAGCTTTCCACAAATCCCCTCTTTGTGATGTTCCTTTGAAACCTTGCAACCTTCCTTCCCGCAAGGCGTTTTGAGGTAGTCTTTGATCATCAAATACCAATTACAACAAAGACATAGATTAGAAACACCAATGTCGACATGCAATTGTACCAATTACTTTGACATGCAATTGAACTTACCATTGTTGTAAGTGTGGTTTGCGTTTGTTGAAAGCAGAAAGGTTTGTGAAATGGGGTAGAAGAAGAAATGAAGAAGATATAGGGGCCGTCATGTGACCACCTATCGTTTTATAAGCAAAACGTGGGACTACTGCTCTGCTCTTTTCTGTACGTTACGTTAATACAACCAAATTTGCTTTTATGAGGAAAATGTCAACATTAAAAAGGCAATCAAATATTGAAGTTTTAATGTTTTTAATCAAATATTGAAGTTTTAATGTTTTTACAACATATTATTAGTTAATTATGTTTCAAACATTTCACCTTTTATATTATTAAATGTTATAAAAAATGGTAGGAAAATCACAATCAGTCTGCAAAATCCAAAATTCATTTATTGTCAAATGGGATTTCCAAAAACTGATAAAACCCCACTTTTTGTTATATAAGCATTAACACTATATAATATGAAACAAACATAAAAAATTACAGAAAAACTAGGGAACTAGCCTTTGAAAGTAAAACAAAGCAGTACATTTTTAGCACCCAAATTTCTACCACCCCGAGTTGTTCTTGGCCTTATTGCTACCATATAAGCGGAAGAGACCAAATGCTGAGATACAAGATAGGCCCACCATGCAGATGCTAAGTAGTAGTGACACTGCTATTCCTTCCCCAATTTGGTTACAAAATTTCCCGTACATGTTGCATATCACCATCCATTGAAGCTTTGTTTGCCCCAACTTAGCAAACGCCGCTGACTGTGCTGCAGCTCCCACTGCAGCCACATTCAAGTATGCCAGTGCCTGCAATGCACAAACACTTCATGTGTTAATCATTTGGTTTAGATATATGCATGTAACAAGGGCTACTTCAAGGTAAATATACAAACAGTGGCGGTTCTTAGCGACCCGAAACCAAACCTTAAGTGACACCTAACGTGACTAGTCCTACAAGTGTGAACTGCAATAGAAATCTCCTCTCTTCATTAAATATTAACATTATCTTTTATGTGCATTATTAGGCAACATACATATCACCCCAGAATTCCCTTCTCCACCCACCGCATTAGTTAGGTTTTCGAAACCGCGTGAAGATTCTGTGCAGCAACATTAAACTGGTTGGACAAAATTCAGCAAGTGGAAAAAGCCAGTAAAGCTTGTCATGAAAGAACAATAATTCCATTTCAACAGCACCAACGACCAACTTTTCTTTTGGCATAGAAAATTTGCTTATAGGTCCACCTACTTATATACTCATTCATATTTATTACAAGTTTTATCAATTAGGTATTAGTTGTTTCTTTGTATTAATGATGTTCATCTTCCCCTCATTATTACATGATACTCCTTGACTCGTCGTACTGTTATTATTGCTGTCGAAATCTAGGGTTTTCATTTTTCTACGCAACAGTGTAATATTAAAGGCTAAGCAGCAAATTACCTGTCACCCTGACCACTACATTAACTTTGAGCATTAAAAGCTAGTCTACTAAATGTACGACCAACATTGACTCAGCTTTCCTCCCCTGTTTCTCTTTCCTTTTCTCTAGCAGTTGAAGGAAGAAAAAATTTGTTTTCTTTTAATGCATCTTAAAATTGCCATTTTACAACGTTTTATTACTTTTTTTTCAACTACTAAGCATACAATTCATAATCTTTTTCTTTGCGAAGCCAGCATGAAAACAGCAAAAAAACAATTTCTTTTTTGGTTAAATGAACCCATTAGCCAATTCTGGATATGTGGTTAGTTCTGCAACTGAAGCATACATGCATGCATACATATATATATACTATAAACGAAACAAGACCAAGGCATGCAATAGCTTCTATGATGGGAAACACAAGTACCTGATCTCCAGAAAAAATGGCCAAAGCCAGAGGCTTACTAAAAAGGACACTTCCTCTCACCATACCCACAACGCAACGCACTCCTTGTACCAATGAGTAAGCTGCAGTTATGCCGTTGGCCGCCACCAAAAACCTGCG
Organism: Gossypium australe; assembly: GCA_005393395.2. Classification (NCBI taxonomy): domain Eukaryota; kingdom Viridiplantae; phylum Streptophyta; class Magnoliopsida; order Malvales; family Malvaceae; genus Gossypium; species Gossypium australe. The sequence continues at coordinate 13,631,266 of CM016619.1, forward strand.
TTATGTACATCAAACTTGATCAACAAAAGCAACTCACAAGAGGGAGTAGAGAGGGTATATATATTTCTTACACAAGAGCTTTCATGTCTGTAAATCTAGCTTTCTTTTGAATAGTGAAGATTTCTTTGATCTGGGTATCTGTTCCAACAAGAACAGCTGCAAGAACACTTAAGCCACATATGAGACACCTCAAAACCAGCTCTGCAACTCTCACTCTTCTATCAATGACCTTCAAATTAGTGCCATGGTAGACGGGAACATTCCCAGGGCTAACTCCCACACCCAGATAACTCATGTTTTTGCTAAATTCCAACACTCTAGCAGAGAAGGAAGAAATAGAGCAGCACAGCAAAAACAAATCTTGGAGCACAGTGAAGGTACACGGTACACCTAACTAACCAGGGCCGCTAGCCTACATCCAACCCAATTCTTAAATAGGTTTGAGCTGAGTAAAGACGTTGGATGGTAGAATAATGAGAAGATAAAAAATTAAAATAAATAATAAATAATATTATTGTACTATTACAAAATGAAAATTCAACATATGATTGGAATTTTTTTTTGTTCAAATAAGTCAGGAAGTATCTGTATTTTTCGTAACATTTTAGATTTTAAAATTAAAGTTTAATGGTTAATAATTTTATTAAATTCAGCTCCATTAAAATATCATTTTTTAGTTATATTATTAAGTGATTACTTTTTCTATTTTAAAATATTATATCAATAAATTTAATAAAAAAAATATTAATAATTGGATATGAATTTTGAAATATAGAAAATAAAAAAAAACTAATTTCTCAAATAATTTTCTTTCAAATTCGGACAAATCAAAATTCATAATAGACCGGTTTTGAAATCATTTATTATTATTTGTTAATAAATGTATAAAACTATAATCTTTTGTTTTCTTTTTCCCACTTTTGATTTATCCATCATTCAACGAAAATAAAATAATAGAAAAAGGGAGTGAAATTGAGAAAAAGTTTTGAAAAATATACCTCTACAGGGAATAATTATAGTAGGATTATTTAGGCTCTTGAGTTTTTGTACATCGTATGAATTTCTTTTAACTTTAAACCCTAAACCTTAAAAATTTTATACATCACTTTTATCCAAGGTGCCACCTTTATGCCAATGAAATTTTGACATGTAATATTTTTATTGCCTCTTATATATAAGCCTTTACATTTCAACAATAAAGAGAATTCTCTAATTTCATTTCTCTCACTTACCCTTTGTATCTTCTTCCCTGTCTCGACATCTTTAAACCACGGCTCTCCATCTTTTAAAAGTAAACCTAGAGATATGTAAATGGTATTGCTTAGGTATAAACCACGTAAAGTATTCTATTGTTGGAAAATGCCTTATGGGAATGAGATAGTTCACACGATGATGTTGAGATTATAGGTGATTTATACGATGGTGTCAAGAGTAAGACAATTTTATTATTATTATTTTTGATATATAAAGCTATAAATATATGCTAAATAAGGTTTATAAGTCGATTTTTTTAGTTAAGTTTTACGTCCATTTTAAATTTAATTAGGGATATAGATTGATTTCATTGGAAAGTGGATGCGCTTTTCAATTCTCTTCTAGGGTTAAGGTTTTTATTTTATTAGTATTAGAGTTTTTATTAGGGTTCTTGTTTTAAGAGTTTTGGGTATTTTAAAAGTGTTCAGGGTTTTCGACGAAAATTTTTAAGTAGTTTTGAGGGGTCGGGATGTGATAATGCACCTTAGCATACATATATTTTGATATGTCATGGCAGGATAGGACTATGACCTTATAAACCCATCATGAGGAAATTCAATTTCGAGATAATAATGTTTGATACAATCAGGGGTCAAAGCGAATGTGAAGGTCCCAGTAGGCTGTTGTGATGCGGTCACGAGTTCGAGTATAACCGGGGGGCCAGGTGACGGTCATTAAGCGGCTTTTTGGTACCCGCAAACAATGCCCTATATATACCATACAATAGATTGATGCCATAATCATATGGAAAAATTCTGGGGACTTCCGGTGTAATTAACGTAATTTTTTTCTCTATTTCCGAGTAATCGGTATATCTAACTTTTCATTCTTGTCCAAATGCCAACACCGAAGATAAAATAATTTATTTTATTATTTTGATATATATAGCTATAAATATCAAACTTTACTATGTTTATTATTTCGGCAGATTAAAATAGTTTTAATTATAATTAAACTTTTTTTTAAATTAGAAAACAAATAAAATTGTGGCATTTGCCAAGCTAAAACGAAAATGATAAAAGTTTTTTAGTGTTTGTCCAAAATTACAAATTTTACTACCTTATTATTTCACATTAGTAATTTAACATGAATGGTGAACTATTTTATAAAATGTATAATGATTTGTTTAATTTTTAACTTGAAAAAAAATCATTTTAACTATCACTTAAATGTTTACTTCTTTTAATCTTTAAACTTACGTTGTTTGTTAGATTACTTAAAAATAGATAGAAAAGTTAACATTTATTAACTTTGCTGATGTGGCACACACGTAGACTGCTACGTTAGCATTACTTAATTTTTTTAATATAAAAATATAAAATTTATTAAAAATTTTAAAAGTATTAAAAATATTTTTTAACTTTTAAAAAGTTAATTAAATGTTAGCGTGACATACACATGGACTTCTATGCAAATGCCACATTAGTAAAGTCAACAAGGATTAATTTTTTCAACTAATTTGGGTGATTTGACAAATAATGCAAATGCAAGAGTTAAAAGAGGCGAAAAATTAAATGGAAGGCTGAAATGACTTTATTTTTATAAATTGACGGGTCAAATAAATCATTATACCTTTATAAAATAATTAAAAAGGTTGAGTGCAATGATAAGATATTTTATACTCTAAAAAAAAAAACATAGGTTTAAACTTTGGAGAAAACATTTGTGGGAAGGACAATCACGAACTTCGAACATGAATCGTAAAATTGGATCATTTTTACTTTCATTTTTTATTGTTTAATAAGAACAATTTTTAGTTAAAATTAAGAGTTTTGGCGAAAAAAAATAAGCGTATAAGTTTTTACTTAATTAAAAAACGATAGATTTACTTAGTGTACTAGTTTAAGAGCTTTTAATAAGTTGCTGACGCCGGCTCGAAGGATTAGCATTAAAGCTCAGTCGATGCCCCGACAAGCTCCGCCATGATGACGACTTTATTTCCTCCTCGCCAGCGTACCTGCTGGACGTGGGTACATCAGCCTTGCTTGAACAGACACCTCCGATAAGCTCTCTTCTCTTCTTGCTCCTGGCAACGATGGCTAAGCTGATGAGGGGTCTAGGGTTCACCCTCTTGTGTTCTGGGCTAGGCTTGGTTGGCCTCGTACTTTATGGTTTTATTTCTTTGGGCTTTGGTCCTTGTTATGTAATGTTTAATGAATTGCTTGATTTCTATTTATAAAAATCAGTTTCTTTAAAAGAAGCTGAGTTAAGTAACATATTCCAATTTTCAGTAATTTTAAAAAGTTATTTCGTCATTAATTATTTTCAATTAAAAGAGCAAAGGAAAGATTTGTTGGTTCATGGTTGCCTCTTTCAATAATATTTATCTCTGGTGTTCGAATTTAAGTCTTTCCTTTAAAAATGTAATATATTTTATCATTGTATGCAACCACCTAAATAATATCACTAAAAATTTAAACAATATAAATCATTAATCACTTCATAAATATTTTTAATTTTTAATTTTTTTTCTTTCTAGATTCATCGCGATAAATGTAAAAAAGCAAACTAAGAAATATATGGTGACAGAGGTTTGCTTATGAGTGGGGGTAACCGAGCCGATGGAACTTGGTCAAACAAAAAAGCTCAAATAACGCACGAGGCATAGAGGAAATTAACGACCGACCACCTCATCCGTAGAGAGAACAGACTGAGACCACAGAGAGGGGCATTAATGGTGGGTAACCATACCATTAAAGTCCTTTTGTGGGGAAAAGGAAAAACCTGGAAAAGATGGAAGGGAGTGAAGGCAATGGCCTTTTCTTTCATTAATTTATCTTGTATTACTAGGTGGTGGACCTTTTTGTTGTATCAAGAAGGGGGTGAGTAGTGGTGAGATAAGGTAAGGGGCTCTCAACAGTGCTTTCAGGCTGATGCTTGAATTTAATGACCACCCCATTTCTCCTCCTTCTATGCCTATTGCATACACTAGTAGATCAGCCTACATCTCCATGAGAAACAATGGAACATCCCTCCTTCCTTCCAAAGCTAGTAAGTAAAAGCACTATATTTTAACAATTGAGTGGTAAAAAGTTTGATGTCAATTAAATAAAATTTTAGATTCTAAATTTGTGAATAAAGAAATAGCACCGAAAGTAAATTTTACCTTGATTTAAGAGCTTAATTCAATTGAACTCTAAATTTAATCGAATTCTAATATAATTACTCGTTGAATGCTCAAAAATTAGGTTATAAACAAAATTTAACTTTCCTATTTCAAGTACAAATACAGTATGTATCAACAAACTCCACCTTTAATTGTAACACCATTGATCCACCTCGACTTCTCCCATAAATGTCTATTTAATTTGTATTTTTAATAATATCAACGTTACATAGCAAGTAGAAACTAGTTAGTAATATATATAATTAAACTATTTGGATAATCACCTAAGAGAATACTCCTATTTCAATTACTAAATTCTTTTTTCTTTTTTTTTTTCCTTTTTTTTTTAATTTCACAATTGCTATTAGAATAATTGAAATTTGTAGTTACTTCATCGCTAAAATATCTTTAATCACCTAATGAGATGTTGATGTGATCATTTTCATTAGCATAATAATAAATTTAACTCTCTATTATTATATATTTGGTCAATTTGACACTGATTCAATTTAAATATTTTAAAAGACTAAAGGATAAAGAAAACAATTAATAATAAATCAAGAAAGCAATTAATGCCTTACAGACAAAGTGCACCTAATTAAGTGCTTAAAATGAATTAGACCCTTTTGTTAATTGAAGTTGTGATTGATAGGTTTTAAAAAAATTATAAAAGTTATTGAAAATTATAAATAATTAAAACAATAATAACAAAAAAATTAAGAAATTATAGATTATTTAAAAATGATAAGAAAATCATAAAAATAAAAAATATATTAAAAACTATAAAAATCATAAAAAAATTATAAAAATTCGTGAAAGCCAAATAAGTGCAAGTCAAAATAATACATCAAAATAATGAAGAAAAACTAAATAAACGAAAGATTTAAAGATTGAGGACTAAATTTATTATTAAGTCAATAGTGATCAAATATATTCTAACAATGGAGTGGATACAATTCCAATTATTCTAATGGTAGTAATAAAAATGACAAAATAAATTGAGTGATGAAATTAGGCAAACAAACTCTTTGGAGAACGAAAATTTTGAATGATCATAATTTACCATCTTTTGATATGAATTACTAATACAATATTTATATTACACACTCTTCGGGCAAACTTTTTAATTAACTTGCTCCATGCATGCTTCACCTTAATTGCAAAGTTTGCTTGAAAACTAAATTCCCATGGAAGGTGCAATGTTGGGCTTTCGAAGAGGATAGCATCCGCCATACCTTGTGTAGCCACCATATATAAAAGTATGGGCAAAGTGAACCCCAAACACTAACATAGATTTCTGTCATATATGGCTGCGAAACGATGAAAGAGATTCTTTAAAATTGATTAGTATATATCAACATTCGCTGGGTGTGGTGGCTACTGATTTTGAGGATCTTTTGGTTTGTGAGCAACACCATACCAAATTTAATCCTCAGTATTGTCCCCAAATATATGTGAATGTATGAAAGGGATAACACTCTTCAATCTTCTACATTGAGTGCATGTGATATTAAATTTCCCCAAGTTGTAAAATTGAAATAGAATTGCTACACCAATTCATCCATCTTATCCTACTATGCTGAATGCGAATATCTATTTTGAAGTGTATCATTTTCTCAATAGAAGGTAATGCTTTCATGTTGGAATTTCGTCTCTTGTGCTGTAAAAAAAAAGTCTAAAGAAGTTCACAGAATTTAAGGAGTGCTTCAATTGATGAAGATACAACTTGCAAGCTCACAGGAGAAGTAATAATATTGTGCAAAATATTAATTATGCACATTGCATCTACGGGGTTTAAACTCTATAGGTGCAATATTCATAATTAATATTTCGTAAAATATTAACATTTCTCTTGTGAATTTGTAGATAAAATCTCAACAGAAATATAATATTCTCCTTTGAGAGAGTAAAACACTCCAAAGCATATACTCTCTCAACAGAATCTAATCCAATAATAAGAATAATAAGAAGCATTCTTGTATGCGTGTACCTTAAAATGGATTTAGGGATGTTACATAGCGAGATAACGAAAAGATGACAATTTTGGGTTTTTCGAAGGGTTGAAATTGGAATTAGGGAACATTAACATTCAATAAAAACCAAAATAGGCTCATTGTCAGCAAGTCTGAAAACTTTCCAAACGAAAAGTATTGCAATGATTTTGCCCTCCACCTAGGGAACGGTTTCAAATTTGCATGAATTATGGCCTGTCAACAAAAAAAGATATTAACTTGGGTTTGAATCATGGATAGGGATCAAGACCTGTGAAGATGGCAACAACTAGATTATAATCTTACTTGGGTCAAGATCAGTGATGATTGCAGCAGAATTGAAGTAGCAAGTAGCTCCTTTGTTCTTGAATTTCTGGTAGTAGTTGTTAAAGGCATAAGATGCATGGTCTTTTATAGTATTTGGATGGTAACAAGGCTGGTTCACTTGTATCTTACTGCAATCTGCACCTCCCTTTCCACAAGCCCAATCAAGTGCCTTCAACAAGTCTTCATCTGGTGTTTGTTCGTCAGCTATGCACCATTCTCTGAACCCTCCACCTAATACAATCACAAAAAAAAAAAAAAAAAAAAAAAGAAAGAAAGAAAAAGTATACCACCATAAAACCACGGAAACATCAATGAAAATCATTAAAACATTGGGATTACCTGCAGTCATCTGCAATAGTAATGAAACCAAGCAAAGAACAAGTAGAATCCTATGTAGAGCAGATGACATTGTGGCTAATCAAAGATGGAACCAGTACCACCATTATTTAGCTGTAAGGCTATAGAGAAAGTTAAATCTCACGATGGGAATTGTTTGCTTTTGTCAAAGTAGAGGTTCTTCTCTTTCTATGTTCCTTCCATCTTACGATTAACAAGATGGTATTTTTTATTTTAATAATAGTCAAATCAATCAAGTGTAAATACCAGTATATAATGCTTATGGAGGTAGCTATATATGTATATATTGGTTTGTAGCTTATGTGTCAAGCTTTCATTTGTAGGAACATTGCAGATGATATTAGAATCAATTGGTCTCCTTGATGAAGGCAAACAAAAAGCAAAAGCAAAAGAAAAACGTCAGACTTTGATCATATCTAAATGTTTTGAAAATTACATTAACCGTATTTGAACTTCGATCATTTGGGTGTTAATAACTTAATTATTGTTCTCTTCACATATTAAAAACAAAATTTGAAGGAATTAATTAAACATTATGAATCTTGGCTTTTTAAAATGAATTATAAGGCAAAATGATGTTAAATTAATCCATTAGAATTTAGATAGATATCCATTGATTTTTCTTTCCATCTCTAAAGGAAAAGGTAAATAAAGATAACTATTATTCTGTAAGTTCATTTTCGCTTTGGGGAGGGGCCAACTTATCAGCCATTGATTGGGCTGATAAACAATCATCAAATCAAGTGTGTCTGTGTTGATTCATTTTTAAGCCAGTCTTTGTTGATTGAATGATGGATTGAGGGTTCTTGTGTGTTTTTTTTAACATGTAATTTTTTAAAAAAAATTAGAATTTAATCTTTGTAATTTTATTTTTAAGAATTTAATTCTTTTACTTTTTTAAATTTTAAAATTCATGATACGAGTATGGGCTCAATTTTCAGCCCAATAACATGTTAGGTTTAACCTTCTACAAAGCCCATGTAACAAGCTCAAAAGATCACAAAACGGGAGGCCCAACTTTGGATGGGAACTGGACAACCTTGGAGTTGAGAAAGATCGTCAAGATTTTGAATTTTGGTTTCAAGAAAATCAAGAAACCAAATCTTGGTTTAAAATGGACAGATTTGATGGTTTTAAGTTTCAAGAAAATATAGATTTCAATTCTTGGAAATTTTGGTTCAAGATCAAATTTCTTGAAGCGGGACGTGCTTGGTCGATCATCTACGAGCTTAATAGAGTTAAAAACTTAAAAAAAAAACGAGTTCCAACAATCCATACAAATCTTGGTGGAGTTTCGGCTCAATTTGAGCCCATTTAAACATTATTATGCTTAGTTATTTAATTTTGACCTAATTTGTTTTCGATCCATTAAAATAGTTTTTATTAAGCACAGTTATTTTCATGTTGAAATTCAGTCTATGCCCTTTCCTTACTAGCTGGCTGAACTTCTCTTTGTTATTTTCGTACTTTAAGTCTTTTTTTCATTCATTAGGTTAGTTATTTACTTGGTACTTATTGTTCAGGTAATCCTAGTGTGATTAAGAGTTTATTTTTACCCTAATTTTGTCTATATAAGGCAAGTCACACTCCTTTCATGTAATTCACCACACACCTCTTTTTTATAAAATATATAATTCTTTGTGTTTCTCTCTTTGCAATATCTCTATTGTGATTTTTACAAGTTTCATCTTGGTTTTCTTCAAAAAGCCATGAGAAGCATTTTTCACCTTCCAATTTACTAGGTTGTCGTCCTAGGGTTAATTAGAACCATTTGTAAAGCTTATTGAAGTTTTTTTTTTTTTTTAAAGGGTTTCATAAGGCATCGCCTTCTCATTACCTTCTATCCAATCCTTTTCCATCTTCCCCGTGTCTTTATTAATCTTGATTAAGTTCATTTGAATCTTTTTCTCACACTCTTTCTTCTTATTTAATTTCAAGTTTCAAGATCAAAGGTTTTGGCTTCAGGAAATGTGAATTAAAGTTCAAGAAACTCTAGTGTTCCAAATCTATTTGAGTTGTCTTATCTTTTTCTTTTCTTTGTTGTTCGGTTTGAGGAGATCTAATATCTCTTTATTGTTTGATAATTTTCTTGATCAATAACCCTTCAAACAACCTTGCTTATTGTTGTTTTGCATTCAATAATGCCTCTTTTGAGAAGATCTCTCTTCCCTTTCAAACTGATTACTTCTTCTTGTTTTCATTGTTTTCAAATTGATTTAATATCTCCTTGTTTTCATTGTTTTCTAATTTGTTTGGTCTCTTTTGTTTCCAGGCCTGTTCGACAACTTTCTTTTCCCTCAAGAATGCATCCTTGGGCTTCAAGGCAGCCTTCTTCGTTCGATTTTTGAGTTTTCCTTATTGACCAAACCTCTTTACTCTTTTCCCATTCTTTTCTTGTGATTTCTACCTTTTTTTAGCCAGATTTGTTTACTGATCAATCTCTTATTTTTGACAGCTTCACTTTAGTAAGAACTTATCAACATAAGATCCAACCCTTCCACACCCTAAAGCATTGGGATCTTTATTTATTCATTCTTGGTTTCATCTGTTACTTAGTTTTTGCTTGTTGTCTATATGCCCCATACTTACTTGACTTGTTCTTGTGTTTCAGGTTGTCAAATCGTCAAGTTAGGGTTTTCCTTCTTCGATTCGGTTTTTCCTCGTGTCCAACAACTTTAATTCAATCCAAACCGTCGTGACTTATCAATTCAGCTCCAACCGTTTAACAATGTTATTTTTTTTTAAAATTTCCCAGTGTGACATTTTGAAATAAAAAATTTACACTTGATAGCCTTGTAATTAAAAAATGACTTGTATTTAATCTGAATTTAACCAAAAAAAAATAACAATGTTAACAGTTAGACCTAAATTTTTTAAACCTGAAAAGTAGAGGGACTAAATTCCTGATAATAAAAGTATAGGGACCAAATTCCTAATTTTTGAAGAGTACAAGTACTTATGTCATATTTTAGCCTTTTTTAATTTGGTTTTTGGAATTGTTTTTATCTGCATTAGTTCTTAGAACTTGTCAAATTTTCTTAATTTGGTCTTTAAACTTGAAATCTTTCAAGTTATGATAACTTAGCACCTAAAATTGTGATATGCTATCTCTTGAAAAAAAATTTAAAATGATTTTTTGTAATTTCTTTATGATCGTTTTTATCAATGTTCTAGTATTTTTTTTACATTATATATATTTTTTTAAAATTAGGTAAAGTCATGACACAATCTCATAGTGCCACATCTTCATGCCTTGACAAAATTCAATTTAAAAGACTAAATTAAAAAATGTTACCAAATTTTAGGACTAATATAGACAAATATATGTTAAAAAAATTTACCAAATTCAAGGACGAAAGGTTGCTTCATCCCTAAATAAAGTGACAAGATATTAATGTTTAAGTCTTCAGTTCACAAGGTAGGATCTTACTAAAAACAAGGATAAAGTAACATTTAGTTATTGAATTGGAAATTGTTTTTAAATTGGTCCTTGAATCTTATTTTTATTCATATTAATCTCGAAAGTTGATAACTTTTCTCAATTTATTCCATGAACTTGGATTTCATTAATATAAAGCGACACTTTCAGATTATGACATTATCATCTGAAAATATATATATATATATATATCTAAAACATACAAAAATATAAATGAATTAGAATACATATTTTAAAATTTTTAAAAAAATTGAGATGATAATGTGGTATAATATTAAAATAAGACATCAATCATACTTGATGAAAATCCATGTTGAGCAACTAAATTAGAAAATATTGTCAAATTTTATTTTATTTTTTATTAGAAGGAAGGTTGCAGAGAACACATGAAGCCACTATCTTTAAAGTTCTATTCTCCATCACCTATATTTGGTGTGCAAATGAGTTTCAAGGAAATGAATTTCGAGGATACAATGAAGCCCGATGACTATTTACGTTTTGCACTGACGAAAATAATCCACTAAGCACTGAGCAATGTATAACAAGAAAATCAATTTCTATAAAGGGTTTTTACAGTAATTTTTTATAGAACAATCAGTAATATTAGAAGATGGAGGAAAGATGAAAAAAATTTAGCACTTGTTGGTATGATTTTCAAATGGAATTTCATTTCTATTTATAGGAATTTTCATGTCTCTTCATAGAGACATCCTTCAATAGGTGTCTTTTTTGAATAATAACATTTTTAAAAGAGACATAATTATTCATCTAATATCATAACTATTCAAGTAATATTGTTTGAGTAGTTATAATTCTTTGTCAAAAATCAAGTGATATAACTTTTGACTAATAACCAAAAGATTTAACTTTTGATCAATTACACCCTTTCATTTATAGTTATTGGAACACTATAAATATTGTTGAAAAAGTTCCAACAATCTCTAGATTTTGATATTCTTGGAAATCAATTTGCATAAATGAAGGTGTCTCAGGATTGAACCTTCACTTAGTGAAAACATGTTAAAGTTAATCGAAATTGCATAGTAATTAAGCTTTGAACCAGTTATTCCATTTGATTAACTGAACACATCTCACATAATGATTTGAACCTTGGTCAATGCATATTATTTAGAGACACTATTATGACAATGTGTACGTGTCCTCTTTTTATGAGTGTTGTTAGAGCCAAGCCCTTAAGCTCTTAGAAGTGACCACACTTTACACTCACATAGGTAGATCCTATCAAGAGTGTTCTTATAATTATAGCACTCTAACATATTTATGTTATGGATCCATTAAGACTACATTACTCATCATTTCCTAATCATTACGGGTACCTAACACTTCAATATTAGGATGGATTTATTTATAGTGCTAGAAGTCACAAACTAATGATGTACTTTGTCTCATTGAACTAAACACTTGACGTTATACCAAGTGTTGAGTTGAGTTTCCATCATTGGTGACTCTAATTAATGGGCTTGAGTCTCATCCCTTTTGAGGTTTTGTTGACTACATCTCTAGCAAGACTTTTTGTTAAAGGATCTGCCAAATTTTCACTTAACCTCACATATTTAATAGTGATTACTCCATTAAAGATTAATTGTTAGACATAACTATGTCTTAATCCAATGTGTCTAGACTTTCAATTATATACTTGGCTATATGCTTCTGTTAGAGTAACTACTCACTATCACAACAAATAGAAATAGGTGAAATTGGTTTAGGTCATAGAGGTGCATCATAAAGAAAATTTCTTAACCATTTTGTTTCTTTAGATGCAGCGATTAATGCAATAAATTCGACTGTTATGGTAGGATATACATGTTTGTTTCTTATAAGTACCTAAGTACCCTATTTAAAGTTTTCTAATGCAAACTACTTAGATTACTTTTGTACTTACTTAAATTCCCAACAACATATACAATATATGGTTTTGTACAAGTCATTATGAACGCAAGACAACCAATTAGACTTGCATTTTTTAATTGATCAATTTTCCTACCAGCATTAGATACTAATTTTATTTGAGGATCTGTGGGTGTAGATGTTGGTATATAATTGAAAAAATCAAACTTTTTAAGCATATTTTCAATTTAATGTGATTATTATAAAGCTATAATGCTTTCTTCTCAGGTTGTTTTAATCCTAAGAATAATATCTGCTACCCATATCCTTCATAGCAAAGTTGTTTGACAAAAAATTCTTTGTGTTTTCTATTTGTTCAAAATTTGTGCCAAATATAAACATGCCATCTACATATAAGCAAATTATGACACATTTTATATTTTCAAATTTGTTATATATGCACTTATCGGATTCATTTATTTTATAGTCATTAGCTAGAAGAACTTTGTCAAACTTTTGGTGTCATTGCTTTGGTACTTGTTTAAGTCCATATAGAAATTTAACAAGCTTGCATACCTTATGCTTGTACTGGAATAACAAATCCTTCCTGTTGTTCCATGTACACTTCATATTTCAATTCACCATTTAAAAATGTAATTTTAACATCCATTTGGTGAACAACCAAATTATACATTGAGGTAAGTGATATTAAAAGTCTGATCGTAGCAATTATTGCTACTAGAGCATATGTATTAAAGTAATCAATACCTTGTTTTTGTGTAAAACTTTTGGCTACCAGCCTTACTTTAAATTTATCAATGGTTCCATCGACCTTCATTTTCTTTTTGAAGATCCATTTACAACCTATTGGTTTGGAACTCGATGGAAGATCAACTAAGATCCAAGTTTGATTTCTCATTATTGAATCCATCTCATCATTTATTGCTTCTTTCCAAAAAGCAAAGTATTGGGATTTCATTACCCCTTCAAATGTAATAGGATCAGATTCTGTATTATAACAATAAAGTATCTTATTGTCTATACTTTCACCTTTACCTTCTACAAGAAACATAATGAAATCTGGTCCAAAATCTTTGAAATTTTTAATCCTTTTACTTCTTCTTAATTCTTGACAAGATTCATCATTATTATCAACTTGTTCCAATGAAATTTCATTCTCATTCGAAGAATGAATTAATTGTTGTGGCTGTAATTGCCTTGAAATAAAATTAAATCTATTTTCATCAAAAATAGCATCTCTTGATTCAATAACAATATTAATTGAAATTGAATCATTTGATTCAATTACCATGAACCTATATGCCTTGCTATTATGTGCATCTCTTATAAATATGTATTCAATTCCTCTGTCACCTAACTTTTTACGTTTAGGTGTTGGAACTTTGAAAATAGCTCTACAACCTCAAACCTTCAAATAATTAATGTTTGGTTTCCTTTTCTTCCATTGTTCATAAGGGATTATTTTAGTTTCCATATTAGAAACTCTATTCAATATGTAACAAGCTATTAGAATAACTTCTCCCCGAAAACCTTGTGTAAGACTTGAATATGATAACATTGAATTTACCATTTTAGTCAAAACTCTATTTTTCCTTTTAGCTACACCATTTTGTTATGGTGTGTAAGGGGCTGAAACTTGATGGATATTCCCAGTGGATTCAAATAATTTGGATTATAGTATTGTCCACCTCTATCCAATCTTAACTACTTGATAAATGATTCACACTAAATTTCAACTTTAGATTTATAAAATTTAAATTTATCAAGCACTTCATCTTTTGAATGCAATAAATATACATAACAATATCTAGTACAATCATCACTATGTATCAAATCAAACATTTTTGTTTTCCTTTTAACCTTAAGGAATGACTTTTAGTAATTTTAGTCAACGTACATGTATTGCATTTTCTAATAATATTATTAAAAACAGGAATTAAATCTAACTTATGCATGTCATTTAAATTTCTATAATTCAAATGACCTAATCTATAATGCCATAAACAAGAAGATTCAATCATGTAAGCAGAAACAATATTTTTATTCTTATTAATAATTTTGAGTTTGAATATACCCTCATCATATACCCTTTCCCTATAAAAATTCTTCCCTTAGTCAGAATAAACTTATCTGCCTTAAAAACAAGTTTGAAACCAAACTTATTCAATAGACTTCTAGATGCTAAATTCTTCCTAACTTCTGGTACATAGTATACATCATTCAAGGTTAAAACCTTTCCAAAAGTGAATTATAGTTCGACAGACCCTTTGCCTTTGATTGCTGTAGCAGAAGAATTTCCCATGTACAAGTCATTGCCATATTCACATTGTGTGAACTTTGTGAACATGATTTTATCTTTGCACACATGTTTGGTTGCTCCAGTATTAATCTACCATGCCTTACCATCTTGTACCATATTAATTTCAAAAATCATGGCAATGAACTTTTGATTATTATCAGCCTTAAAAGAAGATTTCTTCTCTAAGACTCGACATTCATTCTTGAAATGTCTTGGCTTGCCACAATGGTAACATGAGCCTTTTAGTTTCTTTTTGAACTTAAATGCTCTGGCAGCCTGTATGAACTTTCTATTGGATGGTTTAGTAGTTTGTACTTCCTCCGTAACATACACTTTGGCATTTTCAAATCTAGGTTCTGATATTGTTTTTGATATACTTCTTTAATACCAAGATGATTTGCCAAAGCCTCAAGAGATATTTCATTTTTCTTATGTTTTAGACTTCTTTTAAAGTCTTTCTAAGATGGAGGAAGTTTGTCTATTATAGATGATACAACAATCATTTCATCCATTTTCATATCATATTGCTTAAACTGATTCAACATTGTTCAATATCACGAAATTATTCCATAACAGAACGACCATTAATCATTTGATAATTATTGAAACGACTAGCAAGAAATTTCTTACTTGTAGCATTTTTTATCATGTATCTTATCTCCAATTTGTCCCATAGTTCATTAGCAATGACTTCATTTTGGTAGGTGTCGAACAAACCATCGATAAACCATTCGATATGTAGCCTATGCACATGTAATCAGCATTGTCCCATTTTTCCTTTTCTTGGGTTGCAGCAACAGATTCGTTTTCATTCTCTTTTGGACTTGGAGTATCCAAAACATAGGCAATCTTCAAAGTTGATAATAAGAATTTCATCTTTTTCTGCCATCTTCGAAAATTGTCACCATCAAACTGATCAAGTTTGACAAAGTTGGAAGCCAACTCCCTTAGTGTTCTACTTTCATGTGTTGTAGTAGTCATCATGAAAAATGGAACCTTAAAATTGTCATTACAAAACTTCAATGAGAAAAATCTCGAACACATGAACGAAACACAATCAACACGAATAGAAAACAAAGAAATAAGACAAGGCTCCAAGGTGTGTATCAAGCCACTATATTTAAGGTTCTATTTCCTCCCACCTATACTCGATGTGCAAATGAGTTTAAAGCAAATGAATCTCGAGGATACAATGAAGTCCGATGACTATTTACTTTTTGCACTGACGAAAATAATCCACTAAGCCCTGAGCAATGTATAACAAGAAAATCAATTTCTATAAAGAATTTCTGCTGTAATTCTTTATAGAACAATCTAATAATATTAGAAGATGGAGGAAAGATAGAGAATTTTTAGAACTTATTAGTATGATTTCCAAATGAAATCTCATTCCTATTTGTAAGAATTTTCATACCTCTTCGTAGAGATATATTTCAATAGGTGGCTTTTTTGAATAATATCTTTAAATTATTCATCTAATATAAAAACTATTTAAGTAATATTGTTTGAATAATTATAATTCTTTGTAAAAAATCAAGTGATATAACTCTTAACCAATAACCAAAAGATATAGCTTTTAATTAATTATATCCTTTCATTTATAGTTATTGAAATACTATAAATATTGTTGAAAATGTTCCAACAACATTAACATTTAGTGATGTCAAATTATAACATATTTTTAAACATAAATTAGGTGAACTTATTTTTAAAAAAAATATTTAATGATAAATTATAATATAACTCATTGTATAGAATACACATAATTAGTTAAAGTAATATTTAAACTAAATTTTAGTATAGCATATGTAGCATATGTTTTTATGTGTTGAAATTTCGTAATTTATTAAACAAAATAATTTTCCTTATGTAAACGAACATTATTCATAATAATTAATAAGTCTAATTACTTAAAAACTAATAAGTATAATTAAAATATATATTATTTTAATAATTCAAATGTTATAATAATAAAGTTTTGTATTCATTATTAAATGTACAATTTATGTACTCGTTAATTTTTTTTCATAATCAATAAATTAACCATAATAAATGTATGAATAGTATACATATAATATATTATATTGAATTGTACAAATGTATCATTTATAAAATTTTATATGAAATATAAATTTAGTATATAAAAAATAAAATGTGATATTTAAAACAAAAATAATAAATTTTTTTAATAAATAATAAAATCATAATATAACCAACAACAAAAAATATGTCGGTTCATTTAAAATTTCTTTAAACTCGTACTTAAAAGAATAAATTAAATAATTCATTAAAAATATAAACAATTACTAGCCAATATTCATCCTTATCCTCCCTCCTTGTTTGGGTAATGAATATACTTAGTTATAGATGGTATCTATTCTGGAATTCATAAAATGTGAAATCACCAAATGTATTATTGAACCAGTAGATGCAATAGTTATTAGAAGCTTAATAATTTTTGTTATAGCACATAATTGGTAAAGAGTAATAGCACTATCATATATACTAGTTTTTGAATGAATAGCACTCTTCTAGGTTTGTTAGAAATTATTATTGCTTTTTAGCCTTGCAACTTAATTATCAAGAGAACAAAATTTGGGAATTTCAGCTTTTTTATATTTATATATAAGACAGAACATGAAGAAAAATTAATAAAATATACCCGATGGAAGATATGAATTGCTACTATATATAATCCAACTCTTTCACTAAATATTACTGGTTAATATATATATATATAATATATATCATTGGCTACAGATGAAGAGAGGTATCAATATCGTCATTGTAATCCGAATCTTGGGATTTGTTGAGAGAGACATGCAAAGTGGGCAAAGGTTTCCCTGTGCCTGTTGTTGTTGGCAACAAACCAAAAAGTGGGGTCTCCATGCACCCAAAAGTAGAACTTGGAGGTGGAGGCCAATTGCCCCTCGACTGTAAACCAGACCAGAGTGATGACATGTTAGGTACTTGACGAGGTGGTGGTGATGGTGGTGACCTTGGTCTTGGTGTGGTCAACAAGTGAAAGAACAGCAACCCTGATGGTTCATAACAAGTGGAGTTGTTGCATTGTTTAGGTTCCGCCAGCTTTCTTAGCAGTTCCCTCTCTTCTCTCATCTCTTTCATTCTCTCCAACTGCCTAAACCTCTCTTGCAGCAGCGCAATCGATGATTGGGTTACGATTGAATCATTCATGCTTTCCCTTCCCATTTTGCAACCAACAATGCCTAAGGAGACGTTTAAAGGGTTTACGTGTATTTATAGGATGTTGGTAGCATGTGTCCCCCGTAGCTTTTGCTTGAATTAGTTTAAGGCATGCAGTTTTAGTTGTTCGATGAAATTCTAAAATGATTTTTAGAAAAGGAATAGAATCGGTAGCTAAGGGGCAAAATTCCAAAAGGAAAAGGTTATATGGGCAATCTTAGGGGTAGTAGTACTTTGGTTAGTGCAAGTGAAGAGAGGCAAAATTAACGTTTAAAGGAGAAAAAGAGTCCAAAAGAATGTTGAAAGTGGCACATGGATATATGGATTGGAATTTGGAAGGGTATGTTTGGAGGAATTTAATAGATTGGGGATGCTCTCTGTCACCTAGCTACCTTGCCCCCAATCCAATGCTTCTTTTTAGCTTTGGAGAGACCGTGGGATGGTGGTGGCCCTTCTTAGTGGGGTTTTTCCATAAACAATTCCACTACATCAAATTCCTTCTTTTAAAAGCTTTAATTAATAGTTGTGAGGCAACAAGAAGTTTTTTTTAAAAAGTGACGTGGAAAAGTGATTTTGAGAAGTTTAAAATTTAGTTTAAATATGTATTTAAATAATATTTAAATTAGTTAATATTATATATCTTAGTAAGAATATTAAAAATAATTTATTAATTTGTTGTTAATATTTAAATATATGAAATATAAATTTTAAACATTTTTAAAAAAATTAATTTTAATTATTCATAAAATTTAATTCGAATATTAAACTATATTTTAAATAATAAAATATAACCAATAAAAATTTAAAAATATAATAAAATAAATTTTAATAGAAAAATAATTACATACAAAATATAAATATTATATAAAATATATTATAAGAGTTAAAAATGTTATTTGGTCTAAAAGCACCTTTGTTAATAGCAAAAGCTAAAAAAAAATTACTTTTATTTTTAAGTTTAAAAATACTTTTCAAAAGCATTTTTGACTCAAAAAGTTATTTGTTTAACATTGCTTCTTACTTACAAATTGCTTTTAGTACTTTTAAAAAACAATACTAAACAAAGCTTTAATATATTTTAAATAAAATTTTGAGTTTAAATTTTGTGAATAAAGAACAATAATTTTGGAAGAGTTTTATCTTATTGAAAAGTTTGACTCTTCTAAATTTAGAATTTAATCAAAATCTATCGCGATTATCCAATCTAGAGATGTGGTTAGGAGAAAGAGATTAGGAGAAGTGGAAGAGGGGACGGTGAGAGTGAGGGGTAAAGGACAAGGGATAGAATCATAGAATAGGGAACAATCTTAGGAGCTCCTATATAATGCTTTGATGGAACAGTAATGTGTGACAAAGACAGACAGGCAGACAGACATTCTCTCTCTCTCATTCAAGATATGTTTTGTCTTGAAGTTGTTGGAAGGGAATGGCATGCACAGATGAAAGCTGCAGATGCCAACAGTGTTTGGGATTTGGATGCTTCATCTATGCAGTGGAACCGGTAGTGCCCCTCACCTCCACCCTCCCCCACTCTCTCTATTATATAATATTAAATTTGGAACATCGATATTTGGAAGACGATGTACTTCGCCTGCTGAGTGAGTGGATTGAAAAGGAATATGGGCTTCATAGACAAGGCGTGCAGTTGATCTATATTCCTATTCTACATAACCATATATATACCTATATTTTGCACTAATTAATAAGGGTTTGCCTTCAAAGTGGCCATGTATATTATATATATTGTAGCCTTGTCCATGTTTTGATATATATCCCCTCCACTCGCACATATAGCGAGAAAGTAAACATATATAATTATATTTTTTTTGTGGAGTTGCAGATTTAAAAATTCATTATCACTTACAGTGACCAACATTACCAAAAAGTAACTGCGAAGCTGCATAATCTTAAATCTTAGAAGCTGCTGCAAATCTTCAGTCCTTTGATAAAAACTATTCAAGTTAAAGCATTTTAATCAAATAATCACTACATGCAGATCATCTTTTACTGAAAAAAGAAAAAAGAACATGCAGATCATTTGGACCTTGTATTTAATTAGGGTATTGTCTGTACCTGATGCATCATTGTTAACTAGGGGGACGGATGGATGGATCAAATACATACATGCCGGCTAAGGCTAACTCTTTCTTTTCATCATTGGCTTTGTGTGGAATATTATGTTGCTAGTATCTGTCCCTATGGACCGTCTGTATCATACATATGGCTAGTTACATTGTATATTCAGCTCACAACAAACTAGTTTCTCAGTCGCCTCAGTTTGCAAATGTTATCCCACATTTTTCACGGCATAAAAACTTATTTAGACTCTCCAACTTTACACAAAATAAGAGTCAATTTTAGCCCTCCATTTATTTTTTTATTATCTTTTTTAGCTCTTAAATTTACATTGTTTGTCAAATTACCCTAAAATGGATAGAAAAGTTAACATTCGTTAACTTTGCTGATGTGACATACACATGAATTGTTACATAGATGCCATGTCCACAATTAATTAAATTTTTAAATTTTAAAAAAATAAAAAATATATAAATTTTATTTAAAATTTAAACAGTATTAAAAAGTATAAAAATTATTTTTGCATATTTTTATTTTAAAAAAATAATTAATTGCTTATATATATTGTAGATAATATATTCTTTGAAATATTTATTGAATAAATAAATTTAATTTTGATTATATACAAAATTATTCCCTACTATAGTTGAAACCAATATTAATTATAAGTCTTTTTCTATTTTGGATATAGTTAAAACGTTAATTTAAAAATGTTAATTGAAACAAAGCTGCAGGGTTGTAGGATGGATAAGGTCAGGCGCAAGTGTGGTTTTCCAAATGGAATCGATGTGGATTCAGATCGTAGAAGCGGGGGTTTATCTTTAGGATGGAGTAGTGATTGCAAGATTACTCTTCGATCCTTTTCAAGAAGGCACATCGATGTTATGATTGAAGAAGATTCGGAGGGAAAAACTTGGAGATGTACGGGGTTTTATGGAGCACCAGAGGAGAATATGTATGAAGCTTCTTGGAATTTGTTACGCACATTGAATGACTCCCCGAATATTCCTTAGGTTGTTATAGGGGACTTTAATGAAATTGTTTTTTCAACTGAAAAGAAAGGGGGTCTTCCAAGAAGGGAAAGACAAATGTGTCAATTTCGGGAAGATATGTAGGATTGTTCTCTTACTGATATTGGCTATAATGGACAGTGGTTTACTTGGGAAAAGGTCGTACGAGTAGAACGCCTTGATAGAGGTATTGCGAATCCTACGTGGTGGGATTTATTCCCCAATTTAAAGTTATCTCATTTGCCACATGCGTTTTCGGATCATTGTCCTTTGTTGCTGAATTCGATTGCTGGAAACCAACATCCAAAGCAGTGGCATTTCAAATTTGAAGCTACGTGGCTTATGGAGGAATCGTGTGAAAGAGAGGTTAGTAGGATTTGGGCTGAGAGTCTGGGGGATGTTCTAAACAAAGTTAAGGCAATGAGAGTGGGAGTGGGCCTCGAGGGATGGTTCCAGAAAATTAAGAAGCAGAAGTCTCTTACGAGGAAAGAGTTGGAAAAATAGTTGATTAATTTAAATGAAGCTATTCCCACGTATGATGTTTTGGGGGCATTAGTGGAGACCAAGCTGGCACTTAATGTGAAGGCCGATAGAGATGAGCTTTATTGGGAGCAGAGAACGAGAGCTAATTGGTTGAAAAATGGGGATAGGGATACAATTTTTTCCATCAAATAGCAACGGACCGTAGACGGAGGAATAGGGTGGAGGAGTTGGTGGATAATGAGGGTAATATTCATGAGAGCTATGCAAATTTATTAGAGTTGGCTACTAATTATTTTAACTCGTTATTTTCATCTAAAGGTGTGGGTGATCTAAGTTCAATTTTGGAAGGGATTGAACTGTGCATAACTCAACTGATGAACGAGGATCTCGAGAAGGAATTTACTTATGAGGAGGTGTGTTTGGCTCTTAAAAATATGAGCCCTGTGAAAAATATAACATCGGTAATGACAATATATCGCAAAGAAAAAGAGAAATAAAAATAAAGAACATACAGATTTTACGTGGAAACCCTTTCGGGAAAAAACCACGGGCAGAGGAGAAGAAAATTCACTATGTCGAATTCGAATCAATTACAAGAGGAATAGACCATGTTTATTTATAGGCTTATAAAGTCATATTCTAATAGGAGTGTAGTAAGATTGGAACTCCTTATTCTAATCAATATCAAATAGATAAAGTTTAATAAGGTTTAAAAAACCTTATTTAAAATAAAATAAAAGAAGTGTAATTCTATAGGGATTCTTCTTTTATTTTATTTAAATAAGAATTTGGGTCACTTAATTCTAACAATCTCCACCTTGACACGAATTCTCAATGAACAAGTTCTTCATCGCGAACTCTCAACGAACAAGTTCTCCACCTCTTCCATAAAACCCCTTAAGGGTTTAACTTCAACAATGAACACCAACCAAGTCTAAGCAATGCTCAAACTTGGTTATAGGAAGTGACTTAGTCATCATATCTGCAGGATTTTCATGAGTACTAATTTTGCTCACAACAATATCACCACGAGCAATAATATCACGAACAAAATGATACTGAACATCAATGTGTTTTGTTCTCTCATGAAACATTTGATCTTTTGTAAGGAAGATGGCACTCTGACTGTCACAAAATACTGTGCTGATTTGAAGGTCTTCATTAAGCTCACTAAAGAGTCCCTTCAACCAAATAGCTTCTTTACAAGCCTCAGTAATCGCCATGTACTCAGCTTCAGTGGTAGACAAAGTGACTGTAGTTTGCAAAGTAGCTTTCCAACTGATTGCACAACCTCCGATTATAAAGACATAACCAGTGAGAAATCTTCTTCTATCAAGGTCTCCAGCAAAATCAGCATCAACATACCTAATGACTCCATCTATAGTTCTTCCAAACTGTAAGCAAACATCAGTAGTACCTCGTAAGTATCTTAAAATCCACTAAACTGCTTTCCAATGTTCTTTATTGGGATTCGCCATGTATCTGCTAACTACACTGACTGCATATGATAAATCTAGACGTGAACAAACCATAGCATACATGAGAGATCCCACTGCACTAGAGTATGGAACATATGACATGTACTTAATCTCATCATCTGATTGTGGAGACAAAGCCGATGAAAGTCTGAAATGGGCTGCTAAAGGAGTACTAACAGGCTTAGCACTCTGCATATTGAACCTGCAAAGAACTTTCTCAATGTACCCCTTCTGACTTAGGTACAATTTACTTGCTTTTCTATCTCTGAGAATCTCCATACTAAGTATCTTCTTTGCTGGTCCCACGTCTTTCATCTCAAATTCATCATTTAGTTGGGCTTTGACCTTTCTTATCTCTCATTTATCTTTTGCTGCTATTAACATGTCATCAACATAAAGAAGTAGATACACAAAAGAACCATCGCAGTTTTTCTTAAAGTAAACACAGCTGTCAAAACTGCTTCTTTTAAAATCATGAGAAGTCATAAAAGAATCAAACCTCTTGTACCACTGTCTTGGTGACTGTTTCAAATCGTAAAGGGACTTTTTCAGCAAGCAAACATAGTCCTCTTTTTCTGAGACTGTAAAACCCTTTAGTTGTTGCATATAAATATCTTCCTCAAGTTCTCCATGCAAAAATACAGTTTTTACATCTAACTGATCAAGCTCTAAATCATGCATGGCAACAATACCAAGCAAAGCTCGAATCGAACTATGCTTCACAACTGGGGAGAACACATCTGTGAAGTCCACTCCTGGAATTTGACTGTAACCCTTTGCAACAAGCCTTGCTTTATATCTGGATTCTTCAACTCCTAGAGTCCCTTCTTTCTTTTTAAACACCCATTTACAGCGAACAACCTTTTTACCTTTAGGAAGTTTCACAAGATCCCATGTTCTATTTTTGTGGAGTGATTCCATTTCCTCTTGCATAGCAAGCATCCACTTTTCTGAATCTTCACAGCTAACCGCCTCAGAATAATTAGACGGCTCTTGGTTTGCATCTATATCTTCAGCCACATTTAAAGCATAGCAACTAGATCAGCCTCGGCATACTTCTTTGGAGGTTTAATTTCTCTTCTAGTTCTGTTTTTGGCAATAGAGTATTGTGGTGAAGAAGTAACTCTATTCTCAATTTTTGTACTGGTTTAAGGAGTTGTCTCTGTATTAATATAATGCTCCACCTGCTTTTGATTTTCTTTATTGGAAGACTCTTTAAGAGATAAGTTAGGTAGCATAGCAGTTTCATCAAAAATAACATCTCTGCTAATCACAACTTTTCTATTTTCAGGACACCATAACTTATACCCTTTTACGCCAGCTTTATAACCAAGAAAAACACATTTAATGGATCTCGGTTCCAATTTTACATTATCAACATGAGTATACGCAGGACACCCAAAGATCTTTAAATTAGAATAATTAGCAGGATTACCAGACCATAACTCTTGTGGAGTCTTTTTCTCAATGACAATGGATGGAGATCGGTTGATCAAAAAACATGCAGTAGAGGCTGCTTCGGCCCAAAACGACTTTGGTAAGTTGGCATTTGACAACATACATCAAGCCTTCTCCATAATCGTTCTGTTCATTCGTTCTACAACACCGTTTTGTTGTGGAGTATGATGAACTGTCAAGTATCTCACGATCCCTTCTAACTTGCACAGTTTATTAAACTCATCAGAGCAAAACTCTAAGCCATTGTCTGTGCGGAGGTATTTTATTTGTTTTCCTGTCTGTTTTTCAATCATAGCTTTCCAAGACTTAAATGCAGAAAACACATCGTTTTTCTGTTTCAAGAAGAATGCCCAAACTTTTCTAGAAAAATTATCAATAAAAGTTAGAATATAATTAGCTCCACCTCTTGAAGGCACTCTTGATGGCCCTTACAGATCAGAATGAATATACTCCAACGTTCCCTTCGTGTTATGGATTCCTCTGGTGAATCGAACTCTCTTTTGCTTCCCAAAAACGCAGTGCTCACAGAACTTCAGTTTGCAAATTCCTTGCCCATCAAGAAGTCCTCTTTTGCTCAATTCTGTCATGCCATTCTCACTCATATGCCCTAGGCGCATATGCCAAAGTTTAGTAATATCATCATCTGACAAGGAAGAGGAAGCGACAGCTGCATCACCAATAACAGTATAACCCTGCAAAACATATAACTTGGCAGTCTTTCTCTGCCCTTTCATCACAACGAGGGAACCTTTGGAAATCTTCAAAATCCCACTTTTAGTTGTGTATTTGTACCCTCTTGAATCAAGAGTACTCAACGAAATTAAATTCCTCTTCAATTCTGGAACATGTCGTACGTCACTAAGTGTTCTGACAACTCCATCAAACATCTTAACTTTAATTGTTCCAACACCTGCGATTTTACACGAAGCATTATTTCCAATCAAAACAACACATTTAGACACCATTTCGTAATTTGTAAACCAATCCCGATTGGGACTCATGTGGAAGGTGCAGCCTGAATCAAGTATCCACACCTCGCTCTCTTTAGAATTGTTGATAGAAGAGACTAGAAGTTCACCATCACTGTAGTCTTCTACAACATCATCTTCACCGGAATTTTCTGATTGTTTTCCCTTTTGATTCGCAGCCTCCCTTTTAATCTTGTTCTGTAGCTTATAACACTCGGATTTAATGTGTCCTTTCTTCTTGCAGAAGTTACAAGTTTTACCTCTGTTTGAAGACTTCGATCTACCCTTAGATTTATCGCAAGGATTTCGATCCTGTGTCCTTCCACGATCATCATCAACATTCCGATCTTGTCTCCCACGAACAATGAGACCCTCTCCCTGAGAGCCGGGTTTAACCACAAGATGCTTCATCTTATCATATGAGGTCAAAGAATCATAAACCTCATCAACTGTGAGAGACTCGCGACTGTATAAAATCGTGTCTCTAAAGGTTGAATAAGACAGGGGCAACGAACAAAGTAGAATTAACCCTAGATCTTCCTTATCATACTGAACCTCCATGGCCTCCAAATTTGAGAGAATTTCTTTAAACACTGTTAAGTGTTCGTGCACAGACGCACCTTCTTCCAAACGATGAGCATAAAGACGTTGCTTCATATGCAACTTGCTAGTTAGAGTTTTTAACGTACATATTTGTTCTAGCCTCTTCCATAATGCAGCGGCAGTTTTCTCCTTCATCACATCCTGCAAAATTTCGTTAGACAAATGCAGATGTAACTGTGTTAACGCCTTTCGATCCTTGCGATTCTTCTCTTCCTCTATCAATGTCGAAGGCATCTTATCTACCCCTAGTAGGGCTTCCTCTAAATCCATCTGTGCAAGAACTACTTGTATCTTTATCTGCCACAACGCGAATCTGGTGTTGCGATCTAACAGCGGAATTTCATACTTCAAAGACGCCATTACCGTAACCGAGATGAAAAACCCGGAAGCTCTGATACCAATTTGTGAAAAATGTAACGTCGTTAATGACAATATATTGCAAAGAAAAAGAGAAATAAAAATAAAGAACACACGAATTTTACGTGGAAGCCCTTTCGGGAAAAAACCAAGGGCAGAGGAGAAGAAAATTCACTATGTCGAATTTGAATCAATTACAAGAGGAATAGACCATGTCTATTTGTAGGCTTATAAAGCCATATTCTAATAGGAGTGTAGTAAGATTGAAACTCCTTATTCTAATCAATATCAAATAGATAGAGTTTAATAAGGTTTAAAAAACTTTATTTAAAATAAAATAAAAAAGTGTAATTCTATAGGGATTCTTCTTTTATTTTATTTAAATAAGAATTTGGGTCACTTAATTCTAACAAGCCCTTTAAAAGCTTCTGGGGAAGATGGGTTGGGGGCGATTTTTTATCAGTGGTTTTGGCATATTGTGGGTAAAGATGTGGCTGACTTCTATATTGAGACATTGCGTGGACTCCATAATATGGCTGATATTAACATTACAAGAATTGATTTTATTCTCAAAGTCAGTTCTCCTCGTTACATGACTCAATTTAGGCCTATTAGTCTTTGTAATATTCTCTATAAAAGATCCTTCGTTTGTGCATAGACGAAGCACAAAGTGCTTTTGTCCCGGGAAGACTTATCACTGATAACATCATTCTAGCATATGAACTTTCGCACTCTATGAAGAGAAAGAGAGTAGAGTCAAAGGGATCATTTACTTTAAAACTTGTCATGAACAAAGCATATGACCGGGTTAGAATGGGGTTTTGTGCAAGCTATACTTCAAAGAATGGGTTTCTCAGATAGGTGGGTAGAGAATGTAATGTGTTGTGTTTCATCGGTGTCTTACTCTATGGTTATGAATGGGGAGGTGGGCAATTTTTTTCCCCGTCTAGAGGTCTCCGTCAAAGGGATCCTATTAGTCCCTATTTGTTTCTCATTTGTAGCGAAGGGCTATCGACTTTCCTTCGAATGGCTGCTTCTAGAAGTGCTCTTAATGGGTTTCGGGTGAATAGACATGGTCCACGAATCACCCATTTATTTTTTTACTGATGATAGCCTTATTTTTTGGGATGAGACAGTTTTTGGGGCTTCTGCGATCAAAGACACTTTAGAGGTTTATGCCCAATGCTCAGGCCAAGAAATCAATTTTAATAAGTCGAGCATCTTCTTTAGCTCAAATGTTGAACAGAATAAAAGAGAGGAGGTGTGTCGGGTTTTGGGGGTTGATTGGAGTAACAACCCGGAAAAATATATTGGTCTTCCTTCAATGGTGGGGCGTAATAAGAAGAGGGCGTTTAAGGAGCTCAAAGAGAAATTAACTAGGAGAGTATCAAGCTAGAGCTCGAGATTGCTTTCAATGGGTGGAAGGGAAGTTCTGATTAGAGTTGTGCTTCAGGCTATCCCGTTGTATACCATGAATTGTTTCTTGTTGTAGTCGTCTGTGTGTAAAGATTTGGAAACGGTCATAGCTCGTTTTTGGTGGCAAAAGAAGACTTGGAGAAAAGGCCTTCATTAATGTGCGTGGAAAGAGTTGTCTGTGCCAAAGGAGAAGGTGGGATGGGGTTCCGTGATTTGCCCAAATTCAACATTGCTTTTTTAGCGAAACAGGGATGGCGTGTCATGGAAAATCCGCGTTCACTAATTGCGCATGTTCTTAGAGCCAAGTATTTTAATGGTTCTAATTTTATGGAGGCTTTTCTGGGGACAAATCCATCGCTTGTATGGAAGAGTATATGGTGTGCAAAGGGTCTTCTAGGTTCAAGTTTGAAATAGAGGATTGGTTCTGGAACATCGGTGTCAATTTGGCAAGATTATTGGTTGCCAGGGAGTGATCAATAGCTTATTACTACTGATAAGGTGGCTGGAATGGATTGGGTGTCTGATTTAATTCTACAGAATCCTAATCGATGGAATAATGATATCATTCATTCGATTTTTGTGAAGGAAGAAGCTGATCAGATTGTGAGTATTCCTTTTCCTACTACTAATCAAGCAGATAAAGTAGTTTGGTTTAACGAAAATTCAGGCATCTACTCAGTGAAAAGTGGTTATAAATTACTTTTGGATCCTCCCAATATCAATGTCAATGAGCAAAAGCTGTTCAAGCAGATATGGAGTTTAATGTGTCCATCAAAAATTTGCATTTTAATTTGGAAATTTGTGAAAAACTTTATCTCTATCTATTAGAACTTACATTTTAAGAGGCTGATCACAGATAACAAATATTTGCGCTGCAGACAGGTTTGCGAGTCATCTATTCATGCTGTTCGGGATTGCTTGACTACTGCACAAGTTTGGTCCAAGTTAAATATTCAGTGGCCGAATTCAATGACAAATTCCAATTTTAAAAGTGGCTGAGTTGGTTGTTGGAAAATTCAAATAGTAATAGAAAAGGTGAGATTGCCATTGCAATTTGGGC
This sequence comes from Gossypium australe, assembly GCA_005393395.2. Taxonomy (NCBI): domain Eukaryota; kingdom Viridiplantae; phylum Streptophyta; class Magnoliopsida; order Malvales; family Malvaceae; genus Gossypium; species Gossypium australe. Next base: position 13,660,021 of record CM016619.1, read on the forward strand.
ATTGTGGTTCTCTCGCAACAAATATGTTCATGAGAATAAGATGCAGAGTGTAGAGGAGATTGTTACCTTCATTAGGGGTTTTGGATTGGAGTATCGGGGTTGCGCGTTGAGTTTGAAGCATCCCAAGCCAAGATCCATGGTTAAATGGATGTCCCCACCGCAAGGGTGGGTTAAGGTTAATGTTGATGCAGGGATCTCTGTAACCAAAAATCGGGCAGTTTCAGGCTTCATTCGGTAGTGATTGCCGAAGCAATGGCAGTTCTTCATGGGCTTTAATTTGCTCTGGATTTGGGATTTACAAAGGTTATTCTCGAGAGTGATTCAAGGTTAATTGTTCAAAATATTCAAAAATTAAGTGAGGACTACTCGGAATCAAGACCTTTTACCTGGGATGTGAAGAATTTGGCGATGCACTTTCATTCTTGCAGAATCCAATTTATTGTGCGTAAAGGTAATCAAGCAACGCATGCGATGGCTGTTGAGGGTTTGCGAAATGAAGCAGATTTGTTGTGGGTTGAATATGCTCCTTTGAAAGTTGTGGAAGTGGTCGATTCTGATCGACAATCCAGTCGACCTCCATAGTCATTTCTTTGTAGCAACGATTGGGTTGAGAAAATCTTGAAATATGGATGACCGTCTCGACTAATTCCATTTTTCCAGGCGATTCATTGCCGAATCTGGAAGACTTAGCCGTTTATTGATGGGGACCTTTGACACGATTAGAGCTTGGAATTTGCTGGGTGGAGAAGACAATTGCTTTTTGGGTTTATTTTTTATGTTTTGTTTTTTTTTTCTTGTTTACTTTGAATTTTGTTTGGGATTGATTTGGACTTCTCCGGTGGTTTCCAAACCCTAATAATAAACGGATTAATTTTCAAAAAAAAAATGTTAACTTTGAATTCTGTGAATATACATGGAGGTTTCTCTATTATAAGGACCTGATCAAATTAGTTCATTTATTATTAAATAAATAAATATAGTCCTTGTACTATTAAAAAGAATCAAATAAAGCCAAATTGGAATAGAGTTAACACTTACCATTTAATAAAGTTAATATTTTTAAAGTTTTTATCATTCTATAAATGAAAGTTTTTGTTTAAAATTGAACTATAATTGAATAAATAATGTCAAGACATTTTTTATACATTAAATGTTAACTCTATCACAATTTGAACTTTTTTTAATTCTTTTTAATAGTAAAGGACTAAATTAACCCATTTAATAAAAAATGGACTAATTTAATCAAATCCTTATAATACAGAGACCTCCAAAATACATTTAACATTTTATAAATTTTATATTTAATTATTATTCATAATTTTAATATTTTGTACTTTATTCCTTCCTCACTCATCGCAGTATATAAGTTACATATATGAATATTGATTTTTGAAATTTGCATGTCAATATTTGAACTCTGGGTAGTACTTTATCAATATTTGCATGTTAATATATCTATTTATGTAGTTTTTTCCTTCTAACAATTTAATAAAATAAAATAAAACACACTTATCTTTTTTATGTAATATCCAGTTTTTATATTAAATTTCGCGCAATATTATCATTAATTAATTTCAACAATTTCATTAAAAATATTATCTTTTATTTTTTAAATATTATTCATAAAAATTATAAAAAAAAATTTAATTCATTTTAATCTATACATACAATTAGCTTATACATCACAGAGAGTAAAAAACTAATATTATTTATATTACTAAGAGAGGAACTTGAAGAGGTTGTAGGTTATGAAGAAATATTCTAGCAGCAAAAGCGTAGGTGCAAATTGTTAATGAATGGTGACCGTAATACTAAGTATTATTATAGTAGAACGATGGCCAGAAAAAGAGCAATTAGAACTGAGGCACTAAAGTTGGAAGATGGAGAATGGTGTTTTGATGAAGAAAGACTGAAATTTGTTTTTCTTTTCTTTTCTTTTTCTTTCAAATCTCTACACGTGTGAAAGGGTAATTAGTGGATGCTTTCCTATCAGAGGCAAGTTTATGAAACTATATGATGATTTCATTAATAAGTTCTAATGATGAGATTTTTTAAGGCACTTTTTGAGATGCCTCCTTTGCATCGAATAAGGATGGTTTACATGCTAAGTTATTTCAGAGTCAGTGAGAGATCGTTGGAAACTTTCTTTGTAATTTGTTGAAGAAATTTATTGGGTTGAACTGATGGATCTAGCTCTTCACAGTACGTTGATTGTTTGATTTTGAAAGTTATAGGTCCAAAGTCTATTACGAAGTTCTACCCCATTAGTTTATGCTCAGCCAGATACTAGATCTTGGCAAAGACCATTGTTAAAAATATGCATTTAGGGCTATTTTACTATTAAGTCTCGAGACCATAAGAATAAAATTTACCTTATATTTCAACTTATATGTTTTGTGTCTCGAGACTTGGCAAGTTAATCTGAAGACAATTTTACTTAAGCCTCGAGACAAGTTAACTTTGAAGCTAAATTAGTTTTGCCCTACTCCAGGTCTCAAGACAAGGACTTGTCTTGTCTCGAGACATTCAAACATTGAAGCTAAAGTATGAAAATGGGGGAGGCTGGTCACAAAACCCAGTCTCGAGACATAAGAGACCTTGCCTCGATGTAACATCCCGAAATTGGGCCTAGTAGGAATGGGCCCAATGGGCCTTGGGCATAGGAGTGTTTAAAATTTTTGAGAACAAGAGAATGACATTATTTCAAGTTGGACTTATTAAGAAGATGATTTTAGAAAGTTACCGGATTCTATGAAGTTTCGAGTTCAAATTGGGCCTTAGTAAAATTTTGTGTTTAAGCCTAATAAGGAGAGATAGTAAGTGGCGTCAAGGCTTATGGAAATAAAAGAGTAAATTGCTAGCATAAATGAGCATATGGCAAGGAGGTTATGGCATCAAGTGAAGTACCTTGAGGGAAGAGGTTCAAATCCCATTGTGTGCAAATTTTGACTATTATTTTTGTACTATTTCCCTAAATTTCGGCCAAGCTTGTAAATATGGCAAAATTAGATTTTTAAATTATGGTAAGGTGGACTTATTAAATTGTGGAAAAGTATGGTAAAGAGGAAAATAAGGAAAAAGAAAAAAAAAGGAAAAAAAAGAAATAAAAGAATTTGAGGAGTGGAGTAGGTGGATGAAAAAGGAATAAAAGAATTTGTGGAGTGGAGTAGGTGGATAAAAAAAAAGAGATAAAAAAAAAGAAAGAAAGAAAGAAAGAAGAGATAAAAAAAAAAGGGTTATGAAAATAAAGAAAAGAGAAGTATCATCTTTTCTTCTCTTCATCACCACCTAGAATTGATAGCAAACAAGGGTTGGAGAACTCAAAAATTTCAGCAAACAAATCCTTTAGCAAGTAAGTGATTTTGATGACTTTAGTTGATAATTTTTGTATTTTTGGAGCCCCCAAAGCTTAAGCTAGCTAATGAGGGGACTAATTTGTAATATGGTTGAGAGTCTAGGGACTTGCCATGAGAGAGTTTATGCTGGTTGCAAGATCTCGAAGTACTTTATCAAAGGTTCAATCGAAAACCTATCCCTCGTTATAAGTGACTCGGATTTTTTGTGCCGCGGAGAGCATCGCGTTACGGATTCCGAATAAGGTGTGTAATCCCGTACCTTTCGTATATATGATTGAAATGGTGTGTAATATCACACTTCTCTGAAAGTTTGTATGAAATATGCTGTTAATCGGTGGAAATACCAAAGAAAACTAAAAACCGGCATCCGTAATCACTCGGGTGTGCGTATGATCGTAATGGTAATTGTATTTCGTAATAAAATAGTTTCGGTTAGAAGCAGTGACGTGTTTTTGAAAAATCACTAAAAATAGAAGAAAAGGAATTAGAAAGTGAATAAGATACCAAATTAAAGCTTACATATGGAAGAAACAGAGAAGGAAAAGGAATTTTATATTCTGATATATCTTGATTTTAGTGAGACTGGTTCTGATTAACTTCGGGGTTCACTAATCTGTTTTGGAAAAATCGTATAAAATTGTACAAAATGAATTGTGGGTTATAATTTACATGTATGGATTCCTTAGTGAGTCTATTTTCAAGAGAAACAAGTTGGAACAGTATATGAAAACCGTACAGTGAGATATTTGAAATTAAGTCAAGAGAGATCAGAATCATTGGACAATGAAACAAGGGAAAATTTAAGGAATAAACTGTACTAAATGGCTAGGCCAAAAATTCTGGAAATATTTCAGTAACAAGATACATGAGTCTAGTTTCAAGGAAATTTTACGGATCTAGATTTCGAGTTTTCTAACTCAAATTATAGCTAATTTAGTCAGTATGACGCAAATGGACAGTTTAAATTTGTATACCCCAAATTACTAGTTAAGTTTTAGTTGCGAAATTACCTCGTTTGGGCTTAAAATGGATTTTTGACTCAATAGTTCCGTAGAGACCCAAATAGAGTTATGTATCACTCGAGGCGATAGTGAATCTTCGAAAACACCGTTAAATATGAAATTATCGAATTACCCTTGTAGGGTAAATTACCGAATTACCCTTAGAGAGTAAATTATCGAATTACCCTTAGTGGGTACGATTACTGAATTACGAAATGTCCCTATGGGCCAAACTACGAAAATACCCTTTATGGGCCAAAATGTTATAATTGCTATATGGGCCAAATGTTATATTTGCTACATAGGCCATATTTGGTATAAGTGGTGACCGATTGTGTATTTTGGTTTTTAAGGGTAAATCGACAGGCATAAGGAAGTTCCGGGATCATGTTAAATTCAAGTAGCTAAGGATTTCGCTAAATAGTAAGGTGTATGATTAACCCACTGTTTTCCGGGTTTATGTTATATTGTATGTGTGGTGTAAATGCTAATGTGTGCAGTGACAATTATGAATGGATACCCTTAAGGGGTATATCGAAAATCAGGTCAGTGTTAAATATTAATAATGTGAATATGCCAATGAGAATATGTTTGTATGCCGAATAGCATGTGCATGCATCATTTTATTATGTTATGACATTATCATATGTTGCATGTGCATGGGATGGGATCTGAATGTGAAAGAAGAAAGGGTGTACATTATGTACGTGGTCTAATGTTAGCCTTGTGCTACATTAGCGCTTGATGTTAGCTATGTGCTTCATTAAGGGAGGTGTTGGCTAGGTGCCACATCTCGGCGGTTGATAGCTGTGTGCATCACCGTAGATTGATTGATATGTGGGATCACTTATGTGATCGGTGGCCTAGCCACGGCCTTGAGCAGCAAGTCTGCCAAGGTAAGATATGTGGATCACTATGTGATCGGTGGATTAGCCACGACCTTGGGCAGGGGGTTGCCAAGGTAGGTGTAAAGGATGGACCCTAGGCTGGGTTGGGTGCATTTTGCATAAATCTGTCTGCTATGTGAATTAATGTGAAAATGGGCCAAGCCCAGTATGTGGAAACATGTGGTTGATTACACTATTATAAGAATGTGATGTGGTTGTGGGCCAAGCCCAATAAGTGAAAGCATGTGATTAAATTATCTTAATATCTGTTATATGGGTTATTATATGGTTTGACATGTGGATGGAATTCAGTGGTCTAATTACACACTGAGTCTGTATGACTCACCCAATTTTTATCAAACATCGCAGATGATTTTAGGTGATCGGACCGGGTTGGAGTGAATACGAGGTGGCTCATGCAGAAGTTAATTTTATTTGTTTTCATATTTTATAATTTCAGTATTTCGATAAGCATTATTGTAATAAGGCCACTTAAGCATTTGAAGTTTATTATTATGTTTTATTATGGATTGACGATGAAATGTTATTTGCAAATGATATTATTTTCTTAAATTTATATATATATTAAAGTTTTCAAATCTGGATACTTTATGACATATTTTTTTACTTAGCATTTTAAATAAACAATGTTTTATAAATAAACACAAATTTCCATGTTTTATTTTAAGGTTAAAATATTTTAAACGTTTTTCCGCAGTGACAAACCAGATCCGGTCAAGACTCGTGGGCCGGGTTTGGGGTGTTACAGTTTGGTATCAGAGCCCGGTTCAAAACTCGGCTTTGAGGGTTTTGGGCCCAAAAACATTTTTTTTGATGGGCTTTTCAAAAATATGGATTTTCAAGGAATTTTCAGGTTATTCTGGCATGGCACCTCTATCTCCGGCCCGAAGTCCACCAGGTAAGTACTTCCAACTACTGAAGTGAATTGTGAATGTGAATTCTATAAGCATGAAGGGAACGTAGATTAGTGAACTAGTACCTATTGAACCCTAGGACTAGTCTACTCAAACACAAGTGCATAAGACTTAAGGGCCATTAAACAAACCTGTGATTAAGTCGCCGAGCTAGGGTGTGGCAACCGTTGTGCGCATGTCTAGGAGTGGATTCAGTAAGAGCTTTGTACTTAAGCAGTCCTATCGACTCACCACCTCTTTACTCGAATCCTACCTGGTGCGTAGTAACCGTTCACCCTAACCAAGAGGACTTAGTCATCGACTAAACTCGATAATTAAAACCCGAAAGGGGCTAGCCATATTTTTATAAAAACCTTAGTTTTTAAATTATCAAATTATCCCTTTGGTTTGTAAACCCTAAATTAGATTTTGAAAGACGTTTATTTTCCGATTTACAAAAAATTATGAAAATACCCCTGGTTGTAAAATTACTAAAATGCCCTTGGTTTCTAAAATTCCAATATTACCCTCGACTTTTAAAATATTCTTACCTTACAAAAATACCAAAAACCTCTATTTTGTGAAATAGCAAGATACCCAGATTTGGAAATTTACTAAAATACCCCTGACATACAAAATTACCAAAATGATCTCGATTTCTGAAATTTCTGCAACATTACCGATTTGGAAAACAAATTCTCAAAATACCCCAAGTTTTTGCAAATTTCGAAATACCTTTGATTTATAAGGATTTTTGGAATTGACCCTGATTTATTACCAAAATACCCTTATAGGACAAATGACGAAATTACCCCTAGGTTGAGAAAGGAGAAGACGACCATGGTAGCATGGTGAATGTTGTGAATGAATGTGGCTTCATTGAGAAATGAAGGTGTCTTTATTTATGAATGAGAATGTGATTCTCTGAATTAGAGTAGTGAACTTGAACTGAAATTTTGTTTGATCGAAAGAACTACTTCTAAATACTTTATGTCATAAAACTGTTCGAGGATAATAAGTGGAACAAAATTCTGATGCATAAAACTTTTTAATCAGAATAATAGCGACGTTAGAAATGAGTTCTAGAGGACGTGGTCGTCGTGGACGTGGTCGAGGTAGAATGGCCGTATCGGAACCCGTTGGATCGGGTCAAGGGTCCGAGAATGAGGTACCACCTCCACCACCAGCTTTTGGTAATAAGCAGCAAGATCAGACGGGGGATGATGCTGTATCGCAGGCTGTGCTGCGAGTTCTTGAGATGGTGGCTGGAGCAGGTGGAAATATGAGAGCTAGGAAGTCTGTACCCGAGCGACTCCGAGCCAATGGAGCTGAGGTGTTTCGAGGTGTATCAGGTGTGGCACCCAGTATGGCTGAGTATTGGTTGGAGGCGACCGAGCGAATTATGGATGAGCTAGATTTAACCAGTGAGGAGAAAGTGAAAGGAATGGTGGCGCTACTTCGCGACGAGGCGTATCAATGGTGGCTCACAATACGGGATGGTGCCTCAGCTGAAGAACTCACTTGGGATTATGTTAAGGCAGCATACCAGAAGAAGTATGTGGGGACTCATTATATTGATGCGCAGAGAAAGACATTTCTGGGGCTAGTTCAAGGGAACAAGTCCGTAGCGGAGTACGAGGCTGAATTCTTAAGGTTGAGCCGATATGCTCGAGGAGTGGTGGCTACGGAGCATGAACGATGTGTCCAGTTTGAGGACGGATTAAGGGACGACCTGAGATTGTTGATAGCTCCACATCAGGAGCGGGAGTTCGCTGTGTTAGTAGAGAAGACTAAGGTAGCCGAGGGGATTAAGGACTCTGTGAGACAGAACAGAGATAAGGATAGGAACCGGGATAAGAGGAGTTTTGGACCGTTAAAATCGTCTGAGAGTCTTCAGAAAAGACCTAGGATTGAGAATCCTGCTCGTGTTTCTAAGCCAACTGCTGGAAATCCGGACCGTCCGTGTGCTCAGTGTGGAAGGTATCATGTTGGCGAGTGCTGGAACCGGGAACGGGAATGTTTTAGGTGTAAGTCCAAGTCTCATTTGATTAAAGATTGTCCTCAGGATCCGAATAGGGCTCGGACAGCAGGCCAAGGCTACGTGCAGCCAGGTAGAGATGGTCAACAAGCGACAAGGGGTCGTGGTCCGAACCATGGAGGAAATGGTTCAGGTCGAGGTCGTGGAGCACCAAGCAAAGATGCTGAAGGTGCAGATGCGAGGCAACCAAGGTTGGTTTATGCAGTCGGCCATCGCGAGGATAGTGATGTGCCAGAGGTGGCAATGGGTAAGTTCTTATTTCTGGAATATCCTTGGTTGCTTTGCTTGCTATAAGGTCAGTTTGTTCTTATGTTGCTAGTAAAGTGTATGTAACCTTGATTGTGAACCTAGAAAATGTACCTAGAAAGTGTGATAGTTCTTTAAGATCAGAGTGCGCAGCGAAAGCATAGTGATGTGATCTCAGCAGTGCGTTTAATAGTTGATTGGAAATTTCAAGGACGAAATTTTCTTTAAGGAGGGTAGAATTGTAACATCTCGAAATTGGGCCTAGTAGGAATGGGCCCAATGGGCCTTGGGCATAGGAGTGTTTAAAATTTTTGAGAACAAGAGAATGACATTATTTCAAGTTGGACTTATTAAAAAGATGATTTTAGAAAGTTACCGGATTCTATGAAGTTTCGAGTTCAAGTTGGGCCTTAGTAAAATTTTGTGTTTAAGCCTAATAAGGAGAGATAGTAAGTGGCATCAAGGCTTATGGAAATAAAAGAGTAAATTGCTAGCATAAATGAGCATATGGCAAGGAGGTTATGGCATCAAGTGAAGTACCTTGAGGGAAGAGGTTCAAATCCCATTGTGTGCAAATTTTGACTATTATTTTTGTACTATTTCCCTAAATTTCGGCCAAGCTTGTAAATATGGCAAAATTGGATTTTTAAATTATGGTAAGGTGGACTTATTAAATTGTGGAAAAGTATGGTAAAGAGGAAAATAAGGAAAAAGAAAAAAAAAGGAAAAAAAAGAAATAAAAGAATTTGAGGAGTGGAGTAGGTGGATGAAAAAGGAATAAAAGAATTTGTGGAGTGGAGTAGGTGGATAAAAAAAAAGAGATAAAAAAAGAAAGAAAGAAAGAAAGAAAGAAGAGATAAAAAAAAAGGGTTATGAAAATAAAGAAAAGATAAGTATCATCTTTTCTTCTCTTCATCACCACCTAAAATTGGTAGCAAACAAGGGTTGGAGAGCTCAAAAATTTCAGCAAACAAATCTTTTAGCAAGTAAGTGATTTTGATGACTTTAGTTGATAATTTTTGTATTTTTGGAGCCCCCAAAGCTTAAGCTAGCTAATGAGGAGACTAATTTGTAATATGGTTGAGAGTCTAGGGACTTGCCATGAGAGAGTTTATGCTGGTTGCAAGATCTCGAAGTACTTTATCAAAGGTTCAATCGAAAACCTATCCCTCGTTATAAGTGACTCGGATTTTTTGTGCCGCGGAGAGCATCGCGTTACGGATTCCGAATAAGGTGTGTAATCCCGTACCTTTCGTATATATGATTGAAATGGTGTGTAATATCACACTTCTCTGAAACGTTTTATGAAATATGCTGTTAATCGGTGGAAATACCAAAGAAAACTAAAAACCGGCATCCGTAATCACTCGGGTGTGCGTATGATCGTAATGGTAACCGTATTTCGTAATAAAACAGTTTCGGTTAGAAGCAGTGACGTGTTTTTGAAAAATCACTAAGAAAAGGAATTAGAAAGTGAATAAGATACCAAATTAAATCTTACTGTGTCTATTTTAATATGGAAGAAACAGAGAAGGAAAAGGAATTTTATATTCTGATATATCTTAATTTTTTGAGACTGGTTCTGATTAACTTCGGGGTTCACTGATCTGTTTTGGAAAAATCGTATAAAATTGTACAAAATGAATTGTGGGTTATAATTTACATGTATGGATTCCTTATGAGTCTAATTTCAAGAGAAACAAGTTGGAACAGTATATGAAAACCGTACAGTGAGATATTTGAAATTAAGTCAAGAGAGGTCAGAATCATTGGACAGTGAAACAAGGGAAACTTTAAGGAATAAACTGTACTAAATGGCTAGGCCAAAAATTCTGGAAAAATTTCAGTAAGAAGATACATGAGTCTAGTTTCAAGGAAATTTTACGGATCTAGATTTCGAGTTTTCTAACTCGAATTATAGCTAATTTAGTCAGTATGACGCAAATGGACAGTTTAAATTTGTATACCCCAAATTACTAGTTAAGTTTTAGTTGCGAAATTACCCCGTTTGGGCTTAAAATGGATTTTTGACCCAATAGTTCCGTAAAGACCCAAATAGAGTTCTGTATCACTCGAGGCGATAGTGAATCTTCGAAAACACCGTTAAATATGAAATTACCAAATTACCCTTGTAGGGTAAATTACCGAATTACCCTTAGAGAGTAAATTATCGAATTACCCTTAGTGGGTACGATTACTGAATTACGAAATGTCCCTATGGGCCAAACTACGAAAATACCCTTTATGGGCCAAAATGTTATAATTGCTATATGGGCCAAATGTTATATTTGCTACATAGGCCATATTTGGTATAAGTGGTGACCGATTGTGTATTTTGGTTTTTAAGGGTAAATCGACAGGCATAAGGAAGTTCCGAGATCGTGTTAAATTCATGTAGCTAAGGATTTCGCTAAATAGTAAGGTGTGTGAATAACCCACTGTTTTCCGGGTTTATGTTATATTGTATGTGTGGTGTAAATGCTAATGTGTGCAGTGACAATTATGAATGGATACCCTTAAGGGGTATATCGAAAATCAGGTCAGTGTTAAATATTAAGAATGTGAATATGCCAATGAGAATATGTTTGTATGCCGAATAGCATGTGCATGCATCATTTTATTATGTTATGACATTATCATATGTTGCATGTGCATGGGATGGGATCTGAATGTGAAAGAAGAAAGGGTGTACATTATGTACGTGGTCTAATGTTAACCTTGTGCTACATTAGCGCTTGGTGTTAGCTATGTGCTTCATCAAGGGAGGTGTTGGCTAGGTGTCACATCTTGGCGGTTGATAGCTGTGTGCATCACCGTAGATTGATTGATATGTGGGATCACTTATGTGATCGGTGGCCTAGCCACGGCCTTGAGCAGCAAGTCTGCCAAGGTAAGATATGTGGATCGCTATGTGATCGGTGGATTAGCCACGACCTTGGGCAGGGGGTCTGCCAAGGTAGGTGTAAAGGATGGACCCTAGGCTGGGTTGGGTGCATTTTGCATAAATCTGTCTGCTATGTGAATTAATGTGAAAATGGGCCAAGCCCAGTATGTGGAAACATGTGGTTGATTACACTATTGTAAGAATGTGATGTGGTTGTGGGCCAAGCCCAATAAGTGAAAGCATGTGATTAAATTATCTTAATATCTGTTATATGGGTTATTATATGGTTTGACATGTGGATGGAATTCAGTGGTCTAATTACACACTGAGTCTGTATGACTCACCCAATTTTTATCAAACATCGCAGATGATTTTAGGTGATCGGACCGGGTTGGAGTGAATACGAGGTGGCCCATGCAGAAGTTAATTTTATTTGTTTTCATATTTTATAATTTCAGTATTTCGATAAGTATTATTGTAATAAGGCCACTTAAGCATTTGAAGTTTATTATTTGTTTTATTATGGATTGACGATGAAATGTTATTTGCAAATGATATTATTTTCTTAATATATATATTAAAGTTTTCAAATCTGGATACTTTATGACATCAAATTTTTTTTATTTAGCATTTTAAATAAACAATGTTTTATAAATAAACACAAATTTCCATGTTTTATTTTAAGGTTAAAATATTTTAAACGTTTTTCCGCAGTGACAAACCAGATCCGGTCAAGACTCGTGGGCCGGGTTTGGGGTGTTACACTCGAGACACAATTTCTAATGTCTCAAGACAGTTTAACTTCGAAGCAAAAATACCTAAAACAAATGGAAGCCTGTCTCGAGACAAGAAGTCCCCTGTCTCGAGACACAAGATTGAAACTTGACAATTGAGTTTGGATTCGAGTTCCAACTCCTAAATTAACTTAGTATCACCTAGTAACTCGATGAATTAAATTACTACACACTATGAATGTAAGATTGTTGTAATAGGCCAATTTAGCCCGGGCCCATACAAAAATTAATAAACCCAAAATAATAAAACAAAGTCCAAGTCTAGGCCAAAATATATCATTTGGCCCGATCGGAATGGCCCATTACTTGAAAAGATTAAAGGTCCATCTGCGAGCTTGACGTATATGGGAACACAATCTTCAAGGATATGCAATCTTAGATATGATATGCAAATCTTAGATATGATATGCAATCCCAGAAGATATGGTATGTAATCTTAGAAGATATGATATGCAATCTTAGAAGATATGGTATGCAATCTTAGAAGATATGGTATGCAATCTTAGAAGATATGATTGTCGAAACCATTTTTATATTTTGAAAAACGGGGTCGATTTTAAAAAAATGAAAATAGAGTCACCACCAATCTTTTTTCGAGGTGTGATCGGGTCACCTTGAAATTGATCATTTTAATAAAAAATTGATTTAAAATAATGATTTTGGTCTACGAGATTCAAGAAAACGGGTTCAGGAGTCGGTTACGTACGAGGAAGGACTAGCACCCTCGTAACGCCCAAAATTGGTACCGGATTGATTAGTTATTGTCCTAATGTCGAAAATTCGAAAAGATTTGAAAACATGATTTCTTTAAAAACTTGAACAATTTGAGTTGGAACTTGAGATTCCTTTGTTCCGAAAGTGTAACACCCCAAACCCGGTCTATGCGTTAAGACCAGATTTGGTATGCCACACAAATCGATCATACATCTAGTCATCTAATGATTTAAAGAAAACAGATCTTCAAAACGATTTTGGAGATGGAGTTTATCAAAAACCGAGGTTAATTTGAGATCCATGATTTTAAAACATAAGAGTTTAAAATTTGATTTTCAGAGAAATAATTGGTTAAAATTTTAAATTGGTTGAAATAAATTCATAAAATAGTTTTCACAGAAATTTTTTACGAGTTAGTGATACTTAAGAAAAACCCCCTTTTTATACGTAAGTTTAAGAAAACATTTATAAAAATTAAAATAGTCCCATTTAAGTATCTAAAACATATTAAAATCCATCCACGAAATAAAAATCCATGAAAACAATACCAGAGGCCTTATTACATTGCAACTGAAATAATACTTAAATAGAAATACTTAAAAGAAGTTCAAAGTTTATATAAACCATCATTCGTAGTATGACGTCCACGCGAAGTCATCCCCGGCCCAAGCCTCCATCAATTATCATTACCTGAGAAGGGTAAGAAAACGGGGTGAGTTACTTAGAACTCAGTGTGTAACCCACTTACCGTGTCCACTGGGCCAAAACCATATAAGCATTTAATTGGGCTTGAGCCCATTTACGAATATAACAATATAGTAATAAAAAAAATGCATGTGAAATGCAATTCCCAACCAAGCCTAAATTTCCATCCGCTACACACCACCCGTACCAACCAGCACACCTGTGGGGATCAAGTCAACCCACCCCGCCAACACACCAATCGCAGGCATAAAGTCATTCCAAAATGTTTGTGGCTGAGCCACCCGAACTGGATTGTGGCAGAGCCACCCGAACTAGATTGTGGCAGAGCCACCAGAACTTCTCTTCAATTTTATCCCAACCCATGCAATCATGTATACATATACAAAACATAACAATATTCATATGATAATTTCAATATAAGGCCCTTACTACAAGTTGGCCCATTAAGCAATCTAGCAATTTGGCCCATTAAGCAATCTAGCAATTTGGCCCATTAATCACATGAGGCCCAAAAATTACTTTTTATCAAATTAGCCCATCGAGGGCGATTTCGTAATTTCCACGATTTTAATACCGATTTCATGCATTTTTACAAAAAGTGTTAATATACCGTAATTTTTTCGATCTTTCCAACTTTAGGATTTTTATTCAAATGCTTACGGTATAACATCTAACCCATGAGATAAGTGTGAAATTACACACCTGATTACGGTGAGAACTATACTTTCCCGCTCGTCGATACCTAAATACGTGTCACGCTTGATTAGAACACTAATACTTAATAGAAATCTACACTAAAGATAAGCGATCTAGATCTTTACCCTCGGAATTTCGATTAACAACTATTTGTGGTTTCTCCCCGATTGATGGTTCATAACCCGTTGAAGAACCACGAACAGTCAATGGCTCAAGAGTACGAACGACTTCAAATAATTGATTTTCACCAGAAGAGGGTCCACAACCCGGTGGAAAATCTCGGATTGCCAAAACAGCCCTTCGCTTGAATCTAAAGTGAATAGCAGAACCGCCCCTCTTCCGAACACTATTCACCACCCTTTTTGACCCTATCTTGTTTGCCTCCAACTACTACATTGGAATTTAAAACTATAGGTTTTAAGGGCGAATTCGGCTTACCTTAAAATTCCGAGTGATTCCCAAAAGAATCCCTATATAAAAATTTCGGTTATTTTAATCCCAATTGATAATCATTGATAATTTTGGGGTGATCATGAAATCCATGAAGAGTTCCTTTTTACCTTGAAAGTTATGATCCAAACTCGAATGACTTCAAGATAACTTCGAAGAGATGATGATTCGGCCCTCCACTATTTCACTAAAAAAATAACGAAAGAAATCGTCTAAGAGAATGATCGATTATTTGATTTAAAAGACTCTTCCAAGCCAACCTATAGATTCGGCCAAGGTGACCAAATAGCAAAAAGAAAACAAAGAAAATGATTCTTACCGATGGTCCAAAGTTTGAATAGAAGAAAATGTTTGAGAATAAAATCTATGAGGAATGGAAGATTCGGTTATGATATATCAAAGAAAGGAAAAAGATTCGGCTATGGAGATGGTCTCTAACATTCGGCCATGGAAGAAATTTGAAGGAAGAAATGTGTTTGAAAGATGAGTAAAATGGAGAAGAAAGGAAAAATAGAGATGAGATGTTTATGATTCGATTTTCAAAGGTAAGAGAATAGCAAAGAAAAGGGTTTGGGACAATGGTGCATTCGGCAATGGGGAAGAAGGAAGAAAAGAAATGGCTTTTGTGTTTGATGATTTCGGCACTAGTAGAGAAGCACAAAAATGAAGCACTTGAGAGGTTGGAAAAAATGACCAAATGAAGCAAAGCAAAGATGTTTTCTCAAAGCATAATGCACATTCGGCTATGAGAGGAAAAAGATGAAAAGAAAGAAGAAAAAAAAACGTTTTGGGAGAACAAAAATGACCAAATGAGATTACACACTAGCTACCATCCTTACCAAAGTCTACCACCAAAAATTCGGCCTCCCCCTAGGCCCCAAAACCGTCCAAGTTCATGGACAAGCTTGGCCATTCCAACTTTCCAAAACACATCCCTTAAGAGGTGCCTTATGTTCCCCCTACCTTCCATAAGCTTAGGATTTCTTTCCCCAAGTTCCAAGCTTACCTTAACCATTAGCCACCTTGCCATAAAAGAATTAGTCCAACCTTACCAAAAATAAGGCTTGACCGACATTTGCTATAAAGGTGCAAAAAAATAAAAGTCACCAAATTGCAATCCATGGAATTCGAACCTCTCCCCTCAAGCAACACTTATGGCGCCAACTCCACTTTACTACTAGCTCATCTTATGCTAGTTTTTGACACTTAATTTCCTTAAACATCAAGGTCACTTGATCCACTTCAATAAAATACTCATTACTAAAATTTATTCTAATTCCGAATAAATCCCGAGCCTTCTCAAGACTATAGTAAACACACAAATTGAATCATTCACAAGTTAAGCACCAAAAAAAAAACATGCAACATATCGATACTCAATTTTTTAGGATGTTACAGAAAGAATACAAACATCACATCTAGCACGTTAGGACATGATGTTTTAAACCCTCGTAACCAAAATCACTCATGATTTACAAAATTCATTAAAAGGATATTTAGTTGTTTAGTCAAATGGAAAATCGTAACCCAGTACGTTAGGGCACTATTTCCCGAATTTTTAAACACAAACATTGCCTTATTTAAGAAAAACTTGAATAAAAAGGTATAAGGGATAACTTATAATAAGTATATAATATACCATTTAAAATAGATAATATACATATTTTAAATAAACAATATATGGAAAATTTTGCCTTAATAATAAAACAATTTAGATGATGTACAACATACAAATTTTCAAATAATACATAATATGATTAAAGTTAAATAATATATAATGCATAGATAATATATAACAAATAAAAAAATTATATATATGATAAAACAATTTAATGTAAATAGGGAAAAGTAAAAAAAATTAAAATAATTAAAATAAATAAATAATGATTAAGCAATTAAATGGATAAATAAAAAAAGGATTTAAAAAAAAGGCATAAGTCAACCTAACTCCCGCAATATGAGGATTCAACGAAATTCCTCCACCAAAATCTAACTCGAACAGAAGCAACTCAAAAAAGAAACGAAGATGAGCGAAGAACAAAATATGAACAAGCCACAGAAAATAAGAACGCAAAAGAGAGAGAAATTTGAGTGAATGCTCTCAAGAATTTTTATTACTCAAAACTCCAATGTCCAGTGCTTTACAATGAAGGGAGAGGCCTTTATTTATAGTTGAGCCTCCCCAAATCCAACGGTACAGATCAATTACATCAACGGCTAAGATTAAAAGGTATCTACCAATTAAATCTCTAAGATTACAAAATCATATCTTCTAAGATTGCATACCATATCTTCTAAGATTGCATATCATATCTAAGATTTGCATATCATATCTAAGATTGCATATCATATCTTCTAAGATTGCATACCATATCTTCTAGGATTGCATATCATATCTAAGATTTACATATCATATCTAAGATTGCATATCGTTGAAGATTGTGTTCCCATATACGTCAAGCTTGTAGACGGACCTTCAATCTTTTCAAGTAATGGGCCATTTCGATCGGGCCAAATGATATATTTTGGACTGGATTTGAACTTTGTTTTATTATTTTGGGTTTATTATTTTTTGTACGGGCCCGGGCTAAATTGGCCTATTACAATGTTTTTATAATCTTAGAGATTTAATTTGTAGATACCTTTTAATCTTAAACGTTGATGTAATTTATCTGTACCGTTGGATTTGGGGAGGCTCAACTATAAATAGAGATCTCTCCCTTCATTGTAAAGGACACATGAGTTTTGAGGAAGCAATAAGAATTCTTAAGAGCATTCACTCAAATTTCTTTCCCTCTTGCGTTCTTATTTTCTACGGTTTGTTCTTATTTTATTCTTCATTCATCTTCGTTTTTTCAACATTTTTTATTTATCCATTTAATTTTTTAATTATTAATTATTCTTTTTATTTTATTCGTTTATTTATTATTTCGGTATAGAGATTTATTTTATTTTCACACTTTTGTAAATTTGTATTTTATTTATTTATTCCAGATTTTTATGTGGTATTTATTTCAAGCTGTTTTATTTTATTATTTTTTATATTACTTATTTTAAATAGTTTTATTTTGATTAAGTTTTTTTTATATTATTACTTTAAATTATCTTATATCATTCATTTTTCTTTTTTTTTATATAACGATTATTTTAAACTGGTTTTATTTTATACCATTTTAAACTGTTTTATATTATCTATTTTAAGATTGTTTATTTTAAACTTATATGTATCTTTTTAGGATTTGTCACATATCATTTTCTTTAAGTCATTTTGTATATTATTTATTTAGATTGATATATATTGTTTTATATATTACTTATTTAAACTTACTTCTTATATAATATTTATTTTAAAATTCATTTATATATTACTATTTCATATATTATTTATTTTTATCTCTTTTTTTTTGGATTTATTTCAGACTTTTACATATATTACCTACATATATTACCTACTTTAAAAATTTTATACATGAATTTATTTTTAAATTGCTTTTTTTTGTCGATTTCAAAATACTTTTCTTTCACATTATTTGTTTTAACATTGTACATTATTATTTGAAAGCTTGGTACATTTTGTTTTTTATTTATTTTTTAGATTTGTTATTTTTTTAAAAAAATCATTAATTTTTATTTATTAATGTGGCCAAATATACCTTCATATTTCAAAATCTATGATTTTTAAAATTTAAAAATAAGGCAATATTCGATATTTGGGAGTTTTGAGAAAATCGTGCCCTAACTTACTGGGTTTCGATTTTTCTCATTAAGTCCAAATGATTGAGTACCCTTTTTGAAATTAAAACATATGAATTTTTAAATAAAAAAACCTATTCTCGGGAATTTAAGATGTTGTGTCCTAACTCACTGGATGCGACGTTTTGTCATCTCGAGGCAAGGATTTCTAAAAAGCAAAGGATATTCGGTGTTTGGAAAATTTGAAAGATCACACTCTAACTTACTGAGTTTCGATTTTTCTTTTAAAATCCAAATAATTGAATGTCCATTTAAAGAACATAAGTTTTAAAAATCAAAAGGATCGTGTTTTAAAATCTTTTCGAATTTTCGACATTAGGACAATAACTAATCAATCTGGTACCAATTTTGGACGTTACGAGGGTGCTAATCCTTCCTCGTACGTAACCGACTCCCGAACCCATTTTCTTGAATTTCGTAGGTCAAAATCAATGTTTTGAAATAAAATGTTTTATAAGGTGATTCGATCACACCTAAGCAAAAAGGGATTGGTGGCGACTCCATTTTCGTTTTTAAAGCCGATCCCCCTTTTTTTAAAAAAAAACTTAAAAATGGTTTCGACAATTGTGATTGAATTGAATGATTGTTGTGATATGAATGATAATTATGCTCTAAATGATATGATAAAAGAAGTAAGTTAGCTTGAGTTGCTTTGGCAACATAATGTGACATCACACATTTGGATCCGGTGACTGGACCGGGTGTGGGATGTTTCAAGACTTATCGGTTCATTATTGAGAAAATTCAAGTACGCCTTTATTGATGGGATGTTCATCAATTGTCTATGGCAAGTAGAGTGACACTTGCTATA
The DNA here is from genome assembly GCA_005393395.2 of Gossypium australe. Taxonomy (NCBI): domain Eukaryota; kingdom Viridiplantae; phylum Streptophyta; class Magnoliopsida; order Malvales; family Malvaceae; genus Gossypium; species Gossypium australe. The sequence continues at coordinate 13,679,270 of CM016619.1, forward strand.
TTAGTTCTATTTTTGATACCTAATTACTTATGCAATATGCTCTTATACCAAAAAGAATATGTCTAAAATTAGAAAAAATTGTCAGAATATTTATTTGGGGCTCTACAGTAGAGAGGCGAAACCAACTCTAATTGGTTGAGAATAGTGTTACATGCTAATGGGCAATGGCAACCTTCGGTTGAGACATGTAAGAGATCAAAATTTGTCATTTCTTTTTAAATTGGGTTCCAATTAATATCAAACCAATTGACTTATTGGGTAAGGATGTTGTGATTGAAGTATAATGTTGAAGAGAGGTACCTTAAGAATATTGAACGGTCAAATTGCTCCTACATTTGGCGTTCTATCTCAAAAACTTGGGATGATCTAAAAACAGTCTTTTGTTGGTCCTTGGGAAATGGTTACATGAACAATTTTGGTCGAATAATTGGATTCTTGATGTTGTCCCTTTGTGGTAGCCTAGACTTGATCTTGATGGGATTCTAGATTGCCGTAGAGTTTGAGACATGACTAATGAAGTAAGTAATTGTAAATGTTAGTTGTTCGCTAGGTATCTTTCTTTTTAGAGTGTTCTAAAGTTTGTATTATTTGCCCACCTATACCCTATGCAGGTTTAGACCATTGCATGTGGAGATGGTTGAAACTTAATCTAATTTCGATGTCAGATGCTTACAAACACATACACGGGAAATTGGTTAACAAAAGATGAAGCATGAAAAACCATTTGAGCTTTAAAGGGCTAATACAAATTTGCTCATTTCTTTGGCTTCTACTACATGATAGTCTTCTAACAAATAAGGAATGTTACTTGCGGTGTATGTTAGATGAGGATCATGTCAGTTGTGTGGGATGACCTAAGAAACAAACTTAAACTCCATGCATGAAAAGTTCACAAAGAGCGTATTGTTGGAAAATCGGGTTCGAAAAATGCAACAAAAAATAGGTTTAAAGGAAAACCAGAGTTTTAAAACTTTTTTCAAAAACAAGAACTTGGTTGTGTTATCTAAAGTAATAAACACTTAATCAAAATTGTATCATTATGATTCGTCTAGGATGAACGCTTCGACCGAGTAGTCTTCTCCGCTATCCTCAAGCTCACATTTGCCAAGTGTGGGCTTGCTTCGAATCAGAAAATTTTTCACAAAATTACTAGTGGGACAATTTCATAATTTCTCTAAACTTCTTAGGTCAAGTTCTAAATAACAAGAATATCTCTAGAATTTTTTTAAAATAATTTTTTAGAGAATTTTCTCTTTAAAACTTTTCTTGAATTCAAGTGTGTGAGAATAATAACTCGTGCTCTTTATATAGGAAGAGTTTAGAGAGACTTCAACTAGGATTAGAATGAATCACATCAATTTTAAACTAATAAAATATTATCCATATAAATATTAAATTAAATTTAATATCTCATATTCATATTAAATTAATCAAATACTATCTGGATAATTATTAAATTAATTGTTAAATTCATTAAAACAATATTATATTTGAAAAAAGTTAATTTGAAATCAAGTTACCCGGTAGAGCCCCACTAGGAGTCTAATTTTTTCACTACTCTACCACCAAAAAACCATCGCTCCCGGCGGCCGGATTGTCGCTTCGCAGCCGTCGTGCCCGATAATGCCATCTTTAGTGTGACTCCCTCGACAACTCGAACCGTCGTCGTTTTGCCCGAATGGGTCTGGCCAGTTCAATCAAGGCCAATAATGGCCCGACTGGTCCGATCCAGCCACAGGTTGGACCATCAGCTTAGCTTTATACATAGGGCCCAATTCATCCAGTTTTTGGATTTTGGTTTTAGGTTTTGGTTCTCAGGTTCAATTTTTTATCTCAGGTCAAATTTTCAAGTTCAATTACCCATCGAGCCAATTCTTTGAGTTGAAAATTAAATTCAAAAAATATCATATTTATTTTAATTAATTTGATTAATTTAATTTTAATTGATCAAAATTAATTTTCCCAAAAATCACTAAGATTTTCCAAATTAATTTTTTAAGAAAATTCTTTAATCAAATTCTCTAATTTAAAAATTCACACGACCACCTAATTTAATTCCACATCGAATAAATCAACTCAATTAAATTATTTCTGAAGTTATAAAATTTTCTTCTGATTCAAATACAGTCTGATTGAGCTTTTGTTGAGCTAGCGAAGGGACCAATTAGACATATACAATTAAGCTCGAGCAATTTCAATTATGCCCAGAAGCATCGTTCTGATAATTCACAGTTTACTTAATCATGGAGTCAGTCCACAAGAAGTACCATGATTGAAAACTCCTTATTATATATTCTTTACGAAGCAATTCATCCAACTGCTTTGTCCAATAATCTCTCCAAGTGTGTGTTACCCTCATATGATATCCTTGATTCCTTTGAGTTAAATCCGTTCACTCAATACAATTTTATTTTATCTCATTGACACCATTGTGTCTTCTTAATGATTAATATGATCACTGTCAAATAATGACTGTGATAAATTACTCGTTCGAGAACAAGCAACACATGATCACGTTCCATATTTATCAATCCACATAATGTCAATAAGAAAATATCATTAACTCTTTAATCAAGCTATGAATTCCATTGTTGCTAGTAAATTCATGTCATACACAAGTCATGTACCTAACATGCCGGCTATCAGCTCGATCATCTTTAGAGCATAAGCCTCCACTTATATCAAAGTACATGAGTTTCATACGCATGGCTGGTGACTAGCTCAAGATTTAGGTAAGTCACACCATGAAAATCACAAGTGAATTAATTCACAAATGGATTCAGAAATGTATCATTCTTCCAATAAGTATATTTATGTCTCTACCCGTGGAGTCAACTGCTTCGATAACCAAGACTAGTCATGTCCCTAATTGGAATTGTAGACGACAAAATAATCCTTTTATGTATTTGAATCAAATACTCATTTTGATTCTTTTATGGGATTACGGAATTATTTAGATTATCTACTGAAGTAAGTTATCTTTATTGCAATGTAAACATTCTTACAATGCCACTTATCATCAGCTTGAACTTAGACAATCAATGAGCTAATATTTTCTTGTAACAATTTCGCTAAGTATGCAAAACATGAAAGACAGAAACACAAAAGATATAATAGTAAATGTGAAATTAACTTTATTTATTTATCCATTGTTCAAATACATAGAAAACAATTTCATGTTTACTACAATATGGGCACATTTCCCAACACGTATAAGATATGGATTCGTATTGTACCTCTATAGCAATAGCAAAGGTTCTATTCTTTACCCTTTAAACTTAGGTTGATTGAGAATTTGCAAGAAAGGAGTAATCAAAGTACAAATGAGTTAATTGGAGTATCTTATTTGGTGTAATTTGTTTGCACATTTGGAAGCATAGGAATTGAAAAAAAAATTATTGCGCTAACTACAACTCAGATATAATACTAGTGAAAAGATTAGCGTTAGCCAAAGCAACTGAAGATGCTTTTAACAAAGAAATGGGACAACCATTTTGATTTGTATGCAGCAATAGTTAAAGCCTTTGTCAAACACCCGCTAGACATGGGTTCGAATTATGTTAACCCATCCTCCACCCCTATTATTGTATAAAAGAAGAAGAAGAAGAAGGGAACACCATATGGTATGTTTAAACAAATCTTTTGAGAGTACCCACCTAAGGGATGAGCGGAACTTAAAGCAAATGAATCTTGTTTGATTGGAAAATGTAAAGTTAAGAGGGATGAACGTTTGCATATTTTGTTAAAATAGCCCTAATTTCTTTTTTGAGTCTTTTTTTGCCATCAACCTTTGATTTTTTTTCAAACTAGTCTTTCTAACAATTTAATGAATAAAATTAACGTTTTAATATTTCTTTCTTTTTTCAAAAGGTTTCAATCTTTCATACATTTGTTTATTGAGAGGTTTTTCTATCGAGTTAAATTTTTTTTAGATAAATACGTTTATTTTCTTTAAATTAAGAGCTTTTTAAAATTTCATTTATTATTTATTTTATTATTTTCCATATGTAATTATCTTATAAGGTTATTTAAGTAATAAATTACATCTCATTAAAAATATTCCACATTAGAAATTTCACATCATCCCCGTTAATTTTTTTAATGGTACAGTCATTAAATATATTAGAAAAAGCAGTTAAAAAAAAACAAAAGCTGATGGCTAAAAAAGACTAAAATATATATAATTAGGGCCATTTTTACAAAATATGCAAAACGTTAGTGGCCAAAATTGTAATTAAGCCAAAAAAATTATCTGATAAAAATCCTAATGTTCGAGAGTTGATTTGATTACAATTTTTTTTGTCAAAACTAATTGATTTTTTTTTAGAAAAGTTAGAAGCTCCTTTAACACCTTAACCTAATAACAATGATAATGTATTTGATAATATTAGTGAAAATTTTTAATTAAAAAGGTATATATCTGATCCAGCTTTCATAGGCTTACAGCATCCGTTTAAAATATGAAAGAGGTCAAATTCCACTCTTAGCCACAATGTGTCAATTATATAACTCTTATTCCAAGATTCAATTGAGAATTGTGTAAATTCAAATATTTTAATTTAGGGTAAATTACACCAATTGTCACTCAATTTTGGGGTAGCTGACTAATCAATCACCTTGGTTTCATTTCAGTCACTCAACTTTAGGAAAATAACAAATAGTCCTTTTAACCGTTTTCCGTTACAGACGTAAAGGCAAAGCGACATGGCAGATGATGGATTGTTTGTTGGCATTAACCGTTTAGCTGGTCAATTAGCACCAATTTTAATAGCCCCTTTAGCACCAATTTAGGGTTTATGTAGTAGAAGAAGAAGAAAAGAAGGAGAAAAAAATAGAGAAACTATGGAGATGCCTCCAGTTTTCAAATCAATCTCATATTGCATCTCTGCAAGTGCATCCTCCAAACTCTAAAGGTAACGAATCGTCATACCTATCCCCCCACGTTTATCCTCCATTCTAAAATCAACTTTCTCTCATCTAATTTTTGAAGCTTCGATCTCTAGTCTGTGTTGATTCAACTCCGCTTCCCATTTAACTCCTCCTAAACTCATATTAATTTTGTTGTTTTATTATTATTTCTCCCCAAACCTTTTCTCACTTTTTATGTCAACTGTATTTTCAATCATCATTTATATCAATTAAAAATAAAAAAGTTCAACTTTTTGGGCTTTAAAGAATAGTGGTTCGATACAGGTTAAGGTTAAGCCAGCCACTATTTCTCTTGGAGAAAAGGTTGCAGATTCCTCATTGTTAAGTATCTAACCTACTGTTGAAAAGGTTAGGTCCTTCAAACCTTCAATTCCAGCTTGCGAGATTAGCTTACCTCAGGCTCAAAGGGATTTGGATGCTTGTCAGGGGAGCACTGTACAACAACCATGTAACGTCCCAAAATTATCATTTTTATTTCTGTGAAATCTTGACACAAATATCTATCTACTTCAGTGGGTAAGTGTTTAGGGTGTGTGTGAGAGGTCCCAAATTCAAACTTTACTTTTGGTAAATTTTGGTATTTTTCTGACTTAAGCCTTATACTTGCTCAGTGGGCTTATATTATATTATCTGTAAAATCATATCAGAATGAGCATGCTGGTTCGAGTGGTAAGGGGTTGTTGTGTTGGAGGTCCTGTGTTCAAATCCCTGTGTGAGCGTGGGAGTATATTTTTGTTCATTTGACCGAGAGAGTTTTGGTCAAAAAAGAATTCTGAGGAGGTTGAGTAGTGTGTTAGTGGGAGTTAAATTAGAGGATTTTGGGACATTTGGATTTTTTTTTTTCAAATTTCTCTATTGTCAGGAAAAAAACTGACGTTTCCTCTCTTTCCCCCTTTGCCGAAAATTCTGTCACTTCCTATCCCACCTCTTTGATTTATTTTTGAATCTATATCGTTCGTTTTGTGCAATACTAACCATGTTCATTGGGTAAGTTCCATTTTCTTTAATTTTAACGCTTTTCGCCCAAGTGTTGATGAAGGTTTGATTTGTTTTTCTCGGTTAGGTGGAAAAAAAAGAATCTGTTGGTGCTCTTGCAGTGATTTAAGCATTAGGGATTCCTTTTCGTTACCGGTAAGTATAGGGTTGCATGGTTGCATGTTGTGAGATTTCGTTTGAGGAATATTTTCGTTAGAGTTTCGAAGGTGGTACTGAAATTGAGTGTTGGTTTGTTGATTTTTAGGTTCTGGAGGGTTCATGGTTGCTGTAGCGTCGAAACGATATCAGGTGTGTACCCGAAACTCAGAAAAATGAGATTCGACTAAAGCCAAAAAATCCCACTGTCGACGCCACACGGCCGTGTCATAGGCCGTGTGGTAGGCCGTATGATCGACGAAGGCCAGGTCGTAGGCAAGACACGATCGTGTGATAGCCAAAGTGTGGCCGTGTGGGCCACACGGGCTAGACCAAATTGCGCGTGTGAGCCTACACGGGCACGCCACACGGGCATGTGATAACTGGGCCAGGCCGTGTAATCCACACAGGCTAGGCCAATCTGGGCGTGTGGGCCTACACAGGCAACCCACACAGGCGTGTGGGCCCATTTTACTGAAATTTTCCGCAGGGTCACACAGGTCATCCTAATCGATTATGGACCTATTGTAGGGTCTGTAAATGCTATCTAACCTTAAAGCTAAGTGATCTGTTAGACTGAAACATGGTTCTGAGCATGCCTATGTATGTATATCTAATATCTGTTTACAAAGCATATTAAGCATGATTTATCTGTTACTTCTGTATGTATGTTCTGTTATTGTTATTAGGTTGGGATGTGATGTATTTTGGAAGAAGTGTTCTGAAAGGCAATTTTGTCTATTATCTAGCAGCATGGCTGTGTTATATCTGTTATGTGTTGCATCGGTACTACATGATGTGTAGGGCTAGGTGGGTGTTTTAAACCACTTGCCAAAATTGTTTTACTTGTTTTAGTGTTTATTTAAGTTTGGCGTTATGATTTGAGAGTTGTATTTTCTGGGACTCTCTAGACTGTTTTAAACTGTTATACTTTGGTTTTGGGGTTTTTGGATTTAACTTACTTTTCACTATGACGATTTTTATCTAAAAAATTATTTTCTAAAAATGTCGAATGGTTTTTCCTAAACTTAATGATTTTGTAAGCTTCCGCTAAAAACACGTTTTAACTAAGTGACCAAATGAAAGAGAGCTTTAAAATTAATAAGAGCGATAAAGGCTAATGAACTGGAAAGATTTGAACTTAACGACAACAGTTTTCAACCCATTTCATGTGACACCTCCAGATTCGGCCATAACGTCTAGGCCGGGTTTGGGGTGTTACAAACCAAAACCTGGAACTGGATCTTTAACATCCAAGTTGTTATCAAATGCAGCTAAACATTCCGGGGTGGTTCTAGCAACTAACTTGGATGAAAACCTACCATCTAACTCTGTATCTTTTGCCCCAGCTGCCATATCTGAGGAGTCAATGCCAATCATTACCAATAACGAAGGTAACAAGAAAAGTTTGGTTAAGTCTATGTCCACAAAAGACCATTAGAAGAAACGAGTAAGAAATGACTTATTCAGCCAACAAATCAAGTTTTTTTTTCTTATTTTTCTTACAGTTGTTTTTAACCACATGTATGTTTTGTTTGCATGTATTTTTCTACTCTTTCACAAATTGATGGAGATAAGCTCTAGGTTATTCAAAGGACTTATTCAAAGGATGCTTGTCCAACGTGGTTTTCTCTTGCAAAAATAGCTCCATGTTCAATGGTCTGTTTTTGCAATGGAGATTAGCTCCTTCCATTTTCCTTTCTTCTCATCTTCTTCTTCTCCATTTCTCTTATTTTTCTTTTTACCCTTAATCAATCATTTTCTCTTTTCTTTTCGACCCTTTGACTACTTGTCCAATATGGCAAGTTATTTGGCCATATCAGCTAGTTAACTTGCCACATCAATGGTCCCGTTAAAACAGTAACAGAATATGTTAATAAGTGACTGATTTGTCACTTTTTGATAACGTTAGTGACTATTTTGTTATTTTTCTAAAGTTGAGTGACTGAAATGAAACCAAGGTAATTGATTTGTCAGCTACCCCAAAGTTGAGTGATTGTTGGTGTAATTTACTATTTAATTTATATAATGCATATTTCTATCTATAAATTCTTTTAAACTCTTAAATCAGAGAAAAAAAGATGTATTTAAGTGCATTCAAACTCATATCTTTTTTATTAGTACAATAACAAAGATATCAATTAACCTAAAGCTAAATAGACCGAACTCATTTCTTTATTCAATTTTCATTACGGCTCAACCTTACAACTAATATCATTTCCCTTTCCAAGTTATTATCATTTTATTAGTTTTAGCTAGATGGGCCAGGTCAGGTTCGAATTGGGCAGATACAGAATTTTAAGCCCAGGCAAGGTCCTAAAAATAGACTTAAAATTTTGCCAAGCCTAGCCCATATTAAAAATACTAATTTGAACCTAACCTGGCCCGATTGTAATAATTGTTTTTTTATATATAAATAAATTCAAAGAATATAATATAGGAAATACACTAAAAATAGTAAAATAAATGTTTCCCAATAAATTGAAAAAAAGTATAGTCATGTGATTCGGGGTCGGGCCGAACTCGGGCAAAAAAATTCTACCCAAAGCCCAAACCATTTAAAAAACAAGTCTTATTTTTATCTAAACTCATTTTTTGAACCTATATTTTCATTTAAATCCTCCCATTTGAGTTGGTCTAACAGGTGGCACGTTTTAGCCGTCTCATCTCATGGTCTTTTTGGACAATTTAGATTAGATTTGGAAATATCACAATATAGTGGGGCTTTTGTTGGTTAAAATTCCGATGCTGGGCCATTTGTAATTTGAGCCTTCATTGTGTAATATAGGAAGCCCTAGCGGAGCACGCATCAATTAGAGCTGCGCCCACTGACCGTCATTACTAGCGCTATAAATACACACCACGACCCCGCTTCCTCATCTCTTCTATTCCTTCTTACACCTTAGGCTTGTTTCTACAGTATTTGATCAGTGGGAAATCACCTTATTTTTCAGTATGCGTTTGGTTTGTATAAAATTATTTGCTTTTTTCTTTTTTCGTTTTGGGTTTTTGGTGTTTAATCTAAATGTGACGGGGGATTTCAAATCCTTATCTATGAGGCGGGGCAAACCGTATTTTGTTTGTAAATCCCGAAGATAACGTCACAGAAAAACGCCCGTCGATGTTGACGGTCGTCCCTCCGGGGAGTTCCTCCGTTGATGGGCTGTCTCATATTCCATCGCCTTGTGGAGCGGCGTCGCTGCTTTTACCTCTTGGGACTGGCCATGAGACATACATTCAATTCTTCATTCCCCCTTGCTTTAGATTTTAACACTTTTTTTCTTCATAAAAGAAAAATTATAAAGATGTGAACTTTATTTTCTTCATATTGATGCTATTTGATTACAACGATGAAAATAAATATAAACAAAGGAGGAGGGTAAGGAAGGGATAAATAAATTAGTTCAGAATTACATTACACTTTTTTCTCCAAGTTTTTCAACTCTAAAACCAGTAAGAGGTATGACATCAAGCACAGATCCCAAGCTCCTTTTGCGGAGCAAGAACTGGATGGATTAAACCATAAGCGTGGGTCAACAATATAAGTAAAACCAGTAATGATTATACTTGCACCCTGAAAACAATAGTATCTCAATCAAATAAATTCCTCAGTCGCCATCACAGTTTTGCCATGATGAGTTATAAAGGGTCTTAAAAGAATTGAGCTCCATCAATGGCATACGCCACCCTTACGACTGAGGACGCTCGAGAGAATGGTACAAAGAAAAGCCAGATACAAACCTTAAAATGAAAGGCAGTCATCATGCCTGACAAAAGGCATCAAATTTTGATGCCGGCATATGACAGACCTCATAATAGGGCATTGTGGAGCAGTTTTTTGGCTGAATGAAGAAGATAAATTTTCGAATGACCAACATGGTAGTTTCATGCCATTATGTGTCACAATTGAATCCAACCCTGTCTTGCATCTTTCTTTGATTTTACTAAAGCCACACTTCTGCATAGCCGTATAAATACAGTTAGACAGGTTAACAAGACAAGAATCATTATCAAACAACAAAACAAAGTGGTAATCATGGTATCAACCAGACTATTAAATTGTGGTATTTGGTTTTATATTAGTTTTTGCCTAAGATCTAAAAACCTTTCCAAATCACATTTGCATTAATATGTAGGCAGCAGGTGACTAAGCAAATAGAATACAACAGCATCATAATGGGCTTTACCTATTGACAGGGTGACCAGATTCATTACGTCTCTCCAAACACATTACCAGTAAGATTCAAACATAAAGAACCTTTAGAACCTTGGACCAGCTCGTCTTCTCAACATAACACCAGGACAAGGGGCAAGACATAGGATTTTAGGAGCTAATTATATCAGGAACATAGTCTGGATCCTTTAAAATGGAAGGCATTAATTTGATCAACTCGTAAATCTCTGCAGAACGTCTATGAGATACATCACCAATCAAAAAGAAGTGGACCTCCCCTTGAATCTCAATCCTGCTATAAGCAGGCTCCTTTATGACCCCAGAATTCCTCATTTTCCTCCTAAGTGCTGCCAAATTTTCCCAAAAACCAAAAGTGGCATAGGTATTAGACAAGAGAACATATGTTCCAGAATTTTCAGGCTCCAATTCAAGGTATTTATCTGCCACAAGCTTTACCAGATCCATATCCCCGTGAATACGACAGGCCCCAAGCAAAGCACCCCATATAGCTGGGTGCTCCTTAAAAGGTGAGTTAAGAACAAACTCATAAGCTTCATGCAACTTTCCAGAACGACCTAATAGATCAACCATGGCAGAATAATGCTGGCCTCTTGGTTGGATTCCATAGTCTCTTTTCATCGATAAGAAATAGTGCCAACCTTCATTAACCAAGCCTCCATGGCTACATGCAGAAAGAACCGCAAGAAAGGTAACATAGTTTGGTCTAAAACCTTCATTTATCATTTCATCAAATGATTCTAGAACCTCATTAACCCTTCCATGCTGGCCATATCCAGATATCAAGCTTGTCCAAGTAACAACATTTCTATTTACAACTTCATTAAATACCTGATGAGCATCAGTAAGACTGCTGCATTTGAAATACATATCCATGAGAGCACTGCTGACCACAACATTTTCCCTAATATGGCTCTTTATTAGGACCCCATGGGCTCGCTTCCCATGCTCTAATGAGGCTAAGGAAGCAGAGGCTCTAAATACGGATGCAAAAGTGTACTGGTCAGGCGATACACCATTCTTTATCATATTGTAATAGAGGTCAAGTCCAAATTCTCCACAACCTTTTTGCACAAATCCAGCAATCATTGCATTCCAAGAAATCAAAGTTTTCTCTAGTAAATTATCAAACAGAACATAGGCAGTTCTTAAATCCCCTGATTTTGCGTACAATATCAACAACTTGATCTTAAGATATTCATTGGGTACATATCCAATAACAACCATATGTGCATGGATCCTTCTCCCACTTTTATGTTCTTTCCTGAATAGGCATTCTTGCAAGAGAAGAGCATACGTTGCAGCATCTGCTTTCAATCTCGTACGCCATAAAAGCCCAACAGCTTCCCTCAGTCTTCCCTTAAAACAAAGACCCCTTAAAACCTTATTCAGTTGTGTGTACTCCTTAAGAAGCTTGGCCTGAAAGCTGGAAGTATTTATTATTGTAACAGGTCATCCAATAGCAGTACGCAAAAATATATACCAATGAACTAAAAGAATGGTGAATAATAGCATATGACAAGATAAGCAGAAACCGATAATTGTGAATAATACTAAGTTCAGATTTTAATCCAATTCTATGACATAAAATAAAAGAAGCTCGTTCAAACCTGCAATTGTTGGTTTGAGCCTGGATTCGGCGAAGCAGCGTGGCAGTCTTGCCAGCAAACATGGATCCTCCGATCACCTGGACCTCACCACACGGTCAGTTTTGGAATTGGGATTGGAAAAATTGGAGGACTAGTTCAAGGCATTGTGGGTTTTAATGTGGACAGAATTTGAATTTGGAAGAATCGAGATGCTACAAAGATTGGGGTGTTTTGGGGGGCAGAAATGTGGGGGATATTTTTGAAACAATAGTAATTGTTAACATTGATTTCGATTTCTTTTCATTTGTAAGTCTAAGATGGAGAGGTGTGCTTGTAAAACAGTGAGATTTGGCATTTTCTGGCTTTGGCTTGGTTGCTAATTTTTAGGGTTTAAGAGCAAGAGACATAAACACGGAGAGGGGGACGAAGGTGGAAGAGTAATGGTGAGATTCGTGAATTGGGCGGGTGGAATTTGTTTTTAGGCCAAATTCTTTTATCAGTCCTTGTAATTATATGTAAATTTTAATCATTATTTTCTGATTTGGTTATTTTTAACATGTACATTTTAATATTATAACCCTCCAGGTTAAGAATTTTACATTTTGATTTTAGTTATTATTGTTTTCCTTACAGTATACCAAAAGCGGGTGAATTGGTATTTAAACAACAAAGAATATAAAACTCAAAAAGATTGTGCAACAATTTTATAGTGGTTCGATCTTAATTATGTACTTTCATTAACTTAGTTTTTCATAACTAATGATTATTCTGAATTTATTGATAGGTACTTTTTAAGATAATGCATAACCTTTATAAATCACTATTTTTTAACTTGGTAAGATAGAACCACTATCCCCTAATCTCTCAAATAAGAGAAATAAGAAAGTGAAAAAAGAAAATTTAAAACCTCTCAAAGGTGGATATACAATGATGAAGCTCTCACAAATACAAGTAACATCTCAAAGATGAGATATTGCACTTTGATCTTTGAAAGCTTGTTTGTTATATTTATTTTAGTGTTATTGGATCATATTTATATCTTTTCATTTGGGGTTGTTGGAAGGAGTTCCTAACTCTTAATAGCATTAAATTTACATATTAATAACAACTTGCAAGCCCAAATATTGACACCTATAAAGGTAGTATTGATAACTTGAAGAAAAATAATCATCACAAGTTCTCAAGTATCAATATCTCATTAGCAAGTATCGATACTTGATTAACAAGTATCAATACTATACCCTTCTAGATGGTGTTGTGGCTACTGACTTGTCATGTATCAATACCTTCTATACTAGGTATCGATACTTGGCTTACAGGTATCGATCAATACATACTCCTCTAGAAAAGCATTATTAGAAATTGTTTGAAGGGTATTGATACTTAGAAAACTACTTAGAAAAGCTTTAGAAACATATTTGAAAAAGTCTTGTAAATACTCAAAAACATTATTAAAAGTTCAAGTCATTTTAGAAATTTGTTTTTAAGTTCTATGACACTTAAGAATATTCCAAGGATTGTAACACCCCTTGTCCGACCTGATCACCGAGTCCAAGTTATAGGATGCTATAGATAATACCGGAACAGTTACAAACATTTAATAATCGATTTACACCATAATTCAAGCATTTATAACCAAAACAATTCATAATTACGTTATACAATCTTTTTTAGAACTTGGGATTATGAAAGCTCATTTACAAACCCGAGCTTGAAAAAGGATCAAATTGCAATGTTTTTAAAGTTTCCATAACAAGTATCGATACCCAAGTATCGATAGTACTAATACCTTTTATAGCTTCGATGTTTAGAAAAAATTTAACCAAATTACAAGCATTAATACCTGTCGTATGGTACCGACACCTCTTTTACAAAGTATCGATACCTATACCAATATCTATATCGTTTTACGGTTCAATGTTTTGCAAAAATCAAACAAAAATCATATGTATCGATACCCTCGTAAAGTATCAGTACCCTTATATTAAGTATCGATACTTTAGTCCAGTATCGATACCATTTTAGGGTTCAAACTTTGAAAAAATTTAAGAAAAATTGGTTAAGTACCGATACCCGTTGATAAGGTATCGATACCTCAAGGCAATAAGGTAAAAAAATATTGCATTTTAGTACCTAATTCAAACCAACTCATTAACTAATCCAAATGGTGCATAAATACACCCCAAAACCTGCATAAAAACCAATCGAATTCACACATATACATTTCAATTCATCCATTCATATCATCGTAACTAATATGCCATAATTGGGCACCAAATCAAACCTAAGAAACCTAATCCAATTCAACCAACATCATATACTTTTAATGATTCGAACCAACATCTATCCATGCCATATTAATGCTAATTCATTCTAACAAATCACCATGCATTATATCAACAAGTTACCGAACATACATCTTTGAATTTGAACATAAACTCCATAATTCAACTAATGCCAAGTTAAACCAATTATCAATTCAAGGTTAACACTTATATCTATTAGAAAATTAGGTTTGGAAAACGCAGCAGAAAATAAATTTAGGGAAAGACCAAAGTTTTAAAAAAAATTCAAAATAAGAATTTGGTTGTGATATATAAAGTACTAAACACTTAATCAAAATTGTACCTTTTGGATTCGTCTAGGATGAATGCTTCGACCGTGTAATCTTCTCCGTTATCCTTAAGCTCACGTCTGCCAAGTGTGGGCTTGCTTCGAAAAAAAATCACAAAAATTACTATTGGGATAATTTTATAATTTTTCTAAACTTTTGGGTCAAGTTACAAATAAGAAAAATATTTCTAGAAATTTTCTAAAATAATTTCTTTAGAAAATTTTCTCTTTACAACTTTATCTTGAATTCAAGTGTGTCAAATAATGACCCAAGGCTCTCTTCAACTATAATTAAACTCAATCACTTTAATATTAAATTTTATTAAATTAATAGAATATTTATCTACAAGATAAACATTAAATTTAATTTAATATTAAGATAATCACTTTAATATTAAATTAATAAAATACTATTAAGATAAGTGTTAAATTAAATTTAATATTAAATTTATTAAAATAATATTATTTTTTTAAATAGTTAATCTAAAATCAAATTCTCTGGTAGAGTCTCAAGAGTGTAATTCTTCCACTCCTCAATCACCGAACAACTACTGCTGCTAACCATTTGTTGGCCACTGAAATGTCACCATCGCAACCACTGAAACATTGTTGTCACAATCACTAGCACCTCAAGCTGGTTCGGTGCCTATCAATTTGGTCCGGGCCAATAACAGCCCCACCGATCTGGTCCTGCCACCGTGACGTGTCTCTAACTAACTATGATCACAATAAAGGCAAGCGCACCTATCATTTAATAGTATAGTTATGGTAAGACCGGAAATATCGTATCCACAAGGACCAAGAGTACTAGTAATTACTATTTTCCTATTATCTAGCCTAAGAATTAGAGTGATTTCTTTTAAACTAAAACTAATTAAAAGCACGACAGAGAATGAATTAGGAAAATACTTTTAGACAACTTTATGAAAGAGGCAATACCCAAGAAAGAATCCACCTAGACTTCACTTATTACTTCTGATTCTTACGATTTATTCACTTGATTTAATCTGTAGTAATCCCTGATTTATGTTAATATCTCCGTCGAGACTAAGAACAACTGACTCTAGGTTGATTAATTGAAATTTCTTTCTAATTAAAACCCCTATTGTCGCATTAACTCGATCTATGGATTCCCTTATTATATTTGACTCTAATCCGACAGATTTACGTCGTCCTATGTCTAGCATTGCATTCAACTCCACTTAATTGTGTTGATCTACTCTTAAACAGGGACTTTTGCTCCTCTAAATAAGCACATTCGACTTGAATCAATAACCTAAATTATTAAAACAAGAATAAGAACTCCAATTAATAATAAGAACAAGTATTTATCTTATAAATCAAATAGTAATAAGATATGTCTTAGGTTTCATCCCCTCAGGTATTTAAGGGATTTAGTTCATACTGATAGAGGGAAACATCTTAAAATAAGGAAAACTACAAAACATAAGAAAACCCAAAAACTTCAAGAGAAATTGATAGGAGATCTTCAGTCTTGATGGAGATCCTTCTTCCAAACTGCTCCCAATGGCTGTCTTCGAGTATTTTCTGCTTTCCACCCTCTATGTCCTTTAGGTCCTCTCCCTAGGGTGTTTATATAGGCTTTGGAGCACCTTTCTTAGCCCACAAGTAGTTTTTTCGAATAAAATTAGACTTGGGTTCGGCAGGGACATGCCCGTGTGCGATAGCTTAGGTCGTGTTCGATTCTGCTCGTAACACACAGCCGTGTGATCTGCCCGTGTTCGATAGTCCAGGCCGTGTTGATTCTGAAGTAGGCCCATTTTGTCCCTTTTTGGCCCGTTTTCTCATTCTTTTCGACTCCCTAAGTTCTCCTGAGTGTAAAACATGAAATTAAAGGATTAGGAGCATCGAATTCATTAAATCTAATGAAAATTCATCCAAAAATAAGCCAAGCATGGGGTCAAAATATGTATAAATTATGGATATTGTCAACTCAGTTTCATATACCAAGCCCAATTCGACCAGTTTTTTGGTCTTGGTCTTGGTTTTGGGCTCTCATGCCCAATTTACGTTTTTAGGTCCAATTTTCAAGTTCAATTACCTATTGGGTCAATTTTCTGACTTGAAAATTAATTTCTAAAAATATCATATTAAATTTAATTTATTTGATTAATTTATTTTTACTTGATCAAAATTAATTTTCTCGAAAATCACTTAATTTTTTCTAATTGAACAATTCTTACAACAGCCCAATTTAATTCCACGTCGAATAATCAACTCAATTAAATTATTTCCAAAATCGTAGCTTTTGTTGAGCTAGCAGAGGGACCAATTAGGCATATATAATTAGACTCTAGTAATTGCAATATCGTTTCGATACTTCACAATTACTTAATCGTGGAGTCAGTCAACAAGAAGTACTATGAATGAAAACTCCTTATTGTATACTCTTTACGAAAGCATTTCATCCAACTGTTTTGTCTAATGACCTTATCATGTGTGTGTTACCCTCATGTGATATCCTTGATTCCTTTGAGTTAAATTTATTCACTCAATACAATCATATTTTATCCCATTATTACCATTGTGTCTTCTTAATGATTAATATGATCACTATCACCAAATGACTGTGATAAATTGCTCGTTCGAGAACAAGTAACCCGTGGTCACGTTCCATATTTATCAATCCATACAATGCCAATGAGAGAATATCGTTAACTCTTTAATTGAGCTATGAATTCCATTGTTGCTAGTAAAGCAATGTCATACACAAGTCATGTTCCCAACATACCAGCTATCAGCTCGATCATCTTTAGAGCATAAGCCTTCACTTATATTAAAGCATATGAGTTACATACGCATGGTTAGTGACTAACTCAAGATTTAGGTAAATCTCATCATGAATGTCACAAGTGAATTAATTCACAAATGGATTAATTAATTAATTCATCTTGGGTCCATTCCAATGTATCATTCTGCCATGAATACATCTATATCTTTACTCTTGGAGTCAATTGCTCCGATAACCAAGACTAGCCATCTCCTCAACTGGAATTGTAGACGACATAATAATTCTTCTTATATTTGAACAAATACTCAATTTGATTCTTTTACGAGATTATGGACTCATTTAGATTGTCTACTAAAGTAAGTTATCTTTCTCGCAATGTAAACATTCTTAAAATGCCACTTATCATCAGTTTGAAATTAGACAATCAATGAACTAATATTTGTTTGTTATAATTTCTCTATGCATTCAAAATATGAAAGACAGAAATACAAAAGACATAACAGTGAAATGTGAAATTTATTTATTCATTGTTCAAATACATAGAAAATAATTACATGTTTACTACAATATGGGTATATTTCCCAACAATATCAACACCTATATATATGCCACATAACCAAACTAAAACGATCAAAAGTCTACCGATTAGATGACTGGATATTGTGAGCTTTGAGGTGATCTGACCAACACATTCTACAAACCGACAATCTACAAGGAAAAGGGAGGCAACGGGTAAGCAATTTAAACGTTTAGTAAGTCCATATGAAAATTATCTTAACTTACCTTGATATTACAACAATTTAAGCAATTGAAATACAATGGTACATAACATGACATTTCCTTGGCATTGTTATACATTTATGTTCAATTCCATACAACAACCAATAGGTTAGTATATTAACATAAGAAAGTCATAGTAATCAATTCAGATATATGTACAACTATGTTATTGTATAATATGTCATTCAACCTTACTCATTTGCAAACATATCTATTGAATTTATTTTCAATCTTTTCAACTATTTCGTTTCCATTTAATTACCTTTTTAGCTTGGAGAATTATAGCAAATTGAACTCGGATACACTGGACTAATTTGCTTTCACGAGCTGACACATTCAGGCTGTTCACACGAGCTTTAGATAATCCGCAACACATGCTGCATCTCAAGCCAACATATTAATCTCTGATCAAACACTCATTTCCCTTTTTCGTTTGAACCATTTCCTTTTTCATTTGAACCATTTCATTTTTTTGTGTGGACCCTAATGACATGTCATTCGTATCTTAATCGTTTACTAAGGTTGGGTTTGGATGGGTGGTGGGGTGTGGTGCGTTTAGCTTACTTTTTGTCTCATGCTACAGTATCCCTACAATATCTAGTCTCACCATTACCGCTAATTTTACACTAACCGCAGGCAAACACACTGCCTATCCAAACCCACCTTAAGTTCACACGAGATCTATTAAATATTCAATTCATTCCAATATTTATAATGTTGTCATACACATATCACTCAAGTATATAAACCTTCCACATTCATTTCATACAGTGTATTCATTTGTAATACTATATTTCTCATACTTTACAATTTAGTCATTTAGCTGTCAAAATTGTCGGAACTACAATAAACCTAAACTAATAGACATTATAATATATATATAGTTCCAAAAAAACATAAATAACATAATAGACATTATAATATATATATATATATAAAGTTTCACATTTTATTCAATTTAGTCCCTAAAACTAAAATTACCATAACTTTCAAATTTGAGACTCGTGTTTGAAATCGATCTCAATTTCATCCTTCTACATCCCTCTGTTATCTATATTTACAGAAATTTAACATCAATTTTATCAAGTATTCAACAATGGAAACTTTTGAAAACTTTAACAAATTTACAAATTGGTACACAGACTAGTTAAATCAAGTTCATAAGACCCCAAAACATGAAAATTACAAAAAAAATGAATTTAATTACCTTAGAATCTAGGGACCTAAAGCTTTGCTGTTAAAACCCTATATTTTCTTCTTGGCATTCGATGGAGAAAGAAAACAAAAAAGATGAACATTGATACTTTTTAATTTACCTTATATACTTTGTTTAAAATTAATAAATCTTAATTAAATTAACTAATCCCTAATTAACTTCTAATGATTATAACTAAACTAACATGGTGGATGAATACATCATCACCCATTATGTTATATAACAAATGGGTTCAATTGGTCAATTGGTCCCTAAACTAAATAAAATTCCATAGCAATTAACTTTTAGTACTTTTACAATTTAGTCATTGTAGCTTAATTAACTATCAATTCATCAAATTATTAAACCAAACTTTAATTGAACTTTATGCTAACATTGTAAATATTAAATAATACAATTTATAGACTTGAATATCAGAAATGGGATTCCGAAACCAATATTTTTTACACCAATGAAAAACGAGTTGTTACAAGGATGGTCAATTGGATTTTTGCAAATTTGGTATAAGGAATTTTTAAAAATATTTTTTTATATAGAAACATTTGAAAATCAAAGCTATCATTTATACTTTTCGAATTTTAAAATTTTAGTCCTAACCTAAATGGTAGTCATTAAATTTATTAAGTTAAATTATGAAATTTTCAAAATTGTATCTGGAAAACATATTATCACATGTATAATTCCATGTGAGCTCAAGATTTTCACATAATACTCACAAAAAGGTCATGTCATTTCAGTTGATGGATGAGAATAAAATTTCAAATTTTGAAAAATATAGAGACTCTAAGTGATTAATTGGAGAAAAAAGATTAAATACATTGCTTATGCATAGTACATGGTTAATGTAAAAAAATAACCAAACATATTATACTGCTACTGTTCAGGTCAAGATTGAAATTTCAAAAATTGAAAAAAAAAGGGACTAAAATTGACCAAATTAGAGTATAGGAACTAAATTCGTAACTTATGCATAATATAAGGGCTAATAGCAAAATTTGAACTTATTTTCAATTTTTTTAAACTAGATCAATGGTCGAATTAGTCAAATCATCAGTTCACCTGCCCGACTAGTTCGATTAAAAAATTATTACAAAATTAAAAAAACTGATTCAACTGGTTCGATAACCAATTTAACCATTTTTTAGTCGGTTCAATCGATCCGTACCGATTTTTGGCCTAATCAATTCAAAATCACCTTTTGGATCTGTACCTTGATTGGTTTTTGGTCCAACCGGTCAATTCGGTCTAGTTCAAATAACATTGCTTATTTTTTTTTGGATCAATTTATATTTTTAAAATTTTTGGATCATTTTCATTCAGGTATTTTTTTTATATATACAATTAGGCTAGATTTTCTTCAAATCGTGTTATTTCAAGTTTCAATAATTTTAGATTCTGATCACTTCAAGTTTAAGTTATGTCTAGTGTCACAGGGCTAGAACTTTAGTATGGCAAACCGTGCGGCCATAGGCGATTTCTTTGCTTCAAATATGCCTAAGTCAGCCTAACACTCGAAAAGTGAAAATTCTCCCAGAAATTCTCAAAGGCATAGAAAAATATAGTGGAATCGAACTCGAAATGAAATAGCAATGAGCGAATTGAAAAAGTCACAAGAAAGCAATGCAAATCAAGTGTTTAAGTGAATGCTCTCAAATATATTCTTTAACTATTAATGAGATGATTACAAATGAGGGATAATGCCTTAATTTACAGTTGAGCTCCCCTAGATTCAACGGTACTGATAATACTCTAGAATGTCATATTTTTATGTGCTAATTATATATTTATTTTGAGTATGATTCTACTAATTTGGGTTATTTATGGTTTTTTTCTTGTAGGGACTAAATTGGAGGCAAACGCGAAATTAAGGGCCAAAAATGTGAAATTAAAGATAAAAATGGACCAATGTGCAACAAAGGGAAAAGATGGTGCCAAAAGTGCAAACATGGAGGCCAGAAGGATTGAAATGCAAAAAGAAGAGACTTTACTTTATCAAACTCTATTTTAATTATATTAAGATAATTATTGAGGATTATTTAATTTCTTTATTTATCTCTATTTATCTTTGATTAATTGTAACTATCTTTGGGAGTTTGAATAGGACTAGTTCATCTATCTTAGCACTATAAATAGGGGATGAAGTGAACCATTTTGGGTTGTTCATTTTTCTGTACACTCTTCCCCTATAAGTCTTTTGTGCTTCCCATATTTTCTTCCAATAAAAATTCTCTTCTCCATTCTTATATATTTATTTACTTTTCCACCACAATTATGAGCCACTAAAATCCATCTAGCTGAAGGTTGTCGAATTCCCTAAAAAGGTTCTTGATGCTTAGAATCCGCACTTAACTTCTCACCAAGTATTCATCACTTCTCCGCATTACGGGGCTGACGCTTCCGTCCATGTCCCTTTAAAAGTGATCTTTTCAACGTGTGCAAGGAACGGCCGCTTTGTATATTTTGAGGAGGTTGCACAGTAGGTTCGTTAACTTACTGCGTCAGAGGTTGGCGAGCCTAAGAGACAAAATGGCGTGGAATTCGCCATTGAGAAGCGTTGATCTAGCATAGATGACTCCACAAAAGCGATTGCAGGCTAGAGTCGGGTTCCCTAAATTTGTAAGTCTAAATTCTTGGAGCTGGTGGTCGTAGGCGTCCTCTTCCACTATAACCGGCTTACTTGGGTAGAGGAAGGTCATCTAAACCGAAGATTGAACCCAAGGAGGAACGAGACAACCGGAGGCTAGAATCTCGCCAAATAAGAAACTCACTCTTCTTTAAACTCTTTTATTTTCCTTTTAATTTTTGAAATTTACTTTCACGATTTCAATTCACTTTATATTCTGTTTTTGTTCCAAATCGAAATTATTAATTCTGTTTTTTTATTTTTCCAGGAACGCACGTTTTCTTGGGCACGATTCTGCCCAGGATTTTGAGAAACAGGCATTTTTATAATCCGATCCCTGTGGATTCGATCCTACTTCCCCTTTACTGTTATTTTCATTATTTTGCAGGGAATAGGATATATTTGGTGCATTCAACGATGCATCAAATTTTGGCACCGTTGCCGGGACCGGTAATGTACTAATCTTGTTTTTTTGTTTTCTATGACCAGATCTGCTCCAGGCACTCTTGCGTTTGACCCGGAGATTGAAAAGACTGCAAAAGCTAATCGCAAGGAAACAAAGCTACGGAAAAAGCAGTCAGCGGTGGTTGAGACTCAAAGCAATCCACCGCCAGAAATCAGAATCGACGACGAAGCAGAGTCTAGGGTTAACGAAAACCCTACTCAAACATTTGAAAGTAAAGCAGAAGAAGTCGATTCACCTACAGAGGCGCTTGAAACTAGGGTTGACGGAAACCCTAATTTAGCGCCTCAACCAATGGCTCAAACAATTCGGCAACTAGCCGAAGCTCCGACAGAACAACCACCACTGTGCATCGCATATCCTACTATGGATACCGATTTTGAACTGAAATCAGGGTTAATTCAATTGCTGCCAACATTTCGAGGGTTACAACATGAAAACCCCCATAAACATTTGAAGGAGTTTCATATGGTTTGTCTGAGTATGAAACCTCAAGGCGTAACTGAGGATCAAATTAAATTACGCGCTTTCCCTTTTTCCCTAGCAGATTCAGCTAGGGAATGGTTATTTTATTTACCTCCTGGATCTATAACTACTTGGGCTGATTTATCTCGTTTGTTTCTCAACAGGTTTTTTCCAGCATCTAGAGCAGCTAAGCTTAGAAGAGAAATCATGAGAATATGGCAGAAAGAAGCAGAGACTCTCTGCGATTTTTGGGAGCGGTTTAAGAAGTTGTGTGTGAGCTGCCCACAACACGGTATAACAGAGCAATCTCTCCTCCAGTACTTTTATGAAGGTTTGAAACCAATGGAGATGAATATGGTAGACGCCGCTAGTGGAGGAGCGTTGGTTAACATGACTCCCCAACAAGCAAGGGACTTAATCTCCACAATGGCTGCAAATTCTCAACAATTCCGAGCTAATCCTGAACCCCATAGCAGGGTTCACCAGCTAAGTAATTCTTCCATAGAAGATAGACTTGATAGACTTACTAATATTGTGAGCTCTCTTGTTGCAGAAAAAGCTAAACCAGCTCGGTTGTGTGGAATATGTGCTACACCAGAGCACACAACTGATGCATGTCCCAGTTTGATTGATAACACTATGGCTCATTTGGATGCCGTGGGAAACTTCCCTGGCCCACCACAAAGGTGTTATGATCCCTATGCTAATACCTACAACCAAGGGTGGAGGGATCATCCTAACTTAAGTTATGGAGCTAATCCACGGTATAATCAGCCATACCAAAATCGACCTCTACAGCAGCCACAAAATCCAAGTAACTCTCTAGAAGCTTTTATCAATAAACTAGCAACTAATGTTCTTGAGTTTCAACAGAAAACCGAGGCATCTATAAGGGAGTTGACCACATCGATTGAGAGAATAAGTTCTCAAGGGAAGCTGCCGTCATAAATAGAGCCAAACCCAAGACAAAACGCGAATGTAGTGACGCTGCAAAGTGGAAAGGTACTGGAATTGTTTCCCAACAAAAATTATGCTCAAAAAATCGCCCAAGAAAAACTGAGAAAAACGAACAGGTCCGACCGAAACCCCCATTGCTCAAAATTCAACCCCTATTTCCAGAACGATCCAACCAGTGTCGAAAAGGTAAGGAGGACAAGGAAATCCTCGAAACATTTAGAAATGTCGAAATCAACATACCGCTGTTGGATGCCATCAAGCAAATACCGAGGTACGCTAAATTTCTTAAAGAGCTTTGCACCAACAAGCAAAAATTAACAGGTAATGAAAGGGTAAACATTGGTGAAAATGTGTCCACAGTGTTACAGCAGAAAATGCCGACAAAATGTAAAGATAGGGGCATGTTTGCAATACCATGCAAAATAGGTCATTTGGGAATTAAGAATGCTTTGTGTGATCTAGGAGCCTCCATAAATGTAATGCCATATTCTATCTATGAATCACTTAACGCAGGTTTTTTAACAAAAACAGGTGTTATTATTCAATTGGCAGACAGGTCCGTTGTGCATCCTGAAGGAGTCCTCGAGAACGTGTTAGTGAAAGTTAACGAACTTATTTTCCCTGCAGATTTTTATGTGATAAAAATGGAAGAGGATAGTACTCCTAGATCTTCAGATCTCTTGTTAGGACGACCCTTCATTAGTACGGCTAGTACTAAAATTGACGTTCGAAGTGGAACTCTTACGATGGAGTTTGATGGGGAGATCGTGAAATTTAACGTCTACGATGCCATTAGCCATCCCAGTGAAATCTTGAGCGTAAATTGTGTGGATATAATTGACTCATTAGTGGAAGAAAATTTTGAGTCGCTTTATGATTTTAAACCTGACCTTGATGAATTTGAATTTGTTAATGAGTTATTATCTCCAAATACTAAGCTTTTACCTTCCATTATACAGGCACCAGAGTTGGAATTAAAACCACTTCCTAAGCATCTGAAGTATGCATTTTTGGGTAAGGATGATACCCTACCAGTCATAGTCTCCAATAGACTCTCCACGCATGAAGAAGAAAGTTTAGTTCATGTACTGAAAAGTCATAAGGAGGCGATTGGCTGGAGCATTGCAAATTTAAAAGGAATAAACCTTTGACGTGCACACACAAGATCTACTTGGAGGAAGACACGAAACCGAGGCGAGAGGCACAAAGACGACTAAATCCGAATATGATGGAGGTAGTAAAAAAGGAAATAATCAGGCTTTTAGATGCTGACGTAATCTACCCCATATCGGATAGCAGATGGGTAAGTCCAGTGCAAGTCGTGCCCAAGAAAACGGGCATGACAGTAAAGAAAAATGCTGAAGGTGACTTGGTGCCAACCCGGGTACAAAATGGGTGGCGTGTCTGCATTGATTACAGGAAGTTGAACTTCTACACTAGAAAAGATCACTTTCCCCTTCCCTTTATTGATCAAATGCTTGAAAGGTTAGCTGGAAAAACTCACTTTTGTTGTCTTGATGGATATTCAGGTTTTTTTCCAAATACCGATCGCACAAGAGGACCAAGAAAAGACCACTTTTACATGCCCATTTGGTACATTTGCGTATAGGAGGATGCCGTTTGGTCTTTACAATACACCGGCTACTTTCCAGAGATGCATGATGAGTATATTTTCTGAATATGTGGAAAAAATTATCGAAGTTTTTATGGATGATTTTACTGTTTATGGAAACTGTTTTGATGAATGCCTTAAAAACCTAACGATAATTTTGAACAGGTGCATAGAATTCAATCTTATCTTAAATTATGAAAAGTGTCATTTTACGGTAGACAAGGGTTTAATTCTAGGCCACATAGTTTCTTCTAAGGGAATTGAGGTCGATAAGGCCAAAATTGACATTATAAATTCTTTTCCTTATCCCTCTACTGTAAGGTAAATTCATTCTTTTCTTGGTCATGCAGGGTTCTACAGGCGCTTTATAAAGAATTTCTCAAAAGTAGCAGAACCACTTTGTGAGTTGTTGCAGAAAGACAAGAAGTTTGAGTTTGGCCAAAAGTGTAAAGAGGCTTTTGATACACTTAAGCAGAAGTTGGTCTCCGCTCCTATAGTGCAACCTCCAAATTGGAAGTACCATTTTAAAATTATGTGTGATGCAAGCGAACGCAGTGTAGGGGCTGTATTAGGGCAAAGGATAGACAAGGAACCCCATGTCATTTGCTATGCTTCGAAAACCCTGGATGCAGCACAGAGCAACTACACCACTACAGAAAAAGAACTTCTAGCCGTTGTATTTGCTTTAGATAAATTTTGACCTTATTTATTGGGATCTAAAGTAATTATCTTTTCTAATCATGCAGCACTCAGGTACTTGATTGCAAAGAAGGATGTGAAACTAAGGCTCATTAGGTGGATTTTGTTGCTCCAAGAGTTTGATGTCGAAATTCGAGATAAAAGGGGATGCGAGAATTTAGTGGCTGACCACTTAAACAGAGTAAAAGTACCTTTTGAAGATGTCCCTATTAAGGAAGACTTCCCTGATGAAAGCCTATTCTCAACTGAAGCACATCTCCCATGGCACGCAGATATGGTAAATTTTCTAGCCACAGGCTCGTTACCGACTGAGTTAGCACGTTCCGTGAGGAATAAGCTTAGACGAGAAGCTCGATACTACATCTGGGACGACCTATATTTGTGGAAACACTGTTCAGACCAGATAATACGACGATGTGTTCCAGAAACTGAGGTAACTTCTATCCTTAATTTTTGTCATGCTGAAGCTTGCGGAGGTCATTTTGGCCCTAAAAGAACTGCTCATAAGGTGTTAGAATGCAGGCTATATTGGCCCACAATTTTTCAAGATGCGTATAACTTCTGTAAGTATTGCGATAGATGCCAACGTACAGGTAACATCACTAAACAAAATCAGATGCCCCTATCCCCGATTCATGTATGCAAAATCTTTGATGTTTGGGGCATCGATTTTATGGGCCCATTCATTTCTTAATTTAGTAATATATATAATTCTCGCGGTAGACTATGTTTCTAAATGGATTGAAGCAAAGCCTACTCGTAATGATAATGTCAAAATCGTTGTGGAATTTCTAAAACAAACTATTTTTTCCAGGTTTGGCACACCTCGAGCCCTAATCAGTGATCGTGGCACCCACTTTTGCAATAAACTCATGGAGGCACTATTGTCGAAATATGAAGTTCATCACCGTATAGCTATGACATACCATCCCCAAACAAATGGACAAGCTGAAGTCTCAAATAGAGAGATAAAAACTATTTTGGAAAAGACAGTTGGCCCAACCGAAAGGATTGGAGTCTTCGGCTTAATGACGCACTGTGGGCTTATCGAACGGCATATAAAGGACCAATTGGAATGACCCCATACAAGCTCATTTTTGGCAAAGCTTGCCATCTTCCAGTGGAGTTAGAGCATAAAGCCTATTGGACGGTTCGACAATGTAATATGGAGCTAGACCCTGCAGGAAAGGCGAGGAAGTTAGATATCCAAGAGTTGGAAGAAATCCATAACGATGCTTATGAGAACGCTTGTATTTATAAAGACAAGACCAAGTTGTTTCATGATAAGAAAATAGCTCAAAAGCATTTCTCAGTAGGACAACGAGTTTTACTTTATAACTCTGTGTTGAAATTATTTCCAGGTAAGCTTTGATCACGATGGCAAGGACTTTTCGTTGTTACTGAAGTATTCTCTCATGGTGTGGTTGAAATAAAAGGTGAAGAATCAGAAAAGCAGTTCATAGTCAATGGCCAGCGGTTGAAGCCGTTTTACGAGAATTTTCGAGCTCACTCGATTGAAAAAATTTATTTGGAGCCTCCATAGAACCGTTTGAATCGTCGAGCTAATGACGTAAAACAAGCGCTTGTTGGGAGGCAACCCAATATTTATTTTTCTTTTATTTATTTTCGTCTTTGCTATTATTTACTATTTATTGTTTTCTTTTCCTTTTAAATTTATTTTCTTTTTATTCTTTGTTCTTGATTAAATATTAATATTTTTTTTTTGAGTAGGTCGAACGGAGCAAAAATTCCAAGAAAAAGGGAGACAAAACAGAGCCAAACAGCCCTATTCAAGGTACCAAACAACTTCATTCCAGGTTTTATTCCAGTCCAGAATTCCATATTCCTACAGCCAAACAGGCTTATTCCAGCCTAGAACCCCCTAACCCTGCAACCAAACACCCCTTAGTAGCCAATTAAAACCCCCAAAACCTGAACACTTTTCCCATTTTTTTCCTTGGCCGCCGAAATTCCCCCTCCTTCCCTTCTGTTCACCGTTTGCCGTCCAACACTCGCCGCTGACCGTTCGCGATGGTGCGAACACGGAGCCGCGCCGCCGCCGAACCTGGGTTCACCGTCAACTCGCGTCACCGTCGCCTATCCGCGCCCCAAGCCGTCGATCTAACCGACGCTCCTTCTTTATCCTCATCCCCCTCACCGCCGATCGACGCCCCAATTGTGACTACCTCTCCCTTTTCCTCTCCCTCCTCCTCGCCTTCCATGACCGCCACCCAAGCCGCCGTGAACTCCCCATCATCACCCTTACCCGCGAACTCGTCGACCACAGCGCCGACGTCCCCTCTGCGCCGTTCGGTCTCTCCTTCGTACAATGGCCACGAATCACCATTCTCTGTCCATTCACGCGACAACCGCATGCTTGCCCTTCCAGCACCGCCACCGCCAGAAGAACCCTCACCACCGTCGTATCACGCGTCACTCGAACTGGTGCATAGGCCTCGCCATGGGCCACCACGACGGGCGGCCCGAATGGGCCACACAACCAACTCCCTCCTCTGACACCGAGTCCTCCCAGCTTCCTCAACGACCACGGCGTCGACCCGAACCTGCACCAGTGACACCTTCGGGTTCTTCCTCTAACAACACTGCCGACTCCTCGATACTGACTGACAAGTACCGCCCGATACCTTCTCGGGGCCGAACTTATCGTTCTCGCGTCAATGTCTTACCCCCGGAGGGGCATTTGCACGGTAACCTCACTTTCACTTCCGATATTGCTCGGACCAGGTATGATTTTCTTCGCCATAAAACGATTGTACCTTGTAAATATCTATCGATACCTGTTTTGGCTACCTTGCATATTGAAACTGTTGTTACAGATTATTTCAAAAATATTGGCTGGGTTGGAAATTTTGATGTGCCTCATTCTGCCTATTACAAACTTGTTTTTGAATTCTATTCTACTTTTCAATTTCGTTGGCATAACCCTGTTTCGATTGACACACCTGGTGTTGTCAAATTCAGATTGTTAGGTACCATGCATAACTTATCTCTTATTGAATTTAATATTGCTTTATCCTTTGTAACTGAAGAGTATGCTATGTCTCAAGATTTTCAGAACAGTTTGTGTGCATTCCCTGCTGATTTTAAGGCTGTTGAGGCCTTTTCTTTGTTAACTAATAATATCAAGACTCTATATAGCCCAAAAACATCGAAGGATTTATGGTTTCACGATCCTGCCTTATGTTACATAAACCGTTATTTAGCTTACAATTTCTCAGGCCGTCGAGATGCTCCGGCAAACGTCTCCAAGACAGAGTTATTCTTTTTATGGTGTACGTATACCGGTAATCCGGTTAATTTGGGTTATTGGTTTGCACTTCAATTCGAGCACGTTATCAAAGCTAAGCGGCCTCTAATTTTAGGTTCTCTTCTTACACAACTGTTGTTTTCTCTGCATGGTTCTAATGCTCCTATTTCATATTTACATGTTGCTTGTCAAGTTGATCCTTTAGATGCCCGATGCCTCGACTCAATGGGGCTACTACTTGGCACTCCATCTTCCTTCCACTTTGTCCCTCTTGGTGTTCATTCTACACCATCCGAACGTGTCTTCCGACAGCGAACTCAATCTGACGCACCAGGTAACGCTTCAGCCCAACCCCCATCGACTGTTGAGCAATGTTTAGAACGCATTGAAGCTCGACTCGACACTGTTGGACAATAGCTCACCGAACTCATCGCTCTCCTCCGCAATCGACAGTAGCGACACGGGGAGTTTTTCTCACTTTTTCTACATATTTATTTCTTTTGCGTCCACATTGGGGACAATGTGTTTTAAGTAGGAGGGAGGTACTTTTTGTACTATTATCATCTACTGATGTGATTGTGTTTGCTTTTTGCGGCTCCATTTTGTCCATATTTTTTTTATAATATTCTGCCGCTTTTCATGCCCAAGAATTTGACCACGACTTGCCACTGTTTGACCCACATGCATGATTCTTGGCTACTGAGTTAGTTATGGTTCTGTCTGTTTGATTTTATCTCCACTGTTTTATTTTTGTTAGGCTAAAAATAATTATGATTAATAAGTTAATTCTATCTTGCTTTCTGTAAAATTGATCAAGTTTAATATAAAGTGGACATTTAATACATTTGCATGCCTAAATTATGTTCATGTCTATTAGGTGGCTACTAAAACTTATTTTCGACACTTGATTAATTCTCTTAGGTCCTCTTAAAATTAATATTTCGTGTAAATATTGTTTAATAAATATTTTCAAGGTTATGAGTGCAGCTTAGAACGTGACTGACGGAGTAACCGGGGTAGGGTGCTTGGGTTGTCATTCTCCTTCGCGTCAAAAGGTTGTGTGACGTGATAGGTAAAACTCTGCTAACCAAGGTTATGAGTGCGGCTCTGAACGTGACTGACTGAGTAACCGGGGTAGGGTGCTTGGCTTGTCATTCTACTTCGCGTCAAAAGGTTGTGTGACGTGATGAGTAAAACTCCGCTAACCGGAAATATATTCCTAAGTAAAACAAAAAAAAAAGAAAAGAAAAATAGTACTAATAAAATTTCAGTTGGGGACTAAAGGAGAAAATAAATAGAGTGTCTTGGTAGGTTTGGTAATTTACCTAAATAGCATGAAATAATTCAAGACGATTTTAATTTTTGTGTGTGTTAATTAGAAAACTTTTTCTGTTTTACTTAAAGCAAGCTTAGAAGTTCTCTTTATTTTTCATATGCATTTTTGACTAATCTTTATAAAACTTTGGAGTAGAATTTCTTTCAGGATCTAATTTTCACAGTGGTTAGAAACCATACTTGAGGACAAGCATGGGCTAAGTAGGGGGAATTGGATAATACTCTAGAATGTCATATTTTTATGTGCTAATTGTATATTTATTTTGAGTATGATTCTACTAATTTGGGTTATTTATGGTCTTTTATCTTGTAGGGACTAAATTGGAGGCAAACGCGAAATTAAGGGCCAAAAATGTGAAATTAAAGATAAAAATGGACCAATGTGCAACAAAGGGAAAAGATGGTGCCAAAAGTGCAAACATGGAGGCCAGAAGGATTGAAATGCAAAAAGAAGAGACTTTGCTTTATCAAACTCCATTTTAATTATATTAGGATAATTATTGAGGATTATTTAATTTCTTTATTTATCTCTATTTATCTTTGATTAATTGTAATTATCTTTGGGAGTTTGAGTAGGACTAGTTCATCTATTTAGCACTATAAATAGGGGATGAAGTGAACCATTTTGGGTTGTTCATTTTTCTGTACCCCCTATAAGTCTTTTGTGCTTCCCATATTTTCTTCCAATAAAAATTCTCTTCTCCATTCTTATATATTTATTTACTTTTCCACCACAATTATGAGCCACTAAAATCCATCTTGTAACGTCCCGAAATTGGGCCTAGTAGGAATGGGCCTTGGGCATAGGAGTGTTTAAAATTTTTGAGAACAAGAGAATGACATTATTTCCAGTTGGACTTATTAAGAAGATGATTTTAGAAAGTTACCGGATTCTATGAAGTTTCGAGTTCAAGTTGGGCCTTAGTAAAGTTTTGTGTTTAAGCCTTTTAAGGAAAGATAGTAAGTGGCATCAAGGCTTATGGAAATAAAAGAGTAAATTGCTAGCATAAATGAGCATATGGCAAGGAGGTTATGGCATCAAGTGAAGTACCTTGAGGGAAGAGGTTCAAATCCCATTGTGTGCAAATTTTGACTATTATTTTTGTACTATTTCCCTAAATTTCGGCCAAGCTTGTAAATATGGCAAAATTGGATTTTTAAATTATGGTAAGGTGGACTTATTAAATTGTTGAAAAGTATGGTAAGGAGGAAAATAAGGAAAAAAAAAAGGAAATAAAAGAAATAAAAGAATTTGGAGAGTGGAGTAGGTGGATGAAAAAGGAATAAAAGAATTTGAGGAGTGGAGTAGGTGGATGAAAAAGGAATAAAAGAATTTGTGGAGTGGAGTAGGTGGATAAAAAAAAAGAGAGATAAAAAGAAAGAAAGAAAGAAAGAAGAGATAAAAAAAAGGGTTATGAAAATAAAGAAAAGAGAAGTATCATCTTTTCTTCTCTTCATCACCACCTAAAATTGGTAGCAAACAAGGGTTGGAGAGCTCAAAAATTTCAGCAAACAAATCCTTTAGCAAGTAAGTGATTTTGATGACTTTAGTTGATAATTTTTGTATTTTTGGAGCCCCAAAGCTTAAGCTAGCTAATGAGGGGACTAATTTGTAATATGGTTGAGAGTCTAGGGACTTGCCATGAGAGAGTTTATGCTGGTTGCAAGGTCTCGAAGTACTTTATCAAAGGTTCAATCGAAAACCTATCCCTCGTTATAAGTGACTCGGATTTTTGGTGCCGCGGAGAGCATCGCGTTACGGATTCCGAATAAGGTGTGTAATCTCATACTCTTCCGAATATATGTTTGAAATGGTGAGAAAATCTCACATCTCTCTGAAAGTTTACATGAAATATTCTGTGATTCGGTAGAAATATCGAAGAAAATTGATAACCGGTATCCGTGATCAGTCAGACGTGCGTTTGATGGTAGTGATAATCATGTTTTGTAATAAAACAGTTTCGGTTAGAAGCAGTGACGTGTTTTTGAAAAATCACTAAAAATATGAGAAAAGGAATTAGAAAGTAAATAAGATATCAAATTAAAGCTTACTGTGTCTATTTTAATATGGAAGAAACAGAGAAGGAAAAGGAATTTTACATTCTGAGATATCTTGATTTTAGTGATACTAGTTCTGATTAACTTCGGGGTTCACTGATCTGTTTTGGAAAAATCATATAAAATTGTAAAAAATGAATTATTGGTTATAATTTATATGTATGGATTCCTTAGTGAGTCTATTTTCAAGAGAAATAAGTTGGAATAGTATATGAAAATCGTACAGTGAGATATTTGAAATTAAGTTAAGAGAGGTCAGAATCATTGGACAGTGAAACAAGGGAAACTTTAAGGAATAAACTGTACTAAATGGCTAGGCCAAAAATTCTGGAAAAATTTCAGTAAGAAGATACATGAGTCTAGTTTCAAGAAAATTTTACGGATCTAGATTTCAAGTTTTCTAACTCAAATTATAGCTAATTTAGTCAGTATGACGCAAATGGACAGTTTAAATTTGTATGTCCCAAATTACTAGTTAAGTTTTAGTTGCGAAATTACCCCGTTTGGGCTTAAAATGGATTTTTGACCAATAGTTCCGTAGAGACCCAAATAGAGTTCTGTATCACTCGAGGCGATAGTGAATCTTCGAAAACACCGTTAAATATGAAATTACCGAATTACCCTTGTAGGGTAAATTACCGAATTACCCTTACAGAGTAAATTATCGAATTACCCTTAGTGGGTACGATTATTGAATTACGAAATGTCCCTATGGGCCAAACTACGAAAATACCCTTTATGGGCCAAAATGTTATAATTGCTATATGGGCCAAATGTTATATTTGCTACATAGGCCATATTTGGTATAAGTGGTGACCAATTGTGTATTTTGGTTTTTAAGGGTAAATCGACAGGCATAAGGAAGTTCCGGGATCGTGTTAAATTCAAGTAGCTAAGGATTTAGCTAAATAGTAAGGTGTGTGATTAACCCACTGTTTTCCAGGTTTATGTTATATTGTATGTGTGGTGTAAATGCTAATGTGTGCAGTGACAATTATGAATGGATACCCTTAAGGGGTATATCGAAAATCAGGTCAGTGTTAAATATTAAGAATGTGAATATGCCAATGAGAATATGTTTGTATGCCGAATAGCATGTGCATGCATCATTTTATTATGTTATGACATTATCATATGTTGCATGTGCATGGGATGGGATCTGAATGTGAAAGAAGAAAGGGTGTACATTATGTACGTGGTCTAATGTTAGCCTTGTGCTACATTAGCGCTTGATGTTAGCTATGTGCTTCATCAAGGGAGGTGTTGGCTAGGTGCCACATCTCGGCGGTTGATAGCTGTGTGCATCACCGTAGATTGATTGATATGTGGGATCACTTATGTGATCGGTGGCCTAGCCACGGCCTTGAGCAGCAAGTCTGCCAAGGTAAGATATGTGGATCACTATGTGATCGGTGGATTAGTCACGGCCTTGGGCAGGGGGTCTGCCAAGGTAGGTGTAAAGGATGGACCCTAGGCTGGGTTGGGTGCATTTTGCATAAATCTGTCTGCTATGTGAATTAATGTGGAAATGGGCCAAGCCCAGTATGTGGAAACATGTGGTTGATTACACCATTATAAGAATGTGATGTGGTTGTGGGCCAAGCCCAATAAGTGAAAGCATGTGATTAAATTATCTTAATATCTGTTATATGGGTTATTATATGGTTTGACATGTGGATGGAATTCAGTGGTCTAATTACACACTGAGTCTGTATGACTTACCCAATTTTTACCAACATCGCAGGTGACGCATAGTGCTTGGACCGGGTTGGAGTGGATACGAGGTTGCCCATGCAGATGATAAATTTATTTGTTTTACACATTTTATTTATGAAAGGTTATTTATTGTAATAATGGCCTTTTAAAGTATTTACGGATTATTATTATGTTTTAAGTTGGATTGTCAATTATATTATCATCTGGAAATGTTTATTTTTAGCAACTTAAATTTTAAAAATATGTATTAAAGTTTCAACCCGGATATTTTGTAATAACTTAGTTTTATTTGGAATTTTAAAATACCAAGATTTTACAAACAAGCAAAATTTTTTTTTATGTTTTTACTTTAAGTCAAAATGTTTTTCAAATGTTTTTCGCAGTGACATACCAGATCCGGTCAAGGCTTGTGGGCCGGGTTTGGGGTGTTACACATCTAGCTGAAGGTTGTCGAATTCCCTAAAAAGGTTCTTGAGGCTTAGAATCCGCACTTAACTTCTCACCAAGTATTCATCACTTCTCCGCATTACGGGGCTAACGCTTCCGTCCATGTCCCTTTAAAAGTGATCTTTTCAACGTGTGCAAGGAACGACCGCTTTGTATATTTTGAGGAGGTTGCACAGTCGGTTCGTTAACTTACTGCGTCAGAGGTTGGCGAGCCCAAGAGACAAAATGGCGTGGGATTCGCCATTGAGAAGCGTTGATCTAGCATAGATGACTCCACAAAAGTGATTGTAGGCTAGAGTCGGGTTCCCTAAATTTGTAAGTCTAAATTCTTGGAGCTGGTGGTCGTAGGCGTCCTCTTCCACTATAACCGGCTTACTTAGGTAGAGGAAGGTCATCTAAAAGCCGAGATTGAACCCAAGGAGGAACGAGAGAACCGGAGGCTAGAATCTCGCCAAATAAGAAACTCTCTCTTCTTTAAACTCTTTTATTTTCCTTTTAATTTTTGCAATTTACTTTCACGATTTCAATTCACTTTATATTTTGTTTTTATTCCAAATCGAAATTATTAATTCTGTTTTTTTATTTTTCCAGGAACGCACGTTTTCTTGGGCACAATTCTGCCCAGGATTTCGAGAAACAGGCATTTGTATAATCCGATCCCTGTGGATTCGACCCTACTTCCCCTTTACTATTATTTTCATTATTTTGTAGGGAATAGGATATATTTGGTGCATTCAACGACACATCAGGTACAGATTGAATTACATCAACGACTAAGATTAGTGTCTACCTACAAGATGAGAGTCCTAAGGGATTTAAACTCTATGCATATTTATTTCTTAACATTTACATTAATTACCTTGGTAACTTTAGTTTTACTAGAGTGTTTCACTGAGTCGCCAAGGCTTCAAATAGATGACCTTCTCCATGGGTTCCATGAATCAGGCCAATTCAAGTAGGTTAAATGTGTAACACCCCTAACCCCTCTCCGTCGACAGATTAGGGCCACGGGCATTACAACCAATCAGAACATTTATTTACATCACAAGCAGTAGTATAAGTTAACTAATATCGTCATAATATTCAAGGGCAGATCATGCCAATTTAAAACTTGCATAGTAGTGTCATACAGGGAGAAATACATGTTAACTTAATATTTCCATAATAATGACTTATACAATCGAATAATGAATCATGCTTTGCAATGCTAAACTTGGTTTTCCACTGTCTACACTCTTATCACTATTTATACATTCCTAGACTTCGTCTTCCACTGTCCACACTCTTATCACTACTTATCCCTTCTTAAATGCTAGAAGTTGAATACATAACAAGGCTGTTCCAATTATTAGCATCAGAGTATAGGTCTATACTCCAACTATTACTACCTTCGATGATGTTAGTAGAATTCACCTAATTCAGGTTTTCTAATTCATTCCAATTCAAAGTAAAAGTCACTCTTATAGTCTCTATTTCGAGTCTACGAGACCCTAAAAATAGTTTTAAAATAGGTAGGGACTAACTTGGAACAATTCTGAAAGTTTAGAGCCATTTTTGAAAATTCCTAAAAATAAGGGACACATGGCCGTGTGGAATGCCCTAGCTCGTGTGCCTTTCGAAGTTGGGACACACGACCATGTCCTAGCCCGTATCCTTACCCATATAACTCACTGACTTGAGACACACGCCTATGTCTCAGCCCGTGTAACTCATTGACTTGGGTCACAAGCCCGTGTGTATTGCCCATATGTGACACACGGTCGTGTGCCAGGCTGTGTGCACTTAAAAGTACCTTAAAACTCAAGTTTACCATTTCCTACTTACTTAAGCACTAAGCAACTCAAGTACCAACCATTTAACCTATCCAAAACACAATTATACATACTCAAAATATGCCAAAATAATCATCCAATATACCTAACCAATGTACCCTCATTGGTACCATATTTTATATCTTCAAACACATCAACCATTCAAGACTTTCATTCATATCACATTTACCATAATTGAACTAACTTTCAACTACTAAGTTACCAAATTTGAAGCTAAGCACATACCAAACATTAGGCTATGCTACCATACCAACATTGCCTCAACTATAACCATACATATATACAATAATCTATCATTTAAATAAGAAACCAAAATATCATCATCATAAACATATCAATAAGGACTCCCTAGGTACATGCCATAAGATACCACCACACTTGAGCTCGGGATTTGTTATTTGATGCTGAGTCGGTGATAAGTCGAACAGTACCTAGCCTGCGCACGGAAAACAAAACCGCATGCTGAATATAACTCAGTGGTATTTCTATAATTCGAATAATATAAGCTTGATATAAGTAATTAAAATTCAAAATGCAACAAGTTAAGCTATGTACATATGTTTCAAATTAATAATATAATTTTGCTTATTCCTTATTCACATCTACTAAAATTTCCACATGTTCAAGCACGTATTAATGGCATTTCATATAGCATTTGCATATTACAACTCATGTAATGGCATGATTCATCTCTTGATCAATATTTGAATTCATTTCAAGTTTCACATCTCATTTCATCATTTCATATTTCATTTTTCATCTCATATTCATTGCTCATCTTTGACATTTCAATATTTTTTCATCTCATATTCATTTCTCATTTTTTCATTTTAATATCAATCACATAAATTATTATTTAATTTTCCCCTATTAACAAGACTCAGACTCGGACGGATACATGGATCTAACCAACACACCAATTTGGCACCCAGTGCCTCATCGAATAAATCTGAAGTAATAACTATGCCCAGCGCTATCTAAATTGACACCCAGTGTCTCATCGGTTAAACTGAAGCAAATTAGCACCTAGTGCCTCATCAACTTGAGGTTGAAGAAATCCTTGAACTCTTCCTATCCTATGGCATACCATCTATATTTGACTCAGCTCGAACAGTTAATAAGGTTTCATTTCACTTTTCAATACAACCAATATCTTAATTTCACATATATACACATTATCAGATATAGTCAATTCAATATTCATATAATCAACATATTTCATAATATACAAAATCAATCCATTTCCAATCCAATTTGAATTCAATTCAATTTCAAGTACCAAAGTACTCACCTCAAATGTTTACCATATGTAAACAATTAAATATGCAATAATCTACTATTTAGTTCGGATTATAGAAACACAAACCGTGAGTTCTGAGCTATTCGATGTCGATTTTATCTTTTTTCCTTTTTACTCGAGGATTTCGGTACGACATTAGCAATTTGAGCTTGAATCCCTAAGGTCCCTAGTCGTGCGTGTTCTTCTTTTATTTTCTTTCTTTCTGTCTTTTTCTAATTTGCATTCATCTCTTTCTTCCCACTTTCATTTCTTTTTCTTTTATTATGTTTCTATTATACTTCTTAATAATATACATACATTAAAGTTAACGTATTATATATATAGTACACATACAAATTCATTAAGTTTAACCGGCCACCACTCGATCACCATTTGATAAATGGTTTATTTGCTACTTTAGTCCCCTATGTTTATTTATATCTATAACTCAACTTTTGACATTGACGCGATTTGGTCATTGTACCATAATAGCTCCTAATTCATGTAAATTATCTATCCAAAAATTTACTCGTCTCTAATGTGACTTCGTAAATATTTATTACGGGTTTGATTTATGAAAATAGAGTCCCGAAATTACACTTCTCAATACCCCTGACAACCGGGTCGTTACAAAATAACCCACATTTAATAAGCTGACCTCTATGGGACGTTCTGTGCATAACGATCATGGGTTTTAATCTGTGGCATATGACATTCTCCCCCACCCATTCTCACGACACTCTCGTTGCGTCCTCGGAATGACATTGGTTTGACTCGTCTTAGAACTACCTTAATGCGTTGGTTGATTCCCAACTAGTCTCTCTGTCAGTTAGCCATTCCCTTCAAAACATTTGTCTCGACTTATGTCTCTGTCATTGCTTAACTCAAACTCTCTTTCATACATCTTGTTTGCAAGAACCCACTACTCTTACTTGCCCCCATCGTGACTTGTCTAGATCAGGATCCCCTTGATCTTCACAAATAGGTTTTAACACCCTCACATTGAACACTAGGTTAACCTTGAGTATTGCCACTAACTTTGGTTTGTAAGCCCCTCGGTTTACCCGCTTTAGAACTCTAAAAGAGCCCTTGTGTATTTACCAAACCAACGGTAAGTCAAAATAAAAAACACTAAATAAGTTTTTGGGATGTACCTCACTCTTAGCATTTACTTGATTCGACTGCCCAATTTGTGTTGGATCTGGTGCCCTAAGTGTAGTATTTTTGTCAATATACACTTACAATTTTTTGAATAGATTGGTTAATAAAACAAATTCATTGATTATAATTAATAAACTTTGTATTATTTTCCTCAAATGGTTTTTGTACGCAAAGCAAAATGGAAGCAAATGTTGCTCATTGGTTGTCTAATGTTTAACTAATACTAAGTAGTATTACGTGGTTGGATTATAATACAAAAATATAGCTTTTATTAGTAAACGAACTTGAATATGTCCTTAGTCTAATCGAAAATGAGCAAACCAATTTAAAGACTAATATGTCATTTATCAAGTCCAATTGGGGAGATATCTTGTCTTGGGCATTGGAGCGGATGACTCCCAGAATCTAGAGACATAGATGTGACTGATTGGATTGACAGTACATCGGATAGGACCCAAGCAGAATAAATCCTGAATCTGTTTATGGATTTATTCACTTGTGGCATTCATAGTGTGGCATACCTAAATCTTGAGTGGATTGCAGACTATGTATGCGTGACTTGTACATTTTGATGTAAGTAAAAGCCTGAGTTCAAATAGATAAGGAATCGAAAAATGGTGCGTCGGGTGTACAACTTCTATAGTATGTAATGTCATACACAATAGTACAATTCATAGCCCAAAACATGGGTAAATGATATCCTCTCATTGGTATTACATGATTGATGAAAAGTAAACGTGGCCACAGGTCGTCAGTCTTTGTGATGGATGACTTTATCACTAATTGATGTGATTGAATTTTCATGAAGGAAGGTGTAATGGTTACCATGAGATAAAATAGGATTATATTGAGAGAGTGGATATTATCCCAAATAAATTAAGGATATCTTATGAAGGTAACACACTTATGACAAGGTCATTGAACGAGCACTGAGTAGATGCTTTCGTAATGATATCTCGTTAGGGAGAGCTCAGTCATGATACTATAGTGGAATAACTTCATGACTAAATGAATTTATAATTGATAGGTGAAAAGCTAAAACTTAATTATAAATCATTTGAGCCTTAATTGCATATGTCCAATCGGTCCCTCCGCTAGCTCGTTGAAACCAGAAATGAATTGCATGTTTGAATTCAAAAATGTTTATAATTTTTTCCAAAATGGGGAAATGGAATCATTTGGAAATGAATATGGTTTTCTCAAAATGGAAATGGAAATGAAAATAAGAAATGATTCATTTGCAAATGTACATGGATTACTTAGAAATGATCGGAAGAACGAGTTTATGTTTTTGAGCTGTTTTAAAGCCCAAAAATGAAAATAAATCATTCA
This sequence comes from Gossypium australe, assembly GCA_005393395.2. Lineage (NCBI taxonomy): Eukaryota > Viridiplantae > Streptophyta > Magnoliopsida > Malvales > Malvaceae > Gossypium > Gossypium australe. Next base: position 13,719,719 of record CM016619.1, read on the forward strand.
GTCATAATGAACATGTTGAGTGATGAAATATTAAACACATTTTCTCGAAATTTTACCAAATGGTAAAATCGTCATAATTTTACTAGGTGTAAAATTGGGATAAAAAACTATTTAATATAAATATATTGAAGTTTATTTTGGGAAATAGAGAAACAGAATCGGGTTGGATCAAATTACAAAGTATTATTAGGTCGAAAAATCCGGGAAGTACTCATAATTGGACCCGATATGAGAGAGACCCAAAATCCCCTCATATAACATAAAGGGAACGACAACCCTAGTAGAAATACACTGGGGGTGTGTCATCCACCATACTTTAACTCTAAGTATGAAGCTGTTTTTCTATTTGGAATAAACCATCAAGACTTCAAGTAAATGGGCTTCTTTATGGGTTTCATGCATCGGGGCAGTTCAAGTGGGTCAAATGAACCCCATTTAATAAGTTGAGCTCTATGGGATGTTCTGTGTGCAACGGTCATAGGCTTTAATCTGCAACTCGTGATACTAGTTTATAGTTCACATTATTTAAAGTTTGGATTCATATCATTTTGGATTTGTGCTGGACATTAGGTTTTTAAAATTTAAATCATATTTAAATTTGAATTGATGAAGTTAAATATTTTAAGTTTAAGTCAAAATTTACAGATGTAAAAGTCATTCTTATACTTTGACAAATTTTGAGATTTAATCTTTGTACTTAAAAAATTTAAAATTAATTCTTCTTGCTTTTATTTGATGTTATATAATTGTTGGAAAATAAATGGGTTGGATTGAAAATTTTTGACAAAAAAACAATGTTAATAATTAACTTAAGATTTTTAAATAAAAATATTTTTTTTAACCAAAAACAATAAAATTCAAACTTTTACAAGTAATACATTTTGAATTTTTTTTCACTTTCCAAATATGAAATAAGTAAAAGTGAAAAATAAATAAATATATAAATAAAACTCTTGATTTTAACTCAGTTTCTTTCTCTTGAATATAATTAGAGGTGTTGATTGATTGGTTTAATTCTAAGTATGATATTAATATATTTTATATTTAAACAAATTCAATTTGGCTTAAAATATAAGTTTAAAATTTTACCTAAGTTTGCCCACATTTATGAATGACTCTAAGTCGATTTTAGGCTCATCCATATTTTAAAAAAATATTATTTTTAATTTAATATTTTATTAAAATTTTAAAATTAAACAACCTAATATTTTCTAATATATACATAGTATTAATTTCTTGACATAAAAATATATTACAAAATTTAAAATGGACTAAACTAAACTCGAGCCTTAAATATTAAAACTTAAACTCGATCTATATTTTAAATAATTTTCTTTACCAAAACCCAGAATCTCGTACTTTTATTAAATTTAATATTTTTATAACTTCCTTATTTGGGCCATGAATAAGATTTTAGGATAATGGTTACATTTTTATTGGAACTTTAAGTTTGTGGAAAGATGATGGGAAGGGAGCAGACATTAGACATATAAACCTGTTTCCCTATATTAATTAATTGTTATCTTCCCATGTGAATGCATAATCATATCCCATTACTATAAAATAATATGTACATGCATGTGTTTCATTTCTCTAAACCCCCCATCCACTGGCCGCCCATGGCTTAATTATATGCTTTATATGAACCATAAAACCAAGGTAACCTTTTCTAAAATAAAAAAAAAAATTGAAGAGGAATAAAATGTATGTGTATGTAGAAGGTGATGGCTGGCAAAGTGGTAGCTGGCGGTTTGTCTAATAATACAACTACTGGACTACCCTAAACCTAAAGCAACCTCTTAGCTGGATGTTAGGAAGGAGGCCAGGGGATGTTTCTATTCAACTTAATTGCATCACCTTTTTTAATTATATATTTATTTACCTTTTCTTTCCTTCAACCTTCATTCTCGTATATATTCAACCCCAAAATTATTTATTTAGATTACTGTTAAAAAAATAGATAAATTAATCATTATATGTTAGATCTAAAAGTAAATTAGTTATTCCGTTAAAAATTTCATCTATTTCTATTGTTAAAAACCGATCTCTACACATCAACATGAAGTATATGTGACATACCACATATTGTTATCTGGTTATTCTGTTAGTCACACTAGTTTTTAACAGTACCAATGGATGAAAATTTTAAAATAAAAGATCGATTTGCTCATTGATTTAACATACATAAATTAAATTGTCCGTTTTTAATAGATGAGATAAAATGTAATTACTTCTAACCTCTATAATACTTTTATCCCATTCTAAATTTAAAATTTGACTACAAAATGATTATTTCTTCATTTTTTTTATTTAATTTTAATTAATTAGAAAACTACTATACTAAAAGAAGAAGCCTATTTGTTGATAAATATGACAAAAATTTTGTACTCTTTATACTTTTAATAATTAGTCTTTCTGTTAACAATGTTATTAATCATAATTTAATTATTAAATAAGATAAGTAGATATATTAAACTTGTAGGAATAAAATTCTAAGAACTAAGTTTCAAATGTTAAACAAAAATTTAAGGGTGTAAAAAGCCCTCAAATTAAAAAAAAAAAAATAATTAAGTTCCTACTTTTTTTCGCACTCATTGGGTACTTGAACTTTCAAAATACATAAAAAAAAACCCTCAAACCTTTTAAAAAAAGCAATTAAGCCCCTACTTTTTTTCTGCACTCAATTGGGTGTTTAACCTTTCAAAATGCTTCAAAAAGACCCTCAAACTTTTTCAAAAAAAGCAATTAAGCCCCTGTTTTTATTAAAAATTAGAATTTTTTAATCTATAAATATTATTAAATTTTAATTAAAAATTCAATTATTAAAAATATTAAAAATTATAAAAAATATAAAATTGGTAAAAAATATAAAAAAATTGTAAAATTATATGAAAATCGTAAAAAAAATTATAAAATATATAGAAGTATAAAAAAATTATAAAATTTTATAAAGTCGTAAGAAAATTATACAAAATGTAAAAAATAAAAAATTTGTAAAAAAAATTTAAAAAATTATCATACCAAAAGAAGTATTTTATAGTTTTTCTATAACTGTTATTGATTTTTATTTTTATTTTTATCATTTTTCACCACATGTCACGCTGTGTTGCGGCACGTGATGACTTTAATTGAAAAAACTAGAGGTCATTAAATTTTTTATGATTTTTATAAAATTTTACAATTTTTTATTTTATGATTTTTATAAAAAAATTCTAATTTTTAATAAATTTTAAATTTTTATATTTTATTGAAATTTAATAATTTTTCTAAAATTTATTATTTTTATATTTTTTCTAATTTTTAATAAGAGCGGGAGCTTAATTGCTTTTTTAAAAAATTTGAGGGTCTTTTTGGTGTATTTTGAAAGTTTAAGTACCCAATTGAGTGAAAAAAAAGTAGGAGTTTAATTGCTTTTTTTGAAGAAGTTTGAGGGCCTTTTTGACGCATTTTGAAAGTTCAAGTGCTCAATTGAGTGAAAAAAAAGGGGCTTAATTATTTTTTTTTTTTTAGTTTAAAATTTTTTTACACTCTTAAGCCTAAAAAAACCAGAAAGATTGAGTTTGAGGAAAGAATTAAACCATATACAAAAAAACTACAATTGCCCTCTTCATTACGCAGCTTCACTATTTGGGGACTTAATTGAAATTTTCAATTTTTTTTGAAGAGCTTAATGAGAATTTTCTAAAATATTTAGAAGAGCCTAATTGAAATTTTCAAAAATGTTATGGGAGTTAATAAGAAATTTCCAAGTTTTTTGAGAATCCCCGATTAATGTATGTATGTATGTATGAGTGGATGATGGTGATGGAGATTTTGGTTTCGGCCAATGGGAGAGCTGACGTTGAGAAAAATAATAAGAAAGGTCTTAGTCCACGGCAAGGGCGGTTGTTGGAAATGTGAATTAAGAGTTAGGACCAGGATTTGATTCATTATTTTATATTTATTACTATACTTATTTTTTTATTCTCATTTAAATTAATTTTAAAAACATATATATATATATATATATATAAATTATACTAACGATGTTATGTTACGTGAAAGTTTTGGGTCTTTGAGTATTAAAAATAAATTTATAAAATTTTTAATAAATATATCTACATTATTGTTCAATTTTTTATTTACTGTATTTTATATTAATAATTGTTCTAATATATATTTATAATAATAAACTTAAAAAATAATAGATATGATTATAGTAATAATGTGATATTTGGAAAAAGAAAGTGATGAATTTGTGCTGCAAGACAGTAACGTCATGCATGTGATAAACTCTCACCATATGTTACCAAGGTTTTTTCCTTTTAAGCAATCATACACCTACAGTTTTTTTATCTAACAAATTTTTTTCCCAAAAATGGGTAAATTAAATTAAATAGTAATTTAGTTTTGGTTTTTTGATATAATGACTTTAACTAGGCATAGTCCCTTCTTAATTCTTAAATAGAGGAATAGTATACTTTAGTGTACTAGAATTCACATCCTCTTGCACTGACAACAATACTGATATCAACTGAGGTAAGATTCAATCAGCAACCAATTTACTCTTTAAAGTAACATATAATAATTAAATTGCCTATTTTTTTAGTGAAAAAGACAAAATACTAACTATCTCCTATTGCATTAGCCTCTACAATACTTCTACTAATAAGAGAAAATTAAAATTTAAATAAATTTCACCTCTAATTCAACAATCTTAATAGGATAGAGATGTTAAATATATGTAATTTTTATAAAATTTAAAATTAAATTTATAAATCTATTTTAAAATATAAACCTTTTTTTATTATTTATATTTTAATTAAAATGTTTAAGTCTAAATATTATTCAAAATCATAAAAAAATTAAAATTAAATATATGAATCCATATTATGGATAGTGAATGAATGTTAAATGTTAGGTGTTTGTTAAGTATTGGATGGGACGAGTGGGGCGCACAAGCAAGCAGTCTCTTCTGTCTTTGTAACACTTCTCTCCAGTCTCCCCCACCTTTTTTATTTTCTTCTTTTAAATTGTTATTATTAATATTAAAACTTGGATGCAAAGCTATCCGTGTCCAAAAACATCTATTTATTTGGTAAAAGTTTGATAAATTAATTTTATTCGTTATTGAATAAATTTTTACAAAAAATTATATGTCAAAAAAATAAAAAAATATAATTAAACTCTCGTATTAAATTCACATTTAATTGAATCTTTGTTATTAATTAAAATAATCAATTAAGCTCCTCCGTTAATAGAATCCATGGTTAATCATGTTGGCTGTTAAAAATTGACGGACCAATTAGATTGTGAGATGTGATAATTTCTATTTTTTTTGTAAAATATTAATTTTTTTATGAAATTATGAAGCATATAATTTTTTTTTAAAATCTAGAAATTAAAAAAGACGTTCTAGAATAATAGAAAGAAATTATAGATTAAATCATGAGCTCATATCCACGATTAAAATTAGAATTATATTTTTCACTTGAACTAATTTCCAAACTCCACTATTCTCGTTTTTGTGACATCTCATTCTCTTTAAATGAAAGTGTTTGCTGCTTTCTAACTTTCTATGAATGCCATTGTTTAATTTATAAAGGGAGGGAAATTAAGTGGTTTTGATTCAAACGTTAGAATTACCGTCAGCCAACACTTCAAATCGGGTTTTTCAGATATCAACATTTCGTTCTTAAATTCCTTGCTCAATTTCATTTTCTTTTGCCTCGTAAAATTATTAAACATATAATAAAAATTCGGGTATTTTTTTTTATAAATTTGAAATTTAATTTTTTTTTTATTTTTCAGATTTCAAAATTCAGGTTAAACTATTAATATTGTTAATTTATTGGTGTGACATTTTAATTTTTTTTAAGAAAAAGAAAAGCTCACTTGGTGTAATCATGTAATTAAAAAATGACGTTATAATGAACCTAAATTTAACAAAATAATTTTTAACACTGTTAACAATTGGGCTTTAATTTTGAAATCTGAAAATTAAAGAGACAATTATTAAAAATAGAAGTATAATGACTAAATTCCAAAATTTTAAAAGTATAAGAACTTATAGTATATTTTAACCTAAAATCTGAGTATTGCATTTTGTTGTTAAATAACTAAACTTTGATATAACTTTTTTTTTTGGTCCTATAATTGTTCATTACTACATGAGATTTATTTTGAATCTAAGTTGTGATTTATTGATTAGGTGTTTATATTCTCTAAGGAGATAATCTAAGTTTAAATAACAGTTGTACCAAAAATAAATTTTTAGAATTTTTTGCAATTTTGGAACTTTCCTTTATTATGACATGGCACTGATGATGTAGACGATCATGTGAATTACCATATCAGGAGTTGGTATGGTCTGTAATGGTTTTATTAAATTATGATGGAATTTATCCAATTTGACAACAGTAGAAGAGGGTTAAATAAAACAAAAAAAATAGGATTCAATTAACAAAAATTATAAAAAATAAGGATTAAATTTATAATTTTTCCTAATTTTTAAATGGATTTAATGGAAAAATTTAACCAAAATACTAAAAAATATAAGACTAAATCCGCACAGAGTTGATAAGTTAATAAATTATCCTTCAATTATATTTCATCACTTCAAAATTTTATCTTCAACCCTCGAAAATTTATAATATGATATAATAAATTGGACAATATTTTTGGTTAAAACCACATCAATGAATTATTATTAGTTTAATTATCCATTTATTTATTTTTTAAAAGTATCCATTTATCTTTTAATCAATTACAATTATACATTTATTATTGAATAATTAATACAATATTTAATACAAATTATACATTAATGATTTAATTTTTCTAAACATATATATATATATATATAATTTTTCTAAACATATATATATTCTTTTGTAACATTAAAATATTTTTCTTTAAAAGATAATTAATATTATTAAATATTATTTAAAAATTGAACATAAAACCAATAACTTCAAATAAAAATTTTCACTACTCTCCTAATAATTATTTGTTGCTATAATTTTATAAATATTTTTTAATATAAAATATTTTTATTCAAAATTTCATTATATATAATATTTAAAATTATTTATGGATTTAAAAGCGAAACTCACATTAAAAAAAATCTTCCTTTCAAAGAAAAATATTTCTTGACGCATAATCAAACTTGTTAAGTCTATAACACTTATTTTATATATTTTTAAAAGACATTTAATAATTAAAAAAATCCGCATAGAGTTAAATTAATATTTCAACTCATGATTTTACCTATTTATTTTAAAATCTAGAGGTGCCTATATATAGTTTAAATCATGGCATGATTATTAACTAAATAAAAACATTTAGCAATTAAATCAATGGACCATATTCATATTAGTTAGGACCACCTAATTTGTCTATCTTAAGAAGAAATATATGATAGAAGTGTAATTAGTGAAAAAAATTAAAATAAAAAATCAAAATTATTACATTTAAATTCATATCGAACGGATCCGAAGATAAAAATATTTATTATTTAATTTGAATTGAATTAGATCGATCAAGACGTACGGAACATGAATAAGTTTACATAATCTATTCTTAATTATATTAAAAGAAAAGAAAAATAAAAATGAAAATAGATTAATAGATTACTAGATGATGAGGTTACAAAATAGAAGGACAAATTTAGAAAGTCACCATATTAAAAGAAAATTAAAAATGAAAATAGATTAATAGATGATGAAGTTACAAAATAGAAAGACAAATTTAGAAAGTCACCATGTTCATGGATTCCCAAGTAAAAGCTTTTCTTACATAGGCGGATAGCCGAACCTTTCTCTTTCTCTCTCTTTTAAAAAAAGAAATTTTTTTAAAAATACAAAAAAGGAAAAATTACAATTTTTATTTTTAATATCTATTTTCATCTAAATTGATTTTCACTCACACGTCTATGCCTCTCTCTGTTTGATGCACAGAGTCCTTTCATTTACGCATGTATATATAGTTCCAACCCATTGGTATCAAAAACATTAGCTGCAACAAAAATAAAGAAAAAAACCCCCCCAAAAAAAAGAAAAAAAAGAAAGAAAGGAGGGCCTTTTAAGCCCTCTCTCTTCTTATTATGCTTCTTCTCAGATCTTAGATTCTCTTAGTTTTCCCATCTGGGTTTTTTTTTTTCTTTTGTAAATTTAATATCATCATCTCTTTAAAACTAAATAAAAACATAACCAGCAAAGGTTGTTTTTTTTTTTTTCATTATTTGCTCTAATATCATTTCTGGGTATTGACGTTTTTATCTCATTTCTTATGAAGCTTGGGTCTTTCTTTGGTTTGGTTTTTAGGAATCCTGGATTGTTGGTCGATTGATAGTTGATCGGTAATTGGTCTCATGCTTTTCGATTGAATCCAACAGCACCCGATCTCTTTATATTGATATAAACACCCCAGCTTTGCTTGATTTTCTGTATTTTGATAAGGTATAGTTTCCTTTGTTTAATCTGCATTACAATGTTTTATGGTGGATTGTTCTTTAAGACATGATGTTGGATTCTGAATTGCCTTAAAAAATCATGAATACCTTGCCTCGTTCTAGATCCGATGTTTCCTATCTTCTCTAGTTGAATTTTAATTGAACTGATCTAGGAGAAGACTTGATTTTTATGTTTCTTTTAGACAAAGGTGATTGTATGTTTATGATTGCCTGGAATTTCATTGAACATTGATAAAAGATGATTGGATTTCTGTGTTCAGCATGGAAATGGAACTTGGCAAGCTTTTCATTGGTGGGATTTCTTGGGACACAAATGAGGACCGTCTCAGAGAATATTTTCAGACTTTTGGGGAAGTTGTTGAAGCTGTGATAATGAAGGATCGGGCTACCGGTCGTGCCCGTGGATTCGGGTTCGTTGTGTTTGCTGACCCGGCTGTAGCAGAAAGAGTTGTTATGGAAAAGCATATGATAGATGGTAGAACCGTAAGTTCCTACCTTTATTTTAACTCTCTTATAACATGATAAATTCGAAACCGTACTATTTTATTGGTTCCCTTTCATGTCATGAATCATATAACATAAAATTTAATGATTTAGAACTGGCAAGTTTCTTGTCCTGATTCATTTTGATGACATTCTTTCATATTACTATGTTTTCTCTTAAGGTTGTATTAGCTTTATTAAACGATTTCTCCTTACCTTTTTTTTTAAGCATATATTGTTCATTGTGAGGTTTGCTTGGCAACATATTGCTATCGAGTAAGAACTACACTGGCAATATGTATTTCTCTTTCTAAGGCAAAAGTAGGCCATTGAGTCCTCAATATCTTGAATGTCAATTGCTTTATTTTGCTGTTTAAATCATATGTAGGATTCACTTTAAGTTGTAGAATAATTTTTTACGAGAACCGGTGCTTATTTTAGAACAGAAGGATTAATGCCAAGAAATAGTACAAACTTTCTTGTTACAATTGAATTAAGAAGGCAAATTTGCTAATTTTGAAAAGGACCATTGGTAATAATTTAGCATCAAAGAGACTTTGCAACTTATGGCCCTAGAGCGTTGCAAAATTACAATCTATATTATGTGGAAGAGCATATTATACATCGTTTTTCAAAGTTCTTCAACTGTGAATAGTATAGGTTTCCATGATGTGGAAAATAAAATTTGGGAAAGTTAAACAACTATAGGTGATGCCTATCTAAATTAAGATTCATAGGGTTTGTCCACTTGAGAAACTTGGATTTGTGTTCTTAAACTGAATTATGTTAAACTCCACTTTCTCTGTCCTGGTTTTCTCTTTCAGGTTGAGGCAAAGAAGGCAGTTCCTAGGGATGACCGTAACATTCTAAACAAAAGCAGCGTTAGTATTCATGGATCACCTGGTCCTGCTCGAACAAAAAAGATATTTGTAGGAGGGTTAGCATCTACAGTTACTGAGAGTGACTTTAAGAGGTATTTTGAGCAGTTTGGCACAATTACAGATGTTGTTGTGATGTATGATCACAATACTCAGAGGCCACGCGGTTTTGGATTCATAACTTATGATTCAGAGGAAGTTGTGGATAAAGTCTTGCAGAGAACATTTCATGAACTCAATGGAAAAATGGTTGAGGTCAAACGGGCTGTCCCCAAAGAATCATCTCCGGGGCCAAGTCAGAACCAGTTAGGTGGATATAACTTTGGTCTGAGTAGAGTCAATAGCTTCCTTAATGGTTACATGCAGAATTATAATGCTAGTTCAGTTGGAGGTTATGGTGTTAGAGCGGAAGGTAGATTTAATCCAGTTACTGTTGGTCGGAATGGATTTCCTCCATTGAGCCCTGGTTATGGGATGGGACTGAATTTTGAACCAAATTTGAGTCCAAGCTATGGAGGAAGCTCAAACCTTAGTTCTAACCTCAGTTACGGACGGGGATTGAATGCTTCATTTAATGGAAAGCCAGACAGGTTTGCTAGCCTCCTCGGGTATGGTGGGGGCAGTGGAGGAAATAGTTCTATCTTAAACTTAGCAGGTCGAAATATGTGGGGAAATGGAGGTCTTAACCATGCTACTAACTCAAACTCTAGTCCTATTGTGGGCTCTGGAAGTGGGAATTCAGGTGTGAATTCTTTCGGCAGCATTGGAGCACTTTGGGATTCCTCTCCTACTTCAGGTCAAGGTGGAGCTGCTTTTGCTTACAACAGTGGCAATCTTAGATATGGAAGTGGAGACATTGTGGTTGGATCAGGAGGGATAGGCTATGATAGAAACAGTGCGGCCGGTGTTGCACAGGTGTCATCCCACGGTGCTTCAAATGGTGGTTATAATGGGGCTTATGCTGATATAGATGAAAATGGGTCATTTTATGGGGACTCCACTTGGCTCCCTTCACCCTTAGACCTACAGCGATCTAGTTCTTTTGGTTTTGGCCTGGGAAACTCAACTTCAGATGTTAGGACTAATAGCTCTACTGGCTACATTGGTGGTTATGGTGTTCCCAATATGCAGTCAGATAGAGGTAAGTTGATTTCTTTTCTCTTTGTCTGTTTCATTATTCTCCTTTTCTTTTTCCTCAGATAAGCTTATTGTTTTCTTATACTTATTAACGGCTCTCTGCATCTTTTAGGATCTAGAACTCTGATCAACAGCTGCAGGGAATGTGCACTAGTTTAGGCTGAAAGCATTTCTAACAATGTTAAACTAGTTTTACAGATGTATGTATTTATTAGTTTCTATTTACAAAATAATTAAATCTGGTTTGAGACTAAATGCTTCCTTGGCAGTTTCATTTTTCTTGTTGACCATCTTAAAGATGACATTGACCATATGTCTTTCAGTACCTTTCTTTTGAACAGCATTAATTTCCTTCAAAAACTTGTGTTTGAAACAAGTTATTTCAAGTTAATAGTACATGCCATTTTTTAAATCTTGTCTACTTGCTACCTTGTTTTCCATGCATGCATAGACTGCATCATTGTCTATACTTAGTATAAGATTACACCGCAAACCATGTAAAACATTAATCAGTACTTGATACCTGGAGGTCCTCCCCCTTTTAGGATAATGTTATTAGTTGAGAAACAGATAATGTTAATTTGGGTGCTTTCCTTGTGGTACTCATTTCCTCTTAATCATCTTCTTTTCCAGGAATCGCTGCATAGAAGGAGGATGAAGCTATGATGTCAAATTGTAGGAAATTTGTATGGTGGAGCTGGTTAATGACTGTGATTTCTACATTTCCTTTGTGAAAATATTTCAGTTTTATATGGCAAAAAATATGAGTAGAGCTAATTTGGTTCACCTTGTTTGATGAAAAAACTTGATATAGAGATCAGTTGCAAAGGATTCATGTAAGGTTTGAGCTTTTGAGGGTTCATTTTTATTTTTATTTTTTTTCTTTCAATACAGGTTTTCTTTACTGGGATTGATTAAGTTGTAAAATCAAAATTGTGGGTATACACAGATTATGTATCATGCATCTCTTGGTGACATTGGGATACATATAAGAGAAGACCATTTTTTTTTTCTTCCATTAATTTTAGAGTCGTTGGATATTGTGCTGATAAAATATTATCCAGTGAAGTTTCTGGGTTATTGTATTTTGTAGATTGAAATTGTAATTAGATATTTGGTTTGATTTTAATCTGCATTGTATAATTCTAGACTCCGCAGAGATCCCCACTCTTTTGGGGATCCCCCAAGGCCTAGAATAATAAGACACAATCATTCAAAATGTGATTCAATGGTACAATATATGACCCTTGAAATTGAGTGTGTGGTCATTTTTATCTCATCTTATCTAAACTTCTACAACTTCATAGTCACTTTCATAGATGCATCACTTACCAAGTGGTCCTTTCTAATTGGACATAAAATGATCATTTCTAGAGGTTCAAATAAAAATGCTTGTCAAAGTGTAATGTTAATCAATATTGAATCAATTATGTGTAACTTTTGCGAGAGCTGTGCAAGGGAGGCTCACATGTATCACATGTACAAAATAAAAGAGACCTATTGATTTCCACCATCTGATGGCAACAGTTGCACCAATTTAATTAACCCAAAGTTAGCACCTTCATTTACATCTTAACACTCTCGTTCCTGATCGTATATAATATATGCAGAAAAGGACTAAGATTGGGTCGTGTGCTTATTATTAACCGAATTCAGAAAAAGTAAAAAAAAAAAATTAAGGAATAAAAAGTTAAGTAAAAAAGAGAGGACCAAAATATATGAGACTTCTCTTTCTCTCTCTCATTTTCATGGCGGATAAAACGAGATCCCACTCTCATTTCTTGAACCTTCTCACATAAAATTTTTCTTTGGTTTTTGCTACTTCTTTCTCATCTCCTTATCTTTTTTTTTCTTCATTTTCTCCTTTCTTCAGCTTCAGCTTTTTTTTTTCTATTGTAATGGCTGTGGCTATGGCTTCTGCTGCTAATTGTGGTGTATACTTTTCAAGCAACACTAACAAGCTTAATTTTCCTGTTTTTGATTTCAAAAACCATTCTTGGTCTGCTGCCTTTGTTTCCACACCCCCCAACATTCTTGAGAAAAGAAGGTACCTTTCATTGTTAAATTTAGCTTCTTCTTTTTTTTTGCGCCGGGGTGGGGGGGGGGTGGGGGAGGGTTAGTATCTGGATACTTCCTACTCTGGGTGCTGAAATTGTTGATTTCAGTACTCTTTAAGATGACTTTTCTGTTGCTTCAAGTAAAAACATCAATGCATTTGTAAATCCGACTGAATTGCATAAATCAGCTTATGGTTGTCTCCAATTAGAAGAAACGAATCATTATGTTAGGAACTGAATCATACATCGCAATTCAAGGCCCGTGGGGCTCTTTCATTTATGCCAATGAACACACACACACACACTGCAGCTTGTCTAGCTTTGGCTGCAATTTTACAGCAAATTATCCCATCCAAATGTTTCATCAATTTACTACGGTTACTTTTAAACTGGATTCTTGCTTGTTAAACATTGTTCGATAGTTTTATTGTATCTTGATACCTAATCTCTTGCTAATTTGCATCTTCACTTTTAATCATTACAGTGTTAGATTGTCATTTTCAATGATGGGGATCATTCCACGAGCAAGATCATCAGCCACAGCTGTGGAGGTATGGAAGAACAATGATATATATGTATATATATTTGGCTGAATTTTAACTATGTATTAACTGGCTAAAGTTCCTATTCTTATGGTTGTATGCTTGAAGAGTGACGGAAGTTTCCAGGACACTGATACAGTTCCAACCCCCAAAGTTATAATTGACCAAGACTCTGATCCAGATGCCACCGTAGTGGAAATAACCTTTGGCGATCGGCTTGGAGCTCTTTTGGATACTGTATAAATCCATTTACTTAATTTGCTTTCTCTAATGAGATATTGGATCTTCACTTTTGTATGATAAGAGTCTATCGTGTATAATCTAACTATTAGTAAATGAGTTGCAGATGAATGCACTAAAAAATCTGGGGTTGAATGTTTCTAAAGCAAATGTCTATCTGGATTCATCTGGGAAGCATAACAAGTTTGCCATCACTAAGGCGTAAGTCATGTGCCTTTTAACTTGTCTTCATCTTGCACTTTCTTGGAAACAGAATACAAACTTGTTGATCGTTTATAGCATTTTACATTTTCTGTAAGGTTTAGCTATCTGTAGTTAATGACTGTAATTTTCTTCTTGTTTGTTGTTAATCCTCCCCAAATTCAGCTTAATGATAAGTGGTTCTTATAATTATTGTCTAGGATTATTTTTAAGTAATTAAAGCTGTAATTGTACATCCTCCTAAATAACACAAACGTGACAATGGAATGATGTGTGAGCGTGTGAAGCATTACAAATTGTTTTAGTTTTAGAATCTTCAAGAGTTTATATCACCATTTTCCTTGAATTATTGGGCAGAATTAAAACTCTTTATTTTTCTCGAACTAAAATCTTGTCATTGTGGCAAAGCAAATAGAATCATGGGATATTCAATTTCAGAAATTCAATGCAGTTAATAAAACACACTCAAATGAAAAGTGAATGTTAGTATCAGTTGTATTGTTATAATATCTATTTTCAATGCAACTTTACTAGCATGGCATTGGTTCTTTTCTGTAGTAGTACTGGAAGGAAAGTTGAGGACCCAGAACTGCTTGAGGCAATACGTTTGACGATTATTAACAACTTACTTGAATATCATCCAGTAATCACCTATTCCTTTTTAATAATTCCTAATGAGAAATCTCCTAGTAAAAGCTATCAAATGTTAATTTGTGGTCCAGGAATCAAGTTCCCAGTTAGCTATGGGTGCAACCTTCGGCGTTGAGCCACCAAAAGAAAAGGTATATTCTTCTTGCAAAGTTCATCTTTTCTGCTCACTCAGTAAGTTCAGCATTTTCCTGTGTTGAATGTTTGGTGAAACAAGTATTACGGCAGCTACAAGAAGACTGTTATGTTGACATTTGTTGTAATCCCAAAAGATATTTTCCATGCTTGCAACAGAGACTGATGCAACTGAACATAAATGATATGAATTGTCCATAAACTATTAAGCTGAGAATGATATCCCACAATAACCTTGGTCCTTGGTTTAAATTTTGCTTTGCTGGGATTCCTCAGGTTGATGTGGACATTGCAACCCACATAAGAGTCGATGATGATGGTCCTGATCGTAGGTAATGGATGCTGTAGTCAAATGCATTCACTACCCTTGTAATTTTGATAGCTTAATTAAGATTATAGGCCTTGGCACCATACTTGTTATTAAAATGAAAGAGATGATATGTTCTGGCTTGCAGTATTGGTTCATTTCTGTATAACTTTGTTTTGTAAATAAATTTGGTCCAGCTTGCTCTATGTGGAGACTGCTGACCGTCCAGGGTTGCTGGTGGATCTTGTAAAAGTTATTACCGACATCAACATCACCGTTGAGTCTGGGGAGTTCGACACTGAGGTAAGCCAGTCAGTTACTCATTCTCTTTCGTATGTTGTCATCTTGAATTAGCCTAATGATATTAGTTTTCTCTTGATGCTTTTACCTTTGAGACATAGGGGTTGTTGGCAAAGGCAAAGTTTCACGTCAGCTACAAGGGTAAAGCTATCATCAGGCCTCTGCAGCAGGTAAAGAGCAATGACACTAAGTTTAACCATATTGCACATTTGTTGCGGGGTTTGTAAAGAAGGTCAAAGTAGAGTTCTACAATTGTAATCTGTGTATGGTATTAATCATTTAGGTAAGGTAGGGCATACATCGTAATTGCTTGCTGGGATGTCATTTTAATGAGAGGTTTGATTGCATGAAATCTGGCAGGTTCTTGCTAATACTTTACGATATTTCTTGAGGCGTCCTACTACGGAGGAGGCGAGTTTTTGAGTCACCATGATGATGCTATAAGCCTTGCCTAGCTAAACCATGTTTAGGAGCTTACGTCATCAATTGAGTTTAGAATTATCTTATTATATCCCCTCCAATTGAATTGGCCTACAGGGTGAATATTATAGCTTGTTCTTCACAACAATCCTCTCTTCTCTTCTGTAAGAATTCTTCAATTATCCTTTTAGTATTATTGTTGCAATGAACGATATTAATCCCGCCATTTTTCTAGAACTTGCTTTGCATTATGGTCATCCTAAGAGGAGTCGTGAATCCCACGTTGGATGTGTACTAAAGTTGATCCTAAGATACAAGGGTTTATATCATCTTCAACTTACGACTTTTGAGGTATCTTTGGTCAACAAAACCGTGTCATTAACAACAACGAGCGCTCATTCGAGTGGTGGGTATACAAGTGTTCATACCACCTTCAACCGATGAGGTGCTTTTCATGGATAAAACCATGAGACCCGATGGACCGAAACAGATAATACCTTGCAAGAAGATATTCAGGGAAAAAGATATGGTTTATTACGTAAATCACTGTCTCATCATATTACATAACAGTAGAAAACAAAAGCCCTGCAGGAAAATGGGGGTAGAAAGAACGAAGGGGAGGGGAAGTGGAAAGCAAGAAGGAAATATGTTGACATTCGAAAATTTATAGTCATCTGAATTTGATTTTCTTTTCTTTAACCCCCTTCCAATCCCCCTCGAGTTCATTTACATATTCTAATTTCTATTCCATATGAGTCTCTTCTTCAGCCACCGTATATGATAAAAGCAAAGCATGAACGAGTAAAAACAAATGTTATTCAAACAAATGAAGACATGGAGAAGAAGAAATATCAGCAACTTCAGTGGAAACTTGATGGAGAACCGTTAAAATGGATAAGCATCAGGATGAGCAGCAACCACCCGATTTGGGTGCCTCAGTAGCAGGTTCTTGGTTCTCATCCCCTTGTAAAACCACGGTCTTCCCATCCAATGGTGCGTCCTGCTTCTTGAGCTCATGAGACATCATAACTTTCCGGCTCAGTATGTTGTAGATCTCTTTAACGACAGTCTGAAATGCAGCCGCTACATTGGAGGAATCAAGTGCAGAAGTCTCCATGAAAAATAAACCCTGTGCCTCTGCTAAGGCCTTCCCTTCGGCTGTGGATACTTCCCTGGCATCCCGGAGGTCCGACTTGTTGCCTACTAAAATGGTGACTACGTTCATGTCTGAGTGAGCTGTTCAAAATGTCAAAGCACACAATTCAGTCCTTAGCCAGCATGGGCTAAAAACAACAAATATATAATAGTGGCTGGGCATGGGAAGGAAACACCACCTAGTTACAATAATTTGCCACAATATGGCTGAACAGTCAGAAAACAAAATTTAACCCATTTTGGATTGGTGAGTTTCGGTAAAAAATTATAGAAACGAGATTCACGATGAGAGGGTTTGCATATGCGTTATAAGTACAATAAACAAAAGCACAAAAGTTAATCACGGTTCTTACTTTGAAGTTCATTTAACCATCTACCAATGCTATCGAAAGTCTGTCGTCTGCTGATGTCATACACAAGAAGAGCTCCAACTGCACCTCGGTAATATGCAGATGTAACGGCCCTGAAGCGCTCCTGACCAGCCGTATCCCAGATCTGTGCCTTAACTTCCTTCCCATTTATATCCAATTTCTGAGTTTGAAACTCTACTCCTATGGTTGACTTTGAATTTGGGTAGAATTCATTCCTAGCAAATCTTGCAAGTAAATTCGATTTCCCAACAGCTGAATCACCAACTAGTACAATCTTGAAAAGGTAATCCTCAGTTTTTTCTTCCTCTGAAACAAAAGCCATTTTACAACCTTCCTACGAGTGTCACTCTATATAACCATATCAACAATGAAAAGCACTCGGAATTAAGTTTCTTCTCTGGTACTTGAAGTTATCACCTAAGAAGCACCAACCTTGTATCCTGTTCAAGAACAGAAACGGGTTTACCGAAGAAAAGAATAAAGGCAAGCTGAAAAAGGAAGCTAAAATAGGAATAAGGAGTACAAATGTGTCATTCAGCAATTGCTTACATGAAAATACCTTTCTTGTGAAGCAAATATTAGGTCAATTGAATAAAAAAGGAATAAACTCCACTCCACTTTCACCCTCCTGCAACATAGACAAATCTATCCTGAGCGCCCTATGCGTGTAGTACCAATCACCTTCCTAGTGAATATGTACGTTACAGTTCCTGCAGTAACAAGAGGAGGGCCCTCATGTAAAACCAACCAAAGTACTAATCGTTACAGTACAGGGTAAAACAACTGTCTGTCTCCGGTTAAAATATTCAAGATAAGTAAAAAATTTATCAGAATTTGAAAAGTAAACAATGAAGTGAAACAAGTAATATGCAACTCATTAAAGTCTGTTAATTATATAGTTCCTTAGAAGGCAAGGAACAGTACCTTGATCTCTCCAACTTGCTAACACCTTGCCTCGCACCTGAAATCCCACTTAAGCTCCTTCTACTGCTTAGATTTTAGAAGCTCAAAACAAGGACATATGATAAATGCCAGATCATTCATGTGAAATATCCAATTAATCGATTGGAAATAAAAACACAACTCATCCAACAACCGTGACAGATTAATAGCTCACCTAAGATTCCTAATCCTGTGTTTAGTCCTTGCCCTTAACCAGTAAAACATCACATCATTTTTGTATAAACTTTAAAAGTTAACAGATATAAGTGTCATTAGATAACAAAAAACTAGAGGCCAAATTTGGAAGCAAAGAACTGATAATTGATAAGATCTTTTGAACAACAATTATATAGCTATGAAATCAATCATAAGCAATAAATCATCTGCAAGGGCAATATAAGATGCTTGATTGTATAATAATATGCATCAACTATGCACTAGACCTTATAAGATAACATGTGATAGTTCAATCTTTTGAATATTACCACTGGACCATGGTACAGAAACAACATAGAACTTCATATATAAACAAGCCCTTGTGCTTTCACTTCTAAATGTAAGAATTCTTTTAAAAGGTTATTTTTTGTCTTATTCTTTGTTTTAATCATTAGAGATGCTGAAAAACTCAGTCTTGAAAAGGTTTCATATATATTTTCAATAGGAGTCATTTAAAGAGTTAAATTTAAGGATTGAAAACTTTTACTGCTATGTCAACAGCTCATAAAAATTCACTGAAACACAGAAACTCTGATTGTATGAACTAGAGAACTTTGACCAGGAAATAAGCTATAGATCCAAGTAAATCAATTTCAACATTCAAAGAAAAAAAAATATATGCTCTTGTCATAAAGTAGAGCATCTGCATCTTGCAAAGAGAGATCAAATTATAGCATACTAGACTCAGTTTTGCATCAAAGAGACACCAGTAGAAACTAAATCACCAAGCAAACTGCCCTTTTATTTTATATTTTGCAATTGACTAAAAAGGCTAGAACCAAGTTCATATATGGAACAGCCAGTTAACTCTTTCCATAAAAGAAGAAAAAAAAAACCTTAAAAGCACCGAACCATTATAACTAAGTCTAGAATATCCAAATGAATTATCAAATCTTAAAAACCATGAATTTAAGCAAGGTATTGACAAAACAGAGATTAGCAAAAACATACAAAGTAATAGTTAGTAAGAAAAAAGAACAAAAATGTGATTGAGAAATGATCTAGAAACAAGCAAAATACAAAACCCAATTCGTAAATCTCATCAAATATTAATACAAAAAAAGGGACTTAAAAATCTAAAGAAAAAGAGATCGTGTTTGTTTACACTCACCAGCTATAAGAAGAATTTCAGGAGGCTCCCCTCACCCTTCTTTTTTTTTTTTTTTTTCTCTACCAGGAATTACGATCAAATAAAAGAGTTAACAATGGATCTGATTATATGATAATGTCAATGGCTTAGAGATACAAATTCAAAGGATTTAAGGGTTAGGCTTTTCCAAGGAGGTGAGGGAGCCGAGTGCATAGACAAGACAACCCCAGATTTGCATTTACTCTGGTTACTGGTTTAGCCACCCCTTAATTTCCTGGGCTTATTTTTTGGGCCTTATATTCCCCTTGGACTTCATCATAGATAAAAAAGGGTCTCTCTTTCCATATCTTGCTCAAAGAATTGGTTTTCAATGCGTATGAAAGTTGAAAACTTTAGTTGTGGAGGAACCATATGCAGAAAACTATAGTTGAAATGAAGCAGGAATGTTTGAGCACATAGGGTAAAGATTAGGGAATCCCTCCAGTACTACTAATAGTGATGGAAAGAGGAATGTATGTTGGTTTTGCTTTGAACTTCCCACATAAAAAGCCAGATTATGATATGGACTTATATTGCTGACTGACCATGTTCTTAAATGGTAGGGGCCATGGAAGACTAGAGCATAGCTAATATTTAGCCAACATTTATCATTTTGCAGGCGCTTTATCTACACAAAAGCTTAAGCTTTGTTTGGTTTTGTGTCATAAAATGCAGTTGACATTGCCAACCTTGTTCAGTAGATGGTTTCGGCGGCATTGCAGTTTGGTGATGCAGAAAGAAGGACCCACCTTCCATACCCCATTACCACCTTTCATTTTGCCTAGGTGCACGAACTTACAGCTACTGCTGCTGCCGTAGCAGCTAAGGTGAAAACCTTGGCCGCTTCTCTGTGGTTAAATGTAATGTTTTGGCTTTCCAAAACTAACTGGACCACCTTCCATGGTTTTGACTTTTGTACACCAAAATCTGTGCCAAAGGATTTATTTCATCTATTGCATTCATTGTTTTTTGGTACTCATGGATCAGATATCAAATGAGATTGATAATAAGACTCGAATTTAATTCTTTAATTCTTTGCTAAAACGTTAATGAGTACTCAATCAACTGGAATAGTCGTATATTATCTGTATGTACCGTAGCACATTTGAACTATATGCCGACAAAACAAGAGTAGACATTGTTTGATTCGGTGACAGATATGAGGGTAAATAAAATAGATGGTCATAAATTTCTCCCTAACATTGAAAATGAAGGGGCAAGATCAAAAGTTGAGGGCGTGCTTGATCACACACACTTGGTAAATAGGTTGCCGACAGTTTGATAAGATATTACCTAGGATACCAACACTTTAGGTGCCCTGAGCTAGCACAATTCTGTCAATCTTGGTTCTACTGGGCCTTTGTCTAATATAAAAACGTTCCAAGCAAACTCTCAACTTTACACTTCTGCCTACTGCACTGATCTTTTGATCATGTAATTCTGTGAAAAGCTTGGGCCTTTCGGTTTATGCTTACATATTAACAAAAAAAAAAAAAAAAAATCTTGCAAGATTACTGGTTTAATTAGATATTGAGTTAAAAGCTTAATATAAGATGAATACTGGTTCTGGTTGCCATGAAATGAGGAAAGACTTTGTTCTTTCCTATTCCGAATAGCTACATTTTGTTGATCTTAAGTTACAGTTACCTCAATTTCGACCACATAATTATGTCCATTCTTCTTTCCGTGGGTAGTCATGTTTCAAACTTGATCATAGAAATATGGATTATATTCAATAAGCCTTTCACTTATAATCTTATTTGTTGTTTGTTGATGTCTTTATGTAGCAACTTGGGTTGTTAAATGGATCGAGTTGTATGATAGGGTGATCTACAAGAGAAAGGATACTAAGAGGGGTCGGAGCTTGTGGTTTAATACACTTTCTGATATTAAGGGCAAGTAGTAATGTTTTTAAAAAGTGCTTTTAAAAATTGTTATGGAAAAGTGATTTTGAGAAGTATTTTTGACAAGTTTAGTTTAAAATTTGAGTGTTTAGTATTGTTGTTAAAATGTCCATTTTAGATAAGATATTATCAAGTAACAAATATGTATTTAAATAATGTTAAAATTAGTTAATATTATTCTATTTTAGTAAGAATATAAAAAATAATTTATTATAACTTATTGTTAATTTTTTAATATATGAAATATAAATTTTAAATACTTTTAAGCAATAAATATTAATTATTTATAAAATTTAATTAAAATATATAAACTATATTTTAAATATTTAGGTATGACAATTAAATATTGTAATTAGATATTAACACATTTGTATTATTTTAAAAAATATATTTTTATTTTTAATTAATGATTTTAACAAAGAAAAAAAAGTACTATGTTGTTGGAGAGGTAAAAAAGTAATTAAGCACCAAAAGTATTTTTGGAATAGGAAAAGCTAAAAATTTAAGTAAAAAAATAACTTATTTAACACAGTTTTTCATTCAAAAATATTTTTCAAGCCAAAAATACTTTTTTTAAATATTATTAAACAAGCCCTAAATCAATGTTTTAGTAAAAGGGAAAGGTAGATAGAAAATGATATTAACGAAATAGAGTAGCAATGAGAGGTGATACCTAAGGTAAAGTCAATGTTAATTATTAATAGTTGGTTTTTGAATAGCTCGTCTAAATTTACTATGATTGATTGACGTGACATCTCTTATTTGATAGGGAAGCTTAGCAGCTCACACTTCAAGGTAAAAGCTTCTCTTGTTATATGGAGAGAATCCCATTTTGCCGCATATGGATTTTTGATGCTGGCAAATAAGCTCTTGGATGTTAAAGAGCGTGAGCTCATGTAAGCATTCTGCTTTCTTGGATCTTATTTAGGTCTTGGTCCATTTTTGTGCGGATATAACAATAGTTCTCCCTTTTGATGAATGAGTGCGAAAGATCTCCAATGTTTGTGGAGAGCATCATATGAATTTTTTTTTACGTGTGAGACTCTGTAAAAAATTCTTTTTGCCTTGAATAAATTATGACATATTTGTGTAGCCTATTTTAATGGAGGTTATCCATCCAATTGAAAGACTTTTTTTTTAAGAGCAACGATGACAAAGCATGGCTTTCAGAATATTATTAGATAAGCTAAATAAATGCTGAAGGCATGTTTGAATGGTTGGATTATCATAGTCATTGAGCCTCATCTTTAATTTTGCCGATTTGTGCAAGTTTAGTGGGCCTTTATTTTCTCAAATACAAACCTTCATTGCAACGATTTGTCAAAGTAATTTCCAAAGGAACCTCAAACTTCTTCAAGGATATTTCGTGGGAAGTTGTTGCAATTGTGGAAGTTTTAATCTCAATCTCTATACGAGGTCAGTTTCTTCCATTTTTCTTCATCTCTCCTGAATTCTTTGTTCGATCATTCTTCGAAGGCTAGCAATAACAAAAGTAAGGAGATAACTAGGATTCTTTCACCATCCACGACTATTGACAATATAACCTAGGATGTAGATATGACTGATGTTGCTATAATTGCTAAGGACCTGGGAGTTTCAAGGGACTTTGTTGGAGATTTTGTGGTTGATGGTATACAATGTTGTAAGATCACACAAATGAAGGAGAATAGCCTCTACTTTTGCCTACACATTTAGAAGCATGTTTTCATTTTCTTTTACACCCATTCTTTGGGGACATTTTAAATTTGTATGACTTAAACCTTAACCAACTTGGGCCATATTACAAACTTATGTTTTAAGATGTTGTGACCAAAGGTGGAAGCCATCTTAGGGTTGTTTCCCATCTTTTTGCATGCAAAAGAAAGGTTGGATCCTTGTATTACCTCCTGCCAAAGAGAGAAGGAATGTTTACTAAATTAAAGGATTTTAACAAGATAGACAATGCAACATATTTTGCTATACATAAGTCTATAAATGTTATCTGGGTTTTTAGCCCTCGATAGGGGACTAGAAGAGAGGATTGCAATGAAAAGTATTGTGTTGTTGGAGAAAAAGCACAAAATGTGAAATACTTTTTAAATCATTCCCATTTTTGTTGTGTTGGAACTATAAAGATTTGTTAGTATTGTTTGGGTTGGCTCGAGTAATCGTGACAATGGGTCGGATATCTTCAATTTTTAGATTATATGAATCCATAAATCTGTCTAAAAATTTGAATCCGCAAATTATCCGAGTATTACTATTCAAATCCGATTTCGAATTAATATCGTTATCTGCCAAATATCCGAATACGTAAGAAATCTGACTTTAACATTTTCAATTATATTTCGAATATATGAATCCACAAAAATCTATATTTGAAGCCACTAAATAATATAAATTCAAACAAAAAAAATAAATACAATTTATTTATAGGTAATAATAAATAAATGCAAATTAACAAAAATAATTGAATAACAACCCAAACAAATTAAACACAATCATTTTACAACAATTTAAATGTACCCAAGGACGGATCCAGGATATCAGTCCAAGGGGGGTGAAACTTCTAAATCTGAACGACTTTTTTTAATGTAAAAAAAAATGTCAATTCTTCTTGAATATTTTTTTCTTATCAAATAATTCAATTTAATATTTTTTAAAAAGCATGAACAATTTAACTGTAAAAAAGTAAAAGAAAAAAATTTACATTATATAAAATTAAATATTTCTTTCCAATATGCAAAAAAGAATAACTAATAATATACAAAAATTTCATAAATATTGTTA
Organism: Gossypium australe; assembly: GCA_005393395.2. Lineage (NCBI taxonomy): Eukaryota > Viridiplantae > Streptophyta > Magnoliopsida > Malvales > Malvaceae > Gossypium > Gossypium australe. The sequence continues at coordinate 13,744,005 of CM016619.1, forward strand.
TAATTTCAAAAATTAAATTAAAAAAATTTGGCCTTAGTCCTATTTCTCAATACTAGCATCCTAAGTTGCACCCTCTATTTTTTTCATAAGATTGAACTCATCAATGATAGAATATGTTGAAAATTCTTGAGCTATCTCTTTTTCGATGTATGCCACCAAGTAAGTTGAAAGAAAATCATCCTCCATTCTGTTGAGAAGCCTTGTCTTCACAATTTTCATCGTTGAAAATGATCGTTCGGTTGTTGCAGTAGACATGGGAAGAGTTAGCACAAGATGAATAATTCTATCAAGAAGAGGATAAATACTTGACTTATTTGTCTCAGCAAACACTTGACACAACTCAGCAACTGTAGAAGCTTTCTGTAACTCCGTGCTTTGATGAGCATCAAGTTGAAAATTCTCCGATTGAATCTTCATTTGTAGCTTTTCTTGCTCCGTAAAACTGTCCTGATAAAAATCATTCACAAGCTTGCAGATATCTTCCACTCGAAAAGCTTTGTAATTATCGTGTGGATCCAAAGCAGAGCTAAGAACAAATAACTCGACTACCTCATTATTAAAGCGAGAATTCATTTCTATTAGCGATGAATTGATACCAGTAATGAATATATCAAACCGATAGTGATGCTCAATTGTGAGGTTATCTCTCTGGATGAGAGACCAACCTCAACCAACTTTGTACGGAACACTTAAATTGAGGACTTCTATCTCATGATCTTTACAAAATAACTTCACTTTCTCAAACAAAGGATCCCACCATGCTCCTTGAATTTTTGGAGAAGTGTTTTAGTTTATGACACCAGCTGCATCGCATTTAGTATATCATGCGATTTATATTACAATGCTTTACAAAAGATTCAATTTTTTTGTTGACCATAATTTAATCGAAAAACCTGAAGATTGTAATAATATATTAAATGACAACATATTAGGAAAAAGAAAAGAAAAATAAGTCAAATAAATAAAGAACATAATTTATGCAAAAATATTTACCAAGAGGTCTTTTGTGTAAGGAGCTGAGAGGAAGATAATTTGTATTTTTTACTCTGTGCTCTCAGTCTCAACATCAAACTCCTTCTTTTTCTCTCGACAGTGTCAACACCTTACTAGAGGAAGATAATTCCTTAGCAAGACATATAAATAAAAATACAAGAGAATCACTAACCTAATATGTATGGATATGGGCCAAATCAATTAATTTTGAAATTTGATTTTAAAGTTCATATTGGGCCTTTAAGTTTAGTGTTTCAAGGCACATCATACATTAGTATTTGATTATTATTATTTGGCCAAGGGGGACGAATGTTATACAATGTGGACACCAAATCTAAAATATATGATAATTTATATATAAAATTTAAAAATCTGAAAATTCCAAGGGGGCGACCACCCCCTACGCCCCCTGGATCCATCCTTGAATGTACCTAACAACTTAAACATAAGCATCCAAATAAATTAAAAGTTCCATGAAAATCCGAAATAGCTTAATTACTTAACCCATGCTAATTGTATAGATTATAATCTATCATAAAGTTAGTTGCATGTTTAGGGTTTAGGATTACATATCATTAATATAAAAATGCACATTATAATATCATAATTGTATATAGGGTTACATATCATTAATACTTTTTTTGGTACTTTTCATGTCGGTTTTACGGTCCATGTTCGAGGTGTCTGGCTACCCCTCCCAACAATGTCGTCTCCAAGGTTTGAACTCATATATCATTAATAACATTCCTTAATTTATATAATATTAATTGTATATATCATGATCTACATAAAGTTAGTTAGACGTTTAGGGTTTAAACTTAATAATCTACGTTAATTACATAATGTTGATTATATATATTATAATCTACTATAAAATTAGTTACAAGTTTAAGATTTAGGTTTTATATCATGAATAAAATAATGCATGTTATAATATTATAATTGTATAATAATTATTATATATTTGTAGTTTACTTATATATAAAAATTGATATATTTATGTAGTTAAACATGCATGTATATTTTTTTTCATAATAATATGTATTAAATGTAATTATATCCTATATTATAAAATAATTCATATTATAATATTTATTTTAATTACATAAATATGAAATAATTTTTTATTTAAAGTAATTTAACTAATTGAGTTGATTAAATAATAAAGGGGATAAACACAAATTTAGATATTTGAATGATCCCATATCATTGTTCGATTAGGTTTATGAATACAAAAACATATGATTCAAAAGAGGCTAAATGGAATTTAAGAGAATAATATATTAAAGAAGATATGTTTTTTTTCTAATAAGAATTTATTATATTTAATTTTAGAAAATATTTTATTATGTTTTTATAGATAGTTTATTAATTTGTGTAAATCATAATCTATGTTTAAGGCAAGTATTAATGGTTAAAACATAGCTTTGTATAAAAGAGGTTTTGGGTTCAAACTAAGGGTGTAAATGAGACACTGGTGTTTGCAAGTTACTTGAGTTCGACTCGAAAACAATTTGAATTTGATTAGGTAATTATCGAGTTGAGCTCAAGCTATTGATAGAGCCGAATTCGAGTTTAGTAATACTTGACTTGAATGACTTGTGAGCTTTATCAATCTTTTCATATTTTTATATTATTAAATTATGTTATTACTCTTAATATATATTATTAACCCTAAGCTTAATTATTGAGTTGAGCTCGAGTTTGAGCTTCAGTATAAAAATTGGTAAACGAGCTTAATCGAGCTCAAGAGCTCGATTATATCTCAAGCCAAGTTTAAGATTAAAAATAGATGTTCAATCGAGCTCAAGCCGAGTATCGAGTTTCGAATTTCGAGTCAAGCTCAAGCTCAAGTTTGACAGAATTCGAGCTCGACTAGGATTGATTACACCCTTAATTCAAATCTTACTGGAAGCATTTATTTTGTAACTAGTGGATTCAAATTGGATAGGATATTTGAATCTAGATCCACATTTGTAGAAATTAGATCCGGATAATAGATACGAGGGGGTTTATCCGCATCCGCTCTAAATCCACAACAAATAGTAATCTTAACATTTGAATTTGAATTCGCAATATCCGAATCTACAAAATTCAAGTTGGATATCTCTGAATATCCAAAATCGCAATCCAAATTGTCATTCCTACTCACAGTTTAGTGGTTTTAAAAGCCCTTTCATTTGATGTTCTTCGATAGAGCAAGTATGAGTGATTCACCTTTTTTTTTTCTTCTTACCAAAGTAATTTGATAAGTGCGTAATTTCCTATTTATTTGTAATATTTCTCTTCTTGAACCATGCTATTTAAGTTCTTAATTGTATTATATTTTATTTATACTTATATTTTTTTTTATTATTGATTTAGATGAATAATTGTGGAAAAGTGAGCTTAAACGATATTTTGGCAAGTTTTTACATATTAGATGATAAACCGTAATTATAACATATTTTAATCCCACATTTAACATGCTTTTGGATGATTTATCCTTCGATTTATATAAAAAGGTGCTTGTAATCCTTTCTTTTCATGTTTTATACCCAGGAAAGCACCCGAGGATGAAAAGAACACAAAATAGAGTAAATGGGCCTTAGCACGAAATTGACACGGCCTGGCCCAAATCACACACGGCCGTGCCTCAACGATCACCTAGAGCACGGCCTCAACCCTGCCTCACATGGCCGTGCCTCAAGTTAGAAATCCAAACACGGTCTAAAGGCGATCCACACGGGCGTGTGCCGTGGCCGTGCCTCTGTCGCTGGAAAGAGCAATTTCAATCGGAAAAGGATACTTAGGGAGAAAGAATCGCATTCCAAGAGCCTATATATATCCCCTAAGTGCCACCTTTGAAAAGGCATAAAAGCTAGGCCAAAGAGCCAAGCTGGAAAGGTCAGAGTTTAGGGAATCACTCGAAGATAGCCAGTTGATCTATCCCAAGAAGCCGAAATTATACTCAAGACGGCGGATTTCTCCTTCAATTCCTTCAGGGGGTTTTAGGGATTTCTTATGTTTTGTTTTATCTTTTTTCTTGAGATGTTTTCATTATTTGTCATGAACTAAATCCTTCAGATACCTGAAGGGGATGAAACCTAGATGAATCTTGTTATTTGATTTCTGAATTATATGATAATTACTTAGTTTGTTCTTAATTATGTTGCTTAATCCAAATCTGATGTGCTTAGGTGGAGGAGGAATAGACCCTGCTTAAGAGTAGATCTAGCATAATTAAGCGGAGTTGATCGAACACCAAGAGATAGGGTTACGAGATTTTACCGGATTAGGGTGAAACCTAATATGGGAGTCCAATGATCGATTTACTGCTATTCTAGGGGATTATTATAAGCGAACGAGAGTTCCACTATTCGCCTCGAGAGTAGGGAGTCTCACGGATCAAGCTAAGTAAAGGAATCATATGGTTCAGGGTTAGATAACAAGTGAAGTCTAGGTGGATTCTTCCTGAGGGTATCGTCGCAATCAACTGAGTTTTTCTTCAAGTTATTTTCCAAATCGTTCTTTTTGTCTTGTGTCTTTAGCTTAGTAAGTCGTTAATTTAGTTAAAAAAACTTCACTCTATTTCTAAGGCTAAATAATAAAAAGAAAGTTAGTATTAATACTTTTAGTTCCTGAGGGTTCGATAATCCGATCTTGCCTAAGCTATACTACTGTTCGATAGGTACGCTTGCCTTTAATCGTTGTCAGAGTTAGTCTCCAGGTTCGATCATTCTTTTATAAATTTTAAAGCTCTGATTTCAGCGATCATTAGACTTTCAACACAACATTGCTGCAGTATTTTGGCCATAACTTGAGGTACAGGACTTTGTTTTGGGCTCATAATAAACCGATTTGAAGGGGACCAAAATATCTAACTGAAGTTTTTGTGACTTGAGCCCTAAAAACTTTAGGAAGGTTGACAAAATTGGCTTGACAGTTTGATGCAAAAATTGTCAAGAAATTTAGAAAATTTTGCTTTATTTAATTAAGGGCACGTTTGTATTTTCTCATGTTATTTTTGTCATATAAATAGACATTATCAGGTTAATACCTAGATATAGCCGCTCTTAGTATTATTTTGTTTTTGTGTTTTCTTTATTTTTTGGATTTCTAAACCATTTCCTAGTCAAAAAAAATTTCAAAGTTTGATTCTACAGAGTTTGTGAGATCTAGTTGTTCTTAATTTTTTTTTTATTCTTTACTATTTGCATGTCTTATGGTTTAATTAAAAATATTCAGGTTTGTTGGATATTGGATCTGTATTCAATTATTGAGAATATTTGCCCTGCCAATTAGAATTATTAAATCTGTAATTATTTAATTTATTATAATATTTGTTACAAACAACATAGATGGGTATGATAGAGATATGCATTTTATGTTGTGTGGTCATGCGATCTAACTTAAATAAACCTTGATTGTGTGTTTATTGGTTAGAATTGCCTTTGTTTCATTCTTAATGTTATTGATAGATTAAATCTTAAGTGATCGTTATAGAGTTGTTTATTAAGAAGGAAAATAATTAATGCAGTCATTTTAATTATCGAGAAGGTCAAAATAGATTGATTGCTAGGTGGTTATCGACAATTATAATCAAATTTGTATGAACACTAAAAGTCATCTTTGTATCAATGATCAAACACCTGAATCGAATAGAGATTTTACCTTTGGTTAGAGCTTTGTCACATTAATTTTCTTATATTTTATTTTACAATCTCTTTTTAATTTTAAATCCCCTTATTTTTATTTTTCTTGTTTATTAAAGAAATAAGATTGTAACGTCCCAAATTTTAATTTTTAATTTCGTGTATGTATGACACACAATGTCTATCTGCTTCAGTGGTTATGTGTTTTGGGTGTGTGTGAGAGGTCCCAAGTTCAAGCCTTACTTGGGCAAATTTTGGTATTTTTATAAATAAAGCCTTAACCTTGTGCAAAGGGCTTAAGTTTACTTGTTGGTAAGTTTATATCAGAATAGGCTTGCTGGTCTGGTGGTTAAGTGGAGTGTTGTAGTGTTGTAGTGTTGGAGGTCCTGTGTACAATTCTTTGTCATGGCGTGGAGAATAGTATTTTTGCTCTAATTTTGGCTAAGAGTTGTGTTGGGACAAAATTCTGAGTAGTTGTGTTTTAGTGGGTTAATAGGGAGTGATTTTAGGAGATAATTGGGGAGAGGTCATCAGAAAATAATCTGATTATCTTTTTGTTGCAAAAAAAGAGAGAGTAGAGATTCGGTTTTCTCTCCAATTCCCCAAACTTTTTCTGATGTTTTCTTATTCTTCTTTTTTTCCTCCACTGCCGATTCTTTCCCTTAGTTGCTGCCAAAATTTCCATTATTTTTTCCCCTTCCGTTTCTTTCTTTTTTTCTTTCCAATTGATTCGGTTGTTCATCGTTGGTTGTGCATGTTCGGTAAGTAACGGTTTTGTCTATTGTTAATTGTTCTTGATTAATCTCTAAAAAGGGGATTTCTTTTTGGTGTTTAGGAGTTAATCAAGGGGCTGGTGGTTTTGAATCGACGCTGTGATTGTGCTAAGTCGTGGTTACTCAAGCTAGTTAAGGGTTTTGCTAGGTTTTTAGTCGATTTCCTTCTGAAATTGGTTGGTTAAAAATGAATTAAGTGAATCTAGAGATATGTTGGTCGATTTTTAGGTTCTGGAGGCTTAGGAGTGCTTACGCATTAGAAACGATACCAGGTGTGTACCCGAAACGCAGAAAACAGGATTCGACGAAAAGCCAAAATTGCTTGCTGTTGAGAAATAAGAGAAAATGATGTGAAAAATTGTAGAGAAAGGAAATAAGGGTGTTATAAACTTGGAAATCAACATTTTGCACTAAAATAGTTTTGGATAGCAACAGTAGTCTAACTTTGAAAAATCATAAAAAATAGTGGGAATTGAGTTAGAGGTTGAATAAGAAATTAAATTTTATTGAGTCTAGTTTTTCAGGAAGAAACAATGTAAGTAATAGAATTGTAAATCATGAGATATAATAAATTTTGTGAGATAACGTTAGAATGATTTCGGGTTCTCCTGTTCTGACTTAGGAAAATCATCAAAAATTGTAAAAAAATAATTAGGGGCTTAAATTTATATGTTTAAATCCTTAATAAGTCTATTTTCAAGAGAAATAAATGGAAATATCATCTAAATTCCGTACTAAGAGATAAATAATTTTGGTAAAGAAAGGATGAAGCTGTCAAACAACAGAATAAGGATAACTTTAAAGATTTTACTGTACTTATTTGATAAACTATGAATTCTGAAAATTTTATGGTAGAAATGTATTTGAGTCTAGTTTCAAAAACATCAAGCGGATCTTAATTTGGAATTTTGTAGCTCTAGATATAAATAATTTAGTGATAATGACTTAAGTAGAAAGCTTTGAATGAACATATAAGTAAATAGTGAAAACATATATGAGTATTGAGCTAACATGGGTTACTTTAAAAATGAATCACACGGCCAAGGCCAATTTGGGCCGAGTGGGCCATACGGGCGTTGGGCCCATTTTTACCAAAATGTTTTTAAGGTTGCACGGGTCGCCCAAGTCGACTATGAATCTACTGTAGGGTCGGTAAGCGCTATTTAGACCCCTAAATGTGTGAAATTGACTGAATGATATCTGTACTGGGCATGTTAATATCTGAACTGAATATATTTACTGAAATTGCATAATAACATGTCATCCATTGTGTGATGCATTGCATTGTGTTGGGGGTTGTTATTCGGAGGAAGTGTACTGAAAGGCTTTAAGCCTAATTTACTGGCAGCTCAGCTGCAAACTACTGTATTGTGCCGCATTCAGTACTACTTGGAGTGTAGGGATAGGTGGGTTAATTATATCCCCACATGGAGTGTAGGGTTGGACGGAAATAGTGTCTAGAGGCTGGTTGGGTAGGATTTTGCTACTGCATAACTGTTACTGCTACTGATACTGTGATGGGCTAAGGCCCTACTGCATTTTTGACACTGTACTGAGATGGGCTAAGGCCCAAACTGTCACTGATACTGAAAAGGGCTTAGGCCCAAGATTGTTCAACTGTGCGCTATGAATACTGATTGTTTGTTTGTTTCTGCGGGATTACACATTAAGTTTTACGAAAACTCACCTTTTTGTTTAATGTGTGCAGGTAATCCCCAGACTTAGATGGATCGATGTGACGGAGGACTCAGCGGTGACCACAGTAATTTTTGGACTTCATGGTTTTCAATTTACGATTTATGATTTAATTATTATTGATTATTTGGGTTGTAATTTAAGGACCCTCTGGGACTTTGGTTTTAAATTTGGGTTTTTATTTATTTATTTTACTTTATGGATTTATACCTGCTGGTCGTAGGAAATTCAATTTTCAAAAAGTTAAAGTAATTTCTAAACCCATGATCACCTAAACTATTTTATTAAAGCTTCCGCAATGAGGGATGTTTCAAAACAAATGTTTTAAATGAATAAAGACGACTTTCTAAGTTCTAACAAAGGTTTACTAAAGATAATAACATGAAATGTTTTCATTGTAACAACGAGGTTTCAAAAACACTATCATGTGACATTACCAGATACGGCCATAACGTCTAGGCCGAGTTTGGGGTGTTACAAAGATTATTATCGATTTCTGTGAATGCAACCCTAGCCACTGCTATCTACAAGTTTATTTTTGAATAGGAATTTTGTAAACACCCTAAAAAATCCTCTTGGTCATAACGGTATTATTTTGGGCAATTACAATTCAAAATTTTCAGAATAAATAAATTGTGATTTATAAGTTTTAGTGGAGAAGGTAGTAGGAGACTGGAGAAAATTTAAAAGACTGATGTAGTGGAAGATATTAACCTGATGTATAGACTAAATTGTAAGCTTTTACAAAGTGTTGGTGTCAAAGTGAGAAACTTAAAGTAGAAAAGGGTTAAATTGAATTAGTGGCGAAATGTGTGAATACATGAGAGCAATTTTACCAAGATCTAGTGGATAACGATGATGGATAGATTTTTTTTAGTTATAATGGTATTTTATTTTTATCATCATTACTACTATTATTATAATATTAAATTAAAATTATTTTATTTGATTAAAAATATTAGTGATATTTTAGAAGAAATATGGAGAAGATTCATCATCTTTCTCCATCTATTTCATGCCTATAATATAATGAAGAAGAGAAATTCTTCCTTCTTTTACAATCTAGTCCTCTATCTATATTAAAGGCTCTTCCAAGCTTAAAATCAACAATATTCTTTAGAAACCTTAGCTAAATCTAGTTACCCACAACCTAGCATGTAACAACCCGTTTTTTAGTGATGACAGAAATAGTAATTTCGGGACCACAAATCTGATAAGTTAGTTAGTAAATATTATTATTTAATATTTACGAGTCAAATATAGTGTTATAATAAATTTTGATTTAATGGTTTATGTTAAATGAAAGAATAATTAGGTTCAAGTGGTATGTCCTTTAAGTCAAGTGGTTTTAGAAAATATGGTATCGGGACCTCGTTTCTATAAACCGAGCCATAAGTATTTTGTTAAATATTTACGGGGTGTTATTAGGGTTATATTAAAATTTGGTTAAAAATTTTTAACGTTTAAATAGTTAATTAATTAAAAAGGACTAAATTGTAAAAGCTACAAAAGTTGATTTCTATTAGTTAAATGGGTCAAATGGCTATGAAAAGGTGAATTAATGGACTTAAATGGTAAATATACCATGCATATTGATAGTGGACAATTATGGACATGTTTTGTTAATTTTTTAAATTAAAATTATAAGGGTAAAAAAGTAATTTGATAAATAAAATAAATAAACAAAAGTCTTCTCTTATTCCCAACTGAAGCAAACAAACAAACAAAAAAAAAAAACATGAAGGGAAGCCATTGTTGAGTTAAGGTTCAGCCAAGCTTCAATTTATGCATGTAAGCCCGTTTGAGTTCTACTTCTTATAATTTTTATGTTTTTGATATTGTTGTAGCTTAATCTAGTCAATTCGTAAAAAAAATTAAAATTTTAGGGACTTACCATGAATGTTTTAAGTGTGTTTGTGAATTTAATTGATAGAATATTAAGCTAGGTTGATAGTTAAGCCTAATTTGTTAAGTGTTTTTAGTAATTGTAATGTTTAGGGATTAAATTGTTTAAATAGTAAAATTCATTGAAAATAGTGTGAAATGATGAGAAATATGGGCTGTAATAAACCCTTACGAAAATCGGCTAATATGGTTTTTTTCATTAATTGTGGTTAATTTGTGAGTTTCGGGGCTTAGGGACTAAACTGCAAAAAGGTAAAATTTGAGTCCAATTTTGTAAATTTTTATTATGAAGGGTTATATGTTAAATTAATTATTTTAAATGCTGGAACGAGATTAATTGAATAAAAATATTTATCTAGATTAAGAAATGACTCAAATGGACACTGATCGCGGGGAAACCAAAATAGTGGATTAGTCATTGGATCACGTTAGGGCATCGTTATGGTACAGGTATGTAATGACCCGATAGTCACGGGTGTTGGAAAATGTATTTTTGAGACTTCATTACCGTAAATTGGACTCGTAAATATTTTTAATATTTACGAAGCTAGTTGTGTAGTTAATTAGGTTTTGGTTAGGTGAATTTGCATAAATGGTGAAAGTTTAATTATAGATTAAAGAAAAGCTAAAAGGACTAAAGAAGTTTAATGAGGCGGCATAAGTAAAAAAATATATGTAAAAATTTAATATATTATAATAAAATATATTTACTTAACATTTAAGTATATAAATATTATAATAATAATATATTAATGTATAAAAAACGAATAAATAAAGAATAAATAAATAAAGAAAATGAGAAAGAAAGGTAGAAATGAAACAGAAAGGAAAGAAAGAAAAGAAATAAGGAAGGAGAAAGACCAAAGCTAGGGTTTCAAAGTTTCAAGATTAATTGGTTAGTTTAATTTAATCCCTTTTTCTTGTATACCTAAAATGTATACCGGAGAACATTAGGTACGTGCATATTTAGTTGAACGAGCAAGAATGGTAGAACAAGTTTTGGGTTTTGATAAAAAGACTGAGAATACTCGTACTGTTGGGAAGCGTCCTGGAGCTGCTAGTTCAAATCCACCACCGAAGAGATCAAAAGAATTTCGTGGTAGTTGAAGATCAAATTTTAAGGTAGATAGAACTGATAGAAACCGTGATAGACAGCTGACTGTGTCTACGGGTAGTGTGCGAGGTCTATCCAAGGATACCAATATTCTAAATTGTGAGCATTGTGGGAAAAAGCACTGTGGTGAATGCTGGAATAACTTGATGTTGTTTTCGCTGTAGATGTACAGAACATTTTGTTAGATATTGTCCGAAGAATGAGAATGCTACACCTGTTACTTCTTAGAGATCTATTCCTGTTTTTAGAGGTTGCGGGTCAAGTCTAAGTGGTTTATTTTTGAAAGGTGGTGCTAGAAAGGGAAATGATGCTGTTACTCAACACGGTTAGAAAGCTAGCTCAAGCTTATGTTGGGCGGACTCGTGAGGATGGTAATGCTAATGACGTTGTGACAAGTATATTTTTATTACATTCAAAACCTGTTTATGCTTTGATAGATCCGGGATCTTCACATTTATATGTTAATACTAAATTGGTTGAGTCGGGAAGTTTAAAATCTGAGACGTCTAGAGTATCGATAGTGGTGTCTAGTCCATTGAGACAATTTGTGTTAGTGGATCAGGTGTGTAGGAGATGTCCGCTAATGATACAGAATATGTCATTTCCTGTTGATTTGTTGATAATGCCGTTTGGTGATTTTGACATGATTTTGGGAATGGATTCGCTTACGGAGCATGGGGTGATTTTGGATTACTGTAAAAAGAAGTTTGTTGTTCAGAGTGAAAGCGGTGATATGATTAAGGTGAATGGTATTCGAACAAGTGGTTGAACTCGTATCATTTCAGCAATTCGAGCTAATAAACTTCTTCATCAAGGTTGTGAAGCTTTTCTAGCCTATGTTATCAATTCGAATTCTGTTGATAGTCAGTGAAGTAGATTCGAACTATTTGTGAATTCCCTGATGTGTTTCTCGAGAAATTACCAGGATTACCAATGGATCGGAAGGTTGAATTTACAATTGAAGTGTTTCTTGGTACGGCTCCTGTGTCAATGCCCCATATCGTATGTCACCTACGAAATTGAAAGAATTAAAAGTACAATTGCAAGACTTATTGGATCGTGGGTTTATACGCTCTAGTGTATCACCTTGGGGAGCTCCAGTGCTTTTTGTTAAAAAGAAAGATGGTTTAATGCGGCTTTGTATAAACTATCGGCAATTGAATAAGTTGACGATTAAGAACCGATATCCTCTACCCCGTATTGATGACTTATTTGATCAACTAAAAGGAGCTTCTGTCTTTTCAAAGATTGATTTGAGATCGGTTTACTATCAGTTGAAAGTGAAAGAAAGTGATGTACCGAAGACGACATTTCAAACACGGTATGGTCATTATGAATTCTTAGTGATGCCTTTTGGATTTACAAATGCTCCTGCAGCATTTATGGCTCTCATGAATCGTATTTTTCAACCATATTTGGATAAATTTGTGGTAGTTTTTATTGATGATATTTTGGTTATTCAAAATACGAATCCGAGCATGAACAACACCTCAGAATTGTTTTGCAAGTGTTACGAGAGAAACAGTTATATGGAAAGCTTAGTAAGTGTGAATTCTAGTTATTAGAGGTTGTATTGTTGGGTCATGTTATCTCAGCAGATGGAATTAGAGTTGATCCAAAAAAGATCGAATCAATTGTTCAGTAGAAAGCACCGAGGAATGTGTCTGAGGTTCATAGTTTTCTTGGACTAACTGGTTATTACATAAGATTTGTAAATGGATTTTTGAAGATAGCCTTGTCGATGAAAAAGTTGTTGCATAAGAATGTTCAGTTTGTCTAGGATGATTAATTACAAGAAATTTTTGAGAAATTGAAGCAGATGTTGACTGAAGCACCGGTTTTGACTTTACTAGAATCGAGAAATGATTTTGTTGTTTATAGTGATGCTTCCTTGAGCGGTCTTGGTTGTGTTTTGGTGCAAGATGGGAAAGTGATTGCTTATGGTCTCATCAGTTGGAAACACTTGAACGTAATTATCCGACATACGATTTAATGCTAGCTGCTGTGGTTTTTGCTATAAAGATCTAGAGACACTACTTGTACGGTGAAAAGTGTTATATTTATACTGATCATAAGAGTTTCAAATATCTTCTATCTCAAAAGGAGTCGAAATTAAGACAACGTCGTTGGATAGAACTTCTCAAAGATTTTGATTGTGTTATTGATTACCACCCTGGTAAAACTAATGTTGTAGCTGATGCGTTGAGTAGAAAAGCAGCAATTGAATTGCGAGCAATGTTTCCTTAGCTCAATATCAATGATGATGGAAGCTTATTGACTGAATTAAAAATCAAATCGGTGATGTTTGATCGGATCAAGTAAGCGCAGTTAGAAGATGACAAGTTGGCAAAGAAAAGAAAAATGGTTCATAATGGTACATTAGAAAATTTCAGCATTGATGATTGTGGTTTCTTGAGATTTCATAACCGAATCTGTGTTCTAGATGTTTCTGAATTGAAAGAGTTGATACTTCGCAAAGCTCACAATAGACCTTTTGTTTTGCATCCTAGAGGAACGAAAATTTATCGTGATCAGTTAGAATCTTATTGGTGGCCAGGAATGAAAAGAGATGTGGTTGAATTTGTGGCTAAATGTTTAACTTGTCAATGAGTTAAGGTAGAACATCAGGTTCCTATTGGATAACTTCAGCCTATTACTATTTCTGAATGGAAATGGGATTGGATCACGATGGGTTTTGTAATGGGGTTACCTTTATCAGCAAGTAAGAAAAAATCTATTTGGTGATTGTTGATCGACTTACGAAATCGGTTCATTTCATTGTAGTCAGGACTGATTGGTCACTTCAAAAGCTTGCTGAAGTTTATATTCAAAAAATTGTGAGATTGCATGGTGTTCCTATGTCAATAATCTCTGATCGAGATCTACGATTCACTTCGAGATTTTGGAAACAGTTGCATGAATCTCTTGGTACATGACTTAATTTTAGTACAATTTGAGCATGTTATTCAGATTTTGGAAGATATGCTTCGTGCTTGTGTTATTGATTTTGAATCAGGTTTGGAGTGTTACTTACCTTTGGCCGAATTTGTATACAACATTAGTTTTCAATCAAGTATTCAAATGGCTCCGTATGAAGCTTTATACGGCCGGAAGTGTCGATCACCTGTTTGTTGGATGGAATTGAGTGAACGAAAAATGATCGGGCCGGAATTAATTCAAGAAACGGAAGACATTGTTAGGAAAATTTGAGATAGATTGAAGACAGCTTTTAACAGACAAAAATCATATGAAGATTTGAAACGTCGAGATATTGAATATTCTGTTGGCGATAAAGTATTTCTTAAAGTTTCGCCTTGGAAGAAAATTTTGAGATTTGACCGAAAAGGGAAATTGAATCCTCGATTTATTGGACCGTATGAGATCACAAAAAGAGTGGAACCAGTTGCATATCCTTTAGCTTTACCTACGAAATTTCAAAAAATTCATGATGTTTTTCACGTTTCAATGCTTAGAAGATATCGATTGGACCCATCTCATGTTATTTCGATAGAGGTTATTGAAATTCAACCTGATTTGTCATATAAAGAAGAACCAGTTGAGATTTTCGCACGTGAAGTAAAAGAGTTGCATAATAAGTGAGTTCCGTTAGTGAAAGTATTATGGCGTAGTCATAGTGTTGAGAAAGCGACTTACGAACCGGAAGAGACAATGAGATCTCAGTACCCCCACCTATTTTCAGTAAATTTTGGGGATGAAATTTATTTAGGGGGAAGAATTGTAACGACTCGATAGTCACGGGTGTCGAAAAATATATATTCGAGACTTCGTTACCGTAAATTGGACTCAATAAATATTTACGAAGCTAGTTGTGTAGTTAATTAGGTTTTGGTTAGGTGAGTTTGCATGAGTTAAGAGTAATTAGGTATAAGACTAAATTGCATAAAGGGTGAAAGTTGAATTATAGATTAGAGAAAAACTAAAAGGACTAAAGAAGTAATTATGCCACTGGCATTAAATGAGGCAGCATAAGTAAAAAAAATATATGTAAAAACTTAATATATATTATAATAAAATATATTTACTTCACATTTAAGTATATATATATTATAATAATAATATATTAATTTATAAAAAACAAACAAATAAAAAAATTAATAAATAATGAAAAAGAGAAAGAAAGGTAGAAACGAAACAGAAAGAAAAGAAAGAAGGAAGGAGAAAGACAAAAGCTAGAGTTTCAAAGTTTCAAGATTAATTGGTTAGTGAATTTAGTCCATTTTTCTTGTAATTTTTATGTTTTTGGAATCCCGGTATTAAATACTACCCGACCCATGTCAAAATTTTAGAAATTATTGAGTTTTTAAGTGTTATTTATGTTGAATAATTTTTAGTATTAGGGATTAAATTGATAGATTTTTTAAAATTAGAAATGAAAAAAGGATTAAATTGTAGAACACATAAAAAATTTTGTGTAATAGGGACTAAATTGTGAAATATTTGAAATTTAGGGATTTGAGTGAAAATAGGGAGTTAAATTTAGTTTAAAGTGGAATTAGTATGAAAATATAAGATTAATTGTGAAGAATAAAAATTAGTCTTGGTTTAGGGACTAAATTGAAATTTAGGCAAATATGGAATAAAAATTGAATATTAATTATGAGATTGAATTGCATTGTATTGATGAATTTTAATTGTTTTAATTCCGTAGCAAACGTCGTACTGGAATCCTTGACTAAAAAGGGGAAAGATAAAGTCGATGAGGAATAGCTCGAAATTTCTGGTTTGTATTTCTATAATTGGAAGCTAGTTATTAATTGTTATAAATTTTATTTAATGTATATGGTAAGTGTTGAGGTAAGTAATTGATATTTTGATAATTGATTGAATGAACTGAATTGGTAGATATATATATTGGATTGATTTTTGAATTGAAATGAATATATGTGTAATTATGTGATTATATGAAAAATCAGAATTGGATATTGATTATATCCGAAATGTGAAATTAAACCCTATTAACTGTATCGAGCTGAGTCGGATATAGATGGCATGCCATAGGATTGGAAGAGTTCAGGGATTTCTTCGACTTCGAGTCGATGAGACACTGGGTGTCAATTTATCACTTCGGATATATTCAATGAGGCACTGGGTGACAAACTGGTGTGTTTGGTTGGATCCATGTATCCGTCCGAGTCCGAGTCGTGTTAATAGGGGTAGTTAATTGAAATCGCATTATGATTGATGTTAGATGATATGTGTATTATATTGTGAAAAGCTATTTATATAGCAAGTATGAGAATTGAGATATTGTGAAACAAATGAAATGTGATATGGTTATTGTAATATTTAGATTGTATATTTGTGATTTCATATCTTTTGATATTTGGATTATAGAAATACCACCGAGTTTTTACTTAGTGTACGGATTTGTTTTCCGTGCACAGGTTAGGTACTTAATTTTGATCGCCGATTCATCATCCAACAACGATCCCGAACTAAAATGTGGTGCTGTTTATCCTTTTGTGTCGGCATGTACCTAGGGTGTCTAACTATTAATCATTTTGTGGATTGATTGTAAATAAGATTATAAGTTAATATTGGTTGGTTATATACATATAAATATATATTTATGTTTGAGGTCATATTATGGCATGTTTAAGTTAATGTTTAAATGAACTTGAAATAGGCAAAATAGATTGAATTTGGCATGTTTACAAATTGGATTTGAATGATATTATATTGATATGTTTTGATGATATAATTGTGGTACCAAAGAGGGTACATTTGTTATGTACCTAGGATGATTATTTTGACATGCTTTGGATGTGTTCGATTGTGTTTTGAATTGGTTAAATGAATGATTTTTTAGTTGCTTATTGTCCAAGCTTGCAGGGAACGGTAAACTTGTTGTTTAAAGTTCGTTTTGAGTCCACACGGCCAGGCACACAGGCATGTGACTAGACCGTGTGAGACACAAGCCTAGCACACGAGCATGCGAGGCCATTTCGGAAGGGTACACGGTTTGGCACACGAGCGTGTGGCTTGGCCGTGTGACCTAAGTCTGAGAGTTACATGGGTATAAACACGGGCTGGGACATGGCTGTGTGTCCCTATTTTAAATATTCATACGGCCTGAGACACGGGCTTGTCTCCTGACCGTGTGAGTCACATGGCCTGACCATATGGCCGTGTGAACCTTGCAGCTTTGAAAATTTTTAATATTTCGCGAAAAATTCTCTGAGTTTCTAAATTAGTCCCGATTTGTTTCTAATGCATATTTTGGGTCTCGAGGGCTCGAATAAGGGACAATATGTATGAGTTTGATTGGTTTAGACTTAAATATTATATGATGTGAAATGTTTGAAATTATGTCTGTTTGATCGGTAATGCTCCGAAACCTTATTCCGGCGACGATTGTGGGTTAGGGGTGTTAAAAGGTAAGTTCATATAGAGATTAAATTTGTCATTTGATGTTTTGGATGAAGTACTATGTATAATTTTGTGAATTATAATCTTGATTTGATAATTGATATTATGGATATTGTTGGAAGGTTAGTTTATTGAAAGTTGTAATTTATAAATGTGAAATTCATGATGGTATACAGAAATGTTATAATGCGATTGAGATAAAGGATTTGAGATCTAAAAGTCCCGTTCGAACCTTGTGAATACTTAGGATACGAATGACATGTCATTAGGGTTATATGGTTTCGGGTGCTGGTCTTGAATGTCCTATCGATGGCTGAGGTCCTGCATTTGTTACAGATACTCCACAGCTTGTGTGAGCAGCATCGTGCAGCTAACACTCCGACCCACAGCTCGTGTGAGCATGCTCATTTCACAGCTCGTGTGAGAACTAATGGAAAGGAAAGGTTATGGTTACATGAAAAGGCACACTATGTGTGAGCATTCTTGAGTATCCAATGCTATTTTATATGGTTCAACAGGTAAGTAAAGGTTAATGGGAAGACACGTATAAAAAAATAATGTTACTAATGTTTATATAAAAATGAAAGATGAATATGCTTAAACAATATGAAAATAGATGATAATTTATCGAATGATGGATGGAATCTATTTCTTAATATAAGTTATGTTTTATAGATGTATTATTTAGTTACTATTTATTAACCATATGATTTCAATGGAAAGTATGTGTAAAGGATATATGTATAGGTGATGGATTATGGATGAAGCCTAAATGTTTTTCATGTATATGCTATGCGATACTTGGGATTTATATGTAATGATATATTTACTAACCTTATGAGGTGATATGTATAGGAAAAGAAGTTTGGCATATGACTGGATAAGAGTAGGTTTGGTTGTTTAATTTAATATGATTGGTAAGTTAAGTTTCGCTTATACGAATTTACTAAGCATTAAATGCTTACATAATCGTTTCCTCTATCTTGTAGATTATCGGGAAGCTCAGCCGGTTGGAATCTCGTTGAAGTATCGTCACATTGACATATTGGTATTTATGGTTATTTTGGTTAATGGTTATAAATGGCATGCAATAGGGTTGAAAGGTTATTCAAGTGAAATTGCTTGTCTTGAGCTGTGTCAAGCTTGTTGTGGTTAATAAGGTAAATGTTGGCATGAATAATAGTTTCAAATATGGGTGAATGAGCCCTCATGCATACTCCATAGGTTCTAGATAGTATATGATATGATGGCATGTTTTGGAATGGGTAATTTGGCCATTTTTAGATACTTGGAATATATGGTCCTTTTGGTATGTTTGTGATGGCATGTAAATAGTCATATGTGATATCATTTGGTAGATAAATGAACTAGGTTCTATGCTTGAAATGTGGCTATATTGCTTTGATTTGATCATTGATGTTTTGATATGAATATGGTGCCTTTGAATGGCAGATTGGTTAGATGAAATAGGATGTTTGAAATGGTATGTTATAAGTGTTTGGATGATGCTTAGGTCAATTGAATGTGTGCACAAATGGGATAGATGGTTAGGTGTGTTTTAGTCTTGAAATGGCTTGAATTAAGGTCAAATTATGGAGCACATGGCCTGACAACACGGCTATATGTCATTTGTAATTTGTTAATGTATCAAGTTAGTGTGTTACACGACTTAGCACGCGGCCTGCGACACAATCGTGTGTCGCAAGTCAGAGAGTTACACGGTCTGGCACACGGCCTACGACACAGCTGTGTGACCCAACTCAACAAGTTACATGAGTGGAGACATGGGCAGGGACACGACTATGTGTTCGTTTGTTCGATTGTTACACGACCTGGGCTATGTCACATGGCTGTGTGACCCCTATTTTCAAATTTTGTAACTTTTCCCCAAATCTTTTGATTTGTTTCAAATTAGTCCCGAATAGTTTCTAAACTATTTTTAACGCTCCAAAGGCTCGATTTAGGGACCAAATGCATATGTTTGATTGGTTTTTAATGAGATTGATTTAATTAATGTTAAATTATTTTATTAAGATGTTTTGATGTTAAACTTTGTTCCAATTGTTTGGTAATGCCCTAATCCGGCAACGAAGACGAGTTAGAGGTGTTACATAGCAAGTGTAACACCCCTAACCCGTATCCCTCGCCGGATTAAGGTTATGAGGCATTACTAGACTAACCACAAATCAGCACACTCATATATATAAAAAAAATTATTACAAGTAATGTATAAACAATCCATGCTTTCAAGTTCAAACACATATACTATCAATTATTTAATCAATTTAACATAGCAATCTATCATTTAAATGATCATAACCGAATGTACCATGAATAAAGATATACTTTCATTGCTTACTTAAACATTAACGAACATATCACAAATCTATATCGCCAATTTCACACAAAAGCAATTCTTATCAAATAGCAAAAATTACTATTCATTTGGTCAATAGGTTATAATGGCCGAATATGCATATTGCCTATAATCATTTTACCAACAAAGTATCAAACATTTAAAGCCAAATATACCTATACGCCAAAACCCTACTTAACCAAATCTAGGATATACCAAATACAATAGTAATTGTCGAAAGCATCCAACCCTATTATTGATCAATCTCTTAAAATTAACATAACCTAATTATCCAAAACCAAACATATCTTATACATGACTTAAAACATATAAAATCAAGCTTATTACTTGCATCAAGCACAAACATATTAGAAATTATACTTTAATAATAAGTAACATAATATCCAAATTCACATAAAACCAAATCACTACAATTTAGCCATTTTCGCATGGCATAAATACACATACACACCATTTAAAGTTAACTCAAAAAGTAACTTAGCCTATACATGCCATAGTTTCCAAAAGAAGTACTACTTATAAAGTACCAAAGTTAGTTGATAGTATGATAGACTTGACGATGATCCCTGAGCTCGAGTCTGGACTTCAAAACCTAATAAACAACACAACAATCACATAAAGTAAGCTATCTTAGCTTAGTAAGTTATAAGCAATTACATAACCATGCCTTAAAACATTAAATTAGAAAATTCACACATTTCATGGTCCTTAGACCGAATATCCCAACATTAAATGACAAGCATCACATAGATTTAAAATCCATTCCTCACTTTTAAACAAATGCATAATTAACTATCACATTTCATAGTTCTAAAAACCGATTATACATACACTTAGCAACTGATTTTCTATACATATACTACTTACCAAATTTGTACTTGCCATTCAAATGATAATCTCTCATAACATCGAGACTTACCGAATTAAATCTTTAAATTCACATTTACCCTTTCCTTTTATGCTCGTAGTTCAATTTATGCACTTAAAGATCTTTATCTGATTTCGCACACTTAGTGCTCAGAAGTTAAATTCGCACACTTAGTGCTCAATGTCCAATTTCGCACACTTAATGCTCGGAAGTTAAATTCGCACACTTAGTGCTCAATATCCGATTTCACACACTTAGTGCTCGGAAATTAAATTTGCACACTTAGTGCTCGGTATTCAATTTCGCACATTATAGCATTTCCTAAATCATTCCTCATTTATACATACATAAAACTTAAATCTCAATTGCCTATATACAAAATTCACTTATTTCATTACTATAATCAACATCACATTCAATTATATTTTTGCTACACATATGTATCACATTCGAACATATTCCTTCCTCAATTCGATGTCTCATACGGTTATATCATAGACATATATATACATCACATTCGGTTGCAATTCAACTCTCAATTCAATACCACATTTAACTATATCATTGATATATATATATATATATATATACACACACATCACATTCGATTATACCAATGACATATAAGCCTACTTCACATTCAATTATACCATATACATATATAGATGACACCATATACATATATAGATGACACATTCGGCAATATCAAAAATCAATATGAATACTTCCATTAAATTTAAGTACAACGATATAGATGATTCTATACAACATGATTGCTTAAAAACTTACCTCGAGTATCGACGGATTTTGTTTTCTGACTATTCAATTAACTTCTCCTTTCCCCGATTCAATCCCGGTCCTTTTTGTTCTTGATCTAAATCAAATTTCAAATTAAGCTTATTCAACATATTTTCATTCAATTTAGTACAAAAACACATAAACGGGAAAATTACACCTTTACCCTTGACATTTTACACTTTTACCCTTGACAATTTAGTCCTTATTGCACAAAACACAAAATATTCAAAATTTATCCACACTTCTTTAGGGCCGAATCTTCATCATCTTATTACAAGCTCATACAATTTGTTTATTTCACATTTTGACCCTTCAATTTACAAATTTCACAATTTAATCCTAATTACTCAAAATCATCAAAATTTCTAATACAAAGCATGTTAATCTAAAACATATCTTTAATATTTTGTCATCAAACATTACAAAACACAAATTTTTATTAATGACCGAACTTCAAATATGCATCAAAATAAAAAATTCTAGCATGGGTCGGACAATATTCGAAGCAACGATCTCAAAAACGTAAAAATTATCAAAAATCGAACAAATTACATACCTCAATCAAGCAAAACCAAGGCCAAATGTAACTTGTTCTTATTTCTTTCTTTTTCTTTTAGCTTCGATTGAAGAATGATGAACATGCATGTTTGTTTCCTTTCTTTTATGTTTTATTTATTATTATAACTTTATAGTATAATAATTATTATAATTATTAACTTAACCATTATAATTAATCATATAATAGCATAATGCCTTATTAATGCCGTCTACTACACTTGAAAAATGGATAATTTACAACATAAGGCCTTCTCTATATAAAGACACATCAATTTAACCACTCAATCAAGCAAAAGACTACTTTTACCACTTATGCGATTTAGTCCTTTTTCTTAAATTAAACACACAAACGGACAAATTAACTCACGAAATTTTAACACATGCTCAATCATATAACAAGGCACCAAATATAATATTAAAATATGTTACTAACTCAAATTTGTGGTCCCAAAACCACTATTCTGAATAGGGTCAAAATCGGGCTGTTACAGCAAGCTTAGATTTTTTAATTGAAGTGGCGGGTTCATTTGAAGAGAGAGAAAGTCTAGATGATGTGAGAAACTAGTACCATGTTTATTTCAAATATTTGAGCATAAAAGGTGATGTGAATCAAGTGGTAATTGTAAGAGCCCATTTTCGCCCTGACCCAATATTAACCAAATAAACCAAAATTTAAAAATAGAAATAACCCAGAACAAAAGTCCATTTTTTCTTAATAATATCTGGCCCCAAAAAATTAAATAGCCCAAAACTAAAATACAATTAGCCCAAATTTAAACCTTGGCCTGATTGGCCCAATAGCATTAACATTTTCAGAAAACCCTAGGGGTTTCTAGAAGCAGTTAGCGTTGCAGCAGCCTTCAGCCTCCCATGCACGTGCGTCACCACGTACACCACCACGCGCCTCCGTACACCACGTCCTCCTTGTACCTGTGAAGACAATAGCAAATGACAGCAAAAAGAGAGATAACAGAAATTAAAAAATTTTATATTTGATATTTCTATTTTTTATTTTGTTTTCGAATATATAAGGCCGATTTGAAGCATTGTAAAAGGATGGATTTTTTTTTGAATTTACAAACGCACAGATACTGAATACAAAGAAAAAAAAGGGATTTGAATCTAGTTTTAAAAGGTGATTTTCAGAGGTTTTTGATAATTGGTTTTCTTTCGTTTTAGCTTCTTTCTTCTTTGAGCATTTTTTTATTTGAAAATCATGGAATAAAATAAAGTAGGTAAGCGACTTGCCTGTATTTTCCCCTTGAATCGTGATGACGGTAGAGGTGTGTTAGGCGCTGATGAAACCATGGGTTGACTGAGGGGACGGAGAGATTGAAAGGTTCCGAGAAAAGGGTTTTGTTTCGGAGAGAAATCGGCAGAGTGAAGGATTAGGGGTTTAGGTTTTTTTTAGGTTTTATTATAATGCACGAAACGAAACCGTTTAGGGCCTGTTTCAGTGGCTCTAAAACGGTGTCATATAGGAGACCCTTTTCATCCCGACCCGATCACCTGTATGACCTGCGCGTTTTCGCCATGAAGGGACATTTGCGCGTTTAGTCCTTTTTCTTGGTGCCGCATTTTAATTAGACCCCTTATATATTTTCTTTGTTTTTTTAATTAATCTCTGTAATTCATACGTCATTTCAATTTGATCCAATCTGTGTGCTGTGTTTTGATTACCGAAATATTTGCTAGTTTAATCCCTAACCTTTTATGCGCATTTTAATTTGGTCCTTAACTCTGTTTAAATATGTTTTTATAAAATAGCCTGTTAATTTTATTTTTTAATTCAATTAAGTATTTTTTTAGTTTTTGTTTATAAAACTTATTTATTATTCATTTTTATAAGCTATTTTAATAGAATTATTTTGAAATAGATTTTACAATGATTTAATTTGTTTTATCTTCTATTTATTTATATGTTTTTAATCTATTGTATAAATATTTAATTTCAAAATGTTCTTTTATATGTTTTTTGTTTTAAAGATTTATACAATACTTAATTTAAGTACTTTTATATATTATTAACTTATATATATATATATATATATATATATATATATATATAAATCAAAATTACTTTGTTGATTTCGTAATATTTCATGTATGCATTTTCCTTTTAATCTATCCATGTATACACTTTATTTAAATATATGTATATATATACAATTGTTCTTTTGAAAGAGTTTATTTTAAACTATACCCTATTTATTTCAAACACTTTCCTATATTTTTTTATATACATTATTTATTAAGCTTTCTTAGTTTATTTTCTAAATTGTTTCATTAATTGTTGATTTCAAACTTCTTTCTTCAGTTTTTCTTTTTAAAACTTGTTTGCTATCACTCAAAATTTGTTTTATACTAATTTGTCTTGTAAATTACGTAGGATTACTATTTCTTTTAGTTTATTGATCTTTGATTGTTAAAATAGGTTTGTTAAACTGAAGTATGTCGTAAGATAATTGCTATTACGAATTTGTATGTTTAAATTGTTTGTGTCATTACCATTCATTTGTATAAGGATGAGTTCATATATCGCTTCATGTTTGATGCTATGCTTGTGTTTCTTGATATTATTTTGTGATTAAAATTCCAATATTATTTTAACATTTACTAGATGCTTCATTTTTTTATCCCGAGCAAATCAAATAACTACTTTATAAGTCGATCTTAAAATCTCTCATGTGAAAATTCTTCAAAATAAGGCAATATTTGTGTGTTTGGAAATTCGAGAAATCGTGCCCTATCGTGCTGGGTTTCGTTTTCTGTTTGACCAAATAACCAAATATCCTTTTAATCGCATATTTTGAAAATCAAAGATGATCTCGGTGTCGGGGTATAAACGTGTCATATCCTAACATGCTGGATGTGATATTTTTATTCCTTTGGAACGAGTGAATCTTGAGATTCAATTCAAAATTAATTAACATTCTTTAAAAAGTATCACACCTTAAACATTTGCAAGTTTTCAGCACAAGGACACTAGCTAATCAATTTGGAACTAATCTTGGGCATTGCGAGGGTGCTAATCCTCCCTCGCATGTAACCGACTCCCGAACCTGTTTTCTTATATTTCGTAGACCAAAAATTATTGTTTTAATAAATCCAAATATTTTATTAAAATAATCCGTCTTAAGGTGATCCGATCACACGCTGAATAAAAGATCGGTGGTGACTCCATTTTCTTTTTAAAGTCGATCCCTCCTGTTTTTCCAAACACGAAAAAAATGGTTTTGACAGCTTGGCGACTGCACTAGGGAATGGTTGAGAGTCAGGCCATAAATTGATTAATTTTTGTCCTTTTGATTGAAAAGTTGGAAAATTTTTTGGAAAAATCATGTTTCTTTTAGTGCATTTTTGGGCTATGAGTGCAATAATGTCAAGTCTCATAGAATACTTGCATTTGCATCGTATGACTGTTGTGGTTACGCCTTTGAGTGGGAGTGAGAAACTATGCCTTCGTGAGGTTTTCACCTCTGCATGGGCTAGTGGAATGCTTCCGGGATACATCCGTACCTATGTGCTTCGTGAGATTTTCATCTCCGCATGGCCATAGGAAAATGCATTCCCCTGAACCGAACTCGATCCATATGAGCCTATAATGGGTGAGGATTGAGGAATCTGCTGGTTCAGGTACCCCCTCTTTAGAACCAAACCATACATAGAGAGACCTAGGAGCCTACCCTAAATAGAGCCACGCCAAACCGTAGTGGTCACCTGGACAGGTGTTCTGTGTTGTTTATTTCTCTTGCTCTAACGTGTTTTCTTTTCTTTATGACTACGTTGCATTTCATCATCATAGAAAGGAGGAGTTGATTAATATTCAATTGTTAAATAGAAGAGTTTGTCATAAGGAAATGAATTTCTTGATAAAGTGGATTATAACATGGTAGTCCAGACATGGTCTAAATAAACACAACGGATGAAGGTTGATAGTTCTCGAAGGAATGCAGAACCTTGCCTGAAGGATTCAAATTGATAAAGACTGTTCAAGAGCCATCATGTCTCGACTTTCTTAAGGGAGCTAACGAGCGTAGTGGGGATAATTGAGCAATTGGAAGCGACCTGGATCAAGCAAAAGGAAATAATAGAGACATCTTTTGGAAAATTAGCAAGATAACGAGATCGGTGTTTTCATTTGGATTCTAAGGGCAATGCCGCGTGTGTAATCCGCTTTATGTAAACATATTTATTTTCTAGAAAAGTTCTTCTAATGGAATTGAATTCAGAATCAACGTCGCTCTTTCTTTTTGTATTCATTCCATGCATTTGCATTGCAATTCATGCATTTGCATTACATCGCGTCATATGCATTAACATTTGTAGAAAGGCTCTAATTTATTAAAAATCATTTCAGCAACCTGGAAATCGACAAAACCTTACCAGATACGCATCCCAACGGCACAAGAAAGAAAACTCAAGCAATGGATAAAAGACTAGAAAAGTTGGAACAAATGCAGAAAGAAATGCAAGAACAAATGCAGGCACAAATGCAGGAGCAGCTCGCTAAGATCCAGCAGGATATGATGGAATCTCAGGGAAATATGATGACTCAGATGACGCAGATGTTGAATGGGCTTATGGATAAAGGAAAGAGCCCCATGGTTAATGTCAAGGAGAATACTGAGTATCCTTAACATCCCCCTGGTTTTACTCCACCACATGTGCCAACACGACCTGAAAGGCCATCTGTCATGGTCAAGCCTCAACAATTCCAAGCGGGTGCTTCAGTGAACCTCCAAACTGGCTCAGGCTCAGGAGATAATCCAATCATTACTAATGTCCCTGATTTGGATGAGATAGCTGATGGAGAGAGGACAAAAGTAGAATTACCAAAGCAGCTAGAAGATAGATGTAAATGGTTGAAGGAGAAGTTTAAAGCAATCGAAAGATTTAAGCATGGTCCCAAACTTGGTGCTCCCATACAAATTCAAAATGCCTGAATTTGAGAAGTATAATGGGACAAGTTACCCCGAGGCTCACATCACTATGTTTTGTAGAAGAATGACGGGGCACATTAGTAATGACCAGCTATTGATCCATTGCTTACAGGATAGCCTGGTGGGGGCAGCGGCCAAATGGTATAACCAGTTGAGTCGTGCCAGAATTGGTTCATGGAGAGATTTGGCTCAAGCATTCATGAAATAGTACAGTCATGTGACAGACATGACTCCCAACAGAATTATTCTTCAAAACATGGAGAAAAGGGCGAATGAAAGTTTTAGACAGTATGCGCAGAGGTGGAGGGAGGTTGCCATCCAAGTCCAGCCACCACTTCTAGAGAAAGAGACAACAATGCTCTTTATTAATACACTGAAGGCCCCATTTATCACATATGCTAGGAAGTGCCACAAAGAGCTTCTTGGACATTGTAATAACAGGAGAAATGATCGAGAACGCCATAAAAAGTGGAAAGATCGAGGCAGGAGAAAGTAACAAGAGAATGGACATAGGGAAGAAAGAAAGCGAAGTGAATAATGCAAGTATGGGGTACTCAAATCAGCCAAAAACAGTGACTACTGGGTATCAATGTTCATACCATGACGTATAAGGCGAAACACTGAAAAACTCCAATACGCCGATCCCAATGACGTATAAGAAAAGAATCTGGCACAAGGCGAAACACTGAAAAACTCCAATTTACGCCGATCCCAATGACGTATAAGGAGTTATAATAAAGTTTATTTGATGCGCACGTTGTGTCCCCCCACTACCCGAAACCGATGCAACCTCCATACCCAAAATGGTATGACCCAAATGCCCAGTGTGAGTACCACGCGGGGATCACAGGGCATTCGATAGAAAATTGCCTTGCTTTCAAGAAATTGGTGGAAAAGTTCATCAGCATGGGTATTGTGAAGTTAGTTGACGCACCAAATGCAGAAATATGAACTTGGGAGCGTTTTGGACAATCGGACTGCGGAAAAGATTCCTGTAGTATTTAGAGCTTACCTAGAGTAATGTACAAAACGCACTTGTTGCTTTAAGCTTAGAAGCAACAAGATTTCTTTTGTGAAATAGGCTTATGTCCCAAAATCTTTAATTCAATGAAAATGCTTCTGAATTTTTTGAGTAAATATTCTTTATTCTTTCCAATTCATCTATAATCATATTATACATTCTTTATTCATGACCATACCATACAAATAATCATCCTTAGAATTATTTATTCTTTGGATTCTTTGCCTTCGTGCCTAGGTACCTAGATATCAATGACGTGAGCGACGTTGTTACTAACTCCCTTTTTGAATGAGATATGGGTCTAGGGGATCTAAGGACTTTGAAGATGACAGAGATCGTAGCCTATCTTTTGATTTGTTAATGATGGTAGAACAAGATGAAAATAGACTCTACCTTGCTAGAGGTCAGTGGACGTTGCGAGCTTAGGAAAAGGATAAAGATTGAAGCCTAACTCACCACAAAAATAAGGTGAGACATCATTGGCTATTTTCAAGAATTCCAAGATGTTTTCGCACGATCATATCAAGGCACACCAGGCGGTTGAAACGTGGGTATGCTGTTAAGATTGGTGTTTAAAGAACACATGTTAATGGTTCTACGATGGCCAGACTAATCAAGAGATTCGAGCTGTTGATTTACCAAGAAAAGGAAATTGTATCAGTTACGTTGTAAATGCCAAATTAAGGAAGACAAAATTTATGTGTTTCCTCCATCTTTTCTATATGTGGGGCATAGATGTTATGGGGCTAATCTCGTCAAAAGCATCTAGCTGACACCAATTCATCTTCGTAGTTGTCAATTACTTCTCTAAGAGGGTGAAGGTCGCTTCATATGCCAAAATTACAAAGTCAGCAGTCATTAAATTCAAATTCAAATCCAAATCCAAATGCAAATCCACATCCAAATTTAAATTCAACGCAAATTCAAATTCAAATTCAAATTCAAAAAAAAAAAAGAAAGAAAAGAAAGTGGCAATAAAGAATGCCAGAAAGGAACATGTCTAACATAATTGTACAATGTCAAAGATTTACAATCTGTTCAAAGATCAGACACCATATCAGTGCAGCAAAGGTAGCCAAAAACCATTCAAAATTTTTGAAAAATGACTGAGACTTGTAAAGGTTGGCATAGAGAAGTTACCATTTACCCTTTTATGCTTCTTGAACGTGGATCAGGACTTCCACCGGGGTAACATCTTTCTCGTTGGTTTATGAAAGGGAAGCAATTGTTGGAAGTCAAGATTCCTTTTCTCCAAACTTTGATTGAATTGGATGAATCAGAATGTCGCCAGTAAGATTGATTGAAAATATTCCTCATAATCGAATGTACCAAAATTGGATGATACATGCTTATGACAAAAAGGTTCACTCAAGAGAATTTCAAGGTGGGGACTTGGCATTAAGAAGGATTCTTCTCATCCAAAAGGACTTCAGAGGAAAACACCAAATTTGGGAAAACCTTATGTGGTGAAGAAGACTTGTTCTGGAAGATCATTAACTTTGACTAAGATGGATAGTAAGGACATGCTTAAGCTGGTGAATTCATATTTCATTTGAAAAGACAGGCCAAAGTGAAAACCCGCAAAGGGCGCCTTGAGATTTAAAAAAAAAAATGAAATGAAGAATTCAATCAAAAGAAGAAAGAAAAAGGAGAGGCCAAGGCGAAAACTCGCAAAGGGCGCTTTGAGACCAAAGGGGATTTGAGTTGAAAACCCGAAAAGGGCAGCTCAAATTTTGATCGAAAGTGGGGCACACAGTAGTCTTGCTATACTTGAATCGACGGTGAAAAAGTATGTTAGGTCTTGGGCATTGACAAAGTACTCCGGATCCCCTAAACGCATATCGAGCTTAAAATGGTCCTCAAGAAGTTGGAACAGAGAAGCTCAGGTTGCGATATCTGGGGCACCTAGTTTCTATTTTACCCATTTTAAATTTGTTATTTGTGATTACATTATTTTTTTCAAAATATGTTCACAATAAATTTCCTTCTTGATTGCAATTGCTATCTTTGATTAGCTTATTTGTTTCGAGCTATGCTCCTAATTAATTTCCTTCTTGTCCATTGTTATGATCTCTTTCAAACATTTTGCATTGAAATAACGATTAGTGGACTAATAATATTTTCATAAAAGGAGTTTCGCATATTTCTCTGGAAGCTTCTGAATAATACAAGAACTTGAAACAGGACATTGTTTAAAACTCACCAAGTTTAAGGAAGAGTCTAGATTGAGACTATCTCTTCGGATTTTGTCAAAAATGGTGATAAGATATTGCGTCAGTAATACAATCTTGACAAGAAATGGGAAATGTTAACCCAAGTGTAAAAGGGGAATCATTCGCAAGAAAAAATGATATTCTGCATCCATGCAAATATCATGCATACACATTTGGTTAGGTCACCTGGGGAGCGATCAGTTGATTGAACAAGTTACAGTCCTCTACCCCTGAGTTGCGGTGGTATGCATGGAAAATGATACAAGTCCTGTACCCTTGAATAGCAATGGGATGTATTGAAGAATAAACAAATCCTACATTTTGGAGTCGCAGTGGGACGGATTCAGATCGTACACCCCTAAGTCACAACGAGATGAACCCTGAAGTTACAGTAGGGCAAATCTGTTGAGCAAGATATAATCATTTTCTCAGGTTTTCTATCGAGAATACCAGCCGAACAAGATGGTAGTATAATACATCAGTGATAAAGCCTTAATAAACAATGAGCGATGACGCCTTAAACTTTTAACAAAGGATCATTCTCATGACATTCTGCATTCATGCAAATGTCATCCATAATCATTTAGTTAGGAGCATTCGATTTATTCTGACCATTAAATCTTAATCATTGTAAAAAGACCATTCTCATGACATTCTGTATTCATGCAAATGTCATCCATAATACATTTAGTTAGGAGCATTGGATTCATTCTGATCATTGCATCCTAACCATTTTGCATAAGCATAAACACATAAAACCAACTTTGCAGGATAAGTCCCCCAGAGGACGGGGTTGCAACATCGGTGAATTCACAGATCTTGTCTTCTTAAGTTTGCAGTGAAGTAGATCGAAAATACCAGTCTGGCATCCCTGAGTTTGCAATGGAGCAGATTGAAGATAGCAGATCTGGTCTTCCTGAGTTTGCAGCGAAGCAAATCGAAGATTGAAGTATTATCTTCCTAAGATAGCAAGCAGACTGAAGATTTCAGATTTTGTTTCCTCGAGGTAGCAGTGGAGCAGGTCAAGAATGACCAGTCCTTCTCTCTAAGCAATAGTAGAGTAGGCTGTAGATCTTGTGTCCCTAAACAATAGTGGAGCAGATCAATTAACGATTGCAGATCTTATCTCATTGAGCAGTAGTGAAACAAATCGAACACCTGAATTCTTATCTCCTCGAAGTTCCAGTGGAGTAGGTTGAGGCTACAAATCCCTCCTCCCTGAGTTTACAATGAGGATCAATCCGTATTTCTTTCAAGTTTCAGCAGAGAAGATTGAGGTTACGAGTCTCTCCTCCCTGAATTCTTATCTCCTCGAAGTTTCAGTGGAGTAGGTTGAGGCTACAAATCCCTTCTCCCTGAGTTTACAATGAGGATCAATCCGTATTTCTTTCAAGTTTCAGCAGAGAATATTGAGGTTACAAATCTCTCCTCCCTGAATTCTTATCTCCTCGAAGTTCCAGTGGAGTAGGTTGAGGCTACAAATCCCTTCTCCCTGAGTTTACATGGAGGATCAATCCGTATTTCTTTCAAGTTTCAGCAGAGAAGATTGAGGTTACAAATCTCTTCTCTCTGAATTCTCATCTCCTCGAAGTTCCAGTGGAGTAGGTTGGGGCTACAAATCCCTTTTCCTTGAGATTATATTGAGGATCAACCCTTATTTCCTTGAAGTTTCAGTAGAGAAGGTTGAGGTTACGAATCTCTTCTCTCTGAATTCTTATCGCCATGAAGTTCCGACGGAGCATATTGAAGCTACAAATCTCTTCTCTCGGAAATTATATCGAATTGGATCGAAGCGATAGTTCTCATGCCCCTGAAGATGCAGCGGGATGGAACGAAGCTACTTGAAGAAGAAAAGCACTGAAAGAGGTCAAGATTTGGCAAGACCGGGCAAAATTGACCCTTTTTGAAGTCTTTGCTCTATTCTCGTTACACGACAATAAACAAAGAGGGGCAGCTGTAAGAGCCCATTTTCGCCCTGGCCCAATATTAACCAAATAAACCAAAATTTAAAAATAGTAATAACCCAGAACAAAAGTCCATTTTTTCTTAACAGTATCTGGCCCAAAAAAATTAAATAGCCCAAAACTAAAATACAATTGGCCCAAATTTAAACCTTGGCCCGATTGGCCTAATAGCATTAACATTTTCAGAAAACCCTAGGGGTTTCTAGAAGTAGTTAGCGCCGCAGCAGCCTTCAGCCTCCCACGCACGTGCGTCACCACGTACACCACCACGCGCCTCCGTACACCACGTCCTCCTTGTACCTGCGAAGACAACAGCAAATGACAACAAAAAGAGAGATAACAGAAATTAAAAAATTTTGTATTTGATATTTCTATTTTTTTATTTTGTTTTCGACTATATAAGGCCGATTTGAAGCATTGTAAAAGGATGGATTTTTTTTGTATTTACGAACGCACATATACTGAATACAAAGAAAAAAAAAGGGACTTGAATCCAGTTTTAAAAGGTGATTTTCAGAGGTTTTTGATAATCGGTTTTCTTTCATTTTACCTTCTTTCTTCTTTCAACATTTTTTTATTTGAAAATGATGGAATAAAATAAAGTAGGTAAGCGACTTACCTGGATTTTCCCATTGAATCGCGACGACGATGGAGGTGCGTTAGGCGCCAATGAAACAACGGGTTGACTGAGGGGACAGAGAGATTGAAAGGTTCTGAGAAAAGGGTTTTGTTTTGGAGAGAAATGGGTGGAGTGAAGGATTAGGGGTTTAGGTTTTTTTTAGGTTTTATTATAATGCACGAAACGAAACCGTTTAGGGCCTGTTTCAGTGGCTCTAAAACGGTGTCATATAGGAGACCCTTTTCATCCCGACCCGATCACCTGTATGACCTGCGCGTTTTCGCCATGAAGGGACATTTGCGCGTTTAGTCCTTTTTCTTGGTGCCGCATTTTAATTAGACCCCTTATATATTTTCTTTGTTTTTTTAATTAATCTCTGTAATTCATACGTCATTTCAATTTGATCCAATCTGTGTGCTGTGTTTTGATTACTGGAATATTTGCTAGTTTAATCCCTAACCTTTTATGCGCATTTTAATTTGGTCCTTAACTCTGTTTAAATAAGTTTTTATAAAATAGCCTGTTAATTTTATTTTTTAATTCAATTAAGTATTTTTTTTAGTTTTTGTTTATAAAACTTATTTATTATTCATTTTTATAAGCTATTTTAATAGAATTACTTTGAAATAGATTTTACAATGATTTAATTTGTTTTATCTTCTATTTATATATATGTTTTTAATCTATTGTATAAATATTTAATTTCAAAATGTTCTTTTATATGTTTTTTGTTTTAAAGATTTATACAATACTTAATTTAAGTACTTTTATCTATTATTAACTTATACATATATATATATATATATATATATATATATATATATATATATATAAATCAAAATTACTTTGTTGATTTCGGAATATTTCATGTATGCATTTTCCTTTTAATCTATCCATGTATACACTTTATTTAAATATATGTATATATATATACAATTGTTCTTTTGAAAGAGTTTATTTTAAACTATACCCTATTTATTTCAAACACTTTCCTATATTTTTTTATATACATTATTTATTAAGCTTTCTTAGTTTATTTTCTAAATTGTTTCATTAATTGTTGATTTCAAACTTCTTTCTTCAGTTTTTCTTTTTAAAACCTGTTTACTATCACTCAAAATTTGTTTTATACTAATTTGTCTTGTAAATTACGTAGGATTAGTATTTCTTTTAGTTTATTGATCTTTGATTGTTAAAATAGGACTGTTAAAATGAAGTATGTCGTAAGATAATTGCTATTACGAATTTGTATGTTTAAATTGTTTGTGTCATTACCATTCATTTGTATAAGGATGAGTTCATATATCACTTCATGTTTGATGCTATGCTTGTGTTTCTTGATATTATTTTGTGATTCAAAGTCCAATATTTTTTTAACATTTACTAGATGCTTCATTTTTTTATCCCGAGCAAATCAAATAACTACTTTATAAGTCGATCTTAAAATCGCTCATTTGAAAATTCTTCAAAATAAGGCAATATTTGTGTGTTTGGAAATTCGAGAAATCGTGACCTATCGTGCTGGGTTTCGGTTTTCTGTTTGACCAAATAACCAAATATCCTTTTAATCGCATATTTTGAAAATCAAAGATGATCTCGGTGTCGGGGTATAAACGTGTCATATCCTAACGTGCTAGATGTGATGTTTTTATTTCTTTGGAATGAGTGAATCTTGAGATTCAATTCAAATTTAATTAACATTCTTTAAAAAGTATCACACCTTAAACATTTGCAAGTTTTCAGCACAAGGACACTAGCTAATCTATTTGGTACCAATCTTGGGCGTTACGAGGGTGTTAATCCTTCCTCGCACGTAATCGACTCCCGAACCTGTTTTCTTATATTTCGTAGACCAAAAATTATTGTTTTAATAAATCCAAATGTTTTATTAAAATAATCTGTCTTAAGGTGATCCGATCACACGTTGAATAAAAGATCGGTAGTGACTCCATTTTCTTTTTAAAGTCGACCCCCCTATTTTTCCAAACACGAAAAAAATGGTTTCGACAGTAATTATTATGTTGACGAATTTGAAGAGAAAGACAAGGAAGAAGATGGAATAGGTGTAGACAAGGGGAAAAAAGTAGGCAAAGCTTGAAAGAAGTTTAATTTAGCTAAATTTGTCAGTATTTTGGATTTCTTTCTTATTTAATTAGGTTTGCAATTTTTATAATAATGAACTTGTAATGTCATGAACTTAAGTACTTGAGACTTAATAAGTATGTGAATAATCCATAGTAATAGTAAATGAATGTGTTTAACGTTAATGTGAATATATGTGAAAAAGAAAAGGACTACATTGTAAATGTTGGAAAATTATGTTTGCATATGAAAGTATGAAACTTGATAGTGCTTGTGATGAATATTGAATTTGTCATAATGTTAAAGCCCTTGTAAATAAGTATTGATCTTGAGGGATATAGATGGCATGGGATTAGGAATATCATAACGCGCTTATGAATTTAGCACTCTAGTGCTCCTGAAACTAACACTTCGGTGCACCTGAATTTATAAGTTGCTTAACAAGCTTGCTTCCAAGAAATCTAGGTGTTTTTGACATGTTTTATTTGTTATTAGCTTTAATAAGTGAATCAGTGCGCTTTTTACTACTTTTGAGACCAGAAATTGCAAAATGCACCATCAATAACCTAATGGTTGGTTGAGTGTTATAGGGAGTCATTGGAGGCCTGAATGTGAGCGAAAGCATCACCTGAAAAAGGGGTGTCGTGATATCGAAGCCTGAAATGATACCCACAACAGTGCTGAATTGAAGAAGATCAAGGCTTTTCCCAGTGGTATCACAATACCCAGCTCCCAAAGACTGGAGCTAATATCACGATACCTAGCCCTCGGTATCGCGATATCATTGTTGAAGGGAGACAAAAAAATGACCAGAAGAGTAGTCTTTATCGAACATGTCCCCCAATAAAAAATACACACTTAGAGGCAAATTGGTCAACAAAATTAGGTCTGATATCTACTAAAAAAGACCAAAATATTGGTTGGAGAGAGAGAGCCACTTAGACACTAGGCTTAGCTTAATTTTCTTAGTTTTCTCTTCATCTTTTAGGGTTTAGTTTTCTCTTCTCTTCTACATAGCTTAGGTTTAATTTTCCTGTACATTTTCTTGTCTTTTTTGGTTTCATAGTTGGTAGTTTAAGTTAGTTATTATTATATCTAGGTTTTATTTACTTAGCTAATCCTTCAAACTCTCTTGTATTTACATTTTAATCCTAGTTTAATGCTAATCAGTTTTTTTATTTCCTCTGTTAAAAATCACTCCTTTAATTTTCTTGTTTACTTCTCTTGCTACCATTGTTGTTGAATCCAAGCTTTTCCAGTAAAGCTTGGTTTTTATTGATTTGCTTAGGGTTTAAGCTAATGTTATTTTCATTTGATTTCTTGCTGAGTATGAGTAGCTAAATATTTAGGGGTTGGTTGGTGGAAATGTTGGGTAATTAATTTTTGGGTTTGAGGACTAAATTATAAAATTAGACTAAATCGAATAGACTTAAAAACTTAGGATTGACACTCCTAAGGGAAAATCAAGATAAGTGAGACCGAGAGGAGATCTTACTGGGCACGAATTCGATAAGTCCTAGGTTAGTTGGTGAGGTCGAGAGATAAACCAGACTAGTTTGTCTAATTTGGTAAAGTTGAGGCAGTGACATAAAATGGAGTCAATTTAGGAGTAATAGCAATTTAGATCCGTAATTCGGAAGTCAACCAACCACATGAAAATCAACCAATCGCTCTTTGTTATCATATTTATTCGTATTTGATGGGTAAGTAGTTTGTTTTCTTTACAATTTAGTCCTTTGCAACTTTTAGTTAGTTAGTTAGTATAATTCAACTCTTGAATGGTTTCCTGTACTATAGTATCTAACGAGTAATTGTTTAGACTCTTCAATTGCACGTTTGTAGCTAGAATTCACTTACTTACTGACTCCTTTGCGTTCGATTCTTGGAGTACTGTTATACCCTATTGTACAAATATATTACAATTGACTTGTCACACTTGCAGGCACAATACATAATTATTTGGATTTTATTATTGTCTTACTGTTGATTTCTTGCCTCGTTCGTGAAGACGGGGAAATGTGGTCAATTCAGCACATTGGTGCTCCTAATTTAGCATTTATGTGTTCCTATATTTGTGAATTCATTCTATTTATCCTTGTTCACTTGGGTTTACAATGTGTGAAATTGAATGATACATGATCAATGTGTAGATGATAAAAGTATGGTAAGTGGAAAAATAAAGATTAACCTTGTTGCTATTATGTACTTTAACTATGACTATTTACTGTGGTCATGTTAAATTGTTTATTTATTTATTAAAATAGTTAATTAAACTCAATTGTAATGTTTGATTTCTTTAGTGCTTACTAAGCTTTTACAAGCTTAACACGTTGTTTTAAAACACGTAAGTAAAGATCGTTTTGAAGGAAAAATTTTAAAGTGGCCCTTATCATCCTTATCTCATCATCAAGCAAGGAGTGAGGAGTATGAAACTTTAATATTGGTAATAGGGTGGCATGTATATAGGATTAGAACTATATGAATTTTTCTTGTAAAGTAACTAAGTGGTTCCATAACTATGTCATGCGTGCTTAATATCAATTTGTACCTTGGGATAATTTTCATTAGATGGATATGCTCATGTGTTATATGAAGTTTTTGAATGATAATCCAACATATTTTGAGTCCCTAAATTGTCTAGATGTGTTATGGAAATGTTAATGATAGTTTAAGCTTGGTTTTAAATGATTCAAACATGTTCTATGTTAGATAAAATCCGATTTGAAAACGATTTTCTTGTACAATGAAAAAAAAATTTGAAAATAGAGTTGGTTTGTGATATTTATAGTAATAAACTTTTCCTGAAATCGTACTTGTGTTTTGGGCTAGATGGATCCTTGTCGTTCTTGACTTTTAACAAAATAGCCTTCTCTACTATTCTCGTACCACGAACTGCTTTGAGTGTGGCTTCGAACACTTTCGAATCAAACAAAAAATCGAAAATTATTTACTAAACTTCTAGTGGGAAAGTAAATCTCTCTCTACCTTATAAAAACCGGTAGAATTGTTATTCTTGGAAAATAGAATTTATACTTAGAAATAAATTGTCACTATTTTAGGACAGAATAACAATATCTCAAAGTTGTGTATAACTTATTTTATTTTTAGCCCTGTTGATATCATCTATTTATTGGGAGAGGAAGTGAAACCTTAGTTGAATTAGTAGAATGCATTTAATGCCTATTTAATAGAAAAGCAATCCCTTGGCTGAGCTAGAAGAGAGAGGGATGACAACCTTATCTAAAATATTAGGGTTTGCAGTCCCCTTGTATTCAATATGAAGGGCTTTGGGCCTTTCCTATATCGAGTCCAATTATAAGTGTTTCTTGGACTTTTAATCTAGCATTTTATAATTCAATCCAAACAAATATATGTTTTTCTATTTCCCAAAATAAACATTATAAATTAATTTAAATTAATTAATTTTTTAATTAAATATTTTTATCAACCCGATTCTAATTCTATTAAAATCATGACAACTTTACCATAAAAGAATATATGAGAAAATATATTTAATTTTTCTACATTCAACGAATTCACAATGACCAATTAATTTAATTCCATTTTTGAACTTCAATTAACTAATTAATTTATAATTTGAAAAACCATAAATTAATTCTTAGGTAAGTTCCATGCTTAGTGAGAAACCACGTTCATTTCCGAATGTAACCCATTTCTCTAACTTTATCATTTCTGTCCATTTCTGTTTCATTTGATTCAACATGTAATTCATTTCTGGTTTAAATGAGCTAGCAGAGGGATCAATTGGATATATGTGATTAGAGTTCAAATGATTTATAATTAAGTTCCAATTTTCTGCCTATTAATTATAAACTCATTTAGTTACAAAGTCATTTCACTATACTATCGTCACTGAGCTGTAACACCCTTAATTCGACTTGTCCGCCTAATCTAGGTATGGAGCACTACAATTGATTCGATTTCACTTATATTTAATTTTTTTCTAACTTAACTGCTATAAAACAGACTAAAATGAATCTAAATGAATTGGATAATACTTCTTACAGCAAAAAGCTCAAGCTTATCTAAAAACATGGTCTCTCAATGTCTTTATTTCTATACAGACTATTTGATTACAAAATAACTCTTAAAATTTTTCTAAGGACTATTTGTCCTATAAATCCAAATTTTAAGGATGCTATCTGGCTTCGTTGTTTGATCCTTAGGCAAAGCTTCCAATGGTACCTCCTTCCTATGTGCATGACTTTGATCCAACAGCAATCCTCGACCTCCATTCCATTTGGTTTGGTCCCTCCTTGAAGTCCTCGATCATTTACGCAAGTCCTGCGAACATCATACAAACTCTTGTAAGTTTAAACGAATTTAGTGAGTTCTTTTACTACCCATAAATAACCCTATCAAACGAGGGTAATGAATGTAAAATAAATTGGACATAAATTACCCTCTGCTCACTCAAGGCATATATTTCCTATCAGGGCGACGAACTCCACCCTATCCTCTAAGCTACTTGGCTCACTATAAGACCTTCTATTGGTCGATTTCTCCATTGACCATAATCCAGACGCCTCGCCATATCAACGAGTCATATTCTTACTTCTCGTCTTTCCTTCCCTTCATACGCCCATATATAGGGCATTCGTTGTCCTCTATCTTACTTGGCTATATGCCCATCTACCATTGTGTGCCTCTGTGGTAGCACTTTCTTGTCTTTCCACTCAAGGGTCCTTAGATCATACATTTCTTGGCAAACTTATATGGTTGAACCAGTCCTTGGCAGATTACCTTTTCATATACACTAGTCCCAAAGAGCTTATTGACATTATTGCAATATGTTGACCTTCAGTAGGCTACGCACTACTGGTGAACTCATAGATTATCGTCCATGCAACTATGTGAGTCTACAATCTTATTTGCCCGTTTCCTCCCTATAGAGCTATCCTTGTGGTGGTATACCCGCAATAGACTTTCTTCCAAGAGGAATAGTCTCGACAAACATTTTGTCCCCTCAATAGAATCCTTTTCTTGGGAGTGCACTTATCCACTCTCTGATGGGGTCCACTTCTTGCATACCACTTCTTTGAGCTCTTTTTGTGACTCTTCTTGACGGATCCCTTTCTCGTGATCCTTGGATAAGTTTCCCCTCTTTCATTTCCATAATATGCCAGCTCTTGCTCGACCTATTTTCCTCTAATTCTTATTGGGTCATCGCTCATGCCTTGTCGAGTTTCCCATCTACCTTTGCTGCTTCTATTATTTTTTGGCGGATTCCCCATGATCCACTTTCCATACTTACGCTTTTTTTTAACTCTCATTCCACCTTTGTGGTTTCCTGTGCTTGGTACATTGGCAGTATACCCCACACTTATAGTCTTGGTGGACTTTATGGGTTTTCGTAGCTGAGGTATGGTCTTATACCCTTCTTACCTCATTTCACACGTCTTGACTGGCTTACCCTGTGTTTACTATCCCAACAGACTTCATCTGTGTTTATTGTCCCAGCAGACTTATCTCTGTGGATGCCATGGAGTCTTTCATCTATGGTCTTATATCGATCCTCCATCTTAGCGTACAGTCTTATGAACCCATGGAATCTTTCATCCATGGTCTTACTTATCATATCTAGCTGTCATAGTATCTTTTATCTATGGTCTTACACCGTATACCTTATACCTTGTACCGTGCCGCCATTGTGTCTTTCTTTCATGGTCTTACGCCATATACCTTTTACCTTGTATCACGTTGCCATAACATCTTTCATCCATGGTCTTATGCTTTATACCTCATACCAGGCTGATGTAGCGTCTTTCATCTATGGTCTTACGCCATATACTATCGACACGGTGTCACCTCGAAGGACTATTCGATACTGTCATTGCAGTAAATACCATTCAATGATTTCATTTCTTGAATCCTACTCTCATTACCTCCTTTACACTACCTAACCTTGATGCCCAAACACCGCAACATCCCTCCGCAAGGCCCGAAGCTTCACTTGAGGCAGTAACTAATAGGGTCACTCCCCATTTCCCATCCTAACTTCATCTATCCCATTTAAGTTTTTCACACAGTCATGCAATACATGCTCATATCATCATATTTCATATTTATGCAAACATGGCATACGTAAACAACATAGATCATAACAGCAAAATTAGAGTTTGGAACTCACCTGAAGTTTCATCGTTTCCTCAGCTTAGCTTTCTCGAACGCCAGAGCTTCCCTTATCTTAATAGCTAAGCATTACAACAAAAAGTTTACTAGTTAAACTTGTACTTCATCTCATAAACTTAAACTTTCATAAACATGCAGAGCTCTTAAAATAGTTCTTAAGTCCATAACTTCTTTTACCTATTCTTACGTACACAGAGAGGCTAAGAATCTTACCAGCTTGTTGGTTTCCCTACTTTTCCATCTCCATCCTCATGAAATTTGCTCCATGTAGAACCTTCCATGGCTATTCCTTCTTCAAGTTACCGGAGAAAATGAAAAAGAGAAAACGAAACAAATTCGGGAAGAAAAACATCCATGGGAAGCCATTTCCCAGCTATTTATAGCCCCTTTAGCGCTATTAACAATCTTATGAGAACCGTTCATTCTTAATCATGTTGTCCCCCCACTAAGGAACTGGCTTGTTCCATTCTAACCGAACTAGGTTCGATTCTCAAACATATCCAATTTAGTTTTCAGCTTTTCCATTTCTTTCAATAGAGGCTGCCAACTTGCGATTTCTTTCATTTTAGTCCTCCAATTATTTTGAATTTTTGGGTTATTAGAAATTCGGGTGTTACATGAGCTCTCCCTAATGACATACCATTATGAAAGTTACTCGATTAGTGCTCGTTAAATGACCTTGTCATAAGTGTGTTACCGTCATAAGATATCATTGATCTCCTTGGGATAAATTCGTTCTCCCAATATGATCCTATTTTATTTCAGGGTAACCGTTACATCTTCTTTCATGAAAAGTCAACTATTATCAAATAGTAATTAAGTCTTTATCACAAAGACAAATGACATGTGACCACGTTTACTTTTCATCTATCATGTAATGTCAATGAGAGGATATCATTTCCCATATCTTGGGCTATGAATTCCACTATTGTGAATGATACTACATACTGTAGAAGTCGTATACCCAATACACCAACTTTTGGTTCCTTATCTGTTTGAACTCAGGCTTTTACTTACATCAAAGTATACGAGTCACGAATGCATAGTCCATCATCTATTCAAGATTAAGGTATGTCACACTATGAACATCACAAGTGAATAAATCCATAAACGGATTCAAAATTTTTTCTGCTTGAGTCTAATTCGATGTCTAGTTAGTCACACCTATGTCTCTATCTTCTAGGAGTCATTTGCTCCAATGCCCAAGACAAAGCATCTCCCTAATTGGACTTGATAGAAGGCATGTTAGCCTTTCAATAAGTTTGCTCATTTTCGATTAAACTAATGACATATTTAGGTTCATCTACTAATATATGTTGTCTTTCTGTATTACGATCTGACCACGTAATATCGCTTAGTATTAGTTAAACATTAGACAACAAGTGAGCTAATATTTACTTCTATTTTGATTTACATGCAAAAATCACATGAGGAAATTATACAAAGAATATTAATGTAATTCATGAAAGATTTTATTAACCAATTTGTTCGAAAAATTACAAGTGTACAAACAAATATATTACACTTAGGGCGCCAGATCCAACATTCCAGGCAATCTGTCTCTGGTGTAGCAACACCCAACCTTCAGTGTCACGACATTAGATCATTAAAGCAATTTTTTTGGTGTCGTTTATCTGTGTCACGACATTGACCCTGTTTTGTCCTGTTTAAGCCCCAAACGACCTCCGTTTGTAACCAAACTTTAAAGTGAGCTTAGAAATTACTTAAATAACTTCAAATGAGTATGTTTATGTTAAAGTGAAGTCTTGAAATTGATGCTTTAGTTAAGTTAGCTTTAGTTTCCAAATGTGACATATCTTGCTCGAATGTATCGATTCATTTCGAGTAAAAAGGTGTTACAAATGTATTTTGGAGGTCTCGACAATGTACAATAATTTTTTATTGAATTTTCTTTCTTTTTTTGAGGTGTCAAAAAGAGAGCTAATTTTCCAATACAACCAAAATGTTTAAATGTTTATGCAAGTGATTGAGTAGTGGAAGCTTATATGGTTGTTGGGTCTTATGAAAGATTGATAGAAAATTATTCTTTTGAGGAGGATTTAGAAGAACTTTTAAGGTGTATTTGGTTGGGTGAAAAAGCGAAGGGATGGGAGGAGGGAGTGGAAAAGTGGAAAGAAAATAAGATTTGAGTGTGCTTGGTTGGAAAAAAAAGTGAGAGGAAAGAAAATAGGAGAGATGATAATTTGTCATTCTAATACATAAAAATCAATCCTTCCAAATTGGAAATAAAATGAGTGAGTGGTGTATGTTAATTCAAAGTTATCCATTTTCAACTCACCAAGCAATGGATGGAAAGAATATTTTTCTTTTTATTTTTCTATATTTCTTACCAAGCACACTCATGGAAAGAAAAATTATGTTTTCAATCCTTCTAATTTTTTATCCCTTCAATTTTTCATCGCTCCAATTTTCTTTGCACTCTACCAAGCAAAATCTTAGACATGATAAACCTATACAAAAGTAGAGAATGAAGAAGGCCAAAAAGGCTATTGAAAAAACCAAAGCTCCATTGTGGAAGATGGCATTTAAATACGTCACATGCCCAAAATGAAGGACATTATTATTGGGAAGAGAAGGACCACTTCAAATTCTTCCAACATTCATTCAGACCCTATCGTTCACGGTATTGATGGTATTTTCCATATCTATGATTGAAGACACTTTCATTGTTTTTGTTAGAATTAAGTGACCCAAATTCTTATTTAAATAAAATACAATGGTAAAATAAAATAAAAGAAGAATCCTTATAGAATTACACTTCTTTTATTTTATTTTGAATAAGGTTTTTTAAACCTTATTAAACTCCATCTATTTGATATTGATTAGAATAAGGAGTTTCAATCTTATTACACTCCTATTAGAATATGGCTTTATAAGCCTATAAATAGACATGGTCTATTCCTCTTGTAATTAATTCGAATTCGACATAGTAAATTTTCTTCTCCTCTGCCCGTGGTTTTTCCCGAAAGGGTTTCCACGTAAAATCTGTGTGTTCTTTATTTCTATTTTTTTTTTGCGATATATTGTCATTACCGACATTATATTTTTTACAGTTTTGACCTTTGTTTGTTCTTGTATATGAAAAAATGAAAGTATCAACTATTTCAGCCTTAAGAGACTACACTACGAAGAATGTGGGGAAGAGATCGATTTCTCATGCTTATGACACCCTATTGGGTTATCGAACAGTTGGCGCAGAAAAAGATAAAATTCTTATGTTCTCACATCATGAATCCATATGCATGACAACGGATTGCTTCTTTCCAAGTAGAAAATTTTGAGTTTCACAAGGTTTCCTCACCCGATGAAATTACAGAATCATCTCTTCAAATTTTCAAAGAATTTCCCCAAAAACTTGTGTGCTAACAGAGAATTTTTCAGCAGAAAAACATGGGGATGATATACTTCAAATGGATTAGTATTTGGTATATGTAGTTTATTTATTTCACAAGTATTTTAAAAAATTATTTGTGTATTTTTTTAATATTTTCTGATAACTTTATAAAATATTTGTTAACCTTTTAACTTTGCTTGTGTACTGATAGTGTACCAAATACTTTTCCTTAAAATATATGAAACATATTTTACTTTAATTTAATTGGACTCACTCTATATATTTGCATCTAGTACATTTGTCTAAATTTTAACTTTGTCAAATTAAATTAAATGTATTAACATTTTTATATAATTAATTTAACTTATGCAACAAATTAAACATAATCCCAATTTTCTTTGTATAATTCCGACCATA
This sequence comes from Gossypium australe, assembly GCA_005393395.2. NCBI lineage: Eukaryota > Viridiplantae > Streptophyta > Magnoliopsida > Malvales > Malvaceae > Gossypium > Gossypium australe. Next base: position 13,788,877 of record CM016619.1, read on the forward strand.
GAGTGCAACACTATAGGATCTATAACGTTAGCAAAAACGATAAAACACTTTTAATATTAAAACAATAAATCACATCTAGCAATGCATCATTACTATCCAAGTTGCAAAAAGTTGTGACCCGACATAACATCTCCTTGATAATGTTTAGGGGTGATATTGATTTAGTTCAGTTGAGTTTTTTGAATTTTTTGAATCCTCCATCATAGTTTGGTCTAATTCGATTTAATTCTCGACTTTTTCATATTAACTTTTGGCTTTGGATTTTAAGACTTGTTTGATAAAATAAACTTTGTTTCAAAATTTTTTTTTTCATAAATATGTCTAAAAAGCAATAACTTTCAAGAAAATACAAATAATTAATAAGTTTTATATGTTCTATTTTGAGAAATGCTTTTTTAATAGAACTTTTTAACCTTTTTCACAATTTAACTATAAAATATTAATGTTACATCATAAAATTTAAAATTAATTTACAAATGAAAATCATTTTAAGTTCGAGAAATCACGGTTTTTTAACTTATATTCTATAAATTATCCAAAAACCTTAGTTTGATTTGGTTCAAGTGATTTTCAAATTTTTTTTTGCTCGGTCCTAATAATGTAACTAAGTAATCTATCCTTTTACCCATAATATTTAAATTAAACCCATAATATTTAAATTAAACACGAACAATCATATTTGTATAATCCAATATTTGAAAGTAACTATAATTCTAATCATCTAGAAATTATAATTTGGATCTAGACATTTTTTATTTAGTAGATTGGGGTTTGCACAATCCTTCCCTTGGAAGAGTTTTGATTCTAACTTGTTTTCACAATTGAGCCAATACTCGAGAATAATCTTTATAATGGCGTTATCAATCAAAAGAAAAAAAGTTACGAAGCTCGGTATTCTATGAAATACTTGGAGGATCTGAGACGAACAAGTGGAACCTCCGCAACAAAACCCAACACTATGTCTCATAATTACCAGAATTCATAGATTTTGATCATGGGAAGGCAATCCTTCCCACCCTAGTAGGACAAAACACGCCTCTACTGTGCCAGCTAATGCATGATTAATAACGACAAGCGAAAGAAAAAAAATAAAATAGAAGTTTTGCTCTCAATACTAATTTACACACATCTATGGTGGGGTTGAACCGGTTGGTGGGCATTGCTAAATGTGGGCAAGTACGATAGACAGATGGTGATGGTAGCACACAGCGATATTTACTAATTTACACCAAATCCGAGCATATCCAGGGCCCTACCCCATGCCACCATATGCATCCACCTAAACCTACTCTATTCATTACCACACCAATAATGCGTAATTCCCCTTGGCATCTACGAAATTTTAGAGAGAAAGATACATTGCTCCCCAAGTCCTAACCCAGCAGGAATCACAAGTTGGTACATAAATATCTTATGGGCATTTACCAAACTACACCACATGAAGTTCAAGTTACAAGACGTGCCAAGGAAGAGAGAGCATATCAACATACTGTCCATCTTTCACTATGTAGAAAACCGGTAATTAGTAATCCGTACAACTATGCAATAGAATTTGGGTCACCTAAACAAAACACGAGGAAAATTACCCAAATCTAATCAATCCAAAACCCACAAGCCAAACAAGTATTTTCCACCCTACACAACATGTAAATAAGAGAGATGGGGGAAAAGAAAACCCCCCCCCAAAAACCTACTCAAAATCATACATCTAAAAGGTCAGTCTTTTGAGCCTCCCCTAATTTTTTTTCTTCCTTTTCTTAACTTGTACGATAATTTCTCAACCACACTGTACAAACCATCAAAACACTCCTTATATACAAAAAATAAATAGAACACCCAGGTATAACTACCTCTACATGTTATACTTCTCTTCTCTAAGGACTAGATGATGATGCATCTTGTCTTGGTTCTCTCAGATACCCAAGTAGTGTTTCAGCCTGCAAAATTAAAATTTAACATACATGTCAACTCTAATGTTTGAACATATAACTGAATGGATACACTGCAAAACTCAGCACTGTGTCAGATATATGTATTTGATGGTGTAGATAACAAAAACAACTCTGAGAAATGCTCAGCTCTGATCATCCAAGTGCTGCTACTAAATAATTGAGCAGGTTGTTCAATCAAGCAATTCAATAAACTATAAACTGCATTTATATTAGAAACACAGTTTCAAGCTTCAACTATCTAGTGATTATCAAGCATTCAACCTTATCCTATGGGAATCAATCAAAATAAAGTTACTTCTATAGACAGCAATTTCAAGTTCTTAATTCAAACATAGGGCAATCCAAATCGGCTAAAATTACCTTATGCTTAGCCCTTACACTCCCAGTCTGAGAAAGCGCCACAAGAGGAGGTATCCCACCTTCTCTAACAAGCAAACCACGGTTTCTAATGTTATCAGCACACAACTGCAACAGTGTCAACACCGCGAACTCCTTCCCCTTCACGGACCCATCTTCAATCGCCTCCACCAGTGCTGCAATCCCACCTTCTTCCACAATAGCTTCCTTTCCTTCTTTAATTCCCGCCAAGCTACTAAGAACAACCATCGCCTTCTCTGACATGCCAGTCCCTTGCTCTCCCACCATCCCCACCAATGGCCTAACCGCGCCCGCAGTCACCGCCCTTTCTTTGTTCTGCCTGGCTGAACACAGCTTATAAAGAGTTGTCAGTGCATCTTTCTTGCCTCTGTTGGATCCGTTCATTAGAAGAGATACCAGCGGCGGGATCGCGCCGCATGCTCCGATTGAAGTCTTGTTTTCTTCAATCAAAGCTAAGCTCAGAAGTGCACACGCCGCGTTCTGCTTGGAGGTTTCAGTGCCCGTCTTGAGAACATAGACTAATGATTTTATAGCTCCGGCATTTATTATTAGGGTTTTGTTCCCTTCGTAAAGAGATAAATTTAGTAACGCAGTCACCGCGTGCTCTTGAGTCCAAGGATCGCTGTTCCGTAAGAGCGGAATCAGTGCAGGGATCGCACCCGACTCTCCGATTAACGCACGGTTATCCACGCGGTTCTTCGCCAGTAGCCTGAGTTTAGCAGCAGCCGATCGCTTCACCGCAACGGATGGTGATTCGAGGCCGTCGATGCAGATCTTGACCGTCGGTTGAAGGTCCTCTGGTGAGATACTCTCAATAATTTCCGTCGAGAAGTTCTCCCTCTGCAAAAAGCCATGACACGGTTCCGGCTCCGGCTCAGGCTTAGACTGGACTCCGTTATTGCTCTCATTCATCAAAGCGTTTTCCGGTGAGGGCAAGCTCGCAAGGCGTTGCAGCTCACCGGAGATATCGCTGCTACAAGCGGAGAAATCACTAAAGGCTTGAGAAATCTCCAAAAAGGCCTCGTTTTCGGACTCAGACGTAACAGATTTAGCGTTGCTTTTGGCAGCCAGTTCGCCGAGACGCATGTCGATAACGGACTCGGTGAGATTTTCGGAGACAAAGGCGGACCTCTCAGGGACGGAACTGGTGAAGGAGCAGCTACTATTGTCGTTTTGGTAAAGATTGGAGCGAATCGTACGCATGGAGCGGCCGACATGTCGGTGGATTTTGGTGGTGGAAGCTGAACCGGGGGTGTAAAAGTTTCGACCCAAAGGAAACCGGTTGGAATTAGAATGTGAATCTTCCAGCGAAACCATGTTTATTACAACCAAAACCAATTCAATTAAGCAACCCTTCTCTCAGAGAGATTTCATTTCAATATTGAGAGTAAGAGCATGAGTAGAGAATTCAGAAAGGAAGTGGGACTTGAAACGGAAGGCTGCGATTTTATACCGCCTGATTTCCTCTATTTTTACTCTCCTCCCCAGCTGTTGTGAGGTCAACATTTTTTTGTTTACTGCTTTGGGGGGGATAAAACTACAGTGACTGTCCGTGAATAGCAATACATAGAAATGAACACGTGGTGAGTTATGGTGTTGTCAGGGACAATGATCTTTTGGAAAATCTACGGCGGTGACAGCCATGTGTTCTCATCGCTCTTTTTTTAAATCAGGCCACTCGCCTGGCTGGCTACCAATTTCATCCAAAATGCCAAATGGAATGTGGTAGAAGTGCTGACCCAGGTGAAACCTTTTCGTTTTTACTTTTTACTATATTTATATACAACTTCTCAATTCAAATATATTTAAATTTGACTTTATTTTTCTTATTTGGAATTTGAATATTTAAACATTCCAACACTAAAAACAAAAACTGAGTGTGCTAGCTGGGCGCCATTAATTACAGCCTACCTGCTACAGCTCACACACAGTAAATTGAATAGACAGCCATTCAACTTACAGTAATTCTCTGTCTTTTAACCCTAAATGTTCCCATTTTGTCATTAAATTTTTCACCATTTTTAGTTTCCCATCTAAGTAATATGTTGGCCATGTTATTAACCAAATCAGGACTATGTCAATGCCTCGCATATATATACATCGGATTAACTCACTTACAATAATTATTTTAATCTCATTTCTATTTAAAATCATTTATATTTAGTTTTTTTTTAATTTAGTTTAATATATAGATTAGTCTCTGAATTTGATTTTTTTACATTGGTCCCTATTTTTTTGAATCATATTAGTTCTTAAAATTGACATCTATTGTATAGATTGATCTCTACACTAACACAACTTATTTTATTAATAATTTTTTGATGTGGACAAGCATGAGACTAACATGTCGAGAAATAAGGGGGCGACACGTAGATTTATCTTTAACCATTCTTAATTTTTTTTAAAAAAACCTTAAATTTTGAAAGTTAAACAGAAATATAAAATTATAAAACTCCAATATATATATAAAATGAAAATAAAAATAACAAATCTAGTTAAAATTTCAAAAAAAGATATATGTTTAAAAAAAATTGGTTAAATTTTTAGAAAATTACAATAAATTGTAAATATATAAAATTAAAAAATATTTTAAATATTAAAGAAACAAAAAGTGACCGGTTGATGTTGGTCAACTCCCTCTCAATGTTGCTCAATACTGGTCAAGCCCAGTTAACTTGGATCAACACTTGATCAGTTTTTCATTATTTCTTTCATTTTCTATAAATTTCTAAAAATTTGACCTTTTTATTTTTTTTGTGTATTTTTTGTTATTTGTTATATATTCTAGATTTTTAAAAAATATTTTTATTTTTTTAAGTTTAATATTTAAAGAGTAAGCTTTTAAATGTTAGGTTTTAAATTAATTTTTTATTTTCAATTTTTTGAACTTTTATAATTTATAATATCTATTAAAATTTTAAAATATTTTTGAACTTTTTAAGAAAATTTAAGGTATTTTTTTTAAAGTTTTACAAATGATTAAATATGAATCCACGTGTCATCCCCTTATTTCTCCATGTTAGCAAATTATTCAAAAACAAATTGTGTTAGTGTAAGAACCAATCTGTGTAACGAATGCCAACATTAAGAGTCAATATGATCCAAAAAAAGGTTTAGGGGCCTATCTATATATTAAGCCTTAAAAAAAAAACTAATTGTGTTAACCATAGGGACCAATTTGTGTAACAAATGACAACCTTAGGGACCAATGTGATACAAAAAAATTTAGGGGCCAATTTGAGAAAAGTTTCCAAGTTTAAGGGCCAAACTATATATTAAACATGCTAATATTTTTTTGAAATAAAGTCCGTTTAATAATTAGGCCTGAAAGACCAAATTAGAGAAGTTTACAACAACCCCCAAAAAACTAAAGGAAAAAACCAAAAAACAAAAAACAAAAAAAAATTTTGAAACAGGGCCCAAAACAAGAATCTTTTTCTCATTTCTACAGTCTTCCATGCTCTTTGCAAATCTAAAAACCCCAAAAAATAAACGGCTAAATCCTCCAAATTCCGGCAAAGATTCAATCAGAAGAAGGAGCAAGTTGAGACAGACAACCAGATTACCAAGTTTCTCAACCCAACAACATCACAGAATAGGAATTATGGTGGTCGATTGAATCGTCGATCAGAATTAGCCACTTCCAAGACTTTCATTGGCGTGTCTTCAACCTAGAACGAATCATCATCCTTTTGCAAGCCTTCAATAGCCATTGCATGCGCTACCACATTCCTTTCTCGCGCAACGAATTGAAATTAGCAAGAACAAAAATTCCTCGCCAAATTCTTCGCATCCTAGGTGAATGGTCTGGATTCCGAGTAATCTTCACTTGTTTGTTGTATGTTCTGAATAACCAGCTTTGAATCACTCTCAAGAATGACGTTTGTGAATCCCAAATCCAGTGCAAATTGAAGCCTATGCAGTACTGCAGTCAGTTCAGCAATCACCACCGATCGAACCAGGTTATGACCTTTAAACCTCGAACCAATTATAAGGCCTTCCTCATTTCTTACGGTAAAACCTGAAACTGCATGTTTGTTTGCAACAGAAAATCCCGCATCGACGTTAATTTTCACCCACCCTTGCAAAGGGGGCATCTATTTTACCATGGATCATAGTTTGGGATGCTTTAAAGTCAATGTGCTACCCCGATATTTCATACCAAAACCCCTAATGAAAGTAACAACTTCTTCTGTACTTTGTGCCTTTTTCTCATGGAGATATTTGTTTCGAGAAAACCAAAGTGCCCAAATTGTAATAGCAATCTCATCTTTTCTATTACTGGCTGAATTCTCCAAAAGCCAGTTCAACCACTCGATAAAATTTGAATTTGCAATTGAACTTGGCCACTGAAAATTTAATTTGGACCAAACTTGTGCAGCAAACAAACAATCACGAACAACGTGGGTAGAGGATTCACAAAGCTGTCGGCAACGCAAACATTTGTTATCAGTGATCAATCTCCTAAAATGTAAGTTCTGATAAGTAGGCACATAATTTTTCGCAAATTTCCAAATTAAAATGCAAATTTTTGAACGACACGTTAAGCTCCATATTTGCTTAAATAACTTTTGCTCATTTAAATTCAAGTTTGGGGGATCCAATAGCATCTTATAACCACTTTTCACAGAATAGATGCCTGAGTTTTCACTAGACCAAACTACTTTATCGTATTGATTAGTAATAGGAATAGGAAGACTCACAATTTGATCAGCTTATTCCACTGTAAAGGTTGAATAAATGAGGCCTCTATTCCATTGATTAAGATTTTGCAAAATCAAATCAGACACACATTCCATTCTAGCCACCCTGCCCGTAGAAATAAGTCGTTGATCTTCCCTTGGCAACCAATAATCTTGCCATATTGACATAGATATTCCAGATCCAATCCTCTATTTCAATCCAGAGCCTAAAAGTCCTTTTACACACCAGATACTTTTCCATACAAGCGATAGATTAGCTCTTAGAGAAGCCTCCATGAAATTTGATCCATTGAAATATTTTGCTTTAAGTAAACGCGCTGCTAGCAAACCCGAGTTTTCCATTAAACGCCAGCCTTGCTTCACTAGTAGTGCAATATTAGATTTTGACAAGTCTCGAAATCCTATCCCCCTCTCATCTTTTGGCACATACACCTCTTTCCACGAACACCAATGAAGACCTTTACTTCCAGCTTTCTTTTGCCACCAGAAACGGGCTATGACAGCTTTCAGCTCTTTGCAGACTAACAACGATAGCAAGAAACAAGTCATAGCATACAAAAGAATAGCCTGAAACACAGCTTTAATAAGAACTTCCCTCCCACCCATAGAAAGTAATCTCGAACTCCAACTAGATACCCTTTTGATTAACTTCTCTTTAAGCTCCTTAAAAGCCATCTTCTTATTATGCCCCACCATTGATGGAAGACCGAGATATTTTTCCGGATTAATGCTCAAATTAACCCCCAAAATCTGACACACCTCCTCTCTTTTATGCTGATTGACATTTGAGCTGAAAAAGACCCTAGACTTGTCGAAATTAATCTCTTTACTTGAACCCTGGGCATAAACCTCCAAATTTTCTTTAAGCGCTTTAGCCCCATCAACTGTTGCATCGCCAAAAATTAGGCTATCATCGGTGAAAAATAAGTGGGTAACTCGAGGAGCATGCCTATTTATACGAAAACCTTTAAGAACACCCATTGTAGCTACCATTTGAAGAAGAGCCAATAAACCTTCTCCACAAATAAGAAATAAATAGGGAGTAAGAGGGTCCCCTTGACGAAGACCCCTTTACGGAAGAAACAAATTACCCACCTCCTCATTTATAACCACAGAATAAGAGACCGAGGTCACCCAACGCATGACTTTCCCAACCCACTGATCCTAGAAACCTATCCTTTGAAGCATAACTTGCATAAAAATCCATTCAACACGGTCATATGCCTTACTCATATCAAGTTTTAAGGTAAATGATCCTTCTCTCCCTACCCGTTTCTCTTTATTGAGTGTAAAATTTCATATGTTTCTATAATGTTATCGGTAATGAGTCTACCCGTTTCATATCGTGCCCCAATAAAGTTGTTTCAAATAGTTATACATTTTCGTGCTTTTCGGATGTACTGATAAACAACTACTGTGTGCTTCGTTTAGAATCTTCCAAATGTGCTCCAAATTTCTTGGTACACATATTCTATTACAAAACATCAAACAATCATCAGGCCCTATTCGAAACTCTGAATTAGAAGTCGACTCACACTGAGCTTGTTTTGCTTGCAATTCATTAACAAATTTTTGAGCCTCACAAATCTGCTGTAGAAATAACGGTCTCGCTTTTAACTCGGCTACTATCGAACCATCGTCAGACAAAGCTAATTGTGTGTTCAAAGCACGTAAAGCAAATAAGGACTTTCGGTACAAAGCATCAGCAACTACATTCGCTTTCCTCGTATGATAGTCAATCACTAATTCATAGTCTTTTAGCAATTCTAGCCATCTCCGCTATCGCAAAGTCAAATCTTTCTGAGTCATCAAATATTTCAAACTTTTATGATCGGTATAAATATGACATTTCTCACCAAACAAGTAATGACGCCAAATTTTCAATGTGAACACTATTGCTGTAATACCCCAAAAATTTTTAGAGTAAGATATTATCTTTGATATAGTAAAATAAGGAAATAAAACGACAAAAGGGAAATTTTGGAGTCATGACAACATTGAGAAGTATATTATGATATATTAATTCAAGAAAGGACTAAATGGTAAAAGTGAGAAAAGTTTTGTTGCCTAAGAGTAAATATTCAAAACTTGAGGGGTTAAAGTGTAAATATGAAAAAGTTGAAGGACCAATAGTGAAAATATTTTAAGGGTGGAATGATCTAGAAACTAAGGAAAATGGATGAATTAGGACCAAATTGAATAGGTAAAGAATTATGAGGGACTAAATCATAATTTTACCAAATTATGTGATGATTCAAGGATGAAATTTTAAAATATCACAAAGGGAAAAAATGGTCAATTAGAAGAAGAGAAATCTAGAAAGTAATGATGATGTTGATGATATTTTATAATTATTTAATTAGATAAATATTATTTTATTAATATTTTAATGAGATATTTTATTATTATTTTTTATTTTTTATTTAGTATATAAGGAAGGATGAAGAATTATCATCATCTTTCCCATACACCAACGTGAGAAGAAGAGAGAAAGAAAGTTTTGCTTTCTTTACAAATTGTTCTTTTCACCAAAAATCCACCATTTTCACTTAGAATTCAAAAGAATTTCCATAGCCATCAAGAGAGAAAGATGACAAGGAGACTATGGGGAGAAAGAATATCAAGTTTGATTCAAGAAATAGAAGCTGGAGGAGAGAGAAAATCAAGTTAAATATTGAAATCAATAAGACAAGTTAAGAACATCAAGATTTCAATATATTTTTAAGTTCGATATTGTGGAAAAAGAATGGAAATGATGTTAATGTAGAGTTTTCTTATATAAGGTTTTATGTTCTTGATATGTTAGTGAAGGAAAATAAGAGAAAGTGTTGGGAAATATTGTAGAAAAAGGAAATAAAGGTGTTATAAACTTGGTAATTAACATTTTGCACTAAAACAGTTTCGGACAGCAGCAGTAGTCTAACTTTCAAAAATCACCAAAAATTTTAGAAATCGAATTAGAGGATGAATAAAATATGGAATTAAATCTTATTGAGTCTGTGTTTCTTATAGAATAAATGGTGTAAGAAATAGAATTTTAAATCATGAGATATAATAGGTTTTGTGAGACAAGGTCAGAATGATTTAGGGTTCCCATGTTCTAACTTTGGAAAATCATAAAAAATTTGAGAAATATAATTATGGGATTAAATTTATATTTTTAAAATCTTGACTGAGTCTATTTTCAAGAGAAACAAACAGGAACATCATATGAATCTTGTATGAGAAGATAATTAATTTTTAGTGAAAAAGGGTCGGAACTATCAGCCTGCAGAATATGGGTGACTTTAAAGAATAAAATGTAATTAGTGGATAAAAAAAATTCTGAAAATTTTATGGTAAGAAGATATGTGAGTCTAGTTTTATGGAAAATTAGCAGATCTTAAATTGGAATTTTGTAGCTCAAGATATAAATAATTTAGTGACTATGACGCAAATGGACAACTTTGAATAAATTTATGAGTAAATAGTGAAATTATAGATAATGTTACTTATAAGCATGTTATATAAATTAAGGATGTGGAATGGAGAGGAGGAGGAGGAGGAAAATATATATGAATATTCAGCTAGCATGGCTAATTTGCATGTTCTAGGCTCAGGGACTAAATTGAATAAAAGTAAAACTTTATGGGTAATTTTGTAAAAATGTCAAAAATGACCAAATTGCATGAAATGGATTATTTTATTATTTAAATTGTAAAATTGAATGAAATTATTAATTTAGATCAAGATCGGGTGAAAACATGTTTTAGGGATTAAATTGAAAAAGTGTTAAATTATGGAAAATTCTGATATTTCATAGAATTCATGGGCTGTTATCAATATATATGAGAATAATTAGGCTTGAAACAAGGATTAAATTACAAGAATTTCATTTTTCTGAACCTAAGGATGAAATCATCATTAATTAAAAGCTTAGGGGCAAAATGGTAATTTTACCTAGAGCATTAATTGAATGTATCAGAATATGAAATGAATGAAAATGATGATCAAATTTATTTATAAAGATTTGGGTAACTCAAATATGAGACTTGAACGTGGAAAAGAAAAGACATCGGATTAGTGAAACTATAAACATGAACAAGCAACGAGGTAAGTTCGTGTAACTTGAATTATATTCTTAAATACTTGAAATATATTTTTATTGATGAGAATATGATTTGGATGTTTATTGTATGATAATTGATGAAGTATTGATATTCTTGATGAAAATGGAAAATAAATCCTGGTTGAATGAAAGGAAAATTCGATGGATCTCTGAAAAGGAATTGACGGTAAAAACGGACCTAGCCCGAACGGGTGATCCTATCCTAATATAGCCCTCCCGAAGAATATGTGTGAAAAGGATCTAGCCCGGACGGGTGATCCTGATATAGCCCTCCCCAAGAATATGTGGAAAATGGATTTAGCCCGGACGAGTAATCTGAATTAGGGTCTGAAGTTAGCCTGGATTGGTAATTCAGATCCAAGCTCATTAGAGTAATTGTCGTTGCAGGGGATTAAGCCTGGACTGGTAATCCCGCTGTAAGAAATGAGGTTCGCGGGAGTGTGCTCTCTTACAGGGGATTTAGCCTAGACTGGTAATCCCACTGCAAGGATGAGGTTCGCGAGAGTGTGCTCTCTGGAAAAAGGGTATACCCATATGTGTACGAATTGACGGACCAGGGATTGTACACTATAAGTGTACTACTGGAAATCCATCAAAAATTCGAGAAATTCAACGAGATAAATATAGAAAATGGAAAGTACTTGAAATCATGAAATTAAACTTGAAATACATAAAAATGATAATTATTTAATATATTGAAATATGACATGGAAAATACGTGTATGTGAAACTTGCCTGATAATTATGCATATTCAAGATTATGAACTGCTACTGGATTAAATATACACTAAACTCATGAAAATAATGGTACATAAAATATTGTCATAATGAATTGAATAATTTATATTTATGAAGAAACAGCAAGAGAATGATAAGTATCATGCAATGTAAATATGATACTATCTTTGATACGTTGATACAAGGAAAATTATGTATATTAGAACAAGTAATAAATTCAAGTGAGACATGTCAAGAAAATAAGTTTGTCAATATTAAAGTACGCTAACCAATGTAGGAAAATTTTAGGATTTTGCGAAAAATTCCCTATGATCCCGATTTAATTCCGGTTGGTTCCTAATGTATGTTTTAAGCTTCGAGGGCCCAATAGAGGGATGTTATGATTAGTTTCAGAATATAAATAATAATGACTCGGAATTATTCGAAAATGTTCAGTAAATTTCGGTAATGCCTCATACCCTTGATGGAGCTCGAAACTAACTATTATTTCGACAAAGACAAGCGCACCTATCGAACAGTAGTATAGCTATAGTGAGTCCGGAATATCGTATCCTCAAGGACCAAGAGTACTAGTATTAACTATCTTTTTATTATCTAGCCTAATAATTAAGGGGATTTATTTTTAATCTAAAATTAACTAACTAATTTAACTAACTATGAGCGCGACAGATAGTGAATTGGGAAAATGCTTTTGGACAACTTATATGAGATAGGCAAAATACCTAAGGAAGAATCCACCTAGACTTCACTTTTTACTTTTGATCCATGCGATTTATTCACTTGGCTTAATCCGTAGAAATACCTAAATTATATTAATACCTCTTTCGAGGTTACTAAGAACTGACTCTAGGTTGATTAATTGAAATATCTTTCTAATTAAAATCCTATTGTCGCATTAACTCAATCTATGGATTCCCTTATTAGGTTTGACCCTAATCCGGCAGATTTTCGTCGCCCTATATCTAGGGTTGCAATCAACTCCGCTTAATTGTGTTGATCTATTCTTAAACAGAGACTTTTGCTCCACTGAATAAGCACATTCGACTTGAATCAATAACCTGAATTATCAAACAAGAATAAGAACTCACAATTAAGAGCAAGCACAAGTATTTATCTCATAAATCAAATAATAATAAGATCTGTCTTAGGTTTCATCCCCTTAGATATTTAAGGTATTTAGTTCATACTAATGAAGGGAAACATATTAGAATAGGGAAAACAACAAAACATAAGAAAACCCAAAAACTTCTAAAGAACTTGATGGGAGATCCTCAGTCTTGATGGAGATCCTTCTCCTAAGTTGTTCCTGACGGCTATCTTGGAGTATTTTCTCCTTCTACTCGGCGTCTATTCGACGTCCTGTCGAACTCCTCTTTTAGGTTGCCCCCTAGGGTGTTTATATAGGCTTCGAGATGCCTTTCTTGGCCCACAAGTATCCTATTTCGAATAGAATTCATACTAGGGACGGCAGGGACACGCCCGTGGTCGATAGCCTAGGTCGTGTTCGATCCTGCTTGTCACACACGGCCGTGTGGTCTGCCCGTGTGTAGTGGTCTAGGCCGTGTAGGCCCATTTTGTCCCTTTTTGGCCCGTTTCTCGTTCTTTTCGACTCCCTAAACTCTCCTGAGTATAAAACATGAAATTAAGAGATTAGGAGCATCAAATTCATCAAATTCAATCTAAATTCATCCAAAAGTAAGCTAAACATGGGGTTAAAATATGTGTAAATTATGGTTTATCAACCCTCATCCGACAACGAATACGGGTAGGGGTGTTACAATTGCGGCTAACTCTAGATCGTGCATCGGATAGTTCTTTTCATGCGGCTTCAACTATCTCGAGGCATAAGCTACAACTTTGCCTTCATGCATCAAAACACAACTCAGGCCATTTAACAATGCATCGCTGAAAACTACAAATTCTTTACCCGACTCAGACTAAACTAACACTGATGCCTCTGTCAATAATGCTTTCAACTGCTCGAAGCTCTGTTGACACTTTTCTGGCCACTTAAATTTTACATTTTTAGAAGCAATTGTGTCATCGGAGTCACAATCATCGAGAAACCTTTCACAAATCGTCTATAATAGCCGGCTAGTCCTAGAAAACTCCTGGCTTCGAATACATTTTTCAGAGGCTTCTAATCTATAATCGTAGAAATCTTGCTCGGGTCAACTCAGGCACCCTCGGCTAAAACTATATGTCCCAGAAAACCAACCTCTCGTAGCCAAAACTCACATTTTCTAAACTTTGCAAACAACTATATATCTCTCAAAGTTTGTAACATGATTCTCAAATGCTCGGCATTCTCAAATTCATCACGAGAGTAAATCAAATTGTCATCAATAAATAAAACTATGAATCGGTCTAAGTACGGCCTGAAAATTCGGTTCATCAAGTCCATAAAAATAGCAAGTGCATTTGTTAGTCCGAAAGGCATAATAAGAAATTCATAGTGTCTGTACCTTGTTCTAAATGCAGTCCTTGGCACATTTGAGTCTTTAACTCGCAACTGGTAATAACCCGATCTCAAATCAATTTTCGAAAACATTGTTGCCCCTTTTAACTAATCAAACAAATCATCTATTCGTGGCAAAGGGTATTTATTCTTGATCGTTACTTTTTTAAGCTGTCGATAGTCTATACACATTCTCATCGTGCCATCTTTCTTTTTCACAAATAACATCGGTGCACCCTAGAGAGAGAAACTTGGTCTAGCAAAACCTCTATCTATCAACTCTTACAACTGAGCTTTCAATTCTTTTAACTTTGTCGGAGCCATTCTGTACGGAGCTATTGATATCGGCGTTGTTCCTGGTACTAATTCAATACCAAACTCAACCTCTCTAATAGATAGTAAACCCGGTAACTCTTCAGGAAATACATCTGGATACTCGCACACAACTGGTACTGATTCAATCTTTGTTTGTGTCACTTTCGTATCAAATACATAAGCAAGATAAGCTTCACACCCTTTTCTCACAAATCTCTGAGATAACATAGACGAAATCACAACTGACAAACTATTCAGATCATCTGATTCAATTTTAATAGTCTCATTATTCTAACATTTCAATTCAATTGTCTTTCGTCTGCAATTCACTATAGCATCATGCATCGTTAGCCAATCCATACCCAAAATCACATCAAATTCATTGAATGGCAACAACATCAGATTAGTCAGAAAGCAGAAATCCCGATACATTAATGGACAATTCTTGCAGACTTTGTCAACCAAAACACATTTGCCTAAGGGGTTCGATACTCTAATCACAAATTTAGTAGACTCTACATGCAAAGTCTTACTAAATACTAAATTCATACATATATAAGAATGAGTTGATCCTAGATCTATCAATGCAATCACATTAGTATCATAGAGAGTGAAAGTACCGGTGATAACATTTGGAGATGACGCTTCTTCGTGAGCGCGAATAGCGTAGGCTCTAGCAGGTGCTCTGGCCTCGAATCTCACAACTGAATCCTTTGTCTCCCCTCTACTACCACTTACATTTTTGGCAATTCTAGGTGGTCTACCTCTATTCGACGTATTACTTGGTCTCATATTTTGAACTTTATCTTTCTCATCTAGCTCAGGACAATCTCAGATAAAGTGATCTAGAGAACCACATTTGTAACAGGCTTTATTACTTTTACTCCAGCACTCTCCAAAATGTCGTCTCCCATACTGCTGACACTCGGGTTTGTTGTCTCTCACACTGCCAACACTCGATACTGATGTAGCTTGAGCTTTAGAACCTGAGTATTGTTTTCTACGATCTCTGTTCAAATATTCATTTGAAGCATTTGGGCGAGCGTACGGATCTCTGGATTTCTTTGATGAAGACTGATACGGCTTACTCATCGATCTTTTCCTCGAGTCTTTAGCTTCTAAATATGTTTTTTTCTTTTCTTTGCTAAGATCCTCGGCTTTACAAGACTTTTCAACCAGAACGACAAATTCTTTCAACTCTAGAAGTCCGACTAGTAGTTTTATATCTTTGTTCAACCCGTCAACGAACCACTTACACATGATTTCTTCGGTAGAAACATACTCTCTGGCATATTTACTCAACTGTACAAATTCTCTTTCATATTCGGTTACAGTCATTCGGCCTTGTCTTAATTCTAGAAACTCTTTGTGCTTTTGATCGAGAAATCTTTGACTGATGTATTTCTTTCAGAATTCGGATTGAAAGAACTCCCAAGTAACCCGCTCTTTCAGAACCACAGATACCAACGTGTTCCACCATTGATACGCGGTGTCTCTCAGTAAAGATACAACACATTTAATACATTCATCAAGAGTACAAGATAATTCATCGAATACTCGAATCGTATTTTCGAGCCAGAATTCAGCTCTCTCAGCATCATCATCAATAGTAGCACGGAACTCTTCAGCCCCATATTTACGAATCTTATCTATTGGCGGCTTGTTTAACCGTATCTGTAACACCCTTATCCCGTAACCGTCGCCAGAATAGGTAAGGGCATTATTGGACTTGTAACTCAAACCGGAACAGTAAGACTTTAACTTATCAATCGTCAACATCATTCAACACTAATCCAACATATCATGCTTAAAAAAATTATATAAGATTATACTAACGTGACCATTCCATGTAGATATATATATATATATATATATATAAGCATCTAAATACCACTTACAAATTAATCACATTTCAACATTTTTATCAACTCATCCATAATCACATATCATTCAAACCAAAATGCCAATTATAAATTTTACCACTAAATGTACACATCATATAATGCTTTCATATCACACTAACTTTTCTCATATCAAGCCATATCACATAGCTTGATCATAATACCTAAAATTCATCTCATATCCATATAAACAAGTGAACATATAATCAACTTATTAACTAGCCTATACATGCCATATTACCCAATTTCAAAGAATTCAAAAATACCAATTGCCTCCTGGATAGTGTGATAGATTCTTCGATGACTTCCAACCTGCGTGAGCATTCGAATCACTGTAAAATACAGAGAATAGACAGAGTAAGCTAATAAGCTTAGTAAGCTCGTATAATTATCAGCACTATATAAAAGATTTAACATTAAGCTTGTCATTTTAAGCAATAAGATTGCTTTTAAACCAGCCTCATCTAATTCAATATTTATTTCCTTAACAGTCATGTAATTCATGTGTAATTTATCACATCTACTCACTTGTCATATAAATTTATCAATTTCACTTGCTTGTCAAGTGTACCATGTATACCTGTACTGATTTGTATCATCATTTCTATTCTTGCAGCATCATCTTTACAATTGAACCCTTGAGACCAACATCGAAAACCCTGTATCTTGCATACTAAGTACCATATATGTAACTAAACCATTTATATCACATATCACCAATACAATATCAATATCATAGAATTCACATAGCATTGGGTCGATTTATTTCATTACGTACAACCTGTAACACCTTTATGTAACCGATAGCAGAATTATACCCGTATAATATTAACTCATCAGTAACATCAATAATTCATAATTTTCATTTCAACAACCAAAACTTACCTTACTATCCATATATGATATATCATCACATACCTACTCACTTTATTTCGCTTAATATTTCCAATAATTGATATCCTTGATGAATCAATAAACTCGTACACTCAATGTCAAACCCTGTAACGTATCACACACTTAGTGCCGTCATATTAACATTTCATACACTTGGTGCCAAATTCTCGTAACGTATCGCACACTTAGTGCCGTCACATTAACATTTCGCACACTTAGTGCCAAATTCTCGTAACTATCGCACATTTAGTGCCGTTACCTTTAATATCCTGCACACTTAGTCCAAATGACCGAATTCATTCCAAATCATTCAATAAACTTAATTAGCTCATCACATATTACCAAGTTATCAACATTTGCTTATTTAGGCTCATGGGCCCGTGGGGCCCATTTCGCCCATTCTGGCCAGTTGGCCAAAACATGACCTAAGTCCATGAGATCACTCATGGGGTCTCTGGTATCGTATCGAATACCCTCTTACGAGTGTTCGCGCACTCGCAAGACTACTGTAGCCAAACTTTCGGCTTTTCGGCATTTCGACTTTTCGGCATTTCGGGATTTGCCGATCTATTGTGTGTGTAGTGTATGTACACACCTTCGACTTTATATTAAACTATCGAATCATAGGATAGAAGTACACACCTTACCATCTGGAGTACTAAGTACTCATAATCGTCAGAACCTATATTCAAACATTACACTCCATTAGTCACTTACTTAATAAATTAAAATAAATCCACTACAACCACTCATCGAAGGACAACCTATACTTGCCTTGATCGATTGCGATTTGCCTAATTAATCCGAGGTCCGTTGTAGTCCCCCTTCCGCATCCAGGCGGAAAGTCACGAACTGCTGACACCTTACGTTGCTTAAACTTGGGAGTAGGGGTCACTTGCTCACGCTCAGTCAGCATCTTTACTGACACTTTACTAGATCCCCCTTTGCTCATCGTAAATTCCTTATCAATCGGCCAAATGAATGCAATAGCTAGTCCCAGAAGATTTAGCCAACGTGAGGAGAATAAAAGATTTGAAAGAGGGAGAGAATGAATATTCGGTTAAGTAACTAAACAAAAAAAAAGGATTGCTTTGATCAAATTGTGAAAGAAAAAGGGTGGCACACAAGGGATTCGGCAAAAAGGAATACTGGACTTTAGGGACCAAGAATATTTGGCACAAAAGAAATAGACTAGAAGCAAAGGAAAGAAAAGAGTTTGATGAGAAGGAAGGGAAGAAATCGACGCAAAATAGAAGAGGAAGAATAAGGGATTATGGCTTTCAGGTATTTTGAGAGAAAAGTAATTTTCGGCAAAATAAAAGAAAGAATTTGGCATTAGCCTAGAACCCCAAAATCGACACCTATTTATAGCCTATAGCCGAATTTCCTATCCCCAAATTCCCAATTCGGCTAAACCTCTTCCACATATCTCATCCCCTAATTTTTCTCCACGATAAGCTCCTCAACCCTTTCCTAACTTTTCTCTTCTGATCACTCTCTTTAGAGTCCATCATCACACCACTTCCAACCTTCTAGAAGGCCAAAATTAAACTCCTAAAAAAACTAAGCTAGGATTCGAACCTAGGATCTCCTTGCTAGCCCATAACGCCACCTTCCTACACCCTAAATGGCGTCACTTAGCCACTCCACCACAAGGCTCTTTGATGTCATTTTTCCTTATTTTTATTTAAAAGCCCAACTACTCACCGCCCTGGTTCCTTTAATAATTAATTAAAAATTTCTTCTCCTCAAAGTTCGAACCCAGAACTTCTCCAACACCTTGAGACACTCCAAGTTTATTAAACCCTTAAAGCCAACATGTCATTTGCTTAAAAAAAATTTATGAGACCTAAAGCCTAAAGCCTAATTCATCTAGGCCCAAAATTTGGGACATTACACCGTAGCTCTGATACCAACAAATTATAACACCCATAACCCGTATCTGTTGTCAAATTAGGGTTAAGAGGCATTACCGGACATATCTGAATATTTTACACTCATTTCACAATATCAATCATACAACATCATTTCATAATGAATCACACACATATAGTCCCTTTAGTAAGTCTACGAGACCTTAAACATGCTTTAGAGAAGGTTCGGGACTAAACCGATCTCATACGGAACTTAGAAAATTTTTCTTTCAAAACAGGGCACACGCCCGTGTGGGCACACGACCGTGCCTTGGACCATGTCTCAGCCCGTGTGCAAAACTGACTAAACTCATACGGCCTGTCACACGCCCGTGTGTCTGGCTCGTGTGCAACACTGACTTGAATCACACGGCCTGTCACACGCCCGTGTGTCTGTCCCGTGTGCAAGTCTGACTTACTTCTAATTGGAACATTGAAGGACACGGTCGAGACACACGCTTGTATGCTCAACTGTGTGGCAATTATAAACCATTTGCAAAGCCAAATTATCACCCATTTTGGGTCATACCTAAAAGCATCAAACAAGCATCAATTCATGTCCCATAGGTAGCCAAAAACATACCAAATCAAGCACAATTTGACCCATAACAACATCATTCATTTCCATATACAAATCCAACTCAAACATACCAAATTTTGCATCACATAGCATGCACTAATTTCACTCCATAATCACATTCATTATCAAGCCATATCACATGGCTATATTTACACATTTCAAAACATAATCAAAGTTCTCTAGCATATACATGCCATACTTTAATATGTACATTTTCAAAAGGTACCAAAATATAGTTTGATAGTGTGGTGATGATTCTTGATGATCCCCGAGCTCCTAGTAGCTTCGACAATCTATAAAACAATGCAAACACACACAAAGTAAGCTTATAAAAGCTTAGTAAGTCATATACAAATAAACTTATCACATAAACAATTACAAAATATTTCATTCATACGAACTATGGCATAACACAATAGTAAATTCATATTTCTCATCTAACTCAATTAATCATAACCACTTGCTTATAAACATATCACATTTTCATGTAGCTCACATATCAAATAATCATATTCATACTTATCTTCCATTGCTAAATTTCATTACATACATACGTACTTGAATTCAGATGCTCATTTGTATACTCATTCATTTCTCGGAATGCCCGTTGAACTATTCGGAATCAGTAAGGATACTCGGATAGCTCGGAAAGCTCGTACAATGCCAACATCCCAGATGTGGTCTTACATGTAATTAAATATCGATGCCTCTGCCCCAGACAGGGTCTTATACGAAATCATATACGATGCCGATGTCCCAAACATGGTCTTACACGTAAATCTCAAATCGATGCCAACATCCAAGACGTGGTCTTACACGATAACACATATCAGAATCCTATTTCATGACATACGTATCCTAACTACTTCCTAAGGTTCGTACGGGGCTTTTCGGACTTCGTCACATTATCAGAACTTTATCGGATTTCACATATTCAACTCAAATAGCCATATATCACAATTCATTCACATATAAGCAATATTAATTCAATCTAAATACATTTATTTGTATATCGACTTACCTCATACGGGAAAGAACGGAAACGAATAGCTATTCAACTACTTTTGATTTCCCCCAATCTAATTTCGTTTTCTTTGTTTCTTGATCTATATACATTCAAATTTAACTCCTTTATTCATCAAATCATTCAATTCAATCCATATACACATATTTAGGGCATTTTACAAATTAGCCCTCACATTTTTACATTTTGACATTTAAGTCCCTAATTCACAAAATCACAAAATATACAAAATTTCATTACAATATAGCTTGGCCGAATATTCACTTGGCTCAAATAAACCCACATATTTTATTTATTTCACATTTTAGTCCTTCAATATCTCATTTTCACAATTTAGCCCATAATACTCAAATTCATCAAAAATCCAAATACAAAACATATTAATCTCACACCAAGCTTTCATAATTCATCAATTAACATCATTAAATTCACAAAATCATCAATGGCATAACTCAAAATTATCATCAAATTCTAAAATTAAGGCATGGACTAGCTAAAAAACGAAGCAACGATCATAAAAACATAGAAATCATCAAAAACAGAACAAAAATCACATACCAATTGAAGCTCTAAATGACTGAACCCTAAATAGCCATGGTTGTCTTCATTTTTCTTCAATTTTCGACAAAAAAAAGATGAACACCCACTAAAATTTTGTTTTATTTTAATTTATTAACATTAATACATAATTTACCAAACTATCCTTAATGAAATAATATAAAAGCTTAAAAATGGTTGACCATTACCGTCCATACTATCATTCAATGGCCTAATTTAATTTTAAGGCCTCCACATTAAAATAACATGGCAATAAAGCACTTTAACAAATAGCAAGTCACTTTTGCAATTTACGCGATTATGCCCTTTTTCTCAAATTAAACAACCAATCGATAAAATTAATTCACGAAACTTTCACACATGATTATTCACATACTGTAGGCTCAGAAAATAATACAAAAATATTTTTCTGGCTTGTATTTGTGGTTCCGAAACCACTATTTTGACTAGGGTCTAAATCGGACTGTTACATGTTTGATAGTGCGTTGATGGTCCTGACGACTCTCGGATCCGAGCTAACCTTGATTCACTATAAAATATAGGAAAATAACACAAAGTAAGCTTTATAACTTAGTAAGCTTGTATGTGAATAACTTAATTCATGGAATAAATGCAAATTAACCAAATACACATGACAAAACCATATACACATTAACTACAAACCTTTTTCATGTCTCAAAAGAAGATCAACTACAATCTCATCGAACTTTCAATATTTAATACTCGAATAGGTTCTGTACATACCTGTATAGCCTTGTACTAACCTCTTTCTCAATCACATTATTCGTTTACCTGTTGAACCATTTGGAATAGAAATCAGATATTCAATGATCTCAATCGATAAGTACCTATACCATGGCCCGTAGCCAAATCAAGGTAACTCATATCCGAAATATCTATACTATGGCCCGAAGCCAAATCAAGGTATAACTTGCACCCGAAGTGCTGATATCGTGGCCCGAAGCCAACACATAACCTAATGACATGTCACTAGCATCCTAACTATTCCTAAGGTTCAACTTGGATTTCACGCTTGTTGAATCATCGTCGAACATATCCATATAATCATATTCACAATTCAAACATTATCCGTAATCTCTTAATCACAGTCTATGCAATATCAAAGCAATAATCATACATTTATAATGAAATTACCACATACGAACTTACCTCGTATTCGAAATTGACGGATCGAATCAACTACTCGATAACCTTGCTTTTCCCCCGATCCAAATCTGAGTTCTTTCTTTCTTGATCTATATGAATTCAAAACTAACTTATTAAATCACATATTCTTTCAATTTAGTTCATATCACACTTTAAAGGACTTTTACACTTTTGCCCCAAGTATTTCACAACTTTTACAATTTAGTCTTTATTTCACAAAACACAAAATTCACATAATTTCAATAAAACCCATGCTTGGCTGAATTACATATAGGTCCCTTGCAGCCCAAAATTTTCATTTATTTCACATTTCACCACTCAATTTGCACTTTTCACAATTTAATACCTATTATGCATTTTCATCAAAATCACTTAACAAAACATATAAAACTATCATCAAGCTTTCATAATTCAACATTAAATATCAAAAAACACTTAGATTCAACAATGGAAACTCTCAAAATCTTTAACAGTTTCAAAATTAAAGGTACGGGCTACCTAGATTGAGCTACAACTGTAATGGCCTAAATTCAAGGTTATCGGAATAATGGTTTCGCAACCATAAATCCGATTTAAATAGAAATTTATTTCAATATATTTGCATGAATATTTATGTGATAGGAAATATTTTTATAAATATTTATAAAATGTTAGTAATGTGGTATTAAACTTTCGTTAGAAAATTTTAATGTTTGGGTAGGAAATTAAATAAAAAGGACTAAATTGAAATGAAAGTAAAAGTTAAATTATAGATTAAAAGAAATGATGAAGGACCAAAATGGCAATTATACCATTTTGTAAAGTTGAGGCGGTTTAAGTATGAAAATCTGAGATTTTTTTTAAGTATATTATTATATTATATTATTATTATTATATTATTATATTATTATATTATTATATTATTATTTATATATATATATATATAAACAAACTAAAAGAAACAAAAGCATAAAAACAAAAAAAAAGAAGAAGAGAGAGCAAACGTGAAGGAAAGAAAGAAAAAGAGAAAAGAGAGAAGAAAAGGGAAAATTGAAGTTTGAAGCTTGGATATTTAATAGATTCGGAAAACTCAAATACGAAGCTAGATCGAGGAAAGGAAAAAGTCCCGGATTAGTAGATTTTGTGTACGAACAAGTATCGAGGTAAGTTCATGTAACTTGAATTATATTCTTAAATTCTTGAAATGTATGTTATTGATGTGAATATAATTTGAAGATGAAACATTGATATATTTGATAAAAAGGGAAAGAAATTCGGAATGAATGAAAGGAAAATTCGATGGATCTCTAAAAAAGGAATTGACGGTAAAAAGGATCTAGCCCAGACGGGTGATCCTATCCTGATATAGCCCTCCCGAAGAATATGTGGAAAATGGATTTAGCCCGGACGGGTAATCCGAATTAGGGTCTGAATTTAGCCTGGACTGGTAATTCAGATCCAAACTCATTAGAGTAATTGTCGTTGCAGGGGATTTAGCCTGGACTGGTAATCCCGACAATACTCTATGAGTTTATACTACAGGGGATTTAGCCTGGACTGGTAATCCCGCTGTAAAGATGAGGTTCGCGGGAGTGTGCTCTCTGAAATGAAAATCTGCGCACATGAATATGAATTGACGGACCCGAATTTGTACACTAAAGTGTACCTCTGAAAATCCATCGAAATTCCGAGTAATTCAAAGGGATAAGTATAAAAAGAAAATATTAAAGAAATGGAAATCATGGTATTGATGAGCTCATCAATCATAATATATATTATTGATATATGGAAATTATTGGACTGACTTGAATGTTGAGTTTGTAAATGTTAGGGTAATAATGCATCGAATGGTTATATGAATGTTTATCGCTTGTATTGTAAATATTAGGTAAGTATAATTCTTGTTACATGGGCTTACTAAGCACAAAGTGCTTACCCTATTTCTTTTTTCCCTGTTTTGTAGTGTTAAGAGCTCGGAGGTCGGGTCGGTGGGAGACTCATCACACTATCAACCCCAATATTTCGGTATTTAAAGAAACTTTAGTTTGGAAATGAATGGCATGTATAAGCTAATAAAATAAATGTTAATATGAAATGAATGTAAGGTCAGCCGTTGGTATGGCTTATGTGTTAAAGTTATCTCATAAATATGCATGAATTATTTTGAAAATATGTTGAATTGGAATGGTCTCGGTTTTAAAAAAAAATAGTAAATTCTGGTAATGCCTCGTACCTTATTCTGACAACGAATACGGGTAGGGGGTGTTACATTTGTTGGTATCAGAGCTACGGTTTAGCCGGTTCTAGGACCGATATAGTAAATACGGATTAGCTATACATGCCATTTAAATTATTTTTGATAGTGTGATATCTCCTGACCATTTAAATTGTGTTTTTCTTATAGTAATGTCATCTGACCGAGCTTAATCTGAAGAAGCTGGGAGTCATGCTCTGGCTTCAGTACAAAGAGAAGAAACTAGCAGTAGAAGGCCCGGTATAGAGGGTCAATGGGAGGAGGCAAAAATAGCCTTCTTTCAAATGATGAATGAATGGTTTACCCAGTACATAAGAACTAACCCTACAGTGCAGCAAACTCAAGCTCCCCCTCCTGTTCCACCACCGGTTCCCGAGATTCCACAGGGTACAGGTACTGAATCTGTCAGAAAAGGGAAAGCTCCGGTTGATAAAATCCGAAAATATGGGGCCGAAGAATTTCGAGCAGCAGTTGATGATGATCCCGAACGGGCTGAATTTTGGTTAGAGAATACTACTCGGGTTTTGGAGGAATTATCTTGCACGCCAGAAGAATGTTTGAAATGTGCTGTTTCACTACTAAAAGACACAGCTTATCATTGGTGGAATACTAAAGCTTCAGTTGTTCCGAAAGAAGAAATTACATGGGAATTCTTCCAGACCGAGTTCAAAAAGAGATATATTAGCCAGAGATTCCTTGATCAGAAAAGAAAAGAATTTCTTGAGCTGAAACAGGGCAATAGATCAGTATCTGAGTATGAAAGAGAATTTGTTCGATTGAGTAAATATGCTCGAGAATGGGTACAGTCGAAAGCTGAAATGTGCAAACGATTCGAAGAAGGGTTGAATGAAGAAATTAAGCTACTTATTGGAATTCTTGAAATTCGAGAGTTTGCTACACTAGCAGAGCGAGCTTATAAAGCAGAAGAATGGAGCAAAGAAAAGAAACAGGCTGAGAGGGAAGCTCGAATTTTTAGTAAAAGACCAATGGGAAAATCTCAGTTTTCTGCTCCAAAGAAATTGAAGAAGTACCAGGATCGTTCTACCTCAACCACTGGGTATTCGGATAGAGTGCGAGGTTCACAACGCACTAATTCAAGACCTTCCACTCCATCAGTGACCAGTGTTGGCAGTGTTGGTACCCCTAAGCCGAGATGCCAGTATTGTAATAAAGCTCATTTTGGTGAATGTCGATTTAAGAGCGGGGCTTGTTACCGATGTGGTTCTTTTGACCATTTCCTCAGAGATTGTCCAGAAAGAAGTGAAAAAGAAGCTGAATATATATCGAAGCCAAGTAATCCATCTTTGAGGGGTAGACCATCTCGACTATCCGGTAATGTCAGTGGTAGCCGAGGAGCTACAAAAGATACTGCAAGTAGGCCTAAGACACGAGCGCCTTCTAGGACATATGTCATGCATACCAGAGAAGATGCCTCAGCACCCGATGTTATTACTGGTACATTTTCTTTACTTGATACTAATATTACTGCATTAATTGATCCCGGTTCTACGCATTCATATATATGTGTAAAACTTGCATGCGTTAAAGATTTATCTGTTGAACCTACTGAATTTGCGGTTAAAGTCTCGAACCCCTTTGGCCAATCTATTTTGGTGGATAAAATTTGTAAAAATTGTCCACTGATGGTAAGAGGTTATTGTTTCCTGGCTGATTTGATGTTACTGCCATTTGATAAGTTTGATGTGATATTGGGCATGGATTGGTTAACTCAGCATGATGCAGTAGTAAACTGTAAACAGAAATATATTGTGTTGAAGTGTCAGAATGGTGAATTACTTCGGGTTAAATCCGATCAGACAGAAGGATTATCTGATGTGATTTCAGTTATTACTGCTCAGAGGTATGTCAAAAAGGGGTATGATGCTTTTCTTGCTTATGTATTAGATACCAAGGTATCTGAGTCGAAGATTCAAGCAGTGCCAGTGGTATGCGAATTTTCTGATGTGTTTCTAGAGGAGTTACCAGGGTTGCCACCAGAAAGAGAAGTGGAATTTTCTATAGATTTGATTCCGGGAACTACTCCGATTTCCATAGCTCCGTACCGAATGGCTCCTACAGAATTAAAGGAATTAAAGACACAGTTATAGGAACTTGTTGATAGAGGTTTTGTCCGACCGAGTCATTCACCTTGGGGTGCTCCGGTTCTGTTTGTGAAAAAGAAAGATGGGTCTTTGAGATTGTGTATTGACTATCGACAGCTCAATAAGGTAACTATAAAGAATAAGTATCCGTTGCCCCGGATTGATGATTTATTTGATCAGTTGAAAGGTGCTACTGTATTTTCAAAGATAGATCTCCGATCGGGCTACTATCAGTTACGAGTAAAGGAGTCAGATGTGCCAAAGACAGCTTTTAGAACCAGGTACGGGCATTATGAGTATCTGGTTATGCCATTTGGGTTGACTAATGCACCTGCAGTATTTATGGATCTGATGAATCGAATATTCAGACCGTACTTAGACAGATTTGTGGTAGTATTCATTGATGATATTTTGGTTTATTCTCGAGATGAAGAAGAACATGCAGAACATTTAAGAATTGTGTTGCAAATTCTGCGAGAGAAACAGTTATATGCTAAATTCAGTAAATGTGAATTTTGGCTTCGAGAAGTGGGTTTTCTTGGACATATTGTCTCCGCTGAAGGCATCGGGGTAGATCCAAGTAAAATCTCAGCTATTGTCAATTGGAATCCACCGAAGACTGTATCTGAAGTTAGAAGTTTCTTAGGTTTAGCTGGTTATTATCGGAGATTTGTACAAGGATTCTCTATGATAGCTTCTCCGATGACTCGATTATTGCAGAAAGATGTAAAGTTCGAGTGGACTGATGAATGTCAGCAGAGTTTCAACAGATTAAAAGATCTACTAACGAAAGCACCAGTATTAGTGCAGCCTGAACCGGGTAAGGAATTTGTTATTTACAGTGATGCCTCATTAAATGGTTTAGGTTGTGTCTTGATGCAAGAAGGTAAAGTAATAGCCTATGCTTCAAGACAACTTAAACCACATGAAAGAAATTATCCGGTACATGATCTTGAGTTAGCTGCTATTGTTTTTGCATTGAAGATATGGCGGCATTATTTGTACGGTGAGAAATGTCATATTTATACTGATCATAAAAGCTTGAAATATTTGATGACACAGAAAGATTTGAATTTGAGACAGCGCAGGTGGCTTGAACTGATAAAGGACTATGATTTGATTATTGATTATCATCCGGGTAAGGCTAATGTTGTGGCTAATGCTTTGAGTCGAAAATCTTTGTTTGCTTTACGAGTTATGAATACCCGATTGTCACTGATTGATGATGGTTCAATCATAGCTGAATTGAGAGCTAAACCGACATTTCTACAGCAAATATGTGAAGCTCAGAAGAATGATGAGAAGTTACAGGTTAAACGGGCACAATGTGAGTCAGGTACTGATTCTGAATTTCAAGTTGGGGTTGATGATTGTTTATTATTCAGAGGTAGGGTATGTGTACCCAAGAATTCAGAGCTCATATAGAAAATTTTACACGAGGCTCACAGTGGTACTATGTCTGTACATCCGGGAAGTAATAAAATGTATAATGATTTGAAGAAGATGTACTGGTGGCCAGGTATGAAACGTGATATTTCTGAGTTTGTATCAAGATGTTTGATATGTCAACAGGTCAAAGCAGAACATCAGGTACCTTCGGGGTTACTTCAGCCAATTACTATACCGGAATGGAAATGGGAAAGAATCACTATGGATTTTGTATCGGGATTACCATTGTTTTCGAGGAAAAAAGATGCTATTTGGGTGATTGTTGACCGATTGACAAAGTCAGCACACTTTATTCCGGTACGTATGAATTATTCTTTAGATAAACTGGCTGAATTGTACATATCTGAGATTGTCAGGCTACATGGAGTGCCTGTCTCCATTATATCAGATAGAGATCCCCGATTTACGTCTCGTTTCTGGGATAAATTGCAAGAAGCTTTGGGTACTCAGTTGTATTTCAGTACTGCATTTCATCCTCAGACAGATGGCCAATCTGAGTGTGTAATTCAAGAATTGGAAGATATGCTCCGATGTTGTACACTAGAGTTTAAAGGTAATTGGGAGAGGTATCTACCTCTGATTGAATTTGCTTACAATAACAGTTATCAGTCCAGTATTAAAATGGCTCCATATGAAGCTTTGTATGGTAGAAAATGTAGAACACCATTGTATTGGACAGAGCTCAGTGAAAAGAAGATACATAGGGTTGATTTAATCCGGGAAACAGAAAAAAAAAGTGAAGGTTATTCGAGATAGTTTAAAAGCAGCTTCCGATCGCCAAAAATCATATGCCGATCTTAAACGAAAAGAGATTGAATTTCAGGTTGGTGACAAGGTATTCCTGAAAGTGTCTCCTTGGAAGAAAGTTCTCCGGTTCGGTCGAAAGGGTAAATTGAGTCCAAGATTTATCGGGCCATATGAGATCATAGAAAGAATTGGACCGGTCGCTTATCGGTTGGCATTACCACCAGAACTTGATAGAATCCATAATGTTTTTCATGTGTCTATGCTACGACGATATCAGTCAGATCCTTCACATGTTATTTCTCCGATAGAAGTGGAGATTCAACCGGATATGAGTTACAGTGAAGAACCGATCAAGATATTGGCATGGGAAACAAAGGAGCTTAGAAATAAAAAAATAAATTTGGTGAAAGTATTGTGGCAAAAACACGGGATTGAGGAAGCGACATGGGAACCGGAGGAGGCAATGAGGAAACAATATCCAAACCTCTTTACTGGTAAGATTTTCGAGGACGAAAATCCTTAAAAGGGGGGGAGAGTTGTAATGGCCTAAATTCAAGGTTATCGGAATAATGGTTTCGCAACCATAAATCCGATTTAAATAGAAATTCATTTCAATATATTTGCATGAATATTTATATGATAGGAAATATTTTTATAAATATTTATAAAATGTTAGTAATGTGGTATTAAACTTTTGTTAGAAAATTTTAATGTTTGGGTAGGAAATTAAATAAAAAGGACTAAATTGAAATGAAAGTAAAAGTTAAATTATAAATTAAAAGAAACGATGAAGGACCAAAATGGAAATTATACCATTTTGTAAAGTTGAGGCGGTTTAAGTATGAAAATCTGAGATTTTTTTAAGTATATATTATTATATTATTATATTATTATATTATTATATTATTATATATATATAAACAAACTAAAAGAAACAAAAGCATATAAACAAAAAAAAGAAGAACAGAGAGCAAACGTGAAGGAAAGAAAGAAAAAGAGAAAAGAGAGAAGAAAAGGGAAAATTGAAGTTTGAAGCTTGGATATTTAATAGATTCGGAAAACTCAAATACGAAGTTAGATCGAGGAAAGGAAAAAGTCCCGGATTAGTAGATTTTGTGTACGAACAAGTATCGAGGTAAGTTCATGTAACTTGAATTATATTCTTAAATTCTTGAAATGTATGTTATTGATGTGAATATAATTTGAATGTTCATTGTATGAAGATTGATGAAACATTGATATATTTGATAAAAAGGGAAAGAAATCCGGAATGAATGAAAGGAAAATTCGATGGATTTCTGAAAAAGGAATTGACGGTAAAAAGGATCTAGCCCGGACGGGTGATCCTATCCTGATATAGCCCTCCCGAAGAATATGTGGAAAATGGATTTAGCCCGGACGGGTAATCCGAATTAGGGTCTGAATTTAGCCTGGACTGGTAATTCAGATCCAAACTCATTAGAGTAATTGTCGTTGCAGGGGATTTAGCCTGGACTGGTAATCCCGACAATACTCTATGAGTTTATACTACAGGGGATTTAGCCTGGACTGGTAATCCCGCTGTAAAGATGAGGTTCGCGGGAGTGTGCTCTCTGAAATGAAAATGTGCGCACATGAATATGAATTGACGGACCCGAATTTGTACACTAAAGTGTACCTCTGAAAATCCATCGAAATTCCGAGTAATTCAACGGGATAAATATAAAAAGAAAATATTAAAGAAATGGAAATCATGGTATTGATGAGCTCATCAATCATAATATATATTATTGATATATGGAAATTATTGGACTGACTTGAATGTTGAGTTTGTAAATGTTAGGGTAATAATGCATTGAATGGTTATATGAATGTTTATCGCTTGTATTGTAAATATTAGGTAAGCATAATTCTTGTTACATGGGCTTACTAAGCACAAAGTGCTTACCCTATTTCCTTTTTCCCTGTTTTGTAGTGTTAAGAGCTCGGAGGTCGGGTCAGTGGGAGACTCATCACACTATCAACCCCAATATTTCGGTATTTAAAGAAACTTTAGTTTGGAAATGAATGACATGTATAAGCTAATAAAATAAATGTTAATATGAAATGAATGTAAGGTCAGCTGTTGGTATGGCTTATGTGTTAAAGTTATCTTATAAATATGCATGAATTATTTTGAAAATATGTTGAATAGGAATGGTCTCAGTTTTTAAAAAAAAATTTCGTAAATTCTGGTAATGCCTCGTACCTTATTCTGACAACGAATACGGGTAGGGGGTGTTACAACAACAATTACAAAACATAGAAATTATTAAAAATCGAGCTAAAACAGTACCTTAATCAAGCTAGGAGTGTGTCGAACCCTAATATGCATAAAAATGGTGTTTTTCACCTTGGAAATTCGGCAATGGCAAAGATGGATGAAAAAATTTTGTTATATTTTGTTAACTTAATTAATCAATTTACTTATTTACCCTTAATGAATAAACATAGAAATTTATAATGCATGTCCATTAATGTCCATTAAAACTTCCAATGGTCTAATATCATCATAAGGACTTTTAATTTAATTAATCATAGCAATTAAACACCTTTAACAAGTAGAATGCAACTTTTGCATTTTACGCGATTAAGTCCTTTTTATCAAATTAACCAACCAATCGATAAAATTAGCTTATGAAATTTTCACACATATCAAATAACATGTTGTAAATACCAAAAATAATATTAAAATAATTTTTTAACTTCGGATTTGTGGTTCTGAAACCCTATTCCGATTTAGCTAAAATCGGCCTGTTACACGCCCCCTATTGGATGCTAAACACTTGCCAAAGTCGATCACATCGCTTGAAAATGCACAACACTGGAAGTAAGAAATACTCCCACTAAACAGTTCACATACGAAATCACTTGACTAGTCTTTTCGACCTCCAGTTGAATGATTTCTTCCTCTTCATCATCCAGTGAAAGACCTGCAATTGTATTAGAAAAATCTTATATTTATCACTCAACCAAAACTTTATTTTGATTTTTTATACATTTTAGTTTTAATTGCACATTTTAAAACTTTCATCAATTGTTTATCTATACTACTATTTAAGTATTTGACGGAGTTGCTGTCACGAATCAACCAAGCACCAACTCCTTTAGGAAAATTACTTTGATGCCCTTTTGTATTTAAAATAAGTTATATTATTCAAAAATACTTTAGTCTTTTTATTTAAAAAAATGAATAAAAATATGTATATGGTAATATTTGAACCAATGCCAATTGCATTAGTAAAACCTTAAATTTAACACTCAATCAAAGGTTTATTTTACTATTTTTTTATACAATTTAGTTTTAGTATGCACATATTATTATTTACATCAATTGTAAATCTATACTACTATTTAAGTGTTTGATTGAGTTGGTCTCACAAGTCAATTAGGCACCAAACTCGATTGGGGAAATTACTTCGATGTCCTTTCGTATTTAAAATAAGTTATATTATTCCATGATATTTTAATAAAAAAGTACATATGGTGATATTTGAACACATGCCAATTGTATTAGTAAAATATTAAATTTACCACTTAACCAAAAATTTATTTTAATGTTTTTTTATATATTTTAATTTTAATATGCGCAATTTATTACCACCATCAATTGTATATATTAATAATGTTGTTGATTGAGTTGGTGTCACAAGTTAATCTAATTTTTTTTCTTTTTATTATCGTACATATTTGATGTGTTATTATTAATTAATTTCAAACTAAATATTTCATTATTTATTATATGTTAATTTTAAACACACCTTTGTTTTTTTAAGTACGTGGTTTCCATATGAATACACATGTGATATAATTTCTAGTATTAAGAATGTTGTTGATTGAATTTGTGTCACAAGTTAGAGTGTGTTGATAAACCATTGAAAATTTTCATTTCATTGAAGATGAAAATTTTCAACATTTTTACTTAATATAAAAATTTCAACAAAAAAACGTTGAATATAATAATTAAGTAGATAGTTACTTCTCACTTAACGAGAAAGATTTCCTTTTATTTTTCAAAAATCTTAATTTTAAAATAAATTATTTCATCATTTTATTAAAAATTTAAAAATTAAAATTTTATCTTTAAATTTTATTCAAAAATAAATAATATCATATTAATAAGATTGAAGTTATGAAATAATGAATTTTCAAACATCAAAATTTCCTATTATCAAACAAAATAATTATATTCTATGCTTAATTTTTATTAACTTATAAAAAAATTATAATATACATTTAGTGTTTATAAAATTTAGTACTAATTAAATCTTTAGTACTTAATTTTTTAATTTGTCAAACACACCTTTAATCTATTTTTTTCATTTTAATTGTACATATTTCATGCGCTATTACTAAATAGTTTCAAACTAAACATTTCATTATTTATTGTATTTATTTTTAAACACATCTCTGTGTTTTAATTACGTGGTTTTCATATGCATACATGTGTCATATAATTTCTAGTTATTATTAATTAGCTTTAAGATAAATATTTCATTATTTATTGTATGTTATTTTAAAATACACTTCTGTGTTCTAAATATATAGCTTTCATACGAATACGTGTATGATAGAATTTCTAGTATTATTTAAAAAAATTACTGAATTTGTGTTACCCATAAAATAAATATTAATTCAGTTGTAAATTACTAAAAATCTCTTTTTCTATAAAATAATTTTGTATTTTTAAATAAATTCTAGAAAAATGCATTGGATTTAAATGCCAACATTCAAAATCTTCATTGTCTCAATTTTACTATTTCAACCAAAGTTACATTCGGTGTTCACGTCAAAATTTTTAATAAATTTGTTATATAATTGTTTTTCACTCACATTATAAGCATGTCATAATTTAATATATATCATAAAATTAGAAAAAAAATGTATAAATTTAAATTAAACACTAATATAACTTAAGTAACATAAATTTATCTTTATTAGTTAATAATATAGACCGTACTAGTTTTCTATCGCGTGCGATGTAAGAGTTGTTTGTGCGTTTTTTTATAAAATTGTTATCATTTAAATAACAATTTATTAATTAAAATAATTGGTGAAACAATATTTGAAAGATAAACAACTTAAAAAAATATCCTTAAGTTTTCGAAAGATAATATATTTAATTGTGAGGAAGAAAATTTGAAATGTAAAACTATTATAATATGAATATATAATTAATAATTTAGAATATGTATTTATGATAAAGTTAAAAATAATTTAATTTAAAATAAAGTTTAAAATGATTTTTTGTTTTATAATTTTATTTTATTTTTAAAAAGTTTTAAATAATTATTAGTTTTAGAAATAATATATCTGATATTTTTTAATTTTAGAAACAGTGTTATAAATAATTTATTTGGGTACAAAATAAAATATTAAATTTTATTATTAAATTTGTAACTTTAAATTAAATATTAAAAATTAATTAATTAATTAATGAAAAATAGAATAGTTAAAATTAAAATTAAGTTGATGCAAATATATGTGTATACTCATTGATTTAATAAAATATTAGCAGATATAGTAGTAGCTGCTACTTCTAATTTTATTTATTTTATATTTATGTTAAATAGTTTTGAGTCAACGAGGGCAGTGATGTAAGTATAGAGTGATTTTTGCATAATTTAATCTTTTAATATACCATGGTTTTGTCCCTGAATTCAGCAGCATGACATGACTTGCTGAGTTGTGGAGCACCCTAACGACTCTTGTTAATATAATATAATTAAAATCGAAAAGATGGTCCTTGTCCTTGCCCTTGCCCTCTCTCCCCTACTTTCACCAATCCTATTTTAATACATTGAGTTCATCATACAAATTATAATTAACATTTCAAAATATGTCACAGGATTGGCTGCATTCCCTAACCAATAATAGTATACTTTAATTTGTTGGTGGTCCTGATT
Organism: Gossypium australe; assembly: GCA_005393395.2. Lineage (NCBI taxonomy): Eukaryota > Viridiplantae > Streptophyta > Magnoliopsida > Malvales > Malvaceae > Gossypium > Gossypium australe. The sequence continues at coordinate 13,824,021 of CM016619.1, forward strand.
GGACAAACGTCTCGCTTATCCACAATTTAGAGTTTATTTTAGAATGAAATTACAAATTTTTTAAACATATGAACCAAAAAAAAAAAAAACTAATATCACTTTGTGATTAAGGTGGTTTCGGTGGTTAGGGAGAGAAATAGAAAGATTCTTTTGTAAGTTAAAAGAGTTTTTTTTTTTGGTGTTTGGATGTATTCTAATCTGATTGGATTGATGTAGGGTTTATATCGTTTAATGCGAAACTTTTTATAGACGGAGAAAAATAAATAGTTAGGTTGGGAGGAGTTCTAAACACATATTTGGATGTGATTAAAAGATTTATTATCTTATTATAATTTCTTAAATTCGATAAGATTTGGAGTGTTGTCATTGTGTTGAATATACATGACACATGTTGTAGAAAAACGTAGCCAATATATGGCAAGAAGATTCCATCGGATAAGGTAATCCCTTTATTATTGGTGAAAATGGATTGGTGATGTGATCACAAACAAGACTAAAACGTGCATTCTCATTAATTGGACTTTTTTTAACATAACTTTTGAACTAAATAGTAAATTAGTAATAAAATCTATAATACGGAGTTAGTTTAGGTATCAAAAGATAAAAAGAAGTTTAAGTACCAATATAGAAAAATGAGTATAGTTCAAGAGCTAAATCATGACATAAACCTTATAAAGTTAATTGTTACACCTAAGTGAATCTCCCTTAAAGAGCCCGCCCCAACAACACTCCACTCCGCTTCAACTTCAACTGAATGACTCACTTGGAAAAAGGCCAAACCACCTCACCACGGATGAGGAGGGGACTAGACCCTTTACACGAGATCACTTCGCCAAGGATAAGAAAGACCTCGCTTGACATGAGATCGTCTCAATTAAGGACAGTTAGCATTGGGCCTACCGAATCCTAGGAAAATCTTTCGCGAGTAAAATACTCGTTGCCATATCACTTTTTAGCAACATTTTCTGATTACTTAGCCTAACCATTCACCATACCTCTGGGCATACAAGGTATGACAACATATTAAAGGACCCACTTCAAGCTCTTTCTATATATAAGCTCCTTCTATCATCAAATAGAGACCATGCTTGATGTTAGATCTAGTGCCCTAAGTGTAATATATTCCTTTGAAAATTTGTAATTTTTTTAACAGATTGGTTAATAAAATAATTTGTGGATTTCATTAATATTCTTTGTATAATGTCCTCATGTGGTTTTTGCAAGAAAATATTAACTCAATTGTTGTCTAATGTTTAAACTAATACTAAGCGATATTACGTGGCCGGATCATAATGCGGAAAGAAAACTTATATTAATAGACAAACCTAAACATGTCTTTAGTCTAATAGAAAATGAGCAAACCGATTGAAAGATTAATATGTCGTCTATCAAGTCAAATTGGGGAGATGTTTTGTCTTGGGCATCGGAGCAGATGACTCCCAGAACACAAAGACATAGATGTGACTGACTGGACTGATAGTACATCTGTCACGTAATATTCGTATGATGTGCAAGTGTACACAATCTTTCACAAGTAATAAAGTAGTAAGTAAAAGTGTCGTCTCCACAGAGACTGTATAGTTAATTATTGTGAAATTTATCACTTAACAAGTTGATAATTAAAATTAATTAAGAGAAGTTTGAACTAACTTATTAACTTAACTAAAATCAACCAAGTATGTGACAAGTGTAAACACAGAGTAATAAGTAATAATTCACAAGTTTTAATTACGCTTATTCACAAGTTTTAATTACTATAGCATAAAAGTAGATGCCCTTATGTAGTAATTAGACCATTGTTAATATGAGTGGACAAATATGGACATGAATTAATTGTTTTAAGTAATTAATTAGTTAGGTTAATGTTGTAATTTGATAATCAAAGATATTAAAATATAGAAAACAAAATAACAAAGCATGCATATTCATCTTCTTGCTGAAATTTGAAGAAGAAAAAAACCATGGGAGAAGTTAAAACATTCGGTCATTGATACCTTGTGCATGTAAGTGATTTTTGACTCGGTTTTTAATGATTTCTATGTTTTTGGAGTCGTTGTAGCTTAATCTAGCTAGCCTAAGAACGAATTTGTGAAACTGTTAAAAGTCTAGGGTTTTACCCTTGATGAATATGTATGTGTTTTGATGTTTGATGATAGAAAATGAATGGTTGTTGTTAGATAAACAACATTTGTTAAGTGATTTTTGATAAAATTGTCAATTAGGGATTGAATTGAGAGATGTGAAAATTACTTGGTAAATGTGTGAAATAATGGAAAATATGGGCTGCTATGAGTATAGGTGAAATTCGACTAGCATGGGTATGGACTCAATTGCATGAATTTGCATTTTTATGAGATAGGGACTAAATTGTAAAAAAGTCTAAAGTTTAGGGGCAAAAGTGTAAAATTGCCAAAATATGAAATTTGAATTAAATTGAATAGAATGATAATTAAACAAGTTAAATTTGATTATATAGATCAAGAAAAGTGAAGTTCGGAATTAGATCGAGAGAAAAACAAAATAGTGGATTGATAGCTCGATTTTCTCCGTATAAAATCCGTGGTAAGTTCTTATATTTAATAAGCATTAAATTATACATATTTGAATGCTTAATTGATATAATTGTTGCCGAAACCATTTTTAAAATTTCTTTGAAAAACGAGGATCGACTTTAAAAAACGAAAATGCGAGTCGCCACCAATCCCTTTTTACTTAGGTGTGATTGGATCACCTTATAAAATGTTTTATTTCAAAACATTGATTTTGGTCCACGAAATACAAGAAAATGGGTTCGGGAGTCGTTTACGTACGAGAAAGAGTTAGCACCCTCGTAACGCCCAAAATTTGGTACCTAATTGGTAATCTCATGTCCTAATGTCATGAATTTGAAAAGATTTTAAAATACAATTTCTTTTAAAGAATGTTTATATAACTCGTTTTGGAATATTAAGACTCTTTTTGTCCCAAAAGGATAAAATATCACATCCAGTACATTAGGGTGTGACATTTTAACACTCAAAACTAAAATCGTCCCTTAATCTCCCAAAACACGAAATTAAAAGGATATTTAATTATTTAGACGTACGAAAAATCGAAACACAGCACGTTAGGGCACAATTTCTCGAATTTCCAAACACAAAGCATTGCCTTGTTTTCTGAAATCCTTATCCCGAGATAACAAAATGTCATATCCAGTGAGTTAGGACACGACCATTTTGAATTCTCGAGAATAAGTTTTTATTTAAAATTTATAGGTTTTTAAAAAAGGAGGATACTTGATATTTTAAGTTCTACGAAAAAAGATTAAAACCCAGTAAGTTAGAGTATAATTTCTCTCGAAGTCCCCAAATATCATATATCATTGTATTTAAAAGCCTTTGAATAAAATGCGTAAATGTAATTAAATGTGTTTTATAAAACAAATGGTTTTGGAGTAGATATGGCATATATATATATATATATATATATATATATTAAAACACCAATTCCAAATTAAAATCATATTAACAATTAATACTAATATAAACAATTAAAGAAATAATAATATAAAATAGCGAATAATGCAGGAAATAAAATGACTATACTAAGAAAACATAATAAACAAATAAAGAATAAAATATATAGAGTAGTAAATAACAAAAGATAAAAAAACTACGAAATAAACATGAAACTTTACATATGAAATCAAAAAGAATCAACAATATGAATAACAAGCTAATAATAAATAAAACAATAAATGAAAATTGATAAAAGTTTAAATAATAATTGAAAAGAATAATAAAAAAAATACAAAATGAAAATTATAATAATAATTATGATAATAATAACAATTATAAAAAATGATAATTAAAATTATATGAGTAAATACAAAAGAAGAAAATATATGATATAATAAAGATAGTATAAAATTAATAATAGTAATAATAATAAATATAATTATAGTAATAATAATAATAGAAAATAATAATAAATTAATAATAATATACATATATATGCTTAAAAGAAAATATATAAACATAAATAGATTAAAAAGCCAATTAAAAAACGATCTACAAAAAAAAAATGTATAATATAATTATTTGAAGTAAATGTCCTATAAATTTTAAAACAAAGAGACATATATAAAGAAAATTTTAAAATAAAAAAATTTTTATATGAGAACCATTTAAAAGTTTTATACAAATATATAAAAAAATAATTAAAACTATGTAGAATTCATAAAATGATTTACGATGCTGCGTTAAAACAATTTTAAGAAATGAATGATTAAATAAATAAAAGAAAGAATTACGAAGTATAAAAATATGAAAGGAATAATAATGCTCAATTGTAATAAAAACAAAATTAAAAGGACAATTTACAAATTAATAAAACAGAGTGAAAGACCTGAATGAAATGCGCACAAATGATTGGGGGTTTAAAAAGCAAATATCCGAATACCGAAGCACAGCTTTTAAATAGGGGCTAAGTTGAAATTAAGCGCAATATTCCTGGGCAAAATTCAAAAAAAGAAGAAAACTTATTTGAAAAATCAAAAAAACACGGAAGGACTTGTCGCGCAATTTTCCCTACAGGTAAAAACGCGCGGACCCTTGCTGATGGGTTGGGTCACGCGCAGGTCCTTATTAGCTTAAACGACACCGCTTTTTAAACTCCACTTAATCCCCATTTTTTTCTTAAAATTCATTTTTTACAGATTTTCAAAAAAAAAATTATGGTAAACCCCTTTTCCCTCAATCCCCTCCATCTCTTGTTCGGTCGGTGCTCTGGGATTCGTGATATGGGGGTTTAACCCCTCTTTGGAAGAGATGTGAAGGCTTAGCCTTCTTAGCCCGAAAACGGAGAGAAAGGAGAAGCGACCAAGGTCCCGACTCCGCTTAGTCTGTCTCCGACGCCTGCGCGACTTCGGACGACGAGGGCCATTTAGGTACTTTCTTTTCCTTTCTTCTTTGTTTTTTATTTCATATGTTGAAATATATGTAAAAATAAATAAAAAAATAAGCAAAATAATAGAAAGTGAAACCACCTTAAAAAAATTGACTGTTTTTGTATTGGTGTTCAATATCTAAGTTTCCGATTTTCTATTGATCAGTGTTTTTTTTTTATCTATTTCTCCTTGTATCCCCCCTTTTACAGATTGTTATTTGGGTTTTTATAAGCTCAAAAATAATGAAAAAAAAAGAAAATATTCTGTTGCCATTTTGCTGTTGTTTTGTTTCCTTTCTTGTACAGGCAATCAACGAGGGTCTCGGCGGTGGTGCGGGATTCATGCGCTGAACGCGGTGCAATTGAAGGCGGCAAAGGCGTGAGGAACTGTTGGGCGCTGGGTGTTGTGGTGCGAGGGAGAACCCTAGGGTTCTGCTGATTTCGTTTAGTCATTGGGCCCTTTTGGGCCGCCTATGTTTGGTTTGGGTGTTGGGTTGAAGTCTCTTGGGTCCTTAAGTTTAATTTGGGTTGCTGATGGTATTGGGTATTGAGGGTGTAATTGGGCAACGGTTTAAGCTAATCGGGTTTGGGTAGAATAGTGAGCCATTGCCTGTAAATGGACTGTTTATTGGACATTTGGTATTTATTATTATTTTTATTTTGGTTTGTTATATGGGCTCGGGCGAAATTGGGTTCCTACAATTGTTATAATACGACACTATGGAAATTCTCGACAAGTTATTTGCAATGTATAAATCCCAGTTGAACCTTAGGAATAGATAGGATACAAATGACATGTCATTAGGGGTTATTGTGTTTGGATGATGGTCCGTACGTTCTACCGGTGGCTAAGTTTTTCGGCATGTGTTATAGATTCTCGTCAGCTTGTGTGAGAAGCACCGTGTAGTTACGTCTAGACTGTCAGCTTGTCTGAGCAGACCCGTTGACAGCTCGAGAGTGAGCATTATATGAGATATGAGATTGAGATGGTTTCGACCATGTATTGGCACTTAGGGTGTGAGATTCCTAAGTATCTGATATTATTCCAAATGGTTTAACGAGTATATTGAAGATATGAAAGGGTAAGAGATTGATACGTATCAGTGCAGGTATGTACGTAAACCGTATAAATATTGAATCTATGAAGTTGTGAGTTACATGATCTACCATGTGGATGAACATATATTATCTTTGTGATTAAGTTAAATTGTAGTGTTTGATGATAGATAACTTAATTTTTGAATAAATGGTAAGTTATATTTATTAATCATACGAGCTTACTAAGCTTTATAGCTTACTCTGTTTATTTTTCTATGTTTTATAGTGTTTTCGAAGCTTGCTCAGATTGGGAGTTGTCAGAGATCTCATCACACTATCCAGCTGTCATTTTGATACTTTTGAACTTGTGTATTTGGTTATATGGCATGTATAGGAATTGTGGTTAATATGGTCTATATGTTTGTAATGTATATAGCTAATTGACTTGGCTTGTAAATGATGTATGTTTTGGTTATGTGGATAGCCATGTGAATTGGCTTGTTTTGGCAGTTTGGTTATGTATGAGTAAATGGCCTTTTGATATATGGTTTATAATTACTATGTGAATGCTTGTTGTGAATTGGTATTTTGAGTACCAAATGGTTGAATTTTGAGATATGGTGTGTATGTGGTTTTAGGCAATATACCATTTAGGTGATTTTGGATGCGAAATAGGTATGAAATTGAATGGCTAATTGTGATACATATGTGCCTTGTGGTTATTGGTATTGATATAGCATGAATTGAACTTGGTTTAGATTGGTTTGAATGCCTATTGAAGATATGGTCATATGTACTTTGGTTTGTGTAGGTGAATGCAAAATTTGGATAAGAAAGATGGCTTGGAAAATAGTCTATTTTTGTCCACACTGGCGTGTGTCTCAGCTGTGTGTGACACACGATTGGGTGACACGGTCGTGTGTCCCCTGGTACTTGATTAGAAATTAAGTCAGTATGCTCCACATGGCTCAGCACATGGGCGTGTGACTTGGTCGTGTGGTATAAGTCAGTATACCCTACAGTTTTAGCACGACCTAGCACACAGCCTGGCAGACAGACGTGTGAGGCCATTTCAAAAGGTACACAGGCTAGTGTAATAGCCCGATTTAGACCCTAGTCGGAACAGTGGTTTTGGGACCACAAATCCGAGGTCGGAGAAATAATTTAGTATTATTTTTTATGTTTATGGCATGTGATAAAGTATGTGTGAAAGTTCTGTGTGAAAATTTTATCGTTTGTGTGTCGATTTGTGAAAAAGGACTTAATCACAAAAAATGCAAAAGTTGTGTGCTAGTAGTTAAAAGTGCTTAATTTTTATGTCTCTTTAAATGTGAGGTGCTTATGTTGTAAATGAACCATTGGTTTAATGAATAGACAAAAGTGGTAATGAATTAGTGGGATTTTAATGACATTAATAAGGCTAATTTATTAATAAGCTAAATAAGTGTAAATTAAATAAAACAAAGGCTAAATTCATGCATTCATCTTTGTTCTTATCGAAAATTGAAAGAAAAAGAAAAGAAAAAGAGCTAGCTAGGGTTCGACAAGCTCAAGCTTCAATTAGATATGTGTTTTCGATCCGTTTTTGATGATTTTTATGTTTTTGATATTATTGTTAAGTACTCTAGCAAGCCCATGTTTAAATTTCTAAATTTGATAATGATTTTAAGATGTTCCATTGATGAATATGTGAGCTTTGTGTTGATAGTTGGTGAAATGTGAAAGCTTGATGAATGATAAATATGTTTTGTATTTGGAAATTTTGATGAAATTGATTATTATGGGCTAATTTGTGAAAATGAAACTTTGAAGGGTTACAATGTGAAATAAATGAAAGATATTGGCTGCTAGGGACTAGTATGAAATTCGGTCAAGCTTGGGTGTGAGTAAAATATGTGTATTTTCTGTAATTGTGAAATAGGGATTAAAATGTTAAAATGTAGAATTATAAGGGCTAAAGTGTAAAATACCCTAACTATGTGTTTATGAATTGTTTTGGATGAAGATGAAATTGAATGAGTTGAACTTGATATTATATAGATTAAGAAAAGAGAAATTCGGACCTAGATCGAGGCGAGAACAAAGTGCTCGATTGATCGACTAGTATCGTTGTTTCTGCATTGGAGGTAAGTTTGTGTATAATATGTATTGTTTAAACAATGTTCATATGTGATGAAATGAATGGAAATGTGATTGTGGAGTTTGGTAATGTGAAATGTGAGTTAAAAGATATGTGGCACTAAGTGTGCGTAAATAGAATAGTTACAGTGATGAATGGCACTAAGTGTGTGAGAATAAGAAAGCATAGATTATATTATTTGGCACTGAGACAACTTCGGTTTAATGTGGTGGAACTAAGTGTGTGATATTATTATAGCTTCGGCTAATTAATTGGCACGAGGGTCGAGTGAATTATGGCATCGAGCATTGAAGTGGTAAATGTGATAGATAAATACGTGATGGTATAGGTATGTACAGAACCTACGTGGTTGATGATATTGTGTATGAGATAGATGGAAGATTATGTGAATGATGAAAATGGTTAAATTGAGTAGCATTATAAATGCTTGTACATGAACCTATAGATATGGTATGAAAGTGAGTAATAGCCATGGATGAGGTTGAGTAGTGATGTGAATTGAACTAAGTGTTAGTTAATTTTGCATGTTGAATTTGAATTGCTGAGTTAATTGTGTTATATTACGAACTTACTAAGTTTTAAAGCTTACTGTGTGAAGTCTTTCTCTATTTTACAGTGTCATTAAAGCTAGCTCGGATCCGGGATCGTCAGCGACTCAATCACACTATCGGACAACTATTTTGGTACCTTTTGGAAGTTGTATTTATGGTATATGGCATGTATAGGCTAGTGAGATTGTGGAATGTTTTTTGAGATGTATAAATCTTGCCATGTGATATGGCTTGATAATGGAATGATTTTAGTACATGTTTTGGCTATGTGAAAATGGTGTATGTAATGTGTATATATGGTCTTGTGTGAATGGCCATTATGGTGTGCTTTGGTGAAATAGAAATGGTATGTTTCATACTTGATTTGGTATTTGAGATGGTGAATGATTTGTATGTTATTTGATGTTCAATTTGAACATGTAGGGACGACCCAAATTGGGTGGCAATTTGGCCTTGTAAATGGCCTATAATTTCCCACACAAGTAAGCACACGGGCGTGTGTCTCAACCGTGTCCTTCACTGTCCCAATTTGAAGCAAGTTAGTGTTGCACACGGGCCAGACACACGAGCGCGTGATAGGCCGAGTGATTTAAATTAGTGTTGCACACGGGTCAGACACACGGGCGTGTGACAGGCCGTGTGACCCTAGTCAGTGTTGCACACGGGGTAAGGCATGGTCTAAGGCATGACCGTGCGAAGCACATGGCCTAGACACACGGGCGTGTGCCCTGTTTTGAAAGAAAATTTTTTTAAGTTCTGCAAAGTTTCAGTATGCGACCGGTTTAGTCCTGAACCTTCTCTAAAGCATGTTTAAGGCCTCGTAGACCTTAAAAAGGGAGTTTGTGTTATTGAATAATTATAACATACTGGTGTGTGAGCCATGGTGGTTTAATTGTTATGAATCGACCGGTAAAACCTCATAACCCTAGTCCGGCAATGGGTACGGGTTAAGGGTGTTACAGCTAGTCACAAGGGTGTGTGGTTGGCCGTGTGACCCAAGTTAGGGAGTTGTACAGGGTCGGACACGGGCTGGAACATGGCCATGTTATCCCATTTCAAATGTCCCGTGTGAGGCACACAGCAGGGCCACACAGACGTGTGCCCCCTGTACTTTGAAAATTTTCTATGTTTTTCCAAAAATTTCCTGAGTTCTCAGTTTAGTCCCGAATCATTTCTAATGCTTGTTTTGGGCTTCGAGGGCTCATATTAGGGATAATATGATTGATTGTGAATGACTTTTATTTGGATATGAAAAATGTATGTTTGTTTAAGTAATAAGTCCGGTAATGCTCCGTAACTCTATTCTGGCGATGTATATAGGTTAGGGGTGTTACACTTCCCATGGCCGACCCATGCTTTAAGGAAAGTGGGTGAATAATTTTGCTATTTTTGGTTTGTTTCATGCTTGATTCATGTATGAGAAACCTTGAAATGGGGAAGGGAGTTAGACGAACACATGGGGAGTTTTTGTGGTTGATTTTAAATAATTTACCAAGTCTTGGGTGGTTGATTTGGACTCCTCTATGGACGGTTGGGCCTTCTCCTCCTTAGTGGACAATTTGGGCTCCTATCTCCTTAGTAGACTGTCCATTTTGTTGACCCAATTCTTGAGCTGGGTTAAGAAAATTTCCAAGGTCCAATATTCCTTTAATTGGGCATCCAAAACTAATAACAAATTAGTCCTCTTCTACATGGCATATGCAGTGGAAATGCTACAGCATTGGGCATCAAAGAGGTGACCTTTAAGACTACCTTTTCCTCTAGTGCATCAGCTGACTCAAAAACTGCAAAAAAAAAAAATCATATGTTTTAGTGTATAAAATGATCAAATTAGCAAATTCATCTTAGTATCAACTAATAAGACAAAATTATAAAAAAAAACTCCAAAATTCGTTATCAAACATTCAAAATGTGCATGAATTCCTAGTCTAAAAGTGCTAAAGATAACTCTATATTTTAGAGTTATCAACATCTTATTGGACCCAAGCAGAATATGTAACACCCCTCACTTGACTCGATCACCAGGTTCGAACTACAGGATGCTACATTAATTTTCGAAGAAACTACAATAAATTAGGCAATAATTTTAATCATTTATGGATGAAATCAAGTGTCAATGTAACACCCCCTAACTCGTCTCCGTCGTCAGATTAGGGTTATGAAGTATTACAATACAATTTGAATTGTTTAACATCAAACAGAAATAATTATTTATATTAAATAAAACATTTCATTTATAGCCTAAATGCACTTATAGGCTTTAAACCGGGCTTATGAAGCCCTAAAAATAATTAGGGAACAATCAGGGACTAACTTGGAACAAGACAGAAAATTTTAGAAAAAATGAAAAATTTTGGAAACAGGGGTCACACGGCTGTGTGTCTAGACCGTGTCACATAGACTAGGCCGCGTAGGACAGGGACATGGTCGTGTGGCCAACCGTGTAATAGACTGTGTAACTTTTGAAATACCCTCACACGGTTGTGTCGCAGGCTGTGTGTTAGATCTTGTTTAACTCAATGTAAGGTCGCACGGCTGTGTCATAAACTGTGTGCCAGCCCGTGTTCGATTTGATGTTGGGTCACATAGTCGTGTCGTAGGCTGTGTGACATACTGTTTTAAAACACACAGCTGTGTGAAGAGACCGTGTGCAGCACACGATCGTGTGACAGCCTATGTCCTAGGCCGTGGACGCCAAAATTTGCTTCTAAAACAAGGCAAATTTCACACCTATCTTGAGTACCAAGCCAAGCCTAAAACCAACCTTTATATACAATCAAAAACACCTTCAAACAAGACTAAAACATGTCAAAAACAGTCAACCTATGTGCTTAACCAATATGCCCTCATTGACACTACAATTCAATCATCAACTAAATTTTCATTTAATCTTAACCAAAACCATACATTCCATTCATTCAACAACAAGAGCCACAAACATTACCCTTACATTTCCATACCATATAACATCCTAATTCAACATGACTTATAACACTCACTTCCAAAAGAACCGAACTTGTAAAGCATATATCAACTATACATATACAAACATTTGCAACTTAATACAAAACATATTCAAACATTCACATAATAATCGTCCTATATACAAGCCACATATAACCACCAACCAAGACTTCAAAAATCTACCAATATAGTCGATGATATTTGTGAGCTATAATGATCCAACTAACCCGCTCCAAAAGTTCAAAATCTATAGAAAATAATAACGAAGTAAGTACATGCATTACTTAGTAAGTTTTCACAATTAACTTATAAACTTACCAAATTCATTTAAATGCTATTTGTACTTAGAAAAATAAACCTCAACCACAAATTTCAAGTCAGTAACATTTAAATGTACGGATATTCAAAATTCGTATCTCATTTATTTCATTGAAATACTTTCGTGTCAATAGTTTTTGTTCTTTAGATGGATCTTTGTAATAGTATTTAAATACATGAATCCAAAAACAGATAATGCTCGTAAGAGCTAATCAGATGCAGATTAAATATGTCAGGTTACCCGTCTGGGCTAAACCAAAGACAATGCATATAAACTAGCCTGGCCACAGCTAGGTATACATGGAAAACGACAGCGGATTACCAGTCTAGACTAAATCTGAGTCACATGTACATCCGAGCCCGCAACACATGTAGGAACTCGGTCTAGATCAAAATTTCCATCAGAAATCTCATGTAAGAAACTTTTACTTGATCCATCGAAATTATTTCAAAAATTCAACATACTTTACATAGAACACTTTATTTCAACAATCTTCGAAATATATGTACATCAATAACAATATTTATCAACTAATTATAACCAAAATAACTGTAAAAACTTACCTGTCAAGGAATTTGACTAAATAAGACTAATTGACGATTTTCCCTTTTCCTCGTACGTCCTTCGATCATTGCACTTCTTGATCTAAATTATAATTTAATTCGATTAAACCAATTCAAACCAAAAAAATAATTAATTTGTGCATTTAGGTCTTTTTAATCACATATTACAAATCTTTATCATTTATGCAATTTAGTCTTTAAACCTGAAAACATCAAATTGAACACATTAAAATTAAACCAAACTAGCCGAAATTATTATCACCCTAGAACAACCCATAATCATCTCAATTTCACAAAAAAAATCATGAAGTTTCACAACTTTAACAAATTAATCCTTACCATCAAAGTCATTAAAAATTTATTTACAAAATAATCTTATTTAGCTATCAAGCTTACCAAACTATCATTAACTTTCAAAAACTTCACGAATTCAATAATGACACAAGTCAAAACATTTAATACTTTAATGAATTAACACCCGGGTTAGCTAGATTAAGATACAACGATCATAAAAATATCAAAATTACTAAAAACAGGAATTAAAATTACTTACATGCAAGCTTAAGTATGAATCGAAATTTTTAAATCCTCATTTAATGGTGTTTTCGGTTGGTGAAACCTTATGGATAAGAAGATGTTTTCTTTTTCTTTTGTTATTAGTATTTTATTATTTTCTTTTACTATTTACTAAATTAGCCTTTAAAATTTCATTAAACCATAGTCCATAACCGCCCATCAATATTTGTGATGGTCTAATTACCAAATAAGGCCATCACTTTATAAATCCATAATTATTTAACATCTTTAATTATTAGAACTAATTGTTACAACTTATACAATTTAGATTATTTTTAGTAAATTAACTAATTAAACACTAAAATTTCTTAACCATAATTTAATTCGACTCAATATTAACTTTATAAATATTAAATAAATAATATAATACTAACTCACTCGTCGAGATTGTGGTCCTGAAACTGTTGTTTCTAACACCACTGAAAAACGGGATGTTACAGACAATAACATTCAAATTATGTTATACAATCATTTTCGGGTATTATACGAGCTTACAAAAGCTCTTTTGTTAACCAAAGCATGAAACAAGAACAAATTATAAAGTGTTGAAAATTCAGGACCGACGTTACAACTTCATCATTTCGACGTCGTAACGTCGCCAACACAGTAAGTCATGTCAAGACTTTGTGCCATTTGATGTCGCGATGTCACTTATCGTTGGCCGACTTTGCTATTGAGGACATTGGTCATCGAGACATGGTCCCTATTTTTTGGCAAAATGCACCTTTTGGTACCTATTTCATAGCTTCCAACCAAACCTTTCAACATGTTCACCAATTACCACTTCCATTTGATTCAAAAGACATCAAAACATGTCAAACAAAGTTCAAACATTCAAATTCACCTTATTATCAAGACATTTAATACTTATACATCAATTAGACTTAAACAATTCAATTAGACTTGTAAATTTGTGTTGTGGAATGCTTGTGTATGCCCTTTGAAAGTAGGTAGTTTATAGTTATTTGGTATGTTTGTGATATGTTTAATATTTGAACTTGAGATGTTGAATTGAATTAATGTTGGTGTGTGAAATATGATGCCTTTGGATGGCATATTGGTTAGGTCTTATAGAATGGTTGATTTGGTATGTTTTAGAGTGTTTTTGAATGTGTTTTTGTCATATCAATGTATGTGGAAATTGATTGGATTGGTGTGAAAGCAATTGGATTTGTAATGGCTTGTTTTAGGGGCAATTTATACAGCACACAAGCTGGGATACGGGCTGTCACATGGCTACCCCACACAACTGTGTGTCATTTTAATTTTTAGGTGCAGTATGAACCACACGGTCTAAGAGAGTTACATGGTATGACGACACGGCCGTGTGACCAAACTTCGAAAGCACACACAGTTTGGCACGTGACCTGCGACACGGTCATGTGACCCTATTTCGAATACCCACATAGGCAGACACACAGGCTGTATGTCTTATACTTCGAATACTCATATGGCCTGGGCTTTGTCACACGGCCGTGTGACCCATGTTTTCCAATTTTTTTTCAAAATTTCCTGATTTGTTTCAAATTAGTTCTTGGATGTTTACAACCTATATTTATGACCTTGTAAGCTCGAATTAAGGTCCGTAACCATGTTTATGCCATGAATAAATATTAGTTTGAATATTATTATTTAAATTGATTACTTTTTTAAAAAGTTATTATTTATTATGATTTAATCGGTAATACTCTGTAACTCTAATCTGATAACGAAGATGGGTTAGGGGTGTTACAAGATTCCTAAAGCTATTGGTGTAAACCAACTCACACCTCTTTGAAATATAAGAACAATGCTAATAAAAATGCCAAGGATATCTTGCAAGTTGGTCAAAGGCAATCCTATAGTTCGTTAGCACAGTTGCAAACCACTAGTGCAATAACAAATAAAATCTCGCCTCAAAGATATGCAGGGGAATATAGAAACCTCTCTCGTTCCTAATAAAGTATTACTCTTTCTATGAAACCCAGACGGAACAACGAAGTCATCCTTGTTATGAGGTAATTTGATTCTATAAAGCACCAAAACAGTCACTATCTTGTCTGCCATAGTCAGAGGTGAATCCCCTGCCAGCCCCCTTAAAATGGAAAATTATTGTTTTGACCCTTTAGAAAATTTAAAAAATTTAAATTAATAAAGGTAAAATTATGAAAAATTAATTTAATCCTTTAAAAATTATAAAGATATAGACTATTAAAAATTAAAATTTCATTTCTGCCCCCCTAAAAGAATTTTCTGGCTTCACCCCTGACAATAGTAATGCATTCCTAGACATCACTATCTTGTCCGCCATAGTAGTGCTTTTGAGACGTGCTTTTAAAAAATACTGTGAAAAAGTGATTTTTGAGAAATATTTTTAAAAAGTTCGGTTTAAGATTTAAATGTTTAGTATAACTGTCAAAAGTGCTTTTGAGAAATAAAATATATATTTTGAATAAAAATATTAATTTCTTTTGATATTATAGCTATTATAATATTACGCGTAATAGTATAATAAATACAATTTGTTATTGTGATGTAATATGATTTTTGTGGTGCTAAGCAAGGTATGATTTTATTTGAAAGTAAACCCTGATACATACATCATTACGCGTATTTGACGAAAAAGTTGCACTTGCCAAGTTGTTTAAATTATTTTATAAATTTAAATTAATAAAAAAAATGTCGTCATTTTATTCAAGTTGCAACATTCTTTTTCATGCAAAAACTTAATCTATAATTAATGAATTTACCACAAATTCAAACAGATATAATCCAAGGTAAGTTTACAACAACAATGAACGATATGGACAACAAAATATTGAAATAAGTAAAATATTATCAAAATTTAAAAATTCTAAAATTATTTAGAGTGAGTAAAACCCTTTTTTTCTAAAAAAAAAATCAGTATTATTATAAGTAAAATGGTTAATTAGAACAAAAAGTCTACCAGGTAAATTAGTAATAACTAGAATCATTTGAAATTTGAATTATGTTTTGATTTTTTTTATTTTTTAAATATATATCTTTCAAAATTTCATTAACTTCAAAATTTTTAAAAAAAATTAATTATTAATTTTCAAAATTTTAAAATGATTAACTTGATAATAAAAAATTGAATTGGTCCGATTTATTTTAAAATAATCTTTATAATTAAGTTTGAAATCAAAGTTGATCCACAATTAATATTAAAATCCCACAAAGTGGGAAAAAAGATTAAAGCTAAAGCAACAATTAATTCATGTCTAAAAACGTCAAATCTCATCTTATTACACCATAAAGTAAATAATATTACATTGTGAGATTCATGATGACTGCGCAGACTTGGAAATCGCTCTCTCAAGATTTCACACGATGTGGTATTCCATCATAAAATCTTTGCAAGACACTCTAAATAATTACTCTTTTTCTTTCTTAAAGTTCAAATAATATATGGTCAAATTTTTGCCACCAAATTATTAATTAAAGTGTGGTCTTTGCACTTTCGAAAACCATGTATAATTATGAACTCTCCACTTAACAATTACTAGATCAAACCGCAAATTAACGGGTGGAAGACATTATTTCCACTCTAAACAACGATAAATTTTGATTTTTTTTTTAAAATAGAGTAGTTGGGTAGTTTATGCTCAAAACTTGTAACGCTCTCAACTCGATTCGATTCGTCAGATTTAGATCTCGAGTGTTGCAACATATATACAGATTTTTTCTTGATTTTCTTATACCTGTTTAACAACTCGATTGAGAATAATCTCTCAACTAAATTTCATTTGATTGCATTGGACTTTACAATACAAGGACTTACAAGTGAATATCATAACATAATTACATCGTTTTTATAAATTTTGCCTCTAAGCGATATTACTGACCACAATTGTTCTATCCACGTGTTCGGTATACATTACAAGAACTTAGAAACGAATCTTTGGACTTATTTACAATACTCCCATTAGACTCGATCACGCCATTCTTTTGGCGTAACCCTGGCGTCATCCTTTCTAGCGTAGTCTCATGGCAACATACCTGTGACATGAAACACAGAGGTAAGTTCATGAGAACTTAATGAGTAAACCTCCTATTACCTGAGTCGTATTCAAGAACTCCGTTATCTATCTCCTTGTTTATATACTTGGCTTAGGTGAATACATCGTTAAGTTCCATTCTTTATGCCATAGAAGTCATACCTTACCCTGAGATCATAACTTACCTTTCCCACATTCGTTACTTCATTCACATTATTCACATTACCCCTTCCCTATTTCTTATCCATTCCTATTTCAGAGAACCACACAAACATAATACTATTGATTGATTTATTCTATAAGTCCACTTGGCTCATACTTTTGATTCGTTACACACTTTAGTGCATTCTAGCTTCTCTAGTTTCCATTTCATGTTTCAGTTGTTTTTCACAGAAGTTTCTAGATCATTAACATACATGTAAGAGTCGGCTTAGGGACTCACCTGACTGAGGTGTTTAGTAGATTAAGCTCCAAGTCTAAGATCCTCTTAGGAATTGTAGCAACCACTACCTTGTAGAACAGAAAAACATCGTTAAGATCCATTTGGGTAACCTTAAATCTCATTTCAACCCAAAAAACCCCAAGTAGCCTTATTTTACCAAACACTCTTATAGATTTATGTTTTCTTAACTATCAACGTCATAAATCTTACCTTGATGTGGAGAAATAGTTGATCAAACTTAGGAGTTCTACCTTAGCATAAAGAAATCCCCTTCCTGTTCTTCTAACTCAAAGCAATAAGATTTAGAAGAAAGAAGAAGAGCTTTCTTATCTTATCCAAAGTATCCATCAATGTAATTTATGGCCCTATTGAAACTTGACAAGTTTTACCTTTTTACTATATTGTCTTATTAAAGTATACAACTCCCGAGAAACTTAATTGAGTGCTTTTCCTTTCTTTTTAACTATCCTGGTTCACGTCTGGTTAGTTCCTAACTAGTTTTCCTTGTAACTTAACTTGTATAGTACCACATAAAAAGGTGTATTGCTTCTGACGTGGGCTCAAACCTTCAGTGTTTATTCACCCGACCACATCATTCTTCCAACAAATCACTATAATTTGGCATGGAGCGCTCAACATGTTGAACACACAACTTTATTCGCCCCCATATACGCCAGAAAAAGCACTTGGGCGATTACCAATTCACCAATCGTACTTTTTAGAGACTACGCCAGACCTTGTGCCCACCAGAATCGGGGCATTATAGACTTGTTCAAACAATTCTTGTACTTAGTCAAATTTTTATACTTAATATACATTCAAAATTGACTATTTATGCCTTACTTCCATAGACATCATTTTAAAACTAGGGTTTTGTCAGGCATGATGTTACAATTCTTTCCCATTTAAGAAATTTCGTCCTCAAAATTTTTCATTTCCCTCTAATAATCTTAATTTCCAGAATAAACCGGGTTGCTCTCGCCAGACACAAATTAATGATTGAACAAATTCCCTTGCACATGCTTCAACTTTTTCTCACATGCTTCAACTTTTTCTTTCTTATTGGCATACTCCCTAAAAGTTTTAAAAAGATATCCTCAGACTACTTCTTTGATTCAAAAATCATATTTCTAGAGATTAACATTCGAGTACGGACACTTGAAGCTCACCCCCTTTTGACAAATGTGAAGCTCACATTGGAAAGTTCAAACAGTTTTTTACAGAGTACCTTCTTGAGCACGTTTACCTCTTTAAAACAAAAATTTTAAACTTTCATCTACACCTTTGTTAAACCTTTTAGATTTCCTTCTTAGCTTTCTTAACATTTTCCTCTGCCTTTGTTTTCTTTGATTTTTAGAATACCTAAGGCAAATCCTTTTTTCCTATTTTCATACGATACGTCCAACATGAGCATTTGTGGCAGGGGTCGCACCCAAAGTATCCAAAATGTAACTTTCCAAACCTTCTCACCTTTGGACCATTAAAACAAGAAGATTCTCCTCCCCAGGCTTCCATTCCTAAGTTTGACTGTAGCACAACCTGGGAAAAGGCAGGCCGATTCTTAATAGCCCAAGGCTTCTGTCGACCAAACCTCGTTTACGACATTGAAATACCATTGAGGTGTCATTTGAGCAACAACTCTCAACATATTCACTTTATTCTGTTAGAGGCTGGTTTTCATCTGCTTCTACACCCACTTTTCTATTCCATGCTGTCGGATTACGACATTGCACCAGGGCAGCTATCAGCCTTGTCCTGGTGGACCCTTATTGTGTATTTCTTAGATTGTTGCAACCGAAACGAGCCTCCACTCTTGAGAGTCTTTTAAGAGTTTTACCAACTAAAAATTACCAGATAAGGGGTTGGCACCGATTTTGCCCACTTCAGTGTCTGTCCAGCTTCTCTCCCTATCATTCAAAATAGTCTCTCCAATTTGCACTGGAAAAAGGAAAAATTTGTACGAGTCACTTGTAAGCTAGAGAGTGGGTTTGGGCATGGACATCAGAGCCATTTTGGGCACATCTCGTGATAAGAAAGAAGCTTCAACTACTTCTATTAAGAAGCTTGATACCAAGAAATATCAAAAGAGGCCGAGGGCAAGTGAAAACGCTTTGATTACTGAGGGGGGAAAGTCCTTACAAACAAAGTAGCATAGACTTAAGAAATGACTTTCAAGTCTAAAGGTTTATTTATTTCCAACTACGCCAATAGTCCCATAGGAACCTGCCTGTGCAGTAGACTCCCCACACAGAAATCCCAACAGAACCCCCACCACAGAATTTACTTGTGATCCTTTCCATCATTAGCCTCAACCCTTTTCTTCAGCGGAAAACAATGAATTCTTTTCTTAATGAAATCTTTACTCCTTAGGTCCATCCTCAATTTCCTTAATTTCAATATTTGAGGACCGATGCAACCTAGTCCCCCAACAATGGAAAGAGGCTTTTTGTGCCTACATTATGTCCAAGTCAAGCTCATTTCTTTTTTTCACAGGTGGCTAGATCTGCCAAAGCCTTGTCTGTAGAATATGGGCTACTAAGTGGGTCTCTCCATGAGGTCCATAATTTTCATGAGACCATAGTTTCCAGTTTAAAGGAGTCAATTAAGTCAAAATCTAGGATAATTGAATAGTAATTTAGTAGGGAACAAACTTTTTAAGGACAAGGTTGAGGTCCTAAATTTATACATCATGGCTTGGAAACTTAAGAACAATGAGACAGAAGGCAAGTACAGACAATTGAAGATTAGGGTTGAGTCATTAGAAAAGGGTGAGTCATTAATAAGGGAGCAACTCTAGTCCCAAAAGCTACATTACAAGGTTAAGTTGGATATTATTTGCAAATTTAGTGATGAAGCTTTCAATAAATACCAAGAGGACACGACAAGGAATTTAACTGAGGCGCTTCCAGAGCGGAAGACTAACTTGGTTCTCCACACTCAAGTGGCCGCTGGTCCTATGGATTTAAGTCGAGTGGATTTCGGCTTCTTTTAAGACATTTCTATAGATTTTTTGGGTTTCAATGTCTACAACCCCAAGGGTACGAAGTGGGAAGATTTCCAGTCTAAATGAAAAACAGTTGTTAGTTTCTCCCTCCTTATCTCACCTAAAATGGAAGGTGATAGAAATTTTGAAAATATTGATGACTTGGAGCAAACCTCGGAGGAAATAGAACAACATAAGAAGTCTCCGTCAAGTCTATTGGGCATCACTCAGAGGGAAATGACTAATTTCTTTCTTCTGATCCTATCATTTCATTTATTGTCTTCTTTTTATGTAACATCCATTTTACCAATGAAATGATCTTTTACATCACTACTGTCTTATCCATTATCTCTTTGTACTTTTTACTTTAAACATAAACAAAATTGTCTACGCATACCTGAGAGACTCTGCCAAGCTCGGCACATTATGCATACAGTTCTTTCGCCTTCATAGTCCAAGAACTAGTATAACCTAGGCTCTGATACAAAAACTTGTAACACCTTCAACCCAATCCAATTCACTGGATTCAGATATCAGGTGTTGCAACACATATACAAACTTTTCTTAACTTGCTTATACCTGTTTAACAACTTGATTAAGAATAATCTTTCAACTAAATTTCATTTGATTGCATTGAACTTTACAATACGAGGATTTACAAGTGAATATCATAACGTAATTACATAGTTCTATAAATTTTGCCTCTAAGTGATATTATTGACCACAATTGTTCTATCCACGTGTTTGATATACATTACAAGGACTTACAAACAAATCTCTGGACTTATTTACAAAACTTCCATTAGACTTGACCATGCCAACCAAACTTATTTTGTATGTATAACAGCCTATCGCGCCATTCCTTTGGTGTAACCCTGGCATAGTCCCTTTTAATGTAGTCTCATGGTAGCATACTGTGACATGAAACACGAAGGTAAGTTCATGAGAACTTAATGAGTAAACCTTCCATTTCCTGAGTCGTATTTGAGAACTTTATTATCTATTTTCTTTTTTTTTTTTTTATCCTTGGCTTAGGCGAATATGTCATTAAGCTACATTTTTTATACTATAGAAGTCATACCTTGCCCTGAGATCATAACTTACCTTTCCCACATTCGTTATTTTATTCACATTCTTCACTTTACCCCTTCTTGATTTATTACCCATTCCTACTTCAGAGAACGACACAAAGAGAATACTATTGATTGATTTGTTCTATAAGAACACTTGGCTCATATTTTGGATTCACCGCACACTTTGGCGCGTTCTAACTTCTCTTTTTCATACCTCAATATTATCTAGGATTCGCCTTAACATTTCATATTTAGTCGTTTCTTACGAGTTCGCCATACATACTATTTTTTCAAGGTTTGCCATACTCACCATTTCTTTCTTTAGACTCCGCCACAAGGGCGTTCCCTTCAAATGATAGCTGCAAGAGCTTTCCTATAAACTGCGCCACGAAGACGTTTCTTTTCATAGGTTGCCATGAAGGCTTCCTTCATCAGAGATCGCCACAAAGGCTGCCATTTCAGAGTTCGTCACAAAGGCTTTCCTTTTAGAGGTTCGCTACAAAGACATTCTTTCCTTGGTGTTTACATGATTGAAACTTGAAAAGTTTTACCTTTTCACTGTATTGTTTTACCTTTTCACTGTATTGTCTTATCAAAGTATACAACTCCCGAGAAACTTAATTGAGTGCTTTCCCTTTCTTTTTAACTATCCTGGTTCACGTCTGGTTAGTTCCTAACTAGTTTTCCTTGTAACTTAACCTGTACAGTACCACAGAAAAAGGTGTATTACTTCTGACGTGGGCTCATACCTTCAGTATTTATTCACTTGACCACATCATTCTTCCAACAAATCACTATAATCTGGCATGGAGCTCTCAACATGTTGAACACACAACTGTGTTCTCCCCTATATACGCTAGAAAGAGCACTTAGGCGATTACCAATTCACCAATCGTACTTTTCAGAGACTACCCCAGACCTTGTGCCCACCAGAACCGGGGCATTATAAACTTGTTCAAACAATTCTTGTACTTAGTCAAATTTTTATACTTAACACACTCAAAATTGACTCTTTATGCCTTACTTGCATAGACATCATTTGAACATTAGGGTTTCACCAGGCGAGATGTTACACGAGCCAATCCCAAATACAAGTAAGCTCGAGCTTGACTCAAATTCGAAGCTCTATACTCAGGTCGAGCACAATAGATGTAATTGAACATCTATTTTTAAGCTCAAGAAATAGTCAAGCTACTTGAACTAGATTAAGCTCCTTTATCAATTTTTGTACTCAAGCTCAATTAAACTCGTATGTATTCAAGCTCGAGTTTAGCTCAATAATTAAGCTTAAGGTTAATAATATATATTAAGGGTAATAGCATACTTTAGTAATATAGACATATGTAATATATATTAAAAACGAATTGCTTAATAAGACTTACAAACTGTTTAAACTGAATATTAGTAAGCTCAAATTCAATTTGATAATTATTGAATTAAATTTAATATTTTCAAAATCAAACTTGAATAGCAATGAGCACTAATGTTTGGTTAAGAAAGGTTGGTAAGAGAAGGATTTAAGGATTAATTAGGTTTTTGTAAAAACTTTATTTACATGAATGCATGTCATGGTTGGATGAATTGAAGTGCATGCGCTGTAGATTCTTCACATATAATAAGTTGGAACCGTGTACGCAATTATAAGCTTTCACAGTTGGGCTCCACCTTCCAAAAACCAGCTAAGCTAAACTAGTAACGTAATTATCATATAAATGGTCACTATAAACGTAAATGATGAATGGATTTGGAACTTTAAAGCTAGGGCGTCCACTTGCATACAACTTATACACACGCATGCTCCTTCCATCTATCGTGTTCATGCGGCCATTGCCATTTCCCCGAGGCCATCAATACCGTGTCCATCGGCGGCTTTATCTTTTTATGTTGGTTCTGCTACTTATTCATATTCATGTGTTGATGTATCTTTATAATTTTTATCAATATCATTTTAATATTTTCCACTAACTATAAATATATTTAAATGAAAGTATATATTTTACAATTATTAATAGAATTGAATAACTTTATTTCATATTAAAAGTTATTTTAAAATGGTATTATTTTAAAATGGTATTACTTAAATCTATTCTATTTTCAATTCACATGACAAAAAAGGTGCTAATATCAAGACAAGACTAATTTTTATTTTTATTTAATTTTTAAACATTTTTAAAAATTTTAAAATATAAAAATAAATATTTATATATAAATTAATGAAAATAATTTTATAATTTTTTTTCCTAATATCAACTTGAACTGAATTATTATCATCTCTATTGTTAGAATGACGTAGGTTTAAGTGCGTTGAAACGTATTATCTTTCTATTTATAAGTTAAGAAAGGGTTATGAGTAGTTTTAAGTATTTTGTAAAAAAAATACGAACAAAATCTATAATGAGATTATTTAAAAAAAAATATTATTATTTTCAGTAGAATACATAAAAATGGATACATTTATTCCAATACAATACCGCCGTATCTATCCCACTTGTTTTTTTTTTTTTTATCTAACTAATAATCTAATATACATCACCTATCATTAATGATTTGAAAGTTCAGTTTTGTTGCTGTGGTTGTTGTCAATGACTTGGTTTCTATTAGGATGGCAGGCGCCTCTTTTAGCACCAAAAGTTGTTGGAAAATTGTTTTCAAGTCTTGAAATTGATGATTCAACCCCTCAAGAGGTTCACAAAATTGAGACGAAACTATAACTAAATTTCAGAGTAAAATAATATATTTTTTTAATTTGATGGGTAATCAAAATTAAAATAATTATTAATTTTTTATTTAAACGTATTCAATTTTGTATTTTTTATCAAATCAATCTAAAATTGATTAAAAAAATAATGTTTGTTAATTTTACTGATGAGGCATACACGTGAATGACACGTCAACATTTAATTAATTTTTTAAATTTAAAAATATTTATTTATACTTTTTAATAATTTTTATTTTTTAAAAAATTTATAATTTTTTTGAAATTTTTAAATTCTAAAAATTAATTAAATGTTGATGCATCATTCACATGATAATTCATGTATATTTCACATCAACAAAGTTAAAAAAACGTTAATTTTTCCATCTATTTTTGGGTGATTTAATAAAAAAAGCAAGTTAAGGGCTAAAAAAAGTGAAAAATTAAATGAAAGGTTAAAATAATTTTTTTATAAAGCTGAAGGGTCAAAAAAAGTTATTATGCCATTAAAAATGACATTATATAGTATAAGGTTATATATATATATATATATATATATATATATATAATATATATATTCATGATCCTTTCTTATTTACAAAATGAAATTATGCAAAGTACAAGGACTACGCTAGGAGCTCGTAAAGGTTTTGACCCTCTTAAGATAAAAATTTTATGTTTTAATCTATTTAAATGTTGTAAATTTGTATATATATATATATATATATATATATATGATAAATTTTCGTTTTGGTCTATTTAAAAATTATAAAATTTTAATCTAAAATTTCTAAAATCTATAAAATTAGAAGTTAATATAATAATAAATTTATGTTTTAACTCTCACAAAAATTTAGAACACAAGTAAATCTTCTTAAAAAGTAAATTAAAATTCGAACTTTAAAAGTAATATTATTGAAGGAAAACAAAAATGAATCACGAAAAAAATAATCCTATAAACCATAAAACAAATATGAGGAAACCAATCGTGGATTAAGAAATGAAAAAATAGCAAAGGAAGACAGATAATCAATAGAGATAGAGACACCTTAGGGTTTGGAATTTGGGCTGGGGGTAACAACCTCTTCAATCCTACATTTATGTGTAAAATTATAACACGTAGCCAAAAAGAAGTGTGTCCCCTTAAAATGTTTTCATATTAGACGTAAGTTGAAGGTTAAGGAAAGAAAAATGCACTTCCACTCTTATTGATTTGCCTGTCTATTTCATCTTTAATATAAACAGCCAAATATTTTATACTCCAAGGATGAGCAGCTTTAAATGTAAACGATTCATAATTGTCAACCCCAAATCCAATGCCAACTATATCTACTTTACGAATTTACTACTACTGCTCACTGCTTGACTAGGGAAAGTACTGCTGTTTCCACGTATATTAACTTTGTCATTGACTTCAATTAATTAACAACTATTTGAGAAATCGAATTTCAAAATTAGGATTGATGGTCACTCTCACTATCACATCAATAAATTGCTACCCTACTCCTATTTACTATAGTCTATCAGTAAGTTTTTAGGTCTTTGTTTTTATTTCAAGAACAATGAACCATTTGAACCACATTTCAATTTCCCTCCTACTTTCATCATGCCAGTTTTTTTTTTTACCTCTCATAACCTACGTTGAATTAATTGCTTTTAGATTTACAAATTTAATTTGGTAATATTTAGTTTGGATTTTATCGAAATTTAGTCATTCGAGAATAATAAATAATCAAGTTTATTAATGAAGTAAATGTTATTAAAAATGTTATTAAAAGATAAAGAAGTGTTGGGCATTTTTAGGTGATGGAAGTAATTAGTTATATCAAGAGCTTTTTAGCTTTTTGTATTTAGAAGAGGTAAAATGTAATCTTTAACAATCTTTATAATTTTGTCCATGTAAAAGTTACAAGTAACTTGAAACATTTGTGAGAAGGATTTGTAGCTTTAACGAGGAAAGCTTGCAACATTGTTGAGTTGTTATAATATTTGTAAGGAAGATTTGTAACTTTATCTGCACAAAAGTTAGAAGCTGCAATGCTTTTACTGATGGAGTGATCTTTATCCTTTTCAATTGTGGATATAGGATAGTGTTTGCATCTTCTTTGGTGAGGAGTTGCACTAGTAGAAAGGTAATTGGGCTCAAAAGTTGTGTCTTTTGTCAAAAGTCCTGCAAAGAGAAAATGAGTAATGGGGGCGTTATAGCTTGTACTCCGAGATGCTCTCTAATTATTATGTCAATGAGAATTAGATAATGGTTGAAGTAACACTACAATAAAAATAGGTTTTTAGTGGCGTTTTCTTGGTCCTATAAGTGCCGCTAAAACAATTTGTGGCATTTTAATAAGCGCCGCAAAAAAATGCCGCTAAATTTTGCGGCGTTTATGTGGAAAAACACCGCTAAAGACATGATCTTTAGCGCGTTTTTTTTACAAACACCGCTAAAGGTCATGTTCTCTAGCGGCGTTTTTAGTAGAAGCGCCGCTAAAGATCATATTATTTAGCGGCGTTTTTATGAGAAGTGCCGCTAAAGATCATATTTGTAACACCCCATACCCGATGTCCGACATCAAGATCGAATACGAGGCATTACCATGCTTAATCTTACTGAACTCTTCGAAA
The DNA here is from genome assembly GCA_005393395.2 of Gossypium australe. Taxonomy (NCBI): domain Eukaryota; kingdom Viridiplantae; phylum Streptophyta; class Magnoliopsida; order Malvales; family Malvaceae; genus Gossypium; species Gossypium australe. The sequence continues at coordinate 13,850,911 of CM016619.1, forward strand.
CGGGCTATAAAATTTCATTTAAGCCTATCACTTACGCAATATCGGCCTACGAGGCCTTAAACATACCTCCGAGAGGTTTTTGAACTAATCCCGAAACTTTTACGAACTTGAGATACTTTTCCTCAAAACAGGGGCCACACGTCCGTGTTGGTCTAGGGACACGCCCGTGTACCCCTAAGACATGCCCGTGTCTACCAACCGTGGTCGAATCTGACTAAAACCACACGGCCTTGACATGCCCGTGGCCCTAAACCGTGTGCCTTACCTTGACATTCTAACTTATCTACACAGCCTGGGGCACACGCCCATGTGCTAACCGTGTGTCACACACGGCTTGGACACACGGCTGTGTGTCTATCCATGTGGGCACTTATAGGCTATCTACCAAGCCTTTTACCACTCTCATATGCATACATTCATACATCATTATATAACGCCACATATCGTCAATATAACTCTTGAATTACAGACATTTAATCATAAGAGAAATAAAGTCTTCATCCCATACGCTAAGGAGAACTATATCCAATACAATTACAAACAACTTAAGCCATCATCTATGGCTATACACAACCAAACTATAAGTTCTCTTAGGCCAACACAATTTGGCTACATCAATTAGAACTTAATCAACTTTAAAAGAATCCCTATACATGCCATGACTCATAAGAACTTGAAACACCATACCAGGAGTCTACTCGATAGTGTGAAAACATCTCCAGCGGCCTTTAACCCGAGCTAGCTAAATAACCTCGATGTCGAAAGGGTCGAAAGGAACTTTTTGCCCACATTTCTCTTTTCACTCGTTCTAGGTCCGAATCTCGTTTTTCCATGATCTATCAAGCTCCCAAGCTTGACCGAACATGACTTTCTCCATGGCTGCCCATTTCTTTTCTCACAATTGGCTGGAGAAGAAAATAGAAAAGAATTGCGCCTTTATACTATTTTTGTCTTATTATACCCATTTAACTGAAGTTCCAAATTTACCCTTTTTCTTTTCAACTAACTTCAAAAATACCAAACAAATATCTTCCATCAACTTATAAGTGGGCTAATTTCTTTATAAGGACCTTCACTTTAAAAACCCATCACAATTACACCATTTATCATCTAGAACACACACTTTGTACTTATAACAATTTAATCCTACTAACCAAATTAAACACTTTTTCCATAAAATTTCTCAACTAAATTTTCACACAACAATTTAATCACATTATAGACCTCAAATTGATAACCCAAGCTATTTCATACATAAAGCATCTAGGACCTCATATTTTGCAACTTATTTAATTTAGTCCAAAAGTCAAATTGGACACTTTATGCCTAAAATTTCTTCATGAAATTTTTACACATGCATATGAACATATCCTAAACCTCATAACAGTCATAAAATAATTATTTCTACTTCAGATTCGTGGTCTCAAACCACTATTCCGACTAGGCCCTAATTCGGGATGTTACAATATCAAATTCAACTTCTTTTTTAATCGTCTCATTTACATTCTTACCTTAAATGACCATACAAATTTTAAATGACCTAACAATGGACACATTTTAAATTATTTTTGAGTTCAAAAACATTAACAAGAGAACTGTTCATAATGTTTGATCAAAATGTTAACATAGTCATCTTTGAAAACCCAATCTAATAACTACAGCACATAATTTCTTCTAAAACTCAAATATTTGAAACTTCTGCTGAATAGAAAACATGATGTTCACTATGAGAAACTTCAACTACAAGCATACTACAATAAGTTACTACAAAAGAGTAACTACATCATATGTTACAATCCCATTATTGAACATCTAAAATGACTACAATTTTATAATTCTATTGAGAATTGCAAATCAAATCGCTAGAGGGAGAGATAAATTACCAGTCATATAATTTCCTCAAGTGAGAACTAGGCATCATCATCTGCATCACCATCTTTATCAGCACCACCGCCCTGTATCAGCATTCTCCACACTTTCATCCCATTCCTTATCCTCATCAGACAAGTTATTTATCACATCTGTAATGATATCCTTCACCTCGACTTTTCTGTGAATCAAATACAGGTTAAAGTGTATAACTAAGATTATCAAAATCTTATAATTAGTTAAGAGTCTAAGTATCAATATTGTAACTTAAATACTTTTAATGACTAAAGGTAAAACACACCTAGTTGCCGAAGGATATCAGATAATGTTGCCTGCATCAGACAAGAAAACTTCAACACAAATATCCTGAATTTAATCATTTCATCTAAGTATTAAAAAGATAAAGATAACACCTACAGTGTTGAAGTCCATTTTTTTAGAATATCCACAAATACTTCATGAATCTCTTCCCTGCTAGGCTCAGGTTTAGGTTTCTTGCCACTTTTGCTTTTGCCTGTCACAACATAAACACAATGGATGTTGAACAAAAAAAATTAATAAGCTCAAAAACCACTTCAAATATTTTGATCAAATAAAACATAAAATGAGAATAGTTCATGGTTATTCACCTGCTGAAAGCTAGCATGGCTTCAAATGGAGTAATAACATGTGCTAAGAACTCTTTGTTATCCAAAAGTGTAGTTTGCGCACATGAGACATAGATGAAAACATCACATTGCAAAAATGTAATATTTTTTAGATTAACCACAAAGCCTTTGACTTCCTAACATAGAGACTATCTACAAGCATGTCTAAGAGGTTATTTTAGGAAAATTAGCAAGTTTGGCAGGGTTCGGTCTTCCCATGACAAGAGTGTAGGCTTTTTTCCCAGCAAGCATGATCAGTTCCTTCATCTGACGAATCATGTGAAAGTAGCCAATTGCACAAAAGTTACCACCTTATTTAGTACGCTTTGATGCATGTAGAAAGTTCCAAGAAAATATAAAATCTTAAATGAGCCTCAATAAAATAAAAATTCTTAAGAACATCACCGACAAATGCAAAATAAAAAATAACAGAACTAATGGATTTAGGGCAGTATGCACACATCTAATGTATACAAAAGTAAGCATTACTTCTGGACCAATATATTAAACATGTTTGGATGAAGAGTTATATGTGCATGGATACTAAAAAACAACACTATTAACATGGTCAAAATGATTTAAAAAAGGTAACCATGTAAACCCAACAAAGACACTTCACATCCATAATCCAATTCCTAAAAATAACAATTACATGGAAAGGAGGAGTGTCCTCTGCATAACTTTTCAGTTTAGGAAAACCACCATGAAATCTTACACACACCAAGAGTTCGTACTAAAATCCCAACCATATTAGCATTTTTTGCTCTCTTCACTAGATAATATCTGCAAGAAACGGCAATCACATAGTGCAAAACAAGTAACACAATACTGTATTGATAAGGTGGTTGCTGACTCAGGAAGAGAAACATCAAAACTTTGAGAAGGGGTAAGGAAAGTAGTGAGCAGAAGCACAATAAGTTGAAATGCATACCTATGCTTAATGATCCTTTTCTATCGTGAAACATTTGTAACTAATCGATCCTCTGTTGCATCATATCTGACTAAAAACAAACATCAAAATTTAAACAAATAGCTTCCTAATAAGATAAAATTGTCATAGTCTTCTATCATTATTAAATGTGTACTATACATGGATCACTAGAAGAAGCTAATTTTCCAAAATCATCACATGAAAAATCACTTTCAGACTAGATGAAATATTGTTTCTTATGAGCAGAAGGGTTGAAGTATAAACACAAAAACTAAAAGGTCGAGATAATTTAAGCTCCTCCATATTAACAAGTGTCAAGAAGAAAATATCTTTCTAGACTCATATTCTTGAGTTTTGGTACACCAAAACCTTCTCTAAAACTATTTTTTTTCAAGATTGAGGATTTAAGTATTCATCAATCAACTTTAGCTTCTCTTTAGAAGTGGTCTAAACTGTAAAGTTTCACTTCACCGCGTCATCAAAAATATTTATTACCAAGAATTTAAACCCTTACCACTTTTTTCCAGCTCTAGACAATTAAAACCCATTACATAAAATATTACAAGTCTTTCTTAGGTCCAAGTACATGAGGGTTGTCATTAGTAACTTAATAGTTGGTGCAAAGCTTTATTGAATTAGAATATAAATAAATAAAAAATACACAATAACTTCAGTGCTATTAGAATATAAATAACAATGAGGTAACATCTATATTAATAATACAAATCAAAGAAATCTAAAAACAGACAATACAGACACAGCGATCGGTGAGTAAGGTTTGACAAAACCAATTAAATGGAGATGCAAGGATGTCTTGAGAACATAAACTTAGATCAGCCAAGACTAATTACTAACCCTTACAAAAAAAAAAAACAAATTGACAATTCTAAAACCCTATTCTTATTGGCAAAAAATTCTAAATTTTAAAGATATCATTAATGAATGATAAGTCAAATTATAAAATATTCGACCAACATAGTATAAAGAACCTTAGAAATAAAAACAGAACTTCAGCACCAAAGCATATACCATTTGTTCTTAGGTTAATGAAGGCCAAAAATTAACATCACTCTGATCAAAACAATTTTAAACTTGGCACAAACAATGAGGTAAAAATAATACACAACAAAAGGAAGCTTGGACTGAAGTAAAATGGAATCAATGAATTAAAAAATACAAAATGGCACCGCAATACTAGCATTATCCAACTATCATAGATGAATAAAATAGATAACATATACATATCTAAAAATGAACCAAAACCAAACAAGACGAACCTTGCTGATGCATCCGATGCCTCTACAGAACCAATATTTTTGCTCGGTGTAGCCTTACGCTTTTTACCCTTTTGAAACAAGAAGAAAAAGAATCTCATTTGGCCCAAAACCGACAGTTAATCATATCAAAAACTTCATAACATACAAAAGATTTTAAAATAACATTTGCACCTATTCCTTGTCAGCAAGAAGAATGTTTGTAGTAGCATGAGGGGATTCCAAAAATTTCAATAATTTGGCAGTGACTTCCTCCTTCAAAATAGAAATGACTTATACCCAAAGAAGCAAGAGATTTTATTGCATAAAATGGTAAATTTTATACATTTCTTACTTGCCTTTCTTACATTAGTCCTCATAAATGGAATATTCAGCAAATCACAGAAATCAACCAATTTTTCTTTAACACATTTGTCAATTTTTTCTCTTACTTTCACCTTTTGTTTTTCTTACTGAAAAGAACATACCATACGCATACCATTGGGAATATCCGATGTGTCTCTAACTAACTATGATCACAATAAAGGCAAGCGCACCTATCGCTTAATAGTATAGTTATGGTAAGACCGGAAATATCGTATCCACAAGGACCAAGAGTACTAGTAATTACTATCTTCTTATTATTTAGCCTAAGAATTAGAGTGATTTCTTTTAAACTAAAACTAATTAAGAACACAACAGAGAATGAATTAGGAAAATACTTTTAGACAACTTTATGAGATAGGCAATACCCAAGGAAGAATCCACCTAGACTTCACTTATTACTTCTGATTCATATGATTTATTCACTTGACTTAATTCGTAGAAATCCCTGATTTATGTTAATATCTTTTTCAAGACTAAAAACAATTGACTCTAGGTTGATTAATTGAAATTTCTTTCTAATTAAAACCCCTATTGTCGCATTAACTCGATCTATAAATTCCCTTATTAGATTTGACTCTAATCCAGCATATTTTCGTTGCCCTATTTCTAGGGTTGCAATCAACTCCGCTTAATTGTGTTGATCTACTCTTAAACAGGGACTTTTGCTCCACTGAATAAGCACATTCGACTTGAATCAATAACTTGAATTATCAAAACAAGAATAAGAACTCACAATTAAGAATAAGAATAAGTATTTATCTTATAAACCAAATAATAATAAGATCCGTCTTAGGTTTCATCCCCTTAGGTATTTAAGGGATTTAGTTCATACTGGTAGAGAAAAACATATTAAAATAAGGAAAACTACAAAACATAAGAAAACCCAAAAACTTCAAGAGAAATTGATAGGAGATCTTCAGTCTTGATGGAGATCCCTCTTCAAAGCTGCTCCCGATGGCTGTCTTCGAGTATTTTTCTACCTTCTACTCTCCGTCCCCTGTTTACGTTGCCCCCTAAGGTGTTTATATAGGCTTTGGGATGCCTTTCTTGGCCCACAAGTAGCCTTTTTCGAATGGAATTAGACTTGGATTCGGTAAGGACACGCCCGTGTTCGATAGCCTTAGGCCGTGCTTGATTCTGTTTGTCACGCACGGCCGTGTTTGATAACTTTAGGCCGTGCTCGATTCTGCTCGACATACACGGCCGTGTGGCCTACTCGTGTGTGATAGTCCAGGCCGTGTTGATTTCCAAAGTAGGCCCATTTTGTCCCTTTTTGGCCCGTTTCTCGTTCTTTTCGACTCCCTAAGCTCTCCTGAGTGTAAAACATGAAATTAAAAGATTAGGAGCATCGAATTCATCAAATCTAATGGAAATTCATCCAAAAATAAGCCAAGCATGGGGTTAAAATATTTATAAATTATGGTTTATCAATATCTTTCAGCTGAGTACCACGATCCTGAAAAGTAAATCAAAGTTCAAAAAACAATCATAACACAAAGAAAATGACTTGAATGAAACCAGATCCTTAACCCAGAAAAGAAAGCATACATTTTCAATTGACAGAGTTTTAGACGAGGAAGACCTTGCAACAGAAGAAGCTAAATACCTTTCTACAACTTTCTTTTCCCTTGTAGGCCTATCACTACTAGGCATCACAAGCTCTTTCTTCTCAACTGAATCGTAACCAGATTTCCTAGAACTCCCATTCTTAGCCGAACAACGATGCAGTAGACGGTTAGGGAAAATCTAAGGGATTTTGATTTGGGGAGAAAAAAAAGGGAGCTAGGGAAATTTTTAAGGGAAAAAATAAAGGATTTCGGGAAACTGATTTGGGGATAAAATTAAGCCTAGCAAAAATGACTCCATTTTGTTAAAAATAAAAGGATATTTTGCGGTGTTAACTGCTTTACCTTTTGCAGCGTTTTTCTCATAAACGCCGCTATTGCTTTACTTATTGCGGTATTTTTCGATTAGCGCCACAATGTATAACATTTGCGGCATTTTCGGTCCAAACGCCACTAAAAATGCCGCTAAAAGCTTAATTTCCTGTAGTGTAAGAAAGGGTTTTAGTAGAATAACAGTAAAGAGATGAAGATGAGGAAGATGCAGATGATACCTAATTTTTGCACATGACTTGAAGCCATCTTAGGTGTTAGGAAAATCAGGATGTTTCCCTCTTAATGTAAGTTCAATGTCGAACACTTATCAATTTGAAGCTACCTAAACATAACGAATAAACCTGAAAATAACTATTGAAATTATTGAATATAAAAATGAACCCCAAAAAACTAAATAAAGAGAATAATGGAAACAACACACTAAATTTACAGGGTTTGGCAATTTGCCTAGGTCCTCTAACATTGCACCAAATGATGACTTCATTATCTCAAAAAAGAATAATCAAACTCTTAATTAAAGGATTTCCAAAACTACTTTAAAGATTTTTAAACTACTAAGACATTTCAGAAAGGAAAGGGTAGGCCTCATTATATAATAAGCATAAGATTCCCACAACTCATACTTTCCAATTTGGGATTCCAAAACAAATACCCCTTATATGGGGAGCCTATGACACAAACAACATATACTTTCCCAATGTGGTATTACAAATAAAACCAAAACCCAACAAGTCTCCACCTTTGGCGAGTTTGATAGTCCCACTCAAACTTCTCAATTCTTTCACTCTTCAAATTTGATGAAGTTGTCTTCTATAATGCTTTCAAATGCGTTCATAAACGCCATACACCCGGTGGTGTTCAAGCTTACAGGATAGTAATCAAGTCCAAACAATGATTGGGCTTGATTACTGCCACCACCCCAAGTCATCATACCCGCAACATTTTCTACTATTGTAATCTTTTGAAGTCGAATCTTTCTTTATTCAAAGATTTCTCACTTAAAGTGACCTTCAAGTTGATATTTTAGTTATTGAATGGTAAATTGAATTTCCTCTAAATGTAAAACACTATGATTGTTAATATAAACTAATATAATTTTGAAAAACTCCTAAATCTTCTAACAACCCACTAAGCAAAATTGCCTCTGCAACAAATTCTAAACAACCATATACTCTACCTCTGTAGCAGACAAAGACATTGCAGAATGTAAAGGTAAACTTCTAAGTTACTAGAGCTTTAGTAAGAGTAAATAGATCTAATAGTTTATCAACAATGATCAACGCTTATCCAAACCACCAGTGTAATCTAGATCAACATTTCCAATCACTTATTGAGCAAGTGTTTTATCTTGTTCAAAGACTAAACTAATGTCTACAAATTTCAAAAGATACTATAGAATCTATTTTATAGCCTACTAAACTTTTTTACTAGGAGACAAAGGGGATGGATTGAGTTAATAAATGATTAAGATTGTATCATTGATTACCATCCTAGAAAGGGAAATGTGGTAGTTAATGCTTGAGTAGGAAGTCATTGACAACTCTAAAAGCAATGAATGCTCATTTGAAATTAGAGTCAAATGGATATTTATAGTTGAATTAAAAGTAATACCAACTTTGTTACGAGCTGTGAAAATGCACAAAAGGAATATGTGAAGCTAAAGTTAATCAATGAACAAGTAGGATATGTAAAGAAAAGTAGATTTGAAGTTGACAATGAAGGGAACCTACGATTTCAAGGTAGATTATCTGTACTTAAGAGTGATGAACTGAAACAAAGCATACGTCGAGAAGCTTATTTAGCATGTTTTCTATGCATCCTGGAAGTAGTAAGATGTATCAAGATCTAAAGCCTTATTATTGGTGGAAAAGAATGAAAAATGATGTTGTTGAGTATTTTTCAAAGTGTTTGGTTTGTCAACAAGTAAAAGTAGAACATCAAGTTCTTTTAGGATTGTTAGAACCAATAAAAATTCATGAATGGAGGTGGGAAAGAATTATAACGAATTTTGTAATTGGTTTTGTAACGACCCGAATTTGGGCCTAGTAGAATTGGGCTTATTGGGCCTTGACCAGAGGAGCGTTTAAAATTTTTTAGAACAAGAGAACGACACTAATGCAAGTTGGACCTATTAGGTGAGTGACTTTGGAAGGTTAGGGGGCTTCTATGAAGTCTTGGGATCAAACTTGGGCTTTAGGAAAATTTTGGTTTTAGGTGAATAAAACCTTGGGAGTTAGTAAGAAGGCTTTAAGAATAAAATGTGGAGAAAAATGACACAAGAAGAGTTGTGGTCTAGTGGCAAATGACGCCACATAGGAGACAAGGGAATGACGCCACAATGAAGCAAGGGGTCCAAGGTTCAAGTCTTGGCGCTTGTATTTCATTTTGATTTATTTTTAAGTGAACTTAGACTTTGGCCCATAGACTTATATTTAGTTGCGCATGATTTTAGAAACAAGAGGAACTTGTGGCCTAGTGGCTGGCGGCGTGGATTAAGTTCGAATCCCATCGCAAGCAAAAAGGGATATTTATTTTGCTAAGTTGGGATGGCCAGAGTTTGTGTTGGAATTAAACTCTGTTGAAGGAGGGATCCCACATCGGGAAGCTAGCAAGAGGGAAGGTGAGAAGCTGGCTTTAAATAGAGCAATCTATGAGGAGAGTAAGCATACCTGGGTTGGCGTTTGGGCATAGGAGTGTTCGGAGCGCGAATCAACTCCGGATTCCTATCAGATGTGTATTTCGCCCTACTCTAGCTGTAGAGCGGCAAATGCTGAAATGCCAGTCACACGACAATGGTAGCCACATGAGCGTGCGAGCGCACGTGTGGGGGCTTCGACGTGATAATTGAGGCCACCATGAGTGTTCTTATGGGTTTAGGCTGCTTTAGGCCAAGTGGGCCCATATGAATAAATTGTATGATTATGTAGTAGATATTGGAGTAGTTTATGTGAATCTCATATCTGTGGCTAGATTTGGGCTAAATGGGTCACATAAGTGTGTGGGCCCACTTGGGCCAGGAATTGGCCTTAGGCCCATTCGCTTCATTATCTCTGTTTAGAATACTTGAAGTCGCTCGAGGCGACTGTAGACCTTCTGAGGGGTTGACAAAGTTACCGAAATACCCTCGAGGAGTAAATTACCGAATTACCCTTGGTGGGTAAATTACCAAAATACCTTTGGAGGGTAAATTACCAAAATACCCCTGGGTTGCAAAATTACCAAAATACCCTCGATGGGTAAAATTACCGAAATACCCCCAAAGGGGTGAAAATGATCGTTATACCCTTGATTATGGTTGAATATCGTGTGTATGATTTTATTTACACTTTTATACGTTGATACATTGCATTTAATCATGTTGCATGGGGCGGGTTTAATGACTGAAGAGAAGTGTAGCCTAGTGGCTCTGCCACATACTATTTTAGTGGCTATGCCACATATTTATATACTATTACTCTGGTGGCTCAGCCACAAATATTGTGATTAGTAGCTTGTCTGCAATATTAGTGTGTTTGGCGGGGTGGGTTGACTTGATCCCCACAGGTGACGATTGGTTGGTATGGGGGTGTGATTGGTTGGATTGGTTTGGGTTGCATTACATTATCTGCACTTTCATGATTATATGGCTTAGGCCCAGATTGATGTCTTATGGGCTCGGGCCCAGTCAATGACCGTTTAGGGGATTACACACTGTGTTCTTGTAACTCACCCTTTTTCCCTTAACCTCGCAGGTGATCCCCAGCGATAGAGGATTTAGAGCCGCGGAGGACTCGGTGGTGGCCATACATCGGAGATATTTCTCGCGAACTTTAGTAAATTCAGTTTTTACCTTATTTTAAGATTATTTATTTTGGGTTAATATTTTGTAATAAGGCCTTTGGATTTTATTTTCCTTTTAACTTTCAATTCGGCTATTTTTTTTTTAAATTGTTAGATGTTTGAATACTAAGTTTTCCAAAATGTTACTAACCGTTTTTCAAAATATTACGTTTCCGCAACTATTCAAGTTCGACTTTCACAACAAAAACAATTTTTAAAAAAAAAATAATTACAACTTTATAAAAATGGACATTAAATAAATTGGGTTTTGATCGCTGAAATCAGAGCTTTAAAATTTAAAAAAGAATGATCGAACCTGGAGACTAACTCTGACAACAATTAAAGGCAAGCGTACCTATCGAACAGTAGTATAGCTTAGGCAAGACCGGATTATCGAACCCACAGGAACTAAAAGTATTAATACTAACTTTCTTTTTATTATTTAGCCTTAGAAATAGAGTAAAGTTGCCAAATTAATGACTTACTAAGCTAAAGACACAAGACAAAAAGACCGATTTGGAAAATAACTTGAAGAAAAACTTAGTTGATTGCGATGATACCGTCAGGAAGAATCCACCTAGACTTCACTTGTTACCTAACACTGAACCATATACTTTCTTTACTTAGCCTGTTCCGTAGGACTCCCTAACCTATGTTAAACCCTCTCTCGAGGCGAATAACATTTAACCCTAGGTTAATTAGTGGAACTCTCGTTCGCTTATAATAACCCCCTAGAATAGTAGTAAATCGATCAATGGACTCCCATATTAGGTTTCACCCTAATCCGGTAAAATCTCGTAACCCTATCTCTAGGCGTTCGATCAACTCCGCTTAATTATGCTAGATCTACTCTTAAGCAGGGTCTATTCCTCCTCCACCTAAGCACATCAGATTTGGATTAAGCAACATAATTAAGAACAAACTAAGTAATTATCATATAATTCAGAAATCAAATAACAAGATTCATCTAGGTTTCATCCCTTTCAGGTATCTGAGGGGTTTAGTTCATAACGAATAAAGAAAACATCACAAGAGAAAAGATAAAACAAAACATAAGAAATCCCAAAAACCCCCTGAAGGAATTGAAGGAGAAATTCGCCGTCTTGAGTATAATTTTGGCTTCTTGGGATGGATCAACTGGCTATCTTCGAGTGATTCCCTAAACTCTGACCTTTCTGGCTTGGCTCTTTGGCCTAGCTTTGACGCCCTTTCAATGATGGCACTTAGGGGATATATATAGGCTCTTGGAATGTGATTCTTTCTCCCTAAGTATCTTTTGCCGACTGAAATTGCTCTTTCCAGCGACAGAGGCACGACCATGGCACACGCCCGTGTGGATCGACTTTAGACCGTGTTTGGATTTCTAACTTGAGGCACGGCCGTGTGAGGCGGGGTTGAGGTCGTGCTCTAGGTGATCGTTGAGGCACGACCGTGTGTGATTTGGGCCAGGCCGTGTCAATTTTCGTGCTAAGGCCCATTTACTTCGTTTTGGGCCCGTTTTGTGTTCTTTTCATCCTCGGGTGCTTTTCTGGGTATAAAACATGAAAAGAAAGGATTACAAGCACCTTTTTATATAAATCGAAGGATAAATCATCCAAAAGCATGTTAAATGTGGGATTAAAATATGTTACTTTTACAATTTATCAGGTTTTTTTTTTACAAACAAACATCGAAACTCGGAGTTTTCAAAAGAGATGTAACATTTTCAACGAACGCTTAACTTTTCAACTACCTTTCGATGTGACATGCTAGATCTGGCCATAACGTTTAGGCCGGGTTTGGGGTGTTACAGGTTTGCCATTTACACCCAAAAAGAAAGATGTTATTTGGGTCATCATGGATAAATTAACAAAATCTACTCATTTTCTACCAGTTCGAATAGACTATACTTTAAAGAAGTATGCAGAATTGTGCATTAATGAGATAGTGAAACTTCATGGTGTACTTGTTTTTATAATTTTAAACAGGGATATAAGATTCACTTCAAGGTTCTGGAAAAAGTTACATGAAGCATTAGGAACATGATTGAATTTCGGTACTACTTTTCATCCCCAAATAGATGGTCAATCGTAACGAGTGATTCATATATTGGAACACATATTGAGAAGTTGTATTATTGAGTTCGGAGGAAGTTGGAAAAAGTACTTGCCTTTAATTGAATTTACCTACAACAAAAATTATCAATCCAACATTAAGATGGCATCGTATGAAGTTTTATATGGAAGAAAATATAGAATTCCTATGTGTTGGATAGAGTTAGGTGAAAACAAATTAGTAGGACCAGATTTGATCAAAGAAACAGAAGAAAAAATGAAATTGATTAGAGATAGATTGAAAGTGACCTCATGTAGACAGAAGTCTTATGTTAATCTTAAAAGAAAGGATATTGAGTATAATGTGAGGGGGAAAATGTATTTCTGAAAGTGTCACCGAGGAAAAAGGTTCTTCGGTTTGGTAAGAAGGGAAAATTGAGTACGAGGTCCATTGAACCATATGAGATTTTGGAACGCATTGTTCCAGAAGCTTATTAGTTGGCTTTAACACCAGAACTAGATAGAATTCAAAATGTCTTTCATGTATTGATGTTGAGAAGGTATCAATTTGATCCTTCACATGTGATTACAACGAAAGTCATTGAGATACAACTTAATTTAACACATGAAGAATAACCAATTAAGATTCTTGCTCGAGAAGTGAAAGAATTAAGAAACAAATATTACGGAGACATCATGACGTTGACGAAGCAACATGGGAAAGTGAAGAAGTTATGAGACAACAATATCCTTAATTATTCGAATCAGGTAAATTTCAAGGAAGAAATTTTATTTTAAGGGGGAGAAATGTAACATCCTCAATACCTTGTGAGTTCGGAACCATGATAAAAAGAGAGTAAATATGTTAGTAGAGCGAGAAGATTGATACTGAAGATAATTGAAAAGGCTTGTATATTATGAGAAATAAATATGGGGTATTGAATTAATTGTAAGAGCCTGAAAAGTATTGGCGAAAAGTGAGAAATTTAGAGTTGGAATTATTAGATTGAATTGAAGGAAAAAGGAAGAGGGACTAGAGGTGAAATTTTACCATCATAGGGTATGACTCATGAATGGTATTGTAGAGAAAGTTGAGGGGCTAAATGGTCAATATATAATTTAGATAATTATGACAGGGTAATGATTAAGTACTAAATTGGTGTAAAATGATACTTGCCTATACAAGTATTTCATTATAAAATTTATTACTGCAATGATTCTATCAAACTTTCGAAGATGCATTATCTTTTAAAATGATTGAATTTGGGAAGTGCACAAGACATGCATCATTCACAACCCTAATTGCTTGTGAAATGTCTAGCCCTGTACACACCATCACATACATCAAATTCCCAATTGCACTAGCATATGGAACTTTCACCATATATTCTCGTTCTTCATCACTCTTAAGAGATAGTTGAGCACTAAGTTTAAAATGAGGATCAAGTCAAGTACTTAAATGTTTCGTAATTAATTTATACAAAAATAGTGTAATAACTTATTCAAATATTGTGATACATGCATGGATGGAGTGAAATTTATTAAATTCCATTCACTGAAACTTCCAAATCTCAAGTTTGGGAAATCATCAAACTTGTAAAAACTTTTTGGATGGGATCCAAGCATTTCCTGGTTAATATGTCTTCATGGTTCGAAGATCTATCTCTTAGCTTCGAAACACACATTGAATCACTCGATTTTAAGTTTGGGAGCTCAAGTTATGATGTAACATCCCAAAATTGGGCCTAGTAGGATTGGGCCCAATGCGCCTTGGGCGTAGGAGTGTTTAAAATTTTGAGAACAAGAGAATGGCATTATTGCAAATTGGACTTATTAGTTAAGTGAATTTGGAAGGTTACGAGGTTTCTATGAAGTCTCGGGTTTAATTGGGCCTTAGGAAAAATTTGGTATTTTAGCACTTTAAGGAGAGATGGTAAGTAGCTTCAAGACTAATAGAAATAAATGAGTAATGTGCTTGCATAAATGAGCTATTGGTAAAGAGGTTATGGCATCAAGTGAAGTACCTTGAGGGAAGAGGTTCAAATCACTTTGTTTGCAAATTTTGACTAATATTTTTGCACTCTTTCCTTAAGTGTCGACCAAGAGGTATATATGGCAAGTTTGACTTCTTTATTTTTGGTAAGGTGGCTAAGGAATTAAGGAAAGGTTGAGGTTGGGGAAAGGAATCAAAAAGAAAAGGTAAGTAAGGGGAACAAGTGGCTTATTTCATGGAGAATGCTATGGAAAGTATGGTTGGCAAAATTTTGACCCTTTTGGCTATGCATGTGGACGGCTTTGCGGGTAGATAGGTAGCTTAAATTTTTACTTTGGCATTTGGTAGGGTCTTGGTATTGTTTTGGCCAAAAATCTCATTTGCAACTTTAGTGTCATCTTCTCCCAATTTGCTATTCCCTTTTGCCGAAATCTTCTAGCACAATAGTGCATTTTTCTTCTCTTTGTATTGGTTACATATTCACCTTTTGTCCATCTTCCTTGATAGCCGAAACTTCAAGTGGATTATAGGCAAATTCTTCTTCTTTCTTCTTGATTGCCGGATACACCTAAACCATTGAGACAAAATTGTTCACTTTTTATCCTTTGGAAGAACCGAAACCCCAAAAATACACCTTTTTCATCTTTCTATTCCTTTTCACAAAAGTTTTCAACCCTTTCTTTTCTTCTCAAAATCCATACCCTCTATAGCCGAATATCATCGTTCATTTTTCTCCATAACCGAAACCTTTTCATCATTTATTATTCATTCCTTAATCAATCGGTAAGTGTTCTTTCCAATGTTTTATTTTATTTCTCTTAATGTCGAAATATTGTTTTGGTTGGGATGGTCATTGTAACCGAGACCATCATTTTATTCTACCCTCTCAAACGAGATCCTTTTCTCTTTTTCGTAGTGTTTTAAGTGGGAGACCGTGTATTGTTCTAGCTGAAGTCAGACGGTGGAAATTGGATCCAATATCGATAAGGTAAAGGGGTTCATTTTGGATTTTTCGTGTTCATTTTAAATTTTTCGTTATATCTCTATTTGGCTATGTTGCAAATCGGATTGAAGTTTCGACTAATCGACTATATGTTTTAGGGACAAATCACTTGATATATTTCTACCTTCGGATATAGTGGTAAGTGAATCAAGTGTGAGTGATACGAAATCTTTTGGAAATCCGAGGCTAACTTTTGGTTGGTATTGTTCTAGGTCAACGACGAGTGGTTCGTTAGGAAATCGAAATAAGGTGTGTAATCCCGTACTTTCCGTATACATATCTAAAATGGTGTGTAATTCCACACTTCTCTGAAAGTTTGTATGAAATATTCTGTGAATCGGTCGAAATACCGAAGAAAACCAAAAAATGGCATTTGAAAAATCACGTGTGGGTATGTATGATCGTAGTGGTAATCGTATTTTGTAATAAAACAGTTTTGATTAGAAGCAGTGACGTGTTTTTGAAAAATACGAAAAATAGGAGAAAGGGAATTAGAAAGTGACTAAGATATCAAATTAAAGCTTACTGTGTCTATTTTAATATGGAAGAAACGGAGAAGGAAAAGGATTTTTATATTCTGAGATATCTTAATTTTAGTGAGACTGGTTCTGATTGACTTCGTGTTTCCCTGATCTGTCTTGGAAAAATCGTATAAAATGGTACAAAGTGAATTATGGGTTATAATTTATATGTATGGATTCCTTAGTGAGTCTATTTTCAATAGAAAGAAGTGGGAGCAACAGATGAAAATTGTACAGTGAGATATTTGAATTTTGGGTAAGAGAGGTCAGAATCATTGGACAGTGAAACAAGGGAAATTTTAAGGAATAAACTGTACTAAATGGTTAAGCCAAAAATTCTGGAAAAATTTTAATAAGAAGATATATGAGTCTAGTTTCAAGGAAAATTTACGGATTTAGATTTCGAGATTTCTAACTCAAGTAATAGTCAATTTAGTCAGTACGACGCAGATGGACAGTTTTAAATTTTTATGCCCAAATTAGTAGTTAAGTCTGGATTGCGAAATTACCGAATTACCCTTAGTGGGTAAAATTACCGAAGTACAAAAATGCCCTTATGGGCTGAGTTACGAAAATGCCCTTATGGGCCGAATTATGGAAATGCCCCTAATGGGCCGATTTGCGATGTGTTAATGGGCCGAAATGTTGTATTACCTTAATGGGCCGATTTTGTTATATTGCTTAATGGCTCGATTTGATAAATGTGTTAATGGGCCATTTTGATAGATTGATTAATGGGACGATTTGATAATTTGCTATATGGGCCGATTGATAATTTGCTATATGGGTTGTTAGATATTTGCTATATGGGCCGTTTGATATTTCCTATATGGGCCGATTTGAAATAAATTGCGAAATGGGCCAAGATGATATTTTGCTTAATTGGTCAACTTGATAAATTGTTATAATGGGCCATAATTTTTGTATGAAAAATCTGAATAAATTGTTGTAAATGGTTATGCATTGAGTACATGATTTGCATGGGATAGGATAATGATGAAGAGAAGTTCTGGTAGCTCTGCTACATAAATCTGGTGGCTTTGCCACAAATCTGAAAAATGGCAATGCCATGTAAATTCTGTTAATCCGGTGGCTTGTCCACAAATTTGATAAATGGCTTAATGCCTACGTTTGGTGTGTTGGCGGGGTGGGTTGACTAAAGATCACCCACAGGTGTGTTGGTTGGTACGGGTGGTGTGTAGCGGATGGAATACTAGGCTTAGTTTGGGACTTGCATTTCATACACATGTTATATTTGATACATTATTGTTATTGTATATGGGCTTAGGCCCAAATATTTGCTTAATGGATTTTGGCTCAGTGGACAACGGTAAGTGGGTTACACACTGAGCTCTAGTAACTCACCCACATTTTCCTTATCCCTTTCAGGTAATGATCAGTGATGGAGACTTAGGCCGTGGATGACTCAGTGGAGGCCATGCTTCGTAAACGGTTAAATTTGGATTTTGGATTTCTTTTAGTATTTTTAATTACTTTGCTATTTTGAATTTAGGTTGTAATAAGGCCTCTGGGATATTTTATTTGGTTTTATGTTTAGCTGTACTTATTATTTTTCTACTTTATTTTAAATGGGGATTTTTCTAAAATCATAAATAACGGTTTTCAAAAAAATGATTAACAAATGATTTTCATAACAATCTTTTACAAATGCTTTAACTCGGAAATTCTATTTCAAATTTTCAACGTCGTTTTCAAAGGTCACGGTTAAAGTTCACTACCTCGATTTTCGACTCATCAATCAACCTCTCAAAAAATACTTGTATTTTATCTACGTTTCCGCAATGTTTTCAAAATGTTTCTGGAACTCTATTTCCAAACGTCATATTTTCGTAAATTGTTTATTTCAAATATGTTTTCGCAACCAAAAATGTTTTTAAAGATAATTACGTTTTCAAGTAGATAACAATTGCTTAAGTGTTTTGGGTTTTAACAAAGAGGCTGTAATTCTCAAACAAGTTTTTAACAATCGCAAAGATGGTTTTGAAAAAAAAAACACTTCCATGTGACACGCCAGATTCGGGCCTAACTTTTAGGCCGGGTTTGGGGTGTTACATATGACCATTTTAGTGAAGATAGTGCGAGCAGAATTTTTGAATGGGATTATGACGAGAATTACGAGTTTCAGGCTTTGAATTCGAGTTTAAATCATACTAGGTTCAGATTTTAGACTTAATTTTTATTATATATGAGCCCAATATTATATTTATCAGCTCTTATTATTTTATTATTTTAAAATTTA
The DNA here is from genome assembly GCA_005393395.2 of Gossypium australe. NCBI lineage: Eukaryota > Viridiplantae > Streptophyta > Magnoliopsida > Malvales > Malvaceae > Gossypium > Gossypium australe. The sequence goes on from CM016619.1 coordinate 13,869,525, forward strand.
AATTATTATTAATTATTTTAAGTTATTTAGAAGTTTTATGTCAACAAGAAAGTTTAGTTTAAAATTATTTCTTGTTTAGGCTAATTAGAGTTCTACTATACTTAAGAGTTTTATTTAGATTTATTTAGCTAGCTTATATAAAGGCTTCTTCATTTTTCACTAAGGAGACACTTGTTTTCATTAATAAAGTTTTCAACTTTGGGAGTTTGTTTCTTGTGGAAGATTTATTTCTTATGATTTTTAGAAGTAGTTTTCTTCTCGATTTTCTTCAATGAGCCTTGGGAATTCATTATTCATCTTTTAATTTCCTAAGGATTATTTCTTGGAGGGTTGATTGGAGCCATTAATTGAGTCTTTTGGGATTTATATCTTAAAGGGTTCAATTGGACACTTATCCTTCTATCCATCATATCCATCGGTTTATCGTTCCATCTTCCACTTTACTTTAATCTATATTTTCACTATTTAGTTATTATTTTGAATATTTATCCTTTACTTTTTTTTTTTGTTAAGTTTTCTTATTTCCTTTCTTATTTTCTAAATTTATTTAATTTCTTCTTTTTAGGTCATATCTAAATAATTTATTCTTGAGTCGAACAACTTGAATTTGATCCTTCTTCCACTTCCTCCGTTCAATTCATTATCATATTGGTTCTCAATTAAACAAAGATTGCCTTTCTTTCTATCTTTATATAGCTTCATCCCAAGAATTTTCTTATCTTTACCTAGATTCTTCATCTCTATTTCTTGATTCAATTAAGTCTACAATTTATTTATCTTTATTTAACTTTTCAAAGCAATTAGGGTATCATCGACATACAAAAGAAGATAAATGGAAGACCCATCATATAACTTTCTTAAATACACAATGTTCATATTTGCTTTTGGTGTACTTAAGCCCTGATAACATATTAATTTGCATGTTATTTTATGTTTAATTTAGTTTATTTCTGAATTGATCCCTGCTAAATTAATACTTTTATGTTTTAATCTTGTCAGGGACGCAATTGGAACGCTAAGAGACAAATACAAGCAGAAAAGGACCAAATTGAAACAAAATTAGTAAAATGAGGCCGAATTAAAAATGTGGAGAAAAGCCAATGACTCATCAGAATTTTTGACTTTGTAAAAAGCCAAAAAAAGAAAGATTCTTATTTATTATTTATTTATTTATTTTATTTTATTTTTTATTTTGATTTTATGTTAAATTAGTTAAAGCCAAAAATAGTAAATTTTATGTATATAAAAAGAACCTTACTGTTATTTGGAAGTCATCAATTAATTTTGTTTTCCTACTTCAATTTGGAATTGGATTATTCTATTTTGCCTTTCAAATTGACGTGAGATATTGCTACTTTCCTTTGCATTTTTCTTACTTTTACAAAATTGGGTTAATTCTTTTCCAAGTCCTTTCTTTCCCATTCTTCACCATAATCATCAAACCACATTCCAAAATTTACAAAGCATGAATAATTTCATGCTTCACTAAATTTCATCTTAACCTTAGGTCGGTGTTCTTTTCGGTCGGGAATCGTGAGATACGAATTTGTGCTAAAAACCCGTCCAATCGGTATTCATTTTTTTCCTAAGTATCGGGATTGACCAATCATCCCTTAAGGTTAAACTCGATTTCAAGTCAAAGTGCACGTTAGGTTGGAGTTGTGTTTGCTGACAATTAGAGAAATGAGTCGGCCGTGCTGTATTCGGATCTCCGAGAACAAATCAAGGAAGAAGTGATCGGTTTAAACGACCCACGCGGTTGAGGCCGTTGATTCAAGTTGGGTTCTTCAGAACGCAAGGCTGCCGGAATCTTGAATTGGGAACGCGTGTATCTCGATTAGATAATCGGTAAGGGTTGGTTTTCAGGTCGTACCGAAACCAGCTACGAGAGGAAGAATTGGTGGTTAGGACGTTCTTAACTGCTATAACCAACTTATCATTTGAAGGAGAATATTAATTTTCGAAGATCGATTCTTGATACCGAATTTACCGAGTCTAAGGCTAAGGCTTATTATTTTTGTTTACAAAATTATGAATTTATTTCCAATTTACATTTATTTTCAATATTCATCAATTGTTTATTTAAGCTGATTAGATTATTTACTTACTTAAACATTCTCAAATCCCTCGATTTACTTATTTATTTTTGTTGCAGGTACATTTGGAGTCGTGGGCACGACTCTTGCCACGACCCTTGTCATGACGAATATTCTGTTCATAAGTGAACACAGAAGTTGATTACGACATCCAATCCCTGTAGACTCGACCCTACTACCACTCTTTACTACTATTTAGAGTTATTTTAGTAGGAATTATTTTTGGTGGTTTTGACGCCCATCAAATTTTGGTACCGTTGCCGGGGATTGGAGATATTTTTCTAATTTTTGTTTGTTTACCTTATGACCAGATCAGAATCGAGAACTCTAGAGTTTGAATTAGAAATTGAGAAATTGGCCTGACAACTGAGGAAAGAAGCCGTTCGACGTGGTAAACGACCAAATCCAAGATTCAAAACCATATCATACACCGAGAAAATTTTCTCGTTCGACGAACCAAACAAGATGGCTGAACAGACGATACGCCAACTCACTGCGGCACCAGATGAACAACAACCCTTCTGTATAACCTATCCGGTAGGAGGAACGCCGTTCGAGTTCAAGTCAAGTTTGATTCATTTACTACCTACTTTTCGTGGGTTACAGAACGAAAATCCACGCACCCATCTCAAAGATTTCCATATGGTGTGCACAAGCATGAAGCCTCAGGGAGTAACCGAAGACCAAATCAAACTTTGTGCTTTTCCTTTCTCATTAGCCGATTCTACTAGAGAGTGGCTATTTTATTTACCCCAGGATCTGTCAACATATGGTCTGGCATGTCTCGTTTGTCTCTTGATAAGTTCTTCCCTGCAGCTCGAGCGACCGGACTAAGGAGAGACATTGTGGGAATTCGTCAAAAGGACACTGAATCGCTCTACAATTAGTGGGAGCAATACAAAAAGTTGTGTGCAACTTACCCACAACACGGACTAACTGAACAATCACTCTTGCAGTAGTTTTATGAGGGGTTACTCCCGATGGAAATGAAAATGATAGATGTTGCAAGTGGAGGGGCACTAGTTAATATGACACCTCAAAGGGCGAGAGAGTTGATTTCAACCATGGCTGCTAACTCTAACAATTCCGACCAGCTACAGAATCCACAAGACGGGTTCATAGGTTAAGTTCTTTATCCTTAGAAGATAAAATTGATAAGCTAACTAACGTTGTTCAAACTTTTCTTATAAATAAAACGGGCCCAGCACGGTTGTGCGAAATTTACGCTAAGCCAGACCATCCGTCAGACTCATGTCCGATTTTACATGAGGATTCGACAAAACAAGCAAATGTTGTCAGGAACTTTCCAGGACTGCCCCAAAGGCGATATGACCTCTACTCGAACTCGTATAATGTAAAGTGGAAAGATCACCCGAATCTAAATTAAGGGTCGAATCCACGGTTCAATCAATTGTACCAACAAAGGCCGCCTCAGAATCAACAATTACCACCCCCGAAGTCATCTTTGGAAGCCATAGAGGAAAGGCTAGCCAATAGTACTGAGAAATTTCAACAGAAATCTGACATGCATTTGCAGGAGTTGGATAAGCAAGTGAGCAAACTCGCACTCATAGTTAGCCGTTTAGAGTCTCAAGGTAAGCTGTCATCCCAAACTGAGCCAAATCCTCGACACAATGCAAGCACTATGACATTGAGGAATGTCATGGTTTTAGAGCCTGTACCAGACGCGACTCACGCCCACGACACTAGTCAAGATAAAGAGAAACTTGACACGGAGGCTCCAGTAGAATCAGCGCCACGAAAATCATTTGCAGTACCACCTCCGTTTTCTGGAAGACTTGTCCAGTGCAAGAAGGAACGAGAAGAGAAGAAGATCCTCAAAACCTTTCGAAAGGTAGAAATCAACATACCTCTTCTCGATGCGATTAAGCGGATTCCAAGATACACAAAATTCTTAAAAAGAATTATGCACGAGTAGAAGGAAACTCCTGGTTAATGAAAAGGTAAGTTTTGGAGAAAATGTCTCCGTCATTCTGCAAAGGAAAATACCACCCAAATGTAAGGACCAAGGTATGTTTTTCCTATCTTGTAAAATAGCTAGTGTCAGAATAAAAAAAGAAATGTGTGACTTAGGCGCATCAATTAATGTTATGCCATTGTCAATTTATAAACTACTTAACACGGGTCTTTTAAATGAGACAGGTGTAATTATTCAGCTTGCAGATCGATCTGTGGTGCACCCGGAGGGAGTGTTGGAGGACGTTCTTGTAAAGGTAAACAAGCTAATATTTCCTGTAGACTTCTACATTATTGACATGGAGGATGACAATTCGGCTAATTTGTCTGACAGACTTCTCGGGAGGCCATTTTTGAGTACTTCACAAACAAAAATTTGAAGTACGCTTTTCTCGATGAAGGAAATACCTTACCGGTAATAATCTCGAGTAAACTTTCAAAAGTAGAAGAGGAAAATTTGGTACGAGTTCTTAGAGACTAAAAAGAGGTAATTGGATGGACGATAGCCGATATTAAGGGGTTAAGCCCTTCAACTTGCATGCACAAAATTCAAGTGTTGGATAATGCTATTCCCAAAAGAGAGGCTCAAAGGCGTCTCAATCAGCCGATGATGGAAGTGGTAAGGAAATAAGTCTAAAAGTTACTTGATGCTAGGATGATCTATCCCATTTCTGACAGTAATTGGGTTAGCCCAGTCCATGTAGTACCGAAAAAGACCAGCGTAACCGTAATTGAGAATTCGATAGGTGAGATAGTTCCCACTCAGGTCCGAAATGGGTAGAGAGTTTGCATCAACTACAGGAAGTTGAATTCCTTAACTCAGAAAGATCATTTTCCACTTCCTTTTATTGACCAAATGTTAAAACGTTTAGCGGGGAAGTCTTATTATTGTTGTCTTGATGGTTACTCAGGGTTTTTCCATATTCCAATGGCACCGGAGGATCAAGAGAAGATGAGGTTTATGTGTCCATTTGGTACGTTCACCTACAGAAGGATACCGTTCAGACTTTGCAACGCACTAGCCATGTTTTAGAGATGTATGGTAAGTATATTTTCTAACTACGTCGAGAAAATAATTGAGGTGTTTATCAAATCTTGCAAAAATCTTGGAAAGATGCTTAGAATTTAATCTTGTTCTAAATTATGAGAAATGCCATTTTATGGTAGATAAAGGATTAGTTCTAGGTCATATCATCTCTGCTGAGGGAATCTCTATCGATAAAGGAAAAATCGACATCATTAACTCACTGCCATACCCCACAACTGTGAGGGAGATTTGTTCTTTCCTTGGTCATGCAGGTTTTTATAGGAGGTTCATTAAAGACTTTTCAAAAATTGCGCAACCGCTTTGCAATCTCCTACAGAAGGACAAGGAGTTCGAGTTTGACCAATTATGCAGCGATGCATTTGACACGCTCAAACATAAGCTTATTTCGGCACCTATCATTCAACCACCAGATTGGAATTATCCTTTCGAGATAATGTGCGAGCAAGTGACCATAGTGTGGGAGTAGCCGTTGGGCAAAGAATCGAGAAATAACCGCACGTTATCTCCTATGCGTCTAAGACTTTGGATTCTGCCTAAAGTAATTACTCGACTACTGAAAAGGAGTTTCTAGCTATAGTTTTTCTTTGGAAAAATTTCGTTCGTACTTATTAGGAACTAAGATTGTCGTTTTCTTTGATCATGCAGCTCTTAAATATCTAATCGGGAAAAAGGAAGCAAAACCAGGGTTTATAAGGTGGATATTACTTTTGTAGGAGTTTGATCTCGAAATAAAAGAGAAAAAAGGACGAGAAAATTTGGTAGCTGACCATCTAAGCCGAATACCTCCATCGAAGGCTGTCACACCACTTAAGGACAATTTTCCGAACGAAAGTCTGCTTGCTACTTAGACAATTTTTCCTTGGTACGCAGACATGGTGAATTACCTTGCCACAGGTATAGTCTCTTCTAACTTATCGCGTTCTGAAAAAGATAAGATCAAATGTGAATCGCGATACTATATTTGGGACGACCCCTACCTTTGGAAATATTGTTCCGATCAGGTAATTCGACGATGCGTTGCAAAAACTAAGGTAAACTCGATTTTATCTTTTTATAATTCTTACGCATGTGGTGGACATTTTGGTCCTAAACGAACTGCGCATAAAGTACTTGAATGTGGACTATATTGGCCACATATTTTTTGATATGTATATTTGTTCTGTAAAACATGCGAAAAGTGTCAAAAGGTATGAAACTTGAGTCGAAAAAATGAAATGCCTCAACCGCAGTACATGTTTGTGAAATATTTGATATATGAGGCGTAGATTTTATGGGACCTTTTGTCTCTTCATACGGTAACATCTATATTTTACTTGCAGTGAACTATGTGTCGAAGTGGGTGGAAGCAAAACCCATTCGCCATGCTGATGCCAAAACGGTATTCGATTTTCTAAAGAGTTATTTTTTTTCTAGATTTGGCACACCGCGAGCATTGATCAACAATTGGGGAACGCCTTTTTGTAATAAGGTAATCAACACACTTTTGAAAAAATACGGGGTAGTGCAACAAGTCGCTACGGCTTATAACCCTCAATCAAATGGTCAAGCGGAAGTGTCGAATCGAGAAATCAAGTTGATTTTGGAGAAGAACGTCAAGCTGAGAAGAAAAGATTAGAGTTTACAACTAAACAATGCACTGTGGGCGTACCGTACGGCTTATAAAGGACCCATAGGCATGTCTCCTTATCGACTAATTTTTGGTAAACCATGTCATCTTCCTGTTGAGCTAGAACATAAAGCATTTTGGGCGGTCAAGCAATGCAACATGGAGTTGGAAGCTGATGGTAAGCATCACCAGTTACATATTTAGGAACTTGAGGAAATTCGACGAGAAGCGTATGAAAGTGCCCAAATTTATAAGGATAAGGTCAAAGCATATCATGACCAAAAGATAACCCTTAAACAATTTATGGTAGGACAAAAAGTATTACTTTATGACCCTACATTAAGAATTTTTGCAGGTAAGCTTCGGACTAAGTGGTTAGGGCCTTTTGTTGTTACTCACGTATTTCCACATGGTGCAGTCGAGATTAAAAGCGAAGAATTTGGAAAAAAATTTAAGGTCAACAGACAGCGATTAAAGCCTTTTTACGAGAATTTTCAAGTCCACATGGTTGAGGGATTGGTCCTCGAAGAACCGGTTAAATAAATTTCCAAGTCGTCGAGCTAACAACGTTAAACAAAAGCGCTTTTAGGAGGCAACCCAAATTTATTTTCATTTATTTAATTTTGAGTTTTAGTAAAATTTAGGTTGTAAATAAATAAACTTTTATTTCATTCAGTTAATTTAATTTTTTTTTTCAAGAACGTAATGGAGGTTATGAATTTTTTTAAAAAAAAGTCGAATAATGATGGGGTGTGGGCACGACATGCTAATTGGTGAAAAATATTTACCTCCAAATAAAAATTAAAAAAAAAAACCCAATATCCCTAACCTTCATAAAACCCTAAAACCCAAATCCAATACCCACCACCAATCCAATTAACCTACCAAAACCCAAATTACCCACAAAATAAACCTAATACCCAATGCCATGATCCAAAATCGCAATAGGCCCAATACCCAAATAAGCCCAGCCAGAAAAAAATGAGAAAGAAAGAAGTTGGGCCGAATAGGCCCAACTAGCCACAAAAAAAAGACGAAAAAAAAGAAAAACAAACACCCAAAATCCCCAAAATTTCCCAACCCTCTTCTTCGTCATCTTCTCCAAAAGAAAAAAACAACCCTAACTCTCTAAACCCAGCCCACGCCACCGTTGCAACCCCCATGGCTGACCTCACACTGTCACGCCCACCATCGCCACTCCTCCCTACGCCGTCGTCGACAAGCCCAAACCTCTACCCCTCCATTTTCTTTTCTTTTTCTTTCTCTTTTTTCCCCTCCACCCACAACCACCATACGCTGGCCTTCTCTACTACCGCGTCACTATCGAACAACGCCCTCACCACCACGTCGCATCACCATTACCCATTGGAGCCCCCACTCGTGCGCCGCCGCTCCTCCCCTCCCCATGCACCATCTCCTCTATTTCTTTTCTTTTTCTCTATCACCAAACACTCAAACCAACCTCCCACCACCTTAACCGACGCCAAAACTGAAACCCCTACCATCACCCTTCAAAAATTGGCCCAAACCATACCGACACTTTTCGCCGCCGCCATTATAGCCAGCAAAGCCGATTATTCTTGACGTCTACACAGAAATAATGGTTCAAACTTGGAAAAACAGCAAAAAATATCCCGGCTTCACTCAATAGAAATCGACATCGATTTTCAGTGCCTCTAGTTGTCGATATAGCCGACGACAACTCTGAGCCTTCTCCACCTCCTCCAATCCGAAGGACCGCCCCAACAAGAACTCATCACCGATGAAGTCTGACTCCAGTTGAAACAGAACACTCGAACAGTAGCCCGCTACCCCCGAAAGGTCGATTCTTAATCCTCAGCCAAATTTACCTTTACTAACGTATAATGTAGGTTACTCGGAGGAAGTCGGGACTTCTAACGACAATCTCGAAGGTCCCTCTAATGCGAATGAGCGTGTTTCACAACGTCGAACACGATCGTCTACCACTCGAGCCCGTCGACGACCGACTAATGAGTCAGCGACACCTCCAAACAGCAGTACTGACGCTGCTGGAAATTCAAGTCCACCCGACTCGCTTAAAGAATATGTTTGACCATCACGAGACAGTCAACGCAATAAACAAGGTCGTGCAAACATTATTCCTACTGAAGGTCGATTACGAGGATTTTTAGACTTTTTGACCTCGGACCATCGCGCAAGATAAGACGACATACGACAACGTCCGCTCCCGGTCTGTAAGCAAATCGATCTCTTTACTCTTAATATGTTAAATATTCGCGATGATGTGATTGGCTACTTTAATGCTATTGGTTGGAATTCATTTGTTAATATTTCCTGTAATGCATATTATGAGTTGATTTATGAATTCTACACTACATTTAGCTTCAATATTAATGTATTGCGCACTGTTGAAACACAAAACATTATCTGTTTTCGTTTGCTTGGTAAGGACTTTCGGATGTCGATTTCTGAATTTAACATTGCCATGGGTTTTGTTGACCCTAATAATATTTAAACTGATTCCTATCATACTGCTCTGTTAGATATTCCAAGTAACTTTGATGCTCAAGATGCTTATTGTGTTTTAACTCATTCTAATCAACTTTATAATCTGAAGACCACAAAAGACTTATTGGTGCATGAACCGGCTTTAAGATATGTTCACCGATTTTTAGCCTTTAGTTTTTCAGGGAGAAATGATTCGTCATCTATTCTAACTAAAACTGAACTGTTCTTTTTGTGGTGTATGCATTCTAGTTTTAAAGTTAATTTAGGATATTGGTTTGCACAAAATTTTTCATGTCGTTTTGCGATGTAATCGTCCACTAATACTTAGGTCATATATTATGAATTTAACCTCTCGACTTTTTCCCTCTGAAATTGATTTCTCGTCCTTAACATGCACATATAATATGGACATCTTAGATAAATATTGTTTGGATTTTATGGGATTGCTTGCCGGCACCTCTACTTTGTGTTATTTTGTTCCTCCAGGTACACGGACTACTTCGCGGAAATATGATTTTTCGCCAACGTCCACACATCAATACTAGAGAGCCAGAGGAACAACCTCTATCTGTGGAGGCACGTTTAAGCTGGATCAAAGCTCAACTTGGAACAATGGAAATTCAATTCTCCACAATCCTTGACATCCTGCAAAGTCGTTACCCCCAACACCAACAAAATCGTTAAAAGACACCTGGGGAGTATTCTGAACTTTTCTCTTTACCTGTTATTTGAGCTGCTATTTTTTATCTCATATGGCACATGCTTGAGGACAAGCAAAGTTTAAGTAGGGGGTTGAAATTGATGATGAATATGCATGATTTTTGCTGCATGTCTTTCTTTTGCATGTGTTCAATCTTATGCTAGAATTATTCAATAGTTTATTCTGACATTGAGCCTCTAAATCTCATTACTTATTCAATTTGGTCAATTGGGCAAATTTTAAATAAAAGTGTTCGAGTATCTAGATTAGTCGACATTTGTGTTTTAAGGTTGATATATGTAACACCCCTAACCCGTAACTGTCGTCGGACTAGGGTTAAGAGGCATTATCGATCATTTCTGAACATTCCATATCATTCCACATCCAAACATGACAACTCATATTCAATGAGTCCCTTAATGAGGTCTACAAGACCTTACAGATGCTAGAAAGGGGTCAAGACTAAACTGAACACATACGGAAATTTTTAAAATTTAAACATTTTTCTAAGTTACAGAGGTCACACACCCGTGTGGGTAGGCCGTGTGCCTCACACGGCCTCGGACACGCCCGTGCGTCTAAGCCGTGGCAAAATAGGGCATACATAGTGACTTGTTCACACGGCCTGAGACATGTCCGCGTGCCTCACTCATGGTCGAAACTGACTTGCACCACACGGCCAGTCACACGCCCGTGTGTCCAGTCCATGGTCGCTACTGACTTGATCCAGATGGCCAGTCACACACCTGTGTGTCTTGCCCTTGGTCGAGTCTGACTTGTTTTATAACACAACCTCGAAAGACACAGTCGAGCCACACGCCCGTGTGCTCAACCGTGTGGGTAGTTATAGGCCATTTTCAAGGCCAAAATGCTAGCCACGCTTTGAAATCACCTACAAGCTTCAAATCTCATGCATTTATACCCCAATTGGCAACTAAAGCATACCATTATATGCGTCAAAAAATCATCATCAACATCATTTATTTCTATGCTCAATATCATCACAGATAAGTCCATCCAAAGTATCAAATGTACTCCTCAAAACATATAAAACAAGCATTATGCAATCCATACCATAAGTTCATATTTTATCCATCATTCTCATCAACCAATTCAAGTATAAAACATACCATTTCCATTCTCACTATTTCATAATTCATTCATCAATTTCATAGCCCACATATATGCACCATCAACATTTAACCATCTAGCCATATCACATGGCAAGATCCAACATTACCAAAACATACCATAACTTCTAGCCTATACATGCCATATACCAAATATGTACATATTTCAAAAAGTACCAAATTAAATAGCCGATAGTGTGATAGAGATGCTGACGATTCTCAGATCTGAGCTAGCTTTACTGACACTGTAAAATAGAGAAACAAATCACACAATAAGCTTTCAAAGCTTAGTAAGTTCGTAATATAATACATACTACTCAATAATGCAACACCAATATATAACTAAACCATCACATAGATAGATACACAATTAAGCACATTATCATCCTCAACCATATGCTCAAATATACATTCATTCAATCTTTAAAACTATAACATCAACCACATAGGTTCAAACATACCTTTGACAACACTTAGTTAACAAACATACTTGTTATTCGATGCTCGATACCATATCTCATTCACTGCTCGATATCTTTTCAACTCAATCGCACACTTAGTGCCTCGATACAAAATTGAACTTAATCCGGTATCGCACACACAGTGCCAATCATAAAAGCAGAAGCTTCCATTACTTCGCACACACAGTGCCATTCAACTCTATCTCAATTCATTTTCGCACACTTAGTGCCTCATTTCTCAATCTCATATATTACATTTCTAAATTCAATATCTATCATTAAATTCCCATCACATAGATAATAAATTAACAACTTGTACTATATCCGAACTTACCTCGGACGTCGAAATACCGAAACTAGCCGATCAGTCGAGTACTTTATCTTTGCCTCGATCTCGATCCAAATTTCTCCTTTCTTGGTCTATACATATTCAAATTTAACTTATTCAATCACCATTTCATTCAATTTAGTCCACACACACATATTTAAAGCATTTTACAAAATAGCCCTCACATTTTCACATTTCGAGACTTTAGTCCCTAATTCATCAAATCACAAAATACACAAAATTTCTATGCACATAAGCTTAGCCGAATTTTCCCCCTGCTAATACAAGCCCATGTATTTGATTTATTTCATATTTTAGTCCCTCAAAATATTATTTTCACAATTTAGTCCAAATTACTCAATTTCATAAAAAATACAAATGCAAACTATGTTAACCCAACACTAAGCTTTCATATTTCACCAACTATCAACACAAAGCTCTCATATTCGTCAATGGCACATCTCAAAATTTTCATCAAATTCTAAAATTAAGACATGGGCTTGATAGAACACAAAGCAATGATTACAAAAACGTAAAAATTATCAAAAAATGGATCAAAAACACTTACCCGATTGAAGCTTAGACTTTGGCCGAATGTTAAAAGCTCAAACCTTTGGTCTTTTATTTTCAATTTTCGGTGGAATAGGATGAACACTAATGCCATTAATTTCATGTTTGTTTATTAATATTAACTAAATACATAGTTTACCATTTTGCCCTTTGTTAAAACATTTTTATTTCATTCATTTAATGGTCATTTTTGTCCATCTCCACTATTAAAGGGCTATTTACCACATAAGGACTTCTCATTTAATAAGCCATGCCAAATAGACACTTTAACAATCAGCACACAGCTTTTACATTTTATGAGATTAAGTCATTTTTCTTAATTCGACACACAAACGATAAAATTTTCACACCAAATTTTCACACATGCTAATTCACATATTATAAACACCAAAAATAAAATTAAAATATTTTTTTGACCTTGGATTTGTGGTCTTATAACCACTATTCCAACTAGGGTCTAAACCGGGCTGTTACAACTATGTAACTAGACTTTTCATATAAATTGATTGTTTGAAAAAAATATTTGCTTGTACATAAACAATTTGTTTGTACATAAATAAATAAAATGAATAAATAAATAAATAAAGGCTCAAGTTATGAGTGAAAGTTTCAAAAACGTGACCAAATTGAGTAACCGGGATAGGGTGCTTGGGTTGTCATTTTATCTCGCGTAAAAAGGTTCGAGTGACAAGTCGATAACTTGCAAACATTCCGCTAACCGAGCCTTAAAAAAAGACTATTTTAATTGAGTAACCGGGATAAGGTGCTTGGGTTGTCATCCTAGTTCGGGTAAAAAGGTTTGACCATGTCTGAAAATTTATTTTAAATTAATAATGCATTGCAAATTTTGGATTCAAACTCAATTTAGTGAAATTATTTAGTTCACATATTTCAATTTTATGACACTTGTTGATTAAACTATATATTCTGAGCATTTGTTTATTTTTGCCTATGTTGTTTGCGTTGATTATGGATGTGGAAAAGAGGCTCGATTTGTAATAAATAGTAGAATAATTTCTAATGCTTGAAGGAACAATATGCTTGAGGACGAGCATGAGCTAAGTAGGGGGATTTGATAACATATTAATTTGCATGTTATTTTGTGTTTAATTCGGTTTATTTCTGAATTGATCCCTTCTAAATTTGTACTTTTATGTTTTGGTCTTGTCAGGGACGCAATTGGAACGCTAAGAGACAAATACAAGCAGAAAAGGACCAAATTGAAACAAAATCAGTAAAATGTGGCCGAATTAAAAATGTGGAGAAAAGTTGATAAACCATAAATGTAACATATTTTAATTCAATGCTTGGCATATTTTTGGATGATTTATGATGAGAATTAGTGAATTTGATGCTCCTAATCCCTTAAATTTATGTTTTTATACTTAGGAGAGCATTTGGGAGCAAAATGAGCGAAAAAGGGGCCAAAATCGAAGTTTTCAGGATCCACACGGGCTGGGCACACGCCCATGTGCCAGCCCGTGTCGATTTCGTACCCTGCTTCCCTTTTACACGAAAAAACCCAATTTTTAGGGTTTCTGAGCATTCTAAAGTCCATAAATACACATTAGAAGAGGACCTAAAGGGGGACGCAGAGTAGAACGAAGAAATTACTCGAAGGAAGCCGTCGAAATCAATTCAGAAGCAAGATCTCATTCAAGATTGAAGATCTCCATAAATTTTCCTAAGAAGTTTTTGGGTTCTTTATGTCTTGTTGTTTTCTTTATTTTGAGATGTTTTCCTTTTACGTTATGAACTAAACTCCCTGAGGATGAAACCTATGATGAATATTATTATTTAATTATCTAAATTACATGATAAATACTTGTTCTTGTTCTTAATTATGTGTTCTTAAACCTTGCTTTAATATTTTCAGGATATTAATTCAAGTTTAATGTGCTTATTCAGTGGAGCAAAAATCCCTGTTTAAGAGTAAATCTAGCATAATTAAGCAGGAGTTGATTGCAACCCTAGAAATAGGATGACATAAATTTGCCGGATTAGAGTCAAATCTAATAAGGGAATCTATAAATCGAGTTAATGCGACGATAGGGGTTTTAATTAGAAAGAGATTTCAATTAATCAACATAGAGTCAGTTGTTTTTACTCTCGAAAGAGATATTAACATAATTTAGGGATTTCTACGGATCAAGACAAGTGAATAAATCGTTTAATTCAGAGTCAGAATAATAAGTGAAGTCTAGGTGGATTCTTCCTTGGGTATTATCTTAATTCATTGGTTTATACGATTACTTTCTTCGCTCTCTGTCGCGTTCATAGTAAATTAGTTAGTTAAATTTTAGATTAAAAAAATCCCATTAATTATTAGGCTAAATAATAAAAAGATAGTTATTACTAGTAATTTTAGTCCTTGAGGATGCGATATTCAGGACTCGTCATAGCTATACTATTGTTCGATAGGTGTGCTTGCCTTTATTGAAATATTAGTTGGTTTAGAGCCCATCAAAAGCCAATGACTCAGCAGAATTTTTGACTTTGTAAAAGCCAAAAATAGAAAGATTCTTAATTATTCTATTTTTATTTACTTTATTTTTTATTTTATTTTGATTTTATGTCAAATTAGTTAAGGCCAAATATAGTAAATTTTATGTATAGAAATAGGGCCTTAGTGTTCTTTGGAAATCATCAATTAATTTTGTTTTCTGATCGTGTCTGTCGAGTCTTAAAATTTATAAAAAGAATGATCGAACCTAGAAACTAACTCTGACAACGATTTTTGAGGCAAGAACACCTATCGAACAGTAGTATAGCTTAGGCAAGACCGGAATGTCGAACCCAAAGGAACCAAAAGTACTAATACTAACTCTCTTTTTATTATTTAGCTTAAGAACCAAGGGATTTATTTATCTAATCTAAATTAATTAACTACTAAACTAAAGATGCAAAGACAGAGATAGAGTTTGGGAAAATAACTTGAGAGAAAAACCAATTGATTAAGACGACACCCAAGGAAGAATCCACCTAGACTTCACTTGTTATCTAACTCTGAACCAGACGATTTATTCACTTGACTTGATCCGTAAGATTCCCTAATGTATATTAAACCCTCTCTCGAATCGAATAACGTCTAACCCTAGGTTGATTAATTGAAATCTCTTTCTAACTAAAACCCCTAGAATCGCATTAACTCGATCTATGGACTCCCATATTAGGTTTCACCCTAATTCGGCAAAATCTCGTCACCCTATCTCTAGGCGCGCGATCAACTCCGCTTAATTAAGCTAGATATACTCTTAGGCAGGGACTTTTGCTCCTCCACCTAAGCACATCATACTTGAATTAATATCCCGGAAATATCAACACAAGAATTAAGAACACATAATTAACAACAAGTCAAATATTTATCATATAGTTCAGCAAACGATAACAGGATTCATCTTAGGTTTCATCCCCTCATGTATCTGAGGGTTTAGTTCATAATAATGAAAGAAAACATCTCAAAAGAAAAGATAAAACAAAACATAAGAAATCCCTAAAACCCTTTGAAGGAATTGAAGGAGAGATCCTCCGTCTTGAGTATAACTCCGGCTTCTTGAGATGGATCAACTGGCTATCTTCGAGTGATTTCCACAAATCTGACCTTTCTGGCTCGGCTCCTTAGCCTAGCTAACCACCACCTTCTAGGTTATACTTAGGGTGTTTATATAGGCTTTTAAGATAGGTTTCATTGCCCCTAAGTATCCTTTTCCGAGTGAAATTGCTCTTTTCCACGACAGAGACACGGCCATGGCACATGCCCATGTGAGTCGTCTTTAGGCTGTGTTCGGACTTTTAATGAGGCACGGCCGTGTACTCTTGGGCCTAGGCCGTGTCGATTTCTATTTTGGCCCAATTTGGTCCGTTTTAAGCCTGTTTCTCGTTCTTTTCATCCTCGAGTGCTTTCCTGAGTATAAAACATGAAAAGGAAGGATTAAGAGCACCTTTTTACATAAATCAAAGAATAAATCATCCAGAAGCATGCTAAATGTGGGCTTAAAATATGTTACTTTTACGGTTTATCATTTTCCTACTTCAATTTGGACTTGGATTATTCTATTTTGTCTTTCAAATTGACGTGAGATACTGCTACTTTCCTTTGCATATTTCTTACTTTTACAAAATTGGGTTAATTCCTTTCCAAGTCCTTTCTTTCCCATTCTTCACCATAATCATCAAACCACATTCCAAAATTTACAAAGCATGAATAATTTCATGCTTCACTAAATTTCATCTTAACCTTAGGCCGGTGTTCTTTCCGGTTAGGAATCGTGAGATACGAATTCGTGCTAAAAATCCATCCAATCGGTATTCATTTTTTTCCTAAGTATCGGGATAGACCAATCATCTCTTAAGGTTAAACTCGATTTCAAGTCAAAGTGCACATTGGGTTGGAGTCGTGTTTGCTGACAGTTGGAGAAACGAGTCGGTCGTGCTATATTCGGATCCCCGAAAACAAATCAATGAAGAAGTGATCGGGTTTAAACGACCCACACGGTTGATGCCGTTGATTCGAGTTGAGTTCTTCAGAGCGCAAAGTTGTCGGAATCTTGAATCAGGAACGCATGTATCTCGGTTAGATAATCGGTAAGGGTTGGTTTTCAGGTCGTATCAGAACCAGCTATGAGAGGAAGAATTGGTGGTTAGGACATTCTTAACTGCTATAACCAACTTATTGTTTGGAGGAGAATATTAATTTTCGAGGATCGATTCTTGATACAGAATTTACCAAGTCTAAGGCTAAGGCTTATTATTTTTGTTTGCAAAATTCTGAATTTATTTCCAATTTACATTTATTTTCAATATTCATCAATTTTTTATTTAAGCTGATTAGATTATTTACTTTCTTAAACATTCTCAAACCCCCCCGATTTACTTATTTATTTTTGTTGCAGGTACGTTTGGAGTCGTGGGCACGACCCTTGTCACAATGAATATTCTGTTCATAAGTGAACACAGAAGTTGATTACAACATCCAATCCCTATGGACTCGACCGTACTACCACTCTTTACTACTATTTAGAGTTATTTTAGTAGGAATTATTTTTGGTGGTTTTGACGCCCATCATGCCCTCTCATAAAGCTATCAAATCGCTTATATTATACTTTAGAGATTGCTTCAACCCACATATAGAGGTTTGTTCAACTTACAAACTCAATTTTGTCTATTATTAACCTTGTATCTTCTAGTTGAGTCATGCAAATTTCCTTTTCTCAATCACCATGTAAGAAAGCCATATTTACATCAACCTGAGCTATCTCTAAGTCCAATTGTGCTACCAAGGCTAGCATAATTCTAATGTAAGAATGCTTTACATAAGGAAAATGCCTCATAATAGTCAATTCATTCCTTCTAATTGTTGGTAATTTGGAATTTATATGCCACATAATCATTAAGTCTTTAGCTTAGCTGGTATAAGAACAAAAAGGACTAAACCACGATAAATAGTCTTTTTTAATATAATTAATATTGCTTTTGTTATACTTTTGCTCGAAAATTCATAAGAAAATTGATTATCTACTCTTAAATATGGCACAAAAAATCTCTCTTTCTCTTGTAAAGTTCCCTTTCATTCTCCTATAAGCTTCTCTTTTCTTACCTTCAGTTGGTTATGCAATGGTCTTACGGCTAGCAGTTGGCTTCCTCCTCTCCCTTCTACCCCTTATGTGATGGCATCATTCACTTTTTCTTTTTCTTTTCTTTTAATTGTTTTCTTTCTTTTTTCTTGCCAATGTTTATCTTGGGAGAAAGTTGTCGCACAAGGTAGTCGACTCCTTTTGTCGAGGCTTAGCTTCCCTCTATTGGAGTGGTGTCTCTAAATTATTTCTTAACTCTAATTTTTCTTGTTTTGTGTTAGCTTATAGGTTGGTGATAAAAGCGTAGCATCCACACAAGTCCCAAAAGTCCTAAGAAGAGTTGCAGTTGTTTCAAGCTTCAGAAGACTCATTTTTTCTTACTTAGGATGTTGTAGACCAAACCATAAGTTAATAACAAAGAAAATGATTAATCAAATGATAACGAATAGAAGAAAGAAAAACAAGAAGTAAATAAAACGAAAATGAAAGGTGAAAGATGGGATAGATAAACCAATGGAGATGAATAGATGCATAAGTGTCCGATTGTACCCTTTGAGAAAGACTTCCCAAAAAATTTAATTAATGGCTTTAATCGACCTCCAAGAATGAGTTCTTGGCAGCTTGGAGTTTGAAAAACTTCCCTTGAAATTGTGAACAAGATTAAGTAAGAATAATCTTTTAGATAAAAACAAGAATTGAATCTTGCAAAATAAAATACTCCAAATAGTACATTTATTAACCAAATAGTTAAAGTTTCCCTACATAATGAATAATGATAATTGTAATGAATAATGAATAATGAGGTTTTGGAACGCCAATTCTATTAATCGTGTCCGTAAATATAAAATAAATATTTAAGGATTCAATATAAAAATATATTGAATATCTGGTCGTGAAATTTTGTCAAATTAATAGTTAATTAAGGCTAAGGGACTAAATCATAAAATTCAATCGCTATAGAGTTTTAATTGACAAAAGGCTTAGAAATTGAAATAGCAATTAACCAAAGGTCCAAAATGGTAGATAAACCATTTTCCATTATGAATTAGTGGAAGATGAGGTCATTCTTCATTATGTGTGATTAACAAATAGTTTAAGTAAATTAAACCATGATTAGATTTGTTAAGTTAGATTAATTAAGCCTTAATCATGGTATATATGCCAAGTTAGTGGATGGAAAGTGTCATCTTCCTCCTCCATTTCTCTTTCCCGTCCATTAAAGAGAGAAAACCTAAAATTCTATTTTGAAAATTCGACCATTCAATTAGGTATAGAAATCAAACTATTTTCTTGTAATTTCTATAGATTTATGTTCATGAGAGCTTGATTTAGCTAGCTCATGTACCAATTTGTGAAATTCTTAAAGTTTTAATAAGTTGCCATTGTTGATTATTTGAAGAATTAGGCTTGAAATGGATAGGAATTAATCTTTGATTATGAAAATGACTAAATTATAAATTTAATTTAGCTTGTTTGTTAAGTTTGTTACATGAGGGACCAAATCGAATAAATGTAAAAATTTTCATGAAAATATGTTAGGAATAGGAAGCATAATGTCCCTAATGAGAATATATGAAATCGAATTTTAATCAGAAACCAGGAATTGAAAGTTATGCTTATTTCTAGTTCAGGGACTAAATTGAATAAAATGTAAATATGAGGGGAATAAAAATGGATTTATATAGGATCATGCATATCATGACATATTATGAAAATGTTTGGTATTGATTGGTTATATAAATTAATTGTATAGATCAAGATTTGGATCAAAGTGGAGCTAATAAAGGAAAAACTAAAATTGTGGATTAATCCCTAAAATATCCACTCATTTCATATTTTTGAACAAGTAAATTCATATAAAACTTGCTATCTCCCTTTGTGTTTTATGTATTATTGTTTTTAATTTGATATATATATATATATATATATATATATATATATATATACGTAGTTTGACTATAAATGAAATACTATTGAATTTGGCCTGCATGGCTAGTGATGGATTGAATTGAAATATTATGTGGTGAATGACTAGTAATAATAATAATAATAATAATAATAATAATAATAATAATAATAATAATAATAATAATAATAATAGTATGAAAGTACGATTGGTTACATGATATGGAAATGAAAAATGTGACCATTGTTATATCCCGAAAATCGTGTTAGGAGAATCGAGTAAATAAATTAGGGTTAGTGAAACGAAAATCGTAATTAGATTATATAATTAACTAATTACGAATTAATTAAATAAAATATTAGAATAATTAGAATTAATAATTTTAGGTTAGGAAATTAAAATTAGGTGTTCGAGAATTAATTTGATGAAGAAGGATTTTTTAAAAAAACGAGGTTTGATTTGAAAATAATTTTGAAATTGGTTTTAATTGAAAAGTAAGGGCCTAATGAAAAAAAGGAAGAAACTGAAGGTGGTTAAATGGGCTAACAACCCCTATGTCTCCTTCCCTCCCATTCTTCATCTTCTTCAAAAATTTGCCAAACAACAAATCAAAACTTTTCTTCTGAAATTAGTTAATTGTAACACCCCCAGACCCGGCCCAGACGTTATGGTCGAATCTGGTGATGTCACATCCAAGGAATATTTCAAAACGATTTTTCTTATTTAAAACTTAAGTTTAAAGCTTAGAACCCAAAATCCAAGCAACTTGTTAAGTAACGATATAAGTCTATGTTTTAAGTGTTTCGAAAACCATGTTTAAACTTTAGAAATTCATTCAAGTTTAACAATTAAACAGTTGAAAACATAAGGAAACTTAAATGTAAAGTCAAGTTGGAGATATAAGGCCTTATTACAAATGAAATAATTAACAATAAGTCATTCAAAAACAAATAAACAAAAACTTCTAAGTAACTTGTAGTGTGGCCATCTCCGAGTCCTCTCCCACGTCGAGCCGTCTACTTAGGGTCACCTGAAACATTTAATTAAAGGGTGTGAGTTTCGAAACTCAATGTGTACGACCATTGCTAACCAATCAACATGCAATTATCACATTGGGCCTAAGCCCTATCAAAATCAGTGGTCTTGGGCCTTAGCCCACAATGACCTCATATCACATCGGTATCACATGAATGCAATGCTTCCATCCCAAATCCAACCCTGCACTCCATTTCCCTTCCAACCCTACACTCCTGTGGGGATATAAATATCAACCCACCCATCCCTACACTCCAAAGGTAGCAACAACAACGGCACTACTCAAACGTTGCAGCAAGGCTGCTAAGCATATAATGGGCTTAAAGCCACCGATAGATCCACGGTCGTCAAGCGACTATGCGATCCTCACATATCTTCCTCCGTATCATCAAACCCACCCAAGTGCAACATATATTTCATGAATGCAACATACACATTTTCACACATTAAGCACTTAGGGGTATTTTAGTCATTTCACTACCCAAGGGGTATTTCCATAAATCTACCCTACAGGGGTATTTTGGTAATTTTGCAAATCAAGGGTATTTTGGTAATTCCATAAACTGGGGTATCTTGGTAATTTTTGCAAATCAGGGGTATTTTGGTAATTTTGCAAATCTGGGTTTTAGTTATGAACTTTGGCCCATTAACAAGTCCTTGCGGCTAAAGTGAACAGATACTATGCACCAGGTAGGATCCTAGAGAAGAGGAGGTGGGTCACTAGGACCGCTTAAGTACCAAGCTCTCCCTAAATCCAATCCTAGACATGCATATGTCCATTGCCACACTTTAACCTAATGACTCGTTCATAGACATGCTTGATTATTACATTAAGTTTTATGATATTTAAGAATTTATCAGAACTAGGCCTAGAGTCCATAAACCCTAGCAGGCATTTCTAAAATCCCATAAGGCCCACTAAGCCTATTTATGTCCATATAACCCTTTAAACCTCATCATGTTTATATAGCCCACTAGGCCCAATCTTATTCAAATCACACAACCATATCAGTCCATCATTCAATTTTCACATATCAATTCCTGCCGATTTACGCCCACGAGCTCGACAAGCCCATTTAGCCCCTTTTGGCCCGGTCGGCCAAATAGTGGCCCGAGACCATGAGATCGCTCTCTTGGCCCCGGTAATCATATCAGTGTCCCCACACGAATTTTTGCACGCTTGTGTGGTTTTCGGCACCAACCTTTCGGCTTTTCGGCTTTTTCGGCATTTCGGCATTTCGAGATTTCGGCTTTTGTCGATTTGTCGTGTGTGAAGTGTATGTACACACCTGGTTACTACGACGTGCTACACTATCCTCAGCCTTAGCCTACAATCAATACCAACCTCCAAGTCAATACACACTTAACTCCAATATTTACCCAAAAGCCGAAACCTTACCATAACCTTACCGTGTACCTCCAGTTCTAGCAGCCCTTCCTTAGCTACTATTCACGAATATCCCCTAAATCTGCACCCACACATATACTATCAAAAATCAAGTGACTCATATTCCACACAAGTCACCTCTATAAGCCACACTTACATTCAGCCACTTACTAATCCACAATTGAGACGAGTACACTTACCATTTGGTAGCGATCCTCACCACGCTTGCGATCTTTGGACGCTACCCTTGTTAATACAAGGTTAACAACAGGAAAGAGTTAGATAGCCCTCCGGCTTTTACCAAAACACACTAAGGAGGTTGACTAAGTACTTACCGAATCCAACCTTTGATCCTGCGGCCTAGATAGCTACTGAACGAAATTCGGCTTTTAAAACTTGATTAAGAGTATATAACAGCAATTGATTTGTGATGGAGGAAAAACAACAAGGAATCGACAAAAGATAGGGTTATTCGATTATAAGGGAGTATTCGGCTTTCAGAAAAAGAAGAAGAATGCAACACCAATAGGGATTTCGGGAAAAAGGAATGATGGTTTTTCGGCAATGGAAGAATTCGGCAACGGAAGAAACAGAGTGAGGGGGAGAAAACAAAAGTAATGGAAAACCCAAGGAACCTTTCAAAGGAATTCAGTAAGGAAAAGAAAGACTGACCTATTTGAAAAACTCTCCAAATGCCGAAAGCCACAATGAAAATCCGTAATACCCCCTAAAAGACCCAAAAAGGGCACTCATCTACCCTCCTAAGCTGAATTTATACACTCTCCACTTCCCAAAACGGCACCAACTCTTCACACTTCTCAGTTCCTAACTTTTCTCCCTGATAACTCCTCAATCTCATCCTAAATTTTCTCCAAGATAAGCTCCTACAATCTCTCCATGACTACTTCAAACCTCTCATCCATCAGACTTCCACTGCAACACAAAATTCTAGCTGTCCTGATTTAGCAAAATAATTACCCCAATAAAATACCATGCCACTACTCGAACCTTGGACTCCCTTGCCTGCTAATGATGCCACCTCTCTGCTCCCTAAGTGGCGCCGCTTTGCCACTACACCAAAAGCTCCTCTTGTGTCATATTTCTTCTTCATTTTTTTAAAAGGCCTACTAACTGAAGTCACAGCTCCCTTGGGGCTAAAACTAAAATTTTTCCTATACCCTTACTTGATCCCAGGACATCTCCAACACCCCTAGACACTCCAAATTCATTAACCCTCAAAGCCCACATGCCAATTGTCATTTTCTCGCTTACTTAAAAATTCTCTGAGACCCAAAGCCCAAAGCCCAATAGGCCCAATTCTACTAGGCCCAAATTCGGGGCGTTACATTAATCCTTTTTTATTCCTAAGCTCTCTAAACACAAAATCTCTTTTCAATTTTGAAGAAAACTCATGTTTTCATCCTTAAAATCCTCAAGAGATCTTCACACGTTTTAGCTCGAATTAGCTCCATAACTCGTCGATTTTGCAAAATTGAGGTGAGATTCTAACTTTTTATGATTTTATTTCAATTCAAGATTTAAATGATTTAATCAAGATCTCAATATATCACTTGATTTTAAGTTGATTTTTAGCTTGAAAATGGTAAATCTCGTATTTCTTGGCTAAGCTTTGGTTTTAAAGTGATTTCTAACTCATTTTGATCTAATTAAAAGGTGTTTGATCTTAATTTAATAAACCATTAATGAATTTAAGCAAATTGAATATTTTCCCTTTTTTAAAAGATCACATAAGCTTGATTTTTCTGGAAAAATAAAATCGGTGAAATTAGGTAAAATTGATCGTTTAGATTTGTAATTAGATGATATTTAGGATGCTTGAAGTTGAAATTTAAGCTTAGAAGTGAGATTTGAGTGGTTAAACACTTATTTCGACAAAACTAGTTAAATTTTAGGTATAGAGGTTAATAGGCTTTGATCTTCGAATATGGAATTATTTACTGGTGTTTGTTGATGTTAGTAATGCCTTTGTAATGTGTTTGATGTGTATGAATAGTGCCAATTCATTTAAGAGCCTCTACAACCATAGACAAAGGCAAATAGAAGCTTACTTGAGCATAGTAGTTGAAGCAATGGTTGCTAAGGTGAGTGGTTTGATATACTACATTTAAACTCCAGTACACAGGCTAAGGTACCATATGCGAAACCACGCTTATGGTATGTGAGCCTTGACTTCTTCCTTGTGCAAAGTACTAGGTCGAAAAATCCAAGAAGTACTTGTAATTGGACCCGATGTGAGAGAGGCCTAAAGTCCCCCCATGGAATATGAAGGGGCGACAACCCTAGTAGGAATACTAAAGGTGTGTCGTCCACCCTAATCCTACTCTAAGTATGAAGTGTTTACTTTAAGATTTTGTTACTCTGCCGAAAAATAGAGAGAATTTATTCTCAACTATTAAATATATTTTTTTCGGAATAACAATTCTACCGATTCCTATTTGAGAAAAGAATTTTCACTTTCACCCCAAAAGAAAAGAAAATTATTTCTCGCTTTTGTGTTTAATTCGATTTGATCGATCCCACACTCGAGGCAATTTGTGGTACAAGAATAACAGAGAAGATCGTTAAGTTGAAAGCCGAGAACGACAAGGATCCGTCTATCTGAAAACACAGGTACGATTTCAATCTAGGGTTTATTGGTATAAATATCACAAATCGGGTTGGTTTTCAAAATTTTTACTTTTCGCTGTATAAGAAAACTACTTTCAAACCTGATTTTTTTCCAACAGCACCAGCGTTCCAACAAAAAGTGCCTTTATGTAGGCTAGAGATAAACCGTAAAAGTAACATATTTTAAGCCCACATTTAGTATGCTTTTGGATGAATTAAGCCTCGATTTATGTAAAAAGGTGCTCTTAATCCTTTGTTTTCATGTTTTATACCCAGGAAAGCACCCGAGGACGAAAAGAATAGAAAACAGGCCCAAAAAGGAGTAAATGAGCCATATCACGAAATCCACACGGCCTGGGCCCAAGACCACACGGCCGTCTTCCGATTCACACGGTCGTGCCTCATTCATCAGGACTGAACACAGCCTGGCCACGACTTACACGGGCATGTGCCATGGTCGTGGCCCTGTCGCAGGAAAGAGCAATTTCATTCGGATTTGGATACTTAGGGGCGAAAAACCTATTTCGAAAGCCTATATAAACCCCCTAAGTATAACCTGAAAGAAGGCGGTTAGCTAGGCCAAGGAGCCAAGCCAAAAAGGCCAAATTTGTGGAGAATCACTCGAAGATAGCCAGTTGATCCATCTCAAGAAGCCGAAATTCTACTCAAGATGGCGGATCTCTCCTTCAATTTCTTCAGGGAGTTTTATGGATTTCTTATGTTTTGTTTTATCTTTTATTTTGAGATGTTCACTTTTATTATTATGAACTAAACCCTCAGATACCTGAGGGGGATGAAACCTAAGACAGATCTTGTTATTGTTTTCTGAACTATATGATAAATACTTGACTTGTTTTTAATTATGTGTTCTTAATTCTTGTATTGATATTTCCGAGATATTGATTCAAGTATGATGTGCTTAGGTGGTGAAGCAAAAGTCCCTGCTTAAGAGTAGATCTAGCATAATTAAGCGGAGTTGATCGCACGCCTAGAGATAGGGTGATAAGATTTTGTCGGATTAGGGTGAAACCTAATATGGGAGTCCATAGATCGAGTTAATGCGATTCTAGGGGTTTTAATTAGAAAGAGATTTCAATTAATCAACCTAGGGTTAGACGTTATTTGTAATATCCTAGATTTAGGGGTTATGCATTTGGTGCATAATTCATGAGTTAGTAGGCTCAGTGGATGGTTGAGTGTGTTTTAGGGGTTTTGAGAACCCTAGGGTGTAGTAGAATGCTTTGGGAAATTATGAGATTTTATGTTTAAAAGGGGGGAGCTTGTCTAAGGAGGCCTTAAGGAAATTTGTGTGGGAGTTTATGACACAAAGATAGCATTGGAAAAGTGGCTTGGGACGCTACCTTAGGGGCTTGAAGGGTTGCGTCAAAGGGAGCTTCAAGGGGATGAGGTTCGAATCACGTTGGCAGCATGGGAGTGTGTTTTTATTTTGCTTTTGCTGTCAAGACAAGGGGAAGTAATGGACGGCATGTGGACTTCCAGAAGGATGAGATAAGCCTTGATTTTCTTTTTAAATTTTGGCTTAAGATAGAAGATAATTGGGATTTTGTTTTATTTATTTTAAATGATAAGATAAGAGATAATTGAAGAGATTAATAAGGGATTTGATAAGGAGTTGAGGTGGTGGCCGAATGGGGGGTTCTTTGGGTTGGTATATTCGGTCTTGGAAGGGGGCTTAAGTGCCGAATTTTCATAGTGGGGGTGATCATCTTTTGGCCGAAATTCTCCTAACTTCTCTCCCTATTCTTTTCCTTTCTTCAAACCTCAATTTTTGTATATTTTCTTGAATAGCCGAATATCCCTTGCCATTTAGAACCTTAACCGAATATTATATTTTACTTTTGAAGCCATAGCCGAATCTTAAGGGGGCTCTATTCTCTTTTATTTGTCGCAAGTCTTATAAGCCGAAGCAGGAAGCCGAAACCTTTTCTCTGGTAGTCTCTGCGGACGCGTAGTGGTAAGTTTTCTATCCTAGCAATCGGTTTGGGTTCTATTTCAGTTGGTGTGCCAAATCAAGTGTTAAGGCTTTGGTTTTGGGTTAGCCGAATATTCATAAGCCATGTTATGTGTGCCTTTTGTTTGTAGCCGACAGTAAGGAGCATCAAAGGAGTCTTTCAGGGTTGGAAGTAATCAAGATAAGCCAAGGTAAGTGATGTGGTATTCGGCCAAGGGCCATTTTCTTAGATTTATGTATTAAGCCGATTCTAACAGTGGTTAATAGGGATATCGACAACTTCAGGAGCAAGTAACAGTTTCGGGATTTCGATCTAAGTAAAGGTTAGTTTCGGCCAAGGGTTTTATTCATAAGTATTCATGTGTTGAAGCCGAACCTAACTTATGGCATGCAGGGATTTCGTTAACTCCATAGCAAGTGCAGTTTCGGGTTTTGGTTAAGCAAGGTAAGTGGGTTGCTAATATTCGGCCATAGGCCATATTTGGTATATAAGTGATGACCGATTTTTGCTATGGTTATTTAGGGACAAGTCGACATAAGTAAGCCAGCCTTCGGGATTCAAGATCATTTCGGTAAGGATATTTAGTAAGTGTAGATTCGATTTGATATATTTAGATTAAGGTATTAGTGATTAACCGTTTGATCTGATTAAGTATCGTTGATGGAGGCGAATACCAGTCAAGGAGGACAAGGGGTAGTCCTTATCCCTAAGTTTAAGAGGAGAGCAGTCTCTGCAGTGCGGGATTGGCCACCGGGGTGTGGGCCAGCGTCAGAGCAGGAGAGTAGGCAGATAGCTGTAGTGTCGCTTAGCGATAGTATCGGGATTGAGGGCGTAACGCTTCAAGTTATCAGGGGTGTAGTTAGCCTACCGTTTTTCGGGTATATGATATGTATGTGATATGTGTATGTGTTATGTATGTGCTAACTAGTGCAGTGGAAATTGTGATATGGATACCCTCAAGGGGTATGTCGATAATCCGGTAAGTACCAAATCTGATGAAATGTGATTATTAATATGAATACGTGATGATATGCTTGATGAACATGCTCATGCATCATTATATTATGTCACTATCGTATGTTGCATGTGCATGGGATGGGAAATGAATATGAAAGAAGGACAGGGTGTACTTCGAGTACGTGGTTGATATAGGCTATGTGCCATATCGTGGTTAATGATGGCTTTGTGCTCATCGTGGTTTTGATGTTAGCTACGAGCTACATTGTGGATTGGCACTGACTGAGGTCGCGTTGTGGATTATTTGCGATTAAGTTCGCGTGGACGGCATTTATTGCCAAATTGGTGTGTAGCGGTTGGAGGGTGATTTAGTAATTCCCTGGTGTGTGGTGGCTGGGTACGGGGGTGTGTAGAGGATGGACCCTAGGCTGGGTTGGGTGCATTTTGCATAAATCTGTTTGATATGTGGATTAATGTGAAAATGGGCCAACCCAATATGATATGTGGATTAATGTGAAAATGGGCCAAGCCCAATTGATATATGGGTTAATGTGGAAATGGGCCAAGCCCAATATGTGATATGGATTAAAGTGGTAATGGGCCAAGCCCAGTATGTGGAAACATGTGGTTAATTACATTATTATCCGATATGTGGTATGGTAATAGGCCAAGCCCAATAAGTGAAAACATGTGAATAAGATGCATTGATATCTGATATGTGGGTTAATATGTGATTTGATATGTGGGTGGAATTCAGTGGACTAATTGCACACTGAGTCTGTTTGACTCACCCAAATTTTACCAACATTGCAGGTAATGCATAAAGCTTGGACCGGGTTGGAGTGGATACGATGTGGCCCATGCAGAAGAGGATTTTCTCTTTACAATTTATGTTTCAGCATTTTAAGTATTTAATTATCGTAATAAGGGCCTCCTAAAGTATTTAAGGATTTTTATTATGTTTTAAGTTGGATTGACGTTTAAAAATTTCTATTTGGGAATGTTTTATTTTAGCAACTTATATCTTGAAATATATATATCAAAGTTTTAATCCGGGAATTTGTAACAACTTAATTTATTTCGGAATTTTAAATACTCAATGTTTTACTAAAGACAATAAATTTATATGTTTTTACTTTAAGTCGTGAGCTTTTCAAATGTTTTCCGTAGTGGCATTCTGAATTCGGCCGTGGCTCGTGGGCCAGGTTTGGGGATGTTACATTATTCGCTTCGAGAAGGGTTTAATATAACTTAGGGAATCTTACGGATCAAGTCAAGTGAATAAATCGTCTGGTTTAGTGTTAGATAACAAGTGAAGTCTAGGTGGATTCTTCCTAAGGGTATCGTCTTAATCAACTGAGTTTTCCCAACAGTATTTTTCCCAATTCATTCTTTTTGTCTTTGCGTCTTTAGTTTAGTTGATAGTTAAATTTAGATTAGATAAACATTCACTTAATTCTTAGGCTAAATAATAGAAAGAGAGTTAGTATTAGTACTTTTGGTTCCTTTGGGATTCGATATTCCGGTCTTGCCTAAACTATACTACTGTTCGATAGGTGCGCTTGCCTTAAAATCGTTGTCAGAGTTAGTTTCCAGGTTCGATCATTTTCATTATAAATTTTAAAGCTCTGATTTCGACAATCAGCTAGAAATTGAATGAAAAACAAACTTCTAATTTAATTAAACTTTTGAAAATATAAAACTTAATAAATAAAATACTTGGCTAATATATAATCAAAATTAAGCCTTAAAATCAAACCCAATATGATTTATACCCAAATCAAGGCCTAAAACGTGAAATTCCTGTAATAATCCCCTCTAGAAATTTTTGCTAGTGCAATCTTCACTAAAATGACCATAACTTGAGCTCCTGAACTCGAAATCAGGTGATTCAAAGTGTGTTCAAAGTTAAGAGATATATCTTTCATTGATAAGAAGAAATCTCAACTCGAAAATGCTTGGATCCCATCCAAAAATAAATCACAAGTCAACCAATTTTCTAGAGTAAAAAATTAACAATTTCAATGAATTGAATTAAATTAATTTCTCCCCATTCGTGCATATTTAATTAATTGTTGACGCTTGATAAAGTCATCCTAGCATGTACGTATCTAAGATTCTTAGTTTTAAATGAATATTCCCAAGAATCAAAATTAAGATTTTCTTTAAGCTCAATCTTATCTCCTTGAAGCTTGTTAAGTCCATTAGTTAGGAACTCTTGTATGATCAAGTTCATCTTCACTAGAATTTGTCTAGATCTTACTTGAGTGATTGTGTAACAGCCCAATTTCAGTGAAGTCGGAATAGTGGTTTCGTAACCACAAATCCGAGCCAAAAAGATAAAATATTTTAATATTATGAAATGATTAGTAATGTGGTAGAAAGGTTGCATGAGAATTTTGATAAGAAAATTTTATCAATTATGTGCTTAATTGTAGAAAGGACTATCAAATTTGAATTCTAGTAGCTATAAAGGTTAAATAGCCATGGAATTTAAAAGGTGAGGTCCTTATATTGTAATTAGACCATTAAGGAAAAATATGTAGATATTTTTGGTGAATCATCCATGGAAAATTTAGAAAAGGCCAAGGACTAAATTGGAAATGGGAAAATTTAAAAGATGATAACTAATTAAATAGAATATCATCTTATTTTAATATCATCTACCGTAAAAATTTCCATGGAAACCTTAGGAAAGAGAAAACAAGCTTTCAAGGCATAAATTGGTAAGTTTTCATGTCTCATTTTTAGTAATTTTTATATTTTTGAAACCAGGAAAGTCTAATTTATCTATTTGGAGGGTTAATTTGAAAAGATATCAAAGTGTAGAAAATTTTCCATGGATGAATATGCTGAAATTTAGAAGTTTATGGTAGAAAATGAAAGGTTGTTGATAGATAAACAACTTTTACAAAGTGGAATTTGATGGAAATTTGGTTTAGGGACTAAACTGAAAAATGGTAAAACCCATGAAAAATTCTGAAATTTAGAAAATAAATGTTCTGTAAAAGTTATATTAGAATTTTGGATAGGCTTGGAATAAGGATT
The DNA here is from genome assembly GCA_005393395.2 of Gossypium australe. NCBI lineage: Eukaryota > Viridiplantae > Streptophyta > Magnoliopsida > Malvales > Malvaceae > Gossypium > Gossypium australe. The sequence goes on from CM016619.1 coordinate 13,900,439, forward strand.
AAATTGCATAAATTTCAATTTCCGAGCCTAAGGACGAAATTGGAATTAATCAAAAGTATAAGGGCAAAATGGTACTTTTGCCTATAATGTAAATTGAGTTCAATTGAATATGAAATGGATTGAATTGATGATTAAATTCATTTATATAGATCCGAAAATACCAAACAAAGAGAAAGATCGAGGAAAAGATAAAGTTTCGGATTAGTAGCATTTCAAATACGATCAAATATCGAGGTAAGTTCGTATAACTTAAATGAGTATGAAAATATGTGGTTCTAAATATTGAATTGTATGAAACATGATATGTGGTATCGTATGTAAATAATGTTTGGAAATTATGAATATGAGGAATATTTATGCTTGAAATAAATTAAAAAGGGACAAAGTTCTGTTTGAATCTGAATTCCGATGGATAGGTGATTTCCTATGTGAAATGGGATTCTGCATGTGTTGCAAAAAAGGATTTAGCCTCGACGGGTAATCCTAATTGACTGGATTTAGCCTGGACTTGTAATCCAGATTTGACTCTATAGGGAATTCTTTGTCATATAAAGGATTTAGCCTGAACTGGTAATCCGACAAAGCCCGTAGAGTATATGTTACAGCTAGAATTTAGCCTGGACTGGTAATTCTACTGTATGATATGTGGCTTGAGAGTGTACCTATAAGGTACTACTGTACATGAATTGACGGATAATGGAATTGTACACATCGAGTGTACTACTGGAAATATTCATAGGACATTCAATAATTCAACGGACAAAATACATATATGACATAAGAAGCATGAGATGGAATATGAATATGGCATGATAAGCTTATCTATGTATATTGGTATATTTGTGACTAACATGTTGGTTGAGTGTGTGTGAATAGGTAAATTGATAAGTTGATTAAAGTTACGTATTGTATGGTTAACATATTGAATGTAATGGGTAAGTTTAATTTCTGTTATACGAGCTTACAAAGCATAATATGCTTATTAGGTTTTAATTTCCCTGTTTTATAGTGTTCAAAGCTCGTGAAGGTTGGAGATTGGTCGGAGCAAATCATCACACAATCAACCTGTTATTTTGGTATAAATAATAATCTTGTTTTAATAATGACATGTATAGGCTAACTAAATTAAATGATGGTATGTAAGTGATGGATGAAATTTAGCCATTGGAATGGCTAATAAACTTATGTTTGATATATGTTATGGCTGAGTTATTACAATAACTAAAATGATAATCATGAATATCTAATTTTACACAATTTGTAAGTTATATAAAAGTAAGTCATTAAATATATATACACAATGAAATGTATCAATTTAGATGATAGAAATTGGCTTGAATTATACTTGTAATTGGTTGGATTATACTTGTAAGTATTTGTGCAGGAAAATGGCAAGGTTTGGATGAGAAATGAGGCTAGGAAATGGCCTTATTTCGTCCACACGGGTAGACACACGATCTAGTACATGGGCATGTTGTTTGGCCGTGTGTCCCCTGTATTTTAATTTTTTTAAAAAAAAGAATGCTCAGTATTTAGCACACTGATAGAGACACCACACGGCCTTGAACACGGGCGTGTGTCTTAGCCATGTGAAACCTGCACCTAATTTTATGAAAATTGAATTAACCACATGGCCTAGCACACGAGCGTGTGGCATGGTCGTGTGCACAAGTCAGAGAGTTACACGGGGTCGAACACGGCCTGTAGCATGGGCGTGTCCCTTGGACCACACGGGCGTGTGAGCCCTGCACCTTGGAAAAATTTTGAAATGTCACGAAAAAAATCTTAGAGTTCCCGATTAAGTCCCGACTTGATTCTAATGCTCGTATTGGACCTCGGGGGGGTTCAATTAAGGGACATTTTGAATGTCCTCAGTAAATAAATAGTGAATGACATGAAATGTCTGTAAATGTTCCAAAAATCTCCGGTAACGCTCTGTAACCCTGTTCCAACGGCGGATACGGGTTAAGGGTGTTACAGATTGGATCTTTAGGGAGACTAAGTCCATCATTTTGTTGAGGCCAGCGATGAGCTTGTGAATGGGCGTTGGTGCTTGCTTCTGTTGTCTTCTACCGATATTGTTTGGCTTGACTGGGAGAGTTGGGGATTTGCTATTGAAATCTTTTTGTTGATGTGGGGTTTCCTTACGCTAGTAATTGTTGCCTTTATCTTGGCTAATTTCCTCCCTTGCTTGTGCTCCTTGTGCTTTAGTGTTGCTTTTCGACTCTTATCTTTGGCCGAGAGTTCATGCTTTCCAAGCTAAAAATGGGTTGTGATCTGGGTGTGTCTAAGCTATCCGCTTTTCCTTGATTTCTTTTCTTAGGATGTAGATGGTTTTACCCGTTTTGGTTGGCTTACAAAGGGGTTGAGTGTTGCTTCGCTAGACGTTTTGTGGTTTTTCTCCACTTGAATATCTATGATCCTTTTTATTAAGCAAGTTTTGGCCTTTTTTCTCTTGATTGTCTGTCGGTTTAGGGTCTTTCTCGACTGTTTTTGGTCCTATAACCGCTTATTCCTTTGAGAATAATTTTTCAATGAAAAATATTTACTACTCTCATGGCTACAAAAATAGATGCTTTGAAAGTTTGAACATCAGCTCATCGATAATTAGTCAATAAATTGTGTAAATTAAGGAATCATGTGCATGAAAATGCACACTGGTTTGCATGTGTTGCATTTTTATGTTGAAGGAGTTGTTACAACATTTCATTGAATGAAACTTTGAAACAATTTGTAACAAAACAATAAAATAAAGTTGGAAACCAAAATTATTTATATTGTTTGAATAATAATTCTACCTTTACAGAGTCTTGCTTAAAGAATGAATCCACTAAACAACTTTCACAATACACCTAATGATTTAAGCCCTAACTACCCAATAACAGAATGTAAAAGCAACCTCACAGGTGTACAATTATTTGCACTTACTCTCCCAAAATATACTCACATACAGTGAATAAACTTCTCCAATAAAACTTAGGATATCTAAGATAAACTACCATATAACAATGTCTCGGAATAGTATGAATAAAGCTCTCAAAAATTAATACACAAGTATGTATGTCAACAACCTTTATATAGGCAATGCATGTGTGGTTTAGACTTGGATAACCTCATCCAATCAACTTGAAATTTCACCTTAGTTTAAAAACATGATAAGCCTTTTTAAGTCTCTCATTTGACTGGTAGGATGGCTTTACCCTTGGAAAGAAGAATTATTGTGAAGTTCAAACTCTTCAAAACTTTCAAAAACAATCTCCTCCTTACCAGAAAATTTGTGCAAGCTTCTTTAGTGTTTTTTTATTTTACAAATAATATGCTTATTTCTAGTTACAAAAACATTTATTACAAATATGTAAGTTAACTTGCTAATCTAACAATATTACAATTTTTATATTGAATCCCATGTTGCATCATTGAATGCAACATAATTTTGCAGTAGTCATTGTTCCAACCATGGATTTTCCTTAAAATGTATTATCACCTACTATTCTTGGGAGAAAAATTGCAACCCGCAAGTAAGATGAACCTTGAATTGTTGATGTAAACAGCTCGGGTTTGTTAATCAGTATTGTTAAGATAGCAACTTCCAAACCAACGTGGTCCAAACATGGTAGATATATATGGTACACAGTAGACTTAACTTTGGTAGATTACCCCCCTTGTTTTTACCAAATCTACGAAAGAGATTTGCTGTCGGCAGCTGTGACCATTTATCATTTAATGGTCGGTTTTGGCTTTAATTTTTGAAAAAATTCCAAGTTGAAAGTGAAAGTGAAAGTGAACCCAAGCTGCTGCCTTTACTAAACTTCTCATTGAAAAGAAAAAAAGATTCGTTTATGTCTTATTCAGCTACAATTAAGATTATTCAACATCCATAAGCAATTTGCCAAAGTGATACAATATGGTATGAAATATATATATCGCATTATCCCCGGTGGTGGGAGCAGCTTTGACACATATATATATATATATATATATATATATTTGAAGGAAGGAAAAGCAATTGTCCTTAAAACAAGGAAAATAACTAATACCATAATATTTGATTCGATAGATATAGGATTATATTAATGTTGATTGATTTGAGTAATAAAAAATTGATAATTTTTAAGAGAAAATTTAAGTTGAAATTGATAAAAGTATTATAGAATTTTTTATATTAAGAGTCGAATTGTATTTTATTTTGTCTATTCAAATTCAAAAAATGAGTATATTAATTTCTATATGTTAGACTAAAAAGTAAACTAATCCTTCTGTTAGAATTTTCATCTAAATCTAATGTTAACAACTGATTCATATACATCAATGTAAGGTATAAATAATACACCATATGTCATCGTTTAATTATTCCATAAGTAATATTAATAAAGTTTTTCATCTGAAAATAAAGCTTATGATTATGGAAAATTATCAGACAAAACAAAGTTATATAGATGGGAGAAGGTGATATGGGGTGATGGACAATGACATTTGGGAGGGGAGGGCCACGTAGAGATGGACATAGGGCCCTACTTCTAGGCCTATAATGGGAGGAAAACATGGCATCCATTTCCATTCCATGCATGATGCATCTAAAGGCTCCCCTTTTATTTTATCCATATTTTTCCTCTTTCAACTTTAGCAGAGGCCAATAATTGTAGATGATGTCATGGCTACACAAGGCCCACCTGGTTTCCATCAAGTCCCCTTATTTCACACCTACTTCGATTTTTAGATAATTTGATTATAATTTTTAATTTTAAATCAATTCAAATTATTTATTTAAATCAAATAATTACAATAATTAATTATAATTCAACCCAATTTTTTTTAATCAAATTCAATTCAATTCTTTATATAGTTTTCATCAAGTCATTTCTGGTCTCCCAAGTAATTTTCAATTTTTTTTATAACTGTTATATTATTTGATAAATTAAAAGATTAAGTATTAAAATTTTAATTATTGATTTTAAATTATAAACTATGTTTGATATATTACTCATGTATGAAATATAATTAAATTATTTAGTAAATTTAATTTTTAAAGAATTTAAAAGTAAATTTTTTAAAGAATAATATTAAAAAATAAATAAAATAAAAATAATTGGAAAAAAATCACCATGATAAGTAATTCCTTAACTACTAATTATTTTCCATATTTTTCATATGATAAGTAATTCCTTAACAACTAATTATTTTCCATATTTTTCATTGAAACAAATTCTATCACTTTTTTTATTATAAATTATCAAACCTGTTTAAAAATTAAATCATTTAAAACAATAATTTTCAATTTATTTAAATTTTTGAAATTTGAACAATCAAATTAGTAGTTTCTAACTTATATCCTAAACAAAATTTCTATATTTTTAATGAAATTTTTATTGTTTTTTAAATTATTTGTTCATCCGTTAAAATAGAATTGACTTATATATAACTAAAATTTTATGTTATCATAACTATACTTTTTATAGTTAAAACATTTTGAGTCAATATAAATTTCATTTTAAGTTTATTAGATTTGATTTTTTTTTTCATTCAATTCCATTAAAATATTAAATTAATTTTGATTGATAAAATAAGACTCATTAATTTTATTAATTTAAAAATTTTCATTTAAATCAATTTGATCTAATCTAATACTCATTGTCAATAAGGCCTTGTAGACGCCCTAAGTTCTTAATTAACTATATTTGAGTTTTACTATACGCAGTTACGATGTATGTGTCTTCAATCTCACAATGTGTGGGTTCTGTCTGATTAATTCCGTACTATAATTGATTGGATATATATTTGTATTTGTGCACTAATGTGGACAAGTTTACAATTGAGGTTGAAAAGTGGTGTGAAAAAAATGCTTCTAAAAAATTTGATAGTGTTTATCATTGCTGTCAAAAAGTGTTTTTGAAAAAATAAAATATTTATCGTAAACATGATGTTGTAGAGTAAAAAAAAATAATGAAAATTTTAACTTTTTTATTTGAATTAAAATCAAATCTGGTTTTATTTAAAACCATATATTGAAAGTTTAAAATCTAATAGTTAGTCATGGTCGGAAGGGCTTGAATAGATTCGGGCGGAAGCTAACGGCTAAGGAATGACCCAAAATGTTGGGTGCTGTTAAAACCACAAACTCACAAACGGAAATGTAGCCACAAAGTAGAGTGTGGAGAACTGCCTTCCTTCATTCATTGTCTCAACCACCCTTGTGCTTTAGATTTCAGACATTTCTTTTTTTTTCTTTTTAATTCATCGTACTGCTTCTGATTCATTTACAGAAAACTATATTTATTGTGGTTTTAATATGAAGTTACGTAGGGAATGAATGAAATTTTAAGTGGATCAGAAATTTGATGCTGGCTGATCTACCAACCAAAAAGGAGGCCAGCCCAAGCTTCAACCTTTGGATTACATAAAGAAAGGCTTATTATATATAAAGTCGATGCTAGATTGGTAAAAGTAAATCACTCACACACATCCGCAATTTCTATGATTCCATCTCATATGGGTGAGCACGCTTAACCAATGACTCAAACACTAAATTATATACCTCGATACCAAGTTCCAAAGAGGAGAAAACAAATATTAGGGTTAATTTATTTAAACAACTTAACATGTATATATAAAGACAAAGTATGTTGACGTTATTCTAACGACAAGAGTAGTATTTCTCGTGGTTCTGTTGAGTTATCAACACGACCAATAGAATATATGACAGCCTAATTAGAAAAAAACAAAGATGCTTGAAATAATCAGAAAAGTCTTAACTAATGTGAGGCAAATGCAAAATAATGCACAAATTTATGGAGCATGCAAAGAAGACGACAAATATATAAGGGGATTTGCCGCATCGTATTAGAAGAAAACAAAACAATTAGGCAGGGAGTTTCATTTTGTCGTTTAAAAGTTGTTGGGTTTTCATATTTCTAAATTCTAATATGAGAATGGAAGCCCAGCCGCAGACCGACACCAATGCTATTGCTTCCACAATCCATCTATATATGTATAAAATTTTTCTATTAGGAGTTAATATTTTCTGGAAGGGTAAAATGATATGAGTTAAGGGGATAAAGCTTCACCAATAGAAGTGTTCATGGGTTGAGTTGGATCGACTTTAAATCAGGTTTAAACATTATATTAGTATATTTTATATTTGTCAAGTCTGACCCGATCTGACCTATATTTATAAAAGATTAATTCAAGCTAATTTTAAGTCTGACCATATTAATTTTTAAAATTTTAAAAAAAAAATTATAATATTTTATTTAATATATTTTATTTATTAATTTTTTTTATATAGTGATTTTCCTGTTTACATTAGAGTAATATTATATATTTAGTATAGATTTATTTTTTATGTGTTATAAATTATATAATATATAAAAAATAACATAACATAAAGTATTATAAACTTAAAATCAGATCAGGTCGAAGTTAGGCCTTTAGCCCCAGCTCGACTTATATTTAAACGGGCCTAATTTTTTACCAAACATATTTTTTGGGCTTAATATTTTTGTCAAAACCCTCTCAAATTTTAGGCAAGCCTTCGAGCCCAAACAAGTAACGCGACCCATGAATAGATCTAGTCACAAGCCTCGAATGCGATTTTATGTGCTTATTTTTTTTATTTCATGTAATTAATTTAATATACAATTCAAATGGTTGAATATAATTATAATATATTAATTATTTTTATAATTAAAATGTTATATTAGTAAATTTTAACCCGTAAAAATCTCAATAAAAGAACACTGAAATTTGATTTTTTTTTATTCTTTTGAAAAAATAAAGAAAATTGATTTCTTTTAAATTAGATATTACTTAAATGAAAATGCTTACATGTAGGATACTAGTTGTCTTAATTTTATTGGTATTTAATTGAAATACCAATAAAGTATTTTTCTCCTATGTAAAGTTTAATAATAATTATACCAATTGAATCTTAATTCGATTGGTATCAGCATTGTTGCTAGTACAGAATGATATAGATTCGAGTGTGTTGAAACGCATTATTCTCCTATTTAAAGGTTCGGAAAGGGTTATGAGTAATTTTAAGCAATGTATCAAGAAAAGCAAATATGATAAGAAGATAAATGTTAAAAAAAATACTAATATTAATTAATAATAAAAGATGTTTTTGTTGGTTCTGTTATGTTCATACTCTTATACATATTTGTCTTAACTTACATGTGTTTGCACTTGAAGTATTCTATACATAATTAATAATAATAGATTTAATATTTTTATTAAAATAATACTTTAATACTCACAAAATAAATTATTTTATTCAAGTTATAATAATATAAATATTCCCCTATTGAAATTTTTTATATTTATTTCAAAATGTAAAATTATATTTAAAACTCTTACGTACTCAAATTATTATTCATCAATTTTTTTACTTTTAATTGAATATCTTATATTTTTAATATATATATAGATAGATAGATAGATAGATAGATAGATTTAAATAATTGAATTAATAAAGAGGTACAATGTTATTGTCATTTTATAGTACAAATAACTAGTTCATGGAAATTAGTTTATTGAATTATATTATTTTTAAATTTTATTATAAATTATTAAAAGTGATGAGTAATGTAACACCTCAAAACTATAGGGTCAAATTCTTTTAGGAATTATCATGAATTTAGTCTTAGTCTTAGTGATTTAGAGCTTAGAAGTAAGCTATGAGAATCAATGTTCAAATCCCATTTTTTTTCAATTTTTCCTTTTATTTTTCTGCAATTAAAGAACTAAGGTTAAAGTAGTTTATGTGTTATTTGTGGTAAAATATGACTATAGAATGGATATTAGTCTAATGGTTAGGCTTCTTCATTTCATCCCCTTGAATAGGTTTAATTCACATTGGTTTCATTTCCCTTTTTTTTTTTAATTTTTCCTTGATTCTAGCCAAAAAGGGTTAATTGTCAAACAACTCTTATTTTTTTTCCGAAGTCCAATTAATAAATCACTTCCTAGCACAATTAGGACTTCTTATTTGATTCTAATCTAAATTGAAACCCCCATTCTCCCTATTTCTTTTCAATTTTCTTTACAAACCCTCTTTTGCAAAATTCTCTCAAAGTTTCCTATTTGATTCTAACAGAGATTGAAACCACCATTCTCCCTATTTCTTCTCAATTTTCCTTTAAAATTGTCAAACAACCCTTATATATATTTTTTTGTAAAGTTCAACTAATAAACCACTCCCTATACCAATTAGGATTTCCTATTTGATTCTAACCCAAATTGAAACCCATATTCTCTCTATTTCTTCTCAATTTTCTCTACAAACACTCTTTTGCAAAATTCTCTTAAACTTTCCTATTTGATTCTAACCCAAATTGAAACCCTCATTCTCCCTACTTCTTCTCAATTTTCTTTTAATTTTTCATTGATTCCAGCCAAAAGGGTTAATTGTCAAACAACCCTTATTTTTTTCCAAAGTCCAACTAATAAACAACTCCCTAGCACAAATAGGATTTCCTATTTGATTCTAACCCAAATTGAAACCCCCATTCTCCCTATTTCTTATCAAATTTCCTTTAATTTTTCCTTGATTCCGGCTAAAAAGGGTTAATTTTCAAACAACCCTTATTTTTTCCCAAAGTCCAACTAATAAACCATTTCCTAGCACAATTAGGATTTCCTATTTGATTCTAACCCAAATTGAAACCCCCATTCCCCCTATTTCTTCTCAATTTTCTCTACAAACCCTCTTGTCGAAACCATTTTTTTGTAAAAGGGGATCGACTTTATATTTTGAAAACGAAAATGAAAAACGGGAGTCGCCACCAATCCTTTTTGATGAGGTGTGATCGGATCACCTCGTAATTCAATCATTTTAATAAATATTTTAATTTACTAAAACGACAATTTCTGGTCTACGTAATTTAGAAAAAAGGGGTTCGGGAGTCGGTTACGCACAAGAAAGGATAAGCACCCTCGTAACGCCCAAAATTGGTACCTAATTGATTAATTAACGTCTTAATGTCGAAAATTTGGAAAGGTTTCAAAATACGATCCTCTTTATTTGAAAACTCGAATGAATTAAAATGGATGCTGAGACCCACTCATTTCGAAGAATTAAAATGTCACACCCAGAAAGTTAGGGTACGACATTTCGAATTCCCGAAACTAAGCTTGTCTTTTGACTTTTAAAACTCGTAGTTAAGCTTGAGGAGGATATTCAGTTATTTGGGCCAAATGAAAAAACTGGAACCCATTAAGTTAGGGCACGATTTCTTGAAGTTCCAAACGCGGAATATTGCCTTTATTTTTAGAAATCCTTATCTCGAGATAACAAAATGCCACATCCAGTGAGTTAGGACACAACCTTTTTTGAATCCCCAAGAATAAGTTTTTATTTGAAATTTATATGCTTCAAATTTTTTAAGATAATCGGGTTTTTAAGCTCGATGAGAAAAATCGAAACCCAGTAAGTTAGGGCACAATTTCTTTCGAATCTTAAAAGGCAGAGTATTTCCTCATTTCAAAACAAAAATTTCATATTCGAGTATGGCTAAACGTAAAAAATCTCATATTCAAAGAACAATTATGCGACATGAATTTGATAAAGTAATAAAGCTCGAGGATCATGATAATAATAATAATAAATAACAAATATGCATGATATAACAACATTATTAATGGAAATGATATTAATGACGATAAAAATATTAACAACAAAACAAATCATAATGAAAGTAATGATAATAAAATAAAAAGAAATAAGTAAAATCTATATATAAAAAATATTCAATATTAAAAATATCAATTTAATAGAAGTCTGCTCTCTAGCACGCATTTGTCTACTCTCTAGCACGTAATTAGGGTTTCTTGTCTATCAATCTCTCTTTTGCAACTCTTGAAAACGGCGGCTGGCTTGATTCCCTCCACTATTCCCACAAAGAAAAGTAAAAAGATATTAGATCCAAACCTGCAATCATGGAGAAAGAGTTTGCTGGATTAACACTTGATGAAGAAGAAGAAGAAATTATACAGATCCAGATAGAACCAAATCAAATAAGGGAAGAGCAAAAGCTTCAACTGGTGGGATGTTTTTTAACGGCAAGCATCATTCACTTCCCAGCAATGAAGGGCACCATGGCAAATCTCTGGCACCCAGTCAGAGGTGTCCAAATCAGAGATCTGGGAGATAAACGGTTTGTATTTCAATTTTTTCATGCTTTGGATTTGGAAAGAGTTTTAAAAGGATCTCCTTGGACCTTTAATAATCATCTACTGATACTGCACCCACTCCAAGTGGGGGAAGACCCTTTGAAAATTCCCTTAATCTTTACACCATTTTGGGTTCAGATTCATGATATCCCATTGGGTTTTTTCTCGAAAAATTTGGCAAAACAATTGGGAGATTTCATGGGAAAATTTTTAGAATATGACAGCTCAAATCTAGGGAAAGGATGGAGAAATTTCATGAGGATCAGAGTTCAAGTGGATGTCCGCCAACCACTAAAAAGAAAGAAGAAGGTGTCATTTGGGGGCAATTGTTCATATGTCATATTTAAATATGAAAGGCTTACTCTTTTCTGTTTCTACTATGGTCGCTTAGGCCATAATGAATCCTATTGTGAAGTAAAGATGTTGTCAGGTGTGGAAGTAGCAGTTATGGGATGGGATCTATCTCTAAGAGCACAATCAAGGAGAGCCTTAGCAATGAAAAGCATCTGGCTACGTGATGTTGAAGAAGATGGAAAAAATGAAGATCTCACCACTACTCAAAAATCAGGAAACATACCATAGGGAACGAGGTTTCAATCGAAGGAAGGGGTGGCAATAGATCCAGTGTTAGGGATTAACTTGGAAGGAGGAAATTACTATGTTTCGCAACAAAAGGAGTCTTGTTCAACAATGGATTATGACGAAGAGGAAAGGGTGTTAATGGGGGAAGAAGGAAAAAAAAAGACAAAGAGGAGATAATAATGATCTCACAACAGGGAAAATGGATGCTAATCCAACAGAACAAAATAGGCGATTTTTTTCCAACGGCGACTGCCAAAAGGCAAGCCAACCGACAGCAATGAAAATCTTAAGCTGGAATGTCCATGGATTGGGGAATCCTCGGACTACTCGAAGGCTTCGGCATACGCTGAGGCTACACTTTCCCCAAATGGTCTTCTTTATGGAGACAAAGATAAATAAAACACGAATGGAATGAGTGCGAAGGAGCTGTGGCTTCTTTAATGGCATTGAGGTGGATCCGGAAGGTACGAGGGGAGGGCTATGTTTGGCTTGGAAAGATGATGTTTCGATTAGTCTACAGAGCTTCTCAAGAAGGCAAATCAATGTCCTAATTGACAACCACAATAATGGACAACTTTGGAGATTTATAGGTTTTTACGATTCTCCCTATACACACGATAAGGATGAATCATGGAATTTACTTAAAAGTTTGAAACAGAGCAATAATATTCCTTGGTTTGTGTGCGGTGACTTTAATGAAGTGATGTATGGTTTTGAAAAAAAGGAAGGGTTGCCTAGGGAGGAAAGAAGGATGGAAGCTTTTCAAAGTACTCTAGAAGAATGTCGACTAACTGATGTGGGGTATTCTGGAAATTGGTTCACTTGGGAAAGAGGGAATTTACCAAAAACAAATATTCGTGAAAGATTAGACAGAGGAGTGGCCAATGAAAATTGGATGTCTATGTTTTCGGAAGCTACCATTCAACATCTGCCTCACTCAATTTCTGATCATTGCCCTCTCCTAATCTCAACAAAAAAAGAAGATGATCAGAGGAGCAAGAAAACCTTTAAATTTGAAGCATGGTGGATCTTAGAAGAGTCTTTTGAAAATGAAGTCAAGGTAATTTGGGAATCATCATCAGGGGATATCTTACAGAAGCTGAATAAACTCAAAATAGGTCTGGGAAATTGGGCCAAACGGATCTGTATGGCTAGAAGGCAGAATAAAGAACTCTTGAATTTAAAGCTGAGTGAACTTCTGGAAGCAGAAAGGAGTGACAACAACTTAGCAGAGTTGATTGAAACAAAATTGCAATTGAATTTGGAGATTGATAAGGATGAAAGGTACTGGGAACAAAGAGCTAGAGCTAACTGGCTAAGACTTGGTGATAGAAACACAACATTTTTTCATAACCATGCGACACAAAGACGTCAACAAAATCGCATAAGGAGATTGTAGAACAGGACTGGAAAGGAAATGGAGGATATGCATGGAATGGCTGAAATTGCTAGAAACTATTTTCAGGAACTCTTTGAGGTGAAAGCAAGGGGTAGCTTTACAAACCTTTTAACAGGTATTAGACAATATATCACTGAAGAGGATAACAGATACCTCACGGCACAGTATACAAAAGAAGAGATTTGGGAAGCACTACAAAGCATGGGCTCTACAAAGGCTTCAGGTGAAGATGGTTTTCCAGCCTTATTTTTTCAAAAATGTTGGCATGTCATTGGAGCAGAGGTTTCGAGTTTTTGCCTCCAACATTTGAACGGGGGTATGGAGGTTAGTCCTGTTAATAATACCCATATTGTACTTATCCCAAAAAAAGCTAACCCAACCAACCTTTCCCACTTTCGGCCAATTAGCTTATGTAATGTCATTTATAAAATAATGGAAAAAACTATTGCTAATCGCTTCAGAGGAGTTCTGGAAAATTGTATTGACAATACACAGAGTGCTTTTGTGCCAGGCAGATCAATTTCAGACAATGTACTACTAGCATACGAAATTCTGCATACGTTGAAGAGGAAAAAATTTGTAAAGAAGGGTTGGATGGCTGTTAAGCTGGATATGAGTAAGGCCTATGATAGAGTCGAGTGATCCTGTCTAAAAGAAATCATGGGGAAAATAGGCTTCGACCCTAATTGGATTAATTCCATTATGAATTGTATTTCTACTGTATCATATTCAGTAATCCTTAATGGTCAGATAGGGGACACGTTTCATCCGTCGAGAGGGTTGAGGCAAGGTGACCCAGTTAGCCCATTTTTATTTCTAATATGTGGAGAAGGTTTATCCAGTCTGATGAGGAAGGCCACCAATGAAGGACACTTAAAAGGGGTAAAAGCAAGTAGGCGTGGACCACAAATTTCACACTTACTATTTGCGGATGATTGCATCTTGTTTGGAGAGGCTAATGAAAAAGGAGCAGATCTCTTTAAAAAGATTCTACGAGAATACGGAAACTGTACGGGACAACAAGTGAATTTTGATAAATCGACGGTCTTCTTTAGCTCAAACACAAGAAAGGAAGAAAAAAGTTTAATTACTCGAATGCTGGGAATGCAGAGTTCAAATGACCCAGAGCGTTACCTTGGATTACCAAACATAATGGGTAGGAGGAAGAAAGAAGCTTTTAAAAACTTAAAAGACAGGTTTAAAAAGAGAATCGACAATTGGTATATTCGACACTTATCGCAAGGAGGAAAAGAGGTTTTTATAAAGGCAGTTCTACAGGCTATTCCGACATATACAATGGCTTACTTTTTACTCCTTAAATCCCTATGTACCGAGTTAGAAAGCCTCATTGTGAAATTTTGGTGGCAGAAGGGACAAGGTAAAAGGGGTATTCACTGGTGCGAGTGGAAGAAGTTATGTATCGCAAAAGAGCAAGGTGGTTTGGGTTTTTGAAATCTCGATCATTTTAACGTTGCATTATTAGCCAAGCAGGGTTGGCGACTTTTTAATTACCCAAATTCTCTTTTAGTACAGGTTTTAAAAGCTAAATACTTTCCACACTCTGATTTCATACATGCTCAGTTGGGGAACTCACCATCTCTTACCTGGAAAAGTGTGTGGGCAGCCAAAGGGCTACTGAATGATGGACTGGGATGGCGTATTGGAAGGGGAGTTCAAGTTTCTTTTGGAATGACCGTTGGATCCCAGGAGCTAACAATATCCAAAGCAGCAATTGCAACAACAATACAGATATTGAGTTAGTTTCTAGCTTAATTGATCCAACAACAAGAAAGTGGAAAGCTGAGCTCATTAAACATACCTTCCCAGAAGCATTGCACAGAAGATTCTACAAATTCCGTTGGCGGAAGAGATACATGAATATTTCCAAGTCTGGTATGGAGAACACTCAGGCGAATTTATAGTAAGAAGTGCCTATAAACTATTACAATATGCTAGCTTGGTGCCTAGAGATTACCTATTACAAACTGACACTAAAAATTTCTACAAAAAACTGTGGAATCTACAACTACCATCGAAAATCCTCATAACAATCTAGCGCCTTTCATGGAACTTTATCCCTACGAGACAAGCTTTAAGGCTCAGAAGACTGATCTCTGACAGTTCCTGCCCTTGGTGCCAAAATACAGAAGAAAATTGCATCCACATCTTTAGACAGTGTCCTACAGCATTAGAGACATGGCAGAACCTTAATCTCTTATGGGTTACACAAACTGCAGAAACCGATTTGTGGGCTTGGCTTACCTGGGTCTTTACCATAGGAAGTGGCACTCAATGTAGACTGTTCTGCTGTGCTATCTGGTTGATTTGGAGTTCTTGAAACAAGTTGGTACATGAGGGGAAAACCACATCAGGGGCAGAGTTAGCTAACAAAGTTCATCTATACATAACAGAGATCAATGGATCGACAGAAAAATCAGTTACCTTACGGGATAGCAGACGTCAGGACTTGACTTCAAGTAAGAAGGAAGCAACTATCTATTTTGATGCGTCATTTGACAGTCGCTCCGCAAGATCGGCATCGGGTCTAGTTGTAAGGGGGAGTCCGATGAGTTACTTGCCTCCAAAGCAGTTATTCACTCAGCAATTTCATCCCCATTTATAGCGGAAGCACATGCATGTTTACAAGCAGTAGAGTTAGGAATTTCATTGGGGTTTCAGACTACTATTATCAGAGGGGACTCCAAAACAGTCATTAAAAAATGCAACACAAAAGATGTCGACAAATCAGTTCTGGGGGCAATCGTTCGAGATATAAAAAGGAAAAGGAAACTTTTCAAGGAAAGCTGGTTTCAGTTTGTGCCTAGATCAGAAAATAAACCAGTGCATGACATAGCAACAAGAGCGTTAAAGAGGAGAGAAGAGACATACCTGGAAGAAGAAAGTTTCATACGTCTGAGGAATAGAAGGGAGGAAAGATGGAATTGCATTCTAGACTGATAGAAGCAAGAAGACGATCCAGATGAAGAGATAGCAGAAATGAATTAATTTTTGGAATTGCTATAGCTTTGAAGACTAATACAAGCCTTTGGAACTCGGAACGTCAGAAAAGTAGTGCATTGCAAGGAACAAGAAACACGCCTCACATAAAAATATAGCAGAAATAATTTTCACTTGGGAACTGCTATTTACTCTGAAGACTGGTCAATGCTGTTGGAACTCAAAATGTCAGAAACCATGTGGAGGCCAGCTTTGTAACCGACTGGATAGATGGGACCTTTCTCTGAATTTTAATTTCCTGCTTTTTTAATTTCCTGCTTTATTTCCTTTAGGCTCTCCTTTTTGAGCCTTTATTTTGCTTTTGGCCGTGGGGCCAATTTCAAAGGCCTGGGACCTTTTGTTTTCATTTCAATTTGTCCTCTTTTACTCTTATTAAATAAAATCTAGTCGGGTACTTTTCAAAAAAAAATCAATTTAATAGTATATTAACAATAATAATGATAGCGGTAATGATAAAATAACAATAATAATAGTAATATAAAAATATAATAATAAAAAGTAATAATAATAAATATAATAATAGAAATAATAATATTGAAAGTAATAGTAATAAAATAATAATACTAAAGATAGTTAGTTTAATAGTGAAAATAATGGCAATAACATTAAAACTAATTAATGAAATATCTACAATAACAAAAGAGGGACTAAATCAGAGTAAAAATAGAATATAAGGTCTAAACTGTGACACGCGAATGATATGGGGGACCAAATGGGATAATATCCCTATCCCCCAAAACGCATGACTTGATTATGGACTGAATCGCAACACTATTAAAAACTCAGGTAAAAATTAAAAGAAAATAAATAAGAAATGAAGGATCTAATTAAAACAAGTGAAAAAGGCGGAGGGGCCTGTAGTGTAAATAACCCAAATGCTATAAAACACGTGGATCCCCTTTCAACGGGTCGGGTAATCGGGTCAATGCTATTAAACGGCATTTGTTTTTGGCTTCTGTGATTAATCCTCGAAACGGCGTCGTATGTATGAACTATTTAAGCTAAATTGAGAGGAAAAATCATTTTTTGTGTCTGTTCTAAAAAAAAAACCCTCTGTATTATCTCTGGGTCGAACCCAAATTCTGGCCAGATGCCGGCGGGCTCGGTAGTGGCTCTGCCGAAGCTCCGCCGTGCCGGAAGCCGGAAGTACTAAAAAAATCCCTCATTTTTTAAAATGGTTTTCCCTTGGTCGTTTTTGAAATAAAAGGAGAGAAAAACGAAAATAAAAGGGGCCTCAGTGCGCTTTGAAACCTCGTTCGAACCTTCATGGGTTCAAAGGGTTCTGAAGCCGACGATGCTCGCTAGCGGCGGCGTCGATCGACTCAGGTGAGTTCCCCTTTCCTTTTTTCCTTTTTATTACCCTTGTATATAGAAAATGAAGAAGAATAAAAAATTTCACCTTCGAAAATTCCTTTTTTCTTTGTATTACTTTTTTTTTTGTGTCCAAAATACATTTTTGTTGCTAGGCTTATATAGCCATATAAAATAGTACATATATTGTTGTCTCCTGCTTTGTTTTCTCTTTTGTGTTCTTTCTACTATCTTTCTTTGTTATGTTTGCAGGTCCTAGGGGGTCAACGGAGAAGAAGTTGCCTCTTTAGTGAAGGGCCGAGTAGAGGACGCGTCAGGGGGGCCTCAGGACGAGGTGCTTCGGGATGAGGCGAGGGCACGACGCTCGAGGGGCTGCGGCACCTAGGGTTTCAGAAACCCTAGGTTTCTTTTCTGAAAATTTTAGTTTTTGGGCCTATTGGGCTGCTTGTAAATTGGGCTTCGGGTTTTGGGTCTGTTTGTAATGGACTGTTGATATATTTTGTTTTTTTTATTTTATTTTTTTTTGCTTGTTTGATTTAGGGTGTAGTGGGCCCGGGTAAATTGGGCCTATTACAGCTGCCCTTCTTTTCTCGTTGTCGTGTAACGAGAATGGAACAAAGACTTTTAAGAAGGACCAATTTTGCCCGATCTTGCTGAGTCTTGGCGCTTCTTTTCTTCTTCAAGTAGCCTCGCTTAGACCCACTGCAACTTCAGAAGTATAGGAATTGGTGCTTCAATTTGCTCGAACGTAATTTCAGGGAGAAGAGATTTGTAGCTTCGATCTACCCCGCTGGAACTTCGAGAAAATAAGAATTGGAAATTTCAACCTGCTTCTCTACAACTTCAGGAAGTTAAGGCTGGGGGTTTCAATCTGCTTCACTGTAACTTCAGGAAGATAAGATCCACCGTAATTTGTAGCTTTAATCTATTCCGCTGCAACTTCAGGGAAATAAGATCCGCTATCTTCAGTCTGCTCCGCTACAACTTCAGGGAGATAAGGTTTGTTGGCTTCAATCTACTAGAATGTAATTTCAAGGAGAAGAGATTTGTAGCTTTGATCTACTCCACTGAAACTTCAATGAGATAAGAATTGGTAATTCCAGTCTGCCCTACTGTTATTTTAGGGAGAATAGGTTGATGGCTTCAATCTGCTCCATCGCTACCTCATGGAGATAAGATTTGCCGTCTTCGATCTGCTCCATTACTACTTCATGGAGATAAGATCTACAATCTTTAGTCTACTCCACTACCGCTTCAAGGAGATAAGGCTGATGGCCTAAATCTATTCCATTGCTACCTCATAGAGATAAGATTCGCCGTCTTCGATTTGCTCCATTGCTACCTCATGGAGATAAGATCTTCAATTTTCAGTATCCTCCACTGCCGCTTCAAGGAGATAAGGCTGGTGGCCTAAATCTGTTCCACTACTGCTTAAGGAGACAAGATTTACCGTTCGATCTTGTTCCACTACTGCTTAGGGTGACAAGATCTACAATCTTCGGCCTATTCCACTGCTGGTCAGGGAGATAGGACTGGTGGCTTAAATCTGTTCCACTACTGCTCAGTGAGACAAGATTTGTCGTTCGATCTTGTTCCACTACTGCTTAGGGTGACAAGATCTACAATCTTCGACCTATTCCACTACTGGTCAGGGAGATAGGACTGGTGTCTTAAATTTGTTCCACTACTACTTAGGGAGACAAGATTTTTCGTTCGATCTTGTTCCACTACTGCTTAGGGTGACAAGATCTACAATCTTCGACCTATTCTACTACAGTTCAGGAAGATAGGATCGGTGGCTTAAATTTGTTCCGCTATTGCTCAGGGAGACAAGATTTGCCGTTCGATCTTGTTCCACTACTGCTTAGGGTGACAAGATCTACAATCTTTGACCTATTCCACTGCTGGTCAGAGAGATAGGACTGGTGGCTTAAATTTGTTCCACTATTGCTTAGAGAGACAAGATTTTCCGTCGATCTTGTTCCACTACTGCTTAGGGTGACAAGATCTACAATCTTCAACCTATTCCACTGCTGGTCAGGGAGGTAGGACTAGTGCCTTAAATCTGTTCCACTATTGCTCAGGGAGACAAGATTTGCCATTCGATCTTGTTCCACTACTTCTTAGGGTGACAAGATCTAAAAAAGGGCTGAGACAATTATCAATGAACCTGTAAAAGAGGAAGATGCTAAAGAATTTCTAAAATTCTTGAAGCACATCGTATACAGCATGGCAGAGCAGCTACGCAAACAACCAGCCCGTATATCAATGCTAGCCTTACTTTTAAGTTCAGAAGTGCATCGTGAGGCATTGATGAAAGTACTGAATGAAACTTACGTTACTAAAGATATATTCGTCAGCAAACTTGATCGTCTGGTTAGTAATATAAGTACCGACAACTTCATTTACTTCAGTGATGATGAAATTCCACCTGGAGGCATGTGATCGACTAAGGCTTTGCACATCACTACTCGTTGCAAAGCATATACTCTACCAAGCATGTTAATCGATAATGGATCGGCTTTGAACGTCTTACCATTGTCTACACTGAAAAGTTTGCCTATAGACAGTTCTCACATTAAGACATGCTAAAATATAGTGAGAGCATTTGATGGCACTGAGAGAAGAGTGATGGGAAGGATTGACATATCGTTACTGATTGGGCCAAACACATATGAAGTGGATTTTCTGGTAATGGATATCAAGCCCTCCTACAATTGCTTGTTGGGGAGACCCTGGATTCATTCGGCGGGGGCAGTGCCCTCATCGCTGCACCAAAACTTAAAACTAGTAATAGAAGGTCGGCTGGTTACTATAAATGCAGAAGAGGACATCATAGCAACTGTTACCAGCAACGTGCCATACTTAGAGGCAAATGAGGAGGCCGCCGAGTGTTCCTTTTGATCTTTAGAGTTCGTGAAGGTAACATTCATTTTGGAAGGGAATGAGGTTCCGGTGCCTAGGATATCTAGAATCACGAGAATAGGCTTACAAATGATGGTGAGGAAAAGAGCCTTACCAGGAAAAGGACTGGGTAGACATCTCCAAGGAGAGATTCAAGTTTCGATGCTGAAAGAGAAAAGAGACCGTTTTGGCTTGAGTTTCAGGCCAGATGCTAGACAAAGGAGGAAGGAAATAGAGAAGAAGTAAGAGAGAAGAAAGACAAGACTGAATGGGGAAGAAGTCAAGTGGGAATTGATGATATTCCCTCACATATCTCAGACTTTTGTATCAGGAAGGATAATTCACCCTGAGAGAGGATTATTGGAAACTGAAAATCTTCACATCAATACAATACACGAGGAAGGAATTGAACAAAGAAACCTGTTGGGCATTCGCCCTTATGAACCTGGAAGCGTTTGAACAATTGGACTGCAGAGGAACTTCATGTAGTTTTTAGAGATTATACAGAGTAATGTTCAGAACGCACTTGTTGTTTTAAAGCCTAGGAACAATAAGATCTCTTTTGTGAAATAGGCTCATGTTCAGATTTCTTTTGTTTCAATAAAATACATCTTTAATGATTAATTCAGGCAAATATTCTTACATTTTTTTATATATTCTTTTGATCTTCTAATTTCATTCCAAATTTTTTGTTTTTTTTTATTCTCATTCATACCATGTAAATAGTCATTCTCGAATTTATTTGTTCTTTGTACATTCTTTTGTGCCTACCACAGGTCCCTAGATATCAATGACATGAGCAACGATACTATAGATTCAGAGATCTTTTTTTAGCAAGACATGTGTTTAGAGGAATCTTAGGTTTTTGAGGGTGGCAGAGATTGTGACTTGTCTCC
Source organism: Gossypium australe (assembly GCA_005393395.2). NCBI lineage: Eukaryota > Viridiplantae > Streptophyta > Magnoliopsida > Malvales > Malvaceae > Gossypium > Gossypium australe. The sequence goes on from CM016619.1 coordinate 13,921,715, forward strand.
AGATTTGTTAAGAATGGTAAAGTAAGAAGAGAAACAAATTTTACCCCATGAAGAGGTTGTAGAGAATATAGTCTTAGAGGAAGGAAAGGTTGTGAAAATTGGAACACGCATAGTCGAGGAGACGAAGCAAGACCTCGTTCAGTTATTACAGGAATTCAAAGACTTCTTTACATGGTCGTACCAAGATATGCCTGGGCTAAGTACTGATATTGTAATGCATCGCCTTTCCATAAGAGAAGAGTGCAAGCCAGTTTAGCAAAAGCTACGAAGGATGAAGCTTAATGTGGTGTTAAAAATAAAAGAGGAAATCGAGAAACAGTTTGATGCTGGTTTTCTACAGGTGGTAAAATACTCAGAATGGGTAGCCAATATTGTTCCTGTCCCTAAGAAGGATGGAAAGGTTTGGATGTGTGTAGATTACAATGACTTAAATAAAGCCAGCCCAAAAGACAATTTCCCTTTACCTCATATTGACACATTGGTAGATAATACGGCGAGATACTCACTGTTTTCTTTCATGGATGGTTTTTCGGGATACAATCAGATCAAGATGCACCTTGAGGATATGGAGAAAACTACTTTCATAACATTGTGGGTACTTTTTGTTATAAGGTGATGCCATTCGGGCTAAAGAATGCAAGAGCATCATATCAAAGGGCCATGGTAACCTTATTCCATGACATGATGCACAAAAAGATTGAAATATATGTTAATGATATGATCGTCAAATCTCGATCAGAAAAGGAACACATTAAAGTTTTGAAGAAGTTGTTTTTGAGATTGAGAAAATTTCAATTAAAGCTCAACCCGGTAAAGTGTACTTTTGGAGCTCGGTCAGGAAAATTACTGGGTTTCGTAGTCAGCGAAAAAAGAATCGAAGTTGACTCAAATAAGGTCAAAGCTATACAAGAATTGCCTCCACCGCGCACTCAAAAGGAAGTTCGGGGTTTTCTTGGAAGGTTAAATTACATTGCTCGTTTTATTTCACAATTAACTGAGAAATGTGATCCCATATTTCGTCTTCTTAATAAACACAACCAAGGCGTATGGGATGACGAGTGCCAGAAATCTTTTGACAAAGTCAGACAATATCTGTCAAATGCCCCAGTACTATCTCCGCCAAATCTAGATAGACCATTAATACTGTACTTGACAATGTTCAATAACTCGATGGGATGTGTGCTTGGTCAACATGATGAGTCTGGAAGAAAAGAAAAGGCGATATACTATCTCAGTAAAAAGTTCACTAAGTGTGAAATGAGATATTCATTAATTGAGAAATTGTGTTGCGCCTTAATTTGGACAACTCGGAAGTATATGCTATATCATACAACTTGGTTAATTTCAAAGCTTGATCCGTTAAAGTATATGATGGAGTCAACTGCTTTGAATGGAAGGATGGCAAGGTGGCAGATTTTGCTTTCTGAATTTGATATAGTCTATTGATAAACCGTAAAAGTAACATATTTTAAGCCCACATTTAGTATGTTTTTGGATGAATTAAGCCTCGATTTATGTAAAAAGGTGCTCTTAATCCTCTATTTTTATGTTTTATACCCAGAAAAGCACCCGAGAATGAAAGGAACGAAAAACGGGCCCAAAACGGAGTAAATAGGCCATATCACGAAATCCACACGGCCTGGGCCCAAGATCACACGACCGTGCCTCCTGTCCTACTAGAACACAGCCGTCTTCCGATTCACACGGTCGTGCCTCATTCAACAGGATTGAACACGACCTGGCCACAACTTACACGGGCGTGTGCCATGGCCGTGTCCCTGTCGCAGGAAAGAGCAATTTTACTCGGATTTGGATACTTGGAGGCAAAGAAACATATTCCAAAGCCTATTCAAACACCCTATTAGGAATTCTGCTTGAATTAGGATACTTAGGGACCAAGTAAGGCATCTCAAAGTCTATACAAAACCCCCAATGGGGCAACTTGAAGAGGAGTTCGGCAGAAGCGGGAATAGGTGGTTAGCTAGGCCAAGGAGCCGAGCCAGAAAAGTCAGATTTGTGGAGAATCACTCGAAAATAGCCAGTTGATCCATCTCAAGAAACCGGAATTCTCCTCAAGACAGCGGATCCCTCCTTCAATTCCTTCAGGGATTTTTAGGGATTTCTTATGTTTTGTTTTATCTTTTCTTCTGAGATGTTTTCTTTTATTATTATGAACTAAACCCTTCAGATACCTGAAGGGGATGAAACCTAAGACAGATCTTGTTATTGTTTTCTGAACTATATGATAAATACTTGATTTGTTCTTAATTATGTGTGTTTAATTCTTGTGTTGATATTTCCGGGATATTGATTCAAGTATGATGTGCTTAGGTGGTGGAGCAAAAGTCCCTGCTTAAGAGTAGATCTAGCATAATTAAGCGGAGATGATCACACGCCTAGAGATAGGGTGACGAGATTTTGCCGGATTAGGGTGAAACCTAATATGGGAGTCCATAGATCGAGTTAATGTGATTCTGGGGGTTTTAATTAGAAAGAGATTTCAATTAATCAATCTAGGGTTAGACATTATTCGCTTCGAGGGAGGGATTAATATAACTTAGGGAATCTTACAGATCAAGTCAAGTGAATACATCGTCTGGTTCAGTGTTAGATAACAAGTGAAGTCTAGGTGGATTCTTCCTAAGGGTATCGTCTTAATCAACTGAGTTTTCCCAACAGTATTTTCCCCAATTCGTTCTTTTTGTCTTGAGTCTTTAGTTTAGTTGATAGTTAAATTTAGATTAGATAACCATTCACTTAATTCTTAGGCTAAATAATAGAAAGAGAGTTAGTATTAGTACTTTTGGTTCCTTTGGGATTCGATATTCCGGTCTTGCCTAAACTATACTACTGTTCGATAGGTGCGCTTGCCTTAAAATCGTTGTCAGAGTTAGTTTCCAGGTTCGATCATTTTTATTATAAATTTTAAAGCTCTGATTTCGACGATCATCTATGTAAACCAAAAGGCTATAAAAGGGAGCGCAATAGCAGAATTTCTGGCCAGTAGGGCTTTAGAGGATTATGAACCTTTGAGCTTTGATTTCCCCAATGAAGAGTTAATGTATGTGGCAATTACTGAAGAATGTCCGTGGAAGCTAAATTTTGATGGGGCATCAAATGTTGTGGGAAATGGAATTGGGGCAATCTTGGTATCCCCTAGTGGTGATCATTATCCATTCACATGCAAATTGGATTTTGATTGAACAAACAACATGGCAGAGTATGAAGCATGCATCATGGGAATTTGAGCAGCTGTGGAGTGTAAAATCATAGTGCTAAAAGTATATGGAGATTCTGCCTTAGTAATCTACCAACTTAAAGAAGAATGGGAGACAAGAGATCCCAAACTAATTGATTGCCGAAAAATAGTTTTGGGACTGATTGAAGAGTTCGATAACATCACTTTTAATTATCTCCCACGTGATGAAAACCAGATGGCAGATGCTTTGGCAGCTCTGGCTTCTATGATTAAAGTAAACAAACCAAAGGATATGAGACCTATTCAGATGAGTATTTTTAAAGTTCCAGCTTATTGTTATAACATGGAAGAGGAGGAAAAAGATGATCACCCTTGGTATCATGATGTATTGCGATACGTAAGAAATCATGAATACCCGGAGCATGAAACTGAGAATGACAAAAGAACGTTAAGAAGACTGGTCTGTGACTACTTTTAGATGGGGATATCTTGTACAAAAGAAGGAAAGATCAAATACTATTGAGATGTGTTGACTCTATTGAGGCTAGGAAAATTTTGGAAGAAGTTCATGAGGGTGTTTGTCGAACACACGCTAATGGATTCACAATGGCTAGACAAATAATGAGATTCAGATATTATTGGTCCACCATGAAAGGAGACTGTATCAACTATGCCAAGAGATGTCATAAATTCCAGATTTATGGGGACAAAATTCATGTACCATCTTCACCTTTACATGTTATGACTTCCCCATGGCCTTTTTCCATGTGGGGCATGGATGTCATTGGGCCGATCTCACCGAAATCTTTGAATAGGCATCGATTCATCTTCGTAGTTATTGACTATTTCACGAAATGGGTAGAGGCTGCTTCCTATGCTAGCGTCACCAAGTCAGCAGTTAGTTAGTTCTTGAAGAAAGAGATCATTTGTCGATATGGAATACCCGAGAGGATCATATCAGACAACGCATTGAACTTAAACAATAGCACGTTAACGGAAGTTTGTAGTCAATTAAAGATCAAACACCACAACTCGTCTCCGTATCGTCCAAAAATGAATGGGGCAGTGGAAGCCGCCAATAAAAATATCAAGAAGATAGTAGGGAAAATGACTGAGACTTATAAGGATTGGCATGAGAAATTACCATTTGCACTCTATGCTTATTGGACGTCCATCAGAACCTCTACTGGGGCAACTCCTTTCTCATTGGTCTATGGGATGGAGACAGTCCTACCCATTGAAGTAGAGATACCTTCTCTTCGAGTTTTGTCAGAGATAAAATTGGATGAAGCGAAATGGATCCAGTCTCTATATGATTAATTGAACTTCATTGAAGAAAAGAGGCTAAGGGCTATTCGTCACGGTCAGATGTACCAAAAATAAATGATGCAAGCCTATGATAAAAAAGTTCGCCCAAGAGAGTTTCACGAGGGGGACCTCGTATTGAAAAAGATCCTTCCCATACAAAGGGATTTCAGAGGAAAATGGATGCCGAATTGGGAAGGACCATATGTGGTGAAGAAGGCTTTATCTGGAGGTGCACTGATTTTGAACGAAATGGATGGAAAAGCTTACTCAATCCTGTAAACTCGGATTCAGTCAAAAAATATTTTGCTTAAAAAGGAGAAGAGACCAAGGCGAAAACCCACAAAGGGCGCTTTGAGATCCTAAAAAAAAAGAGGCCTGGGCGAAAATCTGCAAAGGGCGCATTGAGACCAAAGGGTTTTTGAGTTGAAAATCCGAAAAGGGCGGCTCAAATTTTGAATGGACATGTAGTGATCTTACTATACCTAAATCAACAAGAAATAAAGTATGTTGCATATCGGGGTATCAACGAAGTACTTTGGATCTTCTAAACACATGTTAAGCTCAAAGTAGTCTTCATGGAGTTTGTATATAGAAGCCCAAGCTACGATATCTAGGGCATCTGGTATTTGTCCTACTCATATCAATTTACTATCTTTGGATTCTTTTTCTTCTCAAAGATGTTTTCCTAGTTATTTCTTTTTAATCGATGATTTATTCAGTTCGAACTATCCTCAAAGTCAAGTTAGTTGTTGTCCATTATTATTATTTACAAGCATGTTGCATTGAAATAATGATTGATGAACTAATAATTTCACAAAAAAAGTTCTACATATTACTTTGGAAATTTCTAGATAATACAAGAAACTGAAACAGGACAATTGTTTAGAATTTCCATGTGCATAGATTGGAAATATTTGAGAAATAAGAATCTAGATGGAGACTATTTCTCTAAATTCTTTGTCCAAATGATAATTGGACAAAATAATGAATTGATGTGACGAAAGTAAGCGATGTTATTGGGTCATAACATTCGGGGAATGGTATGACAAACCAAATTGATGGGGAAAATTCAAAACCCTGAATTGTGAAGGAATGAATTGGAGTTGAAACAAATCTTGTATCCTTAAATTGCAGTAGGAATAGATTAAAAAAGTTTTGATTCCTGGTGGGATGGATTGAATGTGGTACAAGTCTTGTGTTTCCAAGGATCAAATGGAGTGAGCCCCAAAATTTCCATGGGGCAAATTATTTAAGCAAGAATATAATACTTCAAGAGGAACGAAGATGAAACTTGGACAAATAAATGAGTGATGACACCTGAAATAGGAATCATTCTCATAACATTTTTACATTCATATATCATAGCATGTCTAAATAGGAGCATTTGACTCATTTCGATCGGGGCATCCTAATTATTAGGCATAAGTATATAGCCATTCTACAGGTTATGTCCTCTAGAGGACAATGTAGTAAGGTAGATTGAAGATATTAGTCTGGTCTCCCTGAGTTTGCAGTGGAGCAGACTAAAAATAGCGGATCTGGCATTCCTGAAGTTGCAGTGAAATAGATCGAAGACATCAGATCTTGTCTTCCTAAAGTTGCAGTGAAGCAGATCGAAAACATCAGATCTGGCATTCCTGAAGTTGCAGTGAAGCAGATTGAAGACATCAGATCTTGTCTTCTTGAAGTTGCAGTGAAGCAGATCAAAGACATCAGCCTTGCCTCTCTGAGTTTGCAGTAGAGCAGGCTAAAAGATAGCAGATCTAGCTTTCTTGAAGTTACAGTGAAGCAGATCAAAGACATAAGCCTTGCCTCTCTGAGTTTGCAGTAGAGCAGGCAAAAGACAACAGGTATTGCCTTCCTAAGATTGCAGTGAAGCAGATCGAAGATACTAGTCTAGTATCCCTGAAGTTGCAGCAAAGCAGACTGAAGATAGTAGATCTTGTTTTCCTGAAGTTGCAGTGAAGCAGATCAAAGACATCAGCCTTGCCTCTCTGAGTTTGCAGTAGAGCAGGCTAAAAGACAACATATCTGGCTTTCCTGAAGTTACAGTGAAGCAGATCAAAGACATCAGCCTTGCCTCTCTAAGTTTGCAGTAGAGTAGGCTAAAAGACAACAAATCTTGCCTTCCTGAGATTGCAGTGAAGCAGATCGAAGATACTAGTTTGGCATCCCTGAAGTTACAACGGAGTAGACTGAAGATAACAGATCTTGTTTTCCTGAGATTTGTAGTGAAATAGATCAAAGACATCAGCCTAACCTCCCTGAAGTTGTAGTGGAGCAGACTGAAGATAGCAGATCTGGCATTCATGAAGTTGCAGTGAAGTAGGTCGAAGACATTGGTCTTGTCTCCCTAAGTTTGCAGTGGAGCAGACCAAAGATAGTAGATCTTGTCTTCCTGAAATTTGCAGTGAAACAAATCAAAGATACCACTTTGGCATCCCTGAGTTTGCAGTGGAGCAGACTAAAGATAGTAAATCCCGTCTTCTTGAAGTTGCAGTGAAGCAGATTGAAGATACTAGCTTATCTCCCTGAAGATACAGCCATTTGACAAGACCGGGCAAAATGGGTCCTTTTATCATCTTTGCTCTATTCTCGTTACACGACAATAAGCAAAGAGGGGTAGCTGTAGTAGCCCATTTATGCCCGGGCTTGAATAAATAAAAAATAATAAAATAAAATAAACCAATGTCCAGTTTGTTTTTACGGTCCATTTACAAAACCAAAATTCAAACCCAAACCCAAATTACTAATCCATTACAGTAGCCCAATTAACATTAGCCGAAAACCAATCTTAACCTAACCCAACAAATTAAGCCGGCCCAGTGGCCCAAATAATTTTCAGACGCAGGAAACCCTAGGTTTCCAATGCGCCGCAAGCACCCAGCTCAGCCTCTAGTCGCGCCGCAGTTAGCGCGAGTCAAGCCTTATCGCCGCCATGCTTCTCGTCGTTCGCCTGCAAAAAAAAAAAAAGGAAAGAAGAACACAGTAAAAGCAAAAATATGGACAGAATATTTGTATTTATTTATTTTCGGGGCTATAAAAACCCTAGCACAATCTGTAAAAGGGACCAAGGCAGACACACAAAAAAAAAATATACAGAAATAAAATATAGTATTTTCGAAAGCAAAAGGTGATTCTCGATAGTTATTTTGTTTTTATTATTATTATTTTTTATTTTCGATATGTAAGAATCATACAAAATTTTTTAAAACACTACTAAAAATAAAGAGCATGAGTTTACCTTCCAATTCGCTTTTAAAAAAAGAAGTTTCTGGCCTCTGGCCGCCATCTACAGTGGTGCGTGCGGTGGCCAGTCACCGGAGCCCAGGCCGAATTCTGGCCTCAGGCCAAAGGGGAGAGAGCCTTTCAAGGCCTCTGTTTTGTTTTTTTTAAAGGTGTTTAAAATGTTTTTTTGGGCTGATATTTTAGCTTATATAGGCTATCCATACGACGCCGTTTTGGGGGTCACTTTTAAAGGCCAAAACGACGTCGTTGAGGGGCCAGGATCCGCGTGTTGACCCGATACCCGGGGAGGATCCGCGTGTTTTTGTAAAAGGGGCAATTTGCCTCTTTGGTCCTTCCACAATTTTATTATTTTTAATTTAGTTCAATTTAAATTTTTTTATTTTTAATTCAGCCCTGAAAATTTGCCTCTGTTTCAATTTGGTACTTAAGGTCATTTTAAAGGCAGATGATGGAACGGTGCCGTTTAGGAGATAGGGTATAATTACCCAATAAGTCCCTATAGTTTGGCGCGCGTTCCAACATTATCCTTTTTACAATTTTACTTTTGTTTTTTTATTATTTTAATTTGATCCTGGTTTCTTTGATTTTTTAATTCCTTTTATTTTCGTTTTCATTCTTATTTATAATTATTTTAGTATTATATATACGTATTAAATTATTACTATTTATTATTTATACTAGGTTATTTTATTAAGTTTAATATTATTTATTATATTATATATTTTTAAAATTTTGTGTATTATATGTTATTATATTATATTATATTATATATAACATTTAAATTATTTTATCCTTAATATTGTATAAAATTTTGTATATTGTATAACATATATTGTTTATATTGTTTATTCTTAAATATGTAGTTTTTATGCATATATGTATTAGATTATTGTATTATAAATATGTTTTTATTTAAAGTATATATCATTTATTTATTTAAAAATGTATTCTACTTATTTTCTCATGAATATATAAATTATTTTTTAGATTATGCCATATCATTTTTCTATATATGTTTTTAATTTGCAATATCTATTATTATATGTCACTCATTCTATGTTGTTATTTTATTTTACACTTAATCTTGCATGTAAAGTTTCATATTTATTTAGTAGTTTTTTTTTTTATCTTTCGTTATTTACTGCTTTATATCTTATATTTGTTTATCCATGCTCTTTTATTTGTTTATGATCTGTTATGTTTGCTTTAGTATAGTTATTCTATTATTTGTACCATTCGTTATTTTATATTATTCTTTCTTTAATTGTCTATATTAGTATTAATTGTATATGACTTGTAATTATGGTGAATTGCTATTTGGTATGTGTGTTGTAATGTATTAATGCAATATTTAAAAAAAAAATGTGTTTTGCTAGATTGTCGCATTTTATTTAAAAGATTTTTTAAAAAAAAAGGCGATACATAATATTTGAGAGCTTTGAGAAAAATTGTACCCTAACTAACTGGGTTTCAATTTTTCTCGTTGGACTTAGAATATTAAGTATTTCCTTTTTTGAAATTGAAACTCACAAACTTCAAATCAAAACTCATTCTCCGAAATTCAAAATATTATATCCTAACTTATTGGATATAATGTTTTGTGTCTCGAGGTAAGGATCTTCTACAAATAAAGGCAAGTTTAGTTTCGAAGTCTTGAAATGTTGCATCCTAACTTATTGGGTGTGGCATTTTATTTCTTTGAGATAAGCGAGTCTTGGCTTTCTTTCGAATAAAAGGATCATATTTTAAATTTTTCAAATTTTTGACATTAGGATATGAGTTTATCAATTAGGTACTAATTTTTGGGCGTTACGAGGGTGTTAATCCTTCCTCGTACGTAACCGACTCCCGAACTCGTTTTCTTAAATTTCGAAGGCCAAAAGCAATATTTTAAATAAAACAAAAATGTTTATAAGGTGATCCAATCACACCTAAGCAAAAAAGATCGGTGGCGACTCCCGTTTTCGTTTTTAAAGTTGATCCCCGTTTTAAAAAAAATAAAAATGGTTTCGAAAGCTACTCAAAAGGCAGATTCGTCATTGACTGACCCCCTCTCAAAATAACGTTTCTTTTTTTTATAGAATAATTGCTTATCTCTTTATTTCATATTGGCAGCCTTTTATAGACGGTTAATAACAAAGAAAAGAGTCCTAATAGAATTCCTAACTTAGAGTTTTTGAAGGTAATAAAAACCTAATATGATAAAGAAAATAAGTAAAACTAAAACTCTTAATAAAACCTGATATAATAAATAAATAAAACTAAAATTCCTATTGCAATAAAAGCATCCATATCATTACTCCCCTTCTCGGAGTTGAGCTTATCTTCAAGCTCAAATTCAGAATAAACTTCAGAACTTATCCAAAATCATCTATCTCATCATCATCTTGCTTGCCTTCAACATCTGGTACTTCTGTCCAAAATAACCTTTTACATTTGTGTCCCGTGGAATAAGACTCACCACAATTATAACACAACCCCTTAGCCCTTCTTTCCACCATTTCTGTCTGTGTCAATTTCTTAATAAATGGTGAAGAAGAACCTATTTTACCGTTGTTCCCTGTTGGTTCTATTGTTTGTCCCCCTCCCTTTGCAATGCTCTTGGTCATTGGAATGATTGAATTGCTGCCAGTGTTTTGGGAAGTTGGCCAATTCAGAATGGCTCGAGATGACAATTTGGAAGAGACATTTTGTTTACGCTCCAATGTTCGAGCCATATTCATTGCAACTCCAAGGTTTTCCAGTTGTTGCATCTCAATATCAATTCTAACTTCCTCTACCAACCCGACAGTAAAAAGATTTACTTGTTGTCGAGGTTTAAGATCAACAATCCTAGCCAATAGTGATTGAAATTGGCATTGGTATTCCTCTACAGTCCCAATTTGTCTCAAGTTGGCAAGTTCCCCCAAGGGGTTATTACTCATAGGTGGCCAAACCTTACATGACAACACTCTTTGAAGCGCCCCCAATTAAGATTTGCCTCCTCTTCTTCCATTTGATCAAACCACAATTGTGCCTCTCCTAAGAGATGGAATGAAGCTAAGCCTACTTTGTCTTTTTTGTTAGTCCGTTGATTGCCAAAAAAAATTTGCATCTTTTCAGCCACCCTAAAGGATCTCCAACACCATCAAAAGTGGGAAATTCCATCTTAGAGTATCGTGGCACCATGCACCCACTGTGTTGCGAGTCTGAATTCCTTTTCCTGCCTCCGATGCTGCCCTGTTCTTCATTATTTTTCTTTGAATCCTCTTTCTTTATCTTTTAGACCGAAAGAGATAATATTGCCACCTGCTCCTCTAATGCTTGTTGCCTTGTAGCCATTTGCTCCATGAAAGCCTCCAGCTTGGTTGTCAAAGTCTATTTGTCACCCATGGCAGCTGGCACGGATACCAAGTTGTTATGCGCCTTGGCGTAGGATCTAGTCACAGGTCTAGACAAGAAAGAATTATTGCTTCGACCTATGGTTACTCAAAAGGCATGTTCGTCCTTGATTGTACCCCTTCTCAAAATGACGTCTCTTTTTTATGGAATAATTTCTTATCTCTTTATTTTATACTGACAGTCTTTTATAGACTGTTAATAAAAAAAAAAGTCCTAATAGAATTACTAATTTAGCGTTTATGAAAAAAATAAAAACTTAATATAATAGAGAAAATAAATACAACTAAAATATGATATAATAAATAAATAAAACTAAAATTCCTATTGCAATAAAAGCATAAATATCACATACCTCCGGCAGAAGCATTCCTTGTAAAGAAGTTATATCATTGTCAATTCACTTAGTGCCTAAAATCTACAATCAATCAAGAGATAGATTGAGATAAATCATAGCTTTAAATGTGGCATCTGATTTTCCCAACTTAGATTCTTATTAATTTGACTCTATTAAGGGAAAAGGGCTTGAGATCATGTCTACATCCTCACCTTTTTTAGCCCTCTTTTTGTTTATGTTTTCTTTTTGTTATAAGTTAGCTTGTTGTTTGAATTGTCTTTTTTTACTTGTTCTTTTGTAACTTGTTTGGGATTTTTTTTTTTTAAGTCCTACTGCTAATTTATTGATCTTGAATAAATAAATATTCACTAAGTCGAAAAAAAAAAAAACCAACTTTATAAATACAGAAATTCACTTATATGTGCCAAGAAAAGATTTACACCAATACAAAATTTAAGTAATTTTACACATTTGTATAATATTTTGTATAATTAATATTTTAACAATCCACTTAATATAGATAATGCATGTCATTTTTTAGTAAATTAAAAATGTTTAATTGTTTATTTTATATAAAAAAATTAACTATTAAATATATTAATAAAAATAATATTTTAAATCAATAAGATAAAAATAGTAGATCGATTTCACTATCAAATTATTGTAAAAGAACTATGAGTGTACATAAATTAGTTGAGTTTTCCAAATCCATCCCAATTTTTTTATATATAGGAAGTTTAGTTGTCAATATTTTTTTTGTTTTAGGAGTAATACTATACTAACAGATGAACTTGATTTCAGAAAGTTGTAGCTGCCCAAATCCAACATATTGTAAAAATAAATATACTCTAATTGATATTCATCAACCAACCGACCAAGAACCTAACATCACCCTCTTCCTCCTATATTTAACCCCTTCCCTCTTCTAATTTCCCCGCAAATTATCTCTAAGGGAAAACACCCTGCAGTTGGTTGCTTAAAGAACCATGGCAAGAATGCTAGAACTTGCTTTATATCTCTGTCTTTTTATGTGTTTAATTTTAACATGCTATGCACAAACTTGTGCCAAGTATGCCTTCTCTAGAAACCGTGTCTTCAAGTCATGCACTGATCTTCCTGTCTTAAATTCCTTCCTTCATTATAACTATGACGTTTCAGGGAAGCTGGAGATTGCCTATAGGCACACTGGGATCACTTCCTCTAGATGGGTTGCATGGGCCATAAATCCAACATCCAAAGCTATGGTGGGGTCGCAGGCACTTGTTGCCTATCAACTGAGTGATGGAAGCATGAGAACCTACACATCGCCCATTACTCAATACCAAACACAGCTGCAAGAAGGTGACCTTAGTTTTTATGTCTCGGACTTATCGGCAACGTATGCGAACAATGAGATTATCATATTTGCTACTTTGGGTTTTCCCAATAATGACACTACTCTGAATCAAGTTTGGCAAGAAGGTGCCATGTCTGGGAACACCCCACAAATGCATGCTACTTCTGGTCCTAACGTTCAGTCCGTGGGGACCTTGAATCTGCTTTCTGGTCAGGCTGGAACAATTGGAGGAAGAACCTCAACACAAAGAAAGCAAAACGTAAGTAACTTAAACCGACCGTCATATTTCGTGTTTCATCCATATAAATTATTAAGGTACAACCCTTGAATATTTACATTAAGTTTTATTTACTTGTAACATTAGAAAATCTATTTACAAGGTAAAAGTCATTGTTGAAGAAAGCAAATCGTAAATTGTTATATTTTGGAAATCAAATTCAATCAAGAGTACTAACACATTCCTTGCAATAAATTTTTGCAGATTCATGGGGTGCTAAACGCAGTGAGTTGGGGTATATTGATGCCATTAGGTGCTATAATAGCAAGGGACTTGAAGGTATTCAAATCCGCTGATCCTGCATGGTTTTATCTGCACGCTTCATGTCAGTTCTCAGCCTATGTCGTTGGTGTCGCCGGTTGGAGTACGGGTCTAAAACTAGGCAGTGAATCTCCCGGTATCCAATATGATGCTCATAGAACCATTGGGATCATACTTTTCTGTCTTGGAACACTTCAGGTACTCAAAGCACACAAAAAGTAATACCATATATACATATATATTATCCGATAGATGGTAAATGTAGCGTATTGATAGACTGATAGTGAGGGTTTTTATTTGGATTTAGGTGTTTGCTTTGCTTGTAAGGCCAAAACCAGACCACAAATACAGAGTCTACTGGAATATATATCACCATTTGGTGGGATATACAGTTGTAATCCTTAGTGTCATCAACATATTCAAGGGATTGGACATCCTGGAACCTGAGAAGAAGTGGAAGAATGCTTATATTGGAGTCGTCATAGCTTTGGCATGCAGTGGTGTCGTGTTGGAAGCCTACACATGGTTTCTTGTACTAAGGAGGAAAAGATCAGAAAGTGCAGGAAAGATGTCGCATGGTATCAATGGAGCACATGGAAATGGGGTTAACGCCCACACTGCGAACTGCTAAGCCACAGCAAACATAGAATTCTGGCCTCCTCTTTCAGAAGTAGAAGCTATTTTTGCAGTCTATAAGTAGTGCTAGGAAGAAACTATGGACGAAGGGACATTTGTATTCTACCAGCTACTGGTACCGTAAAATACGCGCATATGTTTCTTTAGCACTTTATAGTGTTTTTTTCCGTCCTCAAAAAGATTAAATTTAAATAAAAATTTAAAATATAAAATAAAATTGTTGATATTATATTAAACTATTGAAAATAGAAAACATATCAGTTTCATACAATTATATATATATATATATATATATACATACACCTTTTGTATTTATACTTTCTATGCAGTTTATCAAACAACTTGGGCTGTAATTAATGTTATTTATTTTTATAAGCTTCAATTTGGGAATATTTTGTGTAATTAGTGTTACGTAAAACCTTACGAGATTCCTAGTAATTGGTATAGTTACAAGGAGAAAATTATACAATATTATAGGTATTGTAATAATTTATGCAATTAAGTAATGTTTGTAAAATTACACATAATATTATGAAAATAGTAATAATTTATGTAATTGAACAATATTATGTGCAAAAGTTGTAATAATATGTAATTATACAATTACACAAACTAATACGAAATTTTGTGCCAATTTGTATAATTAAATAATAGTGTAATTGAAACTTCTGAAAAATTCGCCAGAACTCCTCGTAAATAGTGGTTGGCTTAATTTTCTTGAAGAAGAAATATTGTTGAAACTGCCAATGTTGCAAATAACTCACATATTAAGCCGGAAAGGTCTTTCATTGAGCTGAATTTAAGTGCACACATTCGGTTCCATAATTACAACTGCTAAGTTCCCGACCACCCATTCCAAAAATAGATAATTTGAATAAAACTTAAAAGACTCATTCTCAATACATCGGATTTTGAGAAAGATTTTTTTTTTACTCTGATAATATTATATTATAAAAAATATTATTTAATTATATATATTAAATAATATATATTTATATTAAATCATTAATCCACTAGTAAATAAATTCATTATCCAAAACTTTAAAAAAAAAAAACTTATCCATCTGAATAACTCAACTCAAAATATAAAGTTTTAAAAATTATATTGTGTTAAAAATTTATTTTAACAGTTTTTAGTGCATTTAGTATATTATTTTTTAAAAAAATATTTTTAAATAAAAATTAATTTAAAAAATAAAAAATATCGGGCCAAATCAAGTCGGGATTTACCTTTACTAAATTGAGCAAAGCTTAGACTAAAAAAAAAAGTAAACTCAGACCAAGCTTAAGCTTAAAAAAATATCTCAATATTTTAGATTGATTAAACCAGCCCATGATCTACTCTAATAACAATGGAATGAGAAAATGAAAAAGAGAGCCTACCATAAAACTTAAATCGAACCTTCATAAAAATAAAAACCACCACGGGCCACATTACTAATAACGCAGGTGCAGAGTAAATTTTACTATAACAAATAAAAGGAAAAAAGGTAGATTTGAATCAATTATCTGAATAAATTAACCTCAGAGACTTTTTCTATTTTCACCTTCATAATATTGTATTATCTTCAGAACCTTTCCCATAATCCCAGACCTATACGTCCACAGACGTTTATATTGGCATTCATCCCAAACATTGCAAACTACATATGACCAAAAACCAAGATTCTAAGAAAGAGGATCACAATTGATTTTTTTTTTCCTTTTACATATTACACGTCCTTCTGAAAGGACCACGAGATCACTATATGGTGCAGTCAACTTGTGTTAGTTATTTAAAAAAACAAAAACAAAAAGAGATTACAGTACACTAGAGTTCACTATGGGCGGTCTCTAAGCTCAAGGGCAGCGATTTCTCTCACAACCTGAGCCTTGTCCGCCTCAAACTGTTCATCCTCTGTAAGACATCAAACAGGGAACAACAAATAAAGTGCCAAGCCTACACATTTACAAGGAAAAACAATGCTACCATTTGTATCTTTTTGTACCTTTATTAGTCTTGAAATCCGCAAACAACCGTAGAAGCTTGCTTTTATTGGCAACGAGTATGCTAACAATGTCTGGAGGCTTATTCTGTTTTGCAGCAAACAACTGTAGAGAGATTCACAAAAGATGTAAGAAAAAGATATAGTGAGCAATTTAACGTATCAAATTATCATGTGTTCCCCAGAGGAGGAAAAATTTAACATGACACCTTGAAAACATGAAAAGCTTCTATTTGAATGCTCTTGCTTGATTCCTGCAATTAAAGGGATTCATTAGTTGCTGCTTGAAGTGAACTACGTATGGTTAAACTAAATTTCGAAAATAACTGTTGGTCTTTAACCATGTTGCTCGGACTCTTCATTTTTCTTCAAGTAACTTTAGTACTCATGTCCAACGCATGGATATGGAGATAAGACCTCTAAAGATCCTCCAAATATATAGAAAAAGGTTTCTAACCATAACATGTCAGATGCATACCCACATGAACATACTCCCGAATCCGAGTAACATAGGTCTTTAATACTTGAGCATTGAAAATCTTGGTAATTGCAGCTACCGGGTTGATCATATTCATAGCTACAGGCTAGTATTATACTTAAACATTAACTACACGAAGAACAAAATTTTGCTAGTTTATGCCAGACATTTTTTATATTAGTCATTAGCAACTCGTTTGAGGGTTATTTCATTTTTAAAGCTTCATGTAAGATGCGCAATAGACCAAGTCTGGTAGAGTTTATTACCCAGATAAAATAACAATAAGCAATCGAAACTCTCAAAATTTTATCATCCCAAAATGATGTGGGATAAACAAAACATGAAAGCAAGAAACAGAAGGAAGTGTGGTACCCTTAGAAGATTCATAAGAATCCTTAAGTTATCCTTTGAGCTCACATATCTGGTCATGACAGCTGCATTTGAGCGGTCCAACAAAATATCTCCCAACAACTATAACATTAAGAAGAGAAAACATTAAGAATAATAGAAAAGGCCTCCCTAGCAACTAAAACTGGAATTGCAATTTGTACCGACACATAACTCAAAAAATAACAGGGCCTTCATACTGCTATGATTTTGGCATTTAAAAGAGGAAATTCAATTGGATTGAGTTGTCAAATCTTAACCAACACTTTTGGATACCCATAACTAACTATAGATGTTTCGGATCCCCGAATGGTAAGACAATCTTTACACTCTTCACACTTCTCAAACATCCTATTTCTAGTTTGAAATCAGCAAATGAACCCTTAAAAAAACTTATATGAATTCAAGCATGTTTAAAAGCACAAGTTTTTGTTTCGATTGAAAAAGAATCACTAAAATAGTCGCTGTTTTTAGCAAGGGTCATACCTTGATAGCTTGTCGTCTCGTAATGTAGTTGCTTGATTCCAGCAACTTTGAGTTATATTCTGCAAAAAACTGAAACAACAAATACGATTTGTTTCATTGAGCTCTAACTAATGAAAACTTTCAACATTAACATTTATATATGAAGAACTCAATGGGATCTTAATGTAGCTACTTCTAGCACCATTACAATCAACAACCATGTGAATAAAATATCTAGTCAAAAATGAAAGAGCAAATAAAGTGATTCCAATTGAAGCAATTTTCAAGCTGATAATAATGGAGAGTGAAAAAAGTACTAAAAATAATAGTGAACTGAAAAGATTTTCCTAGAACCCTGCTTGTATTTAGCATCAAAACACCACAATTTAAAAGATGAAAGTACTGGAGGAGCAACACTTACCCAGTCATAGTTC
Source organism: Gossypium australe (assembly GCA_005393395.2). Classification (NCBI taxonomy): domain Eukaryota; kingdom Viridiplantae; phylum Streptophyta; class Magnoliopsida; order Malvales; family Malvaceae; genus Gossypium; species Gossypium australe. The sequence goes on from CM016619.1 coordinate 13,939,445, forward strand.
TTGGAAAGAAATTCAGCTACGGTGGACTTATGCCTTGTCAAGAGCTCCTATAAGAAAACAAGATATTACAGAACATCAGAAGTCAGATGCACAATTCAAAACCCTTAAAGAAAGAATGGAGGAAGATGAGGAAGTTCATGAGAAGATGACTCAACATCAAACAACAACCTTGTTTGAAAAACTGAAATTGAAAAGCATCTTCATTTCATCAATCAACATAAAATTGAAAAGCAAACCTTACCTACTTTAAAAAATAGAACAAACAACAGGTTGTTCTGAGACTGGATCCCAATGACAGAATCAAAAGTGCAATAGTAAGAAGCAGACAGAAAATGGGAGGAAACAAGATCATTATAGTACTTAGATCAGCAGTACACAACCTTAAAAGTTGCAGCAGCATCAGCAGCAATGTCAAAATTTGGAAGTTGTATATAGTCAAAAAACTTCTTCATGTGCTGTGACTCCAAAACATACCTGTAAATCAAACAAAACAGGACACATAGAGCTAATAATATATCCAAAAATCTTCAATTAATTTGAAACCTTTCTATGCAAACTTTAGGAGTTAAGGCTCTCTTTCAAATGTAAAAAGAATACATATTATAAAAAGGAAAAATTTCAAAGGTAAATATTGGAGAAGATTGCTGCTTGAACGCAACCATGATGGAAACACTGCTGATTAGAAAGAGGAATTAGAAAAAGAATCGGGGTATTCATTTATATTCACTTAAAAGAAGAGATGCCAAGTCATGAAGGCATAAGTTGACTAGGTTGAATTTTCTCACCTTGCAACAGTCTGATGCCGTATGCATTCTCTCAACATTGCACCATAATGTAAAGCCATGTCTGTGTTTTCATAACTGAGTAAACAGCATTTAAAAATCAGAAGACTGTGATCAAATGATGGATACAAAAAAAACCTCAATTTGACAGCATAACCAAAATATTGCATAAACCAGATATCATCTTAGGATTATAGCTCCAATATAAACATGGCAAATGTTTGGCACAGAAGTGAGACCATCAATAAGAAGAACCCAGTAATGGAAGGGCCGCCACAGTCTCTTTTGCTTAATCAAAAGAACCAAACAAAATGCTCAAAACTATCAGTAACTTATCATCTTAGCTCTAGCATTAAGTTGTCAAGACTTGATAACACAAAGACAAAGATCCAACGAACCATTGAAGTTACATTGAAAACCAACCTATAAAAAGGAAAGTAATAAACCTTTTATGATTTCCACTTACCCTGCTATTAAAATATCTAAAAGATCTAAGTTCGCTTCCAAGTAATCAGATGCAATCAACCGCGAATTCACTTGTTGCCTTTGCAAATTGGCAACAACTTGAGTGGCATCTTTCCTTGCCTGCAAAGGAAGCCACTTGTCAAATAATCATAGAAGCAACAACAGGGACAACAACAACTCTTGCCAAGGAAATTCCTCATGTAAACATTGTTGAGTAAGTTAAGTCATCTTAACTTTATAATCAATCAGTTACCTCTAAGTTCAATTTAGGAAGGCAAGTGATCAAGAGCCGCAGCGTGTTCTCTCTGAAGAACTCTTGAGTCAGTTGTGCACAAGCTTCTGAGACTGGCTCAGATTCACTATTTCCATAAAGAATAGATTTCAACTCCCTTAAATTCTTAAACAATTCTGCCATCTGCGTCAAGATTAAGTTAAAATATAAGGATTAGACACCGAACCTATGTTAATTTCGGCAAATCCAATAACTGCTCAGGCACAACAAAATCATACATATTCGATTCCAACAGTAACTATATCACATGCTGCCGTCATCAAAATCCAAAGGGGGCGATCCAGACCAACAAAGAAAAGAAATCGAATAGCAATAAAACCAAGTCGAAACAATTAAGATGCTATGAGTAAAAGGTGTTTTCAGTAACGAACTTTCTCTTCCCGCTTGGATTCACGACTTTCGGAGGAGCGGGCGGCGAAGCTGAGGAGATCACGCGTTTGGCGCACGATATCGACGGGAGTTCGCGGCTTGGATTTGAAAAGCCCCTTCATCTTGGTAGACGATGACTTATCGTAGAGGATTGATGATGTAGAAGTACTATCAGGTTGTGCAGCGGGATGCCTGAGCCTCTGTGCGACGGCTCTGCTCGTCGCACCGCCCGGCTTGCTTATACAAATTCCTATTATTTCACCAAAAAAGAAAATCGCTTCCAAGTTTTTCAGTCACTTTTTCAGTTAATGTTTTGGAATGTTTAAACAACGGTGAGTTTTGGTTGATTGGCTTCTTTTCCGATATTTTCTGCGATTTGATTTTTTCGATCACTTACTATTTATCCAACGGCTCTGCTCAGCTTTGGGATTTCCCTTTTTAACATGAATTACTCAACTGTTGGTCGTTGGTTACTGTTCTTTACTTTAAGAGCATGTTTGGTTGGAGGAGTATGAATATATTATAGCCCAATTCAATGGGCTCACCACCGCACTATTGTTTGGTTTATCGCAATTGTCAGCCCGTGTTGGATATGGGCTCACTCAGGGAAGAGAAAGCATAGTTATTCCCTGCACTCCCCACTGATTGGGCGATTTAGGACACGTGGAATAAGAAATTAGCCTCAAAAGTTTCAAATTTTCACTCAACCCGACAATTCCTCTTATCCAGCCTCCATTGCTTGCTTCACCTCCGGCCACTAGTCCTAAACTCTTCTCGGGCATGCCATATAGAAGGGCAAGAAGAGAGTCACCTTTGTTTTTCTCCGTTCTGAAACCTTCCTCACTCAACCCGACAGCCCTTCTCACCCAGCCTTCATTACTTGCTTCGCCTTCGGCCACTAGCCCCAAATTCTTCTCAAGCATGCCATAGAGAAAGGCAAAAAGAGAGCTACTTCTGTTTTTTGTTAGTACAAATCTCCGGTGAGGAAAATCTCGAACACACGAACGAAACTCGAACAGAAGAAGAAATAGGACAAGGCTCCAAGGCGTGTATCAAACCACTATCTTTAAGGTTATATTCGCCCCCACCTATCTTTGGTGTGCAAACGAGTTCCAAGCAAATTAACCTCGAGTATACAATGAAGCCAATGGCTATTTGCGTTTTGCACTAACAAGAATAGCCCACTACACACTGAGCAATGTATAACAAGAAAACCAATTTCTATAAAGGATTTCTGCAGTAATACTTTATAGAACAATCTAACAATATTAGAAAATGAAGGAAGAAAGAAAGAATATTAGAATTGTTAGTATATCTCTAAATGAAATCTGATTCCTATTTATAGGAATTTTCATGTCTCTTCATAGAGACATCTTTAATCAATAGGTATCTTTCTGAATAATAATGTTTTTAAAATAAAAACATAATTATTCATTTAATTATAACTATTCAAATAATATTATTTAAATAGTTATAATTCTTTTTCAAAAAATCAAAAAATATAATGTTTTGATTAATTACACCTATTCATTTATAGTTATTGGAACACTATAAATATTTGAAAATGTTCCAACAATCTCCCCCCATTTTCAAAATATTTTAGATTTTGATATTCTTGGAAATCAATTTGCATAAATAAAGGTATCTTACGATTGAACCTTCACTTAGTGAAAACATGTTAAAGTTAATCGAAATTGCATGGTAGACTAAGCTTTGAACCAACTATTTCATTTGATTAACCGAACGCATCTCACACAATGATTTCAACATCGGTCAATGCATAGTATCTAGGGACACTATTATGGCCATGTGTCTGTGTCCTCTTTTCATGAGTGCTGTCAGAGCCAAGCCCTTGAGCTCCTAGAAGCGGCCACACTTCCACTCACATAGGTAGATCCCATCAAGAGTGTTCCCGTAATTATAACACTCTAACATATTTATGTTATGGGTCCATTAAGAGTACATTACTCATCCTTCCCTTATCATTACGGGTACCTAGCACTTTAATCTTAGGATGGATTTATTTATAGTGCTATCAGTCACATACTAATGATGTACTTTGTCTCATTGAACTCAAGACTTGACGTTATACCAAGCGTTGAGTCGAGTTTCCATCATGGATGACTCTAATTAATGGGCTTGAGTCCCATCCCTTTTGAGATCCTTTTTATTGCATCTCTAGCAAGACTTTTTGTCAAAGGATCCGCCAAATTTTCACTTGACCTCACATAATTAATAGTGATCACTCCATCAGAGATTAATTGTCGGACATAACTATGTCTTAATCCAATGTGTCTAGACTTTCCTTTATATACTTGGCTATATGCCTTTGCTAGAGTAGCCTCACTATCACAACGGATAGAAATAGGTGAAATTGGCTTAGGCCATAAAGGTACATCATAAAGCAAATTTCTTAACCATAAAGGTACATAAAGCAAATTTCTTAACCATTCTACTTCTTTAGATGCAGCGGCTAATGCAATAAATTCTGCTGCCATGGTGGAATCAGTAATACATGTTTGTTTCTTGGAACCCCAAAAAATGGCTCCTTCACCAAGAATGAAGATCCATCCACTAGTAGATGCATGATCTTCTAAACTTGTAATCCAACTAGCATCCGAATACCCTTCTAAAACTGGAGGATATCCATTATAACACAATCCATAGTTAATAGTTTTCTTTAAGTACCTAAGTACTCTATTCAATGCTTGCCAATGCAAACTACTTGGATTACTTGTGTACCTACTCAATTTCCCAACAGCATATGCAATATCTGGTCTTGTACAAGTCATTATGTACATAAGACAACCAATTAGACTTGCATATTTCAATTGATCAATTTTCCTACCACATTAGATACTAATTTTATTTGAGGATCCATGGGTGTAGATGCTGGTATACAGTTGAAAAGATCAAACTTTTTAAGCACATTTTCGATGTAATGTGATTGTGATAAAGCTATAGTGCTTTCATCTCGGGTTATTTTAATCCCAAGAATAACATCTGCTACACTCATATCCTTCATAGCAAAGTTGTTTGACAAGAATTTCTTTGTGTTTTCTATTTGTTCCAAATCCGTGCCAAAAATGAGCATGTCATCTATATAAGCAAATTATGACACCTTTTCCATTTTCAAATTTGCTATATATGCACTTATCGGATTCATTTATTTTGTAGCCATTAGCTAAAACAACATTGTCAAACTTTTGGTGACATTGTTTTGGTGCTTGTTTAAGTCCATATAAAGATTTAACAAGCTTACATACCTTATGCTCTTGTCCTGGAACAACAAATCCTTCCGGTTGTTCCATGTACACTTCCTCTTCCAATTCACCATTTAAAAATGCAGTTTTAACATCCATTTGGTGAACAACCAGATTATATATAGAGGTAAGTGATATTAAGAGTCTAATTGTAGCAATTCTTGTTACTGGAGCATAGGTATCAAAGTAATCAATACCTTTGTAATAACCAATTTTTGCCCGGGCCCAATACAGACTAAAGGCCCATTTTTTTTAAAAAAAAAAACCAAAATAAGCAAAAAAATAAAATAGTCCATAAATGTCCAATTACAAAACTCAACTAGCCCACTTAACCCATAAAACCACCAGCCCACTTAACCCAACCTTAACCCGAATTGACAGAGGCCCAATGGCCCAAAAACCTTAAAAAATTTTGGAACCCTAGGGTTCCTTTCTTGTGCCTCCACTTGCGTCTGCCCATTTGCGCCGCACCCACTATTGTCTGCCACTATCGCCCTGCATTTCCGCCACCGACCCTGGCCACGTGCTCCACTGTCTTCCACTCATCGCCCATACCCTGCAAAAGCAAAAAGGGAAACAACAGCAGAAAAGAAGGGAACTTATTGTATTTTATTTTCTTCTTTTTATTTTCGGCTCTATAAGAGCCGATGGGAAAACCATGTAAACGGGGGGGTCCTATTTTCTTGACAGACCCAAACATACTCAAGCATATTGAATATAAGAAAAGTAGATTGAAAAGGGATTTCCAATTTTAATTTTTTATTCTATTCTGTCGACTTCTCCTTGCGTGTAAAAAAGAGAGGAGGACTTCTTCTCTTCCAAAATATTCAAGAATCATCAGCAATCAAAATCTTAAGGTTGATTTAGTTTCTATATTTTACTTGTTTTTGTGTTTTCTCTTTTACAATTTTATTTCTTTAAAAAAAATTTTACAAACAAAATAAAAAAGGGAAAAGTAACGAGACCTTACCCGAATCTGGCTTTTGCGCTACAGACCACCACCCACGGTGGAGCCACGGCGGCTCGGCGCCATGCTATGATGGGTTGTTCAAAAACCCTAGCAGAAGAAAAGAAGAAAAGGATGAGGGATTTTCTGTTTTTTTTTTTGTCTAGAAAAAAGGAACTTGTTAGCTTTAAAAAAAAATAAGTATAATAAAGATTATTAAAATTTTTTAAGTGGTGTAATTAAGGATAGTGGAGGCCAGCACATCGACGATTTGAAAGCTGGATATGCGCCTTTTCAACTTAAATGGGGAATTTATGCGCGCAGTCCTTCCTCATTTCCAGGCTTCTGCAATCAAGTTTTCGTGTTCTTTTAATTTGGCCTTAAATGTCCATCCGATTTTCGATCAAGTCCCTGCCTATGCTGCGCGTTTTGGGAGGAAATAGTTATTGCCCTTTTTAGTCCCCTATGTAATCCGCGCGTTTCAAATGGGCCCCCCCTCTTTATTTTATTTCAGATTTACCTCAATAATCCGTTTTTAGTTCGATTTTGGTCCCTTTTTTATTATTTTGATTATTTTACATTATTTATTACTTTTAATATTATTGTTATGTACTATCACTAATGTTATTACTATTATATTTATTATTATTGATATTATTTTTAATTTGTACCATTATTATTTTTATGTTATTATATTATATTTAATAATTATTTTAAATATTATTCTTAACATTATTTTTACTATCCTATTATCTATCATGTTTATTTTTTTGTTATTATTATACTCACCATCATTACTTACTCTATATCTTTATTATATCATATTTATTTTTTTGTAAATATTATTATTATATTTGTTATTTATTATTATTACCACTACTATTATTTTTATTATTTTCGTTACTATTGTGTTACTAGCATATCATCATTATTTTCTTTTTTATCGTAATTATCCTTGCTAACTCATTTTTATTTTTGTTATGTTTATTATATATTTTTATCATTTTATTATTACTATCATAATTATATTTTCTTTTCGTATTTATACTTATAATAATTTTATTATTATTCATTATTCTTATTTTTATTTTTCATTATCGACATTGTTTTGTTTTTTTTTTTGTCTTTATTTTCAGTATTTTTTTGTTTTTGTTTTGGCATTTTTATGATTATCTTCATTTGCATCATTTTATGTAAATCGACGGCTTTGAGATGATCTTGAATTCGAGGATTTAAATTATCGTGTCCTAAAGTATTGGATGTGATATTTTACTCCTTCGGAAAGAGAAAGTCTCGATGCTCACTTCAAGAAAAATATGAGATGATCTTGGATTCGAAGATTTAAAATATCGTGTCCTAAAGTATTGGATGTGATATTTTATTCTTTTGGAACGAGAAGATCTTGATTTTCAATTAAAAAAACTATGGGATGATCTCGGATTCGAGGATTTAAATTATCGTGTCCTAAAGTATTGGATGCGATATTTTAATTCCTTTAGAACGAGAAAGTCCTGATTTGCAATACGGGAAAACTATGAGATGATCTTAGGCTCGAGGATTTAAACTATCGTGTCCTAAAGTATTGGATGTGATATTTTATTCCTTCGAAATGAGAAGATCTTGATTTAATTCAAGAAAACGCAAATATTTCCAAAAGAGGTCAAATTTTTAAATTCCTTTAAAATTTTCAACTTTCGACATGAGGACATTAATTGATCAAATCGGTACCAATTTTGGGCGTGACGAGGGTGCTAACCCTTCCTCGCATGTAACCGACTCCCGAACTCGATTTCTCAAAACTTCGCGGACCAAAAACACCGTTTTAGTAAATCGAAACGTTTTATTAAAACAAAGGTGATCCGATCACACCTAATAAAAGATCGGTGGCGACTCCCGTTTTATTCATTTTCAAAACCCAAGTTCGATTCCCGCCTTTTTCAAAAAGAGGATGGTTTCGACAACCTTGTTTTTGTGTAAAACCTTTGGCTACCAACCTTGCTTTAAACTTATCAATGGTTCCATCGACCTTCATTTTCTTTTCGAAGATCCATTTACAACCTATTGGTTTGGCACCTGGTGGAAGATCAACAAGATCCAAGTTTGATTTCCCATTATTGAATCCATCTCATTATTTATTGCTTCTTTCCAAAAGCAGAGTCTTGAGATTTCATTGCCTCTTCAAATGTAATAGGATCAGATTCTGTATTATAACAATAAGGTATCTTATTGCATATACTTTCACCTTTTCCTTCTACAAGAAACATAATGAAATTTCGTCCAAAATCTTTGACCTTTTTAATCCTCTTACTTCTTCTTAATTCTTGACAAGATTCATTATTATTATCAATTTGTTCCAATAGAATCTCATTCTCATTTGAAGAATGAATCAATTGTTTTGGTTGTAATTGTCTTAATATAGAATTAAATCTATTTTCATCAAAAATAGCATCTCTTGATTCAATAACAGTATTAATTGAAATTGAATGGTTCAATAACCATGAACCTATATGCTTTGCTATTATGTGCATATCCTATAAATATGCATTCAATTCCTCTTTCACCTAACTTTTTACGTTTAGGTGTTGGAACTTTGACAATAGCTCTACAACCCCAAACCTTCAATTAATTAAAGTTTGGTTTCCTTTTCTTCCATTGTTCATAAGGGGTTATTTTAGTTTCCTTATTAGGAACTCTATTCAATATATGACAAGCTGTTAGAACAGCTTCTCCCCAAAAACCTTGTCCAAGACCTAAATATGATAACATTGAATTTACCATTTCAGTCAATACTCTATTTTTCCTTTCAGTTACACCATTTTGTTGTGGTGTGTAAGGGGCTGAAACTTGATGGACAATCCCAGTGGATTCAAAATAACTTGGATTATAGTATTCTCCACCTCTATCTGATCTTAAGCACTTAATAAATGATTCACTCTGAAGTTCAACTTCAGATTTACAAACTTTAAATTTATCAAGCGCTTCATCTTTTGAATGCAATAAATATACATAACAATATCTAGAACAATCATCAATAAAAGTAACAAAATATTTCTTTCCACCTAATGTAAGAGTATTATGCATGTCACATAAATCACTATGTATCAAATCAAGCAATTTTGTTTTTCTCTTAACCTTAGGGAAAGGGTTTCTTGTAATTTTAGTTAACATACATGTATTGCATTTTTTAATAATATTATTAAAAACAGGAATTAAATCTAACTTATACATGTCATTCAATTTTCTATAATTCAAATGACCTAATCTATAATGCCATAAACAAAAAGATTCAACCATATAAGCAGAAATAGTATTTTCATTCTTATTAATAATATTCAGTTTGAACATACTCTCATACATATACCCTTTCCCTACAAAAATCCCTCCCTTAGACAAAATAAATTTATCTGCCTCAAAAATAAGTTTGAAACCAAACTCATTTAACAGACTTCCAAACACTAAATTCTTTCTAACTTCTGGTACATAATATACATCATTTAAGGTTAAAACCTTTCCAGAAGTGAATTGTAGTTCAACAGACCCTTTGCCTCTGATTACTACGGTGGAAGAATTTCCCATCTACAAGACATTGTCATTTTCACATTGTGTGAACTTTGTGAACATGCTTTTGTCTTTGCACACATGTTTGGTTGCTCCGGTATCAATCCACCATGTATTATCATCTTGTGCCATATTAATTTCAGATATCATTGCAACGAAACTTTTCGTTATTATCAGCCTTAGAAGATGATTTCTTCTTTAAAAATCGACATTCATTCTTGAAATGTCTCGGCTTACCACAATGATAACATGAGCCCTTTTGTTTCTTTTTAAACTTAGGTGCTTTATCAGTCTGTTTGAACTTTCTCTTGAATGGTTTAGTAGTTTGTACTTCCTCCGTAACATGCACTTTGGCATTTCAGAATTTAGGTTCTGAGCTTGCTTTCGATATTCTTCTTCAATACGAAGATGATTTGCCAAAGCCTCAAGAGATATTTCCTCTTCTTATGTTTTAGAATTCTTTTAAAGTCTTTCCAAGATGGAGGAAGTTTGTCTATTATGGAGGATACAATAATCATTTCATCCATTTTCATATCATATTGTTTGAATTGATTCAACATCTTTTCAATATCACGAAATTGTTCCATAACAGAACGACCATCAATCATTTGATAATTATTGAAATTACTGACAAGAAATTTCTTACTTGTAACATCTTCGGTCATGTATCTTGTCTCCAATTTGTCCCATAATTCTTTAGCGGTGACCTCGTTTTGGTAGGTGTCAAACAAACCATCAGATAAACCATTCAATATGTGGCCCATGCACATATAATCAGCATTGTCCCATTTTTGTCTTTCTCGGGTTGCAGCAATAGATTCGTTTTCAGTCTCCTCAGGTCTTGGAGTATCCAAAACATAAGCAATCTTCAAAGTTGAAGTGCATCTTTTTCTGCCATCGTCGAAAATTGCCACCATCAAACCGATCAAGTTTGACAAAATTGGAAGCCAACTCCCTTAGTGTTCCACTTTCATGAGTTGTTGTAGTCATCATGAAATATAACCTTAAAATTGTTAGTACAAATCTCCGGTGAGGAAAATCTCGAACACACGAACGAAACTCGAACAGAAGAATAAATAGGACAAGGCTCCAAGGCGTGTATCAAACCACTAGCTTTAAGGTTATATTCGGCCCCACCTATCTTCGGTGTGCAAACGAGTTCCAAGCAAATTAACCTCGAGGATACAATGAAGCCAATGGCTATTTACGTTTTGTACTAACGAGAATAGCCCACTACACACTGAGCAATGTATGACAAGAAAACCAATTTCTATAAAGGATTTTTGCAGTAATACTTTATAGAACAATCTAACAATATTAGAAAATGAAGGAAGAAAGAAAGAATATTAGAATTGTTAGTATATCTCCAAATGAAATATGATTCCTATTGATAGGAATTTTCATGTCTCTTCATAGAGACATCTTTAATCAATAGGTATCTTTCTGAATAATAATGTTTTAAAATAAAAACATAATTATTCATTTAATTATAACTATTCAAATAATATTATTTAAATAGTTATAATTCTTTTTCAAAAAATCAAAAAATATAATCTTTTGGTTAATTACACCTATTTATAGTTATTGGAACACTATAAATATTTGAAAATGTTCCAACATTTGTCTCTCTCTAAATAAAAATTTACAAAGGCTTCTCCTTTATTTCTTTGTTTTCTGTAACAGACCTAGAAGTTTTAACCTAGTTTCAGGTATTTTTCTTCATATAAACTGTGATCATTTTCATTGTATGTTAATAACTTAATCTCATTCATTTACTGAGTTTTAGCTCTTTTGGTTTTATATTGCACCATTTAAAAAAAAAGACCTTAATGTTTTTTATTAGTGAGTGATTTCTTTTTTTTTCTTTACTTCATGATTAAGTATATAGGCTTTGTTGGTTCGGTCTAACAGGAAATTGGAAGTTGTTTTATTTTGGGTTTAAATTGTTAAAAGCATTAATTAATCAAAGGAAAAGACGTTTTTAAGGGGGATTTGGGGTTGCATGTGTTCTTCTGTTGTTCTTATTGATTTGTTGTGTAAAAGAAAGCACTTGGTGTTAATTGAAGTTATTTGTAATGCATTTGGTTGGTTTTATTTTGCGAGTGACTGATTTTGTTGTCATTTAGAGTATGCTAAAGTGAATGGTGAATTGCTTACTAAAAGAGGTGAACGGTTTTATCTCTTAAGGATGCAAGTCTATCATCTGTGCTTTTAGGTTCCTCCTTTAAGTTATTCAACAAATTTGTTTTAACATATTCATCGCACACACTTTGTTCCATGTTTGATTCTTGTTCCTTTTTAAATTTCATTGTAGAGAAAAACTTTGAGATAGACTTCTTTTCATGTGTCTTCAGTGGTGCCTACAAACATAGTTGAAGAAGTAATTAGTGGGTTTCTTGGAATAAACCCTGACACCATGAGTTTCTAGTTAAATGTAACCTTTTTTCTGTAACAAAGTTAAGCAGAGCAAGACAATGAATACAAGTTAAAAATCATTGAAACCAAATAGAAACTCATTAGTGGAGTTGCATCTGGACTAATGATCTAGACCAACTGTCAGCTGATGAATCCCTAAACTATGAAACCAAATAACATAAATTCCTTTAAATTAGAAATGCTAATCATCTCCTATTACGCATCATGAAATATTCCTATTTAGCTCTTTCTTCTTTGTTGGGTTATGTTATTTGTATGTTTCTTCTTTGATGCTCCTAATCCTTTAAATTCATGTTTATATACTTAGGAGAGCATTTGAGAGTGAAAGGAGCAAAAAAAAAGAGCCAAAATCGAAAAAATAGAGCTGTTTTCAGGAGCCACATGGCCTAGACATTTCCACACGGGTTGGACACACGCCCATGTGCTAGCCCATGTTGATTTCGCACCTTGCTTCCCAAACACGCGAAAAAACACATTTTTAGGCTTTTTGAGCATTCTAAAGTCTATAAATACCAATTAGAAGAAGACATAACGGGGCCATCAGAGACGATCGAAGAAAACACTTAAAGAACACCATCGGAGCCAACTCAGAAACGGATCTCCATCAAGATCAAAGATCTCCTTTTAATTTTTTCGAATTTTTTATGAGTTTCTTTATATCTTGTGGTTATTCTGCCTTTGAGATGTTCTCATCCAGGATTATGAATTAATTCCCTTGACAGCTAGGGAGGATGAAACCTATGATGAATCTTTTTATTTAATGTCTGCTTTTACGCGATAAATACTTGATTCTTGTTCTCAATTATGTATGCTTATTTCTTTTTTTAATATTTCCATGATATTAATTCATGTTTAATGTGCTTATTTCAGTGGAGGAAAAGTCCCTGTTTAAGAGTAGATCTAGCATAATTGAGTAGAGTTGCATGCAAACCTAGAAATAGGACGACATAAATCTACCGGATTAGAGTCGAATCTAATAAGGGAATCCATATATCAAGTTAATGCGACCATAGGGGTTTTAATTAGAAAGAGATTTTAATTAATCAACCTAGAGTTAGTTGTCCTTACTCTCAAAAGAGATATTAACATAATTTAGGGATTGCTACAGATCAAGACACAAGTGAATAAATCGTTTAATTCAGATTCATAATAATAGGTGAAGTCTAGGTGGATTCTTTCCTGGGTATTTTCTATCTCATTGGTTAATATTTGATTATTTCCTCGATTCATTCTTTGTTGCGTTCTTAGTTAAATTAGTTTAGTAAATTTATATTAAAACACATCACTCCAAATTGTCGGCTAAATAATAGAAAAACGATAATTACTAATACTTTTAGTCCTCATGGATACGATATTCTCTACTCACCATAACTATACTATTGTTCGATAAGTTCACTTGCCTTTGTCGTATTTATAGTTAGTTTAGTGACCATCATCCACTAAAAATGACATTTAGACCTTATGAATTTCCATTTGCAACACTTCCTTATTTGGTAGTATATTTGCTTTTTTCTTTAGGACATGTGGTGCTATTAGCAATAGTCGCAATAGGCCTAATCCACCCATCTTCAATAGCTTCCAAGGTTGCTTCATTGATAAACACAATGAAAGCCATCATACGTGCCTTTCAATATGCATAGTTTTTTGAACCAAGCAACAACGGGGGGTTAAGTAATTGAACTACCTTCCTTTATGGATTCTATGGTTCCAAATTGAAAATAATATCACCTTCAAGCAACTCTTGAAGCTTTCTTTGATACTAATTGAAAAAGCACATGATCTGCTGAATGTCCCAATTTGATATCTAAACTAATATTGCAATAAAAGTTTGAATAAGACTATTTAACAACCAAATTATAAAACAAGAGTAAGGCAAAGAGAGAAATTAACATACAATATTTGTTAATGCAGACCAGATTCACTAATCTTACTCTGCGGAGGCTTGCTTAATGAATGATTTTAAACAATAAATCCAAAACCCTATTAGCTAAAGCTCAATCTACGCCTAGACAACAGATAATTGCAGCCCCGACAAAGTACCCTAATGTTAAAATCATTTGCTCCAAATAACCCCATAACAAGATTTACTCTCCAATAAAATGTCCAACACAATAGTGCAAAAAAGCACAGTAAAAGATCAATAAAACACTCAGCAAAAGCATTGAAGATACACAAGTTTGTGGTAATATAGCCTATTTGTAGGTTAAAAATCAACAGCTTCTCCAAGTAATTTTAATGAGATAATTTAATATATTGATTTCAGATAAATTTTTAAAAAATACATCCTCTTCAAGCAAACTTGATCAGCTTTATATTCAAGGAAAATAAATTGATTTTAGTGTTAATGGATAAGGATAAGGTTTGCATTCAATCAACTTCTCTTCCCTCTTTTTCCATTCAAAATTAAATCCACCGACCAAGAGAAAAAATAATTGCAACTTCGAATTATCTTCTCATAAAAAAGCTAAACAAGATGAACCAAGTAAAAGATGTCAAAAAAAAAAAAAAGAATTTTATTGCACTTTAACTGTCAACATGTTGTAAGTGTTGTTTGAACAATGAATGAAACATGCTCTTGCAAATATTCGCAAATAATAAATAGCAGTGATTTGGATATTTGAGAATATTTAATTTTTTAAAATTTGAATATTTATTTACTTATATTTATCTTCGGCTATGGCGAAACTAGCCTGAAGTAATAAAATAATTTATCAAGACTTTAAGTATATGAATTTGAACGACGCTAGATTATTATTATTTGGATAAACTACATACAGTGTCATTAAACTATTAACAAATTTATGTTTTGGTCATTCAACTTTAAAAAATTACAAAATGGTCACTACACCATTTGAAAATTTTCATTCAAGTCATTGGGATATTAAAATTGTTGTTGTATGGCCTACTATGTTCGCAATGCCTGAACAATCAAAACCTTTCCTTCCTCTTTTCTTCTACAATTCAAAATTATTTTTTTTATGAAACAACTTTGAACACCATGAATCTACAAACCAAAATTCAAACAATTTTTTTTTCTGATCTCTGACATTAATCGACTTCAATCTAAATTATGTTCTTTTACTCATTGATGAATATTGATCCATCGTACTAATCGTCGAATTGTCGCTTGGAGTTCATAATCGGACCCTTTTTTTAAAAAAAATTAATAGCCCAATAAATTAAATAAAAAAATTTTAAATAGTTTAGTGACTTATATAAAAACTTTCGAATAGTTCAATGATTATTTTGTAATTTTTTGAAGTTGAGTAACCAAAACGTAAACTTACCAATAGTTTAATAATTTATTTTTTTCCCTAATTCATTGCATATAAACCTATGAGTTGCTAATTTTAAGGTCAGTAATTTAATAGGAATTATTTACAACATTATTTAAATAGAGTAACTTTTTAATTTAGGTAAATTATTTGGGTGGTCCTCTAACTTTTAGATAAGTTCTATTTTGGTCACTCAACTTTAAAAACTATCAATTTCATCACTAATGTTTTTAGGAAATTATAATCAAGGATTGCTCTATCAACCACCATCTACTTCAAAGATTCCTCCGGAAACATTTTTCAACTACAAGGGTTCACTATATTCCCACAAATTAGTGAATTAGGTATGATTTTATTTTTACATAAACAGACAACAAATTAATCTTCATAAATTCGATTTCATCATAAATGTGAAATACTTATCTTTTAAAAATGACAAATAAAAAAGAAAAGTGAGGGAGAGATAAAAAGATGTAGGGTCATTTGTCTCTTTGGCCAGTCAAACACGGGCTAGTTCATAGATCTTTAGGCTTCAATTACCTAGGAATAGAGACTTTACAAATAAAACTTGAGGATTGGCATTCCATTGTTGTTATTTTATATGTATATGGTTACATTTATTTACGTTCCCAATGTGCCGATGATGTAGCACTAGAAAATTTTAGTCACCTACAATTAAATACTTAACCGAAAGCTAACGTGGGCTTTTTTTATTGGCTTGATAATAAGTTTAGCCATCCAATGTTTACATATTTGGTCAATTTGATCCTAAATCTAAAAATTAAATAAATTTAGCTCTCAATATCTACAAAATTTTGTCATTTAATTCTAATTCTAAAAATTCAATAAATTTATCTTGAACATTTACAAAATTTTTCAACTTAATTCTAATTCTAAAAGTTTTAAAAAAGAAAAAATATTTAAAATTTTCATTTTTGGATAAAAAATATAAAAAAAATCCTTCCGTATTTTTTCGATTTTACCATTGCCTTCTTCTTGGTATTTTAGTTAGTTCACCTACATGGCTCACCTTTTTGCTGGAAAGCATTCGAGCAGGCAAAGGTTTTCATAAAACAATGACACCATCCACCATCAACTTCTGAATACATAATTTTATCAACCTTGTGAAAAGCCGAGGAGGAAGAGAAAAGGGCAAGGGCGAAAGTGCTTAAGAAATTAGATTTGGATAAGGTCTGTTCTAGTTCTTACTATGTTACTCTCAAACAATTCTTGTAACTTCACAGTGAGAACGAAAGCGAGCACTTGGATTGCCACTTGAAAACCACCTCTACCTATTATACAAGAAGAAAAGCTTCAAATTCTATCTCTAAATGCAATGAATGCTAGCAAGGTCGAGTTTAACATTATTTTTAAAAAAGTATTTTTAGAAAAAAAAATAGTTTTGAGATAAAAATATTGCTAAGCTTTTCAAAAAATAATATTTTTGAAAAAAAAATACCTTTTTAGTCAAAAAAAAAAAAAAGAAAATTTTAATCTTATGCCTCAAAAGTGTTTCTTGAAAAAGTACTTTGACAAGTAATACTAAACTAGGCCGAAATCTTATTGACCTTGATTCTATTTTAATAGTAGAATTTCTTGTTTGTTCTATTTCTCAAATAATTTTTATATTTTTTTATCTAAACCTTTTTAAAATATTTTTTCATTTTTAAAAATTTTAGAATAGAATTAAATTGATAAATTTTGTAAATATTCATACTAAATTTATTGATTTTTTAAAAGAATTACAACTAAACTACAAATTTTATAAATAGTGAGAGTTAAATTTATCGATAAAATATGTAAATATCAAAAGGCTAAACTTATTAACAGATGGATAACTAAAATTTTAAATTTTAAAAATGTTGATTGAGAAGGATGACATTCAAAATTTTATTGAAAGAAAATAAAATTATTAATTTAGGTGAAATAAATAATCTCTTTGACGTTGCAAAGCGAAACGTACACTTTGATTATTTCCTTTTTTCCGGGAAAAAGAAAACGCATTTCACCGTTTGTTTACTTTAAAAAAAAAACAGTTGTATTATGTAATTGGTTGGATTTAATTTCACTTACATGTTCTTGTCTTATAAAAGTGAATACAGTTGAAACTCAATTTTTATTGTTAGTACATGTTTTTAGAGATTATATAAAAAAATTTATCTCGATTTTTATTGTCAATAAAAGAAGAATTTAAACTTGATAACATGTTTTTAGGGATTATATAAAAAAAAGTTTATATACGGTAGTTTGTTAAATCGATATCATCATTATTACAGCAATCTAAGCATAAATTTGAGATTTATAAATGGTTTAAGAAATTTATCAAATCGTATTGCAAAATTATTCAATGAACTCGGGTTTTAGCTTCAGCTAACATTGATGCCAGATCTGCATCTCTTATATATAAAACTGTTTTGCAAAATTCACTTGATTTTTGTTTAGTTTTATGCCTATTTTTATTTTTAAAACGAATATATAGATTTTTTTTCTGGTAAATGAGAAATGAAGAAAGAAAAGTGTTAAAATTATTAATCTCAAATCTTGAAACCGAAACATCCCAAAACTCACATAATTATGTATTATTAAGATTTTGTTCTCCACTCAGTTAAGTAATAGAAAAGGACAAGGATAATATATATGAACATAAATTACATTATAATCAAATCTAACCCTTGACGAGGTTAAAGGAGGTGAGATTCCTGAAATTCAGCCACAACTTCTCCCACACCACAGCCTTATACGTGTTATCGACGGTCCCTTCCTTCGCCTGCAAAATCAGCCGGTAGTTTATCCCGGACACCACCTGAGTCTCGCCTTTCACCACCTTATCCAACTTTAAACTCCTATTTGACTGCTTGTTATACTCCTCGACGGCGAATTCCGCGATCTTCATCACGTGTGGGTCCTTGGTGTCTTTGATCGGATTCCATCCTCCGAGGGGAGCCTCCTTTCTGGCGTCGGAGAAGATGAGAGGAAGGAAAATGAGGGAGAGCAAGAGGATCAGGAAGCCTGACTTTTGCTGCATTTTGACTGTTTTTCTTTCTCAAGTCTAGTTGCCTTTTTTGTTGTGCTGGAGCTTCTGGATTTGAATTTGAATTTGGAATGAAATTAGATTATTTATAGATAAAATATTAATAAACGTAAATCGTAAGTTACGTGGCACACGGTTTATAATTTAAAGAGGGTTTGCGCCTTGAAGTTGATCGAAATTACGATGGAGCCACGTGGTTACGTTACTACGAAACGCGCCGAAGCCCAAAACGGGGATCACGAAAGCGGGACGTTAGGTTAGTATGATTGGAGGGTGGAGACCAGCTGTGAGTTGTGTGGAAGTTTCCGGTAACTGTATTTATTTTATAAGCCAACAGTTTGTACCTCCAAAAATTTTAATAAAATCAATCATTTTCAATTTTTTGCATTCAATTGATAATTTATATTCACCGTTAAAAATTAACCACAATACAAATATCATCAGTCACTAAATGATGATATTTCTTTTGATTGGAAATTCGAATTTTCAGGAAATCAACTTATATTTATAAGAAAAGATTTGTATGAAATAAAAATATTATTTCATACAATCCTCTGATAGATTTCCCTAAATGAGAAAGAAAATGGTAGAGATCGGTCCTATTCAGCTATATTTTTTAAAAATTTTGAATTATTTATCATAATTCGAGATGGTTTTCGATTTTTTATATTCATTTTTAGTTTTAGTACTTTGTATATTATTTGATAAATTCATAAAAATTTCTTAAAAACACATAATTTTTTAAATAAAATAAATAACAATTATTAACTTTTATATGATATTTTTTAAAACAATATCTTCATATAAAAAATTCATTTATTTTTATTATTTTATATTTAAATTCTTAAATAAAATAAAAAATATAATGAAAAAGACCAACTTTTTAAGCCAAAACATTTCAATATTCAATGAATTTATAAAATTTCGATTTTTCTTATTCAATTGATGGGGTGGAGTGGGTTGATAGTGAGAAAGGTGGTTGTAGCCCACTTATTCCCCCTCGGAAGAAAAAAGTGAAAGTGGTCGACGGCTGGAAATGAAAAATTAGGTGAGCTGATAATGCTTGATTTTTTTTTTATTTTTTGTACAAATGTAAATGTTTGACTTAATCACCGACTCATTCATCAAGTTGTTAAATCATAACTTTGGTTTTATGTTTTTTCTTTTTTGTAATTTTAAATTCAAAATTAGTCTCCAAATTCCCCCGAATGGGATCTGGGGTAGTGGCTAGGAACTCCGCCTTCGAAAGTGGTCCTCCACAAAGCGGTACCATCACCGTTTGCAGCGGAGGCGCATGCATGCTTACAAGCTATTCAGTTGGGGATTCACCTGGGCCTCGAATCCGTAATAATCGAAGGTGATTCAATGACAGGAATCAAGAAATGCAGTTCAGCAAACCCGGATAAGTCAGTAATCGGGGCCATTATTAGGGATATCCACCGGCAAAAAGTACATTTTCAGAGGGTAGTTTTCCAATATACACCTAAACCTGCGAATCTCCTTGCTCACACCCTAGCCTATGAAAGTTTGAAGGGGGGGGGGGGGAATTTTACCTGGAGAGAGATTTGCCTGACTTGATCCGTCGTGTGTTGGAGATGAGAAGGCAAAGAAACCCGGATTGAAAGCTGCTTGGAGGCTGCTCTGGTAGAGGGACAGGTAGCAGAAAAGGTTTTGATTTTTGGAAACTGCTACGTTTTGCGTATCTGGAACCGATGAGATTGAGTGAATATGGAGGGTTTCGTTGGGTGCCAGCTGCCTTCGTCGACTGGATAGGATTGATTAGGATTTATTTTTATTTTGTTTGGGCCTTAATTTCGTGTCTTGGGCTGAGTCCATCTTCTATCTGACTCTAGGCTAGCCTTTGTTTTTTTCTCCTTATTGAATAAATATCCAATCAAGTATTTTTCAACAAAAAAAAAAAAAATAGTCTCCGAATTTATAACAGTTTTTTTAAGTAATAAATTTCTTTATCATTAATGTTACAAACATTTTATTATCGAGATCAAGATAAATTTAATGTATTTTAAGACTCTAATATTTATTAAAAAATAGAGTTTTACTTTATTTATACTTTTTATATTTATAACTATAACATTACGTTTGATTCACTTTAATGAAATAGGACTGTAATTGAATAGAGTTGTAATGGAATAGAGCTGTAATAAGTAATTCAATTGTTTGGATGAATGGAATGGAATAGATATGTAATAGTATTCTTGTGTTTGGTTGAATAGAATGATGTTGTAATAGCATAAGGAAAAGAACTAAAATTACCAGAATACCCTTAGCATAATTTTTTTTAAGTAGATGATTATTGTTATTGTTATTAACTTTTAATAAGATTATTATTGAAAATAATTTAATAAAATAATAAATAATTTAATCATATTTTAACATAATTATTATTAATATAATTTAATAAAAAATAATTTAATAACATTATAATTATTATTATATGAATTAAAAAATCAAAATATATAATACTATAAAAATATATATATACTTTATTATTTTTAAACTGCAATACATATTTATGTGCTAAAATATCATTACTGAAACAAATGATTTAATTATTCTACAATAAAATAATTAAATATTAGAAGTAATAAATAACTTGAGAATTATTTTCACATCCAAGCATAATATTCATATATTAACAAAAAGTTACATGATTTCATTAGTTTATATGTCATAATCCATATGTTTTAAAATTTTACAATATAAAAAAGTTACAACATTGTAATGACATTCTATCATGTCATTATACCATCCAAATATTACAAACAAAAAAATATACTAAAATATAACCAACACAACCATAATTTTTAATGGTCAGCAAGAAATCTTCTGACCCATTCCAACCGCACAGCAGAAGGTAAACTAAAGAAAATGAGCATTTGCATTGGATGATCTAGAATTTTGCTCAATGCTCGAAAGTGCTCATCCTCAGTTAAACCTTCTACTTCACATAATGTTGGATATAATTTCAAAGCACTTTCTTGAATGGCTATTTCTGGCTTTTGTTGGATTAGCACTTCAGAGGCAATACTTTTACTGATTTCAAGGCCAATAGTCCGGATATTTTCCGCCAATAAAGTGGCAGCATCATTAAATGAAGTAGAAGAATCACTTGCATCAGAAATCTTTTTTTTTCTTCTTTGAAGATGTGTAATCACCTTGGTCTCTACCTGGTTGCGGTTGTGTAGCTGAAAGATCTATATCAACCAAAGAAACATCAGCTTCGCATCCATGGAAATCGTTTCTTTCTTCATGAGTATTTGTAGCAGCCACATCCTTAACATCTATTTCTTCAATAATATCAGCAGCTATTTGAGCATCTTTCCCAGTGGCTTGATCTTTTGCGTAGATGGCAGTAAGTTGGTCATAATAAGGGAAACTCCGATGTCTGAATTGAGTAGCTTCTTTATGACTCTATAAAAAATAAGGAATTCATATTAGATATAAGTTTGGTCAAAATAAGATAATAAAGACTTGAAATAATTCTTACTTTTATAGATGAGTTCCACACTACATCTTCAGCAACAATAAGCTGCCTATGCTCATCCCAACCAAAGCCGCTATTGTTTTTTCCACTAAGCATTTCATAAACGATTGACCAATCCCTTTCAATGTCCTAATCCTCGATTCAAGATTAGGTTTAGCCTTCAACATGGCATGGGGTAAAACTTTTTCTAACATTTTTTTCAACTTATTTAAATACCCGGCTTTGAATCTCGTATCTGCATTAAAAGTTCCAACATTGTGCAAGTCGACCATACAAGCAACCAAAGCAGCATTCTTCTGGAACCCATTTCCTTTTGGTTCCTCGAGAATTTTGGGAAGAAGCACTTGATTGTGAAAAACCTGACATAATTATCTTAAGAAAAAAAACACAAATCAAAATTAAGTTCAATATTATGCATCAAAAGATCAACACTTTATAAAATTATAACACATGATGAATCAAAGGAAAATAAATTATCATTCAACAAGTCTAGTACAATACAAAAAAATAATTCAAACACCACCAAAGTTTCATAAACTAGAAACTTGAAATAACATAAACAACGTAACGTTTACTATTTTTACCCTAAACCTAACTAATTTCTAGATGCTTGCCATTCATTGGACATTTGGTTGGCTAGTTCCATCCTCCAAGTAGCACATGCATCCGATGGATGAATATTTACGATATTCGGTTCATCATCATCTATCACATTACTAAGTAATCCTTCTTCCAACTCCGCTTCAATAGGATCAAGACTCATATAGGTTTGAATAAAATTATGGAGCAAACAACATGCAATAATGATTCTATTGTGCACCCTCATAGGATAGAATAATGGACTCCTAAGTATTCCCCATCTAAGTTTTAATAACCCAAATCAATAACATTACGCGCTGAAGCATGTTTCATATTGAAAAATTCTTCCGGCGTACTTGGCTGGTAACCCTAACGCCACTCATTCAAATGATATCTTTGTCCTCTAAATGGCGCAAGAAATCCCTCACAATTTGTGTATCCAGCATCAACTAGATAATAACAACCTATAAAAAGAAACTATTTGTCATGGTTAATTTTCCAAAAAAATATTATCTTAAAAATTAATTCAAATTCCTATAATTTTGCGCTTTACCATGTAGAACTTTTAGTCCATGTCTCCTACTAATAGCATCTCGAAGAACTCGTCCATTAGCAACAAAACCTTCCCAACCAGGAAGAACATAAACAAAATGCATATCAGGTGTACAAACACCTAACATATTTGTTGCTATGTCACCTTTTCGCATTCGATATCTAGATTTATCAACTTTTGGAACCCTAATCTTGATGCGGGTTCCATCTAAAGCACCTAAGCAATTCTACATCACATGTATAAAACCTCGAGTTAGGATACTATATTTAAATCTAAACGAACTAAATAATATACGAGCTATATATAGTATTCACTCCAATACCTTGAACCATTTCCACCTTGGGTCTGTAGAATTAGCTGTAATAGGCTTTGCCTTTTTAAATAACACATCTTGTAAGCGTATGACAACATTTAAAACATTGTGAAATGATCTGCTAACGGTTTCCCCGGACCTATTAAAGTGATGCTTGATAACTCTATTTTTAAGGTGATAAGAAATTATATGTAAGAACATTGCCACTTGCTCATCAACAAGCATGTTCCTTGACGACTTCAGTCCTCCTAAAGTTTGTAACATCTCACATAGTTTAAAAAAGGTAACTCTATTCATCCTAACATGTTCAATGCAGGTTTCGTCACTAGCATATACAAGTCTTTTCACATAATCTCATTGTGCATAAAAATCTAAAATATAGAATCTAATCCTTGGTCTATAAGTATGTAGGCTATGGATGGCACCCAATGCAACTAAGAACCAGCTCGCAACAGTACACATTTGCAACCATATTGTAATAGCAAGACCAATTCTTTTACGCCTCTCACTTTGTACAATTAAAAGCAGACGAGCCATTACTGCAATACATTAAAGTGTCACATATCTTCAAATCGTAGTAAAAGGGTCACATTTCTTCAATACTAATTTCAATAACAGTAAAACAAAATCAAAGAATTTAATTGCCAAATAACTTACAGTGATTCAGTGAATACAAGATGCTCAACCCTGGGTTGAGGAAGCAACCAAACAAGCCAAATAAAAAGAAGAATCAATAACATGTCAAAGAAAAATGAACCATACATATTAAGAATATTTACAACGCACAAAATAGAAATTACAACCTGTCAAAGATGTTTACAATAACTTATTACAATGAGGTAAAAATAATTGAGATAAAAGAGATTTGCAAACACTATTTGTAGTTTATTAACGTATTACAAAAAGACAGGCAAAAGGAAACATTTCATTTATTAGCATACATCATTTTTATTTACACGAGAGCTTAAATCAATACCTAATGACATACTTGAGTTAATATTAAATGTTTTAATAGAATCAAAAAAGGGGAAATGAAATAAGTAAATAAACCCAATTGTATTTTTATTAGGTTTTAAAATGATTTAAAAAAAGAAATCAATCCGTATCCAACTATTGCTACAGAGAATAAAATAGGGGAAACATTAATTAATGAATAATGATAATGGAGGCGTTTACTTTTGAGCTTTGGTACCCAATTATTGAATATGATTTGCTTAAGCACCGCTTAATAAGCATACTTGATACACATGCAATGATGCTCATTTTTGTTATTTATTTTATATTTAATGCACTCCATTACCATATATATATAGTTTTAGTGCCACCATTTCCTTGCCATTTATACCTGTAACTCAATATAAACCAAAGAAAAAGAAAATCTTTCCAGTACAATGATATACTAAACTTCAATTTAGTTGGTATTAAGTACATGCACATTTTTACTCGGATTTAAAATTTTGAGTGAATTATAAATAGAGATAGACATTATATTAAAATAAATAAGTTCAATAATCTTTTTTTTAAAAAGTAAAATAAATTAATTCATCTATATTAAAAATAATTGGTAAAAAACCTCTCTAGTCCCTCTCTTTTTATATTGAGCAAGTTGATCCCTTTAAAAAATTGAAACAATTTAATCCTCTAAAAAGTCAATAAATCTAGCTTTATCGTTTACATATTTACACAAATGTTGCGGGCTAAATTTGTTAAATCGTGAATGTGTAAATTTTGAGGTATAAAATAATTATTATACTAATTAAAATTATGTACTATTGATGGAATACATCACTGGTTTTAGGCATCATTTGCCCTATATCAAATCAACAAATTAAGCTATTACTACCATTTTCAAGGAACCAACTTAACTAATCTCAAAGGTTCTAACAAACTCAATTTACATTGTAGAAGGCCCAAATTGCCCGGGGCCCATTTCATTTCACCCTAAGCCCAATAACAGCAACCCAAACCCAATCTCAAGCCCAAACCTAGCCTAGCCACAAAATCAGAAAACAGAAAAAACAAAAAAACCCTAGCCCCTAAGTGCCTCGGCCGCCGCATGTTTGTCTTCTGACCTAACTGCTACCACCACTTGCCCTCTGCACCAATCTTGTCCTCCCCCACTTGCGCCTCCACCGCCCATAACCTGCAAACAAGAAAAGAAATAGACAACAATAGTGGCAGCAAAAAAAGTAAATATTGTATTCTTCCTTTTTCTTGAATCCCAGTTATAAAAACCGAAGAAACAACAATGTAAGGGAGGATTTTTTTTGGCGATTCTAAAAAAGAAAACAGAAGCACGAATCATCAGCAATAAAAGATAGAAGCATCAAGGTTTTCAACTTTTTAGTTTTATCATTATTTTCTTTCGTTGTTTATTTATTTTATTTTATTATTTCAAAAAGCTTTAAAAAAAAGTAGTAATAAAAGGGGAAGAGAAAACGAACCTGAACTCCAGAGGGGGGTCGTCGGAGCCTCTTCTCCGTTGTTGAATCCACACCGGAGGTAGAGAAGGGGGCTTTCTCCTCTCGGGGGTTTGGAGTGCTAAAGCTCTACCCTTACACAGGCTCAGAAACGGGGCTAAGGCCCACTGTTCTGCTTCGACGGCCACCAGATACACGGTGGTGCGATGAACGACGGAAAGGAGCTCGATCGTCGGAAGAGGAGAAGGGGGAGGGGTTCAAAGGACCCCATTTCAGTTTTTTTAAGGAGTGCTGTAAATAAAAAAAAAAAGGGGGAAAATTTGGGCTTAAGTCTACGCACCGAAACGACGACGTTTCGTTGGGTTCCCCCAGGAGCCAAAACGGCGTCGTTTTGGGAGAACCCGATTGACCCGACCCTATCCGACCCTCTCCAGCCTAGGATCCGCGTGTTTTTCATCGGAGGGGCTAATTGCACTTTTAGCCCCTCCGCTTTTTACCAATCTGTAATCAAGTTTTCTACGTTTTTAATTTTGACCCCGAACTTTTAGTCGGGTTTCATTTTGGTCCTTTCCATGCTGTACGCTTTGAAAAGGGGGTTATTTCCCGCTTCAATCCCTCCACCTTTCAGCGCGTTACAATAAGGGCCTTCATTCTCTTTTATTTTCAAACTTACCCCAAGTATTCCGTTCTTAATTCAATTTTAGTCATTTTTTAATCACTTTAATTATTTTACTATTAAATTCATTACTTTTATTATACGTATTATTATTTATACCATTATTATTATTATATTGTTTATTTTATTTTTATATTATTATTATTATTTATTATCATTTAATATTTCTATTTTTATACTTGTCACTCTTTTCACTATTATTATTACTATTATTATTTACTTTTATTCTTCACTCTTAAACTATTATTATTGTTACTTTTACTATTATTATTTTTATCATTTTTGTTATATTTATTATCATTATCATTATCATTATCTTTTATTACCATTATTATTACATTAGTATTGTCATTTTTCATTATCATTTGATTATTATTACTTTTGTCACCTTATTCTTATTATCTTCATTATTATTGTTATTAGTAATGTATTATTCTTTGTCACTTATTACTATTATTTTATTTTTATTATTTATCACTACCATTATTGCATCTTGATCATTACTATCATTGTTATCACTATAATATTTGCTATTATTATTATTTTACTACCACTCGATTTATTACTATTTATTCTATATATTTATTCCTTTTTTATTATTATTACTATCATCATTCTTTATTCTTTTTATATTATTACTACCATCATTCTTTATTAATGCGTTATTATCTAAAGCTATTATTATTATTATTAACATATTGCTTTCATTGTCTATGTTGTCATTTTTTACCATTATCGTTAATTTATTTGTAACATTCGTATTAGCACATTATTCAGGTTTCATATCGTTATTATATTATTCTTGTTCTCTTCGTATGTACTGTTGTATTCTCATATTATCACTTGTTGCACTAATTTTTCCTCGATACATCAGGTTTTTAAAATAATCGATATTTCGTGTTAAAGATTCGAGGAAATCGAGCCCTAACTTACTGGGTTCCGGTTCTCCTCAATCTGATTAACAGAATATCCCTTTTAAATCGCAATATAAGTTTTGAATAAAATACTTATTCTCAGAAATTCGAAATGTTATGCCCTAACTTACTGGACACGATGTCTAAATACCCTGAGATAAGTTTTTTTTTTCCAAAAATAAGGCAATATTTCGTATTTGGAAATTCGATAAATCGTGCCCTATCGTGCTGGGTGTCAATTTTCCGTTTGACCAAATAACTAAATATCCTTTTAAAATTCTGTCCATGTTTTCTCAAATAAGGCAATATTTCGTGTTTGGACATTCGAGAAATAGTGCCGAATCGTGCTGGGTTTCGGTATTTTGGTTTGGCCAAATAATAGAATATCCTTTTTAAAATCGCAACGTATGAATTTTGGAAATCATGAAACGATCTTGGTATCGAGGGTTGAAACATCGTGTCCTATCGTGCAGGATGTGATATTTCATCTTTTCGGAATAAGAAAATTTCGATATCCAATTCAAATTATTCAAGCGTTTTAAAAAAGACGCGCAATGTATGAATTTTGGAAATCTTGAAACGATCTTGGTATCGAGGGTCGTGTCCTATCGTGCTAGATGTGATATTTCATCTTTTCGGAACAAGAGAATTCCGATATCCAATTTGAATTATCCAAACATTTCCTAAAGATTCGTATTTTAAAATCTTTTCAAATTTTCGACATTAAGACATTAATTAATCAATTGGGTACCAATTTTGGGCGTATCGAGGGTGCTAACCCTTCCTCGTACGTAACCGACCCCGAATCCATTTTCTGAGTTTCGTAGACCTAAATCGTTGTTTTGATAAATCAAACTGTTTATTAAAAACAACCGTTTTAAGAGGTGTCCCGATCACACCTCATCAAAAATGATTGGTGGCGACTCCCGTTCTATTTTCGTTTTCAAATCCCAAGTCGATTCCCGTTTTTTAAAAAAAATGGTTACGACATATAGAAGCTGCAAATAACAAGTATAGCTTAAATTAAGTTGTCCTACTATTTTCCAATTTGATAACTGCAAAAACATGATTTCTACTAAGAGTAAGCAACAGACAGTATAGAAAATAAAGAAAAGAGCCGGTTGTAAAGTAATCCTTTATGTTGAAAGATCAAAAACAGATAATCCAGAAATGGACAAGAATGAAGGGACGTGCTTGGGCTTGGAAATGCCTGTTTTGTTGCCGATTTAATAAGCATAGAAATGAGCTGCTTAAGACTGCAAAATTTAGGTTAGAGAAAATGAATAAACCAACAGTTAACTTTGTCAATACAAAATAAACTCAATTTCATTTGTTTAATCTATTTTTCCCAATAACAAAAATTTGAAATTAAACTAATAAGATGACATAATAAAAAATCTTTCTAAAAAAAGTGCTCTATAGATCTACTTATCAGTAATCATGTAGCAAATGGCTATCAAATCAAAGCTTGTTATTTTGTTTTTCTATATATAAACAAATTAAGCATGCTTCCACATTTTCATTTTGTTCCCATAGATTTTTTTGGCTAGGTAGATAAAAGAAATAGCTTTTATTTTTTATTTTTTGTTTTTTGGCCTAGGGATAATGAAACAAGTTATGGAGGCTTAGAATTAAACCCAGGGTAAAATGTCTATATATAAAAGAAACTGGAAATTAAACAAAAGAGTAATTTTAGTACTATATGAGTGAATTATTACTAAGATGCATAACAAAATCAATGTGAAATCTAATATAAAAGTTTATGCAAAAAATATTTTTAATTTTATTCATGCTACTTGAGTCCATAACTAGTATCTATATTTTCTTTTTCTCTTTTATCACCTAGGTTTTTATTTTTTTATCTATGGATTTTCTGTAACCAAGATCCATGGTTATTTAAGAGAAGATGATATGAAAGGTTATATAGTCCACCAACAATAACAAGAAGTTTTGGAAGAGAATATGTCTAATTTGACTTGTGCATCTGGTGAAGCCAGTGTTTCTTCAGCTGCTGGTGGAACCAACTATTCTCAACAATACTTTAGTAACCCACCAGCTCAAGCTCAGCTAGTTAAGAGAAAGAGGAACCAACCAGGCAATCTAGGTTTGTTTGGGTTCAAACTTCACAACCCTTACCTTAAAACACCGTTACTTTTATTACTTTTATTTTTTTATTTGTTTTCTTAACTAAGATTTTTGTTTTGAATCAGACCCAAATGCAGAAGTGATAGCTTTGTCACCTAAAACATTAATGGCTACAAATAGATTTGTGTGTGAGATCTGCAACAAAAGGTTTCAAAGAGACCAAAACCTTCAGCTTCAAATTAAGCTATTACTACCAAAATCAACAAATCAACAAAAATGAAAATAACAAGGAACCAACTTAACTAATCTCAAAGGTTCTAACAAACCCAATTTACAGAAGCTGCAAATAACAAACCCAATTTACAGAAGCTGCAAAACATGATTTCTGCTAAGCGTAAGCAACAGACAGTATAGCAAATAAAGAAAAGAGCCAGTTGTAAAGTAATCCTTTATGTTGAAAGATCAAAAACAGATAATCCAGAAATGGACAAGAATGAAGGGGCATGCCTGGGCTTGGAAACGCCGATTTTTTACCGATTTTAGTGAGAACGTCGAGATACTCTACTTCTTCAAGGCTCTTCCATTGTTTCTTTCGATGAATCAATAAGGAACACACCCGTTTAACCATAAAACAAAAATGAAAAGGCAAAAGACAAAGTTCAAGGTAAGATGATGAAGGAAGATGATGTGAAGGAAGCAGAAGCAAAAATATTTACCTGACCTTGGATGAAGGGGAGGAATGCCGGAGTCGAAGGGTACGTGAAATGGCTGCCGATTGAAAGTGTTTTTGAGGTGAAATTTTGGTAAGGGTAAAAAAGGTTCTTCAAGCAATGAATAGCTAAACGGTGAAGAGGGAGGGGAATAAAAATCCCCAAAAATGGCTGCTTAAGCGCGACATGGAATAGACCCGTAATAGGGTATTCCATTGAACCAAACGTTAGTTTATGTGGGCTTGCAGAATAGGCTTGTAATAGGCATGTAATGGCATAGCCATTATCTTCAACCAAACATGTTGTAAATTTTATAGAAACATTATAAATATCCTCCTTGATTAATAAAAATATGTTCTCTTTTACTCTCTAATTGATTAATATAAAATACGTTATCCTTCTCTCATATTTCTTGTTCTTTTAATTTATTTATAATTCATCATTTATTTCCTAACTCATTATCAATACACAATTCTCTTTCTAAAACCCTTTTATTTTTGAATTTTTTTTTTGAGTTTAACTCAAATCATTTCGTCAGCTAAGATTCAAGAAATAAGAAGAATCGATTCTTTATCATTTATCACTTATTTCATAATGTGTTATCAATATATAATTTTCTTTCTAAAACCCTTTTTATCTTCTTCATAAGTTTTCTAACTATGCTTGAATTTTGATTAAAATTGTGGTGAACAGTGTTATTAACTTGGTATTATTGATTAAAGAGAAATCCAATAGGATCTAATTCAATCTCATTAATATGCTATTGTTGAATAATTGGATTATACATTTTAATTTAATTATAAGTAATTTATTATCATAAGATTCTATAACATATATGTGGTATTGAAATTTGGTATAATATGTATCAGATAACTTTCGAGCATCATATCCAAAAAAATATTTGTTTGTTTATAAATGGTTTTTACTATTTATTTATAAATGTTATTATGAAAAAAAAATTGTTTTAGTACTTGTAATAGTGCTCGTGATAATAACCTGGGTGATGATGATGTTAACGATCTTTAAATATATTTTACTAATTTATTTTATTATAGCATGCTTATTGTAACTTGAGACTAATCACGACAACAACAAAAACAAATAGATTTTGAATTGAAATCCATGCATGATTGCGATGGTGGTTATAAAATAAAGAATCTATTGGAATGTTTAGAAATCAGTCCTACTAAATCTGTTGCATTCCCTGAAGTGAACGCAAACATAAAAGAAAATTTAAAGGATATGATTATGGACATGATAAATGACATACTAATAGCTACTATAAGTTGAAACAAAATAATAAATAAGAGAATAATGAGAGTTATCAAGATGACCCTTCAAATGGTAGAGATAACTTATGTTACCAATGTGATATGAAAGATCATTGGTAGAGAAAACTTATGTTATCAATGTGATATGAAAATTAGTTGAAAGCTCCAAAAGAGCTAATATATCAATATATGAAAGAACAAAATTTGTGATGGTTAATGCATTAGTTTTAAAAGATATTCATCGTAATGGATCTCATATTGAGATTGTGAATGAGAAAAACACTATATTTGGTATGAAAAAGATTTGATTGCTTAATTATATGATGCATGATCCATGAATGCTTAAAAATTTGATATGCATGTTAGAAAGATAATTGTGGCATTTCTTATATGAGAAATTGAACTGACCAAGATCATCTGCTATGATTTTTTTTCATCATCATCCCTATGAAAAGTTGAATTAGAATATTTGACCAAATAAATATTTTTCTTGTGTAATTATTATTCGTAATCAAGTTATTCCTGAAGAATATTTGACCATGTAATATCCACTTGAATTGTGGAATAATTTTAAGAGAAAAATATGACCATCGAAATAAGATAATTTTATGATTGAATTCACCTGAAGTTGCAAGATTTTAAAACTGTAGGTGAGTATAAATCTACAATATTCATGATAAATTCTTAAATTAACATTATGTTGGGAGAACATTACTTATAAGAACTTGTTAGAAAACTTTTTCAAGTTTTCATACTTTAAATGTGCTTCTACAATAGTAATATCATGAAAAAGAGGTTGTTTACTTGTGATTATAAAATAACAAGTTATTAAATAAAAAATAGATCATAAGGTCCAATCTTACTAAATTTGCTCCATTCCTATAAGTGAATGTAGCAATATATAATAAATCTGAAAGACATAATCTTAGATATGGACATGGTAAGTTGTTTTATAGTAGTAAAAATAGGTGGTCATAATAATTCTTCTCACCACTAGAGGTGGAAAATGTTGGAAATGAAGATAAATAAGAGAAGAACAAGAATTCCCAATAAAACCCTTTAAGGAGTGAAGATAACTTATGTTATTGATGTGGTATGAAAGACCATTGGTTGCGTACCTATCGTATGCCTAAACATTAAGTATGAATTGTATCCTTTTTTTTTTTGTGAATTGTGACACTAATTGTCACACCCGAATATAGATGATCCGAATTGAAGGCGCATAGACGTGAAGTTGTTTGTTTTGGCGCACTCTAGTAGTTAGTTCGCCACATTGTAGCTTCTGGCTACGTAATGTTTTGGTGAATTGAGTATCCACCTATGGAAGTATACCAGGATTTAGTCTTTGACGGGTTCTTCAATAAAAGAAAGAATTTGATAAAAGAAAAGTAAACCTTGTGTAGGTTATCGCCAAAGGTATATTGCGCCTTTTTTTCAAGTTTTGTGAAAAGTAAGTCTTGGTAACTAGGTCTGGTTTTAAACCAACTAGAATGACTGGACAAATAGCATATGAAAAAAGACTCTCATTTATATTTTTCTTTCGAATGCTGTAGGCCATTAAGAAGGGCATATTCTGAAATTTCCTGACACTTGTCAAATTCCACTTGACGAAAGTAGATTATATATATATGAGTGAGAAGTGTTCGTGAAAAAGTTTCTTCTTCCTTGAAGATGACTCTTTAATTCTTTCTTTTTCTTAAATATTAAACATTAATAATTGGTTGTTCTTCTTAAGTAAACTGGAAGCTAAGGATTCTTGAGAATAAATAAAGGATAGTTCCATCTCTTGGTAAGTCTGGTAACTCTAGATGTTAAGAGTAAGGGTGCTATGAAGTATATAGGCCCACCGTTGGTCAAGAGGCCAAGTTGTAGTGCCAGGTGCTCTAATGTTGTCATGCATTCTCCGCACAAAAAGTGGAATGTCTACGTCTCAAGCCTCTAACGTTAACCAATGTTGTAACCAATACAGGAATCCTTTTCCAATGCCATGCACGAGTCGCATTGTAAAACCTTGCATGAGCAAGATATGCCTCAATGGCTGGATGTGGGTCCTTGATACCCAAATTCCGATACCGAATATTGTGCCTCCATGCATCTGCATCTAACTGTGCCTGTAATAAAATAGATATATTAGTTATTTTGAATTATTTTTAATTATTTGAATATAATAAAAAAACTTCTTAAGATAAAATTTTTAAATTTTTTTTTTTTTGCATGCTTCAATAATTTTTCTGCATTTGTTTGCTTTCTGCATGCAGTATTTTTCTTTTGCATTTTTGTACATGCATTTTTCTGCTTCAGCATTGTTCACTTTTTTGCATGCTGCGTGCTTGCGTCTGTTCTCTGCGTCACATGCATTTTCTGTGTAAAAAATACTGAAGTCAGCACCCATGGTGCCGACTTTGAATATTTTACTAAATAAATCTTATACTCAATTAATTTGCTAAATAATCATTGGTTAAAATATGTCACAAGCCCCTGCATTTGTCAAAAAACAGGAATTTAATTTTTGTACTTTTATTTCATGGAATTTAGTCATTCTATTTTTCATATTTCGAAATTTAAATTCAACTATTAATATTGCTAACCATTTTTTTTGTTAAATTCAAGTTAATTAAAGTCTTTTTTTAATTACATGAGTACGAAGTGAGTATTTTTTATTTGAAAATATCATAGAAATGAATTTAACAAAAAATTTAATAGTTTTAACAGTTGAACCTGAATTTTAAACTCTAAAAAATAAAATAACTAAATTCCATGAAATATAAATATGAGGACTAAATTCTTAATTTTTGAAAAGTACAAAAACTTGTGAAATATTTTAACCATAATTGTCTAAAGTAGTATACTTGGTAAAAGAAAGGGACAATTTACCTAAAATACTCCTTTTTTTAAATTTACAAAAATGGACCTATTTTTTAATTATTTACCAGAACGGGCCGTTTTCCACAAAAGCGCGTCCACGTCAGCGCAATGTCAGGGGATGTGCCAGCAAAACGCGTCCCTGGACAAGTGTTTTGTCCATGTCAGAACAAAGCGCTTCCTTGACGGCACTCTTTGTGCTAACATGGCAAAAGGTCATTTTTTAGATATTATAAAAATAGGCAAAACGCGTCCTTGGGGAGCGTTTTGTCCATGTCAGCACAAAGCGCCCCCTCAAAAGGTCATTTTTTAGATATTATAAAAATAGACCAATTTTTTTAAAAATTTACGAGAATAAACCTCTATAAAGGCTCAAAGTGACAACACCATTTTTTTAAGGTGTCACCAATTAATATAGAAATATAACTTACAAAGCAAATCTTTATATAGACCCAAAGTCTCATTTCCCTTGTTTTCTTAAGCAATGTGTGATATGAGATATGTGTATATATAGACTCATGAATAGGTTTGTAGCTTGTGTAGCAACCAATTTTGGCCCGGGGTCATTAACCCAGGGCCCAAAACCAAATAGAATTAAAAACAGACCCAATAAGCCCAACAATCCAGCCCAAATAAAAAAAACAAAAGGCCCAGAAGACCCACATCTTTTAGGGTTTCCAGGAAACCCTAGCTCCTAGCCCCCTGGTGCGCCGCGAGCCATCCACCAGAGCCGCAACGCCACAGCCACCAGCACCACGCCTGTTTGTCTGCCACCAGCGCTGCGCCTCCACTAGCCTGCAATAAACAAATAGCAGCACCAAGAGCAGAAGAAGACAAAATAAAAACAATAAAAAAAAACAGTGTAAAAATCGGCTATAAAGCCATTCGAAAATGATGTAAAGAGGGGCTCTTTTTCTTTTAAAAAGAGAAGCAATAACAGAGGAAAACAAAAACACAAAAAAAAAAAATCCAAAACGAGTCAGACTTTAATATTCGAAGGTATTATCTTTTTCTTTTTTATATTTCGAATCCTTTTTTTCCCTTTCTTTTTATCCACAAAACATATATATATATATACATATATATAAAGATTGTAATAAATAAAAAAAATAAAAAAAAAGCTTACCTTTGCGAGTTCCAGCCACCGTACACGGTGGCCGGCGGCGACGGTTGCCGGACGGAGCCCTCGCCGGAGGACAGACCCTGCAGAGAGAAAAGGAGAGGGGGGGAAGCCTTTTTTTTTTTAGAAAACTGCACAAATGAAAAAAAAAGGAAGGAAAATGACTTTTATAATAGAGTGAAACGGCGCCGTTTAGGGTTGGGTGCCAAAGCGCCAAAACGACGCCGTTTTGGTCCCAACCCGCGCGCAAGACCCGACCCGGCCAGTGGATCCGCGTGTTTTTGCGGAAGGGTCTATTTGCGCATTTGACCCTTCCGCATTTTCTAACCCTTCTAATTCAGTTTCTGTTATTTTCAAATTTGCCCCAAGAGATTTTCTTCAGTTTTAATTTAGTCCCGTATAAAACTCAGTGTATAAAGGATGGAATAATTGCTTTTTCGGACCCTCCAGGTTTCCCGCTCGTCGCAAATAAGTCCCTTTTCCTTTCATTTTATTTCGAATCGACCCCCAAATCCCATTTAAATTCAATTTGATCCATTTTTAATATTTTGTAATTATTATCATTATGGGTATTATAATTAGTACTAGCATTTTTATTATCATTATTATTATAGCTATATTTACATTATCATCATGCATATTTTTGTATTATCATCATTATTTTAGTACTGCTCTATATTTATTATTGTTATTATCATCATTATCATGACTACATTCGTATTATTATATTATGCATGGTTTGTACTATTCTATTATTACTATTATTATCATTATAGTGACTATATTTATATTATTATCCTCTAAATATTTTTGTATTATTACCACTATTTGTATTATTATTACTATTTTATTATTATTATTATTCTATTATTATATGTTACTATTATACATTTAGTATTATCTCTACATTAGTATTATTATTTTGTTGTACATATTTTGCTTTATCATATTATATTATATTATATTGTTATTATTATTATATGTACATATTTTGTGTCATTGTTATTATTATTTTATTATTATTATGCTTGTGTTATTTTTCTTATATTATTAACCATTACTTGTATATACTTTTTTTACCATCATCATTATTACTACTATTATTATTATATGTATTATTATACGTATTATTGTTATCATTATTATTATCATTATTATATTTTCGTATATTTTAGTACTTAAATAATTTATTATTATTACTATCACATCATCTACGTTTTGCATTATTTTATTTTATTTTTATTACTATACATTAATGTTATATATATTATATTATTATTATATTATATATTTTCCATTACTACTATTATTATTACTATTATCATTATTGTATTAGTACTTGTACATACTAACTTTATCACTATTATTGTTACTATATTTATATTAGTACATTATACATACTTCGTATTATTATTATTATTATTATTATTATTATTATTATTATTATTATTATTATTATTATTATTATTATTATTATTTTTACTATTATCATTACATCCATTATTATTAACATCGTTTTTGTTTTGAATTTCTTTGTTATCATTATTGTACCTTATTTCCTTATTTTGTCTTTGTTATTGCACACTTTATTATGTTTTGTTTATTCTTATTTGCATCATTTCATGTAGATTGGTGACTTTGAAACGCATTTCGACATTTTCTCATTTTTTAAATTCATAAAAAAGGGGTTTCACAAAGGTAATATTCATGAATTTGGGAATTCAAAAATTCGTGCCCAATCGTGCTGGGTGTGACTTTTTGTTTGACCGAACAAGTGGATATCGTTTCAAATTTTGTTTCTATAAGGTGATATTTGCGTATTTGGAAGTTCGAAAAGATCGTGCCCAATCGTGCTGGGTGTGTTTTTTTTATGACCGAATGAGCAAATATCATTTCCAAAAATTTCAAAAATGCGTGTTTGGAGAATTTTGGAGATGATCTTGAGTTCAAGGATTCAGATTATCGTGTCCAATCGTGCTGGATGTGAGACTCTATTCCTTCGAAACAAGGGAAACTCGATATTCGATCAAGTTGTTTAAAATCACAAAAAATATATAATAAAATTTCAAAATCTTTTCAAGCTTTGCGACATTAGGACATTGATTAATCGATTTGGTACCGATTTTGGGCATTGCGAGGGTGCTAATCCTTCCTCGCACGTAACCGACTCCCGAACCTATTTTCTCGAATGTTCGTAGACCAAAAAACCCCGTTTTAGTCAACCGAAACGTTTTATTAAAATAAAGGTGATCCGATCACACCTAATAAAGGTCGGTGGTGACTCCCGTTTTCTTTATTTTCAAAACCAAAGTCGATTCTCGTTTTGTCAAAAAAACGGATACGACAGCTTGGCGACTCCACTGGGGACCCATATGAGAGTCAGGCCGTAAAATTGATTATTCTTTATCCTTTTGTCAAAAACTTGGAAAATCATTTTGAAAAATCATGTTTCTTTTGATGCATTTGCTGGTACTATGATTGCAATAACGTTGAGTCTCATAGGATGTCTCTGCATTCATATTTGTATGACCGTTGTGGTCACACCCTTAAGTGGGAGCAAGAAGCTATGCCTTCGTGAGGTTTTCACCTCCGCATGGGCTAGGGGACTGCTTCCGGAATACATCTGTACCTATGGTTTCGTGAGGTTTTCACCTCTGCATGGCCATAGGGAAATGTATTCCCCTGAACTGAACTCGATCCATATGAGCCTATAATGGGTGAGGATTGAGGAATCTGCTGGTTCGGGTACCCTTCTTTTAGAACTAAGCCACATATAGCGAACCTTAAGGGTCCACCGTAAGTAAAGCTATGCTAAATCTTAGTGGTTACCCGTATAGTGGTTTGACGCCTTTTTACTCGTTTTGGTTGCTGCTATTCAAAACTAACTTGTTTATTTTGGCCATGTTTGCATGTCATTTCACATTAAAAGGTGTCGATTTCCGTTTGGTTACTAAGATAGAAGCTTGTTATGGGGGACGAATTCCTTAATAAAGTAGAGGGTAACGCGGCCGTGCATATATGGTCAGAGAAGATACAACTCGAGAAAGGGGATAGTCTAGCCGAGGAACATACATCAGCATTGGGGGACTTTACTCGCGTCAGTATAACACAAAATGAGCTCCAAGAATTAAGAGACGTGGGCTCATTGGGATGAGGGGACTAAGCAGCTTTTCTACCTTAATTATGGCGATCTACCCTATTTGCTTGACATTAGAGTGGACAAACACTTGTTTCGGGCCATAACCCAATATTGGAATCCCCATATAGTTGCTTCATATTCGGGAAAGTGGACTTGGTACCTACTATAGAAGAATACACGGCTTTACTTCGTAACCGAAGGGCTCAGGTCGATAAAGTCTACTTTAGGGCCGACAATGCACCCACTTTTGTAAAGAAACTGATGAGCATCACCGGAATGAGTGAACAATGGGTCATGGCACATGTTCAGCAAAAAGGCGAAGGGAAATGCATTCCGTGGGTGAACTTAAGGGACTTAATAGTGGCACATCCAGATGCTAAGAGGAAGGTTGACATCTCCGCCTTAAGTATCTACGGCCTGGTAATTTTCCCAAGAGCTTTGAGGCATGTGGATGAAGCAGTGGTTGACTTATTTGATCGTCTTGACAAAGGAGTTACGCCAATACCAGCAATTTTTGCCGAAACATTTAGATCTTTAAATGCGTGCCGGAGAGCAGGTGAGGGTAGATTCATGGGATGTGCACAACTATTGCTAGTTTGGTTCCATAGCCATTTCTGGAAGATAGATAGAGCTTCTTGTCGAGTTCACTATGAAAATTATTCCCCATTAAAGGAGTTGGCAGATAAGCCCAAGAGAGATGACATATCAGAAGAAAATAGGATCGCACTCCTTCAAAATCTCCAAGAAAAGGACATTGAATGGAGAGCTCCTTGGTTTGTTCTTGATGAAATTCTCTACCGCTGTGGGAGTTATGATTGGGTTCCCCTGCTAGGAATTTGGGAAGCCATTGGGTATGCTCCTTTGCTTGTGCTAAGGCAATACAATTCTAGACAGTTTATACCGACGACTTACGGCCTAGCTCAGTTCGAATTTTTGTACAAAGGGAATAATTCTAAGAAGAAGGTTTAGGAGATTGCTGATGCTTGGAAACAAATTTGCCGAATGAAAAGAATTACTGTAGGTCCGATGGTAACCCTCGAATATAATGCCTGGTGGAGTAAGAAAATAAACGATAATGTCCCTAAACTGACACACGATAGTACTCAACCAATAGAGAAATACTTACAAGTAGTCCCTTCCGAGGCGGAGATTATGAAGCAAGACTTTGAAAGTAAAAATTCAGAGTTGGAAAAGAGGATAGAAGGACTAGAAGAAGAAAAGATGCATTTGATGTTGGATATTGATGTCCAAAACTCAGAGGCTGAAAAATTGAAGAAAGGAAAAAGGAAGGCCGAAGAAGATTTGGAGAGCTTGAAGACTGATTATAGAAAGCTGCGTCTATCAATAAGGACTGCCGGGTTGGGTAAAACTTCAGAGCAATGGCGCCAAGAAATTCGAGAAGAAAAAGCCAAGGTTGATCAGTGGAGGAAAAAGTTCCAAGAGGTTCAAGCACAAAAGGATGCTCAGAGGAAGACTGCAAGTGAGAGCCAAAGGGAGAATGAGATGCTGAAAGCTCGAATAACAGAACAAGAGAAGACATTTGGCCGAAAACGCGACTCTACGGCAAAGCTAGAATCAAGCCTAAACCAGATTGAAGAGTTAAAAGGGAAGTTAGTAGAGCTCGAAATGACACTGCAAAATAGTGAGTTCCGGTTCCAACAATCTCTGAATCAGGTCAGAGAAAGGGATTACGTCATGGGTGAAGCAGTAACGTAAATACGAGAAATGGCTGAACATCTACAATCCTTAGCTGTCCAAGCTGACGTATTAAGTGTAGTATATGAATCAAAGTCAGACCGGGGTCGAGAGTTAGCCTCGCTTCTCGAGAAAGTTAAAACTCTAGGCGTAAGGGCTAGGTCGCATATGTGACTCTGTTTTATGTAAAGGATTTTGTTTTTTAAATAAGCTTTCTATAAGAAATTGAATGAGAATCGACACCTTTTTACATTCATACCATGCATTTGCATTGCATTCCATACAACAGCATCATATCACCTCAATCGTCCACTAAGACTAAAAATCGTATAACTTACAGTTCGACATTACGGATCCAGAATCGCGTCACCCTTATAGGACCCGACTAAGAACTAGAGCCATAGATGCTGAACTCAACGAAAGAATCGAAAGAATGGAAAGAATCCAAGGGCAGTTGCAAGAGCAGTTGGCCCAGTCGCAGCAAGAAACAAGGGACCTGATGGTGAAATCCAGGGAAGAATCACTTGAGCACAAAGACCAAATGGCCAAGCTAATGGAAATGGTGACGACCCTGGTCAAAGGAAAAGGACCTGTGCAGAGTCCTGATATTACCGAACCCCATTTGAGAGTCAATCAGAGTCCACTCCATCCCCCAGGATACACTCCACCTCATGGAGGTTGGCCTCAAAAGGAATTTACAAGCCCAGAACAACCACCTGTACCACCACCTACCCATCTAGGGCAAGGAGTATTCGTATCAAACCACGGAGCAAACCCTGCTAACCCTATCGTCCCAGATTTGGATGATCCTATAGAACTAGCTAAGTTAAGAATGAAGGATCAGAATGCTCAGGACAAGTATAAGGATCTGGAAGAAAGACTCAGGGCGATAGAGGGAACTAGAGTCTCCTCTGCAATGAGTGCCAAAAAGCTCAGTTTGGTTCCCAATCTGGTCTTGCCTCCGAAATTTAAAGCGCCAGACTTCGAAAAATATGATGGAACAAGGTGTCCAAAGGCGCTTCTTGTCATGTTTTGTCGAAAAATGGCTGGTTATGTGAATGAAGACAAGTTGTTGATACACTGCTTTCAAGATAGCTTGATCGGGTCAGCCCTCCGGTGGTATAATCAGCTCGGGAGAGAGAGGATCCAATCATGGGATGACTTAGCTTCAGCGTTCTGTGAGCAATACAAGCACGTCTTCGATATAGCACCCGATCGACTAACGCTACAGATGATGGAAAAGAAGCCATCAGAGACTTTTAGACAATACGCTCAAAGGTGGAGGGACGTCTCGGTTCAAGTAGAACCCCCACTGACTAAAACTGAGATCACAGTTCTTTTTATCAACACTTTAAAAGCGCCATTCTATGACAAGCTTGTAGGAAATGCCACAAAGGACTTCGCAGATGTCGTAATATCCGGAGAACTCATTGAAAACGGCATCAAGAGCGGAAGGATGGAAGGATCCGAGAGCTCGAAAAGGCCAGTAAAGAAGAAAGAGCCTGAAACCCATATGGTAGGGACTGGGAACCACTACGCTTCCAATCCGTATCCAATCCAACCACAACCTCAATTCCGCCCACCTCCAAATTTCTATTTTCCTCCTCAGAACCTCTACTATCAAACACCCCCTCCTTACCCCGTCTATGCCACTGATAACCAAAGACCATTCACCATATCCCCGCCAAATACCACGCCCGCTCAAAGTCAGCCTAAAAATGAACAGAGGCCAACAAGACCCAATCCTAAAAGACCTCAATTCACCCCTATTCCGGTGTCGTACGGAGAACTGTGCCCGAAATTATTGGAAAAATAATTAATATCCCCGCATTACATGGTTGAAGCCTCCATACCCAAAGTGGTACGATCCCAATGCTAATTGCATGTATCATGCGGGAAACTAGGGGCATTCTACGGACAATTGTATAGCCTTTAAAAGGAGGG
Source organism: Gossypium australe (assembly GCA_005393395.2). Taxonomy (NCBI): domain Eukaryota; kingdom Viridiplantae; phylum Streptophyta; class Magnoliopsida; order Malvales; family Malvaceae; genus Gossypium; species Gossypium australe. Next base: position 13,981,648 of record CM016619.1, read on the forward strand.
TTCAAGGTCTTATCGATGCGGAGATTTTACGATTTGACGGTATCGGTAATGTGGCTGGAAATCCGCTCCCTAACCATCCCGTAGGGAACGTGAGTGTGGTGACACAAGAAGATAGGTGGCAAGCCAAAAGCTGTGTCTCCGAGATAAGGACACCTTTGAGGAAAGTGTGGGAAATAATGACCGAAAAGGGTTTGCTCGGCAGAAGTTTCAAGGAGGAAAGCTTGGAAGGTCAAAGTTTTTGCGTTTTTCACGGCATAGAAGGACATCACATCCAATCTTGTGAGAAATTCAAAGAATTACTTCAAGATATGATGAACAATAAGGAGGTTAAGATCTGTAATAAGAAGGAAGAGATCGACGAAAAGGATGTATGTGCTTCTGAAGGTCAATCATCAGGTCTCCCTTATAGTGCTGACCGACCCTTGGTAATCTACTACGAAACAAAGAAGGAAGAGGTGAAACCGAAGATGATAATCAAAGTGCCTTCTCCCTTCCCTTACAAGGACAGCAAGGCGGTGCCGTAGAAATATGATGTCAGCATTACCATGCCCGAAACTGCGACTGGTGATGTTAGCGAGGTGGGGCATTTCACCCGTAGCGGGAGATGTTATTCTCCCAAGGTGATTGAACCAAAAAAGAAAGTCATCGACTCGAGTCAAAAAGGAAAGGCGCCAATGCATGAAGCCGAGGTTGAGGTTGAAATACAATCTGAACAAGAATCTAAAAGGCCCGTGAGTGAGGATGAGGCACATGAATTCTTGAAGTTCATCAAACACAGTGAATATAACATCGTGGAACAGTTGAACAAGCAGCCAGCAAGGATCTCGGTATTATCCCTGCTATTGAACTCTGAGGCACATCGGAATGCCTTGCTAAAAGTGCTAAATCAAGCTTATGTGGAAAGCAATGTATCTCTGGAAAAGCTTGACAGGTGGGCAATCAACTTGAACGCGGACAATTTCATCTCTTTCAGCGACGATGAAATACCACCAAATGGTAGAGGCTCTATCAAAGCATTACATATTAAGATATATTGTAAGGGTTACATAGTGCCGAGTGTACTTATTGATAACGGGTCTGCGCTTAATGTCATGCCTTTGGCCACACTATCTAGAATGCCAGTAGATATGTCTTATCTGAGGCCTTGTCATTCTACAGTAAGAGCATTCGATGGGACACGACGAGAGGTCATGGGGAAGATTGAAATTCCTCTAGATGTGGGCCCGTGTACATATGACGTAGAATTCCAGGTCATGGATATCTCGCCTTCATATAATTGCCTCTTAGGGAGACCTTGGATCCATTCTGCTGGGGCAGTTCCTTCATCTCTCCACCAAAAAGTAAAGTTTGTCATGGGTAATCGCTTGATCACGGTAGCTGGTGAGGAAGACATCGTCGCGTCCATCTCCACTGATGCACCCTACATCGAGGTGAACAAAGATGCAGTAGATTGTTCCTTCCGTTCTTTCGAATTCATCGATGCTACTTTTATCGCTGAAGGAAGCAAAGCCCCCACGCCCAAGCTGTCAAGGAATACCGAGATGGGAATCAAGCTGACTGTGGGGAAAGGAGCCAAAGCGAAGAGAGGTTTGGGAAAGTACCAGCAAGGAATAGTCAGAGCACTAAAGCCAGTACACCATAAGGCTCGATGTGGTTTAAGATTCAAGCCCGATGCATGGCAAAGAAGGAAACAATTACAGAAAGAGCAAGAAAGGAGGATTGCAAGAGCCTCAGGTCGGGAATTGGAATGGGGGCCCATAATGTATCCGTCTTTGTCGAAAACATTTACATCAGCAGGAATTACATACCCGGGAAGAGATGATCCACAAAGCATGATGTCATGGGTAGAAAGGGGCCTACGAGACTTCGGCATAAACGTCATTAACAAGGGGAATAATGCAGTGGAAGATATTTCAGCGATACACCCTTGTCCCCTGGATTCACTCCGAACAATTGGACTGCCGTGGATCTCCTCGTAATTTCCAAGTCTCCTCCAAAGTAATGCTCAATGCTGACTTTTTGTATGCCCCTAAGCTGTAGGGGAATCTGTTATGAGAGTTTATGTTTAGCTTTTAAATGAAACATGAATAAAGATGCATTTTGTCATGGTCTTTTCATTCTCATCGGCTCCATATTTATTTCCTTTTTTTTAACCTATCCCTATATATCCCGTATCATCGTATCACGTTTATAGGATCCGGTACCTTGATGTCCATCTATAGTTTCTTTTTCATCTACTTTTCAGGTGCTCAGATATCAACGACGCGAACAATCCTGTTACAAGTCCTAAAATCGACTTCGAGAAAGCCATTTGTGTGGGAGAATTCGAGGCTGAAGAAGATGCTGAAGATTATGTCTCTTCCCCAGACTTACTGAGAATGGTAGAACAAGAGGATAAACAAATTCTGCCCTATCGAGAATCTGTCGAGACAGTGAATTTAGGAAACGAAGAAAAGAGGCAAGAGGTAAAAGTTGGGACCTCCATATCAGAGGACACCAAACATGATCTGATCGCCTTGCTTCATGAATACAAAGACGTGTTTGCATGGTCGTATCAAGATATGCCAGGTTTGAACGAAGATATAGTGGTCCATAGACTCCCATTGAAACCAGAATGCAAGCCTATCCAACAGAAGTTAAGGCGGATGAGGCCTGAAATGCTCTTAAAGATAAAGGAAGAAGTAAAGAAACAATTTGATGCTGGCTTCCTACAAATCTCTAGATATCCAGAATGGGTGGCTAATATAGTCCCAGTACCGAAGAAAGATGGCAAAGTACGAATGTGCGTGGATTACCGTGATTTGAATCGAGCAAGCCCTAAAGATAATTTCCCGTTGCCACACATCGATACATTGGTAGATAACACGGCAAAGCATTCGTTTTTCTCCTTCATGGATGGATTTTCGGGCTACAATCAAATCAAGATGGCTCCCGAGGATATGGAGAAAACTACATTCACGACAATGTGGGGGACATTCTGCTACAAGGTCATGCCGTTCGGACTAAAGAATGCTGAGGCAACATACCAGAGAGCCATGGTAACATTGTTTCATGACATGATGCACAAGGAAATAGAAGTCTATGTCGACGATATGATCACCAAATCTCGAGGGGAAAGAGAGCATGTCGAGAACCTCCGGAAGTTGTTTGAAAGACTAAGAAAATTCCAACTGAAGCTTAACCCAGCCAAATGTACCTTCGGGGCTACCTCTGGAAAATTACTGGGGTTCATCGTTAGCGAGAAAGGCATCGAGGTTGATCCGGATAAAATAAAGGTCATACAAGAACTACCGCCCCCGCGCACACAAAAGGAAGTCAGAGGATTTCTAGGAAGGCTGAACTACATCGCTCGATTCATTGCTCAACTCACCAAGCAGTATGATCCGATTTTTCGACTCCTTCGAAAACACAATCCTGGAGAATGGAACGAGGAATGTCAAGAGGCTTTTGACAAGATAAAGCAGTATTTGTCTAGTCCTCCGGTGCTAGTACCACCAACTCCTGGAAGACCGCTAATACTATATCTGACTGTGTTCGAAAACTCAATGGGTTGCGTCCTGGGGCAACATGATGAGTCCGGAAAAAGAGAACAGGCAATCTATTATCTCAGCAAGAAATTCACAGAATATGAAGCAAAGTATCCGTCAATCGAAAAATTTTGTTGTGCTCTGGTCTGGGCAACTCGGAGGCTCAGGCAATATGTGCTGTATCATACGACGTAGTTGATTTCAAAGCTGGACCCAATAAAATACATGATGGAATCGCCTGCACTTTCAGGAAGAATGGCACGATGGCAGATCCTACTATCAGAATATGACATCATATACGTAAGCCAAAAATCGATTAAAGGGAGCGCAATAGCTGATTTCTTAGCAACTCGAACAACAGAGGAATACGAGCCATTGAGATTTGACTTCCCAGACGAAGACTTGATATGCATTACGGAAAAAGAATGTGAATCGTCGAAAGAGAAATCATGGAAGATGAGTTTTGATGGTACGTCAAATGCATTGGGGCATGGGATTGGAGCAGTCTTAGTGTCACCAGAAGGGAACCATTACCCCTTTACTGCCAGATTAAATTTCTTCTGTACCAACAACATGGTGGAATATGAGGCTTGCATCATGGGACTTCGCGCAGCTGTCGAGCAGAACGTCAAGGTCTTAGCGATCTCCGGGGACTCGGCATTGGTGATTTACCAAATCCGTGGAGATTGGGAAGTAAGAGACTCGAAGTTGGTCAAATATCGCGATCTTGTTGCGGAAGTGGTTGAAGAATTCGAAGAAGTGACTTTTAATTACTTCCCGCGGGAAGAAAACCAATTGGCTGACTCCCTGGCTACCTTGGCTTCAATGTTCAAAGCAAACCGAGAAACAGAAATAATGCCTCTCCAGATGAGCATATATGAGGCCCCTGCGCATTGTTTTAGCATTGAAAACGAGGCAGATGGATAACCATGGTTCCATGATATCTTAGAATATGTCAAGAATCAAAGATATCCCGAGCAAGCAAACGAGAACGACAAAAGAACGATCAAAAAATTGGCAGCGGGATTTGTTCTCGATAGGGACATCCTATACAAAAGAGGGAAAGATCAAATGCTCCTGAGATGTGTGGATACTGTTGAAGCCAGAAAGATACTCGAAGAGGTCCATGAAGGAGTTTGTGGAACGCACGCCAATGGCTTCACTATGGCCAGGCAGGTTATGAGGCTCGGTTATTACTGGTTGACAATGGAAAGTGACTGCATTAGTTACACACGGAAGTGTCACAAATGTCAAGTTTATGGCGATAAAATTCATGCAGCACCTTCACCCCTTCATGTTATGACTTCTCCGTGACCCTTTTCTATGTGGGGCATGGATGTTATAGGGCCAATTTCCCCAAAAGCTTCTAATGGACATCGATACATTTTTGTGGTCATAGATTACTTCACAAAATGGATAGAAGCTACTTCGTTTTCCAATGTGACAAAGACCGCAGTGTGCAAGTTCTTAAAAAGGGAGATCATATGTCGATACGGTTTGCCTGAGAGAATCATCTCAAATAATGCCTTGAACCTGAACAATAAAATGATGAAGGAAGTGTGCGAGCAATTTCAAATAAAGCATCATAACTGCTCACCCTATCGTCCAAAGATGAACGGGGCGGTAGAAGCCGCTAACAAAAATATCAAGAAGATTATTGGGAAAATGACTGAGACGTATAAAGACTGGCACGAGAAGCTACCATTTACTCTATATGCATATCGCACATGTATACGGACCTTCACGGGGGAAACTCCTTTCTCTTTGGTCTATGGAATGGAAGCTGTACTACCCATTGAAGTTGAGATCCCCTCCCTGCGGGTCTTAATGGAGTCAAAACTAGAAGAATCGGAATGGGTTCGAGCTCGATACGACCAATTGAACCTGATTGAAGAAAAATGCCTAAAAGCAATCTGTCATGGACAAATGTACCAGAAAAGAATGATCACCACCCATAACAGGAAGGTGCATCCAAGAGAATTTCGCGAAGGAGAGCTCGTCCTGAGAAAGATTCTCCCGATACAAAAAGACTTCCGAGGAAAATGGGCACCGAATTGGGAAGGACCATACGTCGTAAAAAGAGCTTTCTCAGGGGGAGCTGTGATTCTCACTGAAATGGATGGGAAAGAGTTACCAAATCCGGTAAACTCAGATGCCATAAAGAAATATTACGCCTAAAAAAAAAGGGGGCTAAGATGAAAACCCGAAAAGGGGCGTCCTAATAAATAAAGAAGGTTTAGGATGAAAACCCAAAAGGGCGTCCTAAGGAAGCAAATTTGGGCCGAAAAAGCAAGAATGGTTTGAACAAGGAGTCAAACGGCGAGATTATAGTATTGAAGCGGACTCTAAAGCTCAAGAATCTTCTACACGAAAAACCTTGATCGAAGAGATTCGGGATGAAGAAACATGGAGAAGTTCATGCGTCGGATGTCTAGAGCACTTACGACAACTGAACTTGTTTTCCTTTTATAATGCTTTCTTAATCGAGTTATTCTTTGTCAATTTTCTTTGCTTGTCGCTTTTGAAATAAATATAGATGTGAGGTATCCCTTTCATGCCTACTTTGCCATTTTCATGCATTTTATTTATGTTTTATTTTAGAGATAAATAGTGAAATTACACACTCTAAACAAAAAGAATATTGAGCATTACCTGGATGAGAACTGGGTAAGTACGAGAGCCTCAAAGCAAGGACAAAGTTCAACAGAGGGCAAAAAAAAAAGGGAGGATATACGAGAAGCACAGATTACTCGTAGAACTTGAGGACGGGTACAAGACCTGAGGAAAGTCAAGAGTCGAAGCAGTGAATGCAGGTCATCATGAGAGTCGTAACAAGAAGAGACACACGATAAACAAGCCCAAGACACATGGCATAATCATGTAGGCATTTAAGACAAAGACGTGCATATCATGACATCATCACGCATAACACATACAGGTACACCAGTAAAGCAAGAAGTTTTGACAATAACTGCATCGAACCAAGGAGAAAGAAGGCATCCGAATACCACCAGATGATACGTTTTTCAAAAATCAATTCCTCAGGTCGCACGCTAAGGTATGTTTAATTTCTGCTAAAATCAAATCCTCGGGTCGCACGCTGAGGAATTTTTAATTCCTGTTTTTCAATTTCTGTTTGAATCAACCCCTCAGGTCGCACGCTGAGGCATTTCAATTTCTGTTTTTCAATTTCTGTTTGCAAAAATCAAAAACCTCAGGTCGCATGCTGAGGTATTTTTAATTCCTATTTTTCAATTTCTGTTTGCAAAAAAAAAAATTAACTCCTCAGGTTGCACGCTGAGGTATTTTTAATTTCTGTTTTTCAATTTCTGTTTGAATCAACTCTTCAGGTCGCACGCTGAGGCATTTTTAATTCTTGTTTTTCAATTTCTGTTTGAATCAACTCCTCAGGTCGCATGCTGAGGCATTTTTAATTTCTGTTTTTCAATTTATGTTTGAATCAACTCCTCAGGTCGCGCGCTGAGGCATTTTAATTTCTGATTTTTAATTTCTGCTTGCAAAAGAATCAACTCCTCAGGTCGCACGCTGGGGTATTTTTAATTTCCGTTTTTCAATTCTGTTTGCAAAAATCAACTCCTCAGGTCGCACGCTGAGGCATCTTCAATTTCTATTTTTTAACTTCTGTTTGCAGAAAATCAACGCCTCAGGACGCACGCTGAGGTATTTTTAATTTCTGTTTTTCAATTTCTGTTGGAATCAACTCCTCAGGTCGCACGCTGAGGCATTTTTAATTTCTGTTTTTCAATTTTTGCTTGCAAAAATCAAGTCCTCAGGTCGCACGCTGAGGCATTTTTAATGTCTGGTTTTCAATTTCTGTTTGTTCAAAAAAAAAAAAGAAGAAGAAAAATCAACTTAGGTGAGTTGAGCCTCAGGTCGCCCGCTGAGATATTTTTAATTTCTGTTGGTTCAAAAAATCAACTCATATTACAAGAGCGGATTGAACCTCGGGTCACACGCGGAGGTACTTACAGACAGAAGACTGAAGTCGCCATGAGCAGATTGGACAAAGAAGTTCCAGTGGATAAAGAAGATTGAGCAAGAGCAAAATGAAGCCACATGCCATATCTCTTGGAAGTAGCAGTGGAGTAGAATGAAGATCGAGGTCTCCCCGAAGATAGTAAGGAAGCAGTTTGAAAAGTTCAGATTTATTTCCTCGAAGTCCCGGTGGAGAAGATCAAAGCTACAAATCTCTTCTCCCTGAAATCACATCGAAGCCGATCGAGGCGCTAGTTACTGTGCTCTTGAAGAAGCAATGGAATAAGAAATGTTATCTCCCTGAAGATATAACGAAATGGTGAAGTGGATCAAAGCAACAAGTTACAGTGGAGTTTGAAGCTGTTTGAAGAAGACGAGGACCAACGAGTCAAGGCTTGGCCAAGACCGGGCAAAATTGGTTCTTCTATTGTCTTTGCTCTATTATCGTTTCACGACAATGAGCAAAGAGGGGCAGCTGTAGCAACCAATTTTGGCCCGGGGTCATTAACCCAGGGCCCAAAACCAAACAGAATTAAAAACAGACCCAATAAGCCCAACAATCCAGCCCAAATAAAAAAAATAAACAAAAGGCCCAGAAGACCCACATCTTTTAGGGTTTCCAGGAAACCCTAGCTCCTAGCCCCCCTGGTGCGCCGCGAGCCACCCACCAGCGCCGCAACGCCACAGCCACCAGCACCATGCCTGTTTGTCTGCCACCAGCGCTGCGCCTCCACTAGCCTACAATAAACAAATAGCAGCACCAAGAGCAGAAGAAGACAAAATAAAAACAATAAAAAAAAACAGTGTAAAAATCGGCTATAAAGCCATTCGAAAATGATGTAAAGAGGGGCTCTTTTTCTTTTAAAAAGAGAAGCAATAACAGAGGAAAACAAAAACACAAAAAAAAAAACATCCAAAACGAGTCAGACTTTAATATTCGAAGGTATTATCTTTTTCTTTTTTATATTTCGAATCCTTTTTTTCCCTTTCTTTTTATCCACAAAACATATATATATATATATATATATATATATACATATATATAAAGATTGTAATAAATAAAAAAATAAAAAAAGAGCTTACCTTTGAGAGTTCCGGCCACCGTACACGGCGGTCGGTGGTGACGGTCGCCGGACGGAGCCCTCGCCGGAGGACAGACCCTGCAGAGAGAAAAGGAGAGGGGGGGAAGCCTTTTTTTTTTTAGAAAACTGCACAAATGAAAAAAAAAAGGAAGGAAAATGGCTTTTATAATAGAGTGAAACGGCGCCGTTTAGGGTTGGGTGCCAAGGCGCTAAAACGACGCCGTTTTGGTCCCAACCCGCGCGCAAGACCCGACCCGGCCAAGGGATCCGCGTGTTTTTGCGGAAGGGTCTATTTGTGCATTTGACCCTTCCGCATTTTCTAACCCTTCTAATTCAGTTTCTGTTATTTTTAAATTTGCCCCAAGAGATTTTCTTCAGTTTTAATTTAGTCCCGTATAAAACTCAGTGTATAAAGGATGGAATAATTGCTTTTTCGGACCCTCCAGGTTTCCCGCGCGTCGCAAATAAGTCCCTTTTCCTTTCATTTTATTTCGAATCGACCCCCAAATCCCATTTAAATTCAATTTGATCCATTTTTAATATTTTGTAATTATTATCATTATGGGTATTATAATTAGTACTAGCATTTTTATTATCATTATTATTATAGCTATATTTACATTATCATCATGCACATTTTTGTATTATCATCATTATTTTATTACTACTCTATATTTATTATTGTTATTATCATCATTATCATGACTACATTCGTATTATTATATTATGCATGGTTTGTACTATTCTATTATTACTATTATTATCATTATAGTGACTATATTTATATTATTATCCTGTAAATATTTTTGTATTATTACCACTATTTGTATTATTATTACTATTTTATTATTATTATTATACTATTGTATTGTTATTATTATTATATTGTACATATTTTGTGTCATTGTTATTATTATTTTATTATTATTATGCTTGTGTTATTTTTCTTCCTATATTATTATTAACTATTACTTGTATATACTTATTTTTACCATCATCATTATTACTACTATTATTATTATATGTATTATTATTATACGTATTATTATTATACGTATTATTGTTATCATTATTATTATCATTATTATATTTTCGTATATATTTTATTAGTACTTAAATAATTTTATTATTATTATACTATCACATCATCTACGTTTTGCATTATTATTATTATTTTATTTTTATTACTATACCATTAATGTTATATTATTATTGTATTATATATTTTCCATTACTACTATTATTATTATTATTATCATTATTGTATTAGTACTTGTACATACTAACTTTATCACTATTATTGTTACTATATTTATATTAGTACATTGTACATACTTCGTATTATTATTATTGTTATTATTATTATTATTATTATTATTATTATTATTATTATTATTATCATTACATCCATTATTATTAACATCGTTTTTGTTTTGAATTTCTTTGTTATCATTATTGTACCTTATTTCCTTAATTTTGTCTTTGTTATTGCACACTTTATTATGTTTTGTTTATTCTTGTTTGCATCATTTCATGTAGATTGGTGACTTTGAAACGCATTTCGACATTTTCTCATTTTTTAAATTCATAAAAAAGGGGTTTCACAAAGGTAATATTCATGAATTTGGGAATTCAAAAATTCGTGCCCAATCGTGCTGGGTGTGACTTTTTGTTTGACCGAACAAGTGGATATCCTTTCAAATTTTGTTTCTATAAGGTGATATTTGCGTATTTGGAAGTTCGAAAAGATCGTGCCCAATCGTGCTGGGTGTGTTTATTTTATGACCGAATGAGCAAATATCATTTCCAAAAATTTCGAAAATGCGTGTTTGGAGAATTTTGGAGATGATCTTGAGTTCAAGGATTCAGATTATCGTGTCCAATCGTGCTGGATGTGAGACTCTATTCCTTCGAAACAAGGGAAACTCGATATTCGATCAAGTTGTTTAAAATCACAAAAAAAATATATAATAAAATTTCAAAATCTTTTCAAGCTTTGCGACATTAGGACATTGATTAATCGATTTGGTACCGATTTTAGGCGTTGCGAGGGTGCTAATCCTTCCTCGCACGTAACCGACTCCCGAACCTATTTTCTCGAATGTTCGTAGACCAAAAAACCCCGTTTTAGTAAACCAAAACGTTTTATTAAAATAAAGGTGATCCGATCACACCTAATAAAGGTCGGTGGCGACTCCCGTTTTCTTTATTTTCAAAACCAAAGTCGATTCTCGTTTTGTCAAAAAAACGGATACGACAGCTTGTTCCTAAACAATGTGGGATTCTTTCCTCCTTTAGCTAACAACATGAGATTAAATGCTACACTATATTTGATATTTTTTTACAAAACAATTGTAAGCACTAAATTTTGTCCGGCTCGATCTCGAGTTTAATTTTCAAAATAAAAAAATTGAAAATTGAAAAAAAAATACAAAAAATAAAAATTGCATTTTAACCCCTAAACTTTCCTTAAATTGTATTTGACCCCTAAACTTTTCAAAATTATATTCTAACCTCTCATCTTTCTCAAAATTACACTTTGACCCTAATACTTTCTCAAAATTATAGTTTGGCCCCAAAAGTTTCGCTGTGTTTACGATTTGGTCCTTTTGGCAGATTAGGTGATTTGGGGCACCTACCCTCCGTGATTTCCGGCCACCGCCCTAGGGCATGGCCTCCCTCCTCCCTAGTCACCTGCTACCTGCAAGAAAACAAGCATAAAAGGGGTTCTTATCCCCCAAAAATGAAGAAGCAAGAAACCCAAAAAAAAACCCACGAAAAAAAAAAGAAAAAAGAAGAGAAGAAGAGTGAAGAGAGAAGAGAGAAGGAGAAGAAGAGGAGAGGCAGAGGAGGTGTGGCACAATCGGTGAGGAAGAGGCGACGACGTCGACGGCGGCGACGGTTGGAGAAGAAGAAGAAAGAAGAAGAAGAAAGAAGAAAGAAGAAGAAAAAGGAAAAAAAGAAAGAAAAAGGAAAAAAATTTTATAGTCGGGCCGACCCAACCTGACCCGTGCGACCCGCAACCCAACTCGTACCAACAGACCCCAGCAAAAAAAAAAAAGAAAGAAACAACCCCAAAAAAAAGGGAACAGCCCCCCCAAAAAAAGAAAACAGCCCAAAAATGGCAGCCCAAATAGGCCAACCCAACAGCAGGCCAGGCAAACCCAAGCCCAATCCAGCAGGCCATTTTCAGCAGTCCAACTTGCGATCCAACAACCAAAAAAGAGAAGAAGAAAAAAAGAAAGAAAGAAAAAAGAAGAGGAAGAAGAAAAAAAGGAAAAAAGAAAAAAGCTCGAGTCGTGTATCCAATTCTTTAAGCCCGTAATTTTGAGCTTTTTGGTAATTTTCTTTTTACCCACTTGTAATTTATTTCGTATATATTTCATGGCATTTTGTTTTTAATATTATTGGAATTTTTTTTAGCATTTTTTGTATTTTTATTTTTATTTTTATTTCTTTTTATATATTCGAATAATTTTAATAAATTAGACAACGAATCGATTTGACACTAAGTCGTTGATCTCATCGCTATGTTGGTGAATATCATTGGTTCGTGTTAAATACGATACGCCCTTTTAAAAAATAAAAAAAAATCTAAAAAAATTTCGAGTTTCAAAACTTTTTGTGTTTTCAGAAAATTCTCGTATTTCAAGAGTTTCGTGTTTTTTAAAAAAAATTCGTGTTTTCAAAAATTCTAGTGTTTCATAATTTTCGTGTTTTAAAAAATTTTCGGTTTTTAAAAAAATTCTCGAGTTTTGAAAATTTTTGTGTTTTATAAAATTCTTGTATTTCAAAATTTTCGTGTTTTGAAAAATTTTTGTGTTTAAAAAATTTTCTTATTTTCAAAAATTCTCGTATTTCGAAATTCTCTTGTTTTTCAAATTTTTCGTGTTTTTAAAAATTCTCGTGTTTTAAAATTTTTCTTGTTTTCAAAAATTTTCGTGTTTCAAAAAAATTTCGTGTTTTCGAAAATTCTCGGGTTTCAAAAAAAATTCTCGAGTTTCAAAATTTTTGCGTTTTCAAAAAATTCTCGTGTTTCAATCGGATCACGATTAAATATTAAATTGAACTCGTATTTTTGAAAATTAAGACAACACGCGTTTATTGAGATACCAATTTTGGGCGTCGCGAGGGTGCTAATACCTTCCTCGCGCGTAACCGACTCCCGAACCCTATTTTTCTCTGGAATTTTGACGTAGACCTAAACTCGGCCCTTTTTTTTGAGAAAATTCAAAAAAATAATTTTCTTTTAAAAAAGAGGATTTATTAGGTGTCCGATCACACCTAGAAAAAAAAAAGATCGGTGGCGACTCCCCTTTTTTTAAATAAAATCGAAACTCTGTTTTCAAATGTTCAATAATTTTCTCAATTAGCGCCCGTACTAAATTTTACGTCGCTACAACAATTTCTATTTTTTTATATTTTGTTAACATTTTCTCATATTATAAAATTATCTTTTGAGATCTTTAATCTTGTTGCATTTTAGAATTGTTAACATATACAAAAGAACTATTAAAAAAAAAAAGAGAACAAATTGCACATATGAAACTTGTACATGCAATAATCTTCTATTTAATTTTAAATGTTTGAACTTAATATCAATGCAATTCTAATTTTTAAAATAATTTTCTATTATTTAAATTTAGAAGTTATACTTTTAATTTTTTATTATTTATTTTATTTTATATTATGAATGTTTGATTAATAAATAAATGGTGAGTATTTGGTACTCAAATAGTATTTTTTTGTAAATTTAAAAAATTGATATATCTCTTTAAATATTTATTTATTTTTAATATTTTACTATACTCATTAATTTTTTAATTCTAATTTAATTTAATTTTCATCACCTAATGAATGCCGATAAATTTATTTTAGATATATTTGACTAGATAGATAATCTATTTAAACATAGTATATAATTATGTTAAATAGTTTTTTTATAGAAATATAATATACATAAAATATAATAATTATTTTTCATATTTATATCTAGATTAAATTACATTAGTAGTCACTTAACTATATTTTTTAGTTATCGAATTATAAAAACTTACAAAATCATCACTCAACTATTAGTAATTTTTTAAATATTTATTTTTTAATATTTTACCATACTCATTTTATATTTTATTTTTTTACTTATATTGTTTAAAAGTTTATTTATAATGTAACAATGTTAACTTTTTGTAAAAAAAAAATTAAACTCTAAGTAAAAAAAAATCAAATATAGTGTAGCATTTAATATTATATTGTTAGTTAAAAGAGGAAGGAATTCCACAGTGTTTAGGAACAAGTTACAAACCTATTCATGAGTCTTTATAAATGTTTATTCTCGTAAATTTTTTAAAAAAATTGATCTATTTTTATAATATCTAAAAAATGACTTTTTTTGAAAATTTAATTCGAGAATAGTTTTTTTTTGGAAAAAAACACGGGCTAAAACGCGTCCCTGGGGGAGCATTTTATCCATGTCAACACAAAGCGCGCCCTCAAAGAAGCGCTTTGTGCTGACGATGACAAAATGCTCCCGCAGGGACGCGTTTTGATGGCATGTCCCCTAACATCGCGCTGATGTGGACGTACTTTTAGGAAAAACGGCCCATTCCGATAAATAACTAAAAAATAGGTTCATTTTTATAAATTAAAATATATATATATTTTTAGGTAAATTGCCCCCAAAAAAAGCCCATAATATAATATGGCAGTTAAATAAAAACATTTATAATTGTAATGTGACATACTTGTTGTCAAAGAAATGTTGACACGACACCTTATCACATGTCACGTGAACAATGGAAATGTTAAAAATATTTTTAAAAAGCTGAAAATTCAAAAAAAAAAAAGAAAAATGTAAAAGAAAATCTTAAAAATTCAAAATTACATTTTTAAAATATCAAAGCATATACGATTTTCAAATATAAACATTTTCAAAAATAGAATAAAATAAAAAATTTAAAAATTTAAAAATCTGAAATATATAAAATATATATATATATATATATATATTATTTAAATCTAGAAAAGAACTTAAAAACATATTATAAAATTGGAATTAATTTAATATTGAAAGAAAAATATAATGTTAAAAATTTATATTTCTTTTATAAAAAATAGAAAAAAAAAGAGCTTAAATATTTAAGTTTTATTTTTCTATATTTTGAATTTTTTTAAGAATTTTCAAAGTTTTTAAGAATAAAATTTATCTTTTCTTTTAGATTCAAAAATTATTTTTATATTTTTAATTTTGATTTAATATTTAAATATTTACTTTTAAATTCTTTTTGAAATTTTTTATCTTTCAAAAATTTAAAACCTTCTCTATTTTTTTTCTCTTTTTTCATGTGCAATGACGATAACACGTGATATGATAAGGGTATCATGTGTTAGTGTCTAAATGGCCAGAAAAGTACCATGTCGTGCTTTCGTCACAACTAGAGTAATGCATCTAATGAAGGAAATTATAGATTGTGAATCTCTTCTATACAGATGAGATATGATTTAGGGATTAAATTGCATATCATATCTATTATATTTGTGTATTTTTTGAAGAAATATTTGTTAAGTCTAAGTATATATTCATATATTGGAGACGAATATTTCTTAAAATTTATGCCTTTTCTATATTTTAATTATTTTTGTATTATTGTATTAATATATAATCTTATTATATCCAAAGTTAAGTGATCCTTTAATTGAGAAAAAAAATCAAAACGTGATAGATATGATTTATCTATACTATAATAAAGTTTATTGCGATTTCTTTAAAGTGTTACAAGTATAATACAAATGCATATTTAAGTGACTACAAGTATTCATTTATTATGGCACAGACTAACTGTCTGATTAATCATAAAGTAGAATTAAACAATTATATGCACAATCAAACTAAAAATTGGTACAATCCAAACAAAAGCCAACAAACTACACTAACTAGATTGAAACTCATACCACACATGGTGGAACTCGAAAACCCACGATATAATTACAAAGGTGGGTCTCGAACCTGGGTACTCAAGACCCAAATCCTCCCCCTTTGCCAAGTAAGATTTATCACGAGTTAAATAATACCAATTCAATTGGAATCGGGTTATGGGTGTTACAAGTTATATATGTTATCTCAGAAATCTCAGTTTTGTATGCACATGTTTTATGAGTACAATACAAATTTGGTTTAGTAGAAAAGATCCTACCCCACCGCTACACACCAAAATGGAAGTTCCCTTAAACTCTAACCACCTACACATCAGGTTGTGGTTTAACCACTAATGGTTTGCAGATAAACTGCTAATGACAGTGAACACACAAAAAAATCCCGTAAATGGAATTTGCCTCTCGTTGTGGATACACTGCAAAAATATTGCAGATGGAATCTACTTTTGGCTGTGGATACACAGTAAATTTAAAAGAAATGTCACAACTCCTTCAAGAGAATAAGGCTCATTGCTAGTTGTTATAACATCTATAAAGGAATCAAACTCTAAAGATAAGCCATTCAAATAGTGGCAATCTATTCAACCTCAGACACACCATTATCACATGCAATCAAAGCATCACAAATCTCTTTAATCTGAATCAAGTAATCACGCATAGAAAGATTACCTTTCTTCATGGCTTGTAATTTGCAATGAAGATGCATAACATGAGTAATTAAATGTGTAGAAAAAATACGCATAAACTTACTCCAAATCGCAACTATAGTTTTAGATCCAACAAGCTGAGGTAAGATGATACATGCACAAATTGGGTGAAATTTATTAAAGTTAATTCAACCAATCTGCCAATTTTGAAGTTTGGAAGATCAGTTGACTTGCGGTGAATTTTTGGATGAGATATAGGTATTTTTGGGCTGAAATGTTTGTATAGCATTTGAAAAGACCTCTCTTAGATCACTTGATTTCGAGTCTGGGAGCTCAAGTTATGATCATTTTACTGAAGACTGCACAAGTCAAATTTTTGGATGGTATTACAAGTTTCAGGCTTTAATTCGAGTTTAAATCATATTGGATTTAAGTTTAAGGCATAATTTTGATTATATATGAGTCCAATATTGTATCTATTAGGTTTTATCACTTTATTATTTATTTATTCTGAATTTTAGGATATTTTTAAGTATTTAAAGTTGTGTAGGAGTTTTATGTTTATTAGTTAATAAGAAAGTTTAGTTCTACTAAAACTACTTGTTTAGATTAATTGGAGTTTCATTATACTTGAAAGTCTTATTTGGATGTAATTAGCTAACTTATATAAATGCCTCTTCATTATTCATTAAAGGGGATTGATTGATTCATTAATAAAATTTTTAACTTTTGGAGTTAATTTCTTTCGTGCAAGATTGCTTTCTTATAATTTTTAGAAATGGTGTCTTCTTCTCGATTTTTTTCAAGAAGTCGTGGGAATCCATTCTTTATCCTTCAATTTTCCAAGGTTTATTTATTAGAGGGTTGATTGGAGCCATTAATTGAATTTGTTGAGGTTTATATCTCAAAAGGTTCAATTGAACAAATATCTTCTATCAATATTCATTGGTTTATTATCCATCTTCCACCTTTTAATTTTTCATTTTCTTTATTTATCTATGTTTTGAATCTTTATTTATTTTTTATTCTTGAATTTCATCTTATAGTGATTTTCGTTTTCTTTGTTTCTAAATTTGTTTGTTTTTTTCTTTCAGGTTATCCAATTTTTTTTCTAACGACTTGAATACGATCTCGGTCCATTACTCCCTATCATAAGAGAGAATGACTAATGGTGAATAGCAAATAGGATGCCAAGGCACAATCGTGCTTCACAAACTGAAGATACATAGGATTATCAAACTTAGCACTAGAAGAAGAAATCATATGCTTGGTAGGTACAACAGCTGATCCATCCTAGAACCCTTCCAAGCTACGACATTAAATTGTGAGAAGAACTTGCTACTTCCAGAGTAAAAAACTTGTATCATCAAGACACACATTGATCATCTTGTTCTAGAGTAAAATTTTTAACCCCTAACCCGATTCGGTCTCCAGACCTGAGCTATAAGATGCTACAACAGTTAACAGAGCAAATCACATACATTTCCAACTTTAAACATTCAAGTTAACAATAAAAAAATAATTCATAATCCATGAATAATATGGTTTACAAACAAATCCAAGTCTCAATCGAGCTTACGAAAGCTCTTAAACCAACTCGGGAACAAATATGGACTTAATTGAATGCTTAGCAAAAATTATAGAAATTTATGCAAACAGGGGTCACATGGTCGTGTACCTAGGCAGTGTGATAATTTGTAACCGTGTGGAGGAGTCGCCCGACCATGTATGCAAACCATGTAACTCACTGAAACCATGTGGACTTAAATGAAAAAATTCATCGAAAAATACACGGCTGTATAACTGGGCCGTCTAGCAGACTAAAATCATGTGAAAATTAGATGACCAATTCAACAGCTTTCACATGAGCGTGTGGCAAGCCCATGTGACAAATAGGAACCTTATGGTATGTATGCTTCCTAATTTCTAAAGAGCACACGACTGTGTCACTCCCGTGTATGATACACGATCGTGTGTCAGCCCTTGTGGTACATAATAGGTTATTAATTACATAACACAAACTAACCATTAAAAAGGGACCTAAAATACGCATCTTAGCCAACATATATACCTATTCAAATATGCACATTCCATGCCAAAAATACAACATATAACATCTTCCTAAAAACCTAACCGATATGCCACAATTGGCACCACATCACAATAAAACTAATCCAAGCTAATCACTTTTAAACATACAACAACATCAATACCTATACATTCACCATACCAATCCCATTTCAAGATGTTATAACACAACAACTAAAGTACGCTCAATATCAAGGGCATATATGCATATACAAGATTCAAACCAACCAAGATAACAACATTACTTTTATACATTACACTTATAATCACATCAAAAGAAACTAATTCATAATTTTCAATCTCAAACATTCATATGACCATTTACACTTATTTACATGCCACTTATAAATTGGCCAAAATGTTCAAAAGTCTATCGAATTGCAAGATGGATAGTGTGAGCTCCAATTTGATCCAACCGATTGCTCGTTTCCAACAATTTACAAGAAAGAAAATGAAACAAATGTAAGTTTACTCAAAGCTTAGTAAGTTCGTACAAAAATTAACACAACTTACCCGGCATTCCATAAATCAAGAATTGAACATAAATATACAGAACATGGTATTCCTTGACACCTTATACAAATCATGCCATAACCAAACTGGTTAGTACTTTATCACATATAAACATAACATGTATATAAGTAAACATATTAACCATGATCAATTCATGAATAACATCAGTAAACAAATAAATCCCCTTTCGATTGAATTTCATGATTTATTTTTGCCCAAAGAACTATAGCAAATTAACCTCGGATACTCGAGATAGAATTGCTCATGTGGGTTGTGAAATAACCTTGCTCCCACGAGCTATAATTCGAGACATTAACCTTTACTTGATGTTGCTCACACGAGCCGCAACACATTCAGGATCTTAGCCATCGATAAGGTATCCAACACTGGTACATAGTACTTGATAATTTTAGACATTGGTACAAAGTACCTCCTGCATTTAAACCCTAGTGACTTGTCATTCGTATCCTAATTATTCATTAAGTTCAGTCGAGCCTTAATTCCATATTCGATCTATTTCAATCCTTTAACATCATAATATATATATAATAAAACCATTTGCATTTACATTTTACCTGCATTTATCAATTAAACCTCAATTTACAGTTTAGTCCTTCAATACCAAATTCATTAGTTTTGGTAATTCCATCACAAATAACACACATATATGTATCCAACACAAACATATCAAATATTAAACGAAATAAGTATCATACGAAATAACTATCAAATATTAAATGAAATAAGTATAAACACCAAGGACTATTTTGTAATTTTCTCTTTTCTTCAATTATCTTTAACTAGTTTCAAATCTTGATCTATGTAACAGTTAATTACAAATTATTAATTCTAAATACCTTATAATGTCTAAATATATGCATATGACCCTTTTAATAACATTTTAAAAAAATTATAGGAACTTTTACATTTTATTCAACTTAGTCCCTAAAACAGAAACTTTCATATCTTTTACAATTAAGCCTCATTTTTCATCCGATTACGATTCTATCCTTTTATAACCTTCTAGAATAAAAAAGTACAGAAACTTCATATCAAATTCAACATAATCTCAATTTAGTTCTTAAACTCAAAACTAACAAAATCCACTTTACAAATTAGTCCTACTTAACATGCAATCATTCATCACTAAAAACTTCAACAATCATCAGTGACAACATTTCAAAACTTTAACAATTTTGTGAAATAGTCTCTGGGCTAGCTAAATCAAGCTCCCAGAATTTCAAAAAATATAAAAATTTTAAGAAAAGGGTTAGAATTCACTTACCAATCACAACTGAAAGCTTTGAGCCCTAAGAGAGCTTTCAACAATGGTGATTTTGGTGGAAGATTGAAGATGAAAGTATGATTTCTTTCTCCTTCCACCTTAACCTATTTGTTTCTTTTATTTTATTTTATTTAAACATAATTTATGATATATTTTAATCCATCCAAGCTTACAAAACCATCCACCTTAGTTAATATTAGCTTAATTGCCAATTAAATCTCTAGAGATTCCTTATTTAAGCCTTTTATTAACTAAAATTCAATAGTGATTAAGTTTTATAATTTTTATGATTTAGTCCTTGTACCCTAATTAACCATTTATTCAATAAAATTTCTAGACCAAAATTAAATATAATGCTATAATAGACTCGTAAATATTAATAAATAATATTTACTGACTTGTTTGTCAAAAAACGGGGTTCAAAAACTACCATTTTCTGTACCATTGAAAACGAGTTGTTACAGAGCACTAGGAGCAACTTCTCCTTCCACCATGACACATCTCCTTCCACCATGACAGAATCAATCAAGCAAGAACAAAATCGTAAAGCAAAAGCTCTGATACAATGTAGAAACATTGAAACATTGAACAAGAGCAGAGAAAATGAAGAAAAATGAACACACAAACAATCTGAAATTTTATTGAATCAAAAACTCATTACAAAGATGCAACATAGTATTTACAAACTAAGAAAGAACCCTTTAGCTACTAAACAACCTTACAACCACCTGTCACAACTTGAGTGTAACAGACTGACTATCAACAATCAACAACTAATTGCTCATAACAGTACAACAACCTAATAGATCAAAACGGTCCATACAACTACAAATCTCAACTCATACATTGATTAACAAAACACAATACTTATTCAAAAAATAGTAGAAATTGTTTCAAATGATTCCCCAAAATTCACACTTCCAACTACAAAGTTTTTTTCTTCGTAATTTATCTATTTTATCAATAATTTAAAGTTTGATTACCTGTTTGATGTTTAATCTTGCAGACTATTTTCTCAAAAAACTAGCAGAAATTGAAAGTAATAAAGTACCTAATTTTATCATAAAAGAAGCTCATTGATTTGGGTTTCAAATTCAACAATGGGTCTAAAGATTTATATGAATAGTTTTGTTTAATAGAATATTTGAATAAAATCTTAATAGATTTTTTTTACAGAAACTTTTCTTTTTTGTAGTTTAGCTTTTAAATTTCCAGAATTTATTTTTTTCAATTAACCTGTTTTAGACATCAATACGTTAAATAAACGAAAAATCATCTTTAATATTAAATGAATATTTCTAATCCACATTTTATTGGAGCAAAGAAGGGATAGAAGATTTCTATTGCGATTTTTTTTTTTCTTTTTGGTGCGATGACTTTAACAAACAATGCCATGACCCCTCCCGATTAATACCATTATTTTATGAGAAATTAATACATTTTATTTTTCTTTTCTAATCTTTGAAAAAAAAAAAAAGATATAATATTATGTACTATTCGAGAAACGAAAAAAAAAAAAACCAAACTATTAGCTTAGCAAGATTTTATTCTCCACTCATCACTTACATAACAAAAATGGACAATGATAACATACAAGAACATCTATATTGTTATTATAATAAAATCTAATCCATGACGAGGGTAAAGGAGGTAAGATTTCTAAAATGCAGCCACGCCTTCTCCCACACCACAGCCTCGTATGTATTAACAGCGCTTCCGTCCTTCGCCTTCAAAACCAGCTTATAATTGATCCCGGATACTACTTGAGTCTCGCCTTTCACCACCTCATCCAACTTTAAACTCACCTTTGACTGCTTGTTATATTCGTCGACAGAAAATTTCGCTATCTCCGTCACGTGTGGGTCCTTGATGTCCTTGATTGGCGTCCATCCTCCGGCAAGAGCATCCTTTCTGGCATTGGAGAAAATGAGGGGAAGGAAAAGGATGGACAGCGAGAGGATCAAGAAGCAAGAATTTTGCTGCATTTTGAGTCTGCTTTTTTTTTTTCTTGGTTGGTTTTGGTTGTAGGTTATGAAATTGATGAATTTGGAATGAATTATTTATAAATAAATTTTAATATGCGTAAATGGTATGTTACTTAATTTAATAAGTTTTATTTTTGGAAATACGTTTTATTTTTGGTAATAAATTTGTATGCATTTAATTTTTATGGTAATAAATTTTTATTTTGTTGAAAATCCGTTTTTATTTTTTATTTTTTTGGTAATAAGTTTGTAGGTATTTATTGGTAATAAGGTAGATGGATGACAAAAAAGGAAAATTAGGTGAGCCCGTTAATGCATCAGTTTTTTTTTTTTTGGATGATTTCTTGCCAAAAGAGAAAAAAATATGCCTCATTTAATATCTGTTATATATATATAACATTGTCAAACAAAGTAGCTAATAATAATTAAAAGGAAAAAATAGGGATGTTGGGTAACACAGTCAAATCAAATAAGCTTATATTTTCTTCGAAGGATTTTAGGTACCAAAATTGTAATCCTGCAACTGAGAAACCAAAACAAAGTGAGACGACGGACAACCACATCATTTTGGAGATAGTGTGGTACAACTGCTCCAGCTCCACTTTCATGGCCTGCTATTCACAAAACAGCCACAAAGCCTTGGGTGCATTATAAAAAGTATGAACAAATATATATAGCACGCATGCTTATGTTTGTGCCAGTTTTGTTGTTTCCTAATATCATGAATAAATGAAGAGACTTACATCGACATGGCCTTTCTTGGCAACATTAAACCAGTCCTTAAGCTGGAACACCTGTCCTCCAATCAAAATCAATGGTCAAGGTAATCAGAGGCCAATGCTCCGGTGCCGAAAAGCAAGCCATGTAATTTCCCTGCTCCATCGCCGTAAATACAAACTGCCCTTTCTCTACTTTCTCCGCCCACTGAAAAATATGGCCATGCGACGACGTTACCTTGACGTTCAACTTGTGAGAATCAGGCAATAGCTGATGACGGTCCTGGTTGGGTTTGATAACTTGGTACTTCCCCACCGTCATTGAATTGCTTTCCATGTCTTCCGAGATGCATTTAGTCTTTCCCGATTGTATGTCGAACCGTAATGATTGGGATGAAGGGACCAACAACACCCCCACTACCAATACCACCCCTCCTATCATCATCATAGCCAACGCCTCAACTCCAACTACGGTACTCACAATTAGGCACCGAGTTTCTTAGGTTTTTTTAAAGGAAAAATAAAATGAAACCATATCACCTATATTAGATAATTCTTAATTTTTTTTATCAAAAAGCTATAAATTAAACAATTTATTTATTTCTTATTTTAAATTTACAAGATTATACCTATTTAAATTTTAATTTTGAGCTACTAAAATGATTTCTCTGGAGTAAAATTATTATTTATTTTAAAAAGGTAATATTTTATTATGATTTATTTTTTTTTTAAATAATTCAGTATCCACTTGAAGAAGTGAGTAAGGTTCACCCATGAACTAAACCTTGATATTCATTATATTATGATTAACTACTTAAAAAATGTATTTTTAACATTTAAAATTAACCTTTTGTCATCCTTAAATTTTCTTCTAATAATTTATTATTATCTTTTACATAGACTTTAATTTTGATTCAATCATACATATTTTAAAAAATAAATACATCAATTTATTTTTATATTAGATAAATATAATTATTTATGTATACAATATATAAATATAAAATGATGTTGTATCAATAATTGTGTTAATAATTATTGAAAATTAGGTCAAATCAAAATTTCATGTATAAAATTGTACAAAATCAAAGTCTATGTATAAATCGCATATAGACCAAAGTTCATGTTTAATTTTGAGATTTATATCAAAATAAAAAGAGATTGGTGTATTTATTTAAATATATACAATTGAACCAAGATTAAAATTTCATATATAAATTTGAACCCCAATTAAAGTTTCATATGTATTGTAAGAGCCCATTTTTACCCGGGCCCATTTAAACCATTAATAAAAAAACCAAACAAAAGAATAATTAATAAAGTCTTTTTTTAAAAAAAAATAGTCCAAAAATTACAGCAGGCCCAATTAGCCCAAACTACTAAACCTAATCCCCAAGCCCAATTCTGAACAAGCCTGGATTAGGGTTTCAGAACCCTAAAAGCCCTTTGCGCCGCATGCCTTCAGCTGCCGTACACCCACACGCGCGCCACCACCGCCTCCGTACACCACATCACCTTCATTCCTGGGAAAACGACAAAACGACAGTAAACAGAAAACAACAAAGAAGGAAAACGTTGTATTTTTTTTTCATCTTCAATATTCGGCTATAAAAAGCCAGAGAGAATGATTGTATATTTTTTTACAAATGATTGAATAAAAAATAGAGAGAAATATTGACAAAAAAAAAAACCTTATTCATCAATCAAAAAACGGTAGTTTTTTTTTGTTTTTTGTTTTTCTCCTTATTTTCATTTTTTTTCGAAACCATTTACATACTAATATATTTCCTTATTTTCTTTTTTTCTATTGAAAAGAATTTTAAAAAAGGGAAAGAAAACTTACTTTTTCAACTCTGCCGGAAAAGGGGCGACTTTTGGTACGGCGGTGCCGGTGCCGGCGGCCGGCTCGATGGTTGGTGGCTGGACCCCTGGCCGAAAATCGGGGAAGGAGAGAGAGCTTTGAGGGTTTGAAAGTTTTTTTTTAAAATGGAGAGAATGATTTTTTTAAAAAAAAAATTTTGGTTTACAAAGACCATCCAAATGACGCCGTTTTGGAGTTTGGGCCTAGAGACCAAAACGACATCGTTTTGGTCTCTGACCCGTGACCCGACCCGATTAAGCCCTCAGGATCCCGTGTTTCTAAGCAATGGTCTTATTGTGGTTTTGGTCCCTCCGCGTTTTCTGTCCTTTTAATATAGCTTATTTTTGTTTCAATTTTACCCTATAATTTTTTTCTGTTTTAATTTAGTCCCGCGCAAAACGCTGCGTTTTGGGGGGGGATATTTTCCCTTTTAGCCCCTCCTTGTTATTCGCGTGTTCGGATAAGTCCTTTTTTTTACTTTTATTTCTAATTTGCCCCAAATTCTTGTTTTAAGGTTTAATTTAGTCATTTTTTTATTTCTTTTGTTATTTTTGTTATCAAATTAATTATCTTTAATATAATTATCATTATTAATATTATTATTATTATTATTGCTGTTACTTTTTATTGTTGTTAGTATTATTATTTCTATTATTTATTATTATTTTCAATATTATTACTGCTATTATTATATTTATTACTATTATTATTATTATTGTTATTATTATAATTAATATTATTATTTTCATTATTACTACTACTATTATTATTATTATTATTATTATTATTATTATTATTATTATTATTATTTTAAATCGTTTTACTTAATATTCATTCGTTTATTTGTTTGATGATTCACTATTACACTTTTAATTATTTTTTAGTTTTCATTACGTACTTACTCAATTTTTTAAAATTAGTTGGTTTTGTTCTTTTATTTGTTTATTTTTGCTTTCATCATTTATCTTATTTTTTATTTTTGACTCTTATTATTCCTCATTTTATTTGTTTGTTTTAAACATTTATTATTGTCATGCACATATTAGCGCTTTAGTTCATTTTTTATTTTACTACGATCATACTACCTTTTTTCTGATGCATTAAAATTCATATTTTGAAATAAGCAAATAATCCGCGTTCTAAGGTTCGAAAGGAATTGTACCCTAACTTATTGGATTTCGATTTTTCTCATCGAGTCTAAAGAGCCTATTATTTTCTTTTTAAAATAAAAGCATAAAAGTTAAATAAAAGCTTATTCTCGGGAATTCAAAAGGTTGTGTCCTAACTCACTGGATGTGACATTTTGTTATCTCGAGGGAAGGATTTTTAAAAATAAAGGCAATATTTTGTATTTGGAATTTTGAGGAATTGTGCCCTAACTTACTGGGTTTCGATTTTCATTTGACCCAAAACACCGAATATCCTTCATGAATTTAAATGTACGAGTTTTGAATGGCAAAAGACAAGCTTAGTTTTGAGGATTCGAAATGTCGTATCCTAACTCACTGGGTATGATATTTTGTTCTTTCGAAATAAACGGGTCTCGACATCCAGTTTAATTTATTCTAGTTTTTCAAAACGAAGAGGATCGTATTTTAAAATCTTTTCAAATTTTCGACATTAAAACGTTAATCAATCAATTCGGTACCAATTTTGGGCGTTACGAGGGTGCTAATCCTTCCTCGTGCGTAACCGACTCCCTAACCCGTTTTCTCGAATTTCGTAGGCCAAAATCATCGTTTTAATAAATCAAAATATTTTAACGATCAATCTCAAGGTGACCTGATCACACCTCAAAAAAGATTGGTGGCGACACTGTTTTCATTTTTAAAGTCGACCCCGTTTTTCAACGAAAAAAACGGTTTCGACATGTATAATTGCATAAAATTAAAATTCATGTATAATCTTGGGATTTATCCGTATTATATTTCAATGATGTTTTAACAAAGTTAGATATTTTTAATTTAATTAAAAGAAAAAAGTGAATTTAATTGGAAATAATCAAAAGATGAATGTAAATATCGGATTATATTAAAATTAAGTAAATTTACTTTTAAAATTTTTAAAAATGTATTATCATCTAATTAACTAAGGATGTATTTATCAATACTTATATTAACTTTCTGATTAAGTTGATACCATACGTAAATAGGGTACCAACTCAATTGAGATATTTCTAAAATAATAAAGATTAATACGAACGTGTTTTTATCTTTTCATATTTTATATCGGGTACATGCTTATTAAATTTTTAACTTTGTCATTTCAACCAAAGCATCATTTCATTTTCATATGATTTTTTAATACACACACACACACGCACGCACGCACGCACGCACGCACGCACGCACGCACGCACGCACGCACGCACGCACGCACGCACGCACGCACGCACGCACGCACACACACACACACACATATATATATATATATATATGAGATTTTAATTTGATTTAGTTTTCACAAAACCACTAATAACATTATCAACATAGCACCATTTTTCGTTTATATATACATAAACAAATAATTATATTAATTTAATATGAAAATAAATTGATGTATTTATTTCTTTATATGTGTACAATTGAATTAAAATCAAAGTTTCAAACATACATATAAATCAATATAAAATTTTCATGTATATAATTACACTGAATCAAAGTTCATGTATCGAATTGCATATAGAATTAGAATATCTATATTGTTTTTATATTTATCCATAAATTCAGTATTTACGTATATGATTATTTTCAATCTCAAAAACTTATTATAAGAGACGATTTTGGGAAGTTCTAAGCGATCAATCCATGTGGTCTAATTGGCCCAATTTGTGATGTGTGGATGCTATTTGTGATTCATGTTGTCATAAGATAATTCATTTTTGGATGAGGACACTTGTTGTAATAAGCCCATTTTGCCCGGGCCCATACCATTCAAAAACCAAAAAATAATATTTAATAAAGTCCCTTTACACTACAACAAAACAGACTTTTAGCGGCCTTTTTTTAGGCTTTTAGCGGCGTTTATAAGCGCCACTAATAGTATTTGTGGTGCTTCTAAAAGCACCGCAAAAAAAACGCCGCTAAAACAAATGCCTCAAACTTTAGCGGCATTTATGAGAAAAAAACTCCGCTAAAGGTCATGACTTTTAGCGGCTCTTTTCCCACAAACGCCGCTAAAGCTCAGGACTTTTAGCGGCGCTTTTCTCGCAAATGCCGCTAAAGGTCTTGACTTTTAGCGGCGCGTTTTCCACAAACGCCGCTAATTTGTACATATTTGTAATACACAATTTTTCCAATATCATACCCTTCCTGCATTTAACCCAATCAAAAACAACAAATGCAACATATAATTCCAGCCAAAAAATAGCAAATGTAGCATAAAAATCCCACCAAAAGCAATTAATTCTAAATGATACTTCAAATTCAATAAAAAATATATGATATAAATTAATAAATGAATTCTTACAATAATGTTGTAACATCCCGAAATTGGGCCTAGTAGGATTGGGCCCAATGGGTCTTCGACTTAGGAGTGATTAAAATTTTGAGAACAAGAGAATAGCATTATTGCAAATTGGACTTATTAGTTAAGTGAATTTGGAAGGTTACGAGGTTTCTATGAAGGCTCGGGGTTTATTTGGACCTTAGTAAAATTTTTGGCATTTAGCACTTTAAAGGAGATAGAATAAGTGACCTTAAAGCATATGGAAATAATTGAGTATATAGCTAGCATAAATGAGCATTTGGTAAAGAGGCTATGGCGTTACTTGTAGTACCTTGAGGGAAGGAGTTCGAATCACTTTGTGTGCATTTTGACTTTTATTTTTGCTTCCCTTTCTTAATGTGTCGGTCAATGAGTATTTATGGCAAGGGTGGACTTCATTATTTTTGGTAAGGTGGCTAAAAGGATAAGGCAAGGTTGAAGTTGGGGAAAGGAATCAAGAGAAATAGGTAAGTAAGGGGGACAAGGGGCTTATTTCGTGGAAGGTGTTTTGGAAAGTTTGGGTGGCCAAACTCTTATCCTAGGGGGGATGAATGTGGACGGCTTGGGGCTAGGATGATAGCCAATTTGGTGCTTGATGTTTTGGTAAAACAAAAGTGTTAGTTTTTGGTTAAAATATCAATACCATCAATTGTATTTTTTTCTCTCAAAACTCTCTCTCCTAGCTGAATATGGTCATTGGTAATTGGTAAAATTTTGGTTGCTTTGGCCAAACCTCTATTGACAACTTTGGTATCATTTCTCTCTTCTCCCCAAACTCCTTTTCTTCTCTTTGCCGAATCTACACAACCTTGAGGAGGCATATTCCATTTCTTCTTTCTTCTTGCCGATTGTATACAAACTTTGAGACTGTTGCTTTGTTCACTCATCATTATTGAAAACCAAAACTAATCCATCATTCCTCTTCTTCTTTTCTTTGTTTGCAAAATCCTTCAAGAATCACTCCATTCTAATCTATTTCACTATAGCCGAATCTTTCATCTCATACATATTTTCTTCTCAACTGTATTACTACTCATACTTTGATCAATCGGTAAGTGATCCATTTCAACATTTTATTTTTATTCTTTCTCTTAGTGCCGAATATATGTCTTGGTGGGGGATGGCCATATTGACCGAGACCATCACCATACTTTCTCTCATTCGAAATCACTTTTTCTTCTCCGTAGAAATATTGTGGAAGGCCGAAACTTTGAGTTTTCGAAGTCATCGTTTCGCTAGAAATCGGTTCTAAAAACTTAAAGGTAAGGGTTCTTCAAGGATTCTATAAATCATTCTTTATTAGTTAAGATGGTGATGATTAATCGATATTATTTATAGGGATTAAATTGCTCGATCTACCCAATCATTGATCACTCGAAATTAGTGGTCAACGACGAGTGGTCCTTTAGGAAATCAAAATCAGGTGTGTAATCCCATACCTTCCGTATATGGTGTGTAATCTCACACTTCTCTGAAATTTTGTATGAAATATTTTGTGAATCGGTCGAAATACCGAAGAAAACCGAAAACCGGCATCCGTGATCACTCGGGCGTGCGTATGATTGTAGTGGTAATCGTATTTTGTAATAAAACAGTTTCAGTCGGAAACAGTGCCTTGTATTTGAAAAATCACGAAAAATAGGAGAAAAGGAATTACAAAGTGAATAAGATATCAGATTAAAGCTTACTGTGTCTATTTTAATATGGAAAAACGAAGAAGGAAAAGAAATTTTATATTCTGAGATATGTAAATTTTAGTGAGACTGGTTCTGAATGATTTCGGGGTATTCTGTTTTGTCTTGGAAAAATCGTATAAAATTTTACAAAGTGAATTAAGAGTTATAATTGATATATATGGATTTCTTGGTGAACCTATTTTCAATAGAAACAAGTGGGAGCAGTATATGAAAAGCGTACAGTAAGATATTTGAGATTAAGGTAAGAGAGGTCAGAATCATTGGACAGTGAAACAAGGGAAACTTCAAGGAATAAACTGTACTAAATGGTTAAGCTAAAAATTCTGGAAAAATTATAGGAGAAAGATATATGAGTCTAGTTTTGAGGAAAATTTACGGATTTAAATTTCGAGTTTTCTAACTTGAGTTATGGTCAATTTAGTTAGTATAACGCAGTTGGACAGTTTCGATTTTATGCCCCAAATTAGTAGTTAAGCCTAGGTTGCGAAATTACCATAATACCCTTAGAGGGTAAATTACCGAAATACCCCTGGGTTGCGAGATTACCGAATTACCCTTAGTGAGTAAAATTACGTAAATTACGAAAATACCTTTTATGGGCCGATTGATATGTTGCTATATGGGCCGATTGATATTTGCTATATGGGCCGATTGATAATTTGCTATATGGGCCGTTTGATATTTGCTATATGGGCCTTTTTGATAATTTGTATTAATGGGCCATAATTTTGTAATAAATATCCGAATAAATTACTGTTGTTATATTGTGATTTGTTATGCATTATATACATGATTTGCATGGGATGGGATAAAGATGACGAGACGTTCTAGTAGCTCTGCTACATAAATCTGGTGGCACTGCCACAAATCTGAAAAATGGCAACGCCATGTAAAATATGTTAATCTGGTGGCTTGTCCACAAATTTGATATAAATGGCTTAATGCCTACATTTGGTGTGTTGGCGGGGTGGGTGACTAAAGCTCCCTACAGGTGTGTTGGTTGGTACGAGTGGTGTGTAGCGGATGGAAAACTAGGTTTGGTCTGGGAATTGCATATCATATGCATATTATATATGATAAATTTATATTATTGTAAACGGGCTTTGGCCCAAATAATGGCTTAATGGATTTTGGCCCAGTGGACAACTGTAAGTGGGTTACACACTGAGTTCTTGTAACTCATCCCCCTTTCTCTCTTAATCCTTGTAGGTAATGCTCCGTAGTGAGGACTTGAGCCCATGGATGACTCGGTGGAGGCTATACTTCCGAAATGGTGTTATCGGATTTTAAATTTTCTATTTCCGTTTATTTTATTATTCTGCTATTTTGGTTTAAGTTGTAATAGGGCCTCTGGAGTATTTTATTATTTGCTTTATGGTTGTTATACTTATTATTTTGCTTAAATTGTTTAAAACGAGAATTTTTCTAAAAACATAAATAAAGGTTTTCCAAAGTCGATTAACAAACGGATTTCAAAATAAACTTTTACAAATATGATTTAACTCGAACTTTCTTTCAAAGTATTAACGACATTTTCAAAAGTCACGGATTTAAAGTTCAATTCCTTGATTTGTGATTCATCAATCAATCTTTCAAAAATACTTGTATTTTATCAACGTTTCCGCAATGTTTCAAGATGCTTTTGCAACTCTCGCATTTTCGTAAATCGTTTATTTCAAATATGCTTTCGCAACCAAAAAGGTTTATTAAAGATAATTATGTTTTCACGTAGACACAATTGCTTAAGTGTTTTGGGTTTTAACAAAGAGGCTGTAATTCTCAAACAAGTTTTTAACAATTGCAAAGATGGTTTTGAAAAACACTTCCATGTGGCACGCCAGATTCGGGCCTAACTTCTAGGCCGAGTTTGGGGTGTTACAAACACTACAGCAAAACAGACTTTTAGCGGCGTTTTTAGTGGCGTTTTAAAGAAAAACGCCGCAAATATTATACATTAGCGGCGTTTGTATGAAAACGCCGCCAAAAAATGAGCAATAACGACGTTTATTTAAAAAATGCCGCTAAAAAGTATATATAGTGGCATTTTAGTTTTTTCTTAAAACGCCGCTAAAAGTCTGAGCATTAGCGGCGCTTTTGGAAAAACGCCACTAAAAGTCTGAGCATTAGAGGCGCCTTTGGAAAAACGCCGCTAAAAGTCTGAGCATTAGCGGCGCTTTTGGAAAAACGCCGCTAAAAGTCTGAGCATTAGCAGCGCTTTTGAAAAAACGCCGCTAAAAGTCTAAGCATTAGCGGCGCTTCTGGAAAAACGCCTCTAAAAGTCTGAGCACTAGCGGCACTTCTTGAAAAACGCCGCTAAAAGTCTGAGCATTAGCGGCGCTTCTGGAAAAACGCCGCTAAAAGTCTAAGCATTAGCGGCGCTTCTGGAAAAACGCCGCTAAAAGTCTGAGCATTAGCGACGCTTCTGGAAAAACGCCGCACATAATTTTAAAGTTTTTTTGGATATATATGATTGATTGTTTTTAAATTTATATATTAAATAATTTCTTACATAATTGTAAAAGAGATAACATTAATTTTAATATATTAAAATTATGATTCTAGTTTAAATTATTTAAGAGAAAAATATTTGTTAAAAATGAAAAAAAATATTAAATAATTTCTTATATAATCGTAAAAGAGGTAGTATTAATTTTAAAATATTGAATTAATTCTCATTATTGTTTAGGGTTTATGGTTTAGCATATATAGTTTAGGGTGTAAGGTTTAAGAGTTACTATTTTAATGTTTAGGGATTAGGGTGTAAGGTTTAGGAGTTACTATTTTAATGTTTAGGGATTATGGTTTATGATTTGCGGTTTAAGGTTTAAGGGGGATGTGTTAGGGTTTCATGGGTTAAAAGTTAGGGTTAATGGGTTTAAAGGTAAATGGTTAAGGGTTTGGGGTTAATAGGGTATGGGTCAGGGGTTAGGGTTTTATAGTTTATGATTTAGGGTTTATGGGATAGATGATAGGGGTTATGAGTTTAGATTAAATTAGTGTCTTTTAATTTATATTTAAATAATTTCTTATAATGTAAAAGATTTAGTGCTTAGAGTTTATGGTTTAGGATATGGCTTGAGTTTATGACAACCACACATGAACAATGGGTTAAATCCCAAAGCATACATGAAACAATGGTTTAGTGTGCAATTGTATACATGAACTTTAATTTGATCCAGATCTTGTAAAATATTAACACAATTATTGATATAATTAACATTATTTTATTTATATATTGCATACATAAAAAATTATATTTATTCAATATAAAAATATATTGATGTATTTATTTTAAAATAATATGTATTAAATCAAAATTAAGTTTCAACTATACATTTAAACCACAATTAGAATTTCACATCTAGAATTACACATTAAACCAAAATTCATATATAATTCTGAGATGTATCTATATCAAAATTTAGGTGTATAAAAATTAAATGCCATTTATATAAAAATCTAAACAACTAATGCAGACCATACTTAAAAGAATTCCTAATTAAATTTTTAAAATTTATAATAAAAAATTAAAACTAAAAACTAAAAACTTAACATTTTTTTATTTAATATTAGTTAAAAAGTTCAATACTCAAAATATAATAAAAATAAAATTTAAAAAATAATATCTCAACACACAAATTTTGAAAGAAAAAACATAAAAAAATATAAGTTAAAAATAGAAAAAAAATTAAAACGCCGCAAAAAATAGAGTTATAATGACGTTTCTAATAAAAACGTCGTAAAAAATAAGTTATAACAGCGTTTTTTAATAAAACGCCACAAAATTTCTATGCTAAAAACGATAATAGGGATATCGTTTCCCCAAAACCTAAATTTCTAAGTCCCAAAATTTCCCTCCCAAAATCTCCAAACCAAAATCCCCAAATCGGTTTCCCCCCTCCGATCTTCGTCCATATGTTAGACGATCTTCTAACAGTCTTAGTCGCAGTACATCAGATGTAAGAAGCATGAGCAATGGGCCTTCTAGGTGCCAGTCTCTGGGTGGAGCTGATAACTTCTCAAAACTTACATCCAATGGGTTTTTGTTGAAGAAATCGCCAAGTTCTCAGTTGAGATCCTCTTTGTCTTCTAGTACAGTTGAAAAAGAACATGAGAATAGGGCGAAGCGGTTTGGTAACTCCAAGGGATCTGCTGCTCAGCTGCTTATTGGAAGGTGCGTTTAGATTTAAAATTTCTTCTTTTCCTTGCTATTTCTTCTTCATTTTTTTCATGTTATATTGGAAAATGATGAATGGCTCTTGAATTATATATTACCAATATTCAAATGTATCAGTTTCTACGATTAGAAAATTTGAATGTTTAAGCTGACTTAAAAATCGAAATGCAGTCAAGATGTAAAGCTAGGTTTGATTGGTGTTATTGTGTTTTATTTTTGCAAGTGAGTTTTATTTAAATGAAGTTTATAGTTAGGATTATTTTATTGGATCAGTCTATGAGGATATAAATGTAATCTAGTTTCTAAATGTTTAGGATCGTAAGATTTGAAATCCTTTTTGTTACCAATTATTATTAGCTCTCACTCAATGTCTAACTATTAATAAAATACTGGAGATATTAAGTTGGCAGTATCAAATGAATAACTTTTAGTCTTGGGTTTTGGTTTGGATGGTGAAAATTGGTGGTAGTTATTTGAATCATAATTAGACTTAAGTTGGCAGTTGAAATGGAGGTTGAGGTTGTCATGCTGAGGTGATGCCACTATGCTAGTTAGTTTGGTGAGTGGCATTGTCTGTCGATTTATGATTCTTTTGGATTTTGAATATTCATGTTATGCTGCAAATTTGGTTCTCGGTGGGGATTTATGTTCTTACAAACAAAGTTTAAGCGGTAGTGCTTGATAGAGTGTCATACCATTGTTATGAAATTCACACAGAATCTAAGAAATATTTCTTTGTTATAAGCTTTTCTTTACTTCATTTACAAAAAAATAGCACTTTTTTACTCCTTGTCAAACCCTTAGGTTTCATTCTTGCTCATCTTAAACTGATGTGCTTTGTTTATGATATGTAATGTTCACTACTTTGACATACTGCTTGTTTCAGGAAACCAACAATAATTCATTCTTGATCTTTTTTGCATAATTGTTTCAGACAGTCCGTACTGTTTGTGTTTCTAATTTTTTTTTGGTGGCTAATACTTTCATATACTCGTAGGCTGCTTCAGTTAACATTATTGTAGGTTCTCATGTATGGGTTGAAGATCACTTGCATAGGCTGATGGAGAAGTTTTTAAAATCAGTGGTGAAGAAGTTCATGTCCACACAACAAATGGAAAAACTGTGAGTTTATCTTATTGTTGTTATGTATATCTGTAGTGTGCCACATAATTATTTGAAAAAAAATTGTATTAGATGTCAATATGTTTGTGATTATTAACTCTACTGTTTCAATCCTACTACATAACATACAAGTTCTAAAGGCAGACACGGCCATATCAAGCAACTTCTATCTTAGCCATTGGCCTGCAGAATCTGTTTGTATTTAGTTTGAAACGTGCATCCAGAGTTCATTTAGTTATTTCAAAGTGAACTTTGATATTTAGAGCTACTAGATTCTCTGATATTTCTTATATTTTCTAGTCTGTTTTTAGATGGATTCTACTTTTAGTCTCTTACTATTCTTACTGACCAAAGAACTGATGGCAGGCTGTGGCAAATATCTCAAAGGTATTTCCAAAAGATACTGAGGCACCTCCCGGAGGTGTCGATGAATTGGCGAAGCTTTCATATTTGCATGAACCTGGAGTGCTGCATGACTTGGCCATGAGATATGAACTTAATGAAATCTATGTAAGATTTTTTTTGTTCTCTCTTTTCTATTGGCATGCTGAAGTATTTAAATGATGTGAATTGAAGTGTTAAAGTGCTGCAAATTAAAGTGTTTAAGTCCTGCAAATTGAAGTATTTAAATGATGTGAATTGAAGTATTAAAGTGCTGCAAATTGAAGTGTTTACATGTTGTAAATTGAAGTGTTTTAAGTACTGCAAATTGTATTGTTTAGTTCCTGGAAATTGAGATGTTTATTGCTATAATTGAGATGTATAATTGTTGTTAATTGGGATGTTAAAGTGTTGTAAGTTGAGGTGTTTAAATGCTGTAAATTGAAGTGTTTAATTGCTGTAAATTGAGGTGCTTAATTGATGTAAATTGAAGTGTTTAATTTCTGTAGATTGAGGTGCTCAAATGATGTAAATTGAAGTGTTAAAGTGTTGCAAATTGAAGTATTTAAATGCTGTGAATTGAAGTGTTAAAGTGCTGCAAATTGAAGTGTTTAAATGCTGTAAATTGAAGTGTTAAAGTGTTGCAAATTGAAGTGTTTAAATGCTGTGAATTGAAGTGTTAAAGTGCTACAAATTGAAGTGTTTAAATGCTGTAAATTGAAGTGTTAAAGTGCTACAAATTGAAGTATTTAAATGCTTTGAATTGAAGTGTTAAAGTGTTGCAAATTGAAGTGTTTACATGTTGTAAATTGAATTGTTTTAAGTACTGCAAATTGTATTGTTTAGTTCCTGGAAATTGAGGTGTATAATTGTGCTAATTGGGATGTTAAAGTGTTGTAAGTTGAGGTGTTTAAATGCTGTAAATTGAGGTGCTCAATTGATGTAAATTGAAGTGTTTAATTTCTGTAGATTGAGGTGCTCAAATGATGTAAATTGAAGTATTAGTGTTGCAAATTGAAGTATTTAAATGCTGTGAATTGAAGTGTTAAAGTGCTGCAAATTGAAGTGTTTAAATGTTGTAAATTGAAGTGTTTAAATGTTGTGAATTGAAGTGTTAAAGTGCTGCAAATTGAAGTGTTTAAATGCTGTGAATTGAAGTGTTAAAGTGCTGCAAATTGAAGTATTTAAATGCTTTGAATTGAAGTGTTAAAGTGTTGCAAATTGAAGTGTTTACATGTTGTAAATTGAATTGTTTTAAGTACTGCAAATTGTATTGTTTAGTTCCTGGAAATTGAGGTGTATAATTGTGTTAATTGGGATGTTAAAGTGTTGTAAGTTGAGGTGTTTAAATGTTGTAAATTGAAGTGTTTAATTGCTGTAAATTGAGGTGCTTAATTGATGTAAATTGAAGTGTTCAATTTCTGTAGATTGAGGTGCTCAAATGATGTAAATTGAAATGTTAAAGTGTTGCAAATCGAAGTATTTAAATGATGTAAATTAAAATGTTAAAGTGTTGCAAATCGAAGTATTTAAATGTTGTGAATTGAAGTGTTTAAATGCTGTAAATTGAAGTGTTAAAGTGCTGCAAATTGAAGTATTTAAATGCTGTGAATTGAAGTGTTAAAGTGCTGCAAATTGAAGTGTTTAAATGCTGTAAATTGAAGTGTTAAAGTGCTGCAAATTGAAGTATTTAAATGCTTTGAATTGAAGTGTTAAAGTGTTGCAAATTGAAGTGATTACATGTTGTAAATTGAATTGTTTTAAGTACTGCAAATTGTATTGTTTAGTTCTAGGAAATTGAGGTGTTTATTGCTATAATTGAGGTGTATAATTGTTGTTAATTGGGATGTTAAAGTGTTGTAAGTTGAGGTGTTTAAATGCTGCAAATTGAAGTGTTTAATTGCTGTAAATTAAGGTGCTTAATTGATGTAAATTGAAGTGTTTAATTTCTGTAGATTGAGGTGCTCAAATGATGTTAATTGAAGTGTTGAAGTGCTGCAAAGTGAAGTATTTAAGTGTTGTGAATTGAAGTGTTAAAATGCTGCAAATTGAAGTGTTTAAATGTTATAAAGTGAAGTGTTTTAAGTACTACAAATTGAATTGTTTAGTTCCTGGAAATTGAGATGTTTATCGCTGTAATTGAGGTGTATAACTGTTGTTAATTGGGATGTTAGAGTGTTGTAAGTTGAGGTGTTTAAATGCTGTAAATTGAAGTGTTCATTTGCTAACAGATTCACTAGAAATTGTCTGTCTATTGTCTACTATATTTGCTGAATTATCTTTCTGCACCCATCTAGGTTGATGAACGAGCAGTTCTCAAGCATTTTGATTGGCCTGAAGGAAAGGCTGATGCATTAAGAGAGGCAGCTTTTGAATACCAAGACTTAATGAAGTTGGAGAAGCTGGTCTCTTCCTTTGTTGATGATCCAAACCTTCCATGTGAAGCTGCTCTGAAGATGTACAAGTTGCTTGAGACGTAAGTCAGTTTTGATTCATTTAGTTTAATTTCTGAACCTGTGGGTAATAAAACCTGAGTAGGATTCTTCTAGTTTTCCTTCCGGAGCATTTCAGTATTAATTAACAATCTTAGGATGGTAGAGATGCACTTCCTCTTGCCATATTCTGATTTCCCATTTCATTTTTTGTTTTTCAGAGTGGAACAAAGTGTATATGCCCTCTTGCGTACAAGAGATATGGCTATTTCACGATACAGGGAGTTTGGGATTCCAGTGAATTGGTTATTAGATTCTGGGATTGTTGGCAAGATATGAACCAAAACAATTAATTAAAAGGTTTGGTTTGGTATGGTAATTTTATGAAGTGGTAGTTTTAATACATGGAACTTCCACTTTGGTAAATAGTATGATACATGGAACATAGTTCATTAAGTGGCACGCCATTATGATTAACCGATGATGTAGTTGTAAGTTGATCAACACTACTGTGTTATGCTAATTGTTCAGAAAGTTATTACTTAGATAAAGACTTGGATTATTAGAAGGGCCATATCAGAAATTTTAGATTCTTGTCAGTTCTGCATACTTTTCTAGATGAAACTACTGTGTTCTAAGTTGCATAATTTGCTATATGTAATTAAGTACCGATGAAACTACCTCCACGAATATAACAGTAGTATGTAAAATTGTTTTCCTACTACACAATGTAATTATAGATTTCTGTTTCCTTTTGCATATTGCAGATCAAGCTTTCATCTGTACAATTGGCAAGGAAATATATGAAACGTGCAGCATCAGAACTTGATGCACTGAGTGGACCGGAGAAAGAACCAAATTAAATTATACCTTTCTAAATTAGATTTTTGGCATTTTTATAATCTTTTATTTTTTTTATTTTTCATGACCTTTAGCGGCGATTTTAAAAAAAGCGCTGCTAAAAGTATAATATTTTAATTTTTTTTATTTTTCATGATATTTAGCGGCATTTTTAAGAAAAGCGCCGCTAAAAGTATAATATTTTAATTTTTTTTATTTTTATGATATTTAGCGGCGTTTTTGCTAAAAGCGTCGTTAAAGGTCATATTCTTTAGCGGCGTTTGTGGGAAAAACGCCACTAAAAGTCTTAGTTTTTAGCGGCGTTTGTGCTAAAAGCGTCGCTAAAAGTCATGCTTTTTAGCGGCGTTTGTGTGAAAAGCGCCACTAAAAGTCATGGCTTTTAGCGGCCTTTTTTCCTCATAAACGCCGCTAAATTTTGCGACACCTCTTTTAGCAGCGTTTTTTGTGGCGTTTGTAAAAGCGCCGCAAAGACTTTTAGTGGCGCTTAAAAACGCCGCTAAAGGCCTAAAAAACGCCGCTAAAAGTCTAAATTGTTGTAGTGAAATGTTAAATGTAACAATGTTAAAAATGATCTTAGAACGAGAAAATAAATGTCTAAGATGGCGGCCTCTGCGACTGCTGGAACATCTTCATCACAGTCTGAATGTAGCTGGAGTTCATCAAACTTTTTGTTCTGCTCTGCCTCCCTCGCTACTGCCTCCACCTTAAGTTGAGAAATTTGCTCAACCGTGCTCACTTGCATCTCAGCTATCTGGTCTTTCAACCTCTGAACTTCAGCTCGAGATTGACTCCCAAAAGGCATGTATTGCCGGGAGCCGGATCCAAAATATTGGGTTGAGGTAGCACCAGATCCTTGAAATCGAACCCGACCATACCTTTCAGGACCCAAAACATCAGTAATAAAAAACAGCAAATGTAGCATATAATTCCAGCCAAAAAACAACAAATGTAGCATAAAAATTCCGACCATATCTTTCAGGACCCAAAAC
Source organism: Gossypium australe (assembly GCA_005393395.2). NCBI lineage: Eukaryota > Viridiplantae > Streptophyta > Magnoliopsida > Malvales > Malvaceae > Gossypium > Gossypium australe. Next base: position 14,021,426 of record CM016619.1, read on the forward strand.
ATCAGTAATAATTTTGTCATCGATATCCTCAAGATTAACAGAACTACCAGTCGAAGCAGCCGCTTCATACTCTGCCTTCTTCTCTTTTAGTTTCTCCTAATAAATCAATTAAACAGTTAGAAACGAAATATACAATAAGAAAGAATGCAACATAACTTAACATTATTAATTTAAAACTACTAACGAAGAATTAAACTATTATAATTAAACATTATAAATATTTATAATAAATCAAATTTTATTAAGTAAATATACCATAATCTCTCCAACTTCGGATATCATCGGAGACCCATCATTCTTCCTATGCGTAATGTCAAAAAGCTGAACGCGTCCAACTTTTTGACCAGATGAGACTTCCTATAGTGTAGTAGTAAAAATATAATTTAATAGAATGAAGTCATTAATATTTGACAGAATTAATAAATTTAAGTACCTCGGCCTCAGCTACATAAGCAAAACTTCTCGACCCTGCCGTGTGCGTGAATTTTTGTTTCTGCCTGCTGCTCGTTCCAACACGCTCACGGTCCTATATAATGAAATTATTATTACGTATATAGTAAATACGATAAACCAAAAAATTTACAAGAGTTTAGAACTAGGTAATATCTCTCCTTTCTTTAAGTTCCAAAATCTAACCGAATCTTCCCATTGATACCTCAACATTCCCGGCGGGACATTTCGTAATTTATCCTCGAGGCTTAGTTCTTTTTTAAAATATTCTTTTTTCAATGCGCTTTTATGGTCTCTCCATTTTTTTCCCAATGTCTTCTTTATATAGTCATCGAAGACCTCTAAAGCAAATCTCTCCTAAAAAAAACATAAGTTTAGAAAGTAAATATGAATGAAACTTCAACCAAAGTATTATAAATTACATTCACGTTTTGTTACCTTAATGTTATCGAGAGCTTGATTTTTGTTTCCATCAGGCATGTGATGCCATGACTCGTAATTGATGGGCAACATATTGACATTTCGTGCAATAATGCCCAAATAGCCTGCTAGAAGTGGAGCTTCAGGGCCAACAGGCTGGCCATGACTGTTTCTCCTTACTTTCACACACTCGATAGGATTTAATTCGTATAAATCTCTAAGCAGCGTAAGTCCGCGACCTTTGCGCGTCCCACCACTCTCAGCTGAACAATGATATATTATTATTATATTAAAATTGAAAAATGAATCAATAATAAAAGTCAACATGCATGTAAAATTAATTTTTATATTGACACAAAAAATGACGTCGTTTCCTTTTGAAAAAAAAACGCCGCTATTGCTGTGACTTTTAGCGGCCGCGAATTTTTTACAATTTTTATATTGATGTAAAAACGACGTCGTTTCCATTTTGAAAAAAAATTAATTTGCGGCGTTTTGTGACTTTTAGCGGCATTTTTAGCAATTTTTTTACAATTTTTATATTGATGTAAAAACGATGTCGTTTCCATTTTGAAAAAAAATTAATTTGCGGCTTTTTTTTTTGAAAACGCCGCTCTTGTTGTGACTTTTAGCGACGTTTTTGCAAAAAAAACGCCACTAACTTTTTATAGTTTTTATATTCTAATTGAAACGACGTCGTTTTGTTTTGAAATAAAAATTATTTTGCGGCGTTTTACATCCAAATGTCGCTATTGCTGTTCTTTTAGTGGCGTTTTTAAATAAAATGACGCAAATATTTTACAATTTTTATATTGTAATTAAAACGGCGTCGTTTTATTTTGAAATAAAAAATGTTTTGCGGCGTTTTGGGCAAAATCGCCACTAGCTCAATCTTTTGCGGCGTTTTCTATTTAGTGCCGCTGAAGTCTAAATTTTGCGGCGTTTTTACTCAAAACGCCACTAAAAACACCGCTAAAAATCTATTTTGCTGTAGTGTTACAGCCAATTTACAGGCCCAAATTTACAAATATTACCCGTAGCCCACTATTAACCTAAACTAAATTACAACCCAAACCCAAATCACTAATCCATTACAGTAGCCCAGTTAACATTACAAGCCAAACACTACCCAAAACCCGTTACACCCAGGCCTAATTGGTCCAAAACTAAACCCTTAACTCAACAAAACCAAACCTACGGGGCCCAAAAGGCCCAAACTAAATCAGAAACCAAGGGTTTCTGAAACCCTAGGCGCCGCAATCCCCATCAGCACAAATTTGGCCTCATCGTCACCGTAGATTTCGCCGGTTATCTGCAAGAAGAAAAGGAAAAACAAACAGTAGCAAATATAGCAAGAAATCCAAACTGTAATATTTTTTATTTTATTTGGCTATATAAATGGATGTAAAAACATTGTAAGGGGGATTTTTTTTTTCCGACTACAAAAAAAAGGATTAAAGAAAACAGAGGTAATTTTTTTCGTTTTGATTTTGTTTAATCTTAGTATTATTTGTTGTTATTTTCATTTCCTTTTTTTTTCCTACACGCATACAATATACAATCGAAAATAGATTTTTTAAAAATCAAAGGGAAACAGTCCATATTTTTCTAAACTAATTTTTATACAAAATATTATTTTAAAAAAAATAATAAGTAAGAGGACTACCTTTGATTCGGCTTCAAAATGGAGAAACTTGGCTTTCCGACCGCCGTCTGAGGTGGCGCGTGCGGTGGTCCGTCACCGGCGCCTAGGCCGGATTCTGGCCTCAGGCCGAGGGGAAGAGAGCCTTTCGGGGCCTTTGTTTTGTTTTTTTTTAAAGGGTGTTTAAACTGATTTTTTGGGCTAATTTTTAGTTTATATAGGCCATCCATACGACGCCGTTTTGGGGGTCACCTTTAAAGGCCAAAACAACGTCGTTTAAGGGCCAAGATCCGCGCGTTGACCAGATACCCGGGGAGAATCCGCGTGTTTTTATAAAAGAGGCAATTTGCCTATTTGGTCCTTTCGCAATTTTATTATTTTTTAATTTCGTTCAATTTAAATTTTCTTTTATTTTTAATCCAACCTTGAAAGTTTGCTTTTGTCTCGATTTGATCATTGGCCATTTAAATACAAACACTGGAACGGTGCCGTTTTTGGGAATAGGGCATATTTGCCCAGTGAATCCCTCCTTTATGGTACGCGTTTCAATTAAGTCCAAAATTCGGTTCTATTCTTTTTTTTTACCTCCAAAATTTTACTAAAATTCAGATTTAATCCTTTTCTTCTTTATTTTGTTTTTTTTTCATTCTGACTAGGTTCTTTAAAATTAAAATTATTTATTTATCTTAGTACTTTATATAGTACTTTATATATATATTATTTATTTTAAAACTTTTTTTATCACATATTATTGTTTATATTTGTATATTATTATGCATTATATTATTTTAAAATTGGTATATTATATAAAATTTAAATTGTTTTATTATTAATACAAATTTTCTTCCATATATTGTCTATTTTAAAATGTATATTATCTTTTTTTTACATATTAGAATATCATATTATATATGTTTTCCCTTATATATTTTCTTTATAGTTAAAGTTTTTTATAATTTTTTTATAAAATATAGATATACTATTTATTTTGTCATGTACATATTACTCATCTTAGTTTTTGGCTATCTCATTTTTTTATATTTTTTTATTTTCTAAAAATTGTTATAGTGTTCATTTGTTTTTACTTTATATTGTTATATTTTTATATATTTAATCTTGTGTGAAAGTTTTTATATTTATTTCTTAATTTTTCATAGATTTTTTAAATTGTTATTATCTACTTTATATCTTTTATTTGATTATTCCTATTCTTAGAACTAAAATCCATTATCTTTGTTTACCGTAACATTATTATTATTACTTGTATTATTTGTCATTCTTTTACTTGATTGTTTATGTTAGTGCTAATTGTTAATATGACTTGTAACTTTAGTGAATTGCATTTTTTTTGTAATAACTTAATGTTACATTTTTTCAAATCTTTGTTTAAAAAATGTCTATCTCCTTTAATTACCACATTTTATTCAAAAGCTTTTCTTAAATAAGGCAATGTTTTGTGTTTAGAAATTCGGAAAATAGTACCCTAACGTGCTGGGTTTCGATTTTCCGTTTGACTAAATAACTAAATATCCTTTTAATAAATTTTGTAAATCATGAGATGATTTTTGTCACGAGGGTTAAAAAATCATGTCCTAACGTGCTGAATGTGATGTTTGTATTCTTTCGGAACAAAGGAATCTCAAGTTCCAATTCAAATTGTTCAAGTTTTTTAAGAAATCATGTTTTAGGATCTTTTCAAATTTTCGACATTTGTACAATAACTAATCAATTCGATACCAATTTTGGGCGTTACGAGGGTGTTAATCCTTTCTCGTACGTAACCGACTCCCGAACCCGTTTTCTTGAATTTCATAGGCCAAAATCAATGTTTTGAAATAAAATCGTTTTATAAGGTGATCCGATCACACCTAAGCAAAAAGGAATTGGTGGCGACTCCATTTTCGTTTTAAAGTCGATTCCCATTTTTTTCTTTCAAAATATAAATGTGGTTTCGACACTTGTTATTACTAGAGTCATTTTATCTTTTATTTCTTCCATTTTTTGGATCACTTGGGATCGTGGATTTCTGGGTTTTCAGTCTAGAGTTCATTTTCGTAGGATTATGTCATTCCTTCAATGTTTTCATGATGTTCCTGTAAATGAAAACAATCTTGAGGATGAACTTTTACAATCAAATAACCATAGTTGATCACAATGAATTTTTAGGGCACATGGACTTTGGTTTAAACTTACAATTAAGAGGATAATCAAGCTTAAAAACTTTTTCAAATGTTCAAACTATGAGTCATTTTCTAAAAGAAATTTTCGACCTGATTCACTTTTCTAATTTTCATATCCTCCTTTTTTTCATTTTCACTCTTTTTTTCATTTGTTCTTATTTTCTTCCTTTTTCCTTTTCCTCTTTCTTTTTCCTTCTATTGGTTCTCACATAATATATGTTCAAACTAGAAAACTTTTTTACCCCCACTGTGGAGGATGACTCTTGATTAAGGTTCATTCCAAAAAAATATATATATATTAAGCTCAAAAAGGGTTATCAAGGGATATTTTTCACAAAGAATTGTCATTTATCATCTCATATACAGATACTTTCATCAATGGGTCATCTATATTTATTATACATTTACCACCTTGTCACACCTGCCCCATAAAAGTCAAAAGTTATTTATTAATGTTTACTTGAACAAAAGAAATAACTAGGCTCAAAAGGAGTATCAAAGGATAATTTTCTTCAAGTGAAGGATAAAACAAACACAGCCATTTTTTATCTCACATGTGTATATTCATCAAGACACCTAAGAAGCATCTCGCTGATTATACCTGGTTCTATTATTAAGAGCATTAATCATAGACATGATTATTATTACCCTAATTGTTTTCGCATTCATCATTTGAATTTGAGAGTAGATATGAAAAAGACAAATAACATAGGCAAAGAAGCAAGAAAAAAGAAGGGACATAATAACAATGTAAAATTTGTAATTCACTGAAATGATAAAAGGCAAGGAACTAAGTCATCAAATGTGCTCTATTTTTAAAAGTGGGAATTGAAATCCAACCATATGATTAAAAGATGAGGTAAATAATCACCACATTATATCTCATGATTAGACTTTAAGATACAATACCATGACTCTTCTACCACCCATCAAACTCAACTCCCAAATGATACCATTATTTTATGATAAATAAAAATTTTCTTTTTTCTTTTTATTTTTTAAAAAAAATATATGAATATAAGAATATCCACTATACGAGAAATGAGAAAAAAAGGGGGGCAAAAGCAAATTCTTAATATCAAATTTTAAAAACTCAAACTGTGTATTAACAATATTTTATTCTCCACTCAGTTAAGTAATAGAAGAAGGACAATGATAACATACATGAATATCTATATTGTTATTACAATAAATATTCTAACCCTTGACGAGGGTAAAGGAGGTAAGCTTCCTAAATTTCAACCACGCCTTTTCCCAAACCACAGCCTCGTATGAGTTATCAACAGTTTCGTCCTTTGCCTGTAGAACCAGCTTGTAATTGATCCCGGAGACCACCTGAGTCTCGCCTTTCACCACCTCCTCTAACTTCAAACTCCCCTTAGACTGCTTGTTATACTCATCGATGGCAAATTCTGCGATCTCTGTCACGTGCGAGTCCTTGATGTTCTTGATCGGCGTCCATCCTCCGGTGAGAGCGTCCTTTCTGGCGTCAGAGAAAATGAGGGGAAGGAAAAGTAAGGACAGTGAAAGGATCAGGAAGCAAGAATTTTGTTGCATTTTGAGTTTGCTTTTTTTATTCTTGGTTGGTTTTGGTCTTAGGTTATAGATGTGATGAATTTGGAATGCCATTATTTATAGATAAATTTTAATATTCGTAAATGGTATGTTACTTGGCACACGAGAAAATTCTTTTTTTTTTTTTTTTGGTAGTTGCTATTCATGGGTTTTAATTTATGAGGATTGCCCCTTGAAGTTTACTGAAATTACGGTGGAGCCCAAAAAAAGGATTATGAAAGTGGAGCCGTTTGAATATTATGATCGGAGGGTGGAGACCAACTGTGATATGGTGTTGCAAGGTTTCAGTAACTGCATTTTGTATGAATTTATTTTTGGGCCAACAGTTTGTAGTATGTATTTATATTTTGGTTAAAATATGCTCAAGTCCTTATACTTTTTGTATATTTAAAATTCAGTCCTTTTACTTTTATTTTTAATAATTTAATCTCTATATTTTTCAAATTTCAGATTTTAGATCAAATGGTTAGCAACGTTAAAATTTTTCTATTAAATTTGTTGATGTAGCATTTTGAAATAATAATAATAAAACATTTATTCAGTTGTCATGTAAGAAAAATGATATTGTAATGAACATGAATTTTATGTCAATCTCCCCCTATAATTAACAAAAGAATATTAACATTATTACCGAATAGACTTACATTTTTTTAATTTGAAAGTAAAGTGATTAAGTTCTAATAACTAAAAATAAAATAACTAATTCCAAATGATTAAATAGTAGATGGGCTTTCAGCATATTTTAAGTTTTCTTTTTGGAAATAGGATTTATTTTTGGTACTAAATTTGTATGCATTTAATTTTTATGGTAATAAATCTTTATTTTGTTGAAAATACGTTTCTTTTTTTGTAATAAGTTTGTAGGTATTTATTGGTAATAAGGTAGATGGGTGGCACAAATGAAAATTAGATGAGCCAGTTCATGCATCAGTTTTTTTTTTTTTTTTTTTTGATATCTTGCCAAAAACTAAAAAATATGCCTGATTTAATATGTGTTTTTTTATATATATTTTTGTTATATTGGTAATTTAATTTAATTTCATTTGTAATGTTAATTTTATGTGATTTTATATGCAATTTTAATTTAATTTAATGTTCACAAATTAGTATCATTTTAATTATTGGCATAGTATCATTTTAAGTTTATATATTATATACACAAATAGTTATATTTATCTAATATAAAATAAATTGGTGTGTTTATTTAAATGTATACAAGTGAACCAAGATCAAAGTTTCATATATAAATTTGAACCACAATCAAAATTTTATGTGTTGCACTAAATTATAATTTATATATCAAGTTGCATATTAGATCAAAATTCATGTATAATATTGAGATTTATCTCTATCATATTTCAATGAAATTTTAACAAAGTAATTAGGCTATTCTTAATGGGCAATAATAAATTGAAATAATCAAAAGATCAATGTTAATATCGGATACATTGTAATATTATCATCTAATTTACTAGCGATGTATCTATCTATATTTATATTAAGCTTCCAATTGAATTGATGTCATAAGTCAACCGAAAATCAACTCAGTTAAGATATTATTAAAATACCCTTTTTTATATAAAAAATAACAAAGATTAATACGAATGTGTTTTTTTTTTCTTTTGACTTATATATTTACAAAATCTCTTAAACTATAATGACTTATTTAAATAAGCCCTTATAATATTTTTGAACCTAAATAAGCCACTTTTCTTTAATCTATACTCATAAAAGCTCTCATCAAAAAATACCAAGCAACTAAAGATAAGGGCTTTTATGAGTATAGACAGGGGCAAAGCTAAAAAAAAAATTTAGGGGTCGAAATTAAATTGTTTATATTTTTATAATTTTTAAAAGGTTAAATAATATTTTTATCATTTTTAGGGGAAGCAAAGTGCAATTTTACATTTAAATTTAAATTTTTTTAAAATTTAAAGGGTTAAAATGACAAATTTTCTATTTTAGGTGGAGCCGGGCCCTTTCCAACCCCCTAAATCCACCTCTAAGTATAGATTAAGGAAAACGGCCTTATTTAAGTACAAAAATATTATAAGGGCTTATTTAAATAAGTCATTATAGTTGGAGGGTTTTTTTAATATATAGGCCTAGTCTTTTCATGTTTTGAATAAAATAATATTATGATGGGATTTAAATTTTGGGTACATGCATATTAAATATTTAACTTTGTTATTTCAACCAAAGTATTATTTTATTTTTATATGAATTTTTAATTAATACATTTGTTAAATAATTATTTTCACTTATTTTGTGAGTGAGTCATAAATCTAGGGGATAAATATCAAAATTATACCTGAACTTTAGTCCAATATACAATGTTATGCATGAACTTTGATTTTGTGTAATTATATATATGATATTTTAATTTGATTCAATTTTCACAAAACCACTAACAATATTATTAATATAACACCATTTTACGCTTATATATACATAACAAATAATTATATTAATCTAATATGAAAATTAATAAATTAATTATTCCTTTAAATGTGTACAACCGGACCAAAATCAAAATTTCATGCATACTTATGACCCAATATTATTCATGCGTATGATTGCACTTACTCACAACCCATATATCAAATTACATATAAAACTAGAATTCCTAGAAATCCTATCACATGTGTCTGCGTGTGAAAACCACGAATTTAGAACACAGATACATGTTAAAAAAATATATACAATAAATAATAAAGTGTATGGTTTAAGTACTAAATTTAAGGTTTTACAGATCCAATTGGCTTGTGTTCAAATTCTACGATACGCATATTTTTATTTGTACTGTTTTTTTTTTTAAAAATAAAATTATTAAAGTACTCTAAAAAAAATGAAGCGTATAATTTGAAACTAATTAATAAAATAACACATGAACTATGTGTAACAGGCCAATTTTGTCCGGCCCAACAGAAACAAATAAACCAAACAAATAAATAAATAAAAACCTAAAGCCCAAATACACCAACCCAAGCCCAAAACCTAGAAAAATTTTAGAAACCCTAAAAACTAGAAGCTCCAGCGCCGTCGCCGCTCTGGCCACATCAGAAGGCACGCTCCCCAGAGTCGCCCACGCCCCGTGGTTTGCCCCTTTTGTTGTTTCACCAAAATGGTAAGGGGCACATCTCCCCACCATGGTTGACCGAAAAGCCTTTGCCACCGCCGTGAAATAGCTACAAAAAAAGAAAGCAGAAGACAGAGCAAAGAAACAGAAAATAAACAAAAAAATTATTATAGTTTGGCTATAAAAGCCACAGCCATCACATGTAATGTTTTTACACAAGAAATTGAATACAAAAGAAAAAAAGAACAACAAAGCTAAAAAGGAAAATATGAAGGTAATCCTATTTTGTTTTTCTTTTTCTTTTTTTTTTCTTCTTGTTTCGAAAAACATAAGAAAAATAAAACAAAAGGTTTAAATTTTTTACATATTCATCTTCCACCACCGTCGATGGCTTCATCAGAGAAGAGGAGTCGAAAGGTTTCTTGATTTCTAATCGAGTTTCGACTAGATTTCGGAGGATCTAACCTTAGATCCACAATCTACTCAAAAAGGGTATCTAAAAGGCCTATTTAGGGGAACTCCGACCACTGGAGGCGGCGATCTTCGTCGCCGATGACCGGTGGCCATGGCGGAGACCCACTGTCCCATGGCCAGACATAAGGGTGGCTTTCAAAAAAAAAAAAAAACAAGAGAAAAGATTTTTTTTTTTAAACAAAGTCTGAAATGTTTTTTTGTTCTGTTTTTTTTTTTAAATTTATATAGGGCCCTATACGATGCCATTTTGGGCTTGACCTTCAGACACCCAAAACGACGTCGTTTTGGGTCTTGACCCGATGACCCGATCCGACCCCTTCCCAAGATTCGCGTGTTTTTAAAAGGAAGGGTTATTTTCTATTTTGGCCCTTCCGCTTTTTAGCCTATTTTTAAAATAGTCCTGCATATTTTTATTTTATTTCACTTTTACCCCATTATTTTGATTTCCTTGCAATTCGGTCCGCTGACACACTGTCGACTTGAGGAAATGATTGGGTTTGGGAAAATAACCCTTTGGGTCCTTGTTTATTTTATTTTGTTTTGATTTAATCCTTTGTTTTTATTTTTTTATTTTTAATTTAGACTTAGAATTTCTTTTGGATTTCAATTTAGTCCTTTGCCCACTTTTTTTTGTTATTTCATTATTTTATTTTATCATTTCAGGCACTTTTATTTTGTGATTATTTATATTTTTCCTCTTGTTTAAATTATGCAATTTTATCTACATGTTATTATTATTATTATTATTATTATTATTATTATTATTATTATTATTATTATTATGTTATAGTCATTTACTATTTTCCCTCAAATTTCCCTATCTATTTTTTATTGGTCCTTTACTTTTAAATGTTGATACTATTAATACTATTAGTATATTTTATTTTGGATATAATTATATTATCATACATTTTTATATTATTTCACTATTATTATCATTATTATCATATAGTATTATTAATTGAATACTTTTTTATTATTGTTATTATTATTTCTTATTATTATATTCATTATAGTATTGTCATTTTATTTCATTGCTTATGTTGTTATTTTGTTAATATGATAATTTTGTCATCTTCGTATATTGTAAATATTGCTGTAATAACCATATTTTGCCCAAGGCCCGTTTAAGCCCAAAATAACAAAAGTTTGTAATGTCCATTTACAAAAACCAAAACCCATACATAAACCCAAAACTACCCGGCCCAATAACCCAGCCCAATCCACAACAGTCCAAATCAGAAAAAGAAAAGAAAAATAGAAACCCTAGGTTTCCTTAATGCGCCGCAAGCCTCCACTACCTCTGTCCCCTCCACTAAGCCCTGTTTCCAGCCACCATTGCCGACACCACTGGCGCCGTTCGTCCATCTGCAGAAGAAAACAAGAACACAACAGCACCAGGAGTAAAAAATTCAGAAAAAAAGGACGTTGCATTTTATTTTATTCGGCTATATAAAGCTGACTATGGCACTGTAAATAGGACCCTTTTTTGGCTTTTTATTTCTTCGCAATCAATCAAAAAACATAAAAACAGATTCAAAAAAAAAAGGAAAAAGCAAAAAAAAAACACCAGTACCTTCGAAGGTATTTTCCCTTTTTTATTTATTTTAATTTTTTATTATTTTCTAGTCTTCTTCTTTTATACAGATATACATGCATATATATATAAATAAAATATAAAAAAAAACTCACTACTTTTGCGAATTTCGGCCGCCGCATACGGTGGCCGGCAGTGGCGTCCACGGTGGTTCTCCTCGCCGGAGATCAGACTTGCAGAGAAAAGAGAGAGAGAGAATCAGGTTTTTTTTAAACAGAGAAAGGAAATGAAGCAAAAATAAAAAATTTGCCTTATATAGTGGAATAAAACGGTGCGTTTTAGCACCCTCCCTAAGGTGCCCAAAACTGCACCGTTTTGGGCCTCTGACCCGCGCATGGATGACCCGACCCGACAGGATCCACGTGTTTTCTTTATGGAGGGGCTAATTGCACATTTAGCCCCTCCCCTTTTTTTTAGCTTTGCAATCCTTTTTATTCTTCATGATTTTACCCAAAAATTTGCTTTCCGTTTCAATCTAGTCCGCATGCGAACGTCACCGTTTCAGTCAATGGGTTTATTTTCTATTTAGGTCCCTCCAGGTTTCGCGCGCGTCGCAAATAAGCCCTTTTCCTTTCATTTTATTTCGAATTAACCCCCAAATCCCATTTTTAAATGCAATTTGATCCATTTTTAGTTATTTTGTGATCTTCTTAGTCTTTTTATTATATTATTATTATTATTATTATATTATTATTATATTGTATATTTTCTATTAATATTATTATTATTATTACTATGTTACTATCTTTATCATTATACTATAATCATTATATTTTTATTACTACTATACTTATGTTAGTATATTGTACGTATTTCATATCCTTATTATTATTATTATTACATTTACTATTATCATTATTATTTTAGCATTTCACTATTGTTATTACTACATTATTATTTTGTACATATCTTCTATTATTATTAGTATTGTTGCTATATTATTATTATTATTATTATTATTATTATTATTATTATTATTATTATTAGTTACTTTATTTTTCTTTTATGTTATTATTCCCATTATTATTATTATAGTATTATTGCCTGTATATACTTACTATATTATTATTATTATTACCATCTCTGTATTATTATATTATGTATATTTTGCATTATTATTACTAGTATTATTTTATTATTATTACTATACTAATTATTACTACTATTATTATTACTACCTTATTATATTGTACATATTTCGTATTATTATTATTATTATTATTTTTATTTTTATTATTGTCATTATTATTATAATATTTATATTATCATATTGTACATACTTTGTATCAGTATTATTATCTTATTATCGTTACTATATTTACATTAATACATTGTACATATTTTGTGTCAGTATTATTGTTATCTTATTACTACTATTATTATCATATTTATTATTGCTTTTGCTAGTATTATTATTATATTCCTTACTATCTTGATCTTCACTAACATCTTCTTGCCCCTTTTTATTATTATTATTTCAATGCCATTTTTTTATCTTTTTTTATATTTTTTATATTATTGTATCTTTTATCATCAGTATTGTTAATTTCTCGTTTTCATCATTTCATATGGAACAACGGTTATAAATTGCAACTCGACATTTTTTTTTAAAAAAAAAAGAGGTAATGTTTGTGTGTTTAGAAGTTCGAAAAATCACATCCTAACGTGTTGGGTGTCGATCTTTTCGCTCAACTAAATATTCAAATACCCTCTTCTTTTACATGTTTTGAAGATCAAAGATGACTTTGGTGTCAAAATATAAGGGCGTTATACCCTAACGTGTTGGGTATGACACTTTTATTCCTTTGAAGCGAGTTAATCTTGAAATTCAATCCCAATCCAATTAACCCTTTTTATTCTTTTCAATTTTTACCCTAAATATTTTCAAGTTTTCAACATTAGGACAACATCAATCAATTTGGTACCAACTTTGGGCGTTACAAGGGTGCTAACCCTTCCTTGTACGTAACCGACTCCCGAACTCGTTTTCTCAGATTTTGTAGACCAAAATTGTTGTTTTAATAAACCAAAATGTTTTATTAAAACAAAGGTGATCCGATCACACCTAATAAAGATCGGTGGCGACTCCCGCTTTCTTTATTTTCAAACCCAAGGTCGATTCCCGTTCTTGTCAAAAAATGGTTACGACAGCTTGGCGACTCCACTGGGGACTGGTTGAGAGAGTCAGGCCATAAATTGATTGATCTTTGTCCTTGTGATTGAAAACTTGGAAAATTGTTTTTTTTACAAAACAAAAAAAATCATGTTTCATTTGGTGTATTTGTTTATGTGTTAATTACAATAATGTTGAGTCTCATAATTCTTACACTTGTATTGCATGACCGTTGTGGTCGCACCTTTTAAGTAGAGTAAGAAACTAAGCCTTCGTGAGGTTTTCACCTCCGCATGGGCTAGTGGATTGCTTCCGGGATACATCCGTACTTATGTGCTTCGTGAGGTCTTCACCTCCGCATGGCCATAGGGAAATGTATCCCCCTGAACCGAACTCGGTCCGTATGAGCCTATAATGGGTGAGGATTGAGGAATCTGCTGGTTCAGGTACCCCTCTCTAGAACCAAACCTCATGTAGAAGCCCTACAGCCTACCCTAGGAAGAATGTCGAAACAATTACCCAGATAAGTGTGTGATGATATTTTGCTTGTTTTGATTATGCAATACTGACTCGTGTTGATTTGTTTGACTTGCATGATATACCATATAAAGAGGTGTCAATTTCTGTTCTGTTGCTGAGATAGAAAGTTTGCTATGGAAAACGACTTTCTTGATAAAGTAGAAGACAATGCGGTTGTGCGCACATGGTCAGAAAAGTTACAGTTGGAAAAAGGAGATAGCTTAGTTGAAGGTCATACGTCAGAGCTGAGGGACTTTACCCGTGTCAGTGTAACACAAAATGAGCTTCAAGAGTTGCGAGATATCTGGGCCCATTGGGAAGATGAAGCTAAACAGATGTTCCACTACCGCTACGGCGACATCTCTCACTTATTGGATGTTAAGATAGATAGACACCTGTTTCGGGCTATAGTCCAGTCTTAGAATTCTGCATACAGTTGCTTCACTTTTGGGGAAGTGAATTTGGTGCCGACAATAGAAGAATATACCACTTTACTTTGTATTCCCGGAATACAAGTCGACAAGGTTTATATTAGGCCTGCCTATGTCCCTCATTTGGCGAAGAAGTTGATAAAAATTACGGGAATGAGTGAAAAGTGGATCTCGACCAAGATTCAATATAAAGGTGAAGGGAGATGTATTCCTTGGGTAAATTTAAGGGATCTGATTTTGACGCATCCTGATGTGAGAAGGAAAGTTGATATCTTCACCTTAAGCCTCTACGGATTAGTCATCTTCCCAAAAGCCCTGAGACACATAGATGAAGCAGTAGTGGATCTATTCGACCGGTTGGATAAACAAGTCACACCTGTCCCGGCAATTCTTGCGGAAACTTTCCGATCATTGAATGCATGCAGAAGAGCGGGAGAAGGAAGGTTTATCGGATGCGCACAGCTATTGATAGTATGGTTTCATGGGCATTTTTGGAAGATGGATAAAGTCTCTTGTCTCCCCTTTTATAAGGATTATTCATCGATAAAAGAGGAAGTAGCCGTGTCAAGACGAGAAGATATAACAGAAGAAGGATGGAAGACGATTCTTCAGAACCTTCAGGAAGGAGACATTAAGTGGAGGGCTCCATGGATGATGCCCGGAGAGATCCTTTACAGATGCGGAGACTTTAGTTGGGTCCCTCTACCCGGAATTTGGAGAGTCGTCGGGTATGCCCCTTTGCTAGTAGCAAGACAATACCAGTCTAGACAGTTCGTGCCAGCAACACATGGGTTGGATCGAAGCGAATTCTTTTATGCAGGAGAAGGTTATAAGAAGAAGATCAAGGAAATCGCAAATGCTTGGAAGCTAACCTACCGAATGAAGAGGTTGACTGTGGGTGAAATGGCGACTTCTGAGTATACAGTGTGGCTAAACAAAAGAATCAACGACAATATCTCGAGACCGAGTTCAGATAGTTCTCAATCTACGGAGGAATGGTTGCAAATGATACCCACGGAGCTAGAAATTATAAAGCAAGATTTTGTACGGCGGAGTTCAGAGCTCGAGAAGAAAATTGAACAGTTAGAAGAAAAGAAGATGCTACTCAAGTTACGCGTAGATGGACAAAAATCGGAAGCTGAGAAACTAAGAAAGGAGAAAAGGAGGATAGAGGAAGACCGAGATGACCTGAAGATGCAATACAAGAAGATACGTTTGATGATGAAAAACGCCGGGTTAGGAAAAACTACGGAGCAATGGCGGCGCGAGATCCAAGAGGAAGAAGCCAAGACTAGTCATTGGGAGGAAAAGTTCCAGGAGACGCAAACACAAAACGAGATTTTGAGAAAAGACAAAGAAAGACTAAAAGCTAGGGTGGCTGAGCTTGGACGGTCCCTACATCACCACCGAAGTCGCGACTCGGAAAACGAGTCAAAGTTAAGCTTAATTGAGGAAATGAAAGGTAGAATTGAAGAGTTAGAATCGACACTACACGGTTGCGAGCTCTGAATTGAGCTTTTGAAAGCAAGAGAAGGACATTGGGAAGAGGAACTTCATCATTCCCATAATCAAGTTAGAGACCGAGACTACCTCATAGGTGAGGCCATAAATCGGATTCGAGGGGTCACTGAGCATTTACAAACGTTGGCAGCGGAGGCAGAGGTCTTAAGTGTTTTGTACGAATCACGAACCAACCGAGGACGGGAGTTAGCTTCACTACTTCGAAAGATTAGAGATCTAGGCACTAAGGCCAAACCATATCTGTAATCTCTTTATGTAAAGAGCTTCGTTTTCTAAGAAAGTTTCTGTGGGGAATTGAATCAGAGTTGACACCTTTTTTGCATTCATAACATGCATTTGCATTGCATTCCATACAACAGCATCATATCACCCCAATCATTCACTAAGACTAAGAATCGCATAACTTACAGCTCGACATTAAGGATCTGGAATCGCATCACCCTTATAGGACCCGACTAAGAACTAGAGCCATGGATGCTGAACTCAACGAAAGAATCGAAAGAATGGAAAGAATCCAAGGACAGTTGCAAGAGCAGTTGGCCCAGTCGCAGTAAGAAACAAGGGACCTGATGATGAAATCCAGGGAAGAATCACTTGAGCACAAGGACCAAATGGCCAAGCTAATGGAGATGGTGACGACCCTGGTCAAAGGAAAAGGACCTGTGCAGAGTCCTGATATTACGGAACCCCATTCGAGAGTCAATCAGAGTCCACTCCATCCCCTTGGATTTACTCCACCTCACACCCATACAGTGCCAGGAGGTTGGCCTCAAAGGGAATCTACAGGCCTGGAACAACCCTCTGTACCACCACCTGCTCATCTAGGACCAGGAATATTCGTATCAAACCCCGGAGCTAACCCTGCTGACCCTATTGTCCCAGATTAGGATGATCCTATGGAAATAGCCAAGCTAAGAATGAAAGATCAGGACGCTCAGGACAAGTATAAGGATTTGGAAGAAAGACTCAGGGCGATAGAGGGAACTAGAGTCTCCTCTGCAATGAGCGCCAAAAAGCTCAGTTTGGTTCCCGATCTAGTCTTGCCTCCGAAATTTAAAGCCCCAGACTTCGAAAAATATGATGGAACAAGGTGTCCAAAGGCGCATCTTGTCATGTTTTGTCGAAAAATGGCTGGGTATGTGAATGAAGACAAGTTGTTAATACACTGCTTTCAAGATAGCTTGGTCGGATCAGCCCTCCGATGGTATAATCAGCTCGGCAGAGAGAGGATCCAATCATGGGATGACTTAGCTTCAGCGTTCTGTGAGCAATACAAGCACGTTTCCGATATAGCGCCCGATCGACTAACGCTACAAATGATGGAAAAGAAGCCATCAGAGACTTTTAGACAGTACGCTCAAAGGTGGAGGGACGTCTCGGTTCAAGTAGAACCCCCACTGACTAAAACTGAGATAACGGTCCTTTTTATTAACACTTTGAAGGCACCGTTTTATGACAAGTTAGTGGGAAATGCCACAAAAGACTTCGCAGATGTCGTGATATCCGGGGAACTCATTGAAAACGGTATCAAGAGCGAAAAGATGGAAGGGTCCGAGAGCTCGAAGAGGTCAGCACTTGTAAAGAAAAAAGAACCTGAAACCCATATGGTGGGGACTGGAAACCACTACGCTTCCAACCCATACCCAATCCAACACCACCTCCAAATTTCTATTTTCCTCCTCAAAACCTCTACTATCAAACACCTCATCCTTATCCCGTATATGCCACCGATGTCCAAAGACCACTCACCATATTCTCACCAAATACTATGACCGCTCCGAGCCAACCCAAAAATAAACCAAGGCCGACAAGACCCAATCCTGAAAAACCTCAGTTTACCCCAATTCCCATGTCATACGGAGAATTATGCCCAAAATTACTGGAGAAACAATTGATATCACCGCATTACATAGCACCATTGAAACCTCCATATCCTAAATGGTACGATCCTAATGCTAGCTGCATGTACCATGCTGGAAACCGGGGGCATTCCACAGATAATTGTCTAGCCTTTAAAAGAAAGGTTCAAAGTCTTATTGATGCGGGCATTTTACGATTTGATGGGGTCAGTAATTTGGCTGGAAATCCACTCCCTAATCATCCCGTAAGGAACGTGAGTGTGGTGACACAGGAAGATAGGTGGCAAGCCAAAAGTCGTGTCTCCGAAATAAGGACACCTTTGAGGAAAGTGTGGGAAATAATGGCTGAAAAGGGTTTGCTCGGCAGAAGTTTCAAGGAGGAAAGCATAGAAGGCCAAAGCTTTTGCGTTTTTCACGGCATAGAAGGACATCATATCCAATCTTGTGAGGAATTTAAAGAACTACTTCAAGGTATGATGGACAATAAGGAGGTTGAGATCTGTAATAAGTAGGAAGAGATTGACGAAAAGGATATATGTGCTTCCGAGGGCCGATCATCAGGTCCCCCTTATAGTGCTGACCGACCCTTGGTAATCTATTATGAAGCAAAGAAGGAAGAGGTGAAACCGAAGATGATAATCAAGGTACCAACTCTGTTCCCTTACAAAGAGGACAAAGCAGTGCTTTGGAAATACGATGTCAACATTACCTTGCCCGAAGCTACGAATGGAAGCGTTAGCAAGGTAGGACATTTTACCCGCAGCGGGAGGTGCTATTCTCCCGAGGTGGTTGAACCAAAAAAGAAAGGCATCGACTCGAGTCAAAAAGGAAAAACACCAATACATGAGGCGGTAGTCGAGACTGAAATCCCATCCGAACAGGGGATTAAAGGACCCGTGAATGAGGACGAAGCGCATGAATTTTTAAGGTTTATCAAGCACAGCGAGTATAACATCGTGGAGCAATTGAACAAGCAACCGGCAAAGATCTCAGTGTTATCTCTACTGTTAAACTCAGAACCACACCGAAACGCTTTATTAAGAGTGTTAAACCAAGCATATGTGCCGAGCAACGTACCCGTTGAAAAGCTTGATAGATGGGCAAACAACTTAAACGCGGATAATTTCATCTCTTTCAGCGATGATGAAATACCACCGAACGGTAGAGGCTCTATCAAAGCATTACATATTACAACCTATTGTAAAGGTTACATAGTACCGAGTGTGCTTATCGACAACGGGTCTGCGCTCAATGTCATGCCGTTGGCCACGCTTTCCAAGATGCCGGTCGATATGTCTTACCTAAGGCCTTGTCATTCCACGGTAAGAGCGTTTGATGGTACATGACGAGAGGTCACGGGAAGGACTGAGATCCCTCTAGAAGTGGGCCCATGTACATACGATATTGAATTCCAGGTCGTGGACATTGCGCCTTCATATAACTGCCTCTTAGGGAGGCCTTGGATCCATTTAGCCGGGGCAGTCCCTTCGTCTCTCCATCAAAAGATCAAGTTTGTCATGGATAATCGCTTGATCACGGTCGCTGGTGAGGAAGACATCGTTGCGTCCCTCTCTACTGATGCACCCTACATCGAGGTGAACAAAGACGCAGTAGAGTGTTCCTTCCGTTCCTTCGAATTCATCAATACTACTTTTATCGCTGAAGGAAGCAAGGCCCCCACGCCCAAGCTGTTAAGGAACACCAAGATGGGAATCAAGATGACTATGGGGAAAGGAGCCCGAGTGAGGAAAGGGTTGGGAAAATACCAGCAAGGAATGGCCAGAGCACTAAAACCAATATATCATAAGGCTCGATGGGGTTTGGGATTCAAGCCCGACGCGTGGCAAAGAAGGAAACAGTTACAGAAGGAGCAAGAAAGGAGGATTGCGAGAGCCTCAGGTCGGGAGTTGGAATGGGAGCCCATAATGTATCCGCCTTTGTCGAAAACATTTACATCGGCTGGAATTACATGCCCGGGAAAAGATGATCCACAAAGCATGATGCCATGGATTGAAAGGGGCCTACAAGACTTCAGCATAAACGTCATTAACAAAGAGAATAATACAGTGGAAGGTATTTCAGCGATACGCCCTTGCCCCCCTGGATCCACTCCGAACAATTGGACTGCCGTGGACCTCATCGTAATTTCCAAGTCTCCCCCAAAGTAATGCTCAATGCTGGCTTTTTGTATGCCCCTAAGCTATAAGAGAATCTGTTATGAGAGTTTATTTTGTCTATCTAGCTTTTAAATGAAACATGAATAAAGATGCATTTCGTCATGGTCTTTTCATTCTCATCGGCTCCATATTTATTTCCTTTTTTAACCTGTCCCTATATATCCCGTATCATCGTATCACGATTATAGGATCCGGTACCTTGATGTCCCTCTATAGTTTCTTTTTCATCTACTTTTCAGGTGCTCAGATATTAACGACGCGAACAATCCTGTTACAAGTTCTAAAATTGACTTCGAGAAAGCCATTTGTGTGGGAGAATTCGAAGCTGAAGAAGATGCTGAAGATTATGTCTCTTCCCCAGACTTACTGAGAATGGTAGAACAAGAGGATGAACAAATTCTGCCCTATCGAGAATCTGTCGAGACAGTGAATTTGGGAAACGAAGAAAAGAGGCAAGAGGTAAAAGTTGGGACTTCCATGTCAGAGGACACCAAACATGATCTGATCGCCTTGCTTCATGAATACAAAGACGTGTTCGCATGGTAGTATCAAGATATGCCAGGTTTGAACGAAGATATAGTGGTCCATAGACTCCCATTGAAACCAGAATGCAAGCCTATCCAACAGAAGTTAAGGCGGATGAGGCCTGAAATGCTCTTAAAGATAAAAGAAGAAGTAAAGAAACAATTTGATGCTGGCTTCCTACAAATTTCCAGATATCCAGAATGGGTGGCTAATATAGTCCCAATACCAAAGAAAGATGGCAAAGTGCGAATGTGCGTGGATTACCGTGATTTGAATCGAGCAAGCCCTAAAGATAATTTCCCGTTGCCACACATCGATACATTGGTAGATAACACGACAAAGCATTTGTTTTTCTCCTTCATGGATGAATTTTCGGGTTACAATCAAATCAAGATGACTCCCGAAGATATGGAGAAAACTACATTCACGACAATGTGGGGGACATTCTGCTACAAAGTGATGCCATTCAGACTAAAGAATGCCGGGGCAACATACCAGAGAGCCATGGTAACATTGTTTCATGACATGATGCACAAGGAAATAGAAGTCTATGTCGACGATATGATCACCAAATCTCGAGGGGAAAGAGAGCATGTTGAGAACCTCCGGAAGTTGTTTGAAAGACTGAGAAAATTCCAACTGAAGCTTAACACAGCCAAATGTACCTTCGGAGCGACCTCTGGAAAATTACTGGGGTTCATCGTTAGCGAGAAAGGTATCGAGGTTGATCCGGATAAAATAAAGGCCATACAAGAACTACCGCCCCCGCGCACACAAAAGGAAGTCAGAGGATTTCTAGGGAGACTGAACTACATCGCTCGATTCATTGCTCAACTCACCAAGCAGTGTGATCCGATTTTTCGACTCCTTCGAAAACACAATTCTGGAGAATGGAACGAGAAATGTCAAGAGGCTTTTGACAAGATAAAGCAGTATTTGTCTAGTCCTCCAGTGCTAGTACCACCAACTCCTGGAAGACCACTAATATTATATATGACTGTGTTCAAAAACTCAATAGGTTGCGTCCTGGAGCAACATGATGAGTCCGGAAAAAGGGAACAGGCGATCTATTATCTCAGTAAGAAATTCACGGAGTATGAAGCAAAGTATCCGTCAATCGAAAAATTCTGTTGTGCTCTGGTCTGGGCAACTCGGAGGCTCAGACAATATGTGCTGTATCATACAACGTGGTTGATTTCAAAGCTGGACCCAATAAAATACATGATGGAATCGCCTGCACTCTCAGGAAGAATGGCACGATGGCAGATCCTATTATCGGAATATGACATCTTATACGTTAGCCAGAAATCGATTAAAGGGAGCGCAATAGCCGATTTCTTAGCAACCCGAACAACAGAGAAGTACGAGTCATTGAGATTCGATTTCCCAGATGAAGACTTGATATGCATTACGGAAAAAGAATGTGAATCGTCGAAAGAGAAATCATGGAAGATGAGTTTCGATTGTGCGTCAAATGCATTGGGGCATGGGGTTGGAGCAGTCTTAGTGTCACCAGAAGGGAATCATTACCCCTTTACTGCCAGATTAAACTTCTTCTGTACCAACAACATGGCAGAATATGAGGCTTGCATCATGGGACTTCGTGCAGCTCTCGAGCAGAACGTCAAAGTCTTAGCGGTCTCGGGGGCTCGGCGTTGGTGATTTACCAAATCCGTGGAGATTGAGAAGTAAGAGATTCGAAATTCGTCAAATATCGCGACCTTGTTGCGGAATTGGTTGAAGAATTCGAAGAAGTGACTTTTAATTACTTCCCACGGGAAGAAAATCAATTGGCTGATGCCCTGGCCACCTTGGCTTCAATGTTCAAAGCAAACTGAGAAACAGAAATAATGCCTCTCCAGATGAGCATATATGAGGCCCCCGCGCATTGTTTTAGCATTGAAAACGAGGCAGATGGACAACCGTGGTTCCATGATATCTTAGAATATGTCAAGAATCAAAGATATCCCGAGCAAGCAAACGAGAACGACAAAAGAACGATCAGAAGATTGGCAGCAGGATTTGTTCTTGATGGGGACATCCTATACAAAAGAGGGAAAGATCAAATGCTCTTGAGATGTGTAGATACTGTTGAAGCCAGAAAGATACTCGAAGAGGTCCATGAAGGAGTTTGTGGAACGCACGCCAATGGCTTCACTATGGCCAGGCAGATTATGAAGCTCGGTTATTGCTGGTTGACAATGGAAAGCGACTGCATTAGTTACGCGCGAAAGTGTCACAAATGTCAAGTTTATGGCAATAAAATTCTTGCAGCACCTTCGCCCCTTCACGTCATGACTTCTCCGTGGCCTTTTTCTATGTGGGGGATGGATGTTATAGGGCCAATTTCCCCAAAGGCTTGTAATGGACATCGATTCATTTTTGTGGTCATAGATTACTTCACAAAATGGGTAGAAGCTGCTTCGTTTGCCAATGTGACAAAGATCGCAGTTTGCAAGTTCTTAAAAAGGGAGATCATATGTCGATACGGTTTGCCTGAGAGAATCATCTTAGATAATGCCTTAAACCTGAACAATAAGATGATGAAGGAAGTATGCGAGCAATTTCAAATAAAGCATCATAACTCCTCACCCTATCGTCCAAAGATGAACGGAACAGTAGAAGCCGCTAATAAGAATATCAAGAAGATTATTGAGAAAACTGACTGAGACGTATAAAGACTGGCACGAGAAGCTACCATTTGCTCTATATGCGTATCGCACATGTGTACGGACCTCCACGGGGGCAACTCCTTTCTCTTTGGTCTATGGAATGGAAGCTGTACTACCCATTGAAGTTGAGATCCCCTCCATGCAAGTCTTAATGTACCAGAAAAGAATGATCGCCGCCCATGACAGGAAGGTGCGTCTAAGAGAATTTCGCGAAGAAGAACTCGTCCTGAGGAAGATTCTCCCGATACAAAAGGACTTCCGAGGAAAATGGGCACCGAATTGGGAAGGACCATACGTCGTAAAGAGAGCTTTTTCAGGTGGCGCTTTGATTCTCACTGAAATGGATGGGAAGGAGTTACCAAATCCGGTAAACTCAGATGCCGTGAAGAAATATTATGCCTAAAAAAAAATCAAGATGAAAACCCGAAAAAGGCATCCTAATAAACAAAGAAGGCTTAGGATGAAAACCCGAAAGGGCGTCCTAAGGAAGCAAATTTGGGCCGAAAAAGCAAGAATGGTTTGAACAAGGAGTCAAACGGCGAGATTATAGTATTGAAGCGGACTCTGAAGCTCAAGAATCTTCTACACGAAAAACCTTGCTCGAAAAGATTCAGGATGAAGAAACATGGAAAAGTTCATGCGTCGGATATCTAGAGCACTTACGACGACTGAACTTGTTTTCCTTTTATAATGCTTTCTTGATCGAGTTATTCCTTGTCAGTTTTCTTTGCTTGTTGCTTTTGAAATAAATATAGATATGAAGTATCCCTTCCATGCCTACTTTGCCATTTCATGCATTTTATTTATGTTTCATTTTAGAGATAAATAATGAAATTACACGGTCTAAACGAAAAGAATATTGAGCATTACCTGGATGAGAATTGGGTAAGTACGAGAGCCTCAAAGCAAGGACAAAGTTCAACAGGGGGCAAAAAAAAGGGATATATGAGAAACACAGATTACTCGTAGAACTTGAGGACGGGTACAAGACCTGAGAAAAGTCAAGAATCGAAGCAACGAAGATGGGTCATCATGAGAGTCATAACGAGAGACACAGGACAAACCCAGGATGCATGGCATAGTCATGTAGGCATAAAAACATTTAAGACAAACACGTGCATATCATGATAACATCATGCATGACACATACAGGTACGCCAGTAAAGCAAGAAGTCTTGACGATAGTTGTACCAAACCAAGGAAAAGAAAACATCCGAGTTCCACCAGATGATATATTTTGAGATTCCGGTTGCATAAATCAACTCATATTGCGAGAGGTGAGTTGAGCCTCGGGTCACACCCTGAGGTGCCTTTTAATTTCTTTTCAAAATATCAACTCATATTGCGAAAGGTGAGTTGAGCCTCGGGTCACACCCTGAGGTGTCTTTCAATTCAAAATATCAACTTATATTACGAGAGATGAGTTGAGCCTCGGGTCACACCCTGAGGTGTCTTTTAATTTCTTTTCAAAATATCAACTCATATTGCGAGAGATGAGTTGAGCCTCGGGTCACACCCTGAGGTGTCTTTTAATTTCTTTTCAGAATATCAACTCATATTGCGAGAGGTGAGTTGAGCCTCGGGTCACACCCTGAGGTGTCTTTTAATTTCTGTTCAAAAATCATCTCATATTGCGAGAGGTGAGTTGAGCCTCAGGTCACACGCTGAGGTGTTTTTCAATATTTTTCAAAATAGCAACTCATATTGCGAGAGGTGAGTTGAGCCTCGGGTCGCACGCTGAGGTATTTTTCAATTTCTGTTCTTCGATTTTTATTTTCAAGAATCAAATCTATTACTCCGATGAGGTATTTTCAATTTCTGTTTTTCAATTACTGTCTTAAAAAAAATCTCAGGTGAGTTGAACCTCAGGTTGCACGCTGAGGTATTTCTACTTTTCAATTTTTGTTGGTTCAAAAAAAATCAACTCATATTATGATAGTGGGGTTGAGCCTCGGGTCACACGCTGAGGTATTGTAAATCTCTGTTTTTCAATGTCTGCTTGCAAAATTAATTCCTCGGGTCGCACGCTGAGAGAAGGGGGTTGAGCCTCGAGTCACACGAGGAAGTACTTACAGACGGAAGACTGAAGTCGCCTTGAGCAAATTGAACGAAGAAGTTCCAGTGGACAAAGAAGATTGAGCAAGAGCAAAATGAAGCCACAGGCTATATCTCTCAGAAGTAGCATTGGAGTAGACTGAAGATCGAAGCCTCCCCGAAGATAGCAGGGAAGCAGTTTGAAAAGTTTAGACTTATTTCCTTGAAGTCTCGGTGGAGAAGGTCAAAGCTACAAATCTCTTCTCCCTAAAATCACATCGAAGCCGATCGAGGCGCTAGTTACTGTGCCCTTGAAGAAACAATGGAATAGGAAATATTATCTCCCCGAAGGTACAACGCAACAGTGAAACGGATCAAAGCAACAAGTTACAGCGGAGTTTGAAGCTGTTTGAGGGAGACGAGGACCAACAAGTCAAGGCTTGGCCAAGACCAGGCAAAATTGGTTCTTCTATTGTCTTTGCTCTATTCTCGTTCCACGACAATGAGCAAAGAGGGGCAGCTGTAATAACCATATTTTGCCTAGGGCCCGTTTAAGCCCAAAATAACAAAAGTCTGTAATGTCCATTTACAAAAACCAAAACCCATACATAAACCCAAAACTACCCGGCCCAATAACCCAGCCCAATCCACAACAGTCCAAATCAGAAAAAGAAAAGAAAAATAGAAACCCTAGGTTTCCTTAATGCGCCGCAAGCATCCACTACCTCTGTCCCCTCCACTAGGCCCTGTTTCCAGCCACCATTGCCGACACCACTGGCGCCGTTCGTCCATCTGCAGAAGAAAACAAGAACACAGCAGCACCAGGAGTAAAAAATTCAGAAAAAAAGGACGTTGCATTTTATTTTATTCGACTATATAAAGCCGACTATGGCACTGTAAAGAGGACCCTTTTTTGGCTTTTTATTTCTTCGCAATCAATCAAAAAACATAAAAACAGATTCAAAAAAAAGGAAAAAGCAAAAAAAAAAACCAGTACCTTCGAAGGTATTTTCCCTTTTTTATTTATTTTTATTTTTTATTATTTTCTAGTCTTCTTCTTTTATACAGATATACATGCATATATATATAAATAAAATATAAAAAAATCACTACTTTTGCGAATTTCGACCGCCGCGTACGGTGGCCGACAGTGGCGTCCACGGTGGTTCTCCTCGCCAGAGATCAGACCTGCAGAGAAAAGAGAGAGAGAGAATCAGGTTTTTTTTAAACAGAGAAAGGAAATGAAGCAAAAATAAAAAATTTGCCTTATATAGTGGAATAATGTAACATCCTAGATTAGGGGTTATGCGTTCGTGCATAATTCGCGAATTAGTAGGCTTTAAGAGTGGTTTGGATGTGTTTTAGGGGTTCTTAAAACCTTAGGACAAAAAGGGAAGCTTTGGAAAATTTTTGGAATTTTAGGTCAAAAAGAGGAAAATAGGCTAAAGGCCTTATTAATTAATGGTGCGGTTTAAAGGCATGATTGTCGGCCTGACAAAGTGGCTTGGGAGCGCCACTTAAGGGCCTGGGAGCGATTGGACTCGAGTTCGAGTCACGCTGGGAGTGTTTTAATTTTTGGGTTTTAGGCGCTAAAAGGGAAGGGGCTAAGGAGGCTTCAAAAGGGTTTTGTGAGCATTGTTGGACATGAAGGTCGAGGTAGTAAAGTGGCGCGGGTCGTGTTGGTGATTGCGGCAGCGAGGTCCCGCGTTCGAGTCTTGATTGTAGCGCATGAGTGTTTTATTTTTGGCTTTGGCGTTAAAGCAATGGGAGCTAAGGAATGAGAGCTTAAAAGAAATTGTGTTGAGGTTTTGTCATGAAAGGAGCAGTGGCCGAGTGGCTGGAGGCGTGGGGAGCCTCCAGCAGGTTTGGGGTTCGAAACCCAGGAGCAGCAGCATGGGTTTTTCTTCTTTTTGGCCGGCGTGATAGTGGCCTGCATGGGCATTTAATGCATGAAGGCATGCTGCCTTGTTTTATTTTTTTTTATGGGAAGTATGGGATTGTTGTTATTTTATTTTATTATTTTATTATTGATGATGGGGTAGTTATTTTATTATTATTATTATTATTATTATTCTATGTATAGAAAGATGGGTTAGTGATGGGAGGTTTATTAAACAATGAATTATCTTATTTCTATGGTGATGGGCTACATTTTTTTTTACTATGTTTTCTTGTAAATGGTGTTGAAATTTTTCAATGGTAATGGGAGCATGGTCGGCCTTGTGATAGCAAAAGCATGGCCAAAATTCATTCTCCTTCCCTCCATTTTGAGCATGGCCGAATTTGATGATTGTTTTCCATTCTTACCTTTTTGTCTTGGCCGAAAAAGAGAGATAGCAAGGTTAAGTTTCGGTTTTGAAGAAGTTAGGGAGTTTTTCAGCTAGCAAATGTTGCTTGCTTTGTTTTCTTTTATTGTTGTTAGCCGAATATTTTTAGTCTCTATTGCCGAATCCTTCAACCTCTTATCCTCTTTTCTATTTCGCAATCTTTGAGGCCGAATCTTCAAGGTTAGTACCATCGATCCCTTGTTTTTGTTGTTTAAAGCGTTAGTGGTAAGAAATCTCTCCTTTAGTATTCGGGTTCTCTTTGTCATCATTTGTCATGCCGAAAGCAATGGATGGGCTTTGTTATTAGGAAAGGCCGAATCTTCAAGGACCATAATGGTGTGTTCTTTTGTGTAGTTGAAGGAAGGAAACTTTAAGGGAGCTTCGGGATTTTGAACATCAAGGTAAGATGTTTAGTATTCGGCCAAGGGGTCATCTTCATAGTATTCTCGTGTTAAGCCGTTTCTAACTATTGTTTAGTAGGGTTTTCGACACAACAAGAGTAGGTGGCGGTTTCAGGACTTAGTCGAGCAAGGAATTTCGACAGTGGTAATCAAGGGCTTCGGGATTCGAGATCCAATTTCGGTAGGTATGTCAAGTTGTGAACATTTGGTCAAGATTTCGTATATTGGTGGTTAACGGGACTTTCTGATTAAGATATTACTGATGGATGCAAATATTAGTCAAGAAGGAAAAGGGAAGGTCCCTATTCCGAAGTTTAAGAAACGATCTGTCTCTGCAGTACGAGATTGGCTGCCGGGGTGTGGGCCAGCGTCCGAACAGCAAAGTAGGCAGATAGCCGTAGTATCGCTTAGTGATAGTATCGGGATTGAGGGCATAACGCTTCTAGTAATCAGGTGTGTGATTAACCCATCGTTTTCCGGGTATATGATATGTATGCGATATGTGTATGTGTTAAATATGTGCTAATAAGTGCAGTGACAATGAGAAACGGATACCCTTAAAGGGTATGTCGATAAACAGGTTAGTATCAAATCTGTTGAGATGTGATTATTGATACGTATATGTGAGTATGCCTATGAATATGAATGTATGCCTGAATAACATGTACATGCATTATCATGGCATTATTTTTATGTTGCATGTGCATGGGCGGGATATGAAAGAAGGTACGGGTGTACTTCGAG
This sequence comes from Gossypium australe, assembly GCA_005393395.2. NCBI lineage: Eukaryota > Viridiplantae > Streptophyta > Magnoliopsida > Malvales > Malvaceae > Gossypium > Gossypium australe. Next base: position 14,050,166 of record CM016619.1, read on the forward strand.
TACGTGGTTTTGATGTTAGCCTTGAGCTACATCGTGGATTGACGTTGACTGAGGTCACGTTGTGGATTACTTGCGATTTAGTTCGCGTGGCTTGATGAGTAGCTCTGTGCCTCATCGTGGTTGATATCGGCTATGTGCCATATCGTGGTTGATGAGTGACTATGTGTCCCATCATGGTTCTGGTGTTAGCTACGGCTACATCGTGGATTGGCGCTGACTGAGGTCGCGTTGTGGATTTTTATGCTTAATTGCACGTGGACGGCATTGATTGCCTTTTTGGAGTGATAAGGAGAGGGTGATTTGATAATCCCCTGGTGTGTGGTAGGCTGGATACGGGGGAGTGTAGAGGATGGACCCTAGGTTTGGGTTGGGTACACTTTGCATAATTATATCTGATATGTGGATTAATATGGAAATGGGCCAAGCTCAGTATGTGAATGTGGATTTGAATAAGAAATGGGCTAAGCCCAGTATGTGGAAATTATGTGGTTAATTACCTTGTTACTTGTCAAGTGATGAATATGGGCCAAGCCCAGAATGTGAGAATATGTGAATGTGGTAATTATTATCTGATTTATGGGTTATTATGTGGTTAACATGTGGGTGGAATTCAGTGGATTAATTACACACTGAGTCCGTGTGACTCACCCAAATTTTTATTAAACATCGCAGGTGATCGCAATTTTTGGACCGGGTTGGAGTGGATACAAAGGTGGCCATGCGGTAGCGGATTTTCATGCAAAAGGATATTTTGTTTAATTAATTAAGTAATTATATTTCAGTATTTTGATTAAGTGTTTGTTGTAGTAAGGCCCATTAAAGTACTTAAGTATTTTTATTAAGTATCTTTATTTTCATGTTCTATTATGGATGGACAATTTAAATGTTGATTATAAATGATTTTATCTTCTTAAGTATGAAGCTTGAATCCGGTATTTTTATAACAAACTTTAATTTTTACTTAGAATATTTCAAGTCACGAAAATGTTTTATTATGCTAAACAAATTTTTAACGGTTTTTACTCTTAAGTAGGAATATTTTCGAACGTGTTCCGCAGTGGCATTTCAAATTCGGTCGTAGTGAATGGGCCGGGTTTGGGGTGTTACAAGCTTGGTATCAGAGCCCGATTCAAAACTCGGCTTTGAGGTTTTGGGCCCGAAAACAGTTTTCAAAAGTGGGCTTTTCAAAATATGGACTTTTATTTCAGGTTTATTCTGGCATGGCACCTGTCCCTCTGGGCCGAAGTCCATCAGGTAAGTACCTCTGACTATTGAGGTGATTTGAATATGTGAACTGTATGGGCTAAATGGGCTCGTAGATTAGTGAACTCGAACTGAAACTTTGATAGGTCGAAAGAACTACTTCTAGAACTTCTTTTCATAAAATTGTTCGCGGTTAATAAGTGGAACAAAAGTACTAATGCATAAAATTTTTAATCAAATTAGATCGCGACGTTAGAAATGAGTTCTAGGGGACGTGGTCGTCGTGGACGCGGTAGAGGTAGAGGTAGAATGGCAGTATCGGAACCAGTCGGGTCTGGCCTTGGTCAGAAAATGAAGTGCCGTCGCCAGCAGTGGACGCGGAGGATCAAGATCAGATAGGAGAAGATGACGTAGTATCGCGGGCTATGTTGCGAGTGCTAGAACGTGTGGCAGGAGCTAGTGCGAGAAATGGAGCTCGGAAGTCAGTATCGGAAAGGCTTAGGTCGAACGGAGCCGAGATCTTTAGAGGAGTATCAGGAGTAGCTCCGAATGTAGCGGAGTATTGGCTGGAAGCAGTCGAAAGAATCATGGATGATTTGGACTGTACTGATGAGGAAAAGCTGAAAGGTGCTGTCTCGTTACTCTGAGATGAAGCTTATCGATGGTGGCTCACTGTCAGGCAAGGTGTTCCGGCAGATCGAGTGGATTGGGCATATTTTAAGCTTAAGTTTGAAGGATAGTACGTAGGAGCCAGTTACTTGGACTCGCAGAGGAAGGCGTTTCTAAACTTGGTACAAGGAAACAAGTCGGTAGCAGAGTATGAAGCAGAATTTGTACGGCTAAGTCAGTACGCCAAAGGGGTCGTGGCTACTGATTATGAAAGGTGTGTCCGGTTCGAAGATGGGCTACGAGATGAGTTGCGAGAGTTGATCGCTCCGCATAGAGAAAGAGACTTTTCCATTCTAGTGGAGAAAGCTCGGATCGCTGAGGAAGTTAAGAAGACTGTAAGAGAGAACCGAGAGAAGAATAGGAATGGGAATAAGAGGAGTTTTGGACCGTCAGCATCGGGTGAAGATGTTCGGAAAAGACCAAGGATCGAGAATTCTGTACGTGCACCTGTACCAGTTGCTAAGAATCGGAGTCGTTTATGTGCCCAGTGTGGAAGAGCTCATTTAGGAGAATGTTGGGGAAATAGTAAGGTATTTTTCCGATGTGGATCTAAGGCTCATTTGGTTAAGAATTGTCCTCAGGAAACGAAGGTTCATGGTCCAAACCATGGAGGAAATGGTTTTGGCCAAGGTTGTGGAACACCCGGCAGAGGAGCGGAAGGTTCGAATGCGAGACCACCAAGGATGTGATACCGGGTAAGTTCCTTGTTATGGAATATCTTTTATTGTTTGAGTTTTATGAGATTGGTTCATGCTTGTATTGTTGGTGTAGTGCTTGAAACCTTGGATGTGAATTTTAAGACGGTGCCTAGAAGGTGAGATAGTTCGTGTTTGTATGCTAGCGAAGTGTATGGAACCTTGAATACGAATCTTGAGATAGTATCTAAGGAATGTGTTAGTTTTGTTAGGATCAAAGTGCGCAGCATAAGCGTAGTGCGGTCAGTTAAGATGTACGATTATTCGTTAGTAAGTAATTTCGGGGACGAAATTATTTTTAAGGAGGGTAGAATTGTAACATCCTAGATTAGGGGTTATGCGTTCATGCATAATTCGCGAGTTAGTAGGCTTTAAGAGTGGTTTGGATGTGTTTTAGGGGTTCTTAAAACCTTAGGACAAAAAGGGAAGCTTTGGAAAATTTTTGGAATTTTAGGTCAAAAAGAGGAAAATAGGCTAAAGGCCTTTTTAATTAATGGTGCGGTTTAAAGGCATGATTGTCGGCCTGACAAAGTGGCTTGGGAGCGCCACTTAAGGGCCTGGGAGCGATTGGACTCGAGTTCGAGTCACGCTGGGAGTGTTTTAATTTTTGGGTTTTAGGCGCTAAAAGGGAAGGGGCTAAGGAGGCTTCAAAAGGGTTTTGTGAGCATTGTTGGACATGAAGGTCGAGGTAGTAAAGTGGCGCGGGTCGTGTTGGTGATTGCGGCAGCGAGGTCCCGCGTTCGAGTCCTGATTGTAGCGCATGAGTGTTTTATTTTTGGCTTTGGCGTTAAAGCAAGGGGAGCTAAGGAATGAGAGCTTAAAAGAAATTGTGTTGAGGTTTTGTCATGAAAGGAGCAGTGGCCGAGTGGCTGGAGGCGTGGGGAGCCTCCAGCAGGTCTGGGGTTCGAAACCCAGGAGCTGCAGCATGGGTTTTTCTTCTTTTTGGCCGGCGTGATAGTGGCCTGCATGGGCATTTAATGCATGAAGGCATGCTGCCTTGTTTTATTTTTTTTTATGGGAAGTATGGGATTGTTGTTATTTTATTTTATTATTTTATTATTTATGATGGGGTAGTTGTTATTTTATTTTTATTATTATTCTATGTATAGAAAGATGGGTTAGTGATGGGAGGTTTATTAAACAATGAATTATCTTATTTCTATGGTGATGGGCTACATTTTTTTTACTATGTTTTCTTGTAAATGGTGTTGAAATTTTTCAATGGTAATGGGAGCATGGCCGGCCTTGTGATAGCAAAAGCATGGCCAAAATTCATTCTCCTTCCCTCCATTTTGAGCATGGCCGAATTTGGTGATTGTTTTCCATTCTTACCTTTTTGTCTTGGCCGAAAAAGAGAGAGAGCAAGGTTAAGTTTCGGTTTTGAAGAAGTTAGGGAGTTTTTTCGGCTAGCAAATGTTGCTTGCTTTGTTTTCTTTTATTGTTGTTAGCCGAATATTTTTTAGTCTCTATTGCCGAATCCTTCAACCTCTTATCCTCTTTTCTATTTCGCAATCTTTGAGGCCGAATCTTCAAGGTTAGTACCATCGATCCCTTGTTTTTGTTGTTTTAAGCGTTAGTGGTAAGAAATCTCTCCTTTAGTATTCGGGTTCTCTTTGTCATCATTTGTCATGCCGAAAGTAATGGATGGGCTTTGTTATTAGGAATGGCCGAATCTTCAAGGACCATAATGGTGTGTTCTTTTGTGTAGTTGAAGGAAGGAAACTTTAAGGGAGCTTCGGGATTTTGAACATCAAGGTAAGATGTTTAGTATTCGGCCAAGGGGTCATCTTCATAGTATTCTCGTGTTAAGCCGTTTCTAACTATTGTTTAGTAGGGTTTTCGACACAACAAGAGTAGGTGGCGATTTCGGGACTTAGTCGATCAAGGAATTTCGACAGTGGTAATCAAGGGCTTCGGGATTCGAGATCCAATTTCGGTAGGTATGTCAAGTTGTGAACATTTGGTCAAGATTTCGTATATTGGTGGTTAACGGGACTTTCTGATTAAGATATTACTGATGGATGCAAATATCAGTCAAGAAGGAAAAGGGAAGGTCCCTATTCCGAAGTTTAAGAAACGATCTGTCTCTGCAGTACGAGATTGGCTGCCGGGGTGTGGGCCAGCGTCCGAACAGCAAAGTAGGCAGATAGCCGTAGTATCGCTTAGTGATAGTATCGGGATTGAGGGCATAACGCTTCTAGTAATCAGGTGTGTGATTAACCCATCGTTTTCCGGGTATATGATATGTATGCGATATGTGTATGTGTTAAATATGTGCTAATAAGTGCAGTGACAATGAGAAACGGATACCCTTAAAGGGTATGTCGATAAACAGGTTAGTATCAAATCTGTTGAGATGTGATTATTGATACGTATATGTGAGTATGCCTATGAATATGAATGTATGCCTGAATAACATGTACATACATTATCATGGCATTATTTTTATGTTGCATGTGCATGGGCGGGATATGAAAGAAGGTACGGGTGTACTTCGAGTACGTGGTTTTGATGTTAGCCTTGAGCTACATCGTGGATTGACGTTGACTGAGGTCACGTTATGGATTACTTGCGATTTAGTTCGCGTGGCTTGATGAGTAGCTCTGTGCCTCATCGTGGTTGATATCGGCTATGTGCCATATCGTGGTTGATGAGTGACTATGTGTCCCATCATGGTTCTGGTGTTAGCTACGGCTACATCGTGGATTGGCGCTGACTGAGGTCGCGTTGTGGATTTTTATGCTTAATTGCACGTGGACGGCATTGATTGCCTTTTTGGAGTGATAAGGAGAGGGTGATTTGATAATCCCCTAGTGTGTGGTAGGCTGGATACGGGGGAGTGTAGAGGATGGACCCTAGGTTTGGGTTGGGTACACTTTGCATAATTATATCTGATATGTGGATTAATATGGAAATGGGCCAAGCTCAGTATGTGAATGTGGATTTGAATAAGAAATGGGCTAAGCCCAGTATGTGGAAATTATGTGGTTAATTACCTTGTTACTTGTCAAGTGATGAATATGGGCCAAGCCCAGAATGTGAGAATATGTGAATGTGGTAATTATTATCTGATTTATGGGTTATTATGTGGTTAACATGTGGGTGGAATTCAGTGGATTAATTACACACTGAGTCCGTGTGACTCACCCAAATTTTTATTAAACATCGCAGGTGATCGCGATTTTTGGACCGGGTTGGAGTGGATACAAAGGTGGCCATGCGGTAGCGGATTTTCATGCAAAAGGATATTTTGTTTAATTAATTAAGTAATTATATTTCAGTATTTTGATTAAGTGTTTGTTGTAGTAAGGCCCATTAAAGTACTTAAGTATTTTTATTAAGTATCTTTATTTTCATGTTCTATTATGGATGGACAATTTAAATGTTGATTACAAATGATTTTATCTTCTTAAGTATGAAGCTTGAATCCGGTATTTTTATAACAAACTTTAATTTTTACTTAGAATATTTCAAGTCACGAAAATATTTTATTATGCTAAACAAATTTTTAACGGTTTTTACTCTTAAGTAGGAATATTTTCGAACGTGTTCCGCAGTGGCATTTCAAATTCGGTCGTAGTGAATGGGCCGGGTTTGGGGTGTTACAAATAAAACGGTGCGTTTTAGCACCCTCCCTAAGGTGCCCAAAACGGCACCGTTTTAGGCCTCTGACCCGCGCATGGATGACCCGACCCGACAGGATCCGCGTGTTTTCTTTATGGAGGGGCTAATTGCACATTTAGCCCCTCCCCCTTTTTTTAGCTTTGCAATCCTTTTTATTCTTCATGATTTTACCCAAAAATTTGCTTTCCGTTTCAATCTGGTCCGCATGCGAACGTCACCGTTTCAGTCAATGGGTTTATTTTCTATTTAGGTCCCTCCAGGTTTCGCGCGCGTCGCAAATAAGCCCTTTTCCTTTCATTTTATTTCGAATTAACCCCCAACTCCCATTTTTAAATGCAATTTGATCCATTTTTAGTTATTTTGTGATCTTCTTAGTCTTTTTATTATATTATTATTATTATTATTATTATTATTATTTGTATATTTTCTATTAATATTATTATTATTACTATGTTACTATCTTTATCATTATACTATTATCATTATATTTTATTACTACTATACTTATGTTAGTATATTGTACGTATCTCATATCCTTATTATTATTATTATTACATTTACTATTATCATTATTATTTTAGCATTTCACTATTGTTATTACTACATTATTATTTTGTACATATCTTGTATTATTATTAGTATTGTTGCTATATTATTATTATTATTATTATTATTATTATTATTATTATTATTATTATTATTATTATTATTATTATTATTAGTTACTTTATTTTTCTTTTATGTTATTATTCCCATTATTATTATTGTATTATTGCCTGTATATACTAACTATATTATTATTATTACCATCTCTGTATTATTATATTATGTATATTTTGCATTATTATTACTAGTATTATTTTATTATTATTACTATACTAATTATTACTACTATTATTATTACTACCTTATTATATTGTACATATTTCGTATTATTATTATTATTATTATTATTATTATTATAATATTTATATTATCATATTGTACATACTTTGTATCAGTATTATTATCTTATTATCGTTACTATATTTACATTAATACATTGTACATATTTTGTGTCAGTATTATTGTTATCTTATTACTACTATTATTATCATATTTATTATTGCTTTTGCTAGTATTATTATTATCATATTCCTTACTATCTTGATCTTCACTAACATCTTCTTGCCCCTTTATTATTATTATTATTATTTCAATGCCATTTTTTTATCTTTTTTTTATATTTTTATATTATTGTATCTTTTATCATCAGTATTGTTAATTTCTCGTTTTCGTCATTTCATATGGAACAACGGTTTTAAATTGCAACTCGACATTTTTTTTTTAAAAAAAAAGAGGTAATGTTTGTGTGTTTAGAAGTCCGGAAAGTCACATCCTAACGTGTTGGGTGTCGATCTTTTCGCTCGACTAAATATTCAAATACCCTCTTCTTTTACATGTTTTGAAGATCAAAGATGACTTTGGTGTCAAAATATAAGGGCGTTATACCCTAACGTGTTGGGTATGACACTTTTATTCCTTTGAAGCGAGTTAATCTTGAAATTCAATCACAATCCAATTAACCCTTTTTATTCTTTTCAATTTTTACCCTAAATATTTTCAAGTTTTCAACATTAGGACAACATCAATCAATTTGGTACCAACTTTGGGCGTTACAAGGGTGCTAACCCTTCCTTGTACGTAACCGACTCCCGAACTCGTTTTCTCAGATTTCGTAGACCAAAATTGTTGTTTTAATAAACCAAAATGTTTTATTAAAACAAAGGTGATCCGATCACACCTAATAAAGATCGGTGGCGACTCCTGTTTTCTTTATTTTCAAACCCAAGGTCGATTCCCGTTCTTGTCAAAAAATGGTTACGACAATTGCTACATACACTCATCCGTTTTTCGGCACAAGCGCATGAAAAATAATTAAAACCTAGGCAATGTTCGTTATTTTTGGGATTCGAGGAGTCATGTTCCTAACTTACGGAGTATGGCCTCTTCTTAGAACCGAAATAACCAAACATCCTATTTAAAATTCAAGACACATAGGATTTAGGTAATAATCAAATGACGAGTATTCTTGTTTTCGAGGATTCGAGATATCGTGCCCTAACTTAAGGGACATAATTTTTTTTCTCGGTTAATTCGAAATAAGAAGGCCCTTTCATAAAATTTAATTTCGTGAGTGATATTTTAATCAAATAACATCATGCAAAATAGGGGATCGTACTTTAAACTTTCTTTGAATTCTCAATTCTCGACACTACGATAGTAAGTAATCAACTAGGTACCAATTTTGAGCGTTATGAGGGTGCTGATCCTTCCTCATGCGCAACCGACTTCCGAACTCATTTCCTGGATTTTGTAGACCGAAAATCATTGTTTTAGTAAATCTAACCTTTTATTAAAATGATCATATTACGAGGTGATCCGATCACATCTAATAAAAAGGATTGGTGGCGGCTCCATTTTTATTTTTTAAAATAAAAAGTTGAATCACCAAAAAGGTTTCGACACTATGTATGATATTAAAATTAAAAAATATATATATTAAATTAAATTGTTTATAAGTTGATATCGAGTTAACTTGTGACACTAAATCGATCAAATACATTATATACAATTGATGGAAATGATAAAATAATTGTATGAAAGTGTCAAAATAAAGTTTTAGTTGAGTGGTAAATTAAAATTTTAATAATATAATTGGTTTGGGCTCAAATCCCATTATATGCTTTTTTTTATTAAATAAAAAATTAAAATATCCTCAAATAATATAATTTATTTTAATTACGGAATGATATTTTTGTAATTTTTCTAATCGAGTTGGTGACCTAACCGAAGATGACACCAACTCAATCAGGAACTTAAATTTAATTGTTTATAAGTATATATATATATATATATATATATATATAATATACTTCAAGTTTTTATATAGTTACAATTTATTGTTTTTTACTTTAATTTTTAAGAATTTAGTTTATCTATTTCTTTATTTTAAAATTTTAGATCTAATTATTAACACTATTAAATTTTTGTTTGTTAGGTTCGTTGATGTGATATTTTGAAATAAAAAAAATACTCACCTAATAAACATGTAATAGAAAAATAATATTGTAATAGAATTAAATATTACAAAAAAATTTTAATGGTATTAACAATTGAAGTTGAATTTTTAAATTAAAAAAGTGGAGCAACTAAATTATCAGAAATCAAAGAAATGAGATAACATTGTTAAGAGAGACAATCATGTATCTTTGAAATTGTATTAATAATTCTGTATTTTTTGTTTAAAAAAAAGTATAGTTGGGGACTTATCTCCAGGCAGCAAAGAAATGAGTTATCCTCCTCAAATGTCATACATATTATTCAAATCGTGAAAGCTGGCCATTTCATGCATGCACACCTAAAAGCTTGTTTAAAAAATGTTATTTGAAAGAGCATTGAATACTAAACTTATGAAAGAAATGATGTACTATTTGTGAATGAATCTTGCCTTCAACTAGTCCTCAATACACAGTTTATATAGGCAACAATGCCTAACAGATGAGTTAACAACTCATAACAGAATGTTAACGTACTAACTATCTATTTATCATACTAAACACGTGTGTATTATACTATAACATTCACCTAGCTTCTTCTAGTGGTACAATCTGAAGAATGTGACGAAAACGAGTAAACAGGGATACAGATAACGGCTTAGTAAGAATATCCGCAACCTGGTCACACGCCGGAACTTCACCAACAATCAATTCTCTATTAGCTACCTTTTCACGAACAAAAAACAAATCAAGTTCAACATGCTTGAACTTGGAGTGCAGAACCGGATTAGCTGTAACAGCAACAGCACTAGTATTATCACACCATATAGTAGGAACATCAACAAAGGTGAGTTTTAATTCAGACAGAAGAGACACAAGCCACACAATTTCACTAGTGGCTGTAGCTAGACTCCGATACTCAGCTTCAGCTGTGGATCGAGAAATGACTTGCTGTTTGTTGGAACACCACGAGATAAGGGCATTCCCAAAATATACACAATATCCTGTTGTGGATCGACGATCATCAAAGTCAAGACCCCAGTTCATATCCGCATATCCGACCAAAGAAAGTTTATCAGATTGACGAAAAACCAGACTATGAAAGAGTGTGCCACGTAGATATCCAGAATACGTTTAAGAGCTATCATATGTACTGTAGTGGGTGCATGCATAAACTGACATTACCCGATTTACTGCATACGAAATATCTGGTCGCGTTAAGACAACATATTGAAGAGCTCCAGCTAAACTCCAATACTTAGTTGGATCAGCAAGTCGTTCACCTTGATGTATGAACAGCTTTCGCATTAGCCATAGAACAGCGATTAAGAAGTTCTTTAATGTATTTCTGCTGACACAAATGAAGATTGCCAAAAGCAAATTTGCTCACTTCGACCCCCAGAAAATAATGAAGCTCACACAAATCTTTTAGAGCAAATTTGTCGTTAAGTTGCTGAATAAAACTATCAATTTCAGCAGACGAATCTCTAGTGACAATAATGTCATCCACATAAACAAAAACATACAAAGTAAGCTTGTTAAGAACTTTGACAAACAAGGAAGTATCAGACTTAGAGACGTCAAACCCATTACCAACAAGAAATTGTCTTAATTTGTCAAACCAGGCACGAGGAGCTTGTCGCAAACCGTAGAGGGCTTTATTTAGACGGCACACTAGTTCTTCACCATGTGAGCCATATCAAACATAACCCGGAGGTTGCTGCATGAAAACCTCATCAGTTAAATCTCCGTTCAAAAAAGCATTATTGACATCAACTTGCCTGAGTTGCCACCCACGAGACACAGCAACGGAAATAATAACACATATAGTTGCTAGTTTGACCACTGGACTGAAAGTTTCTGTGAAATCACATCCCGACACTTGGGAACATCCTTTTGCAACTAATCGTGCCTTCCGCCGATCAACGGACCCCGTCAGGATTCTTTTTTACTTTAAACAACCATTTGCATCCAATTGCTTTGCGGCCAGATGGAAGAGGAACAAGATCCCAAGTGGAGTTGGCTAATAAGGCATCAAACTCAGCTTGAACTGCCTGTCGCCATTCAGGATGAGCAAGAGCCTCTTCAATCGAACTAAGCTCAAATTCAGCTATGTCAACAGATAACACTTTTGGCTTAAATATCCCCGCTTTAGACCGAGTAACCATGGAATGAGTGTGAACAGGCTCATTTACTATCGCAGTAGAACCAACTTCAATAGTCGGCAACCCTTCCAGAGAGCCATCTGCTGAGGGGCTTGATGCATTACGCAAGGCACTGGTGTTTTCTGAAGAGCTCGAGACAGATGGTGAAGCACTAGTCGCGCTGGAATTTTGATGAACATTTATAGAGTCAACAGATAGATTTCCACAAGCTCTAGAAGGTGCTGCACTACTTTGAGAAATCAGCGGTCTGATAATGGGAACATATGTAGGAAGGCTCAAAGGTTGAGACTGCGGACTATTAGAAGTACCAGAAGAAGAAAACAAAAACTTTTGTTCATCAAAAATCACATGACGAGAAATAACGACCTTCCCATCTGGTAGTAAACAATAATAACCTTTATGCTGGGAGCTGTACCCAAGAAACGTAGAAGGTTGAAAGCGATAGTCAAGCTTATGTCGAACAAATGGTCGTAAGCAGGGAAAACAACGGCAACCAAATACTCGGAGATGCCCATACTTTGGTGAATGACCATACAAACGTTGATATGGAGATTGATCACCCAAGACCGAAGTGGGTAGTCAATAAATGAGATGCACGGCACTACGAAAGGCATAACCCCAGTAGTCCATAGGTAAATTAGCCTGAGCCAACAAGGTAATACCCGTTTCCACAATATGACGATGTTTACGTTCAACGACCCCATTTTGTTCAGACGTATAAGGACAAGATAAACGGTGAATAATACCATGTGTGGCTAAATGATGGCTGTCGATTCCACCAATATAAACCTACACCTAGTTGCTACTTTTAGCAGTATAGGGAGTAGGGTCGATTCCACAGAGACTAGTTTTACTGAAAAATTGTCTATCTCTTGACCAGATTAATGTCTGGGCAATTGTTGTGCCCGCGACGTTTGGGGGGGAGTAAAAAATTAAACCTGAAACAAACACAGAAAATAAAAACGTAAAAAGTAACAGACTAAATAGGAAAATAAAATTGAAATAATCTGAAAAGAAATCGATAAAACTTAGCTCAGCCTCAAGCGCGGGTTTTTCCGTTTTTGACCTCGATCCTCGAAATCAGATGAATTTGTCTTTTCCGATAAGCTAGTTATAGCTACCAAGGACACCTCGGACACCAACTCTTCCTTGTGTAAGTTAGTTATGGAACGTCCTATAACTAACCCTTACCGATCGAACAACCTATGAAACGTTCATGATTTAGAACTTCGGCAGCTTTGCGTTCTATAAGAGCCTAGCTCGAACCAATGCCCTCAAACGTTGGGACATTTAAATCCGATTACTACTTCCCTTGACGGAACCAAATAGCAATCTCCACTTGGCACGCCAATGTGTTCACGGAAAACCGATTAGACAATCGATCCTTTCAGAATCCCAACTGTACGTCCAGCTGCACTAACTCAAACGACATCTTTTTCAACTTAGCACGACTTGACTTTGTGAGTTGACGAAGTCACACTCTTAATCCGGAGAAATAATAAGTATCAGAAATTTGGAGTTGAATAGCTCGGGTTCGTAACTCACGAGTTTTTGACGGGGTTAATACCGGCTTAAAGCTGAAAGGGGTTTAGTGTGGCATGATTTTACTCATGCTTGAAGGTTGTGGAAAGTATTTGGGCTTTGGTAAGGGATGATGGAATTTGGAAAGGAAAGGGGTTTGGAAGGTAATTAAACCAATTTTGGGAAAAGAAACAAAAAAGAGTTGAAATGGGCAAAATGTTGGACGTTGCTTGAAGGAGAAAAAAAACAAAAGAAATCCTATTCTAAATTGAAATAGGAAAAGAGAGAAATTAAACACCAAATAGGAATATGAAAGAGCTAATTGATTGATGATTATCCAAATACAAACAACCCCTATTTATACTAATGGATTTACTAAAAATAGGCTTAACTAATTTAATATAAAATCTTAATTAATTAAAAATAAAAATAAAAATAAATAAATAAAAATAAAATAAACTAAAAATAGAATTCTCTATTCTTGGCTTTTTACAAAGTCAAATTGCTTGATGAGTCCTTGGCTTCTTCCATCTTTTTGATTTGGCCCCATTTCCATGATTTTCTTTAAATTTGGCCCTTTTTAGCATGCTTTCGATCAATTGCATCCCTGACAAGAATTAAATCATAAAAATACAAATTAGCAGGGATTAATTCAGAAATACACCGAATTAAATACAAGAAATCATGCAAAATAATCATGTTATCAAATCCCCCTACTTAGCTCATGCTTGCCCTCAAGCATGTTGTTCGTTCAAACATTAAAATCAATTCTACAATTTATTAAAAATCGAGTCTCTTTTCTGCATCCATACTCAACATAAACAACATAGGCAAAAATAATTAAATCAATGCTCAAAACATATAGTTTAATCAACAAGACAAGTGTCATAAGATTTGAAATATGCAAACTAGATAATTTCATTAAATTGAGTTTGAATCCAATAAATTGCAAGGCATTGTTATTTAACTATACTTTTAGAAAAATAAATTAGACATGGTCAAACCTTTTTACGCGAACTAGGATGACAACCCAAGCACCCTATCCCGGTTACTCAGTTCAAACAGTCTTTATTATTGAGCTCTGTTAGCGGAATGTTATTAAGTTATCAACTTGTCACTCGAACCTTTTTACTCGAGACGAGATGACAACCCAAGCACCTCGCCCCGGTTACTCAATTCGGTCATGTTTTCGAAACTTTCACTCATAACTTGAGCCTTTATTTATTTATTTAATTTTTATTTTTTTCAATTTTTTTCATACACAAGCAAATATTTTTTTTCAAACAATCAATTCATGAAAATCTAGCTACATACATCAACCTTAAAACACAAGTGTCGATTAATCTGTATACTTGAGCATTTAAATTCAAAAAAATTTCCCAATTGTCCAAGTTGACTAAGTATGAGATTAAAGGCTCAATATCAAAATAAACTGTTGAATGAATTCAATGCAAGATTTAACATATGCAAAAGAGAAACATGCAGCAAGAACCAATCAACCATCCATGCATACTTACTATATTCATCCCCCCTACTTAGCTCATGCTTGTCCTCAAGCATGTGTCATATTATAGAAAAGAAAAAAAAACAGTAGCTCAAATAAATAAAATGAAAAGTTCAGAGTACTCCCCATGTGTGTCTTCAATGATTTCGTTGATGTTGGGGATAACGGCTTTGCAGGAACCGCCTACTGAGGATCACCTTCGCCCGTTATCGAGTCCTCGTTGGCTAAAGTGAACAGATACTATGCACCAGGTAGGATTCCAGAGAAGAGGAGGTGAGTCATTAAGACCGCCTAAGTGTAATACCCCCTACCCGTATCCATTGCTGGAATAAAGTATGAGGCATTACCGAGGAGTACGGAATATTCACAGACAATTTAAGCCATTTATCGCTCAAATACCGAAATTGACTATAAAAGTTTCTTTACACATATAGTGCACTTGAGGTGCACTATTCCATAATTATGAATGAACACATTTATCAAACATATGTCATGTTTTTATATATATCATAGTCTCATATTTCCATGTATCAATTACCATCATTTCCTCGTATTTCGACAAATACGTGTAACAATTCATAAACATGCAATTCACTAACCCTTCCTGCCAATCACAATTTAAAGTGACAAATCACTTATTGAGCCCAATTTCAATGTTCACTACAATCTATCATATAAATTTGGATGTACGTATCCACCAAAAAATTCCATGTACAGGTATCAACATCTCATATTTCCACATACATTACTTTGCACATTATGAACTCAAATAACATATACAAGACATACCAATGTATTTCAAATGCGTTTTCATAATATTTCATTTAGAATTAAGATTATTTCATATTAGAACTCTTCTCATTAACTCATTTGGAATACCAATTCATACAGATAATAGACTCAAGGATGTACAAATATATAATCACAAATGAACTCATTCGTTAACCAAGTTCTACGTTCATGTCTCATCAACTCGTATTTCCTTATATCACATAATATATACCATGATTTCCATTCCCTTGATATTTTTCCATATTTATCCTGTTGAATTTCTTGGAATTTTCGATGGATTTTCAGAGGTACACTTTAGTGTACAAATCCAGGTCTGTCAATTCATGTTCATGTGCGCACATTTCCATTTCAGAGAGCACACTCCCGCGAATCTCATCCTTACAGCGGGATTACCAGTCCAGGCTAAATCCCCTATAAGAGAGCACACTCCCGCGAACCTCATCCTTATAGCGGGATTACCAGTCCAGGCTAAATCCCCTGTAATATAAACTCATAGAGTATTGTCGGGATTACCAGTCCAGGCTAAATCCCCTGCAACGACAATTACTCTAATGAGCTTGGATCTGAATTACCAGTCCAGGCTAAATTCAGACCCTAATTCGGATTACCCGTACGGACTAAATCCATTTTCCACATATTCTTCGGGAGGGCTATATCAGGATCACCCGTCCGGGCTAGATCCCTTTTCACACATATTCTTCGGGAGGGCTATATCGGGATAGGATCACCCATCCGGGCTAGACCCTTTTTTACCGTCAATTCCTTTTCAGAGATCCATCGAATTTTCCTTTCATTCAACCGGGATTTCTTCCCCTTTTTATCAAATATATCAATGTTTTGTCAACTTTCATACAATGAACATTCAAATTATATTCATATCAATAACATACATTTCAAGCATTTAAGAATATAATTTAAGTTACATGAACTTACAATTCGATTTTTATACCATAACGATAATCTTAGTTTCATAATAAATATTTGAAATAAAACATTATATCATTTCTACCTCAACGTTTATCAATTATAATCGAGCATGTGATCAATTTATACACAAGTCATTCATTTATTATTTTTCCTCCTCCTCCTCTCCATCCACATCCTTAGTATAAACAACACACTTGTAAGTAACATTATCTATAATTTTCACTATTTACTTATGTGAATATTCAAGCTGTCCATTCGTGTCATAGTCACTAAATTATTTTTATCTTGAGCTACAGAACTCCAAATTAAGATCCGTAAATTTTATTTGAAACTATCTCACATATCTTCTTACCACAATTTTTCCAGAATTTTTGGTGTGGCCAATTAGTACAGTTTATTAGTTAAGTTCTCCCCTGTTACACAGTCTACTGCTCTGACCTCTCTTCACTAAAAATCAATTATCTCATAGTACAATTTTCATATAGTGTTTCCGATTATTTCTAATGAAAATAGACTCACTAAGGAATACAGAAATATAAATTATAACTCATAATTCTTTTTGTACAATTTTTAGTGAATTTATAAAGTAAGAACAGGGGCTCACGAAGTTCTTCTAAACCAGTCTTACCAAAATTTAAATATCTCAAAATGTAGACTTTCTTTGCTTGCTCTGTTTCTTTTATATGAAAATAAACTCAACAAGCTTTAATTCTATATCTCACTCAACTTCTAATTTAATTTATACCATTTTCTATGATTTTTCAAAGTTAGACAACTGCTGCTGTCCAAAACTGCTTTAGTATAACATGTTAATTTCTATTTTGTCTCAAATTCCACATTTCATACAATTCAATCCTTGCTCAATTAACCCCTCAATTGAGCTAATTTTCTCATTTAATACTTTTCTCTATCATTTTAAACTACTTCATAACCTTTGAAAATCAGAATTTTAACACTAGACCTTAATTTCAACTCTTTCACAATTAGGTCCTAAAACTAATTTCCATCAATTTTACTTGATAAAATCATTATATAACAAAATTAAAGCTTCAATTTAATATTTATTCATCATATTCTTCCAGAACTAATCCACACAACTTTAAAAATTAGCCATAGAATCAAAAACTAATGACATAGTAAGTTGGACCCAATTGTAAAAGTCTAAAAACATAGAAATTTCAAGGAGAAAGCAAGAATTAAACTTACATGAAGCTTGAGTATGAAAACCAGCTTGAAACTCTCTCCCATGGCTGTTTTTCAGCTGAAGAAAATGAAGAGAAATGAAGAGAATTCTAGACATTCCAATTTGGTCCCATTTTTATTTAACTAATTTTGGCAATTTTCTAATTTTGCCCTTATTTCACCCATTTCCTGATTTTTCTCAGCTATTGCCGCCCAAAATATCTCCTTTGGCTTATTTTCACTTTAGGTCCTTCCACATTTGACAATTAATCTATTTAATCCTTGTAGCAACTTTTACACATTTTTCAATTTAGTCCTTTTTATTTAATTAACCACCCAAACGTCAAAATTTTCTAACGAAATTTTAATGCTAACTTATTGACATTCTGTAAATATTCATAAAAATACTTATGACTCAGTTTATAACACCGAGATCTCGATACCTCTTTTTCTCGATTTCTTGACCAAATAAATCTTTATAAAACATAATTTACTATTTTAAAAGTATTTTAAAAGCTACATTTGACTTGTAAATATTAAATAATATGGTCTACGAGTTCATTTGTCAGATTTGGTGGTCTCAAATCACTATTTCTGACACCACTGAAATTTGGGCTATTACAACTCTCCCCCCTCTTTAAGAATTTTCGTCCTCGAAAATTCCTTCAGTGGAGAGATTCAAATATTTTTCACTACTTATACCTTTTCCGATGTCAATTCCTTACACGAAAATTAGAGAAATTTAGATACCAGAATCACCACGTTTCTATGATCAAACCAAAAACATAATCATAACAGACATAGTTATCGCAAGCTGAAGAACACACTTTAAAGATAAGCCATGATTAATAATTTACAAAGTATGAATTATAGGAAAACCAAGATAAGGAAATTCAAGATACAATACCATACCAGAAATCCGAGAACATAACTCAAAAAAAAATAATAAAGATACTGATGATTCCTCAGAGAAAGCCAGAAGAAAAACGATGCTTACCGACTCTGGACTTCCATCATAACAGAGTTAATATATTTCCAAATATTTATATATATGACAGATTAATATCCAGTAAAAACAGAAGAATAGTCCAACATAGATTTTTTTTTACCATCGACTTTCTTCCAACATAATAAAATAGAATTCTGAAGAGATAAAGAAATACCGATCATAAACCGACCTGACCAACAGGGCTTTCGTCTAACATCATAGTTAGGTAGCATTGTCATAACATAAGAACTCCATCAGAGCTGAACAATCACACACATATCTCTGAGGATAAAAGAATATATATAGAATACTCAGAAAGATCATCATATTCATCTCAACTATAACTATCACACACAAACATCTTTACTACTCAATTATTATTTCTCTAACTAATTCTGTCTTCATGTACCCCGTATCATTCCATTCACTAACGAAAACCAATTCAGGAAGAATCTTAGCAAACACATACTTTAGATTTCATACTCAATTAAGGCGAATAGTCGAGACTAACTTCTTCTTTATCCCTGACATTGCATAATCTGTGTAATCATTAAAATAATATGATATTTCTTCTAAAACTGAGTTCATTTGTCACATTATACTCAACTCTTTTTGCATTACTAATTATTCACCACTGAACTCTTTAGTTTCCCACTTATGAACTTATTCAACATAATTCTTGTGAACTTTCATCATAAAACAACACTGGTAAAGGGGTGAGGTCGTAAAGCCTCTAACTTGACTCTCATAAATACACACATATGACTTAGCATTCATCATCAACATAATATCATCATAATCACATAATTCACTCTAAGCAAATTTTCATACTTAGTCATGTTACACAAACTTTTCGATTATCTTATTTAAGCAAGTGTACTTAAACATACATTCCATGAAATTTGAGTAAATTTACTCATAACACTCACTTAATCAAGCATGTTAGGCACATAATATCATATGAATACCAACATACATGGATGAGTTTATCACAACATAGACTTCCGTTTCATTTCACTTTTCCACATTTCTCAACTTATGGTTATCTCATTAAGAAAATTAACAGATGCATATCATGAACTTCTATTCATACATTTCTATATTTCAACATATCGTAAGCACATTTCAATCATCTCAATATCATTTTTAGCATTATCGATAATAGCTCGATTAGAAGTCATTTCTATCTTAACAAAACAATTTCGTTAGAGCCGGGAGATATCACACTATCACAGTTCACATATAGCATGTATAGCTAGACTCATGCACATGCTATGTTAGTCCGAGAATCGACTAAACCATAGCTCTGATACCACTAAATGTAATACCCCCTACCCGTATCCATTGCTGGAATAAAGTATGAGGCATTACCGAGGAGTACGAAATATTCACAGACAATTTAAGCCATTTATCGCTCAAATACCGAAATTGACTATAAAAGTTTCTTTACACATATAGTGCACTTGAGGTGCACCATTCCATAATTATGAATGAACACATTTATCAAACATATGTCATGTTTTTATATATATCATAGTCTCATATTTCCATGTATCAATTACCATCATTTCCTCGTATTTCGACAAATACGTGTAACAATTCATAAACATGCAATTCACTAACCCTTCCTGCCAATCACAATTTAAAGTGACAAATCACTTATTGAGCCCAATTTCAATGTTCACTACAATCTATCATATAAATTTGGATGTACGTATCCACCAATAAATTCCATGTACAGGTATCAACATCTCATATTTCCACATACATTACTTTGCACATTATGAACTCAAATAACATATACAAGACATACCAATGTATTTCAAATACGTTTTCATTATATTTCATTTAGAATTAAGATTATTTCATATTAGAACTCTTCTCATTAACTCATTTGGAATACCAATTCATACAGATAATAGACTCAAGGATGTACAAATATATAATCACAAATGAACTCATTCGTCAACCAAGTTCTACGTTCATGTCTCATCAACTCGTATTTCCTTATATCACATAATATATACCATGATTTCCATTCCCTTGATATTTTTCCATATTTATCCTGTTGAATTTCTTGGAAGTTTCGATGGATTTTCAGAGGTACACTTTAGTGTACAAATCCAGGTCTGTCAATTCATGTTCATGTGCACACATTTCCATTTCAGAGAGCACACTCCCGCGAACCTCATCCTTACAGCGGGATTACCAGTCCAGGCTAAATCCCCTGTAAGAGAGCACACTCCCGCGAACCTCATCCTTACAGCGGGATTACCAGTCCAGGCTAAATCCCCTGTAATATAAACTCATAGAGTATTGTCGGGATTACCAGTCCAGGCTAAATCCCCTGCAACGACAATTACTCTAATGAGCTTGGATCTGAATTACCAGTCCAGGCTAAATTCAGACCCTAATTCGGATTACCCGTCCGGGCTAAATCTATTTTCCACATATTCTTCGGGAGGGCTATATCAGGATCACCCGTCCGGGCTAGATCCCTTTTCACACATATTCTTCAGGAGGGCTATATCGGGATAGGATCACCCGTCCGGGCTAGACCCTTTTTTACCGTCAATTCCTTTTCAGAGATCCATCGAATTTTCCTTTCATTCAACCGAGATTTCTTCCCCTTTTTATCAAATATATCAATGTTTCGTCAACTTTCATACAATGAACATTCAAATTATATTCATATCAATAACATACATTTCAAGCATTTAAGAATATAATTCAAGTTACATGAACTTGCAATTCGATTTTTATACCATAACGATAATCTTAGTTTCATAATAAATATTTGAAATAAAACATTATATCATTTTTACCTCAACGTTTATAAATTATAATCGAGCATGTGATCAATTTATACACAAGTCATTCATTTATTATTTTTCCTCCTCCTCCTCTCCATCCACATCTTTAGTATAAACAACACACTTGTAAGTAACATTATCTATAATTTTCACTATTTACTTATGTGAATATTCAAGCTGTCCATTCGTGTCATAGTCACTAAATTATTTTTATCTTGAGCTACAGAACTCCAAATTAAGATCCGTAAATTTTATTTGAAACTATACTCACATATCTTCTTACCATAATTTTTCCAGAATTTTTGGTGTGGCCAATTAGTACAGTTTATTAGTTAAGTTCTCCCCTGTTACACAGTCTACTGCTCTGACCTCTCTTCACTAAAAATCAATTATCTCATAGTACAATTTTCATATAGCGTTTCCGATTATTTCTAATGAAAATAGACTCACTAAGGAATATAGAAATATAAATTATAACTCATAATTCTTTTTGTACAATTTTTAGTGAAGTTATAAAGTACGAACAGGGGCTCACGAAGTTCTTCTAAACCAGTCTTACCAAAATTTAAATATCTCAAAATGTAGACTTCCTTTGCTTGCTCTGTTTCTTTTATATAAAAATAGACTCAACAAGCTTTAATTCTATATCTCACTAAACTTCTAATTCAATTTATACCATTTTTGATGATTTTTCAAAGTTAGACAACTGCTGCTGTCCAAAACTGCTTTAGTATAACATGTTAATTTCTATTTTGTCTCAAATTCCACATTTCATACAATTCAATCCTTGCTCAATTAACCCCTCAATTGAGCTAATTTTCTCATTTAATACTTTTCTCTATCATTTTAAACTACTTCATAACCTTTGAAAATCAGAATTTTAACACTAGACCTTAATTTCAACTCTTTCACAATTAGGTCCTAAAACTAATTTCCATCAATTTTACTTGATAAAATCATTATATAACAAAATTAAAGCTTCAATTCAATATTTATTCATCATATTCTTCCAGCACTAATCCACATCAACTTTAAAAATTAGCCATAGAATCAAAAACTAATGACATAGTAAGTTGGACCCAATTGTAAAAGTCTAAAAACATAGAAACTTCAAGGAGAAAGCAAGAATTAAACTTACATGAAGCTTGAGTATGAAAACCAGCTTGAAACTCTCTCCCATGGCTGTTTTTCAGCTGAAGAAAATGAAGAGAAATGAAGAGAATTCTAGACATTCCAATTTGGTCCCATTTTTATTTAACTAATTTTGGCAATTTTCTAATTTTGCCCTTATTTCACCCATTTCCTGATTTTTCTCAGCTATTGCCGCCCAAAATATCTCCTTTGGCTTATTTTCACTTTAGGTCCTTCCTCATTTGACAATTAATCTATTTAATCCTTGTAGCAACTTTTACACATTTTTCAATTTAGTCCTTTTTATTTAATTAACCACCCAAACGTCAAAATTTTCTAACGAAATTTTAATGCTAACTTATTGACATTCTGTAAATATTCATAAAAATACTTATGACTCGGTTTATAACACCGAGATCTCGATACCTCTTTTTCTCGATTTCTTGACCAAATAAATCTTTATAAAACATAATTTACTATTTTAAAAATATTTTAAAAGCTACATTTGACTTGTAAATATTAAATAATATGGTCTACGAGTTCATTTGTCAGATTTGGTGGTCTCAAATCACTATTTCTGACACCACTGAAATTTGGGCTATTACACTTAGTACCAAGCTCTCTCTAGATCCAATCCTAGACATGCATACCCATTGCCACACCTTCACCTTATAGTAAAAAGGGGGAAGACGGCGATAGTGGTGCAGTTGTGTTGGTGATGGTAGTGCGATGGCAATGGCGATGGATGCTGCGATGGTAACGGATATGGTAACGGCGACGTAGGTTGGTTGTGGGAGAGAGGGTTTGTTGTGAAGAGGATAAAGATAGAAAAGGGGTGTGGAGATTTGGGCTAAGTTTAGGTTGGTTTGTTTTGTTGGGTTGGTATATGGGTAGGTGTTGGTGAGTTAAATGGATGGGTATTGGGTATTGGGTTAAATTTAGGTTTGTGGGTATTGGGTTTTGGTGTTTTATAAAGGTTGGGGTTTTTTTTTTTGGTAAATACATGTCACCATATTAGCATGTCGTGCCCGCGCCACCACTGTTATCCGACTTTCGGGAAAAATTGATGCTCTATATTATTTTTCTGAAAACATCAAACTAATTGAACTAAGTAAAAATTTATTTATCTACACCCTAGATCTACTAAAACTTAAAATTAAATAAATGAAAAGAAATTTGGGTTGCCTTCCAAAAAGCGCTTTTGTTTAATGTCGTTAGCTCGACGACCTTAAATGTTATCCGTTTGGCTTATTGAGAATTAATTTCTCTATCTTGTGCACTTGGATGTCATTCCAGAAAGGTTTTGACCTTTTTCCACTATCTTTGAAGCCCTTCCCGGGTTCCCCTATCATTAGTGGATTGAGGAGTTTTTGAGCTTCTTCATTCAAGTTTGCATTTTTCACTGTCGGAATACTTGTACGTTCTAGAAATGATTTCAGCTCTAATGTCGAGGCTTTCATGACAGCTTCACGTATTGGCTTTTGGATTATCGATAATTCCTCTTGCTTAACATCAAAATCGGCATTCCTGCAAGGCACAGTTTGTAACTTGTCATTGGGATGTCCCATATCCTCATAACCATTAAACCTAACCACTTCGCCATCAAATTCCATGGTGAGTGTTCACTCCAAACGTCAATTTTCGTTCGCGCGATACTCAAGAATGGTCTTCCAAGCAAAATGTCAGACGAATTAGTTGAGTTATCATCTTCCATATTAATAATGTAGGAATCTGCAGGGAAAACTAATTTGTTAACTTTAACAAAGACGTCTTCAAGTAACCCTTCGGGATAAACGACTGACCTGTCCGCCAACTAGATTATTACTCCTGTTTCTTTTAAAGGACCCGCGTTAATCAACTTATAAATAGAATAAGGCATAACATTAATGGAAGCCCCTAAATCACACATGGCTTTCTTAATGCATACATTACCTATCTCACAGGAAATAGCAAACATACCTTGGTCCTTGTATTTGGGCGGAACTTTCTTTTGCAGTGCTGCGGAGACATTTTCTCTTACATTTACTCTTTCGTTACCTATTAACCTTCTCTTGCTAAAACACAATTCCTTGAGGAATTTCGTATAACGAGGGATTTGTTTGATAGCGTCGAGTAAAGGGATATTTACCTCCACCTTCCTGAATGTCTCGAGGATTTCTTTTTCCTCCTTCTCTTTCTTATCTTTTGCAAGCCTCCCTGGAAAAGGAGGTTGCATCACAACTAGTTTCTGAATTTCTAATTCCGGTCTAGCTGTTGGATTCGCCATTTGCTTTTCTCGTTTCTCATCTTGCCCACGACTTTTGGTTGGCACTATTTTTAGAACCTTTCCGCTACGAAGGGTTATTGCACTTGCATTCTGTCGAGGATTCGGCTCTGTCTGGGAAGGTAATTTACTTTGAGACTCCAAGCGATTAACTGTCATCGAGAGTTTACTAACTTGATTAGTTAGTTCTTGTATTGATGCATCTGTCCTCTATTGATATTTTGTAGTATCGGCAGCAAATCTTTCCATAATATCTTCTAGAGATGTGTTCGGCTTGCATTGCTGTTGTGGTGGTTGCAGAGGTCTCAGTTGGTACGATGGATTATATCGGGGATTACCTCCGTAACTCAAGTTGGGATGATCCTTCCACCCAGGATTGTAGGTGTTGGAGAAAGGATCATAGCGTCTTTGAGGAGGTCCCAGAAAACCTCCGATAGCATCAACATGTGCCATTGAATTGTCGTTAAGGATTGGGCACGAATCCGTCGGATGTTCGGATGTAGCGCAAATTCCACACAGTTGGGTCGGATTCTTCTTCTCTGTAAGCAAAGATTGAACAACATTGGTAAGCTTATCCAATTTATCTTCTAAAGATGAAACGTTTACCCCATGAACTCGTCTTGTGGGTTCTGAATTCGACCGATACTGTTGAGAATTTACCGCCATGGTGGATATCAGTTCTCTTGCCCTTTGAGAAGTCATATTGACAAGCGCCCCTCCACTAGCAGCATCGATTATCTTCATTTCCATAGGGAGCAATCCCTCGTAGAAATACTGAAGGAGTGATTGTTCGGTCAACCCGTGTTGAGGACAACTTGCACATAGTTTTTTATACCACTCCCAATAGTCGTAGAGCGTGTCATTCTCCATTTGGCGAATTCTCACTATGTCCTTCCGAAGTTCAGCTGCTCGTGATGCTGGGAAGAACCTGTCAAGAAAGACACGAGATAAGTTATCCCACGTTGTGATAGAACTGGGGGGTAAGTAAAATAACCATTCTTTTGCTGTATCGACTAAAGAAAAAGGAAAACCTCGAAGTTTGATTTCATCTTCAGGTACTCCCTACGGTTTCATGCTTGAGCAGACCATGTGGAATTCTCTTAAGTGGGTGTATGGATTTTCATTCTTCAAGCCTCGAAAGGTGGGCAAAAGGTGAATCAAGCCTGATTTCAACTCGAACAGGGTTCCCCCTGTTGGATAATTATACATAACGGTGTTTGCTCGTTGGGAGCAGCGGCTAGTTGACGAATGGTTCGATTTGTCATCCTTTCTGGTTCACCGAGGTGACCTTTTGCTTCTTTTGTTTCAAAAAGTGGTTTGGTCTCAAGTTCAACCACTTCGACTTGTTTCTCACGTCGGATTGCCTCTGGGTGAATTGCTTCGCTCAATTTTTCGACGTCGGATTCTAAGATCCCTTGTCCCAATTCAGCTTCTACTTTACTTGCGCGTTTAAGAGCTTCTGTCTCATTTCGTCGCGCTCACGTTGATTTCTCGATCTCTGGGTCGTATTCGAGATCACCTGATAAAGATCTGGTCATGAAGACGATTTAAACAATTGTAAGTGTTGCCAGTCCCCGGCAACGGCGCCAAAATGATGGCTATCGATTCCACCAATATAAACCTACACCTAGTTGCAAATTTTAGCAGTATAGGGAGTAGGGTCGATCCCACAGAGACTAATTTTACTAAAAAATTGTCTATCTCTTGACCAGATTAATGTCTGGGCAATTGTCGTGCCCACGACGTTTGGGGGGAGTAAAATATTAAACCTGAAACAAACACGGAAAATAAAAACGTAAAAAGTAACAGACTAAATAGGAAAATAAAATTGAAATAATCTAAAAAGAAATCGATAAAACTTAGCTCAGCCTCAAGCGCGGGTTTTTCCGTCTTTGACCGATCCTCGAAATCAGATGAATCTGTCTTTTCTGATAAGCTAGTTATAGCTGCCAAGGACGCCTCGGGCACCAACTCTTCCTTGTGTAAGTTAGTTATGGAACGTCCTATAACTAACTCTTACAGATCGAACAACCTATGAAACGTTCGTGATTTAGAACTTCGACAGCTTTGCGTTCTAGAAGAGCCTAGCTCGAACCAATGCCCTCAAACGTTGGGACATTTAAATCCGTTTACTACTTCCCTTGACGGAACCAAACAGCAATCTCCACTTGGCACGCCAATGTGTTCACGAAAAACCGATTAGACAATCGATCCTTTTGGAATCCCAACTGTACGTCCAGCCGCACTAACTCAAACGACGTCTTTTTCAACTTAGCACGACTTGACTTTGTGAGTTGACGAAGTCATACTCTTAATCCGCAGAAATAATAAGTATCAGAAATTTGGAGTTGAATAGCTCGGGTTCGTAACTCACGGGTTTTTGACGGGGTTAATACCGGCTTAAAGCTGAAAGGGGTTTAGTGTGGCATGATTTTACTCATGCTTGAAGGTTGTGGAAAGTTTTTGGGTTTGGTAAGGGATGATGGAATTTGGAAAGGAAAGGGGTTTGGAAGGTAATTAAACCAATTTTGGGAAAAGAAACAAAAAGAGTTGAAATGGGCAGAATGTTGGACGTTGCTTGAAAGAGAAAAAAAAACAAAAGAAATCCTATTCTAAATTGAAATAGGAAAAGGGAGAAATTAAACACCAAATAGGAATAGGAAAGAACTAATTGATTGATGATTATCCAAATACAAACAACCCTTATTTAGACTAATGGATTTACTAAAAATAGGCTTAACTAATTTAATATAAAATCTTAAATAATTAAAAATAAAAATAAAAATAAATAAATAAAAATAAAATAAACTAAAAATAGAATTTTCTATTCTTGGCTTTTTACAAAGTCAAATTGCTTGATGAGTCCTTGGCTTCTTCCATATTTTTGATTTGGCCTAATTTCCATGATTTTCTTTCAATTTGGCCCTTTTTAGTATGCTTTCGATCAATTGCATCCCTGACAAGAATTAAATCATAAAAATACAAATTAGCAGGGATTAATTCAGAAATACACCGAATTAAATACAAGAAATCATGCAAAATAATCATGTTATCAACAGATGCAAAAGTCCGAAATTCACCACCCCAATCACTTTGAAGCTTCTTAATGCATTTTCCAAACGAGTCTGAACCATCTGCCGAAACTGTAGAAAACACTCAAGAGCTTGAGATTTTCGTTTAATCAAATAAATCCATGTGAAACGACTACACATATCAATAAATGACACATAGTAGAAATTTCCTTCAGATGAAACCGAGGCTGGTCCCCATAGATCAGAAGCTACAAGTTTAAAAAGCTCATTATACTCTGTGAGAGATTGTGAGAACGGTAGTTTATGTGATTTCCCTTGCTGACATGCTACACATACTTCATCAAAACAACTTTTATTGAATTGAATATGACATTTACTAAGAACATTTTTCACTATATTAGAAGAAGGGTGGCCTAGTCTCCTGTGCCACAAAGTCAAAACATTATTACGTAGGGTATTTTCACGAACTGAGGCATTATGCACAACAGGGGAATCATCCGTCAAGCTGGCCGAAAAATAATAGAGTCCATCACGAACTTGGCCCCGCGTCAATATTTCCTGCGTTTGGATATCCTTAACCACACAATAGGAAGGGTGAAATTCAAAAAATACTTTGTTATCTGCAGCAAATTTAGACACAGAAAGCAAGTTTTTGCGAATGCTAGGCACACACAAAACATTTGATAAGTGTTGAACTTTCCTCTCTGTAGCAAACATCGAATTCCCAATAGAAGTAATTTTAGTAGAAACTCCATTTCCCATTTTAAGTGAAGAGTTACCTGTATACGGTTTGGAAGAATTAAGTGTAGACGTATTCTGACACATGTGATGAGTAGCACCGGAATCTGGGCACCAAGTCGCACTTTCTACTTATAAAGGAACATACGAATTATTATTGTTGAAACTAGAACCATAAGCTGTGGCATCAGAATAGTCAGATGCATGCAAGTCAGAAATCCTCGGAGGTAACCCAACAAATTGAGAGGAGCCATACGGAGTAGAATCAACATCAAAAACTCGAGCTCTCGATTTTGTGCGCCTTGGAATCGCAGAATCACCTATTTCTCGAGATGGATTAACAGTAGCACAATAGGCATTAGGGTCGAAACAAATCTGGTCATCCGAGGTCCGTGTGTGAACGGTCCACGAGGCCCACTATTATGTCCAATATCATGTTGTCCATGAGGGCTAGTTGAGACATTACCATGCGGCCCAAAAGATGGACCCATGAATTGGCTATTAAAGTGAGCATTAGAAAGCCCATAATCACGCCTTGCACGTTGAGGGGATGGGATTGATCTTTCAATCGACCCACGTGTAATATTTATAGGGCCACGTGTGACCAGGTGGTCTACTCCCACCACCGGCCTAGCATTTGGGTAAGTAAACCTCTGCCTTGAATTGATAAAATTGGGTTGACCATAAAAATCCCAATTTTGACCATATTCATTAAAATTGTGAGAGGCATCCCTTCCATTTGACGCACCAGCACCTGACCAGCCCTTCATAGTTGGCCCCAAAACCCGATCGTCACGAGGAGCAAGAGAAAACCGATCATCACCGTTCGGCGTCTGATCATCACGTTGATACCGATAGAAGCAACGTTGAGCATAATGGCCATATCTACTACAGATTTGGCATTGTACACGAGGGCAAAAACTCCGGCCCCGGCCACGAGCAGAAGAGTGACCTTCACGAGAATAGCCACCCACCTCTTGTGTCGATGAACCGTCCACAAAATTTGCAGCAATCAACGTTTCCTTAGCAGATCTGAGTTGACGAGCTTCACACTCAAGAAGCACATCAACGAGTCGGTGAAAGGGTAACGGCGTCATCGACAGAGACGCGTATGAAGTAACCGCGTCAAACTCAGAGGGGAGACCCGAGAGCAAGACTGCCGTCTTCTCATCCTCTAAGATCGGGGAACCAGAAGCAGCAAAAAGAGCACAGAGACTTGTTATTTTATCAACATAATCACGAACAGATAAGGTACCTTTCTGGAGAGAATGGAGGGAATGCCGAAGTTGCGAATGCTTCATGTTAGTGTCAGCCGCAAATAGACTGTTAGCCAGAAACCACACATCACTGGCGGTGCGAACATCCGTGAACGAAGACAACATAGAGGAGTTAATGGTTGAAAGCAGCCAAAAGGTAAGTAGATTGTCTTGTTGAGTAAAAATTGTAGCCGAAGGATTAGCGAGAAGAGTTCCATTGGAAGCTTGGATGAATCTCATCGGAGCAGAAAGAGAACCGTCAAGAAATCCGAACAAACCATAACCAGTGAGTATAAGGCGTACCTGTTGTCGCCATGGAAGGAACGTGTCATTAGCAAGCTTAACCACGTCGTGGCGAGGGAATGTAGTGATGAGGCGCTCGCCGGAAAAAACAGATCCGCTTGGATCACCAACGTCAGAGTCTGGAGAAGGTGAAGTGACCATGCCTGTAACAGTCCGAATTCGACCCTAATCGGAATGATGGTCTCGGGACCATGAATCCGAGTCGGTAGAATATTTTAATATTTCATATTAGGTCTAAAATCTATGATTGAACATGTGTTAAATTTCGGTGATTTAATTTATTTATTTGTGTGAGTAATTTGACTAAAGGACTAACTTGTATAATGGGTAAAAATGACCTTTTAATGGATTTAGTGACAAATGCATATGGCTTTATAAGGTGAAGTCCTTAAAGGACAATTTAGCCAATATTATGATGGTGGACGGCAACATGATGGAATGTGATTTAGAATATAAGTATTATTATAATATGTTGTAGTGGTTGAAGAATAAATAAATAATAGTATAATTTAACACATAAAATAATAAAACATAGTAGAAGGAAAGAGAAGGCACCTTGTTCATCTTTTTGACCGAAATTTGAAGAAAGAAAACTCCATTTTTGGAGCTTGAAAGTCTGCATTTGAAAGCTCAATTAGGGGTATGTTTATGCTTAGTTTTCAATTGTTTTTGCATTTTTGGAATGGGTGTTTTGAATACTATATAACCCATGGTGAAATTTTAGAGTTTATGGCACTTTTATATTCGGCCATTGAAGCATTTTAATAGTAAATAATGGTTGTTGATAGATTATTAAGTATAAAGCTTAAACTAGCATGTTTATTATTTGAAGTTTGAGTGAAATTGATTGTAAGGGTTAAATCAAAAAAATGAAAATTTTTGAAGGACTAAATCATGAATTAAATAACCTGCAAGGCCTTGTATAAGGTCAAGGAGTATTCGGCCTAGGGTATTTGTGATTGAAATTGGTGAATTTTGTGTGGTGTCCAAATTGGACTAATTTGTAAAAGTGTGAAATAAAGGGGGCAAAATCATAAATTTCTTATTTATATGTGTTGGGACCAAAATTGTTATAATATGCTTAATTGAGTTTAATTTAATTCATTTAGATCAAGAAAAAAAGGAGGTAGGATCGGATCGGGGAAAAAGTAAATTGATCGACTAATCGGAAAGTTGAATTGGTGACTACTTGAGGTAAGATTTTAAGCATTTGAATTTAATTGAACTCAATTTAGTTTCATGTACTTATGTTGGATAATTGTGGCATATAAATCATTATTATGCTGAATGATTTTGGTATGTATATCTCCTTTAGTGAGTTTAATTGCTATTGATTATTAGAGAATATGTATGTGAATCACATTGAACAATAGCAAATAAACACTGGCACTATGTGTGCGAGTTTATACCGAGCACTGTGTGTGCAAGATCGGTCGGTTAGCACTAAGTGTGCGAAAATGGGTAAGTAGCGGCACTAAGTGTGCGATACATTACGTTTATAATTAGCACTAAGTGTGCGGAGTTAACTACTAACAGCACTATGTGTGCGATATGTGACCAAATTAAATAATATGAGAATATAATGATTTGAGGTTAGTTGGGATGTGCTGTGTTTATTCAATGTTTTTTTATATGTATGGAAATTCGGCAATGGTATTATCCTGTGTTACATAGTAACGAATGATTTCGAAAGATCGAAATATACTCAAGGTAAGTAATATTTACTTATGATATAAAGTTGAATAGTGGTTGAATGTGGTTGATTAATTACTTTGCCTTGAGATGTATAAGACTTAATTTATATGATGGTTATGAGCCTAATTATGGGGAATAACAAACAACTTGAGATGAATGTAAAGGAGAAGAGTTATTTCCTTATGAGTTCATACATGCTTATGTGAATGTATTCATTGCTTAAGTCTTACTAAGCTTTGGAAAGCTTATTCTATTTTGGTTAATTCTTGTGTGTATAGGTTACTTTGGAAAGCTCGATTTTGTGCTTGGGATTCGTCTCAGAAGTTCACCATATTATCATCTCTTTTGGGTATACCTTATTTTGAAGTAGTAAATTATGTTTTTATGGCATGTATAAGCTAAGGTATTTTGGAACAAGGTCAACCATGTATGTACATACTCATGCCATGCGAAAATGGCTAAATTATAGTTATTTGGTCTTGTTTGAAGTCGACCTTGATGTTTGTTAAACTTGCCAATGATATATTATGAATGTGGTAGTTGTTAAGTTAGGTTGTTGGCATATAAATTCTTAGGCATATTTGGTCTTGTAATGCCTTTAATAACTTGATTAAATTAAGGAACTTATAAACTAGTTAATCATATTTTTGTTATGAAACAGTTTTTAGCTGCAGCAGTGATGTGATTTTGAAAAATCACCAAAAATAGGAGAAATTGAATTAGAAGTGAATAAGACATAGAATTAAAGTATATTGTGTCTATTTTGATATGAAAGAAACAAGTTAGGCAAAGGAATTATATATTATGAGATATTTAAGTTTTAGTGAGACTTGTCCTGAATGAATTCGTGAGTCCCTGTTCTATCTTGGAAAATTTGTAAAAATTTGTACAAAAATAATTATGGAGCATAGTTTATATGTTTAGAATCCTTAATGAGTCTATTTTTGATTGGAATAAACAATGACATTATTGAAATTTTGTGCAATGAGATAACTGAGTTTTTGTAAAGATAGGTCAGAATTATCAAACAGTGAAATAGGGGTAACTTTGATGAATAAACTGTACTAATTGGCCACATGAAAAATTCTGGAAAAATTATGGTAAAAAGTTATATGAGTCTAGTTTCAAGGAAAATTTACGGATCTAAATTTTGAGTTTTGTAACTCGAGTTATGGTCAATTTAATCAGCATGATGCAGTTAGGCAGCTTTAAATTTTTATGCCCCAATTTAGTAGTCAAGTCTAGTAATGCCACATACTCGACTCCGTCAAAGGTTTCGGGTAAGGGGTGTTACAATGCCGAATCAGAACCTAGCGACTGGTACCATGAAAGAGTATTGAATACTAAACTTACGAAAGAAATGATGTATTATTTGTGAATGAATCTTGCCTTCAACTAGTCCTCAATACACAGTTTATATAGACAACAATGCCTAACAGATGAGTTAACAACTCATAACAGAATGCTAACGTACTAACTATCTATTTATCATACTAAACACGTGTGTATTATACTATAACATTATTAATTCAATTTAATTTTAATAAATATATATTTTTAAATAAAAAATAATCTAAGTAATATTTTTTATGAAAATGTAAAGCCCTCATGTGGCATTCTCTAATTGGTTGAAATATTTTAACGTCAAATAAGTTTTTGGACTAAAAACTATGACAAGTAAAAAAAAAAATTTAGGTATCAAAATGGTAAAATAAATATACTTTGAGGTCTAAATCGTGAGTTAAACTTTTTTTAAACAATAAAGGTTAACTATATTATGATTTGATTATTTTTAATAATATAAAAACTAAAATGATTCATTTAATACTAAACAGACTAATTTAATCAAAAAATATGAGTATTAGACTTTCTTTAATTTGTACAAATCAACTAAATATCAAGTCAGTTTAAGAAAAATACTAAATTATCTTTATACATTTGAAATAAGTTATACTTTACATATTTTTCAATTCGTGAAAGCTGGCCATTTCATGCAAGCACACCTGGAAGCTGTAATCATGCAACAAAGGAAATGTCGCGGGCTGCTGCACGCAAAGCCATCAATACTATATATAAAATGTGAGATTAAGTTTATTCACGAATCAACTTAACATTAATTTATTTATAAAATTATTAAATATTTCTATTTTAAAAGATAATTAATATTATTATAAGAGTAATTATATTTTTTTCATTTTTTATATAATTTTTAAATAAAATAATTGAAATACATTATTTTAAGAATCAAATACAATATCAAAAAATTCATTATCACTCAACGAACAATTATTTGTTGAAATATTTTTTAAAATATATTTCATTCACCTACAATGTGAATATGATAAAATTTAATAATTTTAATTTCAAATTTTCAAATTAAAAAAAAAAAGTAATTTCGTGTCTAAACTATACTCTAATTTTTAGATTAGTTTTTCTTAATTAATCTCTAGAGTACTAATTTTATCTGATCTTATTAAAAATACTGGCATTAATATAACTTTTTTTTATAATTTAACTAAAAATTAATAATTTATTAGAAAAAAATTGTCTTTAAAAATAAATTTAAGAATTAAGGTATAAGTTGAGTAATAATTTAAGCAAATTTTGAAAATCGTGACTTAAATAAGTTAATTTATATAAATACTCTGGAAAAAATAATTTGAGAAATTAGGTTGAAGTTTTAAAAATTTTCATTAATATGCTCATAAAAATACGTCCTAAAAACATCATAGATCAATACAATTGTTGAAAAGCAACATATTTTGTCAAAAAAATTTCAACATATAACCTTAAATTAAGCGATGTAAATATGTATTTAAAAAGATTTTATTCTCCGTAAAAAAGACAAGATGACATACATGAACATCTATAACATGATAATAAAATCTAACCCTTGACGAGGGTAAAGGAGGTAAGATTTCTAAAATTCAGCCATGACCTCTCCCACACCACAGCCTGGTATTTCTTAGCCACGCTTCCATTCTTTGCCTTCAAAACCAGCCGATAGTTAATCCCGGCCACCACCTGGGTTTCGCCTTTCACCACCTTCTGCAAAATTAAACTCGAGCTTGACAGCTTGTTATACTCGTTGACGGCAAATTCCGCAATCTCCGTCACGTGAGGGTCCTTGATGTCCTTGATCCGCGTCCATCCTCCGATAATAGGGCCCTTTTTGGCGTCAGAGAAAATGAATGGAAGGAAAAGGAGGGATAGCGAGAGGAGCAGGAAACGTGACTTTTGCTGCATCGAGTCTCTGTTTAGTTTCTTTTCGGAGTCTCTATGCCTTTTGGGTTTGAATTTACAGTCATTTATTTATTTGCGCGAATGGCACACAGGTTTTAATTTATGGGACTGCCCCCTGACATTGATTGACATTACGGTGGAGCCACGCGGTGGTCAGGTTATTCTGTAACGCGGCGAAGCCCAAAACTGGGACCCGCCGAAATAATTGACAAAAGTGGAGCCAATAGATTATGATCATCAATAAGCAAAACTCTATCTAGCTATAAATAACTCAATTTAGATGGTACTTTAAACAATCCAGAATACATATTTAAAATGGCGATTTGAATAAATAATTAAAAATATTTCAACTTGTATTTTTTCGCTGATCTATGCTGGGTTTTCAACAACAAATTTATGATTTATTTTTGAAAGTTTAGGGTTTATTTATTTAGGGATAAATATTAAAATCCTCCATAAACTTTGTTTTAATGTATATTTATATACATGAATTTTGATTTTTTTTATACATGAATTTTTTATTTAATCTAATTCTTACAAATTATTAACACAATTGTTGGTATTGCATCATTTTATGTTTGTATATTGTACAAAAATATTTATATATATCCCATATAAAAATAATTTATGTATTACTTTCTTTAAATATGCTTGATTGAATCAAAATTAAAATTTCATATATATATATATATATAAATAAATTACAATCAAAATTTCATATGCATAAATATATTAAATTAAAATTCATGCATGTAATTTTGGATAGGTTAGAAGATTCTAGAGGAGGACAGCTCATTAGGCTGGGTTGCTTTTATTGTTGTGTTGCATTTTTGTCTTTTATTTTTTCGGTGTTTTTCCGGACAGTTTTGCTCTGAGCCCAACAGTTGGGCTTGGGCTTTGTTTGGTTTTGATTTTATAATAATACAACCCAGCAAATATTTTCATATATATATTTTACTTTTGGTTCTAATTCTAGGCAACTTGAAATTTTCGTTAAATGTAATGTTCTGGTTCTACCCTGGGATGTTTAATAAAATAGGTGCCGAAACTAAGGATGTATTTGATAAATCATTAAAAATTTTAATATTTAATAGTTTATATATATTTTATAATCATTTTAATTTTTTATTTAATATAAAATTTTCAATAAAAAAATGTTGAATATGATAAGTAGGTAAGTAGCTACTCATCGCTTAATATAAAAAATCTTAATCAATCTTATTTTATTATAAAATTAAAATAAATAATCTTTTAAGAAATGAGATATTCAAAACACTAAATTCATCTTTCAACCCAAACTATCAAAAACAATATAAAATATTATATCAATAAAATTAAAAATAAAAATAAATAATCTTTTAAAATTCAATATTTATTTTTATCAAACAATATAATTATATTCAATACTTATATTTACCAATTTATTAAACAACTTTCTAATATAAATTCAATAATTATAAATTTAGTATTAAATTTTCGGTTTGTCAAACACACCTTATCTCAACATAATTGAATACAAATTTCATTGACGCCATAATTAATTTTTTTAGTTTTTTAGAGAATTTTTTTTACCATTAAACCATTTTTTAATGGGGAAAAATAAGAAGGTCAAGGTTATGATTTATGTACATAATTACTTTCATCTCAAAAACTTTTAAATTGGGCCGCAGAGAATTGGCCCATAACTGAGAGATGATTTTAAGAATTCATATGACCAACCCATTTGGTCTAAAAAAATTTATGACTCCAATGAGCCTATACAAATTGGTCAATCCCTTTTGTTCTTTTGCATTGTTCGTTTGCTAAGGCAACATGGTTTGGTTCGAATGTAGGCATAAGAACACATGGGATTGGTAATCATGATATTGGATGTTTTGTACTGACTAGGATCATTAAAGATGATAATAAAGAGCCTCCATCAAAGAACAGCAGACTTAGCCCTGACAGATACGAGATGATCAGCATTCGTTGGTGCATATGATCAGATACTAAAGAAATGAATGTTGCTTTAAAGGAACTGAAGCAAAGGTAGAGCAGACAATTAGTAAGGCAAGAAGCCTAAGCAATACTTGGCAAGAGGATCACAGTAGAGGAATGAATGTACTAAATAATACTCACAACTATAGAAATAGTCACAATTGTTTCGGTGTTTTTGCAAGGAAGCGAGGCCGTGCTGGAACAGGAACAGCATGTGCGTTGATAAATCAAAATCAGGAGCTACTTTTTTCATTCAGCAAAATAGTGGAGATTAAAGATTTACAACTGGAAGATAAAAGCATTGCTAGAGGATATCAAGAGACTTGAGAACGTCAGTTTAGTCTACGAGGGCAGCAGCATTTAACAAGACAGTTATCAAGATGGGCATCGCTAGCTTCCAGGGTCAAATACTCATTTTATGAGAGTAGAACCCCATCCTGTTTTGAATGCTCTGTTTTCACTTAAACCTTGGGTTGGATTTTGATTTATGTGATGTGATGAGGTGAAGCTTTTTGAACTTGAATTCTTTGTTTTGATGGTAGCTCTACACTCCTCAAATTTCTGAGGACAATTTCTACTAACACAACAATTCAGGGTAATAAATTCATCACTATGAATGCACAAACATTTTCTATAAAAATTGAAAAACAAATGAAATACATATTCTACAAAATAATAAGGTAGATTCAAGACTTCTCCCCACAACTCTTCTGATCGCTCATCACTTTGTTGCAACCAATAAATGAAGCTTCGTTCTTCTCATGCTTTTGCACAACTTGTGATAGACCCGTATGGCTGTACATCTTGTCTCAATAAATTTTACCATTTTTTGCTATCAAACGACACTATATACATACATGTATGTATATATCATACTTCCCCTTGCAGCTATTGAACTCCTTCGTTTAGTCCAAAAACATAAACACCTGCCATCACAAAAGTTTACAACAAATTACAAACCCACAGAAACCTGTCGTTTGAACTAAAAATGGAATAAGGAAGGATTAGCTTACCAAGCGTAGGCATTAACAAGGATAAAATCACAATGCAAGCAATCTTAAGCGGTATCCCCGTCTTCACCATATCTGGAATATTTATATGCCCCGTCGCGAATCCAATGATATTCGAAGGTGTTGCCGTGGCAAGAATAAAAGCAAATTGTGATCCCACTGCTCCAGGGACCATAAGGAGTAATGGGTGAACATGCATGGTTTTTGCCATTTGAATCAAAAGTGGAAGCACAAGGGTAGCAGTAGCATCATTTGATGTTATAAACTCGGTAATTATGGCACAGATTAAACACACCGCGGGGGCAATAGCTAAATACGGAACCTCTTCGAGAAAATCTAGAGTTTTGGATAATTGATCAGCGAGTCCGCTTGACTGGACTCCGTCGGCTATGGCGAAACCAGCCCCTAGTAACAAAATAATGTTCCATGGCAGCTTCTTGCATTCGTTCCAGTCCATCAATTTCTCTCCCTTTCGCTTCTTGTTGGGAATTATGAACAAAAAAGTTGCCACAAGAACCTACACGGTTTAAGATTATAGTTCATCACATCAAATTTTGGGGCTTTATCATTGCAAGTCTTCTTTTAAAGTTTATGTTACTCACACTGACGGTTCCATCGCCTGCACGGCCATTGAAGAGAGTTCCCCATCCCGGAATGTCTTCAGTTATGCTTCTGGTCATCCATAAAGCTACCAGCACCTGTAGTTAGCCATTTACCTTTGTCCTATTAGTTAAAATTCATTATAAACATAATAGTCATTGATTAGAGATAAGTACGAACCCCGAACACAGCTAAAACCATCTTCTCTGCAAAAGCCATTGGACCTGTTCATACCAAATGCAAAATACTAATTTAATTTCATCAAATTACATCATTGAACTCCGATTATTTTAGGGGTGTTTAATTTGTTTATATACCTAACAAGTTGAGTTCCCTCTTGAGGTGGGTTTTATCCAAGTAGGCAGAGAGGGCTTGGCTAGAGCCTCTGGATAAGTAGAGCAGACAGAGTATCGCCCAAAACGCGAAGAAAATCAAGACGGCCAAGGGGAAACCGAAGAAGAACCATGTGTTATAGCCGATGGGTTCAGCATCTGGATATGAGCCTTTATACATGGCTACCAATATCAAGTTGACACCGGTTCCGGTGAGGGTGCTCATCCCACCGATGGGGGTGGCGAACGTGACGCCGAGGATGACAGCCCGACAGAAGTCGCGGATGTGGGTGGACTGGGTGGGGCCCGTCGGGAGGCGCTGCAGGATCCCTGTGGCAACGGGCATCATCATGACGGCGCAGGCCACGTTGTGCATCCACATGCTGAGGAAGAAAGTGGTCCCGCATATGCCGAGTAAGAGGAGAGGTGGGTTCACTGGCTCCCCGCAGAAGCGCGAAGTGATCTGTGTGATCCACGCACAACGTTACTTGAGTAGGCATGATGGGAATTATTGGTTATGATACAATAATCTCTCTGTAAATCCAAAACAGATATGTCCATATAGAGGTGTACAAGGCCCGGGCCGGGCCGGCCAGGCTCGGGCCAGGCTTAACTAAAAATTTAAGCCCATTTTGTAAGTTTGGGCCTAGCCCGACCCGAAATATGGCCTAAAAATTATCCAAGCCCGGCCCAACATAGAATTAGTAAACCCGAGTTCGGCCCGACCCGACCCGACCCGTATTATTTTTTTATTTTATTAAATAAAAAATAAAAATTTAAATAGCCACAAATAATAATCTGTTTGAGCCTTCTATGTTGTTTGTTGGGGCTGTTTGTAAGCAAAAGCAATAAAATCAAAGAAAATGAATGGTAAAAATGACAAACTATAATAAAAATGAATTTGAAGTAAATCCAAAATTTAGATACAGAAATACCAACTTCACTGCAATTTAAAAGAAAAGCACAGCTTAGCAAACATAACATCCAAAATAAATTTCTAAGAAGCCTTTTTTTAAACATAACATCACTGCAGAGCTCAGCAAACATAACACTAGAAGCCTTTTTTTTTTTTTCCTATTGGAGCTCTTTGCTTCAGCTAAAAATTTCTACACCCAAAATAAATTTCTAAGAAGTTTTGTCTTCTTTCTATTATTTTCATTTTTATTGGTTTTTTCCTTCACATTCTTTAATAAAATAGTACTAAACAACAGAAAAACAACATCACTAATAATCTCAAAAAAATAAAAATAATACTAAAGTTAAAATTTTATTAATAAAAAATAATACTAAAATATTTGGGGCCGGGCCCGGCCCGAGCCAAAAAAATCATCCCGAGGCCCGGCCTATTTTTTAAACGGGCCCCATTTTTTGCCCAAGCTCATTTTTCGGGCCTATATTTTTACCCAAACCCTCCCATTTTTCGGGCGGGCCTTCGGGCCGAGTCGGGTAGCCCGGCCCATATACACCTCTATGTCCATATGTCTTGTCAGAAAAAAATGGGTTTGGCACTTTTTTTTCATTTTAATCATTGGGTTAATTTCACCATAAGTCCTTAAATGATGACTCAAAGTTTGATATTAGTCTCTAAATTTCAACATTCTGATTGGAACTTTAAATTATTAGTTTTGTGACAATTAGATTTTTCTATTTGCTTAGCCATTAGCTTCAGCATTAAATTTCAATTCAAATGTAACACTATCTTTTTAAAAACATTGTTTTTCTTTAATATGTAAAATCCAAATTGTTCATAATTACATACATGGTTAAAATTTAATCCACGCATTTTAAAAATGCTACATATAAGACTTAAATCAGTTATTAGGTTAACGAAAAGACTTGATTGATATAATATTAATACTTTGATATCTTAATTAGAATGTTTGTAAAGTTTTGTGGATAATTTAGAATCTAAAAAATAATTTTAAATACTTTTACTTCAACAAATGGTATGATAATAATAAGTAAAAGATATGTTCTGAAATCGGTAAAAGTATCATGGAGACCTCTATATTAGGAGTCGATTACATTTTACCTCATTTACTAAAAAAATAGCAAATTAATCCCTATATATTAGATCAAAAAGCAATTTGGTTCTTCTGTTAACAATTTCATCCATTTAATCTATTAAATATCGATCCCTATACGTCAACATAAAATACATGTGGCATGTCACTACCTAATTATTCTATCAACCACACAAGTTTTTAACGGTACAAATGGATGACGTTTTTAACAGAAAGGACCATTGTGTTTTTTAATCTAATATACAGGGACTAGTTTGATATTTTTTGCAGTCTGAAATCATGTTGAAGCTTTTGAGCAAATTAAAAGACCCAGTTCTGCTTTTTGCCAAAAAAGAAAACCTTTTTTGTGGTAGCATTTGAGCTCCTTTTAATTGATTCAACAAATAGTATAAGAATAACCAATAAAGGAATTTATATTTATCACGTAATCTTTTAATAATCTACTTTGAATTTGAATCCAAAATCGATCCAAACCCAAAGAAGCTGCTATAAACTTCATGTGTTCTATGGATTACTGTCAGCTATGTCAATTTTCTAACAAGAAGGAATCAACTTGAGGGAGAAAAATACAGTTGAAACGAGTAAAATCGATAAGGGAGACTCACACTTAAGGCCAATCTTCTATGAATGTTGTAGCGCTCAACAGCAAGAACAAGTATAAAACTACCCAGAACAAGGGTAATCACATCATCCATATACGAGTGGGCAACACTATCTGCAGAAGAAATTCCAAAGAGGGGAAACAAAAAGAGAGGTGCCATGGAGGTGATTGGCATCGGCACGGCCTCAGTGAGCCACCAAGAGAAGACCCAGGCTAGAACAGCTAACATGTTCCGGCTAGTCACTGGGCCATCGAACTTCACAAAAACACACACGATGGCACACAATATGGGTCCTAACACCACATAGAAACTTTTAAGTGAGATCAAGGATTTC
The DNA here is from genome assembly GCA_005393395.2 of Gossypium australe. Classification (NCBI taxonomy): domain Eukaryota; kingdom Viridiplantae; phylum Streptophyta; class Magnoliopsida; order Malvales; family Malvaceae; genus Gossypium; species Gossypium australe. Next base: position 14,091,827 of record CM016619.1, read on the forward strand.
AGAGAAAAGGGTGAACTCGATGAAGACTCCACCGGTTCGTTGATGGGGAGAAGTGGGGCTTTTGAATCATCGGAATTGTCACCGGCGGGCATTTTTCCGGCGAAATGGATATGAATTAAGTGTGGTGCAAAATAAGAGACTTGGACAAGGCTTGCTTTTATATCTGAAACTTCGGACGGAGGCTAGCTGTTGACAAATTCGCTTTTCACCGTAATTAGTTGTTTTTGGCATATAGCTTACAAATGTTGATTAGTATAAACATTAGAAACCATATTATTGATTAGATAAAATTAATAAATTTAAACATATATATATATATATATATAGGAATATGTTTGGATTTGAAGTAGGGGATGCATGGATAGGGCCAATTACAGATCATCAACAAAGCCACGTGGGTATCTTTATTCCACAACTTACCTTAGCCTTTGTAGATTAGTCCTTTCATGGGTTATTGATTGTTACATACAACGTATAATTTCTCAAAATGTTTCAACTAATTGAGATACGGGACTCTCGAATATTTATATATATGATTATTATTCATAGAATTAACGTTCTTGTTAAACTCTATGTATATTGGATACGTGTACTTCTCTGGTCTGCCTACTAGATTTTGTAGCTCCTACATGTGAACTTCTTGGTATATACAAACTGGGACCGCAAACTTCTCTTGCTAGCTCTTTAAGTGAACCCCATTATAAGACCTGTATGTACTCAACTGGTAGGATCTAACCTATTCGCAAGTAAATGATCCAAATTTTATTTGAATTTCGGGTTGATGATATAATTACGTAACGTGGAGGACAATGGAAAAAAATGTGAGAGCCCCAGTCAGCCAGACATTTGTTTGATTCAAGAAAACAAATTCATGGAAAATAAATAAAAAGAAAAGTGCCAACAATTTGTTTGTAGAAAAATGAAAACGTAGGTAGAGTAATAAAAAAAAAATAGTAAATGTGTTTGGAAGTGATAGCCTTGTCTGTCTATTCTGCAAGTGACAATTTTTTAAAAACAAAAATTACTTGATAAAGATTAAGCTGACATGTAAGGTTTATAGCTATCTGTTTGGGGAGATTACTTCTTAGCCTGTCACTGTTTTTGTTCTACCATATTTGAATTTTCTTTTTCAGGTAACCATAATTGAATTTTAATTAGTAGGAACAAGTTAAGTCATATGTAATTCATTTAATGCAAATAAATTAACAATTAGATTTTGGGTAAAAATAATTGGGTGTTTAAATAAATTCATAATTGAGTTGATAATTTGATCTCAATAAAAAATTTAAATAATAATATCGATAAATAAAGAAGATGTGATATAAGGAAGGAAATATTGGACAAAATACGTTAACTAACAAATATAAATATAATTAACTATATTAAATATAATATCTGAACAAGTGATATAAACAAATATTTATATTTATGTAAAAAACACCAGATTTAAATAAAATAAATTAAATAAATATTTATATTTAAAGTATCATATATGGGAAAATAATAATTAAATAAACAAGATTACGAAAACTAGAAATCACATAAGAGAATCGAGTTTTGCTAGATGTTGAGGCCTATTAATACAGTTTCCTTAAGACAGATTTGGCCGCTCCTATGGTACTTGGACAAACGTAGGTCGATTGCCTCCCAGGATACAACAATAAGATGATCGAAACAGTAACACATCTACAATGATCAACGAACAAAAATCTTGTCTTCATCTATCTCGGAAACGTATGAAAATAGGAAGAGAAAAAGAGAAGAATTATCGAGAGCAAAATAAATTCGTTGTGAGTGTGTGTTTAAAAAATTCTGTAGAATTCTTTAGGCTTTTATAGGCATTTAATATAGTGGAATTTTGAAAATTTCCATGAATAAAGATACAAAATCTGCATTAAAAGAGCCTTTAAATCAATTTTGCTGAGAAAAATAAATTTCGTGTTGAGCTAAAATATCTATAAACCTATTTTGGGCCCAGTTGATCCGAACATTTCACATCAACCATATTGTGTGAGTGCGCCCCAAATATGAGTTTTAAACTTAGTCATTCAATAACCTTTTTAATGGGTTCTCATATATATATACACATGTCGTACTTGGTATTTAACCAATATAAGATTTAAGCTATTCTTGTTCTCAACATATATTCACAAATAGCTTACTTTGAGTATCATTTATCACTCAACCATTTTAAGCATATGATATATTGTTGTAAAAGTCTCGTAGAGTAAAATATAAAATCATAATTTTATTATTCAACTCTCTATCTTTACCAATCGAGATATGTCTCAAAGTTTTTAAAAATTATAATTTTTTTCAACAGAGAATTATAGTAGTCATGCTATCAGAGAAAGATTAGTCATAAAACACATTTCATTATCAAACGTTTACCTCTTTGAATATCACCCACAATAGAGGGAATAGTCATGCTACCAACAATAAATACTCTGATTACGATAAAAAAAAATAACTTGAATCACTTGAAAATCTAGAATAAATTCAACATCATCGAATGGTTTTACGTGTGGGGGATATTTGTGTTGAATTATTCTATTTAAGTTTGTTCTTGCTCCACATGGGAAACATTGGTATTTTAGGTTCAAACATTTGGGTTGTGAAAAGTAAGGTAAAAGGTAAGGTAAAAGGTCAAAACTCAAAAACACAAAAGAGGAAATGTACAATAATTTACTCGACCAGTTGGACTGCAATAATTGTCAATCAATGCAAAGCATCCAAAGGTTTGTGGGAGCAGCCAAGTGGACCAACTGGGAAAATGTGTTGCACCTGGTTCAGGTTTTAACTGAGAAATTTCGTGGTAACCAAATGAAAGGGGACGCGTGTGGGTGGATAAGGTAAAGGCCAAACTGAATTCTAATAATTCATCCTCGGCCTCACATGGTCCCCTAGGCTTAGCAGTGCAGTCCAATCTCAACATATAGCAACATGAGTGAATGTGATACATCCCCATACCTACTTCTTACACATGGGTTGTTGTTTGTATTTACTAATTGTCCCAGAAATCTGGACTGAATCAATTGGGCAGCAATCACCTACATGCTCATATGTTTTACAACTATAATATTAGACTAGGGACCTATACTTAAGATTTTATTTTAATCAATTATTTAGGGAGTACTTATTTTTTAAGTTTAACTTGAATATTATTTATTTAGATAATATTACTTAAATTAAATAACTAAATTAATTGAACATCAGTCTCCAACATTCTTTCACTTGAACCATATAATAAATTTAAGAACTTGAATAGGTGTGTAGACGAAGTAAATTTTTGGATCAATTATAAACCATCACATGTTTAAGTCAAAATTATTGTGGGCAAACCCAAAGTTATCGCGGGAGAATATGATTATTATTTTTAATTATTTTTAATTAATTAAGAGATAAATCTTAAAATTTTATAATATTACCAATTAAAAATAAAATGATTAAGTTATAATATTAAATGATTATTTTATCTCTAATTAATTAAATATATAATTAAGTGTATGTAATACATTTTAATTAATATATCTAACTAAACCCGTGCATTACACATAAGGGTGTGTAAATTTCGGGTAAAACTGAATTAATTCGGTTAATATGTCGGTTAACTGAATTAATTCGGTCGGGGGTCGGTTAATAATTTTTTAGAAGTTCGGTTAACGGTTAATTCGGTTCGAAATCGGTCGGTATTAACCAAATTTAATAAATAATATTATAATATATAAGTATTCGATCGGTTCGGTTAATTTTTTGGAAATATAAATTAATCAGTCGGTTAAGTCGGTTAATTTTTTATATGTTTTATACTTGTTTTAACCAAAAATAAAAAAATATATATAAATTTTGGTTATTTCTGTTAACCGATTGGATTAACTGAAAAAGTTTGGTTCGATTAATTTTTTTTGAAAAAAATCGGTTCGGTTAACTGTTAAAGGTTTAAAAGGGTCGGTTAATTCGGTTAATGGTAGTTCGGGTCAGTTAAGCGATTGAACACCCCTAATTACACGGGATAAAAAATTAATATATTCTATAGTTAAGTTTTTTTTTTTTTACAAATTATGAAATTTGTGCTTTATATTTAATCTTACTAATATATCTAACATATTCTTCAATACAGCATAATATGGGACTCTAGGTATGCTTTCAATAGTTAAAAAAGGAGGATATGATTGAGTGTGGAGGAGTTAAAAAGGTTAAGTTAAAAAATTAAATAAAAGTATATTGGTTTTTTTCATTTTCGAATAAGTGCATATTTTATTCGAATCTTCTTCCATAATGGTACGAAACAATAGCATTATTGAAGTAGATATCCGAGTAGAGAGAAATCACTTTATCAAGTTAGTGTTACCCATTAATTGGTTCCAACTCTGTTAGGGAATTACCAAAAAAACTATTTTATTTGCAAAGTAAGTTATATGATCATACGAGTGTTTTTGACTTTTTATATTTTCATAAATAAAAATAAAAATTTGCCCATAATAAGATTTGAACAAAGGACATCATACATATATATATAAAAAATCTTTTACCATTTGAACTAAATCAATTTTTAATTTTTATATGAAACTTTAATAAAAATATTTGTATATATTAGTAATATTGTTGATTGAATTGATGTCACAAATTAACTCGACATTAACATAGGATTGATGACAACACCATGATAAACAATTGTATTTATTTAGTATTTTTAATCTAATGTATTTTGGGTTTAAATTTTATTTTACTCATATTTTAATCTAATTATTTTTTAATATCATAAATATTTTATGTATTATTATTAATTAACCATACGTGTCATTATTAAGTGTATATACTCATCCCATAAAATTTCTAGTATACTTTTTTAAGATTTTGTCTCTTGTTAACTTAGAACAAAACTTAAAACCGCCTCTTGAAGCCACGGAAGAGCAATAGCATATAAAAGCCATGGTTTGGTCTCTTTAGCCTAGAGAGCACGATTGTCTTCACATTGGATTAAATTTTGGGAATTGGGTCCATAAGTTTTGTTATATGAACTATATCTATGAAATATACAAATTATAGATTTATGACAGTATGTTGATTTCTGATAAGTGTAGTAGTGATTATCTTATTATCGGATTACATACAAGTGTCACGGAATTAAATCTTTTGTCTCGTAATTTATATAATTTTAAGTGATTTTTTCGTTTCAAATGCTCGTAAATCAATCTAACTCTCATAAAGTGGGAATTCTCGTTGGAATTCTCTAAGACACCAACTTATAAAATAGAAACAACTCAAAGATGAAAAAAATAAAAATAAAAACTCAAAAGAACAAAGTATCCACAAAAAACTAAAGCACACTAAGTATTTGAGTAAAAGCTCTCAATTAGTATTCACTTCTAAAGAATGAAATATAATGGTTACAATGACTGATTACAAATGAGAGAGAGATCCTCTATTTATAATTGAGCCCCCAAATTTAACGGTACAGTTAAATTTACATCGACAGATAAAATTGAAACATATCTACAATTAAGGGATTTACATAATTCCCAAGATTACAAAATCAAATCTTATTAGATTCCAAATCGTTTAAGATTACTTTTCTATTTATCAAGGTAGGTCTAATTTTCCATAAGTGTTTTGCTGGGTACCAATGCTTTAAGTAGGTGGGGTTTGTCACTTGTTTTTCGAATCGAGCCAGTTCTTATTGCAATGGTTACGGGCTTTGAACCACAACCCATTACACAAGAGGGAGAATGTATTGGTCAAAAAAGCATTAGAGTTTGATTTTTAAGGCGTGGTCTAACATTTAAGATAAAAGAGAGTTGTGATACATAAATAAATTATGGAAGGCTAGTAAGAGCTAGGCAAAACTAGAAAACCTCTTTGGGGTCAAAATTAAATTATTTCATCATTTTAATATTTTATAATTTTATAAATTTTAGAGAATAAAATTATTATTATTATTTTTTATAAGTCCAAAATGCCATCTCACGATTCTATTAAATTATAAAGGCAACAGCTCTGCCCCTCCTGCTAAGGACAACGGTAAAGGGGTAGAAAATAGTATACGATAGGTCTTTGAATTGTTATTATAGTTACGTATAAAAGTTTATGTTTTTCATTTATTCTGGTCAAAGGGACAATGTGGTAGCAAAAGCCAATTGCTCGACAAACATGAGATCTTAAGTCCCTGTAATGCCATGGGTCAAAGGGAGGCAACTGTATTGTTTCTAGAAATTTAAGGTTAAATTGTATAGAAGGTCCATCAACTATGTGTTTTTAGTTGATTTAGTTTCTCTATTATAATTTAGTTTTCAAAATATGTATTTTTAGTTTCAAATCCTGTCATTCATCTTTCTTAAACATATTATTGTATGATATATACACCTTGTTAGAGTTGTGTGACTTAAATTCCTGTTAAAAAAAATATAAGTGATAAAATAAGGGGATCTGCAAGGGCAAAGGCTGAGGGCCAAAATAGAATCTGTATAGAAGTTTACTTTCTCCATTTGATATTTGATTAGAATAATGTGTTTTAACCTTACTGCATTACTTAATTAGATTATGGTTTTACAAACCTATAAATAGCCATAATCTATACTCTTCTTGTATCATTCGAATTTGACATAGTGAATTTTCTTCTCCTTTGCCCGTAATTTTTTCCGAAAGAGTTTTCACGTAAAATTTTGTGTGTTTTATTTTCTCTCTTTCTTTACGATTCATTATCATTATCAACGTTATATTTTTTACACACCTTCATATTTTTCTATAAATTAACAATTTCATACATATCTAATACAAATATAAACTCAAAAATTTTTTTGAAAAGGGCTAAGTTAACTTTTTAATGGAATTAATGAAAAAAAAAATTGGAAAAAGAAAATATTTTGAATTATAAAATCTAAAAGTGATGAAAATATAGTAAAATAGTAAATCTATAAAAAGGTGCATAATGTAGGGACCTGTATAATTTGACCAAAATGAAATCATATTAAATATTGATGCATGTCCAAAAAAGAAATATGAAGAAAAAATAAAAATGGCTGACGTGGAAACATCTTCAACAAATGAATTATCGAAATGTTTTATGAATGCTTGTGGTTGGCGTTTTGACCCGCTCAAAGGCCATTTCTCTGCATTTTTTATTTATTTTCGTTGATAAGTTTATTTCATTGCCATTGGCAAGGGAAAGTTGGTGAGATTGGTTTTAGTTTGAACCATACATTTCCGCTTCAAATCTGCTTACGATTCAGCGTCACCCAATCCCATTCTCCCCCAATTTAGCACTCTGCCCCAGTTAAGAAATATTTTTGAGATAAAAATATTTTTAAATAAGATATTTTAAAGTTTTTTAAAACTACTTTTTAGCTCAAAAACACTTTTAAAAAATAATGTTAATAAAAATAAATTTGTTAAAAACTATTATTACTCCTTTTATTTTAAAAAAAGAAACGAGATTTTGTTATTATGCTTCAAAAGTTAAAAATTAATATTTTTTATTTTTTATTTAAAAATTTCAGTTCGATCATTGATATTGTTAGTATTTTTTGTTAATATTTATCAACTTGAGATATCAATTAGACTGTCTTCATATGATGTGAGATATGATTGAGGAATAGTAAATATATTGACGAATTTTGATAGAACTATCAATGATGATGATTGGACAATAATTTTATAAAAATATAAAGACTAATAACATATTTTAATCAATCATTTTTTTATTGTTAAAAGATTTTTACTTTTATATAAATTGAACCAAAGTCAAAATTTGATATGTAAAGGTTTTTTTTTTCCTTTGAACTTGAATTAAAATAAATTAATTAGTTAAGATTAATTAAAAAAAGCCTTTAATTTAATTTTTAAAATATTTTAAGAGAAAATTAATTTTTTTTCATTTTCATATATTTTTATTTTTTTAAAAATATTTTAATGCTTTTATTTCCAAAATAATGAAATGAGAAATCAGCTACACCCTTAGAATTTCAAATTTTTCATTTATGATATTTGGAATCCTTCTTAATTTATACAGATAATAATAAGTACTACAAATTTACACATTGGGAAACACATTATTTTAAACATGCGTTTCTCAATTGCTATTACCTTTTTTTTAAAAAAGTACTTTTTTATTTTAATGAAAATAATTTATAAAAAATAACCTCATAATAATATAATATAAGAGATACTTTACAAAAATACGTTGATTGAGCTCAGTTGATATCATTAATCAGAAGATGTGGTTTTAAGTGTGTTTAATCGTATTTTCTTTTAATTTAGAAGTTACGAAAAGATATCAAGACTATATATAATTATTAACAAAAAGGAAAATTGATATTAATCATAGTGTGGTAAATTATGGGCTTATTGTCCAAAGTCCAAGGGGTTTCTGCTCTGCCCAATAAGGTAGTGGGCTTATCATGTTTCTTGTCGTTGTTTAGACTTTAGATACTCGCCCAAATATATATAACTTCAAATACAAATTGGCCCATGTATGAGTACACATGGTTGAAGTAGGAAAAAAAAAATAATAAAAAACTTAGAGCATATTAATCTACATTGGGAGAGAAAATATGAATAATAAAAAACTTAAATGCTTAAATACTCATTTGACCTATGAAATTGGCACTACTTTTGAGGTTAAATTTGTTATATATGTTCAAAAAAAAAAAGTTTATTGACCAAATAGGTCAGTTTTTTTTTTTCAATTAGGAAAATAGGCCCATTTTGAAGAAAGAGAAAGTGTGTGAAAGCGCGTCCAGTCGAACTTGCACATAATATTTACCACACATTAGACCTCTTTTGAGGTGTCGCCCTGTAGGATCTTACTACCATCACAGTGTCGCCTTTGACCGTCGTCACGATGTTGCTTTATGGAACCTAATAATCGTCGTCATGGTGTTGTCCCGAAGGACATGTTTCACATTTCACCTTGATGCTCCAACATCAAAGTGTCCCCCCCACAAGGCTCGGAGCTTCGCACATCACGACTTGCATTTAGTAATACCGTATAACGGTATATTATTGAAATTTCATTTTTCCTATTCCTCCACCCATTTCTCCATTTCGCCATTATTAACCTTGATGCCACTCCATAAGGCTCGGAGCTTCGCATATCATGGCTTGCACTCAGCAACACCATATGGCAGTATCTAACAAAAATTTTCATTCCCAAGTCCTAACTTCATCTATCTCGTCCACACTTTCCACCATACTACGCATACATTACTCAAACATATCATATAATTTATCATTAAACAAACATTATGCTAGTTTATCTATCATTCTGTACCATAAAACAATCAACAGTCAACTGGCGAAAGCTCATAAAGTATTGTGCACACATACAACCTTCACTTTCTTCAAGCATACATATACCATATCTTAAGCAACCTCAGTACATCATCAATATAATATATGCAAGTCACACAACATTATCTATCATCCAAATGTAAGGTACAAAAACTCACCTCGTTATCTTATCATTGTCAACTTAGCTTGTCCAAACGCCAGAGCTTCTTTTTCCTGGCAGCTAAGCATGACAACCATTTATCGGTTAAACTAAAGGTATTTAACCCTTAAAACCCAAAATCCATCATTATACAGAAGCTTTTAAAAGTTCTTACTCTATTTCTTTTTCAATCCACGAGTACAAATAGGTAAAGAAGCTTACCAATTTCTCAATTTCTCTACTACCAAACTTTAATGCACATGATTGCTGCGAGATACAGAGCTTCCTTCAACTACATCCACTTTTTCTTTAGAATGACTAAAGAAGATGATGTTTTGGAGAGAAAAATGTATAAACAGAATTTAGAAATTTCGTCTCCACACACACACATATATATACTCCTATGGCATATCTTCACTGGTCGTCACAATCATTCATCTTTAATAATTTTGTCTCCCATTATGGAACCAGTCGGTTCCATCTTAACCGAACCAAGATTGAGGTTTAATTAATCGTGATTCAGCCATTAAGATTTTTGAATTTTCCCAATGGGGTCCAACGATTCACTAATCGTTTCAATTTAATCCTAAATTTCGGGTCATTAAAATGCCCGGGTGTTACAAACACAACTTATGATACCAAAAAATTTCAATACATTACAATTACAATACTCATGAAACAATGCCAAAGTTTATTCTTTTTAATCAATTTTTCCCTTTGATTCTCAACCTCGAATGAGTTGTATTCAACTTTAAAGTATTCGTAATCACTGGCAAACAGGTGATTACGAAAAATGGATAAAAAATTAATATTTTTTTAATTTAGCTAACATGGCAAACAGGTGGATTGCCACGTGAATAGCACATCATCATTTAATTAGTTTTTTAAAATTAAAAAAAATTAAAAATGATTAAAAGAATTAGAAAAGTATAAAAATTAAAAAATATATATTCTAATATTTTTAAATCTTAAAAATCATTCTAAATTTCTGCTTCTTCTTATTTATTAAATTTTGGTGTGATTGAAACTATAGTGGGTCCAAAAAGTACAAATATTTCAGATATTGATATGTGAGGGACTTGAAGGCCGTCACCAATTTTTCGCCCTATTCGCCGCATCCCCTTCTTAGGTCTAATCACATCACCAATTAAAATAGTTGGTATGAATAAATAAGGATAATCAATTATGTTTATTATTTCTTTTAATTGTATGAATAAATATGGATACTTCATCCATTGTCTGAACAATCCAGCTTGTATGGATTTCATCCAATTTTGCAGGAGTGTGCTCAACTAAAAAAAATTTGGGTTTCACGGTTTGGAATTGGATTTTATCGATTATTAGGTTAAATTTCAAGATTTTTGATGAATTTTTTTAGTTTAACAATTAAACTACCAGGCAATTTCAAACTCCATAGTTTACTGTAAAAAGATTAAAATATGTAACGGAATACTAATTTAGGTATTAAAATGGGACAAAAAAAAAATTTAAGTACCAATATAAAAAACGAATATAATTCAGGGGTTAAATTATAAAGTAAGAGTCTACAAAATCAAAGGAAGGTGGAGAGTATCTAGAAATGCTCTTATGGTTCCGAGAAAGTCAAAATATATATTGTTTTAACGTAAATTTGTTGCTATATTTTATTTTAATTAGTATTTGTAGTTACGAGTAAATTTATGGTTTAATTTTATTACCTAATATTGATTCTTTTTAATTAAATAACAAAAGTATCATCTAAAATATTTTTTATTAATATTTAAAATTAAATTAATTAATTTATTATTTTAATTATTAAAATAAATATCGAAATATTTTTATTAATTTTTCTTCAAATAATTTTAAATTAAAATTAAATAGTAAAATTCAATGAAAATCAAACTCTAATTTCAAAATTCAATCAAACAAAACTATTTACCTTTAATTCAAAACTACAAAAACAAAATGGTTCATGAATTTTAACTTCTATTTAAAGCATCAATAGTGAATTATAGTGGAAAATTTGCACACACAACACTATTAATGAATTTAACTTTTTTTAAAGTATAGTGATGATTGTTCACTTTATCCTTTAATTACATAATTAAGGATTCAATTCTCGCTCATGATTCATGAAAATATTTAACACCCTAAATCCGACCTAGAAATTATGACCGGATATTGAGGAATTACATCAACTTGTTCACAGCTTTGGTTTAAATCAAACTCAGTGCATGTTTGAAAGTACTAACATTTACAGACCAATTCCAGCTAAAAACCATATATTTTATTTTTTTAGAGAATACTTAAATGATTACTTAATCTTACAGCAAAAAATTTACCAAAGTTTCAATTATTTGAAAATCACAGTCTCGATAAGTGAAAACGTACAGTTCGCCAATTGGGTGTATTTTGAATCATTCATTATAAATGTTCATAAAACTCATTTCAAATTTTCAGTGGAAAATCCCTAGCTTGTTTTAGTTTTAAAAACTGAAATCTAGCTTGTTAGTTCGTGTGGTTTGCAATTTTATGCTCGAAAACATTAAATGCCGATGAATAAAACAAAAACCAAAACTAGACCAAAAAACAATTTACAATCCAAAAATAATTAAAACATAAACCCACATATATTTTAACTGGTAACCAATCCGAGCTCCCGCACGCCATCCGGTCCTAAGTCGGAAGTTAACCTGAAACGTATAAAACAAACAAGTGAGCTAGAAGTTCAGTGTGTAACTTAACCCATATATAGTATTTTCTTACTATAACATGCACAATTTACAAATATCGTAATAGAGTTTTACTTATAGCGTTCACATATGCAAATAACATATCAAAATATAAAATATCCAGAAACATATAGCAGAACACAATGTTATAATTTCAAAAGCATATACGTATCAAATTAGAACAAATCCTACCCCCATCCGCTACACACCATCTCCGTCCAACCAATCACACCAATTAGGACTATGAGAGTCCGTCCATCCATTACACCAATATCTGGCGGTGTGCCACTCATAAATATGAAATTGAGCTGCCAAATTGATATTTGCAGTCTGGCTACCATAACTGTAGTAAAACTGCCATATAACACTTTTTCTATCAAATTAGAACCCACCCCAATGTATATACAGAGTCATGTTAACATACATACATTTCACATAGGTTGTATGCACGCATACAAAAACAAATATAATACGAAGCGTAACTTACACATAACGTATACAGATCATAGCATATCATATTGCATGGTCAAATCAGATAGCTTATCAGAACCGATAACAGAATACGTATTACACACATGATTTACAAAATAATCATACCCAATTCACGTACCATGTGTCGAAACCTTTTTTTTTTTTTGAAATCGACTTTTATTTAAAAAAACGAAAATGGGAGTCGCCACCAATCCCTTTTTATGAGTTGTGATCGGATCACCTCGTAGTTTGATCGTTTTAACAAGATGTTTGATTTATCAAAGCAATATTTTTCGGTCTACAAAAAATCCAGAAAACGAGTTCGGGAGTCGGTTACGCACGAGGAAGGATTAGCACCCTCGTGATGCCCAGAATTGGTACCTAATTGATTAATTCGTGTCTTAATGTCGAAAGTTGAAAACTTGAAAATAATTTAAAAAAATACGTCCCCTCTTTGCATTGATGTTAATTTTGCTTACAGATTGCTTGAAATAAACGGAAAGTATTCTAAAGATCTTCTCATCCCGTGTCAACAAAATGTCACGTCCCGTAAGTTAGGACACAGCACTTCGAATCCTTGCGAATAAGCTTGTCTTTTCTTTTTATTTGAAATCTTATGTATTTTAATTTTTGAAAGGATATTTGGTTATTTGAATTCAACGAGAAAGATCGAAACCCCGTAAGTTAGGGCACAATTTTATCGAATTTTTCAAATACGGAACATTGCCTATTCTTTTTTGAAAATTTTGTTGACGTATTTGGGTAAAAATTAATGATATACGAATAAAATATTACGTTAATGAATGACGACAACATAAATATACTAATAGGTGGTTCCTAGTATAGATAATGGTAATAATCATATAATGCATACCAATTTGATATCAATATTAACAATCAGAAAAATAAAATGAACAACAAGATAAATAATAATAATGATAACAATAGTAATAATAATGACAAAATATGCGCATGAAATGATAATTCCAACTTTAAAATATAATAAAGACAAATAAATAAATAAATATATAAAAATAAATATAGAGGAAAATATTATATAAAATATTGAAAAAAATACCAAATTAAAATATAAATGAGAGTTGGGGTACAATTTGTAATAATGTACATAAATATGATGATGATGATGATGATGATGATGATGATAATAGAGGAAAAAATGTAATAAATGCATAAATGCCTAAAAAAAATAAAAAATATAAGCAAAAATAAAAATAATAAATAAGCAGCTAAATAAATAAATTAAATTGAATGAGGGACTAAATTAAGAGAGATAAATTAAAGAGCCAAATTTTAAAAAAAAATTAAAAAACGAAAATAGGGCTAAATCGAAATAACCTAGAAATGCGGAAGGACCAGGGGCGTAAATAACCCATAAAATGAAAACACGCAGATCCCCCTAGAGAAGGTCGGGTCGGATTCGAGTCATTGGGTCAACTGATACGGCGTCGTTTTGAGCGTCCCTTCTTTAAAATGGTCTAGGGACTAAAATGAAAACGAAATAATATTAACTGGTCAAATTTTAAAAGGAAAAAAGGAACACATTGAAATCCACTTAAAAAGCGGAAGGACTAGGGGCGTAAATAACCCATAAAACGAGAACACGTGGATCCTAGGATTGGGTCGGGTCGGGTCGACGCTTGGGTTGGCTCCCTAAACGACGTCGTTTCAGCGCTAAAGTGCCTAAGTGAAATGGCACCATTTCACAACCACTATTTAAAGCAAAAAATTTAAAAAAAAAAAAATCATTCTTACCTTGTTTTTTTTTAAAAAAAAACCAAATGGGCTCTCTTTCTTTTCTTTGCAACTAGCCCTGTCTGGCCTTGGCCCCGACCATCAGTCGCCGGCGTCAGCGCCGCCGTCTGTGGTGGCCAGGAAGTTGAAAAGTGATGCGGTCCCGGTCGCACCATGTTTCGACACAACTCGCCGACCTCAGAATTGGCCTAAACTTGAAGGGCCCAATCGCAAGATGAAACATCTCATAGACCTAATTGATTATTGGGCCGATGTTTTAAGGACTTTTTAATTTAATATAGTTTTATTTAAATTAATAAGTTTGCAAATTTTTAATTTTAGATTTGCACTTTGTGTGTTCTGCATTTAATAAAATCTTCCATTAAGTAGCCATTGTTCATTTAGTTTGCATTTCAAACCATGCATTTAAGCATCTTAGTTTAATAAATGAGTTGCTGGACATTTATTCAACTCATAATAAGTGTTTTTGTTGAACTTTATTTAATAAGTGTTGCTCTTAATTAATCTAGTTCCTAGGATTATTTAATGGAGCATGAGTTTAAGTTTATTTAATTCTGCTTCTTTAAATAAACTAGTTGCTGCATTAATTGATGTCTTTATTATTAGTTCATTTATTGAAGTCAAGTGTTTAATGTGTTTGAGTTTAATTAGTGTTTAAATGTGTTTAATAAGTTCCATTTTAATGTGTTTATTGCAGGTGTCTCTTCAGCTCACAACCGTTACATTTCAAGGCTGTTACAACTTAATTGAAGTGACTTTTTAGATGATTTTCGGTTACAAATGAAGTGGTTGTTACAAGGGATGTTTAATACATCAATTAAGGAACTCCTCTTAAATTCAGCAACAACACCCTTTCACGTACCAGCAGTTTTTACTCATTTAAAGATGAAAACAAGCATTCAAAACACCATTTAGTTGCTGGTGTCTTTTCGGCTCGCCAAGGGACAACTCAAGAGACATTTTAAGCATTCAAGGATGATCATTCAAGCTGAATTAAAGTAAATTCAAGCATGGAGTAAATTGTTACAAGAATATCAGGAGTCTTGAGTTTAATTTCAGTTTTAATTAGCACGTTAAGATGTAACCTTTCAGCTAGCTTTTATATCCTTATAAATATGTGTAACTAGCCATTTTGAAAGGGACTTTTAGAACTTTTGAACTTTGATAAAATTTTATAAACTTTTGTTCTTGTGAGGTTTTCCCTCTCATATTTCGTGTAAGTCTCGAATTGACTTATCTAGCGTGCTAGTGGCGTCAACCGAATTCCTTCTGAATTTATCACCAATCTGGTGTGGCGTTCATCCATTCAATTATACCTTCGGTTCTTACTTCGCTAAATAACGGGTCGAGGTCCATCAACTATTTCGATCCTTCCCCTTAAGCCATATAAGTCCCAGGGTGACACTACGATATAGTGTTGGATCGATCTTGCCGCTTAAGTCCGTTTTTCATATCCACCGTTTATCCCAAACTATCTATCTTTATTTTATTTCTTATACTGAGCCTACTACATTTCATACTAAAACCATCTTTCATCTCTAAACCACTTCTTTAGCTTCCGCATATTTTCCACCAAACTTACAATTTCAACACACCGAACAATCTCCTCGTCGACGATCGGGCAAACAAGTGAAACGACTCGATTAACTCGGGTCAGATCACATCAAAAAGTTCCCCTTTCTTTATATTTTTTTTACATAAAACTCCTGCCCAGAATAAAAGTCTCAAAATAAACCCGAAACCCCCCAAAGAGAAAGAAAACCTTTCAGTTTTCACCGTATTCTGTTGCAAACTTGGCTGAATCCCAAAGGATTCGATGGCTTTTGGAACCGGATGATGCGGATGACGGTGCGGAGACCGAGCGACGGGTAAGATAAAATTTTATTAATATTTATTTCTTATTTTATGCCTTTAAAAAAATAAAAAGTAAAATAATAGATAAAAAATCACCTATTGGCGATTCTTGTTCTTATTTTTTTTATTAATATCGTGTGTTACAATCTGTTTTTTCATTATTCTTGTTCTTATTTTTTTTATTAATATCGTGTGTTACAATCTGTTTTTGGCTTTATAATCGAATACAAAAATTACTACTGTTTTCTTTTTGCTGTTTCTGCTTTTTGCCTCTATTTTTTCATCCTTTTGTAGGTAATCTCGAAGGGTCAACGACGGGGCAAAAGCCTTTTTTTTGCCATTTTGGTGAAACGATGGTAGCGGGGTGGCAAGCCTTGGAATGAGGTGCGGGCGGTACGCCCGAGGAGGGTGCAGCGGCACATATAGGGTTTTTGGTTCTTTTTTTTAGTTTGTGTTTTGGGCCTATAAAAAATTGGGCTAGGTCTTTAGTATTTGGGCTTTGTAAAAATTGGACTGGACTTATTATTATTTTCTATTTGGTTTGTTATTTTTGGTTTAGTGGGCCTGGACTAAATTAGGTCCTTACACTATGTTTTTGGGTCCTACTTATAGCAAATCATAACGCATTATTATACTAATCGGAACTTATTTAACATACCTCTTACACTTACCCATGTTTGTTTACCGAAACTTACCTCAAAATTGGCCTAAAAGGCCTACATAGCTATGTAGTCCACACGACCCAAAAAGCTAGCCCGTGTGGTGCACTCGGTCATTTCACACACCCTGCATGATTTCACACGACCATGTGTTCTACACGGTCTAACTACACACCCTGCATGATTTCATGAAAATGTCTAAATTGGAAATCACTCTGCTGATGGAACCTGATTCTCATACCCTTTCGCCTAAACAAAATCACGAAAACGTTAACACTACGTAACAAGAAGACTAAAGACTAACCACTCCTATCTTATCACGAAAAATAAATTCAATCTAAAATAATAGAAAAGATATTAAACAAACTTACAACCCGCTTTGAACCACAATCGAAAGACAAAATTCGCGTACAAACACAGGGAACAAATGGAACGACAGTAAAGAAACAATAACCAACAAAGAACGTGAGAAAAAATCTCAAAAGAACCAAACGAACAAAAGAAAACAAAGAAAGAAGAAAAGAAGAACAAGAAGAACAAAAACAAAATTAACATGTGGGAATAGGGAAAAGTGGATGGTTAATGGAGTGAAAATAGGAATTTTGGAAACAAAATATAAAAAAATAACAATAAAAATAGATAAAGATTTACCCACCAGTTTTTTTTTCTTATAGAAGAATAACTTTAGCCCAACAACTAACAAGTGCCAAGGACAAAAATGTTACACTTACGCGCAACGCGGGAGTCAAACACAAAACCTAGGATAAGCTAACACCTTACCATTGAATCAAAAAATTCATTCCGTAATAACTTGCTCAGAAATAAGATTTAAGCCAGAATACTAAGGATAGGAATTGAGCTAAAAAAAACTAACAAAATTCCAAGAAATAGGATTTAAACATATGACCTCACAGACAAGCACAACACTTAACCACTAAACCAAATTATTTCACTTATCATTGTAATATCCTAAAATAGGGGCTGTGTGTTTGAAGCATATCTTAAGTGTTAATAGGCGTTAGGAATTGTTTTCATGTGTTTTAGGGGTTATTAAAGCTCGAGGATAAAAAGGGGCTATTTTGGAAAATTTGAAAATTTTGGGTCAAAAGTGAAAATTTGGTGATGGAGGCCTTAAGAATAAATTTTGGTAAGTTATGGCATATAAAATGCCCTGGTAAAGTGGTTTTAGTGTGCCACTTAAGGCTTTGGATTGGCGCTAATCAAGTCAAGGGTTCGAGTATTGGGCACGGCATAAGTTTTTATTTTTGTTGCAAAAGGGCGTTAGTGTCGAAGGATGCTTTAAAGGGTTTTTGTGTGCATATTTGGACATGAAAGTCCAGGTGGGAGAGGTGGCTAGGACGCTAGCAGCGGGAGAGCTCTCGAGGTCGGGGGTTCGAGTCCCCATGGAGGCGCGCTGGTATTTTACTTTGGCTTTGGCGATTTAGGCTAAGGGAGCCAAGGAAAGAAGGGTTTAAAAGAATTTTTCAATGCATTGTTAGCATGAAACACGCACAGGGCCGAGTGGCTGGGTTATGGAGAACTTTTCTCCAGGTCTCGGGTTCGAGACCTGGGGGCTGCACCTGGGGTTTTATTTTGGGCTCTTTCAGGCGTGAGATTAAAGGGCTGCATGGGCATTAAATGCATGCAGCAAGCACGCATGAAGCAAGGGTTTCTTCTTCTTTTATTTATTTATTTATTTATTTATTTTATTTTTTAAATTATTTTGGAAGCATGAGGCTTCAAACTTTTATTTTATTGTTTTATTATTTTATTAAATGGTGGGTTTTATTTTTATTTTTATTATTATGCTTAGTATGGGTTACATTTGTTTGTTTGCTTATTTTATTTGTTGGAAAAAGGATTTGGTTTTGGGCAAAGAATAAATCAATGCTTTATTGTTTTTGATGTTAGAAATTTACAAATGGAGATGGCCGGCCTTGGTAAAAGGGAGAAGCATGGCCGTTTGGGGGAGCATGAACATTAACCTTTGTTGTTTTATTATTTTATAGCAAGGTGATGGGATTTTTATTTTATTAGTTTTATTATTAATTTATTAAAGGAAGCATGGGTTTTATTTTTTTGTTATATGCGTGAGGTATGGGGATTAGTTGGTTTTTAGTTTTATTATTTTTATGATGATGGGTAGTATATATATATTGTTATTATTATTATTATTATTATTAATATTTTATGTATAGGAAATGATGTAGTATGGGGGGAATTGTTTAAACAATGAAATTTTTTTTGTTAAAATTAGTAAAAGGGGAGGGCATGTGCGGCATTGGAGTTTCAATGCATGGTCGGCTTGAATGTTGCACAAGCATTACCGAATATCATCTTTTTGGTTTGATTGTTTTGCCTTTCTTTCTTTTTGGAGTTGGCCGATTGGAGCATGCCTTTGGGACCTCCAACTTTCGGTTATGAGCATAGCACCAAGGTGCCGAAAATTCCTTGGTTTTAGCTCTTCTTCCCTTCTCAAATTGTTTCATAGCCGAAGTTCATTTGTCTCCTTTCTCCTTTAACCATTTCATTTGTTTCTACTTCCAAAAACTCTAGCCGAATTCCCTCTTTTTCTTTTAGTTGTATTAGCTGAATCTCTCCGCTATTTCTTGGGGTTACCTTGGCCGAATATTAGTCTTGGGTGTGATCTTTTTGTAATCGATTTTGAAGGGGGCCTCCGGGATTTTGGAAATAATCAAGCGTAGCCTTCTTTCTCTGTTGTTAGGTAAGAGTTGGTAAGGATTTATTATAGTAGTCTATTCTTTTTAGTGTGCAAAGCCGAAGGTTATTGTTACGATTTTGATGACTGCCGTTTGTAGGGAAGTGAAGCGGGAGCACTTAGCGTGTGGTGGCTTGTGCTCAAGGGGCGTTAGGTAAGGTCTCGGGGTCCAAGTATTAACTCTCGAGTTGTTGGGTTGGCCGAATGGTTTTGGTGCTAATCTTTTTGTTTGGCCGAATGTGCTTGGGATCTTAATATGGTATTTATTTCATGTGTAGCCAAGGGAAGAAAGCACTAAGGATCTTTTAAGATTCGGTTGCAGAAGGTAAGGGTAGTATTCGGCTAAAGGCACTTACTAATGCTTGTTGGTCAAGGGCCGAATTAATGTGGTATTATTTTAGGATTCGACAGGTTGTAGGAGCAACCGGGATTCAAGTTTGCTTCGGTAAGTAAGTAAGTTAGTAAGGATTAAATACTTAGATTTATGACTTGGGTGATTAACTGTTTGATCTGATTAAGTGTATCGATGGACGCAAGTATTAGTCAAGAAGATAAAGGGGTAGTCCCTATCCCCAAGTTTAAAAGGAGAGCAGTTTCTGCGGTACGAGATTGGCCACCGGGGTGTGGGCCAGCATCCGAACAACAGCGTAGGCAAGTAGCCGTAGTATCGCTTAAGGATAGCTTCGGGATTGAGGGCATAACGTTGTTTGTGATCAGGTGCGTAGTTATCGCACTGTTCTCTTGCTTGTTGTATGTGTTATTTCTTGTAAATGTATACGTTGTGCATGTTAGCCGAAATAAGGGCTAAGGTTGTGAATACCCGTGGTGGGTGATTGGATACTCAGGTATGTGATTTACGGTATTAAATGATTATTGATTATTGTATAAAATGTGATGGCATGCGATGTATATTTGTTTCGAGTAAAATGTTGCCATGGTACATATACATATGCATGGGACTTGGGATGTGACTATTGGAGGAGGAGAGTACGCTATGTGCGTGGTCTAATGTTAGCCTCGAGCTACATTAGCGCTTGATGTTAGCTATGTGCTACATCAAGGGAGGTGTTGGCTGAGTGCCCATCTCGGCGGTTGATTGCTGTGTGCATCACTGTGGTCTGGATTGACCGGTGACTTGGCCACAACCTTGAGCAGTGAGTCTGCCAAGGTAAATTATGCGGATCTTTGTGATCGGTGGCCTGGTCACGGTGGCTTAGCCATGGCCTTGAGCAGTGAGTCTGCCAAGGTAAGATATGTGGATCACTTTGTGATCGATGGCTAGTCACGGTGGTTTAGCCACGGCCTTGAGCAGGGAGTCTGCTAAGGTAGGAGTATCGGATGGACTTAGGATGGGTTGGACTTCATTTTTGCATACTCATGTGCATGGACTGTGTGGATATGGGCCAGGCCCATATGTGGGGACATGTGTAATAGCTATGCACTGAGTCTTGGTGACTCACCCCCTTTTTCTATCTTTCTCAGGTGAGTAGATCGCGGAGACGGAGCCGAAGAGGACTCGAGGCGGCCATGCATGTTCCTCGGTTTTGAGATTTTAATTCGTACCGTTAAAGTTAATAGTTATTACATTTTGTTTTGGTTTGTAATATGGCCGTTAGTTATTATTTTGTATGTTTAAGTAGCTGCTTTTACCTTTTTTCTATTATATCACTAACGAACTTATAAGCTGTAAGCAAATCGGTAAAAGTAATGTTTTCAAAATCGTACGCGTTTCCAAAGACGTTACCATCGGGGAGCCAATTTTACCAAGTTATCAATAACCCCGACATTTCTAAAAATCTAAATGATCAAATGGTTTCAAAGGAAAAGAAAAAGTTTTCAACTCCATCGTGTTTATCAAACCAATCTATCTTAGTTTTAGCAAACATCGTTTTACAAATTCAACATTATTTTCAGATTTCCAATGTTAACCCGAATCTTTCAAAACGTTTTTACTCCGTGACATACCAGATCCGGTCAAGGCTCGTGGGCCGGGTTTGGGGTGTTACAATCATAATTTTCACAATCAAAACTAAAATTCAGAACATGACCTCTCCTAATTTCATTAACCTAATTTTTTTCTAACCTGATTTTCGAGATGTGGTAAGTAATTTTAATTTAAATGTTTTCATTTGTAGGCTGAGTAAACCTCAGTAGAAATGATTCATGAATTTAACTTCTTTTAAAGTATAGTGATGATTGCTTACCTCATCTCTTAATTACATTATTAGGGATTTGATTTTCGTTCATAGAGATGGAGCATATTTTATGACCAACTATTTATTTATTTAGAGAACACCTGCAAACCACAATGAAAGAATTAATCACTACCATAGACGAATAAATCGGAAACCGAAACAATTTATTAAATACATTCTCAAAAAAAAAATCACAATAATGTTACCCTTTTTCTTTTAAATGATTTCATTTGTAGGCTGAGTAAACTTCAGTAAAATATCATTACAATTTTAATTGATTATCCATTATTCATATACATATGTATAATTTGAAAACATTAATAATTTATGCTAAAACTATCTTTATTCGTACATATATAATCTAAACTTTCAACGTTGCCAAATATAATCACCAATATTGTGTGGTGGCTTTTATTTTTGAGAATTCCATTTCTTATCCATTCAAAACCACGGTAAAAGTGCCACAAAGTGCTTTATATTATATTTCGGATTGTATTCAAGTTTGTCTATTAAAAAATGAGTAAATTAATCCTTATACGTTAGATAAATGAACAAAACAGTCTCTTTGTTAAAATATATAATGTATAATAATAAATTTAGCCATCAACCTTTACACATTTATTCAATTTGACCTCTAATATTTTATTGCAAGTAAATTAGAAAATTTTGAAACTAATAAGGCTAAAAGGTCAAAAAGACCTTAGTAACAATGTTAAAAAAAATCAATTAAGCCCTTTTAAAATTTAAAAATTATTTTAAAAAATCATAAAAATTATAAACAAAATTTATAAAAAATTAAAGTTATAAAATTTTTATTAAAAAAATAACAATACTGACCCAACAAAAAAGTAGGGCCAAATTGTTTTAAAATCTTATAACCATTAGATTTTGATGGGTTAGTATTGTTATTTTTAATAAAAATTTTATAAATCTTGTTATAATTTTTTATGCTTTTTTAATAATTTTTAAATTTTAAAAGGAATTAATGATTTGTTCTTTTAAAATTGTTACTAAAGCCATTTTGACCCTTCAATCATATTAATTTCAAAATTTTCTAATTTACTTCCAATAAAGAGTAGGGGTCAAAATTGAATAAAAGTGTAAATATTGAGGGCTAAATTTATTATTATACCTTATATATAAACATCAAATTTTAATAGATGAGTTGTTTTACTCACTCATCTAACATATAGGAGCTAATTTATCTATTTTTTCAGTAGATGAACTAAAATGCAATCCAGAGTATAGTACAGAATTTTAAGATACTTCACTTCAAAACCACTCTTTTACATAAATAAATACATATACACATCTCAAAAACCTCACAAGCAATTTACCCATTTCAGAACACCATGTACATATACATATACATTTCCAATACCTTTCACAGGTAAAACATATGTTTAAGTTTATCTCGAAAATGCAAAGTCGATACAAGTTTATCAAAACCAATTAAATTGGCTTATCACATATAGCATAATATAGAAAAGGTCAAATATATCAAATGCTCATTTCAAACCAATACACAATATGGCTTATGCATTTCCAATTTCATCAAAAGACATACATTTCAAAACAATGCATAACATATACATGTTCATAGATGCAATTTCCCCATTTTACCTCTAAAAAATCCATATCAATAAAATTTAGCGAATAAACATTTATAATATATTTAAACAAAATACCAATATAAATAGAAATCATAGAGTACCAAAATGCTTTCAAATTCTACCTCACTCTTCCTTTGTTCCCTCTTTCTTTTCACAATTCAATATATTTATATATATTAAATTTAACAAATACCTTATTATCTCTCTCTATTAAAACACTTCTATCCATTAATCTAACTCTTCTATTCGCTTCCTTCACCAAATCTAAGCTTCTATCTTTGCAGGGACTTTAATGTTAACCAAATTAAATGAAAATTACAATGAAATTGGAGAACAAAAAAATAAGAAAAAAAAAGTGTAGGAATGTGATTTGAGTCGGGCTGGGCCCAAGTTAAAAAATTCTATTCGAGGCTTGGACGAGCCTTATTTTTTGTTTAAGCCTATTTTTGGGCCTATATTTTTGCTTAAACCCTTCCACTTTTTGAGTGGGCCTTCAGGCCTGGGCAGTGACCCGGCCTATGATTAGGTCTAATCATGGCCAATTTTCGACTATGATATTTATAGAAAGTCAATAATTTTCTTCCGAGAAGTTTTAAAAACTATTTTTTTCCTTCTCTTCATTCTTTATTTCTTTTTTTTTTATTGATAAAGTTTGTTACCAGAGAATTCAAAGTATTTTGATTTTCAACAAAGATAATGAAAACTCTCCAATTAATTTACTAGCCTTACTAAAATTAATAGTATTAAAATTAAACCTGAGTTTTTAATTCTATGTTACTTTAGCCCTAAATCAATTAGACTCAAATCTAAATTCAATTATAATTACTCATATCCTAAAGATCTAAAATATTTATCTCAAGCTCATAATTAATTGGATCTAAATAGATCTAAATTTAATTAAACAAATTGTATCAACATATTAACTTAATTAATGCTAATGCATCTAACTCAAGCAGTGAAACAAAACTTTGATCACTAACCAATCAATTAAACACATGAATCAACCTCAAATTATGTAGCAAGTGGCAACGTTAATAAGTAGAGAAGTTTGGACAATCACTGATGCAAGGTTGTGCAACAAAATTGAAGTAATCAGTGCAGCTACTTGGGGGAAATGGTAGAGCAATTTGTTGAAGGATGCAACAAAAAATAATTGAAGACAATAACAGCGACTTTAAAGCACTTGTGGTAACAATGATAGCTTAGCAGCTAAGGAGCAGCAGGGAGTAGCAATCTTTTAGGGTAATTGGTAGCAAGAAATTGTAGCAAATTGGAAATTTTAAGGCTGGTGGCAACGACAACTTGGAAACAATTTGGTTGGTGGCATGCATTAGCTTATTTTTAAGAAATAATAACAATATTTTGACAGCAATGGGATGGTGCAACAATGTCACTAAATGAATACATTTTGAGTGGTGGTGCTAAATTTTTTTTGCTGTAGCTTTGATGAGTGAAACATCGACAATTTGGAGGTTGTTTAGGGGGGTTATGACTTGTTCTTTTCATGCTCTGTTAGAATCAAAATGAATTTTTTGCTTGGGCTATGGATTGTTTTAGCCCCATGGGTGTTTGATATTTTTTCGACTACTAAGGAGTGACATGTTTGACAAACAATAGTTGAAGTTTGGCTATGACTCTTCAGTTCTTTAATTGGATATCCTTATCGTTATCTCTTAAGAGAATTTTGGAACGGTTGAAAAATTGATTTATGAATACTTTTATTTAATAAATACTCAGGATAATTAATGAGAATTTTAGTTTTTATATAAGAGTTTAAAGCTTATCGAAACTCTATTGGATAGACTTTTTTATCAGCCTATAAATAGGTTGCTTGTGGCGTCACTTATAGAGCAGGTTTGGAGTGTCTTTGTTGACAATTTTGGTGTGCTTTCTTGTAGTTATTTTGTGACTCTCTTTTAGGTATTCTTTCAAGAGTTTACTGATTATATTGTGAGGTACTTGGGTGAGTGATTTGTGACAATTGGGTTCAGTATTGGGGCTGCAAATACTTCTTTGTGTAGGGGTATATTGAGTTTAAGCTAATAGGTGATCCGGACGATTGTTGAATAAAATCATTCATTGGGCGAGGCTTATCAAACGTAGGATTGTTGTCTGAACTGTGTTAACAAATATCGTCTACTAATTCTCCTCTTATTTTGCGTCTTGCATTAATTTTTTTTTCATTTTTTTTCTAACAACAGTTGGAAAAAAAATTGTTTTTCAAGTGTAAACCGAAGGCTTTTCAACTGATATCAGAGCCGGCTTCAAAAGTTATTTGAAAGTGATCTTTAATTCAATTTGTGACCATGAAATACATGCAAAAAGGTAGTTTGATTACTGTCCGTCTCTCTCACGATCGCTGAGAATTAAAATATAATATAAAAATCAGCTGAAAGTTAAGCCGTTATTTTTCAGAGAATTTTTTAGTTGCAAGAAGTGATGCATAATTGTCAGCTAAATAAGAACATATTCAGAATGGTCAGACTACCAATTTTAGCATTGGTATAGATGATAACTTGTATTTCTGAAATCAAATTTGTGTGTCGAACGATTCTGAAGTCAAAAGAATTATTTAACAAGAAGCCCATAACAATGTTTATTGGATTCATCCTGGTTGCAATAAAATGTATAATGATCTGAATTAGAATATTGGTGGTCAAGAATGAAACGCGAGATCTTAGAGTTTGTCTTGAAATGTTTAGTATGTCAGCAAGTTACGGTTGAACATCAGGTTCTATCAGGTTTGCTCCAACCTATAATGATTTTTGAGTGGAAATGAGAAAGAGTATCAATGGATTTTGTAACAAGGTTGCTTGTGACTTCGAAAAAGAAAGACACTATCTGGGTTGTGGTTGATAGATTGACAAAGTCCGCTCATTTTATTTAGGTTACTCTATTGAGAAGTTAGCAGAATTGTATATGGATGAGATAGTTATATTACATAATGTACCAGTGTATATTATTTCAAATCGTGATTTATTGTAACGTCCCTAAAATGTTAAGTTTGGATTTGGTAAATTTATAAATAATTAGGTACATGCTTCAATGGTTAAGGGCTTTAGGTGTGAAGGGTGGGTCGTGAGTTTGAGTCTTTGTGAGAGCGTTTTGCTGGTCAATTTTTAGTTGTTGTTACTTTAGTAGAATTTGAGTTAAAGTTGAACTCTAGAATGGGAAGGAATCTGTTGCATGATTTTAGGGTAGGAGTTAGTTTTAATTTTAATTTTATTCCAAAAAAAAAAAATCTTCCCTTAATAGCACGTTCTCATCTTTTCTTTCATTGTTTTCTTTACTTTATTTTAATATTTTTTTCCTTTCTTTCCTATGCCACTGCCAACATAGAATTGAGTAATTTTTATCCTTCCTTTTTTCTTTTTTTTTTACTTTCTTGGTGTTTGTCTTTTGTTTCTTGCAATTGTGGGTTGTTGTTCGTTTGGTCTTCATTGTGCTCATTCATTTGGCTTTTTCAAATTTGTTCTTGATAGGTAAGGCTATTGGGTTGTTCTTTAACCGTTTGGTTTGGGGGGGTTATGGGTTGCAAAGTGATGTTGTTAAAATTTGTTATTCGTTATTTAATTAGTTCATTGCGTTTAGGTGAGAATCGTGACACGTTTGGCGTCCCTCCAACGACTTGAGATTTGCGTAGTGGTAGTTCGTTCAAACAGTAAGGGCGTGGATGTATTTTGAAGGGTCGTTTTAGTTGATTGTGGGTGATTAAAGATTAAAGTTTTGCGAATCATTTCTAAAATCGATTGTGTTAATTGGCGATTTAGGTGTGGGATTGCTTGTGTTTGAGTTTGATTCTAGAGAATATCAGGTGTGTAACGAAAAACTCGAAAAACAACGAACTGCGAAAGCCAAAATTAGGCACTATCGATGCTACATTATCGTGTGCATGCAAATTTGGACATTTGTTGGTACAATTTTGATATCCGAAAGAATAATGAATACGTATGATAAGTATGTAGTTCGTATCTGTTATGTTGTGCATGCAAAGCTATGTCACGTTTAATTTTTGCTCTAAACATGTATGATATTTTTTGCACTCTTCATTTGCATTTAGGTTGGGTTGTAAATAGCATGTGGAGGAAGTGATTCTGTAAAAGGTGATTAATCGCCTATTGATTCGGGAGCTCAGCTGCAACTGTTCTGCAAAGTGTCCTGTGTACACCAAGTGGTGTGGAGGGATGGATG
This sequence comes from Gossypium australe, assembly GCA_005393395.2. NCBI lineage: Eukaryota > Viridiplantae > Streptophyta > Magnoliopsida > Malvales > Malvaceae > Gossypium > Gossypium australe. Next base: position 14,119,440 of record CM016619.1, read on the forward strand.
GGTGTTTTATACCCATATGATGTGTTGGGATGGACAGAGTTGGTGTGTAACAGTTGGGGGTAGGATTATGTTTTGTATCTGCTCTACTCTGCTATAAATATGTTTCTGATAGATCTGTCTGATATTTATTTTACTGTGTTAAGTTTTTCGTTATACAATGAGTTCCAAAACTCACTCTCGATTTCAGTGATATTTCAGGTAATCTTCAGACTTAGACGGGTCAGTGCGATGGGAGCTCGGTTATATTAGTATTTCAACTCTTTAAATATTTTAAATTGGATTAAGTGTTTTGTAAAATTTGAACTGTTTAAACATTTTGGGACTGTCTCAGTTTTGAATTTAATTCTAGATTTTTACATGACAATTGATAAAACGATTTATCGAAAATGATTATTTTCCTACAACCACATATTTTCGAGAAAACAAACTTGGTTTTTCAAAATATAATGATCTATGAATTTTCGCTGCAAAGTATTCAATTTATCTAAAAAATGTAATTAAACAACTTTTTTAATTAAGTCAAACACGTTTTCTAATAAAACGGGTTTTTAAGGAACAAAAGTTTACGATTTTTTTTTCAAATAAACAAAAGCCGGATTTACAATTGTTTTACGTAGCATCTCTAGATCTAGCCATAATGTCCAGGCTAGGTTTGGGGTGTTACATATGAGTTTTACTTCTAGATTTTGGGGTAAGTTGCATGAAGCTTTAGGCACCAAATTGAATTTTAATACAGCATTTCATCCATAAACGAATGGTCAGTCAGAGCGTATAATTCAAATTTTAGAAGATATGTCACGATGTTGTGCTATGGAATTTAAAGGTAGCTGGGAGAAATCTCTACTTTTGATTGAGTTTGTTTATAATAATAGTTATCAGTCAAGTACCAAAATGGCGCAATATGAAGCTCCGTAAAGAAGGAAATGTAGAACTCTGTTATATTTGTCTAAGTTAAGTGAAAGGAAGATGGTAGGAATTGATTTCGTTTGTGAAGTAGAAGAAAATGTTAAGGGTATTTAAGAACTTTCTGAAAGTTGCCTCTAATCGAAAAAAGTCATACGTAGATTTAAAAAGGAAGGACATTGAGTTCCAAATTGGCGACAAAGTATTCTTAAAAGTATCATAGTGGAAGAGAGTTTTGTGTTTCGGTAAGAAAGGAAAGCTTGGTCCAAGATTCATTGGATCGTATGATGTTCTAAACAGAGTCTGGCCAATAACATATAGAATAACATTGCCTCTAGAACTTGAGAAAATTCATAATGTGTTTCACGTATCAGTGTTGCGTCGTTATCGATCTGATTTTTCTCATGTAATATTTCTTGATGAGATTGAGTTACAGTTTGATTTATCTTATGATGAAGAATTGGTGAAAATTCTGGCTCGGGAAGTAAAAGAACTCTGCAATAAAAGTGTTCTGTTAGTGAAAGTTTTATGGAATCATCATGGTATAAAAGTGGCTACATGGGAAACAAAAGAACCAATGAAATCTTAGTACCTAAACCTTTTTACAAGTAAAAATTTCGAGGATGAAATTTTCTAATGAGGGTAGAGTTGTAATAGCCCGATTTACAACGGTGTTAGAAACAGTGGTTCAGGGACCACAATTCTGACGATAAAGTCAATAAACATTATTTATTTATATTTACCAACTTGTTATAGTGTTTTATTGATGTTTGAATTAGTGAATTCAGTCAACAGGTTAGAAATGAAAGTGTATGGACTAAATCATAAAAATAGGTGAAAAGTGGATTAGATGAGTTTAATAAAAATTGTTCAAGGTCCAAAGTGGTAAATAACCACTCTTGCATGGTAGTACAATTGTGTCAAAGTTTACTGGAAACACCTGTTAATTTCCATTTAATGATAGAACTAAGAAGTTGAGTGTATAGGTTGAAGTGATGGGATGGGAAAGAGAGTCTCATTCTCGTCTTCCTTTACCAAAAACGTTTTTCTTTGTAGAGGAAAAAAAGCTATAAGCTCTCTTGATTAATCAATTCTTCATGTAAGTGTTCCCAAAGCCTATTCTTCATGAGTTTTGTGTTTTTGAGATCCTTGTATCTCGATTTAGCAAACTTGTATGTCTAGTCTCAAAAATATTAAAGTCTGAAGTGCTGTCATTGATAAACTGAATGTATTAATGTATAGATCAAGAACCAAATCAACAGTAGATAACAAAGGAAAAGGAAAGATCATGGATTGATTATTGGCATTCAAATTCTGCTATTGTACTAGGTAAGTTCATATTGTACTAGGTATGTACTAGCTAATAGTATGCAAATATATGGGGTAAAACACTAGTGAACTTGTATTGATAAGGTGAGAAAGATATTAATTAGTAAAAAGAAAGTTTTGTTATGTATATGAGTCTGAATGAACAAATGATACAATTGGCATGCCAATAGGGGTATTTATGCACTGTATGGGAAGAAGGGAAATAGGAAGAAAATGAAGAAAGTTACTGAAGTTTTCTGGAATCCTGCATTTGTTATGGATTTCCAATTTAATCTCTTCGGAGATTCTAGCATGTCCTTGATTGGAATAGCTCTTATGAGCAATCTGGCATGTTATCAGGGGAGAATATTTAGCCTGCAGGCTTTGCACTATGTGCATCTGACGTATTCTCGGTTGGAATAACTCTTATGAGCAATATGGTGTGTTATCGGGGGAGAATATTTAGCCTACGCGCTTTGCACTATGTGCATCTGACGTGTTCTCGGTTGGAATAGCTCTTATGAGCAATCTGGCATGTTATCAGGGAGAATATTTAGCCTACGGACTTTGCACTATGTGCATCTAGCGTGTTATTGATTTGAATATCTCTTATGAGCAATCTGGCGTGTTATCGGGGGAGAATATTTAACCTACGGGCTTTGCACTATGTGCATTTGGCATGTTCTCGGTTGGAATTGCTTTTATGGGCAAACTGGCATGTTAATGTATGGATACTCGTATATCCTTTTCAATTCTCGCTAAGTCATCAAATGGAGTGTTTCTGAAATACTAAAGTTTACGGGATGATTTATATGGATTGAAATAATGTATGAATAAATAATGAAATATTTGAGATAGTTTATATATATTTGAATGTGATGCACTTGCATTGTACATATGAAGTGTGTTGGTAAGATAAAGAAATTAGTTAAGTGTTATAAATGTATGAATGTTTTGCGAGGTGAGTTTAATATTTTAAACCTAAGTACTTATGAAGCACATTTAATGCTTACCCCGTTTATCTTTTCCCTTCCCTATAGAGATTTTGGCGAAACTCGGCAGGCGAATAAATCTACGACTCACACTATCCAGCTCTTTTTCGGTAGAAATATTTTTACTCTACACCGGGTCAAATGGCATCTATATAAGGTTTATTTGGTGATATTGTATATGAAATGAATGATGATGTTTTGAATGTTGTGTGTGTGTGTGTATATATATATATATATATATATATATGCCATATTATGAAAATTGTTCAATGTTAGCGTAAACTATTAGTATGCTCAAAATGAAAATAATTATGTGTGTTAAAAAAATGTTAACTCACTTGGATAAGAACACACTGCGGATAGGCTTGAGTGGTCATTTTTTTTTACGAGCGCATTTTGTTTAAAAGTATTTGTATAGAATTATAAAATACTGAAACTAATAAAGTTGCTTAACTTTGATTAGTCTCATAAATGTTTATACCTCTGATATGTATGTATGATTAGAATAAGAATTATTGTGACTTTAAAATAGATTTCTTTGATGGCCTTGCATGTGAATGCCTCTGTTTTTCTGTAACACTCTGTAACTCGGGTCCAACGATCGGGCTGGGCGAGTGGTATTACACAAATACACTAATGTAGAAAGAAAGGCTTTTCATGGAAATTCACAAGCCTTAAATGCCATTTTTAATAGTGTCGACTTGGATTAACTTAAAGTCATTTCTGTATATGAATTTGCTAAGTAGGCACGAATGATCTTGAAAAACCAACCTGAAGGAAATGATGTTGTACGGATGTCAAAACTTCAGATTTTAACAACCAGGTTCAAAAATTTGAAAATGTTTGAAAATGAAACTATTTCTGAGTTTTATGCAAGATCGTGTGAGATTTCTAATGAGGCTTTCTATTTTGGTAAGCGTTGTTTTGATGACAAATTTCTACACAAAGTATTGATGTCTTCACCAGAACGACTTGTCATTAAAGTGACAAAATAGATAATTAGTGAGCCAATATTTGCTTTGTGTGCATAACATTGAGGACAATATACAAAGGGTATTAATGTAATTAAAGGATATCATTATTAAACCTTTTTTTTTTGAAAAATATAAGTATACAAAATGAATATACTACACTTTGAGCATCAGATCCAACAGAGGAGACCTGAGATTCCTACCATACAAAACATGTTCTATGAGGGCTATGTGGTGAATCTAGATCATCATAAGTATGTTTTGGTGGAACTAGAGTTTGGTGACGAATTTAATTTTCCCATCGAGTGGAGCTTGTTGCCTACTAATGTATGCAATTATCAATTGCCACTAGAAAGTTACCAAAGGCCAGGGAGCAATTTATCGCAATGAATCAGAGGGCATTCTCGTCGTTCCTCAGGACATAACTCTCCGCAATGTATTTAAGTATTGCTTGCTCGATAAGGGTGCGAATGGGTACGTGGCATGTGATTTTGCTCGAGGCTTCATGAATAATGAAGTATGGAATCTGTAGGATCGGTTGTGACCCCTTAACCCAAAAGATATGGTGGCGAAAATCCTTTGCGGGTTGATAGAGGAACCTTGAGATTATCTTGTATATTATGAGAAATGCTATATCATAACTAGAGGTTCCTAGAGGGCATGTCCCGTGTTCTGCCTATCATTCATCCAAAGAATGTAGTGTCATTTGCCATTGTAGAGGTACAACCTTCTGTTGTTGAAGTTAAAAGAACCAATTGATCTCCTTCATCTTCTTGGATTCAAACCCAAGGCCCAAGTGAGGAAGCTGCTACGACTCAAGTCATTGTTGATATGTATTTAGATGAAAAGGATGAAGGGGAGGTCTTATTAGATATCTGTTCGTTGAATGTGGATGTGGATATGTCCTCTAATAAAGAAGGTGAATGAGAGGCCCTGCTGCTAGTTTTGAACAATTTGACAAAAACAAAAAGTTTGATGGTGAAATGAAGTGAAAAAAAAAAACTCTTTTTTTAATGTATAAAATTAATTATTTTTTACCTTGGTTAAATGTTATATATTTTTTTCCAAAATTTATGCATTGTCGTATATCATAAAAAGTTTTTATTTTATTTTCTAAAAATAATATAGAAAATATAAATTTCCAATTTAGAAAACAATATGTTTTCATTCTCATAGATTTTCTTTTATTCTTTTAAAAAATATTTTTAATATTTTCAACTAATACTTAAATTCTTTAATTCATTGTCCTTACTTTTAATTTAAAACAAACATTGATAAATTTTTGCTAGTAATCAGTAAGTTGTGAATTTAGTTAATATTCATTACTTTTAGTTCTTTCATTTTTTTAAAAATTTGAAATTTAAATCTAAAGTTAAACGGTAAAAATTAAATAAGTTAAGTCCAACATTGCTATTAGTTCGTATTGTGTAAATTTTGATATTAATCTGTATTCTTCTATTTGATAATTTTTAGTCCTTTATATATATATATATATTTTTTTGAATTTTACAATTTCAGTTTTAATTCAAAATGGTAGCAATTAAATCCATTAGCTAAAATGACGCGGCTTTTTTTTTGTGAATCTTAAGTGAAAATAATAGGTTAACATGATATTATATATGTGATAATATGTTGGTCAAAATGTGCTTTAAGTTCCTATACTATTTGTACATTCGAAATTTAGTCCCCCTACTTCTTTTTTCAAGGAATTTAGTTTCTATACTTTTCAAAGTTAAAAATGGAAGCCCCATTGTTAACATCGTCAAAATTTTTATGTTAAATTCAAGTTCATTACAACATTATGTTTTATTATATGACTATCAAGTGCTTTTTTTTTTAATTTCATAATGTCACACCAACAAATTTAATAAAAGAATTTTAAGGTGGTATTAACAATTAGATGTTGTTGAAACCGTTTTAAAAATTGGTTTAGAAATGAGGATCGACTTTAAAAAACAAAATGGGAGTCGTCACCAATCCCTTTTTACTTAGATGTGATTGGATCACCTTATAAAACGTTTTATTTAAAACATTTAATTTTGGTCCACGAAAAGCCAGAAAACGAGTTCGGGAGTCGGTTACGTATGAGGAAGGGTTAGCACCCTCATAACACCCAAAAATTGGTACCTAATCAATAAAATCATGTCCAACTGTCTGAAACTTTAAAAGGATTTAAAAATATGATTTCCAAAAGACTTCGACAATTTGATTAAAAATTTGAGAATTCTTTGATCCGAAAGAATATAAACATCACATCCAGTACGATTGGACACGATATTTTTTAAACCCTCATAATTAAGATCATCTCATAATTTATAAAACTTTGAGCAATTTTGATTTAAAATTTGAGTGTTCTTCGATCCGAAAGAATATAAACATCACATCCAGCACGATTGGACACGATATTTTTTAAACCCTCGTAACTAAGATTGTCTCATAATTTATAAAACTTCGAGCAATTTTGATTTAAAATTTGAGAGTTCTTCGATCCGAATGAATATAAACATCACATCCAGCACGATTGAACACGATATTTTTAAATCCTCGTAACTAAGATTATCTCATAATTTATAAAAATTGTTAAAAGGACATTTAGTTATTTAGCCAAACGGAAAATCGAAACCCAGCACGATTGGACACTGTTTCCCGAATTACTAAATACCAAAACATTGCCTTTATTTTAAAAACCTTTAAATAAAATATTAATTTTACAAAAATGTATTTTTATTTTAAACAATAATTATGTGACAATATTGCATTTATACACTATCGAACATATATATATATATATATATATATATATAAACAATTATAACACACTAACATTTAAGATAGGCAATAACAATACGTAATTCGACAAATAATAATTTCTATACTAAAGCAATTACAAATATGACAAAGTATAGACAAATATAATAAACAATAAAATCAACTATGAACATATTTCATGCAAATTTAAATAATAGATAAAAAGAACATACATATGATATAAACAATGTGTTTAAAAAAAAAAATATATATATATAAAAATATTGTAAATAGAACATATTATACAATAAAAATAAATTTTAGTTAAAAAATAATATACGATATAATATTATATAATATACAAAATTTTAGAATATAATATAATAGCTAATATATATATATAAATACTAAAATTGTTTGTAAATAAGAAATAATTAAACTAAAATAAAATAATAATATAATAATAATTAGAAATATATAATATAATAAATAATATGCTAATTTATATATATAAGTAATAAATAATAATAATAATAATAGGAATACTAATGTTAAAAGTAATGATAATACTAATATTGATAACAGTAAAATAAAAAATATTAGTAATAAAATAATAAAATAATAATAATAATATGACAATAAAATAAAATTAACAATAATGATAATAAAATTAATAATAAAGTAATGAAAATTATAAAGGAAATGAAAAAAGGACGAAATTGAATCTGAAAATGAAAGTTTAGGGTAAATTTAAAATACGAAAGAATTGAATTAAAAAAAAAAACTAAAAATGCGGAAGGGCTTGATGCGGAAATAGCCCATTTGACTGAAAAACACGCGGATCCTGAAGGCTGGGTCGGGTCGGATTCGGACCGTAGAAGAAACGGCGCCGTTTTGGTGCAAAAAGGGCTGGTGCAAAACGGCACCGTTTTGATACCCTATAAAAGCTACCCTTTTTCTTACAATTTTAATTTCTCTCCTCAGCACAAAAAAAAAAAAAAAAAACTTTGAGAGCTTTCCCAGGGCGATTTCCGGCCCTTCTCCGGCTAGGCTTCGATCGCCGTCCGCGCGGTGGCCGGAATCCCAAAAACGCAGGTTTTTTTCTTTTAGTATTTTGTATATATGTTATATATATGATAAAAGTATACGAAAATAAAAATAAAACAAGACCTTTGCTTTTTATTTCCTGAATCTCTCTGTATATTTGCCTATCTCTCTCTGTATATATTTGTGTTTTGTGTGTCTCCTCCCCCCCGTTACAGTTTTTTTGAAAGGCTCTTTATAGCCTTCGAAATATACAAATAAAAGGAAATAAAAACATTGTCATATTTGCTGTCAATTTCTTTCCTCTTTTGCAGGTCGTCAACGAAGGTTTCGGCGATGGTACGAGATTCACGTGGATCGCGGCGCGACCGAGGACTGATGGGTGCAGCGTTTGAGACGCGAAAGTTGGTGGGCGCAAGGCTCTTGCGGTGCCTAGGGTTTCAGAAACCCTAGGCCTTTTGTTTCTGCTTAACACTTGGGCCACTTTGGGCCATGCATGTTTTGGGTCTTGGGGTTTAATTTGGGGTTGCTAGTTAGTTCGGCTAAGGGGGTCTGTTTAGGTAGGGTAATGGGTCTGAAGGTTTAATTTTAGGCTATGTAATCTGGACTGTTTAAGGACATTTTTTATTGATTTTTATTCTATTTTGTAGGCCCGGGCAAAATGGGCTATTACATATGTAAATTCTGAAACCTAAAGAGTATATGGACTAAACTTTTGAAAATAAGAGTAGAAAAACTAAATTTTAAATTTACAAAGAGTACAAGGACTTAAACACATTTTAACCTAATAAAATTTTTGAAATAGAAGACTTTAACTTAACAAGTTTAATAACTATAATTTGATTAGACTGAAATTTTAAAATTAAAAAATATAGAAAAACTAAAAATGATCAAATTAAAATGCATAGATTAAATCTACTACTTATATGTAAATAAAAACAAATTTGGACCTATGTCGCATTATTTAAATGTGTTAAAAAAATACCTACATTGTTTAGAGCAATTATTAAAGCTCTTTTCGTGCACTTAGATGACACTGATTTAGGTTATAAAAAATGTATTACAAAAGAAAAAAAATTAAGACACCAAATTGATATACAAGAAAAAAGGATTTCAATTCTCAAAATATTCATTTAGCTGTCTAATAAAATAAAAGGTAAACTATACTTAAAACATCATCACTAAATTATAGTAAATTTATATTTTGATGACTCAACTTTAAAAATTTATAAAATGATCGTTAAGCTATTTGAAAATTTTCGTTTAAGTCACTGAGTTGTTAAGTTTTTTTTTTTTTTTTTAATTCGGCTAGCTAGCTACAAGCAACAATTTGACGACTAGTTTAGTGGATCACTACCCATCGACAAGTGGAATAAGATACTTTGGTCTAAGTCAAATTGATAGGCAGTGTCGAAGATAAGAGAAGAAAGTTGTTTAGATTTTAGTTCTCAGATTCGTGACATTTAAGAAAAAAACTAAGTTGTAGAAGATAAGGGGGGCGAGAGCTCTTTATTGGTGCAGGTGATGCCAGTGGAGAAGTCCATACAACAACGATGTGACTTAAATGGAAACTGATGATCAGTTCAGTAACCGTTTTGTAACTTTTTGAAGTTAAATGATCAAAACATAAGCTTTCTAATAGTTTAGTGACCTTAAGTGTAGTTTACCCTAAAAATTGTATTGTGAAAGAAAAAAAAGTTTATTGCACATTTTAGTCCCTAAAGTATATTATTTTTCTGACTTTGATCCTTAAAGTTTTTTTACCCACTTTAGTCCCTAACTTTATCAAACTTCCTAGTTTAGTCTTTTGGACATTAAAAACTAATGTTTGGGATATTTAGCTAATCATATGCCACCATATTTCATACGGTGACATCATCATTATCAGGAAAAACTTAAAAAATATTAAAAAAATGAAAAAAATCCAAAAAGTTATAAAAAAATTCCAAAAACATATTTAAAAGATAAAAAACTTATTTAAAAATTACAAAAATAATAAAAAATAAAAAATTACTTAAATTTTTAAAATATATTAGAAATTTTAATATTTTAAAATTTTATAAACCACATTGACTAGAGACTGAAGATGATATCATTGTCTCTTGAAATTTGACATTATTTTTCATTATTTAAATAAATTGAAAAAAAAACTTATCCAGATCTATGACCTAAAAAAATCTATCAAAGATAAATTTCACTTGATTGAATCATAAAATAATTATCGTAAATGATATCCTTCCAAGAGGCAATGATCTTAGGCTCTAGTAATGTGATTTATAAAATATTAAAATTTATAATAATACTTTTTAAAAAAAAGTAAATTTTAGTAAACTTTTATATATATTCTTTTTTTAATTTTTTAATATTTTAAAATTTTTATAATCTTTTGATGTTTAAAAAAGATTTAAAGTTTTTTCTAGATAATAGCATCAAAGTGATGCCATTGTATGTCACATGATAGCATATAATTGGCTAGATATTTTAATCAATTTTTTTAATATAAAAAAGACTAAATAGAAAACTTCTAATAATGTTAAGGACTAAATTAAAAACATTAAGAATTTTAAATACTAAAGTGGGGAAAAGCAGTATATATAAGCCCGAGGAAAAAAAAAAAAGAGAAAGGGATTTCAAGTACCAAAATATTCATTTAGCGGTGTAATAAATAATAAATAAAATAAAAGTGAGCCGAGAGATGCTTCTGGAAGTGCTAGAAAAGCATATTTTATGATATAAAAATAAAACTGTGGGATGAGTCTTTACCTATAAAAGAGAGATAACCGTGTCACTGTTGCCTTCTCCTCGCACCACTTTTCGCCCCCACTCGCGCAATCCCTACCTAGGCGATTCTTTCCTTTTCCTCCAAACAAACAAACGACCACCTAATCTTAGAGCCCCTCGAAACCCTCGTCTCTCTCTCAGAAATCCCTCTAAACCCCCAAACCCACTGCAAGAAATGTCTAAGGTTCCCATGGATGTGGTCACCGATATCTTCCATCGCCTCCCCGTCAAGACTCTCCTGCGTTTCAGGCCCCTTTCTAAACCCTGCTGCTCTCTCATAGACGACCCTGATTTCACCAATGCCCACCTCGATCGTTCTATCAAAACCAGATCCAATCTCAACATCATCCTCAAAGGTTTGCATCTCTATTCCGTGGAATTCGATGCTCTGGATAACGCCGTTCCCATCGACTACCCTTTGAGTAGTGGAGCTGGGACTGAAGCCTTTGGTTCCTGTAATGGAATCCTTGCATTCCGTCTCACCGATAAAAACCTTGCCTTGTATAATCCCTCCACGAGGCAGTTCCGTCGACTGCCTGTTTCCGAGATTGATCCCCCTCCAGGTGATTCTTGTAAATCTGGGTATATCTTTTATGGGTTCGGGCAGGATGTTAAAACCAATGATTACAAGGTCGTGAGGATGGTGCAGTTCAATAAAAGTGACGATGAAGATGATGAAGGTATATTTTACGACTACGAGGTTAAGGTTTATAGTTTAAAGAATGATTCTTGGAGGAAAATCACTAAGCTCCCTCCTTATCTTAGGTTTATGTTTCAATTTTTCTACCATCTATTGCATAGGCGAGGCTATGGTGTGCTTGCTGGTGGGGTTTTACATTGGGTGATGCCTCCACGAATTGAATTGGGACCGAGGAATAGGATTGTGGGTTTTGATCTTGGAAACGAGGAGTTCATTGAAGTGCCTCAACCTGAATGTGCCGATAAGAACTATCTGTTGGATGTGGCAGCCCTGGAAGGGCGACTATGTGCTGTTTGTAATTATGACCAAGAGAAAATTGATGTTTGGACTATGAAGGAATATGGAGTAAAACAATCTTGGACTAAGTTGATTTCCATTCAAAGAACTAGAACCATTACCACACTAACGTTTTTAAAGCCATTAGCTTATTCCAAGCAGCTTGATAAGGTTTTGGTGGAGATTAATAGCCAAAAGTTTGCCTGGTATGATTTGCAAAAGAAGAAGATGCGAAGTGTGAAGATTGGTGGTAGTCCAGGTACATTTGGTGCAGAGGTTTATATAGGAAGCCTCATTCAAATAGAAGACCCTAAAAGATTGGAAATTGAGAAGCAAAATGAACAAGATGAACTGAAAAACAGAAATCGAAAGAACAGGTACAAACGGTGAATTCCAACTTGTTTGAATCTTTCTTTGAAACATGTTAAACATCCCATCTGTATTTCATTTAACCTTGGTGCTTAATATTGTTTCCTTTTGTTCTTTCTTTTTTTCAGGGATGATTTCCTTTCGAAAGGATTCAAATTGGTCTTATAATCAAAATCAAGAACATATACAAAATATGAGCAAAATGGGAAGGAAGCTTAATGGCTTATAAAGGTACTGGCTCAGTTTCCTTTATTTTTTTATTAAGGGGAAAGGGTAGGGTCTGTCCACGGAGTCGGATCACTCGAACTCGGATTGGTGTCAGCCCCTTGGTTGAGTAAACAAAAGTTATTCCTTTGTTTAAAATCCTCACTGATGGTTGTTTTTTTTATTCTTTTTATTATTTCGGTTGACCTTTTATGTTTTTGGATAAGAAATTGACTTAATTTTTTATAATCATGTTTTAGACCGACCTTGAAGCTTTGTTCCCTCTTACTCTCATGGCGGATCTCTTAAAGGTTGACTTTGAAGGTCAAATACAGTTGACTTATGAACTGGGCTTACTACACTGCTTAGTTGACAAAGCTTGGATACTTGTCTAACGTTAAATCATACTATGTTTTCAAACCTTACAACAACTTTTCTTTAAGAAGGGCAAGTTGGGTCCATGTATTAAACTTGTGAGAATGTTGATAGCTTTTATTATGCGAGACATTTAGGAAATTTCAACATCATTTTGATCTGTTATTTAATTCCTGCATCTGAACTTGATGGGTTTATGTGTAAAGCCAGAGCAGATTGAAAAAGAGTGCCAATCTGATCCATTTCAACAGTTGAGAAAGAGACCTTTGCTTCAAGCACAACCAGATGTCTTTTACCTCTTGCCTCTTGGGCTTAAACTCCGGAGTATCAGTGAATGACCAAGTTTGATGTTTTTTGGATTTAAATGGTTGTGATATATAAGCATGTTTTGTTATACTGAATACTGGTAATGAGTGCTATAAATCCGAAAAATTTTGTATTTTAAATTTGAAGAACGGAGTTTCATTTTCTTCTAAGATGCCGTGCAATAAATAAAATCTACAGGGACTGAATCTTCTTGAAGCTTAGGCAGACTGGTTCTCACCCCTCGTTGACTTTGTCTTGAATGCTAATGGCTATAACCAGACTTTAGCATCTTCTCCACTTCCTCAAATTGCAGCCCTTTGGTTTCAGGTACGAACCAGTAGATGAAAACAAGTCCAATCACACAATAGCCAGCAAAGAGGAGGAATGTGCCAGAGGAACCCAAAGCTTTGGTTAGGGTTAAAAATGTGAGGCTAACAATAAGATTGCAGACCCAATTGAAAACTGCTGCTATCCCTCCACCGATTCCTCTGTATTTCAATGGGTAAATCTCAGAGTTAACAATCCATGGGACAGTTCCCATTCCAGGCGAGTAGGAAATGATGTACAGTCCTAGGAAGACGACAGCCAAAAACCCAAATTTGCTCGGGCAACCATCCTTGAACCAAGTACGATGTTGTCCATGACATAAGGTTTCTAGATCTGATGTCTTTGCCAAGCATGCTCCTGGAGAGTACTAAATAAAGAAAAAAACAAATCAATCTGAATGTCACCGCCAATTGAGTTAAAATGCTTCACAATCGAGTAAAAATACTTACTTCATTTGCACCATTGGCACAAAAAGCACACTCCGCCTTCAAACAAGACATACAGTTCCATGATGTTGGATTAGGGGCGGAAAGGAAACTAGGACATGTAGCATTCGTAGCGAAATGGGTAGACTCGAGTTGGCTAATTTTGGGAGCATGACTGGCTGCTTGGAAGAACACAATCGATAAAATCACTAGGCAAGAAATGATACCAAACATTGAGACGATCATCATTCTCCTCCTCCCATATTTGTCGACGAAAGCCATACTAACAATGGAGCCGACAGCATTGAGCCCAGACGTGATGAGAGAAAGCGCCAATGCTGTCTTGTTTGAAGCAAATCCGGCAAACTGAACTATTGTCGGGCTGTAATACATAACGGTATTGATGCCCGAAAACTGCTGAGCAACTTGAACAGTCACCCCAGCATAGAGTCCCCTTCGCACAACAACATTGCTTAAAGCCCCTTTCATTTTTGCTATGAAATTATCCCCAATGGCTTGTTCATCAGCTTTCTCTGCTTCAATGGAGTTTCTAAGAGCAATCAATTCGGATTCGACTTCATTAGCAGGATAAATCTTCTCTAGGATGGACCTCGCCTCTTCTACTTTATTCTGTACATCAAGCCAGTAAAATTCATATCATTGTTGTAAACCATTATATGAATCGGAAAAATATTCTAACCCGTCGGTAAAGCCATCTAGGAGACTCAGGGAGTGATAACATCAAGAAAAACTGAACCACAGCAGGCAGTCCGGCAACCCCGAGCATCCAACGCCAGGTTCCCGAAGCCTTTAAACACAACGGCGGCACTGATTGTGAGAATTTTATAAATTAAAGCCTGAATTGTAGTGAATTATCATCACTTACATGAGTAAAGGCCAAATTGATTAGGTAAGACAGGAACTGTCCCCCTGTAATAAGCAGACCATTGGTGCTAACAAGTGCACCTCGGATTCTAGCAGGGGAAGCTTCAGAGATATAAAGAGGTGCAGTCATTGAAGCCATTCCAACTCCTAAGCCAACAAAAATTCTCCCAATAATGATCATCCATGGAGCTGGGGCCAGAGCCATGACTATGGCACCTACGAAAAAGAGAATATCCGCTACCAAAATCGACAGTTTTCTGCCGAACCTGTCGTTTATCCATCCTCCAAATGCAGCACCGAAAATGGCCCCCGCTACAACCATACTCACGATCACTTCCTGTAAGCCAACCATAAACAAAATTAGAAGTGTTTGTGTAATTTTCTTGTAAAAAATTTCATATTAATAATTAACAGCTAAAGTTATAAAAACAGGAGACCAAAATTATAACTTCACCTAAAAATTTTGGAAAACCAAGAATGAAAACAGTGAAAAGAAAGGGGTCAAATTCAAAAACCTGTAGCCATGTTTTCTTTTCAACTTGTTGAAAATCCTCACGAATATAAAGCAGTGCACCAGAAATAACCCCTGCAATTAATCCCCACAAAACACAATATTCGTCTCTATTAATATCGTTATCTTATTATTTTTTTCCAGTCGGTTAAATCGGGAATCAAACCTTCTCCTGACACTGTTTTTACCGATCAACAAGACTTAACTCAAAACCCATGATGTTATTATTATTACCTGTATCGTAACCAAAGAGAAGCCCACCAATCCCAGCCGAAAGTGAAAGGCGCATGATATAAGGAGTTTTCCATGTCGTTTTCCAGCACTCGCTGAACTCTGTTTTGTCGGGTTTCGCTATACCACCTTCCACCATTTTCCTCTCCCCACAAAAGAAGTATGTTGAGTTAGAATTTAGAATGGGACAGAATGCAGAATTATAAAGAAAGAGTCCCAAAAGGATAAATACCAAATCGACGGTAGTGGTTTCCAAATCAAAGTAATATCCTACTAAATATTCTTTTTAAGTAATTTTAGAAGCAGATAGAGCGAGGGTAATTTGTTCCCGGATATTTCTTTGTAAACTTTTTGAACTAATTTTACTTTGTTTTTCTATACAAAAGAATTTGGTCAACTACTAAGGAAGAGTTGCATGTGATCAGGTTTTCTCTGATAAAAAGTATCAGTTTCAGATCTTGTTTAGGGTTCATTCTAGTCACTTAATACAACTTTCCAATCTACAAAGCGGTGGATAAAATCATATCTTATATTTGTACCTGTAATTAAGCGATCATTATCTTATATTTAACCCAAAATTTAGGATATATATGGTTATCTTTGTTGATTATCCCCATGGTTCCATGTAGCAACATCACTTCAAATCATCTTTCAATGTTTTCAAGTTCGTGGAATTCATCTTAGGCCGTGCCTGGTAGTTTAAATAAATGAATAAGCTTGAGATTCTATTGTATAAAAAATATAATTTTTAGTATTCGATGACAGATATTTATACTTGAATCCCGATAAATTATATTTTTGTTTCTTTTTCGGGAAGAAGATAATTTTTTAGGTAAAATATAAAATTAGTGATTCAACTATTTAGCTTGTATTATTTTGATTTTTTCATTTATTGAACTTTAATATTTTGGGAGGGGTATTTTTGAGATTGTTGTACCAACTGGTTATGTGGCTTTGCTATGAGGACTTGAAAGGAGTCAATCTTCAAATTTTAAGTAAGAGCTATTCTAAAAGGACTCAAGTTAACATGGGGTTTTAGGCAATTGGAGCAATTGGAGGTGGAAAGTGATAATGCTTTAGTAGTGAAAATGTTGTTATCTGGAGGCGCTGCAAACAGTGAAATGTCAGAGTTGTGTTTGGTACATTAGCTCCTGTGTCGTAACTGGAATATATAGTTTCGTCATCTTCCTCGAGACCATAATGATGATGTTGATTCTTTAGCCAAAAGTGTAATTTTCAATTGCAATGAGTTAGAAGAATTTGCAAAACCCACAAGCTCACTACAAAATATTCTCAAGGCAGATCTTTGACCGTATAGCCGATGACATTCACTAATTTATTATATATTTTTTAATCAACTTCTAGCTGTTCTTTTCATACCAATATATGTATATATATTTGGTCACTCTTCTAGTAGTTGTCTAATGAAAATCTAAAATGCGGTTTACTTTATTTGTCTAATAACAAATTTAACTTTCTAATGTTTACAAAATTTATCATTTCAGTCTTAATTATAAAAATCTTTTAAAATGTTTTTAAGTATATATATATTATTTTAAAAATTTTAAAAAGTAAATATAAAAATATTTTAAAGATTTTTTATTCGAAGTATCTTCTAATTTGTTCTTTCTTTCATTCAATTGATGAAGTTAGAAATATCAAATGTCATAATCTTAACTTGCAATCTCTCTTCAACGCTTGAGGTAGAAATAATAAAGACACGAGAACACTAGAGCCTAAAACTAGTACTATCTCTGTGCGAAGAGTAAAGTTATTGGAGTTGGGTTGTCAACCCAACCATTTTTATAGGTTTATAATTTTGTTAGTTTTAAGTTTCTTTTAAGGGTTTTAATTAGACAATTTAGGTAAATAATGTAGCAAAAGAAAAAAAAGGGACAAAATAAATAGAGATTGAATAAAAAAATATCTTTAATCTATGAGTTTTTCACATGTTTGGCATAAACTTTAAAAAAAATTAAAAGTAAACATAAAAATATTTTAGAATTTTTAGAATTAGAACTAAACTGACAAATTTTGTAAATATTAGGGCTAAACTTATTGAAAATTTTAGATTTAGATTAAATTGATAGAATGTATAATTTGTTATTAGCAAAAAATAACCCACATTAAATTTCCGCCACTAAGTTAACGACAATAATAACTAAAATACTTAATTTCAAAAAGTTAAATGACTAATTTAAAAATAATAATTAAATTATCAAAATAGAACAATCTGAATAATTGAATAACTATTCATGTATTTTACCATAAATTCTTTCGTAACATTAATAATATGGGCAAGAAAGAGGTTTCTTTTTTTAATTGTGTTTTATATTAAAATTTCCAAATGATTAGGGTCTGTTTGTTTACCAGTAAAATATTTTTCGGTAAAATATTTTTCGGAAAATGATTTCTGGAAAATGATTTACTTTTCTGGAAAATAATTTACTAAAAATATTTTCTGGTGTTTGGATGAATCTGTGTAAAATATTTTCTATTGTTTGGAAGATTTCCTGAAAATATTTTTCGGAAAAGTTGTTTTTACATATATTAATAAATTTATATACCTATTAATAAATTTTTATATTTTAAATTGTTTTTACATATATTGCAATGATTTATTTATAAATAAATAAATCAAATTAAATATATAATAATACTCAATTATTAAGCTACATTATTAACCGTCATAAATTGAAAACAACCAAAGTCAAATAAATTATTTGTAATTGTGTTAAAAAAATAAAAAACAAAGATTGAATAATTATAAATAAGCTTCCAAACCACAATTAATACTAGAAATTAATAATATTATCCAAATGCATAATTAGTAGTACACCACATAATAACAACAACATTGTCCAAATGCATAACTAATATTACACCACATAAGTCCAAGTGCATAACTTGAATCAGGTGATCTCGGCACTTCAAACCCCATAACAGTAGCTTTATCCTACAAGAGAGAGAAAGGAAGATCAAATGTTTTAAACTCGATAAAACTTTAGCGGTCGGAATAGTCACCAAATTCTGTAACTTACTCCATCTTCACCATATTGGCTGTTCATAATGAGAAGTGATACTCAAGGCTAACAGGGCTAAATCATAACCGAAAGAATACACAGGGAGCCTGAAATAAAACAATTATTCATATTGTAAGCAAGCATTTGAAAGCTTAACAAAACATGTAAATTATTAACAAACACTTTTGATGCTACAAAGAAAAACAACCAAGAAAAATTGAATTTAAACGCAAATGAGCATCTTAAAACACTATTGTATGAACAAAAGTTTGCCACAGCCAACTAAACCTAGGTCAAAAACAAATATATAAGCAACAAAGAATGGTACCATAATAGGGCAAGCTCGAAAAGAATGGTGCATGTTGCAAAACTGTTGAGAAAATAAGAAAAAAAAAACAAAAAAAAAAGAGGCATAATTTCAGTAACATCGACAAAAACGCGGTAAAAAGATCAAGGATGTGTCCTGATTTTCTAATAGAGAGCAGAGGACGAATCATTAGCGACGGTGAGTGGTACTAAAATATTATCGTATGAACTGAAGTTTGCCACAACCACTAAACCTTGGTCAAGAACAAAAATATAAGCAACAAAAAATGGTGCCATTTTGATCCTTTGAAGTATGGAATATGGGGCAAGCTTGGAAAGAATGGTGCATGCTGAAAAACAGGTTGTTGAGAAAATAGAAAACAAAAAATGAGGCATAATATAAAAAATGTCAGCAAAAAATGCAGTAAAAAGCTCAAGACTATGTCCCGACTTTCTAATAGAGAACGGTACAAAAACATTATCATATGAATGAAAGTTTGCCACAGCCAACTAAACCTCGGGTCAAGAATGAATATACGAGCAACAAAGAATGGTGCCATTATAGGGCAAGCTTGAAAATAATGGTGCATGTTGCAAAGCAAATTGTTGAGGAAACAGAAAAACAAAAACGAGGCATAATATCAGTAACACCGACAAAAAACGCAGTAAAAAGCTTAACACCATGTCCCAACTTTCTAATGAGGACGAATCGTTCGTGATGGTGTAGATAGTAGAATTAGAAGGGGCCTCGATCACACAACCACAAGCAAAAGCTATTCAACTTTAGCATCAACAACCATCGCAATATACAGAACATGGATCAAGCATTCTTCGACCAAGGTAACTGTACAAAAAAAAATAGATCACCATTGAACTAAAATGACTCCATTTTTAAACATGTATATACCCTTATATGTTCATTGATATCAAAGTTCATAATTCATTTGAAAGATATTATATATGAACAACAAAGAAGCTATTTGCATCAACAAGCAAAACTGAGAATCGGATTTGAAATTCAGTTTATATAGCATGATGAACAACAAAATCCCCACGATTAACACTTACTAATACAACATTTTTTTAGAATTCACTACATTAATCCCATCTTTATAACAGGAGTGACCATAACATTAAAAAACATAAATGAGCTTTAAAGCATACAATTCAAAGCATCATAATCCCCACTTATTAGAACCCAAAGAATTAAGCTAGATTAGAACATTCAATGAAACAGCAGAACACAACATAAAATACAAGCTAATTGTAGAGCAACATTAAAACCAAAGAAATTAATCTATTAAATGAAAAAAAAAAGATTCACTCACCAAAAACCTTAGCTTTTCAATTCCAGTTCTATTATTACAAAAAAAAAAAAAAGTAAAATAGTTTAATTTTTTTTAATGACTTCAAAAACTAAAGGAAACCCAGATTAATTCAAACAAAACCCATTAAAAACTTGGCCAAGAAAGAACCCAACAATTTAAACATAAGAATCGATGATAACAAAGGAATTAAAATAAATAATCATAAGAAGAAGAAGAGAAAGAGAAGAATAATGATTAATTTACCTTTTTGTTCTTTGAGAACTCTAAAAAAAAATCAAAAGAGTTAAAATTTGGGAGATTCTCAGAGGGTTAATGAGATGTTCAAAAGAAAAAATTTCCTAATAAGAATTTAAAAGAGAAATATTGAGGCATATGCAGAGAGGATCGCAATCAAGAAAACAGAGAGTAATCAGATGAAACATTAGAGAAATATACAGATACCTGGAGGAGATCAGAGATAAATTTTTCCAAGAGATTCCAAGACCAAGCGAAAGGAGGAACCGAAAAAGTCTAAGAAAGGGAGAAAAAGATTTGTTGGCTGAGAAAGAAAGAAGGAAGGAGAAGGAATGAAGAAGGGAAGAATGAGAAAGACTTACCTGGATGAAGGGGAAAGATCAGGAAAATGTCTTACGGAAAAGAAATCGGTAAGACGTTTTCCAGAAATAAGGAAATGATTTTACCCGTGTTTGAAAAATGTTTTCCTTTAGGAATTCATTTTCCACCAAACAAACGCTGGAAAATCCGAAAAATGTTTTCCGAAAAATGTTTTCCACCAAACAAACAGACCCTTATATTAAAAATAATATATTTTGTATTTTTCTTGACTTAATAAAAAGTCACGAAAATAATCAAACATTTTGTAGATATTTAGTGTTATCTTTTCCTTGATCTAAATATTATTATATTTCAAGAAATTGAACCACCAAGCGTGGAACAACTGTATCGCCGTTTCACTTAATATCTCTTTCGGAACAATAACTCTTATTTAGAATAATTGTTGTTCAAAACAACTATTGTTTGAGAACAGTTATGTCTAAAATAGTTATGTTTAGAATAAGACTTCAGTTAAAACTATTGTCATCTAGTGTCGCTCATATTTGAGCACAAGTTCTGTTGAGAATGATTAAAGTTCGAAATAACTCTTGTTCAAAATATGGTGTTTCAGGAATAGCTATGTTTAGACCAATCATTATTTGGAACAACTTGTATTTAGAACAAATGTATTTAGAGCCATTATTCAAAATAAACTTTACCAAGAAAAGCATCATCATAGAAAAACTCTTATTCGGAATAACCTCTATATTGAGAATAACTATGTGGAGAACAACTCATGTTTGGGACAAGTCAAAATAACTATTATTTAGGAACAACTCTTATCCAATAACAACCATTGTGTTTCAATAGATCTTCCGTGAAAGATATTTCACATGATACTACTTTACCAACGTAGAAGAAGTGGAAGTAACCTTGAAATATGATAAAGTTGTTGGGTTATCTTCACTTTTGGGATATTCTGGAAAACTTGGTTTGGTGGATTAGATATGGAGTTAGTTAAGAGGTTTTCCTCTTAACCTTTTTTTGTAACATTGAGTGTTTTTTCCTTCTTTCAGAAATATAGAGAATTCTTCTTCACTATTCAAGTTCACCAACAAAACCTTTCATCATCTCTTCTTACATTAATGCGATTGTAATTGTTATTAATTACATTACTCATATTAATTACCTAGCTTTGTAACTCCTATTATTAAAGACCTATAAATAGAAGTCTTTTACAACTAGTGAAAAGATTTTTGACACTTTGGCATTTGGATTCTCAAATCATTCTCTAAAATTCTTTAACCTTGTTTTCTTTTTTTGGCCTTATCATCAACCACATTTTTCTTTCTCCGCCTTACCAACCACCACCTATTAGTGTTACCAGATTTGCCCAGTTTTTTTTCTGCTTTCTTCTATACATAAGTAATTTGAATTCGACTCAATAACACAATTAGGAAAAAAAAGAGTTGATAAAGATGAAAACATAAAAAAGGTGGAATTAAATGTCGAGCATCTTCAGTCTTATTAATGATCACTTTTTAAAATTTAGTAAAAAAAACCTAGACTTTTTTTAATTCAAAGCTTGGGTTAAACACCAACCTTCTTCAAAGTATTAGATTTCTTGATGATGAACAATAAACATTTTAAAAAAACTAAACAGAGAAAGAAAGAAAACTTAATTTTCAAGAATGATAATTAATATGATTTATCATTTCAAAAACTTAATCTTCCAATTAAGTAATAATATGTATTTATAGCTATACAAAGATGAGGTTAACATAATACAACTGAAAAACTGAACCTTGTTATTTAACTAATTGAACTAAATTAGTTGATTAATTAGTTTCTTAGTAGCCTTAGGCAATTGTAGCCAACAGTTAGCATAGTCTGACTTTGACATGTATTTTTTAATACAAAGTTCATATTAAAAATTAATGTACACAAACAATCAAAAGAATATTTAGCCAAAATGTATTTGATGTATTATCTATCACAAGAAATATGACAACAACATAAAGCTAAACAACTTTTAGATTTGAATCAATAGCACATTTAACCAAAAATGAGTCGATGTATTGTCATCGTAGGAAATATAAAAACATTGGAAATCTTAAGTTAAACGTCGATCATCTTCAATCGAAGTTACACACTTTTCAGAATTTGAATCAAGAGCATTTTTAGTATATAAAAAAAGGTGATTTGTTGTAATCTCAAGGAATACAATGGGACCGGAAACTCGGATTATATATCTACTATATATTTAATTAATGGTTAGGTTAAATACTGAACATCTTCAATTAAAGCTCCTATAATCTTTTTAGTGATGATACCTTAGAAACCTATATCTTTTCAGTAATGATACCCCAGAGAAACCTATATAAATATTAAAGTATTATGGACACATTGTTCATAATTTGAATCAAGAACACATTTAGCTAAAAAGAGTTGATATATTGTCATTATAGACAATATTACAGAATTAGAAAGCTTGGCTTGAAAGTATCGAGAATATTGACCATCTTCAATCAAATATACCTATATCAAGGCTGAAGTCCCATCAATTTTTTAATGAATCTCTTTCCAAGATGATATTCCTGGTTAATCTCATTCTAGAAAAAAAAAATATACCATTATACCCTAGAACTATCAAATTTTCAGTGAATCTCATCCTAAGATCAAAACCTTCGACAATTCATTACTCTTTCCCAAATGATAGATATCCAGCCATTCGCTTATATACCTTAAGACCTTCCCTTTCCTTTTTGATGTGGGTGATTGGTCCACCCAATCGACCCCAGTCATTGGGGTGTTTGGCATGAAATCGAATATCAGAGGTTATTCTAATACTACCTTTCAAGGGTTGAGACTTTAGTTAAGTAGTTTACGACCTTAGACATGGAAATCACTCGAGTGTATTCCTAAGACTCTTGATGTGCACACCTTAGATGCATTTACTAGTTCCATAGGTGCTTGGCTAGAACACTTAGCCCTTTGGCTGTTTGGTTAGATCACTAAGAAAGTGTAACACCTCTCACCCGTATTCACCATTAGAATAGGGTTACGAGGTATTACCTATAAATTCGCAACATATAGCATACATTTATCAAATATAAAACATTCATTCTCATAAATCACTCAATATCATCAATTTGTCCCCTAATAGGGCCTATGAGGTCTTACACAAGCTTTAGAAGTGGTTCAGGACTAAATTGATATCATACAAAAATTTTAGAAAATTACCTATAAAAATTTCAAACACACAAGGGTCACACGCCTGTGTAAACAGGCCGTGTGCCTCACACGGCTCCAACCACGCCCGTGTCCCAGGCCATGTGAAAACAACGCATACATGCTGAATTGGGTCACATAGTTGACCACACGCCCGTGTGCCATTCGAATTAGCCTCACACGTCCGTGTGCTAGGCCATGTACTAGGCCGTACCAAACCTGTAGGGTATACTGACTTATGCAACATGACCAAGTCATACGCTCGTGTGCTAGGCTGTGTACCATTTAGGGGGTATATTGACTTGTGCCACACGGTCGGTCACACGCCCATGTATGAGACCGTGTGAAGCATACTGACATCATTTTAATATCAACACTAAGGGACACACAGCCGTGTAACATGACCCTGTGCCGCACACGGCTGAGACACACACCCGTGTCTCTGCTGTTATGGAGAAAAATAGGCCATTTGTAAGGCCAATTTGCCACCCTAAATTACCATCCACCTACATAACTCACATGGCACATAATAATAGCATAATTAGATATTCCAAGCAACCAAATCAAGATCAAAACATGCTTTCCCAATATCAGCAATGCAAGTATCTAAATACCAAATTAGGCCATTCAAATTCATACCAAAAACTCACCATCATAATCCATCAATGTGGCTACCATCAAATATGCATTATTTTCCTTATTTCACTAGCATATCAATACTCAAAATGCTACTATTTGATATCATAATATCTATCATCAACAAGCATCACTATTTCATTCATCAACTCATAACATAAGCCATTTGCACAATTATAAACACAACTCAATCAACCAAAATATGCCAACTTCCTTGGCTATATACAAACCAAACATAGGTATTCATAAGCCAACTCAAATGGCTACATCATTCACCAAAATGACTCAAGCCTATACATGCCATATACCAAATATACACAATTCAAGAGTACCAAATAAATGTTCGATAGTGCGATGATGTTTTCGATGACTCCCGGATCCGAGCTAGCATTGATTCACTATAAAACATAGAAAAATAACACAAAGTAAGCTTCATAGCTTAGTAAACTCGTATGTGAATAACTTAATTCATCAAATAAATGCAAATCAACCAATTTTACATAACATCACCATATACACATTAACTACAAACCTTTCTCATGTCTCAAAACATGATCAAATACCATCTCATCGAATTTTCTCTATTTAATACTTAAATAGGTTCTGTATGTACTTGTATCGCCTCATACTAACCTCTTTCTCAACCACATCATTTCTTTACCCGTTGAACCATTCGGAATAGAATTTGGATACTCAAAGATATCAATCGATCAGTACCTATACCATGGCCCGAAGCCAAATCAAGGTAACTTATCCCAGAGTACCTATACCATGGCCGTAGCCAAATCAAGGTAACTCCCTTTCGAAATACCTATACCATGGTCCGTAACCAAATAAAGGTATCACTTGCACCCATAGTAATATCATGGCCAGAAGCCAACACAATAACCTAATGACATGTCACTAGCATCCTAAACTATTCATAAGGTTCAACCGGGAATTTACACTTGTCGGTTTCATCGTCGAACATATACGTAGAGTCGTATTCATAATTCAAACATTATCCATATCTAATAAGAACAATTTATTCGATATCAAAGCATTTAACATATATTTATAATGAAATTTCTACATACGAACTTACCTCGTATTCAGAATTGACGGATCGGATCGACTACTCGATAACCTTGCTTTTCCCCCGATCTAAATCGAATTCTTTCTTTCTTGATCTATATGTATTCAAAATTAACTCATTTAATCATCCACTCATTCAATTTAGTCCAAAAAATACACATTTGGGCATATTTGCATATTAGCCCCTAAACTTTCACATTTACTTAATTTAATCCCTATTTCACAAATATACAAAATTCACAAATTTTCATTAAACCCAAGCTTGGCCGAATTTCATATAAGTCCCTAGCAGCCCAAAACTTTCATTTATTTCAAATTTCAACCACTCAATTTGCATATTTCACAATTTAATCCCTATTATGCACTTTCATCAAAAATCACTTCACAAAACATGAAAATCTATCACTTCACAAAACATGAAAATCTATCATCAAAAATTCATATTTCATCCTCAAACACCAAAGAACACATAAGCTCATCAATGGAAACTCTTAAAATCTTTAACAGTTTTGAAATTAAAGGTACGGACTAGCTAAAATACAAAGCAACGATCTCAAAAACGTAAAAGTCATTAAAAATCGAGCCTAAACTGTACCTTAATCAAAGACTCAAAGTGACCGAATGAAAAAAACTAATCCTTAGCTTTCTTCTTCTTCAATATTCAGCCAAAAGAGAAGGATGGACACAAATTTCTTTTGTTTTTATTATATCAACCTTTATTAGTCTTTTTACTAATTTACCATTAAAAACAATTCATTTTTACACAATTGCCAAACCAAATATCATCCACTAACTCACAATTGGATTATTTACCTCATAAGGACTTAAAATTTAATGTTCTATAGCTATTTAATACTCTTAGCTAATAGAACACTACTTTTGCACTTAATGCGATTTAGTCCTTTTTCTCAAATTGAGCAACCAATCGATAAAATTAGCTCACGAAATTTTCACACATACATGCTGTCATGTTGTAAACACAGAAAATAATATTAAAATAATTTTTCGACTTCAAATTTTTGGTTCCGAAACCACTTTTCTGATTTAGCTAAAATTGGGCTGTTACAACTCCCCCCTTTAGAGATTTTCGTCCACGAAAATCTTACCAGTGAATAGGTCCGGGTATTGTTTTCTCATAGCATCCTCGGGTTCCCATGTAGCTTCTTCAACCCCATGTTGGTGCCATAATACTTTCACTAACGGTATTCTCTTATTTCTCAGCTCTTTGATCTCACGAGCCAAAATTTGAATTGGTTCTTCAGCATATGACATATTAGACTGAATTTTAACCTCGGTCAGAGAAATGACATGTGAAGGGTCGGATCGGTATCGTCGAAGCATTGACACATGAAGCACATTATGTATTTTCTCTAACTCAAATGGTAAAGATAATCGATATGCCACTGGCTCAACTCGCTCAATAATCTCATACAGTCTGATGAATCGTGGACTTAATTTCCCTTTCCAACCAAACCGCAATATCTTTTTCCACGGCGACACTTTCAAAAACACTTTATCCCCGATCTAAAACTTAATATCTTTCCGTTTCAAGTCTGCGTACGATTTCTGTCGATCTGGCACTGCTTTTAAACTATCATGAATTACTTTTACTTTTTCTTCAGTCTCTTTGATCAGATCAACCCCGTAAATTTTATTCTCACTAAGCTCAGTCTAGTACAACGGTGTTTAACATTTACGACCGTATAGAGCTTCGTACGGTGCCATCATTATACTCGATTAGAAGCTATTATTGTAAGCAAATTCAATCAACGGTAGATATTTCTCCCAGCTACCTTCGAACTCAAGAATGCAACATCGCAACATATCCTCAAGTATCTGAATAACTCATTCGGACTGACCATCCGTTTGCGGGTGAAATGCAGTGCTAAAATGCAACTTTGTACCTAAAGTTTCTTGTAATTTTTTTCAAAACCGCGAAGTAAGTCTTGGATCTCTATTCGAAATAATAGATAGTGGCACTTCGTGCAATCGAACAATCTCAGAGATATACAACTCAGCTAATTTATCAAGTGAAAATCTGTACGTACCGGAATGAAATGAGCTGATTTCATCAATTTGTCAACAACAACTCAGATCACATCTTCCTTTCTCGAAGATAAGGGCAAACCTGATACGAAATCCATTGTTACTTTATCCCACTTCCACTCAAGAATCATAATAGGCTATAATAAACTTGACGGCACTTAATGCTCAGCTTTAACTTGCTGACAAATCAAACATTTCGAAACAAACTCTAAGATATCTCGTTTCATGCCGTGCCACCAATAAAGCTGTTTCAAATCGTTATACATTTTCGTGCTTCCCGGACGTACTGATAAACAATTACTATGTGCTTCGTTTAGAATTTTCTGAATAAGCTCAGAATTTCTTGGTACACATTCTATCACGAAACATCAAACAATCATCAGGCCTTATTCGAAACTCTGAATCAGAAGTCGACTCACACTGAGCTCGTTTTGCTTGCAATTCATTATCAAATTTTTAAGTCTCACAAATTTGTTGTAGAAATAATAGTCTCGCTTTCAACTCGGCTACTATCGAACCATCATCAGACATAGCTAACTGTGTGTTCAAAGCACATAAAATAAATAAGGACTTTCGACTCAAAGCATCAGCAACTACGTTCGTTTTCCTTGGATGATAGTCAA
This sequence comes from Gossypium australe, assembly GCA_005393395.2. NCBI lineage: Eukaryota > Viridiplantae > Streptophyta > Magnoliopsida > Malvales > Malvaceae > Gossypium > Gossypium australe. The sequence goes on from CM016619.1 coordinate 14,147,597, forward strand.
TCACTAATTCATAGTCTTTTAGCAATTCTAACCATCTTCGTTGTCGTAAATTCAAATCATTTTGAGTCATTAGATATTTCAAGCTTTTGTGGTCGATATAAATATGGTATTTCTCACTAAACAAATAATGACTCCACATTTTCAATGCGAACACTAGCGTGGCTAACTCAAGATCGTGCATCGGATAATTCTTTTCATGCGGCTTCAACTGTCTCGAGGAATAAGCTACAACTTTGCCTTCCTGCATCAAAACACAACCCAGGCCATTTAAGGACGCATCACTATAAACTACGAATTCTTTACCCGACTCAGGCTGAACTAACACTGGTGCTTTTGTCAATAATGCTTTCAACTGTTCGAAGCTCTGCTAACACTTTTCTGACCACTCAAATTTAACATCTTTTTGAAGCAATCGTGTCATCGGAGTCGCAATCATCGAGAAGCCATTCACAAATCGTCTATAATAGCCAGCTAGTCCCAGGAAACTACAGACTTCAGATACATTTCTTGGAGGCTTCCAATCTATAATCGCAGAAATTTTGCTTTGGTTAACTCGAATACCCTCGGTTGACACTATATGACCTAGAAAACCAACCTCTCGCAGCCAAAACTCACATTTGCTAAACTTTGCAAACAACTGTTTATCTCTCAAAGTTTATAACACGATTCTCAAATGCTCGGCATGTTTCGATTCATCATGACAGTAAATCAAAATATCATCAATAAACACAACTACGAATCGGTCTAAGTACGACCTGAAAATCTGGTTCATCAAGTCTATAAAAATAGTAGGTGCATTTGTTAGTCCAAAAGGCATAACAAGAAATTCGTAGTGTCCGTACCTTGTTCTAAATGCAGTCTTTGGCACATCAGAGTCTTTAACTTGCAACTGGTAATCACCCGATCTCAAATCAATTTTTGAAAACACTGTTGCCCCTTTTAACTGATTAAACAAATCATCTATTCATGACAAAGGATATTTATTCTTGATCGTCACTTGGTTGAGCTGTCGGTAGTCTATACACATTCTCATCGTGCTATCTTTCTTTTTCACAAATAACATCGGTGCACCCCAATGAGAGAAACTCGGTCTAGCAAAACCTCTATCCGTCAATTCTTACAACTGAGCTTTCAATTCTTTTAACTCTGTCGGAGCCATTCTGTACGAAGCTATCAATATTGGCGTTGTTGCTGGTACTAATTCAATACCATACTCAACTTCTCTGATGGGTGGTAAACCCGGTACCTCTTCAAGAAATACATCTAGATATTCGCACACAACTGGTACTTATTCAATCTTTGTTTTTGTCACTTTCATATCAAGTACATATGCAAAATAAGTTTCACACCCCTTTCTTACAAATCTCTGAGCTAACATAGACGAGACCACAACTGGAAAACTATTCAGATCATCAGATTCAATTCTAATAGTCTCATTATTCTGACATTTCAATTTAATTGTCTTTCATCTACAATTCACTATAGCCTCATGCATCGTTAGCGAATCCTTATCCAGATTCATATCAAATTCATTAAATGGAAACAACATCAGATTAGCCAAAAAAAAGGAAATCCCGATACATTAACGGACAATTCTTGCAAACTTTGTCAACCAAAACACATTTGCCTAAGGAGTTCGATACTCTAATCACAAATTCAGTAGACTCTACAGACAAAGCCTTACTAGATACTAAATTCATGCATATATAAGAATGAGTTTATCTTGGATCTATCAATGCAATCACATTAGTATCATAAAGAGTGAAAGTACAGGTGATAACATCTGGGGATGACGCTTCTTCGCGAGCGCGAATAGTGTAGGCTCTAGCAGGTGCTCTGGCCTCAGATCTCACGGTAGAGTCTCTCGTCGCCCCTTGACTACCACTCACATTCCCAGTATTTCTTGGTGGTCTTCCTCTAGTCGACGTATTACTCGGTCTCACATTCTGAGGTCTATCTTTCTCACCCATATCAGGACAGTCTTTAATAAAATGATCCGGCAAGCCATATTTGAAGCAAGCTTTAGTACTTTTATTCTAGCATTCTCTGAATTGTTGTCTCTCACAATGCTGACACTCGGGTTTGTTGTCTTTCACACTACCAACACTCGATACTAAAGTAGCTTGAGCTTTAGGACCAGAGTATTGTTTTCTATGATCCCTGTTCGAATATTCATTTGAAGCATTTGGACGAGCGTACGAATCTATGGATTTCTTTGACGAAGATTGATACGGCTTACTCATTAATCTTTTTCTCGAGTCTCTAGCTTCTGAATTTGCTTTTCTCTTTTCTTTACTTAGATCCTCGGCTTTACAAGCCCTTTCAACCAAAACAGCAAATTCTTTCAACTCTAGAATTCTGACTAGTAGTTTTATATCTTCGTTCAACCCGTCAACGAACCGTTTATACATAATCTCCTTAGTAGACACATACTCTCGAGCATACTTGCTTAACCGTACGAATTCTCTTTCATACTCAGTGACAGTCATGCGACCTTGTTTTAATTCCAGAAACTCTTTATGCTTTTGATCAATGAATCACTAACTTATATATTTCTTTTGGAACTCCGTCTGAAAGAATTCCCAAGTAACCCGTTCTTTCGGAACCATAGATATCAACGTGTTCCACCATTGATAAGCGATGTCTCTCAGCAAAGATACAAAACATTTAATACATTCATCAGGAGTAACCCGTTCTTATTCTCGAGCCAGAACTCAGCTCTCTCAGCATCATCATCAACAGTAGACCGAAACTCTTCAGCCCCATATTTACTAATCTTATCTACTGGCGGCTTGTTCAACCGTGTTGGACCTACAACTTGAGGAAAAATAAGAGTTTGTTGAGGAATATGTGAGGGTGGAGATTGTTGAGCAGCCGGATTCGTTCGAATGAACTCTGTGAACCACTCACTCATCATTTGGAAAAAGGCTTGTTTAGCCTCTACCTCGTGGCTACTCGTTATAGGCCTAGAATCAGATGGCGCTACCCCTTGAGCAGGAGCGGGCACATTACTCTCTACATCATCAGCTACAGCTCGTTCGAGATCCAATATTATACGAAAACAAAATTTAAGCTGCCAGGAATCATCACACTATCTCAAAGTATATATGGCATGTATAGCTAGACTCTCACACAAGTTACGTTAGTCCTAGAATCGACTAGACTGTAGCTCTAATACGAATAAATGTAACACCCCTCACCTGTATTCACCATCAGAATAGGGTTACAAGGTATTACCTATTAATTCGCAACATATAGCATACATTTATCAAAAATAAAACATTCATTCTCATAAATCACTCAATAACATCAAATTGTCCCTTAATAGGGCCTATGAGGCCTTACATAAGCTTTAGAAGTGGTTTCGGACTAAACCAATATCATACAAAAATTTTGGAAACTTATAAAAATTTCAAACACACGAGGGTCACACGCCCGTGTAAACAGGCCGTGTGCCTCACACGGCTCCAGCCACCCCCGTGTCCCAGGCCGTGTGAAAATAGGGTATACATACTAACTTGGGTCACACAGCCGACCATACGCCCGTGTCCCCTTCGAATTAGCCTCACACGCCCATGTGCCAGGCCGTGTACTAGGCCGTGCCAAACCTGTAGGGTATACTGACTTATGCAACACGGCCAAGTCACACGCCCGTGTGCTAGGCCGTGTGCCATTTAGGGGGTATACTTACTTGTGCCACACGGCCGATCACATGCCCGTGTGTGAGACCGTGTGGAGCATACTGACTTTATTTTAATATCAACACCAGAGGACACACGGCTGTGTAACATGACCGTGTGTTACACACGGCTGAGACATACGTCCGTGTCTTTACCTGTGTGGACAAAAATAGGCCATTTGTAAGGCCAATTTACCACCCTAAATTACCATCCACCTACATAACTCATGATAAACCGTAAAAGCAACATATTTTAATCCCACATTTAGCATATTTCCGGATGATTTATTCCTTGATTCATGTAAAAAGGTGCTTTTAATCTTTTCTTTTCATGTTTTATACTCAGGAAAGCACCCGAGGATGAAAAGAATGTAAAACGAGCCCAAAACGGAGCAAATGGGCCATATCACGAAATCCACACGGCCTGGGCCCAAGTCCACATGGCCGGGCCTCATTGAGCAACTAGAACACGACCTACCCCCGACTCACACGGTCGTGCCTCATTAAAGAATTCCGAACACGGCTTGAAGACCGTTCACACGGGCGTGTGCCATGCCCTTTGTCCCTGTCCTGGTAAAGAGCAATTTCAATCGGAAAAGGATACTTAGGGCCAAAGAAACGCATCCCAAGAGCCTATATAAACCCCCTAAGTGTTACTTGAAAGGGGGCGGGAGCTAGGCCAAGGAGCCAAGCTGAAAAGGTCAGATTTGTGGGATTCACTCGAAGATAGCCAGTTGATCCATCTCTAGAAGCCAGGATTCTACTCAAAACGATGGATCTCTCCTTCAATTCCTTTAGGGGCTTTTAGGGATTTCTTATGTTTTGTTTTATCTTTTCTTCTGAGATGTTTTATTTATTTGATATGAACTAAACCCTTTAGATACCTGAAAGGGATGAAACCTAAGACGGATCTTGTTATTATTTTCTGAACTATAAGATAAATACTTGATTTGTTCTTAATTACGTGTGCTTAATTCTTGTGTTAATATTTTTGGGATATTGATTCAAGTTGGATGTGCTTAAGTGGAGGAGCAAAAGTCCCTGCTTAAGAGTAGATCTAGCATAATTAAGCGGAGTTGATCTCACGCCTAGAGATACGGTGATGAGATTTTGCCGGATTAGGGTGAAACCTAATATGGGAGTCCATAGATCGAGTTAATGCGATTCTAGGGGTTTTAATTAGAAAGAGATTTCAATTAATCAACCTAGGGTTAGACGTTATTCACATCGAGAGAGGGTTTAATATAACCTAGGGAGTCTTATGGATCAAGTCAAGTGAATAAATCGCCTGGTTCAGTGTTAGATAACAAGTGAAGTCTAGGTGGATTCTTCCTAAGGGTATCGTCGTGATCAACTGAGTTTTCCCAACAGTATTTCCCCAAATTTGTTCTTTTTGTCTTGAGTCTTTAGCTTAGTAGTTAGTTAATTTTAGATTAAACAACAACTTCACTTATTTTAGGCTAAATAATAAAAAGAAAGTTAGTATTAGTACTTTTAGTTACTTTGGGTTCGACAATCCGGTCTTGCCTAAGCTATACTATTGTTCGATAGGTGCACTTGCCTCAATCATTGTCAGAGTTAGTTTCCAGGTTCGATCATTCTCATTTATATCAATTTAAAACTCCGAAATCCAGCGATCAACTCACATGGCACATAATAATAGCATAATTGGATATTCCAAGCAACCAAATCAAGATCAAAACATGCTTTCCCAATATCAACAATGCAAGTATCTAAATACCAAATTAGGCCATTCAAATTCTTATAAAAAACTCATCATCATAATCCATCAACGTGGCTACCATCAAATATGCATTATTTTCCTTATTTCACTAGTAGATTAATACTCAAAATGCTACTATTTGATATTATAATATCTATCATCAACAAGCATCACTATTTCATTCATCAACTCATAACATAAGCCATTTGCACAATTATAAACACAATTCAATCAACCAAAATATGCCAACTTCCTTGGCTATATACAAACCAAACATAGATATTCATAAGCCAACTCAAATGGCTACATCATTCACCAAAATGACTCAAGCCTATACATGCCATATACCAAATATACACAATTTAAGAGTACCAAATAAATGTTCGATAGTGCGATGATGTTTCCGACGACTCCCAGATCCGAGCTAGCATTGATTTACTATAAAACATAGAAAAATAACACAAAGTAAGCTCCATAGCTTAGTAAGCTCGTATGTGAATAACTTAATTAATCAAATAAATGCAAATCAACCAATTTTACATAACATCACCATATACACATTAACTACAAACCTTTCTCATGTCTCAAAACATGATCAAATACCATCTCACCGAAATTTCTCTATTTAATACTCGAATAGGTTCTGTACATACCTGTATCGCCTTGTAGAAACCTCTTTCTCAACCATATCATTCCTTTACCCGTTGAACCATGGCTTATAGCCAAATCAAGGTAACTCTTTTCTGAAATACCTATAACTTGGTCCGTAGCCAAATCAAGGTATCACTCATACCCATAGTGCCGATATCGTTGCCCGAAGCCAACACAATAACCTAATGACATGTCACTAGCATCCTAAACTATTCCTAAGGTTCAACCGGGAATTTACACTTATCGATTTCATCGTCGAACATATCTGTAGAGTTGTATTCACAATTCAAACATTATTCGTATCTCATAAGAACAGTTTATTCGATATCAAAACATTTAACATTTATTTATAATGAAATTTCCACATATGAACTTACCTCGTATTCAGAATTGACGGATCGGATCGACTACTCGATAACCTTGCTTTTCCCCCGATCTAAATCTGAATTCTTTCTTCCTTGATCTATATGTATTCAAAACTAACTCATTTAATCATTTACTCATTCAATTTAGTCCAAAAATACACATTTGGGCATATTTGCATATTAGCCCCTAAACTTTCATATTTACTCAATTTAGTCCATATTTCACAAATACACAAAATTCACAAATTTTCATTAAACCCAAGCTTGGCCGAATTTCATATAAGTCCCTAGCAGCCCAAAACTTTCATTTATTTCACGTTTCAACCATTCAATATGCATATTTCACAATTTAATCCCTATTATGCACTTTCATCAAAAATCACTTCACAAAACATGAAAATCTATCATTAAAAATTCATATTTCATCCCGAAACACTAAAGAACACATAATATCATCAATAGAAACTCTTAAAATCTTTAACATTTTTGAAATTAAAGGTACGGGCTAGCTAAAATACAAAGCAACGATCTCAAAAACGTAAAAACCATTAAAAACTGAACTCAAATTGTACCTTAATCAAAGATTCAAGTGACCGAATGAAAAAAACTAATCCTTAGCTTTCTTCTTCTTCAATATTCAGCCAAAAGAGAAGGATGGACACAAATTTCTTTTGTTTTTATTATATTAACCTTTATTAGTCTTTTTACTAAATTACCATTAAAAATAATTCATATTTACACAATTGCCAAACCAAATATCATCCACTAACTCACAATTGGATTATTTACCTCATAAGGACTTAAAATTTAAGGTTCTATAGCTGTTTAATACTCTTAGCTAATAGAACACTACTTTTACGCTTAACGCGATTTAGTCCTTTTTCTCAAATTGAGCAACCAATTGATAAAATTAGCTGACGAAATTTTCACACATACATGTTGTCATGCTGTAAACATAGAAAATAATATTAAAATAATTTTTTGACATCGAATTTGTGGTTTCAAAACCACTATTTTGATTTAGCTAAAACCGGGTTGTTATAGAAAGAATTAAGAAAAACAAGAGAGTGGGTGAATGTTTGGAATTGTTTGTTACTCAACAAGTTAGCTTAGTTACAAATGAGTTAAGGTGATTTCCTTTATATAGGCCAAGCCCCTTTGATCCGATGAATGAGATTATAAGCAATAAACGATCAAGATTTGTCATCTAGAACATTCTACCTAACTTTATACAATTCTATACAAGTGTAGATTCTTTTAGAGATGGAACCACCTACTTAGTTCTACAAGGGTTTGATCCCTTCTTTAAAATTTTGAAGTTGTCCAAAGCTTCTAGGGACTAGCGTATTCTTTTTCATTCTAAAGCCTTCCATGATGTTTCGAGATCCCTTGGACACCTTCCTCTGAAATTGGCCTTGTTTTGGGGTTTGTAGCACCTGAAAGGGCCTCCTTGGGCCTTTGGGGGCCATTGTCCATACATTTGGTGGTTGTTTTAATTTAAAATTTTAGATTGTTCAAAAATTCAATTTAGAAAATAGTTTTGTTGCACAGGAAAAAATTAAAATTTTCCAAAACCCGAGCTGTTGTATTATTTATAGTAAACCATTTACCAAATTCATATGTGTTTTAGAATAGTCGATATAAGATGTTTCCTGAATTTTGACCAACACGATCTTCTCTACTATTCTCGAACTTCGACTTTCTTAAAGTGTAGGGTCTAATTCACAAAATTTATATACACTGTGAAAAGTTTCTTTTGATACTCAATATCAATATCTCTCAAAGGCTAGAAACCAAAAATTGAACTCTCTCAAAATTAGAAGTTATTTAGAAGAATAAAGCTTACTAAATTTTGTCAAAGTGTCGACGCTTAGTATAGTGTGTCTTTGACTTAGCCAATGGTCTTTATTTACAGAGAAAAATACAAGAGTCTTAGTTCAACAAAAAAAAAAAGAAAAATAATATTTTAGTAGAAAATACATAGTCCCTTTAAGACTGTTTAGGGTAAGCTGTAACACTCGTATCCAGTCTCCATTCCCGGATTAAGGGTCAAAGTGTTACGGAACCAAAGAGAACAATATATCTTAATTCAGAATAAATATTCAATTAATTTATAAACATATATCAATTCATTGTTTAAATGTTCACATGGGCCTTAATGCGGGTTTAAGGGGCCCTAAAACTAGTTTGAAAGCAATCGGGGATCACAATGAATCAAAACATCAGCATGTTCTTTGACTATCGATACTTGATTGATTTTTTATTTTGCCACTTTCGAATAAAAAACGTAAGCTAAAGAAGCTTCACATCATTTTCTAATCAGATTTTGAGCTGACAATGCTGAAATAACATTTGTAGTACAATTGATCCCATCTGCCCTAACACAAAAAAAATCACCATTCAAACGCTTCAAACTAACTTGCTTCTTCGACAACTCACTATTACATCATGTTTAGACAACCAATCCATTCCCAAAATGAGATCAAAATCATCAAAAGGTAACAACATCAAACTAGTAGGAAAGTCATAACCTTGGACTTTCCGTGGACACAATTTACAGATCTGGTTAACTAAAACACACTGACCTAGTGGATTTGTTACCTTAACAGTGTAATCAGCAGACACAACAGACATATTCTTTTTGTCTACTAATGTAGTGCATATATAAGAGTGAGTTGATCCATGATCAATCAATGCATTTACATTAATATCAAAAAGAGAAAATGTACTAGCAATAACATCTGCGGCAGTAGCTTTCTCACAAGCTCTAATTGTATATGTTCTGGTTGGTCCTCTTGCTTCAGATCGTTCGTTCGTATCACTAGTCCTTCCTCGACCAAATTTAGTATTTCTACCGTTTCCAAGTCGTCTACCTCTTTGTGAGGTTGCTTTAAGCTTGCTTTTCTGATTGCCCAAATCATTTTTTCTTTTTGGACAGTCACGAAGGAAATGATCAGTAGATCCACAACAGAAACAGGCTCCCAACTTTGATAAACATTCCCCAAAATGCCTCTTTCCACAATCATCACAAACAGGGACAATTTTCTCAACATTCCTTACACTTCCAACACTAGCCACTGGAAAATTAACAGACTTCAAATTACTTGGCCTCGATTTATCTCTGCCAGTGAATTTTGAAAGACAATCGATCGATTGGCTTCACTTTTGAACTTTTTCAATGGAAATGTTTGAGCGGGATTAGACAATCCTCTTTTGATAAATTCTTGAGATCTTGCATCAGACCGCCTTTTACTTTTGTAGATTTCTTCAATTTTCTGAGCACGTTTTGAAAGTTCTACAAATTCACGTAACTTTAATGTTGCCATAGACATTCGTATGTCATCATTCAAGCAATCTTCAAATCTAATTCACATTTATTCTTCATTTGACCCTATGTTACGAGCATACTTGCTTAACTGCACAAATTCCTATTCATGCTCAGCAACCAGTAGATTTCCTTTTTTTAGTTCAAAGAATTATTTCATTTTTTTATAATAAAAACCCGACTAACATATATATTTTTTTAATTCTGCTTGAAAGAAATCCCAATTGATATGATCACTAGATGCCATCATACTCAAAATGTCCCACCATAAATATGCTTCATCTTTCAGTAACAAAACAACACATCTCAGGCAATTTTAAGGAGTGCACATCAATTCCACAAAGACTTTCTTCGTATTCACTAACCAATACTTAGCTTTTGAAAATCATCGTAAACTTTTCCTCTAAATTCTTCAGCTCCACATTTTCAAAATTTATCCATAGATAATCGAATAACACAAGTACAGGATTTTGACAGGGTGCTGGAGGAGGCACAGTAGAAGGTGGAGGTTAAAAAGTTACAGGGTTCGCTTGTTTAAATTCACTGAACCACTAGTTCATCATACCAAAAAATACATTTCTCATTTCATCACAAAAAAACTGCGGAACAGAAGCACTATTGCTTATTGTTGGATTCGAAGGTTGCACATTACTTTAGCTTCGTTAGCTACAGCTCGATTTGACTAGGCCGACATCTTGAATCTATAAGAAAATACAACATTAGAATGGATCAAAAGCATCACACTATCACAGGGTATATGTGGCATGTATATACTAGACTCTACACACGCTAAGTTAGACCTAGAATCGACTAAATCATAGCTCTGATACCACTAAAGGTAACACTCGTATCTCGACTCCGTTGCCGGATTAAGGATCAAAGTATTACAAAACCAAATAGCATAATTTATCTTAATTCAAGAAAAATATTCAATTAATCTATAAACATATATTAATTCATAGAATAAATATTCATATGGGCCTTAGTTCGGGTTTACGGGGCCTTAAAACTAGTTTGAAAGCAATCAGGGATCAAAATGAATTAAAACATAAATTTTAGGAAAAACATAAAAATTTAGAAAACAGGGGTCACATGGCTTTGTGACCATGCCGTGTACACATCTTAGACCGTGTGAGCATTCAAAGTAAGAACACACAGTCGTGTCCCAGCCTGTTCATAGACCGTGTAATTCACTGACTTGGCTCACATGGTCGTGTCATAGGCTATGTCTAACCCGTGTGTTCTACTAACTTGAGACACATGGTCGTGTCTCAGCCTGTGTCTCAGACCGTGTGAAACCTGCACTAAAACTAACAGAGTACACACGGCTGTGTGAGGTGACCGTGTGTGGCACACTTCCGTGTGATAGCCCGTGTCTCAGGCCGCGTGCTTCCAAATTAACCCCTTAAACAATCTAAAATCAAGCCAAAAGTTGCCTAATAAGTTACACCTAAAACACAAACCATCCCATGACCAAAACAATCAAAACATACACTTAAAACATATCAAAATTAATAACTTAAACTTCTATAGCTTACATGCAAAGACCTTAAAGAACTAAACATTCAAGCTATTTCCATGGATTCCTTTCTTCCCTCAAAATTGGCAAAACACCCAAAATAAAGATGATAACTGATCGGCTTTTTAACGTCACAGCAATCATGTGCAAGCGTACACTATCAATGCAAGTATAGTAGAAAGATATGAGTCTGTCAGATATCGATCCCATGAGGATGGTTGTCTTTTGTCTATCAATGTTAGTACAATAAATAGAGAGAAACGAGATAAATTGTGAGAGTAGTTGTCGAAGTAATAACTTGAAAACAATAAGATAAAATATCATAATGATAAACAGGGATCCCCAAGGTGAATATTCAACAGAATACTAAGTGTTCACAAGGTATAAAAGGATAGGTGATTGTCGATGAATTAAATTGCAATGAATATCTTACCAAGCCTAACTTCTATATTTAATCTAATACTTAAACATGCACATTAACCACACCTTTCGATGATGGCAATGGAACACTTTTAAGAACAAGTGGATTAAATTCTTCTAATCCTCAAGCAACTTTCGTTGTCATGCTTGTTAGCTTAAACTGTCGCTGCACTTTCCAGTATCAGTAACCGCAATAACACTTCCATGCTTAAAACATTCAAACCCAAAGATTAAATACTAGAAGCAAGATTGAATAAAATAAAATTTAACCCAGAAATCATGTGTACTTCCATACAAACATGAAATAGAAAGTAATCACAATCGTGTAGAAAAGAAATATAAAAGAAACAAGTCGAGAATACTATTCCTATACAATCTTGACTTGAATCCTTCCATTCCCTTTTGTTTCACACTCAAGCTCATCTTTAGAAGCTGATCTACGTCCCTTTCACGTCGGTTCACTCATAGGAGGCTTAAGCCACCATAGCCGAAAAGCACCAAAAGATAGGTTGAAGAAGATAATACCCCCTAAAAAAGCCTCTCCCTCTTTTTCTTTTCACGTGAATATTAATATTTATCCAAATAGCAAATGTGTCCTTTAATCAGAATCATGCTGCCTCTATATGTACACGTTAGTTGTACCAGACTGGATAGCTTACACATTTTTGTTCTTATCTGGGCAGCTGTCAGGTGCGGCGATAATTTTAGGCGCAATCTGGAAATACTCATGTAGCGACATCAATACCAAAACATGACGGAAGTAAGGATAAATAGGTTAAGATTCGTCGAGTTATAAAATGCAATTTACTAAACTGAAAATGCTAAAATATGTGCTAAAGATAATAAATAGGGACAAATTAACCAATAAGTAGGGAGAAAACATATGTTCTTTCTAGTACTATCACATCCCCAAACTTGAGTTTTTACTTGTCCTCAAGCAAAAGAGAAATTAACAAGGCTACACAAGAATTCACTAAGGCAAATGATCATTCTAGTAATTTGAATCACCTAAAATCCCAATGAATGAGTCATATTCAAATGACAGAATATTTCATTGAAAATACATAAGTATGAATGAATAAGATTGCAACTTCATCAAAACCAGCATCATGCTTTAAATCCTAAATTCTATCTACCAATACAACATTTATTGTACAATATGTATCTTTTTTTGTGAATAAAGGATATCGTTGCATTACTGTACCCTTGTTCCTGAGAAGTAACGATGGAGTGCAACAAACCCCTAGGGAGTACGTAATTGCGTCGACACACACTCATGCAGCGACAGCCTTTGGCCAGACTCATTTTTCTAACACTTGCATTGGAGTGTTCCCTCTTTAACATTTCACAATACACCCACTTTGGAGTGTCTCTTATTCATAACTATATATATATATATATATAAGCATTTGTAAAAGGTAGATTCATTCAAGATTCAAGGAATGCTACTAGTCATCCATTACTAATGCAACCTAAATCATTCATCAAAGAATTGAAGATACAACATTCAGTCAAATTTATCGAACTCATTATTTGATAATTCACATTATTTAAGAATAACGCATCAAATGTAACAAAAATTTTCAAGCACATTTGCATTAACCACAAATAAACCTTGCATGCTTCATTAAACTCAAAAAAGAAATTGAAATGTGGGTGTATTTCCAAACCCAATATTCATTCCTCCAAACTTAAAGTTTGCATTGTCCCTAATGCACTAACATTAAAATGCAACGACAATAAAAATGCAACGACAATGTGCACTGACAAAATGAAAATTATAGCTACATACAATGCATGAATACTACAGCTAAAACTTAAAATAAACGAACTCATTTTTTGATCGTGTGTCAAAGTCTTAAAAATTTATATAAAGAATGATCAAGCCTAGAAACTAACTGTGACAACGATTGAGGCAAGTGCACTTATCGAACAGTAGTATAGTTTAGCGGCAAGACCGGATTGTCGAACCCAAAGGAACCAAAAGTACTAATACTAACTTTCTTTTTATTATTTAGCCTAAGAATTAAGGGAATTATTAATCTAAAATTATCTAACTATTAAGCTAAAGATACTAAGACAAAAAGAATGAATTTGGGAAACATACTTGTGTGAAAAACCAATTGATTAAGACAATACCCGAGGAGGAACCCACCTAGACTTCACTTGTTATTTAACTCTGAACCAGACGATTTATTCACTTGACTTGATCCGTAGGATTCCTTAATTTATAATAATAGCTCTCTCGAGGCTACTAACGTCTAACCCTAGGTTGATTAATTGAAATCTCTTTCTAATTAAAACCCCTAGAATTGCATTAACTCAATCTATGGACTCCCATATTAGGTTTGACCCTAATCCGGTAGATTTTCGTCATCCTATCTCTAGGGTTGCGATCAACTCCGCTTAATTATGCTAGATCTACTTTTAGATAGGGTTTATTCCTCATCTGCCTAAGCACATCAATACTTGAATCAATATCCTGAAATATCAAAGCAAGAATTAAGAACACATAATTAAGAACAAATCAAGTATTTATCATATAGTTCAGAAAACTATAACAAGATCCGTCTTAGGTTTCATCCCCCTCAGGTATTTGAGGGTTTAGTTCATAATAATAAAAGAATACATCTCAGAAGAAAATATAAAACAAAACATAAGAAAAACCTTAAAACCCCCTGAAGGAATTGAAGGGAAGATCCTCCGTCTTGAGTATAACTCCGACTTCTTGAGATGAATCAACTGGCTTTCTTCAAGTAAATCCCACAATTCTGACCTCTCTGGCTTGGCTCTTCGGCCTAACTAGATGCCCCATGAAGGTTGGCCTTTAGGGTGTTTATATAGGTTTTTGGAATGGCTTTCTTTGCCTCTAAGTACCCTAATCCGAATGAAATTCCTCTTTGTCACGGCAGGGACACACCTAGGGCACACGCCCGTGTGAATCGTGTCCAAGCCGTGTTCGTGTTTGTTAAGGAGGCACGACCGTGTGGTCTTGGGCCCAGGTCGTGCCGATTTCGTAAGTTGGCCCATTTACTCTGTTTTAGGCCCGTTTCTCGTTCTTTTCATCCTCCGGTGCTCTCCTAAGTATAAAACATGAAATTAAAGTATTAAGAGCACCAAATTCCACAATTCGAGGCTTTAAATCATCCAAAAGTATGCTAAATGTGGGATTAAAATATGTATATATTGCGGTTTATCAGTTTTCCTCGGCCATCAATGTGGCTACACGATTTTTCTTCTTCCCCATCTTTTTCTCCTCCTTCTTGTGCTTTTTGTATTTGGAGCGCTTTCTCTTCTTTTCTTTAAGATTCGTACGGTCCTCGGATCGCTCTTCAGGTTCCGGCTTTGCCCCGGCACCATCAGCTACTTTCTCTGCAGCTTTCACCGGTCTAGCTCCATTTCGCTCCATATTACCAATAGTTGCACCCACAAACTCGGGTGCAGTGAAAATGTTCTGATATACCCTCATTCTTGATGAGTCATAAGTGACAGTACAATAGTACAAACTATGTTGACAATAAAGCCCAAGGGTGTCAATAATGGTACCTAATTATTCTGCAAAAAAGAAGTAAAACAAACTTGAACAAAAATAATAAAATAAAATAAAATCACATAATGATAAATTTAACAAAAATTAAAATTTTTCAACCAATTTAATGGTCTCTGCTTGATTTTTATCAATATTCCCAAAATAATGTTTCAATCGTTGGCCATTCACTTTGAACTAGTGTCCATCATGTAAATCTCTGATTGTGACCGTACCATGAAGGAATACTTCAACAACTTCGAAAGGTCCAGACCAATGAGAGCGCAATTTACCCGGATGCAGTTTTAGTCTAGAATTGAACAATAAAACTTGTTAACCTGCGATAAATTGTCTCTGCAAAATAATTCTGTCATGCAATCATTTGGTCTTTTCCTTATAAATTGCAGCGTTTTCATAAGCATTTCGCCTAATCTCCTCTAGTTTAGTGATATCCAACAGCCTTTTCTTTCCAGTAGTTTCATAGTCCCTGTTCACTTACTTAATTGCCCACATTATTTTGTGATCTAGTTCAACTGGAAAATGACATGCTTTCCTAAAAACTAATTGATATGGTGACATACCTAATGGAGTTTTGTATGCTGTTCGTAATGCCCTTAAAGCGTCATCAAGTCTGGAAGACTAATATTTCCTCGAAGGGTTCACAACCTTCTCAAGAATGTTTTTAATTTTTCGATTCGATACTCCAGCTTATCCATTAGTTTGCGGATTGTAAGTAGTAGCCATTCTATGATTAACTCCGTATCTCTTTAGTGCAACTACCACTTGGTTACAATGAAAGTGTGTACCCTGATCACTAATCAATGCCTTTGGTGTGCCAAAGCAAGTGAGTATATACTTGTGAAAAAATTTAAGCACTGTCTTTGCATCATCCCTTGGGATTACAACAGCTTCAACCTACTTCGAGACATAGTCAACAGCTACTGATATATAAAGATTTCCAAATGAACTTGTAAATTGTCCCATAAAATCCATACCCCAAACATCGAACAATTTAACCTTCATAATTGGCTGCTACAACATTTTATTGCATCAGAATATAGAACTAGTGCACTAACACTTATCGCATTGATTCACAAAATTGTGGGCGTATTTGAAAAATAAAGGTCAGTAGAGTCCTGATTGGAGAACCTTAGCATTAATTCGCGTGCCACCGAAATGACCTCCATCAGGAGCATCATAACAGTGCTTCAAGATTGAAACCATCTCCTATTCCGGAACACAATGCCAAATGATGTTCTCATTGCATACCTTGAATAAATACAGCTCGTTCCAATGATACTTCACTATTTCATGAACAAATCTTTCTTTTTTATGGCCTGTGACACCCAATGGGAGTTTTCCATACACTATATATTTAACCAAATCCGCATACCAAGAGGTTGCGTCTACAGCAAATAACTTCTCATCTGGGAATACGTCGACAATTTGAAGTATGTTTCCATCTTCGTTGCCAACTTCCAATCGAGACAGATGGTCTGCAGCTTGATTATATGAATCTTTATGGTCTTTTATCTCGATGTCGAATTCTTGCAACAGTAAGATCCAGCGTATTAGTCTTGGTTTTACATCCTTCTCGTAAAAAGGTATCTTAATGCCGAGTAATCAGTAAATACGGTAACCTTTACGTCGACAAGATAAGAACAAAACTTGTCGAAAGCAAAGCCTAGAGCCAACAATTCTTTTTCTATAGTGGTATAATTGATTTGAGCTTGTGTAAGAGTTTTTCTAGCGTAATAGATGGCATGAAACATTTTTCCCTTGCATTGTCCTAGAACAGCACCCACAGCAAAATCGTTTGCATCGCACATAACTTCAAAAGGCTGAGACCAATCTGGTGCAACGACAATGGGTGCATTTACTAGCTGCTTCTTTAATCGAATAAATGCATCCAGACATGCATCTTCAAAGAGGAATTTTCGATTATGTTCTAGTAATGAGCATAAGGGTTTTGCAATTTTCGAGATATCTTGATCGTGTCCGAAAGTCTTAAAAATTTATATAAAGAATGATCGAGCCTAGAAACTAACTGTGACAACGACTTGAGGCAAGTGCACCTATCGAACAGTAGTATAGCTTAGTGGCAAGACCAGATTGTCGAACCCAAAGGAACCAAAAGTACCAATACTAACTCTCTTTTTATTATCTAGCCTAAGAATTAAAGGAATTTGTTATCTAATCTAAAATTAACTAACAACTAAGCTAAAGATGCAAAGACAAAGAGAACAAATTGGGGAAAATGACTTTGGGAAAAACCAATTGATTAAGACGACACCCGAGGAAGAATCCACCTAGACTTCACTTATTATCTAACTCTGAACCATACGATTTATTCACTTGAATTGATCCGTAGGATTCCCTAATGTATATTAACCCCTCTCTCGAGGCGACTAACATCTAACCCTAGGTTGATTAATTGAAATCTCTTTCTAATTAAAACCCCTAGAATTACATTGACTCGATCTATGGACTACCATATTAGGTTTGACCCTAATCCGATAGATTTTCGTCACCCTATCTCTAGGCGCGCGAGCAACTCCGCTTAACTATGCTAGATCTACTCTTAGGCAGGGTCTATTTGATAAACCGTAAAAGCAACATATTTTAATCCCACATTTAGCATATTTCCGGATGATTTATTCCTTGATTCATGTAAAAAGGTGCTTTTAATTCTTTCTTTTCATGTTTTATACTCAAGAAAGCACCCGAGGATGAAAAAAACGTAAAACGGGCCCAAAATAGAGCAAATGGGTCATATCACGAAATCCACACGGTCTGGGCCCAAGTCCACATGGCCATGTCTCATTGAGCAACTAGAACACGGCCTACCCCCGACTCACACGGCCGTGCCTCATTAAAGAAGTCCGAACACGGCTTGAAGACCGTTCACATGGGCGTGTGTCATACCCATGTCCCTGTCGTGGCAAAGAGCAATTCCAATCGGAAAAGGATACTTAGGGCCAAAGAAACGCATTCCAAGAGCCTATATAAACCCATTAAGTGTTACTTGAAAGGGGGCTGTGAGCTAGGCCAAGGAGCCAAGCCAAAAAGGTCAGATTTGGGGGATTCACTCGAAGATAGCCAGTTGATCCATCTCTAGAAGCCGGAATTCTACTCAAAATGGTAGATCTCTCCCTCAATTCCTTCAGGGGGTTTTACGGA
The DNA here is from genome assembly GCA_005393395.2 of Gossypium australe. NCBI lineage: Eukaryota > Viridiplantae > Streptophyta > Magnoliopsida > Malvales > Malvaceae > Gossypium > Gossypium australe. The sequence goes on from CM016619.1 coordinate 14,165,985, forward strand.
TTTCTTATGTTTTATTTTATCTTTTCTTCTGAGATGTTTTCTTTATTTGATATGAACTAAACCCTTCAGATACCTGAAGGGGATGAAACCTAAGACGGATCTTGTTATTATTTTCTGAATGATATGATAAATACTTGATTTGTTCTTAATTATGTGTGCTTAATTCTTGTGTTAATATTTTCGGGATATTGATTCAAGTTGGATGTGCTTAGGTGGAGGAGCAAAAGTCCCTGCTTAAGAGTAGATCTAGCATAATTAAGCAGAGTTGATCACACGCCTAGAGATAGGGTGACGAGATTTTGCCGAATTAGGGTGAAACCTAATATGGGAGTCCATAGATCGAGTTAATGCGATTCTAGAGGTTTTAATTAGAAAGAGATTTCAATTAATCAACCTAGGGTTAGACGTTATTCACCTCGAGAAAGGGTTTAATATAACTTAGAGAGTCTTACGGATCAAGTCAAGTGAATAAATCGTCTGGTTCAGTGTTAGATAACAAGTGAAGTCTAGGTGGATTCTTCCTAAGGGTATCGTCATGATCAACTGAGTTTTCCCAACAGTATTTACCCAAATTCGTTCTTTTTGTCTTGAGTCTTTATCTTAGTAGTTAGTTAATTTTAGATTAAACAACAACTTTACTTATTTTAAGCTAAATAATAAAAATAAAGTTAGTATTAGTACTTTTAGTTCCTTTGGGTTTGACAATCCGGTCTTGTCTAAGCTATACTACTGTTCGATAGGTGCACTTGCCTCAATCGTTGTCAGAGTTAGTTTCCAGGTTCGATCATTCTCATTTATATAAATTTAAAACTCTGAAATCCAACGATGAAGTTTTTTTGGCGCCGTTGTCGGGGAACCAAAATATTAAGAAAAATCTATTTTTATTATTTTAGCCATTATTTTTATTTTTCGCAATTTACTTTTATTTTTTAGGTAAAATTTTGATTTTGCTAAAATTTCTTTCTTTCTTTTCTCAGCAGATACCTCTAGTTTATGACTAGAAGGAACCTAAAAGGACCACTAATATACGACAGTGATATTGAAGCAGCTGCTCGCAGGAATTGCAGAGAAATTAGGCGAGCCCTAAATTACACAGAAGAAGAGCGAAAAGACAGATCCAATCCTACTGAAGGGATGGACGAGAATAATCCACCACCACAAGATGTGCCAGAACACAATGCTCCGCGTAGTATGTTTGATTATGCTAAACCTCATTTAACAGGAGCAGAATCGAGTATTGTTAGGCTTGCTATAGCTGCTAATAATTTTGAATTAAAGCCTAGCACTATACAAATGATTCAACAATTTGTTCAATTTGATGGTTTGCAGGACGAAGACCCAAACACTCATATAGCTAATTTTTTAGAGTTCTGTGATACATTCAAAATAAATGGCGTTTCTGATGACGCCATACGTCTTCGGTTATTTCCTTTTTCATTAAGCAATAAAGCCGAATAGTGGTTAAACTCGTTACCACGAGGGTCAATCACTACGTGGGAACAAATGACCGAAAAAATTTTATTGAAATATTTCCCACCGACCAAAACGGCCAAATTACGGAATGATATCTCTTCGTTTGTGCAGATGGATTTAGAGACATTATACGATGCATGGGAGAGATACAAGGATCTCTTGAGAAAGTGTCCGCACCATGGTTTACCCTTGTGGCTTCAAGTCCAAACTTTCTATAAAGGCGTTAACCCCTCAACGAGGCAACTAATTGATTCAGCCGCCGGTGGAACCCTGAACAACAGAACTCCTGAAGCAGCCTACGAGTTTATTAAAGAGATGTCACTGAATAACTATCAGTGGCAGGTTACAAGGACCAAACCAACAAAATCAGCCAGAGTTTTTAATCTCGATGCAGTAACCATGCTATCAACACAGGTAGAGATGATGAATAAAAAGCTTGATAGTTTGTGTTCTTTGCAGGCACATCTAGTAATGCAGTGCGACGCAAGTGGAACTGTGGCGAATCCTGTGTACCCACCCTACCAACTGAGAAGAGAGAGCGAAGAGATGAACTATATAGGTAATAATTTCAGATCTAATAATAACCCTTATAGTAATACTTATAATCCAGGTTGGAGGAACCACCCAAATTTTACATGGGGAGGTCAAGGAAATCAAAGAAAGCAACCTCCTCAAAATTTCCAAAATCAGTCCTATCCACAAGAAAAGAAGCCGAACCTTGAAGAGATGCTGACAAAATTCATGGTAGCCACAGAAACCCGTTTCCAAGACACTGAAACAAACCAACGAACATCAATTGAAGAGATCAAGAGCCAAGTCGGGGAACTTACTAAGTTAGTTGAACAACTTGCAAAGTTAATGTCCGAACGACGGCAAGGGCGTCTACCAAGCAACACTGAGATTAACCCAAAAGAGCAAATCCAAGCTATCATAGCTCATGATAGTATAGGGTTAGGTGAACCCAATTCAATATACGGAAACGAGGTAAAAGAAGGTAAAGTAGAGGTAACACAGGAAAAGCCAAAACCGGTAATCAAAGAGTACTAACCTCGCATACCTTATCCCGAAGCGATGAAGAGAGATGATACAGAGGAACAGTTCGGTAAGTTTCTTAAACTTTTAAAGAAATTACATATCAACTTACCTCTTCTTGAAGCTTTTTTTCATATGCCAGATTCGAGGAAATTTTTAAAATAGCTCTTGACGAACAAGCGCAAATTAGACGAAGAGCTACACGTGGAATTAAACGCAGTATGCTCAGCAATGTTACAGAATAGACTACCGCGGAAGCAAAAAGATCCAGGGATTTTACAATTCTATGTTTAATTGGTAGACTAACTGTTGATAATGCATTAGCTGATTTAGGTGCAAGTGTAAATGCCATGCCTTATAAAATGTTTAAACAACTAGGTTTAGGGAAACCCAAACAAACTAGGTTGGGCATTCAATTAGTGGATAAAACTGTTCTTAATTAAGTGTGCTTAATTCTTGTGTTAATATTTCCGGGATATTGATTCAAGTTGGATATGCTTAGGTGGAGGAGCAAAAGTCCCTGCTTAAGAGTAGATCTAGCATAATTAAGCGGGGTTGATCGCACGCCTAGAGATAGGGTGACGATATTTTGCCGAATTAGGGTGAAACCTAATATGGGAGTCCATAGATCGAGTTAATGCGATTCTAGGGGTTTTAATTAGAAGGAGATTTCAATTAATCAACCTAGGGTTAGATGTTATTCACCTCGAGAGAGGGTTTAATATAACTTAAGGAGTCTTACGAATCAAGTCAAGTGAATAAATCGTCTGGTTCAGTGTTAGATAACAAGTGAAGTCTAGGTGGATTCTTCCTAAGGGTATCGTCGTGATCGACTGAGTTTTCCCAACAGTATTTCCCCAAATTCGTTCTTTTTGTCTTGAGTCTTTAGCTTAGTAGTTAGTTAATTTTAGATTAAACAACAACTTCACTTATTTTAGGCTAAATAATAAAATGGAAGTTAGTATTAGTACTTTTAGTTCCTTTGGGTTCGACAATCCGGTCTTGCCTAAGCTATACTACGGTTCGATAGGTGCACTTGCCTCAATCGTTGTCAGAGTTAGTTTCCAGGTTCGATCATTCTCATTTATATAAATTTAAAACTTTGAAATCCGGCGATCACTATTCCTCCTCTACCTAAGCACATCAGTACTTGAATTAATATCCCCGAAATATCAAAACAAGATTTAAGAACACATAATTAAGAATAAATCAAGTATTTATCATATAGTTCAGCAAACAATAACAAGATTCATCTTAGGTTTCATCCCCTTCAAGTATCTGAGAGTTTAGTTCATAACGATAAAATAATACATCTCAAAAGAAAAGATAAAACAAAACATAAGAAAACCCTAAAACCCCCTGAAGGAATTGAAGGACAGATCCTCCGTCTTGAGTATGAATCCGGCTTCTTAAGATGAATCAACTGGCTTTCTTCGAGTAAATTCCACAATTCTGACTTCTCCGGCTCGACTCCTTGGCCTAGCTGGTCGCCCCCTGAAGGTTGGCCTCTAGGGTTTTTATATAGGCTTTTGGAATGGCTTTCTTTGCCTCTAAATACCTTAATCCGACTGAAACTCTTCTTTCTCACGTCAGGGACACGCCCATGGCACATGCCCGTGTGAATCGTGGCTAGCCGTGTTCGAGTCTGTTGAATGAGGCACAGCCGTGTGGTCTTGGGCCCAGGCCGTGTTGATTTCGTGTTATGGCCTATTTACTCCGTTTTGGGCCCGTTTCTCGTTCTTTTCATCCTTCGATGCTTTCCTAAGTATAAAACATGAAATTAAAGGATTAAGAGCACCAAATTACACAATTCAAGGCTTAAATCATTCAAAAGTATGCTAAATGTGGGATTAAAATATGTTCATATTACGATTTATCAAATACCCCCACACTTAAGCTTTTGCTTGTCCTCAAGAAAAATTCTCAACTCACAATTGAAATGAACTTCCCTGATTCAGAATATTCATCAATAATGTTCTATCATAATTCAAAGATATTTCATACATGGATAATTTAACTCAAAGGGTCCTAAAGATTCAAACAATCAAAGTCATACATTTATAGCACGAAAACATAGGCGTTTCCCTTTACCTAAATAATTACATCTGATTCGGAATTGACAAGAGTTGACATCCTTACTAAAGATTCACTCAAATCACTCAAAGTGTTTAAGGTTCAAAATTAAGCACTCAAAAGTCGAACATGAAAAGTTAATCCCATAGGCTTGCCTGAAAATCAAATCTCCACCACTGTAAAATGAGATGATACACAGATCAAAAGGTCTTTATCGGGTTGTAATGGGGCTTGGGTTAAAGGTGTGGATAAAGGCTGAATTAGAAGGTTAGAATCGAGATTAAATTGACAATTTACCTAACTAGAAATAACGAACTGATAAGGAATAATTACATCAATTGAAAACTTCATTACTAATAATACGAGCTTCTTCTTCAAGAAAAAATCATAATACATAATAAAAGATGAATTCAACTACTGAAATAAAATAATTAGGCAACCGATCAAATCAAATCTCGACAAAAAGGGTAGTCAAGGAATGGTGATAACAAATACAAAGAGTTTTGGGTTAATATTAGCTGGTGAGTTAATAAAAAGGGTTGTTAGGATCAAAGGGGTTTACTAGGGGTTAATTATGAGGGTAGGCTTTTAGTGGAGTAAGTGAGTTAAATCCTAAGTGCCTTTATCATCTCTGTATATCAAGTCAATGATGTGGTCTTGACATGTATAATCGAAGCAAGTTCTAGAATAACAAATCAGTGTTGACACACTCATAATAAAAAGTGAGCACGAAAGAATGTATGCTCTAAAAGGCTCAAAATCTCATAAGAATTATGGGTTTTTGATATCAACCTTGTGAATTTCAACTTCAAGGTAATAATTAGATTCAGGTAGACAACCTAACAAAATTTTAATTTTGAAAATAGACTTATCATGCTTGATTCTTTAGTCTCCTAAAGTTTAAATCATCATTGCACAATTATCAATGACTTATTCCGAAACATATCAAAGAAAATCATGAATCACAGGGAATTCTATTCTAATTAGTAATATGAGAAAATTACTTAAAGACAAGATATCATTCATGGCATAATTCAAGGATTTGAGAATAATGCAGAAAGTTAGGCACTTTCTCGAAATAAATATTCACCTCCACACTTAAGATGTACACTGCTCTCAATGTACAAAGATATATATGAAATCTAAGAGAAAAGGAGAGGTGAAACTTCCTGAATTTGGATGGTTTCCTTGAGTTGGGCGTCCCGTGGTGTGGTGGCTGCTACTGAACTCTGCGCTAGATGAAGAAATTGGGAAGCTCGTGAATAATTCAAAATATACTAAATATATATTTAAAGACAAGAAAGATAAAGAGAAATAGTGTAAAAATTGAAATAAAACTAAAAGACAAGATGAATGGATCGAAAAGTCTTTATTGTTGGATGGTTCGCGAGGTGGGTGTAATTTCTAAGGCTGTGGTGTCGTGGCTATGGTCGTGGTCGTGGTGATTCCCTAGCAGCCTTTAGAACCTAAATCAAAGAAAACGAAAGAAAATAGATTAAACTAAATAAAAGAAAACAAAAGAAAAGGAAAATAAAGGAGAAAGGAAAATGAAAATAAAAACTAAATGGCCTCAAATATCCTTGGCTTGTCGAGTGGATGAAGCGGCCGGCATGAACTTATCTAGATCGGTCTCCCACAGAGAGACTATGCTTGAATCCTTCCGCTTCTTCAACATGGCTATTGTGGAGATCAAGAGTTAGAAGAATGAAGAAAGGTGAGAATGAAAAGGGAGGGGAGTGTAAAAGTTGTAGAAGAAGAAGAATTGGGGTAGGCTGGGAGAAGGGAGGGGTGATTTTAAATAGAAAATTCATGTCTGGTACATCCCCACGCCCGTGTATTGTAGACATGTTGAGTCACACGGCCGTGTCGCATGGCCGTGTTGTGCTGTGTTCGCTTCTCCCACGCCTGTGTGCAGGTCGTCACGCCCGTGTTTAATAAAACAGTGCTGGACACGGCTGCCTAGCACGGCCGTGGTGTTTTGTCGGTGCCCGTGGCTTGAAGATATTTTTTGTCCTGTGTCGTACTATCTTTTCCATGTCAGTACGTACATCCGTAGTACCCACACGGCCACGACCACGGCCGTGTGGTATGGAAGTTTACACTTCGTTAGTTTAAAGTTAGGTGCTAAAAAAGAAAAATAAAAGAAAAAATAAAAATGTAAAAATTAATGGGGTTAGTGCTCGCTTTGCCTCCCGAGAAGCGCTCGTTTATAGTCTTAAGCTGGACTTACCTCTTGTAACACCCCTTACCCGTATACTACGCCGGAACCGGGTACGAGGCATTACCAGACTTAACAATACATTCTACCAAATCCCGAGCCACAAAATTTCACTTATAATTTAAACTTTAACAAACACATGCATACACAAGCATTATAACTCCATGACCAATATGAGCCATAACTCGTGGCTAAATACAGAATAATCCTTATTACCGTTATGAAGCAATACGTTTAATCAAATTAATTAACACATATACAAAATGACTTAGTCAAGCCCCTATACATGCCATAACTTAAATCATTTATAAATAAAGATACCCATAGATAGCTTGATAGTGTGAAGCGATCTCTGACAACCTTCAGCCCGAGCTTGTTTAATAGGACTCTGAAACATGGGAAAGAAAAGGGGGTAAGCTTATAAAGCTTAGTAAGTTCACATGTAAAAATAATAAGCATTAGCAATGAATTTAGCTTACTACTAAGCTGTCATAACTTGCATAAATAATGCTAAGTTCTTACTTTCTTAACTTACTCATTTGTAGCCTTACCAAAGCCTCAACGAGACAAATCCTCACAACAAGTTCTCTAATTGATACAATCATTAAATCACATGCTTATACCTTATTACTCATGTTCACATTAATCTGTCTACTTGAATCACTGTCACTAAATTATTTATTTCTTGAACTACAGAGCTCCAAATTACAAACCGCTAATTTTCCCTAAAACTAGACTCACATATCTTCATACCATAAAATTTCTAGAATTTTTGGTCTTTCCAATTAGTATAGTTTATTCATTAAAATTTCCCCTGTTTCATTGTTCAACTATTCTGACCTCTCTTCACTTCAAATCAATTATCTCCTCATACAGAATTCAGATGACCTTATTGTTTAGTTTATTTGAAACTAGACTCATTCAGAATTTCAGGAATATAAATTATATCTAATAATTATTTTTTTAAAATTTTTAATGATTTTTCCAAGACAAAATAGGGGATCACGTAGTCATTCTGAACTAGTCTCATAAAAATTTAAATATCTCAAATTATACAAATCCTTTGTTTTCTCTGTTTCTTTTGTATGAAAATAGATTCAATAAGATTTAAATCAATATCTCATCCAACTTATAATTCAATTTCTATGATTTTTGGTGATTTTTCAAAATCACGTAACTGTTGCTATCCAAAACAATTTTATTTGTAAATTTTTGCTCTCACTCACTTTAGTTGTATTCATTACTTACCTATAACAATCTTTCCAATTTCCAATTACATATCGAGCATATTGCTCATACGTTACACTGCATATACCTACACTTATCACTACAAGCCACACATAATTTCACTTAATCGATTTTCCCGGTGAACTCATCGGTAACCTTACCAAAGGCTCAGAATACAAAGGGCACCTTACTTAATAGCTTGCTTACATACCTGCAACATTCTCACTTAACACATGAGTACTCTTTCATAATATAGGCATATTGCCAATCATGTCATAAAGTGTCACAAGCATAACTGAAAACTCATCACTTACTTAATACTTGATAATCTCAATTACTTACAATCTCAATATTAAATCAGCCTTAAATGCATACCTGTAGTCATACCTGTAGTCTTTCTTCATGTTCTCACCTTTTCATTTCTTTGACTTACTCTTTGGACTACTCGGGAACCTTTTCCTTTTTGAACTTACCATTGCCATGTCTTGACATGGTCTTATGTGGTATCCTTGCCTTATGAACTCACCAATGCCATGCCTTGGCATGGTCCTACATGGGACCTTTGCCTTATAGTAACTCATCAATGCCATGTCTTGACATGGTCTTACATGATTTCCTTGCCTTATAGAACTTATCAATGCCATGCCTTGGCATGGTCTTACATGATATCCTTATCTTACCAAATGCCATGTTCCAAACATGGTCATACATGGTATCCTTGTCTTACCAAATGCCATGTTCCAAACATGGTCTTACATGGTATCCTTGTCTTAGTGCCAATGCCACATCTTGATGTGGTCTTACATGGAGTCCTTAATCAACACCGATGCCATATCTTGACATGGTCTTACACGGGATCCTTGCCTTACCAATGCCATGTCTTGACATGGTCTTACATGGTATCCTTAACTGTCAATTCCTCCTTAAATGCCATGTTATGAACATGGACTTTTCCGTCAATTCTTCCATAATTGCCATGGTATAGCCATGGACTTTGAGATATCAATGCCTTGTCAAGTCATAGCTGAAACATACTTGCTCAAATTCTCAAGGTTAGTCGCATAACTCAATAATAACATTACTAATAATAATAATTGCATAATAATAAAATGCTACTTAACTTATTCTCATCAAACTATGCTAGTCAATACTTTCTTGTTATCATACAAAGCCATAATACAAAATATGGTCTAACATATAAATTATACAAGTTCTCTTTCCAATATCGAATTATTATTGAACATCAATCATTATATTTGAAACTCAATACTATATTATTTATGGCCAAAATATCAATTTATCATTCAAATATGCATAATTAAATGCTTATTAAACATATGAACTTACCTCGATACCAAAACGGTCATTTTACCAACTTTCTTGATTTTCGATTTTCCTCCTGTTCTATGTCCAAAATGTCATTTTTCGGGGTCTAAGACATTACTACTCAAAACAGTCCCTAACTCAAACTTTGGAAAAATTACAATTTTGCCCCTAAACTTTTGCTCAAAAATTAAACTTCATCCCTTATTCTTATGTTTTATAACATGGTAATCATTTTTCCCTTCTATGGCAACATCAAATTCTTGCTCTAACATGCACTTATGTACATTAGGTATTTTTGCCGATTATGTCGTTTTACTCGTTTTCACTTAAAATCGCTTAGTAAAAGTTGTTTAACATAATTCTAAGCTTCATATTCTGCCATAAAACATCAAAATAAATACATTTCACCTATGGGTATTTTTCCAAATATGAACCCTAGGTTAAATTATTGCTAGAATAAGCTAAATCAAGTTACCGGGACTCCAAAAACGTAAAGAACATGAAAAACAGGGCTAGAATGGACTTACCATGAAGCTTGGAAAGCTTGAAAACCCTATCCATGGCTTCCCACATGTTAAATTCGGCCTAATCTTGAAGATGGACAAATTTGGCATTTAAATTTTGTTTTTAATTCATTTAATTCACTAAATTACCAAAATGCCCCTTAAAAAATCTTTTGAAACACACCCATCCATGTCCATTTTTGTCCACAAACTTAAACAATGGCCTAATTATCATTTAAGGACCTCCAATTTAAAATTTCATAACAATTGGACACCTCTAACATGTAGAACTCAACTTTTGCACTTTTTACAATTTAGTCCTTTTGACTAAATTGAGTGCCTAAACGTCAAAATTTTCGAATAAGATTTTCACGAAATCATTTCGTGAAATTGGATACCATCAAAAAATATAAATAAAATCAATTTCTCAACATCAGATTTGTGGTCCCGAAACCACTATTCCGACTAAGCCCAAAATCGGGCTGTTACACCTCTCATTCTCATAATCAGGGTGGTTTGAAGAGTTGAACATCCTCTCTCATCCTATCAGTTCTACTATCATGGTAAAGTTTAAGTCGAGTAGCGTTTACTTTAAAAGTTTTGAATGTAGAATTACTCACCTCGACTGTTTCGTATGGGAAAACATTGGGTACCCTAAAAGAGATTTCTTTGTTTGTATTGGTGTCAGGAGGAGATATTCGAGGGTCTGCTTCATCTAACAGTACCTGATCTCCGATTTTGAATTTGTTTGTCCCTTGGAGTGGCTTTGGTTCTGCTTCGTGTAATCCTAATTTCTCTTTGAAGTGTGTCTTCCACTCGTCTAGTTCATCGATCTGAAGCCTTCGTTCCTCATGAGTTATTTCCTTGTTGGCATGAGGTCTAGGATCTGGCTCAGTTGTGCAGTTCCATGGTGCTTCCTGAAAAGAAGGTTTAACCGAATGGTTATTAATAGAATTTATGTTCTCACCTTGCTTACTCGATGTCCTAGCTGAGTCGAGAGCCTGGAGACTGATTGATTCGTCACCTACACAAAGTATGAGTTCTCCTTCACTGACATCAATTTTAGTCATGGAAGTTGCTAAAAAGGGCCTTCCTAGAATTAAGGGGATACTATTGTCCTCATCCATGTCTAAAACGACAAAGTCTAATGGGAATACGAATTTATCAATTTTTACTAGCACATCTTCAATTATACCCCTAGGAATTCTAATAGTTTTATCAGCTAATGGAATGCTCATCCTAGTTTGTTTGGGTTTCCCTAGACCTTGTTGTTTAAATGATTTATAAGGCATAACATTGATGCTTGCCCCTAAACTAGCTAAAGCATTACCAATAGATAATCTACCAATTAAGCATGGAATTGTGAAACTCCCTGGGTCTTTTAATTTCCGAGGCAGTTTATTTTGCAACATTACTGAGCACACTGTGTTTAGCTCGATATGTGTTCCTCATCTAACTTCCGTTTGTTTGTCAAAAGCTCTTTTAAAAATTTTCTTGAATCTGGCATCTGCGAAAGAGCTTCAAGAAACGGTAAGTTAATATGTAATTTCTTTAAAAGTTTAAGAAACTTACCGAATTGTTCCTCTGTGTTGTCTCTCTTCATCGCATCGGGATAAGGTATACGAGGTTGGTACTCTTTAATTACCGGTTTTGGCTTTTCTTGGCTTACCTCAACCTTACCTTTACTTACCGCAGGTTCTTGTTTTGGCTCAGGTTCAGATTCTACTAACCCTGCACTATCTTGAGCTATTATGGCTTGAAGTTGCTCCTTTGGGTTAGTCTCAGTGTTACTTGGCAAGCTACCTTGTGATCGTTCAGAGATCAGCTTAGTGAGTTGCCCTAATTGGTTCTCGATCCCTTGAATCGATGCTTGTTGATTTTTAAGTGTTGTCTCGTGTTTTGGAGACGAGTTTCTGTCACCATGATGAATTTCATCAGCATCTCCTTAAGGTTCGGCTTCTTCCCCTGTGGATAGGGCTGTTGTTGGAAGTTGGGAGGAGGTTGTTGTCTCTGATTTCCTTGACCTCCCCATGAAAAAATGGGGTGGTTCCTCCAACCTGGATTATAAGTATTACTATAAGGGTTATTTTGAGATCCAATATTGTTACCCATATAGTTCATTTGTTCGCTTTCCATGCCATTCTCGTAGGGTGGGTACTCAGAATTCGCAACACCTCCACTTGTATTGCACTGCATAACTGGATGTACCTGCAAAGAACCACATAAACCATCAACCTTTTTATTTAACGTTTCTACTTGATTTGATAGCATGGATACTACGTCGAGGTTGAAAACGCTGGCTGCTTTTGTTGTCTTTGTCCTTGTGACTTGCCATTGATAGTTATTCAGTGACATCTCCTCAATGAATTCATAGGCAGCCTCAGGTGTTTTATTATTCAAAGTTCTGTTGGTGGCTGAATCGATCAATTGCCTCGTTGAAGGGTTTACCCCGTTGTAAAAAGTTTGGACCTATAGCCACAAGGGTAATCCATGGTGTGGGCACCTTCTCAATAGATCTTTATATCTCTCCCATGCATCGTAAAGTGTTTCTAAATCCATCTGCACAAAAGAAGAGATATCATTCCTCAACTTGGCTGTTTTGGCCGGCGAAAAATATTTTAACAGAAATTTTTTAGTCATTTGCTCCCATGTAGTGATTGATCCTCGTGGAAGACAATGCAACCACTGTTTGGCTTTATTTCTCAAAGAAAAGGGAAATAATCGAAGACAGATGGCATCATAAAAAACGCCATTTATTTTGAAGGTATTACAGAATTCTAGAAAATTCGCTAAATGTGTGTTGTAAACCATGAAACTGAACAAACTATTGTATCATCTGTATAGTGTTAGGTTTCAGTTCAAAATTATTTGTAACAATAGTGGGCCTAACGGCCCAATACTTGACTCAGTTCCTGTTAAATTAGGTTTAGCATAATCATACATAGTTCGAGGAGCATGATGTTCTGCCGCCTCTGGAGGTAGCGAATTATTCTCAGCCATCTCTTCGGTAGTATTGGTTTCGACTCCTTGCTCTTCTTCTATGTAGTTTAAGCTTCGACTTATTTCTCTACAATTTCTGCGAATAGTACCTTCAATATCACTGTCGTAAATCAGGGGTCCCGTCGTGTTCCTTTTAGTCATAAACTAGAGGTACCTGCTAGAAGAAAAGAAGAAAATTTAGAAAAGCAAAAATAAAATTTAATTGCAAAAAATAAAAATAAATATAATATGGCTAAAGTAATAAAAATTAAGCGTTCTTAATATTTTAGTTCCCCGGTAACGACGCCAAAAACTTAATCGTGTCCGGAATTCTTAAAATTTTATATAAAGAATGATCGAGCCTAGAAACTAACAGTGACAACGACTTGAGGCAAGTGCACCTATCGAACAGTAGTATAGCTTAGTGGCAAGACTGGATTGTCGAACCCAAAGGAACCAAAAGTACCAATACTAACTCTCTTTTTATTATCTAGACTAAGAATTAAAGGAATTTGTTATCTAATCTAAAATTAACTAACTACTAAGCTAAAGATGCAAAGACAAAGAGAACAAATTGGGGAAAATAACTTTGGGAAAAACCAATTGATTAAGACGATACCGAGGAAGAATCCACCTAGACTTCACTTGTTATCTAACTCTGAACCAGACGACTAACGTCTAACCCTAGGTTCCTTAATTGAAATATCTTTCTAATTAAAACCCCTAGAATTGCATTAACTCGATCTATGGACTCCCATATTAGGTTTGACCCTAATCCGACAGATTTTCGTCACCCTATCTCTAGGCGCGCGAGCAACTCCGCTTAACTATGTTAGATCTACTCTTAGGCAGGGTTTATTCCTACTCTACCTAAGCACATCAGTACTTGAATTAATATCCCGGAAATATCAAAACAAGAAATAAGAACACATAATTAAGAACAAATCAAGTATTTATCATATAGTTCAACAAACGATAACAAGATTCATCTTAGGTTTCATCCCCCTCAGGTATCCGAGGGTTTAGTTCATAACGATAAAAGAATACATCTCAAAAGAAAAGATAAAACAAAACATAAGAAAACCCTAAAACCCCCTAAAGGAATTGAAGGAGAGATCCTCCATCTTGAGTATGAATCCGGCTTCTTGAGATGAATCAACTGGCTTTCTTCGAGTAAATTCCACAATTCTAACTTCTCCGGCTCAGCTCCTTGGCCTAGCTGGTCGCCCCCTGAAGGTTGGCCTCTAGGGTTTTTATATAGGCTTTTAGAATGGCTTTCTTTGCCTCTAAGTACCCTAATCTGACTGAAACTCTTCTTTTTCACGTCAGGGACACGCCCATGGCACACGCCTGTGTGAATCATGGCCAGGCCGTGTTCGAGTCTGTTGAATGAGGCACGGCCGTGTGGTCTTGGGCCCAGGCCGTGTTGATTTCGTGTTATGGCCCATTTACTCCGTTTTGGGCCCGTTTCTCATTCTTTTCATCATCCGGTGCTTTCCTAAGTATAAAACATGAAATTAAAGGATTAAGAGCACCAAATTACACAATTCAAGGCTTAAATCATCCAAAAGTATGCTAAATGTGGGATTAAAATATGTTCATATTACGGTTTATCAAATCTCTAATAAATCTTCTGTAAAACTCTGCATGCCCAAGAAAAATGCGAATACCTTTCACATTTGTCGGTGGAGGTAAATTTTCAATGATTTCCACTTTAAATTTGCCTACTTCAATTCCTTGACTAGAGATACGATGGCATAACACAATACCTTCAGTTGCCATGAAATGGCATTTATCACAATTTAGAACAAGATGTGTGTCTTTACATCACTACAATACTTTATCCAAACTGTCAGCGCAATGATCAAAATCATTCCCATAGACTGAGAAATCATCTATAAAAACCTCTAAAGAATCTTCAATCATATCCGAGAATATTACCATCATGTACCTTTGAAATGTGGTTGGTATGTTGCAAAGACTGAAAGGCATACGGTGAAAAGCAAATGTACCAAAGGGATAAGTGAAAGTTGTTTTCTCTTAATCCTCCGGTGCAATAGCAATTTGATTGTACCTAGAATATCCGTCTAAGAAACAGTAATAGGCTCTTCCAAGAAGCTTGTCCAACATTTGGTCAATGAAATGAAGTGGGAAGTGGTCTTTCCTTTTGGCAGTATTAAGTTTACGATAATCCATATAGACTCGCCATCCTATAGGAATGCGTATAGGAATTAATTCGTCTTTGTCGTTATTAAACATAGTGATGCCACTCTTTTTAGGAACGCATTGCACTGGACTTACCCAATTGCTATCAGAAATAAGGTAAATAATTCCAGCTTTAAGCCATTTTATAATTTCTTTCTTAAAAACTTTCTTTATCTTCTTGTTTAATCTTCTTTCTTGCTCAATCAATTGTTTGCCTTTATCTTCCAACTTGATCTTGTGCATGCTAAAAGATGGACTAGTGCCTCGAATATCGATAATACTCCAAGCAATAGCTCGTTTATGTTGCTTAAAAATATGGACTAATTTCTCTACTTGAGTTACATCTAGTGCTACGGAGACAATAACCGAGAGAGTATTGTTATTACCAAGAAAGACGTATTTAAGATGAGTAGGTAGTGGTTTCCAGAGTAGGAGCTTCGTCGATAGATGGCTTGAAAATTTAAGCTGTTCTGTTGGCTAAGTCTAAGGATTCAATCTACCATTCATGCGTAAGTTCAATATTATTAGCTTCAACCATGCTGTTACAATTATCTAAGAATTCATCATTAGATGTCACTGCAAACTCCTCATAAAGTATTGTGCTTTGGTCATTGAATTCTTCCTCAATTAAATCATCTAGCACATCGACAGTATGACATTCTTCTTTATCATTGCATTGAATAGATTCAAAAACACTAAAGGTCAATAATAGTTCGTCCGGTGGCTAAAAATGGTCGTCCTAAGATTATGGGAACCTCTTTGTCTGCCTCGCAGCCAAGTATGATAAAATCAGCCGGAAAAATAAATTTATCCACATGAACTAAGACATCTTTGATTTTTTCTTCAGGTTGAGGCAAGGATTGATCAACTAGTTACAATGTCACTGCACTAGGTTTCATGTAACCAATTCCCAACTTTTTGAAAGTAGATAGTGGCATTAGGTTGATGCTAGCTCCCAAGTCACATAAAGCCCTGCCCAAATAATGGTTGCCAATTGAACATGGGATAGTAAAGCTCCCAGGATCTTTCATTTTGGGGGGCAAATTATTTGCCAAAACAGCAATTTCCATATCATTGAGCCTATTCTTCTTGGACAACAGCTCCTTCATAAATTTCCCATAATTTAGAATTTTCACAAGAGCGTCTGCTAAAGGAATATTGACCTGAAGTTGCTTCAGTGTGTTCAGGAACTGTTGTAACTGCTTATCCTGCTTATTTTCCCTAAATTTTTGTGGAAAAGGTAAATGTGAAGATACATCTGATTGTACCGAAACCTTTAATTGTGTCAAAAGTTTTGAGAGTCGGACATTAGGCATATGAGTGACAATTTGTGGGACTTATTTGTTTGGTACATAGACAAGCTCTTCAAAGTCAACCTTCTCACTAGGGATTATTTCACCAGTATCCTAATGTGCTACAATAGAGTTTGTAGTAGGCTCGCCAGTTTGTTTACCACTCCTGAGAGTGATAGCCTTGCAGTGTTCTTTCCCCCTCCGACTGGGATTTTTCGTGTCACTAGGTAGTTTGCCCAGTGGTTGAGTATTTAGATTCGAAGTAAGTTGTCCTAATTGTGCCTCTAACACCCGAATAGAAGATGAATTCATTGCACAATAGCTTTTGTGCAACTCTTATGCTCTTGGATTAAAGCCTCAAGAGCTGCTAACGAGTCAGAAGGAGAAACTTGCGTGTACTATTGTGGTCGATGTTCTTGAACATGTTGATTCGACATTGAGGAGTTTGTGGCTATGTCTGATTCTGGTGTGGATGCATCAGAGTGTGCTGATTGTAGTTCTACTGTTATTGACTGTAATTCCCTTACATTGAATTATAATTGCCTTGAGTAGATATGTTCCCATATCGAAATGTCGTAGCACTTTTTCCAGCATTTTGAGTTTTCCAAAACTGTTGATTGCGGGAAGAATTATTATAAGAGGTACCATAGGAATTGTTACGGATGTTACTGACATAAAAGGCATTCTCTGTATGTTTTGGACAATCTTCATAGTTGTGGTTGTCACTGCAAATCTCACAACAAAAGGTAGGAACATCAATGATAAACCATGTAACACCTCAAATCCGGCGTAGACGTTATGACCGAATCTGGCATGTCACATGGAAGGGTTGTTAAAGAAAGTTGCGCGTTTGTTAAAAATGCTCATATTCTTTTTAAAACTTCGAGTTTAGGTGTTTGCTTATAAAGACTCGTTTAACTCAATGTCCATTTTAGAAAAGTTGTGATAAATTTGTAAACCGCTTTTATTAGGAGAATTGAGTTTGAATGGTTGGTAAAGTCTTGTTTAGAACAGAAATCAGCTTCAGTGAATTTCAAACATGTGCTATTTTGAAAACTGTTTCGACGTTTAAGAGAAACCCAGTGTTTAATCAATTATAGTTTGAAAAACCGGTCGTTAACAATTTGGAAAAACAACAGGTATTAAGGTTTTAGGAAAATCTTGTATTGAACATTTAATAATAAGCAGAAACCAAGTTAAAAGTTAAAACCAAATAAAATACCAAAGGCCTTATTACAAAACATAAACCCAAATTAAAATAAAATTTAAAGTAAAGCAAAATGTGATTTACTAAAGAAACGAAATATGGCCACCACAGAGTCCACCTCGGCTCCAAATCCTCAATGCTGGGGATCACCTGCAAGATTAAGCAGAGGGGGGTGAGTTACGAGAACTCAGTGTGTAATCCCCTAATCGGACATTAACTGGGCTTTAACCCTTACGAAAACAAAATGGGCCTTAACCTTTACGAAAACAAAATGGGCCTTAGCCCTATCAGCATGATAATACAGACAATGCATGCAATGCAACCCAACCCAGCCTAATATTCCATCCGCTACACACCACCCGTATCCAGCCTAACACACCTGTGCGGATTTCTACAATCAACCCTCCATCCGCTACACACCTCGATGGCAGTCACGCTGCTCATCGTCGAAATTGTGGCAGAGCCACCAGATTATCGAAATATATGTGGCATAGCCACCAGACAAAATGTGACAGAGTCACTGAAATATGTGGCAGAGCCACCGAAATACACTTCCCCGATCATCAATATTCCAATCCCATGTAACATATCATGTCATAACAATATAGTGTATGCATGAGCGTACTAGCATTAACAGATAATCAGATCACATACAATCATGCTAAATCTACCCAAAAAGATATAGTCGTAAATTTACTTACCTGGGTTATTCCCAGCTCACCTGCTAGGGGTATCACAATAGCTTATCCATTCTGGGTAATTCAGCTTTTAGCTGACATACAGAATAGTACGAAACAAACGAAATAAGGTGTGAGATTACACACCTGATTACGTGGAGAACTAGACACTCCCGGTCGACGTCACTCTCACTATCACGAACAACTACGATTTGCTTATCCAAATCTGATGTCGTCTCCCTTCCATAACCCGGAGGAAAATCCCGAATCACTGACACCCTACGCCGTTTGAACTTAGGAGCAGAGGCTACAAGTCCACTCCCCCTAGGCTCCCTTATCGATACCCCCTTAGACCGGCTATCACTCACCTCCATGGAGGAAGTCTCGATCAGTAAAATACCACAATGAGAAATGGTGGTTGTCTAACAAAGGTTTCAACTCTTACCACAACTTCCCGAATTCAGAATATTCAACAACCAACGAAGAGAATTGCTTGATCACTGATACAATCGGCCTAGCCAAGGTTGAAGATTCAATTATAGCTGAGTGGAACGAAAGAGAAACGCAATAAAACCACGGAGATAACTCCTTACCTTACTTACCAAAGCAGCTCAGTTCTACCCTCTTGACTGAGTTCCTAACACGATTGATGAACCAAAACAATCGAAGTTACCAAACAACCACATTTGGTCAACTAAGAAAAACTCATAAAAATGAATAACACTGCTTACCCCTAGTTTCAGCAAGAACAAGTTCTTGATCAATCAAAAATCGAACCCTTACACCCTTCAGAGATGATAATCAACACCACACAAGGTCGAGGTAATGAGTGTTCGGGTTATGATATCACTAGAGAAGGAAAACAATAGGAGAGAAATATATCATACATTCAGCCACTACCTAGAGAAGGGAAAAGAGAAGAAAAAATCATACGAATAGAAGAACCCATTACCTTGCAACTAGCAAAACCCGAATGAAGAGGACCTTCGACAATCAAAAGAGATCCTATTAATTTGCTTCTTGATGTTCGGCTAATAGCAAAAGATGAAAAAACAGATTTAGTTTGACACAAGAGGAGGTTCAGCTAACAGAAGAAAATAAGTAAGAGAAAAAAAATGAAAGAGCAAAGAAGAAGACACAAGATTCGGCTACTTGAAGGAAAAGAGATCACAGAGGGATTCAGCTATAGGTGTTTGGCGATTAACGAGAAAGGAAAAGTGTCTGAAACGAAAAAGAATAGGGAAGAAGAAGTCACAAGAATATTTGAGGTTTCGCAAATGAAAGATGCCATGAGATGCCCGAAATATTTAAGTAGAAAATGCCGAAAATGTAAAAAAGAAAGAAAGAGGAAACACTAAGATGCACTAGAGAATTTCGGCACACAACTTCCTCACTAGACCGAATATGCTACCTAACACCCCCTAGCCGAATTTTCACCCCCTCCCTAGTTCCCATTTTCGGCCAACTATCACCACACTCCCAAATCCCCCTTGATTCACTCGCCCATTCACTCTCTATCCACCATTTGAAATCACCCAACCACTTTGACCCATTCAAACACCCCAATCTCCTCTCCTCCTTTCATTTTGAATTCTTTGACTCATTCAACAACCACCCCATCAGAGTTTCATGCCAACACTACCATCTCTCCATCTTGGACACAAAAATAAAGCTCCTTGTTGCAGCAGATGGGATTCGAACACTCTCCCCCCTTCCATGCTTCCCTGTGACGCCAACCTCTAGGCCACCTTGCTACTTGTGACATCCAGATACAACAATTATTCTTAAGTCCTGCCTTCACTAGCTCTCCCCCCTTAAGTGCCCAAAAAGCAAAATTTTTCCAAAGCTTCGGCTTGAACCCGAGCCTCCCCAGGACCCCCAAACACCCCCAAACAACAAGCTAAGCGAGCTATACGCATGCAATAACACAAAAATGACAGACCCCTATTTTTAGGATGTTACAAACCATATAATGTACATATTTTAATCCCACATTCAGTATACTTTTGGATGATTTATTCCCTGAATTGTGGAATTTGGTGCTCCTAATCTTTTAATTTCATGTTTTATACTTAGGAGAGCACCGGAGGATGAAAAGAACGAGAAACGGGCCAAAAGCGGAGAAAATGGGCCAAAGCACGAAATTTACATGGCCTGGGCCCGAGACATATGGTCGTGCCTCTTTAACAGACCCGACCACAGCCTGGATAAGATTCACACGGCCGTGCCACACGGGCGTATCCCTGACGTGACCTGTTTCAATTCTACTCGGAATAGGGTACTTAGAGGCAAAGAAAGACATTCCAAAAGCCTATATAAACACCCTAGAGGCCAACCTTCAAGGGGGCGTCCAGTTAGGCCGAAGAGCCAAGTCAGAGAGGCCAGAATTATGGGATTTACTCGAAGAAAGCCAGTTGATTCATCTCAAGAAGCCGGAGTTATACTCAAGACGAAGATCTTCCCTTCAATTTTCTTCAGGGGGTTTTAGGGTTTTTCTTATGTTTTGTTTTATATTTTCTTCTGAGATGTATTTTTTTATTATTATGAACTAAACCCTCAGATACCTCAAGGGGATGAAACCTAAGACGGATCTTGTTATTGTTTTCTGAACTATACGATAAATACTTGATTTGTTCTTAATTATGTGTTCTTAATTCTTGTTTTGATATTTCAGGATATTGATTCAAGTATTGATATGCTTAGGCAGAGGAGGAATAGACCCTGTCTAATAGTAGATCTAGCATAACTAAGCGGAGTTGATCACAACCCTAGAGATAGGATGACGAAAATCTGCCGGATTAGGGTCAAACCTAATATGGGAGTCCATAGATCAAGTTAATGCAATTCTAGGGGTTTTAATTAGAAAGAGATTTCAATTAATCAACCTAGGGTTAGACGTTAGTAGCCTCGAGAGAGGTATTAATATAAATTAGGGAATCCTACAGATCAAGTCAAGTGAATAAATCGTCTAGTTCAGAGTTAAATAACAAGTGAAGTCTAGGTGGATTCTTCCTCGGGTATTGTCGTAATCAATTGGTTTTTCCCAAAAGTATTTTCCCAAATTCATTCTCTTTGTCTTAGCATCTTTAGCTTAGTAGTTAGTTAATTTTAGATTTTTCAATAATTCCCTTAATTCTCAGGCTAAATAATAAAAAGAAGGTTAGTATTAGTACTTTTGGTTCCTTTGGGTTCGACAATCTGGTCTTGCCACTAAACTATACTACTGTTCGATAGGTGCACTTGCCTTATTTATTGTCATAGTTAGTTTCTAGGCTCGATCATTCTTTATATAAATTTCAAGACTCTGACACACGATCAATCAACTTGTTGAACGACTTGTATAGTTGCAACGTCACTAGTCCCTTGCATATTTTTTTATCAGACTTGCAAGAGAAGAAACTTGAGCACTAAATGCAGATATTACGTCCAATTCAATAACTCCCGGAGTAGCTTTTTCTTGTGCAGCTCTAGAGATAGGATATTAATAATCATTCTGAGAGATTCTCTCAAGAATTCCAATATCATAATTATAAATACAACCCAGCAAAGGACAATTGGCAGATGCATCGACAAAATTCCTCGTGTGTGAATTTAGCCCATTATAGAAAATCTCAATTTGTGTTTCTTGTTGAATGTCGTGCATAGGACAACGTCGAAGCAAAGATTTATAACGTTCCCATGTGGTGTGAAGATTCTCATCATCCAACTGATGATAAGCTGTAATTAATTTCAAAGACCAACATTCATTATCGGCGGGTTAAATAGCAAATTAAATTGTGTTGCTAGTGCATTTCAAGAAGTAATTGATCCGGCAGGTAGCCCAAGGAACCAAGTACGAGCTCTTCCTTACAAGAAATAAGGAAATAATTGCATCTTCAAAGCGTCATTAGGAACGCCTTGTTGACTAAAGGAAGCACAAATCAATAAAAATGATTTAAGATGTTCTCGTGCATCTTTATGTGGCGGTCCAGCATATTGTCTATTAAAATTTAGCATTTGAAACATTACTGGCTTGAGTTCAAAATTTCTAGCTTGGATTGTTGGCCTAACAACTCCTGGTTGTTAGTCATCCAAGACAGGTACTCCAAAATCTCGTATAGTTCTATTTTGTATTTGAGCGTTTTGCAACAACGGTGGGTCATTAGCATTTTGGTGTTGCATCGGGGTATGACTTCATAGTTTCTTGATAAAGCCATATTCCTTTGTTCTCGAAGTCTCCTCCAAATGATTCTTTTAATTTCTAGATCAAAATCGGCAATAAACTCTAAATTGCTTTGGGTCATACAACACCTAAAATAAAATGTGAAAATAACGACAAAAAGAAAACAAGTTAGTAACAAGTAAATATTATGAAATAAAAATAAACAAAAATAAACATTAAACAAAACGCCATTCCCAGCAATGACACCAAAACTTGATCGCCTGTTTAACGTCACAGCAATAATGTGCAAGCGTACACTATTGATGCAAGTATAGTAGATAGATATGAGTCTATCGGATATCGATCCCACGAGGATGGTTGTCTTTTGTCTATCAATGTTAGTGCAATAAATAGAGAGAAACGTGATAAATTGTGAGAGTAGTTGTCGAAGCAATAATTTGAAAACAATAAGATAAAATATGATAATGATAAACTGGGATCCCCAACGTGAATATTCAATAGAATACTAAGTGTTCACAAGATATAAAAGGATAGGTAATTGTCGATGCATTAAATTGCAATGAATATCTTACCAAGCTTAACTTCAATATTTAATCTAAGACTTAAACATGCACATTAACTACACCTTCCAATGATGGCAATAGAACACTATTAAGAATAAGTGGATTAAATTCCTCTAATTCTCAAGCAACTTCAGCTGTCATGCTTGTTAGCTTGAATTGTTGCTGCACTTTCCAGTGTCAGTGACCGCAATAACACTTCCATGCTAAAAACATTCAAACCCAAAGATTAAATAATAGAAGCAAGATTGAATAAAATAAAATTTAACCTAGAAATCATCTGTACTTCCGTATAAACATAAAATAGAAAGTAATCACAATCGCGTAGAAAAGAAATATAAATGAAACAAGTGGAGAATACTATTCCTAGACAATCTCGACTTGAATCTCTCCATTCCCTCTTGTTTCGCACTCAGGGCTCCTCTTCAGAAGCTAATCTGTGTCCCTTTTACGTCTGTTCACCCGTAGGAGGCTTAAGCCACCATAGCCGAAAAGCATCAAAAGATAGGTTGAAGAAGATAATACCCCCCAAAAAAGCCTCTCCCTCTTTTTTCTTTTCACGTGATGTAACATCCCAAAATTGGGCCTAGTAGAATTGGACCTATTGGGCCCATTGGACCTTGAGCGTATAAGCGTTTTAAAAATTTATGGGAATTTGAGAATGGCATTATTTCAAGTTGGACTTATTAAGAAGATGATTTTAGAAAGTTACGGGGTTTCTATGAAGTCTCGGGTTCAAGTTAGGCCATAGCAAGAACTTTCATTTTTGGCCTTTTAGTGGAAAGGAGTGATGGAAGTAGGACTTAAGAATAAGTGGGTGTATTTAGGAGACACAAGGGAGCTTGTGGCTTGATGGCAAGTGGCGTGTTGAGCTATTGAAGGGAGCAAGGGTTCGAATCTCATGACAAGCAACAAGAGAGTTCTATTTTTGCTCAAAGAAGAGAAGAGGTGGAGTGGGGACAAATGGAGCAAAACGTGGAGCAAAACATGGAGGAAAACACGGAGCAAAACATGGAGTGGGGACAAATAGAGCAAAACATGGAGGAAAACATGGAGCAAAACATGGAGGGAATCATGGATGAGTTGGCCAAAAAGAATATGAGAAAATAAAAAGGGAAATTCGGCCAAGAAGGAAGGATGCCGAATTTCTCTATCATTTTGGCATTTTTCTTAGTCATTTTTCCTTTTTGGAGGTATTTCGGGTCTTCTTCAATTTTCCTAACCAAAATCTCAACTTCACCATTTCTTTCTAACCTTTTTTCTTCCTTAGCCGAATCTTGGTGGTGGTAGTAGCTGAAGCTTGTCATTCCATTCGGTTTATCCTTGATAGTTAGGTAATGATTCTTCTTCTTCCACTTACTCTCGTTCTTTCATCTCTTGGTGTAGCTAAGCTGAACTTAACTACTCGATTGTATTATAAACTCCTATGGTTCTCTTTTGATAAGGGCCGAATCAAGCCATTCTTTGCTGCTACTTATCTTTCTCTTAGCATTGGTTTCGGAAGTTGATTGGTACGTGGGTGATTAGGCCAAATATTGGTGGAACTCGTTGAAATAGCCAAGGTGCAAGGCCGGATTTTAGAATCTAGTAGGGAAGGATCGCGATTGTGGTAAGTGACTCTTGTGAGTGAATACTTTTGGGCTTTTGGAACCTTTAAGATATCGATGCTAACTTTTGATCGAATTTATTTTTGGGGGGCAACGAAGAGTGGTTCTTTCGGGAATCCTAATCAAGGTGTGTAATCTCATACCCTTCCAAATACATGTTTGAAATGGTGTGTGATCTCACACTTCTCTGAAATTTTGCATGAATGTTCTGTGATTTGGTCGAAATACCAAGGAAAACCGAAAATCGGCATCCGGGATCACTCGGGCACGCGTAGGTTCATAGTGGTAACCATGTTTTTGTAATAAAATAGTTTTGGTCAGTGACAGTAACGTGATTTTGAAAAATCATGAAAAATAAGAGAAAGGGAATTAGAAAGTGATTAAGATATAAAATTAAAGCTTACTGTGTCTATTTTAATATGGAAGAAACGGAAAGGAAAAAGGAATTTTACATTCTGAGATATGTTAATTTTAGTGAGACTGGTTCTGAATGACTTCGTGGTTCCCTTATCTGTTTTGGAAAAATCATATAAAATCGTACAAAGTGAATTATGGGTTATAATTTATATGTATGGATTCCTTAGCGAGCCTATTTTCAAGAGAAATAAGTTGGAGCAGTATATGAAAATCGTACAGTGAGATATTTGAGATTAAGTTAAGAGAGGTCAGAACCATTGGACAGTGAAACAAGGGAACTTTAAGGAATAAACTGTACTAAATGGTTAAGCTAAAAATTCTGGAAAAATTATAAGGAAAAGATATATGAGTCTAGTTTCGAGAAAAATTTACGGATCTAAATTTCGAGTTTCCTAACTCGAGTTATAGTCAATTTAGTCAGTATGACGCGGATGGATAGTTTCAATTTTTAGGCTCCACATTAGTAGTTAAGTCTAAGTGACGAAATTACCAAAATACCCTTGGTTTTGA
Organism: Gossypium australe; assembly: GCA_005393395.2. NCBI lineage: Eukaryota > Viridiplantae > Streptophyta > Magnoliopsida > Malvales > Malvaceae > Gossypium > Gossypium australe. The sequence goes on from CM016619.1 coordinate 14,191,453, forward strand.
GTTGCGAGATTACCGAATTACCCTTAGTGGGTAGGATTACCGAATTGTGAAAATGCCTTTATGGGCCGATTTGATAGATTGCCTTAATGGGCCAATTGATATATGGCATGATGGGCGAATTTGTTATATTTTGCTAAATGGGCAAATCTGATACTTTGGCTATATGGGCCAATTTGATAATTTGCTATATGAGCCAATTTGATAAATTGCTATATGGGCCAATTTGATAAATTGCTATATGGGCCAATTTGATAATTTGTTATATGGGCCAATTTGATAATTTGCTATATGGGCCAATTTGATAATTTGCTATATGGGCCAATTTGATAATTTGCTAAATGGGCCGATCTGAAAATATGTGAAATGGGCCAAGATAATATTCTACTTAGTGGGCCAAGTTAATAAATTGTTATAATGGGCCAGAAAATTTGTAAGAAATATTTGAATGCATTATTATGAATTGTTATGCATTATATACATGAATTGCATGGGATGGGATAATGATGAAGAGAAGGTCTGGTAGCTCTGCTACATAAATCTGGTGGCTCTGCCACAAATTTGAAAAATGGCAATGCCATGTAAATTCTGTTAATCTGGTGGCTTGTCCACAAATTGATATATGGCTTCATGCCCAGTTTGATAAATGGCTTAATGCCTACGTTTGGTGTGTTGGCGGGGTGGGATGACTAAAGCTCTCCCACGGGTGTGTTGGTTGGTACGGGTGGTGTGTAGCGGATGGAAAACTAGGTTTGGTTTGGGAATTGCATATCATTTGCATATTATATATATATATATATATATATATATATATATACATTCATATTATTGTAAATGTGCTTAGGCCCAAATATTTAGTTAATGGATTTTGGCCCAGTGAACAATGGTAAGTGGGTTACACACTGAGTTCTTTTAACTCACCCCCCTTTTCTCTTAACCCTTCCAGGTAATGCTCAGTGACGTGGACTTGAGCCATGGATGACTCGGTGGAGGCCATACTTCAGAAATGGTATTATTAAATTTTAAATTTTTATTTCCATTTATTTTATTATTTTGCTATTTTGGTTTAAGTTGTAACAAGGCCTCTGAACTATTTTTATTTTTGCTTTATGGTTGGGATGTTTTTATTATTTTTCTTAAATTGCTTAAAACGAGAATTTTTCTAAAAACGTAAATAAAGGTTTTCCGAAATTGATTAACAAATGGATTTCAAAATAAACTTTTACAAATATGATTTAACTCGAACTTTCTTTCAAATTATTAACGACATTTTCAAAAGTCACGGATTTAAAGTTCAATTCCTTGATTTGTGATTCATCAATCAATCTCTCAAAAATACTTGTATTTTATCTACGTTTCCGCAATGTTTCAAAATGCTTTTGCAACTCTATTTCAAACGTCGCATTTTCGTAAATCGTTTATTTCAAATATGCTTTCACAACCGAAAAGGTTTATTAAAGATAATTATGTTTTCACGTAAACACAATTGCTTAAGTGTTTTGGGTTTTAACAAAGAGGCTGTAATTCTCAAACAAGTTGTTAACAATTGCAAAGATGGTTTTGAAAAACACTTCCATGTGGCACGCCAGATTCGGGCCTAACTTCTAGGCTGAGTTTGGGGTGTTACACGTGAATATTAATATTTATCCAAATAGCATAGGTGTCCTTTCATTAGAATCATGTTGCCTCTGTACGTACAAGTTAGTTGTACCAGACTGGACAACTCACACATTTTTGTTCTTATCCGGGCAGCTGTCAGGTGCAACGATAATTCTGGGCGCAATCTGGAAATACTCATGCAGCGACATCAGTACCAAAACATGACAAAATTAAGGATAAATAGGTTAAGATCCAATGAGTTATAAAATGCAATTTACTGAACTAAAAATGCTAAAATATGTGCTAAAGATAACTAAATGGGGACAAATTAACCAATAAGTAGGGAGAAAACATATGTTCTTTCTAGTATTATCAGTAACTTGTTTATTTCATTTGTTTATGTTTTAATTACTTAATTACCATAATACCCTTAAATCAATTCATGAAAAACTTAATTTATCTAACCATAACTGTCCATAATAAAATTTTATGGTCTAATTATAACATAAAGCCTCCTACATTCAAAATTTAAACCATTATGTTAAACAAAATCAATAACAAGTAAATTTTCACCTTTTACGATTTAATCCTTTTCACTTAATTTACTAACTAAACGTTAATATTTCTTAACCAAAATTTAACACGACTCTCATGTAACCCCATTAACATTAATAATAAATAATAAAAATATATAATACAACTTCTCATAACAGATTTGTAGTCCTGAAACCACTATTTCCATCACCACTGAAAAACAGGATATTACACGAGCGATGACAACCCCTCTAAGACTAGGGTTTGCCACCTATCACTTATCAAATAGGCTCATTAGGCTTTGTACATTGAGGTACAATTATATATGTTAATTGGACCTTTAACCAACCTATATAATTTAGCCAACTCAATAACCAATTTTTTATTTCCAAAATATTATTTATTTAATTAAAATTAATTTAATTTAATTAATTTTCTAATTAAATTATTTTTCAACCCAATTCTAATTTCGTCAAAGTCATGACAATTTTACCTACTAAAATTAATTTAATTTCCTTGTTCGACAAAATTGTGATAACTAATTAATTTAAATTTTACTTTTAACTTTAATTATTTAATTACAATAAATTAAATAATAATTAGAAAAAAAATAATTTAATCTCAAAGTGCATACACTACGCATAGCGATAGATGCAATCTACTTCTCTAATTCGTCATTTTCATATTTTTATCTCATCAATTCAAATAATTTGTAATTAAGTTTTAATTCTTCATCTATTAATTACAATGTTATTTAACCATAGAGTCATTCTACTAAAGTCCCATAACTGGGCTCTTCTTACTATATATCATTATGAAAGCTACTAATCAATTGCTCGTCCAATAGCCTTGTCATATATGTGTTACCCTTATGGTATATCCTTAATCACTTTAGGTTAAATCTGTTCGCCCAAAATGGTCTTACTTTATCTTATGTTAACCATTATGCTTTCCTTCATGAAAAAGTAATTGCTAATACATAGTAATTAAATCATTCATCCTAAGACAAATGGCTCATGGCCACGTTACTTTTTCATCTATCATGTAATGCCAATGAGAGAATATCATTTACCCTTTATTGAACTATGAACTACAATGTGAGAAGATAACTTATATTAGTATATATGAAAAATTACAAGTTCTTTTATCAATTTTCTCAATTTCAATTAGACTGTGGACCATTTAAATTACCTACTACTATAAGTTATCTTCTTGTATTAGATATGATCACATAATGCAACTTAGTATTAGTTAAACATTGCATTAGATATGATCACATAATGCAACTTAATATTAGTTAAACATTAAGTAACCAATAAGCCAATATTTGTTTGTTTATTTTGCTTTGCATGCAAAAATCATTGAGGATAAATACAAACGATATTAATGTGAATGATGAATTTTATGAAACCAACCTATTTTGAAAAATTACAAGTATATATGACAAAAAAAAACTACCTAAGGGCACTAGATCTCAACAGAGACAAAATGCTATTATAAAGAACTAATTTAATAAAGAGAATACTTCATAGTTATGATTATAAATGTTATAGAGGGTCAAAATCAAAATCCAAATTATGGGTTCAAGTACTACACTTTAAATATAAATGGGAAGGCACTTAACCTGTCGTTTTGAAAGTTGTAATTGCTCTAGCCTTTGGATGGGGATTTGTAAGGCTTGAAAGTATGTACATGATGGTATAATTAGAAAATTGGTAATGGAAGAAATTTTGAATTCTGGAAAGATAATTGGATACCAAATCATGGGCCTCTAATAAGTTATTTGAAGCAAAATAACTTGGATGTGCCTCAATTTACACCAGTTGTAGCCATGGTGAATAGGATCGACCCTGCTTCTTGTACTTAATCTCATCTAATGTCATTAACACTATTGCAACAATTTCCCCGTCTATAGAAAATGATGTTAATGATACATTAGGTTGGAAATGAAACTCTCGAAGGATTTTGTGTAAGATTTTCCTACTTATCTTTGAACCCAGTCCATACAGAAAGGGATTTGTTATGGAAAGCGGTTGTAACATCCCGAAATTGGGCCTAGTAGGATTGGGCTCATTGGGCCTTGGGCGTAGGAGTGTTTAAAATTTTTGAGAATAAGAGAATGACATTATTTCAAGTTGGACTTATTAAGAAGATGATTTTAGAAAGTTACGGGGTTCTATGAAGTTTCGGGTTCAAGATGGGCCTTAATGAAAGTTAGTGTTTAAGCCTATTAAGGAGAAATAGTAAGAGGCATCAAAACTTATGGAAATAAGTGAGTAAATTGTTATCATAAATGAACTATTGGTAAAGAGGTTATGGCATCAAGTGGAGAGAATGGAGGGAAGGGGTTCAAATCTCATCTTTTGCAAATTTTGGATTTATTTTGATGTGCTCTTCCAAGTGTCATCCATGACATCATTAAAGGATGAAATAAAAGAAAAAGAATAAAAAAGAAATGGGAGAAAAAGGAATGATGGAGAGTGATTTGTGGAAAAAGGAATGATGGAGAGTGATTTGTTGAAAAAGAAAAAGAAAAAAAAATATATATAATGATGAGATTTGAAAAGAATGAGGTAGGTGAAAAAAAAATGCATGGAGGGTGTAATAGCCCGATTTAGGGGATAGTCGGAACAGTGATCTCGGAATCGCTAAACCGAGAATAGAGAAAATTATTTTTATGTTATTCTGTGTGTTATAACATGTTTATAAACATGCATGAAATTTTTGGTGTCTCAATTTTAGCGATTGAGGGCTTAATTTCGAAAAAGGACTGAATCGCATCAAGTGCTAAAGTTTAATTTTAATTGCTAAAGGTGCGAAATAGCTATGGGCTATTAATTGGAGGCCCCAATTGTGCAATTTGGCCTTGTTTTAAGTGAGTAGGCCGGCCATGTGACATAGGGGATAATAATTTTAATTTTGGTCAAAATAGGTGGGAATTAGGTGATAAAATGAATAGAATAAGATGAGTAAAAGATGCTATCATCTTTTACTATTCATCTATCTTCTCTCCACCGAAAATTGATGAAGAAATGGAGCTTTGGGGGTTTGAACTTTCAGCCAAGCTATCTCCCTTATTAGTAAGTGATTTTGATGGCTTTAGTTGATAATTTTTGTATTTTTGGAACCCCAAAGCTTAAGCTAGCTAATGAGGGGACTAATTTGTAACATGGTTGAGAGTCTAGGGACTTGCCATGAGAGATTTTATCCTGGTTGCAAGGTCTCGAAGTATTTTATCAAAGGTTCAATCGAAAGCCTATTCCTCGTAATAGGTGATTCGGATTTTTGGTGTCGCGGAGAGCATCGCGTTACGGATTCCGAATAAGGTGTGTAATCTCATACCCTTCCAAATACATGTTTGAAATGGTGTGTAATCTCACACTTCTCTGAAATTTTGCATTAATGTTCTGTGATTTGGTCGAAATACCAAAGAAAACCGAAAATCGGCACCCGGGATCACTCGGACGCGCGTAGGTTCATAGTGGTAACCGTGTTTTTGTAATAAAACAGTTTTGGTCAATGACAGTGACGTGATTTCCAAAAATCATGAAAAATAGGAGAAATGGAATTAGAAAGTGATTAAGATATCAAATTAAAGCTTACTGTGTCTATTTTAATATGGAAGAAACGGAGAAGGAAAAGGAATTTTATATTCTGAGATATCTTGATTTTAGTGAGACTGGTTCTGATTAACTTCGGGGTTCACTGATCTGTTTTGGAAAAATCATATAAAATTGTACAAAATGAATTATGGGTTATAATTTATATGTATGGATTCTTTAGTGAGTCTATTTTCAAGAGAAATAAGTTTGAACAGTATATGAAAACCGTACAGCGAGATATTTGAAATTAAGTTAAGAGAGGTCAGAATCATTGGACAGTGAAACAAGAGAAACTTTAAGGAATAAACTGTACTAAATGGCTAGGCCAAAAATTCTGGAAAAATTACAGTAAGAAGATATCTGAGTCTAGTTTCAAGGAAATTTTACGGATCTAAATTTCGAGTTTTCTAACTCGAGTTATAATCAATTTAGTCAGTATGACGCAGATGGACAGTTTTAAATTTTTATGCCCAAATTAGTAGTTAAAGTCCAGAATTGCGAAATTACTGAAATACCCCTAGGTTGCAAAATTACCGAAATACCCTTGGAGGATAAATTACTGAAATACCCTTGAAGGGTAAATTACCGAAATACCCCTGGGTTGCAAAATTACCGAAATACCCTTAGAGGGTAAATTACCGAAATTCCCTAGGTTGCGAAATTACTGAAATACCCTTGGAGGGTAAATTACCGAAATACCCCTGGGTTGTAAAATTACCGAAATACCCTTAGAGGGTAAATTACCGAAATTCCCTAGGTTGCGAAATTACTGAAATACCCTTGGAGGGTAAATTACCGAAATACCCCTGGGTTGCAAAATTACCGAAATACCCTTAGAGGGTAAATTACCGAAATTCCCTAGGTTGCGAAATTACTGAAATACCCTTGGAGGGTAAATTACCGAAGTACCCCTGGGTTGCGAAATTACCGAAACACCCTTAGAGTGTAAATTATTGAAAATACCCTATATGGGACAAATGTGATATTTGTTATATGGGCCAAATGTGATATTTGCTATATGGGCCGAATGTTATATTTGTTATATGGGCCAAATGTGATATTTGCTATATGAGCCAAATGTGATATTTGCTAAATGGGCAAAATGTTATATTTGCTATATGGGCCAAATGTAAAATTTGCTAGATCGATTAATGGGCCAAATTTGCTAGATCGTTTAATGGGTCAAGTTTGCTAGATCATTTAATGGGCCAACTTGTGTTATGGGCCTTATGTTGAAATTATTCTATAAATATTGTTATGCTTTGTATATGCATACATGACTGCATGGGTTGGGATAAATGACGAAGAGAAGAAAGGCCTGTTGCCAAAAATCTAGTTCGGTGGCTCTGCCACAAATATTTTAAATGGCCTGTTGCCAAAAATCTAGTTCGGTGGCTCTGCCACAAATATTTTAAATGGCCTGTTGCCAAAATATTTTAAATGGCCTATTGCCAAAATCTAGTTCGGTGGCTCTGCCACAAATATTTTAAATGGCCTATTGCCAAAATATTTTGAATGGCCTGTTGCCACAAATATTTTAAATGGCCTGTTGCCAAAATCTAGTTCGGTGGCTCTGCCACAAATATTTTAAATGGCATGTTGCCAAAATATTTAAAATGGCCTGTTGCCCAAAATATTTTAAATGGCCTGTTGCCACAAATATTTTAAATGGTCTGTTGCCACAAATATTTTAAATGGCCTGTTGCCACAAATATTTTAAATGGCCTGTTGCCAAAATCTAGTTCGGTGGCTCTGCCACAAATATTTTAAATGGCTTAATGCCTCTAGTTCGGTGACTTTGTCACAATCTAGTTCGGTGGCTCTGCCACAAATGTTATAATTGGCTTAATGCCTGCTATTGGTGTGTTGGCGGGGTGGGTTGACTTGATCCCCACAGGTGTGTTGGTTGGTACGGGTGGTGTGTAGCGGATGGAAATTAGTTTTGGTTTGGGATTTGCATATCATATGCATGTTATATACATGTTATTATGTTATAATTGTAAATGGGCTTAGGCCCAAAATATTGCTATGTGTGTTTCGACCCAGTGGATGATGGTAAGGGGATTACACACTGAGTTCTTATAACTCACCCCCCTTTTTCTTAACCTTTTCAGGTAACGTTCAGTGACGTGGACTTGGGCCATGGATGACTCGATGGAGACCATACTTCAGAAATGGGTTTATTTGGACTCTAGACTTCTTTCTCGTTTATTTTATTACTTTACTATTTTGGGTTAAATGTTGTAATAAGGCCTTGGATTTTCTTTCAAAATGCTTCTGCAACTCTATTCCCAAACGTCCCATTTTCGTAAATTGTTATTTCAAATATATTTCACAACCAAAAAGGTCTTTAAAGATAATTACGTTTTCAAGTAGATACAATTGCTTAAGTGTTTTGGGTTTTAACAAAGAGGCCGTAAATCTCGAACAAGTTTTTAACAATCTCAAAGATGGTAAAAAAAAAAAAAAAACTTCCATGTGACACGCCAAATTCGGGCCTAACTTCTAGGCCGGGTTTGGGGTGTTACATTTAGTGGTATCAGAGCTCAGTTTGCAAAACTCGGCTGTGGTTTGGGTTCAAAAGCGTTTTCCAAAGCTGTTTAAAATTTTGATTTATAAATGCATGTTCTAAAGGAAGTATGGCACCACGGGTATCCGGCACCAAGTCAAGTAAGTATATGTTATAATCTTATGATTATGATTATTATGATATGACCGTAGAAATACTCTAGAAGTTTTGGCTTTAGGAGTAAAAACTATAGAGATTGAGACTTTAGGATACGTTTTGCGAAAACCACTTCAACTCTTATACTCCATAAGACATTGTTTAATAAACATCGAATAGTATATTGATTCATAAAACTCGTAATAAGATTAAGTCGACCTTAGTGAACATGAATGTTAGAAGACGTGGACACGATAGATGTGGACGTGGTAGACGCCGAGGTACTAAGGCTAGATCTTCAGCATCGGGGCATGTTTCCGAAAAGGAGGCGCTAGCATCGCTAGTGGTTGAGACGGGATCTCATGATTGAGCTAAGGTTGATGAGCTGACTCAAATAGTTAAGGAGGTAATTGAAAAGGTTAGAGGAATTGGTGAAGCACTTCGAGTTAGGTTTGAGGACTGTAAGAAGAAAATAGATAATGATTCTTTTGGGTCGTAGTGTCGTTTCGTAAAGCATGTCAAGGCACGTCCAAACTTTTTGGCTTGCGATTATTGTAGAAAGCATCATCCTAGAAAATGCTGAAGGAGGTCAGGAGCATGTATGAGATGCGGGTCTAAGGAGCATAAGGCTCGAGATTGTTTCATGACCATCAAGTCAGGTATGTTTTTGTTGGATGTGATGATTGAGTGTAGAAAAATTTGAAGTATAAGTGGTAGATGACTGCTTGCTTTTGTGGTTAGATGTTTGGTTGTGAAAGAGGATTCAAGAATTTGTTAAAAGTACATTAGTGTTATTAAGATCAGAGTGCGCAGCGAAAGCATAGTGATGTGAATTGAGCGGTACGTCTAGTAGTTGATTGGAAATTTCGAGGACGAAATTTTCTTTAAGGAGGGTAGAATTGTAACATCCCGAAATTGGGCCTAGTAGGATTGGGCTCATTGGGCCTTGGGCGTAGGAGTGTTTAAAATTTTTGAGAATAAGAGAATGACATTATTTCAAGTTGGACTTATTAAGAAGATGATTTTAGAAAGTTACGGGGTTCTATGAAGTTTCGGGTTCAAGATGGGCCTTAATGAAAGTTAGTGTTTAAGCCTATTAAGGAGAAATAGTAAGAGGCACCAAAACTTATGGAAATAAGTGAGTAAATTGTTATCATAAATGAACTATTGGTAAAGAGGTTATGGCATCAAGTGGAGAGAATGGAGGGAAGGGGTTCAAATCTCATCTTTTGCAAATTTTGGATTTATTTTGATGTGCTCTTCCAAGTGTCATCCATGACATCATTAAAGGATGAAATAAAAGAAAAAGAATAAAAAGAAATGGGAGAAAAAGGAATGATGGAGAGTGATTTGTGGAAAAAGGAATGATGGAGAGTGATTTGTTGAAAAAGAAAAAGAAAAAAAATATATATAATGATGAGATTTGAAAAGAATGAGGTAGGTGAAAAAAAAATGCATGGAGGGTGTAATAGCCCGATTTAGGGGATAGTCGGAACAGTGATCTCGGAATCGCTAAACCGAGAATAGAGAAAATTATTTTTATGTTATTCTATGTGTTATAACATGTTTATAAACATGCATGAAATTTTTGGTGTCTCAATTTTAGCGATTGAGGGCTTAATTTCGAAAAAGGACTGAATCGCATCAAGTGCTAAAGTTTAATTTTAATTGCTAAAGGTGCGAAATAGCTATGGGCTATTAATTGGAGGCCCCAATTGTGCAATTTGGCCTTGTTTTAAGTGAGTAGGCCGGCCATGTGACATAGGGGATAATAATTTTAATTTTGGTCAAAATAGGTGGGAATTAGGTGATAAAATGAATAGAATAAGATGAGTAAAAGATGCTATCATCTTTTACTATTCATCTATCTTCTCTCCACCGAAAATTGATGAAGAAATGGAGCTTTGGGGGTTTGAACTTTCAGCCAAGCTATCTCCCTTATTAGTAAGTGATTTTGATGGCTTTAGTTGATAATTTTTGTATTTTTGGAACCCCAAAGCTTAAGCTAGCTAATGAGGGGACTAATTTGTAACATGGTTGAGAGTCTAGGGACTTGCCATGAGAGATTTTATCCTGGTTGCAAGGTCTCGAAGTATTTTATCAAAGGTTCAATCGAAAGCCTATTCCTCGTAATAGGTGATTCGGATTTTTGGTGTCGCGGAGAGCATCGCGTTACGGATTCCGAATAAGGTGTGTAATCTCATACCCTTCCAAATACATGTTTGAAATGGTGTGTAATCTCACACTTCTCTGAAATTTTGCATTAATGTTCTGTGATTTGGTCGAAATACCAAAGAAAACCGAAAATCGGCACCCGGGATCACTCGGACGCGCGTAGGTTCATAGTGGTAACCGTGTTTTTGTAATAAAACAGTTTTGGTCAATGACAGTGACGTGATTTCAAAAAATCATGAAAAATAGGAGAAATGGAATTAGAAAGTGATTAAGATATCAAATTAAAGCTTACTGTGTCTATTTTAATATGGAAGAAACGGAGAAGGAAAAGGAATTTTATATTCTGAGATATCTTGATTTTAGTGAGACTGGTTCTGATTAACTTCGGGGTTCACTGATCTGTTTTGGAAAAATCATATAAAATTGTACAAAATGAATTATGGGTTATAATTTATATGTATGGATTCTTTAGTGAGTCTATTTTCAAGAGAAATAAGTTTGAACAGTATATGAAAACCGTACAGCGAGATATTTGAAATTAAGTTAAGAGAGGTCAGAATCATTGGACAGTGAAACAAGAGAAACTTTAAGGAATAAACTGTACTAAATGGCTAGGCCAAAAATTCTGGAAAAATTACAGTAAGAAGATATCTGAGTCTAGTTTCAAGGAAATTTTACGGATCTAAATTTCGAGTTTTCTAACTCGAGTTATAATCAATTTAGTCAGTATGACGCAGATGGACAGTTTTAAATTTTTTATGCCCAAATTAGTAGTTAAAGTCCAGAATTGCGAAATTACTGAAATACCCCTAGGTTGCAAAATTACCGAAATACCCTTGGAGGATAAATTACTGAAATACCCTTGAAGGGTAAATTACCGAAATACCCCTGGGTTGCAAAATTACCGAAATACCCTTAGAGGGTAAATTACCGAAATTCCCTAGGTTGCGAAATTACTGAAATACCCTTGGAGGGTAAATTACCGAAATACCCCTGGGTTGCAAAATTACCGAAATACCCTTAGAGGGTAAATTACCGAAATTCCCTAGGTTGCGAAATTACTGAAATACCCTTGGAGGGTAAATTACCGAAATACCCCTGGGTTGCAAAATTACCGAAATACCCTTAGAGGGTAAATTACCGAAATTCCCTAGGTTGCGAAATTACTGAAATACCCTTGGAGGGTAAATTACCGAAGTACCCCTGGGTTGCGAAATTACCGAAACACCCTTAGAGTGTAAATTATTGAAAATACCCTATATGGGACAAATGTGATATTTGTTATATGGGCCAAATGTGATATTTGCTATATGGGCCGAATGTTATATTTGTTATATGGGCCAAATGTGATATTTGCTATATGAGCCAAATGTGATATTTGCTAAATGGGCAAAATGTTATATTTGCTATATGGGCCAAATGTAAAATTTGCTAGATCGATTAATGGGCCAAATTTGCTAGATCGTTTAATGGGTCAAGTTTGCTAGATCGTTTAATGGGCCAACTTGTGTTATGGGCCTTATGTTGAAATTATTCTATAAATATTGTTATGCTTTGTATATGCATACATGACTGCATGGGTTGGGATAAATGACGAAGAGAAGAAAGGCCTGTTGCCAAAAATCTAGTTCGGTGGCTCTGCCACAAATATTTTAAATGGCCTGTTGCCAAAAATCTAGTTCGGTGGCTCTGCCACAAATATTTTAAATGGCCTGTTGCCAAAATATTTTAAATGGCCTATTGCCAAAATCTAGTTCGGTGGCTCTGCCACAAATATTTTAAATGGCCTATTGCCAAAATATTTTGAATGGCCTGTTGCCACAAATATTTTAAATGGCCTGTTGCCAAAATCTAGTTCGGTGGCTCTGCCACAAATATTTTAAATGGCATGTTGCCAAAATATTTAAAATGGCCTGTTGCCCAAAATATTTTAAATGGCCTGTTGCCACAAATATTTTAAATGGTCTGTTGCCACAAATATTTTAAATGGCCTGTTGCCACAAATATTTTAAATGGCCTGTTGCCAAAATCTAGTTCGGTGGCTCTGCCACAAATATTTTAAATGGCTTAATGCCTCTAGTTCGGTGACTTTGTCACAATCTAGTTCGGTGGCTCTGCCACAAATGTTATAATTGGCTTAATGCCTGCTATTGGTGTGTTGGCGGGGTGGGTTGACTTGATCCCCACAGGTGTGTTGGTTGGTACGGGTGGTGTGTAGCGGATGGAAATTAGTTTTGGTTTGGGATTTGCATATCATATGCATGTTATATACATGTTATTATGTTATAATTGTAAATGGGCTTAGGCCCAAAATATTGCTATGTGTGTTTCGACCCAGTGGATGATGGTAAGGGGATTACACACTGAGTTCTTATAACTCACCCCCCTTTTTCTTAACCTTTTCAGGTAACGTTCAGTGACGTGGACTTGGGCCATGGATGACTCGATGGAGACCATACTTCAGAAATGGGTTTATTTGGACTCTAGACTTCTTTCTCGTTTATTTTATTACTTTACTATTTTGGGTTAAATGTTGTAATAAGGCCTTGGATTTTCTTTCAAAATGCTTCTGCAACTCTATTCCCAAACGTCCCATTTTCGTAAATTGTTATTTCAAATATATTTCACAACCAAAAAGGTCTTTAAAGATAATTACGTTTTCAAGTAGATACAATTGCTTAAGTGTTTTGGGTTTTAACAAAGAGGCCGTAAATCTCGAACAAGTTTTTAACAATCTCAAAGATGGTAAAAAAAAAAAAACTTCCATGTGACACGCCAAATTTGGGCCTAACTTCTAGGCCGGGTTTGGGGTGTTACAGCGGTGTAGAAGTATAATGGTTTGCAGTAGATACAGACGTTTTTGTGGCTAGCTTCAAGGGAGAAATCTTGACCAAAAATGAAAAGGTTAAAAGGCATATGGCAAATAGTGATACATGCAATTTTTGTCCTAGCTTAAAGGAATATGCGAGTCATGTTCTTCGTTGTTGCTTCTATGCGGTTAGGGTTTGGAGAAGTCTCATCAAAGCTAGTAAGGTAGGTGAATTTATATCCCTTGATCTTGCATTTTGGAATAATCTCAACATTACCAATTGCTCATACTTTTCTGTTGAGGTTGAAAATTGGGATATAAAGTCCGGTGTCAAAACTAGCAGATTTTTTATGCAGATTATGTTGAGCAGGAAGGTATTCTTGAATGGTGTAATCATTTGACCAATGAGTTTATGCTAGCTCAAAATGAGGCCAATCTCAAGCTAACTTGTCCTTCCTATCATGGACAGTGGATTAGCAGGTCACCACCATTGTTTGATTGGGCTAAGGTTAATACGGATGGTGCTTGGCAAGAGTTGGGTTACAAGGCTGCAACAGGTGTGCTGTGGAGAAACCATGAAGATAAAGTGGCTAGGGGGCTTTGTGTAATGACCCAGTTTTAATTGGTATCGTAAAATTTGGTTTCAGATCGAATTAATTGAGTTGAATTAGTAGATAATTAAAATAGAATAATTATGTGTCAAGTACGATTTAGAAAGGTTGAATTAGTGAGTGTGATTTAATTAAAACAGTTAATAAAAATAGTACAGGGACTAAATTGATTAATTATTTAAATAAAATGAAATTGATTTTTAATTTGGCAAGTGCCTTAAATGGCAATTAACAAAGGTTATATAAGCAATTAAACCATTTTAATTCCATTTTGGTGCTTAATTACGTAGAGTATCATCATTTGCGACTAAGTGAAGACTAAGTTAAGTTAATTAAATCATTAGATCATTGAATTAATTAAATTAATTAACTTGTCAATTTTATATTTGTATTTTGATAGTGCAAGGGAAGAGAAAGACCATTCTTCTTTCTCATTTCCTCAACCGGCCATAAAAGAAACAAAGAAAGAAAAGCTTAAGCATTTTCTTCCATTGTCGTGCACCATAGTTTCAGGTAATGTTGATTTTCTATTTAGTTTTTGATGACTTATGAAACTATTGTGTTATATCTTTCAAGCCCAATTATTAGATTAAGGAATTTATAAGTTTTTATTTAGTTTTCCATTGTTGGAAAACTTTAGAAACTTGTTGTTAGTGATCCATACTCATGCATGAGTAATGTTTGTAAGTTTAAAGAAACAACATGCTATAAATGTGGTAGGAAAGTAGAGATTTAAACTTGAATTAAGCTTAGGTTATATAATAAGTTATGTTTTATTAAGGATCTAATTGTAAAACGTGAAAACTTTTGGGAATTTGTTAATAAATAATAAAAATAGGATGTCCATGTACTATACTTGTTAAGCCGAATTTAAATTTGACCGGGTAAATGTTGAGAAATTAGCATTTCAGATATTAGGGTGTATAAGGACTAAATCAAATAAAATGCATCCATGTTTATAATATGTTGAATTGTGCTTGAAATTGTGTAATTAATAATTTTTTTGTATTCAGGTTTAATTTTCATAGTTAAAGATGACGTCAGGACTTCGAAAAGCAAAAGGAAAGATAAAGCCATCAACGGATAAATATTTTGGTTTGTGCTTTCATAACTTGAGTTTATTAAATAATTAAAAATATATATATGTTTGATCCGATGTATGTTCAGAAATTGTTAACTATCAAGAAGAATGTGTTCGACATGTACGTATATACTTGATTGAGTGATTTGTGATCAATTGATTTAATGAATATACATATATATATGCTTGATGATATTATAAGATTAGTAATTATGATATTTTCACTATTAACGTTGTCGGATAGAGTTATGGGTATACTTGGCATGCTATAGGTTCGTATTGATAGGTGGGAGATTCAACGCTATGCGCATATATATATATATATTGTGGTGCGTATTTGGTGTGATAGTGGGTTGATTCGAGTATTCGTTATTATATTCAATTTTGTTAATAGGGATTAAAACGTAAAAATGACATGTTGAATATATATTGAATCAAAATGAGATGTTAATGTTAATGTAAGACATGGTTTTCATATGTTAAACTAGATGCAAATCCCTGGGGTGCATCAGAAATTATATTGAATAGTTGAGCAAAGCATCAATGAGAATCAGTTGAAATGATAAACGAATTATTAACGTGAAATGATTAGTTGGTTAGCTTGAGTTATTATGTTAGTTATGTTATTTAAATTTTGTTATGTTTATAATTGAATTCGAGTTATGTTAGCACTAGTGAGTATAGATTACTCAAAGTACAAATTTGTTTGTTTCCATGTGTAGGTCTCTAATAAAGCTAAAGAAATTTTTTGGTCAAGCATCCAACTCTCAAGCTCAACTCAGAATCCATGACAATCCTATTTTGTATGTATTTATATGTTTTGGAGTCATAAGGCATGCACCTAGGTTGGTTGACTTGCTGTCTAAGTTAGTTTTGGCACTTTTGATAAGTGGCCTATAATGTTATGCTTGATTATGTGAGTTTGGATGTGTAGATTGGTTAGTTTAGTGATGATGTATTGAAAGTAAAATTTGGTAATGTTTGATCATGTTTAGATAGGTTAGTTGGATTAATATGTTTTGTGGCAAGTTTTAGGTATGTTTAGGCTCATTTGGTTAAGGTTTTGGAAACTTAAATGTACAACATTTTGACCATTTGGTCATTGAGTCTCGAGACATGAAGAACGTGTCTTGAGACCGTTAAAACAAATTTCACTTAATTTTTTGCATTCAAAACTTTGAGGTCTCGAGACATATTTGTATAGTCTCGAGACAAGCACCCTTTGTCTCGAGATAGTAGAACATCGAGGCTAAATAGATTTTTCCCTACTCTAGGTCTCGAGATAGGAATCCTTTTGTCTTGAGACATTCAAACTTTTAAGAAAAAATGGGAAAACGTGGGAGGTTGGTCTCGAGACATAAAAAACCTTGCCTCGAGACACAACATGTAGTGTCATGAGGCATGTTAACTTTGAAATTAAAAATTCCAAAATAATTTATAATATGTCTCGAGACAGATCCTAATCTTGAGACATATAGTTGAAATTGAATTTTGCGTTTGGATTGAGTCCTAACTTTAAAATTAACCCATATAACTCTGTAATTTGATGAAATGAAATCAATGAGTGTATAATTACATGTGTATGAACTATTTTGATGAGCAGATTGATTTTATTTGTGTTATAGTAACTTGAGTTGTTTCGGCAATGTAATGTGACATCATACATTCGGATCTAGTGGTCGAGTCAGGTGTGGGTGTTACACTTTGCTAAAAGTATTGGTTTGTGTGCCATCATTGAAGCTAAACTCTAGGGGTGCTCGAAGGTTTATTGGTGGCTTGAAGCTATGGCTTATGGGGACTTTTCTTAGAAATGGATAGTAGTATAGTTGTTGGTTTCTTGTTAGGTAAAGTAGAGGATTAGAGGACAATCACGAGGAGAATTCATTGGTTACTAGTGAGGCCTTGGAAAGTTAACATACAACATATTTACAAGGAAGGTAACCAAGTTGCAGACTCTTTAGCACACTTTGCGTTCAACATGTCTTTAGGGACTCATTTCTTTCATGCACCACCTTTTAGTATTACTATTTGCTTGTAGCTGATGATAATTGTGTTATGTATTATCAAGGCTCATGATGTAATTAATCTATTATGATTCACCCTTATTAAAAATAAACAGATTATTATAGTGAAATATTATCATAAAGAGTGGTTATTATAAATGAGTGATCATACTTATGTTCATGTGTTTGACTGACATAATTCTTGAATTTATTCCTAAACACTCTCTATCTCTTATTAAAAAAAAAGACAAGAAAGGAAAATAGTTAAAGCAAATCAAATATCTCAAAACTATTGTTCAAATTTTAAATTGATTCTTGAAGTTCAAAACATTCTAATTGAATATTCAAAATATCAATAACACGTCTGGTTTGCTAGAATGAAATTAAGTAGGAATGTAATAGCATTGGAGTGGGAATGAAATAGAGATGTAACATGGCATGGTGCATATGTTAAAACAAGTGGGTTGAATTATATTATATATTTGTATGTATAATTTTTTTAACATGTTAAATCTAAATTATTTACATGTTCTTACAGTATGTTTGAGCAAACTTTTGATGTAAAATAACCTGATTGATATGATACTGATTTCATTTAGAATGTTTTTTTATATATTGGGGTAAGGGATGGGGTCACACGCTTTGAACCCGTGTCAAATTAATGCTAACAAAAACTTTAACTACTGCTTCGTACACGTCAAGACGCTTTATTTAAAACTATTATATATTTTAAAAAATGATAAACTACCAAGTTGGTCGCCCAACTTTTAGAGCGTTTTCATTTTAATTACTTAAGCATTAAATTTCTTTTAAAAAAAGAAGATAAATGACACATCATATTTACACTTTCATTTTGGTCACCTAACTTTCAAGTTGTTTTTATTTTGGTCACCTAAAAAATATCTTTTTCTAAGTATTGGTCAAGATCAAAAAAACATTAAAGATAAAGCGAAACTGGTAGAAACTAAAATAATATATTAAAAATTGTTAAATTGCACTTGTTTATCTCATTGTCAAAAATTCTATTTATATTTTTTTCAATATTGAAATTTTAAATTTCAAAACATCAAAATCAATTAAATAAATTGTAAAAAAAAATTTATCTCTTAATAATGTCAACTGATTTATTACTATAATATTGTAATTAATTTAATCTCTTTTAAAATTGTAAAATTTTATTTTATATTTCGAGATTATTTATAATGAAATCAACTAAATTAACTCATATTTAATAATTTTCTTTTAAACTTAAATTTCTTTTGATTATGTAATCTCAAATATTCAATGCTAAGCTAAAAGTAAAGAAAAATCTTTGCAATTAATTAAATTAATTGTTTGTTCTTTGTTTGGGCAAAGTAGTAATGAAAAAATTCAAGGTTTTGTTTGGCATAGAAGACAAAATTAATTAATTGCATTAATTTTTCAACAATATATAATCAAAAGAAATTTAGGTTTCATAAACAATCATTAAAGTTGAGTTATTTGAGTTTATTTTAAATTGGAAACATAAAATAAAATTCTAAATTTTATAAGGAGATTAAATTATTTAATTTATTTTGATTTTTGCATTTTCGTGTATTTGTTTCATGAAAAATAACTTGGTCAATGAAAAATGACTTATAGGTCAATGGAAAATAATTTTTTTTTCTTGTAAAATGACTTACCAGTTTGGAAGACACAAGTCATTTTTCGGAAAATAGCTCTTTTGTGAGTGATTTTATTTTTATATAAAAATTAACTTAAATCAAGCATTGTATTATTCTATTAATAATAAAATTTTAATTTTAAAATATATTAAAATATTAATATAAAATATTGTAATTTTTATAGTTAATTATTTATATTTAATAATTTAATAAATAATTAATATAATTTTATTAGTTTAATAAATTATTTAAAATTACAATTTTATTTTAATAATTAATTTTAAAATAATAAATTTAAACTTAAATAATATTCTTCATATATTAATGAACAATATTAATATTAATATTAATATTTTAATAATAAATATATATTACAATATTAATAATAAATTTTTATATTATAAACGTTAAAATAGGTCATTAATTCATGTACTCTTAATAAATTTGGAATTTAGTCCATATACTTTTATTTTTAAGAATTTAGTCTTTATACTTTTTAGATTTAAAAATGAGGTCCAATTGTTAACAGTGTTAATTTTTTTGTCAATGTTATTGATATGACATTTTTAAAGAAAAAAAAACTTACTTGGTAGTCATGTAACTAAAAATGACGTTGTAATGAACATGGATTATAAAAAAAATATTTTTAATAGTGCTAACAGTTGAACTTGAATTGTGAAGTCTAAAAAGTAAGACTCAATTCCCAAAAATAGAAGTACAAGGTCTAAATTTTAAATTTATTAAGAGTATATGGACTTATGACATATTTTAATCTAGTATAAAATATGAATATTTTAATTATATAAATGAGTATTTGTTTAAATAATGCTTAGTTTCATTTATCCCTTACCTAATGTGTCAATATGTACTCTCATATATGTAATATATGTAATTTAAATTAAGTTTTAATTATGCATTATTTATTATTAAGTTTATATATGATATTGATTATTACAAAATATTATTTTATTATAAAATAAATTTTAATTGAAAAAGGAAATTGCACTATAATATTTTGTAACAAATATATTTATATCGTGTTTGATTCACAAATAATAACTTTTAGAAAATGATTTCAGAAAAATTTGTCAAATAAAAGAAAATATTTTATGCAAAATCATCTACACTAGAAAATATCAGTTTTTTTTAAAAAATCAAACAATTTTCTAACAATTATTTTCCAAAAGTTGTTTTTAGTGAAACAAAATGTAATAGCCCATTTTTAGAGGTGTTGGAAATAGTGGTTTCGAGACCACAAATCCGATGAGTAAGTTCGTAAATATTATTATTTAAAATTTACAAATCAAATATAATATTATTTTAAATTTTGATTTGATAATTTTTTTTTAATTGGACGAATAGTTAAGTTTAAGTGGTTTATCCCTAAAGTCAAATGATTTTGAAAAATGAAGTTTCGGGACCTCGTTTATGTAAACCGAGCCCGTAAATATTTTTTATTAAATATTTATGGAGTTATTATATAGGTGTATTGAAATTTGGTCCAAAAATTTAACGTTTAGATAATTAATTAAGAAAAAAAGATTAATTGTAAAAGCTATAAAAGTTAACGCTATTAGTTTATTTATGCTTAATAGTCATAAAATCATGATTGGAAGGCCGTATGTTAGAATTAGACCATATTAAAATAGCTTGGACAGTTAGTGGGTTGTTTTTAAGTGTTTTATATGTTTATATTTATTTTATAATATATGTTAAAATAATAAAAGTAAAACAAATAATAAAACAAAAAGAGAACTTTTATTTTTTTCCACTTTCTTCAACCTCATGACCGAAAATCCATGGTTGAGCAAGGAAGCATTCGGCCAAGATTGCATGGTATGTGTTTTGAGCCCGTTTTTAATACTTTTTATGTTTTTAAGATAATTGTAACTTAATTTAGTTAATCTAGTGATTAATTCGTAAAATTGTTAAATATTTTGAATTATACCATTGATGAATTGGTGATGTTTTTGAAGTTTTATGATAGATTTACAAGTTTGATAGCTAAATAGGACAGTTTTGTAAAATGATTTTGGTTTATTTTTATGTTTAAGGACTAGATTGATAAAATAATAAACTTGGCATGAAATTCTTGTGATATTTTAATAATTATGGGCTGTAATGGCATAAGGGAAAATTCAACTAGCATGAAATTTGTGAAATTGTGATAGATTTGAAAGTTTCGAATTTAGGGGCTAAATTGAATAAAAGATAAAAGTTTAGGGTAAAAATGTAAAATATTGATTAAAGGTCAAAAATGTAAATTTAAGTGTTTTAAGTATTCTAATTGATTAATTTAATGAAATTATTTTATTATATTTAGATCAAGAAACGAATCAAACGGAAAATAATCGTGGAAACAAAAGTTGGCGGAGTAAATATTGGTGTCGCGCTCATAGCCGTTTTTGATTAGGTAAGTTCTGTAACAGCCCGTTTTTAATGAAATCGAAACAATGGTTTCAGGACCACAAATTTGAGTTCGGAAGGAAAATTATTTTAATATTATTGCATGGTCTGCATTATGATAGGAATGTCGTATGAAAATTTTGTTAAGAAAATTTTACCGATTACATGTTTAATTGATAAAAGGACTAAATTGCATGAAATGCAAAAGTTGAGTTCTAGTTGCTGTAAGTATCAAATATCTATGGAATTCAAAATTAGAGGTCCTTATATGGCAAATAGACCATTAATAGGAGTTAGTAGATAAGTATGATGATTCATCCTTGGAAAATTTATTAAAGAAAAGGACTAAATTAGAAAGTAAAAATAATAAATGATGATAAATGATTAAAAAATGAAAATATCATCATATTTTATCATATTTCCCAAATTAAAAACATGGAAACCCTAGTCATGAGAACTTGAGTTCTAGCAAACTTATTTGGCTCAAATAAGTATGTATTCTTGTCCCGTTTTTTCTTATTTTTATATTTTCGAGATCGTAATAGCTTAATCTAGCTATCTTGGGGATTAATTTGTAAAGTTATCAAAGTACTAGGGTTTTTCCATGGATGAATACAATTGAATTATGAAGTTTTATGGTAGAAAATGAAAGGATAAACAACTTTTGTAAAGGAAATTTTGATCAAATTGTGATTTAGGGACTAAATTGTAAAGATGTAAAATTGATGGAAAACTTCTAAATTTTATGAAATACATGGGTTGTTATTGTTACATGAAAAAATTGGCTAGGCTTGGAACAAGCATTAAATTGCATGAATTTCATTTTCCGAGCCTAGGGACAAAATGGTAATTAATGAAAAGCATAGGGGCAAAATGGAAATTTTTCCTAAGATGTGAATTGGATTGAATTGAATATGAATTGTTTAAATTGAGCTAAAACGGAGTTAAATCGAGGGAAAGAGAAAGTAGCGGATTAGTAACTTTTGCGTATACGAACATTGTCGAGGTAAGTTCGTGTAACTAAATTGTATAATTATATGATTGAATTGAATGTTATGTATGTGAATTGTGTAATTGTCATATATGTAAATCAATCACATATCCTACAATGGACATGTATGAAACTCAATCACATATCCTACAATGGACATGTATGAAAATCAATCACATATCCGACAATGTCCGATAAATATTCAGTCCCATTAGAATAAATGAAATTCGATGGATACAAGGTTCCCGAACTGGTTGTGGTCCTGCATGTGTTGCCGACACACCACAGCTCGAAAGAGCATCCCGTTATTAGCTCTCATGAGCTTCACATTATATGGTTCTTGCGAGCTACTCGTTAATAGCTCTTCGAAGCATCCCGATCGGTTGTGATCCTGCATGTGTTGTGGACACACCGTAGCTTTTATGAACGTCCCGATATGTAACACCCCAAACCCGGCCTAGACGTTAAGCCCGAATCTGGTGTGTCACATGGAATTTTTTTTTTTTTTCAAACCATCTTTGAGATTGTTAAAAACTTGTTTGAGAATTACAGCCTCTTTGTTAAAACCCAAAACACTTAAGCAATTGTTATTTACTTGAAAATGTAATTTTCTTTAAAAACCTTTTTGGTTGTGAAAATATATTTGAAATAAACAATTTACGAAAATGGGACGTTTGGGAATAGAGTTGCCGAAGCATTTTGAAAGAAAATCTGAGGCCTGATTACAACATTTAACCCAAAATAGTAGAGTAATAAAATAAACAAGAAAGTAGTCCGAAGTCCAAATAAACCATTTCTAAAGTATGGTCTCCATCGAGTCATCCAAGGCCCAAGTCCACGTCACTGAGCATTACCTGAAAAGGTTAAGAGAAAGGGGGGTGAGTTACAAGAACTCAGTGTGTAATCCCCTTACCATCATCCACTGGGTCGGAACACACATAGAAATATTTTGGGCCTAAGCCCATTTACAATTATAACATAATAACATGTATATAATATGCATATGATATGCAAATCCCAAACCAAACCTAATTTCCATCCGCTACACACCACCCGTACCAACCAGCACACCTGTGGGGATCAAGTCAACCCACCCCGCCAACACACCAATCGCAGGCATAAAGCCATTTAAAATGTTTGTGGCAGAGCCACCGAACTAGATTGTGACAGAGTCACCGAACTAGATTGTGGCAGAGCCACCGAACTGGATTGTGACAGAGTCACCGAACTAGATTGTGGCAGAGCCACTAGCACTTCTCTTCAATTTTATCCCAACCCATGCAATCATGTATGTATATACAAAGTATAACAATATTCATAGAATAATTTCATCATAAGGCCCATAATACAAGTTGGCCCATTAAGCAATCTAGCAATTTGGCCCATTAATCAATCTTAACAATTTGGCCCATTAAGCGATCTAGCAAATTTTGGCCCATTAATCGATCTAGCAAATTTTGGCCCATTAATCGATCTAACAAATTTTGGCCCATTAATCGATCTAGCAAATTTTGGCCCATTAATCGATCTAACAAACTTTGGCCCATTAATCGATCTAGCAAATTTTGGCCCATTAATCAATCTAGCAAATTTTGGCCCATTAATCGATCTAGCAAATTTTGGCCCATTAATCACATGAGGCCTTTTTTTTTCAAATTTCACACTTGGCCAATTTATCAAAATAATTCATATGGCCCAAAATATCACTTTTTAACAAAATAACCCATTAAGGGCAAATCCGTAATTCCCACAACCTTAATACCGGTTTCATGTATTTACACAAAAAGTGTTATTATACCGTATTTTCCGATTTTACAAATTTTACAATTTATTCTAATGCTTACGGTATAATATCTAACCCATGAGATAAGTGTGAAATTACACACTCTGGCTCATATCACAAATATCAAACTGCCCATATATCAAATATCACATTTGGCCCATAAAGGGTATTTTCATAATTCGATCCATAGGGACATCTCGTAATTCGGCCCATTAGGGGGATTTTCGTAATTCGGCCCGTAAAGGCATTTTCATAATTCGGTAATCGTACCCACTAAGGGTAATTTGGTAATTTACTCTCTAAGGGAAATTCAAAAATTTTACCCACCAAGGGTATTTCGATAATTTTGCAACCCAGGGGTATTTCAGTAATTTACCCTCTAAGGGTATTTCAGTAATTTTGCAACCTAGGGGTGTTTCGGTAATTTACCCTCCAAGGGTATTTCAATAATTTCGCAACCCAGGGAATTTCGGTAATTTACCCTCTAAGGGTATTTCGGTAATTTTACAACCCAGGGGTATTTTAGTAATTGCACAACCCAGGGGTATTTCGGTAATTTGCACAACCCAGGGGTATTTCGGTAATATACCCTCTAAGGGTATTTCAGTAATTTCGCAACCCAGGGGTATTTCAGTAATTGCACAACCCAGGGGTATTTCGATAATTTGCACAACCCAGGGGTATTTCGGTAATTTACCCTCCAAGGGTATTTCAATAATTTCACAACCCAGGGAATTTCGGTAATTTACCCTCTAAGGGTATTTCGATAATTTTGCAACCCAGGGGTATTTCGGTAATTTGCACAACCCAGGGGTATTTCGGTAATTTGCACAACCCAGGGGTATTTCGGTAATTTACCCTCCAAGGGTATTTCAGTAATTTCGTAACCCAGGGAATTTCGGTAATTTACCTCTAAGGGTATTTCGGTAATTTGCCCTCTAAGGGTAATTCAGTAGTTTTAACCACCAAGGGTAATTCGGTAATTTACCTTCCAAGGGTAAATTCGGTAGTTTTACCCACCAAGGGTAATTCGGTAATTTACCTTCCAAGGGTAAATTCGGTAGTTTTACCCACCAAGGGTAATTCGATAATTTATCTTCCAAGGGTAAATTCGGTAGTTTTACCCACCAAGGGTAATTCGGTAATTTACCCTCCAAGGGTAATTTCGGTAGTTTTACCCACCAAGGGTAATTCGGTAATTTACCTTCCAAGGGTAAATTCGGTAGTTTTACCCACCAAGGGTAATTCGGTAATTTACCCTCCAAGGGTAATTTTGGTAGTTTTACCCACCAAGGGTAATTCGGTAATTTACCCTCCAAGGGTAATTTCGGTAGTTTTACCCACTAAGGGTAATTCGGTAATTTACCTTCCAAGGGTAAATTCGGTAGTTTTACCCACCAAGGGTAATTCGGTAATTTACCCTCCAAGGGTAATTTCGGTAATTTCATATTCAACGGTGTTTCTGAAGGCCTACTATCACCTCGAGTGGCACAGAATTCTATTTGAGTCTCTTCGGAACTATTGGGTCAAAAATCCATTTTAGCCCCAAACGGGGTAATTTCGCAATTTTGGACTTAACTACTAATTTGGGCATAAAAATTTAAAACTGTCCATCTGCATCATACTGACTAAATTGATTATAACTTGAGTTAGGAAACTCAAAATTTAGATCCGTAAAATTTCCTTGAAACTAGACTCATATATCTCCTTACTGTAATTTTTCTATAATTTTTGGCCTAGCCATTTAGTACAGTTTATTCCTTAAAGTTTCCCTTGTTTCGCTGTCCAATGATTTTGACCTCTCTTAACTTAATTTCAAATATCTCACTGTACGGGTTTCATATACTGTTCCAACTTGTTTCTCTTGAAAATAGGCTCACTAAGGAATTCATACATATAAACTATAACCCATAATTAATTTTGTAAAATTTTATATGATTTTTCCAAAACAGATTAGTGAACCCTGAAGTTAATCAAAACCAGTCTACCTAAAATTAAGATATCTCAGAATATAAAATTCCTTTTCCTTCTCCGTTTCTTCCATATTAAAATAGACACAGTAAGCTTTAATTTTATATCTTATTCACTTTCTAATTTATTTTTTCCTAGTTTTAGTGATTTTTCAAAAACACATCACTGCTTTTAACCGAAACTGTTTTATTACGAAATACGATTACCACTACGATCATACGCACGCCCGAGTGATCACGGATGCCGGTTTTTAGTTTTCTTCGGTATTTCCACCAATTAACAGCATATTTCATACAAACTTTAGAGAAGTGTGAGATTACACACCATTTCAGATATGTATATGGAAGGGTATGAGATTACACACCTTATTCGGAATCCGTAACGCGATGCTCTCCGCAACACCAAAAATCCGAGTCACCTATTACGAGGGATAGATTTTTGATTGAACCTTTGATAAAGTACTTCGAGACCTTGGAACCAGCATAAAATCTCTCATGGCAAGTCTCTAGACTCTCAACCATGTTACAAATTAGTCCCCTCATTAGCTAGCTTAAGCTTTGGGGATTCCAAAAGTACAATTTTTTATCAAGCAAGATCATAAAAATCACTTACTTGTGAGGAGAAATGTTTGCTGAAAATTTTGAGCTCCATAACCCTTATTTCTCTTCAATTTTCGGTGGATGAAGATGTAGGAATAGTGAAAAGATGATAACATCTTTATTCCTATTATTCTATTCATTTAAAACACCTAACATCACCAACTTTTGACCAAAATAAATGCTCTTGTCCCTATATTTTTTTTTTGGACGGCCTACTCATTTAGACAAGGCCAAATTGTACTTTAAGGACCTCCAATTAATATTTCTTAGTCAATTTGCACCTCTAGCAATTAAAATTAAACTTTAGCACTTTATGCGATTTAGTCCTTTTTTCGAAATTAAGCCCTCAATCACTAAAATTGAGACACCAAAAATTTCATGCATGTTTATAAACATGTTATACACATAGAATAACATGAAAATAATTTTCTCTATCCTCGGTTTAGTGATTTCGAGATCACTATTCTGACTATCCCCTAAATCGGGCTATTACACCCTCCATGCATTTTTTTTTCACCTACCCCATTCTTTTCAAATCTCATCATTATATTTTTTTTTTCACCTACTCCATTATTTCAAATTCCATCATTATTATTTTTCGACTTCTTTATTATCCTTTTTCTTTTATTTCTTTCCTTTCTTTTTCCTTGTTTTCCTCCTTACCTTATCTTTTTAGTCATCATTTCATTTTTCTTTTATTTCTTTCCTTTAATAATGTCATGGTTGACACTTGGAAGAGCACACAAAAATAAATCCAAAATTTGCAAAAGATGGGATTTGAACCTCTTCCCTCAAGGTACTTCACTTGATGCCATAACCTCCTTGCCATATGCTCATTTATGTTAGCAATTTACTCTTTTATTTCCATAAGCCTTGATGCTACTTACTATCTCTCCTTAATAGGCTTAAACACAAACTTTTACTAAGGCCCAACTTGAACTCGAACCTTCATAGAACCCCGTAACTTTCTAAAATCATCTTCTTAATAAGTCCAACTTGAAATAATGCCATTCTCTTGTTCTCAAAATTTTTAAACACTCCTACGCCCAAGGCCCAATGGGCCCAATCCTACTAGGTCCAATTTAGGGATGTTACACGATATATGGCTCTTCGAAGCTTATCGATTAAAGGCTCTTTGTGAGCTTCTTGATTAATGGCTTCTCGGAGCTTCTCAATATTGGCTCGCTTAAACTTCCCGATATATGGCTATCCGGAGCTTCCCGATTAATGGCTCTTCAGAGCTACCCGTTATTGGCTCGTATGAGCTTCCTAATTATGGCTATTATGAGCTTTCCGTTATATAGCCTGGATAAGCTTCCCATTATATAGCTCACGTGAGTTTCCTGTTATATGGCTAGAGAGAGAGCTTCCCGTTTATGTGCTCGTATGAGCATTCCCGAATATGAATTGACGGATTACAGTTTTGTACACTTCAAGTGTATTACATGTGTATCCATCGATATTTCACATAAATTCAACGGGCAAAGTTCCGACATGGAATAATCTGAACTTGAAATGAATTATTATGGAAATGTATATGTTATATGAATATATGATGTGGAAAACATATCTATATGAAAATTTTTACATGATGAGCTCATCCTAGTTTCTTGATATTCACATGAAGTACATGACTAACATGTTTCTTGAGGTTATATGTGTTTAGGCAAATTGCCAAATTCCTTTAGATGAATTTTGCCTGCTTACTTTAAATGTAAATGAATGGTAAGTTAATTTCCCGTTATACAAACTTACTAAGCATGATATGCTTACTTTGTTTTATTTTCCTCTTTTTTATAGTAATTCAGAAGCTCGTTGGGTTGGAAGCTTGACGGAGATATCATCACACTATCAATCGACTTATCTTGGTATATTTAGTAAATCAACTTTGGTTATAATGACATGTATAGGTTGAGTGGCCAATGTTGGCATATAAATGTGATGGGCTCGAAACTAACTAATATTTCGACAAAGGCAAGCGCACATATCGAACAGCAGTATAGTTGTGGTGAGTCCAGAATATCGTATCCTCAAGGACTAAAATTACTAGTAATAACCATCTTCTTATTATCTAGCCTAATAATTAAAGGGATTTATTTTTAATCTAAATTTAACTAACTAAATGATTATGAATGTGACAGAAAGTGAATTGGGAAAATACTTTTAGACAACTTATATGAGATAGGCAATACCTAAGGAAGAATCCACCTAAACTTCACTTATTACTTTTGATTCATATGATTTATTCACTTGACTTAATCCGTAGAAATCCCTAATTTATGTTAATATCTCTTTCAAGACTAAAAACAACTGACTCTAGGTTGATTAATTGAAATCTCTTTCTAATTAAAACCCTTATTGACGCATTAACTCAATCTATGGATTCCCTTATTAGATTTGACTCTAATCCGGCAGATTTTCGTCGCCCTATTTCTAGGGTTGCAATCAACTCCGCTTAATTGTGTTGATCTTCTCTTAAACAGGGACTTTTGCTCCACTGAATAAGCACATTCGACTTGAATCAATAACCTGAATTATCAAAACAAGAATAAGAACTCACAATTAAGAATAAGAACAAGTATTTATCTTATAAATCAAATAATAATAAGATCTGTCTTAGGTTTCATCCCCTTAGGCATTTAAGGGATTTAGTTCATACTAATAGAGGGAAACATGTTAGAATAGGGAAAACAAAAAAAAAATAAGAAAATCGAAAAACTTCTAAAGAACTTTATGGGAGATCCTCAGTTTTGATGGAAATCCTTCTCCTGAGCTGTTCCCGACGGCTGTCTTGGAATATTTTTTGCCTTCTACTCGGCGTCTATTCGACGTCCTGTCAACCTCCTCTTTTAGGTTGCCCCCTAGGGTGTTTATATAGGCTTTAAGATGCCTTACTTGGCCTACAAGTATCCTATTCCGAATAGAATTCATCCTGGTTTCGGCAAGGACACACCCGTGTGACACGCCCGTGGTGGACTCCTTCGGCCATGGTCAATTTTGCTTGCCACACACGGCCGTGTGATATGCCCGTGTTCGATAGTCCAGGCTGTGTGATTTCTGATGTAGGCCCATTTTGCCCCTTTTTGGCCTGTTTCTCTTTCTTTTCGACTCCCTAAGCTCTCCTGAGTATAAAACATGAAATTAAGAGATTAGGAGCATCGAGTTCATCAAATTCAATGGAAAATCATCCAAAATTAAGCCAAGCATGGGGTTAAAATATGTGTCAATTATGGTTTATCAAAATGTTTTGGTTGTAACTAGCCATTGGAATGGCTTGTGATGGACATGTTTTGATGTGAATATAAGAGGCTATATCATGTTTGATATGTGTTTGAAATGGTTGATTGATAGAATCATATTGGTATATTAATGATTAAATTGAGTTAGCATATTTGGTAAAATATGCATATATTTGAATTTGGTAAGTTTGTATACTTGGTTGTAAGAGGTATTATATCATGTATAAAACTTGATTTTGAATGGATTTGAATGTCTTGTGTTGGCTTGAGAATATGTTTAAGTGTTTATGTAGGTGGAAGGCAAATTTGGGTGAGAAATATGGCTTAGAAATGGCCTTATTTTGTCCACACGGGCAGAGAGACGAGCGTTGTGACACACAGCCTAACACATGGGTGTGTGACTTGGTCGTGCATCCCCTGCATCTTTAAAATTTCAAAACAGAATGCTCAGAATTTATCACACGGCCTGACACAAGGGCGTGTGGATTAGCCGTGTGACCCCTACACCTATTTAATGAAAATTATTATGTTCACACGGCCGTGTGCCATACTTCGAATGCCCACACGGCCTGAGACACAGGCGTGTCTCTTGACACTGCCTGACCACATGGGCATGTGTCCCCTATATCTTGGAAAAATTTTGAGATTTTGCTAAAAATTCTCTGAGTTCCAAATTTAGTCCCGACTTGATTCGAAGGTGTATTTTAAGCCTTGAGGGCTCATATAAGGGTCAATATGATTGATTTATGATTGATTTCTGATATGAAAGTGAAGTGATATGAAATGTCTATATTTGATCTGTAGATTTCGGTAATGCTCTGTAACACTATTCGGGCGACAGATATGGGTTAGGGGTGGTACAAGTTCGTAACTTGATTAAATTAATTAGTTGATTTTTTTTAATTTACAATATATTTATGTATGTGGGGATCGAGTTCATTGGCTTGAAAAATGAATAAGATCATAGTTGAAAGTCCTTACGGCACTATAACGGGAGTGAATAAGACTATAGTTGAAAGATACTATGGCACTATACTGGAAATGAGTAAGATCATAGCTGAAAGACGTTATGGCATCATGATTCAAACGAGTAAGACCATAGCTAAAAGATGCTATGGCATCACGATTTAGCGTGTAAGACCATAGTTGAAAGACATTATGGTAACATGACGGAAATGGATGAGATCATAGTTGAAAGACACTATAGCATCATATCGGAAGTGTGTAAAATCGTAGCTGTAAGATGCTGTGGCATTCTTTGTACAATTGTTTATTATGTAATATGTATAGGATGTTAAATACATTATATAATATATGAGATGGATGTTTTGAATTTCATAGGTTATTGATGAATGTTAAATGTATAAAATGAAATGGATATATAAAATAGTTATATGGAATGAGATATTGTAAGGAGAAATTTATATGAATTATTGAAACGAAATGTGATTTACAAAATGATTATGTGTTAAATGTGTAATATGAAATGGTTACATGAGATAGCTATTCAAAATGGTTATATATAAAAATAATATATGGAATGATTATATGAATCGGTTATATGGAAATAATTATATAAAGTGTTTATACGAAATGTTTATATGGATAGATCTATAAAATTGGACATTTGAAATGAACACTTGAAATGGGAAATGGGAAATGTTAAATGAATAGATGTTGAATGAATGGTATACTTAATGTGTTTACTTGTATACGTTTTATAACAT
The DNA here is from genome assembly GCA_005393395.2 of Gossypium australe. Taxonomy (NCBI): domain Eukaryota; kingdom Viridiplantae; phylum Streptophyta; class Magnoliopsida; order Malvales; family Malvaceae; genus Gossypium; species Gossypium australe. The sequence continues at coordinate 14,222,891 of CM016619.1, forward strand.
GTGAAATGTTAAATGAATAGATGTTGAATAAATGGTATGTCTAATGTGTTTACTTGTATATGTTTTATAACATGAAAAGGTTATAAGTTTTGTATATGTGAACTCACTAACCTTGTGAGACTTATGATGTGTATAGGTAATGCATGAACTCATGACCATGATGGTGAACTATCTTGTAAAATATTTACATTACATCCTTTTTGGTAAGTTAAAATTTAAGTTTATTACGAACTTACTAGGCTTTACATAAGCTTACCTCATGTTAGTTCCTCTTCCTTGTAGATTGTCGGATACGAGTTGTCGATTGGGTTACTTTTGGAGATTACTGTAACACCCCCTAACCCTTTTCCGTCACCGGAATAGGGTTACGAAGCATTACCAGACATTTCAGAATAAATACGAACAATCATATAATATTACAATATACGCATCATAAACTAGTCATAGTGCCCCTTTATTGAGCCCTCGAGGCTCAAATCACGTGTTAGAAACAAATCGGGACTTAATCGAAAGTTCAGAAAATTTTTGTGAAATTTTAAAATTTTTCCTTAGTACAGGATTCACACGCCCGTGTGGTTCAGGGACACACCTATGTGACCCTAAACACGCCCGTGCTTCAGGCTGTGTCTAACCTCTTGTAACTCTCTGACTTAAACAAAAATTAAATACAGTTTTCACACGGCCGAAACACATACCCGTGTAATAGGTCGTGTGCCTCACACAGCTGAGACACACGCCTGTGTCTCTGCCCGTGTAGAGATTCCTGGGTATACTGTTTTGAATCTTTAAATTGCAGAGGACACACGGCCTATCCACAGGCCCTTGTATAAGCCGTGTGTCTCACACGCCTGGTCACACGCCCGTGTGCCAAGCCGTGTGGACTCAACATGAGCCTTTAACATAAAATATACCTACACTGCAAACTTTGAGTCACAAACAACACAAAAACGAATCATTCAACCAATTCAAATCACATTCAAATACCTTTAATACATGCCAGATTCATCAATCTAAAGACCTAATTAATATAATAACATAAGTATTTTACATATATTAATCAAATCAATTCAATTGGAACTCATTCAAACCAATTTTTAATTTCATACAAATTTATTTCTAAAAGTTTTCATTTGATAACTTTAACATTTATATATATTTAACCATTATCATATTATAACATCATTTACAAGCATTTCCCAAAATGACAAATACAACATTCTAGGTACATGCCATTTACCAAAAAAAATGTACTTCACCACTTTGAGTTTGAGATCGGCCTTGGATGCTGATTCAACGTTTTGTCTTTAATCTAACTTGCGCACAGAAACAAATCATACGCTGAGTATAAAACTTAGTGGTATTTCTATAATCCGAGTACCTTAAATATAAAACTTATAACATTTATATATATATATTCACACATAATAAAGATCATTCAAGTAATAATTAATTTCATGCCATATCGTTTTCAACACTTTCAATTCTCATCTCTTACTGTATCAATCTCATAATTGTTATTCAAATAGACTTTTCTCAATAAAATTCACATATCAATTGGCAATAACAATATTCTTTTCATGAACTCTTAGTCCATGTATTCAATTTTACAATCCAAATCAATATCCAATTTTAAATTCACATTTATTGTCATTCAATATCAATCTCATTGCCAATTTATTTATTTACCCTTATTAACAAGACTCGGACTTTGGCGGATACATGGATCCAACCAAAACACACTAGTATGGCACCCAGTGCCTCATCGAATAATTCAAAGTAATATAGTGATACCCAGTGTCTTATCGGCCTTCCCGAAGTAAATTGGTACCCTGTACCTCATCGAATTTATCCGAAGTAATAATTTGGCACCCAGTCTCTCATCGACTCAAGGTCGAAGTAATCCCTGAACCCTTCCAACCCTATGGCATGCCAACTATATCTGACTCAGCCCGATACAATTAATAGGGTTTTCAATTCACTTTTCAAATACAACCAATATTCAATATTTCACATTTCAATAACAATCAATATTTTCATCAATCACAAATTCACATATATTCAATTCAATATCAACAATCACATATACTCATGAATTTAATTCAATACCACAATACCAACACTCACTTCAATTTCACTTACCATGCATATTAAATAATAAATACAACAAATAATTATTATATTCAGATTATAGAAATACAAACCAAAATTCTCGAGCTACTCCTAGTTAACTTTGTCTTTTCCTTAGCCGAGGTCTCCGACTCAACGTTAGCTACGGAAATCAAAACAATTCAAATTTATCAATACATCACAATTTCACATTGAATATTTCAATTTATACTCAACTTTTGCCTAAATTCCAATCTAGTCCCTAACCAATACTAACTTTATTTCTACAAAACTAATTCCATATCTTCACTCAATTACCACTTAAAACTAAATTTAACTCTCTAATTTTACCATAAATTCCTAATTTTGAAATTCTCTCAATTTAGTCCCTATTACTCAAAACTTATAATTTAACTTACAATTCAATCCATATTTTTATTCTAACTTGAAATTCTATCAATTTAATCCCTAATTCTTCAATTTATTCAACATGAACAACTTCTAAAAATTCACTAACGTTTAAATTTTCAACTTAAATCAAGTAGTATTTTATTCTAGGATTCCAAAAACATGAAAATTATAAGAAAAGTGATTAAATTGACTTACTAATCAAACTTTCAACCTCAAAACCCTATTTTTCCTTTCTTTTTCTTTTCTCCTTTCTCATTCTCTGTTTCGTTCCTATTCTCTGTTTCTTTTCTATCTTTTGTTTCTTTTATTTCTATTTTGTTTTTGTCGAAACCTTTTTTTTATGATTTTGAAAACGGGGATCGACTTTAAAAAGAAAATGGAGTCGCCACCAATCCTTTTTGTTTAGGTGTGATCGAATCACCTATAAAACATTTTTATTTTATTTTAAAAGAGATTAATTTTGGTCTACGAATTCCAAGAGAAAACAGGTTCGGGAGTCGGTTACACATGAGGAAGGATTTGCACCCTCGTACGCCCAAAACTGGTACCAAATTGATTAATTAATGTCCTTATGTTGAAAATTTGAAGAGATTTTGAAATGCAATTTCTTTTAAAGATATGGATAACTCGAATTGGAATTTAAGATTCTCTTGTCCCAAAGTGACAAAATATCATATCCAGTACGTTAGGATATGACATTCTATTCCTCAAAACCAAGATCGTCTTTTGATTTTCAAAATTCATGTATTGAGATTTTAAAAGGATATTTGGTTATTTGGGATCAAATGAAAAATCGATACCCATCACGTTAGGGCATGATTTATCGAATTTCCAAACACGAAATATTGTCTTGTTTTTAATAAGCTTTCCGATAAGCGATTATAAAACCGGCTCAAAATACATTTATTTAGTTTGTTTGGAACAAGAATGAAACGAACAATATCAATTAAAATGTTTAAATTTGAATCACGATGTGATAATGTGGGAAAAGCAAAGTTACAAACATGGAATAATATATGTCGAAACCATTTTTAAGTTTTGGTAAAAATGGGGTCGACTTTTAAAAACAAAAATGGGAGTTGCCACCAATCCCTTTTTACTTAGGTGTGATTGGATCACCTTGTAAAACGTTTTATTTTAAAACATTTGATTTTGGTCTACGAAAAACGAGAAAACGGGTTTGGGAGTCGGTTACGTATGAGGAAGGGTTAGCACCCTCATAACGCCCAAAAATTGGTACCTAATCGATAGTATCATGTCCAAATGATTGAAATTTAAAATTATTTAAAAATATGAATTCTTAAAAACTTCAAGTAATTTGAGTTAAAATTTGAGATTTCTTTGTTCCGAAGGAATATAAACATCACATCCAGCACGTTAGGACACGATATTTTAAAACCTTCGTAATCAAAATCATCTCATGATTTACAAAACTTGTTAAAAGGATATTTAGTTATTTAGCCAAACGGAAAATCGCAACCCAGCACGTTAGGGCACAATTTCCCGAATTTCTAAATACAAAACATTGCCTTATTTTAAAAACCTTTAGATAAAATATAGTAATTTTGCAAAAAATATATTTCTATTTTAAACAATTATCCATGTGACAATATTGCATTTATAAACTATCGAACATAAATATTAAAAGCAATTATAATTCACTAACATTTCATATTAATATAGTAAATAAAAGAAATAATAGCACATATAAAATAGCACACATAAAATATTACAAATAAAAATATAAAATGATATATAGACAACAAAAAAATAGCACATATATATATTTGAGAAAATAAAATAAGTTTTGACATAAATAATTGATCCATAAATTAAAATAAAAACATGTTCATAATATTCTAATACATAAAAAAATTATATATTTAAGAATAAATAATATATTATACCATATAAATAATTTTAGATAAAATAATTTTTTTAAAAAAAATAATATAGGATATAATACTATATAATATACAAATACTTTAATATATATATAATATAACTAATATATATAAGTCTAAAAATAATAGGTAATAAAAATAATTAAACCAAATAATAAAATAAATAATAATTTGAAATATACAAGGATAATACATATAAAAATATAAAAGTTTTTCTATTAATAAATTAATATTTAAACAATAAGAGTAATATAATATTTTAACATGATAAAATAATTAAATATAGTATTAGAATAAAATAAAATAAAAATAAATAAGGAAAGGAGGATTAAATAGCAAATAAATATAAATATAAAAGGATTAAATCGAAAATGCACGTAATGATGTAGGGGCTAAAATGAAATTATGCCAAATTTTAAAACGGCGTCGTTCTGATTTGAGCCTTTTAAGGTGTCCGAGGATTTAATTGAACTAAAAAACAAACCTTCAGGGTTAATTAATTAAGAAATAAAAATTTAAATTGGATTAAATTAAAACCAACAAAATTACATAGGGACTGAAATGGTAAATTCCCATTTTTAATAAAACACGCGGATCCTTATCAGGTCTTCGGGTCAACGCGCGGGTACTGTTAATCAAAACGACGTCGTTCTTCTTTGCTTATATAAGTTAATTTTATTTTAAAAAAATCATTTGAACGCCCCTTTTTTTAAAAAAAAAAGTTCTGAAAATCCTCTGAAACCCCTCCGAGCTTCTGATCATTGGACCTCTCGCTATTTCCTCTACGCGCCTCACGTGCCGTCGTCAGCACCACCAGATACGGCGGTCGGAGGTTGAAAAACCTCTTATATCCGGCGCGAGCTAAAAGGGTAACCCCTTTTTCACCTATTTTTTACAGCTTACACACATAAAAAAATAAAAAAGAATAAAAGTTCACCTCTGCTTTTATTGATCTCTGTTTTCTGCGAATATTTCCGTATCTATTTCTCTGTATCCTTTTTTTTGTATAGTTCTCTCTGTATGTTTGTGTTTTTTTTTTTTTGTCTCTCTGTATATTTGTGTCTAACTGTGTTTGATTTACAGGTTAAGACAGGCTTTTATAGTTCGCGAGATAAAAATAAAAAAAGGAAATAAAAATGCTGTCATATTGTTGCGTTCTGCTGCTGTTATTTCTTTCCTTTTTGTAGGTAGAGTGGAGATCTCGGCGGTGGTGCAAGATTCGCGCGTAGACTGCGGTGCGACTGAAGGCGCGGATGCGAGGATCTGATTGCGGCGCAAAGGGCTGGGGTGCTGCGGTACGACGATTGGGTTCCTACTTGCGGTGCCTAGGGTTTCCCAGAAACCCTAGACCACTGAGGCCGTTTAGTATTGGGCCCTTTTTGGGCCATTTCTGTTTTGGGTCAGGGTTAGTTCGGATATGGGATAATTGTTTGGGTTTAAGTGGGTTTAGGTATTGGGCTGGTCTGGTAATGAGTTAGTAGGCAGTTTATTTGGGCTTTGGGCTTGTAAATTGGACTGTAAATGGACATTATTTTTGTTTTTTGGTTTGTTTTATTTAAGCCCGGGCAAAAATGGGCTTCTACAATATACATGGATAAAATTTTATAAAAACGAATGACCATAATGTGAATTTTGAAAAGAACGAATTTGGGCTCATACAATGACCAGCAAATTAACAAAAATAATATATAGCAAATTTTAAAGTAAATAAGCAAATGATGTATATAAAATAATATGTGTCAATCTAAATAGTACATATGTGAAATAAAAAAAACTTGATATAAAATAATGTACATAGATAAATAATGATGATATATGAAAGTGTTTGGAATAAATAACTATATAATTTAAAATAGGGTCCTTTAAAAGAACAATTATATATTTATATAGATTTAAAATAAAATATATACATAGAGAGATTTAAAAGAAAACACATACATAAAATAATATGAAATCAGTAATATATACATAAAATATGATAATTTTAATAAAAATTATATATGTATGTATAAATTAATAATATAAGAGTATTTAAATTGAATATTATACAAATCTTTAAAACAAGAAACATATAAAAAAAGATTTTGAAGTTAAATATTTATATAATAGATTAAAAAATATACAAATGGAAGCATAAAACAAATTAAAACATTGAAAAATCAATAAAATAATTCAAAACAGTTTATTAAGACAATTTCTAAAAATGAATAATGAATAAATTTAATACCATAAAGAAGTTTGCAAAAATTATGAACAAAAGCTAAAAAGTACTTAATCGAAATAAAAACAAAATTAAAAGGCTAACTTATAAATAAATAAAATTATGAAAACAGAATTAGGGGCTTAAATAAAATGCGCACAAATGATCAGGGATTAAATTAGCAAATATTTCAATAGCCAAAACGCAGCGTGCCGATTGGACCAAGTTGAAATGGCGCACAAATTACAGAGATCAATTAAAAACAAAGAAAATGTATAATAGATTTAATCAAATAGCAGCACGAAACAAAGGGACTAAACGCGCAAATTATCCATTCACAATGAAAACACGCGGGTCTCAAGGGAAACAGGTCAGATCGGATCGGGGCTGTGAAACGACACAGTTTCCACGCTAACCCTCACGGCCTAAACGACGCCGTTCTAATCATATATATGAACAAAAAAGTTTGCCCTAATCCTCACTGCGCCGATTTTCTCCCAAAGCAAAATTCAAAACATTTTTCTCCACATTTTCAACTTCTCCGCCCTTTCAGTTGACCCATGGGTTTCATCGGCACCTAGTGCCTCCGCCACTGCAGCGATTTCAATTAGATCCACAAGGATCCGTCAATTTTTGGACCGAAGAAGTAAACCAAGGCTAGATCGACACCAAACAACAGATAAGAACCTTTCCCTTTCTTTCTTTTCGCATATATATGTATATGATTACATAGAAATATCACAGATCTAAAAAATTGCAATCACCTTTGAAAAAAATTGGTTTTGATTGATTTCTCTTTTTTAATATGCATGCGTAATATAAAAAAAAATCCCTCATTTACGTTGCTTCGAATCGGGTTTATATAGCCGAAACCAAAATGAAAAAAAGAAAATGAAATACAAAATCCTTTTAATTTCTATTATTTCTCTTTTTTTTTGCTGTCGTTTGTCCTCTCTTTGTGCAGGTATGGAGGTATGGGGCTAGCTGTGGCATGGTTGTACGTGGCACTCGGCGTGGGGCGTACGGAGGCACGCTGGAGGCTGGGCTACGGCGCAAAGGTTCTGCCCTAGGGTTTCTGTTTGCTGAACCTTTTGGGTCGTTCGGGTTTGCTTTGTTATTGGGCCTCTGGGTCAAAATTTATTTTAGGTTTGGGTTATATTAGGGCTGTAATGGGCTTTAATATTTGAGCTGTAATGGACTTTAATATTTTTTATTTTAGTTTTGGTTTTGTTAATTTGGGCCTGGGTCGGGCAAAATAGGCCTATTACAGCTTCCCCTCTTTGCTCGTTGTCATGTAACGAGAATGGAGTAAAAACTTTAAAAGGGCCAATTTTGCCTGAACCTACCGAATCTTGACTTTTCGGTGCTTCTCTTCTTCAAGTAGCCTCATTCCAACCCACTGCATCTTCAGAGGTATAGGAATTGGTGCTTCGGTCCGTTCCAATTGTAATTTTAGGGAGAAGAGATTTGTAGCTTCGATCTTCTCTACTGAAACTTCAAAGAAATGAGGATTTCAGGGAGAAGGGATTTGTAGCTTCGATCTACTCTGTTAGAACCTCAGAGGGATAAGAACTCAGGGAGAAGAGATTTGTAGCTTCCATCTTCTCTATTGGAACTTCAAAGATATAAGGATTTAGAGAAAAGAGATTTGATAGCTTCGATCTTCGCTACTGAGACTTCAAGGAAATGAGGATTTCAGGAAGAAGGGATTTGTAGCTTCAACCTACTCCGTTGGAACCTCAAAGGGATAAGAATTCAGGGAGAAGAGATTTGTAACTTCGATCTTCTCTACTGAAACTTTAAGGAAATGAAAACTGGTAATTTCAATCTGCTCCGTTGTATCTTTAAGGAGACGAGGTTGGTGGCTTAAATCTACTCTGCTTCTTTATGGAGATAAGATTCGTTGTCTTCGATCTACTCCACTACTGCTTCATGGAGACAAGATCTGTAATCTTCAGTCTACTCCGCTGCCACTTCAATGAGATAAGGCTGATGGCTTAAATCTACTCCGCTGCTTCATAGGGATAAGATCCGCCGTCTTTGATCTACTCTACTACTGCTTAGAGAGACAAGATCTGTAATCTTCAGTCTACTCTGCTGTCGCTTTAGGGAGATAAGGCTGATGGCTTAAATCTGCTCCCCTGCTACTTCGAGAAGATAAGATTAACCATCTTCAATCTATCCCACTGCTATCTCGAGGAGACAAGATCTACAATTTTTAGTCTGCTCCCTGTAAACTCAGGGATGCCAGACTAATATCTTCGATCCGCTTCACCGCAATCTCAGGAAGATGAGATCTGCTATCTTTGGTCTGCTCCACTGCAAACTCAGGGATGCCAGACTAGTATCTTCGATCCGCTTCACTACAATCTCAAGAAGACAAGATCTGCTATCTTCAATCTGCTCCACTGCAAACTCAGGGATGCCAGACTAGTATCTTCGATCCGCTTCACTGCAATCTCAGGAAGGCAAGATTTGCTATCTTCAATCTGCTCCACTGCAAATTGAGGGATGCCAAGCTGATGTTTTTGATTCGCTTCACTGCAAACTCAGGAAGACAAGATTTGTTATCTTCAGTCTGCTCCACTGTAAACTCAGGGATGCCAGACTGGTATCTTCAATCCGCTTCGCTGCAAACTCAGGAAGACAAGATCTGCTATCTTCGGTCTGCTCCACTACAAACTCAGGGATGTCAGACTAGTATCTTCGATCCGCTTCATTGCAATCTCAGGAAGACAAGATCTGCTATCTTCAGTCTGCTCCACTGCAAACTCAGAGATGTCAGGCTAATGTTTTCGATCCGCTTCACTGCAAACCCAAGAAGACAAGATCTGTGAATTCACCAATGTTGCGAAACCGTCCTCTGGGGGACCTATCCTGTAAAATCAGTTTTATGTGTTTATGCTTATGCAAAATGGTTAGGATGCTATGATCTGAACGAATCAACTGCTCCTAAGCTAATGACATATGTACGAATGCAAAATGTCATGAGGGCGATCCTTTTTAATAATTAGGATGTCACCACTTGTTGCTCATCAGGGCTCTATCATTAACGTAGTACACTGTCTTCCTACTCGGCTGGCATTTGACAGAAAACCTGAAAACATTTTTTCTCAACTGATTTGCCCCACTAACTTCAGGGTCCTTTCCACTGTACCTTAGGGACATAAGGCTTGTACCATTTTCAAACCATCTCACTGCGGTTTAGGATTATAGGATTTGAAACTTTTTTGATTTGTTTCCACTGCAATTCAAGGGAATAGGACTTGAATCTTTCTTCATCAATTTGTTGTAAATCAGGAGCATAGGATCTCCATCTTCTTCAATCTAACCGGCTGCAAATCAAAGATATAGGATCTGTAACTTGTTCCATCAACTGATCAGTCCTCGGGTGACCTAACCAAATGTGTATGCATGATATTTGCATGGATGCAGAATATCATTTTTCGAGAATGATTCCCCTTTTGCACTCGGGTTAACATTGCCTATTTTTTGTCAAGATTGCATTACTGACGCAATATCTTGTCATTTTGTTCAATCACCATTTTTTACAACAATCCTGAGAGATAGTCTCAGTTCAGACTCGTCTTCCACCAATATTTCAATCCCTTAAACTTGGTGAGTTTTAAACAATAGTCCTGTTTCAAGTTCTTGTATTATTTAGAAGCTTCTAGAGTAATATGCAGAACTTTTTTTATGAAAGTATTATTAGTCCATTAATCGTCATTTCAATGCTTGAAAAAGATCATAATAATGGACAAGAAGGAAACTAATTAGGAGCATAGCTCGAAACAAATAAGTTAAGCAAAGATAGCAAATGCAATCAAAGGAAATTTATTTTTAGTGTATTTTGAAATGTATAAAATAATTAAAGATAGCAAATTCAGAATGGGTAATATGGAAACTAGGTGCCCCAGATATCGCAGCCTGAGCTTCTCTGTACAAACTTCTTTGGGACCATTTTGAGCTTAATATATGTTTAGGGGATCCGGAGTACTTTGTCAATGCCCCAAGACGTAGCATACTTCTTCATTGTTAATTCAGGCACAGTAAGAGTGCTATATGCCCCACTTTTGATCAAAATTTGAGCTGCCCTTTTCGGGTTTTCAACTCAAATCCCCTTTGGTCTCAAAGCGCCCTTTGCGGGTTTTTGCCTTAGCCTCTCCTTTTTCTTCTTTTTTCTTTCTTTTCCTTTTTTGTGTTTTTTTCTTTATTGAATCTGAATTCACCGGATTGGGCAGGTCCTTGCCATCCATCTCGGTCAATATCCATTCTTCCCCAGAACAGGTCTTCTTTGCTGCATAAGGTCCTTCCCAGTTTGGCATCCACTTTCTTCTGAAGTCCCTTTTGTATAGGAAAAATCTTCTTCAAAGCCCCATCATGAAATTTTCTAGGGCGAACCCTTTTTTGTTGTAAGCTCGCATCATCTGACCGTGACAGATAACTTTTAACATTTTCTCTTCAAATTCAACTGATCATATCGAAATTAAATCCATTCTACCTCTTCCAACTTCAGTTCTGACAAGACTCGAAAAAAGAATGTCGACTTCAATAGACAAAACGTTTTTATTCCGCAAACTAAGACATTGCCCCAGCAAAGGTCTTGGCCAAAGTTTGATAAGTATAGAGGGTAAATGTAACTTCTTTATGCCAATCTTTACAAGTCTAGGTCATCTTCCTAATGATCCTATATTTATTTTTTTTACTTTTGTTTTTTCTCTCTAGCTGCCTTTGCTGCACTGTGATGTGTCACTTGATCTTTGAACAGACCACAAGCTTTTGACATTGTGCGGTTAAATATGATCTTTTTGACCCCTTTTTTTGTCGGTATTCTTTCTTTCTTTTTCTCTTTTTTGTACTGATGACTGTCGACTTTGTAATATTGGCCTACGAAGCTACTTCCACCCTCTTAGTGAAATAATTAATGCCTGCTAGAAGTTTTCGACGAGATCGTCCCAATAAACTCCATACCTCACATAGATGAGGTCTACAAAGAAATGAAGGAGGCACATGAATCTTGTCTTCATAAATTGGCATTTACGGCATAACTGATGCAATCCCTTTCTATGATGGACCAGCAGAATCTGAATCTCATGATTAGCTTGGCTACCGTAAAATCATTAGCATGTAATCTTCAAATACCCTTATGGACCTCTTCTAGGATTTCTTTAGCCTTAACAGCATACCCACGTCTCAGTAGCACAGGCTTGTCTTGATATGATCGTGTGAAAACATCTTTGAAATGATGTCTTGCCTTATTTCCATGGTGAGATAGGCTCTCTTTCCTAGGCTCGCAATGTCTACTGACCCTTTGTAAGGTAGGATATTGTTCTACCATTCTTAACGAATCAAAAGATAGGCTACAATCTCTGTCATCTTCAAAGTCTTTAGATCCCTTAGACCCATATCTCATTCAAAAAGGGAGTCAGTAACAGTGTCGCTCATGTCTTGATATCTGGGTACCTATTGAAGGCAAATTCCAAAGAATAAATGATTCTGAGGATGGTTATTTATGTGGTATGATCATGAAAGAATATTCCAAAAAACAAAAGAATGTATAGTATGAAAAAGAATAAAAATATTTACTCAAGATGCATTTTATTGGAATAAAAATTCTGGACACAAGCCTATTTCACAAAAGGATTCTTGTTGTCTCTAGGTTTAAAGCAATAAGCGTGTTCTGAATATTACTCTAAATTAGTTCTAAAAATACAAAGATCTCTTCCACAGTCCCATTGTTCAAAACACCCCAAGTACGTAAAGACAGAAGCTTGGAAAAGTCTATTCCCCGGTTCTCTCTTCGAATATGTCATTAATGTCTAGATTTCCCAATGTTCCCATCGGGCCTTTGATCTCTTCAATTTATTATCCATCAGGCCTTGCACTAAGGCCCTGAGCTCAATGCATCCTTGGATCTCATGCCCATATATATCATGGGACTCACAATGTTTACCCCTTTAACAGAAAGGTTGGGTAACAAATTTTCTGCACCAGAAGGATCATCAAATTTTACGATACCCAACCTGATGAGTCTTTCGATTATCTTTTTAAAATTGATCGAATGCCCTGTGATTCCTCCATGGTATTCACATTGGGCATTTACGACGTACCATTTGGGTATGGGGGCCGTATTGGTTCTATATGAAAAGGGGATACAACATGTGCGTCAAACAAAATTTGGTACAACTCCCTATACGTGTTTGGGATGGGTGCGAACTGGGGTTTTTCTGAGTTCAGTCTTGGATTGGGTTCTTGCTTTGGGGAGACCTGACGGGTGGTAGTTACCGTCTTTGGCTGGCCTACTGTGATCAACTCCGAATGGCCCTTGTTATACCTACTCGTACTATTCGCTTCCTTTTCCTCCTTCTTCGGGGCCTTTAAAGTCCACTCTCTCATTTCCTTTGTTTCTGCCAGAATAAACGGTTTGACTCGATCATCTTTCGGCTTAAAACCTGAGCCTATCGGGAAGTTCAACAATGTTGGAGTATTAGCCTGACATTGGGGTCCGATAATGACGGGTACCCCATGCGAATGCGTGCCTGCTTGAGTCGGGACACTTATTGGGGAAAATCCTGGGGAATAAATGATGTATTCATTATCATCCATATTGTTGACCACTGGGCCACTCCTTTTTTCATGCGAATGCGTGTCTGCTTGAGTTGGGACAGTTATTGGGGAAAATCCTGAGGAATAAATGATGTCTTCGTTATCATCCATACTGTTGACCACCGGGCCACTCATTTTTTTTTAAGTCCTCCAGCTAGTAACTGGGTTAACTGGCCCATCATATTCATTTGTTCCCGCATCTCTTGTTGAATTTTGGTCAATTGCTCCTATATATGTATTTGCATTTTTCTCTATTCTTTCCAACCTTTGGTCCATGGCTTTTGTTCTTGCGCGAGTACCGTAACAAAGCTCGGTTCAGTAGACTTTTGTCAATTTCCAAGTTACTGAAATAATTTTCAATTAATTAGAGTATTTCTACCAATTTTAATGCATATAATGAAATGTAATGCAAATGCATGAAATGAAATGCAAATGCATGGAATGAATGTAAAAAGAAAGAGAGGCTTTAATTCTGAATTCAATTCCATTAAAAGAACTTTTTTAGAAAATAAATTCCTTTACATAAAACGAATTACATATGCGGCGTTGTCCTCATAGTTCAAGTGAAGACACCAATCCTTTTCTTCGTACTCGGATGTTATGGTCGTGTCCCGTGAACTTTCTCAATAAATGCCTCTTCTAGCTCTTTGTTGCTTGATCCAGGCCGTGGCTCTTCACTCACTTATCCTCCGCGATGCTCATAGGCTTCTTTAAGAAAATTGAGACGTATTAACTCTCGAATAATCCTTGTTGGCTTGAATCTCTGGACAACGAGGCAAAGTCATATACTATTAATCTTTTCTTGTTGTGTTTACTTAGACTATATTTGGACGAACGTATTATAACCCACTTTATCGAGCAATCCATTTCCTTATGACAAACTCTTCTATTTAGCAATCGAATATGAATCAACACCTCCTTTCTATGATGATGAAATGCAATGTAGTCATAAACAAAAGAAAACACGTTACTATCATATACAGATGGTAAAAATCAAATCAAACAGAAAATAGTCAAACACCTATCCAGGTGACTGCTAGGGTTCAACATAGTGCTACCTGGAGTTGACTCCTAGGGTTCACTATATGTGGTTTAGTTCTAAAGAGAGGGTACCTGAACCAGCAGATTCCTCAATCCTCACCCATTATAGGCTCATATGGATCGAGTTCAATTCAAAGGAATACATTTCCCTATGGCCATACGGAGATGAAAATCTCACGAAGACATAGGTACGGATGTATCCCGGAAGTAATCCACTAGCCCATGCGGATGTGAAAACCTCACGAAGGCATAGTTTCTCACTCCCACTTAAAAGGTGTAACCACAACGGTCATGCAATGTAATGCCAAAGTATTTTATGAGACTCGACATTATTGCAATCATAGCACCAACAAATGCATCAAAAGAAACATGATTTTTCAAAATAATTTTCCAAATTTTCAATCAAAAGGATAAAAATTAATCAATCTATAGCCTGACTCTCAACCAGTCCCCAGCGGAGTCGCCAAGCTGTCAAAACCTTTTTTTTTTATGATTTGGGAAACAGGGATCGACTTTAAAAAGAAAATGGAGCCGCCACAAATCCTTTTTGTTTAGGTGTGATCGGATCACCTATAAAAAAAATTTATTTTATTTTAAAAGAAATTAATTTTGGTCTACGAATTCCAAGAAAAAACGGGTTCGGGAGTCAGTTACGCACGAGGAAAGATTAGCACCCTCGTACGCCCAAAACTGGTACCAAATTGATTAATTAATGTCCTTATGTTGAAAATTTGAAGAGATTTTGAAATGCAATTTCTTTTAAAGATATGGATAACTCGAATTGGAATTTAAGATTCTCTTGTCTCGAAGTGACAAAATATCATATCCAGTACGTTAGGATATGACATTCTATTTCTCAAAACCAAGATCGTCTTTTGATTTTCAAAATTCATGTATTGAGATTTTAAAAGGATATTTGGTTATTTGGGATCAAACGAAAAATCGATACCCAGCACGTTAAGGCACGATTTATCGAACTTTCAAACACGAAATATTGCCTTGTTTTTAATAAGCTTTCCGATAAGCGATTATAAAACCGGCTCAAAATATAATTATTTAGTTTGTTTGGAACAAGAATGAAACGAACAATATCAATTAAAATGTTTAAATTTGAATCGCGATGCGATAATGTGGGAAAAGCAAAGTTACAAACATGGAATAATATACATGGATAAAATTTTATAAAAACGAATGACCATAATGTGAATTTTGAAAAGAACGAATTTGGGCTCATACAATGACCAGCAAATTAACACAAATAATATATAGCAAATTTTAAAGTAAATAAGCAAATGGTGTATATAAAATAATATGTGTCAATCTAAATAGTACATATATGAAATAAAAAAAAACCTTATATAAAATAACGTACATAGATAAATAATGATGATATATGAAAGTGTTTGGAATAAATAACTATATAATTTAAAATAGGGTCCTTTAAAAGAACAATTATATATTTATATAGATTTAAAATAAAATATATACATAGAGAGATTTAAAAGAAAACACATACATAAAATAATATGAAGTCAGTAATATATTCATAAAATACGATAATTTTAATACAAATTATATATATGTATGTATAAATTAATAATATATAAGAGTATTTAAATTGAATATTATACAAATCTTTAATACAAGAAACATATAAAAAAGATTTTGAAGTTAAATATTTATATAATAGATTAAAAAATATACAAATGGAAACATAAAACAAATTAAAACATTGATAAAATAATTCAAAACAGTTTATTAAAACAATTTCTAAAAATGAATAATGAATAAATTTAATACCATAAAGAAGTTTGCAAAAATTATGAACAAAAGCTAAAAAGTACTTAATCGAAAAAAAAACAAAATTAAAAGGCTAACTTATAAATAAATAAAATTATGAAAACAGAATCAGGGGCTTAAATAAAATGCGCACAAATGATCAGGGATTAAATTAGCAAATATTTCAATATCCAAAACGCAGCGTGCCGATTGGACCAAGTTGAAATGGCGCACAAATTACAGAGATCAATTAAAAACAAAGAAAATGTATAACAGATTTAATCAAATAGCAGCACGAAACAAAGGAACTAAACGCGCAAATTATCCATTCACAATGAAAACACGCGGGTCTCAAGGGAAACGGGTCGGATCAGATCGGGGCTGTGGAACGACACCGTTTCCACGCTAACCCTCACGGCCTAAACGACCCCGTTCTAATCATATATATGAACAAAAAAGTTTGCCCTAATCCTCACTACGCCGATTTTCTCCCAAAGCAAATTTCAAAATATTTTTCTCCACATTTTCAACTTCTCCGCCCTCTCAGTCGACCCATGGGTTTCATCGGCGCCTAGTGCCTCCGCCACTTCCGCGATTTCAACTAGATCCACAAGGATCCGTCAATTTTTGGACCGAAGAAGTAAACCTAGGCTAGATCGACACCAAACAACAGATAAGAACCTTTCCCTTTCTTTCTTTTTGCATATATATGTATATGATTAAATAGAAATATCACAGATCTAAAAAATTACAATCATCTTTGAAAAAAATTGGTTTTGATTGATTTCTCTTTTTTAATATGCGTGCGTAATACAAAAAAAACCCTCCTTTACATTGGTTCGAATTGGTTTTATATAGCCGAAACCAAAATGAAAAAAAGAAAAATGAAATACAAAATCTTTTTAACTTCTGTTATTTCTCCTTTTTTGCTGTCGTTTGTCCTCTCTTTGTGCAGGTACGGAGGTATGGGGCTAGTTGTGGAGTGGTTGTACGTGGCACTCGGCGTGGGGCATACGGAGGCGCGCTGGAGGCTGGGCTGCGGCGCAAAGGTTCTGCCCTAGGGTTTCTATTTGCTGAACCTTTTGGGCCGTTTGGGTTTGCTTTGTTATTGGGCCTCTGGGTCAGAATTTATTTTAGGTTTGGGTTATATTAGGGCTGTAATGGACTTTAATATTTTTTATTTTAGTTTTGGTTTTGTTAATTTGGGCCTGGGCCGGGCAAAATAGGCCTATTACAGTTTTATTATTTCTTTAACTATTATTTTAATAATATAATATAATAATATTTTCTTAAATAATAAGTAAGTATATATATTACAAATGCATGTATAATATTTTTTACACATGTAAATTATTATTACCATACACCTTTCAACTTTTAGATTAATTACTAATTTAGTCCCTTCACTTTTCTATAATCTATAATTAAACTTTTACACTTTATTCAATTTAATCCTTATATCTAATTAACCTTAATCCAAACTATTTCACCTAACCAAAACTTAATTAATCACACAACTAACTATTAAAAATATTTACGAATCCGTTTTACGAAAAAGGAGACTCGAAAATATATTTTCTGATAACCGTAAATTTCAGGTTGTTACAATCACACTATCCGACAACTTAATTGGTAACTAATGGTTCACTTTGGTCCTATTATAAGTGGCATGTAAATAGGATTTTGGTATATCTATATGTTATAAGCATTATGGATATGTTTTGTATCAATTGAAGTATGGGTTATGTTTATTGATGTGTATCTTAATTAGTATTTTGGTTGACTGTGGTGTGTGGTGGCAATGGTATGTCTATATAAGTGTTTTTAACCATTTGCTATATGCCTTATGGTAGTAGTTTGATATTTGGTTCATTGGATGTGTATGAAATAGATGTATAGATATGTTTGATTGGTTTATAAGGTAGGAACATGTGTAAATTGAATGTGTTTTGAAGGTATGAGAATAGTTGATATTTGTTTGGCTTGGCACTTAAGGAATGTGTAATGTTTTGGCTTGTTTTAGAAGTTAATTTAGGTGCACACGGCCTAGGACACGGTTTGTCACATGACCGTGTGTCTTAGTGATCTTTAAGTGTAGGGTTTACACTTTTTACTCAAAATTTCGTAGAAGTTTCAATTTAATTCAGATTTGATCACAATTTGTTTTAAATGTTCTGTAAGCTTGAATTAGGTTTAAAATTGATTGAAAGCATGAACATGATTTAATATGAATTATTTAGTTGAGTTTGATTGAAATTATGAAAAATTTCTAACGATTATTGTAGTAATTCCTTATAGCTAGGTTAGGCGACTGAACCAGGTGTAGGGTGTTACACATACGCAACCTTAATTTCTACATATTGTTCACTTTCATTTAAATTTTTTTTTACTTCAATCAATACTTAAAAAATAATATTTATTGGGTGACCAAAATGATAACAGAATAAAAATTGAATAATTAAAATGAAAGAATAAACATGATGTAGGGTGTATAATTAATAACCCACTATTAGAGAAAATTGAGTGATAAAATTAGAAGAATTTTAGTTTGGCAGACTTAAAAAAAATAAAATGGCATTGGGAATTGACCATAGTCCATGGGATCTTAGTTTCTTACAGTGTAAACCGGGGGACAAAAAAAGTTAAACTATTATCCCTTTCCTCCATTCCTACCAGTCTTTGACTCTCTGGAACTGGTGCCGAACAAGGAAATGAAGGCAAATCTCTCACTCGACTTAATCGCCGACATCCTCAGCCGTTTACCCGTTAAGCATCTTCTATGCTTGCGATGCGTTTCCAAGCTGTGGCGATCTTTGATCGACGATCCCGATTTCATCAATCTGCACCTCCGCCACTCCCTCGACTCCCGCACTAACCACACCCTCATCCTCAAAAACACCGATCTTCACACCGCCGATCTCGCCTCCCTCGGCCCTTTCGCTAAGCTGGAACACCCTTTGATGAGCTACAACCATGGCGTCGAGATCCAGGGTTCTTGCAACGGCTTGCTCTGTATCCGTAACATAGTTGAAGACATGGCTATTTGGAACCCTTCCACTAGGAAGTACCAAGTTTTACCTTATCTCGGTTCTTGCAAGGGTTACGTCTGCGGATTCGGGCACGACCCGATTGCCGATGATTACAAGGTGGTTAAAATTATTCAGCTGGGTGGGGCTGATGGCAAGCCTTTGGAATCGGAGGTTAAAGTATGCAGCTTGAAGAGAAATAGGTGGAGGAAAATTCAAGATATCCCTTGTGTTTCTTCCTTCCCTGTAGCCAATGGGGTTTTTGCTAGTGGTGCTTTACACTGGATTCTCAATCAAAAACTTGATCTTTCGGAGGAAAATACGATTGTTGCGTTGGATTTAGCTACTGAAAGTTTCAGGGAAGTGCCTCAACCGGAGTTCGAAAGAATGATATATCAATTGAATGTTGGAGTATTGGGAGGATGTTTATGTGTGGTAGCTAATCATGGTGATGCTCGAGTTGATCTTTGGGTGATGAAGGAATATGGGGTGAAGGAGTCTTGGACTATACTATTTTCTCTTGCAAGTGAAGATGTGATTGGTTCATTGAGGTTTCTCAAGCCTCTGGCTTACTCTAGGTGTGGTAATCAAGTTTTGTTGGAACATGATAAGATAAATCTTTTCTGGTATGATTTAGAAAAGAAGAAAGCTGATGATGTCTGGGTCCCTGGTATGCCCTTTTCCTATGAAACTGAGGTTTGCTTGCAAAGCCTTGTTTCACTTAATGTCAAGAGAAGGCATCAAAATGGAGAGGATAATAGGGATATCAAAAAGATGTAAGCAACTCTCACCTTGCCCCTTCTCCAGCATCTACTTGTTGACAATAACATATCATTTGATGATTTACAGTAGGGGTTAAAGCTTTCAGTTAAATGGAAAAAGGCCAATCTAAGTTTCTTATCATAGGAGATGCTGTTTTATGCAAATTCAATAACCCTGTTGGTTTGAACCTAAAACAGTGAAGCCTTATGAAGGCAGTAAGGCTTTACCATTGGCATGCTGAAGCATGAACAAATAGTGCTCCGGCATGCAAGTAGTTGTATATTAATGGCAGTATGATTGCTTTGGTGCAACTTATTCTCATGGATGTTTTCTGGATTTTTTCAGGGATGATTTCCTATCAGAGGGGTTCAAATTAGTGTTATAGTCAAGTGGGAAAAAGAAGGAAAAAGGTAAGCAGGAATAGCAAATGTACCATGATTTCCACACTGCTGGTTGATATTAATTCTTGACTGTTGCATGTTTGCTTTATATTTGATGCCGGAGTTAAAATTGTTTATTTACTATAGACACTTATGTGCATGAGTTGCTGCAGGATTGTTGGCCCTTGGTTCCTAGATGAAATTGTCATAAGGGTGCAATTTAGTAAATTACTCATCAACTCTATTGAAACATCAAGGTCTCCAT
Organism: Gossypium australe; assembly: GCA_005393395.2. Taxonomy (NCBI): domain Eukaryota; kingdom Viridiplantae; phylum Streptophyta; class Magnoliopsida; order Malvales; family Malvaceae; genus Gossypium; species Gossypium australe. The sequence goes on from CM016619.1 coordinate 14,243,371, forward strand.
TCTAGCCATTTAATTTTCTTCTGATTCCTGTTGATTTTACCTTGTTATATATTTTAAGAAAATCCTTGAAAGCAAGCTGACTTAATGGATTTTGTAATGTCACAAATATATACATAGTTTCTTTCTGATTGTTGATGTGCTTGCAAGTATGGAATCAGGATAACATTGTGATCCTGGTTGAGTATCTATGCTGAACCTGATATTTCGAGTTCAAGAACTTTTTTGCTGTTTGTGATCTGACTCATAGTTGCATAGACAAGTTCAGTTTTCTGGCCTAGTTTCGATGGTTTTGGTAGTTGACTTAACATGATATGGCTTAAGCATTCTCTTGAAACCTCATCAACTCTAACTAGTTGTAAATATCTATCAGAATGTGCACTGGTCTTCTGGAGTGGAAGGTACCAAAAGTCCTATCTTGGTTTCTTACCAGCTAAAAGTCTGTAATTCTCATATCACCTCCAAAGGCAATTCAAAAACATTCTTGAAAGCGCATCTGTCATTTCTTTCACTCCGATACTGTGTAGAGTTTGACTGCTTTTTGAACGAGGAAGTGACTACATGCTATTCGAAGAAAGACAAGGCTTGAGTTCCAATTCTCTTAGGGTTCTAGAATTAATGTCAAAGCTAGGTAGTAGTAATCAATCAGATTGCTTTCTTTTACTTTAGCTCCCGAGTTTCTGGCTCTGTTATATTTTTCCGCAGCATGTGTTGCTGGGTGTTTTTTGGGTGAAATACTGTTGTTTAAAGCAGAAGAATTGATGTTTGATAAAATTTCAGACCTTGTTAATATAAATAGATATGCTTATCTGTTAATGCAGCATTTTTGTACTTGGTAAACAATATGACCAGAACCAAAATCAAGTATCATGAAGGACCAAACTTCAAAGTAAACAATTGAATTTTGAACTACATAGAAATATTACCAAAGAAATATCCTTTCAAGAATATCAAAAACCCTAAACCATGTGATCACAAATCTTAAAAAGACATGTAACTATGTTCCAAAAGCATTTTCCTACGTAAAAGAGCTTTTTATGTGTTGTGTGTGTATGTAATCATGTTGGCCATAATTATTAGTGAAAAGCCGAACTGATATTGAACTACTTAGCTGCTAAGTCGCTTTGGGACATTTGACTTTGTATGCTGCAATTTTAGAGTTTTTGAAGGTGAAATAATCAATGGCATGGGACAAGTAACCAGTCACCTGGCCCTCCTTAGCTCACTCATCTCATCTCTCTTTTTCCAAGAAATAAGGGTAAAATAAGAAAACGAAAAGTAATCTACTCGGTTTAGGGAAACTGCAAGGAAACCAGGCAGGAATTGGTTGTTTATATAAAATATAAAAAAAATGGTCTATAAAGTTACAATTTTGCTGCCGACTAATTCAAAGGGTACGTTTTTTAAAAATTAAAGCTTTCCTCCATTCTTACTAAAAATATTATTCATAATAATTTATGCAATAATTCAAAACATGATTAAAAATTAAAAATAAAACATTTACTTAAAAAAATAGATTAAACAAAACAGAACTAAAAAAATATGGACAAAATAAAATTTAAAACTATTAACAAAATAAAATCACAATAATATGAACTGAAATTAAAAATAAAATAAAACTGAAAAAAAAACCGCAACCAAGAGTTAATTTGAAATAATATATGTAAGATAAATACATAAACTAATACAAATTTATATTTTCTTTTATATATTGAAGATAAATAAAAAAATATTTATATTTAAAATTGAAAATTGAAAATTGAAAATGAAAAAAATTGTAAAAGATTAACTACTAAACTCGGTGAGGTAAATATCTTGAAAAAGATCACAAATAAAAACGGTGCAACCGTCCACATCAGATAATTCACTGCAATACATTTTTGGTAATTTAAATAATATAGAGAAATAAATAAAAATAAAAAAATATAGCGTAAAATAACAGCCTTTGCAGCTTAGGTGATGACGGCTGTATGTAAGCAAGTGGTATAGGCGAACGAGAGAGAGGATCATTGGCATTCAATTGCTTTCCCTTTTAATCTCCTTTATTCAATCTTTACAAAAGCAGAAGGGTAAGGGTTTTTCATCTGTTTTGGTTCGAGGGTTTTTTTTTTTTTTTTTGTTTTTTGTTTTTACCCATATCTCTCTCTCTATGTGCTCTCCCCCACCGCAGCAGGCTGGGGGCTTCCACCGTCCAATGTCTCTTTTCCAATCCGCCGCCGTTGATCAATTCTCCAACGGCTACGATCACCGCCTTTCCTCTAAGCGTAAGTTTGACGATTATGCCTTTTCTTTCGACGAGGAGGATCCTTTAGTCCCCGTCAGGATGCGAAAAGACGATCATACCCATCAAGGCGCTTATCCGATTACGGCCGTTCATCACTCGTCCAAAGCGCCCGCTTCCTCCTTCCCCTCCTCCCTCGTCGATTCTCTCCCTTCCTCCTCCGATGTTCCGTCGTCGTCCTCCTCGTGTTCCTCTTCCCGCCTCCAATTCTTCATCCGGATGATCTCCGAAGGGAACACCATTGTCGTCCAGGCTAATTCGGAGGACACCGTGAAATCCCTACACGAAAGGATTCAGGTGATGACCGGAATTCCGGTGATGGAACAGCGTTTAATTTATCGCGGGAAACAACTCCAGTGGGAGCAATCCCTAGCTGATTGTTCCATCCAAAACGACGCCGGACTCCAACTCGTTGGCCGTATGCGGTCGACGGACCACCCACAAACCTGGCAGGTCATGGACGACATGATCTCCGTTATTTGCCGCCTTTGCCGAGGAGAAACACCCTCTTCCCCGACCAAACACATCAAAGACTGCCTGACCAACTTTTTTACGATTGCTCCAAAGGACAATAATGACTCCGGCCCTGCTCACTTGCAGATATTTATGGCATCTTCGGCTCCTGCCGCTTTGGTAATGCTTTATATGTCTCCTATTAAAAAGAATAAGATGTGTGCTGATGATTCAATAAGACATATATTAACTCAATATAGGAGTGCATTACCAAAACATTTGCATTCTTATTGTGCACCTATACTATTAGAGTTCTGCAAGCTACTAAGGAAGGTTGTTAACGAAGATAGTTTGTATGAGGCGTGCCGGAGTGCACTTGGGATGTTGTTGGAAAGTGTTGGCACTTCGAGGGGTTTAATGCTGCCAGAGGTTAAAGGGTTGATTGTCATACAAGATATTTTCCCCTTTGTTAGTGAGTTGGCTGATAAGATATCTAAGAACTTGGAATCCAGTGTAGATTCTACCAGTAGTGGGGAACCATTATCGAGTGATGTGAGGGATTTCACAGCGTTCTTGAACCCTTTGCGGTCTACCATTCTTGAGAGAGTGGCATTCCGGATTCCCATATCAGTTAAGTGGAAAAAGAAGGATAACAGCAATCCTCCTTATGGGGAAGCAGTTGAGTTTCTTCATACTATATTTAATGATTTGTTGGGTAAAATGGAAAATTGCCTTATTAGAGTGGAGGAAAACTTAGCCGCAATGGGAAGCAGTGAAGGTGAATATCTTAGTTCAGAGTGGTCTCAGTATCTTGCCATTTTGAAGGAACTGAATGGCATCTCAAAACTTTATCAGGGAGCTGAAGAGCAGTTTTGGATGCTTTTGAGGAATAGAAAATCTTCATTATGTGCCTTAATTATTAGGTTTGCAAAGCGAAATGAAGATAACCGGTGGCTACTTGAGCAGAAGGATGTCACTGATTTTGAATCCAGAAGGCATTTGGCCATGATGATGTTTCCTGAGGTAAAAGAAGATTACGAGGAATTACATGAGATGCTCATTGACAGGTCTCAGTTATTGTCAGAGTCATTTGAGTACATTGCTCATGCTGACCCTGAATCACTGCATGCTGGTCTATTCATGGAATTTAAAAATGAAGAAGCTACTGGCCCTGGTGTATTGAGGGAGTGGTTTTTCCTGGTATGCCAAGCTATATTCAATCCAGAGAATGCTCTTTTCGTGCCTTGCTCAAATGATCGTAGAAGATTTTTTCCTAATCCTGGTAAGATTCCTCTGAACTTCTTTTACTTACCATCCTGCCTGAATATGATATATTTCATCTTATTGTGCAAGAGAGATGGGGTTTTTCAAAGCTTATCATGACAAATGAAATAATTTCAAGTAGTAATTAATATATTACAAATGCTGTTACTAGATTTGTTTAACATTTATGCTTTTTAACCACTTGATGTAAGTAAGAACAGAATGAGGTTTACAGGGCCGTGAAAAGGAGAAATGATGACTCTTTTCGGCTTGCTTTTAACTCTTCTCTGTGTCTGTGTTCCCCTGTTTTGATTATAAACATGAATTCAGGTAGTAGAAATGGAAATTTCTCGAGGACTGTCTTTGCAGCTAGTACTGGTCGAATTGGATGTGTGCAGGCTCTGGCATGATTGAAAGCACCTCACATGTTACACCATCTCAGTTTGAAACTCTCCCAAAAGTTACATGTTATCACTATTAAACATAGACACAGGCAAATACTAGCTTGAGATTTGGTATGAGAAAGAGGCAGAAGAGAGAATGAGATTAGAATGGAAAACAAGGAAAGGGGGGTGTGTGTGTGTGTGAGAGAGAGAGAGGGAGAGAGGGGCAACCCAAGATGAAAGTAAGGCTTTGAATCTGGTGGAAAATGAAAATTGCGAGAGTGAGATTCACATTAAGATGAGAATATTTGATGCTTATCTAGATTTCTTTAATTGTTGGCAAAATGGAACTTGTCTGCGTCTCCATCAGATATGTAATTAACTTCAAGACATGGGTTCGATTTTTGGGCATTGCTCTTGAAACCTAGTTCTGCTTTTTGCTTCTTGCTTCTTGCTTGTTTGAAATATTTATATAATGAGATTCCTTTGAAATGTTCATTTATTATTAATTATTGTCATTGTTGTTAAAGCCTTGTATGCAAAAATCTTATGATACCTCATGAGTTGTGCAGATTTCCTAATCACTCTGCCCAGGTATTTGTTGATTATGTGTTTTCTTCTGTATGCAGCATCTAGAGTGGATCCTTTGCACCTTGAATATTTCAGATTTGCTGGCCGTGTGATTGCATTAGCATTGATGCATAAAGTGCAAGTGGGTGTTGTGTTTGATCGTGTATTTTTCCAACAATTGGCGGGAATGCATATCTCTTTGGAAGATATACGAGAGACAGATCCATGCTTGTATAGCAGCTGCAAGAAGATTCTGGAGATGGATGCTGAGTTTATTGATTCAGATGCTTTGGGTTTGACATTTGTCAGAGAAGTTGAGGAGTTAGGATCCAGGAGACTTGTTGAGCTGGTTGCTGGTGGGAAAAACATTGTTGTAAATAGCAAGAATAGGCAGGAATATGTTAATCTTCTTATTCGGGATCGATTTGTGACGTCCATTTCTGAACAGGTAGACCATTTTTCCCAAGGTTTTGGCCATATTCTTTCTAACTCAAGGCTCCAGAAGTTCTTTTTTCAAAGTTTAGAGCTCGAGGACCTTGATTGGATGCTATATGGAAGTGAAAGTCCCATTTGTATTGAAGACTGGAAGGCACATACTGAGTACAATGGCTACACAGAAAATGATCCTCAAATAACCTGGTTCTGGGAGGTAAGGACACAGGATTTATTTAAATCATGCTAAGGTCTCGGTATACCTTTTTTTTTCTTCTCATTTTAAAAAATAAAGAAGGAAAATCTATATCTTCCTATTACTTTTTCATGCACCTTATCACACATTCGTAGTCTTGTTTTAAAAGCAGGGACCATATGGATGTATCTCAAATTGATTACACATTAATGGTACAACTAGTCAGAAAATTGTATCAGCAGCCTTTACTTCTGTACTACCTTTTTTTATGGTTTGATTTGTTGCAAATCACAATCCAAGCTTTACGTATTGTGAGTAGATACTTGCATCTTGTATATAAAATTCTGAACTGCTCTGGAACAGTGATCGGGAAACCACCTCAGTAGGCAAAGAATAGGCCCACAATGTTCTCGGTGTTTATGAACCAATGCTTAAGAAGTAGATGGTGCATGATTCTTTGGTAGTGGAAAGTATTCCTCAGGGATGAAACTGTTGTTTTATTATTGTATTAGCATTTAGCTTTTGTCTGCTTCGAGAATGTATAATTACCAGTGTCAGATTATTCAGGCTTTGACATTAACCTTAAGTAATGATTATAAATATATGAAATCAAAGTGATGTGGTGGTATAAGTGCAATGCTTATGGTTTGTCTTATTGCTTAGTTCTATGAACCTATACGCCTTTACTATTTCTCCTAAATTTTACTTTCTCGTTTTCCGATGATATTGCAGATTGTTAGGGAAATGTCAGCAGAGCAAAGAAAGGTACTTCTTTTCTTCTGGACCTCCTTGAAGCATCTCCCGGTTGAAGGCTTCCGAGGTTTGGCCTCTCAGCTTTATATTTATAAGTCCTCGGAGCCCCATGAGCGTCTTCCTTCTTCTCATACCTGCTTTTACCGGCTGTGTTTCCCGCCATATCCCTCCAGGGCCGAAATGCAAAAACGGCTTAATGTCGTTACTCAGGAACATGTTGGCTGCAGCTTTGGTACCTGGTAGTAAAACATGAATCACATTTGCATTTGGGGGTAAAAAGAAAGAAAGGGTTTTTGACACAGAAGAATTGGCACTCAGCTTGTATAGGTTATAGGATAATATCATCTGCCTAATCATTTAGACTTATGTAAGAAGGTGAAGTAGTTAATTTGTGTTTTCCTTGATGAGGTGTCATTGCTTCTTCCCAATTTGTTTATATTTTTGGGTTCTCTCTCTAGTGGAACAACTGTTTGTATAGGTCTAGCATAGCATGAATAAGGCAGGGGGCAAGATGGAAGGATTGCTCTCTTCCCTGGACTTCTTTGGCATCAGCATTCATGTAATTACACAGTTGGGCAATGACATCTAGACTCACAGAACAGCCTCTAAGTAGTGTTCTTTCTTTGCACGTCTCAGGTTTTATTTTTAATTGCACAATCTAACTTGTTTATTTGTGATGTTATATGGATCCATGAACGTAACAATATGTTTGTGAATTTCGATTTGACAAATACGATCAAGCTGGCAATGGTAAACAAGTTTAAGAATTTGTTACCCCGAAAAGGGCCTCTTCATATCGTGGTGAAAGAGTGGGAGAGAGGCCAGCATGGTGGCGACAGGGAACCATCAGCTAACTAGTCCTCAACCGCCACCATCTAACCAGCCGGGGTACTTGGAGAGAAGAACTTGATAATTTTAACAAAAAAAAAGATTGAAGAGATTTAAAATAAGAACACCGAGGAAAGAAGTAATACTTGGGAGACAGGGAGTGAAAAGAATTTAACGAGGCAAATGATTAAACAAAAATATATATTTATTATGCAAATATGGAGATCACATCTCATCACACCAATATCAAACTCATCATATAGACTCTCTTGGGACCGAAAACCATACGTGCATGCATTCATGCATGCACACATACATACATACATCCATACCACTTCAAAATGGAAAACCCATAGTTTCTTCCATCAGCATGTTGACCCTTGGACCCAAAAGCAAGTTCAATACTAAATATCAAACCCCAAAGCAGAAAAACAACCATTAAAGAAAAAGAAAGCCCTTATCATCCCACATCCTACATAGTAATCATAAATAATAGTAGTATGACTCCGCCAACTATGACATGCAACCTATAGAAAAAAAGAAGCTCCTTTAAGCTTTTGCCACCTTACGTATGGTATTGGTCGCTCTATTCAACTTTCTCGACAGGAATCTCTTCAGCTTTTTCATCTCCCTTTTCCTCCTCAGCTGGTTTCTCCTCCACCGCTGCTTCCACCGCGGGTTCCTCGGTCTCTACTTTGGCCTCCTCTATAACTGTTTCTGTCTGCACCTCCGGGGTCTCATCCTTTACCTCCTCCGTTGCTTTCTCCGCTTCCTCAGCAGCCTTCGCTTCTTCTTCTACCACTTCGTTGGTATCGACTTCAGCCGGAGCTTCGGCTATGGAAACTTCGGTTTCCTCCGTAGCCGGAGCATCTGATGTTGTCTCCGGCTCAGCTTCCACAGGTGCGGCCGCTGGCTCCTCTTTTGGCGTCTCCTCAACCTTGGTTACCTCTGGTGTTGTCTCGTTCTCTGGCAATGTTGTTGCAGCTGATTGAACCTGGAAAAACCCGAAATTAATTTCCTTTATTCTTGGATCAAGTTCATAAAAAATCTTTTAATTAATTATTGAGATAATTGAAGCCAATGATCAACTGAACATATTAAATGTTGTTTTCAAGTTCAAACTATGACAGTTCATACTCAGTTGATCATCCATCATTTGTTTTTGTTCCATTACTGAACGTTAAGGGAAAGACATTGACGTTTAATACCACAAATACTGCAACAGCTATATAACTAAAGCTTAACATTGCAGATTCAGATCTAAACTTTTGGGTTTAAATCTTGTGGATTAGAGACAACTTTGTCTACTGTTTAGATATCCAACCCGACTCCATACATAACTATATTGCAGGGTGCAGGGTGGAATTATTGATGATCTATGATATAGGGTTCTATTAATGTTTAAAAGAAAAACAACAACATTATAAACCAAAAAAACAGCATTACAGTTTGATTACCTCAACACTGGCCATTGGGAAAAATGGGAACTTGAAGAAAAGATTGAATGAAATATACAGAGATAGAGCAAGAGGTGAATGTATTGAGTGTAGTGAAAGAGAGGATGAATGTGAGAGGTATATATAGAGGTGTAAAAGCTTGATTTTAAATTAAAGAAATGGAGATAGAGAGAGGCATTGGAAGAATCTTTGCAATTTGGCACCTCATGTCACTGACACTCAAACGACATTACACCATTGTCTAGTTGTAAATTATTCTACTTTTATTTCTTCTTTTTCTTAATAAAGTTGGTATCTTTCATTACACAAGATTTGTTAGTATAAAAATTAACTGGAAATGAATTGGTAATGGCAAATGGTGGAGGCCCATTCCTCACATCAACCATCATATCTTAATTCTCTGTATACACACACAACATATATATATATATATATATATATACATACATATACATATTCATGTTGTTGGCTTAATTTGCTATGGTATTCATGTTACTTCTTTTCCTTTAGTTTGTTCAATTGGGTCCTCCACCTGACCACTTCATGAATACACTGAACCTTTACATGTAATGCAAATATTTATAGCTATAATTATGATTGTAAATGTTGAACGTCGGTAATGACAATAAATCGCAAAAAATAAAATAAAATAGAATACACAGAATGTGGAAACCCTCTTGGGAAAAAACCACGGACAGAGGAAAAAAAAATTCATTATGTCGAATTCGAATGATACAAGAGAAGTATAGACTATGTCGATTTATAGGTTTGTAAAATCATATTCTAATCAAAGTCAATTAGAAGTAATGCAATAAAGGTTAATACCTTTAGGATGAAAATTTTTATAATCACACTTAACAAATAAATTGCAATTTTGATTAATTTTAATGATATTTAATTTTTAACATACATATTTCTTCATCTATTTATTTTTCTAATTAGCATTTATTTTACCTTGGGAAATAAAAAAAAAGGAAGTTAATACATTTATCTCGAAATTAGTATATAATTAAATTAAAAATAATTTTTAAATATTTAATATGTATTTGTATTATAATATAAATTAATTTTTATATTATTTTAGTTAGAAACAATATTATATAATGGGTTAGTATTTAATACATTCACCGTGTATTTTTTTTTACTTCACAATTAACCTCAAAAAATTATCACGTGCCTCTTTTTTACATATATATATTTTTAATATTGTACTATATCTTTATAGGATACTTATTTATTCTCAGGCCCTACTTGTAAAGTCTAAAAACTTTAATATACTGATAAACATCAGAGAATTGGGGTTTCATTGTTAGGACAGAATGTTTAAGTAAATTTAAGGTTTAGACAATGAAGTAAATGGTATTATTGTTTGAACTGGATCAGATCAGTTGAATTGGAAACCAATCGAATAATTGATGTAAGAAGTGTTTTTAAATAGGTTAGATTAAAAATTGATATTAACTAATTTAACTGGTTAAAAAATCGATTAAATCAATTTTTTTAAAAATTTTTAATAATTGAATTAATAGAATCGATGAATTAATTAGTTCGACTAATTATCAGATTTAGAAAAACATTGATAAATGCTGTAGACGTGAGCAACCCGATCCCTAGACGTGAGCAACCCGATCCCCACCCAAATGAAAAGGCAACAACAACACAACAGGAGCCGAATGAGAGAGTGTAGGACGGTGTCAAAGCGGGGCCACATGCAACAACTGCCATCATTGTCACTCTCCGATTTGATATGAAAAATTTTGGCTGCCGTGTGGCTGGCTTTTCCACCCCCTCCATGATTTACCCCATTCCTCTTTGGGTCCCATGTTGCCTAAGCTTTCCTAGTCGACCTATCCTCCCACTTGCCACTCATCATCCCTTTCATCATGTTACCCTATAAATACACCCTTCATCTTACCCTTATACTTAGTGTAGTTGGTACCTAAGTTTTCAGCATTAGATTAGTGATTGAATTAGTTTGATTATTGGTTTTTTTCAATCAATTGATTAAATAAATTTTAAAAATTCATAAATTTAAAGAAAAAACCAATTCAATTAATTTTTAACTCGATTGTAATGATTTATGAATTTAAAAAATATTTATCGGTATTGATGTTGCTTGTGACTAAATTATTATAATTTTTAAGATTGCAAATCCGAATCATTTTAGTCACCTAATGCTTTTTTTTTTTCGAGTAGGAGGATAAAAACATGGTGAGAGTTACAAAATTAAATTTTCACTTGTCTTGAACTCAATTTTATTTGAATATTGATCGTAAAAGAAAAAATTCCCATCTCTAATCCTACTTGCGCTAAAATGTTACATATTTTTATAAGATTAAACAAAGGAAGTATTATGTCTTGACTTGAATGAAATGGTGATTAAAACTCTAATTTAACACTTGTTTGATGTGGTTTCGAATTGTGTTACTTTCATTTCTTATCTCTAGTATTATATAGATTATTTTATTGTTACTAACTTCAAATGATTATTATTATTAAAGAAAAAGTGGCATTCCCCTTGAATAGAATTTCATTTTTATGCATAATTGTTATACACTAATGATCACCAACCTCAAAACCTAAGTAAGATCCAGGTTGTCTACCCGCAACCTGGCCAGGCCCCACTAGATGGATATGCGCAAGGTGTATAGTGAGGGGACAACTAGGGGAGCTCGCAATATCAGCTCGCACGGGCTGAGGGGAGTTCGCATATAGTGGACTGCAAGGCTTAAGAGACAACCTAGAACGATACACGTGTTCAATATGCCCGAGGCCTACTCAAAATGTTAGTCTTATGAATAGTGAGGTCAAGTTCTTGAATAGTAAAATCAAATCATGAATAATAATAATAATATGTATAAATACCCGAATATTTCCTTTAATATTATACACAAAAAATTATTAGACAATAATAATTTCAGGGTTTCAATATTGGACAAAAAAATTTGATAAAGGAAGCATCGAGATGGGTTCATCGTCATGCAAACAATTAAATGGTTTGAAAATCTTTTACGATATGGTATTCAGAATCACTCTGTAAAGCCAAAAGGAACATGATCATGATTCTAATCTAAAGTTTTTTTAAGACAGTGTGGTGAGAGAGAGGAGGGTGCCCCAACTCAATTGGACCCACGACAGGGTTTGGGGTGTTTTACAAAATGGAACAGCCTACGTGCAGTGTAATGTTGGATTTCGGACAACCTCATTCCAATCTGGATTCTAGTGTTTGGTTTGCATGTCACTCATTTATTGTTCATTATGATCAAGTTTGGTGTGGTATAGGGGTAGGCCTCCATTCTTCATGCATGTATATAGGAATATAGAAAAACTTTAAAAAATCCATTATACTCGTATTGGATACATATTCGTCTCCAACATTTACATTTGAATCTGAGTAACATAAAATATAATTATTTTGCTTTAAATTCTTATGATGATATTCTTATCATTTTCATGGCTCAAGATTCCGGGATAAAAAAAATACAAATATTTCAATTCACCTTGATCTTATAAAACGAGATAAGGTGAATTAACTTTTTTTCATTGATATATTTATTTTCTAATACTCATAACTCTTCCTCAATTTTTAAATAAGATGAAAAATACACTTTAGCACATTCTAACTCATGTCCTCTTGCATTGATAATAACACTAATGTCAACCGAACTAAAACTCAGTTGATTTCATTAAAATTTTTAGAGTTAAAGTAAAATTTCCTTGCTTTAATATATATATATATATATATTTAATTTTATAACTATTTTATAAATTTAATTATAATTTCTCAATTTTATAACAATTTATAACATCTATTTAATTTTATAAATATATTTATATTTCTATTACAAATTTTTAATTTTTTTAAAATTTTATAAACTTAAATATTTAGTTTAGTTTTGTAAAAGTTAATAATATATATAATTAGGATGGGATTAAAATTAGAGCTGGATACTAAAATATTAAATAAAGTTAAAGAGGAATGAACTTAAGTAGCCGCGGAGTTAGAAAAAAATTGTGGGGCGGAATGTATATTTTTATTATAGTAAAAGTATAATTTTATCATTTTAATAGTCTATATCTTTATAATTTTTAAAGAGTTAAATTAAATTTTTATCATTTTTTAGGATTAAAAGTGTAATTTTATCATTATTAATTTAAAATTTTATATACTATAAAAAGTCTAAATTAAAATTTTACCATTTTAAGGAGACAATACTCCTGAGTCTCTACCATGTTCTGTCACTAAACTTAAATATATGTATTGTTTGAAAGTAAAAATTGAATTATAAAATTATCAAAGAGCTGAAAAGTAATTTAATCATTTTATAAAAATTTATAATTTTTAGAGGTGAAGTGAAGGGATTCTTTATATTCTATGAGATTCTTAGTATGATTCAAACTATTGTCCCAATCCTGTGTGGCATTGAAAAAACATCATTTCCTTCGCCATCATTCATCAACATCGTCATCATCATCAATGCTCATACCCAATGGCTGGCACATAATGAAAACATGCTTTTCCCAATAGTTGCAACCCCAAAAATAAAAAAGCTTTATCAGTCAAATTATATTCCCTCTCAGGGAAAAATAAATAATTTTTTTCGCAAAAATATCATGAAGGTCTTTGTATTAAAAATTAAATTGTATTTTATTTTTTACTAAAAAAATTAAATTAATTTTCGTATATTGTCTTTTGTTAAATTTTTTTATCCATTTTGACTAATAAAAATCAATCTATGTATATTAGAATGAGATACACGTGGCATATAGAGGCGAATCTAGGGGGCTGGCAAGGGCCCCTAATGGAAAATTTTCCATTTTCGCCTGTTAATATTTTTAAAATTAATTTAGTAAGGATAAAATTACACTTTGGCCCCTTAAAAATGATAAAATTTTGATTTAATCCTTTAAAAATTGTATTTTTACTATCGTAGAAATTACAATGATTTTCTGGCTTCGCCTCTGGTGGCACACCATGTGTAACTGTTTAATTGTTCTATCAATCATGTCAATTTTTAATGACAAAAATTGATAAAATATTTAACCAAAAAGACCGGTTTACTATTTGATCTAAGAACTAATTTATCTATTCTGTTTATAAAAAAATAAAATATAATCTATAATAATTTCACCTAGGATTAATTTGAATCTTGAGACAAAAGGAAATTAAATCAAAAGTGGTCGGCCAAGGGTGGCCCAAAGGAAAAGAATCATGGTCATTAACTTTATTGAACAACGACTAAACGATGGAGAAGAAGGTAGACAGACAGACAGGTCAGCTGCTGTTACCTCTTTTTACTTGTTTGATCAAAATTTGATCTCCGCCATGAAAGTGAGGCTTTTGATGGACCCAACCAAAGTGTCTCAAGTTTGGGACCTCCACTCAAAAAAAAGTCAGCTGAATCATTGCAATAATGTTTCCCAGTCTTGATAGAATTGGGACAATATACGAAATTCCCCTCATATGTCAAGAAATTCACAACACATGATAAACAACCTAACCCTATGGAAATAATCATCCAATCAATCAATAATGATGCCTAATACCTTTCTTTTTTGTCCTTGTCAATCCTCCAATTTGTAGAGATTTGAATTACCATTTTTTGAAGGTAGGTAATGGCAACCTACTCAATGATTGTATTTTTGCAGGTATTTGATTACTGTGTTGATGCTTGGAGTTTGCCAAAGTGGTTCATAGAATATGCTCTCTTACTCAACGTTTATGTTAGAGTTGTGTTATTTAAATTCCTGTTAAAATAAAATACAAGTGGCAAAATAAGAGGATTCGTGAGGGCGAATGCCGAGGTTACTGCATTACGGTATAGGTTGTACAAATAGAATTCGTATAAAAGCTTACTTTCTCTATTTGATATTTGATTAGAGTAACATGTTTTAACCTTACTGCATTATTTCTATTAAGCTTTAATTAGAATATTGTTTTACAAACCTATAAATAAACATAGTCTATACTCCTCTTATATCATTTGAATTCAACATAGTGAATTTTCTTCTTTTCTGCTCGTGATTTTTTTTTCCGAAAGAGTTTTCATGTAAAATTCTGTGTATTCTATTTTCTCTCTTTTTTTTTTCGATTTATTGTCATTATCGACGTTCAATTTTCACAATTTACATATTATTGTGCTTCATTACTTACAAGAAGTGACTACTTGCATTTCCTTCTTGTTTAAGAGTGTCTATCAGATATGCTTGTTACAGTGTTTTTACTATCATTTTAATTAAATTTAAATAAAAAAATTTATAAAATTTTATTAAGATTGGAATATATATATATATGACCAAAACAACAGTTTGGTTGATATTGATTGAAGTAAAAGTGAGATTGAGTTGGTATGATTTAGTGATTTATTTGACCCCATTAGCGGCAAAGCAAAAGATAAGGGGGACACAATGACCATGAAGAAAAGCATGGGTAGAAAGTCCAATCCCAAGGATTCTCAACACCTAAATATCAAACCTCAAAAGCATGGGAGCCGAGGAAGGCAAATTTAAATATTAAAAGCCATCCTAAGCCCTTTGCCTAAAATGTGGGTTACTCATTATAATGCCTCGTAAAGAAGAAGGCAATCATGAAGTTTCAATGAAGCATAACACCACACTGTTAATAACAGTCTCAAATCACCAATTGTGCCTTAATTCAATTGGTGTCAATGCAGGTTTGAGCGTGTTAAAATGCATTATCCTTCTAATTAAGAGTTGAGGAGGAACTATAGGTGGTTCTAGATATTATACCATAATGAATAATAATGAAATTAGTGTTAAAAAAAATAACACTCTCAAATGAAATTAAGGATCACTAGTAATTAAGCTGATTAGTTCCTTTTATTTTAAGTAATGGAATTAATTGATTAACTTTCAAAAGAATCCAATCAATCAATAAATTTGGGTTGGATTGAATTTGTAAATTGAGTAGGGACTAATTTAAACTATATATTTATTATATATTATAAATATATTTTTAAAAATAAAATATATATTTAGTCGATTAAGTCAATTAATTTATTTATAAAATTCAACAATTGATAATCGATTGATTTAATTATTTTAACTACCATTTTCCACTTACCCCTAAATGAGAAACTACCTTAAACATGTGAAACTAAACAATGGGCCAAGAACAGATTGAATTAGTACACATTAGTTAAAGAATTGTGTGAATGCCAACATTTTTCATTATGAAAACCAAATATATATAGTATTAGCATTCATCATTGTTGTAGGGTGAAGAGAGTATGGTGCCGGTGATGAAGGTTGGTCCAAAGGTGGCAAGAGGTTCAACGAACAATTATAGTTGCTTGGGGTATTATTGTCATGGAATGATGTATAGTTTTCCATTTGAAATGGTTTTACATATCCTTATGTATGCATAGTTACACCCTTTCACCATCCCCACTACTGAGGTTCGGGTGGGCACTTTAACATTGTTCCTATGTATCAGTATCTTTGACAACATCTATTATGATAACAGAAGAATCCAATGAAATTGAAACATGTATGTGTTCAAGTGTGAAGTTTGGAAAGAATATGTTAATAGATGGGTAATTTCACTAGACATTCTCAAACTATGGTCCAAATTTTAAATTGCTCCACAAACTTCAGAATGTTGTAATTGAGTCCTCAAAGCATTAAAATGGTATCAATCAAGTCATTTTGTTAGACTAGCTATTAGCTTGGATATTAAATGCTAGCTCAAATAAGACGTATATATCATATTTAAAATACATGGATTAAATTGTAAAGACATATGTAGCTACTACATGACAACTTAGATATAACATGTAAGAAAAGGAAATAGTTCTAAAAAAATATTAACGACAATACCAGTTATTTGTAATACGTTGTATCCAAGTTATTATATGATAGGTACACACATATTTACAATTTGGTTTAGTTGTTCTAAATAGAATCAAGATTTAACACCTAAATTGACACCTAAGCTGATGGAAGGATATGGTTGATACAATATTTTGATACTTTGAGGACTCATTTAGAACATATTTTGAGTTTAAAAATTAGTTTAGAATATGAGTGATGGTTTAAAAGCATTTAATGAAATCAATTTGTGTGTTCGAACCTATGTCCTCTAGGTTGTTCCAGCAACAACCTTAAACCTCTATACTTAGTGGGTCTTTGCATCACTCAATGTGAACCACCACCATTGTACACTTTTAACACCTTGTATAACTTAATTGTTATAACAACTGGCACCGTCTATACGAAACAAAAAAAAAATATGTCTTTTACTTTTACAGAGTTGCCACCATTAGGAACAAGGAGACCAGAATACCATCCATTATCAATATCAAAGTGAACCTGGACATTGAATTTAAAGCAATGTTGTAGAAGCTTATCATCTATCCTATCCACAATTTCAATGATGGAATAATAATCATACCATTTCAGTCTCCCTCATTACTCATCAAGATGAGGGGTATTGTCGAGGTCCAAGAGTGGGAGAAGATTTTCCCACACTACAAGTTCATGACAATACCACCCCAAACCTCCATATTTAATGGTTCTCTACACCTAGAGGCAAATGTTAGGGGGTTTTGTTGGAAAAAAATGGTTTAGAAAACAGTGACAGATGTAGAACGAAAGTTTAGAATTTTTCTTAAAACTGAACTTAGTGATATTTATAGTAATAAATATTGGACTAAATTAGTACATGTGCTTTGAGCGAGGAGATTTAGGTCGTTTCTAGGTTTTCTACCAAACGATTTTCTCTTCTATCCTTAAACCCTGGTTTACTTAGAGTGTAGGCTCTAACTTCACAAATCAATTGTACAGAATGAAAATTTTAATTGATTTTCAGTGGAAGAACTAATTTCTCTCTATTTGAAACAAAAAAACTTGAATTTTTAAGAAAATAAAATTTATTCTTTAAATAAATTGTCACTATTTCCTGACAAGTGATAATACTCAAAATATGAATAACTGGTTTAATTTTGGCTCAACCCATGGTTCCTATTTATAGGAAAAAGGTGCAATAGTAATTTGATCCTTTTACATATTTATACACTGTGCCAATTTAGTTTTGATTCTAAAAAATTGAACCCTCAACATTTTCATATTGTATAATTTGATCCTTTTGTATAGTTTTGCTTTTCTTTGTGACCCTTTCCAACATCATGCCTGTGTTTGATTCAATGAAAAAATGAAAAAAAATAAAAGGAAGCAAAACAACCCAAAATTTGAAAATTAGCCAATTCAATTACTTGAAAATATAAATACTCACTTCATTAGTTCAATCCAATTGTAAGTCTGATAGCTAAAAAAAGAAAAAATAGTTTTGATTTGCTTCGTCAATGGTGGTCAGCTCAAGCTAACAAAGAGAAAAATGAATTGGTTATCATTGAGAGATATCAAGTTCTTAGTCATTTGAAGTATAATAAAAGTAATGAATTTGAGTATTGTCTAGTTTAAAAATAAATGAAATTTTTAAAAAATATATATAATTTTGCTTTTATTTCTAATTTACACAATGTATATTAAATTATATTTTCATGTAAAAAATAGGATAAAATTAGATAATGTGTAACTATTGATAAAATGACACAATGTGTAAACTTTGAGGGCTAAATTAATTATTATTCCAATTTTAAAAACTGTCACGTCACCTAAAAAGAATTTACTAATAATTAGATAATTACGGGTATAGTTTACCCAAAAAGTAAAGATTTTTGATAAAATAGAAGATAAGTGTTGCTCAAAAAATCAAACTCAAGAAATTTTATCAACAGAGTGCTTGAACACAAGATGTTTGCATAAATTGGTTGTTGAACTTAAAGCGACTTCTTTTATTTGGATTGAAATTTTAGATGGCGGCCGAAGTCCAATCTCTTAGGAACAGATCAGGCACAAATGAAGCCCAATTTAAAACAGGCCTAAGCTTCCACCTTTCATCTAATCTGTATTCATTAGGGTTGGATTGGATAATCAAGTTTCGCTCGACGCCGGATCTTACCGCCTTAGAAATTAGTTACCCGAACTCGACACTCCGTCGTTGTGTCCTTGAAACGTCGGCGATTGGCCACAGTTTCCACTGAACGATTAACCTGAGCTTTTTTCCTTTGAGTAGAAATTGTCTTTCAGGTTCGTCTCTAAACTTTTCTTCTAATTTCTTTAAAAAATAAAAGAAACGTATAGTATATTTTAGTCGCTGATATTTTGTTTGAAATTTTATCTGATCTCCTTTGTACTTAAGTTTCTTTGCTATGCTGCTATGTTTTATCTGGTACTCAATAAAAACCCTAGATAGTTGGCTATGAATTTTCCTGCTTTTTTTTTCTCAGCATCCAAAAGTATAGTTCTTTTTTTTTTATCATTTATTTTAGGTGAACGATTGCAGTAGAAGATCTCATGGGAATTTAGTTTAATTGATGAATGCTACTGTGGTATAACAGCAGAAATTGTGAGAGTGAAGGAGGGGGAAAGAAGATGAAAGCAAAAAGGGAACATGGTAATAGTGTAGACGGGGAACGGGACTTAAAACGGCAGAGGGTTGTGGATTCACCATCTTCACCTCATGAAGAGCC
This sequence comes from Gossypium australe, assembly GCA_005393395.2. NCBI lineage: Eukaryota > Viridiplantae > Streptophyta > Magnoliopsida > Malvales > Malvaceae > Gossypium > Gossypium australe. The sequence goes on from CM016619.1 coordinate 14,262,537, forward strand.
ACTTGTGCCTTATAATGACGATGAAGATGATGACAGGAGGGCATTGAATCACATAGGCAGCAGAGAAAAAGATGGTCGCAGAGTTGAAAGTGAAGAAGAAGATGATGATGATGAAGATGATCCATATGGGCTAGGATCAACTCTAGGGAGGTCAAATCGCCAGGTTGAAGTGCGTAGAGACTGCCCTTACCTCGATACTGTTAACCGCCAGGTAAATAACTTCATTGTAACTACTCAAATTTGAATTGATTATGTAATTGTTCAATTACTTAAGATTTTCCAAATGGTTATTTAATTCCATTTGATAGGTTCTGGATTTTGATTTCGAGAAATTTTGTTCGGTTTCTTTGTCGAATTTGAATGTGTATGCGTGCCTGGTCTGTGGGAAGTATTACCAAGGAAGAGGGAAGAAGTCCCATGCATATACTCATAGTCTAGAAGCAGGACATCATGTCTACATCAATCTTCGAACAGAGAAGGTGTACTGTCTCCCTGATGGGTATGAAATTAATGACCCATCATTGGATGATATTCGCCATGTTCTATACCCAAGGTTTGCTCATATCTTGCTTGATTGCTTTTACAGTTTTACTTGCTTTTCCCCGTTTCTCTTTGTTCTTCATGCTCCCTTTTCTTATTTTATCACTGCAAGGCATGTGCATGCACATTTGCATTATATAATTCTATGGATATCTGGCTTGTATGTAGAATGTGCCTGTAGTTTCCTGTGGCTTTTCTAGCTCGCAGGAAGTTCATGTTTTCTTTACAACTTCAGCTAACAAATTAGAAGGATATCCTTTTATCTGCATTGACTTTTACTGGTTGATATTTGCAAATGATTGCCTTTCGGCTTTCAATTTTCCTTTGTGAAAGGATGTCTTGACTTCAGGCACTTACACGTTGTTTTTTACTTGGGCTCCATATATGCAGGTTTTCCAGAGAACAACTTGAACAACTTGATAAGAACAAGCAATGGTCTAGGGCACTTGATGGTTCAGATTACCTTCCTGGGATGGTAATAATCTTTGTTCTAAAATTCAAGGGCACATTTAAGATAAGCTTTTGATTTTTTTCCTCCTTTTGTGTTAAAATTATCTCTTTTTTGTGCTAACCTTCAGGTTGGGCTGAATAATATTCAAAAGACTGATTTTGTCAATGTCACCATTCAATCTTTAATGAGAGTTACTCCCCTAAGAAACTTCTTCCTTATCCCTGAGAATTACCAGCACTGTAAATCTCAACTTGTTCATCGGTTTGGAGAACTCACACGAAAGATTTGGCATGCTCGAAACTTTAAAGGACAGGTTAGATCATGCTTATATTATTGCAAAGATTATTGTTCTGGAACACATTGTGTTTATGGTTTTTCAATCACTTGTGTCAACAGGTGAGCCCACATGAGTTTCTACAGGCAGTTATGAAAGCAAGTAAAAAACGGTTTCGAATAGGCGTGCAGTGTGAACCAGTTGAATTCATGTCATGGCTTCTTAACACATTGCATGCAGATCTTAGAACTTCGAAGAAAAGTAGCAGCATCATCCATAAGTGCTTTCAGGTTCTAATTAAAACCTTGCTCTCATTGTTTCATGCTTTGGCATAATCTTCTGCTTATTTTGCACATTGGTATTCAATAGGGGGAACTGGAGGTTGTGAAAGAGACTCAGAGCAAAGCTATCAGTGAGAAGAAAGAAATTGATGGGGAACAGAATGGAGCATTAAAGATTACAGATGGTCAAATTGATAATAATAATGCTGCGGCTGAAACGTACAGAATGCCCTTTCTGATGCTTGGTCTGGATTTGCCAGAACCACCACTTTTCAAAGATGTGATGGAGAAAAATATAATACCTCAGGTATTTTATGTCTTCTGTGGGTATTTTTCCTTCCGTTCTGTCACCATCTAGGCAAGTTATGATATGTGATGCTTTTAATGTATTGAGACTAATTTCTTTAATGAATTTTGTTTTAGGTACCTTTGTTTAATATACTAAAGAAGTTTGATGGTGAGATGGTAACAACTACTGTTCGTCCTCCAGCAAGAATGAGATATCGAGTCACTAAATTGCCACAGTATTTGATACTTCATATGCGCCGATTTACTAAGAATAATTTCTTCAGAGAAAAGAACCCAACATTAGGTGATTTTTTTTTTTTTTTCATTTGGACATATTAGAGTTTGATCAATCCATCTCTGGATCGTAATCATTATGTCACGGGATGTGACCGGGTTTTTGTCACTTCGTACTAACTTAATGTTTCTCATTTTGCAGTGAACTTTCCAGTGAAAAACCTCGAGTTGAAAGACTACATTCCTTTGCCAGCACCAACAAAGGAGAATGAAAAGTTGCGCACCAAGTATGATTTAATTGCTAATGTCGTTCATGATGGTAAGCCTGACGAGGGGTTCTACAGAGTCTTTGTACAGCGGAAATCGGAAGAACTATGGTAATTTTCTAAATACTTCCTCTCTTTTTCTTTTTTTTTTTTTTTTTAATTTGTTGATTTATGTGAGTGAAATGCTACATACAGGGGATGATGCATCCGAAATTTACATTTTGCAGGTATGAAATGCAAGATCTGCATGTTTCTGAAACACTTCCTCAGATGGTTGCATTATCTGAAGCTTATATGCAGATATACGAACAGCAACAGTAGGATAGAATATTCGATCAACCGATATGAATAGTGTATGATTACTTGGTTTTGGTTCTTCCAAGGCAAGATTTTGCAAATGGTTGGTGCGGTATATAGGTGAAAATATGCTGCTTCTGTCTTAACACTTGTATTTTGTATGTTTGGAAGAAAAATAAATTAGTTTTCAGTTTTCTTCTGCTGTTAGGCATCCATTGATCTCTTGAAAATATTTTGGAATTCAGTACATTGGTGATTGTGGTGGTGTGTCAGATGGTGAGAAAGAGGGATTGTAATACTAGAAAATAACGATTCTGTGAGTTGGCATTAACAATGCCTTGCACTCAACAGAGGGATCTAGTTGCCAGCTCTTTTGGAGAAGAATTCAACACATGTAATTTGTATTTCGCCAAAGCTAGGAAGATCCTCTAAATCTGTATCACCAACTTTAAATGACTAACTGAAAATATGGACAAATAAAAATGTGAGAAACCTTGGGAACGCCCACATGCTATACTGACGTTCAATCTTGTTAAATCGAATACGTAAGGTCAATATCCAGCAACAATATGATATTATTATCATCGTTTCTTACTCCAATTTGATATATTCCATCAATGGCGAGCGAGGGGATAAACAAGTTCATCAAGCTTTGGCTCTGCATAATCATTTCCCTGTGCTACTGCTATTCCATAGGTAGATCCAAGAAAACCCCTAAAGGAATTGTACGGCTTCTTTGTTTATTGCCAGTTATGTGCCTATTCCTCGCCATCCCACTCAACATCTCCTCCATACATTTCGCTGGTACCACTGCTTTCTCCATCTCTTGGCTTGCTAACTTCAAGCTTTTACTTTTCGCCTTCGGCAAAGGCCCTTTATCATCCCCATCTCTCTCTTTACCTCGTTTCATTGCCCTTGCTTGTTTCCCTATCAAAATCCAACAACACCCTTCACATCTAAATGTCTATCAAACACCTACAAACTATGCAATCAAGGTTCTGCTTTTTGCCTTGTTGCTTAGTGTATATGACTATACGCACCATATCCACCCTACGATCTTGTTGGTTCTGTATTGTTTTCATGTATACTTTTGTCTAGAGATTATCCTAGTAACGGTGGCGACCTTGACTCGAGCCTTGTTGGGTCTCGAGCTAGAGAAACAGTTTAACGAACCCTATCTCTCCACCTCGCTGCAAGATTTCTGGGGTAAGAGATGGAACCTCATGGCAACTAGTGTTCTACGACCGACGGCGTACGAACCTGTCCGGAACACCGCTGCTCGTTTCATTGGTCGTAAACGGGCTCTGCTTCCGGCGGTTTTCGGGACTTTTGTGGTGTCGGGAATCATGCACGAGCTGATTTTCTATTACCTGGGACGCGTGTGGCCGACATGGGAAGTCATGCATTTCTTTCTTCTCCATGGAGTATGTGTGACGGCGGAGATCGTTCTGAAGAACGCGTTTGCGGATAAGTGGCCGTTGCCCAGGGCGGTTTCTACGCCGTTGACGGTTGGATTCGTGATGATTACTGGTAGCTGGCTATTTTTCCCACCGCTTCTACGGTGTGGAGCTAAGGAGAGGGCCCTTGAAGAGTACGCGGTGCTAGGCGCGTTTATTAAGAATGTTACTACGCTAACCTTCAGCTCTTTCCGGTCACAATGATTCCGGTGCGTTATCTTTGAGATATTTGAGATGTTTGGTGCTATTCTTAGAATAAAAGTTTACATGTCATAAAATTCTGGGTTTTAAGGTAATTTTTTAAATCTTTTTGATTCATTTTGAAACTCACTGTTGGAACAATTTAGTATTAGAGCCACAATTACAATGGCAAAACAGTGATCAGCAAAGTGGTGAAGCATTATCTAGTTATCCTGTCTGTCAGTCATGTCTCCATGATACTTTTATCAATTGTAGATGAAGTATTGGAATAGTATTATTTACATAATTTACACACAAAAGTATTTTCAAAGGGAAACAAAGTAGCTGCTCATAAATACCAGGCAGGCATGGCAACTAACTAGCAAAGAAATAATTTTCTACACACACATTGCTTGAATGAATAAATCTAAATGTATTAATCTCAAAGCTGAATAATCACATTTCTTCCATTTTAATCTATCTCCATATCTTCTTTTCTTTACAACTATTAAGTACCAACATTCACTACTTTCTATACATATAAAGCGTAAGGTTATAAATGTTTTCAAATCAGCTGTTGTCAAGGTAGATTACCCGAGCATGGATCCTTGTTAAGTTTCCGGCTCTGAATGCTCTTTGCGAAAATGCTTTTAAGCCTGCATGATTGTTTTAGTATCAGTTTATAGGTAGAAGGATTATCCCATGCTACAAAGGAAAATCTGTCACTATATCCCCCCACTCCTTCAACTAGTAATTGCCAAATTAAGGCCCCTGCCCCAGCTTGTCTCTTCTTTGCCGACTCGTAAATTTTTTCATACATGGTCTTTAAAAGAATATCCTTGTCAGTTAATCCCTGGTTGTCTGCATGCACCAAAGAGCCAACTTCCGTAAAGATAACCGGTTTTTTAAGCACATAATCCCCGTCACTTATATGAGAATCCACCCACCGGGAAAGAAAACGAGCCTTTGCTTCCATATCATCATGGGGTATCCTACAATGTATGTTATAAAGGGATAAATATTGACATTTATAAATAGAATGGAAGATAAAAATGACCAATGAATTATGCACTTAAGTGATCTGTGACACCAATTTGATCCATCATCGTAGGAGTATTTTCCATTGGCCTAAGTAGACCAAATGAGATTATGGAAAACATTCGCTGCTGGTAACCATAGCAGACAACTAATTCGGACACTTGGACACAGTACTTTTGAGATATTATCATATCATGCTGAAAGTAAAATTTAACAACCAGCTATCAGGGTATGCATGAACCGAAGCAAAGTCAATGTTCTCAATTGCTGAGTTCTGTATAAAGTCTGATCCAAGTGAGGCTGCCCATTCCCCAGGATTAACTTCCAGTCCCTTAGTTGTATTCAGGCCATAAAACCCCTCAAGTCCAACAGTGACTAGATGTTTCTGATCCAGACTCTTGACAAAAGCAGCCATCTCATTAAGCCATGCCTGTACTCCATGCTAATAGACAGTATTAATAAAGTTCTAATAGATGCGAAAACAAAGGGGAAAAAATGAAACTGATATAAATTCACATACATTAATTTAGAATGAGGAGTTTCCAGACTAAGGCTTTGCTTGGTAGAGTAGAAAGGAAATTGGAAGGATGGAAATTGAAGGGGTAGAAAACTAGAAGGATGGAAAACATAATTTCATAGATTTGATTGGCAGGAAAGACATAATTTTGAATTAACATGCACATCTTTCTAATTTCTCTCCTCTCATCCTTCCAATTTGGAAGGATTGATTTTTATTCATTAGGATAAAAAATATCATCACTTCTATTTTCTTTCCTCTTACTTTTCTTTCCAACCAAACACACTCAAAATTTATTTTCTAAATTTATTTTCTTTCCACTTTTCCACTCCCTCCTCCCATCCCTCCACTTTTTCACCCAACCAAGCACGCCCTAAATGCTAAATAAAGCAATAATAAGAAAGTGCAGAAAATCTTCAACAAGCTATACTAGATATCAGAATATTGAAAATAGCTAGAAGTTACAACAATCTACTGATGTTCAGAGATTAAAAGAAAAAGAAGAAAATCTCTCAATTATTCTTCAGGTCTTCAGGCCAAATGATTACAAACACATAGTAGCACAATTATGAAACAGCAAGTTCTATAATTCACCTGAAGAATGGGAGCAGAGGAACTGGATGAACACCGGGGCTCATTCATCAGCTCCCAAGCAAATATTGCCGGTTCATCAGCATACTTAACACCACTCAAGGAATTCTTTCTAGACAAAATAGCCTGTGAAATACAACATCCAATGTTAACTTGATACGATTGCTACAGCCAAAGAAGAAGCATACATGTGGGTGAGTAAAGCCAAATAACTTTCTTATCATACAATCAAATCTTCCCATTGATCTAAAAGTAGTGGAAATTCATAGAACGATGCTTATAAGTCGGCTCTTTCTGAATGCTTTCAGTGCTGAGTACCATTATCATCCAACACAACCTATTGGATAGAAAGTTATAATGCCAAGGATTCAACCTTAGCTTCATCTAAGGCTAATTTCTTTTAAAAAAGCAGATTTGATGACCCGATCTCAACAACATCTCGCAATTTGAAGATCGATAAACTTATAATACTCCAAGGGTCATGGCCAAGTACCTTGACATAGGCCTTGTAGTAATCTTTAATCATAGGGTGTGAAAAAAATGAATCAGTTGAAGAAGAAACATTATGTCCAGCTTCTTGTGCCCATCTCACATACTGAGCTTTCCCACCAAAGTTACTTAAATTGTTCACCAAACTTAGAATCAACCTAATCCCATGCTTCCTTGCTTCAACAATCACATAATCCAATCCCTATCTCATTACAATGCAACATAAGAAAAGTTAAACGAAATAAACAAAAAGGTATTTAGAAAACAAGCCAATGGAACCATAAAACATACCCGAAAGACTCGTTCGTTAAAGACACCAGGAGATATCTGCAAGGCATTAGGTCCAACACCATCGTTGAAAGCCCAAGTCCTGCAAACAGTCAACCCCATTTCCGCCCCTTTCTTGAGCATCTTCGACACCCTTGACCTGGAGGGACCAGCCCCCACGCTCTCCTGCATTAGCCAATAGGAGTTCCAGCCGTTGATGTAGAACGTTGACTGGTTCTCCAGTGGAGCGCGGGGGTTGACGATGATGAAATGCGTGGAGTTTGCAGAAACGAAATCCATATGGGATTGCCATAGGATGGGAAAAGTAATGGGATTACTGCCCAAATTGAAGTAGAGGAAAATGGAAAGTAAAAGGATGCCCAGCAAAGGATAAAGCTTCTTGTCTCTCCAATCTGATGCCATTCCTCTGTAGCAGGCGGTTGGTAGCTGGTCTGTAATTGTGGCTCCTTTTATTACTTCCATTTGCCTTTTTAAATTTAAATGCTTTTTAATTTTTATTTTTTATATTAATTCTTGGTTGCGCCGACCATGCGTTATACTCTGGTCTTTATTAGCCTTGGAATTACATTAGATCCTATGCCCGGTCGAGCTGATATGAAATTTTACACTTAATTTTTAAGTTCGACTCAAAAAATATATTTAAAATTCTGTTTAAATCTAACTCATATTAAAAATGTTAAATTCGAATTCGGCCTCTGTATTAAATTTTTTTAGGTTATTTTTTATATAAAAATATAAATTTAAATAATATAATATATTAAAAATACAATTACAATTTAGTAAACAAATGCGTTTAAAATAATAGTCAAATGAACAATAACACAAGAGTTATGCAATATCCAAATAATAACAATAAAATGTTAGTAATATAATAGTGAAATAACAACAAAACAACAACAATGAAGTTGATTTGAGCCAGGCCTAAAGCTCAACCTGTTTAGAAAACGGGCATTATTTTTGTCTAAATCTATTTTTCAAGTCTATATTTTTACTTAAAACTTTCCATTTTTCAAACATTCAAGACTAAACAAGAGACTCAACTTATTATCAGATCTATTGACAATACACTAGTTCAACCCAATTTACATCCCTATTTTCTGTCCCATCAACTTTCGATACCCTTAACTTTTTTTAACTATGCATGTAATTTTAAGTTTTTAATTTTATATGCATGTAATTTTGTAAACAATACCTTAATCTTTTTATCAATCATCACGAGGATTTGTTCGCTAAGCAAGCTTGGCGAATCCTTACAAAGGAGTAAGATATTATCACAATAAGAATTTCCTTTCTATCGAACAATCACCGTCTGACTCTTGGACTTGAAAATGTATACTCCACATAAGAGATACATGTAAATTGGGGATTGACATTTAAATATGAAATGGAAGGGATTTGGGCCTTAATAGGAGTATTAGGTGGGGTTTATCTTAAAATAAGTAAATATGAAATTGTGTAGTGGACGTCGTCTCTCAAGGTTAACATAGTCCTTCAATTCGTACACCTAAATATAAAATATGGAACTCATTTGGTGTTACTCTTTTCGGGAAATCACAGTAAGAACAATAAATCAACCCTCTATTTATACTAATATCAGAAGAGTAAAACGATCAAAAGACACAAGTAATTTCGTAAAAAACCCATAACAATATCTCCACTAAATCTTCAATACTTTTGATAAGCCAATTTTGTAAGTAGGAATTGGATTATTCGATAGTTAAATATGTGATTAAGAAGTTTCACTCGAATTTACATGCATTTTGTGGGGAATTATTTATTTTTGAAAGGGGTAACCCAAACTCAAAATATATGTTAGAACAAATCAGATATACACAAAGCCTTTGAATCACATTTACTTTTTGACCAAAGAAGGAAGGAAGAAAGATGTTATTGGAGTTTCGTTAAGATTAGTGGGAGCAACTCTGGCAATTGGAAAGATGTTGGCTAGTTAAAAAGGGCAAGGAGACATGGATTTTGGAGTAACCATTGTATGTAAAAGGCTCAAGATGCAATCTAAGCTTCTGAGTCGAATTACAGTTGTAAGACATGTGTTAATAATTATGAAAGAGAACTAGATATAAGGGCAACACTACTCAAGAAAGAAAAACAAGGGATCAATGTTCTACATTACAAATCAAGGGTTAATTGGTAACAAACAAGTTTGACAGAAAAATGCACTGCATATCATCTCTTCGGTTGACTTTGATTAATTTTATGTTCTCTATATTTTATTTTCGTGTGTTTAACTGACTGATTTTACACTAAAGCATGCTTGAATGCCCTCCGCTGTGGAGAAAGCATCGCCATAATGCCATCAAGGATACCTTTAACTTGGATTTAAATTAGAGAGGCAATCATATAAGGAGAGATCTAATTAAAATTATTACATTTTCTTCGATTGTGCGTCAACCATTATGTTATTAAGCACATCATTAGTCCAGTCAGTATAAAATTAATTATATGAGGGGCTTTTTGATGGCTTAATTAATCGTTAATTTTTTATTAAGCCCCCCGAAAAATACAACGAAAAAATCATAAATGTGACACGTGTCCTCAGCGCTTAACGTTAGGGAAACGCGACTCCTAAAACCTTGATTCTGTTCCCTTTGGTTTCACCGATCAAAATCCCCTTCTCATAAATTTTCTCTCTCCAAGATTTCATGCCTACCCACCTTTAATCTCAACTGACGGAAGAGACACGGCGTGCGATTTGACTGTTCCAGTTTCCTTTTCAACGTTCAATTAAAACCCTAGCCTCTTCCTTTTGCTTCTATCGGGGGGGAAGGGAATCATGTCTTTCGATCTCATGCTGAAGCCGTCCTGCAGCGGCTGCGGATCCTCCCAAGATCTGTACGGGAGCAACTGCAAGCACATGACCCTCTGCGTCTCTTGTGGCAAAACCATGGCCGAGAACCAAGGCAAATGCTTCGAATGTGGCGCCATTGTCACCCGCTTGATTCGAGTTCATTTCCCAATCTTCACATCTTCTTATTCTAATTCCTCTTTCGATAATAGCTTAATAGCGATTGGGTTAATTGTTGGACATAATTTTTGGAATTTAATTTAATTTCGGGGTTATTTCTTTTTGGAATTTAGGAATACAATGTTAGAGCAAGTCCTAGCACCGACAAGAACTACTTTATTGGTAGGTTTATGACTGGGTTGCCCAATTTTTCAAAGAAAAAAAATGCTGAGAATAGATGGTCTCTGCAAAAAGATGGGCTACAAGGACGCCAAGTTACTGATGCTTTGCGGGTATTAGATTTATCCTTTTTCATCTGTTTCTTGTATGTTCCTAGCTTTCACTGTAAAACGGGATAGCTAAATTATATGCTGTCTGCATGCTCCAAATTCCTGAAAAAAGGTAGAGAACATTGGCAAGTAAATTTTTAGGGAAAGTTCTATGAAGTTTTTTCTGGATCCTGTGACGCAGACCCATATTTTTTTTTTTATTTTGGCTTATCATGTAATTGTTGTGCAAGTAAAGTAAAAAGTAGCCTGAAGCAGTTTTTTGCTATGTTGCGGAACCAAAATTGATAATTACAAGAATATAGCAAGTATCATTTTTCATATTCTAAAGAGGGAAATTTTCCTGAACTTGGAATGATTTAATTATGCCCTTATTGACTTTGATTCTGAATTTCATTATAGCTGGCTCCTATTTTTTCAGGAGAAATATAAGAACAAACCTTGGTTATTGGAGGATGAAACAGGTCAAGCTCAATATCAAGGTCAACTTGAAGGTTCACAGTCGGCAACTTATTACCTGCTTATGATGCAAGGAAAGGAATTTGTAGCTATTCCTGCTGGTTCTTGGTATGAGTGACATATTATTGTTGTTTTGGCTACTTATCACTGTTCCAACCACTCATTGCACTGATGTTCTATAATATCGCTATATTTGAGTCTTATTAGTTTTTTTAATTGTGAAACTCTTTGGCAGGTACAATTTTAACAAGGTTGCTCAGTATAAGCAACTTACACTAGAAGAAGCCGAAGAAAAAATGAAGAACAGGAGGAAGACTGCAGATGGTTATGAGAGATGGATGATGAAAGCTGCGAATAATGGCGCTGCTGCGTTTGGTGAAGTGGAGAAGATTGATGAAAAAGAAACTGCTGCTGGTGGTGGGAGGGGACGTAAAAAGTCAAGTGGTGAGGAGGAAGAAGGTCATGTATCAGATAGAGGAGAAGAAGATGAAGAAGAGGAAGCTGCCAGGAAGAATAGGCTTGGACTTAACAAAAAAAGTGGTGATGATGATGAAGAAGGTCCAAGGGGAGGTGATCTTGATATGGATGATGATGATATTGAGAAGGGTGAGCTTTTATAATGTTTGTGTCTTGGTGTCTATTTCTTTGTTATCATTCTGATTTGTAGAATATTTGGTATGATTTTCCATGTTGAAGCAGAAGATGAATGAAATTAACATAGAAATAGTATAAATTAACTATTGTGAGAGATAAGGGTGACACCGAAGGTCCCTAGTCTGTCTCTTTTTTTTTTTTTTTTTTTTAACTCTTCTTGTTTATTCGCATGCTTTTGGTTAAGGTGATGATTGGGAGCATGAAGAAATATTCACTGATGATGATGAAGCTGTTGGTAACGATCCTGAGGAAAGGGATTTGGCCCCTGAAGTTCCTGCTCCACCGGAAATCAAGGAGGTATTTTTGATACACTTATCAAATCTGCAAACTAAGGATCACATTACCTGTTAGGATCTTGCTTATCTCATGTAAGAATAGTTTTAAGCCTCATAACTTCTTTAGACTCTAGAGATTTGCAGTTTGCACTGGATAGGACATTATTCTACCCACTTTTTTTATTGTTATCATTTTAAATTCTCTATTCAAAGACTACTGCATGGGAATCTAAAACTATACAATATAAAATTTATTGAGAAGGTCGCAATAAATATAAATTTCCAGTTTCTAGAAATCATTTACTATACAATTTATTCAAATTTTCTAGGCTCGAGCGTTAGTTTGTCTTTGGTGATAGACTACTTTTACTTCCACAGGTTGTCTGCAAATAAGAATCATTCAGAGTAAAGTTTTGCTAGTTACTGCTTGCATTTTGTGTATGTGTGTGCGTTTTTCCCCACCAAAATAATTTATTTCTTCTGTTGGTAGAGGTGGCCTTTTTTTATCATTTATAAAGCGTCATTATGACTGGAATCTGGTCTCCTTTGAGTAGTAGATAATATTTTCTGTTTTCTTTCAGGATGAAGACGAGGAGGATGAGGAGCAAGAAGGAGGACTGAGTAAGTCCGGGAAAGAGTTGAAGAAGCTATTAGGGAAAGCTAGTGGGCTTAATGATTCAGATGCAGACGAAGACGATGATGATGAGGATGTAAGCTTATAGGATTCCTAATGGCTTATTGTAATACATTTTTATCTAACAAAAGCCAACAGGATTAACATGTCTCGCTTTTATTTCATCATTCTTGATGATTATTTTCTGTAGTTATAATGTCTCATCTCTTCTTTATCAAGATGGAACTAGCTAATCCCGGCTTGACTTTACACAAATCTTTTGTGGTGTCTACACCAATTATGCTTATGCCAAGAGTTTTTTTTTTTTTTTTTTTTTTGCTTCAGGTGGATGATGATATGAACTTTAACCCTACACCAGCTCCTAAGCAGAAGGATGCACCTAAAGAAGAACCAGCTGACAACAGTCCGATGAAACCGGCACCTTCAGCTTCTGCTCGTGGAACCCCAGCTGCATCTAAGTCATCAAAGGGAAAGAGAAAAGGTGATGATACAAAAGCATCAAATGGTACCCCTCTGAAGAAGGTTAAATCAGAACCTGTATGTTACCAGAGCTCCTAATCTTACCTCTTTGCACATGTAGATATTTTTTAAGAAGAAATTTGTTTCAAATGTTTAACTTATTTTGTGCTTTCTGAGGGGCAGGAGTCAAAAACTTCTGTGAAGGAGGAAAATACAGGTGCTTCGAAAGGCAGTGCGCCTTCCAAGGGCACGTCATCCTCTGCAAAAGCTGGATCAACATCAGCTGCCAGTGCATCTTCCTCTAAAGCAGGTTCAGCATCAACTGCTGGACCTGTAACTGAAGAAGAAATCAGGGCTGTGTTATTACAAAAGGCACCTGTAACAACATCTGATCTTGTTGCTAAATTTAAAGCTAGGTTAAAATCTTCTGAGGTATTCTGTCTTCCATAATCCTTTTTCCTTTCCTGTTTTGTTGGTTTAATATTTATTGCTGTGCTCACCGAATCTATTGTCAGCTGATCTCTTTGGTTTATACATTCAGTAGGTATCTAAAATGTGTATATAGATTTTATTGTTATTAGATTTTTGGAGTTTCACAATTGTGGGGCCCATGCTTTTAATCTCTGAAGAATGAAACGGTTTAGCATTATAGATATGGTGCTTCATATTAGTAACTGCACAAGGTAGTTCTAGACCAAGAAGGCAAGATAGGCCCATTAGATAAGCAGATCAATCTAAAAACACCGCAAGATATACTTAGTTTGTTTATGCATTTAACTCCCTCTTTTATTTACTTATCAATGTACTACTTAAGTGGATAAATCTCTTTGGTACAGGACAAGAAGGCTTTTGCAGATATTCTTAGGCGAATTTCTAAGATACAAAAGACGAACGGGCCTAATAACTACGTCGTGTTGAGAGAAAAGTGATATTTCTATCTGTGTTTCAAGGTGTGCCGTAATAAAGTCTTATGCTTTGGTCGTCAACAGAGGGGAAAGTGTAACTTGCATTTTCTGGAAATGGATTTTGCAAGTGGCAAGTTAGAAACAAGAGGTGATAAGGAAATCTGGTCTATCATCCTTGTAAGCAGGCATCTTTCTATGTGAATTTTAAGACAGGTACCTGGACATTGTATACCTACATGGATTTTTCTAGAATTTAGAGTTTGACATTTTGTCATGCTGAATGGGGAGTTTCCTTACTATATTAGCAGAATGGCTAAAAATATCTCACTCAGTTATAATTTTCAGGTTTAGCCGTATAGGTGCTGGCATTCCCATGTTGCCATATCATTCTGTTGGAAACTACAAATTATCCTGTTATTTCAACATTTCGTCTGAAAACTTGAGCCACTGGCACTTTAAAACACATTGCATCATCTAATATATATATATATTTATATATATGCGTATGGGCGTGTGTGTTGGGAGAGATTCATTTACATTGCGCACTTTTTAACTTTTTGTAGGGTTAATATTTTAACATTCTGATGATTCATGCACATTGAGTTTAGTAAAATAAAATCACTTTATATATATATAAAATATTTGTGAAGGTAGTATTCTCTAGATTGATATCGGATTGATTTAATATGTACTAAATTGTGATTCTTATTTTAAAATTTTTATATAATCTATTAGAAGACTAATACTATCGTTTGTTAAAATATAGTATTTTAAAAAAAATTCAATTAATTGATTAAATGGCTGAATTATTAAATTATTTTACCTTGCCTTGTCAAGTTTTGCAAAACTATATTAGATTTATTATAGGATATAGAGCATAAGGCTAACATAAGCTAAAAAGGATGAGTAATAAGCCAACTAAATAGCCATGGAAGTGCAAAGCAAGAGCCCAAATGATAAAAGCAGGAAGTTCCCATAAAGCTGGACTGATGGGGAAGGGGTTGTGGGCGCGGCGGCTATGCTCCAATCAGAGTTGTCTGGCTCTGATTCTGACTCTGACAATGTCTCTTGGGGGAATTCTGGGCTCTGCAAAGGCATTAACTCCACGTGTAGCTTTAGACCCTTTTTGCAGCTCTCAGGCTTGTTGCTCACGAAGTATCGAATCCCTTCCCCATCCAATTCGATGCCATCTAAGCCCACTGTATACATCCTTATGGGGTTTCCTACATCACACGACTCATATTCATCCTTGCTCTTTACCTCTACGATGCTCTCCTGTGTTGCAGAGGAGGGGAAACCTGCACAACATTTAGTAATAACATTATTCACTAAAGCATGTATGCAAAATAAGAAACACAATTGATGGATGAAACATAGTGAGAAAAGACAGTAAATTATATTTGACACGATTCATTAATGCTTTGGAAATTACTTGCGGGGGGAATTGTCTTCTGTAAGTTGATGTAACATAGGCATTGCACTCTTTTTCTTTTACCAAAACCAATAGTTAAACGAAGCTGGAAACGTTTTGTAATTAAGAGCCGACTTACAGATTTTGTCTCCGACCCTGAAGATCCTACCAGAAGACCAAGATGCAACGTCAAATGAGGGGTCCCAGCCACGGTCGCCTCCGACCACGTGATGCACTTGTGCTCCGACCCATTTCACACCAGTATTGGCTGCCATAAAAACAAGAACCATCACCATCTTCGTCACCATTGTCATAGCTATTGTTACACAACAGGAAAGTATATGTTACTCTAGTGTTGCTTAAGAAACAAGAAGGGATTCTTTTGAAAGAGAAAGATGGGGTGAAGTGTGTGTGTTAAG
The DNA here is from genome assembly GCA_005393395.2 of Gossypium australe. Taxonomy (NCBI): domain Eukaryota; kingdom Viridiplantae; phylum Streptophyta; class Magnoliopsida; order Malvales; family Malvaceae; genus Gossypium; species Gossypium australe. Next base: position 14,278,193 of record CM016619.1, read on the forward strand.
CAAGAAAGTTAGCACAATAGAGACAAAAAGGGTAGCTTACATCCTCCAGGCAGCTTCCTAGAAACAATGGTGGAATGGTTGCTGTGTACCCACCAATTTTGTTAAAACTTCCAGAAACAATTTTTTTTAATTCTGATTTTTAACTAATTTTTATTCCAAAATTTCAATTTAACCAGACCAATTAGTTAATTTAAAAAGTATATTTACGTACATAACTACAATTATAATAATATTCTATCGATTAAATAATCATAAGATGTCTAAATTTAAATTAGAATAAATATAGAACAAATCGCATGAGGAATACTCTTACTAACTTCATTAAAATACCCTTTGATTGGTTGAAAAATTGGAAAACACAAGTCATGGGATAACTATCATTAACCACCATTCTTCTCTGATCTGTTTGCCTCCTTTCCTTTTTTTTTTTATAAACAAAGGGAATTCGGCAAAAAACAAAATAGTCTCTAGCGATTACATTAAAAACACTTAATTAACTCATGTAAGATTAATTCTATACATCAATAACAAATTGTGCATCGAAATTGGTGGTTCTTCAAAGGAGATCAATCCCATGCCACCATTAAACGTAATTTTTGCCATTTGATTTGTGACTTCATTTTGAGATCTCGGGATATAATGAAAAGAGACATTTCAGTTGCAGTTTAGTAACCATTTGCTCTTTCGAATGTATATTTCTATTAGATTGCATATATGATCACATTTGATTTGATTATGTAATTAATGAATGATATATCATACTTGTTATAACATATTAAGAAAATGTAGTAATTAATACATTGAAAAATATTTTGTTTGAGGAATGCTCAAATAACATATACATTTGAATAACAAGTAAGTATTATATTACACGTAGTATTTAAATAACAAGTATCAACTATGACAATAAATCAAAAGGATATGATGAGCAAAAAGGTTAAGAGGCATTATGTGGGCGAATCGAAGACATGATCTACTTAATTTAATCTTCATAAATTGGAATTAATTAGTAACCCGTGATATAACATCCAAGTATGTGCATCTTATAGGGGTCTCCAATTCTTTCCTACTCTAAGATAATCATTTATATATTTGGATTTGGAGATTGTTTGTATATTTTAATATAAATACAAATATATTTTTGAGTAATTACAAGAATCAAATTATTATAGTATAAACGGATTAAAAATGGATATAATCTAATTTAAAGCCAACAGAATTAAAACCCACATACGATAACATTTGGAGAATACCATATAGGGGTGTTTAAACGGTTAACCAAACCAAACTAGAATTAACCAAACTTTTTAATCCTTTAACCGTTAACTGAACCGATTATTTTTTTAAAAATAAACGAACCGAAATATTTCGGTTAATTCGGTTAGTTAACCGAAATTTATATATTTTTGGTTAAAACAAGTACAAAACATATTAAAAAAATTTGATAATGTTTATTTGACTGAATTAACCGAATTAAAATTACAGATAATTTTTATTATTAATTATTAAGTTCGGTTAATTCGATTAATTACCCGATTTCGAATCGAACTTTAAAAAAATCATTAACTGACATCTGACCAAATTAACTTGATTAACATACCTATTAAGTGTACTAAATCGATTCAGTCGGTTAATTCGATTTTAACCGAAATTTGAACACCCCTGATAGCAAGATAAATTTGTATTTTTAATATATTTATTTTTGGCTAATTATCAAATAAAATATTATTAAATTTGAATTTTTCTTATCAGGAATGAAGTTGGTGTGCTGAATTTAAACTCTTACAAAAAGGGACTAAATTGGAACAAAAAGCAAAGAGGCGGGCTTGATTGAAAGATTGAAGATTCAAAGATGGCTGGATAAAGATTGAAGGGTTGAAGATTTTTTTTTTAAAAAATGGCTAAATAAAGATTGAAGGATTTTTGATATTGTTACAACTTTGTAATTAATTTAAATTCTAGTTTAAATTTGATTTTTAAATTTAGAATTATTTAGTGATAATATTTGAAATTATTTAGTGATAATATTTAGGAAAAATCTAGCTAAATTTTAGCACTAAAAGTGTGTATAAATACCTAGTTGCTACAACCAATTGAACACACTTGGTCTTTGGCATTTAATAAATTCTTTATTTTTTTTTCCTTACCTGCGTCAGGGCTATATTCTGCCATTTCAATTTTTTTTCTTTTTACTTTCAACCTTTTGGTTTAATTTCCTTCCAAGGCCCTTCCCTTTCCATCACCCACAATTTCACAAATCTATTTTCAAAGCATGATTTTTCCATGATTAACTAAACCCTTTTTAGCTTTAGCCCGAAAATTACTTCAACAAAACAGTCGTGAGATTCGATCCCGCTCAAGAAAACCTCTCAACACAGTATTTTCTATCTCTCCGGTATATGGGATAGTACAAATTCGTCCCTTAAAGTTGATTCAACTTCGATTCAAAAAGTGCACGTTGGGTTGGAGTTGTTTGGCGTACAGTTGGGAAGACTAATCAACCGTGCTGTGTTCAAATTCCTGTGAACAAATTGGCGTGCCTAGGTGGGACAAGCCAGTTGGATTCCCTCAAGGGAGATAGTGATCGGATTTAAACGACCCACGCTGTTGAGGCAGTTGATTCGAGTTGGGCTTTTTAGATCGCAAGGTTGTCAAAATCTTGAATTGCGAACACGTGTATCGCAGTTAGAAATTTGGCAAGAGTCAGTTTGCAGGTCATACCGGGATTGACTATATATGGAAAAGTTAGAGATTGGGACGTTTTTGGTTGCTATAACCAGCTTATTGCTTGGAAGGGAAAATCTATTTCAAAGATCGATTCAAGAATAGAGTACATCGAGGCCAAGGCTAAGCTTAAAACATATTTTATTTATCCATTTATTTTATTTTCTTAAATTTATTTATTTGCATTTTTGAATCTATTTTATTTTATTTTTCGCATTTTCTTCTTTTATTATCTTAATCAATTTAAACCCTCCATTTTTATTTTTATTTTCAGCATTTCTACACATAGGTCGTTGGCACGACTGTGACCGCGACATCGATTCTGGTCACGAAAAAAGGCAAAATTAGATAGCTAGTCCCTATGGATTCGACCCTACTGTTCTATAATGCTAGCTACTGTTATATTTATAGTAGGAATTTATATTTGGTGGTTTCGACGCCCATCAAATTTTGGCGTCGTTGCTGGGGATTAGTGAAAATTTCTAATTTTTGTTTATTTTCTTTATGACCAGGTTAGAATCGAGGACTCTAGCATTTGAGCCGAAGATAGAAAAATTGGCTTGAACACTTTGAAGAGAAGCTATTTGGCGCGGTAAACAACCACAACCCGACTTTGAAGAAGGATCTTACACCAAATATATTTACTCATCCGAAGATTCAGACAACATGGCAGATCAAACTATACGCCAACTTGCAGCTGCACTATATGAACAATAACCGCTATGCATAACTTATCCGGTGGGTGAAACACCGTTCGAGTTAAAGTCGGGATTGATACATTTATTGTAACATCCCTAACCCGTAATCGTCGCTGGTCTAGGGTTAAGGAGCATTACCGATCAATCCAGAACATTTACAATCATTTTACAAAACAAAGTATATCATCAATCAAACATATCAAAATATATACATATAGTCCCTTAATAAGGTCTACAAGACCTCAAATACGTGTTAGAAATGGGTCGGGACTAAACCGAACACATACAAAATTTTCTAAAAAATCAAACATTTTTCAAAGCTACAGAGGTCACACGCCCGTATGTCCAAGCCGTGGCGAAACAGGGCATACATACTGAGTTCTCCATACGGCCTGAGACACGCCCGTGTGCCTTACCCGTGGTCGACACTGACTTGCATCACACGGCCAGTCACACGCTCGTGTGTCTAGCCCGTGTGCGAGCCTGACTTGTTTTGAATTACAAACACGAAAGACACGGTTGAGCCACATGCCCGTGTGCTCAACCGTGTGGGCAATTACAGGCCATTTGCAAGGTCAATTTGCCATCCACACTTTGAAATCACCTACAAGCATCAATTCATACGCATTTATACCTCAAATGGAAATCCAAACATACCAATATATGCATCAATTAATCATCCACTACACCATTTATTTCCTTACTCAATTTCAACTCAAACATGTCCACCTAAAATATCAATTTCTCATTCCAAATCATATAATCTACTCATCATTTAATCCAACCAAATCTATCATGAAACATACCATTTCCATTATGCTAATTTATACCATAATGATCACTCACATAGAACATACTCAAACACATATAAGTTATTCTTTTCATATGATCAAAACATATACCAACCATCAAACTACCAAGCTAACTCACATGCCTAAGCTTATACACTTCAAAACGTGCCATAATCACTAGCCTATACATGCCATATACAAAGTATTTACAACTTCCAAAAGTACCAATTTAGATAGCCGATAGTGTGATTGAATCGTTGACGATCCTCGGATCCGAGCTAGCTTTAAAGACACTGTAAAACAGAGAAACACTTCACACAGTAAGCTTAAAAGCTTAGTAAGTTCGTTATATAATAATATAATATCAATATACAAAATAAACCATCACTTAGATATATTCACATTGATACACAATATCATCCCTAGCCATATGCTTACACAACTAACCATTTGTCACAATATCATCAACCACATAGGTTCCGAACATACCTTTGCCAACACCTAGTTAACAATCATTCTTGCTACTCAATGCTCGATACTACATTTCGATAAATCTTCGTTATTTGTTCTATTTATTCGCACACTTAGTGCCAAATTCTTAACCGAAGCTTTAACATCATCGCACACTTAGTGCCTTTATAATAACCCGAATTTAACTCGGTATCACACACACAGTGCCAATCGATATAGCCGAGGCTTCATTTACTTCGCACACACAGTGCTATACACCTCTGTCTCCATTCTAATTACGCACACTTAGTGCCACATTTCTCAATTCCACATATAGCATTTCTAAATCAATAACCACATATTCATTCATTTCATAACATATAAATATGAATTTAAACGATTCGTATTATACATGAACTTACCTCGGACGTCAAAATAACAAAACAAGTCGATTAATCGAGCACTTTATCTTTGCCTCGATCTCGATCCGAATCTCTCTTCTCTTGATCTATACATATTCAAATTTAGCTCATTCAGTCACCAAATCATTCAATTTAGTCCAAACACATATATTTAGGGCATTTTACAAAATAACCCTCACATTTTCACATTTCAACACTTTAGTCCCTATTTCATAAAATCACAAAATACACAAAATTTCTATTTACACATGCTTAGCCGAATTTTCCCTTAGCTCATAAAAGCCCACATATTTCATTTATTTCACATTTTAGTCCTCCCATTTCTCATTTTTACAATTTAGCCCAAATTACTCAATTTCACCAAAAATCCAAATACAAACTATGTTAACCCAATATTAAGCTTTCATATTCCACCAACTAACAACACAAAGCTCACATATTCATCAACGGCATATCTCAAAATCATCATCAAGTTCTAAAATTAAAACATGGGCTAGCTAGAACACTAAGCAACGATCACAAAAACGTAGAGATCACTAAAAACTGAGCTCAAAACATACCTTGATTGAACCAACTTCTAGCCGAAACCTAATGTTCTTTTTCTTTTCTTTTTCCCTAGCAAATTTCGGCAATGAAGATGAACACCCCACCTTTTTCATGCTTTGTTTATTTTAATTAATCTTTAATTCATGTTTTACCATTATAACCTTATTAATATCATTTATAATTCCATTAACTAAAGCCCATTTTTGTCCATCCATTTTGCATGTAGAATAATAACAACATAAGGACTCACATTTTAATAAGCCATGTCAAATTAGCACTTTAACAATCAGCACACAACTTTTGCATTTTATGCGATTAAGTCCTTTTTCATAATTCGGCACACAAACGATAAAATTTTCACACAGAAATTTCACACATGCTCAATCACATATTGTAAACACCAAAAATAATATTAAAATATTTCTCTGACCTCATAGTTGTGGTCTCAAAACCACTATTCTGACTGACTAGGGTCTAAACCGGGCTGTTACATTTATTGTCTACTTTCTGCGGTTTGAAAGATGAGAACCCTCATACTCATCTGAAAGAGTTCCACATGGTTTCTCTGAGTATGAAACCAGAAGGAGTAATTGAGGATCAAATAAAACTACAAGCTTTTCCTTTTTCATTAGTTGACTCTGCTAGAGAATGGTTGTTTTATTTACCCCCGGGATCTGTTAATACTTGAACTGATATGTCTCGGTTGTTTCTTGACAGGTTTTTTCCAGCAGCTTGAGCAACCGAATTAATGAGGAGTATAGTCAAAATACAACAAAAAGAAACAGAATCACTCTACGAATATTGGGAGCGATACAAGAAGTTGTGTGCAAGTTGCCCACAACATGGCCTGTTTGAACAGTCGCTCTTACAGTATTTCTATGAGGGGTTACTTCCAATGGAAATGAAGATGATTGATGTCGCTAGTGGAGGGGCGATTGTAAACATGACTCCTCAAAGAGCTAGGGAATTAGTTTCGACCATGGCTGCAAATTCTCAACAATATCGACCACCTATGAAACCTATGAGAAGGGTTCATGAGCTAAGTACTTCTTCCATAGTAAATAAGCTTGATGAACTTACTAATATGGTTAAAAGTATGCTTGCAGGAAAATCAAACCCAACTTGGTTATGCGGGATTTGTGCTCAGCCTAATCATCCAACTGACTTGTGCTCGATTTTACTTGAGGACACAACTACACAAGTAAACGTCGTTGAAAACTTCCTAGGGCCACCTCAAAGGCATTATGATCCATATTCAAGCACGTACAGTGTAGGGTGGAGGGATCACCCAAACTTGAGCTATGGGTCGAACCCTCAATACAATCAACCATATCAACCAAGAGCACCTCCGCCTCAACAGTATCAACATCCAAAGCCATCTCTTAAAGCCATAGTAGAGAGGTTAGCCATTAGCACCAAAAAGTTCCAACAAAAGACTGAAACACATTTCCAAAAACTAGATCAACAAATAAGTAAGCTAGCAGTTACAGTTAGTCGTTTGGAGAACCAAGGAAAATTGCCATCTCAAACCGAGCCAAACCCAGTCAAAATGCAAGTGCTGTGATCGTAAAAGATGGAACAGAGTCAGAACTAGTTCTTGACATGAGTCGTGACCACGACGTTGAATAGAAAGCCAGACCAACAACTCCCACCGAGCCAGCACCTCATAAACCATTTGTTTACCTCCCCCATACCTTGGAAGGCTCGCCCAAGTTAAAAAGGAACGAGAGGAAACAGGAATCCTTAAGACATTCTAAAAGGGAGAAATTAATATTCCTTTACTTTATGCAATTAAACAGGTTCCACATTATGCAAAATTTTTGAAAGAACTATGTACTGGCAAAAAGAAGCTCCAAGGAAACGAATGGGTGAATGTGGGAGAAAATGTTTCTGGAGTGCTACAAAGGAAAATTTCGCCTAAGTGTAAGGACCAATATATGTTTTCTATATCCTGCAAAATAGGTAATATTAGCATAAAGAAAGCCATGTGTGATTTGGGAGCATCTATTAATGTAATGCCTTTATCTATTTTTAAAGTTCTAAACATGGGTATTTTGAAAAAAACAGGGGTGATTATTCAATTGGTAGATAGGTCATGCGTATATCCAGAAGGGGTGCCGGAAGATGTCCTCATAAAGGTAAATGAATTAATTTTTCCTACAGACTTTTATATCATCGATACGAAGGATGAATACTCAAAAAATGCTTCTGATATTTTACTCGGGAGACCATTCCTAAGTACCGCATGTACAAAGATTGATGTCTGAAGTGGAACCCTCACTATGGAATTCGACGGTGATGTGGTAAAATTTAATGTTTATGAGGCGATGGGCCAACCTAGTACAATGTTGAATATTTCTAGTGTTGATATTATTGAACCACTAACAAAATTTCATTTTAAGTATGATGAAGAGGATGGGTTACAAACTGTGCTTTGTAGGAATTTAAACCTCAATACAATGGATAAACTGGAGAAATTAATGACATTCAAAGAGCTAATTCGTGAAATTTTCGTTTTTATGGAGGCACCATAGTTTCCCAAAAGTCAAGGTAAATAATTTGAATTGTCTCATTTTCAAACTAAACTTTTGCCTTCCATTTTGTAGGCCCCAGAATTGGAACTCGAACTGTTACTGGAACATTTAAAGATTCAGATAGAGGAAAAGGAAATCCCGAGCAAAAAGCTCGAATACGTTTCAATCTATCGATGATGAATGAATCCGGAAAATGCTTCAAGGTCAAAGACCAAAGGTTGAAATCTTTCTATGAGAACTTTCAACTACGCATAATGGAAGAATTAATTCTCGAGGAACCAAATGAATAATACTCAGGTCATCAAGCTAACAATGTTAAACAAAAGCACTTTATGGGAGGCAACCCATATTTATCTTTATTTATTTAATTTAATTTTGAATTCTAGTTTAATTTGAGAATTAAATAAAATATTGTTTAATACATTTTCTCACGTTATATTTCAGGTACACGAATCGCTCGAAGCAATAAAGTCTTTCGACGAAGACACGATCCAGCTACTAAAGAACAAGAAGAGTAACCACCTTCTACTTTAGATGAACAACACCATTGCATTAAAGCTCGCCTCAAAAAAGTGGAAGCCAACATCTCAAGCATCCTCAACATACTACAAAGCGATCACTTCCACCACCTTCCGCCCCATTAAATATAAATGAGGAGTACACTTTCTCCACTCATATTATCATTTTTTGCATATTGGGGCCAATGTAGGCTAAGTAGGGAGGAATTTTGGAGCATGCCATACTTTCTTTTTGAATGTGTTTTGCTAAGAATAATTTCTTATTTTGTTTAGGAAATAAACCTCTAATTCTTATGTTTAGTTTATTTAAATAAGTGGGTGAATCATGAATAACTATTGCTAGCTTGATCAATGAATATTTTGTAGAATTGAAAATGTGATGCCTTAGTCAATATTTCATGAAAATTGTAGTCAACATTTCATGAAAATTGTTGGTTTTGTTGAACTTGTCTAATAAAAGTATTCGGTTAAAAAAAAGTTTGCTAATTGCTTGGTTATGAGTGAAGATTCATAAATGTGACCAAGTTGAGTAACCGGGATGAGGTGCTTGGGTTTTCATCTTATTTCGCGTCAAAAGGTTTGGTGACGAGCCGAAGCTTGTAACATTCCACTAACTGAGCTGCCTTGAAATAAATCGATTAGAGACAAATGAAATTGAGTAACCGGGATGAGGTGCTTGGGTTGTCATCTCATTTCTTGTCAAAAGGTTTGATTATGTCTCGAATTCGTTAAAAATATTTAAAGAGAACATGTCGGGTTGTGTAACGGAGGTGAGGTGCTTGGTTGTCATCTCACTTCGCGTCAAAAGACTTGACTACGTTTGAAAAAAAATAAAAAATGTATATAGATATAAATAAAAATATATATTGGTATGACCGTTTCACATGTTTGATTGAGCCTAAATTTAGTGAAATAGTTGAGTTTGACATACTATTTGAGATTTTATAAAATGCTTATTGATTGAGTTTAGCAATTGTTTATTTTTTATTCACCTAATTGTTTGATGTATGCTTGATTAGGAAAGAGGGTTTTGATTTTGAAAGGGATTGACAAATTATTTTTAGTGGATATCATGCTTGAGGACAAGTATCGGCTAAGTAGGGGGAATTTGATAGCAAGATAAATTTGTATTTTTAATATATTTATTTTGGCTAATTATCAAATAAAATGCTATTAAATTTGAATTTTTCTTATCAGGAATGAAGTTGGTGTGCTGAATTCAAACTCTTACAAAAAGAGGCTAAATTGGAACAAAAAGCAAATAGGAGGGTTGAATATTTTTTAAAAAAAGCGGTTGGATAAAGATTGAAAGATTTTTGATATTGTTACAACTCTGTAATTAATTTAAATTCTAGCTTAAATTCGATTTATAAATTTAGAATTATTTAGTGATAATATTTAGGAAAAATCTAGCTAAATTTTAGCACTAAAAGTGTGTATAAGTACCTAGTGGCTACAACCAATTGAACACACTTGGCCTTTGGCATTTAGTAAATTCTTTATTTTTTTTCCTTTCCTGTTTCAGTGCTATATTTTGCCATTTCAATTTTTTTCTTTTACTTTCAACATTTTGGTTTTATTGCCTTATAAGGCACTTCCCCTTTCCATCACCCACAATTCCACAAATATATTTTAAAGGTATGATTTTTCCATGATTAACTAAACCCTTTTTAGCTTTAGCCTGGAAATTACTCCAACAAAACAATCGTGATATTCAAGCCCTCTAAAAAAACCTCTCAATACAGAATTTTCTATCTCTTCGGTATATGGGTTAGTACAAATTAGCTGTCGAAACCATTTTTAATGTTTTGAAAAAAAATGAGGATCGACTTTAAAAACGAAAATGAAGTCGCCACCAATCTTTCTTCGAGGTGTGATCGGATCACCTTATAAAACATTTTATTTCAAAACATTAATTTTGACCTGCGAAATTCAAGAAAAAAAAGGTTCGGGAGTCGATTATGTACGAGGAAGGATTAGCACCTTCGTAACTCCCAAAATTGGTACCGGATTGATTAGTTATTATCCTAATGTCGAAAATTCGAAAAGATTTGAAAACATGATTTCTTTAAAAACTTGAATAATTTGAGTTGGAACTTGAGATTCCTTTGTTCCAAAAGCATACAAACATCACATCCAGCACGTTAGGACATGATGTTTTAAACCCTCGTAACCAAAATCATCTCATGATTTACAAAATTCATTAAAAGGATATTTAGTTATTTAGTCAAACGAAAAATTGAAACCCAACACGTTAGGGCACGATTTCCCGAATTTCTAAACACAAAACATTGCCTTATTTAAGAAAAACTTTTGGATAAAATGTGTTAATTAAAGGAGATAGATATTTTTAAACAAAGATTAAAAAAATAACATTAAGTTATTACAAAAAAGTGCAATTTACTAAAGTTACAGGTCATATTAACAATTAGCACTAACATAAACAATTAAGTAAAAGAATGACAAGCAATAATAATAATGTTAAGGTAAACAAAGATAATGGATTTAAAATTTTTTTTTAAAAAATGAACAATTAAAAAATAAAAAATATAGAGTAGATAATAGCAATTTTAAAAGAATCTATGAAAAAATTAAGAAAAAAAATTTATTCACAAGATTATATTCATGTAAAAAATAATAATAATATAAAGTAAATAATATACTCAAAAGAATTAATGAATATTATAACAATTTTTAAAAAAATGAAAAAAAAGCATAAAAATGATATGGATAAATAAATAAAAAAGTTAAAAAAAACGCATAAGTCAACCTAACTCCCTCAATATGAGGATTCAACGAAATTCCTCCACCAAAATCTAACTCGAATGGAAGCAACTCAAAAAGAAACGAAGATGAGCGAAGAACAAAATAAGAACAAGCCACAGAAAATAAGAACGCAAAAGAGAGAGAAATTTGAGTGAATGCTCTCAAGAATTTTTATTGCTCAAAACTCAAGTGTCTTTTTTAATGAAGGGAGAGGCTTCTATTTATAGTTGAGCCTCCCCAAATCCAACGGTACAGATCAATTACATCAACGGCTAAGATTAAAAGGTATCTACAAATTAAATCTCTAAGATGACAAAATCATATCTTCTAAGATTGCATACCATATCTTCTAAGACTGCATATCATATCTAAGATTGCATATTATATCTTCTAAGATTACATACCATATCTTCTAGGATTGCATATCATATCTAAGATTCCATATCCTTGAAGATTGTGTTCCCATATATGTCAAGCTTGTAGATGGACCTTCAATCTTTTCAAGTAATGGGCCATTCTGATCGGGCCAAATGATATATTTTGGATTGGACTTGGACTTTATTTTATTATTTTGGGTTTATTATTTTTTGTATGGGTCCAGGCTAAATTGGCCTATTACAGCTGCCCCTCTTTGCTCATTATCGTGTAACGAGAATGGATCAAAGACTATAAAAGGACCAATTTTGCCCGGTCTTGCCGAACCTTAACTTCTTGATCCTCATCTTCTTCAAGTAGTCTCTAACCCAATTGCAACTTCAAGGAGATTGAATCTGTAGCTTTAATCTTATTCTACTGCAACTTTAGGGAGATAAGACCTGCTTTTGTAGATTTAATCCATCATACTGTAACTTCAGGAAAGTGAGACTAGTGTCTTTGATCTTGCTTCATTGCAATATTCAAGAAGACAAGATATGCTATTTTCAGTCTGCTCCACTGCAAACTCAGGGAGGCAAGCTAATATCTTCGATCTGCTTCCTGCAACTTCAGGAAGATAAGATCTGCTGTCTTCAGTCTGCTCCGCTGCAAACTCAGGGAGGCAGGCTAATATCTTCAATCTGCTTCCTGCAACTTCAGGAAGATAAGATCTGCTGTCTTCAGTTTGCTCCGCTGCAATCTCAGGGAGGCAGGCTAATATCTTCGATCTATTTCCTGCAACTTCAAGAAGATAAGATCTGCTGTCTTCAGTTAGCTCCACTGCAACTTCAAGGAGGTTAAGCTGATGTCTTCGATCTGCCTCCTACAACTTCAGGAATGCTAGATCTGCTATCTTCAATCTGCTCCACTCCTGCTCAGTGGAGATAAGATCTGCTATCTTCAGTTTGCTCTATTGCCAATACATGAAGATAAGACTTGCTGTCTTCGATCTGCTCCACTCTTCCTCAGTGGAGATAAGATCTAATATCTTTCGTCTGCTCTATTGCCAATACATGGAGATAAGACTTGCTATCTTCGATCTGCTCCACTCCTGCTCAGTGGAGATAAGATCTGCTATTTTCAGTCTGCTCCATTGCCGATACATGGAGATAAAACTTGCTGCCTTCGATCTGCTCCACTCCTGCTCAATGGAGATAAAATCTGCTATCATTAGTCTGCTCCATTGTCGATACATGGAGATAAGACTTGCTGTCTTCGATCTGCCCCGCTTCTGCTCAGTGGAGATAAGATCTGATATCTTCAGTCTGCTCCATTGCCGATACATGGAGATAAGACTTGTTGTCTTCGATCTGCCCCACTCCTACTCAGTGGAGATAAGATCTGCTATCTTCAGTTTACTTCCTTGCTACATCAGGAAGATAATATTATAATTTTCAGCTTGCTCTCTTGCTACATCAGGAAGATAAGGTTGGTGGCTTGAATCTGCTCCATTGTCGATTCATGGAGATAAGATTTGCCATCTTCGATCTGCCCCACTGCTATCTCGAGGAGACAAGATCTACAATTTTTAGTCTGCTCCCTTACTACATCAGGAAGATAAGACTATAATCTTCAACCTGCTCCCTTGCTACCTCAGGAAGATAAGGCTAGTGGCTAAAATTTGCTCCCTTGCTGCATCAGGAAGATAAGATTCGCCAAATTCGATCTGCTCCACTACCACTTAGGGAGATAAGATCTGTGAATTCACCGATGTTGCTACATCATCCTTTGTAGGCTCGGTTTTATATATTTATGTTTATACCAAATGATTAGGATGTTATAATGCTCCTAACTAAATGTATTATGAACGACATTCGCATGAATGCAGAATGTCATGAAAATGATCCCATTTTTTTTAATGTATAATGATTAGGATGCAATGATCGGAATGAATCTAATGCTCCTAACTTAAATGATATTAGGGATGAAATTTGCATGAATGCAGAATGTCATGAGAATGATCTCCTTCTCTCTCTCTTTTTTAATGTACAACGATTAGGACACAATGATCAGAATGAATCAAATGCTCCTAATTGGAAGTGTATAAATGATATTTACATAAATGCATGAGAATGATCTCTTTTTAATGTTTGGGTTGTCACTGCTCATAGTTCATCAAGGTTCTATCACTGATGCGTTACCATGCTTTCTCGTTCAGCTGGTATCTTTGACAGAAAACCCAAAGAAACGATCATATTTTACTCAGCAAGCTTGCCCCGCTGTAATTTTAGAGCCTCTTCCACTATACCTTCTGGGACATAAAGTTTGTACCTCCCACTGCAACTTTAGGGGAATAACATTTGTTTTCTTCCATCCATCCTGTTACCACTCAGAGGTATGGAATTTGTATCAATTTGATCCATTACACCATTCTCTAGGTGTAATGACCTAATGTATGGATGCAGGGTATCTTTTTTTTTCTCGAGAATGATCCCCTTCTACACTTGGGTTGACATTGCTCGTCATTTGTCGAGATGGTATCACTTGACAAAATGTCTTGTCTTTTTGTCCAACCAATAAAAATCCAAAAGAGATAAACATCTTTCAATATTTCCAAACTCTTTGGCTTGGTGAGTTCTAAACAATAGTCCTATTTCAAATTCTCATATTATTTAGAAGCTTCCAGAGTAATATGCGAAACTCCTTTTATAAAAGTATTATTAGTCCATTAATCATTATTTCAATATAAAATGCTTGAAAAAGATCACAACAATGGACATGAAAGAAATTAATCAAGAGCATAGCTCGAAACAAATAAGTTAGTCAAAGATAACCCAAACAATAAAAGAAAATTGATTGGTGTATCTTGAAAAGAATAAAGTAAGCAAAGATAGCCAAGGATATAAAAGAAAATTGATTGGGGTGTATCTTTGAAAAGAATAAAGTAATCGAAGATAGCAAATTTAAAATAGGTAAGATAGAAGCTAGGTGCCCCAGATATCGCAGCCTGAGCGTCTCTGTACAAAATTCTTGAGGACTATTTTGAGCTTAATACATGTTTAGAGGATCCGGAGTACTTTGTCAATGCCCCAAGACGTAGCATACTTCCTCATTGTTTATTCAGGCATAGCAAGACTACCACATGCCCTATCTTTGATCAAAATTTAAGCCGCCCTTTTTAGGTTTTCAACTCAAAACCCCATTGGTCTCAAAGCGCCCTTTGCGGGTTTTCGCCTTGGCCTTTCCTCTTTCTTTTTTTCTTTTTTCTTTTTTCTTTTCTTTTCTTTTTTTTTGAATTTGAACCCAATGCACCCGTTGTAGGTTTTCACCTTGGCCTTTCCCTTTTCAGGTAAAATACTTCTTGACTGAACCTGAATTCACCGAATTGGGCAAGTCTTTGCCATCCATCTCAGTCAATATTGATGCTCTTCTAGAACGGGCCTTCTTTACAACATAAGATCCTTCCCAATTTGGCATCTGGTTTCCTCTGAAATCCTTTTTGTATAAGAAAGGTCTTTTTCAACATCAGGTTCCCCTCGTGGAATTCTCTAGGATGAACCTCTTTATCGTAAGCTTGCATCATCTGACCGTGACAGATAGCTTTTAACCTTTCTTCCTTCGATTAGGTTCAATTGTCAAAACTGTTTCTATTCCAATGAGAAATGTGTTGCCCCAGCGAAAGTTCTAACCAACGTTCAATAAGACAGAAGGTAAATGGTAACTTCTTTATGTCAATATTTACAAGTCTCAGTCATCTTTCCTATGATCCTTATTTTGTTTTTTTTCTTCTTGGCTGCCTTTGTTGCTCTATGACATGACATCTGATATTTGAACAGACTACAAACTTTTGACATTGTCCTTTTTGGCATTCTTTGTCGGCGCCTGATCTCTTTTTTTTTTAATTTGATGACTATTGGCTTTGAAACATTGGCATATGAAGCTACTTCCACCCTCCTAGTGAAGTAGACGACGACCACGACGATGAATCGATGTTGACTAGAAGCTTTTTATGATATTGGCCTGCCCCACATAGAAGAAGTTTGTGAAGAAATTAATGATGCATATGAATCTTGTCTCCTTAAATACGGCATAACTGATGTCATCCCCTTCTATGTACATTAGCAGTACCCAAACCTCATGATTAGCTTGGCTATTGTAAAACCATTAGCATGTGTCCTTCTGACATCCTTATGGACCTCCTTTAAGATTTCAACGTATCCGCGTCTCAGTAGCCCAGGCATGTCCTGATATGATTGTGCAAAAACATCTTTGAATTCTTGAAAATAACTCAATGATGTCTAGCCTTATTTTTGTGGTGAGCTAGGCTACAATCTTCACTTATTTTCTAGGCTCATAATATCCACTGACCCTTTGTGGAGTAAAGTCTGTTTTTCATCTTGTTCCACCATTCTTAACAAATCAGAAGATATGTTACAATCTCTGTCATCTTCAAAGTCCTGAGATCCTTCTAGACACATATCTTACTCGAAAGGAGACTCTGAGTTAGTAGCAGCATTGCTCACATCAATGATATCTGGAGACCTATTGTAGGTTCGAAGGAAAATTCCAAAGAATAAATTATTCAAAGAATGATTATTTATATGGTCATGAATAAAAAAAATGAAAGAATACTTGAAAGAAAGTCCGAAGAACAAATAAAAGAAAAAAAACTAAGAGCAATTGTTTGTACAATATGAAATGGAAAAAATAAAAGAATATTTGCTCCAAAAGATGCATTTTATTGAAATAAAAATTTGGACACGGGCCTATTTCACAAAAGGATTCTTATTGCCTCTAGGCTTAAGGCAACCAGCGTGTTTTGAATATTACTCTAGATTAGTCTTAAAAATACAGGGATCCCTTCCACAGTTCCATTCTTTAAAATCTTCCCAAGTATGTAAGGGCTTGGAAACTTTGTTTCCCGGTTCCTTCTCCACTATATCTAAATCAGGGATAACAAGATTAGCAGGGTTATCTCCTGGCTAGATTCTGAGCCAACTTAGAAATTCATGGGTACCTTAGTATCAACTTGACCTTGTTGAGGCCTAATTGCAATAGATGGCTTTTGAGAATACACCTCAGGTTGTATCTGTACATATGGTGGGGTAAAACCTGGATGATAGTCTTTATTATCTTCTCCAGCATTAGTCATGGGGCCTTTTCTCTTGTCCATTGCCCCATTCAGCAGCTGAGTCATTTGAGCCACCATATTTCTTTAGGCTTCCATCATTTGTTCCCTCATATCTGCTGGATCTTTACCAACTACTCTTGTAGCTAGTCTTGCATGTCTTTTTGGAACTGTTCGAGTCCTTGATCCATTTTTTTTGTCTGAGCATGTGTACCGTAATGGTGTTTTAGTTTCTAGAGTAATCTTCTCTCTTTCTCTTTTTCCTAGAATAACTTCAACTAATTAGGGTCCCTCTATGGATTTTAATGCATATGATGCAATGCAGTGCAGATGCATGGAATAAATGCAAAAGAAAGAGAGGCGTTGATTCTGAATTCAATTCCATTAGAAAAACTTCTCTAGAAAGCAAATTTCTTTACATAAAACGGATTACATATGCGGCCTTGCCCTCATATTCCAAGCCAAACATCAATCCCCTTTTTCGCAAAGGTTAAATCTTGCAAACTTCTAATAGATGCCTCCACTAGCTCCTTTTTGCTTGATTGGGGCCGCGACTCACTGCTCATTTATTTCCATAATGCTCGTTAGCCTCTTCAAGAAAACTTAGACGTGGTGATTCTCGAATAGTCTTTGTCAGCTTGAATCCTTGGGCAATAAAATCTTGTATTCCTTCACGGACTATCGACCTTCTCTCGCTGTGTTTACTTGGACCATATTCGGACGACCGTATTATAATCCACGTTATCAAGAAATCCATTTTCTCATGACAAACTCTTCTATTTAGTAATCGAATTTGAATCAACACCTCTTTTCTATGATGTGGATGCAATGCAATCAAAACAAAAGAGAACACATTAGCACAAGAGAAATAACAAAATAGGACACCTATCTAGGTGACCACTAGGGTTCAATATAGCTCTATCTAGGGTTGGCTCTTAAGGATCACTATATGTGGCTTAGTTCTAAAGGGAGGGTACCTGAACCAGCAGATTCCTCAATCCTCACCCATTATAGGCTCCTATGGATCAAGTTCAGTTCAGGGGAATACATTTCCCTATGGCCATGCGGAGGTGAAAACCTCACGAAGGCATAGTTTCTCACTTCCACTTAAAAGGGTGTGACCACAACGGTCATGCAATGCAATGCAGAAATACTTTTTAAGATTAAAACAACATGCAATAAAAAGGATCATATTTTTTCAAATCGGATTTTCAAATTTAAACAAAAGGACAAGAAATAATCAATTTTACGGCTTGACTCTCTTATTGTCCCCAGTGGAGTCGCCAAGCTGTCGAAACTATTTTTAATTTTTTGAAAAAAAAAGGGGATCGACTTTAAAAACGAAAATGGAGTTGCCACCAATCTTTTTTTGAGGTGTGATCGGATCACCTTATAAAACATTTTATTTCAAAACATTAATTTTGGCCTGCGAAATTCAAGAAAAAAAAGGTTTGGGAGTCAGTTACGTACGGGGAAGGATTAGCACCCTCATAACGCCCAAAATTGGTACCGGATTGATTAGTTATTGTCCTAATGTCGAAAATTCGAAAAGATTTGAAAACATGATTTCTTTAAAAACTTGAACAATTTGAGTTGGAACTTGAGATTCCTTTGTTCCGAAAGCATACAAACATCACATCCAGCATGTTAGGACGTGATGTTTTAAACCCTCGTAACCAAAATCATCTCATGATTTACAAAATTCGTTAAAAGGATATTTAGTTATTTAGTCAAACGGAAAATCGAAACCCAGCACGTTAGGGCACTATTTCCCGAATTTCTAAACACAAAACATTGCCTTATTTAAGAAAAACTTTTGGATAAAATGTGGTAATTAAAGGAGATAGATATTTTTAAACAAAGATTAAAAAAATCATTAAATTATTACAAAAAAGTGCAATTTAGTAAAGTTACAGGTCATATTAACAATTAGCATTAACATAAACAATTAAGTAAAAGAATGACAAGCAATAATAATAATGTTAAGGTAAACAAAGATAATGAATTCAAATTTTTTTTTTAAAAAATGAACAATCAAAAAATAAAAAATATAGAGTAGATAATAGCAATTTTAAAAGAATCTATGAAAAAAATTAAGAAAAAAAATTATTCACAAGATTAAATTCATGTAAAAAATAATAATATAAGGTAAATAATATACTCAAAAGAATTAATGAATATTATAACAATTTTTAAAAAAATGAAAAAAAAGTATAAAAATGATATGGATAAATAAAAGAAAGTAAAAAAAAAACGCATAAGTCAACCTAACTCTCGCAATATGAGGATTCAACGAAATTCGTCCACCAAAATCTAACTCGAACGGAAGCAACTCAAAAAGAAACGAAGATGAGCGAAGAACAAAATAAGAACAAGCCACAGAAAATAAGAACGCAAAAGAGAGAGAAATTTGAATGAATGCTCTCAAGAATTTTTATTGCTCAAAACTCAAGTGTCTTTTTCAATGAAGGGAGAGGCCTCTATTTATAGTTGAGCCTCCCCAAATCCAACGGTACAGATCAATTACATCAACGGCTAAGATTAAAAGGTATCTACAAATTAAATCTCTAAGATTACAAAATCATATCTTTTAAGATTGCATACCATATCTTCTAAGATTTGCATATCATATCTAAGATTGCATATCCTTGAAGATTGTGTTCCCATATATGTCAAGCTTGTAGATGGACCTTCAATCTTTTCAAGTAATGGGCCATTTCGATCGGGCCAAATGATATATTTTGGACTGGACTTGGACTTTATTATTTTTTGTATGGGCCCGGGCTAAATTTGGCCTATTACATTCGTCCCTTGAAGTTGATTTAGCTTCGATTCAAAAAGTGCACGTTGGGTTGGAGTTGTTTGGCGTATAGTTGGGAAGATGAATCGGCCGTACTTTGTTCAAATTCCCGCGAACAAATTGGTGTGTGTAGGTGGGAAAAGCCGATTGGATTCCATCAAGGGAGATAGAGATCAAATTTAAATGACCCACACTGTTGAGGCCATTGATTCAAGTTGGGCTTTTCATATCGCAAGGATGTCGAAATCTTAAATTGCGAACATGTGTATCGTAGTTAGAAATTTGGCAAGAGTCAGTTTGTAGGTCATACCAGGATTGACTACATTAGGAAAAGTTGGCGATTGGGACGTTCTTGGTTGCTATAACCAGCTTATTGCTTAGAAGGGAAAATCTCTTTCAAGGATCGATTCAAGATTGGAGTACACCGAGGCTAAGGCTAAGCTTAAAAAATATTTTATTTATCCATTTATTTTATTTTCTTAAATTTATTTATTTGAATTTTTGAATCTGTTTTATTGTATTTTTCATATTTTCTTCTTTTTATTATCTTAATCAATTTAAAACCCCCATTTTTTTTATTTTCAACATTTCTACGCATAGGTCGTGGGCACGACTGTGACAGCGACATCGATTCTGGTCACGAAAAAAGGCAAAATTAGATAGACAGTCCCTGTGGATTTGACCCTACTGCTCTATACTGCTGACTACTATTATATTTGTCGTAGGAATTTATATTTGGTGGTTTCGACGCCCATCAACTCGTAATCATCATACAATGCATAAACAGGTGAGCAAGATCCACTCATAACAAAATTTCTTTGTATGCCTCGTCAGTTCATGGTTTTAGCCAAAAAATTGATCAGCCATATTTTAAGGTCGTGTGTGTAACTTCCATTGTCAATTCCCAGATAATTATAAAACAAATCTATCATTTTCCTTGGAAGTTAGCTAAGAAACCTGATTTGTAAAAGTCCATCTTCCCCTTTTTGTAAGCATAACCAGAAGATCCATCAAGCTGCATTTTCTTACTACAACAACAAGCAACCACCCTCTACAGTCTCAGCGCGCTTAAGTATGCATTACTGACTATGAAATAAAATGAACCAATAACAAATACCTTATCAAAAACTTTTTTTAACAAGTAGATACAGTTTAATCCATCCATTCAAATTCCAACCTCATCTCAATTTTTGAAAATTGAGATTAGACCAAAAAAAAATATCTGTTGATACAAAATTTGGGTTTTGTTGGAACATTTTCAAAAAATATATAATGTTTTAATAATTGTAAATGAAAAGTTATAAGTAACCAAAAGTCATGCCACTTGATTATCAACCAAAAGTTGTCTCTTAAATTCAAAGGTTGTGTAACTTGATTATTAACAAATACGCATAATTTTTTAAAGATACGATTATCCATTTGAGTAGTTATATCCCTATGAAGAGACGTAAGACCTTTAATAAATAGAAGTGAAATTTCATTTGTATAACACATGAAAAAACATAGAAATAAAGTTTTTTTTTTTTTATATTCTCCCATCATCTTTCATATTCCTAGATTGTTTTATAAATTTGTTATAGAAATTGATATCAGTCAACTATTTCCATCAATTGAAAATGTAGGTAGTCATTGGACTTCATGGTATCCTGGAGATTTATTTGCACACAATAATATAAGTGGAAGCGACTAAAACCTTAAAGAAAGTAACATTGATACACACCTTAAAACCTTCGTTAATTTCTCATAAATTCATTTTTATTCCCACACACCAACAATAAAGGAGACACGGTTCCCTTTGTGGTAGGGGTGTTCAAAAGGTTAACCAATCGATTAACCTAACCGAATTAACCAAACTTTTTAATCCTTTAATAGTTAATCGAACCAAAAATTTTTCAAAAACAATTAACCGAACCGAAATATTTTGGTTAATTCAGTTGGTTAACCGAATTAGCTGAAATTTATATGTTTTGTTTTTTTTTATGGTTAAAAAAAGTATGAAACATATAAAAAAATAAATTGTTAGTGTTCATTTTACCGAATTAACCGAACTAGTAATAGCCTAATACGTATAGTATATAATACTATTATTAAGTTTGGTTAATTCGGTTAATTAACCAATTTCGAACCGAATTAACCATTAACCGAAATTTCAGAAAACCTTTAACTGATCTCTAATCAAACTAGATCCGTTAACCGATTTATTAACCGAATTAGATCAATTCGGTTGATTAATTCAGTTTTAACCGAAGTTTGAACACCCTTACTTGGTGGTGCACACTCACCCTCACAATTTTTTACTTAAAATTTTAAATTTTGATTTTAGTTTTAATATAAAAAATGGTAAATTATATTTCTCAGGTTTTTTAATTTGATTTTCTTTTGTTCCCTTAAAGTTTCCTTTTTTGGTAACAAGAAGGAAGACATTAAAAGAAATATTGCCTAATTAACAAGAATAAAAGTAGTAAAGGGTCCATGAGCATCCTGTTCCAGCATTTGTAGCATTTCCTGCATAGGTTTTTCAATTAGATAAAAACTAGAGTTGTACCTCAAAGAAAACCGCATACCAATTTTCTCAATAATAGAATCAACTTTAGAACCAATAACCCTCGTTTCAACTAAGACAACAGTATTCGACTTGTGTTATCTAAGATATTCCTTACGAAACTAATAAATTGCACATTCCAAAAAAGAAATTTGGGATTCATCATAAAAGAAAATTAAATATGAAACGAGAAACTTGAAATTAGGCCTTAACAACGCCAGATGCATCAATGCTCTCAAGGCTTTCATCTTTTTCAACACCTTCCATGGTTTCATTTGCTTTATTAAAATCCTAATCAATTTGTTCCACCAGTCTCCCCATAAAATCATCAATTGGTACATCGCATGTCTCCCTTGTCATATTGAAACACCTTTACCTACTGTGAACCCAATATTGGGGGATATCTTCTTCGAATCAAAGTCCGGTGGCCGCGAGGAAGAAGCTTTGAAAAACTTCTTGGCCTCTCCGACACCATCCATTAATACATTCTGTTCATCAATAAATTCTATGTTGGCATCCTAATTTGATATTTCTTCCACCTTTATTGCTCTGTGCTTGGTCCCATCCAAATTTTATTGAGCTCTAACAGCCCTCATATTAATAAAATTAGATTCATTAATAGATGTAACACCCTGACCTCGACCCGATTCACTGAATCTAGATCATAGGTGTTATTCCATAGAACACTTAGTTAAACTCACAAAATCGTATCAATTAACCTCTTATTTAAAACATTCTCTTTTTAATTACAATTAAATACTAAATCTCAAGAAACAAATATGGTACTTAAACATAAAATAATACAAAATTATAATAATTTTTCTTAAGACAACCATCTGATAGTTATAGATTCATTAAAGTAAACTCCTACAACACACCACTCCAACAACACTGCATGCATAATAAATCGATACACCTCTTCCTTGGCGTAGTCTTGACATTGTCCCTCCAGGCGCAGTCTCTTAACATCAAAACCTGAAACATAAACAGAACATAAATAAGTTCAAGAGGACTTACTAAGAGCTAAAACAAAGTACCTTGGCTGATTCTTATATAATAATTGAAGTCCACTTAAACCCTTTACTCTTTCTTAACCTTGTATTTATGTTTGGGCGAATACAATCTGTAGCGCCCCATACCAGACCCTTGAAGAGGATCCAAGAATGGTACGTTAAAGTCTTACATCATTTCCCTTTCTCCAAATACAATTTGAAAAGAAGTTAGACTTCATCAAAGCTAACTTCAGATAACAAAATTTTGAAATACTAAATCATCAAGTAAACCATTACAAATAATGAAGTAAACCATTACAAATCAAGGCCATAAGCTTCATTACAAAAGTTAAGGAAAAATTATAATTTTACGAATACAATTTTAGTTACAAAATATCGTTCTTTAATATCCTAAGCCTTAACGCCACCTCCATTGTCATGCATAACACAAAATCATTAGAAGTCTCACAACAGAAAATATCCTCTGGCGTGGTCTTTAGTGATTCCTTTACTTCTTCAATGATCTTGAGAAGGAAATGTAACGGAGTAAATTCATAGAATTTAGTGTTTTTCAGAGCAGACACTAAGATAACTAACATACAATAAACAAATGAACCTTTCCAACTTAGTGAAACACATAGTTCACCCATTGGCGAATACTATACATAAGCAGACTTTATACAATTCGCCCATTGACAAATACTATACACAAGCATACTTTATACAATTCGCCTATTGGCGAATACTATACACAAACAAAACTTATACAGTTTACCAATTGATGAATACTATACATAAGAAAATTTTATACAATTCGCCCATTGGTGAATACTATACACAAGCATACTTTATACAATTCACCCATTGGCAAAATACAGAATTTGCACAGACCTTATAGCAGATTAAGTTCCTTTGGCGCTTACATTACACCCATATATTTAGGTAGACAACCTTCTTTGTGTTGGCTAAAACCCTATTCCATGCTTAGAGATTATATCATTCGTACATTTCTTTTCCTTTATCATGCTTTGCCAATATGGTTTGCAATTACACTTGCCCTACTAGAGGCTACATAACCACTCTCATGTATCACGATCTTTCACTTCAATACTCATATCGTTGAAGGTAATGCCATGATTTCATTTCTTTTTTATTCAGACCATATGGTTCCTTTCAAAGTATGCGAGTATTAATTCAACACAAAGCAAAACCCTTATAAAATTTATGCAGATATGCCAAACCAAACTTTTCATAATAAACATTCGTCAAACACTTTACCTTCACAAAATAGGTAAACTTACATTATACCAAACATGAAAAAAAAAACATAACACACTCATGGAGTATAAAGGAACTGACCAGAAACGTTGCAAAAAAGCTCAAACAGCAGGACCATTTCCCTTACTCGGGAGTTTTCAAGAGTTTCTTGAGTTATAACATGAAGAGTTATCTTATCATATCAATTTACCATAAATTAAACATATCTAACAAGACTGTTAATAGGAAACCCAGAATCTAGAAGTTTTCTCCTTCTTTCCCTTAAACTAACCCTAAAGCATAAAATGTAAATAACCATGAAAAAATGTAACAACCCAATTTTAGTGATGTCAGAAACAGTGGTTTCGGGACCACGATTTCGACGAGCGAGTTATTTTTTTATTAATTATTTAGTGTTTAAGGGATTATATTAAGGTCGTATTGAAATTTTGTTAAGAAATTTTAATGTTTAAATGGTTAATTAGGTAAAAAAGAACTAAATCATAAAAAGTATAAAAGTTGAGTTCTAATACCTAAAGGAGTCTAATGGCTATGAAATCTTAAACTAATGGACTTGAATGGTAAATAGATCATTTAAGGAATTAGTGGACAAATATGGACAAGGTTTTGTTGTGATTTGTAAAAAGTAATAAGGTTAAAATGGTAATTAGGTAACTAAAAAGAAATTTAAGTAAAAAAAGATGAAACAATGTTGTCATCTTCTTATTTTTCTTCTTCTTGGCTAAATCTACCATTTTTGAAGGGGAGAGAGCTTTGTTTTGAATTCTTCCTTGAATGGTATGATTTTATGTCCCATTTTTAATGATTTTTATGTTTTTGAGTTCGTTGTAGCTTAATCTAGCTAGCCCAAGGGTTAATTTGCAAAACTATTAAAGTTTGAGGGACTTACCATGAATGCTTTTGAATGATTTTTTATGTTAATTTTTAGATTATGAATCTTTGTTGAAAAATAAACAAGTTTTGTTAAGTGATTTTTGATAAATTTTGGAATTAGGGATTAAATTGTTAAAGGTGTAAAGTTATAGGTTTTATTGTGAAATGATGGTAAATATGGGTTGTATCAAGGTCTCTTGCATCTATGGTTAACATGGATTTAGGTTTAAATGGTTAGATTTTAAGTTATGAGCTTAAGGACTAAATTGTGAAAAGTTAAAATGTTAGGGGCAAATGGTAATTTTACATAAATATGAACTATGGATTAAATTGAATTCTATAAGTACTTAATTGATTGAAATTATCTATTTAGATTAAGATAAACCACGTTCGGACTTAGATCAGGAAAAAGCTAAAGCTTCGGATTAGTTCAATCTAACTACTGCGCCTGTAATTATCGATGTAAGTTTGCATGAACTATAATCGCTTTTACGCTAGTTAAATTGAATGTTCATTATGTTGATTTGATATAAAAAAAACTTATATATACAAATGTATCAATGCTATGATGAATTGACGGATATTGAGTCCCGGTTGAACCTTAAGAATTCTTAGGATACAAATGACATGTCATTAGGGATTTCATGTTTCGGGTGCTGGTCTTGAATGTCCCACCGATGGCTGAAGTCCTACATTTGTTGTAGATTCTCCACAGCTCATGTGACCAGCATCGTGTAGCTTACATTCTGACCCACAGCTCGTGTGAGCAAGCCCATTTTACAGCTCTTGTGAGAATTGATGTAAAGGAAATGTTACGATTATATGTAAATGCACACTTCATGTGAGCTTTCCCGAGTATCCGATGTAATTTTAGATGGTTCAACGGGTAAGAAAAGGAAAAGGGAAATGGTAAGTATGCAAATGTAATGAATTATGGCATTATGGTAACATTGATGATGTAAAATGTTATGTTTATACATGGTAAACCACATATCTTATGGTTGATTTCATATGTATCATGAACAAGTATACTGACTTGTGAGTTGGCGAAGTTGTATAGGCTCATACTAAGCATATGGCATTGGTTTCGATTTATACTTATTCTATAAATTGTATTATAGAGATGGTAAGTTCTGTTTAAGGTTTATACAAGCTTACTAAGCATGCGTTGATTACATAGTTTCTTTTCTTTGTTTTATGGATCATCAAAAGCTCGATTTGGTTGGAAGCTCATCGAAAACCTATCATACGATCCAACAAAAAATTCAGTAGTTTTTGAGCATCTTGGCCAAAGTTTATAATGACATGTATAAGGTGATATGTAATGGTATTTTGGTGAATGTGTTAATGTTGTTTTGGCATGTATAAGCATTTTGAAAGTTATGTTGGTATGGTATATTTGATGCCTTATCAAGTTATGTCATTTTGGTTACTTTCATGTGCTTGTTAATAAGGTTATTTGGTATGTTGATTTTGTTTTGAAAATGGTCTATGGTGACATGTTTTAGTACCTATTTGGATTAGGTTTGTATGCATGAATTGATTGACATGTTTAGGTTAGTGATGTTTGGATGCAATTGTGGTGTCTTTGAATGGCATATTGGTTATGTGAATTAAGTTGTTTGAAATGACTTATTTATGCATGTTTGAATGGTGTTTGAAACCTATGAATGTGTGTTTAAATGGTTGGAATAATTATTCATGAATTGGGTATGAAATGACTTGATTTTAGGTAAAATTTTGAGTCCACACGACCTGAGACACGGGCTGTCACACATGGCCATGTGTCATTTGTGAGTTTCTTAACGTACAAGTCAATAAGTTATACAACCTGGCATACAGGTGTGTGACACGGTCGTGTAACCTTACTCAGTGAGTTACATGGGTGAGGACACGAGCTGGGAAACAGTCGTGTGTCCTTTGTTCAAAAGTTACACGGCTTGGGGTGATTCCACACGGCCGTGTGACCCCTATTTTTTTGCCACTTTTTCCAAAACTTTTCAATTTGTTTCAAATTAGTCCCAAATTGCTTCTAAGTTATTTTTAGGGCCTCAAGGGCTTGATTTAGGGATGAAATGTATGTGATCAAATGAATAATGATATGTTTAATTTATTTAAATGTTAAGACTTTAAATGTTTCTAATTGTACAATAATGTTCCGTAACTGTAACAGTTCGGTTAAGACCCTAGTCGGAATAGTGGTTTCGGGACCACAAATCCGAGTCAAAAAATATTTTAATATTATTTTCTGTGTCTGTAGTATGTGAATTGACAAGTGTGAAATTTTCGTGATTAAATTTGATCGTTTGTGTGCTTAATTTGCAAAAAAAGACTTAATTGCATAAAATGTGAAAGTGACTTGCTATTTGTTAAAGTGCTATATTGCTATGATTTTTATTATATGGGGTCCTTATATGGTAAATTAGCCAATGGATATTAGCATGGATGGTTTGGGGTTTATATTATAATGTTTTCATATTAATTTATAAAGGGCAATATAGTAAATTATGTATAAAAAAATGAGATTAAATAAAATAAAATAAAAAGACATGCAAATTGATCATCTTTGGCTGAAACATAAAAGAAAAAGAAAGAACAAGAGCAAGCTATGTTCAGCTTTGATTTTCTTTGATTAAGGTATGTGTTTAGCTCGATTTTTGAAAATTTTTACGTTTTTGATATCGTTGCTTTGAATACTAGCTAACCCATGCTTGAATTTTTGAATTTGATGATGTATTCATGAATTGCCATTGATGATTGTTTGTGGTTTTTGTTGTTTGATGATGGAAAATAAAAGATATATGATAGATTAATATGTTTTGTCTTTAGATTTTTGATGAATTTGAGTAAATTGGACTAATTTGTGAAAATGTTATTTTGAAGGACTAAAATGCAAAATAAATTAAATATGCGGGCTTATATGAACTAGAGGAAAATTTGGCTAGGCACTTGTATAAAGAAATTTTGTGAATTTTTTGATTTTGTGAAATAGGGACTAAAGTGTCAAAATGTGAAAATGTGAGGGCTAATTTGTAAAATACCCTAAATATGAGTATATAAATTGAATCAAATGATTTGTTGAATAAAAGAGTTAAATTTGAATGTGTATAGATCAAGAACCAAGGAGAAAGGAATTAGATCGGGGGAAAACGAAAATCGTTGAATAGTCGTTTATTTTCGTTCGTCGTTATTCGAGGTAAGTTCATAAGTAAATAATCATTGTTAAATTTATATTAAAATGTGTTTATTATGCTGAATTGAATTTTAGTAGAAAATATATGTGTATGCTGAATTGGTAAAAGTACGGGAGAATTGTTTACAAGCCTGAATGGATCAAGTTAAGACGTCCAAAAGCCCTGTACGAACCTTAGGAATAGTTAGGATACATATGTCATGACATAGGATTTTCGATATGTGTTTACGAGTAAGACCACGTCTGGGACATTGGCATCGACTTCTGATGTACATGTAAGACCCTATCTGGGACAGTGGCATCGATATGTGATTACATGTAAGACCATGTTTGGGACGTTGGCATTGTAAGAACTTTTTGACTATCCGAGTATCCTTTTTAATTCCAAATGGTTCAACGGGCATTAACGAGTTGTGATTGAATGTGAAATCGAGATAAAAAGTTCAAGTACGTGCTAAGTTTAATGTTAATGAAAATAAAGTAAGCTTAGTATTTGAAATGATGATATAAATTATGTCTGATATAACTTATATGTATGTGTGAATGCTCATATTCGGCCAAGTGATGCTATAACATTAATGTTTATGTATTGGTATATGAATTTGCAAGCATGATAAATGTAAATTTGATTAAGGTTTGCTTGATTCGGCTTAGTTGATTTTAATGTTAATGAATATTAAATGAATTACTTGCTTATGACTTACTAAGCTATCCAACATTACTGTGTGTGTTTTTTATTGTTATTTTATAGATTTTGAAAGCTAGTTACGAGCTCGGGGGTCGTCAAGGAAATCCGTCACACTATCGATCACTGTTTCGGTATTTTAAAAGCTTAAACTATGAACCTATGGCATGTATAGACTAGTATTTGTTTTGGTTGAAATTTGAAATTGTATATATATATATATATATATATATAAGCCATGCGAAAATGGCTTGAATTAATGTTTATGTTTGTACATTTTCGATCATGGTATAAGTTGTTTTGGTAAGTATATTTCATAAATTCATGAATGGTATTTTAATTATATAGTTAGATTGAATACATCATGAATGACTTATATATTAACTAATGTTGATAAATGTTTGTGATGAATGGTCTTATAATTCGGTTTAGTAATGAGATAAGGGATGAATGTATGTTCGGTTAACGATATGTGTTATATTGGTTAAGTAAAGTTTATGTAATTGTTGGTAATTATCTATTATACATGGTTGGTGAAGTAAGAAATGAATATGCTACTTGATTGTTTTGATAATTTGTTTTGGCGTGGTTTTAAATGTTATGTGATGATTTTGCTATGATTTGTGAAATTAGTATTTGGTACGGCTAATTATAGACTTATATATTGATGTATAATTGACTTATAAATAGGGTTAGAATTAGTAAATGATACACATTCATGTTCGGCTAAAAATAGGTAATTTGAATATACATATATATTTATATACACATATATGCATATGTCATGTTAGCTAATAGATGTATATGTCTATGATAAGATCAATTTTAGTTTGGATATCTAGATTAGGTTTGTGATAATAAATATGCGCATAAACTTGTAATAAGTGAAGAGGTATATATTTGGTTTTGAAATAGTGATTGTCTATGTGTAATATATATAGTTATAAGTCTAATATGTTGTGTGGATAATTTAACTTGATTAATGTGCTACCCGAATAGTTCATGAGATGAATGACTAAGTATATGTGGGTTGGCTTGAATAAAGAATTTGCAAGTTGAGTGTACTATGATTTGAATTATGCATTTTCTTTAAATGGTTCATAGTGATTAGGTAAAATGCGCACATGACTTTGATGTTTAAAATTTTATGCTTGAACATTCAGTGATGTTGATTATGCCGAATGTGCTTTGGTTTATAAGCCGTGTGATGTTGATTATTAAGTTTAAAATACGCGTGTATTGAAATGATATGTTAGATATTCAGTTTATTAAATGTATGGTTTGTGATATGCTCGATATATGTTTTGTAAAGTTATAAGCTTGAAAGAAAATTTTTAATATGTGAACGATATGAATATAGTAGTATAAAGGCTATGGTGGCATATACCCTGTAAGGGAGTTCGCCAGACCATTAAGCTCGCTTTAATAAAGGCTTCGCCTAAAGGCGCATTTTATAGTCTTCTAGTACTTAATCATATCTAGTACCATATTCACTCAGAACCTATTCTATAAGTCTTACTTCTAATAATAGTACTCGAATATTGTGGCTTCGCTGGGCGGGATGTTACAACTCTCATTCATTTAGAAAATTTCATCCTCGAAATTCATACCTAGAAGCAGATGAAGGTACTGAACTTTCATTTGAATTTATCTCTCCCATGTGGCTTCTTCAATGAGATGATTCCTCCATAATACCTTAACCAAGGGGATCCTTTTATTTCTTAGCTCCTTAACCTCTCTAGCTAAGATACAGACATGCTCTTCCTCGTAAGATAAAATTGGTTCAACTTTAAGCTCCTCAATTTGTACCACATGATCGGGATTTGACCTGTACCTCCTTAACATCGATACATGGAATACATTGTGGATCCTCGATAGTTCAGGAGGCAAAGCCAATCTATACACCACTGGACCCACTTTGTCCAAAACCTTATAGGGTCCCGCAAACTTTGGACTTAGTTTTCCTTACTGATCAAATTGGATAATCTTTTTCCATTGGGAGTCTTTCAGGAACACTTTATCCCCTATTTCAAAAGAAATTTCTTTCCTCTTTAAATCCACATACTATTTTTGTCAATCTTAAGCCACCTTTAAATGGCCATGAATCATTGTAACTTTTTCCTCTATTTCTCGCACCAAGTCTGGGCCCACTATTTTTTTTCAGCTCAATTCCACCTAGTAGGCAGGTGCCTTACACCTTCTTCCATACAAGGCTTTGAAGGGAAACATCTTTAGGCTGGCATGATAGTTGTTATTGTAAGTGACTTCCACTAGAGGGATATATTTCTCCCAGTTGATTCCAAAGTATATCACACAACTTCTTAGCATATCCTCTAATATTTGGATGACTCTCTTAGATTGGCCATCAGTCTGAGGGTGGAATGTAGTGCTAAAATTCAACTTCGATCCCAAGGAATTTTGTAATTGATTCCAAAATCTTAAAGCAAACCTTGAATCTTTGTCGGACATTATGGAAGAGGGTATTCCATGTAAGCACACTATCTCAGCGATATATATTTCAGCCAACTTCTCCAAGGAATAGGTAGTGTTCACTAGTAGAAAATGTGCTAACTTCGAGAGCCAATCTATTACCACCCAAACAGAATTCTTTTTGGAGAGAGTAAGAGGTAGCCCTGAAACAAAGTCCATCACGATACTATCCGATTTCCCTTCTGGGATTTCCAAGGGGTACAACTTGCCTGATGAGACTTGATGTTCAGCCTTCACTCTTTGACAAGTCAGACACGTTGAAACATACTCTAAAATTTCCTTTTTCATACCAAGCCACCAGTATGAGTCTTTCAAATCTCGGTACATCTTGATATTACCCGAGTGAAGTGCTAAATGTAACACCTTTAACCCATTTCCGTCACTGAATTAGTGTTACAGAGCATTATTGTACATTCGAAAACATTTGAAAAATATATCTTTCAATAATTCAATCACATCATAAACCATTCATAGACATACACATTGTTCCTAAATCGAGCCCTCGTGGCCCTAAAAATAGCTTAGAATCAATTCAGGATCAGTTTGAAAGCATTTAGAAAGATTAGGAAAAATATGCAAAATTTTGGAAACAAGGGTCACACGGCCGTGTGGTGATGGCCTCGCACGGCTGAGACACACACCCGTGTCTAAGGTAGTATAACCTTCAAACTAGGGACACACGGTCGTGTCCCAGCCCGTTTCCTTACTTGTGTAACACTCTGAGTAGGGTCACATGGCCGTGTCACACGCCCGTGTGCCAAGCCATGTAACTCACTGACTTGCACCCTAAATGACACACAGTCGTGTCGCCAGGCCGTATGTCACACACAGTTGAGTCACACACCTTTGTCTCAGGCCGTGTGAACCTAAAATTACCTAAAATCAAGACATTTCAAAACCATGTCATTCCTAACCACTCAAATCATTTAACCACGCATTCAAGGGTTCCAACCATCATTCATTTATACATAAAGATACCAATTCAAAACCCTAATCCAACTAACCAATATGCCATTCAAAGGCACCACAGTTGTAACAAAAAAAAAATACCAAACATGTTAACATTACCTAATTCCATGCATAAAAACCTCATTCTATTATTTACCTAATACATATCATAAATGACAATTTCCAAGCCAGCATCTTATACCAAAATGCCATATACATCCATTATCAAAAGTGACCAAAAGGACTTACCTATACAAGCAGTATAAGTCCAACAACCATACATAAACATCAAGGCACAAACATACCAAATTACCATTTACATATTCATCAAAACACCATTATAAACCACCCTATACATGCCATTATAAACCTTAGCAAAAATGCTCAAAAACTACCGAATTAACTATTGGATAGTGTGATAGGTCTTTGACGAGCTTCCAACCAAATCGAACCTTCCGATGATCTACAAGAAAAGAAAACAAATAACGTAAGCAATAATGCTTAGTAAGTTCGTATAAAGGCAACTTAACTGCTGACATATTAGAATAAACAACTAAGCATAATTTTTATTATATTTTAAGCTAACTTGCGTTTTCTATTCACTATACCTCTCACGGATAATTGGTGTAGCCTTGCATATACATGTATATATTTTTCCTTATAAGCATTTCACTTAAACGTTTCTTTTTTCCATAACACTTACACATTTAACATATAATCATTCTGTAATTCATCTTTCAATTCAAGCTTTCATATAAACATATCATCCCGGAATCACTTACTTTCACTTAACAACGTGAAAACTAAATAAATAGATTAATCATACTTGTTATTCATTTACGAAGCACTTATAGGATTATTACTGAAAATGGTTCATCGTATGCTTCCTGTACTATAATAATTCAATCCAAACTCATACATATATGTATATAAACATCTATCTTTGACCAAATAATTATCAATATAATGATACTCACATAGGATCAAGTAATTCATTGAACATTTAATATTTACTAATACCTTTACTATACATTAGCCTTTAACATTTAAATAATTTTGTAAATTTCATTCACATTTAGCCCGATGAACTAGTAACTTGACTTGGATACACATGTAACTACAACACACTAGAGGCATCATAGATGCATAACAAGAGCATCGAAGTGTATACAGGAGCACAAATGTGCAAACAAGGGCACTGTAGTGCGAACAGGGACATCGAAGTGTACACGGGGGCACCGAAGTGCAAATCCCGTATAAACGTGCATACTAACCCTATTGGCATGCCAATCGTATCCTAATCGTTTACTATGTTAAAACGAGCATTTTAACAAAATTATAACTTTCCTGAATCAGAGGCACTTCCGTATTTCTCAATACAAATGTTGTAACAATTCATAATCATTCCAAAATCACATATATAATGTTTCATAAATATTTAATAGTTTTCAAATAAATCATTTCTCACCTTATATTCAGTTATAATATTTTGATTTCCAACTCACATATTAAACATCATATATATACATTCATAAATCAATAGTAACATTATGCATTTATATATGTACAATTCTATACCTATGAACTTACCTAGCTAAATTGAA
This sequence comes from Gossypium australe, assembly GCA_005393395.2. Classification (NCBI taxonomy): domain Eukaryota; kingdom Viridiplantae; phylum Streptophyta; class Magnoliopsida; order Malvales; family Malvaceae; genus Gossypium; species Gossypium australe. Next base: position 14,312,529 of record CM016619.1, read on the forward strand.
ACAATGACTAAGTATAGGGGCTATTTGGTAATTTTCTCTTCTCCTCGATTTTCCACTTGCTCTTGATCTAAATTAATAATTTCATTCAATTTATTAATTCAGGCAGTAGAACCAACTTATTTTATGCAATTTTGTCCTCTTTGACATTTTTACAAAATTACCCTCAACTTTTCATTTTTATTCAATTTAGTCCCTATGTCCTAATCATGCAAATAAACCAATTTTATTGAAAACCCATAGCACCCGAGTGTTAATAGCTTCGATTATAGCCCACATTTGTAATAATTTCACTTCAAGTCCTTGAATTATTATTACTTTAGCAATTTAATCCCTAAACATTTAAATCATTAAAAATTACTTTACAAATTAATAAAATTTTAAAAAAATCTTCATAATCCTCCATAAATAATAAAAAAAAAACTCAAATCTTCAATGGAAAAAAATTTAATGTTTAACAATTTTACGAATTGATTCTCAGGTTAACTGGACCTAGTTGCAACGATCTAAAAAACATAAAAATTACTAAAAGCGAACCTCAATAGCACAACCATGCAAGGAAAGAAAGCTTGTAGAAACTCCATGGCTCATTCGATGGTGTTTCTTCCTTCTCTTTACGGTGAAGGAACAAAATAAGATGATATTATCCATTTTTACTTTCTTTTTAATGTTTTAATAGTTTAAACATTAATTAATAAAACAATTCAAATAATAACTTAATAATCAACCACATTGTCATCCATTATCACCATTTATGGTTAATTTTCCATATTAAATCATCCATTTATTCATTAAGCCATTTAATCATTCAAATCTAATAGTGATCAAGTTTTACATCCTTTACGGTTTAGTCCATTTTAATTAATTAACTATCTAAACATTAAAATTTCTTAACGAAGCTTTAATACAACCTTAATAACACTCCATAAATATTTAATAAAATATTTACGGCTTATTTTATAAAAATGAAGTCCCAATACCTCATTTTCTAAAACTACTTGACTTTAAGGTCATACCACTTGAACTTAATTGTTCCCTCAAATAGCATAAATTACCAATTCAACATTTATTTTAATACCATATTTGACTTGTAAATATTAAATAATAATATTTACGAACTCACTCATCGGATTTGTGGCCCTGAAACCACTATTTTCGACACTGTTGAAAAATGATTGTTACACAAATGGTCCTTGGTGAGCTTCTTTCAACAATTCATTATTTAGTTCATTCCCTACTGGCACAAACATTCTGTTTTTGTATCTAAGCTCACCTTCCTTACATATGCTGAAGTTTACCGCCTTGCCAGACATCATCTTTTACTTGAACCAGGCGCACTAAGTATCTTTCACTTGTTCTTCCAAAATCTAAAAGAAATGAGTTGGCTTTACAAACAACTCTGCCAACAAGGCTCCATTATTAGACATGGTCACTTTAGCTAGAAGGATAATAAGGTGATGGGCTCGAAACTAACTAATATTTCGACAAAGGCAAGCGCACCTATCGAACAGTAGTATAGTTGTGGTGAGTCCGAAATATCGTATCCTCAAGGACTAAAATTACTAGTAATAATTATCTTTTTATTATCTAGCCTAAAAATTAAGGGGATTTTTTTTTAATCTAAATTTAACTAACTAATTTAACTAGCTAAAAAATTATGAACGTGACAGAGAGTGAATTTGGAAAATACTTTTTGACAACTTATATGAGATAGGCAATTCCTAAGGAAGAATCCACCTAGACTTCACTTATTACTTTTGATTCATATGATTTATTAACTTGTCTTAATCCGTAGAAATCCCTGATTTATGTTAATATCTCTTTCAAGACTAAAAACAACTGACTCTAGGTTGATTAATTTAAATCTCTTTCTAATTAAAACTACTATTGCCGCATTAACTCGATCTATGGATCCCCTTATTAGATTTGACTCTAATCCGGCAGATTTTCGTCGCCCTATTTCTAGGGTTGCAATCAACTCCGCTTAATTGTGTTGATCTTCTCTTAAACAGGGACTTTTGCTCCACTGAATAAGCACATTCGATTTTGAATCAATAACCTGAATTATCAAAACAAGAATATGAACTCCCAATTAAGAATAAGAACAAGTATTTATCTTATAAATCAAACAATAATAAGATTCGTCTTAGGTTTCGTCCCCTTAGGTATTTAAGGGATTTAGTTCATAAAGATAGAGGGAAACAAATTAGAATAGGGAAAACAACAAAACATAAGAAAACCCAAAAACTTCTAAAGAACTTGATGGGAGATCTTCAGTCTTGATGGAGATCCTTCTCCTAAGCTGTTCCCGATGGCTGTCTTGGAGTATTTTTCGCCTTCTACTCGACGTCTCTTCAACGTCTTGTCGACCTCCCCTTTTAGGTTGCCCCCTAGGGTGTTTATATAAGCTTTGAGATGCTTTTCTTGGCCCACAAGCAGCCTTTTCCAAATAGAATTAATCCTAGGGACGGTATGGACACGCCCGTGGTGGACTCCTTTGGCCGTGGTCGATCCTGCTCGCCACACACGGCCGTGTGATTTGCCCATGGTCGATAGTCCAGGCCGTGTGATTTCTGATGTAGGTCCGTTTTGTCTCCTTTTTGGCCCGTTTCTCATTCTTTTTGACTCCCTAATATCTCCTGAGTATAAAACATGAAATTAAGAGATTAGGAGCATCGAATTCATCAAATTCAATGGAAAAATATCCAAAATTAAGCTAAGCATGGGGTTAAAATATGTGTAAATTATGGTTTATCATAAGGCTACCACAGTTTTTTGCTCAAAACATCAGCCACTACATTGGCTTTCCCCGGATGGTACTCAATGATCAGATCGTAGTCCTTTAATAATACTAACCACCTTCTTTAGTGTTGATTCAAATCTTTCTGGGTCATTAAGTACTTCAGACTTTTATGGTCAAAGAAGACATGACATTTTTCTCCTTACAAGTAGTGTTTCTAAAGCTTTAGCGTCAGTATTACAGCTGCTAATTCCAGATCATGCGTGAGATAATTCTTTTTATGGGGTTTCAGTTGTCTCGATGTATAAGCTATTACCTTACCTTTTTGCATAAGCACGCAACTCAATCGATTGGGTGACGCATCCGTATAGACCGTATATTCAACTCCAGGCTTAAGTTGTGCCAGCACTAGAGCTTCGATTAGGACCACCTTCAATTTCTCAAAATTTTGTTGGCAATCATCACTCCAAAAAAACTTTTCTTTCTTTTTTTAGTAGCTTGGTGAGAGGTGATGCTATTATTGGGAATACCCTCACGAAACTTTGATAATATCCAACCAATCTTAGGAAGTTGCAGACTTTAGTAACATTTTTGGGCGAGTTCCATTCAAGCACAGCCTTTACCTTTGCAAGGTCCACATTAATTCCATTTGTCGGTATCACATGTCCCAAGAAGTGTACTTCCTTTAGCCAAGATTAGTATTTGTTGAACTTTGCATACAATTGATGTTCTCGCAGGGTCTTCAATATAATTCTCAAATGCTTTTCATGATTAGTCTCATTCTTGGAATAAACCAATATGTCATCAATAAAGACCACTACGAACTGATCTAAGGTTGAAATACCTTGTTCATTAAGTCCATGAATACAACTGGCGCATTAATCAACCCAAATGGCATTATAAGAAACTCATAATGGTCATATCTTGACCGAAAAGCTGTCTTAGGTACGTTGATATCTTTAATCTTTATTTGATAGTACCCTGACCTTAAGTCAATCTTGGAGAACACTAAAGCTCCACTTAGCTGATCCAACAAATCCCCAATTTGAGGCATAGGGTACACATAGACTCGTCCTTCTTTTTTACGGATAAGATTGGCGCACCTTAAGGTGACACACTTGGCCTAATAAAACCTTTGTTCAACAAATCCTACAACTATTTTTTTCAACTCATTGAGTTCTACTGGCGTCATCCTGTAAGGTGTACACGAAATAGGGGCTATCCCTAGTTCCAATTCAACCAATAACTCTATCACCCTCTTAGGGGGCATACCAGGAAGATCATCGAAAAATACATCCAGTGTAACAACCCATTTTCAGTGAAATCGAAACAGTGGTTTCGGGACCACGAATCCGAGCCGAAAAGAAACTTTATTTTATATTTTTGCATGGTTTATATTATGTTAGGAATTTCATATGAATATTCTGATAAGAAATTTTATTGATTAGGTACTTAATTATGGAAAGGACCAAATTGCATAAAATGTAAAAGTTAAATTCTAGTAGCTAGAAGGATCAAATAGCTATGGAATTCAAAAATTGAGGTCCTTATATGGTAATTATACCATTAATCAAAGTTAGTAGATATTTTTTATGATTCATCCATGGAAAAATTAGAAATGGCTAAGGACTAAATTGGAAAGTGTTAAAATTAAAGATGATAATTAAATTAAATAGAAATATCATCTTATTTTATATCATCTTCTCCAAAATTTGCATGGAAACCCTAAGACAGAGAGAAGAAACTAATCAAGCTTAATTGGGTAAGTTTTCTTGTTCCGTTTTTAATAATTTTTATATTTTTGAAACTGGGATAGTTTGCTCTATCTATTTTGGGAATTAATTTGAAAAGTTATCAAAGTATAGAAATTATGTCATGGATGAATATGCTGAAAATTTAAAATTTATGGTGGAAAATGAAAGGTTGTTGGTAGATAAACATCTTTTACAAAGTGATTTTTCATGAAAACATGATTTAGAGACTAATTTGTAAAGTTGTGAAAGTTGAAGAAAAATTCTAAAATTTATGGAATACATGTGCTATAAATTGTATATTGAAATTTCGGTTAGGCTTGGAATAGGTAGTAAATTGCATGAATTACATTTTCCAAGCCTAGGGACGAAATTGGAATTTATGGAAAGTTTAGGGGCAAAATGGCAATTTTTCCTTGGATGTAAATTGAGTTCAATAGAATGTGAAATGTGAGAAATTGATGATTAAATCCATTTATATAGATCCGGGTAACTCAAATTCAAAGCTAGGTCGAGGAAAAGAGAAAGTTTCGGATTAATAGATCTATATACGCGAGCAAGTGTCGAGGTAAGTTTGTGTAACTTAATTGAGCATGTAAATATGTTGAATTGAATGTTGTATTTGTATATAATGTGATTTATATTTATGTGGATTAATTGGATGTTATAATATAAGAATTGAATACATGCTTGATATTGTTTGAAAAAGGTTAAGTCCCGTCTGAATATTGGATTTTGATGGACAAATGTGATTTCCCTTATTGATTGAGGTCCTGCATTTGTAGCTGACAGGATTTTGCTCAGACAAGTAATCCCATTAACCTCATTACAGAAAGGATTTAGCTTGGACTGGTAATCCTGATATAAGCCCTCTTGAGCATATGTTATAGATAGGATTTAGCCCGGACCGGTAATCCTGATTAAACTCTTATGAGCATATGTTGGAAACAGGATTTAGTTTGGACAAGTAATCATGTTATATGATATGTGGCTCGAGAGTGTGCTTTCTGATTAAGTGCCTTAATGGGTACTCCTGAATTTGAATTGATGGGTTATTGAATTGTACACCTTGAGTGTACTATTTTTATATCTATCAGAATTTCAATGATTCAACGGATAAAATACTTGACATGATATGAGAATTATGAGATGAAATGAATAATGTCTTCAAAAAATATAGCATGATAAGCTCATCTATGTTTACTTAATGTATATGAGAATTTTGTGACTAACATGTTTGATTGAATGCATGTGTTTAGGAAATTTTGCCAAGTTGATGGAAACATGTTATTATATGCTTAATTTTAATAAATGAGATTGATAAGTTTAATTTCAGTTATACGAACTTACTAAGCATAACATGCTTACTAGGTTTACTTTTCTCTGTTTTATAGTGCTCGAAAGCTCGCGAAGGTTGGTGAACAATTGGAGTATCACCACACTACCCACAAGCTTATTTTGGTATAAATAGTAAACTTATATTGGTATAATGGCATGTATAGGTTAACTTGACCATAGATGGCTTGAATATGTTATTTGTAATTTAGCCATTGGAATGGCTTGTAATGATTATGTTTAGGTATATCTATTAAGGTAATCCTAAGGCATTAACATGAGTACGTATATTATAGTTTGATTGAACTATGCTAAATGAATATAAATATTAAAGATAAGATCATAAATCAGTATGCATATAATGATATATTATGCCAGGTGTTAGAATTGGCCTTGTTATAATGTTTGGATTGGTTGGTATATGAATGCAAATTTTGGTGTAAGTTATTGGCAAATTTGGGTGAGAAATAAATCTAGGAAATGGCTTTATTTTGTCCATACAGGTAGACACACGGGTGTGTGTCTAGACCGTGTGTGACATTTGTTTGGCCGTGTGTCCCCTGCATCTTAAAATTGAGAAACAAAATGCTCAGAATCAAGCACACGGGTAGAGACACGGGCATGTGTCTCAGCCGTATGTGCTACACGGCCTAGAACACAGGCGTGTGTCTTGGCCGTGTGAACCCTGCACCTAATTTTTGAAAATTAAATTGATCACACGGCCTACTCACACGGGTGTCTGGTCATGTGGCACAAGTTAAAGAGTTACACGGGAGTCGAACACAGCTTGCAGCACGGGCGTGTCTTAGGGTCACACAGGAGTGTCCCTAGACCACACAAGCGTGTGAGCCCTGCAGCTAGAAAATTTTAGAAATTTTGTGAAAAATTCTATGAGTTCCCGACTTAGTTCCGATTCGATTCTAATACTCATTTTGGGTCTCGAGGGTCCATTTAAGGGACGATATGAATAATCTCAGGAAATGAATAGTAAATAACATAAATTATCTGTAAATGACATGAATTATCTATAATACTCCATAACCCTATTCCAGCAATGCATACGGTTTAGGGGTGTTACATCCAGAAACTCTCTCACGACAGGCACTCTACTTATCTCGCTTCTAGATTCGGGTGTATCTATAATATATGCCAGATAGGCATCTATGCCTTAAATAATCATTTTCCTGGTGGTTATCGCAAAAATGATTCTATTCGCCAACTCTGATTGTTTACTAAACAACTTTATCTCATTTCCCTCAGTAATTGTCAGTTATACACTTCTAGTTCGACAGTCGACCATCGCATTATGCCTGGTCAACCATTCTAATCCCAAAATAGCTTCGAACTCATGGAAACTCAGTAGTAGCAAGTCCACTAAAAATATGTGATTACCAATAACCAAAGGACAATCCCTTATTAACCTATTTACTACTGTACTTTGAGCCAAAAAGTTTGTTACTAATACATTCATTTCACAATATTCTATTTCAAACCTTAGATATAAGAAAAATTAAGTTTGCCAAAGAAAGCACAAAACTTGGTCGGGAAGCCACTTTTGGCTTTATACAGGTGCACGCAAAAGGAAAACTTATTGGGCAAGTTTGTCCTCCCACTACCTTTCCTTTGGTATCCGTGATTAATAACATTCTCTCTCATCTTAAATGCATGTCCTTTCAATTTCAGAAACATTGTCCCATTCTAACTAGTACTCTTTAGGCCAACTAAATGGTTTCAAATATAATAATAATAAAGTTAACCTTTCTTTCAAACTAAGGGCTTAGCATTTGAGGAATAAAATTAACGTCCATTAGTTGGGGTGGCGTATACCCTGTAAAGGAGTCCACCAGACCACTAAGCTCGCCTTAATAAAGGCTTCTCCCAAAGGCACATTCTATAGTCTTCGAGCACTTAGTCATATCTAGTACCATATTCACTCAGAACCTATTCTATAAGTCTTACTTTTAATAACAATACTCAAGTATTGTGGCTTCGCCGAGCAAGATATTACACAATCAAAATCTCCAACTTATAGCTATGCATCAATTATTGCACTTTTACTCATATCAATTCCTTCAACTAACAAACTGACTTAATTATCCAGACATTTTCTTATTATTTACTTGCTTAAAACACCATAACCATATTATTTGCAGTCCATTACTTACTGACCATCTCTTCACACATACATTTAGCCCAAAGTGGTTGTTCACAATTGTTAGTCATTGGCGGATACATATACCCATTTGGCAAATACTTATGCATATGTGAGTATCAACAAACTATTAATCATATCATACCCTAAACGAATACCCCATACTGATAATATACTGCGTAGGTCATTCAGATGATTTCCATGCCATTTTACTCTAGAACCCCCAGACTCTCAAATAATCAATAATCAGATTTCATATGGTTTCAGGCGAAGTCATTATACAACTCAAACAAAATGGATTCCAGGTAACTCCAATCCAACCATTTCATAACACAAACGAACCCACATTGTCCAGTTCTGAAGTCACACACAACTACGAATGTATCCATGTCCAACATTATCAAACCATTATGACGGATACATTTATTAACATACAGATGCACTATTCTTTTAGAAAAACTTATTCAATTATTTTACAGACACCCTTAACCTTAAACGCATGAATACCTTATCTTAGCCATAATAAATACAAGCTAACAGAAATTATTCATATCTTGCCATAAGGGTAGATATACTATAATGTAAATACCATAAAATATGTTCAGTTATTTAAATTTAAAATTTCAATAAAATAAAAAGTATATAAGATTACAAGATATTATATATATATATATATATATTAAAAAAATAATGGGCAAGCCTATACAATTTTGAAAAACATTTAAAACCTCTATTCAAGTCTTAAATTTGGACAATCAGTGCAGTATTGATACCATACTTAGATCTAGTTGGGCAAAACCCATGACTAGCTAGATTAATAGTATTGACTTGGGCTTTATAGAAGTTTAGAAACCATTTCTTAAAGGTTGGAGTTATTTTAATTAAGGATGATAATAGAACAACGCAAAAACAAATATTGTCAAATCTATTGACACTCCAATATTGGCGCGGTTTGTTCTAATCTCAAACCCACTCCACTATGGAAATTAAAACTTGAATACAACTTATTTATCCCATGAATGTTATGTACATTCATCTATAATTGCCCGTCCTCGACCCATTTGATATTTATTAGTCATTTCTAATATTTCCAATGACATATAAACATAAAAAGATCATCAATGAATATTTCAACTAAAACTTGAGGGTTTATTGTATAATATATTCTTACATATATATGAATAAAACAATAATTTTAATATTGGTAAAACGAAATGAGAAAAGCAAATCAGAACTCCCATTCAGAATGTGTTTTAACTCAAAGAAACCTAAAACATATGTAATTTGCAATAAAGAGATCATTCACATCAAGTAGAAACAAGAGAAAGATGGATGTGAAAGCAAAGCCCAACAACATGCAACACGTAGCAGCGGACATTAAAAGGATCGATAATCACTCTCAAATGATTCAGCTTCTGAGTAAAATAGCACGATGTCACCCTCTTCAGGCAACTTAAAGCTAACCTTCTTTTTCAACTTCCCATTATGGCTTCTCCTAAATGAAGAACCTGAAACATCCTCCCCTGAACCCTGTTCCAAACACAAATTATTATCTCCTGTTGTAAAGGGTCCACTTCGATGATGATGATGATGATGATGATGATGTACCCTTCTTGACAAGTGTTTGAAGACATGAAGTTCACCTCCATTAAGATAATCTGGGTTCAACCCTTTAGGACCAGGTGAAGCTAATAGCCAATCCTCTAGAGTCAACGTCCTCACTTTTGTCTGCTTCTTCTTCTTCTTCTTCCTCTTTTTTAAGCACTCGGGTTTCATGGATTCAATGATGGAGGATGATCTTTGAGTTGAACTAAATGACTTGGCTTGATCTCGCTTTGAATTGGAGGGCTTGCTTGCTTTTGCACCCATTGGAATTGGACCTCCTTATGAAATAAAATCGCCAAATGTCAGATAGCATGGATTTGGGCAGAGTTGGGAGAGCTAGGAATTAGCATTTGAATGGGATTTATAAAAAACAAAAGAGGGTGAACTCTACTTTGGAAATGTGAATGCTCAATGGCAACAACGAGAGCTTGGGCGGCATCATTGTTTTATGGGTTAGTTTTAGAAGACATCCCTAAACTATGACCTAGACCTTAAATTGGTCCCAAACTTAAAAACATTCTAAACGAGTCCTTGGAGTATTAGTGTCTTATCAATTAAGTCTTTTAGGCAATCTCGCCATTAGTTTGGGTTAGATACCAAACATGTATCTAGCTACTGTTTCAACAATTTTGGATTTGACATGTTAAAAGAGTATCCCGCAGGTTTTTAACATGTTAGATCCATATAAAATTTTACAATTTGATCATGTGTTTTAATCATGCTCTAGGTCATATATGAATTGACATTTAACACCTAAGTTGATACCTAGGCTAATAGAAGGATTTTATTGATACGATACACATACTTTAATGACTAAATTAGAACGCCTTGAAATTATTGAAATAATTTAAAATCTAAACCATAGTTTGAGAACATTAGTGGAATTAATAACCCTTGTTTTATATAATAATCTTTCATTATCTCTGATGTGTATAAGAGTACTTTTCAACTTTGAATCTTTAAGTAAAGAGTAAACTACTTTACTTGGTTACTCAACTTTTAGGGTTTTCATTTTGGTTGCACAAAATGAATTTCGTGCAATTTTGTTACTCAATTTTTAGGGCACTTTCATTTTAATCACCCAACCGTTAAATCTCTTATGGAAGTTAACTATACACGTCACTTCATGTTCACACTTTCATTTTGATCAACCAAAAAAATCCATTTTTTAAGTATTGATAGGGGAAAAAAAACATTAAGGATTAAAGTGAAGAAGCAGTAAAAACTAAATTAATGCTTTAAAAATTGTCAAATTGTACCTCCTTGTCAAAAGTTCAAAACTTCTTTTTTCTTTTTTTAATATTGAAATTTTAAATTTGAAAACAAAAAAAATTAAATAAATTCATGATTATTTTTATCCCTTAATAGTGTCGATCGATTTGTTACTATAATATTGAAATTAATTAAATTAATTAATTTAGTTTCATTTTAAATTTTATTTTATATTTTCAAATTAAAATCAACTGAAATAAATCATCTTTAATAATTGTACATGAAACCCAAATTTCTTTTGATTATATGATCTCGAGTCTTTCATACTAAACTAAAAGTAAAGAAAAATCCTTACAATTAATTAATATTATCTTCCATGTCAAACAAAGTCTAGAATTTTTTTTCATCATTTCTTTACCCAAATGAAGAACAAGCAATTAATTTAATTAATTGTAATTATTTTTCTTTGCTTTTAAGTTAGTATGGAATATTCGAGATTTTATATCAAAAGAAATATAAGTTTCACAGACAATTATTAAATATATGTTATTGAGTTGATTTCATTAAGAATAATATGGAAACATAAAATAAAATTTTAAAATTTAGAAAGAGATTACTTTAATTAATTTCAATATTAGTGTAACAAATCGGTTAACATTATCAAGGGGATATAATAATTTCAACGAATTATTTAATTAATTTTTATATTTTGAAATTTAAATTTTCAATATTGAGAAAAAAAAAGAAATTTAGAATTTTCATTAATAGATTTTTAATGCAGTATTTTAGTTTCTGATGCTTTTTCACTTTTAATCCTTCATTTTTTTTTTACCCGAATCAATAGTTTAAAAAATGATTTTTTTTTTTTTAGTGACCAAAATGAAAGTATAAACATGATATGATGTATATAGTTAACCGCCGATAGAGATTTAATGGTTGAGTGACCAAAATGAAAACACCCTAAAAGTAGGGTTACCAACTAGACAGTTTACCCTTAATTAAAACAAATAATATAGTGTGTAGCAAGAGGTCATAAAAAAATTGTAGGGATGGTGAGATAGTGTAGAGAAGAGGACATTTAGGATGGCTTCTTCAGCATCTTAATGACAATGCATTCTCCAATTATTAGAAGTTAGATAAAAGCAATGGCACCAATGGTTGAAAAGAAAAAGACGACGGCCATACTTTCCATATCTGTGGAATCAAACTATGGATGGGTCTTTTGGTATCTTTCATATTCTTTTTTCTTTTTGTTCTAATGTGGTGCAAGACTAGTTGGAAAAATGAAATTTCTATTGCATATATTTATATCACAAACTTATCTAACTTAAGTACGAGAAAGAATTATATGAAACAGTGACGCCACGTCATCAGTATCCATTTCCAATAGATTTATGCCACATTAGTATTTTCATCCTAAATTTCAGTATTTTATCCTAAATTTCAGGATTTTAATTTAGATTTGATTTTTTTCAGGATAAAAATGCTAAAATTCAGGATGAAAATGCTGATGTGGCATAAATCTATTGGAAAGGGATACAGATGACGTGGCGTCACTGTTTCATTTAATCCTTTCCCCTTAAGTACAGGGTTTTACTATCCTCACGTCCGTAAATCTGTCAGCAACTATAGACATCTATCCCTTGCCCCTACAACCTCATTCGTTTAAGCTTCTATGGCTTACTCGAAAAATAAAAAAAATTTGGATTAAAATATAAATTTGAAAAATGAGTTTAGATAAAAATATAAAGTTCATTTTCTAAACGCAAGCCTCATGTAAGATTTTTTTGCTCGAGTATAGTCTGATCCAACCTAAATTTGCCTAAATTTTTTCCCTACTGTTATTTTGTTATCATTTTTGCTATTATATTACTATTATTTTTTGTTGTTATTTGCAATTATCTTAGTATTATTTAAGTATTTTATGTATTTTTAATTTGTTAAAAAATATTTATTTTTAATATTTTTAGTGTATTTGATGTATTATGTTTTTTAAATTTATTTTTATATATAAAAAGTTAATACTAACAGGCCAGATTAAGCTCTAGTTTAGCAATTTTTATTTGACCCGTTAGACAAAATTTTAGATCTATTTTTCAGCTGAAGCTAAACTCAAGCTTAGAATTTTACATTGATTTGACCCTGGCTTATTATTATTATTTATCTTCCCTATCTAAGCTTGAGAACAATTGAATGTCAACTTTCATTGGATTAAAGAAGTTAAGCTAAAGACAATGAAGAAGACAACAATGGAAGTCAAAAAATCCATCTAGCATCTTTGCCAATGCCAAGGAAGAAGAAATTTGCAGCTGTGGCAGTTTGGATGTAATAGAAAGTAACGTGGGATTGCGGCAGAAATAAAAAAAAAAATTATAAAAAAATAAGTTGGTGATTCTTTTAAGAAATCACAAACGGTAAACTAACAAATTTTCCCTTAAGTATACCCGTAATGTAGTGATAAAAATTTTGTTTTAATTGATATCAAGTTTGGAATTTGATGTATGAACTACTTCCAAGATGTGATATCGATAAAAAGAAAAGAAAACTGGATGATTGGCTTTTAAGGTTGCCAATTGGCCTTCATTTGAGCAGTTGGAAGAAAGAAAGGCCACACTACAAAAGTGGCCTCTCGACGTGACTATCGATTGCAGCTTCTGACGACCTAAACTGTCCCATAATTTTCTATTCTCAAATAATGTCAAAATACCTTAATATAAAATAGAATCTCATTCTAGCTCTTTTAAGTAATCATAATCTTAAATTTTGGAGAAAGTTACATTTTATTTTTATTAGTTTAATTTTTTTTAAATAAAATTTACTCTTCAGAAAAAGTTAAATAATTATTTTAAAATTTTTTAAAATTAAATAATCATTAAATTTTAAATAGATTTAATTCAGTTAGCAATAATAAATGCATTTTAATTAGATTTAAGTCCTACTATTGAATGGGTTAAACTGGTATCATTGAGCAGGAATGGTGAGAATGGTGCTGAAACTCGAAACAGTACAGGTAGCCTGGTCTAGAATCAAGATCATATATTAATTTAGAAGCGATATACCATGAAATTTTCCATCTTAGTTTGCGATGAATGCATAAGAGACCAAATCAATTAGTGCTTGTTCTTAATTGATAAAGAAATAACTATAGATGAGCAAATGAAAAAGAAAAACGAAACTGTGAGAAGTTCGGTAAGCAGATTAGTCGACGGAGAATAATCACGACAACCGGCCAGTTAACTTCTCAGCCATTTAGATTTTATATAGCTACAGCCACATTGGCAAGTCAAGATCAAGGGTACTGCTTTCACTCACACCCTTCCCTTGGTACATGTTGCTTCCATACCTTATCATCATTTTCTTACATATCGAAAACGGAGGGGAATGCTCAAAGACTGACGAGCCGGTACTAATATAAAACCCTACCCGCTGTATCTGTTTATATAGCGGAAATATCTAGGGCAACTGAGGAGGAGGAGAGATCTCAGCCGCACATCTTTATGGAGTTCAAAATGGTGACCAGTGTGACGCTGACACAAAACACCTCTAATTTTGTTTTTTTGTCCCTGTTCTATGTTAATATTTTGTATTTAATCCTTCTACTATAATTTGTAGATCCAAATTGATAACACCTTTAAGTTAGTTGTTTCCATTAAAATGGTAATATTGATGTTTTTAAAAAAGCCATTAGCATTCATCTAACATGTAAATTTATTATCGAGTGGCTAGATTTTCTCTTACCCCAACTATCTAATAGAATAAAATTTTTAAAAAAAATCACTTTAATGAAAACAACTAAGGTGTAATCAATTTGAACCTACTAATAATATAAGTAAAAAGAGTAAATTATGTCACAGAAAAATTAGTTCCCAAATTTTAATATAATAGAGTGACTAAAACCACAATATACCCCTGTTTACAATCAAGTGGTTGGGATAGATAAAAGCATGTTCATTTTTATCAGAAAATAAAGCTTTGTTAATTATATTCTCATATTTTCTCCAAATCATCCCTCAAATATTTAGGCAAGTAAATTTATCCAAGGTAAAAAAAAAAAAAAAGAAAACACAAGTCAATAGAAACTAGTTAAATTCACGGGTTAAATTTATAAAATATCTACTTTTGGCATTTTTGCTACATTCTCTCTCAAAAAATTAGTATAAGAGAGAGCTAAGCATAACCATTTTCTCTGAATAGATGATAAGAACTTGATATGCAAAACAGTTTCCATTTACAACAATAAGGCGGCAAAAGCCTAAGCAAATGTTTGCATACTGGGGAAAAATATGTAATCTCCCAACTTATTGTTGTACTTGCAAAATCATAACATCTGAGTTTAAGGATACAATAACTTCCAACCGTCAAAATAACAAAATGCAAGTGCTGCAATTAAGTTTTGTTAGTAATATTCTTCTGGGTTTTCTTTGCTCTGAATGAGAGGAACACCGTCTTCTCTCCAAACAATCCGGTCTTCGCATAAAGCAGCTGTCACCTCTACGTATAATTTATGTTCCTGTAAAAGTACGATAATCATTGTCAAGTTGCTAAATCCTTAATGAACTTTTTGATTTGCAATGCAGAATATGAAAATGAACTTGGCAATAAGTATACCTTGATTTTGTCACCATCTTATTATCAATTTACTATTGTGTGATTCGTTTCGGTGTGATGTTAAATGTACGAAAACATTTACTTTAAGGAAAAAACAACATAAAAGAACTTCACCTCTCGCAAAACCCTAGCAGCTAACTCCTCGGCGGTGTCATTGGCAAGCACAGGGACAATTTTCTGTGCAAGTATTCGACCCGTATCATAATGCTCATCAACAAAGTGTATTGTTGCACCTGAGTATCTAAACAATCATGAACAAAGAAGACTTCACTAACTGAAAAAATTCAAAATGCCAAGAATAACAATAAAAATACAAAGAAGACTAAAACAGAAACATGATATGTGAAACTAAAGGCAAAAATATACCTTGCTCCAGAAGCAATAACTGCTTTATGCACTTTCATACCATAATAGCCTTTACCTCCAAAAGATGGAAGAAGAGATGGATGGATGTTGAAAATTGATCTAGAATAAGCTCGAATCAACTCTGCTGGTATAAGTTTCAGATATCCAGCCAAAAGAATAAAATCAACCTCAAATTCCCTGAGTTCGATAAAATGCAATACAAGAATAAGTGATTAATCATTTCCATAAGCAATAAAAAGATGATATGAAACTCTCAAAAGTTTTAAGAGCATCAAAAGCTTCCTTTGGATTGTATTATATAGGTAAAGAGTTAATATGATAAAGAGACTAAGCATAAAAGCATAAGAAAAATAATAATAATCGTATACCACTACTATTTATGAATGCCAAAAGAAACTAACCAAGATAACCAGATTTGAAAGAAGAAACAACCTAAGAACCTTTACAAGGTCATCAGGAGATAGACCGTCAGGTTCATCTTTTGTTTTTGGGAACAAAATAACTGGGATGCCTTTATCTCTAGCATATTGTGCGCCTCCACAAGCTGCCATCACCAAAAAAAGAATATACATGATTCCTGAAGTTGCAATAAAGATTTTATCATCTCAAGACTCAAGGGCAGCAACTAAACTTGTAAATTTGAATAACATTACTTAAATTATATTCTAATTCAAAGTTTTTGTTAAAGCAATTATATTCTGGCAAATTACAAACAGACTTACAAAATTATAAATTTCACTAGCATTTTATTTAAGAGAACAAATTACCATGTTTATTAGTGACCAAAACTACAACATCTCCATTGACAGAGCCTTCAATGCATGCTTGGTTAATTGACCTGAAATTCGAGCCTCCACCAGAGACAAAAACAGCTAGCCTTTTCCGCTTAACCCATGATTTTGAACCTTCCTTCTCAGAGACAAGATTACTTACTTTTTCTACACTGTTTTTACACAGTAATCTTCTTACAGACCTCAACCTTTGAGAAGATAGGAAATATTGGATTTCAAAAGAAACTTGATGTTTGGATTGATTGAAACAAGGATAAGAAAGAGAAGGTGGTGAGGAAGATAATGGATTTTGAGGATTTCTATATAATGGGGTTATTGAGCTTGAGCAAAACCCAGAGAACAAGCTTTGTGGTTCCATTAAAATCGAAGATAAATGTGACGAATTGGGGAAAAAGGAGAAAAAAAAGTTTTAGTATCCTCTCAACACTGAATAGTGGATGCAACAAGACCCCAAAAGCTAGATATTAGCATTCTATGCAATAAATGCATAAAAACGGAAATACACTCAATTGATCTCTCGCCTCGAAGATTGTAGAGTTCATAAAACCTTCAAATTACTTCCTGCAAAATACAAGTTCCAGTGTTAAGCATTTACATGCGGACAAAGATGATCAAGAACCATCATGACAAAGCATTGCAGAGAGAGAGAGATGGAATCTCATTGTAAATACTCTCTTTTAACATTACGAGAAACAATAAAGCTAAAACAATGAGCTTCATTCCTCTTTAAGCTAAAGACTTAAGGAGAAAGTGAAACACAGAGCAGAAGCATAAATATCAATCAATGTATAATGCTGCCACCAAGGATATTCAAATTATAAAGCAAAACTATATCAGCTAAACTCGAATCAAATTAAACACTATTTGAGAAGCTTAGTGATGGTTCAGCAATATCCAAAGATTCGCAATTTTTAAGCTATCTCTAAACGATTAGTAGCTACCGTTCCATCCCAACATTCAATAATTGGTTAAGCATTAAAATTAATCCAACATTCAGTAACGTTGTTTTATTAACATAACACTGGCCCCAAACAAACATAAACAGACCATATCTATAGAAAAAAAAAAAGCGTTTGACTACATTATGTATAAAAAGCAGCAGAGTAAGAAGCAAATATGGTTTCAGTATCATAACATTCCAAGGCACTCAAAGGTTTGGAAGCATAACAAGAAGGTGAGTAGAGAATCGTGATCGGCAGCAACTTCCCGCAATTTTCAAATCCCTTAGCTAAATAAATACAAAAAAAAAAAAAAACTTTATAAAAATACTGACCTGCTGCAGCTGAGAGCTTGGGATAGGGGATCGATGGAGAGAAATATAATTTTATGGTAATGAAGAGAGACAGTAAGCAAGAAAGAAAGGAGTGGGTGCCTCTGGACTGTGCGATTATTCGACTAGTGAGTCTGGCATTGGTAAAAAAAGGAAGAAAGAAAAAGGTTAAACTAAAGACCTAAAACGATGAGTTTTATTAGATACAAGCTGGGTTGTTATATTGGACCATTCTTGAAGCCTTCTTATTAACACAACATGGGCTGCTTCAATGGGATCATTGGTTTTCAATTGCATAAATTCAAATACAAAAAGCCTACTGCCAAAATGATATTTGAAGCTAAATATACTGATAAAAAGGAATTTTGGTGTTACCTTGAGCAACATCTGGTTTCACATAAATACAGAAAATCGAGAGAGCCAAGGAGGGATTTTACCTTTCTCTCTGACCAGGAAGCAACCGTCGACCGACAAAGAGATGGCTGCGATGGGAAGAGCCAGCGGCTGCAGTGAGTGAGAGAGAGAGAGAGACTGAGAGTTGGATGAACAAGAATGATTTTGGGTTTAGATTTTTAGGGTTGGGTTGGGTAGATTAAATTGGGTTATATGAATGACTGGGTTGGGTTGGTATATCTTTTGGGTTAATTAATTACATAATACAGATAATTAATAAACAAAAATAATATATAAGTTAGTTTTTTCAATTGCCAACTAAAAAGAATGTAGGTTTCTTTACCGGTAAATTGTTATAATTTGATCATTGAACTAGTTAAAAATTTTCATTTAAATGATTAGGTTGTTAAAATCAATGTTATATAATTTTCTTTGTTTACACTACTTACCCAATAAAAAGCTTTTTTTCTTCCCTTCTGCAGTGTAATAGATATTGATCAACCGTACCAATTTTCGAATCATGACTTAAAACTCATTGGCAAAACTTTTTTTTTTTAAAAAAAAAAACTTATCAACCCAGTAACTTAAATAAAAACTTTTGAATAATTTAATAAATTAAAAGAAAATTTTCAAATAATTTAATAATCAATTTGTAATGTTTTTAATTAAGTGACCAAAATAAAAACTTACCCATAATTTAGTAACTAATAATGTAATTTCCCCTTTTCTTAATGTAGCTTTTAACTTCTTTATTCTAACTCATAATATATAAAATTAAGTTATCAAAATATAAAATTTATTTTATGGGGAAACAATTAATTTTGTTTAAGGCATAAATACCTATAAATATATATTAAGTAAAGATTTCCAAGGCTTGCTCCCAATGGAAATCAAACTTTCCATATGAATGCATAGGAAAATTTGTACCTAAAGATTGTAAAAGAGAAGTGAGGGAACAAAAGCATTATTGAAAATTTTAGGGATTCTGTTGCTCAGTTCAGTATCAGTTGATGGCTCTACAATCATCATCATCAAGTTCCAATTTTTCCACAACACAACATGCTTCAGTAATTCAAAGCCAAGCCATAGAGCCAAAGTGTAACTTTTAATTAACAGAAAAGCAAGGCAAGATAACTGATAATTTGTTTCATTAAAAACAAAGGATTTCGGAAGATTTCATCATCATTCAGATGCAATCGCCGGCTTTGCCTCCGAAAAGTAATCATGTCTGAAATATCAACAAAAAAGTTTTATAAAACTGTGCATCAGAGAGCAGCAACAGCAAATAAACGGCACAAAAACAGAGCAAGAAGGAAAGATCATTCAGATGCAATGGCCGGCTCTGCCTTCAATAAAATTATTGGAATAAGAAGTGTTTCCCTCCTTTCTCTACTAATACATCCAAAATATAATGCAAAAGTTCGAATAAGTTAAGGGAAACAGATAGTCATTGGTTGAGTTTACTTACTTTATTTTTCGTGTTAGTTGGTATATGCCTGTTCCAGCCATAGCAACGTTTACACTGAAGAGATTCCAGTTTTTCTGCATTTTAGAAATCAAACAATGACTGAGAATAAAAAACAACCTGAACCTTATGTTCCTGATTATAACCGTTATCTGTACTATTTGCGTGTTTTTTCATATATTTTCTCTTTGATAACGTCAAGTTTCTCAAATTTTTTAGGTTAGGCAATCCAATAAATCATCAAACTTACCGGAGTGATTACAGTGCTGTAGCGTGACCAGATAATTCCGGTTGCAGTAACCGCTGCGTATCAAAAAACAACATTCAGAAACTACAAGAGGACGCTATCACGATGTGGGCGTAAAAAAGTTAAGAAGTAAATGCAAATAATTCAACAAGTCTTCAATATACATATAAAAAAACAACTATGAGAGTAAAATAAGAGGTGGCAAGACATATGCAACACACATAGATAGGTCTGTTAGAAATCGATAAACACCATGTACCTATTTGCTGAGGGTAGGAAAGTTTTTCCGGTGGTTTAGCAAAGTCAGCCACATTCGCTATGCTAATGCCCCATTTAAAAGTTGGTGCCCAAAAGTGAACTGAAATGGGAAACAAGCAATAAGCTCATGAATGAATGCTTTAAGAATCAATAACCGAGATGGTGAGATCATTTATTGTTAGTACAAAGCAATAAACCATTTCTGCAGATTGTACACGTCAATATATCATCTACAAAATATCCATTCAGACATGTGGGATTATTAGAAGCTCATAACATCTCACTCTCTCAATCAATCTACAAACTAAAGTAGCAAATCATTGTTACAACCTCACACGTATGCAACAAACCCTATACTCGCTTGTTATCATATAATTTCACAAGCCAAAAACTTGAATTTTCATAGTTAAAGGAAATTAATCTACCCGGGCATTCAAATTAAAGGAGCCCATCTATTTGCAACAAATCTAGATTCTGGGAACTGCCTCAATTCCAATTGAACAAAAAAAATTTCATATACTATAGAACAAAGGAGATCATGGATTCTAGTTTTCTTTAGCCATGAAAGTTTCAAAATATATCAAACTATACGTCTCAAACAGATTAAATAGAAACCCAAATACCCAACGAATCTAAAGTTCAAAAGCATGGATCTCGACGGGAAAAACGATTCCAAAATAATAATAAAAAAAAAGAGGGATTGAGGTTTTGCTAATATGAATTAATCCCGTAAATGACAATAAAGGATCTATTAATACGATATCAGATTAAAAGAACGAGCGAGTCAACTCACTGGTTTTGGGTCCGGCAGGGTGGTTCCACAGAGCCTGTAGCTTGGAGGACGCCATAGATTCAACTCGCTTTCCCCCACTTTACTAATTGCTTTTGGTTTTTGGTCTAACAAAAAATAAAGGATTTTGTTCCGTTTTGGGTTCAGTATATTAGCTAATGCCCAAAGCAGCTATCCAGTCACATATTGACACGTAATCACCGTGAGCTTTTGGGTTTTGACTTTCAAACGGCTGCTATGGTAACGTAGTCAAACGGTGCGTATTTAATCTTCATATTATATTCTGAGGGATGTGATTTTGGGTATTTTGGCTGGAACTGAAGAAGCGAGAGAAAAATTAATTAATTTCCATGGATTCTCCCACTCAGAATACCTCTTTGCAGCGACTTCAAAATGTGGAGAAGGTAATTAGCTAATTTCCCACTTTCAATTGCAATTTCTTTAACCATGGTTAAATTGCTGTTTCCTCGAATAGGCGATTCTGAAAGGAACTAACTTTCTCTGGTTTCGATTGGATAACAGAGAATCGTTAGGGTTTTGGAGCTGGCGGGAGGTGTCATGGATGAACTCGCCAATCCAACGGGTCCCAGGAAAGAATTTATCAATAATCATTGCCGTGAATTCATGAAGATGATCAAGGTTCCTGCTTTATTATGCTCTATCGTTGTTCTCAAGATTGAAATTTCCTGATAAGATTTGAATTAGGGTTTGAATTGTTTAGTTTTGAACTTTGGGTTTAATTGAGATTGCATTGGAGTTTTGCTTATATAGTTTTTTTTAAGGGTTGAAATTTTTCAATAATTAACAGATTTCTGTTTTTGAAAACTAAAAAACAAAAACCAGGATATCCAAGTGACATTGAGGGATGAAATCAAGAGTGCCTGTGAGTATCGCCCGTTTGAGAAGTGCGATTATAGTTCGAGAATATCGAATGAAATCTGTTGCAAGAAACTCGAATATGTGCTCTCCCAGTTGGATGCAATGAAACAAACCATTGATGAATATCAGGCCACTATTTGAAAGATTCAATGCTAGCAGCTAGATAGCCAGACAAGATCAGGATATAGGCAAGCAGTTTTCTCTCTTTTTTTCTTTAATGCCATCAATTCTTACTATGAGAATTATCTTAATGAATAGCATGGTGAAGCTGAATACTCTATCATGTATGCGCTTTCAGTTTAACGAAGCTTTAGACATTTTTGTATGTATTTTTTTTTTTAATTGTTGCATGAAAGTTCACTTCTCTTTTAGCCTCAATTCAATCCTTATTATGTGTTTTGTAGGCCGTCAAGAGCTTGTGCCAGTGTTACTTTTTGTTAAAAACCATGTTGTTATGAACTTCATTTCAGTTTATTGCTTCACTATGGATTGAAGTGGAACTTACAAAGTGTCTCTTAGATGCTTCATGGCTGTGATTTGTCCATAGTTCACTAATTGGGTGAAATGTTCAGAATTCTCAGAAGTGTTCACTGAGCTTAACTCTGTGCTGATATAGATAATGTTCCACTCTGATTTTCTATAGCTCTAACTATTTCTTGACTTCAAGTTCCAATCAATCTTGCACCCTCTGCAGCCATTTCATATCTTTCAAGCCTTCCCTCCCAAAGCAGGCCAAGGTGAGTATCTTTGACTGGTTGTGAGAAGTGAAAGAAAAGCTGGTTAATGAAATTT
Source organism: Gossypium australe (assembly GCA_005393395.2). NCBI lineage: Eukaryota > Viridiplantae > Streptophyta > Magnoliopsida > Malvales > Malvaceae > Gossypium > Gossypium australe. The sequence continues at coordinate 14,335,180 of CM016619.1, forward strand.
GCATTTGTGCCGTAGAGCCTCATTCGGAGGCATAGCTTTTAACACGCCCTTATATAGAAAATAGTCATAATTGAGCATAATGCAAGTTCAGTTCAATATTTCATTTCATTTATCAAGGTTTCAGTTTCATATGGCGGTGCTGCATTGTTGATACTATCCCAATTATGAGATATGATTCCAATGATGCTAAAAGAGAATGGGGTAGAGCTAACAAGAACAAATTCGTAGCATGTGGATGGTTTTAAATAGTTGTGCATACGCTTTGAATGTAAAACTGCTTCATGATATGGTTGTGGAAATATTGTGGGTTAAGCAAATGGCACAGTTTCTGCTTTTCCTCAGTTTTGGTATCCTTGGACCTATGTTCAACTATTGAGTTTGCCTTGATAGCTCATGGGTTGAAGTTTGGGTAAACTATACAATTAGTCACCCAACTATTACCGCGTTTCTGTTTTGGTCACCCAACTATGAAAATTTTCAATTTAATTGCTAACGTTATCATTTGATTCTATTTTGGTCACCTTCCGTCACTAATGTAGCTTTTTTAAACTAGTATAATAATATATTTAGTTTTCAATACTTACACATTCTATCAATTTTGGTTCTAATTCTAAATAATTCAACAAATTCAACTTTCCATATTTACAAATTCTATCAATTCAGTTATCAAACTTTTTCACCAATCAAATTGTAATATATTTTTACCACCAAGTTCTTCTCGAATTTATTTTATTTTAACCCAAAATTCAAAATTGTCTCGCTTTCTCAAACCTCCCCACCTCTATATCTTATAAGACCCTGCCAAAAGCAAAGAGCAAGAGTCTTGTTTTTTACAATTCTGAACTTGAGCCATGGAAACATTTCTTTGGCTGCTATACTTGGTTTTTTACAATGCTGCCTTACTTGTAATAACTTCCTATCCCATCTTACTAAGGTTATTTATAATCTTACCACCAACTCTATTTGTAGGATACGTAAACAAGGGATCTTATCTGTACTTTAAGACTTTACATATCAATACTCTGTTAAAATACTCTCAAAAATTTTCATTATCTTTCAAACTCTCGAGAGTCATCATTAACAAGAAAGGATTTAGGGGGTAGTCGCCTCTCTTGGAATTTTCAGATTTTTGAATTTTATATATAAATAATCATGCATTTTAGATTTGGTGTCTACATTGTATAACATTCGTCTCCCTTAGCCAAATTGTATTTCATATAATTCGCCCCCCTTAAGCCATAAGGTTATACGTGAACGATTCTTCAATTTGGTTCATGTGAAGGACACCACATTGTTAACTTTGGAGAAGGCAAATGTGAAGTTCTTTTACGTCATTGCTTTAATAATATTCGTGGTCAAGGATATGATGGTGCAAGTAATATGCCCAATGGATGGAACAACTTGCTAGCATTTTTTGCTAAAAAGTGTCGATTTGCATACGATGTTCACTGCTTCGCTTATCGTCTCTAATTAATTCTAGTAGCTGCATCCAATGAGGTTATTCTAATTTGTCAATTTTTTTCATACTTGACTGGTATAATCATTTTGGTTGCTTCTTCAAACAAGCGACATGATCAATTAATAGACATTGAGGCATCTCAATCGCGGAGTTAATTGGAGTGGTAAGCTTGAAACTAGCAAAGGGAAATATCAAGTCGATACTATCCAACATTCAGGCGATATTCGATGGGGGTCTCATTTAGCTTCTCTCAATAGTTTGATGAGAATGTTCGATTGCGTCTATGTTGTATTACAAGATATCATCAAGTTTGGCAACCTTACTTAAAGGAGTGAAGCTAATGGAATATATGATGCAATGACATCCGTTGAATTTGTTTTTATCTTGCTTTTCATGATTGAGATGCTTGGAATCATTGATGATCTCTGTCAAGCATTGCAGTATAAATCGCAGGATATAATAAATGCGATGCAAGTGGTGTCATCAATTAAAATGCTTCTCCAAAAATTCAGAGAACATGGGTGGGATCCTTTGTTTGAGAAAGTGAAGTTATTTTGTAAAGATCACAAGATAAAAGTCCCCAATTTAAGTGCTCCATACAAAGCTGGTTGAGATCGATCTCGCATCCAAAGAGACAAATTCACAATTGAGCATCACTGTCAGTTTGATATATTCATTGTTAGTATCAATTCATTACTAACAGAAATGATTTCTCGCTTTAATGATGAAATAGTGGAGTCACTTGTTCTTCACTCCACTTTGGATCCACACGATAATTACAAAGCTTTTTGGGTGGAAGATATTTGCAAGTTTATGAATCATTTTTATTTGGACGATTTTATAGAGCAAGAAAAGCTACACATGAAGATTCAATTGGAACATTTTCAACTTTATGCTCATCAAAGCATGGAGTTGTAGAAAGCTTTTACAGTTGTCGAGTTGTGTCAAGTGCTAGCTAAGACAAATAAGTCTAGTGTTTATCCTCTTCTTGATAGAATTATTCGTTTTGTGCTAACTCTTCCCATGTCTACTACAACAATCGAACGAGCATTTTTAACCATGAAAATTGTGAAAACAAGGTTTCGCAACAGAATGGAGAATGATTTTCTTTTAATTTACTTGGTGGCATACATCAAAAAAAAGAGATAACTCAAAAATTTTTAACAAATTCTATCATTGATGAGTTCAGTATTATCAAAAAGCGATGGGTGTGTCGAAACCATTTTTTTGTGTTGAAAAATGAGGTCGACTTTAAAAACGAAAATGAAGTCGCCACCAATTCTTTTTTTCGAGGTGTGATCGGATCACCTTGAGATTGATCGTTAAAATATTTTGATTTATTAAAATGATGATATTGGCCTACAAAATTCGAGAAAACAGGTTCGGGAGTCGGTTACACACGAGGAAGGATTAGCACTCTCGTAACGCTCAAAATTGGTACCGAATTGATTGATTAACGTCTTAATGTCGAAAATTTGAAAAGATTTTAAAATACGATCCCCTTTGTTTAAAAACTTGAATAAATTAAATTGGATGCTGAGACCTGTTTATTTCGAAGAAGTAAAATGTCATATCCAGTGAGTTAGGATACGACGTTTCAAATCCTCGAAACTAAGCTTGTTTTTTGACTTTTGAAACTAGGGCATTTGAATTCAAGAAGGATATTTGGTCATTTGGGTCAAATGAAAAATCGAAACCCAGTAAGCTAGGCCACAATTTCTCAAAATTCTAAATACAAAATATTGCATTTAATTTTAGAAATTCTTATCTCGAGATAACAAAATGTCACATCCAGTGAGTTAGGACACAACATTTTTGAATTTCTGAGAACAAGTTTTTTTTTATTTAACTTATATGCTTTGATTTTAAAAGGAAAATAATAGGTTCTTTAGACTCGATGAGAAAAATCGAAACCCAGTAAGTTAGGATACGATTTCTTTCAAACCTTAGAACTCGAAGTATTTGCTTATTTCAAAACAAAAATCTCATATTCGGGTATGGCTAAACGTAAAAATCTCATAGTTAAAGAACAATTATGCGTAACAAAATAATAATGATGACAATGTGAAGATTGAAAATAAAGCAAAGTAAACAAGCCAAAAAGAAAAATAATAAGGAAAAAGAACTAAAAATTTAGAACTAAGGGATTAATATTAAACAAATCAATAAACAAATGTAGCGTAACACAAATTAAAAAACATAATGTAAATAATAATTAAAAAGATTTGAAATATTAAAGCTATATAGAAAGATATAAATAAGTAGGCAATAAAATGATAAAATAAATAAACGTATATTTTTTTTTAAAAAAAATTAAGCAAATAAATATTATGGATATAATAGTAATAATAACAAAGTTACCTAGATGTATTAATAATAATAATAACATGCTAATAATAAAATTAATAATAATAGTAATAATAGTATTAAAAAATAGTAGTAATAAAAATCTAGAAATAATAATACTAATAATAATAAAAGTAATAGTAATAATAATATTAATAATAATAATAATAATAATAATAGTAGTAGTAGTAATAATAATAATAATAATATAAAATAATAATAAGAATAATGATAATAATATTAAAATTAATTAATGAAATAGCAACATTAACAAAAAGAGGGACTAAATCGGAGTAAAAATAAAATATAGGGCCCAAATTGTGACACGCGAATGATATGGGGGACCAAATGGGATAATATCCCTGTCCCCCAAAACGCGTAACTTGAATATGGACTGAAATGCAACATCACGAAAATTTCAGGCTAAAATTAAAAGAAAAAAAAAAGGACCGAATTGCATCAAGCCTTAAAAGCGGAGGGACTGCCCGTGTAAATATCCCACTCAAGGTAAAACACGCGGATCCTGAAGAAGCGGGTCGGGTCGCGCTCGGATGGCCTTGAAACGGTGCCGTTTTGGCACCGGAAACCTATTCCCAAAACGACGTCTTATGGGTTATGCTATAAATGTCAAATTTTTGACCAAAAAATAAGTTTTCTAGCCCTTTTTTAAAAAAAAAAGCTTCTTTTTTTCTTCTTCTCTCTCTCTTAACCCGAAATTCGGCAAGGTCTCCGGCGAGACTCCGGCCGTCCACACCGTGCACGGCGGCCGAAACTTCAAAAAGGTAGTTTTTTTCTTTCTTTTTTTTTACTATATTTTAGAACTTTTGCTTATTAAAAAGAAGAAGAAGAAAACCTTTAAAAAAGAAAAGAATAGATTCGTAAAATAAAAAAAAGAAAATAACAAAGATAAAATAAAACCTTTTCCTTTTTTGTTGATCTGCTTTTTGATTGTTTTTTGTATTGATGTTGTGATTCGTAAAAATGTGAAGCTGGAATACAAATGATTTTCATTCCGTTTTATAGTCGGAATCGAAAAATGAAAAATAAAATACATCATTTTTCCTGTTCTCTCTTGCTATGCTGTTGTTTTATCGTTTTCGCAGGTACGGAGGTGACGTGGCGTACGGAGGCGGTGGTGGCACGCGTGTGGGTGTACGACGGCTGAAGGCATGCGGCGCAAAAACGATGGCTAGGGTTTCTGTTTGGTTTAAGTTTTGGGCTTAGTAGGCTAGGTTTAGTTTGTTGGGTTTAGTTTATTGGGTTTGTAATAAATAAAAAGATGGACTGTTATTGGACTTTATTTTGGGTTAATTTTGGTTAATCATGCCCGGGCAATTTTGGGCCCATACAGCTGCCCCTCTTTGCTCGTTATCGTGTAACGAAAATGGAGCAAAGACTTATAAAGGGCCAATTTTGCCTGGCCTCCCTGAGTCTCTACTTGTTTTGGTGCCTTTCTTCTTCGAGTAGCTTTATTCCATCCCACTGTATCTTCAAGGGCCTAGGAACTAGCGCCTCGATCCAATTCAAAGAAATTAGACTTGTAGCTTCAATCTGCTCCACTAAAACTTCAGGGAAATAATATTTGCTGTCTTCAGTTTGCTCCGCTGCAACTTCAGGGAGATAAGGCTGGTGGCTTCAATCTGCTCCGCTGCAACTTCAGGAAGATAAGATCCGCCATAATTTGTAACTTTAATTTATTCCACTACAACGCCAGGGAAATACGATTCGTTGTCTTCAGTCTGCTCCGCTGTAACTTCAGGGAGATAAGGCTGGTGGCTTCAATTTGCTCCACTGCAACTTCAGGAAGATAAGATTCGCCAATTTGTAGTTTCAATCTATTCCACTGCAACGCCAGGGAAATAAGATCCGCTATCTTCAATTTGTTTCGCTGCAACTTTAGAGAGATAAGGCTGGTGGTTTCAATCTGCTCCACTGCAATTTCAGGAAGATAAGATTCGCCGTCTTTGATCTACTCCACTGCAACGTCAAGGAAATGAGATCTACAACTTCAATCTGCTCAATTGCTATTTCAAGGAGATGAGATTTGTGGATTCACCGATCTTGCTACGCTGTCCTCTGGGGACTTGACATGTAGAATCGATTTCATGGGCCTATGCTTATGCCAAATGATTAGGACGTCATGATCAGGATGTATCAAATGCTCCTAATTGGCTATGTGTGAATAATATTTGCATGAATGCCGAATATCATTTTGCGAGAAGGATCACTTTCTAATACTTAGGTTGTCATTGCTCGCTGTTCATCAAGGTTGTATCACTGATGCAATATCATGTCTTCTTGTTCAGCTGATATCCTTGACAGAAAATTCGAAGAAATAGTCACAATTTAGACTCTTCTTTCTAAAATATTTCTAACCCTTAGGCTTGGTGAGTTCTAAATAATAATTTTGTTTCAGGTTCTCGTATTATTTAGAAGTTTCCAGAGTAATATGCAAAACTCCTTTTGTGAAAGTATTATTAGTCCATTAATCATTATTTCAATACAAAATGCTTGAAAATGATCATAATGATGGACGAAACTGAAATTTATCATAAACAAAATCTGAAAAGAATGGGTTAATTAAAGAAAGCAAATATTGCTGGAATACAAAATAGGTGAGGGGAAAAAAATAGGTGCCCCAAATATCGTAGCCTGAGCTTCTCTTTCCGAACTTTTCGAATGCTATTTTAAGCTCAATATGTGTTTAGGAGATCAAAAGCACTTTGTCGATGTCCCAAGATGTAGCATACTTCTTTGTTAATTCAGGTATCGCAAGACTACCGCATGCCCTCATTTAATCGAAATTTGAATTGCCTGTTACGGGTTTTCAATTCAAAACTCCTTGGGTCTCAAGGCGTACATCTCTACTTCTTGTTAATTCAAAGAAAGCGAGACTACCGCATGCCCCATATTTTGATCAAAATTTGAATTGCCCTTTCGCGAGTTTTCAATTCAAACCCCTTTTGGTCTCAAAGTGCCATTTGCTAGTTTTCGCCTTGGCTTCTCCTTTTTCTTTCCTTTTTTTTTTTAATTTTTTTATGAAGGATTTCTTGATTGAATCTGAATTCGCAGGATTAGGTCAGCTCTTGCCATCTATTTCGGTCAACATTGACACTCCTCCAGAGAAGGTCTTTTTTACCACGTAAGGTCCTTTCCAATTTGACATCCACTTTCTTCAGAAGTCCTTTTGTATGGGAAGGATCCTTTTCAAAACTAGGTCTCCTTTATGGAATTCTCTGAGACGAACCTTTTTGTTGTAAGCTCGCCTCATTCGTTTCTGGTACATTTAACCATGACAGATATCTCTCAACTTCTTCTCTTCGATCAAATTTAATTGATCATATCGGGATTGGATCCATTCTACTTCATTCAACTTCGGCTTGGACAAGACTCAAAAAGAGGGAATCTTAACTTCGATAGGTAAAATCGTATTCATTCCATAAGCCAAAGAGAAAGGTATTGCCCCGGTGAAAGTCCCGATAGACGTTCGATATGCATAGAGGGCAAATGGTAACTTCTCATGTCAATTTTCATAAGTCTCGGTCATTTCCTCCATGATCTTTTTTTTAAGGTTGCCCCCACTGTTCCGTTCATTTTGGGGTGATCTGATGTTAATCTTGAACAAACTGCAAACTTTCGATATCATGCTGTTGTTCAAATTTAATGTATCATCAGGTAGGATCCTTTTTGGCATTCCATATTGACATAGAATTTGCTGACTGTCGACTTTGTGACATCGGCATATGAAGCAGCTTCCGCACACTTGGTGAAGTAATCGACGACCACAGAGATGAATCGATACTCGTTAGAAGCTTTTGGTGAGATTCATGCCCCACATAGAGAAAGTCCACGGAGGTATCATACATGAGGAGATGAATGAGGCATAGGAATCTTGTCTCCATAAATTTGACACTTATGACATTTCTTGGTATAACTGATGCAATCCCCTTCCATGTTGGATCAGTAGTACCCGAACCTCATGATTTGCTTGGCCATTGTAAAATCATTAGCATGTGTTCTTCAGACACCCTTATGGACCTCCTCTAAGATTTTTTTTTAACCTTAACAGCGTCCACACATCTTAGTATCCCGGGCATCTCTCGATACGTTCATGCGAAAACATTTTTTATTTTTTTTTACTAACTCAATGACGTCTCGCGTTATCTTTGTGGTGATACAGGCTCCGATCTTCACCTCTTCTCTTCTTCTAGGCTCACAATAACTTTTTGTAAGGTAGGATCTGTTTTACATCTTGTTCTACCATCCTTAACAAATCAGGAGATATGTTATCATCTCTGCCGTCTTCAAAGTCCTGAGATCCCTCTAGACACATATCTTGCTCAAAAGTATATTCTGAGTCAGTAGCAGCATCGCTCATGTCGTTGATATCTAGGGACCTATTGTAGATATGAAGGAATATTCAAAGAATAAATTAATATAAGAATAATTATTTATGTGGTATGAACATGAATGAAATAATATTTGCTCAAAGTGAGACATAAAAATGTATTTTTTATTGAAATAAAGATATTGGACATGAATCTATTTCATAAAAGGATTCTTATTGCTTCTAGGCTTAAAGCATCAAGTGTGTTTTAAATATTGCTCTAAATTATCTCTAAAAAATATAAGGATCTCTTTCACAGTCCCATTGTTCAAAACACTCCTAGGCTCATAAGGGCAAATGCCTGATAAGTTTTCTCTTTCTATTCCTTCTTTGGATATAGCATTGATGCTCTCATTTCTGACCATTTCATCCGAGCTTTAGTATATTCATGGAATTTCAGCTCCTTATTATCCATCAGGCCTTGCACCATGGCTCTGAATTCGTTGCACTTTTGAATCTCGTGACCCTCATCATCATGAAACTCACAGTAGTTTATTGCTTCTCCGGGTTTCTCCCCTAAATCCTGGGTGATTAATCCTCCTTTTACCATTTTCTTCTAAATCTCCCTCAACGGGGTTTTCACTTCTGCTACATCTGTCTTGATTCTCTTCCCTACACTCTCGATTATCGCATTTACCCCTTTGTCAGAATGGTTGGGTAACGGATTTTTTGTATAGAACTTCACAATACCCATGTTGATGAGTCTTTCGATTATCTTTTTGAAAGCGGTGTAATTCTTAATTAAGTGTCCTGTGATTCCCGTGTGATACTCGCATTGGGCGTTCGCGTCATACCATTTGGGAAAGGGAAGCTGTATAGGTTTTAGGTAGAAAGGGGATACTATATGTGCATCAAACAAGCTTTGGTACAGCTCCCCATAAGTGATCGAGATGGGCGTGAACTGTAACACCCCTAACCCGTGTCCGTCGCCGGATTAGAGTTACGGGTATTACTAACCCAATTATTAAATAAGAACAACATTCAATAATTTCTACCTTCAGCCGTACATTCAACCTATGCTTTACTAGGATTAGCAAAGATCACCGAAACATTGATAAAGAATAGGAAATCAACCTTTCCCCCTTTTCAATTTGCAATGGCCGAAACATCCCACAAAGACAAAACACCTCAATATACATCAACAAGCCAACATACAAGCTAGGCATTTTATTCCATGCTATGGTATCAATTCATACCCATCGACTAAAGTTCATTCATTGACTTAACCAAAACCATTTGCAATGATATACAACCTTTCTATATGCAACTCAATTTAATCATTCAATTCACATCAATCCAAATAATCCTACAACATTAGTTGCTTACATGATTCTATTCCCATTCAACTTCTCCATGATTTAAAATTTCCTACCATGTTTCAATCGGCCATTTTATACATACACATCAATGGTTATAATTATATGCCATTACAAATATATCAAGAAACCAAAGATAATATAAGTTACCACAAACACATGATCATATATCCTTCTTGACATGTTCCATTATAATTTCCATATTACATTCAGCATGTGATAATTAACACACTGAATTCGCTATAACATGCATGATTTTACTTAGTACCTATCACTTAATACAATTCACTTGTAACTTACATAAATAAAACATGAATTTAATTTCTATATTGAGATTATATCAAGATCGAACATACATAGATGCTAACAGCATGATCAAGCATAACCAATTCATTCCCAAGCATAGAAATATAGCCATTTTCACATGACCTTTATATTTACATTTGCAAATTAGCATGTGAGTTTATTCTAGAAAAGCTAGCTTATACATGCCGTACTATTAGGTTCATTTACAAAAGAGTACCAAAAGTTGATAGCGTGTTTGACTTCGACAAGGATTCCCGAGTTTAAGCTGCAACTTCAAGATCTAAAACACCATGAAATAAATACTCCCAGTAAGCTTAGATAGCTTAGTAAGTTTAAGCAAGAAGGTAAAATACACAAATATGCATTACATCATTTCTTTAATTTCCAAACTAACTATTGAATAATTCAATTCACCAACACGAAACCAAGACTAACATTCATCAATCCCATATTCATTCAATCCTAAATCAAAAATTGAGGTAATCATATAGTCACATACTTCATGGCCAATTGGAATTAACCTACTTAATTTCACATTAAGATGATGAATCATTTGCCAAACTTACCTGACGCCTTTATTTACTTTGAATAATTGTCTCTATTCTTACCTTTTTACCGATCTCACACACACAGTGCTCGATGATTATATTTCCGTACACACAGTGCCTTCTGACTGATATCGCACACACAGTGCTCGGTGATTATATTCCACACACACAGTGCCTTTCAACCGATCTCGCATACACAGTGCTCGGCGATTATATTCCCGCACACACAGTGCCTTCCAACCAATTTTCTCATCAGTAGTATATATATATGCATCTGGTATTTAATTCAATCCATATAAATACACATACAATTAAAGATTCAACAACTTCTACCTTTTATCACCTTATACCATATTCGGTCACACCTATATATATATGCTAAAATAACTATTCAATTTATAGTTGTTTTTCCCAAACCAATGCCACCAAAATATCACATAGAAATCATTCACACATTCGACTATACTCATTAAACACGTATAGTCACATATTCAAATACAACCATCACCTATTACAAATTCCACAATTAACTACCTCTCAATCTATAAGTACTCATATATACATCAACCTTATATTCGGCTAGCACATAACTTAACCAATGTCACATTCGGCTTTAAGTAATTTAACATGCTTACTTCTATTTAACATATATATACCTTAACATGGATTAAAATTCACTTCAACCTAAATGCTTAAAAACTTACCTCGGTAGTCGGTGAAATCGAGTGTCCCGGCTATTCGTTCAATTTAGCCTTTCCTTTGTCCAACCCCTTTTCTTTTGAACCTTGATCTATACAAGTTCAATTAAGTTCTTTCAAAAATTATTTCCATTCGATTTAATCCAAAAATCACATCAATGAGTAATTTACCAATTTACCCCTATTATTCAAAATTTTTACAAATCAATCCCTATCGCATAAGACACAATTTATACCAAATTTGGACATAGTCCTTTAAGGCCGAACACTCCCCATGCTTATCTAAGTCCCTAAAATTCATTTATGTAGCATTTAAGTCCCTCAACTATTTACTTCTATAATTTAAATTACTAAACTCCTTTTCATACACACTTCCTAATCAAAACATATTGATCCCAACATATATTCAATATCTATTCATCAAGTATAACAATTCATAGCTTATTCAACAATGGCCGATTCTATGGCATGCATTAAAAGCTAAAATTTTAACATGATTTCAATACTACTCACGGTAAGGAGTTCAAAAATGCAAAGACTCTCAAAAATTACTATCAAATACTCACCCTACTCAAGCATGAAATTATTATTTCATTAACTTATAATATTAATATCATTTCCACTAACTAAATAAAATATGTAATTTAATCCATAGTTTCATCATCATGCCGTCCACTACCTTGCTTTTCGGAGAAATTGACATGCAAATCCACCCAAGATGAGTGCAATTCAATTTAAACCTTCATACTTCAATAAAAGCTATATTTACCCTTTTTAACAATTTAGCCCCCCTATTTCACTTTATTATTATTACTAACATATATATAAGAAATTAAATTACCTCTTGATATTCTAACACATACTTAAACATATATCGTAATAAATTAATTAATTATAATAATCATTTTCTAACTCGGATTCGTGGTCCCAAAACCACCTTTCCGATTAGGGTCATTTTTGGGCTGTTACATGAACCGGGGTTTTTCTAAGCTCGGTCTTGGATTAGGATCTTGCCTTGGGGGACCTGATGGCTAGTAGTTGCCGTCCTTGGCTGGCTTACAGTAATCGGCCTTAAATAGCCCTTATTATACATTCTCGCATTATTCACTTCGTTTTCTCTTTCTCGAGGCCTTTAAAGTATTGATTTGGGAGCTTCTCTCTTGCCTTTTCCGTTTGTAATGATCTTCAAATTATTTTAGGAGCTCCGCTATCGCCTTTTTTGTTTCCGCTACAAGGTTGATTGGGTTATCCCTTGGACTAGAACCTGAATCTGTCAGGAAGTTCACCGGTGTCGAGGTACTGGTCTGGTGTTGGGGTCTGATGTTAATAAATACCCTTTGTGGATTCGCGTTTGGTTGTGCTTGGGTGTTTGTTGGGGTAAAGCCTGAATGATAAGTGAAGTCCTTGTTATCGTTTCCGAGCTCAACCATAGGGCTTTTTCCTTTTTCTAACCCTTCAGCTAGCATCTGGGTTAACTGGCTCATCATGTTTCCTTGAAATTCTAGCATCTGGTTCTTTATATCTTGTTGAAGTTTGGCTAATTGCTCTAGCATCTGTATTTGTATTTGCTCTAATCTCCCCAACCTTTGGTCCATTCTTTAGTCTTTGCTCGAGTACCGTAATGATGTTTGGTTGATAAGTTTTTTGTTGGTTTCTAGATTAACTCTGAAATGATTTTAACTAATTAGAGGCTTTCCATGAAATTTAATGCACATTATGTGATGTAATGCGAATGGATGAAATGAATGCAAAGAAGCGTCGATTCCGATTCAATTTCATTTAGAAAACTTTACTAGAAAACAAAATTCTTTACACAGAACAGATTACAAATATGGCTTTGCCATAATACTCAAAGTTTTAACTTTCCTAAGCAACGATGCCAACTGTTGACCTCTATGTGATTTTAGCTCATACTTCACGCTTAGCACGTCGGCCTGAATTGTCAAGGTCTGTAAATGATCGGCTACCTCCCGAATCTGAGCCACGGTCTCGCCCATAATGTAACCTCTGTTCCTAACTTGATTCAAAGAATGGTGAAGCTGTTCCTTGCAGCGTTCCTCACTTACCTCTAGAAACTCTACCCGGAGCTCAAGCTTTGTAATCCAGACTCTAGTTCTTCTATCCTTCTTTTTATTTTTTTAATCTTGTTCAAACTTGCCCTTAATTCAACCGCAAAATTACGATTTCTATGCTGATGAAGTGATTTTTCAAGTTCTGCTATTCTAGCCTTTAATTCCCTTTTGTCACTTTGGGCTTCTAATAAACTTCTTTCTAGGGTCTCATTCTATGCCTAAGCCTCTTGGAATTTTCTCTCCCACCGATCAGCTTTGGTTCTTTCTTCTTGGATCTCTTGTCGCCATTATTCCAACGTTTTCCCCAATCCGGCGGTTCTCATCGATAAACGCAATTTCTTGTAATCCGTCTTCAAACTATCCAAGTCTTCTTCAGCTTTATTCTTTTCTTTCCTTAATTTCTCGGCCTCTAGCTTTTGAACATTAGCTTTTCAAGTTCCGAATTCCTCCTCTCGAAATCTTGCTTTATGATCTCTAATTCTGACAGGATCACTTGTAAGTACTCTTCCATCGATCGAGCGCCTTCTAAATTCGGCCCGGGGATATTATTATTAACTCTTTTACTTTATCATCCATTGTATTTGGGAGTCATCATTGAACCTACGGCCAGCCTTTTCATTCGATGAGTCTGATTCCAAGCGTTAGAAATCTCCTTTACCCTTTTCTTGTAGTTGTCTCCTCGGTATGAAAATTTACATTGAGCTAGCCCGTGTGTTGTCTGTATGAACTGTCTTGGTCTGTACTGCCTCAATACGAGCAAAGGAGTATACGCAACTGCTCCCCAAGTCCTGAGCAAAGGGACCCAGTCAAAAATTTCACATCGATAAAAAATTTTGTCAAGAATCAACTAAAGAGCCCTCCACTCGACGTCTTCTTCCTGGAGATTTTGGAGGAGCGCTATCCAATTTTCCTCTGATATGTCATCCCTTCTTGGCGTGGCCACTATCTCCTTTAACGGGGAGTAGTTACTGGAGAAAACCCGATAGAGACCTTATCTACCTTCCAAAAGTGATTGTGGAACCAAGCTAACAACAATTGAGTGCAACCTATAAATCTGCCTTCACCGGACCTCCTACATGCATTCAAAGATCTAAATGTCTCGGCCAAGATTGTAGGAACAGGTGTGACCCATTTATCAAGTCGATCAAAAAGATCTGAGACCGCCTCATCTACATACCCTAATGTCCTAGGAAAGATCATCAGTCCGTAGATGCTCAAAGCAAACACATCGACTCTCTTTTTCGTATCAGGATGCGCTAAAATTAGATCTCTCAAATTTTTTCACGGGATGCACTTACATTCTTCTTTTTGCTTGATCCTAGCTGTAATCCATTGTTCGCTCATTCTGGTAATGTTCATCAATTTCTTCCAAAAAGTCGGGACACAAGTGGCTCTGGAATAGGCTTTATCGACTCGAACCTTTGGACAACATAGTAGGGCTGTATATTCTTCCATAGTGGACACTAATCGACCTTCTCAAAGGTGAAGCAACTGTAAGTAGGGTTCCAATACTGAGCGATGGCCCGGAATAAATGCTCGTCTACCTTGATGTTGAGTAGATACGACAAGTCCCCATAATTATAGTAGAACAACTGCTTGGTTTCGTCATTCCACTAATCCCATATTTCTTTTAATTCTCGAAGGCTATTTTACGTCACACTGATACGGGTGTAGTCCCATAATTCTGACGTATACCCCTTGGCTAGACTATCTCCTTTCTCTAATTGAGTTTTCTCTGACCAAATACGGACAGCAGTGTTATCTTCCACTTTATCAAGAAATTCATTCTCCATGACAAGCTTTTTAATTTAGTAATAGAACTTGAATCGACACTCTTTTGAGTATGAAATGACATGCAAACATAGCAAAAACAAAATAAGTCGGTACAACGTACAACCATAAAACACAAAGTAAATAAAAGAGAATCGAACACCTATTTAGGTAACCGCTAGGGTTTCTCGCAGAACTATCTAGGGTGGGCTCTTAAGGTCTTCTACATGCGGTTAGGTTCTAAAGTTGAGGTACCCGAACCAGCAGATTCCTCAATCCTCACCAATTATAGACTCATACAGATCGAGTTCAGTTCAGAGGAATACATTTCCCTATGGCTGGACGGAGATGAAAATCTCACGAAGACATAGGTATGGATGTATCCCGAAAGCGATCCATTATCCTACACGGAGGTGAAAACCTCACGAAGGAGTAGCTTCTCACTCCAGTTAAAAAGAGGTAAGACCAAACGGTCCTTATGCAATATGATGCGAAAATATTCTACGAGACTCAAACCACATCAATCATATGAAATAATACAAACAAATGCAATAAAAGGATCGTAATTTTTCAAATCAGATTTTCAATTTTTCGACAACAAGATAGAAAATAATCAATTTTATGGCTTGACTCTCTTATTGGTCCCCAGTGGAGTCGAAACCATTTTTTTGTGTTGGAAAACGAGGTCGACTTTAAAACCGAAAATGGAGTCGCCACCAATCTTTTTTTTTCGAGGTGTGATCGGATCACCTTGAGGTTGATGGTTAAAACATTTTGATTTATTAAAACGATGATTTTGGCCTACAAAATTCGAGAAAACAGGTTCGGGAGTCGGTTACGCACGAAGAAGGATTAGCACCCTCGTAACACCCAAAATTGGTACCGAATTGATTGATTAACGTCTTAATGTCGAAAATTTGAAAAGATTTTAAAATACGATCCCTTTGTTTAAAAACTTGAATAAATTAAATTGGATGCTGAGACCCGCTTATTTCGAAGAAGTAAAATGTCATGTTTAGTGAGTTAGGATACGACGTTTCAAATCCTCGAAACTAAACTTGTCTTTTGACTTTTGAAACTAGGGCATTTGAATTCAAGAAGGATATTCGGTCATTTGGGTCAAATGAAAAAACGAAACCCAGTAAGTTATGGCACAATTTCTCAAAATTCTAAATACAGAATATTGCCTTTGTTTTTAGAAATCCTTACCTCAAGATAACAAAATGTCACATCCAGTGAGTTAGGATACAACATTTTTGAGTTCTCGAGAATAAGTTTTTTATTTATTTAACTTATATGCTTTGATTTTAAAAGGAAAATAATAAGTTCTTTAGACTGGATGAGAAAAATCGAAACCTAGTAAATTAAGGTACGATTTCTTTCAAACCTTAGAACGCGAAGTATTTGCTTATTTCAAAACAAAAATCTCATATTCGGGTATGGCTAAACGTAAAAATCCCATATTTAAAGAACAATTATGCGTAACAAAATAATAATTATGACAATATGAAGATTGAAAATAAAGCAAAGTAAACAAGCCAAAAAGAAAAATAATAAGGAAAAAGAACTAAAAATTTAGAACTAAGGGATTAATATTAAACAAATCACTAAACAAATGTAGCGTAACACAAATTAAAAAACATAATGTAAATAATAATTAAAAATATTTGAAATATTAAAACTATATAGAAAGATATAAATAAGTAGGAAATAAAATGATAAAATAAATAAACGTATATATTTTTTTTAAAAAAATTAAGCAAATAAATATTATGGATATAATAGTAATAATAACAAAGTTACCTAGATATATTAATAATAATAACATGCTAATAATAATAGTAATAATAGTAATAAAAATCTAGAAATAATAATAATAATACTACTACTACTACTACTACTAATAATAATAATAATAATAATAATAATAATAAGGAAAGTATTAATAATAATAAATACAATAATAAAAATAATAATATAAAAAATAATAATAATGATAATAATATTAAAATTAATTAATGAAATAGCAACATTAACAAAAAGAGGGACTAAATCGGAGTAAAAATAAAATATAGGGCCCAAATTGTGACACGCGAATGATATGGGGGACCAAATGGGATAATATACTTGTCCCCCAAAACGCGTAACTTGAATATGGACCAAAATGCAACACCACGAAAATTTCAGGCTAAAATTAAAAGAAAAGAAAAAAGAAAAAGGACCGAATTGCATTAAGCCTTAAAAGCGGAGGGACTGCGCGTGTAAATATCCCACTCAAGGCAAAACACGCGGATCCTGAAGAAGTGGGTCCGGTCACGCTCGGATGGCCTTGAAACGGCGCCGTTTTGGCACCGGAAACCTATTCCCAAAACGATGACGTATGGGCTATGTTATAAATGTCAAAATTTTGACCAAAAAAGTCAGTTTTCCAGCCCTTTTGAAAAAAAAAGTTTCTTTTTTTTCTTATTTTCTCTCTCTCAGCCCGAAATCTGGCGAGGGCTCCGGCGAGACTCTCGACTTGGATCCGTACTTGATCATTAATGACTCTCGACTTGCAACGTTGGGTGTGAACCACCTCTGATGTCCACCATTACTTCTTGTATCAACACATCTAATATCTATGAGAGTACAAATTCTAAAAACAGGAGTGACCTGTGTGTTTACTGCATGCATCTTACAACTTTTTTCATCTGATACTATGCTGCTCTTCATATGGCATTTGCTGATCTCTTGAGGTTCATCATTTATGCTTCTACTCTGCTCATTTCTTCATTTAGGGAAAAACTGAATCTTTCCCATGGCCCTAGGAATATTTGGCTAATTAAGTTAACTGCAGCTACTATTTTCTTATTATTAATTAAGAGGTTGGTCCCTAGTCAAAATCAACAGTCAAACCCTGGCCTGGGGAATCTCTCAGGCTCCTTAGAATGTTTGGTCTTAACAAGATTCTGTAGTTTTCGGCTTCACTCTGGAATATGTACATGCTATAAAAATTTAAAAAATATATATTGAAGCCATAAATTTTAAAATCTCAGCAATGAGAGAGGTCCTTTTTACCGTAATGAATTAGTTGAAGCATAACCTAAAATAGGAAGTACAGGCTTTGTTTAAAGTACAATGACTCCATGGTTGGGCCAAGCCTAGCTACAGCAGCACCAATGCCATGGCTACCAACCTTATTTGATTATTATATTACATTGATGTATAAAGAGGGGTAGTACAGTGACAGGGACATGTCGAAGAGTAGTAGGTCCCATCGCATCACTCTGCCAACTGCCCAACTGCCCTCCAAACGACGACGAATCACAACAGTTTGATTGATATGCTGCTAATTGTCAGATCTTTTTATTATTGTACCTCTTTTATATCCGCGCCGCACCCGAACATACCCTCCCCCCTTAGGTTCCTCTAAACTACGTCACCGACCCCCATGTTAGACTATTATTTATAAAATGACTTTCGGCTAATTCACCAAACATACCTAAATTATCCTCTAGATTTTAAATTTTAACGTATTTCAATTAAATCCTCATGTTTTTTCGTTAGTTTAAACATGCTCTATGCCGTATTTTAGTTGGCATTTAACATCTTGAGGATTTAATTAGAATAATTTAAATTTCAGAGACAAAATTGAAATTAAAATGATAATTTGAGGATGTATGTTAAAATTAACCCCGGTACTTTAAAAGGTTCAGCATCTCTTCAAAGTTCAAAGCCTAAAAAACTCTCTTGTCTGTTGGATAAAATAATCTTTCTCCTTGTATCTCTCAAATCTCTTCGCTGATCATCAAAATTTGAAGTATGAAGAAACTCTACCGTAGAGGCACGGTTCATCCATCACCATCGATCACTACCGATCATCTGTCTTTCCTCCCAGCTACCATATTAACCCTTTCTGCTGCTCTTTCCCCTGAAGACAAACAAGTCTTGGCCTATCTCATCTCTTGTTCCAACAATGATTTTGGCAACTTTTCAGGCCGCCGTAAAAACACTCCAAAACCCCAAACTAAAAGGAGTTTTAGCAGCAGCAGTAGTGACCATGATCATCCCCCACTTTTCACCTGCGATTGTTTCAGGTGCTATATGAGTTACTGGGTCAGGTGGGACTCGTCCCCCAACCGGCAGCTGATCCACGAGATCATCGATGCTTTCGAAGACGAGGTGGCGCAAAGCAAGAAGACGAAGAGCAAGAAAGAAAGGAAGAAGAAAGGCGGTGTTACTGGTGGGTCTGGCAGTTCGAAACGACCCGATTTGAGCTTACGGGAAGGAGATTCCGGTGAGTTGAAAACAGTGGAACAGACCAGTAACAGCGTCGACGGTGGTAATGGTGGTGGGGATGATGGTGAAGAAGGAATAGAAAAAGGTTCAGTAAGGGGGTTGGTTAGCTTCATAGGAGAAAGGATTTGGAGCGTTTGGGGCTAATAAATCTAGGCGAGAAACAATAAAAAAATGAAATTTCTCATCTTTCTTTCTAATTAATTCCCCCCCCCCTTTTTTTTGTATATTAAGCCCTTTTACAATGTAAAAATGGGTAGTTTTTATCTTATAAAAGCATCATGTTTTTGTTGTTCTTTGAAGCAACTCTTTTGATGAAAGATTCTCTTCGCTGCCCACCATTTTTCTTATCTTGCAGCTCCCTGTATAATACATAGATTCCTCTGTTTTAACCTTAATGTTCAATGAGATTGAAATCGTATTGTTTAAAAGGCAAGAGGGCAAAGGGTGGGGAGGTCGGCAAAAAAGTAAAGGGGCTTGTTCGATTAAAGCAATGGCAGCCAAATAATAATAATTATAATAATTATGTAAAGTGCCCCCCACTAGCTCTACCCCAGTTCCAGTCCAAACCCTCTTTTTCCCGTTGTTCCCCATGAATCATATTATGCTTCCCATAAATGTGATCAATCATAGCTGTACTGGTAAAATGCTACTCCTACTCTGCTATGTTGTCCTCTTCTTTCATTGCATGGTGATGGACTTCCATTTTTTAACACCCCCCATGACCCCGTAACAAATGTCCCTCATGCTTTCTAACCATATCTAATATAATGGAACCTCTTATATTACTAGTTAGACTTCCGTCATATTAGTAGTTTAGATCGTATTTTTTTAAAAATTTAATTTATTTTTATTATTAAAAATTGTTATTTGTACATCAATATGATGTACATATGACATGTCACATATCATTATCTAATTATACTGTTAATTACACTAACATGTAATAGAAAGGATTAATATATTCTTTAAGTTAATTTATAACTATTAATTTATCCATTTAAAGACTTTTATAATACCATAAAGTGTAATTAACTTCGAATTTCATCTTCACCAAAAAGTTATTATAGTGTGAACTTAATTAAATATATGACATTTATTAAATATATTACATGTTTTACTCACCCCTAATTTAATCTGAATAATTTATATTTTCATATAATATAGGTTTAAGGGTGTAAAAGACTTACAAAATTTTTCAAAAAAGCAATTAAGTCCATGCTCTTATTAAAAATAGAAAAAAATTATAAAAATAATAAATAATAAATTTTAGAAAAATAATTAAATTTTAATAAAAAAATTTAAAAATTTAAAAATTATTAAAAATTAGGAATTTTTTTATAAAATCATAAAAAAATAAAAAATTTTATAAAAATCATAAATTAACAACCCCTAGTTTTTATTTTCCAATTAAAGTCGTGTCACAACACAGCGTGGCATGTGGCGAAAAATGATAAAAAATAAAAATCAATAAAAGTTATAGAAAAATTATAAAATGCTTCTTTTGGTATGATAACTTATATAAAAAAATTTTACGAAATTTATATTTATTTACAATTTGTATAATTTTCTTACGACTTTATAAAATTTTATAATTTTTTTATATTTCTATATATTTTATAATTTTTTTACGATTTTTATAAAATTTTATATTTTTTTAAAATTTTTATATTTCTTTCTAATTTTTAAAATTTGAATTTTTATTAAAATTTATTAATATTTATAGCTTTTATTGATTTTAAATTTTATAATTTTTTTCTAAATTTTAATAAAAGCATGGGTTTAATTATTTTTAAAAAAAATTTAAGAGTCTTTTTAATGCATTTTGAAAGTTTAAATATCTAATTAAGTGCAAAAAATTACAGGCTTAATTATTTTTTTTTAAAAAAGTTTGAAGATCTTTTTTATACATTTTAAAAATTTAAATATCGTATAAAAAAATAGGAGTTTAATTTTTTTAAAAGAAATTTGAATACTTTTTGTACGCTGAAGTCTATAATATATTTAACACATACCGCGACAATTAAGTTTATATTCTGAAAATATTTTTTCAATTATTATATATAAAAAAAAAAAAGATGTTTTGCATGTACAATTACACTCACACATCTCGATAAGGGAGGAACCTGTGTAATATATTTGCTTGCCGGTTATATTGTGAAATTAAACAAAAAAATAAAAAGAAGAAAAAATAAAAAATAATGAGGTGCTCGTAATTGCAGTAATTGGACGCATGTACGTTAGATGTATGAATGACATGCTAGGCGACCGCCTTTCCCCGCTTTGGGTTCGGAGCCAAGGCGACAATTGGCTCAAGTCTCGGTGCTCCTTTTGTTATGAGCCTTGAATCTAACAATTAATTAAAATAATTTTAAGAGAAAACCAATACATAAATTATATAATAAATATTGGTTGCATAAAATTTATTTAATAATATAATATGGGAAGGGATGAGATTTAAGCCTATGTTAATGGCTGCTTTGAGAAAAGGGTTAGCCAAAGCATAAGAATATTATAATGGAGGAAGAAAAGGAAATGCAAGGACCCATTCAACATAAAATTGAGTCCCTATAACCTGGTCTTAAGCGAGGTGTCAATTCATCAGTCAGTTTGGTGGTAAATATATAGGAATTTGAGTGTTAGAAAGGTAGTGGGAAATGGTAGCAACGCAAACACCCAGGTGGGGTTGGACTGAGTCAACTTACCATTGCTTAATAGCATCTCGTGCGCAGCATTTCATAAAAACGACCAAAACCTTTCCTAACTCAGCTTAGCCTGCCGCGTTTCAATCATGGTTCTTGACACCGGGTTTAAAAAATTTGATGAAAATCATTTTATTAGTATACATTTCCAACTCTAAATAAAATATTTTATTCGTAAAATTATAAAAAAAATTTAATAGATAATTATGTTAAATTGTAAATAACATTTTTTAAACATATAAATATTTATCTATGTTGAAATTTTATTTTATTTAATCTTTTTAATAATATAGAATTAAATTGATCTAATGAAGGGTCAATTTTAATAAATTCCTTTAATAGAGAAACTTGCTAAGTACTTTCTCTTCAAAGGGACGAAAAAAATGCTTAAACTAACCCATTTTTGTTATACCCAAGTTAAACCTTGGTCATATCGTTCGACTTACATCACCCAACACTTGACAATAGAATTTAGTAAAGTCTGGCCTCAGTAGAAGCCTAATCTTAACTTTGCCGAGCACTATAAAGTAGGAATTGTAATGAAGCAGAGCAGAGGTGAATATTATTAAATTCACCATAGTTTCACAGTTGGTACACTCTGCTCCATTATTTGCGTCACTTCACTATGGATGCATAAATTTAAAAACCACTACAACCTCTATGGATGTTGCATACATCTATCCCTGCCCCATCACGCTCTACTTCAATTTAATTTTTACTACTTATCTTTAATATTTTTAATTTTTTAAAGTTAAGTAAATATTAAAACATAATTCTTTTAAAAAATATTTAAACATAAAATATATAAGTTTTTCCTATATTATGTTATTACATTTTTACCTTTTTAATAATTTATATATATAAGGATAAAATGGTAATTTTATATAATAAAGAAGGTCGGGATGGGACAAGCAATTATCATAACCGCTCTATTTCCACTATCCAAAAGAAAAAAAATTCACCCCATCTCGCTTCGTCCCGCATCCACATTTTAAAAGAAAAAAAAATATTCTAAATTGACTCGAAATTTATTAGCCAATTTAAATTTTACCATCCATACTATAAAGTGAACCCATAAAATCCTAAAAGATATATAGAGAAAAACATCTATTAACACTTGTCAATCCATCACCTTTTTAAACGTAACATCAGTCATCTCATATTAATTCTAATAATGTTCCGAGCTAACAACTCACTTTTCTACTATCTTTACTTATGGAATAGAGTCATTAATGACTAAGGCCAAGTCAACCCGACCTTCTCCTATAAATACCTTCTAATAAATTTTTTTATGACTTGTCTACGAATTTTTTAAGTGAAAGAAGGTTAAGAAAATGGGTAAAACATATAAAAGTAAATAAGATAATAATAAGATAAGTAAAAGACTAGGTAAGTTCACAGCTTTTACTTTATTAATGTCATGCGCCTCATATTTGCAATCTGCTTTTTGTTTGGAAAAAATATACCTCTTTAATTTTGGTGATTAAGAATAATAAATCATGAGGTTAATATTTTTTATTAATTGTATATGATTTTGATTGGTATAATAATAAATTTAGTTTTTAAATTTTATATATTTTGTTATTTTAATTTTAATTTAAAAAATTATCCCGCAATATTTCTTTAAATGTGTAAATGTTGAGGTTGAATTTGTTGAATTTTTTTATAATTAAGGCTAAAATAACAAAATATATAGACATTGAAGGCTAAATTTATTGTGATGCCAATCATATTTATGTACAATTGATGAAAGACATTAACGTTGTGATTAAATTATCCTTAATTGCTCACTTTCGAAATTGACAAGAATTAAATGCTTCAAATTTTTGAGAATGACTGATTTACTCAATTTCAAAATTGAAATAGAGAGACTTGAGAGGTTTTTTACTTTTTAATTTTCTTTTTTTTTGTTTTCTTTTTCGCCCTTAATTTTCCAACTATTGCCATGTTTAAAGAATCTAAACCAACTCAAAATTTCCATTTCTTTTGTGATTATTTATTGCAAATTGAACTGGAAAATATTACATTGGAATAAAAAGGGCTTTTAATGATATTAATTCAAAGAAGAAGGATTGAACTTGAATTCAATTCCTCTTATTTTTCCTCTTCTAAAACCAATATTTCAATTTCAATTAGCTTATCCACTATACATTCATACAATAAAAAGATGGGTAAACTATAAAAAATAGTCATTTTTGTTTGCCTGAGATTACATTTTAATCACTTATGTTTGAAATGTTACGTTTTAGTCACTTTCAGATTACATTTTAATCACTTATGTTTAAAATGATACGTTTTAGTCACTTACGTTATCGTTTTGTTACGAAGTGGTCACTTTACCGTTAAGCTCTGTTACCTCCCTAACGATAGTCCTATGTGGCAGTCCAAGTGGGTTTTAAATGCCAACTTGGATGTCCTACGTGACAGTCCAAATTAATTTTATTTATTTAAAAACCTATTTTCATTCGAGCAACTGGATATCCACGTTGGCATTTAAAACCAATTTTGACTGCCACGTAGGACTGCCATTAGGGAGATAACGGAATTTAACAGTAGAGTAACTATTTTGTAACAAAACGATAATGTAAGTGACTAAAACGTAACATTTTAAACATAAGTAACTAAAATATAATCTGAGACAAACAAGTGGCTATTTTTATAATTTACCCTAAAAGATTGGATCAAGTCATTGGTGTATTGAAAAAGTTAGTGTGTTGAAGTAAATTAGCGTTAAAGTCATGGGATCGATGCTTGTAACCCTTTTCCACTTTCACATTCTAGTCAAACACAAATTTTCTTAATTACTATTATATAAAAATGTTGTTCTCAAATAGAATGTGTGATTCATATTTATGGCTTCAATCACATGATCAACTCTTACGGCATGTTTGGTTCACTGGAATGGAATAGAGTTGTAATTCAATTGTTTGGTTGAATGTAATGGAATATAACTGTAATAGTATTCTTGTGTTTGGTTGAATGGAATAGACTTGTAATAGCATAAGAAAAAAAAAATGACCAGGATACCCTCAGCAGAATTTTTTTTAAGTAGATGATTATTCTTTTTAAATTTTAATAAGATCATTATTAAATATAATTTAATAAAAATAATATATAATTTAATGACATTCTTAATATAATTATTTTTATTTAAAATATTTAAAATATTTTATTTACTACATCTTAAAATAATACACTATTATTTGAATCAAGTGTTTCTCAAGTTATCTCCGTTATAGTTGGCACACATCAAACACATGGTTAGAGTAGTGCATTTGCATGGTTTATTATGATATTTAAACATTCAAATCACAATCACTTGCACTACACATGCTAGAATAGGAGGTCAAGTTTATGACATAAAATGTCGTTTCATTAGAAAAGAAAATTCAAATTTAACATTACATATATTCCAGTTTATCAACAAGCGATATGAACAACTTTAATTTTACTTTTCTTCCTCATTAGTGTCTGAATCAAGGAGATAACAAGAAACACAAAAAACAAATTCTATGTTACTTACTCTGATTTGTGTAAAGAAGGGTCTTGGTTACAGGAAAATGTAAGCGAAAAGGTTTAAAAGAAATCTATAAGGAAAATTTATTTTGTGCATCATCGAATTTCGCCATTTATGTGCGAGATGTATCATTGTGTTTAGCTATCATTCGACTACTCAACCACGCCATGCAGATGATACCTCCAATTCAACGTCATCTTCCTAACAAGTAGAAGTCTGCAATAATTCATAATTTGGTTTGTTGGTTAGTAGGTTAGATTTTCATGATGCTTAATCTCTACCATGTAATATATGTATATAAACTGGATTTCCCATTTTGTTTCCTAATTTCCATGGAATCAAATTCATCAAAAAAGAGGAGGCAAGGTGCAGCAGCTGTAACACCTCCTACCAATATTCGTCGTCGGAATAGGGTACGAGGCATTACCAGAGTTTACCGAATTAATTTTCCGTTATTACGAGTTAATTACTATTCATTTACCAAAACATGACATGACGTCCTTTAGATGGGCCTTCAAAGCCCAAAACATACTTCGGGACCAAACCGGGATTAAATCGAAACCATAGGAAATTTTTCGCAAAATCCCAATTTTTTTTTTATGAACTCAATATAATCCCTTTATAAATATCCAACATTCTCTGCAATTTTAAAACCGAGACCAATCCAATCCATTTCAATCAATTTGATACCAAATCATACTTCTATTATAATTATACCATTTAGCATATTCATCACTCTTTACTTTAATACATATTCATTAAACAAGTTTTGGCATTTATATAGTCATCAAACCATGTACATGCCATATAAATCAAAAAGGAAATTTAAAAAAGCTACCGGAGATAATCTGGATAATGTGATCCTCAGTGTTGATTCGATCCTCCATATATTTTCACGTCAATCGACAAGAGACATTGAATACACTCAAGTAAGCTTATAGAAACTTAGTAAGTTCATAGGCATAAAACATAAATCTTACCAAACATTCATATATACATAATTATTAAGTTCACCTGTCAACCACAATCATTGGTGAGTCCTCTTGTATAAACTCACTACCACTTATCCATTTACTTTAACTCTTTTGGGCCCATTGTCACTTACCATCCTTAATCAAATTAGGGAATGGTTACGAAAAATTGAGTACTTCACTTTCACTTTGCCATAGTATAACTATGGTCTTGCGTACGATCACTTATCACTTTCCAAAGCCATTGCCCTGCCACGGTCTTACACGGATCACATTTATCACTTGTCACTTGTCACTGATTAGATAAGTGTAGTTAAAGCTACCACTTATCACTTGTCACTTATCACTGATCATATAAGTGTAACTAAAGCTACCACTAATCACTTATCACTAATTAGAAGTACTCAAATCCGACGTTTCGCTCAATTTAATCATTTATTCAGTTTTCGCATTGTTGTTTTATTCTCAATTCGTCAACAAATATATCTAGTCATACATTATATAATTCATGAAATTAACATTTAATCATTAAATTCCAGCTATATGAACTTACCTGGGTCGATTTGCAGAATTTGTGAAAGTTCAGGGACTAATCAACTACTTTTTCTTTTCCTCGACTTGCTTCGGGTTCTCAATCTATCATTGTAAAATCATTCACTTATCAATATTGACTTCACCTTCACTCTATTTCACATCCTTAATGTTTATAACCCGCTTATAAATAACATTATCTATAATTTCACTATTTACTTGTGTATATTCAATGATATCCATCCATGTCATAGTTACTAAATTATTTTTATCTTAAGCTACAGAACTCCAAATTAGGATCTGCTAATTTTCCCTGAAATTAGACTATCATATCTTCATACCATAAAATTTTCAGAATTTTTGGTTTAGCCAATAAGTACAGTTTATTCTTTAAAGTCACCAATTTTCTGCTGTCTGATAGTTCCGACCCTTTTTCACTAAAAATTAATTACCTCCTCGTATGGGTTTTGGATAATGTTCTCGTTTGTTTCACTTGAAAATAAGCTCATTCAGGATTTTAAACATATAAATTTAAGCCCCTAATTATTTTTCTCCATTTTTTTTATGATTTTTCAAAATCAGAACAGGGGAACCCAAAATTATTCTGACATTGTCTCACAAAATTTATTATATCTCATGATTTAAAATTTCATTGCTTACACCGTTTCTTCTACGAGAAACTAGACTCAATAAGATTTAATTTCATATTTTATTCATCCTCTAATTCAATTACCACAATTTTTGGTGATTTTTCAAATTTAGACTATTGATGCTGTCCAAAATTGTTTTAGTGCAAAATGTTAATTTCCATTTTGCCCGAAATTTCACAGTTCATACAATGCAGTCCTTGCTCAATTAACCCCTCAATTAAGCTAATTTTTCTCAATTAATAGTTTACCTAGACATTATAAGTTATTCCACAACTATTGAAATTCAGAATTTCCACACAAAACCCTAACTTCAAACTCTTTTACAATTTAGGTCCCAAACATTCACCTTCTATTCAATTCTTTCAATAAAATCGGCATATAAACAATTTAAAGCTCTAATTCCATGCTAAATCATCATATATTTCCAGCACATATTCATAGAAACTTTCAATTTCTTTCATAGAATCAAAAACTAATGAATTCAACAAGTGGACCTAGTTGTAAAAGTCACAAAAACACAAAAATTTCAAGAAATAATCAAGAATTGAACTTACTTGTAGTAAAAATATGAAAAACCAGCTTAAGGAAACCCTTCTATGGTGTTTTTGCTGATAAGAACGCGGAAAAATAAAGAGAAATCTAGATAATTCCACTTTAATCCTAGCTTTATTAAGTAAATTTTGCAATATTCTAATTTTGCCCTTAATTCTCCTTATTTTCTTGCTGATTTCATGCCTTTGCCGTCCAGCCCAAATAGACCTTGGGTCTATTTGCCTTTTAAGCCCTCTTTCTTTTATCATTTAAGCTATTTAATCATTTTCCATAATTTTGCATTTGTTACAATTTAGTCCTTTTTTTTGTTCAATTAACTATCGAAACTTTAAAATTTCTTGACGAAACTTTAATACTAACTTATTAACACTCCATAAATATTTATAAAAATATTTATGGCTCGGTTAAAAATCTCCGAGGTCTCAATACCTCGTCTTCAATTCTAATTATTTTAATATTTATTTCTAGTACACTATTCACTATTTCAACTTCACATTTAACTTATACTCACTAAATTAATAATATTTTCTACTCACTTGTCGGATTTAGTGATCTCGAATCACTGTTCCGACACCACTGAAAATTCAGGCCATTACAGCAGCTGCTTCTTTAGAGAAAATATCTCGAACCTGAGTTGCCCTCTTGCCTTTTGCGTCCCTTGATTGCATAAAAATTTTCAATTTTATTCAGTTCAGCGAATGACTAACGTGAGAAGCTGCAAATATAAGGGAATTTAGTATGTAAGGGACAAAGACCTGTGCGGCTGCAGATCACTTTGAATCTAGAAACTAACTGTAGATTCCATACAATATCTATTTTTTGGCTTCTGAAACTGATGGTCTTGCCTTGGAAGCAATAGGCTTCAGAACAGTATCAGTTATGATCGGCACTTTTCCAGGCTCATTGTTATTCGCGCTACTCAAATGTTCATGAATTGTAGCAAGCTGTGCATCTGAGAGAACAGCTTGGAGATCAGCTTCGCTAAATCCTTCTGTCATATATGCTATGGCGTCTAAATCGACATCACTGGGCAATGGCAACTACATTATATGTGCAAAAACAAAGTCTTACAAAGGAAAGTAACACTAATACATTCGATCAAGGTAGTTTCTAGTTCAAGATATATAGCAAATCACATTACGCTATACTATGCTGCTTGGATTGTTCATTTATGTTCTACACATATTTGGACACGAATATACAAGTTATTTCTCCAAATATATGAAAATTTTTAAATTTTTTAGTAAACTAGTGACAGACGTACATAAAAATCCAACATTGATGACTTAGTCCTGATAACAAAGTTGATACATGTGGTTAAAATTTTGTGCTACTTGAAAAGCTATCTTATTTGGGTATGCATCTCATGTCAAAATCAATCACATGAAGATAATAATGAACCAAACTCAACATTGTGAGGATTAACCGAAGATTAAGAATAGATACTAGCAAAATAATACAATTGGATTCCAGGAGAATTAACCTTGTTGCAGCAAACATAAATACACCAGTCAAAACTTCAACACCATCTAATTCAGTTAGGAACTATTTGAAAGCAAAATAATAATAAGAAAGACATCAAAAGTTAAGGCAAAATAATAAAATACAGCAAGCAAAAAGATACTAACTTGTTTGACAACTCGATTAGTTACTCTAGTGTTGTCATGTCCTCTTTTAGGGGCAATGGAATCAAATTCATCAAAAAAAAGGAGGCAAGGTGCAACAACAGCTGCTTTAGAGAAAATATCTCAAACCTGGAACAATATTGAGAAAGTATAACAGCATTCAAATTAGCTCGTACCAAGATCAAAGCAACAACTGCAGGGTGAGAAAGCATAACAACATTCAAATCAGCTCGTACCAAGATTCTACTGGGGAACCTAAACTGTCATACATCTTTTTACAAACCAGACTAAGCCTATCAAAAGAAAGTATTACAATGCCTTTGGAATAAAATATTAACAGTACAAAAGGTACATGTTTTTTTTTCATATTCTCTTCACATGAATAAAAAAGATAAGCACACTGGGGACAATAGATACAAATAAGTTCACATTCTGGATTACATTAGAAGATAATCCAAATATTGATTAAAAATAATCATAGGAAATTTAGAAGCCCGAATGTCATTGAGACCACCAACATTGTCCCAACCAAAGCGACCAACATCAAGAGCTGATTTAGTTATGTCACCCATGGCAACTAGAAGGAACTCATGCATAGCATGAGACAAATCATCCCTAACTAGCATGGAGTTCATGTGTTCTTCAGAACAGGAATCAAAAGGCAAAAATCGGCCAACAGCAGCATGAACAACTCTATTAACCAATATTTTTTGAAATAATAAAATTAATTAGTATAAGCTTTTACCCAAAATTTTAGGATAAACAATGGGATATGCAATCTCATTCCCTAAATAACACAGAATGCAACTTATTATATCCAATTTAAACTACATGCAGATTAAAAACATCGGGAAAATTAGTAACAAGAAGGATGAAGATGTCAGTAATATATAGAAGTAACAAATTTATCCAGTTGGGAAAAAGAACATTAATGAAAAAGATATACAAGATAAGTACATACACACACAAAAAAAAATACCAGATCATACGCATCATATCCATCACAAAAATACCAATTTTGTAACACCCATAACCTGTATCCGTTGCCGGAACAGGGTTATAGAGTATTACCGGAGTTTACTGAATCATCATAGATAAATCAAGTAAAAATACTATTCATATCTGAAATCAATCATATCGTCCCTTAAATGGATCCTCGAGGCCCAATATAAGCATTAGAATCGAGTCAGGACTAAATCGGAAACTCTAAGAATTTTTCGCGAAATTTCAAAATTTTTCTGAGGTGCAGGGCTCACACGCCTGTGTGGTCCAAGGGGCACGCCCGTGTGACCTTAGGAAATGCCTGTGCTACAGGCCGTGTTCGACCGCGTGTAACTCTCTGACTTGTGCACACGGCCATGTCACCGCCTGTGTGCTAAGCCGTATAGCACACACAACTTAGACACACGCTCATGTCTTTGCCCGTGTGCTTAATTCTAAGCATTCTATTTCTCATTTTTAAGATGCAGAGGACACACGGCCGGACCACATGCCCATGGGACAAGCCATGTGTCTACCCGTATGGACAAAATAAAGCCATTTCCTAGCCTCATTTGTCACCTAAAACTTACCCCTTTCCTGCACCAAAACTCACTAACATATATCCACCAATCCAAACATTAAAACCAAGCCAATTCTAGTACCTAGCATGGTATATTATCACATAAAACTCATGTTTATAATTTTATTTTTAGTGAACAGACACCTTAAGCATAATCCAATCAACCAAATTAGCACAGAGGAATTTAATCATAGGATAACTTTATAAACATGCTAAGTAAAACATCACTAGCCATTCCAATGGCTAGATTACAAAACATCACTTGTAAGCCATCATTTGGCCAAATGAGCCTATACATGCCATTATACCAAAATGGGATTTCTATTTATACCAAAATGAGATAGTGGATAGTGTGATTGATGCTCCGGCTGACCTCCAACCTTCGCAAGCTTACGAGCACTATAAAACAAAGAAAATTAAACGGGGTAAGCATTTTCATGCTTAGTAAGTTCGTATAACGGGAATTAAACTTACTGGTTATATTTATTCATACAAGCATACATAACCATACCATCCAAAATTTTTGGGTAAATTTACCTAAACATATACACTTAATCAAACAAGTTAGTCACATAACATCGTATGAATATCAAGTAAACATAGATGAGCTCATCGCATTATGAACTTCTATTTAGTTTCACCTTTCCGTATTTCAAGAATCTTTCCCGTTGAATTATTGAAATTTCGATGGACGTTCGGGTAGTATACACAAAGTATTCATATCATCTATCCGTCAATTCATGTTCAAAAATATCCATTTGACACATGATCATAAAGCGCACTCTCAAGCCACATATTTTATAACAGGATTACCAGTCCAGGCTAAATCCTTTCTGTAGCATATGCTTTAAAAAGCTTGATTTGGATTACCCGTCCGGGCTAAATCCAATCTATACCATATGCTTGAGAGGGCTTATTTCAGGATTATACTCTTATTCCATCGAATATCAACATTCAACCGGGACATAACATTTTATCATCATTTTCTAATTTGTGGTCATTTCATAATGTATATCTTCACATGCATATCATCACAAACATACAATTCAATTCAAGCACCTTAACATACATATTTAGGTTACACGAACTTACCTTGACAATTGTTCGTATTTGAATTTCAACTAATCCGAAACCTTTTGTTTCCCTCGATCTAGTTCAGTAGTTGGTCTTTCCGGGTCTATATAAACAAACTTACGTATCAATTTATCTCATTTCATATACAGCTGCATTCAATTACATCCTAAGCAAAATTACCATTTTACCCCTATACTTGTCATAAATTTCAATTTCGTCCCTAGGCGCGAAAAATGAAATTCGTGGAATTTAACCCTCTTTCCAAGCCTAGTCGAAATTTATGTAAAACTTTTACAGCACCCAAATTTCTCAAATTTTATCATTTTTCATGGGTTTTACCCAATTTTCATTTTAGTCCCTAAACCGAGTTTTCATCAAAAATTGCTTTGTAAAAGTTGTTTATCTACCAACAACCTTTCATTTTCTACCATAAATTTCTAATTTTCAACATATTCCATGACCCAAATTTCATACCTTAATAACTTTTCAAATAAATCCCCTAAATAGAAAGATTAGACTATCCCGATTCTAAAAATATAAAAATTACTAAAAACGAGACTTGATTTCATACCTTTTTAAGCTTGAAAAGTTGTCTTCCTCTCTCCTAGGGTTTCCATAGAAATTTTGGGTAAGAAGATGAATAAAAAGATGACAATTTCCTTTTTAATTATTTTTCATTTTTTAATTTTAGTGATTTCCAATTTTGTCCTTGCCCATTTCTAATTTTTCCATGAATGAGTCACTAAATTACCTACTAACTTTTTTTCAATGGCCTAATTACCATATAAGGGCCTTAATTTTTGAATTCTATAGCTATTTGATACTTATAACTACTAGAAGACAACTTTTGCATTTTATGCAATTTAGTCCTTTCCCTAATTAAACATGTAATTGGTAAAATTTTTGTATCAAAATTTTCATATGACCTTCCTATAATAATTCAAATCATAAAATAATATTAAAATAGATTTTATTTTTGGCTCGAATTTGTGGTCCTGAAACCATTGTTCCGATTTCACCGAAATTGGGCTGTTACAAGTTTTATCATCTGGATTTAACCAGTTGGTTAATGAAAAAAATCTCAATACGAAAATCTACAATTTGTAACCCTATCCCCAAACTTCAATCTTTGCAACTAAAAAAGTTCCATTTTCTTCAAAATTCAAGAAAATTATGGAAAATCATTACTTAATGTGAACTAGATTTCTCAATATTCTTCTGGGTCATTCTTATAACAATGGTAATTGAAAAAAAAATCGAAAGAAAAGAGGAAAAACAAAACCAATAATACAAACATAGTTGAAATTATAAAACAAGAAAAGGAAGAAAAAAAGGGAACTTACAGAGGTTCTTACAAGGGAAATGAGGCAGCTTTGCGGAGGCAGGGAACGGGTCAGAGATGAATCGACGGTTCTCACTGACAGAATCGACGGAGGCACCACTTTTACAACAACGACGAAATTGGTGAACGATGGGTGAACAAATACAGGGTAAAATTGTCTGGGGGGAAATTTTGCTATTACGTCCGTTGTTGAATAGGCTATTCTTAGCCCTCTTTACCGAATGATGATTCGGTAAATCAGATGAATAGGAGAAGAATAGCCATTCGCCGAATGAAGAAAACGGTGAAGCAAAGTATAGCTTAACTGTTCATTCAAGAATAAGGAGGGAATGGCTATTCTATTCCCCCTAACCAAATGTGGCCCTAATGTTGCCCAAGGTCATGGTGGTCGGTATCTATCAATGCGGACCTTGCAGCTTCTTTCGATCTTAAATTGGTATCAAATAATTTAAAGTATTATTTAGTATGAAAATAATGATCATCTTCTTAAAAGTTTAATTAGTTGAAAAGTAAGTTCAACGCTTGATATATTAAATTTTATTTTTTCTTGAGAGTTACTTTTCTATAAACATTATAATATGATCCTCATTCTCATGCAGATGAAAAGTTAAAAAGTATATATTAAGACAAAATTATTCTTATATTATTTTAGTTTAGGGTATTAATCTGTTAAGCATAAAAAAGAAATTGTTGCATGCTCCCTCTTATTTCTAACATTTTCTTTGTTGCTTCAATTTAATCTTTGGAAGTAGTTTTTTTTTTTTACGATAGAAAATTTTTATTTTTATAATAGACTATATAAATATAGAAAAAAATTATCATTAGGGGGCCGAAATTAAATTGTAATTTTTACGATATAAAAAATGCAATTTCACCATTTTAATAGACTATATCTTTATAATTTTTAAAAGATTAAATTAAATTTTTATATTTTAAAGGGGGAAAAATGCAATTTTATCTTTACTAATTTATATTTTTAAAATTTTTAAAGAGGCCATATAAAAAAATATTCATTTTAGGGGGGCCGGGGCCCCTGTCAGCCCCTTTAATTTCGTCACTGCTCTCCATACATGTTTCAATATATGTATGGTTATATTCACAAAATACACATCATAAATTTGAAAAGGTTTTACTGTTAATCAAAATTATAAATTAAAATGATAATTTTCAAAATGGCTAATTAAAACATTATTATTTAATATTTAATTCAAATAATTGCTAATAATAAAATTTATTGTAAAACATTAAATACATTAATATTATTTTTTATTTAATAAAAGTAATTTCGTAAATTATCATTATATTCTTATGAACGTGTTTGTCGAACCAAACATGATAATGTAATTTTCCCAAAGTTTTAATCAATACTTTCACATGTATACTAAACGTTATAAAATAACATTCTCACCAATCACATTCCATTAAAATCGTAACATGAGAAAATACAAAATACCTCATAAATTCTGTTTTAATCAAATTTTTTACGTATTTCAATTCGTTTCGATCAACATCAATTTATATTGACTCATATCGATAGTTGTTTTGCTCACTAATATCATACAATGCATATACATAGACCACCACAATATTGAAACTTTCTTGCATCCACCTCCCTTTAACAACAATTAGTTGTGCTCAACAATATTAAATTCTTTATCGCAGTCGATGATTAATCTTCTAACTTTATCATTTGTCACTGAAAAATAATTTGAAATCCTCCTCATCAGTCCAATCTTTTATATCTTTTGTTTGGTTTCACATCAAGCATAGATAGAGAAAAGAAAGAATTAGTTTCATAAAACATTTAATTTAATTTCACTATTTATATTTTTATGTATATTTAGTACGAGTATTATTATTATTACATGTTTTAGCATATAAGTTAGTAATAAATTAATTACAATTGATAATTTTTAATCACTCAATTTATTTGTGGCAAAAGAAAATGCTTTTTTTTTTACTTTATTTGAAGAGGTTTTATTTTTACACTAATTATTTTTTATTTTATGTATAACTATTCTAACACATGTATTGAATAAGATTTTTCCTTGTTATTAAATAAGCCATTTTATATCTTTTGTTTAATTCCATGTCAAGCGTAGATTAAGAAAATGAGAAACCGCCTTTACGAAACATTTAATTTAATATCATTATTTACACTCTAATATTCCAAGAAAGAATCTCATGATTTCTCAATTTAACACCAAACATTAGCTTTGAAAATATCATGCTCAAATTCCTAAATTACATCCTTGGTTTCAAGAGTAACCATGTCACATTTCAAAAACTGGGTTAAAAGAAATTAGGTTAGTGAAACCAAGAGTGGTCACGTTCTGTTTTTGAATTAAAGTTGTAAAAGTTTTGTCAGGTTAATTAGTTGGTTGTAGTGACTAAGTGTTAGTTATGTGTGTTTAAAATCATGTGTTCAAAACCTTTCTTTTGAATTTTTTTTTTGTTAATTTTGTCTCAACCCCTATCTTTGAACTTATAGCTTGTATATATTATTTTCACTCAATTGATGATAAAATGAACTTGTTGGTTTAGTGGTAAGGTGTCAACTTATCCTTTGGTCATATGTTCAAATCCTTGTTTGCGCAAAGTTAAAATTATTTTTGTTTTGAACTCTGAGAAAATCTAATGGGGATAGGTAGTAAGATTTAGTGGGAGTTAGTGGGGATATGGGTGATTTAATTGAAAATCATTTTTGAAAACTATTCCCAAAACTCTCACACTTGCTTTTCACGTTCTCACATTCTTTCCTCCCTCTTTCTCTGCCATTCTACTTTTCTCTTTCTGTCAATTTCTTCTTTCTTTTTTTTCCCTATATTTTCCATTTTTTGCCTTTTGTTCTATTATGTTTGTTATTGTTGTCGTTTTTATACTGTTGTTCTTGGAGTGATCAGAAGCGAGATATCCCAAAGAGATTATTTGAATTTAAATCATGGCGTAAGTATTGAGGTTTTTTCGATGTTAAGGTTTTGTTAGTTCTTTGCACTCATATGATGATTTATCATGTTATGAACCTCATTAGTAATCGGACTGGTTTTCTAGGTAAAGTTTGCGAAAAGTCTAACCCTCCTGCCATCTAGAATTTGTTGGTGGGCTACTGTTCGATTGGGTAAGTGATTAATGCTTTCAATTGGGGATGATTTGGTTTGTTGAGGCCAATTATTAACGGTTACGTCTAAATTTTTTGTTTCAATTTAGTGTTTTGTTACTAAATTGAGTCATTTAAATCAGTGATTTTAGCTTATGGAATTATTATGGTGTGTCGACATAAAAAAAGAGTAAGGTGTGTAATGAAAAATCTGAAAAACAGCGAATGATGTGAAGCTAAAAAATGGACTATCAACGCCACACGACCATGTAAAACACACGGTCTTGGTCAATTGGGTCGTGTGGGCCACACGGGCGTGTAAAGCCTTGTGGGGCACACGGTTTGGCCAGTTGGGTCGTGTAGGCCTATTTTTTCAAAATTTCCATCTAGGCCCGTTTTGATCTGAGTTGTAATTAGACTTTCCGTGGGGCCCATACTGCTTAATAAGACTTGAAAACAAGGTAACTGTTAATATGCTTCTATATGTGATGTGTTTAAGGTATGCAAATTGTATATGTATGATTTGTGTTCTGTCAATTCTGATGGTATGTTTTCGTTTTGTTATGTTGGGTATGAGCATATGATGTCTGAATCTATTAAATTTGTGTATCTTTTGATTTTGCTATATGACCATGCATGTGGCGTTATGGCGAAATTTATTTTTTTATGTTGAATTTGTGATACGTTTGTTCTGCTAAAGCATGGAATGCCATGCTTTCTAATTTATGATATTGTACGACTGCATGTCTTACATGCTTTTCATTCTGATTCAGTATATGCATACCATGTCACATTACATGGGGTTTGGGATAATATAGAAAGGAAGAAGTTCTGATAGTTTAATGATCTACATTATCTGGTGGTTTATCCACATTTCTATCTGGCAGCTTATTTCCAATTATGATGGTTCTACCACGTACATTTGTTCTGGCAACTTGGCTATAATATAGTGGTTTGACCACATATACTCGATCTGACAGTTTTAACTACAACTCTGGTGGCATTGACCATAATTATCTCTTGGTGTGATTGGATGAACGAGTTTTAGCGAACTCTATTTGGTGTGTAGCGGAGTTGGGTAGGAAGTTTTTTGAAAAATTTGCATTATGTTTTCTGAAAAGTACTGCATTGGCATAAGCATGCATTCCTAGTTTTGCTCAATTGGTTGATACGAGATTCTTGGCGATTTTACGATTTGGTTATTGTGTTATTTGTATTCTCTGTTTGAGTTTAGTTACACACTGAGCTTTATAACTCACCCTTCTGTTTTTGACCTTTCAGGTAATCAGCTAATTCAGGATCGGATGGCGTGTGGGAGCTCGAATTGTTTACCTGTTAAATATATAAGTTGGTTTATGTCTTAATTATTTTAGACTGTAAATTTGTTTTGGGCTTTGTTTTTGGTTTTTACGCTGTTTGTTGGATTTTGGTATTTTAACGTTAAACTGCAACATCGTATGATTTATCAAACTAAAAATTCAATTTTTCGAAATAAAAACTTTTGGAAATTTCCCCTGCAAAGATTTAGTAATCACTTAAGTGTTTTTCTGTAAATAATCAAATGGTTTTTAACGAATGTTTGCCTTAGTACTAGAAACGATCTATCAACATTAATACTTTTAAAACACATGATTTCGAATTTAGATTCTGGGTTTTAAATAAGTGTTTCTGGACTTTGGTTTTTCTAAACATTTGTGACAGATTTGCCAAATTTTATGCTTTCGAAACGCACATTGATTTTGATTAAAAAAAAAACTTTTAAACAAGTGTATGTAATTCCTCAATATCTAGTCATAACTTCTAGGCCAAGTTTAGGGTGTTACAAACCAATTCGTTGATGATTACTTGGTCATCACATATCACCAATAATTTGTTGAGTTTGTTGACCCTCCACGCTTCTGTGTTTTTGCACAAGTTTCTCTTATGATTTTGAATATCAGAATTACTAAAACTCATTCATGTATTTTTCAATTCTTTTAATAGACGATTTTACTTCTCTCATTTGTATATTATTTCCTTATATTATCAAGTTTATGATAGTCACTGTAACATACCTTACTCGATCTGGTCGTCAGACTGAGTTACGAGATGTTACTACTGTAATTGGAACTAAAAACATTAAAATAATCATGTAATAGTCACTCGTATCTCAATCGTGATCAAATGATGTCATTCAAATAGAAATCAAGACTAAATCGAGCTTACAGAAGCTCTATTGATGACCCGAGCATAAATTAGAACCAAATTACAAAGTTCGGAAAATTTAGGCTCCGCATCATGACGAGCCATTCCTACGTCATGATGTCACTAGACAGTAAGTCATGTCACGACATCGAACCACTTGACGTTGGGATGTCATAGGCTATTGGCCAACATTGTGACGAGAAGAATTTCATGTTGCGACGAGGACTCTGTTTTTGGTAAAATAAGACCATTTAGTACCTATTTCGTGCCAAGCCAAACCATATGCTCAAATGATGCATATTTGGCCATTCAAACCTGCACTAAACCAACTTAAATGCATACCAACATATCCAATTAACCAACCACAAAACCATTCAAGCTATCCTGTATGAAATGGACATTTTGCTAAGCTTATCAATTTATGTGTTCATCAACTACTCAAGTATAGCTTACCATTCATCTTTCACATTCCAATCTTAACTAAATCATAATCAAATATGTCATTTATGCTTTATCCATTACCTAACAACATGCTAAAGTGTACATTTTAATACACAACACATTTACCATCAAAGTTAAACATTATATAAGGTTCAAAACTAGCACCATTCAAGATGACATCCAAACATAATAAGGCATATATATAAGTATCACGTATTGAAGCACTCTAATATCAACTTTGTTACACACATGCTTCCTTCATAGCTTGAAACATTATCAACTATATCATAACATTATGAAACATCTAGCCATTCCAAAACTCCAAACCACATTCATGATTCAATACTCCATGTATTAAGGATTCACATATATGCATACCATTTCCTATATACATGCCACATAACTGAATCGAGAACAAATAAAAGACTACCAAATCGAAGACTAGATAGTGTGAGCTTCGAGTTGATTCGATCTTCATGTTCCGCAAAATACAACTACAAGACAAGAAAACATAAGAAGGCAAGCATTATATATGCTTAGTAAGCTCAGAGGTGTTAAAACAGTAAACTTACCTCATTTCATAATTAAACACATCAAAATATCAAGTTTAACTAAGTTTCATGTCACAACTGTAAAGTGAGTATTTCATATACAACCATATAGTCTATCAATTCACTCATACAATTCAATTCAGTATCATTGCATCAAAACTATCAAATGAATACATCATTTGCTCAATCAAAACATAGGAACACATATAACCGTATAAACATGTTCACTTCTAGTCACTATATTGAATCAAACAATCCATTTCCTTTAAAACCATTAGCCTGATGAATCATAATAGCATATACGCGGGTGACTACACAACACCAACAGGCATCGAAATGCTATATCAGTAGGCACTGAAGTGCTAAGCAGTAGGTACCGAATTGCGAATCAATAGGCACCGTAGTGCAAATCCCATAAAAGTGCACAACTACCCCTATTGGCATGCCAATTGTATACATCTCTTTACAATTCAATCCTTTCTCACCCTTTTGTAACATTTTGAACACATTTCAAAATACAATTTTTATAAACAAAAAACTCATTCTTTAAGATATTTAATACATTTATAAATATAACTACACCATATGAACTTACCGGGTACAAACAACCTGTTGATTCAATTCTTAATCTATACAACAATTCATTTCAAAATATCAATGCCAATTACCTTATAACATTTTATTCAAGCCATATGAAAACTTAATTTTATTTTGCATAGTTTCCCTAAAGTTTTTTTATTTTTTTCAATTTAGTTCCTAAAATCGAAATTATCATATCTTTCACGTTTAAGTTTCACTTTTCAATTTGTTTTCAATTTTATCCTCCTACAGCCCTCTATTATCTACTATTAAAGAAAGTTCATGCTAATTTCAAATTATTTTCATTTTAGTCACTAATCTCAAAACTAACCAATTTCAATTTACAATTTAGCCCATAATCAAATATAAGCTTACAACCAAGCTATTTAACATAAAAAGCTTCAAAAATAATCAATGTAAAACTGTTTAATACTTTAACAGTAAACAGTTTTACGATTTAATACCCAGGTTAGCTAGATTAAACTACAACAATCTCAAAAATATAAAATTTACTAAAAACGGGCTTTAGGACCACTTACATGCAAGGGCCGAAAGCTTCAATCAAACAATGGCTATTCCTCCCTCTTTTAAAGTGTTCGAATGGTGAAAGAAAGAAGTAAGGTTGAAGATGACCTTTTTCTTTTATTTTTATTATGTTTTACTTAAATTTTAACTTAAAATTTACTTTTGTTTATTATAAAATCAAGCACTTACCGTCCATAATAATTAAAAGGGTATTATTTTTCATTTAAACCCTTGAACCATTTCCAATTAAGCTTTTTAGCTAGAAAAATTCAATAGTGATTAATTTTTATAGTTTTTATAATTTAGTCCTTATACCTTAATTAATCACTAATTCAGTAAAATTACCTATCCAAAATTCAATTCACCTAAATAAAAATTCTGTAAATATTTAATAGAAATATTTATGGGCTCGGTTTACAGAATCTAGGTCAAAATACCTCATTTTTCAAAATTACCGACTTTAGGGTTGAAACACTTGTACTTTAACTAACTATCCAATCACTAAAATTTTTGGACCAAATTTCAATCGAAAAACGAGGTTCCAAAACCACCATTTCGAGCACCATTGAAAATCAGATTATTACAGTCACTTTCAACTAAAGCGCATCCTTAATCTCTTGTAGTCTCCCCTTTCCTCATTTTTAATTATTGACACTTGTCCTCTTCAATTTTTCTTTGGTTTAACTCTTCACTATCGAATCCATTAATTTTAAGGCTATATATCTATTTTCGTTCTCCAAGGGTTTGGTCATGAGGTCATTTGTTGCATTGACCTTTAAACAATTTGGGCCAAGTTTAATTAAAGAAGCCTATGAATTATCGATCCAATGTTAGTGTATTAAGCTCTCCTTCGCCTCCATTAACTGTTTCACTTACCATTGTTTCTTGACAACTATCTCTTCCTAGATCATCAATATCTACTCATTTATTTATGCATGCCTAATCGTGCTCGATACTATGTGCCTTGTCTTCTTTTTCATTTTCACCACCATCAACACGAACATATTCCTCTACCCTTCTCAGTTTCATTTTCTGATCTATAAAGACATTTCATTGAAAATATGAATCGGTTAAAATAAATTTCCAAACAAAAAATAACGAACCGATACTAACTCATCTTCGCTTATGATATTCTAATCGAGAACTGATAATCATCGAAATTGAGTACCCAAACCTACTTGATATGACTTAATTGATTAGTTATAATTTTCATATTCAATTTACTGTAATTGTAACTTTCTCAAGTAATTCTTCCACCGATACTACCTCTCTCTATGAATCAATAATATTTTGAAAAGTTTTTGTATTTGAGATGTGAAGACTCTCACTTTACCCAAGTAGACTTGAATTCATATAATACAAACACATCCATTGTATATCCAATTCCATCATTGCTTAAGAAACATTTCTTTTTCATTCTATCCACATGAAACTCAATAAGAAATTGCTTGCCTGAGAATCTTCTTATAATGATGTCTTCAAATTCTCCTCTTTAAATTTATCTCTCAAGGAAATCAAATATTTCTCTACTCTATGCATAACTTCACATCAATGAAGTACTTAGCCAATTTCTAATATTCTAAATATAAAATATGGGTTTATAATTAGTTTAATAAGCATTATTTAATAATTTACATCAGTAAGAATTTTATGATTAATTGTAATAAAAATAAATAAAAGGCAGTAGCAAATAAATAGTTTACATTTTATTAAGCATTATTTATTTATACATTAATGTAAAAAAATAAATTAAATAAATTTACTTTAATAATGACTTTAATGTTAGTGTTAATAAGTAATAAGTTACTTCACAAAAAAAAAATAGAAATAATTAGTCACTATTTAATTAAATAAAATAAATATATTAAGAAATTTTACTTAAAACAAAAAAAATTAATAAAAGAATAGATTTTAGAGTTAATGGTTTTATATAATAAATAATATATAGATGAGTATTTGGTACACTGAGTTCATTTACAATTATTTTCTTTCAATAAAATATAATTAATAGTTTTTTATGTGAAATTTAAATATTTTATTAAAATTTTAGACAAGAATGAAAGCAGAGTTCTGTTTTCACCCATAAATGATGAATGATAAGAGGTAGGAGTGTGATGGCCTATGCCCAGATGATTTGTGCATCTTCAAATATATGAAGCAAAACAAGAGTTGGTAAAATCAGTGATTCGTCTCCAAGGACCAACAACATTTTAGAAGCAATTATAAGAAGAGGGGATTTCCTTGAAAGAAAGTAAAAAAGAATAATTTCTTCAATCTGTAAAACATAATAAACAACAACAGTATCATTTATATACTAATGAACCCCAAGTTAGACCCACCATTCCATAGCTCCTACAATTATGGATTCAATCACAATATCCAACTTTTTACATTATCCTTCTACCTCTTCTATTCTTATTGTTTTTCCCATCATCAACTGTAATTTCTTGGTCAGAAATAAAAACTGGCCAAACCAAGTAGGGAAAACAATAGGAAATAGTGGGTTCAAATCCTAAATCACTTCTAATGAGCCACCCACCATGGCTTCGATAATTAAAAGAAAAATGTACAAATTATTATGTAATCTTGACCTTGAAGAGAGAATGACCAAGAAAAATACCTTTTTTCTTCTTTTTTTATATATATATAAGAGTCAGGCATGTACAGGTATAGATGAGCTCATAGATACACATCCCTTTAACCGTTGGAGGACATTTCGGTTGACAAGTCCGGAGTGGGAAGTTAATGGAAGGCCTTCCTTAACACATTCGTCGTATTTTTCCAAGGCGGAAACAATG
Organism: Gossypium australe; assembly: GCA_005393395.2. Classification (NCBI taxonomy): domain Eukaryota; kingdom Viridiplantae; phylum Streptophyta; class Magnoliopsida; order Malvales; family Malvaceae; genus Gossypium; species Gossypium australe. The sequence continues at coordinate 14,379,057 of CM016619.1, forward strand.
TCGCTGAAATCGGGCCGCTTTGCAGGGTTTGCTGCCCAGCAGCGCTTTATGAGGTGCGCCAGTGCTGGCTGACAACTCTCCGGTAGTGGAGGTCGTTCGTTCTGCCAATAATGTTAAAAGTTAGAAACTGCATCATAATAAGAAAACTATAACAGAGAACGTATGAGCTTGTGTAGCATCCATTTACTCCATACATGTCATAGAGGCACTGCATAATAGGCATTGATATGTGCATAGCATATGCATATGTTTCATTGAGGAGTTCGATAATGTAGATACGTTGGGAGTAACATAGGTTCTCAGTGAAAGCTCTGGGATTCTGAAAGCAATCAGCAACTTAACAATTAATAGGGTTCATCTCAGCCTGCTGTTATTTACATTTCTCATAGTGCCTAAGGAGGCAACCAATGTAGAAACAGATCATTGTCTTAAGAAACAAGAATGATTCCATACATGAAATCTATGATACCAGAAAGAGCTACCATGATAAGTGTGATCATCAATGACTAAATAGTGAAAAAGATGTAATGCAGATCTTTTCAATTCTTTTCTATAGCATCTCATTGATTCAAAGAGATGAAAGAAAAGGAAAATACTTGAACATAAGAAACTTAAGAAGCAATAAATTAAATCATCTCAACTCAATCCATAAAACTAGTTGCTTCAGCTGGAAGGATCATTATTTCTCAACTTCGCTCTAAATCTTATGCTGATAAAAACATGGTTTGGAATGAATGAAAGTAAATGCAATAAATCCAGAGAGCGTTATCTAAAAGAACTGAAGAAAATTCGAATCTTTCACGGATATCTAACCTTTTCAGCCACAGCAAATGCAGCCTGCACAGGGGTCTTTCCTTGGAAAGGAAGCAAAGCTGTTGTAAGCTCCCATAATACAATCCCAAAGCTGTACACATCGACTTTCCTAGTATAAGGTTTCTCTTTAATCATCTCCGGAGCCATCCAGCGGTAAGTTCCCATGTTCCCTTTAGTTTCTCGGCACTGCGTTTCCAGACATGACGTACCGAAATCCGCCACCTTAACCCGCATTTCATCATTTAGAAGCAGGTTATTCGACTTGAGGTCTCTGTGTATCACACCTTGTGAATGAAGATACTCCATTCCACGGGATATGTCGAGTGCTAACCTCAGTATCGTCTCGGTTGATAGAGAGTACGGCTCTTTCTTGTTCAAGTACATCCTCAGAGTCCCTTGTGACATGTATTCTGTGATGATACAGTAGACAGGTGGCTTCTTACAAGCAGCAATAAACTGTAGAAGGCACAAACTTTAGCAACAAAAACCTCTACTTTTGATCCATTTAACCAAAGATAAAGAGGAAAGGATTAACCTACCTTCCCCTCATACTATTGTAAAGAAGTAAAAAAAAGAAAAGAAAAAGGTACCACTGCCTATGATATTAACAGCAAAAATAAACAAATAGATAAGTAAGGATTTGTTAAGTGATCTGCCATTAAGGACCCTATGTTAAGCTTGTAAATATAAAGTACCAATACATTCCCAAAGGCAATGTAAGCTAAGCTAAAGTTGAGACCATCTCTTACATGAGAAAAATTCATTTGTAGTTTATGTTCAAATAAACAACTAGACATGTTCTAGACTCGGAAATTGAAAGAATCAATCAAGGAATTGCAATCCATTTGATCATCAAAAATCCAGAAAGAAGAACATGTTTGCCAAGTGTTACCTGAACAATATTTGGGTGAAAAAGGCGTGAGAGCAAAGCAACTTCAGACTTGAACTGTTGCTCAAGTTTGGACCTAGTCTCCTCCTTTTGGTTAGGGATCCTCACCATTTTAACAGCAACAGCTCTCTGCTTGTAAATCCCACGATAAATCCTACTGTGAGCTCCAGAGGCAAATTTGTTACCTATAAACAACTGAGAAAGGTCAGCAGTCCACTCTTCTTGATCCTCCTTTGAAACCTCCCATGTCTCCACGTTCTCAGAGTCTAAAATCATGGACCATGACTCCAAGCTGTCAAATCTCTTCTTTTCCATATTCTCCATATCACTCAAACGTGACCTTGATGAAGAAGGGAGTTGTAAATGTTTGCTCCTTGATTTTCGAAGGCGAAATGCATGGAAACATGAGGTTCCCATTTGAAGATTTTCCAAGGCCTCTTTTTTCTTTCTTGTTTTATCCTCTTTTTTTTTATGTTGATACAGATATGAGGAACCTTTTTTTTTTCTGGGAAAGTTTTATTCAGTCCAAAAACAAACAATCAAAAGGTATTTTCCTTCTGAATGTGTGCATTGATTTCAGGAAGTGCATGAACTGATTCAAAAACATGGGTTTGGTAGAAGAAAGAAAGAGAGGAAATGGTTTTCATGAAAAAGAGTTTTCATTTCCCAAACAACAAGTTTCCATTTTCCCAGAACATTGGAGGAAAGGAAAAAGAAAATTTTTATGGGAGGGCAATGAGATGCATATAAACGACTAACAAGTAGAGAAAGTTAGTATGGGGTTTCATCATTCATGCCATGGCTTTGTTTGGTTTCATGGGAAAATTAAAAAAGAAGCAGCAAATTTCATGGGAAATGCAGATTGTTTCCAGAGAAAAGAAAAGAAAAAGGAGAGAGGTGAATTTTCACGGGGGGGTTGTAGTTTAGCAGCAGAAATATGAATTCAAAGACAGGGTCTTCAGAGGTATCTCGTGAGCCACTGAGTGATGCAGTTTGAAAGCTATGACTTTAGAGAAATATGAAATAAAGAGATAAGAGAAAGAGATTGATTGAAAAGATTTTCTCATATCCCACTTCAATGTTTTTTAACTAAATTTCTAAAAATAATATTCCCTTTAAAAATATTACTTTACTCGATTCTAAATTTAATTAAAATATAAATCATAATTTTTTCACTCTATATTCTATGGTGTATGCCATTGCTTCATATTCCCCATTAATTTCCACTATTCATCCCTCAAAAGCCATGTAAATGGCTTTTGCATGTAGCTGGACATGAATGGCTTGTAAGAAAAAAGCAGCTAAACATGAATGTCCACCTGGCACATCCTTTACCACCTGATCAAAATTGACATACTGATCCTAGTAATAGGTAATTGCTTCTCATTATAAGCATGCGATTTCCTACCAACAGTTCAATTTACATGATTTTATGGGTTAATTTCACTAAACATCCTCGAGCTGTTAAACAAATTCTAAAATAGTCATTGAAGTATCAATATTATATCAATTAGGTTTTCGCATGAGCTTAATCATCAATGATCCGAGAAAGGGTACATTTAAAATACAAAGACCAAATTGTAAAAATGTATATGCTTATCGAATAATCAACTTATTAGATTTTATGTTTTAAAAAGTAGAAATGATTAATAAAATTTTAAGAAAAGATTATTTCTTTTTTTAATGTGTCAAATTCAAATTGTTTATCCATTATGTACATAAACACCAATTGTCATTGTTATCCTTGAGTGTTGAAATACAATTGGCTCTTCTCTTAGTCACAATTCTACCATGGAAGAATTTTGTGTTATGATCACCGAGCGTCATCCAATCACATCTAGACTTCTACTTTCATAGAAGTTCTTCTTGAACAAGGATATGCTATAATTGAGCACATAACTTCGCATCTAGCTTATGAAGCTTGGCATAATCCTTAACTTCCATAGATTTTTGTACCCCTAAGGTCCGCGCAATAAGCTTCTTTTTTTTTGTTCAAAAATATTACCGAAAACCTCTTTATTCCAAGTTCTCACAACTTCAACAAAGTTTGAGTAGCATTAAAAATATTATCATGTCTTTTCTAATGCTCCTTAACAAGATCAGTGAAAGAACTATGGGATAACCAGCCAAAAAGAACTTGGAAGGACACGAATTCTTTCCTTTATGCACCACCAAATTAATAAGGAGGGGACGATGATCAAACTTTAACTTTGGCAAGTAAGTAACAAGTGTATCCAGAAAAGCCACTTCCTACTTCCCATTTGTCATTGCAAATAGCTCAATCTAGTCTTTCAAAGGTGGCACCCCTATTCCATGTGAACTTAAAGCCAACAAATGTCAAATCTCTCAAAGCACAAACAAAGACAAAATCTAGAAACCTTTTACACGCCTTCTACTTGATCCACCTTTCTTTTCCTTTGCAAACAAAAACAATTAAAATCACCCACTAAAACTCATGGAATAGAGGCATCACTATCAATAACCTTCAAGCAATCCCACAAAACATGCCTTTTCACAGCTCGAGGACTGCCATATATCGCAGTGAAAAGGAAAGAGTTGGCACTATCCGCACTGACATGAAAATGAATAAATTGTAAGTGGTTAAATAAAATCTCCATATTCACCGTATCCTTCCAACACACCCTTATGCCTTCAGTTAGATCATTCGCTTCAACTCTATGGAAATTAGGAAAACCAATCTAACTAATCATCTTGTTCGCAGCTTTTCCACTGATCCGAGTTTCAACCAAATTCAGAATAGCAGGGTCATGTTCTCTAATATATTCCTTAACAATGCAGTGGAATCTAGTATTATCTTTTCGTACGGGTCGGAACTCACCCGACAAGGAATTTCGCTACCTTAGGACCGTTATAGTTACGGCCGTCATTCACCGAGACTTTGACCGCCGGCTCCCTTGTCATCAAGTCACCAACTTTCTTGACCTTCCGGCACTGGGCAGGTGTCAGCCCCCATACATGGTCTTACGACTTTGCGGAGACTTGTGTTTTTGGTAAACAGTCGTCTGGGCCTGGTCACTACGACCCCTTTTGTAAGGAGGCACCCATTCTCTTGAAGTTACGGGGCTATTTTGCCTAGTTCTTTAGAAAGAGTTGTCTCGCGCCCTAGGTATTCTCTACGTACCCACTTGTGTAGGTTTCGGGTATAGGTACCCTTTTGTTGAAAGTCGTTCGAGCTTTTCTTGGGAGTATAGCATGGGTTACTTTAGCGTCGTAGCGCTTGGTACTCGAACATTGGCTCAGGGCATTTTCTCTACCCCTTCTTACCTTGAAAAAGCAGGGGCATCTTGCGTCCTTAAACCGATAACCACCTTTCAGCTAACCTAGCCTCTTCCATCCCTCATGACCAACAATGGGTAGTATAGAAATATTCACCTATTGTCCATCAACAACGCCTTTTGGCCTAATCTTAGGCCTTGACTCACCCTCTGTTTGCGTTACTCACCAATGTTTGCGTTATTCAAGTCAACATTTTCGCTTCTGTTTCGTCTACTCTCGCTCACACGGATGCTTCCCCCTAAGCCCTTAACAATTCTAGGTGAAAATTCTAAGAACAAACATATTCATAAATGATACAAATATAGAGGGGGAAAGAAAATTGCATATCAAATTAACAGTCATCCATCCATAATTTCTCATCATCATCGCTTTTGTTTCCATACTCCTCCTCTATCATGAGGTTACTACCATCACTAGCTATAGATTCGAGCCTATGAGTACTGCTCTTGACCACCTCATTGATCGGAACAAACATTCCACCTTTTGCATGCGTCTCGTCACCTAAAATATTCCTAGAACCAAAACAACTCCTATGCAGCGATGTATTCGAGGGAATTGTAGATGATTGCGATGAAGTAATAGACGTCCACCATCCTCCATAGTCTTACTACTAATCCCCGCATTCGGATCAACATTCTCCACCATACACACTGTAGAATACCTCTTATCAAGCGAGACATTCATAGATGCTTTGAGTAAAGTGAGTTGGTTTTAGTCTATTAATGACAAATTGTTTTGCTTCTTTGCGTCAATAGCATTCAAACAGAAGACAATCTAATGGGCCACAATACCCTTCAAATTTTGGGCATGTCTTTTGTCCCAAATTTTCTTATAATGTGCAAGTATTCACAGTCGTTGACAAGTAATATAGTAGTAAATACTAGAGTTATCGCCTCCCCAAGAATTGATTTTAAAACAATAATTGCAAAATTAACAAATGACAATTTTGGAAGTAAATAAAAATTTGATTGGATTCAACTAAATATATGAAGCAACTTAAAAACATTAACACAAATTAATAGCAATGTAATCAAGAGCCATAACAATTATTTCCCCTTAATATGCAACTATTGGTAGCAATGTTGTAGCAATGTTGTGACAATACAATAGTTTATTAATCTGAAACCAACAAGTTATAGGCTTCTCTCGAAGTCACTACGTTCGATCTTTTAATCAATTTAACATATGTATATGCCAACTTAATATCAAGATTACAGTTGCAAGCACCATTCCTACAAGATTATGCATGGTAAAAATATATGTTTATATGTTACAAATTTAACATCAAGGAAATTAAACATGCACCATTCAAGTTTTCTGTCCATTAATCACAACATTTTTAGATTTAGCAACAAACTCAATTACCCACTAATGTTCAAGCAATAGCAAGCATTAACAATTAAAATCACTTGAATAAATAAACATCATATTTCATCAAACATCTTTAGCAAAGTACCAATAATCTCATATTAGGATTCCATAATCATTCTAACTAATAGCGTTTAGCCCATAATCATCAAACTAAAAACAATCAAATAAAATTCAATTATGATTCCAAACAGTGGAAAAACAAAATAGAAGGTAAAGAGAAAGGCAAAGAGATGTTGAGCCGAAGTTTAGGGGTTCTCCACAAGTCGTTCGTCTCTCGTTCTTCCTCCTCTTATCTTTTTCTTTTCCCGCTTTCTTCCTCTAAAATTTTCTATTCTTATCTTGTACCCGATGACTCCCCTTTCTTTTTCTCAAAGTGTGTCATTTATATCCCCTAAAAAATTGTGGACTAGGTCAACTCCCTTTCATATTCTATTTTTGTCATCTTGGGATTATTTGGGCCTTTACAATTTCGCATAGCATATTCTTTTTAATTCTTGGTCATTATCAGCACTTGCTTAAGAGATGGTTTGAGGCCAAAAGCTGATGTGGCGTTCTTTAAGTGTGAGCTTCCCAATTTGTTCCTGTCAAGCTTGATATTGTGGGATTGCTATAGCATTTGGGCTTCAGATGTTGAAATTCATCATATTTTTTTCTTCACATCTTCAATGTTCTATTAGCCATTTTCAGTGTCTAATTTGGCAAAAATATATTATTAAAATAAAAACTTTAAAAGTTAACTACTTAACATAAATATAAATAAAACAATTACAAAAATACTCTAAACTACTTTTAACTTGATTGAAATATAAGCTTAAGAATAATAAAATAGCTTTATATCTTAGAGTTATCATCTTCTAGGTTTGGGCCCAAAGGCTTCATTCCCCTTCCATTTGCATTTCTTTTGAACGAGAAAGACTCAATCAATGCCTTTAAGCCATTAATTGCTCTTGTATCATTAGACCCCTAGCCAAAAAGGAAATTGCCATATCTAGGTGGATCCACTTCATTATTCTCATGCAAACCTGTAATCAGCTCAAATCACGATCTTTTGTATTATTACCCAAAATATCAACTTCAAAATCTTTAGCCTCGTGAAAGTTCCTCCTAGATCATTGCTCAACTAACATCCAGTCCCCACATGCCTCCTCCTCCACTTTCTTCCTCATTGTCGTCGGTGATGGTTTGTTATCAGCAACCTTCTCTTCCTCCCCATATCTCTGTACCTTAAGACATCCATCCTTGAAATGCCTGTAATGACCGCATGAGAAACAAACATTCAGCATATCTTCATAAATCCTGTGAATTAGAGGTGAGCAAAATCCGATTCGATTCAAAAAATTCAATAAAAAAATTCAAATTTTGAATTAAATAGTTTGAGTTATTTGAGTTAATCAAGTTATTCAGATCAACTCAAATAAAAAATTTAGTTTTTTGGTTTAACTCGAATATGAATTACAAAATTTGGGTTATCCGAAAATCCGAATAAGAAAAGGTAAAACTACGTCGTTTTGATAAATGTTTACCTTTTCTAAAGTTAAAAGTCAAAACTATTAAGTTAAAAGACAAAATTACGTTGTTTTAATAAATATTTACTCATTAGGTTAAAAGGTAAAACAATTATATTGTTTATGTAGTAAAATAATCTTGTACTTAATCTACTAGTTAAATAATTGGTCTATGTAAACGCAATATTGAGTATAAATAATATGATTCGTTAACTCGACTCGACTTAACTCGAAATTTTTTCACTTGATTCGATTCGATTTCAAAAAAATTCAAATTGAGTTCGGTTGCTAAAATATGATTCGTCAACTTGACTAACTCGAATTATTTTGACTCGATTCGACTTGACTCGATCGAATACTCATCCCTACTTTGAATATGGCCCTCAATCCAAATTTTAGAAACAAGGGGACATCGTAATTCAACCAACACAACCATTCTGACAAATCTACCTTGAAACTTAACATTAGTATTATAATAAATCTTGATAACTCTAATACATTTGTCCACCACTTTCATTATACTCCTTTATACATAGCACTCGATAATCTCGAAAGACGGATCCAAATGACAACTCAGTAGGAAACTCCTATTTCGTAAAAAAGTCATCCATGGTTGGATTGTTAAATATTAGCCGAAAATAAACCCAAGGTACTTCAGAAAACACCTTTTCATGATTTTCTTTTGAGTTTAATCTAACCAAATAATATCATTCTCTAAATCCATTAGTTGTACTGTTTGAGATGGTTTCCATAGGGAATAAAGCTTTCTTGACAATGCATTGAAGCCAATTTTCCTTACTAATAACTTGATAATTATTGCATTAGCCATGTCCTTTCAATCAAATCATGAACTCTTTTCGAGAAACGAATAGATGGAATGCCATCAACTTCTCCAAGATCGCATCCCTCTCATTTAAAGCTATATTGTCCTATTTATGAGCCTTCTCATTCTCCCCCTGTCGAGCACCACCCATCAACATATCCTTGAAAGAGACATTAGTATTTTCCCTTCATTTATCAGAACATCTTCCAAATCAGAAAGCTCCTCCTCCTCCCAGAGGCGTACTTTTTTTGGTGGCTTGGCCACTAGCTCAAATAGGGGTAATCCCCTTAGGCGAGTTGGCAATCGGTGAAACCATAGAGAAAAAAAATTTAAAATAATTGGTTTTTTATTATTTTATTGTCCTTTATTAGATTTGATGTCTTAATGATTAATAAAATTTAAAATAGGGTTATTTCTTCTTTTTAATGTGTCAGATTCTAGTTGTTTATGAGGTAGATACATGCAAATTTAGAATTATGCTCTAGGTGAGATTTAAATTGTTTTAATGCCTAAGTTAATGGCTAGATTAACGGAAAAAATCTAATTGAGGCAATATTGATTCTTTAAAAACTCAAATAGAACATTTTAAAGTTTAGAATCAATTAACTTTAATATTTTCAAATTAATAAAAGTCAGAGGTTACCCAAATGCAATTAACTTTAATTTTGTCAAAGATTATAAATAAAAAGTTAGAGGTTTGTCTATTAACTCAACATTGTGATTCATTTATACTCCAAACAAAATTATTTAATAGAGAATTTAATGGTAACTTAATATTTTGTGTAAAAACCATTTTATGTTTCAATATAAAATGATTAATTATAATTTTATTGTTTTTAATTAAACATTAATTTATTTGAGATAGTTTAATATTTAAGAATAGATTCATCTCATTATGAAGTGCTTTTTTAAATTAATATGAAGCAAAAAATCAATTATTTTAAGGATATATTTAAGTTTGTTGTAGTTTGACAAGATATTTCATAGGCTGGAAAACAAGTTGGAATATGGCATGGTTGATACCAAATTCATGTGATTTATGATGTTACATACATTTATTTCATCATCAGTTGTCTCAAAAGAGTGTCAAGTGGTAGATGAAAGAGTTGATTTGAGCCCTTGTGAGGTGTGAACCCAGAAAAATAAAACACAATATTCACCTGAAAACCCAATTATAATTAATTGGTTTTCTTTTTTAAAGATTCCATAGAAATCAATTTATTAAATTTAAAAAGTTTTGAATTTGTGTTTATTAATTAAATTTTATAATAATAACAACATATTGTTATATAAAAAATTAAAATTGAATTTATTCAATAATGTGATTCATTGTTAGTATATAAAACTATATATATAGTAATTGAAATGGGTGTTGAACCACTCACTTTATTCCAATGCTATTGCCTATTGGTATTGTTAAATGAAAAATGGGGGAATAGTGTTGTATTGAAAAGGTTGTTTAAGCTAATAGAGATTGGAGCCTAACGGTGAACATTTGTTTTCTGCCTTACAATCAAAGTGGAATATTTTCTCCCTTTTTCAATTTCCTATCACCAAATCACAAACAATGGTTTCAAAAAGCAACGAATCCAATGTAAAGGAAACACATTATTATTTCATAAAGCAATAGAAAAATATAGTAGCTCAATTGGTATGAATATTATTGTCAATGTAAGAGGACGTGGGTTCGAGTATGCTGAAACGTATTATCTTCCTATTTATAGGTTGAGAAGGGGCTATGAATAGTTCTAGATATTTTATCAAAAAAGACAGATATAATCATAATCTATAATGAAATTGTTAAAAAAAATACAACAAATATGATCAAAAATATTTTTTTAAATGAGTAAGTAAAGAATATTAAGTTGAGACCCAATTACACAAGTTGATACCATATTTGAAAACATGATCCAATTTGTTTAAGTCACTTTCTTGGATCAATAGGATCAAGTGTTCTTGAAAATAAAGAGCTTTGGGCTTTTATAGGCTAAAAAAACAAATTGGTGACTTCGGCTTATTCGCATGCTAAACAAATTCATCTTTTGTATTTTTATTTAATATTGCATTTGTTATATGAAAAATATTTTTTTTATGTTTTTGTATTTATCTCATACAAAATAGCTTGATTAATAGAAAACGATTTAAGTAACAAGTCTCTTTTTCTATAAATTGACTTATTTTTTTAAAACAGCACAAGTCATTTTCTAAAAATTCAATTTCAATTTGAGTAATTTTTTATATAAAAATTAAATTAAATCAAACTTAATATTATTATATTAATAATAAATTTTTACCTTAATTTTTAAAATATAAAAATGAAATATTAAATGTTCGATATTATTAAATGTACATATTTAATTATTTATATTTAATATTGTAATTTTATTTTTATAATAATAATTTTAAATTTTAAAAAATATTTTTAATATATTAAAAAATTTCAAATTAATATTTTAATAATAAATATATATTAAATTTTATAAATATTTAATAATAGATGTTTTATAGTAAAAAATAATTATTTTAGTTATATCAATACGAGTATTTATTTAAAGCATTTTTAGCTTCATTTATCCTTTTCAACTCTATTCTGCCATTATCCACTCTCATACATAGTAATACTAGTTTACATACTGGAGCCAATTGTATGTATTAATTAAAATGCAATTCATTATTTTTATGAATCTATTTAATTTTTATAATGTTTCACTAATAATTTGATTACGAAATTAAAACCATGTTGATGTGTCAGCATGTAATAGGTGACAAATGTCTTTGAACGAGTTTAGAAATATTCTTACTAAAATTATTCCAAAATTTTATTTATTATATATATATATATATATATATATATATATCTGATATGTGTATGTGTATACTATCATATATAATAAACAAAAAATAAAATAAAATAACTTATTTTTCCAGGTTTCTTACTCAATGAATTCAATAAAAAATAAATGTTATATTCATATTTTTTTCCTAAATCAATTTAAACTAAATTATTATATGATGTGTTTAATAGTGAGGTATATAATATGGAAATTAAATTAAATTATTATTATATAATGTGATGAAATTAAATTAATAATGAATCCTTAATTATAGACTAACAATTAAGGAAATATTTTGAAATTCAAAGAAACATCTCAGAGTTTAATGTTTTCATAATATATATATATATATATATATATATATTTTATTAAATTAAGTTTTAATTTGAAGTTGATTATTATTAAGTTTATATATGATATTTATTATTATAAAATATTATCTTATTATAAAATAAATTTTGATTGCTAAAAAGAAATGTTACTATAATATTTTGTAACAAATATATTTATTTTGTGTTTGTTTCGCTAAGAACAACATTTAAAAAATGATTTTGAGAAAATGTACCAAGTAACAGGAAATATTTTACGCAAAATCATTCAAACACTAAAAAACATCAGCTTGTCCGAAAAATTAATCCATTTTTCGAAATTTATTTTCAGTTAAACAAATGCAACCTATAACATTCCAGAACCCAAACATCGATAATTTGGCATCAATGATGCTCCAGCTTAATAATAAGTTAAAAAGATTTAAAATTTGGGTTATGCATTGTGTAAATCATGGTTTTTTTTTAATAATTATTGTAGTTAAGTCTTATCATATATGAGTCAAGTTTATTAGATTTATTTTAATTTAGTTTAGGTACGTATATAGTTCTATTTTTAATCTGATTGTGCATTTTAATAATTAATATGGTTTTTTTTATTCATTTAATGATTAATTTTTATTATAGATATTTGAATGTATTATTTGTAGTTAGATTCATTTATGAGTTGAGGGTCTGCTCAAAATTAGAAGAAAGTACAAGACTTAAAAAATGAGTTTGGGCAAAAACACCTAAACTTATTTAAAATACGAGCCAAGCTTGGGCTTCCACATTCAAGATATGAGCCCAACTCATCTTATTTTATACTTTTGTAATATATTTATTTTATTTGTATATATTATGTAATTTATATCTCATTATAAGTTCCGATCATATCTAAGTTTTTTTTTACACAATGATTAGAAATACCCATAGTCCATCTTAACCCACAAATTAGAGGATAAAGTGTTTCAACGCACTCAAACTCACATCTTCTTATATTAACAACAATGCTTATGTGAATCGTTTATACACAATTTATTTTTTAGGCCCATAATTGCAATCCTCTAACCTAATGTTATGTGGTCCAATTTTGATGATAAATCAACCTAATAAATTATTGATATAAGTTTTGCCACATTCTGATATAGATTCATTAATATCGATCTCATATTTTTGTGCATGTCCCACTAAATGTTAGACTTTATTTTTATATGCTTATATAACATAATTGTATGTTGTAATCTGGCTTGAATAAACACCATTAAACTGCAAATTTGAAGCTGATGATGATTGGATGGTTCATGGTTGGACTAGATTGATGGATTAGATTTAAAACTATTATTAATTTAAAAGAACAAAAGGGTTTTTATCAAAATATCTAATTAGCACTAAATTACAAAGATAATATTATTCGTAAAGAATATTAGAACAGGAGGAAACCAGATTCCATGGCTATTTACTAATTAAGTGTACCACTCAAGAAGAAAATGACAAAAAAACCTCCGATGTTTATAAGATTTTTAAATCTTTCTACTTTTAATAATAAAATATTTATCGATGGTATAATTTAATGTTCTTTAAATAAAGTCTCGTGTTCAACTCTTGTAATTGGAGTAAACAATATTAGAATAGTTTTACCTTTTGTTTAAGAATCTGATCCAATATGATTTCAAATTTAATTGAAATTTAATGTGATTATAGTATAATAGAAGATTTCAGATAAGAAATAAAAATATTTTTATTATTGTATAATAGAAGATTTCAGATAATAAATAATATTATTTTTACTTAAATTTATAATTATAATAATATATATTGTTGAGACCTACTTATGGTTGGTTGCTAGAGTGGGTTGGGTCAATGCTTTTTGTGAATTGCAAGATCACAGACAAGTTAGACGACACCTGTAACACCCCTATCCCGTATCCGTCGCCAGACTAAGGTTAAGAGGCATTATCGGAATAAGGTTAAGAGGCATTACCGGACATATCGGAACATTTTACTCTCATTTCACAATATCAAATATACAACATCATTTTATAACGATTCATACACGTATAGTCCCTTTAGAAAGTCTACGAGACCTTAAACATGCTTTAGAGAGGGTTCGGGACCAAACCTATCTTATATGGAAACTTTACGGAACTTAGAAAATTTTTCTTTCAAAACAGGGCACACGCCCATGTGGCTAGGCCGTGTGCTTCACACGGCCGTGCCTTGAACCATGTCTCAGCCCGTGTGCAAAACTGACTTGAATCACACGGCCTGTCACAAGACCGTGTGTCTGGCTTGTGTGCAAGTTTGACTTGCTTTGAATTGGGACAATGAAGGACACGGTCGAGACACACGCCCGTGCTTAACCATGTGGGCAATTATAGGCCATTTGCAAGGCCAAATTGCCACCCATTTTGGGTCATACCTACAAGCATCAATTCATGTCCCAAAGGTAGCTAAACATACCAAATTATACACCATTTGACCCATAACAACATCATTCATTTCTATATACAAATCTAACTCAAGCATACCAATTCAAAATACCAATCTCACATCAAAAACATGTGATTCATACCTCATATAAAACCATTTCAATTCATAACATTTCTCATCATTTCAATTCCCAAAATCAACCATGAATCTTACCATGGTTGACCATCTCTTTTAGCCATTCATTAGCACATCAAAACATATCAACTTTTGCATCACATAACATGGACTAAATTCACCCCTTAGTCACATTCATTATCAAGTCAAAACACATGGCTATAATTACACATTTCAAAACATAATCAAAGTTCTCTAACCTATACATGTCATATTTCTATAAGTACATTTTCAAAAGGTACCAAAGTATAGTTCGATAGTGTGGTGATGATCCTCGATGATCCCCGAGCTTTCGGTAGCTTCGATAATCTATAGAACAATTAAAACACACACAAAGTAAGCCTACAAAAGCTTAGTAAGCCATATACAAATAAACTTATCACATAAACAATTTCAAACTATTTCTTTCATATAAACTATGGCAATCACAATAGCAAATTCATATTTCTCATCTAGCTCAATTGTTCATAACCACTTGCTCATAAACATATCACAATTTCATGTAGCTCACATATCAAATGAACATATTCATACTTAACTTCCATTACCAAACTTCATATATATTTCATACGTACCTGAAATGGATATATATTCACATATTCAATCATATCTCGGAATGCCTGTTGAACCGTTCAGAATCAATAAGAATACTCGGATAACTTGGAAAGCTCGTACAATGCCAACATCCCAGACGTGGTCTTACATGCAATCAGTATCGAAGCCACTGTCCCAGACAGGGTCTTACACGAAACTAAATACGATGCCAATGTCCCAGACATGGTCTTACACGTAAATAACAAATCGATGCCAATGTCCCAGACGTGGTCTTACATGATAACACATATCGGAATCCTATGTCATGACATATGTATCCTAACTACTTCCTAAGGTTCGTACGGGACTTTTCGGACCTCGTCACATTATCAGAACTTTATCGAATTTCACATATTCAGCTCAAATAGCCATGTATCACAATTCATTCACATATAAGCAACATTAATTCAATCTAAATACATTTATTTGTATATCGATTACCTCGTACAGGTTCAGATGGAAATAAACGATTACTCGACCACTTTAGATTTCCCCCGATCTAATTCCGTTTTCTTTGGTTTTTAATTTATACACCTTAAAATTTAACTCTTTTATTCACTAAATCATTTAATTCAATCCATATACACATATTTAGAGCATTTTACAAATTAGCCCTCACATTTTCACATTTTGACATTTAAGTCCCTATTTCATAAAATCACCAAACACATAAAATTTCATTTCACCCAAGCATGGATGAATATCATTATAGTCCCTAGCAGCTCATATCTTTCATTTATTTCACATTTTAACCCCTCAATTTCTCATTTTCACAATTTAGCCCATAATACTCAAATTCATCAAAAAATCCAAATACAAAACATATTAATCTCACACCAAGCTTTCATAATTCATCAATTAACATCATTAAACTCAAAAAAAAATCATCAATGGCATAACTCAAAATTATTATCAAATTTTGAAATTGAGGCATGAGCTATAGCAGCCCGGTTTAGACCCTAGTCAGAACAGTAGTTTTGAGACCACAAATCCGAGGTTGAAATAATAATTTAATGTTATCTTTGGATTTGATTCTATGTGATATAATCTATGTGAAAATTTTGTGTGGTAATTTATTCGACTGTGTGTTAAATTACGGAAAAATGACTAAATTCCATAAAGTGTAAATGTTGTGTGCTGATTGTTGAGTGTTTAAATTATTGTTGTCTTTGTAATATGGAGGCCTTATGAGGCAAATAACCCATTCTTAAGTTAGTGGATGGTTAAATGACTTAATAACCTTATTGTTATTTTGTCTTATATGATTAATAAATGGGTAAAATGGGAAATGAATAATTAAGTCATAATTTCATAAAACAAAAAGCATGGAAATAGGCCATTATTCATCTTTGTTGGCCGAATGTGTTGAAGAAAAGAAAGCATCCATGGTTTTCTAAGTTTCGGTTAGTTCCAAGCTTAATTTAAGGTATGTTTTTTATCGGTTTTTGATGATTTTTATGTTTTTGAGATTGTTGCTTAGTCTACTATCAATCCCATGTCATAATTTTGTGAGTTGATGATGTTTTTGTGATAAGCCATTGATGAATGCTTGAGCTATGTGCTAGTTGATAGTGAAATATGAAATATATGTGTTTGATTAAGATAGTTTGTCTTTAGAGATTTGATGAATTTGTGTGTTTTTGGGCTAAATTGAGAAAATATAAATTGAGGGACTAAAATGTGAAATAAATGAAATGTATGGGCTTATATGAACACAAGAAAAATTCGAATAGACTTGTGTGAAGAGAAACTATGTGAATTTGATGATTTTGTGAAATAGGGACTAAAGTGTTGAAATGTGAAAATGTGAGGGCTATTTTGTAAAATGCCCTAAATATGTGTGTTTGGACTAAAATGAATGATTTGGTAATTGAATGGATTGAATTTTAATGTGTATAGACCAAGAAAGGAGAGGTTCGGATCAAGATCGAGGCAAAGATAAAGTGCTCGATTAATCGACCGTTTTAGTAATCGACGTCCGAGGTAAGTTCAGACATAATACGTGTATTAAACTATTTTTAGTGTCATGAAATGAATGGTATGTGATTATTAAACTGTGAATGCTATGTGAGGGCTTGAGTTATGTGGCACTAAGTGTGCGTATTCAAAAATGTGACCGAGATGAATGGCATTGTGTGTGCGAATTAATATAAGTTTTGGCTTTGTGGTTGGCACTGTGTGTGCGGTACCGAGTCAAGATTGGTGGATATAGATGCACTAAGTGTGCGATGTTAATTAAGCTTCGGCTGACGAGTTGAGGCACTAAGTGTGCGACTGAATCGATGAAGAGACGAAAGTTGATCGAAACGAAATAGTGAGTATTGAGTAGCAAATGAAATTGACAACTAAGTGTTGGCTAAGGTATGTTCGGAACCTATGTGGTTGATGAATCTATGAATGAGATCATGAAATGTTAGCTTTGAATGGTATGATATATATATATATATATATATATATATATATAGATTGGAAATAATCTATGTGATGGTTTGTTTTGGTTTAATGTGTTATGTTACGAACTTACTAAGTTTTGGAAAGCTTACTGTGTAATTTGTTTTTCTATTTTGCAGTGTCAGTAAAGCTAGCTCGGATATGGGAATCGTCAGCATCTCTATCACACTATCGGCAATCTATTTTGGTACTTTGTAAAGATGTATATAGTTGAATCATGGCATGTATAGGCTAGAAGTTAAGATATGTCTTGAAATGTTTAATCCTTGCCATGTGAGTTGGCTTGGAAGTTGAATGATGTTGAACTTATGAATGAGTTATGAAAATGGTATACTTCATGATTGTGTGGTTGATGAGAAGATGTGGTTTAAAGATGGTTTATGATATGGATTACATGATGTTTGATATATTCATGTTTTGAAATGTATATTTGTCACTTTGAATGGCTTTAGTTTATATGATAATGAACATGGAAGTAAATGGTTTAGTTGGTGATTGAATAATACATGAAATGATATGTTTGAATGCATTTGAAAGCATGAAATGGTATTGTATTGATGCTTGTAGGTATGCTCCTATTGTGGGAGGCAATTTGGCCTTGCAAATAGCCTGTTTTGCCTACACGGTTATGGCACACGGGCGTGCCTAGTGACCGTGGGATAAAGTCAGTAGCTAGCCTAAGTATGCATGGTCACGGTACACGGGCATGCCTAGTAGCAGTGTGAATAAGTCAGTATCTTGCGTAAGAGTACACGGCCATAGCACACGGGCGTGCATGGTGGCCGTGTGGAGAAGTCAGAATACATGCTCTATTTTGGCACGACCTTGACACATTGGTGTGTCTGGTGGTCGTGTGAGGCACACGGCCTAACTGCACGGGCGTGTGACCTCAACAGTATGAAAAATGTTGAAATTTTTTGAAAACTTTCTTAAGTGTTCGGTTTAGTCCCGACCTCTTTTCTATACGTGTTTAAGGTCTCAAAGACCTAGATAAGGGACTATATGTTCATATTTGATTATGTTTAATGGATGTTTGACTTTGTGTCATGAAATGGATGTGAAATGTGCCGATTGTCTGGTAACGCCTCCTAACCCTATTCCAGCGATAGTTTCGGGTAGGGATGTTACATGGGCTAGCTAAAACACGAAGCAACGATCACAAAAACATAGAAACCATCAAAACCCAAGCAAAATACATATCTAAATCAAGCTACATAAGGGCCGAACCTTAAAATGCCTCCAAACTCTCTTTTCTTTCTTTTTATTCGGTTAAGGAAGAAAAATATGGACTAAATTTGGCTTTAGTTTTATTTAATTAACCTTTATTTACACAATTACTAAAATGCCCTTAATTAAAACATTAATCAAACTTATAATGGATGACCATTTATGTCATAATCCACTAATTATGGTCTAATCATATAATAAGGACCTCACATTTAATAAACCATAGCTGATACGCACTTTAACAAATAAAAAGCTACTTTTGCATTTTATGCGATTAAGTCCTTTTATCAAATCGAGCACACAAACGATACAATTAAATCACGGAAATTTCACACATGTCAATTCACATACTATAAGCACGGAAAATAATATTAAAATATGTTTTTACTTAGATTTGTGGTCCCGAAACCATTGTTCCAACTAGGTCTAAACCAGGCTGTTACAACACCAAAATTTGTACTCCATGGCACTCTAGTTGTTTAAGTTAGTGAAAATCTTAATAGGAACTAGAGAAACGAAATTGCGTTAAGTAACTAAATGGCTATACCTCAGTTAACTTTGTGGCTTCAGTGTTTATAGGTCTTTGTGAGGCTGCCCAAATTTGTGTCAGGATTTAACTGTCAATTTCTACTAGTTAATATGTTTTTTTTCCACAATTTTAGGAGGCGTTAAATCTTATTTATTTTTGCTAAGTAGTTGAGCCAATGCAACCATAAAATCAACAAAGTCCTTCGACAAGCTTTTAAACACAATTTCTATTTGTATATTCGAGTCTAGTCCAACTCCCATTATCTGCAACCTTGGCAAAATAGCTCATAAGAGTAATATGGTATTTGACCAGGGTGTTAGGTTTTTGCTAGACATTCATCAAAATAGTTATCGCAAACTATCAAGCCAAGACAATTTGGCCTCCGAATAGTTGCTTTTGAAGGGTACTAGTCACGCTTTTTAGTATATTACAACGAGCTATCTCAACAAAATCTCTCCAACAAGTTTTAGCCTTAGCTTGGGTAGCCGGAGGGCATCTAGTATCAAAGACCAACTTATGTTTCTCATAGTGTAACATCGCAAACCCGGCCTAGACGTTATGGTCGAATCTAGCGATGCCACATGATAGGGATTTTGAAAACTAAGTTTCTTCTATAAATCCTTTTCCGTTTCACTACTCTTGTTGACTCCAAAATCGCTTACTTATTTACTCAATTGTTTTAAAACACAATTCGTTATGGAAGCTTTAGACATCATTTAGTTTATGAAAAACTGAGTTAATTAGGTAAATTCGTCCATATTAGAAAAACCCCTTTGTTTAGAGAAAATCGTTTGTACGTTGAGTTTGTGCAGTTATTAAATCCACGAAAACAATCTAAAATCCGAAATAAAAGCAAACAGTCCAAAAAGTCTAATTTACATCAAAATTAACCCAGTAAATAATTAAGAAATGAATACCAAAACTAAAATTAAAACAATTTAAAATACGTATGGCCACCGTCGGGTCCTCCACTACACTGATCCGTCAAGTTTGGGGATTACCTATACACATTAAACAGAAGAGGTGAGTTTACGTAAACTCAATGTGTAATCTCATAAAAAACAATCAATCAGTTTACAATCATACGCAGTCTGGGCCTAAGCCCTTTTCAGTATCAGTGGCAGTTGGGCCTTATCCCATTACAGTATCAGTATCAATCAAGCATAGGGCCTTAGCCCATCACAGTATCAGTAACAAATATACAGTATTCAATAACAAAGTCCTATCCAACCAGCCTCTACACACCATCTCCGTCCAACCCTACACTCCATGTGGGGATTAAATCAACCCACCCAACCTTACACTCCAGGTTGTACCGAATGCGGCACAAACAATAGTTTGCAGCGGAGCTGCCAGTATATTAGGCTTAAGAGCCTTTCAGTACACTTCCTCCAAATAATATCGTCCCAACCCAATGCAATGCAACATACAATAGATGACATGCTATTAGGTGATTACCAGTACATACACTAAATTTAGTTTACATGCAAATTTTTAACATGCTCAGTACAGATATCATACAAGCAATTTCACACTTTTAGGGGTCTAACTAGTGCTTACCGACCCTACAGTAGGTTCACAGTCGACTTGGGCGACCCGTGCAACCTTAGCAATCAATTCAGTAAAAATGGGCTCACACGCCCATCCACACGGCCTGGCCCAAAATCTCACACGCCCCTGTGGACCCACACACCTGTGTGGCCCTCACGGTCGAAACCAGTCCAGCCCGTGTATACACCTGTATACACCTCATTTTCTGCATTTTCGGGTATACACCTGTATCATTTTCACTCCTAAATGCAATCCCGTATTTCCAGAACCTATCATTGACATTACCAAAGCCAATTTTAGTAGCACATTTGCAAACCAACTCGGGAGTATTCACAACATCATCTTAGAATCATCAAAAAGTCACTTACCGAATAACGAACCAATATCCCTGTTGTTCAAGACTCCACCGAGGCACTAATCGCTGCCTAATCCTCGCTTGAATCGACAGAACCAAAACAACCTTCTTTTAGAAACTAATTTCAGAATAGTGTTAAAATGAGTACTTACCGAACGATCAGGATTACACGCAACACAAAATAAATGAGGTGAACTTGAGTAAAACAGCGAAAAAGATAAGAGGGAGGGAGAGGTGGAATTTCGGTAGAGAGAGGGGGAGAAGAGAATAGAATTTTGCAAAAAGAAAATTAAACGGAAATATTTTGATAACCCCCTATCCCAATTCCCCTTACTATTCTCCATCCAACACCCCACTACTCAGAGTCCAACCACAGTACAACTCTAGCTGAAAATTAGTCAAAAACAAAAATACTATCCCTTACACAAGACCTCCATCTCACCAACACTCCACTAATCCACTAGACCAGCAGGCCCATTCTGTTAATTACTTACCATCTTTCATTTAAAAGCCTATCAACCGAAGATTGGGCTTTATTTAAAAAAATACCAAAATTTGCCCAAGTCATGGCTTGAACTTGGGACCTCCCACACACACCCAGAACACTTAACCACTCAAGCAAACAGATAGTTGTGTCACACATTCGTAAAAACAAAATTTAAATTTTGGGGTGTTACACATAGCTTAAGACAATGTTGGGATTTTTTTTTTTAATCCTTATAGTTATTTTCTTTTAGTTTGTTTTCAGTAAGGATATTAAGAAAAGGAATTGGTGTAATTTCAAACTAAAACATAAGAGTCAATCCATTAATTATCTTTGGATTAAGCAAATATTTGGAAAAAAATGCTTTGCAACATACATAATGCATTAACAATGATGCATGTGTCTTATATTAAATCTTAGTATTAAGTAAATATTTGAAAAAAAATGTTTTGCAACATATGTAATGCACTAATAATGATGCATGCGTCTTACATTAAACCTTGAAAAATTGTAAGTATGTTACAATGATAATTTCCACACCCATTGAATTAAGTTATTGTTGGGGTAATCTTAATCAACTATTAGAAACATGACTTTCATCCAATTAATATGTGAACCTAAACACATTAGACCCCACACCTATTAATAACAACTTCATGTTTGGCCATTGTTCTAACATAAGTAGAGCTTCGTGGAAAGTTACTTAACTAGAATATCTTAAGTGTGTAATCACCGACTCAACATCCACCATGGATATGTACTCTATTTTGAGTCATCATAGGATGATCTCAGTGAGTATCATACATGATTAGTTGTCCTTTAATAGGAAATCTCTCTAGCGAACCCACATAATAATACTTATTGTGGGGTACGATCAGGGATAAACTGACTTGAAGTATTATTATACTATTACATAGAGACTTTCAATGGAGATTGTAGATTTTGTTTAAGGTCTTTCTCCTACTCAACCTTTTAAAACAATGAAAGTTTTGAATTTTGGTTTCAAGCATGAATGATCAAATTTATGTAGACAAGTATAGGTTGCATTCTTCCTAAGTCATATGACATGTTTATTCATATGTATATGCATGGACATGCTATTCGATTTATCGTCATTCACACATTCATAATATTCAAAAATATTAAAGCAGGAAAACAAGCCAACTCTAACTGGGGAAAAAATTTCCTTGGTTCCACCTTAAAAAAAATTAAAATTAAAATTTTATCCCAAAACATACTTTGGGTTTTCACGAATTAGGTTAAAATTTTCAAATTCAACATGAGCCCATGTTGGAAATTTCTAGTTTAGAAAATTGTTTTCAATCATAGCAAAAAATTAAAATTTTGAAAACCGAGTCAGTTTGTCATATTTATAGTAATAATTTTTTCCTAAAAAGTACTTGAGCTTTGTGCGAGAGGGAATTATATCGTTTTTTTACTTTCAACTAAACAACATTCTCCCCTATCCTCGAACCTCAAATTGTGTCAAGTGTGGGCTTGAGCAACACAAACCAAATACAGAACAAGAAATGATTTAATTACTTTCAGTAGAAAAGTAACTCTCTCAATAGAAACTTGTAACACCCTCTAACCCTTATCCGTCACTGGAACCGGGTTACGGATACTGAACTTTTTAGATAAAAAACGAACAATACATAATCATTTAGCATACTCATCATAATTTATTTATATTGTCCCTCTTTTGAGCCCTCAATGCTCAAAATACATGTTAGAAACAAATCGGGAATAAATCAGGTACTCTGAAAACTTTTTGAGAAATTCCAAAGTTTTTCCTAGGTGCAGGGGACATGCCGGTGTGGCCATGGGACATGCCCATGTCTAACCCCATGTAACTCTCTGAATTAGGTCACACAGCTAGCCACACGCCCGTGTGCTAGACCGTGTGTCTCACACAAC
This sequence comes from Gossypium australe, assembly GCA_005393395.2. Lineage (NCBI taxonomy): Eukaryota > Viridiplantae > Streptophyta > Magnoliopsida > Malvales > Malvaceae > Gossypium > Gossypium australe. The sequence goes on from CM016619.1 coordinate 14,402,609, forward strand.
TGAGACACACGCCCGTGTATCTGCCCATGTGAAAATACCTGAGCATTCTGTTTTAAAAATTTTAAGTTGCAATGGGGCACACGGCCAAATCACACGCCCATGTGTTAGCCGTGTGTCTCACACTGTCCAGTCACACACCCATGTGTTTGGCTGTGTGGACTCAAATGAACCTTAGACATCAAGTTTACCCCTTGCAACCTTGAATTCCAAGCAACTCAAAAACCAATCGTGTTTAATCACTTTAAAATGCAATTAAATACCTTTAAAACGTGTCAAACAATCAATCTAATAACCTAACCAGTGTTCCCTCATAGGTAATTCACATATATTATCAAAACAATCCAATAAAACTTCATTCAAGCCAATTCTAAAATCATGTCAATTTCAACCCAAATTTGCCTATATCTTACTCACTTTTGCATTAACTTAAACATTCCATATTAAAACACAACATAGCACATAATATTCATGAATATAAGTAACCAATATCATCGTATAGAATAATTTACATTCACTACCTAAAATGACAAGCATCAAACATCCTAGGTACATGCTGACACAAAAAGAAACATACATCAACACATTTTGCGTTCGGGATTGTTGATGGATGCTGAATCGGCAATCTGACTTTACCTAACCTATGCACGGAAAATAAACCGCACGCTGAGTATAAACATAGTAGTATTTCTATAATTTGAATGCTTGAAAGTAAAATAATAATATAACTTACACATTAAATCATATAATAACCATAGTCATACAATTAATCAATTCGTAAATAAAGCATTTATAACACATTCAATTCTTATCATTTGCTATCCCAGATAGCTTTTCACAATATGAACACAAATCATTTGAAAAACAATATTGTCCATTTATATTCAATTCATAAATACACAATTCATGTGTCTCTAACCATATTTCAATTCACCACTCAATATCAATCATAACACTATTTTATTCAATAACCCCTATTAAAATGACACGGACTCGTACAAATACACGGATCCAACCAAAAACACACCAGTTTGGCACCCAGTGCCTTATCGGATAATTCAAAGTAATAATTTGACACCCAATGTCTCATCAACTATGCCGAAGTAAATTGGTACACAATATCTCATTGAATTTATCCGAAGTAATAATTTGACACTCAGTGTCTCATCAACTCAAAGTCGAAGTATCCCTAAACTCTTCCAATCCTATGGCATGCCATCTATATCCGACTCAGCCCGATATGGTTAATAAGGTTTCAATTCACTTTCCAAATACAACTAATATTTATTTCAATTCAAATAATTAATATATTTAATACATATATACCAATTCAATCAATATAAATTCAATAAATTCATCACATACTAAATCAATTCATTTCAATTGTAAAATAGAATAATTCTCACCTTAATTACTTACCATAACATTTAATCAAAATACAACAATTAATAATTATATTCGGATTATAGAAATACAAACCAGAATTTCTAACCTACTCCTCGTCGACATTATCTTTTCCTTTTTTAGCCGAATTTTCCGGTATAGCGTTACCTACGGAAATTAAAACAATTAAAATCCATCAATATAATATAATTTCACACTGAATATTTCAATTTTTATTCAACTTTTGCCTAAATTCTAATTTAGTCCCTAAACTGAGACTAACTTTATTTCTTCAAAACTAATTCCATATTTTCATTCAGTTTCCACTTTAGACTAAATTCAACTCTCTAATTTCACTCAAATCCCTAAATTTCAATTTTTTTACAATTTAGTCCCTAATACTCAAAACTTATAATTTATTTTACAATTTAATCCCTTTTTCATTTCTAACTTAAAATTCTATCAATTTAATCCCAAATACTTATATTATTCAACATGAACAACATCTAAAAATTCAATATTTTCTAAAATTTCAACATAGGTTAAGTAGTATTAAATACTAAGATTCTAAAAATATGAAAATTACAAGAAAATGGACTAAATTGACTTACCAATTGAGCTTCAAACCTTAAAACCCTAATTTTCTCCTCCTTTTCTTTCTCTTTTTCTTCTTATCTGTTTCGTTTCAAATGCTGTTTCTTTTTCTATTTATTTTATGCTTTAATTATAATAATATAATATAGTAATATTTACTTAAATAATAAGTAAGTATATAATATAATTTAATATATGTATTTTATTTTGACACATGTGTTCTCCAATACCAAACACTTGTTAATTTATGGTTTAATTGCTTATTTAGTCCTTTCACTTTACTCTAATCTATAATTTAACTTTCTCCCTATATGCAATCTAGTCCTTACACCTAATTACTCTTAATTCAAGCTATTTCACCTAATCAAAACCTAATTAAACACATAACTAACTTATTATAAATATTTACGAATCCGTTTTACGAAAACAGAGACCCGATAATAAATTTTCCGATTACCCATAACTATCAGGTTGTTACATTCTCCCCCTTAATAAATTTCGTCCTCAAAATTTACCTGAAAAGAGGTGGGGGTACTGAGATCTCATTGTTTCTTCTAATTTCCAAGCTGCTTCCTCAACACTATGGCTACGCCATAATACTTTCACTAACAGAACTCGCTTATTACGCAATTCTTTAGCTTCTGCTGCTAAAATTAAGTCGCTTACCAAGAGATTCATGCAACTATTTCAAACCTCGAAGTAAATCGTGGATCCCTATCAGAAATTATCGACATAGGGACACCGTGCAATCTTACGATTTCTTGAATATATGCCTCCGCAAGCTTTTGAAGTGACCAATCAGTCCCGACTGCAATGAAATGAGTTGATTTCATAAGTCGATCAACAATCACCCAAATAGCATTTCTCTTTCTTGCTCACAAAGGTAACCCTATTACAAAATCCATCGTGATACAATCCCATTTCCATTCAGGAATATTAATAGGCTGAAGTAATCTAGTAGGAACCTGATGTTCTGCCATAACTCGTTGACTAGTTAAGCACTTAGCCACATACTCAATTATACCTCTTTTCATTTCGGGCCACCAATAAGATTGTCGCAAATTAGAATACATTTTTTTCCTCCAAGATGCAAAGCAAAAAGACTATCATGAGCTTCACGAAGTATCAACTCTTTCAATTCAAAAACATCCGGAACACAGATTCGGTTACGAAATCTCAAGCAATCATGATCATCAATTCAAAAATTTTCTAACATACCATTCTGAACCATTTCTCTTTTCTTTATCAACTTGTCATCTTCTAACTGTGCGGACTTGATCCGATCAAACATTACCAGTTTAATTCTCAATTCAGACAACAAACTTCCATCATCACTAATATTGAGCTGAGCAAACATTGCTCACAATTCAATTGTTGCTTTTTTACTCAACTCATCAGCTACAACATTAGCTTTACCAGGGTGATAATCAATAACACCATCATAATCTTTTAATAGCTCTATCCAACGACATTGTTTCAAATTTAACTCCTTTTAAGATAGAAGATACTTGAGACTTTTATGATCAGTATAAATATAACATTTCTCACCATACAAGTAGTGTCTCCATATCTTTAGAGCAAAAACCACCGCAGCTAACTCTAAATCATGCGTCGGATAATTGCGTTCATACGTTTTCAATTGACGAGATGCATAAGCAATCACTTTTTCGTCTTGCATCAATACACAACCAAGTCTGCTCAAAGAATCATCACTATACACAACAAAACCTTTTCCCGATTCAGGTAATGTCAAAAACGGTGCTTCAGTCAACATTTGCTTCAATTTCTCAAAACTTTCTTGACATTAATCATCCCAAACAAACTAAACATTTTTGTGCAATAACTTTGTCATCGGTAAAGCTATCTTTAAAAATCCATTTACAAATCTTCGATAATAACTAGCCAGTCCAAGGAAACTACGAATTTCTGACACATTCCTCGGTACTTTCCACTGAACAATTACTTCAATCTTCTTCGGATCAACTCTAATTCCATTTGTCAAAACAACATGCCCCAAGAATACAACCTCTTATAAACAAAATTCACATTTACTAAGCTTTCCATATAATCATTTCCCCTGTAATACTTGCAAAACAATCCTGAGATGTTGCTCATGTTCATATTCAGATTTTGAATAGACCAGAATATCATCAATGAAAAGTACCACAAATTGATCTAGATACGGCTGAAAAATATAGTTCATAAGATCCATAAATACGGCTGGAGCATTTGTCAATCCCAAAGGCATCACTAAAAATTCATAATGGCCATACTGTGTACGAAATGTCGTCTTCGGTACATCACTTTCTTTCACCTTCAACTGATAGTAACCCGATCTCAAATCGATCTTTGAAAAGACAGAAGCTCCTTTTAATTGATCAAATAAGTCATCAATACGGGGTAGAGGGTATCGATTCTTGATTGTCAACTTCTTCAATTGTCGATAATCAATACAAAGCCGCATCGAACCATCTTTCTTTTTGACAAAAAGTACTAGAGCTCCCCAATGTGATGTACTAGGACGTATAAAACCACGATCCAATAAGTCATGTAGTTGCACCTTTTATTCTTTTAACTCTGTAAGTGACATACGATATAGGGGTATTGACACTGGAGCTGTACCAGGAAATACTTCAATTGTAAATTCAACTTCCCGATCTGGTGGTAATCCCAGTAGTTCTTCAGGAAAAACATCAGGAAATTTACAAACAGTTCAAATTTTACTGCACTGGCTTTCAACAGAATCTGAATTAACAACATAAGCTAGAAAAGCTTCACAACCTTAATGAAGAAGTTTATTAGCCTAAATTGCTGAAATAATACGGGTTGACCCACTGGTTTGAATACCATTCACCTCAATCTTATCTCTATTTTCACTTTGAACAATAAACTTCTTTTTATAACAATCCAAAACCACCCCGTGCTCTGAAAGTCAATCTATTCCCAAAATAATATCAAAATTGCCAAATGGCATTATCGACAAATCAACAGGGAATATTATATTTTGTATCGTTTACGGACATCTCCTACACACCCAATCCACTAGCACAAATTGCCTTAATGGACTAGAGACCACTATTGATACTCTAGATGTCTCAAATTTTAAACTTCCCAACTCGACAAGTTTAGTATTAACATATGAATGTGAATATCCTAGATCTATCAAAGCATAAATAGGTTTTGAATGTAATAAAAATATACCTATCACAATATCATTTGCATCACCTTCTTCACAAGTCTGCACAACATAAGCTCGAGCTGGTGTTCTAGCTTCTGACTATTGAGTAACAGCATCATTTCCCTTTCTTGTACCACATCTAGAAAATGAACTACTTTGACTCGACCCACAACCTCTAGAAGCAGGCATAGATTTCTGAGAAGTAACAGGTGTAGCATTCTCATTCTTCAGACAATCTCTAATAAAATGTTCTGTAAATCCACAGCGAAAACAGCCTTGAGTTAACTTCCAATATTCACCATGGTGTTTTTTTAACAATGCTCACAGTTCGAAATTTCAGTATCCCGAGATGGACCTCGTACACTACCCTAGACATTGTCGGCTGTCTATCACGATTTCTATCAGTTCTGTCTAATTTAAAATTTGATCTCTAGGTTCCACGGAATACTTTTGATCTTTTCGGTTGTGGATTTGAACTAGCAGCTCCAGGACGTTTTCCAATAGTACGGGTATTCTTAGTCTTTTTATCAAAACCCAATACTTGCTCTACCATTTTTGCCCTTTCAACTAAATCTGCAAACTCAATAATTCTGTGTGATACTAACTGTACTAGTAACTCATCGCGTAAACCACGCAGTAATCGCTTGCAACTGCCAATTTCAGTCGGTACAAACTCAGCAACATACCTACTAAATCGCAAAAACTCTCATTCATAATCAACCACAGACATTTCACCTTGTTTCAGCATCAAAAACTCTTGTTTTCTGTCTTCAATATACAATTCACCCACATATTTCTTTTGAAATTCCTTTTGAAAAAATTCCAAATTTACCTGATTTGTTGGTACATGGCATGTTGCAGACTGCCACCAAGTATAAGCTTCTCCTTGCAGTAGAGAAACAACACATAATAAACTTTCTCGTGGATTACACTCAAGTTGCTATAAATTCTTTTTGTACATTCCATCCAAATTTCAGCTGTAGAAGGATCAACTCCTTTTAAACCCAAAAATTCAGTTGCACCATACTTACGAAATTCTTTAATCGAAGCTCGACAAATAGTAGGGGTAAATATCGTAGCGGATGCAGTTCCTACCACTCACTGAAGAGCATCAGCAATAGCTCTAAGTAATTGTGAATCATCCATTTCCCTAATATTACCTCGTTCGACATTAGGTTGTTGATTACTAACTGGGTTACCACTCGGTGTTATCGATTCGGTTTCATCTAATTCATTGGAAACATCATCTCCGATATATATTTCTTGATCAACATCATCATTATATTCATCCGACGTTTTCAACTATAAAACAAAAACAAACAATACATATATATATCAGCATCCAAATCCAGACTCAATTTGACTCATTTATGGCATGTACCTCTAGACTCAATTACGAGCTTGATTTAATCCGAGAATCGACTAAACTTGTAAAGCTTTGATACCAATAAATGTAACACCCCCTAACCTTTATCCATCACCGAAACCGGGTTATGGAGCATTACCAGACTTTTCAGATAAAAAATGAACATTACATAATCATTTAGCATAAACATCATAATTTATTTATATTGTCCCACTTTTGAGCCCTCAAGGCTCAAAATACATGTTAGAAACAAATCGAAAATAAATAGGGTACTCTGAAAATTTTTTGAGAAATTTCAAAATTTTTCATAGGTGCAGAGAACACACGCCCGTGTGGCCAAGGGACACGCTGGTGTGGCCACGAGACATGCCCGTGTCTCAGGCCGTGTCTAACCCCGTGAACTCTCTAACTTAGGTCACACGGCCAGCCACACGCCTGTATCAATCTAATGACCTAACCAGTGTTCCCTCATAGGTAATTCACATATATTATCAAAACAATCCAATAAAACTTCATTTAAGCCAATTCTAAAATTATGTCAATTTCAACCCAAATTTGCCTATATCTTACTCACTTTTGCATTAACTTAAGCATTCCATATTAAACCAAAACATAACACATATATTCATGTATATAAGTAACCAATATCATCTTATAACATTATTTACATTCACTACCCAAAAATGACAAGCATAAAACATCCTAGGTACATGCCGACACGAAAAGAAACATACATCATCGCGTTTTGAGTTCGGGATCGTTGATGGATGTTGAATCGGTAATCTAAGTTTTCCTAACCTACACACGGAAAACAAATCGTACGCTGAGTATAAACTCAGTGGTATTTCTAAAATCTGAATGCTTAAAAGTAAAATAATAATATAACTTACACATTAAATCATATGATAACCATAGTCATACAATTAATCAATTCGTAAATAAAGCATTTATAACACATTCAATTCTTATCATTTGTTATCATAGATAGCTTTTCACAATATGAACACAAATCATTTGAACAACAATAGTGTTCATTCATATTCAATTCATAAATACACAATTCATATGTCTCTAACCATATTTCAATTCACCACTGAATATCAATCATAACACTATTTTATTCAATAACCCCTATTAACATGACACGGACTCGGACAGATACACGGATCCAACCAAAACACACCAGTTTAACACCCAGTGCCTCATCAGATAATTCGAAGTAATAATTTGACACCAAATGTCTCATCGGCTATGCCGAAGTAAATTGGTACCTAGAACCTCATCGAATTTATCCAAAGTAATAATTTGACACCCAGTGTCTCATCGACTCGAAGTCTGTAACACCCCTGACCCGAAACCGTCGCCGGAATAGGGTTAAGTGGTATTACCGAACAATCAGAACAATTCACATTCATTTCACGACACATAGTCTATCATCAATCATACATACTCAAATACAAACATACAGTCCCTGATCTAGGTCTATGAGACCTTAATCAAGTGCTAGAAAGGGGTCGGGACTAAACCGAACACTTACGAAAGTTTTTAAAATTTCAAACATTTTTCAATACTGTTGAGGTCACACGCCGTGCAGTCAGGTCGTGTGCTTCACACGACCACCAGACACACCCATGTGTCAAGACCGTGCCAAAACAGAGCATGTATTCTGACTTCTTCACACGGCCATCAGGCACACCCGTGTGATAAGGCCGTATACTCTTAGGCAATATACGACTTATTCACACGGCTACTAAGCACGTCCGTGTAACCTGGCCGTGCATACTTGGGCTAGCTAGTGACTTTATCTCACGGTCACTAGGCACGCCCATGTGCCATAACCGTGTAGACAAAATAGGCCATTTGCAAGGCCAATTTTCCACCTACACAAGGGTTTACCAACAAGCTTCAATACAATACCATTTCATGCATCTATATGCGATCAAACTTATCATTCCATGCATTATTCAACCACCAATTATACTATCTACTTCCATGTTCATTATCAATTCAACTAAGACCATTCAAAATGACATTTATACATCTCAAAACATATGTAATTCAAGCATCATTGTAATCCATATCAAAACTCATTTTCAACCACATCTTTCATCAACCACATAATCATGAAATATACCAAACTCACAACTCATTCATAGTTTCAACATCATTCAACTTCCAAGCCAAATCACATGGCAAGGATATAAACATTTCCCAAAACATACAATAACTTCTAGCCTATACATGTCATATTTCATCTATATACATCTTTTCCAAAAGTACTAAAATAGATTGCCGATAGTGCGATAGAGATGCTGACGATTCCCAAATCCGAGCTAGCTTTACTGACACTGTAAAACAGAGAAACAATCACACAATAAGCTTTCAATAACTTAATAAGTTCGAAATACAATACATACACCTCAATAATACCAATTCACATGTAATTAAATCCTCACTTAGATAAATGCACAATTAAGGTCATCATCAATCTCAACCAAATACTCAAGTATCCATTCATACAACTTTTAAAGCTATCATCAACCACATAGGTTCCAAACGTACCTTGATGAACACATAGTTACTTACCAATTATGCTACTCAATAACTCGATAATATCTCTTGATCAACATTTTCTATTCTTTTGATTTATTCGCACACTTAGTGCCAATTTCATAAACTGAAGCAAAGTCGTCATCGCACACTCAGTGCCAATTAGTTAAACTGAACTTATATCGGTATCGCACACTCAGTGCCAATTCAATAAGTCGAAGCTTTTATCTTATCGCACACATAGTGCTAATCATCTCTATCCTGTTTCTAATTTCGCACACTTAGTGCCATCTATTTCCATTCCGCACATAGCATTTCTAAACTCATAAATATGTATATATTCATTCAATTCACATCACATAAATATAATTTAACAATTGGTATTATATCCGAACTTACCTCAGACGTCGAACTATCGAAACGGTCGTTTAAACGAGCACTTTATCTTTGTCTCGATCTCGATCGGAACCTCTCCTTACTTGGTCTATACACATTCAAATTTAATCCATTCAATCACCTATTCATTCAACTTAGTCCATACACACTTATTTAGGGCATTTTACAAAATAGCCCTCCCGTTTTCACATTTCAACACTTTAGTCCCTAATTCACAAAATCATCAAATTCACATAATTTCCTTTCACATAAACTTAGCCGAATTTCCCTTGTGTTCATACAAGCCCACACATTTCATTTATTTCACATTTTAGTCCATCAATTTACACTTTTCACAATTTAGCCAAAAAACACACTAATTCATCTAAACTCCAAAGACAAACTATCTTAATCAAACACATATCTTTCATATTTCACTATCAACTAGCACATAGCTCAAGTGTTCATCAATGGCTCATCACAAAAACATCATCAATTCACAAAATTACAATATAGGTTAGCTAGAGCATGAAGCAACGATTACGAAAACGTAGAAATTAACAAAAATCGAGCTCAAACATACCTTAAATCAAGCAATTTGCTAGCCGAATGACTAGTTTCCTTATTCTCTTTTTCTTTTCTTTATTTCGGCAAGATGGATGAGTAAAACACCAAATTCTCATCTTTTGTTTTATTAACTATCATGTTATTAATCTATTTACTATATTAACCTTTCTACTAATAAATAAAACAAGCTTTCATTAAGGACATATTTGTCCAACAACCATCTACTATGCAAATATTGGGATATTTGCCTCATAAGGCTTTCACATTTAAAAAATCATAACACATAGATACTTCTACAATTAGCACACAGCTTTTATACTTTATGTGATTAAATCATTTTTCTTAATTCGGCACTCAATCAATAAAATCTTCACACAGAAATTACACACAAGCTTAATCACATACTATGCACACAGAAAATAATATTAAATTATTATTCTGACCTCGAAATTGTGGTCTCGAAACACTGTTCCGACTAGGGTCTAAATCGGGCTATTACAAAGTCAAAGTATCCCTGAACTCTTACAATCCTATGGCATGCCATCTATATCCGGCTCAGCCCGATACAGTTAATAGGGTTTCAATTCACTTTCCAAATACAACCAATATTAATTTCAATTCAAATAATCAATATGTTCAATATATATATCAATTCAATCAATATAAATTCATTAAATTCATCACATACTAAATCAATTCATTTCAATTGTAAAACACAATAATTTTCACCTTCATTACTTACCATAACATTTAATCAAAATACAACAATTAATAATTAGATTCGGATTATAGAAATACAAACTAGAATTTCTGAGCTACTCATCGTCGACTTTATCTTTTCCTTTCTTAGCCAAATTTTCCGCTACAGCATTAGCTACGGAAATTAAAACAATTAAAATTCATCAATACAATACAATTTCACATTGAATATTTCAATTTTTATTCAACTTTTGCCTAAATTCCAATTTAGTCTCTAAACCGAGACTAACTTTATTTCTTCAAAACTAATTCCATATTTTCATTCAATTTCCACTTTAGACTAAATTCAACTCTCTAATTTCACTCAAATCCCTAAATTTCAATTTTTTTACAATTTAGTCCCTAATACTCAAAACTTATAATTTATTTTACAATTCAATCCCTTTTTCATTTCTAACTTTAAATTTTATCAATTTAATCCCAAATACTTATATTATTCAACATGAACAATATCTAAAAATTCAATATTTTCTAAAATTTCAACATAGGTTAAGTAGTATTAAATACTAGGATTCTAGAAACATAAAAATTACAAGAAAAGGGACTAAATTGACTTACCAATTGAGCTTTGAACCTTAAAATCCTAATTTTCTTCTTCTTTTCTTTCTCTTTTTCTTTCTCTCTTTCTTCTTCTCTATTTCATTTCAAATGTTGTTTCTTTTTCTATTTCTTTTATTTCTTTTATGCTTTAATTATAATAAAATAATATAATAATATAATTATAATAATATTTACTTAAATAATAAGTAAGTATATAATATAATTTAATATATGTATTTTATTTTGACACATGTGTTATCCAATACCAAACACTTGTTAATTTATGGTTTAATTGCTTATTTAGTCCCTTCACTTTTCTCTAATCTATAATTTAGCTTTCTCCCTATTTGCAATCTAGTCCTTACACCTAATTACTTTTATTTCAAGTTATTTCACCTAACCAAAACCTAATTAACCACATAACTAACTTTTGTAAATAATTTTAATAAATATTTATGAATCCGTTTTACAAAAACAGAGACCCGGTAAACATTTTTCGATTACCCGTAACTATCGGGTTGTTACAAAACTAATAGAAATTACAATTCCCAGAAAATAGAATTTATTATTAGAAAATAAATTTCTACTACTTTCTAGCAGAATAACAATATATGAAACTTATGTATAAATTGTGTAAATAGCTATACAAATGTCATCTATTTATAGGGAGAGATAGGACAATCCCATTTGAATAACTATAACATAAATAATATTTATTTAATAAAAAAATCTATCCAGTCTAACTGGAAATGGGTGGGTGGCACAACCTAGTAAAAATTACTAAGGTTGTTGCCCGTTCATATTCATGAGAGATAGTATTGGGCCTCTCATGTATTGAGTCCAATTATATGTACGTCCTAGACTTTTAGCCCAACACTTTATAATTTAATCAACCCAATATTTCTTTTCTATTGTCAAAATAAATATTAATTAATTAATTAAATTAACTAAATTAATTTTTTAATTAAATAATTTTCTCCACCCAATTCTAATTCTGTTAAAGTCATGACAACTTTATCGTATAAGAATCTATAAGAAAATATATTTAATTTTCATATTCAACAGATTCATGATGACTAATTAATTTAATTCTATTTTCGAACTTCAATTATTTAATTATAATTAATTAAATAATAATATGAAAACCATAATTTCTATACTCAGTGAAAAAACACATTCATTTGTGAACGCGACCTATTTTTCTAACTTCATCATTTCTATTAATTTAGTTCTACATGCAATTCATTTTTTTATTTCAACGAGCTAGCGAAGGGACCAATTGTACATATATAATTAGGTCTCAAATGATTTATAATAAGTTTAAATTTTTTGCCTATTAATTATAAGCTCATTTAGTCATGAAGTCATTCCACTATAGTATCGTGATTGAGCTCTACTTAATTATAAACCATTACGAAAGCTACTTAATCAGTGCTTGTCCAATGACTTTGTCATAAGTGTGTGTTACCCTCATAGGACATCCTTAATCTTTTTAGGATAAATCTGTTCTCTCAATATGATTCTATTTTATCTCATAGTAATCTTTATTCATCAAAAAGTCAATTACTATTCAATAGTAATCAAGTCATTTGTCACAAAGATAAACGACCGGTGGCCACATTTACTTTTCATCTAACATGTAATGTCGATGAGAGAATTTTATTTGCCCATTAGTTGAGCTATGAATTCCATTATTGTGAATGATGCTACATGTTGCAGAAGTCGTATACCCAACGCACAAACTTTCAGTTCCTTATCTATTTTAATTCAGGCTTTTACTAATATTAAAGTATGCGAGTCACACATACATAGTCCATCATCCACTCAGGATTTAGGTATGCCACACTATAAACATAACAATTGAATAAATCCATAAATGGATCAAGGATCTATTTGACTTGAGTCATGTCTGATGTACTGTCAGTCTAGTTAGTCACATTTATATCTCTATCTTCTGGGAGTCATTCACTCTGATGGTCAAGACAAAACATCTCCCTAATTAGACTTGATAGACGACATGTTAGTTTTTCAACCGGCTTACTCATTTCCGAGTAGACTAACGACGTGTTTAAATTATCTACTAATTTAAGATGTCTTTCCATATTACTATCCAATCACATAATATCGTTTAATATTAGTTAAACATTAGACAATCAATGAGTCATTATTTGCTTTCATTTTCTTTGCAAACAAAAATCATTGAGAACATAATGAAAAAGGCTATTAATGGATATTATTAAATCAATTTGTTCCAAAAATACAAGTGTGCATAGACGAAAGATACAACACTTAGGGCATCAAATCCAACAACCGAAATCCTAAGTCGTCGTTTCTGTTGCCGTCTACAATTGTTGTAATCGTCTCTTGATCACTTCCCTACCACTTTTGGCGTTAGTGCCCCAAACTGGTACTACTCCTTCTGCAGTGCTGAGCCTACACACAAAAAGATATTTGGTTGGCCAAGCGATGTCCCACTAGCTGCGAAGTAGTTGTGCGCTTAAGGAGGCTATCCCTCTTATGTGATCGTGCACCGTGTACGTTGGCTTAAGGCGTGATGCCTCTTAGCCATCTTGGTCACTACTTGTCGAGCTGCGATGCCCCAACTTCTCGACCTACCATGCATATTAGGGCTACGATGGCCTCGGCTCACCTTGGCTGATGCATGTATTAGGGCATGATGCTTTAACACCCTTATGTGTGGGTTTTTCGCACTGGGGCATGATACATTGACACCACTGTACATCTAACTAGGGCATGATACCTCGGCTTCCAGCTCATTTTTTTTTGTTTGTTCCTCTCAGTCGTCTTAGGTAATCTGCCCACCATGCTTTCTCGGGTTATGTAAAAAATATTCTAATTACAATGAACCTAGTTTGTTTCCAACTCACATAAAGTTTTTAATTTTACAACAAATAAAATTAAAATCAAATAACCCTACGTGGATCTGATAGCCAACTATCTAATTACAAAACCGAAAAATTAACCTAAAATACAATCAATCTAAAACTAAGAACCACAATTTTTGAAAAAATTATTTCATAACAATTTTTAAAATAAAATATCCATAAAATCATACATATAATCTAAAACATGCGTATATGCAATGAATGCCACCTCTTACCAAATTTAATTAAACAAAGAGAAAGTTTCAAAAATTTGATAAATTGATTTACACTATAAACATTTCACAACCTAGCTCTGGTATTAATTGTTAAAAAAATCGATTTGAAAATAGTGTTTTTAAAGTACAAAAAAAGTTTAAAATTTTTCTTTAAAAAAATTTGATTGTGATATCTATAGTAATAAATCATTTACCCAAATTGTACATATATTTTTGGATTAGGCAAAGTCTATTGTTCTCAGCTTTCAACTACTCGATCTTTTTCACTAATCTCAACCTTGGTTTACTAGAGTGTGGGTTCTGCTCGCAAATTGATAAAAACTTTAGTGAAACTTTAAAAGGTAGAAATCAACTCTACCGAAAGATAAAATTTATTTGGGAAATAACTGGACTATATTTTAACAGAATATTGATGTAGAGAACTGTCTTGTTTGACCTAGCTCTTAGTATCTACTTATAGAAAAAATAACATGAGTCTCAATAAAATAAGATATAACAAAATAATAATATTTTAATAGAAAACACGACTCCCACAATGAGTGTATATGATGTGTGGTAAGCAACACCCTTTTGGGACAAGGTTTTATCGCCTCTTTGTTAGAAAGTTCCCATTATGATATCCCAGAATCATCAATGGGAAGACACTCATCTGTCTCAGCCTTAGATTTCAATCGTGAGAGGAAGAACACCGAAGTTTCAAGTTTTGATGGCAGAACGGAATACACGACCCCTACACGACACTCAGTCAGTGGATGAGACATGAACCTCGCTGGGTCAATGTTCAATGTAGGGAATACTTATTGGGGAATTACAACAACTTCCAGCTGTTGGCAATCGACATGTGATTTTGGACGTTCTGACACGTACACGAGAAGGGATGATATACTTATTATGACGTCCATCAACGAAAGGACCTCCAACATCGCAGATATTGGTGAGTACAGAAATAAATATGGCAATGAATCCGATGTGATCCATCCTAGGAGCCCAGTGCTGACGGTTCAGAAGTTGCATTATTTTGTGAATCAGAGTCTGTTCCAATTGAACTGGAAGATGATGATCAGGGTAAAGATGAAGAAAAATAATATCCATGATTCACGGCGTACTCGCATCCAGCCACATGCATAATGTCGATCTATCGACAAAGGATGAGTTGGAGTTTACAGAACTACCACACATGAGGCCTGGCTATGCAAGTTCTTCATTGGATTCAGGTGATTTGGAAGTTGGCAGGGAGTTATCCAGTAAAGATGGTTTTTTTGCTGCATTGAAGTGATACAACATCAAGAACGAGGTTAACTTTCACATGGTTAAATCTAAAAATGAGAGGTTAGAGGCTAAGTGTGCAATGTGGGATGTTAGATACACATGAAAAATCATGGCATCTGTTAAGAAGAAGACGGGATTATGGACGAAAAAAAGTTCACCTGTCCGCATATGTATGTTGCATCTGGTAAAGTATCACGGGGTTTTTAGAGTTTTATTAATTAGGGTTTTACATGCTCGTGTAGTTGCAGATGCTTCACGGGATCATCTGAAGTTGGATTCAGATATGATCGTGGGCATAGTACTACCGATGGTGAAAGTGAATCTGAGGATTGTTATGTCGATTTTAATTGCAAATATTCGTAGCCAATTCAACTACACGCTTTCGTACCGTAAGGCATGGATAGTAAAGTAGAAGGCCTTGGAAAAGATGCACAGTTGGTGGGACGCATCATACAACGAGGTATAGCAGTGGTGTCAGGTGCTAGAGAGGTACGTTCTAGGTTGCGTAACAGATCTTGGAACAAAGCTTGCATACCACAACGATCGCTTGCTCCATGGATGTCGAGTCTTCACCGTCTATTTTGGACTTTCAAGCAATGCTCTCAAGCATTCTAATATTGCAAGCTATTGGTAAAAATAGACGGTCCATTTATGTATGGTAGATATACCCATCGACTATCGTTGGCTATGACACAAGATAGTCATTGAAAGATCCTTCCAATTCCGTTTGTAGTAACACTGGGAGAGAAAGCAAATGACTGAGATTTCTTTCTTTCTAGGTTAAGGAGGCATGTCTGCCCCGAACCTAATATATGCGTCATCTCAGATCGATGAATTAGAATATTATCTACAATTGAATGACAAGGAAGCCTCTGGGACCGTACACACCATCTATATTGTTTAAGGGACGTTGCGTCCAACTATTGCTGTAACATCCCGAATTAGGGGTTGTTTGCGATTTATTTTATTTTCATGTGATTGCCTGAAGAAATGCGTATGTTGATATATTCTAGGGTCTAGTCATAACCCCGGGCTAGGTCTGACTTAGGATTAAAAACTTCTTTTTAGCACTTAAGAGGAAAAAGCCAAGTGAGGAGGCTTTAAATATTATTTGGGGCGAAGCATGACACAAGGAAGCAGCTGGTAGAGTGGTTGGGACACTACCTAGGTGTTGAGGTGGTGCGGCAAAGCAAGGGTTCGAGCCGCCGAGTTTGCGCCTGGGAGTTTTATTTTTTTGTGTTATGGGTGTTGGGCTAAGAAGGTTTTAAAGATTAAATGGTAAGGATCTGGACATGAAAGTCAGTTTGGTGGAGTGGCTTGGGGCGCCACTTAAGGGCCTTGGTGTAGGGACTCAGGTTCGAGTCACCATGGAAGCGCATGGTGTGTTTTATTTTTGGCCTGGCGTTAAAACAAGGGGAAGCTAACGATGGAGTGCTTAAAAGAAATTTGTGACGAATTTATGTCACAAAATGAGCAGTAGCAGAGTGGCTGGAGGCTTGGGGTGTTTTCATTAGGTCTCGGGTTCGAGACCTAGGGGCAGCATCTGGGGTTTTATTTTTTTATTTTTGCTGGCGTGAAGGAGAAAGGTTAGTGGCCTGCATGGGCTCTTACATAGTTGAAGACAAATTGTTTTTATTTTTAAATTTCTGCTGGAAGTATGGGTATAAACCTTTGTTTTTAATTGTTGGAAGATGGGGTAGTGATGGGAAAAATGGATAAAC
This sequence comes from Gossypium australe, assembly GCA_005393395.2. NCBI lineage: Eukaryota > Viridiplantae > Streptophyta > Magnoliopsida > Malvales > Malvaceae > Gossypium > Gossypium australe. The sequence goes on from CM016619.1 coordinate 14,420,029, forward strand.
AATGTTTTATTAGAAATTGGTGATGGGAATGTGGGACTTTGGGCAGAGGGTGCAATCGATTTGGGGGTTAAGGGGGAGTGGTCGAATGTGCTTTGGGGTGTGTAGCAAAATCAGCAAGCTTGGGTTATGTCTTGGAACCCCCCCTCTCGAACCTTTTTCCTTTCTCTTCTTTGTCAATTGTTGCCGAAACCGAACGCAGCAAGGTACTCTTTTTCTTTCCTTTCTTTTCGGTTTGCTTTGGTTAGCCTTCAATTGCCGAAGCCACCTCGTTCATCTTTTTCTCTTATCATTCTTGCTCTAGGCTGAAACTAAGAACCCCTCCCTTGACATCTTTTCTCTTCTCCTTCAAAACACTTGTGCCGTATTACTCAACTCTTTTCTTCCTTTTTTCCTTCTCTTTTTGGATTCACAAACCATAGCCGAAACTTCCTTACTATTTCTTCCTCTTAATTGTCACTTTGGCCGAATATCCTTAGCCGTATTCTTCTTTTTTTTTTTCTCACTAAATCTAGTCCCCTTTTTGTCAATGCCGAATCTACTCATCCTTATGGAGCATAGTCGAAACTCTGGTAAGGGAACTATGGGTTCGTTTTCTTTTCTTAATCAAACGTGGGTAATGCCTAAACCCACTTTTTGTCTATCTCCCTTTTGTTTTATTCTAGATCTAAGTATTAAAAAACTCGTTCTTGTTCTGTGAAGGGAGCCAAAATCCTTAACATCATTCAGAGTGCCGAACATTGGTGTTCATTTAGGTGAAGCAATCGTCGAGGTAAGGGGCGACCAACTCTTGTGGTCTTGAGTTTTAGGTTTTGGCCGAATGGCCTTTGATCTCTAAGGGAAGTTAAAATCGATTGCAGGGAAGGCTATAGCCGGATTCTGTGAGCCTTCGGGATTTGGTTGAAAACCAAATCGGCTTGGGTAGGAGGGAAAGCCGCGTTTCGGGATCTCGTAGCATTTCATAGTTCCAGGATTTCGCGTTAGATTTTCGTATAGTCAGGTGTGTAAACTCTTACACACTTTATTAGTATAGATTGTTTATTATGTTGCTGCATAACCTCTCGTGTGGTAAATTTTGCCTTGTGGGCATAAGCTTGGATTTCGGGTAAGTTCCCTATTACGTGATCTATAATGTATGTTGTGTATGCCATCATATGCTGTTGAATGCTATGCTAAATATAAATGCATGATATATGGGATCATGATACTTGTTATGTGAGCATGATGACGGTGGGATTGATGAGAGGAGGGAGATGATCTCTATGGACTGTCACCAGTGGTTTTGACCACACGATGGGTTGGCCCCATCAGATTAATTGTGACTTCGGTCACCAGTGGTTTTGACCACACCGTTGATATAATTTGTGACTAAGTCCCGGTGGTTTGGTACCACCAGTGGTTTTGACCACATGTTGATATTTGTGACCTATGGTCATCAGTGGTTTTGACCACACGATGGGTTGGCCCCATCACTTGATATATTTGTGACTTCGGTCACCAGTGGTTTTGACCACCAGTGGTTTTGACCACACGGGGTAGAAAAAGGAGTATGGATGGCTAGCTTGGGTGGCATGTTTGCATGTCTTACTAATATCTTGTGTATGAGTTGCATTTTCGGGTTGGGGATTTATACACTGAGTCTTGGTGACTCACCCCTTCCCATATCATTTTGCAGGTGAGTAGATCGCGGAGATGGAGCCGGAGAGGACTCGAGGTGGCCATGCTTGTTCCTTGGATTTGAAATTTTATTTCGTACCGTTAAAGTTTATTATTTACTAAATTTTAGTTTGGTTTGTAATATGGCCGCTAGTTGTTATTTTGGATGTTTAAGTAGTTGTTTTTACCTTATTTCTATTATATTACTAATGAACTTATAAACTGTTAAATCAATCGGTTAAAAGTAACGTTTTCAAAATAAGTACTCGTACGCGTTTTCAAAGATGTTACCATCGGGTAGCAAAATTTACCAAGTTAACAATAACTCTGATGGTTCTAAAAATCTAAATGATCAAATGGTTTCAAAGGAAAAAGGTTTCAACTCAATCGTGTTTATCAAATCAACCCATCTGAGTTTTAGCAAACACCGTTTTATAACTTCAACAATATTTTCAGATTTCCACTGTTAACCCAAATCTTTCAAAACTCTTTTACTCCGTGACATACCAGATCCGGTCAAGGCACGTGGGCCGGGTTTGGGGTGTTACAAATTTGGTATCAGAGCCAGGTTCAAAACTCGGCTGTGGGGGCCCAAGGCCCAAAAATGTTTTTTTGATAGGCCTCTGTGAAATATTATGAAAATGGTTTTGTGTTGAACAACATGGCATCGAGTCTCCGGCACCAATCCGCTCGGGTAAGTATTTCTAACCTCTGTGTGAATTATTATCTGTAAAGGGGTAGAAATGGAACGTAGATAGTATGAAAGGTATGTGAACCCTAGGACTAGTTTACCCCAACAATCGCATAAGATTTTAATTGCCTAATTAAACAAACCTATGACTAAGTCGCCGAGTTAGGATGTGGTAACCCTTGTGCGCATGTCTAGGATTGGATCCGGAAGAGCCTGGTATTTAAGCTGTCCTAGTGACTCACCTCCTCTTCGCAGGAATCCTACCTGGTGCGTAGCTTTGGTTCACCCTAACCGTGAGGACTTGTTCATAGGCTAAACCCAGTAACTAAAACCCGAAAGGGAAATAGCCGTATTTTTATAAAAACTCTAGTTTTAAAACTCTTAAAAATTACCCTTAAACTTGTGAGAACTATTTTACAAAAATTTGCGGAAAAATTTTGATTTATGGAAATTTCAAAAATACCCCTAGTGGTAAAATTACAAAAAATGCCCTTGGTTTCTAAAATTACTAAGCTACCCCCCAAATCCAAATTTTTTTCTTACACCCAAAACCCCTAATTTGCAAAATATCAAAAATGCAATGATTTTGGAAATTTACAAAATTGCCCCTAACTTACAAAATTACCAAAATGACCCTGATTTTCAAAATCTTTGCAACACTACCAATTTGGAGAACAAATTCAACCCTCAAAGTTTTGCAACTTTTGAAATACCTCAGAATTATTAAAACCTTACAAATTTACCCTGGTTTATTACCAAAATACCCCTGTAGGGCAAATGACGAAATTACCCCCAGGATAGGTATTTGGACAAAAAGGTGATAGAATAAGTGAATGTGTATCTTTGAATTAGAATAGAAGACTTGAAACTTGATTGATCGAAAGAACAACTTTTAAACTTCGTTCATAAAATTTCTTCGCTAATAATCAGTGAAACAATGACTAACTCATAAAACTTTTAAGACAGATTGCGCGATAAGAGATGAGTTCTAGAGGCCGTGGCCGTCGTGGACGCGGTAGAGGCAGGATGGCTGTGTCAGAACCCGTTAGGTCGGGCCAGGGGTCTGATAATGAGATACCACTGCCACCACCACCCTCAACTTTTGGTGTTGGACAACAGGATCAGACGGGGGGTGAGACAGTATCGCAGGCTATACTGCGAGTTCTAGAGATGATGGCTGGGGCAGGTGGAGGTATAGGAGCTCAGAAATCTGTACCTGAGCGACTCTGAGCGAATGGGGCGGAGATATTCCGGGGTGTATCAGGTGTGGCCCCCAGTACGGCGGAGTATTGGTTGAAATCAACTGAGAGGATCATGGATGACCTGGATTTTTCTGCTGAGGAAAAACTAAAGGGTATAATCTCTCTACTTCGGGATGAGTCATACCAGTGGTGGCTCACCGTAAAGGACGGAGCGATAGCGGAGGACCTCACATGGGAATTCTTTAAGGCAGCCTACCAAAGGAAATATATAGGAGCTAGCTACGTGGATGCGCAACAGAAGGCTTTCTTGAACCTGGTTCAGGGTAATAAGACGGTGGCAGAGTATGAGGCTGAATTTCTCCGATTGAGTAGGTATGCTCGTGGTATTGTGGGTACTGAGTATGAACACTGTGTCAGATTCGAGGATGGGCTGCGGGATGAGCTGAGGATGATGATAGCTCCACAACAGGAACGGGATTTCGCTGTTCTAGTGGAGAAGGCTAAAGTTACTGAAGGGGTAAGACAGTCTTTTAGACGGAATCAGGATAGGAGCTGGAACAAGAGGAGCTCCGGATCTACGAGATTTTCTGGAAATCAGCAGAAGAGGACAAGGTATGGTGGGTCAGATCAAGCTGCTAGGCCTGCTGCTGCTAATACTCAATGGCTGCCACGGTGTGCTCGGTGTGGGAAGTCTCACACGGGGGAGTGTTGGAATGGTAATCGGGGATGCTTTGAATGTGGGTCCGTGACACATCGAGTTAGAGACTGTCCGAAAAAGGCAACTAGGCTGAGGTCTGAGGGTCAGGGACGTCCACTGAATAGGAGGGATAACCAGCAGCCACCGAGAGGTCGTGGTGCAGGAAGGGGAGGTAATGGTGCTGGCAGAGGTTGTGGGACATCGAGTGGAGGTACCGGTGGTACTGAGGCTAGGCAACCTGGTTTGGTCTATGCCGCGAGGCGTCAAGAGGAGGGCGACGCACCGGATGTCATAACCGGTATGTTTTTGATCTTTGGAGTACCCTATAGCACCTTGATTGATGTTGGCTCAACTCACTCATACATTGCTAGTAGCATTGTGGAAACTCTGAACTTAGACTTTGAGCTTACTTCTAAGAAGATGACTGTGTTAAGCCCTCTAGGTCACTCTGTAGAAGTAAATAAACTCTATAGGAACGTACCCCTAGAACTCCAAGGGGTCGTCTTCTTGGCTGACTTGATGGAACTACCTTTTAGTGAGTTCGATTTGATTCTCGGGATGGATTGCCTAGTAAAGTATCAAGCTAGCCTGGATTGCGCAGCTAAGCGCATGGTGTTATAGACCGTGAAAGGAGATGAGGTAGTGATGATAGGTAAGAGGAGAGATTACCTATCCAATTTGGTTTCTGCATTGAAGGCGGAAAAGATGGTTAGGAAGGGTTGTGAAGCATATGTAGTGCATGTTTGTGCTTTGGAAGCTAAGGATACAGCTGTGAGGGATGTGCGGACTGTAAGGGAGTATGTTGATATGTTTCCAGAAGAACTCCCGGGTCTACCTCCTGATCGTGAGGTTGAGTTTGGCATAGATTTGTTACCCGGAACCGCGCCAATATCCATAGCCCCGTATCGGATGGCACCGAAAGAATTAGTGGAGTTGAAGGCTCAGATCCATGAGTTGTTGGATAGAGGGTTCATCCGACCGAGTGTATCGCCTTGGGGAGCTCCAGTGCTTTTTGTCAAAAAGAAGGATGGAACAATAAGGATGTGCATAGACTATCGACAGCTGAACAAGCTGACAATAAAGAACCGGTATCCTTTGCCCAGGATTGATGATTTGTTTGATCAACTCAAGGGTGCATCGGTTTTCTCTAAGATCGACCTTAGATCGGGATATCACCAGCTTAAGGTGAAGGAAGCGGATATTCATAAGACAGCATTCCGTACTCGGTATGGGCACTACGAGTTTTTGGTAATGCCTTTTGGTTTGACGAATGCACTAGTCGCGTTTATGGACCTGATGAACTGGGTTTTCCAACCCTATCTGGATCGATTCGTTGTAGTGTTTATAGACGACATTTTGGTGTACTCGAAGTCTGAAGAGGAGCATGACGCACACCTTCATGTGGTTCTGCAAGTGCTAAGGGAGAAACAATTGTACGCCAAATTCAGCAAGTGTGAGTTCTGGCTTAAGGAGGTAACTTTCTTAGGGCATGTTGTTTCAGCTGAGGGAATCAGGGTGGATCCTAGTAAGATTTAGGCAGTATTGGAGTGGAAACCACTAAAGTCGGTTACAGAAATTCGAAGTTTTCTGGGGTTGGCAGGATATTACAGAAGATTCGTGGAAAATTTCTCCTTAATCGCAGCCCCGTTGACTAAGTTACTGAGAAAAGGAGTTCCGTTTGTGTGGTCTGAGAAGCAGCAAGAGAGTTTTGACAAACTAAAGAAGTTTTTGACAGAAGCACCGGTCTTGATTCAGCCTGAGTCAGGAAAGGAATTCACTGTATATTGTGATGCATCACATACCGGTTTAGGGTGTGTGTTGATGCAAGAAGGGAAGGTGGTCACTTATGCGTTACGGCAGTTGAGGCCTCACGAAGGTAATTATCCGACACATGATTTGGAATTAGCTGCTGTGGTTTTTGCCTTGAAAATTTGGAGGCACTATCTGTATGGGGAAAAATCGGTGGTGTATTCGGATCACAAGAGCCTGAAGTACCTCTTGACCCAAAAAGATTTAAATCTGAGGCAGCGGAGGTGGATTGAGTTGTTGAAGGACTACAATTGCTCCATCGAATACCATCCGGGCAAGGCTAATATAGTCGCTGATGCTTTGAGTCGTAAAGTGGTGGCAGAATTGCGAGCAATGTTTGCTCACCTAAGTCTCTATGAGGATGGTAGTCTTCTGGCAGAATTGCGAGTAAAACCGTCTTGGATCGATGAGGTTAAAGAGAGGCAATTGATCGACGAAGTTTTGAGTACTCGGAGGTTGCAAGTACAGAGTGGTGAGGCCGAGGGTTTCAGCTTGGGTAGTGATGGAGTGTTGTATTTCCAGGGGAGAGTATGTATGCCTAAGGATGATGATTTGAGGCAGCAGATCCTTAAAGAAGCCCATAGCAGCCCGTACGCTATGCATCCTGGAGGCAGCAAGATGTATCGGGATTTAAGGAGCAGTTTTGGTGGCCGGGTCTTAAGCGAGAAGTAACCGAGTTAGTGGGCAAGTGTCTGACATGCCAGCAAGTTAAGGCTGAGCATCAGTTGCCATCAGGGCTGTTACAGCCGGTAAAAATCCCACAGTGGAAGTAGGAGGGGATTACGATGGATTTCGTAAGTGGGCTTCCCCTTACGCCCAGTAAGAAAGACTCAATATGGGTGATAGTGGACCGGGTAACCAAGTCGGCCCATTTCATATCGGTAAGGGTTGACTACTCACTTCAAAGGTTAGCCAAGCTGTATATAGCTGAGATAGTGCGGTTGCATGGAGTACCTGTGTCCATTATCTCAGATAGAGATCCCCGGTTCACGTCGAGATTTTGGAAGGCCTTACATTAGGCGTTGCGTACGAAGTTAAATTTCAGCACGGCTTTTCATCCACAGTCTGATGGACAATCTGAGAGAGTAATTCAGGTTTTGGAAGATATGTTAAGGGGCTGTGTTTTGGACTTCCGTGGTAGTTGGGAGGAGTACCTACCCTTGGCAGAATTCGCTTACAACAACAGTTATCAAGCGAGTATTCAGATGGCACCGTATGAGGCGCTGTATGGTCGGAAATGCCGTACTCCTACCTGTTGGACAGAACTGGGTGAGCGTCAGATATTGGGGCCAGAGTTGGTGGCAGAGACGAAAGATAAGGTTAGGGTAATTCGAGCTCGTCTGAAGGAGGCAGCGGACAGGCAAAAGTCATACGCTGATCTTAAGCGCCGGGATGTGGAGTATGCAGTGGGTGATAAGGTCTTCTTGAAGGTATCACCTTGGAAGAAGGAGCTGAGGTTTGGCCGGAAGGGCAAGCTAAGCCCTAGGTTCATCGGGCCGTACACAGTGTTGAAATGTGTGGGACCAGTAGCTTACCAGCTCGAATTGCCAGCAGAATTAAGTCAGATTCATGACATCTTTCATGTGTCAATGCTTAGGCGCTATCGGTCAGATCCATCACACATTGTACCGATTGCGGATATTGAGGTGAGCGCGGACTTGTCTTTTGAGGAGGAGCCGGTACAGATTGTGGATCGAGATGTCAAAGTTCTGAGGAGGAAGTCGGTACCGTTGGTAAAGGTGTTATGGCGGAACCATGGTACGGAAGAGGCCACATGGGAACCCGAAGATGTGATGCGGCAGCAATACCCCCAACTCTTCTGATCCAGGTAATTTCGAGGTTAGGGGTTGTTTGCGATTTATTTTATTTTCATGTGATTGCCTGAAGAAATGCGTATGTTGATATATTCTAGGGTCTAGTCATAACCCCGGGCTAGGTCTGACTTAGGATTAAAAACTTCTTTTTAACACTTAAGAGGAAAAAGCCAAGTGAGGAGGCTTTAAATATTATTTGGGGCGAAGCATGACACAAGGAAGTAGCTGGTAGAGTGGTTGGGACACTACCTAGGTGTTGAGGTGGTGCGGCAAAGCAAGGGTTCGAGCCGCCGAGTTTGCGCCTGGGAGTTTTAATTTTTTGTGTTATGGGTGTTGGGCTAAGAAGGTTTTAAAGATTAAATGGTAAGGATCTGGACATGAAAGTCAGTTTGGTGGAGTGGCTTGGGGCGCCACTTATGGGCCTTGGTGTAGGGACTCAGGTTCGAGTCACCATGGAAGCGCATGGTGTGTTTTATTTTTGGCCTGGCGTTAAAACAAGGGGAAGCTAACGAGGGAGTGCTTAAAAGAAATTTGTGACGAATTTATGTCATGAAATGAGCAGTAGCATAAGTGACTTATATCCATCTTAAGTCACCCTTGCATTACTTACGACCATTCGGCCAACCTTCAAAACCAAAAGTGAAGAATACTTACCCAAACCCCGAAATGCATAAAGAGTAATTTGGCAGAGATCTGAAGAACAGAGATTCAATATCAATCCCCTACCAAAATCGATTTAGAAAGAGTGAGGGAGAGGAGAAGTCGGTTCTAGCAAGATCAATTGAAAGAGTAAAGTACTTACACAAGAATAGGCTAGGTTGAAGAAATAGTGACGGCATAAAAAGAATTTCGGCAAAGGGAGGGTGGAATTATTCGGCTTTAGAGGGTTTGGAAAAGGTAACAAGAAGAAAAGAAAAAGATCAAATGTGTTTGTGTGAGGGTAACTACAGGATATTTGGTAAAGAAAAGAAAGACTGACCTATTTGCAAAACTCTCCAAATGCCGAAAGCCACAATGAAAATTCGTAATACCCCCTAAAAGACCCAAAAACGGCACTCACTCTTCACACTTCTCAGCTCCTAACTTTTCTCTCTGATAACTCCTCAATTTCATCCTAAATTTTCTCCAAGATAAGCTCCTACAATCTTTCCATGACCATTTCAAACCTCTCATCCATCAGACTTTCACTGCAACACAAACTCTAGCTGTCCTGACAGCAAAATAAATACCCCAATAAAATACCATGCCACTACTCGAACCTTGGAATCCCTTGCCTGCTAATGGCGCCACCTCCCTGCTCCCTAAGTGGCGCCACTTTGCCACTACACCACAAGCTCTTTTGTGTCATTTTTCTTCTTCATTTATTTAAAAGGCCTACTAACTGAAGTAACAGTTCCCTTGGGCTAAAACCAAAATTTTCCTATACCCTTACTTGCCCAGGACATCTCCAACACCCCTAAACACTCCAAATTCATTAACCCTCAAAGCCCACATGCCAATTGTCATTTTCTCGCTTACTTTAAAATTTTCTGAGACCCAAAGCCCAAAGCCCAATAGGCCCAAATATTTGGGGTGTTACATAAAAGATCTAAACATATGGCTTCCCAATCAGCAGATTGAATAGACCCGGTGACTATCGACCCATCCACGGGTAACCCCAACTGTAAATATACGTCCTCTAGAGTGATAGTACATTTGTCGCATGGAAGATGGAATGTGTGTGTCTCAGGTCTCCACCTCTCCACTAACACGCTTATGAGTTTCGAGTCCAACTTACACCCCCGACCTACAAGGGCCACATGCTAAAAACCGGCTTCCCTCAAGTATGTTTCTATCAATGATGATAAAAGGGCTGGGTAAATTACAAATATAACATTGTAAAATTCGATCTTCCGCCTATTTACGTAAAAATTATAAAAATATTAAGTTAAAATATAACAATGAAATAAAAAAAAACAATATTAAAATTTATTATTACCATTTGCAATTGGTTAACGGAGATATGCTTGTTATCGAGACGGATTAGAAACCCGACCATTACTAAATTATATTGAACACGATCAATTTAAAAAAAATTTCTTGAAAATATTAATAAAAAATAAAAAATATAATTTAGATAAAAATAAATTTTAGTAAAAAATTTTAAGAGATAATTTGAGATATTTTTTAGAGTTGATTAAGAAATTTGAGAGATTTAAGATAGAATTGTGAAAAATGTGAGTGAAAGGAAGTGTGGGGGTTTATACTCTCTTTTTTTATCGTTGGAAGTGATTGTTATTGGAGGACACACTGACCTGGACGCGTTTTCCTTTAGAGCACTGACCTGGACGCGTTTTATTGGTTAGAGGAGAAAAAGCGCAGAGCTGGACGTACTTTTCTGACTTTCCCCTAAAAATGGTACTAGTTGGGCGCGCTTTTGTAAAATAGGCCCATTTCCGTCAATTTTTAGAAAATTGGTCTATTTCCGTTATTATTTTTTTAAAAGAAAGGCCTTTTCTAAAATTTTAGCCAGGAAATCAATTGGTAAACGATTTTTTTTTAATTATGTTAGTGATTTAGATGAAGGTATAACAATAACGATAAGAAGATCCAATTATGTCAAATTAAAGTAAAGAGATTAAAAGACTATCAATTGGCATCTCTACTATTACAAACAGGGTCGAATCTAGAAATTCTTTTAGCAAGTCAAAATTTAATTATAATTTTTTCGTAAGATAAAAATATAAGTTTATTATGTATTAATTTACAATTTTATCATTTATGAAGGGATTAAACAAATGTTTTCACTTTTAGGGGGGCTAAAGTGAAATTTTATTATATATATTAATTTATAATTTCCTTATTTATAAGAGAACTGAATTGAAAATTTTCATTTTAGAGGATAAAGTGAAATTTAACTATATTAATTTATAGATTTTTTATTTATAAAAGGATTGAATTAAAAAATTTCTTTTTTGGGTCCAAAGCTCTTACATGCCCTTTAAATTCCCTTCTGATTACAATAATTAAGAGGATGTAACTTTGAGCGCAATTAATTTAAATATTGAAAGATTATAGATAAAAATATATATAATATATATATAAAAAACAAAACAAAAATGGATTCAAAATGATTTAGATTTAGATAGTTTTTTATGAATGTGGTTGATAAAATTTATACTACTACTGCTAACAATGCTGGTGGCTGGGAGAAATAATGAATTGGGGTAGATCCATGTATAGTAGTGGGAGATGCAAGTGGGCAATAAGAGAAGAAAAACGGGGGTGGTCCAGTTTAAACATTGCCAAAATTAAAAAGCTGGGTCCTGATTTTGATTGGATCATCCTAACCGTTCAATGATTTGTGCAGAATAGAATGATACAGGGTCCAGAAGATCTATAGTGTAGGGACACAGCAATTGAATTAGCCCACTGTTCCTCAACACCAAACCTTTGGCCTTTAAGCCTCTTTGGGACTGCGGAGGGACCTTTCCTTCCTATTTTGACACATGATAACCACCATTGCTCCTTACGTTTCCCATGCATGATTGCTTTCTCCTTCTCAATCCCGTTTTGAATATTAAAAAGAAAAATTACGAATCTTGATTAATCTTTATACACTGTAAATCTTAACGATAATATATTTTATATTAAATTTTCAATTAATATTAACCTCAAAATCCATCTTCCAATAATTTTTACCCTTTCGTCTTTTATCTGATTATAAAACCTATATAATTCAAATCCGAAATAAAATAATTTGAACAAATACACCTATACCTAAAGTGATAAAAGTTAGAAGTGATCTAAACTAGAAGTGACTTTATACCAAAATTAAGAACGACCAAAGACCAAAATGACTAAAATTCAAAATTAAAATGATATGAACTGAACATTAAATAACTCGAACTTGGCGTTAACCCAAATCAAAATTATCTAAAATTTTTTAAATTTATATGGATCCAATTTAAAATCAATTGAATCGTTGAACTAATGGTTGTAATTTTAAAATTATAATAGCTTATGACTTTAATGTTACATTTGGTACAGAGTATTAATTTTTTCTACATGTTTCAATACATGAGTTAGCAATAAATTAAATTCAATTAGTAATTTTTATAGCCACTCATATAACTTGTTTGTGGTTAAGAGAATTAATTTTTTTTATTTTAAAGAGGTCTTTTTTTTCACAATAATTTTACTCATGTATTTAATTTCAAGTTTAATATTTTTATTTATTTTATTTCTAACCATTTTAACATATACGTATTAAATAATTTTTTTCATCGCATTATTATACTAGAAGCCAACCATGTCATAAACGGAGATTTATAGATTGTTAAGAAATACTACTTACATAAAAAAAAATTAAATTTAAATATTATGTTGTGTTTATTTCATTCAAAAATAGCTTTTAGAAAATAACTTCTAGAAAATGTATTGTTTTTATGGAAAATTTGATATTTTTTTTGTGTTTGATGATTTTACCTAAAATATTTTTTATTATTTGACAAATATTCTTAAAATTATTTTCGAAAGTTGTTTTCACTGAAACACATATAGTATACATTAAATTTGTTATAAAATATTGGGTAAATTGAACCCAAGATCACTAAGCTATTGCTAAGTTCATGTTTTGGTCACTCAGTTTTAAAAAAGTTACAAAATGGTCATTGAATTGTTTGAAAGTTTTCATATAAATCATTGAATTGTTAGAATTGTTGTCGTATGGCCTTTTCTATTTGCATCACTTGCACCAATCAAAAGCTCTTCTTTCCCTTCTCTTCTATAGTTCAATTTTTTATTATCATAAAACAACTTTAAACGTCACAAATCTACGAACCAATATCCAAATAGTTTTCTTCTTTGATATTTGACATTGATCGCCAGATTAACTGAGATCTAAGGTGTGTTCTTCTACTTGCTGATGGATACTCATCCACTGTGTTGGTCATCGAATTGTTACCTATAGCTCACTAGCCGACCTTTAAAGAAAAAAACTTGACAGTTCAATGACTCAAATTAAAACTTTCAAATAGTTTAATAACCAGTTTGTAACTTTTTAAAGTTGAGTGACTAAAACGTAAACTTACCTAAACCCTAAAAACCCTAAACCCTTGATATTATAGAAACATTTCCCTTTTAAAATAAAAATTATTTTATAATAACCAATATCTTATTTAATAAAACATATATCTTAAAAAAAATTAAATCCAAAAACTATAAAAAAAATTAAATATTTTAAAAATTATAAAAGAATGAATATATAAATTCTAGAAAAAATCACAAATTTAGAAAAAAATTAGTTAAAATTTTAGAAAAAATTAGTTAATTTTTTTGAAAATTTCATAAAGTTAAAAATAAAATATACATGAATAGTTTATTAATCTCTCTAATGAGTTGGTTTTTGGTTGACTAATGACACTAATTTAGTTAAGGATTTAAATAGCATGATAAACTACACTCAAAGTCACTAAGTAATTGGTAAACTTACGTTTTAGTCACTCAACTACAACGAGTTACAAAATGTTCGAGGATTTTCATTCAGTCATTAGACTGTTAAAATTGTTGTTGTATGATCTTCTTTGTTCACATCGCTTGCACATATTGAAAGCTCTTATTCCCCTTCTTTTCTACAGTTCGATTTTTCCATAAAAAAGATTCGATGTTACAAATCTGCAAACTAAAATCCAAACAAATTTCTTATCTGATCATTGATATAGACTACCAGATTGACTTGAATTTAAGGTATGTTCTTCTATTCGTCAATGAAAACTGATCCATCATATCGATTATTCAATTTTCGCTTGGAACTCACTAATCAAACTTTTAAAAAAAAAAGTGAAACTTAATAGTCGAATGAATTAAATAAAATCTTTTAAACAGTTCAATGATAATTTTATACCTTTTTAAAATTAAATAACCAAAACATACACTTTTTAATAGTTTAGTAACCACAAATTATCCTAAATAATAATATCGAAAATATAAAAAATAGAAGAAAAATAAAAAATATTGAAAGGTTAAAGGAGTGAGCTACGACGTGCGAGCAGGACGGTGGTAGCGTGGCGGAAGGTGATAGGACAGTAACCCATCGAACCTTATTTTTGTTAAGGGATAAGAATTGAAGAGTAAAATGAGGAATAAAAGAAAAAGGCATGGGGCCCGTGGGCCGTGGCACATCAATCCTCACTTCCTATTCCCAAAACCTCAAACAAACAACAGCGCACCGCCATCATAAAGGCAACAGAGGATACATATGTCATTACATCATTTTGTCTAACACATTTCGGTCATTCCACTCCACTCCTCTTCATACTCTAACTCCCACCATTCCCCTCCACAGTCCACACTCTCCACTCGCTGTCTCTGCAACTTTCACCCAAAAACTTCAAACTCTACATATTTTTCCTTTTAAATGAAATTTGTAGCTAAAATAAAAATTTTATAAAAGGAAAGGTGAAATGGGTTCTCGGGTTCAGTCTCACACGCTAAGCAATGGGCTGTTGGTGTCGGGAAGGCCGGAGCAGCTAAAAGAAAGGCAACCGACAATGCCGTCTCGAGCGGTTCCGTACACCGGCGGTGACATTAAGAAATCCGGCGAGCTTGGTAAAATGTTTGATATCCCAGTGGTTGATCGTTCCTCGTCCAGCGGTCCTCCTTCACATCCCAACTCAAACCCCAACTCCAAGCAGCATTCACAAGTTCTGCAACCTTCACGTGCTTCTTCTTCTTCTCAGCCGAACAGTGGATCCGTGCGATCTGGGTCTAACTCAGGCCCGATTAGGAAATCCTCCGGGTCCATGCCGCTTCAGCCTACTGGGCTCATCACTTCGGGTCCTCTCAGCTCCGGTCCCAGGAGGTCGGGGCAGCTCGGCCAGGTCGAGAAAATGAGTGCTGTTTCGGGGAAAGCGGGGTACGGGTCCGCGGTGACGAGTCTCGGGGAAGGGGTGAGGTTTGGTTTTAGGGTGTCCAAGGCTGTGGTTTGGGTGGTGATGATAGTTGTGGTGATGGGGTTTTTGGTGGGGGCGTTTCTGATGGTAGCCGTGAAAAAGGCGGTGGTTCTTGGGGTGGTGGGTGCGGTGGTCGTAACCATGGGTTTGGGATTACTCTGGAATTGTATATGGCGAAGAAAAGGCTTGTTGGGGCACATGAGAAGGTACCCAGATGCTGAGCTTAGAGGTGCTGTTGATGGCCAATATGTGAAAGTTACCGGGGTAAAATTTTCCCTACAATTTTATTTTGTTTACTTTTCTACGTCTATTTGTCGAAACCGGAGACTGCTCTAGAAATATTCCACGTTAATGGATGCGCGTTGATTTTATTGTATTAGTTTCTATTTTTGTAAATGTCTAATATGATGTCTCTTATTTGTCCTTATTATCCCCGATGAGTTAACGGTTTGACGTCTGGATTTAGCTAACTATTTGTTTGCGTTATTTTTGCTTGCAATTGGTGATTATAGATTGCTTTTGAGGGATCTTTTATGAGGGTGGGATTTTAGGTTAGAATACTAAATGTGGGTGTTTAACACTGTCTTATTGTTCTGCAAATGAAAGCTCTTGTTCCTATAACTGGAAAGGAATCTCTAGAAGGTGTTGAATACATGTTCTTCGCTGGAAACAATTTGAATTTTTGTAGGATAAATGATTGTTGTGTTTGTTGTTTTATTATATCTGTGATTGTAGGATATCATGGTAATGCATCATGAGTGAACCTGTTAGGAGTTCCCTGATTTTGGAGATCTTGTATGGCCTTTATTTGATGAATATGCATAAGACTGTTACTCCATTTTAATAGGGTTAATGTTGACCCAAGTATAGCTTGTTGATGTAGCGTTAGTAACGATGTTGCTTGGACCCGGGTGTGAGTGTCAGATATGTGTATGTACCTGACACGGGTACATCCTTGTGTTGGACTTGGGTGTTTCTAGAAAAACAAGGAGTCTGAGCAACATAGATTGGTAATTACGATCCCGAAACATTTATTTTATATGACATAAACTATGAGTGGCTTAAGTCAGCTGAAGATAGATAGGGTAGCTATGGTCTTGGTTTTCTTGATCTTTAATTAGGAGTTACATTTTGTGCACATGACCATGCGCTCATGAGGAGACATGCTGGTCTTTTTATTTGATTTTAAGGATGAACGTGAAGTGGATGCCATACAAGTTTACTAGCAGACCCTTAAGTTTTTATTTCATATTATACATTGATTATGCTATATGATTAACAAAATCACAACTTTTGGTGTAGGTTGTCACCTGTGGCAGCATTCCGTTGGAGTCATCCTACCAGAGGGTGCCCAGATGTGTATATGTTTCCACAGAATTGTACGAGTATAGAGGATGGGGTGGGAAATCTGCAAATCCTAAGCATCGGTACTTCTCCTGGGGATGTAGGCATTCTGAGGTATATGTTTTGGCTTAGAAAAATCTTCTGACTCTATCTATCATGTTTGCCAAAAGTCTTAGACTACCTTTTTGTTATAAACAGAAATATGTTGCTGATTTTTACATATCAGATTTTCAATCTGGATTAAGAGCACTAGTCAAAGCAGGCTATGGAGCTAAGGTTGCCCCATTTGTCAAACCAGCTACTGCAGTTGATATAACAAAAGAAAATAGGGACTTATCTCCAAGCTTTTTAAGCTGGTTAGCAGAGAGGAATCTCTCTAGTGATGATCGTATAATGCGCTTAAAGGAGGGGTATGCCATTTCTTGCTATAATTGAAGTCTCATTTTGTGCACCACAGTTGTATAATTTATGAACTTAAGCTTTACATAATTTGGAAATTAATGATTTCATTTATTGATGCCTTTTAGAACATCTGGGTGTAATTAGTTGAGTGCTGATGAGAGACCCTTTTTTTTTCTAACAGTTACATAAAAGAAGGGAGCACTGTAAGTGTGATGGGGGTTGTCCGACGCCATGATAACTTACTCATGATTGCCCCACCATCAGAACCTATCTCAATAGGCTGTCAAGGGAGCCTATGCCTCCTCCCAACATATGTTGAAGGCCTTATTCTAACATGCGATGAGAATCAGAATGCTGAAGTTGTCCCCGTGTAGATACTACCGTGATTGATTTTAGTTTCTGTTTGCAACCGGATGTCAGTAAGTAAATACTGTTAAGGATGGAAGTATCACAGTGCCATATTACTGTCTCCCATTGCCTGCAAATCAAGTCCATGCATGCATGCATTGGGGTAGAATGCAAGACACATAACACTTAAGAGCAAGTCTGGAATAGCATACTAACAGGGGATAATTTACTTCGAATCAGCGTGCCTTGATGGGGAAAAAGGTTTTTGTTCTGGTTGAAACTATAGAATATGTTGTCTTGTGAAGATCCACGAGTATATGTGTGGATGTATATAAGTTGAAGAGGAAGGGGTTCAAAATGGTTGGTTTTCGTCAGACAAGGTAAATTTTCTGAGCTTTTATGCATTTGCTGGTTTTATGTTATCGCAAATAAAGTAGATGGCTACGCATGTCAAATGTTATGATAGAAATACAAAAGTTGTGCTGCTTTGATGTGTATCGCTTTATTTTCTAATCTTGTTTAAACTGCTTCCTGGTCTTTAAGACACGTGGCACACGTTGCCTTTTTTTTTTTTTAATTTATAAAATAGTTAATTTACAATTTTGGCTTATTTAAGATTTGATCTTTATATTTAATGTCTATATATTCTTTTAATGATTTTATTAATTAATTCAAATAGTTAATATTTTTAATTTTTCAGTTAAAATATTATGTGATTGTATAAAATTAAAAGCGAATTTTTAAATCCATAAACTAGAAAGATTAGATTTTTGAAAATAAAATTTAGAAGACTAAATTTCAGGTGTATGAAGTATAGACAATTAGAGTTATGGTTGTTTGAGCTAGATCGGATCTACTGGTCAAATTGAAAACTAACCCGAATATTGATTCGTAGAGTAGATCGGATCTACTGGTCAAATTGAAAACTAACCCGAATATTGATTCGTAGAGTGGCATCAGATCAATTGACTTGTGAAATATATGTATTGGTTTTTTTTTTTTTAATTTAAATTTTTATGTTTTTAACGATTCGTTTAATTGAACAGTACGAACTTCTAGTCTAATCATAGGATTGGTTTTAAAATTTTATTTAGGATATATTTAATCTCAAGTTTCATATTAATATTTTATTGTTTAAATTAAGTTTATTCATTGGGTTTAATCGGCAATTTAGAGGTTTATTCATTGGTCTAATCAGTAGGGGTGTTCAAATTTTAATTAAAATTAAATTAATCGATTGAATCGATTTAATTCAGTTAATTGATTGGTTAATTGATCTAATTCGGTTGGAGGTCGATTAATGATTTTTTAAAAGTTCGGTTATCGGTTTGGTTTAAAATTGGGTAATTAATCAAACTTAATAATTAATAAAACAAATTATATATAGTTTTAATTTGGATAATTCAGTCAAATGAGCATTATTAATTTATTTTTTTGATATGTTTTATACTTGTTTTAACAAAAAAATAAAAACATATAAATTTTGATTAATTCGGTAAAATCGATCAAAGTAACTGAAATATTTTGGTTCAGTTAATTTTTTTTTAAAAAAAATTAGTTCGGTTAATGGTTAAAAGATTAAAAAATTTGATTAATTCTAGTTCAGTTCAGTTAACCGTTTGAACACTCCTACTAATTGAGGTTAGATGATTATTTAGATTTGATAGTTTGGGTAGGATTTGTTAAGAAAAATCAAAGCCTCTAATTCAAATTATTTATACAATAATTACACTTGTTTTTAATTCGATACATGCTTTCTAAATATGTAAATATCAACTCAATTTAAATATTTCATTCCTAAGTATTGATTTAAAATTTTAATTATTGTTTACCAATTATGTCATTGGTTTAATAGTGAATTTGTGTAAGTTTTGAATTGATTGGCATGAGGTCCAGGATTTGACATTTGTAAACTTATTCCTCCTTCCATTGTAGATAAGTTTTATATAAAAAAAATACAGATGACATTATAATATCAAATTAAATTTGGTCAAGGATCATGTTAGCTATCCAAGTCTAAAGTCTCCTATGATATCAAAAGGATTCGAATAAAAATATTAGGTAAAAATAAGTTTAGATAGAAAACTTAGGCCCTTAAAATGGGCTGAATTTGCACTTCAACATTTAAAGTCTAAGTACTACTCGACTGAATTTATTGACTAATATAATAATATTATAGTAATATTATATGAGTAGGCATAAAATAAATTTGAGTTAACTTTCATAAATATGGATAGATTTGAATAAAATTTATTATCCATATTTCAAGCCGAATTTAAACAAATATGAAATTTATTAATATTATATAAGCTCAATATCAAATAAATTCAACTCGATTTGTGAACACCTCTGCAAACAACAAAACAATTCTATCCCTGTAACTTCATCATGCTGAGTTTTTATATAAAAAAGAAAAAGAAATTATAAAGTGAAAATCATAGAAATTCAACATTCACATTCACATTCACATAAAAATCCCTCCTAAATTGATATTCACCCACTGAAAAACCATTCATGCGTATCTTACTCATTTCCACGTGAAAATAAACAGCAACATATCTGCAATTATCCAAAAAGTATATTAATATTAAAAAAGAAAACAACATTACGAGTGAATATTAGACTTACAAGCATACTTAAAAGTATGGGTTAAGCTCGAGCTTCAATATTCAAAGTCTGAATTTTGCTCGTTCTTAAGTTTATGATAAAGTATTTTTCTTTTCTTTTATATATTATGTATTTTATATCATATTAAATTAAATATACTATAATATATACATAAATATTAAAAGACAGGATAATATTTTTATGAAATTTAATATAAAATATAATGGTGGTAAAAATATATATAACTAATAAATATTAAATAACAAGCCTAAATTAGCTTGAGTTAGCTACTTATATATATGGATAAATTTGAATAAAAGTTAAAGCTCATATTTTAGACCGAGTTAGACTTAACAATTGTGTATGTTATTGATACCATGTATTGATCCGACCCAAACTCGACTCACAAACACTTCTAACAATCCTATTAGTAAAATTACTTTCTCCACATCCGAACCTTCCCAGAAATGTTGTGTTGTTTTGATAAAATTGTTGGGATATAGCTTTAAATAACAAATAATTATTTAAAAAATAACAATAAATTGCACTCAATCCTTTAAATATAAGTAAAGGTATCAAAGAGACCTTTATACTAATAGTTGGATTGTATTTTGCCTCGTTAATAAAAGTATGGGCAAATTAATTCTTGTACGTTGGATCAAAAAGTAAGCGGGTCATTCTGTTAAAAATTGTTAAAAATTGGTCACTGTATGTCAATATGAGACAAGCATGACACTCTATGTATAACTGTACGGTTATTCTGTCAGTTATGTCAGTTTTTAAGAATAAAAATGAAAGAAATTTTTAACAAAAATAACTAATTTATATTTTGATCTAATGTATAAAAATTAATTTACTAATTTTTTAAATAAAAAAACAAAATACAATCTAACCGCTTACTCCATTATACTTTTACCTTCAAATATAATTCATTCATATATTATATACGATATTGTTTGAAAGAAATTATAGAAGTGATAGTACCTTTAACTTAGAGTAATTCATGGTTTTAACTTCCGGAGCCACGGTTTGATAATTGGATGAGGGGGGTGCTTGCTTCTCCTCTTTCAATTGGTTAAATATTACTGTAAACCCTTCTCCCGATGTCGGATCTGTTTCATCCCATTCCCCAAATTTTGGTACTGATGCTGTTCTATGATGCTGTTCTCATCCAATCCAAAAAACCCATCACATTAATCTCCATAATTTCCTACTTATGCTATTAATCTGTTTTTACTCGGCCAAGAACATGGTAATTATGTGTCAGGCATACTTACTTTATTACCATCAAGTTGATGGTTCCCATTTCTTTGTGATTGTCCTGAGACAGATGCAGAGAAGGCACTTCCCCCAGGCCGACCATTCTTTTGACCCGAGTTTCGACGTCGATGATTCGAATGCAGAATCGAACGGTCCGATCCGGTGTTGTTTTCGGGTTCCAGTGCTGTGTTCCGTTGCCTTCTTGCGCTCTTTTGATGATCATAAGAAGAACCATCTTTATTAGCAGCATTCCGATGGTGTTTATCGGCAGTGACCGGCGCGGACCGTCCATCGTAGTTGCTTTCCGGGCCTCCCCTCGTATACATGAAGACCTCAGGATTCTCCTCAGGGTCATTAGGGTTCATCCTTATGCCAGCTTTCTCTTTGCGAGCATTTTCAAAGTAGGTTGTATATGGTAGATCACCATTGTCCCAGTCACCAAATTTTGGAACATGAGAACGCTGTAACAAACCATACAAGTCACCATTACTACAGCATCATAAATGACAATTGAGATGATGTTGATTTGAACTTACCAGCTTTGCTTCAGACATATCTTATTGTTGCTTTAGAGGAGACAGTTTTTTTTTTTTTGGGGGGGGGGGGGGAAGATGGGATAAATATGATCTCAAATGATCATAATAACAAACCCAATAAATTAAATAAACAACCTCAACTGTATATTCTGAAAGATTGTAACTTTACAACTTTTAGACAGAGATGAGAAGAACATGAAATCAATAAAATGTTTTGAAAGTGTAACCCCACCTACAAGAGCCACTGCTTTAATGGATGTTGAATGAGTTGGTTGGTTTTTTTAACAAGAAGATCAAATCATACACAACTAAACTGCATTAATTAGAGACAGCTTCACAATATCAAAGAATAATCATGATAGAGGGAAAAAGAAAAGCTTACAGCCATTGATGATGATATGAGAGTAATATAGAAGATTGTTGTTTCAGATTATCGAGGGAAAACCAATGAAGGAGTCGAGTATAAAAAAAAAAAAAGAAGAAGAAAAAATTGACATTTTAACGGAAAGTTAGTGAGCTTTGACCTGCGGAAAATCCGAGGAGTAAAAGACTTGCCTGATTCAGACAATGATTCGATAGTATCAACGTAGTTAAGCCAGATAATCAATAATTCTTCTAAGTTTTGGATTGTTTAAGAAAAAGGATATTTTGTTAACAAGGCTTACTCGATTCCATCTTTGAACACTTTTATGTTTTATCCTTTTTTTTTTTTAGAAAATGATAAACAATCAATATAGTCATTTTTATTTATCTCCGGTTACATTTTAATCACTTATGTTTGAAATGTTACGTTTTAGTCACTTACGTTAACGTGTTGTAACATTTTAGTCACTAAACCCTTAATTGCCGTTAACATTATAAAAATAAGCTGACATGACACTTTAAATCATCATTTCAAAAACAAAAATTTCAGGTTAAATTATATAATTAATCCCTATATTTTTTCGTTTTGAGCAATTTAATTTTTTTCTTTTATGTTACTCTCTTTTTTTTTCCATTCTCTTATGCTTGTCTCTTTGTTTTCCTCCTTTCTCCATTTCTTTTAATGTAGTTTTTCTATGTTTTCTATTTGTTAAAACTAAAGGGGAAGAATAAAAGGAAAATAAATAAATAAAAAGAAAAAAATAAATTGTTCAAAAATAAAATATAGAAACTAGTTTTAACAAATGGAATACATAGAAAAACTACGTTAACAGAGATAGAGAAGAGAGAAAAATAGAAAAAGAAGCAGAAGAGAATGAAAAAGAAAAAGAAAAAAAATTAAAAAACATAAAAGAAAAAAAATTAAATTATTCAAACCGAAAAAATATGGGGACCAATTGTATAATTTACCCTAAATTTTTTATTTGAAATGATGATTTAACGTGCCACGTCAGCTTACCGTCATATAATTAACGGCTTAGTGACTAAAATGTTACAACACGTTAACGTAAGTAATTAAAACGTAACATTTCAAACATAAATGACTGAAATGTAACTTGATGTAAACAAAAATGAGTATTTTAATAGTTTACCCTGTAGAAAATTCATTCTCAATATTTTGGGATTTTTCACTTCAACCCTTAACCTTTTTTTTTATTATTTCAATCTCACTCACAAGGTTTCATTTTGTTCTAAATAACCCCAAACTTCACAGAGTCCGTCAGTCAACTAACGCAGTGCCAAATAAGTAGATAACTTGGGAATTTTTTTTAAAGGAATTAAAAAATAGTAAATAAAAGCTTTAAAAGTGATATCTTCAATTGTAAACCCTAAATGAAATTTTGCCTATCATATTTTTTTTTTTTGGTGAAAAAAGAAAACAAACTAAGGTTTCCTAAGAGACATTAAAGGCTTTTTATCATGTTGAAAAATCATAGCCACCAATTCAAGTGGAGCTTTAAATATCTGGAGCGAATTTTGCCAAGAAAGTCCAATCTTCGCTATTTGGTCTGCAGATAAATTATTCTCCCTGGGAATATGCTTGATTTCCCATTGATCTTCAGATAACAGAAGTCTTTTAACTCTCCTGATTAGCGTAATTCCAGAATTTGCCATATCCTCCGTGGACAAAATCCTTACCACTTCAAGGTTATCGGATCGAATTTTGACCCTCTTGTAACCTCTATTAATTAAAATGAACACACCATCCAGGATACCCCAGAGTTCAGCTTCCAATGGTGAGCAGTTTCCCAGATAATGCGTGTACCCTAGCACCCAATTGCCATCCCGATCCCAAACCACTCCACCTGCTGCGGCATTTCCGAAGTCTCTCGCCACTGCTCCATCGGAGAATAAAAAAACCCAATTGTCAGAACAATGATGTTGATGCCCCGGGGGAGTAACGTTGAGCTTAGGTCTCGTGATAAATGCTTCAAAATTTTGCCTATCATATTTAACCTTATATTTTCAACAAATTACGAACTAGTGGAAGTTTGTTTTGATATTCCGAAACCATAAACAGGGGTGGGTAAAGGAACAGAGTTGTAGGCTAAATTGAGGTGGGTTCAGGAAAGAAGCAGATATCATTGATTGAGAAAGAGAAAGAGAAGGCACAAGCAATTCTGCCATTTCAGTAGCCATTCTATTTTTGAAATGGTGTTATATTTGAGTCATTTGGTGTTCATGGGATTTCGTATGTTGCTATTTAAGTAAAATTTAAATGGCAAACCAAAAACAGAAATAAAATTACCACTAAATTGAATTAAAATCATACATTCCAGCCATCAGCATCAAAACCAAGACCAGTAACTTGTTATCATTGTTTAATCAGTAGGGTTAAGCAGCTTATCGGCTAGTTATTCTTTCTCTAGAAACGGAAGAAAGCTTCAAGAAAAATGAAATTGAAGGGAGTCACTGAGAAAAGTTTAAAATACAAAATGAGAGCGAGAGCGAGACCGATCGAAAACTACTAACCTTTCAACCAAATACGATAGCTTCTCCTCTTCTGTCTATGCTTCAATAACTTATTTCCTTCCAGATTTTGTATCGGAAGATTTGGGGTTTCTCTCTAAATACTGTTTTCCATCAACTTGAGGATGGGTAAACTACAAAATCTTTTGTTTGACTTAGATTACATTTTAGTTACTTATGTTTGAAATGTTACGTTTTAATCACTTACGTAATCGTTTTGTTTCGAAGTGGTGACTCTACTGTTAAGCTCCGTTACCTCCCTAACAGCGATCCTATATGGCAGTCCAAATGGGTTTTAAATGCCAACTTGGATGTCGTGGCAGTCCAAATTATATTTATTTAATTGAAAACCTATTTTCATCCCAACAACTAGACATCTAAGTTGACATTTAAAACTCATTTTGACTGTCACGTAGGACTACTGTTAGTGAGGTAACGAATTTTAATGGTAAAGTAATTACTTCATAACAAAACGATAACATAAGTGACTAAAACATAACATTTCAAACATAAGTGACTAAAATGTAATCTTAGGCAAATGAAAGTGACTATTTTTATAGTTTACCCTTTAATGTTTTGGGTCTTAATTTTCATTTCCTATTTAAGTTCTTTTTTATTCACCATTTTTTAAACATACATTTTCCACCTCATCATTTTATGTGGTTTGCTTTGTTGGAATGCCACGTTGGATAAAATAATTAAGTGGCGCTCTTAGGTGGTGTGCCACAAATTGACCTTTAGTTGACTGACGGAATCTGTAAAATTTAGGGTTATTTGAAACAAAATACAATAATGTGAGTGAGATTGAAATTAAAAAAACATTAAGGGCTGAAGTGAAAAAATCCCAAAACATTGAGGGTAGATTTTACAATTATGCTTTTTTATTAAAAAATTAGTAGACTACAATATTGGTTATAGGTATTGAAAATAAAAAATTTTACAATATGGGCACTGTCATTACATACTTTTATAATTTTAGTCACTATGGTTACATGCTTATTTAAAAAAAATTAGATCTTTATAGGGAATTGAATTATTCAACTGTTGAGATGAAACACATGTTCTTCAACTGTAACTTTTTTTTTTTGAAATTCGACTGGATTATAATATAAATAAAAAGGAAACCCATAACAGATAATACCCATCAGCTGAATTTGGAACACTTCAGCTAAACGGGTTCTACGAAAACAATAAATAATAAAACAGACCTGCAATAGAGGGCCCATAAAAATCAGAAAAAAGAAAATGAAAAGATAAAACAAATAAATAAACCTAATCCTATCACCTAGTCGTCAGAACAGCTATTCTCCAAAAGCATTGTCGTTTCCCATCACCAGATACAGCTGTACTATAGCAGATTTACTTCATATCTTTAACTTATCTACTACGCTTCCAAGAAATTAATTGTCTCCTCTTTCATTTGAACAGCCACCCCTTTTCTTCATTTCTTTCTTTTCATCAGACATTTTTTCTTTGCTTCCATTTCAGAGATTTCCTCTTTTATTTCAAAGGGCACCCCAATTTCTTCTTCATTAACATCTCAAACGTTACAGACGTTCCTTCTTCCTTCTCGTTCCAGAGCTCTCCGACTTAACTGCTCCTTTTGCCTTCGGATGGAATCTGGGATCTATCCCTCCAGGTAAAACTCCTCTCTTTTGTTAAGCACTTCTCTTGATATTAAATCGGCACATGTATTCTATGTCCTTGGGATAAACCTAAATTTGATCTCTTGAAAATTATTCTTTGTTGCTTGAATGTCTCCGATAAGAGCTCCAATATTTGAACTGTCACGATCTACACTTTGGCATTTCGTTATAACCGTCTTCGAATCGCCTATTATGTCAAGAACAGTAAAACCCATTTGCTCCCCTAATCTGATGGCTTGTAATCCTGCATGTGCTTCTGCGGCGAACGGTGACGCAACGTTGGAGTGGAGAACAGCTTTAGAGGCTAAGATTCTTCCCCCCACATCTTGTACAACCAAACTTGATACAGATCTAAAAGTTTGCTGATCGTAAGCTACATTAAAATAGATCGCTACATTTGCTCTCTGTTCGGCATGCGAAAAACTCGTTGTTGCATCCAAGCTAAGTGTTCTTTCCTCAACTCCTTCTAACTCTGAGATATAGCTGTTGATATGTCTTGTAATATCCCAACTATTCAACTTTCTGCCTTCATATATTAACTTGTTTCTGTTCGACCATATCATCCAGAGCCGCAACAAAAAATTCTACATTGCTCAGTTGTTCCACGGCCAAAAACCCAAGTAAGCCAATCCCAACATCCTGAAAAATTATTATCCAATACCCATGCAAAACTTAACAGCTTCCATACTTCTATTGTTGTAGGACATGATCGGAAAACGTGGTTACTATCCTTCGCATCTTGTTGGCACCTAAGGCACCAGCCCGCTGTAATCACTCTTTTCATTTTAAGATTTGAAAACGTAGGAATGTAGTTCCACGAAATCCTCCATTCTGTAATTTTTATTTTCGTGGGCATATTTAAGCTCCATAATTTCTTGTAAAAGTTTGTGGTATCGGTTTTTATAACATTACTAGGAATTAGTGTAGACTCTTGTAATAGTTTATAGGCACTCTTCACTGTAAAGTTCTCTGATGGCTCTCCTCTCCACACTTGAAAATCTTCATAGACCGATTTTACCAACGGGATTTGTAGGATTTTCCTAGCTATATTCGCATCAAAGGTATTGACAATCAAATCACTTTTCCAGATTCTGTTACTTTCATCAATTAAGTCAGACACTAATCTGATGTTTTATTTCTGTGATGATTCTGTAATCTGTCTGATTCATTACCCGACATCCATAAATTAGTCCACACTGATATGCCGTTTCCGCTGCTACTCTCCAACAGAGGCCTTTCTCCAATATCCCTTTTGCTGACCAAATGCTTCTCCAGGTAAGAGAAGGTAAATTTTCCAATACAGCATCTAAAAAATTCACATTCGGATAATATTTAGCTTTTAAGACTCGGGCTAACAAAGAATTGGAAAAATTAATAAGACACCAACCCTGCTTAGCTAATAATGCGATATTAAACTTCTCTAAATTTTGAAAACCAAGACCACCAAATTCTTTCTTCACGCAAATGTCCTTCCAGGCACACCAATGAATCCCTTTTTTCCCTTTATTATTTCTCCACCAAAATTTAGCAATTATTCCCTCTAATTCTGAGCATAGAGACTTAGGAAGCAAAAAACATGCTATTGAATAAGTTAGTATAGACTGTAGAACAGCTTTGATAAATACCTCCTTACCTCCTTGAGATAGATATTTGATGATCTAGTTATCAATTCGTTGCCATAGCCTGTCTTTTAGAATCTGAAATGCAGCTTTCTTTTTCCTACCCACCATATTAGGTAAACCTAAATATCTTTCAGGATCATTAGAACTGCGAACTCCCAGCACTCTAATTATTGTTCTTCTAACTTCCTCCTCTAAATTAGTACTAAAAAAATAGCGGATTTTGAAAAATTAACTCTTTGACCTGAACATATTTCATATTCATGTAGTATCCGTTTCAAACCAATTGCGTTTCTTTCTGTTGCTTTCCCAAATAAAATGCAATCATCTGCAAAAAGTAGGTGAGAAATCTGAGGGCCACTTCTGCTTGCCTTAACTCCTCTCAATAATTTGTCTTGTATCCCTAGCTTCATAAGACTAGATAGGCACTCTCCACAAAATAAGAATAAAAATGGACTCAACGGATCACCTTGCCTTAACCCTCTCGAAGGAGAAAAAGTTTCCCCATTGTTCCCATTTAGGACCACCGAATAAGACACTGTAGTAACACATTTCATAAGTAGAGCCACCCAATCTGGATCAAATCCCAACTTTTTCATTATTTCTTCCACAAAATTCCATTCAACCCTATCATAGGCTTTACTCATATCCAATTTTACCTCCATAAATCCTTTTTTTCCCACCTCTTTATGTTTCAAAGTATGAAGAAGTTCATAAGCCAACAAGACATTATATGAAATCAGCCTCCCTGGGGCAAAAACGCTTTAAGCCGGATCTATACATTTATTTATCACCAAACGAAGATGATTTGCCAAAACTTTAGCCAACAATTTGTAAATTACATTACACAAACTAATTGGCCTATATTGAGTAATATCTTATGATTTTGCAATCTTCGGAATCAACACAATATTTATTTTGTTAATTAAGTCGATATTCATACCTCCATTCAGATGACTAAGACAATAATTTGTGACATCTTCCCCTATAATTGCCCAACACTTCTGACAAAATATCGCCTGGAAACCATCCTCTCCTGGTGCTTTTGTAGGACTTAATTCTGCCAGTGCTGCTTGTATCTCCTCCTTCGTAAATCTTTCCTTGAGCTTTGAATTATCCTCCTCAAAAATACATTGAGAAACTTCTAATAAAATGTGCTCTTAATTTCCCATTCTCCCAGTCGAAAACAAGTTAAGAAAATACGATCTAGCAATCTCCTCCATTTCTCCAATATAATCTGTTTCTCGACCATCATCATTCTGCATTTTTCGAATCTAATTTTTCTGCCTTTTTTGAGTTGCCTGTTTGTGAAAGAAAGCTGTATTTTTATCCCCAAGCTTTAACCAATTGACTCGCGCCCTCTGTTCCCAGTAACGCTCATCTTTTTCAATATCAAAATTGAGTTGAATTCTTGTATCAATGAGATCTGCCAAATTATCATCATTTCTCTCAGCTTCCATTAACTTACAGTTTAAAGGTTAACATCTTTACCTTTTCTTTTCTATTATATTGAATCTGACCAGCCCACCTTTCCAAGCCTCTTTTCACACTTTCTAATTTACTCAACAGATCTCCTATTGAATTTTCCCAAATATTTCTAACTGCATTAAGAAACGATTCCTCCATAACCCACCATGCTTCAAATTTGAAACTTCTAGATCTTCTTTCCTTTTCTCTTTTTTCCGTGCTTATAAGTAATAGGCAGTGATCTGAAAACGTATGCGGAATGTGCTGAAGTTGAAAATTAGGAAATAAAGAAAGTCATTCCTCTGTTGCTACACCCCTGTTTAATAGCTCTTGTATATTAGTTCCAGGCAGATTACCCCGCTCCCATGTAAACCAATTCCCTGTAAAACCTACATCCACCAAATTGCAATCCTCCAAAACCTTGCGAAAAGCTTCCATTCTTCCTTCTTCGCGTGGTAAACCTCCATTTTTTTCAAAGCCATACAAGATTTCGTTAAAGTCCCCACAAACCATCCATGGAAACTCTTTAAAATCTCCTAAATGATGTAAAAAATTCCATGCATCAGTTCTATCTTGTGAATAAGGGGACCCATAGTATCCAGTAAATCTCCATTTACTTTATTCTTCAACTTCTTCTATGATAACATTACCATGTCTTTGTGAAAAACTTCTAAGTTGTATAGTAATACCTGCCCGCCAAGCCAAACATAGCCCACCTCTAGATCCATTTGAATCTACATCTATTTCATGCAAAAAACCACAACTTCTTCGAACTTGTTCCATCCGACTCTTACAAATCTTTGTCTCCATTAAGAAGATAACTCAGGGATTTTGTAACTTCAGCATATGCCGAAGCCTTCGAGTTGTCCGTGGGCTCCCCAGACCCCGGACATTCCAGCTTAATATTTTCACTGCAATCGGTTGGCTTGCCTCTTGGCAGCCGCCGATAATAAATGATTGACTTCCCCTACCCTCCTATTTCTTCGCTCTTCGTTAGTCGTCTCCTTTTTATCCAAAAAATCATCTATCTCTCCTCTATTTCGCTTTTTACCCTCTTCCCCTATCAGCACTCCATCTTCAAGATCATGTTCCATTAAAGTATAAGGCAGTCATTCATCTACTTTTTCCCTCTGCTCCATGAATTTGTAAATCGTCCCTCTAAATTAATCCCTAATATGGGATCTATATTATTCCTGTTATGAATGCGTGGCATCAACTCCTTCCCTTTATTCCCTAGAATTTGTTTTTCCTCCTTATGTCCACCCCATTCCCTATCTCCCTCTTCCTACAACTATACACTATTCATTGTTAGAGCTCGAAGAGATTGTGCCCTCAAAGATAAATCCCAACCCATCTCAGCAACTTCCACTCCTAAAACCATCTTTGCTTCACAAAAAGAGTCACTATGGCCTAGTCGACCACAATAGAAGCAAAACAGTGTCAATATTTCATATTTGAATCTGACATAAGAACACTCTCCATAACACATTATCTGTTTCTTCCTTTTTAAAGATCTTTCGAATATCAATTTGGACCCTTATTCTCATAAAATTTCTATTTTCTTTTCCTAGATTTGAACCATCATACTCGATGAAAGTACCTATAAAGTTGCCCATTTGGACAGCGAAATTTTTCGAGAAAAAACCAACAGGAACACCATGTATTTACACCCAAAAAGGGGAAAAAAATTAAAGGGACTTTCAAGGGGTCCTCCCCCCACTGCAACTTATGTAGGACCAATAAATGATTATTGAAAGTCCATGGCGAACCCTTAATTACTCTTTCCAAATCCAAAATATGAAAAAAAATTGGAATAGATACCTTTTCTCCCCCAGATCTCGTATCTGAACCCCTCGAACCAGATGCCATAAATTTGTCATTGTGCTCTTCATAGCCGGAAAGTGAACCATGCTTGCTGTCAGAAAACACCCCACCAACCGATAAACCCCTTCTTCTGCTTCCGTATTAGGTTCGTTCGGTACCTGTAGAATCTCATCCTCCTATTCGTCTATCGATAACCTCGCAAATTCTGTTTCCATTCAGAAGCGTCAACTAACTGGCTGAATCTATTTGCCAAATCCAAGAATAAAATTAAACAAAAACCTTAGCCGTCGCACAAAACAATTAAACAAGAGAAAACCCTAGAAACTGCCAAAGAGAGCAGACAGAAGCGTGCTAGAATAGCAGACTTAACTGTGTTGGGAGAGTTTTTCAACTGTAACTTAGTTCCATGTAAAAACACAAATTTTTCCAATAAAAATCCAAGTAATTGTTTATAAAATCTCACGTTTTCTCTTTTACTAAAAAAAAACTAAGATTAATTTTTAAAAAAATAAAATAACTTTTCTCGTAAAAATCCAAGTTTTTCTGATAAAAAACTCATGTAATTCTTGTAAAACCCCAAACTTTTTTCTCTTACTAGAAAAAAACTAAAATTAATTCTAAAAAAGAAAAGGAAAAGAAAAGATAAATTGGTTTTTCATGTAAAACTAAGTCTTTCTTATAAAAAAAACTCATACAATTCTTTGTAAAACCTCAAATTTTTTTTATTAAAAAAAAAGTAAAAAGATAAAATGATTTTTCTAACTCAAAATTTTCCAATAAAAATTCATGTTTTCTACTAAAAAAAGCTAAAACTAATTCTTAAAAATAAAAATTAAAAAGATAAAATCAATAGCCAAAATATATTAGATTAAAAATTTTCAAAATTTTGTCATTTTTTCCAACTATTGGAAAAGAAAATCTAATAGTTAATTCCTAATTTTCTAAAACAAATAAAACTGAGAAATTAAAAGTTTTGGAAAAAAAATTTAAGTTAATTAAAAAATAATATTTTAAAATTTTTAATTTTATAAGTATGTAAAGTTACATCCAATAATGATTTTTCTTTTAATTTTTGAACTTATATAAAATGCTATCGTTTATAATATCAGTTTTTCATAACTTTCATTTTTTATTTTATTTCTAATATTTTTATTATTTTAGAAAAAAATCAGAAATTATTAGAATTTTAGTAGTTTCTGAAATTTTTAGGTTTATTTCAGAATTTTTTTCAAAAAAAAATTTTCAGGAACATTATTTTTAAAATAATAAAAATAATTTATAGATTCAAAAAAATTAAAATAGGTTTAATTTAAAACTATAAGTATTAATTAATTTATATAAAAAAGATAGATTCATGAAATTTTAGATTTTTTTTTTATAATTTTATGATTTTTCATTATTGTAATTTCAGAAAATCTTAATGTTTTCTTTTTTTTTAATCTAACTTTATTTTTTTAAAAATTATTACAACTTTTACATTTATTATAAGTTATTGTTAGTTATGTGATTTTAATGTGCTGTTTTGTATATGAGTCACTTCTGTTAACTATTTATTTGTTATGTCTTCAATTTCAACAACAAAAGTTGATTGGAGTTAATAATTGAATTGAGGTTTAAAACCTCAAAAAATATAAAGATTCAATTTATTAAAACGGAATTTGAGTGAGATAATAAGGGTCTCTCCTACCGTAATTAATGGTTAAGTGTTCGATTCTCGCTCTGGGCGTGGAACAACTTTAAAATTTGTGGCCAGCATTTAACATTTACCCCTTAATGGGCTTACATAATGCGGAGGATTAGTTATTGGGCTTAATCCGGTATATACCTTGAGAAATAAATAAAGTATAAATTTTTTATACAATATTTGAGGTGGGGATCAAAGTTACATTGTTTGAATTGATGTCAAATGGATTTTTGACAAAAGCTTTAACCACTTCTCTATATAAGTCCAAAAATATGAATGAACTTGATTATTGCAATTGCTCAGGATACTCTTTTTTAGTTTAGCTTCTGATTAGCCTTTAGAATTTATTTCTTAGTTCAAGGTCTATTTTTACTAATTGGAATTAAAGAATTAGTAGATCTATTCCGCCCAAGATGGGAATGAGCTAGGGTTATGGATTTATAAAGACAAATACAATATAATTCTATTCTATGTACATTTTCAAAACTATATGATACATTTAATTTTTGAATCCCAAGTTGTGACCTAATAGTCAGGTGTTCAATTTTCTAAAAATAGAAGTGGAGTGACATGCAACGTTTTGAAAAGCTAACTTGATGATATTTGAGAAAAATGAAAAATTTAGAACACTAAATTTTAATTAAGAATACGTGAGTCGTCATCAATTTCTTTTATTAATTATGATATGACATTCATAAAATCATTTTTTAAAAAGAAATCAAGCTAATACATACATGCTTATGATAATAAGCAACTTAAATAAATAATAATAAATCTATGGATAAACCATTTCATAAATAATACCAAAATGGAAGTATACTGGATAATGATGTATATACACACCAAAGGAAATATATATTACTTAGCATATGATAACAGAGCAATTTGATAACATGTTTAGAAACATTGAACGAAAAAAGAAAAAGATGATGGGACTAAAAAGGAAATTTTACCAACAAATTGGTGACTTTAGATTGTGGTTATTCCCTGGACCCTTGGGATGGATTTGACGTTATCCCCTTGTCTCAGATTCTCGTTGTTCCACGATCCAGATGTCAAAATTATAGAATCACGGTTTGTTCGTTGCGCTTCTTGTGATATATTCTTTCGCTTCAGGTCACAAACCAGAATTGCACCACAATCAATATGATGATGAAAAATGATCGACCTTTTTATTTTTTATTAATTTATAAATTATAAATATTAAAGTACATAAAAATAATATTTTCTTTTTAGCAATTGGAGTAAATGTGAGATTAGTAGAAATTAAACCTAAATTCTTATCTCATAATACAATTACTCTTACTGCTACATCAAAAAATTATTGATATTATAAAAAATAATATTAAAATATACACTAGTATAAATGAAATTTAAATTCAATCTGAATTTGATTTGGACTTGGCCCAGACAAAATGAGGGTAACACACTTATGATAAGATTATTAGACGAGCACTGATAGAGTTGTTTTCGTAATGGTATGCTGTTGAGGAGAGCTTAGCCATGATACTATAGTGGAATAACTTCGTGACTAAATTAGTTTATAATTAATAGGCGAAAAGCTAGAATTTAATCATAAATCATTTGAGTCTCAATTGTATATGTCCAATCGGTCCCTTCGCTAGCTCGTTAAAATCAGAAATGAATTTTATGTTGAATCAAATGAACAAAAATGAATAGAATTGGTGAAATAAAGAAATGAAAAACATTTAGAAATGATTATGGTTTTCTTCGAAATGGAGAAATGAAATCATTTGGAAATGAATGCGGTTTTCTCCAAAATGAAAATGAGAAATGAATTCATTTAGAAATGAATAAGGATTTCTCAAAAATGATCATAAGATTGGGTGTATGTTTCTAACCTATTTTAAAGCTCGAAAATGAAAATAAACCATACGATCATAGGGAACAAGTTGAATGTTAAAATATTAAATATATTTTCTCAGAAATTTTATCAGGGGTAAAATCGTTATAATTTTATCAGAAGTAAAATTGGGATGAGAAAATTATTTAATTAAATATAAATATTGAAGCTTATTTTGGGAAATAGAAAAACAGAATCGAGTTGGATCAGATTACAAAGTATTGAGTCAAAAAGTCCGAGAAGTATTCGTAATTGAACTTGATGTGAATGAGGCTCAAAATCTCCTAATGGAATATAAAGAGGCAGCAACCCTGGTAGGAATACTAGGGGTGTGTTGCCCACCCTAATCCTACTCTAAGTAGTAAGTGTTTTTCTATTTAAAATAAACTTCTCTAATTCAATAAGGGTTCTACATTCTCTTCCTATAAATAGATGGCACCGGTAAGACTATTAGCACACAACTTTTATTTTTTAAGAATTAAATATAATTTTGGAATAACAATTTTGTCGATTTCTATTTAAAGAGAGAATTTTTTTCGTTTTCATCCTAAAAGAGAAGAAGACCATTTCTACTTTCTGTGTTTGATTCGAATTGTTAAAGCCCACACTCAAACTAATTCATGGTACGAAAATAGCGGGGAAGACCGTTTTGGTTAAAAGATAAGAACGAAAAGGATTCGTCTATCCAAAAACATAGGTACAATTTCGGTCTAGAGTTTATTGCTATAAATATCATAAATTTGCTCGATTTTCAAAATTTTTATTTTTTGTTGTTTCTAACAGCAAGAGGATTTGTTGTCACCTTATCTCTTTATATTGTGCATTGAGGGCCACCGTTACTTTCTATGGAAGGCCGAAGCATGTGGAGATATACATGGGGTCTCAGTTTGTCGGTGTGCCCCGAGTGCGACAAATATGTTATTTACTGATGACAATTTTCTTTTCTTCGAGGCAATGGATGTTGAGTGTGGTTCTGTTAGGCGCATCTTGAAGCTGTATGAATAAGCCTCTAGATAGGTAATTAATTTGCAAAAGTCAGTCAATATGTTTCGCTCGAACACTACCCTTTTGGCACACACAACTGTTATGAAGGTTTGGGAGTGAGTGAACTGTTGAATCATGGTCGCTACTTAGGCCCTCCGTTTTTGATCGATAGGAACAAGAAGAAAACTCTCTCTTTTGTGTGAGATCGATTAAGTAAACGACTTTACAGTTGGGAGAATCTGATGCTCTCTCATCCTAGTAAAGAGGTACTCTTAAAAAATGTGGATTAATCTCCACCTGTTTTCTGCATAAGCGCTTTTCTTTTGCGTTTTAATGTTTGTGACGAGCTACAAAAAATGATGAACTCCTTCTGGTGGGGTACTAGTACGGATGGTCAACGTGGAATTCGATGGGTAGAATGGGATAAGTTGTGTGCTCCTAAAAAGTACAGGGTCTTAGGATTCTGTAATCTAAGGTGTTTTGATTTGGCTATGCTTGGTAAGTAAGTTGAGAGGCTAATATCTCAGAAAAATAGCTTGGTGAGATGTATCTTCAAAGCTAGAATTATCATGACACTAACTTCTTTGAGACATCTGACGGTACTAATCCGTCGCATGTTTGGCTTGCTTGCTGCCCGTTCTTTATTTGTTAGAGGGTCACGTTAGTGCCTTGGGGATGGTGCTTTTATTGAGGAATTAAATGATCCCTGGTTATGTGATGATAGTTGTTTTTGTGTCACCTCTACTCTGTTGAGTATTGAAGAGATGCAATTCCAAGATTTATTCATAGTGGATGGTATGGCGTGGGACAAGGATTTGTTGAAGGGTCTGTTCACCTTATCAGATGTTAGTCGCATTATGAGTGTTCTGATTACTTTTTACAAAAAACCAGATAAATTGATGTGGCACTTTGATCGAAATGGGCAGTATACAATCCAACCCGGTTACTGTTCAGCTATGGCCATGTATTTGGTTAAAACTTTGGGGATGTCGTGTGCCGCCTAAGGTTAAGGATTTTATTAGGTGATGATTGCTTTGTTTCGTCCCTACTAAAGTTTGATTGGTTGAGAAAAGGATGGTGTTGGCTAATACTTGTGAACGCTTCCCATTGGCAAATGATATGGAACACATTTTGTTGGGATGCGAATGTGCAAAGGTTGTTTGGTCGTCGGTCGGTTATCAACTTTTGGGACTTACTATTATAGATTTTGTTGGAAGTTTACTCAATTTACCAGGTGGACGACAACAGTACAGGGGGCTCATGTTGTTTTCATCCTTTTGGTTTCATCGAAATTTGGTTTTTTTTATAAAAATAACTTAAAAATTTTAATTAATTATAAAAATGATTTATTTTTTGATTAAATACAAAAATAACATAAAATTTATATTAAAAGTTAGTAAAGTTAAATTTTTTTACTCAACCAACATATTAGGTCAGCAATCAAAAAATCACTTGTATAAATGCTAGAAAAATATTATAATTTCTAAAAATATAGGAGACTACAATAAAAAATTTTTATTTTCTGGTAAAATCATTTCATTTGATGACACCGAATTTTGTCTCACACCCATTTTTTTTTAACTTATTTTAACTTTTATCCTTCTTTTTTTAAGTTTTATCTTTATCCTTATTTATTTTATTATTAATTTTAAAAATTTTAAAATGTATATTTGAAATGTTTTATAATATATATATTTTAAAATTTTAAACATTATTTTTTAAATATTAAATATATTTTTTAATAATATAAAACATTTATAGCTGCTTTTGCAAACAGTTTTTTTACCGGACATGGGTGGAGGCTAAATTGGTTTTTGCTGCTGCTAGGGTACGAGGTCGTGGGTTGCGGGGTGGTGTATCTACGATTTGGTCAGCTCCTTTCGTGAGGTGGGTCAAGTGTAATGTTGATGCGGTAGGATCGGTGGAAGGCTAAATGATTGGGTAAGTAAAAGTTATCCCTTCAAAGAGATAGCATAGCCACACCAACCGGTTTAAACAACTTGATATAGTATGTATGTTTTTTTTCGATACTTTTTGAAGCATGCCATGGATGGATTAACTTTCTTTAATAAAATAATTTTCAACAGATTCGAAAACAAAAATTGAAGAAAAACCCAGAGAGGAAGAAAAAGAAAAAAGGGATTAAAACTTAAAAAAGGAAGTGTGGACGAGCAACAATCAGACCGTCAATGGAGGAAAAATGACGACTGAAACGATATCTCGGCCATTGATTTTGATATACCTCAACATTCTTCGTTATGAAGAGACAGATCTCGTATACTGCCTCCTCACACTTTTTAACCGAACAGAGGTTTCCTTCGAAAATAAAAAGAAAAATATAAAAAGCAAATCAATTCAACAGAGCAAGGAACAGTAAGGAACAGCCATCACGCAGAAAGAAGAACAATTTAGGAAAGCAGAGCGGCGTTGGCTTTCAATTGATGGGATTTTATAGAGCAGGAACCCTAGACTTCAGTCATGGTATCAACTTTTTAAATGGGCTATTACAGTTTGGGCATAAGGATTATCTGATTGAGTGGCCAATGGATTATGGGCTTTCAATTACAACAAATTGGGATTTCTTGTTACGGGATAAATTTTAAAACTATACGTGATTTTAAGCATGAAATTTAATATGATATGTAAATTTTTATTGGTGTAATTATATAGTCAACCTTTTTATAATAGTTTTATTTATCTGTCTAGATTTTACCTGTTATTTATAGAAAGATGATCATTGTAAGCTTACTATAAAATTTATGTAGTGAATTGCCATCGAATAACGAAAGTGAAAATTATGTTAAAAGAGGAAGAAAGTGAAAATCAAATCAACAAAACTAAAAGACCTATAATAGGTGCATGAATTATAAAGTGAATTTCTTTTATGTATGTTTTATTTTACATTCTTTCACGTCATTAATTATAAAGTTCATAAATTTAACAAGTTTAATTAATCATTTTGAGTTATCAAATTAAATTAATTAATTTATAATGAATTATTAAATACAAGTATTCAATTTATAAGTTTATGATGTTCCAAATTCATAATAGAATTTTTAATTAAAGAACTTCATAATTTATTGAATTAATATATTAATTCATCTATTTTCATTTAATAAAATATAATTAATAGAATTTTTCATGTAAAATTTAAATATTTTATTAAAATAATAGTTTAATTAAAATCATTTTTATTTAATAAATTATAATTAATAGACTTATTTATATGAAATAGCTATAATTTTATTAAAAATTTTAGACTATATATTGTTATAATACTTTATAACTATAAATGTTGTTATTATAAGTGAAAAATTGTTATAGAAAGTTCAAATAAAACATAAAATCGATTCGACTAAAAACTTGGATATCATTATTTTGAAATTCCTCACTAAGTTACTCAAATCCCTTCATAAAATTCCTCATAAATTTTAAAATTCTTCATTATTTTCACTAAATCAAGTGAATTTATTTTTAGAATTTTGAAAATATTAATACAAATAAAATTTCTTTTCCAAATCCCTCTTCAAAGTTTATTTTTCTTTAAAAGAAATAACCCTCTTACTTGCTTGAGTTTTGATGAAAAATACACCAACCCTCCTAATTTAAATAAAAATTCATTAGTTAGTTATTATTTTATGTTTTATATTATTTTTAATTCAATAATTTTAAATTAAAAATAATTTTTTCAATTAATATATAAATTTATTCTAAAAAAAAACTACCATGAATGATTTTATATTTTTTGTCTTCTCTTTTATTTTTATACCTGTTAAATATTTTAAACTTAATTTAAATTTAAATTTAATTCAAAATTGTGTATATTAAATTTGATTATAATACATTTTTTTATTTCCCCTTCCCCATCTATTTGCTTTTATATTTTGATCAATTTCTTTTCTATTAAAGCCTTTTAAACAATAATAATTAATTAATTATAAATAAAAATAATATAGTCAAGTTAGCCAACTTCATGAATCTTATTTTATCATCTAAACAATGATAATTAATTGATTAATTATAAATCTAAACATGATAATCGGGTTAGTTAATTTGATGAATCCTATTTTATCATATTAATTCGATTTGAAATTTTTTGAATCAAGTCGAGTGAAATGAGATTTAAGACTACTAAATTTGTTCAAGAAAAAGAAAAAAAAAATTGGCCATAAACCTTATTGACAATATGACTAAATTCTAAGTTAAAGAATCTAAAATACCACGTATGTCTAAAAGCTCTTTAAATAAGTGAAAAAAAAAATAGCATGATAAACTTGATTTGATAATTTAGTATTTTTTATATTTTTAAAGATTTTTAGTAATTTATTTATTTTTAATATATTTATAAAATTTTGGAAAAAATATTCTATATTTATTTTGAATTTGTGAAGATGATTTTGTAATTATTTTAGAGGGAACAATTTGCACATTTTCGAAACTGTCAAGGATTCAAAGGGTATTTACATAAATTTATTAAGTTGTAAAATTTAACTTGACTCAAACTCGAAAAACTGATTTATTTATTTGAGTTTAATCGAAAATATTAATTTTTTTAATCGAATTGAATTTTACTCACCCCTAAATGTTGATGTGAATTTTTAAGAATTATTAGAACCGTTAAAATTCTCTATTACATTTAGGATCATTACAATTTCATTTTTTGTTACATATACCAAGTGAATTTTTTTTTATTTCAAAATGTAACACTAGCAAATTTAATAGAAGAACTTTAACGGTGTTAATAAATTAAAAATAAAAGTTGGAATCGACACATTTTGCCCGGGCCCATATCATTCAAAAAAACAAAATAATAATAATAACAATAAAACAACAAAAATACTAAATGTCCATTTTAAAGTCCATTTTACAGCCAATTAACCCAAACCCAAAACCAATAAACTACCCGTGGCCCAGTTACACCCTGACCCAATAAACCAAACCCAATTAGCCTAAAACCAGCTAAACCTAATGGCCCAATGGCCCAAACCTAGTTTCAGAAATCTGAAACCCTAGGTTTCACTTGCGCCGCAAGCCCCAGCAACCCCTTCCTCGCGCCAAAGCCACCAGTCTCGCATCAGTTAGCGCGAGTCGCGCTTCGTCGTCAGATTCCTTGCCGTTGACCTGCAAAAAAAAAAAGGGAAAGAACACAGCAAAAGGAAAGAAATGGCAAGCAAGACAAATTTATTATTATTATTTATTTCGGGGCTATATAAACCCCAAAAGAATCTGTAAAAGACACGAAAAATACAAAAACAGATACACACACAAGATACGGAGAATACACAAAAATATAATAAAAAAACCCAAAGCAGAGGTGACTTTTTTGATACCATTTTGTTTTTTTTTTTCTTTCGATTCATGCAATATTTTCAGTATATATACTACTAAAAAATAAAGAACAGGAGTTTACCATTTTGATTGGCGTTGAAAATGGAAATTTCTGGCTTTCGGCCACCGTACGTGGCGGCGCTTGCGGTGGCGCGTGGGGTACACGCGCGACGGGCCATCACCGAAGCTTGGGCCGGATTCTGGCCTTCGGCCGTGGGGGAGAGAGCCTTGAGGGCTTCTGTTTTGATTTTTCTTTTAAAAGGTGTTTAAAATGAATTTTTGGGGTTAATTTTAGCTTATATAAGTGATCCATACGGCACCGTTTTGAGGGCTGCCTTTAAAGCCAAAAACGACGCCGTTTTGCCCCCTAAGATCCGCGCGTTGACCCGAAAACCCGGGGAGGATCCGTGTATTTTTATAAAAAAGGTAATTTGCCATTTTAGTCCCTCTGCAATTTTATTAGTTTTAATTTCGTCCAATTTAAAAACTTTTTTATTTTTCAAATTAGCCCTAAAAGTTTGTTTTTGTTTCAATTGAGTCCCTTGAGCTATTTAAAGGCTGGTAACAGAACGGCGCCGTTTAGGAGATACGACATAATTGCCCAATAGGTCCCTACAGTTTGGCGCGCGTTCCAATATCATCCTTTTGCATTTTAACCTTAAATTTTTTATTATTTTAATTTAATCCTTGCTTATTTGATTTTTTTTATTCTTTTTATTTTCATTTTGTTCTTATTTTTTAATTATTTTAGTATTATATATATGTTAAATTATTATTATTTATTATTTATATTATGTTATTTTTCAATATTATTCATATATTGTATATTATTTTAAATTTTTTTACACATTAGTTATTATATTACACATTTTATTTTTGTATATATATTATTATATTATTTATATAGCATTTAAATTGTTTTATCATTAATATTTTATAAAATTTTCTATATTGTATAACATATATTATTTATATTAATTATATTAAATATGTAGTTCTTTTATGATTATTGTATTATAAATATTTTTTTATTTTTAAGGTTATATATACTATTTACTTATAATTGTTTTTATCATATATTATCATTTTTATTTATATAAATACTAAATTATTAAATTATATATTTATTATAAGTATCCCTATATTTTTTATACTATAATTTTTTTAATTATATTGTTATACATATTAATTGTTTTAAAAATTATCATTTTTTATTTTTTGTTATAATATTTATTCAGTGTTTAAATATATTATTAATTTATTTACTTCTCATATCTGATCTTGCTTATAGAATTTAATATCCATTTCTTGAATTTTTTTTATTGTTGCTTATTTTATATCTTGTATTCGTTTATTTATGTTCTTTTATTTGCTTATTATTGCTTTAGCATTGTCATTTCATTTCATGTATTATTTGCTATGTTACCTTATTCTTTCGTTAATTATCTATATTAGTATTTATCATTAATATTGTCGAAACCATTTTTGAAAACGAGAATCGAACTAGGGTTTTGAAATTAAAAACGGGAGTCGCCACCGATCTTTGTTTAGTGTGATCGGATCACCTTTGTTTTAATAAAACATTTTTGATTTACTAAAACAGTGTTTTTGGTCTACGAAATTTGAGAAAACGGTTCGGGAGTCGGTTACGTGCGAGGAAGGGTTAGCACCCTCGTCACGCCCAAAATTGGTACCGATTTGATCAATTAATGTCCTCATGTCGAAAGTTGAGAATTTTAAAGGAATTTAAAAATCTGACCTCTTTTGGAAATATTTGGGTTTTCTTAAATTAAATCAAGATTTTCTCATTTCGAAGAAATAAAATGTCACTCCAATACTTTAGGACACGATAGTTTAAATCTTCGATCTTAAGATCATCTCGTGATTTTCCCGAAATGCGAGTCGAGATTCTCCCGTTCCAAAGGAATCGAAGTATCACATCCAATACTTTAGGACATGGTAATCCAAATCCTCGAACCCGAGGTCATCCCGTATTTTCTTTTTTAAAAGAAATCAAGATTTTCTCGTTCCCAAAGACTAAAATATCACATCCAATACTTTAGGACACGATAATTTAAACCTTTGAATCCAAGATCACCTCGAAATTACGGATTTACGTAAAATGACGCCGATAAAAACAATCGTAAGAATGTCGAAATAGTAGCAAAAATGATATAAAATATGAAAAACAAAACGCAAAGTTCTAAAAAAAACAAATGTCAAAATGATAGAATTAATAACAACGAGGATAATGGACATTATAATGTGAGTACTAATAATAATAATAATAATAATAATAATAATAATAATAATAATAATAATAATAATAATAATAGCAAACATACATAATAATATAGTAATAATAATAGTAATAGTAATTAGTGTTAGTAATAAAAGTAAAGTAATAATAATATAAAATATGTACCATATAATAATAATACTAATAATAATAATAATGATGATGATAATATGAAATATGTACAAAATTAATATATAAATATAGTAATAATGATAATAATAATAATAATAACGCACAACATGTACAATATACTAATGTAAGTATAATAACAATAATAATAATCATATAACTACAATATAATAGCAAGACAAAAGAAAGAAAATTACAAAATAACTAAAAGGGATCAAACTGCATTCGAAACGAAAGTTTGGGGGCGATTTGAAATAAATTAAAAGGAAGAGGATCGATTCGCGACGCGCA
This sequence comes from Gossypium australe, assembly GCA_005393395.2. Taxonomy (NCBI): domain Eukaryota; kingdom Viridiplantae; phylum Streptophyta; class Magnoliopsida; order Malvales; family Malvaceae; genus Gossypium; species Gossypium australe. The sequence goes on from CM016619.1 coordinate 14,463,351, forward strand.
CACAACCTGAGAGGTCTGGAAAAGCAATAAACTCTTTTTGTGAAACGATGCGCTGGGTGGGGGACTAAATTTAAAACCATGGTGAATCATCGGGTTAAAATCGAAATAAAAGGAAACCTAATTGCACTGGTGTGAAAAGGCGGAAGGACCGATGGGGCAATTAGCCCATTTCACAGAAACGCGCGGACCCCCTGGCCGGGTCGGGTCGCGACACGGGTTGGGGCCTAAACGGCGCCGTTTTGGCGCCTGGACTCCCAACCCTGAAACGGCGCCGTTTTGTCTTTCTATAAAACCCTCATTTTCTCCTTTTTTTTTTTATTTGCTGCTTGTTCTTTAAAAAAAAAAATCTGTCTCCCTTTCTTTTCTCTCAACCCCCTCTGGGAGCAACCCAAATTCTGGCGAGGGACCACCGCCGGTGTCACCGCCGGCCACCGCATGCGGTGGCCGGAAATTGCAAAAGGTACATTTTCCCCTCTTTTTTTTTTTGAAAAAAATATGTGTATGTATATATATGCTGGATTGAGTAATAAATAAAAGGAAAAATCGAAATGACGAATAAAAAGAAAAATGCAAAATCACCTTCGATGTTACCGATCTGATGCGTTTCGGATTCTTCTTTTTTAGTTTCTATTATTATTTTCTGCCTTGAATCTGTTTATTTTTTTTATTGATTGAGAAAAAGAGTCGGATCTGGTATTTTTCTTTTCGATTGATTGCCAAAAAAAAGGATCAGTTTACATCGTTCTTAGTTGGCTTTTATAGCCGAATAAACAATAGAAAAATACAAATTTTATCTCTGTTGTGGTTTCCTCGCTGTCCTGGTTTGTTTTCTCTCGCAGGTGGTGGGGAACCATGGAGAGTGGTCAAGGCACGAGCGATGGTGGGGGGCTGACAGTGGAGTACTCGCGATGGGGCGCACTTTGGTGGGTTGCGGCGGCTGAAAATTTTAGGGTTTCTGAACCTTAAAATTTCCAGAAAAATATGGGCCTTTTGGGCCTGGATTTTATTTTTATTTATTTGGGTCTGATCTGTAACGGGCCCGGACAAATTGGGCTTTCTACAGCTGCCCCTCTTTGCTCATTGTCGTGTAACGAGAATAGAACAAAGACATAAAGAAGGCCCAAATTTGTCGGGATCCACTTGGTCTGGATTCTTCGGTGCTCTTATTCTTCATGCGGCCTCACCCTAGTCCACTGCGTCTTTGCGTTTCAATCCTCTTTGCTGCAGCCTTGGGACCTGTAGCTTCATCTCATTTTATTGTTTTGTCGTATCTTCAGGGAGATAGTATTCGCGATCTTTTACTCTATTCCAATGCTGGTCAGTGGAAATAGGATGATCTTCAACCCATTCTGTCACTGTTCGACGGTAATAGGACAATCTTCAACCCATTCCACCACTGGTCGGTGGCAACAGGACAATCTTCAACCCATTCCACCACTGGTTGGTGGTAACAGGACAATTCTTCAAACTCTTCCATCGCTGGTCAATGGTAATAGAACAATCTTCAATCTATTCCACTACTGGTCAGTGGTAATAGAATAATCTTTAACCTATTCCACTACTGGTTAGTGGTAATAGAATAACCTTCGACCTTCAGTCTTCAATCTATTCCACTACTGGTCAGTGGTAATAGAATAATCTTCAGCCTATTCCACTACTGGTCAGTGGTAATAGAAATATCTTCAACCTATTCCACTACTGGTTAGTGGTAATAGAATAGTCTTCAACCTATTCCACTACTGGTTAGTGGTAATAGAATAATCTTCAACCTTCAATCTTCAATCTATTCCACCGCTGATCGGAGTAATAGAATAATCTTCAACCTATTCCACCACTGGTTAGTAGGAATAGAGCGATCTTCAACCTAGTCCACCGCTGGTCGATGGCCGTAGGATAATTTTATATTGCCTCCTTCAGGAGGTTATCAATCTTCAATTTGCTTCACCTGAACTTGTTACACCGTTCTTTGAGGAACCTGTCCTGTTAGAAAATGATGATGATGCAATGCTCGAAATGACTCAAATGCCCCTATCTACATGTGCTATGGATGACTTGAGAATGGTCTTTTTACTATGATTAGGATGCAATGATCGGAATGAATCGACTGCCCCTAATTGGATGTGAATGGATGCATAAGAATGATCTCTTTGTGACGGATCATCTTGCCTCCTGGTTTGATTGATATCCTTGGGGGGCCACCAATTTAGGTTTCGATTACCCCATGAACCTGGTTAGTTCTGAACATTGCTTTCCCTTTAGGTTCTTGTAACAACTAGAAGTTTTCAGAGTAGTATGCGAAACTCTCTTAGTTTGAATATTAGTGGTCCATTAATCGTTATTTCAATGAAAAATGCTTAAAAGTATAATCATGAGAGATATCGAAAGTAAGGCTCAAAATGAATAGATTGACCAAAAGATCAGATTTTGACAAGGTAAATTTAGCTAAACATGTTATGAAGAAGACAAGCACAAGTGTCCAGATATCATAGCATGAGTTTCTCTGCACAAAACTTCTTGAGGACTCCTTTTGTACTCGATGGGTGCATGGCGGAACAAGAAGATTTCATTGATGTCCCCAAGTCGTGATGTCTCTTCTTTTTGTTAATTCCGGGTATAGCGAAGCTACCACATGCTCCCTCCAATCAATGATTTGGATCGCCCATTTTTGGGTTTTCAATCCAAAATCTCCTGAGTCACGAAGTGCCCTTTACGGGTTTTCACTTTGACCTCTCCTTTTTTTTTTTAGGCGAAGTATTTCTTGACTGAATCTGAGTTCACAGGATTCGGCAAACTTTTGCCATCCATTTCTGTCAGGATTAGAGCTCCGCCGGAGAAGGCTTTCTTTACTACATAAGGTCTCTCCCAATTTGGCATCTATTTTCCTCTAAAGTCTTTCTGTATGGGAAGAATCTTTTTCAGGACGAGGTCTCCTTCATAGAATTCCCTAGGACGAATCTTTTTGTTGTAAGCCCGTATCATCCGCCTTTGATACATTTGTCCATGACGAAGGGCTTTTAGCCTCTTTTCCTCAATTAGGTTCAGCTGATCATACCGAGATTGAGTCCATTCCGCTTCGTCCAACTTTATCTCAGATAAGACCCGAAGAGAGGGGATCTCAACTTCGATCGGCAGTACCGCCTCCATTCCATAAACTAAAGAGAATGGAGTTGCCCCGGTAGACGTTCTAACCGATGTCCGATAAGCATAAAGGGCGAACGGTAGCTTCTCGTGCCAATCTTTGTAAGTCCCAGTCATTTTTCCTACGATCTTCTTGATATTCTTGTTGGCTGCTTCGACTGCACCATTCATCTTCGGACGATACGGTGATGAGTTGTGATGTTTGATCTTGAATTGGCTACAGACTTCCGCTATCGTGCTATTATTCAAGTTTAGTGCAGTGTCAGATATGATCCTTTTAGGCATCCCATACCGACATATGATCTCCTTCTTTAAGAACTTGCTGACCGCTGATTTCGTGACATTTGCGTACGAAGTGGCATCTACCCATTTGGTGAAATAGTCGATTACCACAAAGATAAATTGGTGCCCGTTTGAAGCTTTTGGTGAGGTCGGTCCAATGACGTCCATCCCCCATATAGAGAAAGGCCACGGGGATGTCATGACGTGGAGGGGTGAAGGAGGCACGTGAATTTTATCTCCATAGATTTGACATTTGTGGCATCTCTTGGCATAGCTGATACAATCTCCCTCCATAGTTGACCAATAATACCCGAACCTCATGATTTGTCTTGCCATCGTAAATCCATTAGCATGAGTCCCACAGACACCTTCATGGACTTCTTCGAGAATCTTCTTGGCTTCAACTGCATCCACGCATCTCAACAGTACTTGATCCTTCCTTCTCTTGTATAGGATTTCTCCATCCAGGACATAATCATTGGCCAATCTTCTCAACATTCTCTTATCATTCTCGGTCGCTTGGTCGGGGTATTCACGATCCTTCACGTATTGTAATACATCGTGATACCATGGGTGACTATCTCTTTCTTCTTCTTCGTCGATGTTGCAGCAATGTGTCGGAGCCTCGTAAATGCTCATTTGGATAGGCTTCACTTCTTCTGCTTTGTTTACTTTGATCATAGAAGCCAAGGTAGCTAAAGTGTCGGCCATCTGGTTCTCTTCTCGTGGGAGGTAGCAGAAAGTGACGTTGTCAAACTCTTTAATTAATTCCAAAACCAGCCTTCGATAACTGATTAACTTGGGGTCTCTTGTTTCCCATTCACCTTTCAGTTGATAGATTACTAGCGCAGAATCGCCGTATACCTCCAGTGTTCCAATTTTCCGTTCAATGGCCGCACGGATTCCCAGGATGCACGCTTCGTATTCGGCCATGTTGTTTGTGCAATCAAAATCCAACTTGCTAGTAAGAGGATAGTGATCTCTATTGGGGGACACCAGGACTGCCCCAATTCCATTCCCTACTGCATTTGAAGCTCCGTCGAAGTTTAGTTTCCACGGGTGCCCCCTCTTTTGGGCCTCTTCTTCGGTGGCTGCCACATACATTAATTCTTCGTTTGGGAAATCAAAGTCCAATGGCTCATAGTCTTCTAACGCTCTACTGGCTAAAAAATCCGCTATTGCACTCCCTTTTATGGCCTTCTGATTTACGTAGACTATGTCAAACTCTGAAAGCAGAATTTGCCACCGGGCCATTCTTCCATTCAGTGCAGTTGACTCCATCATGAACTTGAGAGGATCCAGTTTGGAGATAAGCCAAGTGGTGTGATATAGCATGTATTGCCTCAATCTCCGGGTCGTCCAAACCAGAGCGCAACATAACTTCTCGATCGGCGAATATCTTCTCTCACATTCTGTAAACTTCTTACTGAGATAGTATATCGCTCTTTCCTTCCTTCCTGACTCATCATGTTGGCCTAGCACACATCCCATGGAATTTTCAAATACTGACAAATACAATATCAGTGGCTTATTTGGGCAAGGTGATACCAATACTGGGGCTTTAGACAAGTAATGCTTGACCTTATCAAATACTTTCTGGCACTCCTCACTCCATACACCTGAGTTGTGCTTCCTAAGGAGGCGAAATATGGGGTCACACTTCTCCGTTAGTTGTGCGATAAACCGGGCGATGTAGTTTAATCTTCCTAAGAAACTTCGAACCTCCTTTTGGGTACGTGGTGGAGGCAACTCTTGGATAGCTTTCACCTTATCAGGATCAACTTCGATTCCTTTTTCACTGACTACAAATCCCAACAATTTTTCGGATCTAGCCCCAAAGGTACATTTTGTTGGATTGAGTTTCAGCTGGAATTTTCTCAATCTTAGGAATAGTTTCCTCAAGACTTGCACATGTTCTCTCTCGGTCCTGGACTTTTCAATCATGTTATCTACATAAACTTCGATCTCCTTGTGCATCATGTCGTGGAAGAGAGTCACCATGGCCCTTTGATACGTTGCCCCTGCATTCTTCAGTCCGAAAGGCATTACTTTATAACAGAATGTCCCCCACATGGTAACGAACGTGGTTTTCTCCATATCTTCGGGGTGCATTTTAATCTGGTTATACCCAGAGAAGCCGTCCATGAAAGAGAAAAGAGAATATCCAGCTGTGTTATCCACTAAGGTATCAATGTGAGGTAGCGGAAAGTTATCTTTTGGACTGGCCTTGTTCAAATCCCTGTAGTCCACGCACATTCGCACTTTTCCATCTTTCTTAGGGACAGACACTATGTTTGCTACCCATTCTGAGTATTTAACCATTTGCAAGAAACCGGCGTCAAACTGTTTTTTGACCTCTTCTTTTACTTTTAACAAAACATCTGGCCTCATTCTTCGAAGTTTTTGCTGGACGGGTTTACATTCTTCCTTGATGGGGAGTCGATGCACCACTATATCTGTGTTTAACCCGGGCATATCTTGATACGATCAAGCAAAGACGTCTCTGAATTCTTTGAGTAAATCGATGAGGTCTTGCTTCGTTTTTGCGGCAATGCTAGCCCCAATTTTCAACTCTTTTCCTTCTCCCAAGTTCACCATTTCTACTGTCTCTTTGTGAGGTAGGATTTGTTCTTCGCCTTGCTCTACCATTCTTAACAAATCAGGAGATACGCTACGGTCTTGGTTATCTTCGAAATCCTAAGAATCCTCCATATCTGTATCTTGTTCAAAAGGGGATCCTGAGTTAATAACAGTGTCGCTCACGTCATTGATATCTGGAGACCTGTTAAGAAGGCAAAGAAAGACGCAGAAGTAACAATCTAAGAATGGATATTTATGTGAGTGACTATGAATGGAGAGTAAAAGAAAATTTGCTCGAAATATGCATTTTATTTGAAATAAAGACGCTTGGGGATATGCCTATTCAACAAAGAGTCTCTCATTGCTCCTAGGCTTAGAGCAACAAGCGTGTTTCGAACATTACTCTGAATTACTCCTAAAAGCTACAGGGATTTCTTCTATTGTCCAATTGTTCAAAACACTTCCAGGAGCATAAGGACGAATCCCAGATAAAGCTCTTCCCTCGGCCCTTTCCTCAGATACGGCGTTGATGCTTAAGTTCCACAACATTTCTTCCATTACTGCCATGCCTCGGTCAGGGTACAAGATCCCTTCCGAGATAAATGTTTTGGACAGAGGAGGGAAAGTCATTGGCTCCCATTTGATATCCTCCTCATTTAGGCGTGCCCTTCTTCTCTCTCTTCTTTTCTCTTCTTCTCTCTTATTTTGCTTCGCATCTGGCTTGAACCCTAAGCCGAAGCGGTCTCGTTTTTCTCTTTGCGTCTGCACCTCAGTCTTTCCTTGCAGGTTTCTTCCGAGTCCTCTCCTGGGCAAAGCTCCCTTCCCAATTGTCATTTGGAGGCTCATCATCGTAGACTTGGATATTTTAGGCATGGGGATCTTGCTGCCCTCGGCGACGAAGGTTGCGTTAATAAATTCCAATGATCGGAAAGAACACTCTATTGCCTTTTCATCTACCTCAATGTACGGAGCGTCGCTAGTAACGGAGGCTATGATCTCTTTTTCAGCGTTGATCGTGACCAATCTACCTTCCGTTACCAATTTCAACTTCTGGTGCAGTGACGACGGTACCGCCCCTGCCGAATGGATCCAAGGTCTCCCCAGCAGGCAATTGTAGGAAGGTTTGATATCCATCACCAAGAAGTCTACCTCATATGTATTTGGGCCAATTTGAAGAGGTATACCGATTCTCCCCATGACCTTTCTCTCCTTTCCATCAAATGCTCTCACAACATTATGGCATGCCTTCATGTGGGAGCTATCCACAGGTAACCTATTCAGTGTGGATAGAGGTAATACATTTAGGGCTGATCCGTTATCAACTAGCACCCCTGGCAACATGTACCCTTTGCAGCGCGCGGTTATGTGTAGGGCTTTTGTAGATCCCATACCCCCTGAAGGTATCTCGTCATCATTGAAGAAAATGAAGTTGTCCGCGCTTATATTACCGACGAGACGGTCCAACTTATTAACCGATATATCTCCCGCGACATATGTTTCATTTAATATCTTCATCAACGCCTTTCGATGAGTTTCTGAGCTCATGAGCAGGGCTAGTACCGATATGCGAGCGGGCTGTTTGTACAGCTGTTCCACAACACTGTATTCACTGTGCTTAAGGAATTTTAAAAACTCCCTGGCGTCGCTCTCTGTCACGGGCATGTTGACGAATGTTTCGGACTCGATGGTTCTCTCTTCCCTTGGCTCAGTTGCCACCGCTTTCCCTTTGGTTGCTTCCGCACTCGTGTTTGGGGTGTAACGTCTCCCACTACGTGTAAAGAAGCCTCCATCTCGATCTTCTTCTGTAGCATTGACCGGTCTTTTCCAGGGATTTCTACCCTACAATCGTAGCTCCAAGGTACCTTTTTATTGTCTTTATAAGGGGTAGTCGTAGGTTTTTGAATTATGAACTTCGGTGTGATCGATATTCCAGTCTCCCCCGTCCTTGGTCGTGATATAACTACTGCAGGGTAGTTGCCTCCACAGACTCTCCTAGACGTCCCTTCTTTCGACATGTCGGCCTCTCTCTTTGGCGTGATTTCGACCGCTCTAGGTCGTGATATAACCACTGCAGGACGATTGCCCCCGTAGATCCTCCTAGCCGATCCTTCTTCTGACGCGTGAACTTCTCCTTCTTCTAGATCTCCGATTTCTTCGTAGAACTCTATCTCATTGTTATCCATGAGACCTTGAATGTGAGTCCTGAACATGGGGCATTCTTGAATATTATGGCCCATTTTGGCGTGAAACTCGCAATAATTCTCCGCTCTTTCAATCTCTCTTCCTGGCTGTTGGGTGATTAAGCCTCGGCTTATCATTTGCCTCCAAACCCATCTCAGCGGGGTTTTTATATCATCGACGTTCATTTTTACTTTCTTCCCTACCTTCTCTCCCAACATGTTCACCCCGTTATTAGCGTGGTTGGGTAATGGGTGCTCTGTGTCGTTGACTTTCACCACACCCATTTGAATGAGTTTTTCAACCAGCTTCTTGAAGGCGAGACAGTTTTCTATTGAATGTCCGACAACCCCGGCGTGGTATTCACATTGTGCATTCACATCGTACCACTTAGGGTATGGGGGTTGTATGGGCTGTAGGTAATGGGGGGCAACAACATGCGTGTCATATAGTTTTTGGTATAACTGCCCATACGTCATGTAGATCGGAGTGAATTGGAGTTTCTCTACATTCGGCTTTGCACTGGGTTCTTGTGTATGCACTCTTGGACGATCAGTGATTACAGTATTAGGTTGATTCAGGGTGACTGATTTGTCACGGGCGTTGACGTTATTAATGTCACCCTCTCTTTTCTTTAGGGTCGTCTTTCTGGGACCTTCCCCTGCTTCTATCTTGCCGCATCTGACCGCGTACTCTATCCTTTCCCCACACCTCACAATTTCTGAAAAATCGGTCATAGAACTTCCCAGCACGTGGTTGATGAAAGGGGCTTTCAAGGTATGAATGAAGAGTATGGCTGCTTCTTCTTCTAAGAGAGGCGGTTGGACTTGTGTGGCTACCTCTCTCCATCGTTGAGCGTACTGCCTGAAGTTTTCACTTGGTCTTTTCTTCATAGTTTGGAGAGTGACTCTGTCAGGAGCTATGTCTGCTATGTGGCCGTAATGTTTCATGAAGGCTTGAACTAAGTCCCTCCATGTTTTGATTTGGGTGCTACTGAGTTGATCGTACCATTTAGCCGCAGACCCAACCAGGCTATCCTGAAAGCTGTGTATTAATAATTTCTCATTATCAGCATATCCCGCCATTCGTCGACCGAACATCTTCAGGTGTGCTCCCGGGCAGCTGGTCCCGTTGTACTTTTCAAAATCCGGAGTTTTAAACTTTGGTGGAAGCACTAAGTTTGGGACCAGACTTAGCTCTTTGATATCGACCCCGTAACGAGTTTTATACTTCTCTATTGCTTTGACTCTCTCCTCTAGCCATTTGTAGCGATCTTCCATTTGCGTTGAGGGTTCAGCCTTCATTCTTTCCTTATCCATTTCGTCAAAATCCGGTACCATAAGATTAGTGAAACCGTCTCCTGGGTTGGACCCTGAGCCTATTTGGAAATTCACGGGAGATCCAATGTTGGCCTGGCCTTGTTGAGGCCTAATAGTGACAGGTGGCCTCCGGGGATGTTCCTCGTGCTGCGAAGGCACTTGTGGTAAGATAGATTCTGAAGGACCATCTTCATTCTCCCCTCCAGTGATGGCCATGGGGCTTTTCTCTTTCCCCAAGAACCTGTTCAATAGTTGGGACATTTGAGATATCTGAGCCTTCATGTCCCTCTGGGATTCCTCCATTTCTTGCTGGATCTTGGTTAAGTGCTCTTGCATCTGTGCTTCCATTTGGTCACTCATCTCCTTTTGGAATTGTTCTAGTTTCTGATCCATTTTCTTTATCTTAGTGCGGGTGCCGTATAGATGTTCAGCTTCCAGGTTTCCCTTTCTTCTCTCTCTTCTGTATAATTCCGACTAGTCAGATTCTCTCGATGCTTGTGATGTGATGTGATGCAATGTGACGCGAATGTATGAAATGCAAAATTTACGAAATGCAAAATTTATGAAATGCAAAAAGACAGGAAGGTGTTGATTTGATTCAGTTCTATTAGATCAACTTCACTGGAAAACAAAGTTCTTTACATAGAGTGGATAATTTATGCGTACGGCTTTGCCTTATCACCTAGATCCTTGACTTCTCTAAGAAACCCCGCTAGACTTTGGCCTCGATCTGACCCTGACTCATACATTAGACTCAATACATCAACTTGAACTGCCAGAGTTTGTAACTGAGCAGCCACTTTTCGGACTTGAACTACAGCTTCGCCCATCATATAATCCCTATTTCTGATTTGTTCCTGAGAATGGTGAAGTTGATTCTTCCAATGTTCATTGAGGAGCTCGACCTGGTGTTCACCACTTTGTAACGCAGTTTCAAGTTCTTCTATCTTTCCTTTTAACTCATCGACCTTGCTTTGGCTGGCTCTTAATTCGCTCACCGAGCTACGATTTTGATACAGAAGCAGTGATCTTTCTAATTCCGTAATTCGGATCCGTAGCTGTTCTTTCTCACTTTGACTTTTCAACAGGCTCTTTTTCAAAACATCTTCACGTACTCGAGCATTTTGGCACTTCCTTTCCCATTGGTCAGCCTTAGTCTTTTCTTCTCGAATCTCTTGCCGCCATTGTTCTGATGTCTTACCCAAACCAGCGGTCCTGATTGATGCACGTAGTTTCTTGTAATCTGTTTTTAAGCTCTCCAGATCTTTTTCGGCCTTGTTTTTTCTTTTTCTTAACTTTTCGGCTTCTAATTTGTAGATGTCGATGTCCAACCCTAAGTGCATCTTTTCTTCCTCTAGCCGCTCTATCTTCTTTCCTAATTCCCGACTCTTGGTCTCAAAATCCCCTTTGATGATTTCTAATTCAGATGGGACAACTCGCAGATGCTCTTTTATGGGTAAAGTATCCCCTTGGCTTGACATTGGGACATTGTCATTGATTCTTGCATTCCTCCACTCATCATATTCGGGGGTTGTCATCGGCCCTACGGCGAGCCCCTTCATTCGTCGGGTTTGGATCCACGCAGCCGTTATTTCCCGAATTTTCTTCTTATAGCCGTCATCTTTGTATGAAAACTCACTCTGGGCTAGCCCGTGCGTTGCAGGTATGAACTGTCTTGATCGATACTGCCTTGCTACGAGTAGTGGAGCGTACCCCACAGCTCCCCATATCCCGAGTAAAGGAACCCAGTCAAACTCTCCACACCGGTACAAAATCTCATCAGGGATCATCCACGGAGCTCTCCATTCTATGTCTTCTACTTGTAAATTTTGGAGAATTGTTATCCATTTCTCTTCAGATAGGTCGTCCCGTCTTGGTGTAGTTGCTAATTCCCCCAAAGGAGAGTAGTTCTTGGAGAAGACTTTACACGAAACCTTTTCCACCTTCCAAAAGTGGCTATGAAACCATGATAGCAGAAGTTACGCGCACCCTACGAATCTCCCTTCACCTACTCTTCGATTAGCGTTCAGTGATCGGAATGTTTCGGCTAAGATTACGGGGACAGGTGTGACTCCTTTATCCAGTTTGTCAAATAGATCTGAGACAGCTTCCTCCACATATCCTAAAGCCTTGGGAAAGACAACCAAACCGTAGATGCCTAAGGCAAAAACGTCGACCTTCTTTTTTGTATCAGAATGTACTAGGATTAAATCCCTTAAATGTGCCCAAGGGATACATTTACAATCCCACTTTTGCTTGATTCGAGCCGTAATCCACTGCTCACTCATCCCTGTGATGTTCATTAGTTTTCTTGTGAATGTTGGTACATTAACAGCTCTTGAATAAGCCTTGCCCGTTTGAGCACTTGGGCACCGGAGTAAGGCCGTATATTCCTCAATAGTGGGTACCATGTCTACTTTCCCGAAAGTAAAGCAACTATAAGCGGGGTTCCAGAATTGAGTAATAGCCCGGAATAGTCGCTCATCCACCTTGACGTCAAGCAAATAGGGCAGATCGCCATAACTACCGTAGCATAGCTGTTTCATGTCATTATCCCATGAATCCCATATCTCCTTCAGTTCTTGCAGGCTATTCTGAGTCACGCTGATACGGGCGAAGTCCCACAATTCTGATTCATATCCCACACTCAGGCTATCTCCTTTCTCGCGTTGTATCCCTTCAGACCATGCTCGAACGGCCGCATTATCCTCCACTCTATTAAGAAATCCCTTTTCCATGTTAAGTTCTTCTACCTAGTAACCGAATACAAATCAACACCTTTTTATGATGAAATGCCATGTGATTATAACAAAATACCATGAGTTAATACTATGTACAAAAACTTCAAGACAAGCAATAAATAATCAGACACTTATTCAGGTAACCGCCAAGGTCTGGCGCGGTCCTAACTGGGAGTGGTTCTTTAAGGCTCATTACATGGGGTTCGGCTCTAAAGAAAGGTACCCGAACCAGCAGATTCCTCGATCCTCACCTATTATAGGCTCATACAGAACGAGTTCGGTTCAGGGGAATACATTTCCCTATGGCTGCACGGAGATGAAAATCTCACGAAGACATAGGTACGGATGTATCCCGAAAGCGATCCACTATCTTGCACGGAGGTGAAAACCTCACGAAAGAGTAGCTTCTCACTCCCACTTAAGGGTGCGACCGCAATGGTCATGCAATGTGCACAAGAAAGTAGGAATCACATGCAATGACACAAGCAACGGCAACAAAAAGGTAGTAATTTTCAAATCAAAATTTCAAACTTTCGATAAAGGACATAAAATAATCAATTTACGGCCTGGCTCTTCTCTTGTCCCCAGTGGAGTCGCCAAGCTGTCGAAACCATTTTTGAAAACGAGAATCGAACTAGGGTTTTGAAATTAAAAACGGGAGTCGCCACCGATCTTTATTTAGTGTGATCGGATCACCTTTGTTTTAATAAAACATTTTTGATTTACTAAAACAGTGTTTTTGGTCTACGAAATTTGAGAAAACGGTTCGGGAGTCGGTTACGTGTGAGGAAGGGTTAGCACCCTCGTCACGCCCAAAATTGGTACCGATTTGATCAATTAATGTCCTCATGTCGAAAGTTGAGAATTTTAAAGGAATTTAAAAATCTGACCTCTTTTGGAAATATTTGGGTTTTCTTAAATTAAATCAAGATTTTCTCATTTCGAAGAAATAAAATGTCACATCCAATACTTTAGGACACGATAGTTTAAATCTTCGATCTTAAGATCATCTCGTGATTTTCCCGAAATGCGAGTCGAGATTCTCCCGTTCCAAAGGAATCGAAGTATCACATCCAATACTTTAGGACATGGTAATCCAAATCCTCGAACCCGAGGTCATCCCGTATTTTCTTTTTTAAAAGAAATCAAGATTTTCTCGTTCCCAAAGACTAAAATATCACATCCAATACTTTAGGACACGATAATTTAAACCTTTGAATCCAAGATCACCTCGAAATTACGGATTTACGTAAAATGACGCCGATAAAAACAATCGTAAGAATGTCGAAATAGTAGCAAAAATGATATAAAATATGGAAAATAAAACGCAAAGTTCTAAAAAAAAACAAATGTCAAAATGATAGAATTAATAACAACGAGGATAATGGACATTATAATGTGAGTACTAATAATAATAATAATAATAATAATAATAATAATAATAATAATAATAATAATAATAATAGCAAACATACATAATAATAGTAATAATAATAGTAATAGTAATTAGTGTTAGTAATAAAAGTAAAGTAATAATAATATAAAATATGTACCATATAATAATAATACTAATAATAATAATAATGATGATGATAATATGAAATATGTACAAAATTAATATATAAATATAGTAATAATGATAATAATAATAATAATAACGCACAACATGTACAATATACTAATGTAAACATAATAACAATAATAATAATCATATAACTACAATATAATAGCAAGACAAAAGAAAGAAAATTACAAAATAACTAAAAGGGATCAAACCGCATTCGAAACGAAAGTTTGGGGGCGATTTGAAATAAATTAAAAGGAAGAGGATCGATTCGCGACGCGCACACAACCTGAGAGGTCTGGAAAAGCAATAAACTCTTTTTGTGAAACGATGCGCTGGGTGGGGGACTAAATTTAAAACCATGGTGAATCATCGGGTTAAAATCGAAATAAAAGGAAACCTAATTGCACTGGTGTGAAAAGGCGGAAGGACCGATGGGGCAATTAGCCCATTTAACAGAAACGTGCGGACCCTCTGGCCGGGTCGGGTCGCGACACGGGTTGAGGCCTAAACGGCACCGTTTTGGCGCCTGGACTCCCAACCCTGAAACGGCGCCGTTTTGTCTTTCTATAAAACCCTCATTTTCTCCTTTTTTTTTATTTGCTGCTTGTTCTTTAAAAAAAAATCTGTCTCCCTTTCTTTTCTCTCAACCCTCTCTGGGAGCAACCCAAATTCTGGCGAGGGACCACCGCCGGTGCCGCCACGCGGTGGCCGGAAATTGCAAAAGGTACGTTTTCCCCTCTTTTTTTTTTTTAAAAAAAATATGTGTATGTATATATATGCTGGATTAAGTAATAAATGAAAGGAAAAATCGAAATGACGAATAAAAAGAAAAATGCAAAATCACCTTCGATGTTACCGATCTGATGCGTTTCGGATTCTTCCTTTTTAGTTTCTATTGTTATTTTCTGCCTTGAATCTGTTTATTTTTTTTATTGATTGAGAAAAAGAATCAGATCTGGTATTTTTCTTTTCGATTGATTGCCAAAAAAAAGGATCCGTTTACATCGTTCTTAGTTGGCTTTTATAGCCGAATAAACAATAGAAAAATACAAATTTTATCTCTGTTGTGGTTTCCTCGCTGTCCTGGTTTGTTTTCTCTCGCAGGTGGTGGGGAACCATGGAGAGTGGTCAAGGCACGAGCGATGGTGGGGGCTGACAGTGGAGTACTCGCGATGGGGCGCACATGGGGGCTTTGGTGGGTTGCGGCGGCTGAAAATTTTAGGGTTTCTGAACCCTAAAATTTCCAGAAAAATATGGGCCTTTTGGGCCTGGATTTTATTTTTATTTATTTGGGTCTGATCTGTAACGGGCCCGGACAAATTAGGCTTTCTACAAATATGACTTGTGATTATAATGAATTGCTATTTGATATTTATATTTTGTAATGTATCAATGCAAAATCGGATTCATATCATCTTTATAAAAAATACATTTTGCAAAATTGTCGTATTTTATTCAAAGTATTTCTTTAAAAATATGGTGATACATAATATTTGAGGGTTTCGAGAAAAATTGTGCCCCAACTTACTGGGTTTCGATTTTTCTCATTGAACTCAGGATATTAAGTATCCCTTTTATTTTAAAATCGAAATTTACAAACTTCCAATCAAAACTGATTCTCGGGAATTCAAAACGTTGTATCCTAACTTATTGGATATGATGTTTTGTGTCTAGAGATAAGAATTTTCTACAAATAAAGGCGAAGCTAGTTTCGAAGTCATGAGATGTTGCATCCTAACTTATTGGGTATATCATTTTATTTCTTTGAGATAAGTAAGTCTTGGTTTTTTTTCAAATAAAAGGATCATACTTTAAATTTTTCAAAATTTCGACATTAGGACATGAGATTATCAATTAGGTATCAAATTTTAGGCGTTACGTGGGTGCTAGCCCTTCCTCATACGTAACCGACTCCCGAACTTGTTTTCTTGTATTTCGTGGACCAAAATCAATGTTTTGAAATAATATGTTTTATAAGGTGATCCAATCACACCTAAGTAAATAGGGATTGGTGGCGACTTCCGTTTTTATTTTTTAAAGTCGATCCTCGTTTTTTCAAATTTAAAAATGGTTTCGACAACATGGCGACTCCGCTGGGGACCAATAAGAGAGTTAAGCCGTAAAATTGATTACTTCCTGTCCTTTTGTCCAAATTTAAAATTCTGATTTGAAAAACCATGATCCTTTTTATTGCATGTGGTTCTAATTTTATAAAATATCTCTGCATTGCATTGCATGACCGTTGTGGTCACACCTTTAAGTGGGAGCGAAAAGCTATGCCTTCGTGAGGTTTTCACCTCCGCATGGGCTAGTGGATTGCTTCCGGGATACATCTGTACCTATGTCTTCATGAAGTTTTCACTTCCGCATGGCCATAGGGAAATGTATTCCCCTGAATCGAACTCAGTTCGTATGAGCCTATAATGGGTGAGGATCGAGGAATCTGCTGGTTCGGGTACCTCAACTATAGAACTGAGCCGCATATAGTGAACTCTAAGAGCCCACCCTAAGTAGAACTATGTCAAACCATAGTAGTTACCCAGATAGGTGTTTGTTTATTTTTACTTGCTTTATATTTTATTCCATGGTACTAACTTGTTGTGTTTTATTTTTTGTGCATGTCATTTCATATTTTTAAGAGGTATAGATTCACGGTCAGTTTCTAAGTTAGAAAGCTGGTTATGGAGAATGAATTCCTTGATAAAGTGGAAGACAATGCAGTCGTCTGCATGTGGTCAGAGCAAACGCAATTAGAGAAAGGGGAAGACTTTGGAACAGTGGCAACAGGATATTCGAGAGGAAAAGGCCAAAGCTGACCATTGGGAGAGGAAATTCCAAGAGATGCAGATGCGAAACGAGGCCCTAGAAAGGAGTTTAGCAGAAAGCCAAAAGGAGAAAAGTGGATTAAAAGCTAGAGTGGCTGAACTGGGACGGTCTCTTCACCACCATCGAAGCCGTCATTCTGCAGTCGAGTTGAAGTCAAGTCTGAATAAGATTGAGGAAATGAAGGGCAAGATTGAAAATTAGAATCAGCATTGCAGAATTGTGAACTCCGGATCGAGCTTCTTGAAGCAAGAGAAGGGCATTGGAAGGAAGAGCTCCATCATTCTCATGATCAAGTTAGAAATCGGGATTATCTTATGGGTGAAGCAATAGTTCAGATTTGAGAGGTAGCTGATCACCTACAGACTTTGGCAGTACAAGCACATTGAGCTCGAAATATGAGCTATAGTCAGATCGTGGTCAAGAGTTAGCCTTATTGTTTGGGAAAATTAAAACTTTGGGTCTTAGGGCGAAAGCATATTTGTAATCCGTTTTATGTAAAGGATTTTGTTTTCTAATAAAGTTTTCAAAATGAAGTTGAATCTGAATCAATGCCTCCTTTCATTCATGCATTTGCATTACATCACATCATGCATTTAAGTCCATAGAGAGAGCCTAATTAGTTGAAATTATCACAGAAAGAGATAGAGAAAAGGAAAATTTGGAAACTAAACACCATTACGGTACACGTGCCAAGACAAAGAAAATGGATCAAAGACTTGAACAGTTTCAAAGAGACATGCAAGACCAGATGCAGGAGCAATTGGCAAAGCTCCAACAAGAAATGAGAGACCAAATGCTGGAAGCCCAAAGAAATATGATGGCTCAAATGGCTCAGCTACTGAATGGGGCGACAGACAAAGGAAAAGGTCCCATAATTAATGGTAAAGATAATGAGGACTTTCCTCGGGGTTTCACCCCACCGCATACACAAACTCAACCTGAGGAGTATCCCCGAAGGCCGTCTGTCACGATTAGGCCTTAATAAGGGTAAAATGACACTAGAGTGCCCATAAATTTCCAAGTTGGCACAGGATCCAACCCAGGAGATAACCCTGCTAATCTTGTTATCCCTGACTTAGATGTAGCAGAGAGGGAGGGGATAAGAACTGAATCTTCAAAGCAGTTAGAAGATCGTTGTAGATGGTTGGAAGAAAAATTCAAGGATTTAGAAAATGCTGATAATCATCATGGAATTGATGCTAAAGACCTGAGCTTGGTTCCAGATTTGGTGCTTCCTCATAAGTTCAAAATGCCAGAATTTGAGAAGTACAATGGGACCAGCTGCCCTGAAGCCCATATCACTATGTTCTGTAGACGGATGACTGGCTATGTTAACAATGATCAACTCTTGATTCATTGTTTCCAAGACAGTTTGGTGGGGGCAGCGTCCAGGTGGTACAATCAACTCAGTCGTGCTAAGATTAGCTCTTGGAGAGACCTAGCCCAAGCCTTCATGAAGCAATACAATCATGCCACAGACATGACGCCTGACAGAATCATGCTACAGAATATGGAAAAGAAGTCAAATGAAAGCTTCAGGCAGTATGCGCAAAGATGGAGGGAGGTTGCCATGCAAGTTCAGCCACCACTCCTAGAAAAGGAAATTACGATACTTTTTATCAATACCTTGAATTCTCCATTCATCACCCACATGATAGGAAGTACCACCATAAGCTTTTCAGATATAGTATTGTCTGGCGAGATGATTGAAAATGCGGTAAGGAGTTGGAGAATAGACATGGGAGAAAGTGCCAAAAGATCAGCTCCGAGAAACAGGAAAAATGAAGTGAGTATCCTGAGCATGCACCCCAAATCAGTCACCGTAGGCCAGACGAGGGCGTAACCACTAGCTATCAATGCTCTTCAAGGCAGGAACCCAATTTGAGGCCAAATACAGAAAAGTTCTAATTCACACCAATCCCGATGACATATAAGGAGCTGTACCAGAATTTTTTTGATGTGCATGTGGTGTCTCCGTCCTACTCGGAACCTGTGCAACCTTCGTTCCCAAAATGGTATAATAAGAATGCTCAATGTGAGTACCATGCGAGAATAACGGGTCACTCAATTGAAAATTGTACTACATTTAAAAAGTTGGTCGAAAGGTTCATTAAAATGGGAATTGTAAAGTTCGACATTTCATCAGAACCTGATCACTTTGACGAGGCAATAAATGCAATAATTGAAGGAGGAGACAAGAAAGTTGCGACTCCTTGAAGTAATCAAAAGCGAAGAGGGAACTAGGGAACGAGGTTTCCAAGCCCTTGCGTACTTGGGAGTGTTTTGAATAATGGGACTGTGGAAGAGCTCCCTGCATTTTTAGAGCTAATCTAGAGTAATATTCAAAACACGCTTGTTGCCCGAGGCAATAAGAACCCTTTTGTGAAATAAGCTTGTGTTTAAAATTTTTTATTTCAATAAAATACATCTTTTTGAGCAAATATTCTTCATTTCATACTGTACAAATAATTGTTCTTAGTTATTTTTTCCTTCTTTTGTTTGTTCTTTAGACTTTCTTCCAAGTATTCTTTCACTCTTCATTCATGACCATACAAATAATCATTCTTTGAATAATTTATTCTTTGGAATCTTCCTTCGAACCTACAATAGGTCTCCAGATATCAATGATGTGAGCAACGCTGTTATTAACTTGGAGTCTCCTTCCGAGTAAGATATATGTTTAGAGGGATCTCAGGACTTTAAAGATGACAGAGATTGTAACCTATCTTCTGATTTGTTAAGGATGGTAAAACATGATGAAAAAAAAATCCTACCTTACATAGGGTTAATGGACATTGTAAGCCTAGGAAAGGGGTGACGATCGAAGCCTAACTCACCACAGATATAAGGCGAGACATCATTGAGTTATTTTCAAGAATTCAAAGATGTTTTTGCATGATCATATCAAGACATGCCTGGGCTACTAAGACGTGGGCTAAACATGAGTATCACGTACTATTGGTCTACCATGGAGGGGGATCGCATCAGTTATACCGCAAATTCTGAATTGAAGAAGACAAGATTTATGTAACTCTTCCATTTTCTTCACAGACATTTTTATATGTAGGGCATAGATGTTATGGGGCCGATCTCGTCAAAAGCTTTTAGTCAACATCGATTCATCTTCGTGCTAGTCGTTTACTTCACTAAGAGGGTGGAAGTAGCTTCATATGCCAATGTTACAAGGTCGATAGTCATCAAATTCTCAAAAAAAAAGGGGGGAAATGATCAGGTGCCGGCAAAGAATGCCAGAAAGGATCATGTTTAATAATGCATAACTGTACGATGTTAAAGTTTACAGTTTGTTCAAAGATCAGACAACATATCACAATGCAGCAAAGGTTGCCAAAAGAAAAATACAAAAAGGAAAAAAAATATGAAAGATGACCAGGACTTGTAAAGATTGGTATAAGAAGCTACCATTTACTCTCTATGCTTATCGAACATCGACCAGGACTTTCGCTGGGGCAACATTTTTCCCATTGGATTATGGAATAAAAATGGTTTTGCCCATGAAAATCGAGATTAGAAATGGTTTTGCCCATGAAAATCGAGATTCCTTTGATCCAAACTTTGATTAAGTCAAGAAATGGGTGAAGTAGAATGTCTCCAGTGAACTTGTCTGAAGAAAAGGGTTTGAAAATATCCATCATACTCAAATATACCAAAAATGAATGGTGCAACAGATCAAATTGATTGAAGATGATACAAATTCCATACCTCTGAGTGGTAGTAGGATGGACGGAAGAAACCAAATGTTATTCCCCTAAAGTTGCAGTGGGAGGTACAAACTTTATATCCCAAGGTTCAAGTGGAATGGATTCAGAATTACCATGGGGCAAATTATTTGAGTAGAATATGATTGATGCTTCGTGAGGAACGAAGATGAAACCTTGATGAATAAATGAGTGATGTCACCCGAAATAGGAATCATTCTCATAACATTTTTGCATGCACATATCATAGCATGTCTGAATAGGATCATTTGACTCATTTCGATCACGGCATCCTAATCATTCGGCATAAGCATATACCCATTCTACAGGTCATAGGACGATGTAGTAGGGTAAATGGTCACTTTCAGCCTTGTCTCCCTGAAGTTACAGCGGAGTAGACTAAAGACAAAAGATCTGGTATTCTTGAAGTTGCAGGAAGTAGATCGAAGACATCAGATCTTATCTCCCTGAGTTTGCAGTAGAGTAGATCGAAGACAGCAGGTCTGGCATTCCTGAAGTTGCAGGAAGCAGATCGAAAACATCATATCTTGTCTCCCTGAGTTTGTAGTGGAGCAGATCGAAGACAGCAGATCTGGCGTTCCTGAAGTTGCAGGAAACAGATCGAAGACATCAGATCTTGTCTCACTGAAGTTGCAGGAAGCAGATTGAAGACATCAGATCTTGTCTCCATGAAGTTGCAGGGAGCTGATCAAAAAATCAGTCTTTTCTCTTTGAGTTTGCAGTAGAGCAGGCTAAAAGATAGCAGATCTAGCATTCCTGAAGTTGCAATGAAGCAGATCGAAGACATCAGCCTTGCCTCTCTGAGTTTGCAGTAGAGCAGGCTAAAAAACAACAGATCTTGTCTTCCTAAGTTTGCAATGAAGCGGGTCGAAGATACTAGTCTGACCTCCCTGAAGTTATAGTGGAGCAGATTGAAGATAACAAATCTTGTCTTCCTGAAGTTGCAGTGAAGCAGATCGAAGATAGCAGATCTGTCATTCCTGAAGTTGCAGTGAAGCAGATCGAAGATATCGATCTTGTCTCCCTAAGTTTACAGGGGAGCAGACCACAGATAATAGATCTGTCATTCCTGAAGTTGTAGTGAAGCAGATCGAAGACATCGGTCTTGTCTCCCTAAGTTTACAAGGGAGTAGACCACAGATAGTAGATCTGGCATTCCTGAAATTGCAGTGAAGCAGATCAAATATACTAGTTTGGCATCCTTGAGTTTGCAGTGGAGCAGACTGAAGATAACAGATCTGGCATTCCTGAAGTTGCAGGAAGCAAATCGAGGACAGTAGATCTAGCATTCCTGAAGTTGCAGGAAGCAGATCAAAGACATCAGTCTTGTCTCCCTGAGTTTGCAGTGGAGTAGATTGAAGACCACAAATCTTACCTTCCTGAAGTTGCAGGAAGAAGATCGAAGACATCAGTCTTGTCTCCCTGAGTTTGCAGTGGAGTAGATTGAAGACCACAGATCTTACCTTCCTGAAGTTGCTGGAAGAAGATCGAAGATATCAGTCATTGTCTCCCTGAGTTTGCAGTGGAGTAGATTGAAAATCACAGATCTTACCTTCCTGAAGTTGTAGGAAGAAGATCGAAGACATCAGTCATGGTCTCCCTGAGTTTGCAGTGGAGCAGATTAAAATAGTAGATCTGGCGTTCCTGAAGTTGCAGTGAAGCAGATCAAAGACATCAGCCTTGCCTCTCTGAGTTTGCAGTAGAGCAGGCTAAAAGACAACAGATCTTGCCTTCTTGAGATTGCACGAAGCAGATCAAAGATACCCGCCTGGCATTCCTGGGTTTGTAGTGGAGCAGGTTAAAGATAGCGAATATTGCCTTCCTGAAGTTGCAGTGAAACAGATTGAAGCCATCAGACTTATTTCCAATACCGTTGAAGTTGCAGTGGAGTTAGAAGCCATTTGAAGAAGACGAGGGCCAAGAAATCAAGGCCCGGCAAAGACTGAGCAAAAATTGGTCCTTTTATAGTCTTTGCTCTATTCTCGTTACACGACAATGAGCAAAACGGGGCAGCTGTAATCGGCCCATTTTGCCCGGGCCCATATCATTCAAAAAAAATAAAATAATAATAATAATAAAACAACAAAAATACCAAATGTCCATTTTAAAGTCCATTTACAGCCAACTAACCCAAACCCAAAACCAATAAACTACCTGTGGCCTAGTTACACCCTGAGCCAATAAACCAAACCCAATTAGCCCAAAACCAGCTAAACCTAATGGCCTGATGGCCCAAACCTAGTTTAAGAAATCTGAAACCCTAGGTTTCACTCACGCCGCAAGCCCCAGCAGCCCCTTCCTCGCGCCAAAGCCACCAGTCGCGCCGCAGTTAGCGCGAGTCGCGCTTCGTCGCCGGATTCCTCGCCGTTAACCTGCACAAAAAAGGAAAGAACACAACAAAAGGAAAGAAATGGCAAGCAAGACAGATTTATTATTATTATTTATTTCGGGGCTATATAAACCCCAAAAGAATCTATAAAAGACACGAAAAATACAAAAACAGATACACACACAGATACGGAGAATACACAAAAATATAATAAAAAAAAACCCAAAGCAGAGGTGATTTTTTTGATACCATTTCGTTTTTTTTCTTTTGATTCATGCAATATTTTCAGTATATATACTACTAAAAAATAAAGAACAGGAGTTTACCATTTTGATTGGCGTTGAAAACGGAAATTTTTGGCTTTCGGCCGCCGTACGTGGCGGCGCTTGCGGTGGCGCATGGGGTACACGCGCGACAGGCCATCATAGGAGCTTGGGCCAGATTCTGGCCTCCGGCCGTAGGAGAGAGAGCCTTAAGGGCTTATGTTTTGATATTTCTTTTAAAGGGTGTTTAAAATGAATTTTTGGGGTTAATTTTAGCTTATATAAGTGATCCATACGGTGCCATTTTGAGGGTTACCTTTAAAGCCAAAAACGACGTCGTTTTGCCCCATAAGATCCGCGCGTTGACTTGAAAACCTGGGGAGGATCCGCGTATTTTTATAAAAAGGGTAATTTGCCATTTTAGTCCCTCCGTAATTTTATTAGTTTTAATTTCGTCCAATTTTAACACTTCTTTTATTTTTCAAATTAGCCCTGAAAGTTTGTTTTTGTTTCAATTGGGTCCCTCGGGCTATTGAAAGGCTGGTAACAGAACGACGCCGTTTAGGAGATAGGGCATAATTTCCCAATAGGTCCCTACAGTTTGGCGCGCGTTCCAATATCATCCTTTTTGCATTTTAACCTTAAATTTTTATTATTTTAATTTAATCCTTGCTTATTTGATTTTTTTATTCTTTTTATTTTCATTTTGTTCTTATTTTTTAAAATTATTTTAGTATTATATATATGTTAAATTATTATTTACTATTTATATTATGTTATTTTTCAATATTATTCATATATTGTATATTATTTTAAAATTTTTTTACACATTAGTTATTATATTACACATTTTATTTTTGTATATTATTTATTATTATATTATATTTATATAGCATTTAAATTGTTTTATCACTAATATTTTATAAAATTTTTGTATATTGTGTAACATATATTATTTATATTGATTATATTAAATATGTAGTTTTTTTATGATTATTGTATTATAAATATTTTTTATTTTTAAGGTTATATACTATTTACTTATAATTGTTTTTATCATATATTATCATTTTTATTTATATAAATACTAAATTATTAACTTATATATTTATTATAAGTATCCCTATATTTTTTATACTATAAGTTTTTTTTAATTATATTGTTATACATATTAATTGTTTTAAAATTATCATTTTTTTATTTTTTTGTTATAATATTTATTCACTATTTAAATATATTATTAATTTATTTACTGCTCATATTTGATTTTTTTTGTAGAATTTAATATCCATTTCTTGAATTTTTTCTATTGTTGCTTATTTTATATCTTGTATTTGTTTATTTATGTTCTTTTATTTGCTTATTATTGCTTTAGCATTGTCATTTCATTTCATGTATTATTTGCTATGTTACCTTATTCTTTCGTTAATTATCTATATTAGTATTGATCATTAATATGATTTGTGATTATAGTGAATTGCTATTTGATATTTATATTTTGTAATGTATCAATACAAAATCGGATTCATATCATCTTTATAAAAAATATATTTTGCAAAATTGTCGTATTTTATTCAAAGCATTTCTTTAAAAATACGGTGATACATAATATTTGAGGGTTTCGAGAAAAATTGTGCCCTGACTTATTGGGTTTCGATTTTTCTCGTTGAACTCAGGATATTAAGTATCCCTTTTCTTTTAAAATCGAAACTTACAAACTTCAAATCAAAACTTATTCTCAGGAATTCAAAATGTTGTATCTTAATTTATTGGATATGATATTTTGTGTCTCGAGATAAGAATTTTCTACAAATAAAGGTGAATCTAGTTTCGAAGTCATGAGATGTTGCATCCTAACTTATTGGGTATAGCATTTTATTTCTTTGAGATATGTAAGTCTTGGTTTTTTTTTTTCAAATAAAAAGATCATATTTTAAAATTTTCAAAATTTCGTCATTAGGACATGAAATTATCAATTAGGTATCAAATTTTGGGCGCTACGAGGGTGCTAACCCTTCCTCGTACGTAACCGACTCCCGAACCCGTTTTCTTGTATTTCGTGGACCAAAATCAATGTTTTGAAATAAAACGTTTTATAAGGTGATCCAATCACACCTAAGTAAAAAGGGATTGGTGGCAACTCCTGTTTTTATTTTTTAAAGTCGATCCCCGTTTTTTCAAATTTAAAAATGGTTTCAACAAAAGTATGAAAATTAAATTCTAAATATACGAAGGGTATAAGAGCTTTGAGCATATTGTAACATTTAAAATTTTATTTTATAAGTTAACCAAAAAATAAATAATTAACCCAATGCAAGAGAATTATACTAATATAATTGGAGTTCAATATAATAAAAATAAATAGAAAATACAAGAAAAATAGTAACAAGGAAATTGCTTTTTTTTTATTATCTAAAATTTACTTAATAAATACATATCAAGAGTTTATGTGATTTTCTTTAAATTTAGGAGGATAATTGATTTTTTAATTATAGAAAATAAGTGTATTTTAACCCAAATTTAAGGAGTAAGTGTGTTTTTTACCTTAAATATAATTGTTTGGTTAGATATTAGAGATATTAAAAGTTCTGTGTTGGAAGGAAAAAGGATTTTGTATAGAGACGGTAATAGAGCGGGGTAGGAGTAGGTATTGCTAAATTAATCATTGCTTCACAATTGGCATGCTCTTTTTAACAACTTCTCTATTCCACTATGGATCCACTTCAGTTTAATTTGTCTATTTATCTTTAAATTTTTAATATTTTAAAAGTCAAGTAAATATCTAAAAATAATTCTTCAAAAAATATTTAAGCATAAAATAAATTGATTTTTTTTATAATATGTTATAACATTTTTACCCTTCTAATAGTTATATATATACAAAGATAAAATGATAATTTTATAAAGTGAAGCGAGGCGGGGTGGAGCAAGCAATTACTATAACCACTCCATATTTATTGTTCGAAAGAAAAAAATCCGCTCTATCTGGAGTGGTTTGAAATTTATCGGGCGGTTTGGATTTTGCCATCCTTACTTTTGTAGTTCATGTAGTACCAAACATTTTTGTTCTTTTTAAAGAATGATTTATAAAAATTGAATAAAAGTTAAAATTTTATATGTACAATAAATCTGTGCAATTCAAAATTTTCACGTAAATTTTAAGATTTAATCAAATAAATCTTAGATTAAATATTTATATTACATATTACGAGTTTGATAGAGTTGATGTCATCTATCAATCAGGTCTTTTTTTAACAATATTTTTATATAAAATTTAAAAATATATTATACATATGATAAGATTTAGACCCAAAACTAAACTATATAACATCTACATTTTAGACTAAATTATGTTTAACTTTTATGGTAATTTTTATAAATTTATTACATAATTAATTTCAGCAGTGTACCATAATCATAATATAGGCTATTTTACTCATCTAATCCAAAAAAAATTAATATTTACAGAAATGATCTTGGTTCAAAAATATTTACCCAAATGACTTGAAATGAACTGTAAATTTTGGTTATGGGAACTAGATGGCCGACACCACTATTTTTTCTATTAAATTTTTTTTTTGGAGTTTTGAACACTAGATGGCTGACACCATGTATTTTTTTTTCAAAATTATTTTTTTGGGGTTGCTGGCACACTGATGGCCAACACCCCTTTATCTGATTAAAAAATATATTTTTTGGAGGTGTGGTGCTTGCCAACAAGTGGCCAAAATCACCCAACAAAAGAGATTGGGAAAACAAGGAGGGGGTTATGTTGCAATATTCCCAATCTCTTTTGTTGGGTGATTTTGGCCATTTGTTGGTCGACACCACACCCCTCAAAAAAATTATTTTTTAAACAGATAAAGGGGCGGCCATCAGTGTGTCAGCACCCCAAAATTTTTTTTTAAAAAAAATACATGGGCGCCGGCCATTTAGTGTCCAAAACCCCAAAGTTTATTTTTTAAATAGAAAAATAGTGGTGCCGATCATTTAGTTTTTATAACCCAATTTATTGTTCATTTTATGTCATTTAGGTGAATGTTTTTGAACCAGGATCATTTTTGTAAATATTATTTTTTTTAGCTGAAATGAGTAAAATTGCCCATAGTATAGTGGTATAATACGTGCTTGTTTGGTTGGCCTATAATGCAGATGTTGGGCTTCTAGATTCTATCTCGCCCCAGGTAGAGAAACAATGATAGACAAAACAAGAAAACAAAACATGATGATTATGTTGTTTTTAGTTAAAAGTTATAGTTCTTCAAAAATTTGCCCCAATCATGATGCCCTTTTACTTTAAACAAAAACAGAATCATGCCTTCTTTTAGGAGTAGGTTTGTAAATGAATTTTAAATTATGATTTATTTATCGAGTGATTATATTTTTTAAAAGTAGTAGGAGTTGAAATCATAAAAATGTGTCTTCTTGATTATTGTAATAATAATATCTACCATAAATTGGTATAATTTTAGACTAATGGAAACGTGTAGGTAGATTATTGTGACATGTTAATATAATGCTAAAAAAGCATTATTTCGATGAAGGAAATACAATATATCTACTTGAATTTACAGCCCTTCACATTGATATCAACTAAACTGTCTTATTATGTCACTTTTGCTAGGTGAATCATCGGTGTTAGGAGGAAAAGCGTGATAATTAAATTGTTGTACAAGGATTGGTTGGCAACGAAAATGATCGATTCACCTTAATCAATGAGAAGGGCGACCGAAGTTGGAGAGGAGAGGAAAGGAAGGATGAAGATAGTGGGCTGCCTTTTCCTCTCATTAGGCTCCCGGCCGGCTTTATATAGGTTAATTGTCCCTGTTATACGGTGTCACGTATTGAGTTGATATTCACGACATCATCTCTTAAGCAAGTTGCAGAGGATTTCCATGAAGAATCTCAAGTGAGGAATTGTATATGACAGCGAACTGTTCTCCTCTGCCAGCGAGGTGTAACAGGAGGGAAATAATTGGGTTTGTTGGACTCGGTACCTGCAAGAATTGGTTGAATCAACCTGTTGATTAAAATACTCAACCAAGATCTTTCATCCAATTTTTTTTAATATTTGTTTTTGGATACTTTGATGCATTTAGTTAGTTAAATGGGGGAACTGCAGTAGTTAGTTATTGCTACTTACGGTCTGTAAAACGATTTCAGGGAAATTTATTAGTATCATATATATAAACCACTATCAGGGTTCATAGTGAAACTCTTAGTAGCTTAGTCAAACTACAAAGCTCCCATAATATAACAGGACGGATCCATCAGAGCATTTATCAGACTTAGTTTATCAACAAAAAACAAACTATATATTAAACCCATTGATCTAAATGGGTGATTCAAACAGTTGCAATAGGACCCAAGCTAACGGTGGATTCCATGGTCTTCATGGCTTCGAACCTCGGCTCCTTGTCCTCGAACTTCAGGGCGGGGTAAACCTTCATGTAGTCCTCGAACACGAATTTCGGGTACGCAATGGGTTTCTCAGCTTCTTTGTCCACCAAAGCAGGTGCTGGATATATAACAGCATCACTTCCTGGGTTGTAAAAGGAAGCAATGGACATTCGGGTCCCATCTGTTTGAGCCAGCACACGGTGCATCATACTCTTGTACTTGCCATTGGTGATCACCTCAAGTTGGTCACCAAGGTTGATGACAATGGAGTGTTTCAATGGAGGGACATCAATCCATTGGTCATCCTTGAGGAGTTGAAGCCCACTGACTTTGTCATCTTGGAAGAGTAATATGATTCCACCAGCATCAGTGTGAGCCCTTAGCCCCTTGATTAGGTCGGGTTTAGGGCATGGAGGGTAGTTGCTGACTTTGGTACCAAAAGTTGGCCCTTTGGAACCATAAAACACTTTCTTCAGGTAACCCTGTTCCAACCCAAGATTCTCACACAGTATGTCCAAAAGCTTCTCAGCCAGCTTCTCCAACTCCACAGCAAATTGCTTCATCACCTTCCTGGTGTCAAAGCAATTTCAGTACTTGAAAAACATAAAAAGTGAAGGGAAAAAAAAAAAAGTAGAGTCAGTAACTTTGACTGACCTGTAATCATCTTCAAGATCAGGAATTTCATAAAGGTTTGACTCAGGCAAGTGGCGCAAGAAGAAAGTGCTTTCCCAATCCATGTCAGTGATCTCAGATTGAACAACTTCAAGACCTTTACTTGTCACCATTTCTTTGAATCTTTCCTCCATGCACTTTTTGTAGTGCTCCTTTGTCAGTTTCTCCACAGTGTCCATCAGTTCATGAGATATTCCATGGTTCATCAGCTTTTCAAAGAAAAAAAAACATAAAAAATACAGTAAAATTTCAGAGAAGCATTATTGACAACAACTAATGAACTGATATTCCAAGTTTCATTTAGTACCTCAAAGAAACCCCAATTCTCACAAGCATCTTTGATCATGTCCATGGTGGCTCCTCTCTCCTCACCATTGATTTTGGACAAGTCAATAACAGGGAAAGCTACCTCCATTTTTGTTTTCTCTTTCAACAACTCCACTACTAGGTTATAGTGAGCAATAATATGTTTGTGTTTGGTCTCAAGGTGTGTGAAATGGGATTATGGGAAGGTGCAATTTATAGGCACAAAATGAGGGGCAAAACAGGGGAATAAATAAAGCTAAGAAATGGAACAGTGATACATCATATTGGGTGTAATTACTGCATTTTCCGCACGTGTTTAATTATTTGGATAATATTTAGTTACTTTCATCTTCACCATGTGAATTATTATTATTATTATTATTATTATTATTATTATTATTACTTAAGCTTGCTGTAAAGAGGTTTATAATTTTTTAAATCTCGAATTTGAATATTATAAATGAAAAAAATATAATTAAATAAAAATTAATTTCATCACGATTTAATGTCACTATAAAATATTAAAGGTCTCAAAATAAAATATTATATTTATAAATTATTTAATATATATCATTTTTATATAAACAAACAATTACATTACAATAAAAAAAAAAACTCAAATATTGAACCTTAAATTACACTAATTTTATAATTATATTAGTGACAAATATATCATTTTAAAGTTGTTTATTAAGTATTAATACAGATATATCATTATATTAGTGACAAATATATGATGAAAAAACGAAACAAGTAGGAAAATAACAGAAAATACACGTAATAATGGGAATAACATCAATCACAGATAAGAAAATTTATTATCAATATAATAATATAAATATTTAAAAAAATTATTTGTAAAGGAGTTTTTTTTCTAAAAAAATGACTTATGACTTTTCAAAAAATTTCATTCTATAAAAAAACAAAAAAAAAACTTATTTTACATTGAACTGAACAAACTGTTTTCTATAAAATAAACACACAAAATTCCAAAAATTATTTTCCATAAAACCTTTTTAACATAAAACAAACCAACCACTAATGAAAAAAAGAAACAAGCAAGAACATTAGAAAAAAACACGTAATTAAAAACAAAAAACAAAAAGCAAGGTCGCATTGCATCGCATGCCGTAAAAGAAAAGAAAATTTAGCAGGGAGACAGGCAGGGAAAATAAAGAGATGCCTGCAGAAATAATAAAAGAACATAGTGTTATTGCTGTGCGCGAGAAAACACAAGAAAAAGCTTAGGTTTTCACTACCTTTGCTTTAATAATCATGCCGGAGACAAGCCTTTTTTTTCAACTGTTGGATCAGTCGTGTCTTACTCCTATTTTAATATGTCTGTAGGGGATTTTTACCAAATTAGGACAGAAAAAAAAATTATGTTCCAAAATAGGATGGCCCCCCAATTATTTACCAAAATAGGTCAAAGCAGGGTGGTCACGCCACTCCCATAGGCGGCACCACCCTGCTGTCGGCTCCCCACCCTGCACCAACCTGCACGAAACAGTAAGAGAACAGTAAGGCATGCATGCAAACAGGGAAAAGTGAACAATGGGATCCCA
This sequence comes from Gossypium australe, assembly GCA_005393395.2. Classification (NCBI taxonomy): domain Eukaryota; kingdom Viridiplantae; phylum Streptophyta; class Magnoliopsida; order Malvales; family Malvaceae; genus Gossypium; species Gossypium australe. Next base: position 14,494,254 of record CM016619.1, read on the forward strand.
TAGGCGGCACCAAGCTTGAACAATGGGATCCCATAGGCGGCACCAAAAGCAAAAAATGGACATGCAGAGGCGGGACTATGTGCTTAAATTCGCCCCCCTCCCCCCCGGGGGAAACTTGAAGCTCTAAGCAGTAGCAGAAGAAACAGCAGCAGCAGAAGAAGAAGAAGAAGGTGGTGGCGCCAGCAAGAAAAAGAGAAAGAAGAAAGGGAGGTTACGGGAAAAAAAAAGTTTTAAAAATAGGTAGATTTTTTTTTAAATAATATTTATGTTGTTTTTGAATTGTTATTATATTATTTAATTATAATTTTATTAATTATATGTTGTTAGTTACTTTAGTTTAGTTTATATTATAAGTATTGTGAGCTAGGATTAGTAGGTTAAGTGTAGTAATTTAGTTAGTAAGTAAGTTAGTTATAGTATTATTGTTAGTTAGTTGGAAACCCTAAAAAATTATTTTGATTAGTTAGTAAAGTATATACTAATATGTTATTTTATAACTCTTTAGTATATTGTTATTAGTTAAACCTTAATGATAATCGTTTATAGTTAGTATATAAAATTGTTATTATTATTATTGTTAGTGTAATATTGTTGTTATTAAAAAATGGTAAATGTTATTTTATTTAGTATTATATTATTATTGTTAGTAAATAAATATTATAAGTATGGTTAGTATAAAAGAACATTAAAATAATACATGAAACATTATGATTGAAAATAAATAATATATATTTTGAAAGTAATATAATTTGAGAAAAAGGAAAATACAAGTAAATGGTCAAAATAAGTGATTTTACTAAATCTAATAGTATTTTATTGAAAATTATAAGATTTGAACACTTAGGAAATACGAACGAACATAGTGCCAAAATTTTTAGTTTTATTTTAAAGATATTTTGTTTGTTTATTTTGAATGTTAGTAATTTTTGTTAGTAATTTATGTGTTTATATTAATTAATTTTTTATTGTGAATGTTATGTTTTAAATTTTGTTTGAGAAATTTTGTTTATTTTTGAACAGATTGACCACTGAAGATGGATGATCAGTTTTTCGTATGCGTTTATTTCGATGGAATCATACTGACAACAACCGTTGGATGCATATTTGAATGTCGGCAACAAATAGCAATGAGATTTAATAGAAATGTATCGTTGGATGATATGAAGCGAAGGATAAATGCAAAAATCGTTAGACGGTGTGGGAAAACGATATCGAGAATTTTCTACAAGTTTCCAATTTCGGCAGATCCGATCAAATTCACAGAAATGGAACTTGTAGACGACGAAGACGTGGAGACAATGATTGCGCTTTACTGTGGGAATGGGAGTAACAGAAATGCACCGATTCACTTATTTGCTGAGTTAGCCGGTATTGAGGCAAATGAAGACACCAATGCATATGGTGAAGAACATGGAGCTCAAGAACCGTGCATGGTGCCTCCAAGATCGTATGTTGATGACGAATCGAATATACGTCGGATTGATATCGATCTTAATATTACACCCGATATTGATGTGGTTGGTGACGATAGACACGACAGTAGTGATGATTGTGGGGAAGAGGTCGATATTGACAGTGATCCCGATATGGATGATATACCTGATGATATTGACGATGAAGACGTGAATGACGATTGGAACATTAGTGCGTCTTCTGTCGGGAACCATATGCGATGTATTACGATACACAATAATCCTGGGCCACACATGTCACTCATAGACCCCGGCGCAGCGCGTGCAACCGAGTTTCCAGAGTACCCTGAAATATATCCTGCTCACCGGCTCACCGTAAATTCCGATCATGAAGAGTTATTCGTAGGCCAGAGATTTGGAAGTAAAGCAGAGTGCGTATCTGCGATTAAACGGTATAGCATGGATATATCAGTGGATTACAAAGTCGCAGAGTCTAAATCGACACTATATATTGCAGAGTGTTGGAAGGCAGCGGACGGATGCAATTGGCGGATACGAGCTGCATTCATTCAAAAATCGCAGATGTGGGAGATAAGAAAATTGGTTGGGCCTCACACATGCAGATCGACACGTATGACAGAAGATCATGGAAAACTTGATTCCAAAACTATATGTACGTGTATCATACCAATGGTGAAGGACATGCCGACTATTAAAGTTTCGGTACTGATTGCTGAAATACAAGCACGATTCCAGTATCGAGTATCATATCGAAAGGCGTGGATAGCTAAACAAATGGCAATGGAACAATTATACGGAGATTACGATTCATCATATAATGAGCTACAAGGATGGATAGCTGCCATGCGGGAGTACATACCGAGAACTGTGATTGAGTTACAAACACGACCTTTTTACGGCCCAAATGACCAATTACAGCCGGGAAAAAGAATTTTTCATCGGATATTCTGGACGTTTGATCCATGTATACGGGCATTTCCACACTGTAAGCCGTTTGTGCAAGTGGATGGGACATGGCTATACGGAAAATATACACAGATCTTACTTATTGCGGTTGCTCAAGACGGCAATAGGAACGTGCTCCTAATAGCATTTGCAATAGTAGATAAGGAGAATATGGAATCTTGGGAATTCTTCTTGACCAACCTGCGGAGGTATGTTATTAACAACGATAATATTTGCATCATCTCCGATAGAGGGAAAGGATTAATTGCCGCAATTAGGCGTTCCGGTGTGCCATGGAGATCCGTTTACTGTATCCGTCACATTGCGGCTAACTTTCTTCGAGAGTATAAGAATCCATACTGGAAGAGAGAAGTGGTGAAAATGGGTAAAGGATAACCTTATATTTTCAATATGTATAGTTTAATGTTTTTGTGTTATCCAGATACCGTAACTGACATTTATTAAAACATGTACAGCGTACGAGTTAGAGCCACATATTTTTCGCCAAATGATGACTCAACTCGAGAGTGACATGGAAGGCCAAGCGAACAAATCTTTTCGAGAGTGGTTGGGTACAATGGAGCCGTGGCAATGGGCTCAAAGTTTTGACGAGGGCTTTCGTTATGGTCAAATGACCACAAACTTGGTGGAGGGGGTCAACGCTGTATTGTTGAAAACACGACATCTACCGATTTCATCTATCTTCTCGGCTACATTCTACAGGTTGGCAACCTTGATGCCAAGAATGGGTGAACAACAAGTCAACCAGATGGATGCGGGACACGTGTTTGTGGAAGATGTCAGGGATGCTTTGATTGCAAACCGCCGGATTGCGAGGTCGATGACTGTAGAAATATATTCACGACAAATGGAAACTTTTCGAGTTATGGAGTCTATAGGTCGTCGACCTGGTTTGCCACCTAGGTCTTATGGAGTCGACCTTCGGAACAGACAGTGCGAATGCAGGAGGTTCCAGACACTTCATTATCCGTGTGCACATGTTGTGGCAGCGTATGCTAAAGCGAACCTTAGTGTTGAACATTTTGTCGATGATGTGTACACGCTAGAGCGTACATTGCGTGTCTGGGAAAATGAGTTCCCTGTCCTGCCCGACATGTGTACATGGGAGGTGCCTCGGACGTCTTTCGAGCTTGTCCCAGACAGAGCGCTCCGCAGGAATCCGAGAGGCCGTCCGCAATCATCTAGAATCCGTAATGAGATGGACTTTAGGGAGAAATCTGACGGTAAGCGCTGTGGAATATGCAGGTTAGCTGGTCATAATCGAAGTAAATGCCCTCAGCGAAACTATCATGTTGGACAATCGTCACGAGCGACAGGGAATTGAGCTTAGTTTTCATTAATTTCAACATTTTTGAGATTGTTATCATGCATATTAACTACCCCAGGTTTGAATTTATTTTTTCGTTGTATGTTTCGAATATTGAAATGTGGAGTATAGAAATGTGGTTAAATTGCAACTAGATCCCATGTGTAAAGTAAACAAATCAATTTAGTTGTTGGTGTATAGTGAGCTGTTGGTGTCATGTCTTAAAATCTTGTTACGAAATTTTAAAGCTCCAAATCATCAAAAATCATAACAATATTAAGTAATTATAGCTACAAATAACCAAGTAATTTCATACAAATAAAGTATAAACATCGTAATATTTATAAATACAAAATACAAGAAAATCAAGACCGGAAGAAACACCTTAAAACTGATGGTTCGATGGTGTAGTCCTCGGTGTGTACTTCTGCGGTGGTCGACGTTCACGTCGTCCGTGCCTGCGACGACCAACATCCTTGTCAGTCTCCGGTGGGGGTCCAGATGGCGGTGTGCTAAACATGGCCGAAAAATCATGTCCCTCGAAGGGCATAGATGAACTCGAGCCAGATGGACTGTCCTGATGCAGTGGATATAACCCAGGATACGAGCCGGGAGTACCGTACTGCGGTGTGTACGATCCGAATATATCAACCCCGTACTGGTATCCACCTCTTGATGACGAGCCTGGCACATATGGATGATACGAATGTGCATCCGAATGCGATTGTAATTGCTCAGCCTCGGGCTCGGCCTCCGGCTCGGCCTCTGGCTCGGCCTCCGGCTCGGGATCCTGCTCGGCCTCCGGCTCAGCCTCTGGCTCGGGATCAGGATCTGCAGCTGCCTCGGCCTCCATATCTACCACTGGCTCGTATGCCCCATGCCGCTGCACATGTGGGGGGACTACAGTCGACTGTCCTCCGAGTATATATGGCTTCCCCATACTAGAGTACCATTGTATGTACTCTAATGGAGGTTGAAGACTGGAAGCCATATCCATCCGAGGCATTCGGGACATGCGATCATTCCACACCGCAATAAATTGACCATGCCTAACCCCCCAATCCAAGTCTGGTCTCCCTCTCTTATTTTTGCCATGAACCTCTCCCACCTGGCACGGCGGTTCCAGGATGTATTGGACGCAACCAAATTGCCGCAGCACTCGGTCCCCGTGATACCACTCTACTACATGGAAACAGACAATTGGTGCGTTTGTGCACCACATATACGAATGGATATAGGAGGACGGGGGTATAACGGCTGTAATTTCGGGTCTACGGTATGGCATCCATATAAACTGCACGATTAATAACATTGTTAAAATTAAACACATTGTGCGTAAGATATACAAACTACTACGTAACTAATATTGGAATCGCTTACCCCTTCCCCGGCATGTTGTTCAATCATAAGCCGGTATATCGGGACAGTGTACGACCTCCCGATACCCGGATAATTACTCCACCTACAAAAAAACAATTAAGTCAAACAGTATCAATATAAAGAAATTTCAATTAAAAACAAGTTATATTTTATCACCTGTTCACTAACGGATATACGTATGGTTGGTGGGTAACTGATGCCAAGAATGGCATCCGATACAGTGCCCAGGACTGCAATAGTGTAAGGCATCTGCCTATGTCTCCGGTCGTTGGGTCTGTCGTCCGACAAAGCTCACGGTACAACCACGTAAGAACTGCGGATCCCCAACTATACGAGCGAGCATTGCTTAAATCAGCCAATAGGGGTAGGTACTGAATATGAACCGTATTATTATTTGCACTGGGCATCAGTATACCCCCGATGATGTGCATAATGTACGCTCGACTTGCGCACATCAAGTCGCCTTCAGTGGCATCAGCTGGTATATGTTGGTACCTCGCTCTCAACCATGTAAATTTTAATTCTGTAAAATATTTTCCATTATTGTCGTACGAGTGCCCTAGTAGGATCTCACAGAGGGTAAATAGGTCAGCTACCGCACTCACGCCCGTAACGGGACTCCCGTCAATTGGGAGCCCAAGCTGCAGTGCAACATCCTCTAGAGTGACTGTGCACTCTCCACACGGAAAATGAAAAGTGTGGGTCTCCGGGCGCCAACGCTCGACTAGTGCGGATATTAAATCATACCGCAAGTCAAACGTCCGGATCAGTGCTGCTGACCCGAATCCAGCTTACTCTATATATGGCATCAGTCGTTCATCCGGGGGATTTTTTACGCCATTCACCCGGCCCCGTAATACACGGTACGAGTCCTGACAGTGTTAAATCATAAAAAGATTACTACTTATGTAGAATAACATAATTTATTATGTAGCTATTTTGTTAATATAACCTGTGATTAATAAATACCAATACATTACCATATTATTAGCAGCGTCGCATATGTGAGGAACTTTACTAATCAATGAAGCCATTTCCGTCTCAAATCAATTTTTACCTACATAAAAAACAATAAATCTATATTCAATTAGTAACAAATAACATGCCAGTTCTAATAATACAATAAGAACATCATGTAAACGACGCATAATAAATATAATATTTTATTATTTATACAAACATCATAATATTAAGTCAAATTTTAATTAGAGTTTTTTTACAAACAATTATAATAACTAATAATAATATTTCCGGTTTTTTAATAATATATTATATTAACATAGCTAAAGTAATAATAATATATTACGTATAGGTATACCTTCTTCTAATAAAACAATTGATTAACAAAAAATAATTTAGTTCAATAATTATTATAGATATATTACGAGCCTTTGTCCGTTTTATTTTATATTATTTAGTACATAATAATTCAAATATATTATTTACAACACATTTTCGTGCATAATAATTAAATATTTGGTTTTATTTTTTTCGTATTTTATTATTTTATATTATTTCTTTTACTACGTATTATTTCAAATGTATTGTTTTATTACTTTTTATATATCAATTAGTAAAACCCACTTATTTAACTATTTTCGTATTTTATTATTTATATTATTTATTTTTATACATAATGTTTTATGTATTATTTTAATGTTCTTTACTAACAATAACTATAATATACACTAACAATAATAATAATTGTTTTATTTATATAGTAACTAAATTAATTATTAAAGTTTAACTAATAACAATATACTAACTAAAATCATGTTAGAGTTAAAAACTAACATATTAATACACACTAACATAATTTATTAACTAACTAATATAATTAAACCTATTAATCATAATAGTATTTAACTAACTTACTAACTAATTACTACTTAAATTACTTATTAATAATATTTATTAACCTATTATTCATAATAATAGTATTTATTAACCTATTAATCATAATAGTATTTAACTAACTTACTAACTAATTACTACTTAAACTAACTTATTAATAATAGTATTTATTAACCTATTATTCATAATAATAGTATTTATTAACCTATTAATCATAATAGTATTTAACTAACTTACTAACTAATTACTACTTAAACTACTAATGTTAGTTAAACTACGTAATATTTCAAATGTATTGTTTTATTACTTTTTATATATCAATTTTAACTATTTATTCGTATTTTCTTTTTTCTCAGATTCTATTACTTTAAAAAAATATATTATTTTCGTATTTTATTATTTATATTATTTATTTTTATACATAATGTTTTATGTATTATTTTAATGTTCTTTATACTAACAATAACTATTACTTTAACAAATGTTTTTCTCAGATTGAATCTATTACTTTAACATATGTATTATTTTTATTATTTTTTTTAATGTTTTATATATATACTAACTAAATTAATTATTAAAGTTAACTAATAACAATATACTAACTAAAATCATGTTAGAGTTAAAAACTAACATATTAATACACACTAACATAATTTATTAACTAACTAATAATTAAATATTTTTTTTAATAATAGTATTTAACTAACTTACTAACTAATTACTACTTAAACTAACTTATTAATAATAGTATTACTAACCTAAGCATAATAGTATTTATAACCTATTAATCATAATAATATTTAACTAACTTACTAACTAATTACTACTTAAACTACTAATGTAGTTATAAACTAAGTCATAAAATAAAATTAAAATATTTATTGTTATAAACTACTTAAACTACTTAAACTACTTACATTATAAACTACTAACAATAAATATATCATAAAATAAAATTCACATATAAAAAATAATTTAATAAAAATAAAAAATCAACAACATACACATTATTTTAAAAAAATTATACCTAATTTTCTCCTAATTTTTTCCCTTCTCCTTCTTTTCTTCCTTTCTTTCTTTCTTCCTTCCTTCTTTTCTCTCTTCCTTCTTTCTTTCTTCTCCCGTGCTTGTTTCTGCTTGTTTCTGCTTGTAGCTCCTTATGGTGTGGGAGCGAGGGAGGGAGGGGACCATTTAAGGTCCCCAGCAGCAGAAGCCGACAAACGGCCATGCAGGTGCCGCCTATGGGATCCCATTGTTCAAGCTTGGTGCCGCCTATGGGATCTCATTGTTCAAGCTTGGTGCCGCCTATGGGATCCCATTGTTCACTTTTCCCTATTTGCATGCATGCCTTACTATTCTCTTACTGTTTCGTGCAGGTTGGTGCAGGGTGGGGAGCCGACAGCAGGGTGGTGCCGCCTATGGGAGTGGCGTGACCACCCTGCTTTGACCTATTTTGGTAAATAATTGGGGGGCCATCCTATTTTGGAACATAATTTTTTTTTCTGTCCTAATTTGGTAAAAATCCCATGTCTGTAGACACCATTTTTTTTTTAAAACGAGGTTGACTTTTGAAAGAATATTGAATAGGAAACAAAGATTGAATAGAAAGGTGATGTTATTTGTAAAAATGAATCTGTTCTTTTACAAGGTCTTGATACATGTATATATATACAACAAATCTAACTGACTACCAGCTAGCTATAACAAACTGCTAACGTACTAACAAATATTGTTAGCTGCCACGTGACTCATATTATACTATAACATTCACCTAGCTTCCTCGAGAGGTACAATCTGAAGAATACGACGAAACCGAGTAATCAAAGACACAGACAACGGCTTGGTAAGAATATTCGCGACCTGGTCACTTGCCGGAACTTCACCAACAATCAAGTCTCCATTAGCCACCTTTTCACGAACAAAAAATAAATCAAGTTCCACATGTTTGAACTTGGAGTGCAGAACTGGATTAGCTGCAACAGCAACCTCACTACTATTATCACACCACACAGTAGGAATATCAATAGACGCGAGTTTCAACTCAGATAACAGAGACACAAGCCACGTAATCTCACTCGTGGCTCCAGCCAAACTCCGATACTCTGCTTCAGCTGTGGATCTAGAAACAACTGACTGTTTCTTAGAACACCACGATACAGGAGTATTCCCAAAATAAACACAATATCCTGTTGTAGACCGACGATCATCAAAATCAAGACCCCAGTTCGCATCGGCATATCCAACCAAAGAAAGTCTATCGGATCGACAAAACAACAGGCCATGAGACAGAGTACCACGTAGATATCGAATGATACGCTTAAGAGCTGTCATATGAGCTGTAGTGGGTGCATGCATGAACTGACATACCCGGTTTACGGCATACGAAATATCTGGTCGTGTTAACACAATATACTGAAGAGCTCCAGCCAAACTCCGATACTCAGTGGGATCAGCAAGACGGTCACCTTCATCTTTAGACATCACAGGCGAAGATACCATAGGTGTATGAACAGGTTTCGCATTAGCCATAAAACAGCGATTAAGAAGTTCTTTAATGTATTTCTGCTGACTCAAATGAAGACTACCAGAGGCAGATTTACTTACTTCGACCCCCAGAAAATAATGAAGCTCGCCCAAATCTTTAAGAGCAAATTTGTCGTTAAGCTGCTGAATAAAACTATCTATTGCAGCAGAGGAATCTCCAGTAACGATAATGTCATCCACATAAACAAGAACATACAAAGTAAACTTAGGCAGAACTTTGACAAACAACGAAGCATCAGATTTAGAGATAGTAAACCCGTTACCAGCCAGAAAGTTTCTCAATTTGTCAAACCAGGCACGAGGAGCTTGCCGTAAACCATATAAAGCTTTAGTTAGACGACATACCAACTGTTCACCATGGGAGCCATACCGAACGAACCCTGGGGGTTGCTGCATGAAAACTTCATCAGTCAAATCACCGTTCAAAAAAGCATTATTAACATCAACTTGCCTGAGTTGCCACCCACGAGATACAGCAATAGAAATAATAACACGTATAGTTACTGGTTTGACAACCGGACTGAATGTTTCTGTGAAATCACATCCCGGTACCTGAGAGCACCCTTTTGCAACCAACCGGGCTTTCCGCCAATCAACAGATCCGTCGGGATTCTTTTTTACTTTAAACAACCACTTGCATCCAATTGCTTTCCGACCAGACGGAACAGGAACAAGCTCCCAGGTAGAGTTGGCTAATAAAGCATCAAACTCAACTTGAACTGCCTGGTGCCATTCAGGATGAGCAAGAGCCTCTTCAATCGAACTAGGCTCAAACTCTGTGACATCAACAGATAATACCTTGGGCTTAAATATCCCAGCTTTAGATCGAGTAACCATGGAATGGGTGTTAACAGGCTCATCTATTCTCGCAGGTGACAACCTTTCCAGAGAGCCATCGGCGGATGGACTGGATGCATTGCGCAAGTGGATGGATGCGCTAGAATTCTGACTAGTATTTCCTGACGAGCGGAAAACAGATGGTAAAGGACTAGGTGTGCCGGAATTTTGACGCACAGCTGTAGAACCATCAGGGAAATCGCCACGGATTGTAGATGGTACGGCATTTCGTTGAGAAACAAACGTTCTGACAAGAGGAACATAGGTAGGAAAGCCCACAGGTTGAGATTGCTGACTATTAGAATCAGTCGAAGAAGCAAATAAAAACTTTTGTTCATCAAATATCACATGACGGGACATAACGATCTTCCCATCCGGTAGTAGACAAAAATAACCTTTGTGCTGAGAGCTGTACCCAAGAAACGTGGACGGTTGAGAGCGATAATCAAGCTTGTGTCGAACAAATGGTCGTAAGCAGGGAAAACAACAGCACCCAAATACACAGAGATGTGCATACTCTGGTGAATGACCATATAAACATTGATACGGAGATTGATCACCCAAGACTGAAGTAGGGAGCCGATTAATGAGATGACCTGCACTCCGAAACGCATAGCTCCAGTAGTCCATAGGCACATTAGCCTGAGCCAACAATGTAAGACCCGTTTCCACAATATGACGATGTTTTCGTTCAGCTACCCCATTTTTCTCAAACGTTTAAGGACAGGATAAATGATGAAGAATACCATGTGTGGCTAAAACAGATGCAAAATTTCGAAATTCACCACCCCAATCACTTTGAAACTTCTTAATACTCTTACCAAACTGAGTCTGAACCATCTGTCGAAACTGTAGAAAACACTCGAGAGCTTGAGATTTTCGTTTAAGCAAATAAATCCACGTGAAACGACTGCACATATCAATAAAAGACACATAGTAAAGATGTCCTTCAGATGCAACCGAAGCTGGCCCCCAGAGATCCGAAACAACAAGTTCAAAAAGCTCATCATACTTCGTAAGAGATTGAGAGAATGGTAGTTTATGTGACTTGCCTTGCTGACAGGCGACACAAACTTCATCAACACTGGTTTTATTGAATTGAATATGATATTTACTAAGAACATTTTTTACTATAGTAACAGAAGGATGGCCTAGTCTCCTGTGCCACAATGTAAACACATTATTACTTGAGATAGGGTCTCGGACGGAGGCAGTATGCACCACTGGAAACTCATCCGTCAAGGTAGGCAAAAAATAGTATAGTCCATCACGAACTCGGCCCCGCATCAAAATTTCCTGCGTCTGGATATCCTTAACCACACAATAGGAGGGGTGAAATTCGAAATAAACCTTGTTTTCAGCAGCAAATTTAGACACAGAAAGTAAATTCTTACGAATACTAGGCACACACAGAATATTCGATAAATGTAAGACTTTCTTCTCTGTAGCAATCAACGATTTCCCAATAGATGTGATCTTAGTAGAGACACTATTACCCATTTTAAGTGAGGAGTTACCTGTATACGGATTAGAAGAATTTAGAGCAGACGTATTCTGACACACGTGATGAGTAGCACCCGAATCTGGACACCAAGTCGCACCTCCGACTGTCAACGGAATATGCGAATTTGTATTGTCGAAATTCGAATCATAAGCTGTGGCATCAGAATACTGGGACGCATGTAAGTCAGAAACTCGCGGAAGTAGCCCAACAAATTGAGAGGAGTCGTACGGAGATGAATCAACAGGAAAGACACGGGCTCTTGGTTTTGTACGACCCGGAATATGAGAATTACCAATTTCCCGATGCGGATGAGCAGTAGCACAATAGGCAGTAGGTATAGAAAAATTTTGAGTGTCCAAAACCCGTGTTTGGCCTAGTCCACGAGGCCCAAAAGGATGTCCAATCTCACGTGGACCATTAGTATTAAATTGGGAATTTTCTGGACCATAAACATGCGGCCCAATTTGCTCATTAAAATGAGCATTAAAAGGAGCAGTAAAAGACCCACCAAATGCACGCCTTCCATCACTATGGACCCCACCAAATTCATGCCTTGCAGATGGATTTGATTGAAAACCATGTGCACCTTGCCTAGCATTATGCGGCCCACGTGTAGAGAGGGGCCCACGTGTGTCTAAATCCTCAACCACCGGCCACCTTTCTTGATAACCAAACCCTTCTTTGGAATTAAAAAATTTTTGTTGACCATAATTGCCCCAATTTTGACCATTCTAATTTGAATCTGTAAAATTTTCTCTTCCAGAGTTCACACCATCGCCAGGCCAAAAGTTTCGACTGTCACGAGATTGATCATCACGACGGTAGCGATAGAAACATTGTTGGGCAAAATGACCATAGCGGCTGCATATTTGACATTGGACGCGAGATCGAAACCCGCGACCCCGTCCACGAGCAAAGAAACGACCACCACGACTAGGAGCCTCAGCCGCGTCAGAGGATGAACGGTCGACTAGATTTGCCGCAACAAGAACTTCCTGAGCACCACGCTCTTGACACTGTTCAAACTCTAACAATGTATCCACAACACGTTGAAGAGACAAGGAGACCGAAGAAAGTGAAATCGACGATATAATAGCACCAAACTCAGGAGGAAGACTTGCCAAAAGTAAATCAATGCGATCATCCTCAGAAACCACAGATCTCGACGCCTCCAAGAGAGCACACAACCCTTGCATCTTATCAACAAGATCAGAGATTGAGAGGTTACCTTTTCGAAGAGAATGAAGAGCATGACGCAGCCGGGACTGTTTGGCGCGAGTATCAGCAGCAAAGAGCTTCGTGGTCGTCGTCCATACATCCGAAGCTGTCTCAACATGATTAAATGAGGAAAGACGTGAAGGAGTAATCGTGGATAGTAACCACGAGGTGAGTAAACTATTTTGTTGATTAAACGCTATCATAGCAGGATTGCTAACACGAGATCCATCATTATTTTGAACAAATTTGTCAGGAGCAATGACAGAGCCATCAAGAAATCCTTCTAAGCCATAACTAACAAGAATAAGTCGGACTTGCTTTTGCCATTGAAGGAACGTACTACCATCCAATTTGACAACCTCATGACGAGGAAACGAACTTACCACCCGATCACCGGAAAAGACTGAGTCAGGAGCATCAACAAAGTCAGCGGTATGCGTGGTCATGACTGCCAGAAAACGTTAACCAGCGACTGATACCATGAAAGAATATTGAATAGGAAACAAATATTGAATAGAAAGGTGATGTTATTTGTAAAAATGAATCTGTTCTTTTACAAGGTCTTGATACATGTATATATATACAAGAAATCTAACTGACTACCAGCTAGCTATAACAAACTGCTAACGTACTAACAAATATTGTTAGCTGCCATGTGACTCATATTATACTATAACAACTTTGATTGTGAAAACGAAAAATGGGAGTCGCCACCAATCTTTTTTGATGAGATGGAATCGGGTCACCTCAAAAAATGGTTGTTTCAATGAACGGTATGATTTATTAAAACAATGATTTTAGTCTACGAAATTCAGAAAGATGAGTTCGGGAGTCGGTTACGCACGAGGAAGGATTAGCATCCTTATAACGCTCAAAATTGGTACTTAATTGATTAATTAGTGTCTTAGTGTCAAAAATTGAGAACTTTGAAGAGATGTAAAATACGACCCTTCGTTAAAATATTGTTTAATTAGAAATCATTTGAAAAAAGACTTATTTCACGTTAATCGAGAAAAAGAATTACGTCCCGTAAGTTAGGACACAATGTCTTAAATTCCCAATACGAGAATAAACGCTGAAAAATTTATGGAGGTGTTTGATTATCTCAGTTTTAGAAAGAAATCGTATTCCGTAAGTTAAAACACGATCTTTTCGTAATTCCGGAGATTATTTTAAAAAATTTTAAAACATTCATTTGTTCGGATTTATCGAGAAAGTCGAAACCCCGTAAGTTAGGGAACGACTTTTCGAATTTCAAAATACGATATATTGCTTGTTTTAAAAATTTAATATATCAGATAAAGACTAAAGTAACGTAAATTGGTAGTGAGATGTAAAAAAATGATGGTACAAATATGCATAATGAAAGAATAATAATTGCGTTAGTGTGAACAACAATAATAAGGACGGAAATAAAATAAAATAAACAAGCCAAAACTAAAAAGAAAAATAAGTAAATAAACACAAAGAGAAAATATAATTATAATAGTAAAAAATAATAGAAAAAATAATAGTAATGAAATAATAATAATAATAATAACAACAACAACAACAACAACAACAACAATAATAATAATAATAATAAACGAATAATAATAGTAAAAATAAATAAATAATAGGAATAATAATAACAATAATGATAAAAAATAAATAAAAAATAATGATAATAATAATAGTAATAATAATAATGATAAATAAAAAAATAAAAAAATAATGATAATAGTAATAGTAATAATAATAGTACAAAAACAATAATAGGAGTATTATATTAATTAATTTTAATAATAAAATAACAAAAATAACTAAAAAAGGACTAAATTAAAATCAAAACAGAATTTTGGGTAAAAATTAGGAGTGAAAAATAGGGTGGAGGATCAATTTGTAACGCGCGCGAAGGGAAGGGGACCAAAAAGGAAATTTAACTAGGCCTCCAAAATGGCGTAGTTCCTTTAAGGGATTAAATTGAAATAAGAACAAAATTATTCGGTAAAATTAAAAGAAAAACAAAAAAAAGGACTAAATTGAAAATGGTCGAAAAGCGGAAGGGCCAAAAGCGCAAATAGCTCTTCCGCTAAAAAAACACTCGAATCCTAGGCGGGTCGGGTCGGATCGGATCGGGCCATGAGTGAAACGACGCCGTTTTAGGTGTTTTAGGCTAGTCCCAAAACGATGTCATTTTGGGGGCCTATATAAGTCAGATTTTTTTTTAAAAAAAAATTCATTTTTCTCATTTCTATAAAAAAAAAAATCAGAATTCTCTCTCAAATCCTCTCCCCATTCCAGAATCCAACCAGCTGCCCGGCCATCAACCACCGCGACGGCCGCCGGTCACCGACGAGGTGCCGCCGTCCGCGGTGGCCGGAAAAGCCGAAACTCCCACTTTTTCTCCCTTTCGCCCCCTAGAACCCGAATCTTGCGTTATTTTCCTTAAAAAAGGTAGAAAATCACCGAAATAAGCAAAAGAGCCCTTCGATATCCGACGACGGAGAAGACGAAACGACTCCGGTAAGCCCCTCTTCCCTTTTTTTTTTATTTTGTATGTAAAAAAAAAGATAAAAATATAAGCACTTAAGAGTAAAAATAAAACGAAAATCACCTTCAAATTTACAAACTGTTTCTTTGTATTGATTGTGTGTCTGTAAAAAACACATTGTTTGGTTTTGGTGGCTTTATAGTCGAAAATATATATTGTTTATTATTTGCCTACTATTGCTTTTGCTGTTTTTTGCTCTGTCGTCTGTCCATTTCGTGCTCTGTTTACAAGTCCATGAAGAGTCAATGGAGGCAGGTGCTGGGCTATTTTGGTGCAATGGGTGCTGGGGTGGTGGTCATCGGATGACGAGCGCACTGACCTAGGACGTGGAGGCAGCGGCGCATATGGCAACCCTAGGGTTCCGAAAATGTTAGTATTTTGGGCCATAGTTTGGGTCTTTGTTTTAGGCTAGGTTTTTAGCTCAGGCTTGTTGACTTGGGCTTCGGGTTTATTTGCAAAATGGACTTTTTGTATTGGACTGTTTAATTGTATTGGGCCCGGGCAAAATTTAGGTTTCACAGCTGCCCCTCTTTACTTATTGTCGTGTAACGAGAACAGAGAAAATACTTTTAAGAAATACCAATTTTGTCCGATCTTGCCGAATCTTGACTTCTTTGATGCTCCTCTTCTTCAAGGAGCGGTATAAGATTTGCTATCTTCAATCTGCTCCACAGCAACTTCAGGGAGATAAGATTTGAAGCTTCACTCCACTGCAACTTCAGGGAGATAAGGTTTGTAACTTGTAGCTTTAGTCTATTCCGCTGCAACTTCAAGGAGATAAGACTTGCTATGGTGGATCTAATCCGACCCACTGCAACTTCAAGGGTATAGGACTTGTCGCTTCGATCTGCTCCACTGCAACTTCAGGGAGATAAGATTTGTAGCCTTAATCTACTCTACTGCAATTTCAAAGAGATAAGATTTGCTATCTTCAATTTTTCCCACTGCAACTTCCGGGGGATAAAATTTATAACTTCAACCTGCTTCATTACAACTTCAGGGAGATAAGGTTTGTGGCTTTAATCTGCTCCACTGCAACTTCAGAGAGATAAGATTCGCTATCTTCAGTTTACTCCACTGCAACTTCAGGGAGATGAGGCTGGTGACTTCAATCTGCTCCGCTGCAACTTCAGGGAGATAAGATTCGCCATAATTTGTAGCTCTAATCTGTTCCACTACAACGTCAGGGAAATAAGATTCGCTGTCTTCAGTCTGCTCCACTGCAACTTCAGGGAGATAAGACTTGTAACTTCAACCTGCCCCACTGCAACTTCAGGGGGTATAAGGTTTGTTATCTACGATCTACTCCACTGTAACTTCAGGGAAATAAGATTTGTATTCTTCAATCTGCTCCACTACTACTTCAGGGAGATGAGATTTATGGATTCACCGATCTTGCTACATCGTCCTCTGGGAAACATGACCTGTAGAATTGATTTTATGGGCATATGCTTATGCCAAATGATTAGGATGTCATGATCAGAATGAACCAAATGCTCCTAGCTAGATGTGTATGAACGATATTTGCATGAATGCAGAATGTCATGGGAATGATCCCTTTTTAATGTTTGGATTGTCATTGCTCGTCGTTCATCAAGGTTGTATTACTGAGGTGTTATCATGCCCTATTTGCTTAGCTGGTGTCTTTGACATAAAATCTGAAAAAGTAGTCACAATTTAGACTCTTCTTTCTCAAATATTTCCAACCCTTAGGTTTGGTGAGTTCTAAACAATATTTCAGCTTCAGGTTCCTATACTATTTAGAAACTTCCAGAATAACATGCAGAACTCCTTTTGTGAAAGTATTATTAGTCCATTAATCGTTATTTCAATGCAAAATGCTTGAAAAAGATCATAATGATGGTTAAAGCTAAAATTTATCAGGAACAAAATATGAAAAGAATGAATTAATCAAAGAAAGCAAACATTGTTAGAATACAAAATAGGTGAGAGAAAAAAAAGGTGCCCCAGATATCACAGGCTGAGCTTCTCTGTACGGACTTCTTGAGGACCATTTTGAGCTCAACATGTGTTTAGGAGATCAAGAGTGCTTTTTCGATGCCTCAAGTTGTAGCATACTTCTTCTTTGTTAATTCAAGCATTGCAAGACTACCGCATGCCCTCATTCAATCAAAATTTGAATTGCCTTTTCACGGGTTTTTAATTCAAAAACCCTTTTGGTCTCAATGCGCCATTTGCGGGTTTTCACCTTGGCCTCTCCCCCTTTTTTTATTTTTATTTTTTTGAAGTATTTCTTGACTGAGTTTGAATTCACAAGATTGGGCAAGCTTTTACTATCCATCTCAGTCAAAACTAACGCTCCTCCGGAAAAGGCCTTCTTTACCAGGTAAGGTCCTTCCTAATTTGGCATCCATTTCCCTCTGAAATCCTTCTGTATGGGCAAGATCTTTTTCAATACTAGGACCCGCTCATGGAATTCTCTAGGACGAACCTTTTGTTGTAAGCTCGCATCATTCGCTTTTGGTAGCTCTGACCATGACGGATGGCTTTCAACCTTTTCTCTTCAATCAAATTTAGATGATCATATCGAGACTGGATCCATCTTGCTTCATCCATCTTTAGCTCAGCCAACACTCGGTAAGGAGGAATTTTGACTTTTATGGGCAAAACCGCCTTCATTTCATAAATCAATGGGAAAGGCATTGCCCCGGTGGGGGTCCTAACAGACGTTTGATAAGCATAGATGCCAATTTTTATGAGTTTTAATCATTTTCCCCACAATCCCTCTCTTTTCTTTTTTTTTGGTTTTCCCCACTACACCATTCATTTTAAGGCGATATGGTGTTTAATCTTGAACAGACTGCAAACTTCTGATATCGTGCTGCTGTTGATCAAATTTAGTGCATTGTCAGATATGATCCTTTTTGGCATTCCATACCGACATATGATTTCTTTTTTCAAGAATTTGTTGACTTTTGACTTTGTGACATTGGCATATGAAGCAGCTTCCACCCACATAGTGAAGTGATTGACGACCACAAAGATGAATCGATGCCTGCTAGAGGCTTTTGGTGAGATCGGCCCAATAACATCCATGCCCCACATAGAGAAAGGCCATGAATTCTATTGATTCTTTGTAAAGTAAGATCTGTTTCTCATCTTGTTTTACCATCCTTAACAAAGCAGGAGATAAGCTACATTTTTTATCATCTTCAAATCTTAAGGTTCCTCTGGACACATATCTTGCTCAAAAGGAGGTTTTGAGTCAATAGCGGTGTCGCTCATATCATTGATATCTGGAGACCTGTTATAGGGATGAAGGAGTATCCAAAGAACAAAAGAATCTGAGAATATTTATCTGTATAATATTATTATGAATGAAATGGAAACAATAAAAGAATATTTGCTTAAAATGAGACACAAAGATACATTTTATTGAAATAAATATATTGGATATATGCCTATTTCACAAAAGGATTCTTATTGCTCTTAGGCTTAAAGCAATAAGCATGTTTTGAACATTATTCTGAATTAGCTCTAAAAAATACATGGATTTCTTCCACAGTCCCATCGTTCAAAATGTTCCCAGGTATACAACGGAAAATGCCTGATAAATTCTCTTCCTCGGCTCCCTCTTCGAATATGGCGTTAATGTTCAGATTTCCCAACCTTTTTTCCGGGCCTTTGACCTCTTCAAAGAAAACCAACTCTTTGTTATCCATTAGGCTTTGCACCAAAACTTTGAATTCGGCACACTCTTGGATTTCATGGCCTTCTTCTGTGTGAAACTCACAGTAGCTCATCATCCCTTTGGTTATCTCTTCCAAATCCTGAATGATTAATCCTCTGTCTATCATTTGTTTCAAAACCCATTTCAATGGGGTTTTTACTTCAGCAATATTCTTCTTGATTCTCTTCCCCACATTCTCGATTATCGCGTTTACCCCCTTATCAGCATGGTTGGGTAACAAATTTTCTACACCAGACAAATTGTCAAATTTCATAATGCCCATTCTAATGAGCCTTTCGATTAACTTTTTAAAAGTGGTGCAGTTTTTTATTGAGTGTATTGTGATTCCTGCGTGGTACTCGCATTGAGTGTTCGCCTCGTACCATTTGGGAAACGGAGGTTGCATAGGTTCCGAGTAGAATGGAGATACCACATGGGCATCAAACAGATTTTAGTACAACTCCCTATACGTCATGGGGATAGGAGTGAACTTGAGTTTTTCTGAATTCGGCCTCGAGTTGGATTCTTGCCTTGAAGGGCCTTGATAGTTGGTAGTTACGGCCCTCGACTGGCCTATAGTGATTGGCTTGGGATACCATTTACTAAACACGCTCACGTTATCCACTTCATTTTCTTTTTTCTTTAGTGTTGACCTTTTGGTACTTTCTCTTGTGTCTATCTTCTTACTCCTTACGGCGTTTTCAATCATCTCGCCGGACATTACTATATCTGAGAAGCTCATGGTAACGCTTCCCAATATATGGTTAATGAACAGGGCTTTCAGAGTATTGATAAAAAGCATTGTGGTTTCTTTCTCTAGAAGAGGTGGCTAGACTTGTGTCACCACCTCTCTTTATCTTTGGGCATATTTCCTGAGGCTCTCATTTTGCTTCTTCTCCATATTCTGCAGTGTGATTCTATCGGGTGTCATGTCCGTCACATGACTATATTGCTTCATAAAAGCTTGTGCTAAGTCCTTCCACGAATTAACTTTGGCACGATTCAATTGGTTGTACCATTTAGCTGTTGACCCGATCAGACTGTCTTGGAAGCAGTGGATCAATAGTTGATCATTATTGACATAATCTGTCATTTTTCGACAGAACATGGTGATGTGAGCTTCAGGACAACTAGTCCCGTTGTACTTTTCAAACTTTGAAGTTTTGAACTTGGGAGGGAGTACTAAATCTGGGACCAAACTCAGGGCATTGGCATCGATTCTGCAATGGTAGTCAGCATTTTCCATTGCTCTAAATTTTTCTTCTAGCCATCTACATCAATCTTCAAGTTGCTTTGGTAGTTCCACTCTTGTTTTTTCTATTTCTACCATATCGTCTAGATCTGGAACAACGAGATTGGTTGGGTTATCCTCCGGATTGGAACCTGATCCTGTTTGAAAGTTCATTGCCGTCCAGATATCGCTTTGATACTGTTGGGGTCTAATTGTGATGGGTACCCTTCGTGGGTACGCCTCTGGTTGTGCCTGAGCATTTATTGGGGTAAAACTCGAGGGGTAAATAGGATCCTCATTATCATCCCCTGAATTGACCATAGGGCTATTTCCTTTTTCTAGCCCTCCAATCAACAATTGGGTTAATTGGCTCATCATATTCTTTTGGGATTCTAGCATCTGATCCCTCATGTCTTATTAATTTTGGCCAATTGTTCTTGCATCTGTATTTGCAGCTGATTTTGCATTTCTTTTTGCATTTGCTCTAATCTTTCCAATCTTTGGTCTATTGCTTTAGTTTTGGCGAGAGTACTGTAACGATGTTCGTTTGGTTGGCTCTTGTTGGTTTCCAGATTAACTGAAATAAATTTGTTTTAATTAGGGTCTCTTCGTGAAATTTAATGCATATGATGCAATGTAATGCAAATGCATGAGATGAATGCAAAAAGAGGCATTGACTCTAATTCAATTCTGTTAGAACAACTTTACTATAAAACAAATTTCTTTACATAAAACAGATTACATATGCGGCCTTACCCTAATACTCTAAGCGAAGACATAGATCCTTTTCTTCATATCCGGATGTTAAGATCAAATCTAGCGAATTTTCCAATGGATGCCTCTAATAGTGTAACAACCCGAATTTGGGGTTGTTTGCGATTTATTTTATTTTCTTGTGTTTGCCTAAAGAAATGCATAGGTTATGGTTGTTTGATATATTCTAGGGTCTAGTCATAACCCCGGGCTAGGTCTGACTTAGGATTAAAAAACTTCTTTTTAGCACTTGAGAAGAAAAAGGCTAAGTGAGGAAGCTTTAAATATTAATTGGGGCGAAGCATGACACAAGGAAGCAGCTGGTAGAGTGGTTGGGACGCTACCTACGGAGCTAGAATGGTGCGGCAAGGTAGGGGTTCGAGCTGCCAAGATCGCGCTTGGGGCTTTTATTTTTGTGTTATGGGTGTTGGGCTAGGAAGGCCTTAAAGAATAAATGGTAGGGATCATGAGCATGAAAGTCAGTTGGTGGAGTGGCTTGGGGCGCCACTTAAGGGCCTTGATGAAGGGACTTAGGTTCGAGTCACCATGGAAGCGCATGGTGTGTTTTATTTTTGGGTTTTGGCGTTAAAAAGGAAGGGGCTAAGGAGGCTTCAAAAGGTTTTTGCGAGCGTTGGTGGACATGAAAGTCAAGGAGGTAAAGTGGCGTGGGACGTGATGGGTGGTTGCGGCAATGAGGACTCGCGTTCGAGTCCTGATGAAAGAGCAAGGATGTTTTATTTTTGGTCTGGCGTGGGGAAGCTAATGAGAGAGTGCTTAAAGGAAATTGTGACGAGTTTATATCACAAAAGACGCCTTGGCCGAGTGGCTAAGGGCGCTATATGGGGCTGCGGCAGTAAGGTCCCATGTTCGAGTAACATGGGCAGCAATGTATGGTTTTATTTCCTTTTTCCTCTCTTTCTTTTGTGGCCGGCAAAGAGTGAGCTAGTAGCCTGCATGGCTCTCAAATAGATGAGGGCAGGTCATTGTTTTTAAATTTGTGCTGGAAAGTATGGGTAAAAACCTTTGTTTTTAATTGTTGGAAGATGGGGTAGTGATGGGAAAAATGGATAAACAATGTTTTATTGTAAATGGTGATGGAATTTATCAAAAAAGGGGGAGGGAAGCATGGCCGAAATTCATGAATTGTTTTTCTTTTCTTCCCAATTATTCTTGGCCGAAATAGGGAGACTCCAAGGGCTTGAGGTTCTGTTATGGAAGGAGTCATAGGGTGGTATTTTCGGCTTGGAGCTTGGCCGAACCTTGGTGCATCTTCTTCTCTTCTCCTTGCTTGACATCTTAAAGGAATACCATAGCCAGTATTTTAGTTATATATTGAAGCCATAGCGGAATAGCAAAAAGGGTTCTTTTCTCTTCTTTTGTCGCAAAGTTTTATAATCCGAAGCAGGAAAGCCGAAACCTTTTTCTCAGGTAGTCTTCGCGAACTTGTTGTGGTAAGTTCTCTACCCTAGCAATCGGTTTTTGGTCCTTTATTTTATTGTGCCGAATGCAAGTGTCCAAGCCTTGGTAAGGTTGGCCGAATATGTATAAGTGTCTTAATAGGTAATTTTTGAGTGTAGCCGACACCAAGGAGCTAGAGGAGCCTTTTGGGAATTGATTCTTCGAGGTAAGGCATTATGCCATTCGGCCAAGGGCTTTAAGTATGGATATAAGTGTGCATGCCGATTCTAACAAATGTTTTGGTGGGGATCTCGATAAGTCAAGTGACAACTTCGGGATTTCGGTAAGAATGGTAAATGGTTAAGCATATTCGGCCAAAGGCCATTTTTGGTATTTATGTATAACCGAGTGTACACTATTAGTTTTAGGGGCTAATCGGCTAAGGAAATCAGAGGCTTTCGGGATTTCAAATCGCGTTGGTAAGTACTAATAAAGATTCGGCCTAGGGCCACATGTTGGTTATGGGTGCAATTAGTCTTTCGGGATTATAGGGATAGACGAATAAGACTTTTTAATACTAACCTATAGTGGCCGAATGTAGGAGCAATACGGGAACACGTTTAGGGTTTTTGTGATAGATTCGGGATTTCTCTTTAGATCTTCGATTAAACAGGTGTGTAAACTCTTACACACTTCATTACTATAGACTGTTATTATGATGATATATGACCTCTCGTGTAGTAACTTTGCCTTGTGGGCATAGGCTTGGATTCTGGGTAAGTCCCCTATTACGTGATCTACGATGTGTGTTCGTGTATGCCATCATATGCTGTTAAATGCTATGCTATATATAAATGCATGATATATGGGATCATGATACTTGTTATGTGAGCATGATGATGGTGGGATTGATGAGAGGAGGGAGATGATCTCTATGGACTGTCACCAGTGGTTTTGACCACACGATGGGTTGGCCCCATCACTTGATATATTTGTGACTTCGGTCACCAGTGGTTTTGACCACTAGTGGTTTTGACCACACCGTTGATATAATTTGTGACTAAGTCCTAGTGGTTTGGTACCACCAGTGGTTTTGACCACATGTTGATATTTGTGACCTATGGTCATCAGTGGTTTTGACCACACGATGGGTTGGCCCCATCACTTGATATATTTGTGACTTCGGTCACCAGTGGTTTTGACCACCAGTGGTTTTGACCACACGGGGTAGAAAAAGGAGTATGGATGGCTAGCTTGGGCTGCATGTTTGCATGTCTTACTAATATCTTGTGTATGAGTTGCATTTTCGGGTTGGGGATTTATACACTGAGTCTTGGTGGCTTACCCCTTCCCATATCATTTTGCAGGTGAGTAGATCGCGGAGATGGAGCCGGAGAGGACTCGAGGCGGCCATGCTTGTTCCTTGGATTGAAATTTTATTTCGCACCGTTAAAGTTTATTATTTACTAAATTTTGGTTTGGTTTGTAATATGGCCGCTAGTTGTTAGTTTGGATGTTTAAGTAGTTGTTTTACTTTACTTCTATTATATTACTA
The DNA here is from genome assembly GCA_005393395.2 of Gossypium australe. Classification (NCBI taxonomy): domain Eukaryota; kingdom Viridiplantae; phylum Streptophyta; class Magnoliopsida; order Malvales; family Malvaceae; genus Gossypium; species Gossypium australe. Next base: position 14,518,457 of record CM016619.1, read on the forward strand.
ATGAAATTATAAACTGTTGGATAAATCGGTTAAAAGTAACGTTTTCAAAATAGGTAACCTTTACGAGTTTTCAAAGATGTTACCATCGGGTAGCAAAACTTACCAAGTTAACAATAACTCTGATGTTTCAAAAAACTAAATGATCAAATGTTTTCAAAGGTTTCAACTCAACCATGCTTATAAAATCAATCCCACCTGAGTTTTAATAGACACCGTTTTATAATGTCAGCAAATTTTCAGATTTTTACCAGTTAATCAAAATCTTTCAAAACGTTTTTACTCTGTGACATACCAGATCCGGTCAAGGCTCATGGGCCGGGTTTGGGGTGTTACAAATAGCTCATTTTTGCTTGATCCGGGTTGCGACCCATTGCTTACTTATCCCCGTGATGCTTGTTAGCTTCTTTAAGGAATCGGGACGTTAACGGCTCTCGAATAATCTTTGTCGGCTTGAATCCTCGAGCAACAAAGCAAAGTCGTGTACTCTTCCGTCAGACCATCACCCTTCTCTTGTTGTGTTTACTCGGACCATATCCGGACGGTCGCATTATCCTTTACTTTATCAAGAAATTTATTTTTCATGACAATCTCTCTATTTAGCAATTGAACGTGAATCAACACCTCTTTTCTATGATGAAAATGCAATGCAATCATAACTAGGACAAAAGAAAATACGTTAGTACAAAAACATAAATAACAAATAGAACACCTATTTGGATGACCTCTAAGGGTTTGGTGTGGTTCTACCTAGGGTAGGCTCTTAGGGCTTATTATATGCGGTTTGGTTCTAAAATAAGGGTACCTGAACCGGCAGATTCCTCGATCTTTACCCATTATAGGCTCATATGGACCAGGTTCACTTCAGGGGAATACATTTCCCTATGGCTATACGGAGATGAAAATCTCACGAAGACATAGGTACAGATGTATCCCGAAAGCGATTCACTATCCTAAATGGAGGTGAAGACCTCACAAAGGAATAGTTTCTCACTCTCACTTAAAGGGGTAAAATCAATCGATTATGCGATGCAAGATGCGGAGATATATTAAAAGACTCAAACCAATGAAACAAACATATCAAAATGATGCAGAAAATGAAATGCAATGAAAGGATCGTAAATTTAAACCGAATTATCAATTTTCGACAAAAAGACAAGAAATAATCAACTTGTGGCTTGACTCTCTTATTTTATCCCCAGCGGAGTCGCCAAGCTATCGAAACCATTTTTTTTGAAAACGGGGTTGACTTTGGATTTGAAAACAAAAAACAGGAGTCGCCACCAATTCTTTTTGATGAGATGAGATGAGATCCTATCACCTCAAAATATGGTTGTTTTCAATAAACGGTTTAATTTATTAAAACAACGATTTTGGTCTATGAAATTCAGAAAGATGGGTTCGGGAGTCAGTTATGCATGAGGAAGGATTAGCACCCTCGTAACGCCCAAAATTAGTACCTAGTTGATTAATTAGTGTCTTAGTGTCGAAAATTGAGAACTTTGAAGGGATTTAAAATACGACCCTTCGTTAAAATATTGTTTAATTGAAAATTATCTGAAAAAAGGGCTTATTTCACGTTAATCGAGAAAAAGAATTACTTCCCGTAAGTTAGGACACAATGTCTTAAATTCCCGATACGAGAATAAACGTCGAAAAATTTATTTTGGGAGGTGTTTGATTATCTCGGTTTTAGAAAGAAACCGTATTCCGTAAGTTAGAACACGATCTTTTCGTAATTCCCGAGATTATTCCAAAAAATTTTAAAACATTCGTTTGTTTGGATTTATCGTGAAAGTTGAAACCCCGTAAGTTAGGGAACGACTTTTCGAATTTTAAAATACGATATATTGCTTGTTTTAAAAATTTGATGTATCGGATAAAGACTAAAGTAACGTAAATTGGTAGTGAGATGTAAAAAAATGATGGTACAAATATGCATAATGAAAGAATAATAATTGCGTTAGTGTGAATAACAATAATAAGGACGGAAATAAAATAAAATAAACAAGCCAAAAATAAAAAGAAAAATAAGTAAATAAACACAAAGAGAAAATATAATTATAATAGTAAAAAATAATAGCAAAAATAGTAATAAAATAATAATAATAATAACAATAACAATAACAATAACAATAACAATAACAATAACAATAACAATAACAATAATAATAATAATAAATGAATAATAATAGTAAAAATAAATAAATAATAGTAATAATAATGATAAAAAATAAATAAAAAATAATGATAATAGTAATAAAATAATAATAAACGAATAATAATAGTAAAAATAAATAAATAATAGTAATAATAATAATGATAAAAAAAAAATAATGATAATAGTAATAGTAATAGTAGTAGTAGTAATAATAATAATAATAATAATAATAATAATAATAATAATAATAATAATAAACGAATAATAATAGTAAAAATAAATAACTAATAGTAATAATAATAATAATGATAAATAAATAAATAAATAAATAAATAATAGTAATAGTAGTAATAATAATAATAGTACAAAAATAATAATAGTAATGATGATGATGATGATGATGATGATAATAATAATAATAATAATAATAATAATAATAATAATAGGAGTACTAAATTAATTAAGTTTAATAACAAAATAACAAAAATAACTAAAAAGGACTAAATTAAAATCAAAACAGAGTTTTGGGTAAAAATCGGGAGTGAAAAATAGGGTGGAGGATCAATTTGTAACGCGCGCGAAGGGAATGGGATCAAAAAGGAAATTTATCCAGGCCTCCAAAACGGCGTAGTTCCTTTAAGGGATTAAATTGAAATAAGAACAAAATTATCTTGTAAAATTAAAAGAAAAATAAAAAAGGACTAAATTGAAAATGGTCGAAAAAGCGGAAGGGTCAAAAGCGCAAATAACCATTCCGTTAAAAAAAAAACGCGGATCCTAGGCGGGTCGAGTCGGTCGGATTGGGCCATGAGTGAAACGACGCCATTTTAGGCGTCTGAGGCCAGTTCCAAAACGACGTCGTTTTGGGGGCCTATATAAGTTAGATTTTTTTAAAAAAAAATTCATTCTTCTCCTTTCCATAAAAAAAAAAAACCAGAATTCGCTCTCAAATCCTCTCCCCATTCCAGAATCTGGCCAGGGGTCCGGCTATCAGCCATCGCGTCGGTCGCCGGTCACCGGCGACGGCGCTGCCGTCCGCTGTGGCCAGAAAAGCCGAAACTCCCACTTTTTCTCCCTTTCGCCCCTTAGAACCCGAATCTTGGGTTATTTTCCTTAAAAAAGGTAGAAAATCACCGAAATAGGCAAAATGGCCCTTCGGTCTGACGACGGAGAAGACGAAACGACTCCGATAAGACCCTCTTCCCCTTTTTTTTTATTTCGTATGTAAAAAATAAGATAAAAAAATATAAGCACTTAAGAGTAAAAATAAAACGAAAATCACCTTCAAATTTACAAACTGTTTCTTTGAATTGATTGTGTGTCTATAAAACATTACATCTTTTGGTTTTGGTGGCTTTATAGTCGAAAATATACATTGTTTATTATTTGCATGCTATTGCTTTTGTTGTTTCTTGCTCTGTCGTCTATCCATTTTGTGCTCTGTTTGCAGGTCCATGGAGAGCCAACGGAGGCAGGTGCTGGGCTATTTTGGTGCAAGGGGTGCTAGGGTGGTGGTCATCGGGCGACGAGCGCGCTGACCTAGGACGTGGAGACAACGGCGCATATGGCAACCCTAGGGTTCCGAAAATGTTAGTATTTTGGGCCATAGTTTGGGTCTTTAATTTGGGCTAGGTTTTTAGCTTAGGCTTGTTGACTTGGGCTTCGGGTTTGTTTGCAAAATGAACTTTTTGTATTGGACTATTTAATTGCATTGGGCTCGGGCAAAATTTGGGTTTCACAATGTCTTTTAAATGTCTTCTTTTTTTATCATCAAAGTGTTTGTTGTGTCTCTCACAATAATTAATTTCGTAAATTTTTTAAAATTTATGAGTCTTTATTATTGTCTAAATGTAGAGCTTTGGTGTCCTATAAAAAATTGATACTGCATCAGATGATGATAAATATCATCTATATATGTAAAGGGATTTGCATAAATTATCCATTCAAATTGCAACATTTAATAATATATATATATATATATATATATATATATTTGGTATAATTATGAATTTCATCCCTTTATTTTAATTTGTTAAAATTTACTCATTATATTTTATGAAAATTGAGAAATTAGTTCAATTGAATAATACTTTTTAAGTCTTACCATTGACCTAGAAATCAACAGTTTAGTAATTTATATGTGATGAATTAGTAAAAATTAACGGTATAAATTTAAGTGATTATCATTAATTAGATTAATTTCTCAAATTTTGTAAAGCACGAGGACTGAAATTTGACAAATTAAAGTATAGGCAAGGGCAACACTGAGGGAGGTAGGGCCTTGTCCCACTCTAAAATGGGTTTAATCCCTTTGAAAGTAACTTTAAAATTACAAATTAATAAAATGTTCGGTAAACTAGAAGGATAGAAATAAATGTACGTGCATGATTATGGTGTAGGTGTTGGATCAAGTTCCAGATTCCCTGAAGGATAATTTTGCAATATAGTTTTGGTGTGACAGTCTTTATCTCCATTATTGACAGAGCTCAAAATAGGGTGTTTTTGTTTCGACTTGGTAGGATTGTTTAGTATTCACATAATACAGATGGTCCTTTGCCAATTGTTTCGCCATAAATTGCAGTAGTATTTTCCCAGTGCATGAACCGTTGCAAAGAGGGAGTGAATTACCCAAATTTCTGAGACATTCCTGACGCTACTTGGTGCAGTCACATGCCATGTTTTCTAATGGACATATTATTGGATTATCTTTTCCCCTTTTTATGCATCCATAGTTTCCCAACAAAAGTTTGTATGGAGTTTAGTGGTGTGCTTTAAGATGATGAGAACTTTGTGGTTTGTTTCAGCATGATTGCAACAACATGGCCAAAACATTGAAGGATCTAATGGGGATTCTTCCCACAAAATTATGTATACACACACTATAAAATACATTCACTTCATCAAAATTATGTAACAAAAACAAATGAGGCTTGAATTGAAATGATAAAATATATATAGATATTGAAAACTATAATGTCTCTTGAATCCAAATCTTATTACGTGTCTGAGAATTTTTTTTATCTTTTAAAATTGGTACCTAGTTAATTGGTAATACCAACTTAATTAGGGATGAAATTGGATAGTGTAATGCAATTCCTAGATCCACTTGAATCGATTATGGAACACCAATTATGTGGGTGAAAAAATATTATGTGATACTTTGGTTGAAATGATAGAGTTAAAGATTTTGAAAAAAAATATTATGTGATACTTTGGTTGAAATGATAGAGTTAAAGATTTTGAAAATTAGGATGCTTTAGACTCAAATCTTATTATGTGCATTTTTCTAGGTTTTGTATAGAATATAAAAACGACATTTTTCTAGGTTTTCTAGGTTTAGACTCAAATATTTAAGATTGATATTTTAACGCACTTGAATTTATCAATATGATATTTTTTATTATTCACATAAAATTTTAAATCAATCCAATATATCTCTATATACCATCCATAAAGATACTATCATTATGAATATATTTTTAACAGTAAAAAGTTTTTAATAAAAAATTAATTATTATATTTTAATTTATTTGAAATTTGATATACATGTTCTATGTGAATAAAGTGTGAAAAATTAAAATAATCTTACGTCTAACTGTATTATTATTATTATTTTGTTAAAAGGAAAGAATTAGTGAGAAATTGAGTTTGTAAGAACTTAAAATAATTCATTATTTCATGGCGTATATATTCACGAGAAAGGATTGTATGAAATATGATATTATTTCTTTTCAATAGTTTAATATCACATCAGTAATTTCATTCTGAATTTCAGGATTTTCATTTGGATTTGATTTTTTTCATGATGAAAATATTGATGTGACATTAAACTATTGAAAAAGAGATACGTGGCATCACTGTGTCATACAATCTTTTTTCATAAATTCAGAGCAACATTATTATTGTTATTAGTTGACAGGGAAGTACCTTATTTATATAGAAAATTTTCATCCATTTAGGACGTGATCTAAGTAAGGATATCGTATAATATTGTCTAATGCATGATACATAATCTTATGCCTAATCCGTTTATTGCCCTAACCATTTGAAATTCCCTTTTTGGGAAAGAACGCATAATACAAAGGTTTGTCCATCCACATCTACAATTCACTACATGACATTGAATGCATACAAATAAAACCCAAGTGGTAAACAATTAGATTAAAAAATAGCATTAAATTTTAATTTAAAATTTAAAATAAGCTCAGCGAGACATAATAACCTTATCAAATAACAAATGGTACGAGACACTATCGATCATGTAAGAGAGACCTTCTCTTTATATATGCCGAAGCTAAGGGGTTCCGATGAATCAACGTGAACTCCTTTAAAGAGTAAAATGATTTTTGTACCCCTCTCTATTATCTATAATTTTACTTATTATTTAATATAATATTTTTTTTGTCATTTTAGTATGGGTCAAGTAGCAGCGGTGTTGAGATTTTGTCACGTGTTCTATATATATATTTATTAATTTTTTAAATACAACTGAAGGATTGTGAAGTTGAAACTTTCCATAATTAGTGTACTAAATAATTATCATTTTAATATTTTATTTAAAAACTTTGAATTTTATAATTATATAATTAAAAATTGATGTATATTTTTTATTTTTACTAATAAAATTATTATTTTGAATAAAAGTAGTTTTAGCAATCTTTAAATATAATTCTAATAAAACTTGATTTATTTATTAATTTCATAAGTGTCAAGTAAAACACAATTGTGAATATATATATATATATATATATATATATAAAATTAATTTTAGGTTATTTTCAATATCATTTCAGCTCCTATCAAAAGGAATAGAAGAAAGAGTTTGATTGAAGTACATTACCTCAATTTGATGGCATGCCCTATTAGCCAAATAGTAGGATTTTCGTTGTTCAACTTCACGGAGTTTCCAATAAATGTCTCTTCAGGTTTCTATAATAAGAAAGGGCAAAGCAATAATGCATTAAACTGCAGATCAATAATGGAAAGGATCCGATTTCAAAGTGAACACAAACCGGCATATATGACGATGACGATGATGAGATCAACACGTAAACTTCCTTATGCTACAAATAATATGTTGCACTGAGTTGTCTTTGAACCAACCCCACTCACTCCAAATCAAACAGGTTTTAGGGTTTTCTTTTTCTCTCTCTGTTGGAAACTCGTACACTGCATGTTGCAAGTAAACATCCATTTGAAAAAAAAAACAAAAAAACAGATAATGATACCTTTTTTTTCCCCGAGTAAGTTGGTGCATATCAATGGTGAAATGCGTTGTTGCCCACTTTCCCTGTTGGGGGATGGGATGGGCCATTTTGTCGTCCCTCGTTTTTGTGGCATATGCGATTAGTTTACGTTTACCAGAAGAATTTTCATGCCAACTCCCTCAGGCTTATATATGACTCTGATTATTCCCTGCGCTTTGTTTGTTTCTCTTTAGTCATTTTCGGACGTAAATCAAAGCCTTTGATGCACTAATCTAGATGTTGAACTACCCAAAAATTTAGCTTCTTTTTTTTTCCCCCTTTTTTTTCATTTGTGAAGAAGTAAGCAACCCCCCGTTGTTGTTTTTTATGAGATTGGATATCTCAGCATTGGAGAATCTCAAGTTCTGAGTCCATTGTGATCAATGCCGACTCCATTAGTGATCAATATAAGGAGGAACAGAGATCGTGGATGTATTATAAGGAGATAAAAGGGACAGTCCTTGCTGACCTTTGAGATTTTAATACATTGGTTCTTTTCCAATCAGTTATATAAGTACTAATTATATTTTGGGCTAAATTATAAACTAAAAAAGTTAAAAATTACAATATGCTGTAAGTTATTGCACTTTTATTTTAAAAAATTTAATTTCTCTCCTTTCGGAATTTAAAAATTCAAGTCTAGATGCTATCGTTAAAATTCTTCTATTAAATTCGTTGGTTTCACATTTTGAAATTGAAAAAAAAATACTCGTTTAGTATCCATGTGACAAAAAATGACATTTGTAATGGACCTAAATTTAACAAAGAGTTTTAATGATGTTAGCGATTCTTAAATTCATGTAACCATTTTAATTAGAATCAAATATTTAGGCTAACTAATGATATTGTAAAAGTTAAGGTATCGAATTATGTCAAAATTTGAATTATAGAGATGAAACCAAAATTAAAATTTCACCATTGTTATAAAATATTTAAAAAAATAGAGGGAAAAATTGAAAATTAACCATTATGTTATGATATAACAAAAAAAAAAAAAAGACTTGGACATGTGTCATGTGAGGAATGCCTTAAATTATAAAAATTGAGGTACCAAAATATATAAAAAGTTAAAGTATAGAGATTAAATTTTAAGATAGTATAGGGACCAGAACTAAAATTTGACCATTGTTATATAATTTCACTGTATTAGAAAGGATTTTTTAAGAACAATTTAGGTCCATTATAACTGAAATATTGAAGGATAATAACTATTTGAACTAAGCATAAATCCTATAATATGAACCTTTTTAAGAACAATTTATGTCCATTTTAACTGAAATATTGAAGGATAATAACTATTTAAACTAAGCATAAATCCTATAATATGAACCCTAAGTAGGAAAACTATTTGATACACTAAAGTGACATGTCTTTTTTTTTTTATGCAATGCATACTTATATATATGGTATAATGTGAGATTTCATTAAGGGCTTAAAGTTTCTTGATTGGGTTAACTCTTTTACTATGTTAAATGAATTGGTTTTTACTAATTAATGATGTATTCTCACATGTGTATGTGTCAGTTGAAGTGCTTGGCATTATAGGACATAGTTTGTATAGTTTTGTGCATATATGTAATGTGACAAATTAGTAATGTTATGTTTTATTACTTTGTTTTATGAAAGTACTATTGAACCCTGTTGCTCAGCATATGATTTATTTTCTTTGTGTGCAGGTATAGGTAATCCTCAGGAATTCAGGAAGTAGATCCAACATCTAAGAAATAATTCCCTGGTACATAGTCTGACGTCTCGATGTCAACCCAGAGTTTTGAAACCTTTAGGTCCTATTTGACTTCGAGTTAGTAAAAGAGTTTTCATAAGCTCGTATAAGACCTGAAAACGATTATGTATTGTTCTATATGTATGTGTTACTTATATATGAATGTTTAATGGGTTTTAATCAAATGTAAATTGATTGTAGTTGCTCCGGAAATGAATATGGCACCTTGTACCTCGAACCCAACAATCGGGTCGGGTTATGAGGTGTTAAACTTATCTAAATCCTAAGTAAAAGATGGACTCTGTGTGTGTGTGACTCATATACTTTGATGTATTGATAGCTTGAATTCAATTGATAATAGAGCCAAAAGTTAGTACATTAGGTATAGGACTTCTGCATGACATAACTTTACTTACAATACTGAAATTTATAGCTCAATAAAGGGCAAATGATATCCTCTCATCAGTATCACATGATAGTTGAGAAGTGACATGGTCACGGGTCATTTTTCCTAAAGATGAATGATTTAACTACTATTTGTTAGTAATTAATTTTTCATAAAGGAATATGTACTAATGGTTACCATGAAATAAAATAGGATCATAGTGGGAGAACGAATTTATCCCAAATATATTAAGGATGTCTTATGAGGGTAACATACATATGATAAGGTCATTGGACAAGCACTTGATAAAATAGCTTTCGTAATGGTATATGATAGGGAAAACTCAATCATGGTACTTTAGTGAAATGACTCCGTGACAAAATAATGTGGTAATTAGTAGACGAAAAATCTAAACTTAATTACAAATTATTTGAGCCCTAATTATATATATCAATTTGGTCCCTCCTCTAGCTTGATATAACCTTAATAGTTTTCATTAATCGATGATATGGAAAAAGTGCAAAAAGTGAAACCATTGAATTAGTTTAATTAAATAATTAATTGAATGAATAAATAAATAAATAATATTTTAGGCATAGGGAAAATATTTTATTAGGCTGAAAAATTTGTATAAGTTAATTTAAAGGCTAGATAACATGTTTAATTGACCCGATAAATGGCAAGGCCCAAAGGGGCCCAATTTAATAGGGATGGGCGACAAACCCTAGTCCCAGAGAAGGCTTGTCGTTGCCTCCATCTTATACGCTCTTAGTAGGAGTCAATTTTTCATATTAAGATATTATTATTTAATCACACTTTGGTCAATTTAAGTTCTTGTTATTTTCTCTATAAATTGAGACTGAGTACTAGGTAAAAAATATACTTAATATAAGTCGATATTTTGTAAAAATATAAGGAAGTTATTTTCCCAAATAAATTATATCTTCTGACAGAGTTCGTTCTTCGATTTTTAGCTCGTAAAGTTTCACTAAAGTGCTCATCGTTTTGCAAATAGAGTTTACACTTTAACAAACTAAGGTCGAGAATAACGGGAAAAATCGAATGGTCAAAAGCCGGAACAACTTAATCCACCTAATCCAAAAACACAGGTACTATTCGAGTAAAAAATTTAAACTCATATTTCGAGTGGGTTAAATTAGTGGAATTGAATCGAAAAGTAAGGAAAGAATTAAGAGAAGTAGAGAGAGAATTTAATTATTGCTTTTCTCAAGTGTGGGTGAGAATGAAGTGCTAAAATCGTTCCCTCCTATCTAAAGTTTGAATTGGGCCTGGGTAAAACTACCATGTTTCTAAGTGTGAGTTATTCACTTAACACATTTGACTTCCTCGTAAAATAGTTCATACCTCAATTTCTAAATTCTTAATTTCAACTAGTTTTATGACTTTTAATAATGGAAATTCAATTCTACTGACTCATAAAATTAACTTAATTTCCCATTCTCGATTTAACTTCTTGGAATGACTCAAATTCTCAATTTCAGGCACTTCGCGAAATTTTTGATAACGAAATTTTTTGGATCATTAGAATAAATTTGAAATATAAAATAATTTTTTAATTATTTTAATAATATTGAAAATTATAATTTTTATTTTTGAAGGGTAACAAGTACAATACAATCAAAGTACAAACAAAAATATATGTCCAAGTAACACCAAGTATCAAACTATTACAAATAGACTGTCCGAATAACCACAAAGTAGAATCATACCATTTCATCACAAACGAACAAAGAATTGTTAAAATCCAAACTAGAGTGAATAAATTGGATTAACTAGACTAAGACCCACACATGGCAACCGTACATGATGGACTTGGAGACCCACGCATATAATTGCATATGGTAAGTCTCAAACCTATGTACTAAGCCAAGGCGTCATTGGCAAATGCTACAAAAGCTTTTGTTAATAATTTTTCATGAAATAAATACATCTAAAGTAAATCCATTTGTTTATGGTCTGAACTGTACTCTTGTTGATACATTGTACAATAAGAAAAAAGACAGAGGATGAAGCGGCGGTGTTAAGGAGGCTAGTTCACCTAGTAAGGTGGAGAGCTGAAAAGAGACAAGAGGACAGGTTGAGAATTGGGGAAGGGGGCTAAGGTGAAAGAGTATTCTAAGGTTGCTAGAGAGGCCAAAAGATCACTTCCTTATTGTTTGATATAGTATTGATAGTAGAGGTCTTCTTGTTTACTGACGTGGTGTGGCAGGCCATTGTTGAGGGGTTGCCATCGAAAAGTACGTGCAAGACATGTAGGATGTGCAATATGTGCACTATGAGCCTCATTTTGTTATAACAATATGAGATTGATACTTTCAAATAGGGTTCAGTGGTCATTAGAGGCATATTCACACTTGAGGAGTGTTCATATAAAAAAATGGGTGCTTATCAAAGATACTTGCTAAGTGGGTGGATAGTTCCTAGAGACGGGTGGTTTAGGTTCTCGAAGAGGGAACAAATGGTCTAGGTTGCATGCTACGATGGAGGGATCTAGGATGGCTAGTCACTAAGGTGCCTGAGTGGAATAAGGAGTTGACTAGGTTGCTTCTCAAATAGTCTATCATGCCGGCATGTGTCAAAGTCTAAAAAAGATATAAAAATTCTATTTTCTTCCATGTAATTTCAAAGTAGGAAAAAAAAAGTGAGGTTGGAGGTTTATCCAAAAGTGACATGAAAAAAGTATGATGATTGCGTTAATTTAGTTGCTTGGGCCTAGAAGTTAAATGGTGGGATGGATAGGCCCTTCAAACTATCAAATTGGGCCACAATTAACATAAATCCAGCTTGAAGAACTTGCTGGATTCAAAACGGACACATTGGATGCTCCATTTTTTTTCTTTTCATTAAAAAAAAAAAGGTTAATTTTAGTTTTAGTTCTTTTATTATTAAAGTTGAGATTTAACCTTTATACTTTGATTTTTAACTGGTCATTTTACTTTTATAATGTTATTAATTTTAGCTTGTTCAGGTCGGAGGAGATGTTTAAGTAAAGCTCTCCGAATAATATTGATTTTAGGATTTAAACTTAATCTAAATCTCTGAGAAAGTAGACCACTTCCACTTCTTTCAATCACTTGCTAGTAGCTAAAATAATGTTTTTAACTTTAGCCATATATCAAATTTTAATCAAGGGCTAGAAAGAGGCTAAAAATAATGTTTTTCGACCTAAATATTACGTGATTATATAATTTGAATGATCTAAAAGTCTTAGAGGCTAACACATAGCTTTCTATTTTTTTAGGTTTGCGTTGTTTTTTTTGACATTATAAAACAATGGTTAAATTCCATTTGTGGCTCATAGACTATGCTAAAGCTTGAGATTTAATGTATATAATTGAATTTTTAACATAATTTGGTCCTTCTACTTTAATAATATCATTAGTAAGTCTAAATAGTTTTAACTATTTCAATCAAAATATTAACGTCAATTTTTCTTAAGAATATTATTCCAACAAAAAAAAATTATGTTATCATGATGAATTTGAATAAATGTTTTATAAGAAAAGAAAAATCCTAATTACTATTTTCAACATTATTTTTATTGTTACAAGATTGTTAAGTGATTTTTTTTTAATTTTAAAAAATCATACAAGAGAATTTAATAAAAGAATTTTAATAGTGACAATAACTTGTTCTGATTTTTTAAATTCTAAAAGTAGATGAATTAAATTGTTTAAAATTAAAAATAAAGGGACTAAATTCATATATTTTAACCTTTAAAATTTTATTTTATAGTTAAAATAAACAAATAACCAACCCAAAACAAATCATCAACAGTAAGTCATATTAGTTAATTATTAAAAGGCCAACTCGTAGTGCTTGGGTTGGAGATATATATATATATATATATATATATATATATATATAAATTTATTATGTAAAATAATATTATTTAAATAATTATATTTTATGAAAACTAAAATGTGAAATTGTATTTTCCTTATTTTATTATTGAATAATTTTAAATAAAAGATAAATTTAATTAAGAAGTCGAAATTGACCATTTACTCCCCATCTATCTTTTCCTAAAAAAATGGCAAATAAAACAAAAATAATTGTTAAAAGATTGGAAAAAGAAATTATTATTTTTGTTTATTTATTAAAATTATCATTAAAAATAATATATGTTGATTAAATTAGACCATCGAAATTTTTTTGAATTTGTTAAGTTACTATTTTTTAAAAATAAACATATTTTCCTTAAAAAAAAGTAAATAAACATATTTAATAATAATATATATATAAATGGATGTTGAAATTGAATATTGAAAATCGTTATTTATAAGAATAACTCAAAATTTAATAATAAATTTAGGGTTAAAATATGCTTTAAATTTTTGTACTATTTTCTAATATTTGAATTTTTAGATTTAAATTTAATGTTAATATTGATAAATTTATTTTATTAAATTATAGTAAAAATGTAAAAAAATAATATTGTAATAAACTTAAATTTAATAGAATAATTTTAACAAGGTTAATATTTTTAAATAAAAAAAATAAAAAAAGACTAAACTCCTTGATGAGTCTTATTCAGCCATTGACCATGACCATTATCATCATGAAGAAGATGATGTAAGAGCAATGGATGATAGGATTCAGAAAATGTCAAGAATCTCGAGGATGGAACGGTTGCAGAGGGGACAACTCCCTCGATTCAACCACACTTCCCTCGAACACACCCTGCAAAAAGTGTGCCCACATGGGATAAAAGCCGCACCTTTCTTCCTCCCCATGCACACGCAGCATATCCTATCACTCCCCATTTCCATCCTCCTCCCTTTTTCTTCCTCCTCCTCACCTCCGCCGCCGTCCGCCTCCTCCAACAGCCTCATCAACGATACTCTTAGCGGCGTCCCTGGTGTTCTCCCCCCACCCACATTACTTGTCGGCGACCCCGATGCCCGATAATGTCGCTCGGCTGCTAAAGCAGCGGCTAGGTTCATGCCTGTCGGAATCGGAGCCGGGTTGACGCAACCTGGATCCGCTGCTGCTACTCGTTCTTCCTCTTCTTCTATTTCAGCTTCATCTTCGTCTCTGAGGCTCATGGTCGTTGACCCGAATCCCCATTTAGACCCACCACAACAACCCATCACTTTAAATCCCAGCCGTTCTTTGAAACTCCTCCTCCTCCTCCTTTCCCCTTCCATTGTTCTTCCTTCCCTCTCTCCCTGCAATATCACACTAAGTTAACTTGGCAAAGAAAACCCAGAAAGCAACTAGCTAGAAAAATGGTAAAGCAAGTCCCATGAGTTCATTACTTGAAACAAACAATTAAGAGAATCTTACCTCTTTCCCTTGATTTGCACTTGTGAAAATGACTGAACCAAACGAAATGAGTTGTTGAAAAAAAGGAAGTGCCTTTTGTAGAGTTTATTGAGAAAGGCTTTCCCTTTCAAGTTTTCATAAGGACGAACAAAGACAAAACAGAAGAAGAAGAAGAAGAACATACAAACAAACAAATAAAGGGTGTAAATAAGGAAGGGGTTTGGACTGTTGGGGTTCCTTATTGATGGAGCAAAGCACAGCCACTTGGAGGGTGTTTTAATATAAGTTTGGATTTGTTATTAGTTTTAATTGGTAGCCATAGGGTTTTCATTTTGTTTCCTTTCTTTTTATTCTTGTTCTATATATTTAATGAAAATTCCCAAACTTAAGAAGTATATTAGTATTATTATTAGGATTAAATTAAACAAAAAACAAAATGATTAATACGTAAGAACTTCATGCATACAAGTGGCATGTGATTCTTAATATTTGTATTATGTTAATGGGGAATAAAAAAAAAATATTCTCTTCAATAATTAATTTGCTTACGATATGAAGATAACATTTCCCCGACAAACAAGGAAAAGTGAAATATTTATAAAACCAAAACCCAATCATAATGCATTAATTATATATGTGGATAGAAATATGTATTACCATATATGCATCAACATCGTTGCTTCATTTAATTGTGTCATTAAAGCCAAAGCCTTAAAAGTCTCAACTTAATTTGCGTGAGTTGTGCAAAAAGTTAAGATCCACTCCATTACACTTATGGTAATACTTAATATTATGTCCAAATGAGCTGTGCTGCTTCAGTGGTCCTTTCCGGTGAGATTCCAAGTTCATCATTTGATTAGAATTTTTGTTATAAATTTCAATTTCTTCTCAAATCTCTACACACAATTCAGCTAAGGCCCTTTTTTCTAAAAAAAAAAAGATTGATAATTCATGTTGTATAACATTTTTATTTTATTGTCAGAATTGTTTTAAGGTGTTTCATAGGTTAATAAATTATATTATATAAAATATTTAAAACAAGTTGATATTGATGCTGTTATGTTTGTATGAATTTTTCTTATTCCATTTCTATATATATTAAATGTTTGATTGAATTAGTGATACGAGTCAATCTGTCATTAATTCAGTTGATTAATAATAAAAATACTCATACTTTATAAAGAAAATTGTATTACCGAAAAGATGTAAAAGAATTACAGATAATAAAATTTAAACCCAAGCCTCAACAATTGTATTTTACCATTCCTTTATAAATATATTTGTTACATTTTTCACGCAAATGGGAGCCATAATCTATTGTCTTTTTTAGGTAAAACTATTATGGAGATCTATATCTTAGGAGTCAAATTGCATTTTGTTCTATTTATTTAAAAAATAAACAAATTAATCCATGCATAATAAATCAAAGAGCAAACAAATCTTTTTGTTAAAAAGATTATCCATTTCTACCATAAAAAAGCTAGTGTGACTGATGGAATTACTATATAGTTACACATAACAATGCCACGTGTACCTCATGTTAACACTATAGGATCAATTTTTAATAGTAAAAATGGATGAAATTTTTAACAAAAATACCAGTTTACGTTTTGATCTATCATATAATGATTAATTTACTCATTTTTTAAATAAAACCAAATCTTTTAAAGAATCCAAATAATAAACTTACCAGGTAGAGCCATCCTACAGGTCTGTCAAAGGAAGCATAAGTCAATTAAAACAAACAATTATTGGTCCATCAAGTTCAAATCAACAACTAGCTAGCCTCCATATGTACGCCACTAAAACAAAAGGCATCTCTATTTTCCCTTTCCCTCACCAAAAATCCTACCTCAGATTTGGCCCACAACCAGAGACTAATGGAATTTTAAATACCCTCATGCTGCACACGTTCAGTCAGTCCATGCCACCAAAAGTAAAAGGGTCCCCTCAATCCCAATTTTTTGTGTTCTTCCCTTCACATGACAAATACATATATCGAGTCAAGACAGGCTAAAGAAAAAAAGTCAAGCAAGCATGAATTTCATTTGTCTTTCATATGTAAATCTCATCATGCTGATGTGTTTGCATCATAAGAGAGTTAACTCTTTGTCTAGGGGAATATTTGATTGTCCAATCTAAGAATGAATTCTCTAATATTTTGATTGGCATTTACCATCGATATTGCTGCTGCAGAATGCATGTGATTAGTTAAAGAATAGAGACATCTTCTGCTTCCACAGGATTTTTACACGGAATCAATGAACCTATAAGCTGGAACTTTCCTGATACCTGCTTCTACCATGGCTTTCCTCAAGTCAGCTGCACGATCCCATCTCTCCTTGTCGGCATTTATGGTAGACAATGCTACATATAGTCCGCAATGTCGTGGCTGCAACTCAAGCAACCTTCTCCCCACTTCATTTCCAAGTTCAATGGCACCATGAATCTTACAAGCACCTAAAAGAGCCCCCAAAATCGAAGCATCAGGTTGAAATGGCATAGTGTTTACAAACTCAGTCGCTTGAGTCAAAAGGCCTGCTCTGCCTAAAAGATCTACCATACACCCGTAGTGTTCCATTATTGGCACAATGCCATATTGGCACCGCATTGATTGAAAGAATTGTGAACCCAACTGCACTCTCTTAGTGCGAGCACATGCTGTAAGAACAGCAACAAATGTGACCTCATTCGGACACATTCCGTCCACTTTCATCTTCTCAAACAAGTCCAAAGCCTCCTTTTCTCTACCATTACATGCAAAAGAAGAGATCATTGCATTCCAAGTACAAACCTCTCTATCTAACATTTGATCAAAAACTCTAAAGGCAAACTGTAAATGACCTCTTTTTCCATAAAAATCAATCAATGCCGTGCCCATGAAAACAGTCATAACGCCCTAGTTTCTGAAAATATACTCATGTATCTGCCTCCCTTGGTCAAACCCACTTTGCTCTTCTAAATTAGCACAACAAGAGAGCACGTTAACATAAGTAGCCTCACTCGGTTTAACCGAAAATTCTATCATTTTCTCAAAAACCCAAATAGCCTTTGCAAACTGTTTGCTCCTTACGAAACCATTAATAACACTTGTCCAAGACACCACATCCTTTTCACTCATGTGGTCAAAGAAGAAAAGAGCAGAACCCATATCACCATTTCTCCCAAAAGCATCAAGCATCACATTACACGCGACGATGCACGGGTTAAGAATTTCTTCGAACACTTTATGCACATTACTTAGGCTACCGAGTTTAGCATACAAACCAAGCAACGATGTTTGCACAAAGGAGTCAGTCAAGACGCCATGCTTTAGTGCTTGGGCATGGAGGGGTGAGCAAGAGAGCGAGGCTAAGGATTGGAAGGTAGAGGCGGCTTTGAAAAGGGAAGTGAAAGTGTGGTCATTGGGGGGTGCCTGATGATGAAGCATGAAGGTGAAGAGTGTAAGGGAACAATGTGGGATTATGTTGAGATAGGCCCTTATTAAGGTGTTGTAAAGGAGGGTTGGTTTCCATTTGGAAGCAGTATTGAAGAGGAGAGCGGTGGTGATTAGCAGGGAATGGATTTGCTTGATTTGGTTTGGACGTTCGATGAAACGTTGAGGGTGTTGCAGCAGATACTCAGAGTTCATGTGGCTTATTCGGGTTTCAGTGATGGCCCTTTCAGCTTTCTTCTATATCATGGGCCTCATTATGGGGAGCCCTATATCCAATTTTCTATTATCAAGGCAAAAGAAATTTAGGGCATTCATATTAATTTTATTGAAGCCATTAGAAAAAAAAAAAAAAAACTTGCATAAAATAGAATAATCACTATACTGAGAAATTAAGAGCTCGTGATGGAACTTAGGATCACCGCAATGGTACAAGACTCGCCTAAAAGCATCCTCTTCCAATGTCCTTTCATACCTTTCTGATACAGATTCTCACATATTTATATGCGAGTAAAAAATAGAAGAATTAGAGTTAATGCTGTCATCTATAGAAAATAATAATTCCATCAAACCCTAAATACTAATTTTATTCAGAGTGAGTTTGGATGGGCGGTTTGTTTACCTGCGATTAGTGTAAAAACAGCGGTGACAATGAGATTAGATACTGTAGCGTGAGACAAAAAGTAAGCTAAACGCACCGCACCGCATTTAATCTCCTATCCAAACCCAACCTCGATCTCTTCGCTTCATGTTAATAGCTATTTTAATATTACATCTTTCACCAAACCAACCTTTATGCTATTGATGGCAGTCGTAAACTAACTAAAAATTCGACATAGACAAGTGCACCTATCAATTAATAGTATAGCTACAGTGAGCACATATATCGTTCCCATTAAGACTAAAAGTATTAGTAATTACCTTCTTTCTATTATTTAACTGGAAAATTGGAGTGATTGATTACAAACTAAAATTAACTAATTAAATTAACTAAAGAACACGACAAAGAACAAATCAGGAAAATAATCGAGTAAACAACTAAGAAGCGAAACAATACTCAAGAAAGAATTCAACTAGACTTCATTTGTTATTATCAATCTAAATTACGCAATTTCTTCACTTGGTATCTTGATCCTTCCCTAAATTATACTAATATCTTTTCTCAAGACTAAGAGCAATTGACTCTAGGTTGATTAATTGAAATTTCTTTCTAATTAAAACCCCTATTATCGCATTAATTCGGTTTATGAATCCCCATATTAGATTTGACTCTAAATCGGTAAATTTATGTCGTCCTATTTCTAGGATTATATGCACCTCCATTTGATTATGCTAGATCTACTCTTAAATAGTGTCTATTCCTCCTCTGATTTAAGCACAACAAAATGGATTAATAGTCTAGAAATATTAAACCAAGAATTAAGCGCACATAATTAAGAACAAGATTCAAGTATTTATTACGTATAATAGAAATCAAAACACAAAATTCATCATAGGGTTCATCTTCCCTAGGTATTTAGAAAATTAGTTCATAATCACAAATAAAAACATCTCAAAGACAGTATAACCACGAGAAATAAAGAAACTCATAATAAACTTCAAAGAAATCAAAAGGAGTTCTTCAAACTTGATGGAAATCTGCTTCAGAGTCGACTTCAATAATGTTTTTCGAGTTGTTTTCTTGAATATTCTATGACAGCTTACTTTTATCTTCTTATCTTTGTCATATATAGGTCATAGAATGCCCGAAAAACCTAAAAATTACTTTTTTCCACGTGTTTGGAGTACAATTTACAATTTTGGCATGGTCTGGAACATGGCCGTGTGTGTAACACCCCTTATCCGGATTTGAAGCCGGAACTGGATACGAGGCATTACCTAACTCAACCTACTTAAACATATCACATCGGGCTATAAAATTTCATTTCGGCTTAAAAACTTTTCCATTCAAACTCATAATCTACTCCTCTTGGGCCTACGAGGCCTTATACGTACTTCCGAAAGGTTTCGGGAATTAATCGGAAACTTTTACACACTTAGAAAATTTTGCCTAAACAGGGGCCACACGCCCGTGTTGTTCAAGGGACATGCCTGTGTGCCCCTGAGACATGCCCGTGCTCCTCACCCGAGGTTGACACTGACTTAATACACACGGCCGGACACACGCCCATGTCTCTGGCCCGTGTCCCTCACACGGCCTCGACACGCTCGTGTCTTAGCCTGTGTGCCAAAACCTTGGCATTCTGTTTATGATGTCATCATCTCACTATGGTCACATGCCAAGGCGCACGCCCGTGTCCTTAGACCGTGTGTCGAAATAAATTCCTAACTTCAGGTGCAGACTTTACACGGCCTGGGCGCACGCCCATGTTCCTGGCCGTCCCTCCTACACGGCTGAGACACACGGCTATGTCTCTTCCCGTGTGTTTACTACTAAGCATTCTGACTTTGTAAACCTAGCATGCAGGGAACGCACGACCGACCAACACACCCATGGGGTTGACCATGTGTCTCACACGGCCTAGAAACACGCCCGTGTGTCTACCCGTGTGAACATTTAAAAGGCTATATTCCAAGACAAACGCCACCCTGCATAGCAAACATACTTATTCCAACTTATATCAACATAACTCATGACCCAAAGGCACATCCAAGAACTCAATTCAAAGAATTCGGACAAGCATAAACTTCATAATTTCATCACCATTGGATATATATAAACTTATCAAGTATTGACCCAATTCCAATAACCATTTACAAAATGACTTTGATAACATACACAAGCAACACTTTGGCTAACAATTACGACCTAACAAAATACCCAGGTCCTATACATGCCATACCCAAAATAAGTTTAAATTGTTATACCAAAGTGATGTTGATAGTGTGATCTCCGAACTCCTTCGTCCCACGATCCTCAAGTTATCTTGGTAATACTACAAGGAAAAGGGCAATGAAAAGGGTAAGCATAAAGCTTAGTAAGTTTGCATGGAAATAAGTAGCAACAATGAGTTCAAGACAATAACCATCTGTGGCATTAAATAAACACACACCAAGTCATAGGCTCCTTGCCATACTAACTCATACTTGCCCTTATCTAGCACATACCATGCCACATATCGTAAATGTTCTTCGTGAATTTCTCACGGGTACTTGTGTTAACTCAATCACATAGTTTTAATAAAATTCTCGTTTCTATTTCTAAGCTGATCTATTCATCCCAATAAATCGCTAAGGACGCTCAAGATGCATATTCATAATCATTAGCGTAAACACGAAACCAATGCCACATCCCGGATGTGGTCTTACATGGGGTCACCTCTGAGTGCCGATGCCATATCCCGGATATGGTCTTATACGAAATTTCACATCAAGTATCGATGCCATATCCCGGATATAGTCTTATACGATTCTCATATCCCGGATATATAATCTTATACGGGATCTCAATCCAGTGCCGAAGCCATGTCCCTGACATGGTCTTATACGGGACCTTATCCATCTCACGTCTCGATGTTATTATTCTCACATTTGTTTTAGTCCAATCAGGACTTCAACACATCGACTTTTAACATCTTTCTCACTCAACACAAATACTCGATTTCATAGAATATCATGAATCATTATAATACCAAACATTCTCAAACATGCTAGTATAAATGTTGAATTTATCACATACAAACTTACCTCGATTTCAAAATAAGCTAAATCGTCAGTTTAGTCTGATATTTTGTTCTTTCCCCGATCGAGGTTGATTCTTGGCTCTTCTTGTTCTATAATAGCAAATTAGCTCATTTTAATCATCACATTAATAAAAGCATTTTAATAATCATGCTTTGGCAAAATTACTATTTTGCCCTTACACTTTGGCAAAATGACCATTTTACCCCTAGGCTCAGAAATCAATTCTAATCAAATTTCTACCTTTAATGAGCCCGGGTGAACATTTATTTCTCTTATGGCTATCTTCAAAACCCAACATTTCACACATTTACTACCAATTTTACAACCTTTACAAAAAGGTTCATTTAGGTGTTTTCATAGTAACACCTTTCACAAAAGTTTTTTATCTAGCAATTATGACTCATTTTCTTCCATAAAAATACAGCAAATAACAATGAAATCTCTCATGGAAAAACTCTAATCTTTTCTCCATATTGCAAGATAGTCCCCTCATTAGAAAGCTTAAGCTATAGGGGTTCTAAAAGTACAAATATCTTCAAGAAAAACCATTAAAATCATTTACTTGAATGGAGATGAGTTTACTAAAATTTTAAGCTTTCAAAACCCCTACTTTGCTTGCTACTTTCGGTGGAGGAAGATGGAGAGAAAAGATGATATCTTTTCTTTCTTTATTTTATTAATACAAGTCAATTTAGTCACCAACTTTGACCAATTTGTCAATTCTTGTCTCCTATGGCCGACCACCTTATTCTTAGGGGTCTAATTGCACTTTAAAGACCTCAAATTAATATTCTATGGCTATTAGGCACCTTTATCTTATAAAATAGAACTTTCACAATTTATGCGATTTAGACACTTTTCGCGATTAAGCTTGAAATTGCTAAAATTAAAGCACCAAAATTTTCATGCACTTATATAATCATGCTCTAACTCATAAAATAACATGAAAATAATTTTTTCTGACCTCGGATTAGTGATCTTGAGATCACTGTTTCGATTAGCCCCTAAATTGGGCTGTTACAATTCTCCCCCTTAAAGATTTTCGTCCCCAAAAATCTTACCGACGAAAAGGTTGAGATATTGGTTTCTCATAGCTTCTTCTGGCTCCCATGTAGCCTCTTCTATTCCATGTCTCTACCATAGCACTTTAACAAGAGCTATACTTTTGTTTCTTAATTGTCTGACCTCTCGTGCCAAAATCTTAACCAGTTCTTCGCCGTAAGTCAAGTCCGGTTGAATTTCTACATCTGTTGGTAATATCACATGTGTAGGGTCCGAACGATATCAATGCAACATGAACATGTGGAAGACATCGTGAATCTTTTCCAGTTCGGGTGGCAAGACCAACCGATAAGCTACCGGTCTTATCCTCTTGGTAACTTCATAAGGTCCGATAAAACGCGGACTTAACTTGCCATTCCGGCCAAACCTGAGGACTTTCCTCAATGTTGATACTTTCAGAAACAATTTATCACCTACCTGAAACTCAACCTCTTTCCTTCTTAAATCCGAATAAGACTTTTGTCTATCTGAGGCCGCTTTCAAACACTTGCGTATCACCTTTACTTTCTCTTCAGTTTCCCTAACTAAATTAACTCCGTGAATTTGATTCTCTCTGAGTTCTGTCCAATACAAGGGCATTTGGCATTTACACCCATACAATGCTTCATAAGGTGCCATTTTCAAACTTAACTGAAAACTATTGTTGTAAACGAATTCCACCAATGGTAAGTATTTTTTCCCAATTACTTTGGAATTCCAAAACACAACATAAGCATGTCTTCGAGTATCTGTATCACTCTCTCTGACTGCCCATCGGTTTGCGGATGGAAGGCTGTACTAAAATTTAATTTCGTGCCTAAAAGCTTTTGCAATTTTTTCTAAAATCGTGACGTAAATCTCGGATCTCTATCCGAAATGATCGACAACGGTACACCATGAAGCCTTACTATCTCTGACACGTACAAATTCGCCAATTTATCAAGAGAAAAATCAACTCGTACCTGTATGAAATGGGCCAACTTCGTGAGTCTATCGACTACAACCCACACAGCATCTTTCTTTTTCGGCGTCAACAGTAAACCCATCACGAAGTCCATAGTAATACGGTCCTACTTCCACTCAGGAACCATAATGGGCTGAAGTAGACCCGAAGGTACTTGGTGTTCAGCCTTCACTTTCTGGCAAATTAGGCATCTCGATACAAACTCAGAAATGTCTTTCTTCATACTGGGCCACCAATACCACTTCCTCAAATCATTGTACATCTTTGTGCTGCCTGGGTGCACAGTTAAACATCCGTTATGTGCTTTACACAAAATCTTTTTAATAAGCTCATCATTTTTGAGTACACAGACCCTATCTTGAAAAATTAAACATCCGTCAAGACTTACCCGAAAGTCTGGCTCAACATTTGACTCACATAAAATTCTTTTGGCTTGTAAGTTACTGTCCTCACTCTGAGCTTGACAAATCTTTTGGAGAATAATGGTCTAGCCCTTAGCTCGACTAGAATAGAACCATCATCCAACAAAGCCATCTGTGTATTCATGGCCCTCAGCGCAAATAATCATTTTCTGCTCAAAGTATCGACGACCACGTTTGCCTTTCCCGGATGGTAGTCAATCACTAACTCATAATCCTTGATTAGCTCTAACCATCTTCGTTGTCTCAAATTCAATTCCTTTTGAGTCATCATATATTTTAGGCTTTCATGGTCGGTGAATATTCGACACCTTTCACCATACAAATGGTGTCTCCATATCTTTAATGCGAACACAATGGCGGCCAACTCTAGCTCATGGGTCAGGTAATTCTTCTCGTGCAATTTTAATTGTCTAGAGGCGTATGCAATCACCTTGCCCTCTTGCATAAGTACACAACTCAATCAATTCAGGGATGTATCACTGTAAACCATGAATTCTCTTCTCGGCTCAGGTTGCACCAAAACATGAGTCTCAGTCAACAACGCCTTTAGTTTCTCAAAACTCTGCTGACACTTTTCTGTCCAATCAAACTTTACATTTTTTTGCAAAAGTCTCGTCATCGGGGTAGCTATCATGGAAAACCCCTTGACAAAACGCCTATATAGCCAGCTAGGTCTAGAAAACTCCTTACTTCAGTTACGTTCCTTGGAGGTTTCCAATCCACGATTGCTAAAAACTTACTTGAGTCGACTCTGATTCCATCTCCCGATATAATGTGCCCCAAAAATCCTACTTCCTTAAGCCAAAATTCACTCTTGCTAAACTTGGCATACAATTATTTATCTCTCAAAATTTGCAGAACCTTACTCAAATGCTCTGCATGTTCGTTCTCATCTCGAGAGTAGATTAGTATATCATCGATGAAAACCACGACAAACTTATCCAAATATGGCCGAAAAATGCAATTAATTCGTTCCATGAATATGACAGGGGCATTCGTTAGACCAAAAGGCATGACCAAAAATTCATAATGGCCATCCTAGTTCTAAATGCAGTTTTCGGTACATCCGAGTCCTTGACTCTTAGGTGATAGTACCCTGACCTCAAATCTATCTTGGAAAATATCGTGACTCCTTTCAATTGATCAAATAAATCATCGATTCTCGACAACGGGTACTTATTCTTCACAGTTACCTTGTTAAGTTGCCGATAATCTATGGATAATCTCATAAAACCATCTTTTTTCTTCACGAATAAAACGGAAGCACCCCACGGAGAAAAATTCGGCCTTGCGAAACCTTTATCCGTTAGTTCTTGCAACTGTGCTTTCAACTCTTTTAGCTCGGTTGGAGCCATTCTATATGGAGCAATAGAAATGAGGGCGATACTCGGAGCTAGCTCAATCCCAAATTTGATCTGTCTAGCTGGATGTAACCCTGGCAATTCTTCTGGAAAAATATCTGAATACTCGCATACTATTGGTACCGACTCAATTTTCATCTCAGTCTCTTTAGTATTCATCACAAAGGCAAGGTAAGCTTTGTACCCCTTTCTTAAATACTTTTGAGTCAACAATGAAGATATCACTACTGGAAATTTGTCTTACTCATCTGATTCAACACGAATAAGATCCCCATTTTCACATTTTAACTCAATAAACTTTCTCCCACAATTTACTATCACATCATGAGTAGTTAACCAATCTATCCCAATGATGACATCAAACTCGTCAAACGGTAATAACATAGGATCATCCGGAAAACAATGACCCCTAATCATCAAAGGACAACCTTTGCATACTCCATCAACCAACACATACTTGCCTAGAGGATTAGACACTCTTATTACAAATTCAGTAGACTCTATGGGTATGCTCATGCTAGAGACTAATTTCATACATATGTATGAGTGGGTAGATCCTGGATCAATTAAAGCTATAACATGGGTATTATAGAGAGAAAATGTACCCGTAATCACGTCGGAGGAGGACACCTCTTCGCGAGCACGAATGGCATATGTTCTCGCCGGTGCTCTACCCTCAACTTTTGCAGTCTGCTCTTTAGATAAATTCTTGCTACCCATTTCATTTCCCGAGTTTCTTTGTGGTCTTCCTCTGGCAATACTTCCCAATTTTGCATTCTAAGACTTCTCTTTCTCACCCACCTCGGGGCAATCTCTGATAAAATGGTCTAGAGACCTATACTTGAAACAAGCCTTATCGCTTGATTGGCACTCACTGGAATGACGTCTGCCACATTGCGGGCACTCTGGTCTACTCGGTCGGGCATTACTGACACTAGCAACTGATGTGGTCTGCGTTTTAGACCCCGAAAACTGTTTGCCCTTACTTCGATTTAAAAACCCGGCTGAAGTGGCTGATCGAGTAGCGAAATCCCTCGATTTCTTAGATGGAGATTGGAATGACTTATTCAGTTGTCTTTTCCTCGAGTCACGAGACTCAATCTCAGCTCTTCTTTTCTCTTTGGGCAACTCTTCAGATTTACAAGCTCTATCCACCAACACTACAAATTCTTTTAGTTCGAGGACTCCAACATATAAACGAATATCTTCATTTAACCCATCCTCAAACCTTTTGCACATGACGGCCTCGGGAGACACGTACTCCCGAGCATACTTACTAAGCCTTACGAACTCACGTCGTATTCAGTCAACGTCATGCATTGCTTTAGTTCCAAGAACTCTTTCCTCTTATGGTCAATGAATCTTTGGCTGATATACTTCTTCCGAAATTCCTCTTGGAAGAATTCCCAACTAATTCTCTCCATTGGTAGCACCGACACAAGGGTATTCCACCACCTGTGTTGTTCAAGGGACACGTCCGTGTGCCTCTGAGACATGCTCGTGCTCCTCACCCGAGGTCGACACTGATTTAATACACACGACCGGACACACACCCGTGTCTCTGGCCCGTGTCCCTCACACGGCCTCGACACGCCTGTGTCTTAGCCCGTGTGCCAAAACCTTGACATTCTGTTTATGACGTCATCATCTCACTATGGTCACAAGGCCAAGGCGCACGCCCGTGTCCTTAGACCGTGTGTCGAAATAAATTCCTAACTTCAGGTGCAGACTTTACACGGCCTGGGCACACGCCCATGTTCCTGGTTGTCCCTCCCACACGGCTGTGTCTCTGTCCGTGTGTTTACTACTAAGCATTCTGACTTTGTAAACCTAGCATGTAGGGAACGCACGGCCGATCAACACACCCATAGGGCTGATCGTGTGTCTCACACGGCCTAGACACACATATGTGTGTCTACCATTGTGAACAT
The DNA here is from genome assembly GCA_005393395.2 of Gossypium australe. Taxonomy (NCBI): domain Eukaryota; kingdom Viridiplantae; phylum Streptophyta; class Magnoliopsida; order Malvales; family Malvaceae; genus Gossypium; species Gossypium australe. Next base: position 14,546,094 of record CM016619.1, read on the forward strand.
TTAAAAGGCTATATTCCAAGCCAAGCACCACCCTGCATAGTAAACATACTTACTCCAACTCATATCAACATAACTCATGACCTAAAGGCATATCCAAGAACTCAATTCAAAGCATTCGCACAATTATAAACTTCATAATTTCATCATCATTGAATATATATAAACTTATCAAGTATTGGCCCAATTCCAATAACCATTTACAAAATGACTTTGATAACATACATAGCCAACATTTTGGCTAACAATTACGACCTAACAAAATACCCAAGTCCTATACATGCCATACCCAAAATAAGACTAAATTGTTATACCAAAGTGATGCCGATAGTGTGATCTCCGAACTCCTTCGTCCCACGATCCTCAAGTTATCTTGGTAATACTACAAGGAAAAGGGCAATGAAAGGGGTAAGCATAAAGCTTAGTAAGTTTGCATGGAAATAAGTAGCAACAATAAGCTCATGACAATAACCATCCATGGCATTAAATAAACACACACCAAGTCATAGACTCCTTGCCATACTCACTCATACTTGCCCTTATCTAGCCCATACCATGCCACATATCGTATATGTTATTCGTGAATTTCTCACGGGTACCTGTGTTAACTCAATCACATAGTTTTAATAAAATTCTCGTTTCTATTTCTAAGCTGATCTATTCATCCCAATAAATCGCTAGGGATGCTCAAGATGCATATTCATAATCATTAGCGTAAATACAAAACCAATGCCACATCCCGAATGTAGTCTTACATGGGGTCACCTCTGAGTGTCGATGCCATATCCCGGATATGGTCTTATACGTAATCTCACATCAAGTATCGATGCCATATCCCGGATATGGTCTTATACGATTCTCATATTCAACACCGAAGTCATATTTCGATTATGGTCTTATACGGGATCTCAATCTGGTGTCGAGGCCATGTCCCTGACATGGTCTTATACGGGACCTTATCCATCTCACGTCTCGATGATAGTATTCTCACATTTATTTTAGTCCAACCAGGACTTCAACATCTCGACTTTTAACATATTTCTCACTCAACACAAATACTCAATTTCATAGAATATCATGAATCATTATAATACGAAACATTCTCAAACATGCTAGCATAAATGTTGAATTTATCACATACAAACTTATCTCGATTTCAAAATAAGCTAAATTGTCGGTTTAGTCTGATATTTTGTTCTTTCCCCGATGAAGGTTGATTCTTGGCTTTTCTTGTTCTATAATAGCAAATTAGCTCATTTTAACCATCGCATTAATAAAAGCATTTTAATAATAATGCTTTGGCAAAATTATTATCTGGCCCTTACACTTTGGCAAAATGACCAGTTTACCCCTAGACTCGGAAATCAATTCTAATCAAATTTTACCTTTAATGAGCCTGGGTGAACATTTATTTCTCTTATGGCTATTTTCAAAACCCAACATTTCACACATTTACTACCAATTTTACAACCTTTACAAAAAGGTTCATTTAGGTGTTTTCATAGTAACACCTTTCACAAAAGTTGTTTATCTAGCAACTATGACTCATTTTCTTCCATAAAAATGCAGCAAATAACAATGAAAGCTCTCATGGAAAAACTCTAATCTTTTCACCATATTGCAAGATAATCCCCTCATTAGAAAGCTTAAGCTATAGGGGTTCTAAAAGTACAACTATCTTCAAGAAAAACCATTAAAATCACTTACTTGAATGGAGATGAGTTTGCTGAAATTTTAAGCTTTCAAAACCCCTACTTTACTTGCTATTTTCGGTGGAGGAAGATGGAGAGAAAAGATGATATCTTTTCTTTCTTTGTTTTATTAATACAAGTCAATTTAGTTACTAACTTTTACCAACTTTGACCAATTTGTTAATTCTTGTCTCCTATGGCCAGCCACCTTAATCTTAGGGGTCTAATTGCACTTTAAAGACCTCAAATTAATATTCTATGGCTATTAGGCACCTTTAGCTTATATAATAGAACTTTCGCAATTTATGCGATTTAGTCCTTTTTCGCGATTAAGCTTGAAATCGCTAAAATTAAAGTACCAAAATTTTTATGCACTTATATAATCATGCTCTAACTCATAAAATAACATGAAAATAATTCTCTCTAACCTCGGATTAGTGATCCCTAAATCACTGTTCCGACTAGCCCCTAAATCGGGCTGTTACAGTGTGGTAGCCCTTGTGGCTCACACGACCGTGTGTCCAACCCGTGTGGAATGACCCAGCCCGTGTGGCTCCTAAAAGTTGCTCTGATTTTCTGATTTTTCGACTTTCGCTCCTGTTGCTCCCAAATGCTCTCCTAAGTATAGAAAAATTAATTTAAAGGATTAGGAACATAAAATTCACCAATTTAAATCGAATAAACATCCAAAAACGCATTAAGAATGATGCTAAAATATGTTACTTTTGGCATTTATCATTTACCCTTTTCTTTTTCAACCTGCCCTTGGATTAATGTTGCAACAGGCCTTAAATGAACACCAACATGTCAACTTCACCTAAATAGTGGGCAAAAGTATCACCATTAAACTGATTTCAGTCTCGTAAAAAATTGATTGAACATCACACTCTTTGAAATATGACTACTAACCTCTCCATTTGATTTAGCTGTGAATCCAACTAGAATTGTGCCCTTAAGCTTTTTATCCCTACATTAGCATAATAAACCTCATAGAAAGTAGTAATGTCCATACGCTTTTTACAAAAATAATAACTGCATTGTTGCAAAATAATCACATGATCAATTCTTAATGTTTCTCATAAAAAAACTATTTATAATATATATAAAATACTAAAGATATTATTCTAAAATTAAACAAAGATAGGAAACCTTACCTACATGTATACCCTTTAGGCACAATCCAACCATATTTTCACAAGCATTTGAAGAAGCCTTGTAATTTAGAGCTTTGTTACAGTCTTTCAGAAACGTGTTCCTTACCAAGGATGGTTAATAATTTCAAATAGAAACTTTTACTTGTTAGACCTTTAAATAGTAAGCTTTATGAAAAAGAGAGATGATTAAATAATTGAATATTCAAAGGAATGAAATAAATAATTATTTTTTAAAGACACCATGACAATGAGTGAGTAATCAACTTCTTGTATAAACTAAAAGAGCAGCTATATTTGATTATAGCAAGAGAATCATTTCTCTCTAATAATGCAATTTGTTGAAGTTCTTTAACATCCCAAATAAAGAAGAACTTCCCCCTGTTGCCAAAAAAAAGAAAAGAAAAGAAGAAGCAACCTCATATCTTCAACTTGATAAATTAAGGAAAAATGGAAACAAGTAAATGATTATTATATCACCGAAATCTTTTAAAATACCTGAAAAAAAAGTCAAATTGAAATGAGAAAAAAGAAAGGAATGAATAATTACTAATTATTTTTCAGAGCATAAAAAATGATGGTTTTACTGGTAGTTGGCTAATGCTAGAGAGGATTTTGAACTTCTTTAACAGTTTCAGTACTTAAGAGAATAGTAGTTCACTAATATTTTTTGTTTTAGTGGATGAAGGAGCAGGGGATAAATCTTACCAGTAACGTTGTCGATGAGAAAAAAAAGTTTGCGAAAAAGGAGAGATGTTTTCTCAAGAAGGTGAGAAAGTTGAGGTTTGTAAAATGTCTTACTGAAAATGGTTTTTCTATCGGCGACTGGTGCTGAGAAGCGTTGCTAGCTAGCGACAAGCACTGGGTTGGGATCAGCAATGAAGGGGGAAGGGGAAGAGAGTTTTTCTTCGCTGAGAATGTGAAAAGGAGAAACATTAAAAAATGTCTTATGAAATAAAAAGGACAAGACATTTTCTTAAAAAGAAAAAGCCCTCATTTTCCGTGTCTTGGAGAATGATTTATGGCAAGAATTTATTTTTCACCAAACAAATATAAGAAAGTAATAAAAATGTTTTCCATAAAAATTTTTCTGAGTAAATAAATGGATCCTTAATCAATTAAAATGTGATTTTAATATTTAATTTTATTTTGTCATATGTTATTTGTTTTTTAAAATTTTTTAAATATAATTTATGTGCATATGTTAAATTTTTAATTAGATTATAGAGTTAAAATTTGTATTAGCACTGCATCAAATAATTATCTTATTATATTAATATATTATTTGTTAAATATTAATATCTTTGTTATTATTACATCATAATTAGTAAAATACTAATAAGTTATTATGCCTATTCAATAATATAGTAAATTATTGTTGTTAGTTCAAAAGGTTCTATAGCTCGTGTTGTTATATATTATAAATAAATTTTATTTTATTCTTAAATTTTTATAATTTTATCATAATTATTATTAATTTATGTCTTTCAATTATAAAGTCAATTGAATCAAAAACCAAAAATTCAAACAGTTTCGTATTTTCAACCTATAATAAATTTGATTTTGATATAAATACCTTAGAGGTCCGTATTCGAGGGTAATGAGCAATGAGTTATTCTCAAAATAAACAAATTAATTCAACCCTTTATTCAAAACTTTCGAGATTTTTTTGAATTTTTTTTAAATGTATTAATCATATTTAATTAATTTAATTGCTTGATTTATTTCGAAAGACATAAATTTACTTTGAACCTTACATTGATTTTCTAGATATTTATACCCTTAATAATTTTTTATTTGTTATAAGAAAAACAAAAAGTATATAACTCTGTAATATATATTTTTTAATACAATACTTATTTTCATTTATAATTTTTTAAAAATATTTTTCAATACAATATTTGTTTTTATTCATAATCTTTTTACCCTTAAATTTTAAAAAAAGAAATCACGTTTAAATATTTTCATCTTAAAAAAAATTAAAATCAAATAAAAATTCTAAAATTCTAAAATAAAATTATTAAAAAAGATAATATCTCTATTTCTGTATATAGCTACTCTTACTCCACATTGTAATGCGTGGTTAATCACGTTGTGTGCCCAAGAACTTTATAATATGTTCACGAATTCTTCAACTTTTCCTTTTCTTGGTTTAGCTTTTTCGAATAGTAAGATGCCACTTGTATGTTTTAAATTTTTATTTTTAATGAATTATTATCCAATCAGTAGATATTTTAACCATAAAAAATACAAAGGTTTAATATTAATATTTTTGGCTTAATGATAAATTTAGCTTTCAAAGTTTACATTCTTTTTTAGTTAAATTTAATCATTAATTTTTAAAAAAAGAATCAAATAGTTTTTTAACACTGACTAGAATATTTAAAAATTTTAACAAAAAAAAACATGAAGTACACTAGCTATTTTTGATAGCATAACTAGAACTATCCATAACTTCTCCTCAACCTTTAAATAGGGGTAAAAATCCAAAAAAAAACAAAAATTACCAGAAAGGACAGGGTTGAAAAATATTGACCGGAAAGGGCAATTTCCCCCAAAAACGCGTCCACGTCAGCGCGTTTTTGGGGGAAACGGCCTAAAGCGCGTCCCTGGGGGAGCGCTTTTGGCCACCTCAGCAAAAACGCTCCCACGAGGGCGCGCTTTTGCTAAGGTGGCCAAAAGCGCTCCCTCAGGGACGCGCTTTTAGGCTGCTGAAAAAAATTTAAAGATTGAGGGACCTATTATGTAATATTTCCAGTTCTGAGAAAAGGAAAGGAAAGGGTGAGATGCGCGGCATCAAAATTTAAATTTGAGTAATTGCTTTCTAAGCCCTCCCTATTTATTATTTTCTTTAGGACCCACAAATACATGCCCAAAGCTTGGCCGAATGTTCCCTCTCCCAAAGGTGAATCCTCGTGGGCACTTACCTTGGACGGCCAAATGGAGGCTTGGTGTATGAATGGAAGCTTTGGGATTATTAAAATATAGGAGTATGGGGTGACAAAGCATGGAGCATAATAGTTGAAATTAAAGGAATCTATGACAACTCTTATTTCCATGCGTGGGAATCATACAAGGAATAATGATGGGCTAAACATGGATGGCAATAAAATAACAAAGCACGGACATTTTGAATAAACAATGGCACTTGATGAGAGCATGCGGCACAATTGAAATTATTGGAGGCATGAAGAACCACCATGGGGACGGCATGGAAGTTTAATATTTTAAGGGAAAAAAAAAATTGATCATGGAAAATAAACAAATAATGCATGATGGAAAAAATTTGGAAAAAATTGATCATGAAAAATTGATCATGGAAAAATAAACTCTTATTTTAATACATGATGAAAAAAATTTGACCGTTGGATGGCCAAAAGCGCTCCTCCGGGGACGCGCTTTAGGCCGTTTTCCCCCAAAAACGCGCTGACGTGGACGCGTTTTTGGGGGAAATTGCCCTTTTCGGTCAATATTTTTCAACCCTGTCCTTTCCGGTAATTTTTGTTTTTTTTGGTATTTTCTGGATTTTTACCCTTTAAATAGGAGAAAAATGCGCTTTAGCGCACTCGAACCTACATCCTCCTATGTGCACTAGCAACAATGCTGATACCAATTGAGCTAAGATTCAATCAACAACCAAATTTAACTACTAAAAAATAATAATTCATAAATTCAAAAATACAACACTATATATTTGAAATACAAATTAAAATATAAATAATTGTATACTCAACACAAATATCACAAAACATACCTTGAATGATAAATAAGTGTTAAAAATATTATTTTGACTCTGAAAATGTATTTCTACATACAAAAATTACAAATTATAGCTTTTGTGTATGAGTTCCAAAAATACATTTTTTTTATTTTAAAAAACAACTATTCAATATTACTTATAGCTGTAAAAATACCTTTTTTAGACTAAAGTTTACAACATTTATATGTATTGTATTTATTCTAACCCTACTTTTTTTCTTTTCATCTTTGCCTTACTAACTGTATTTATTTATTAGTAGTTTACTTTATACTCTTGGTTTATAATACCATAATTTGGTTGACTCAAGTCAAATGTACCAAAAAGATTATGATAATTAAATGAAAGTAGGATATTGGTATTTACTTCTAAAAACTACTTAGTAATAAAGTATGCACCTTTTCAAATATCTTATAATTATTTTTTTAAAAATGCAACTACTCATTTATTCTTGCAACTTATTAATTATTCTAAAATGCATTTTCATCCAAATATTTGGGGTTAATAAATTCTAGTATTTTAAAATTGGATATAAATAAAAAAACTTTATTACTAATAAAAAAATATAAGTTAAAATATACCTATAGTTCATTTATTTTTTTAAAATTAGGAATTTAGTCATTGTATGTGTATTTTTAAAAATTTAGTTCATTTACTTTTTCAGATTTTAGAATTTAGGTTTAACTGTTAATTTCTTTTGTAAAATTCAGATTAATTACAATATTTTTTCTTAATTACATGGCTACAAGTGGTTTTTTTAAGTAAATATATTTGATTACAATTTGTGTTTTTAGAGATTTTTAATTATTATTATTAATTTACAATTTTAAGGTTTTTATTTTATTTCTCCATATTTATTTTACCGTTTATATTCAGAGTTAGTGAGTGCTCCTCCAACAATATCATTTTCAAAGTTCAAACATATGTTTCCTTTGCACCTAACAAATTTTGGATATTCATAATTTTAAGTTATTGTGATAATTGAGCTGTTTGATTCAACTAGTTGAGTGGTCTGTTTTCTTTTTCTTTTTCTTTTTTAAACTATGATGTAATAAAATGTGATATGAATAACGTGCGACCTAAGCTTGACTTCCAAATTTTTAGCTTTACAATATGCTCACGTATTCTTCTAACTTTGTTTTCAGCTTTATCTAGTAATAAAGCAAAGTACAAACGCAACGTTATTGTTTTCAAGTAATGCGAAGCTATAAGTTACATATCAAAGTTTCATCAATGGGAATGGAGAAAGAAGTAATTATCTCCAAATCCGAGACGAACAACAAATTCCATGATATGAAAGTGGCTTACGCCAAGCTTTTGGCAAACGACTTTCAGTGGTTGGAAGCGACTTACAAGCAAAACCACGAGGCCTTGTTCAACCCAATCACGGTTTGTGGAGATACTATGTTTCACGTTGCAGCTTACAGGGGCAGTGAAGCAATGCTTCAAACCCTGGTTGAGTTGGTGCCGCAAACAAAGAGGCGCGAGGTGTTTAAGATGAAGAACGTTTATGGGAACACCGTCCTCCATGAACTGGTCACCACTGCCAAAGCCGAAGCAGCTGATTCGTTAATGAAGGAGGTGTTGTTCTCTGACGGCTTGAATCATGAAGATTATATACGGGAGAGGGAAGAGATACTGGAGGATTGGAACAAGTTGGGGGAAACCCCATTGTTCAGAGCTGTGGAATATGGCAACATGTCGATGGTGAAGTACTTGGCTACACAGATTGAAGGAATGGGAGGAAATCTTCACAAGCATTACACTAGAGATCATGATGGACTCTCCATTCTTCATATTGCAGTGATTGGCCAACACTTTGGTAATCCATTATGCTCAAATTATTCTATTTACTTATTTCACATAATTTGGTCTTTAATTCATTCAAATAGATAACACTTTCATTACTCTGGTTGGTTTTTATTTTTTTTAAAATCATTCCAGCATGTTCACATAAATTTCTTTGTGTTTTGAACAATGTTTTCTTAAAAAAAATCCATGCGGTAACCATGTTAATTATTTATATTAATTAATTACTAAATTTGTTCAATAACTAAACTATTTGTTCAAAATTTGAAAGTATTTTGACTAAAACATTAAATTACAAAATGAATTTGAATAAAAAAAACGACAATATTTAAAATATCGAAAGAGCTTAGGCTTCAATAGTTTGAGCCTAAGCTTGGTTTAACAATTAAATATATAATATATAATTTAACATTAAACATATGTTAAATTTTTTATATTTAAAAATATTTTAAAAAACAGTGAAAAAAAAGTGTATAATTATAATAAAATATATAATATTAAATATTAAATAAAAACAATATTTTTAAATATAAAAATAAATGGATAAGGTTTGGAATAAACATTTACAAATATATGTAATTTTGAATAAAACTTGATATTTATATTTTAAGTCAGACTAGCTTTGGGCAACCATATATGATATAAATATCATGTATGAATTTAACTTGAATCCAATCAGTGAAAACTTCTACTAATAACATTATAAAGTTAAGGGTAAACTAAAAAAATAATCACTTTTGTTTTCCTCATATTATATTTTAGTCACTTATGTTTGAAATGTTATATTTTAGTCACTTATGCTATCGTTTTGTCATGAAGTGGTCACTCTACCGTTAAGCTCTGTTACCTCCCTAACAACGGTCCTACATGGCAGTTCAAATGGGTTTTAAATGCCAACTTGGATGTCCTACGTGACTGTCCAAATTAAATTTATTTAACTAAAAACCTATTTTCATCCCAGCAACTGGACATCCAAGTTAGCATTTAAAACCCATTTGGACTATCGTTAGAGAGGTAACGGAGTTTAACAGTAGAGTGACAACTTCGTAACAAAACGATAACGTAAGTGACTAAAACGTAACATTTCAAACATAAGTGACTAAAATGTAATCAGAGACAAACAAAAATGACTATTTTTATAGTTTATCCTAAAAGTAAAGTAATTAAATTATATGAAATTAAAATATAATGATTAAATTTTAAAATTAAGTTAGCGTGGTATGTTTCGCATTCCAGATACTGCTAATTGGCTTGTGGAACGATATCCACAACTTGCAACTTACAAAGATAAGAATGGGAAGACGACCCTTCATCTGCTTGCTAGCATGGCGACTTATTTTAAGAGTAGTTCTTTTCACTCTGGATTATTCGAGGAGTTCATCTATTATTGTACGTCTTCTTACTTATTAGCAAATCACATCCATTAAACCAAGCACGAAAAGACTTGCATTAAAGTCTTCAAATTCGATATTTAGCTATCGTAGAATATCATGGAAGAATAATTGTGGCTCTATTCCTTTGAGCAAAGGCACATTTAATTATTCAGTTTAATGGTATTGTTTATTTAAAGGCCTTCCGGGTGAAGCATGTAATGGCGATGAGAGCGATAAGCTTCCAATAGATCTGGACGACAAAGATTTGGAGCAGGGTGAGCCAAGTAAAGCTCCCAATCAACCAGGCCACTCCAAAGGTAATTTTTGGGCAATGGAATTCATTCTTTTTGAATCAAGGACTACTTCTTTTATCTATTCACAAAGAATTCTCAATTAATTTATAAAAACAATCTATTATCTTGTAGGTTTTAAGTGGTATTACGGTGTTCTGCGATACCTTAAATCAGGTTAGAAATGATCATTCTCCAAACCAATATATTAGTTTTTAATGTTACATATATTGCACATAATTTTATGTTTCTATTTAAAAAAAAGTACTATATGATCACTAATGTTATCGATTTATTAAGCTATAATTACACAATTATTAACTCCCATTAAAGCTATAATTACACAATTATTAACTCCCATTAAACATGTAACAACATGATGTGATACATTAATTTCATCATTAATGATGACATTGATGTGCCACATGAGCTTGCCGTTTAATGAGAATTAACGAATGAATGAACACAACGTAATAAATTGATAATATCAATGACCATATTGCATTGTTTACAGTTCAGTGACCAAAACTTAAACTTGATCAATTTTTTTACTTACCTTATAATATAATATAAAAACTTATTTATTTATACAACTTGTATATATTTAATATAAAGTCACATATCATATAGATAATTAAAGCTGAATTAATATTTAAAAGATTATATATTGTTACTTTATCAAGTTAATATAAAAATATAATTTTGGAGATAATTTAATTCAATTAAAATTTAACTCTTTTAAACATAGAAAAATACAATAATCTAACATAAAATTTAAAATTTTAAACTAACAAATAAATTTGGGGATAAAGTAATTCAGTATACTTTAAATTTTTATTTATTATGAATTAAATTTGTTTAGAAAAAGTTAACAAACAATTATAACATTGGAGATAAATTAATTAACTAATTTGAATTTTAACTTTTTTTCAAAAATAAAAATAAAACTGATGAATTCTGTGATAAATTTACAACTTTTAGTTATAAATGAGGTATATCTCACTATAAACAAATTCATTTAATCATAATTTAAAAAAAAAAAAATAATTAGGATGATTCTTCTAAAATCCTTCATTTTTATATATTAATGATATAATGCCATGTAATCAATTTTTAAAAATGTAAAAGCATTATTAGATATTCTTTGGAGTATTGATTAGGTGGACTTTTTCCATCATATAAGCAATGGTTCCATCCAATTATATAATGCAATATAAGATTATTTTTACATGTTATTGATGACTAAAAAATTTAAAAAATGCTGCTATCTCCAACCTTCAACCATTCTGCATCAAACTGTAGAGAATCATCAAAGTTTGTTTTTCTTTTCTTTAAGTATGGGAAGAAGCAAAAACTATAACCACCATGATTAAGACTCAAAATACTGATCTTTCATCCAAATAAAACATTCTACTTTCCCTTCATCTTCACTTATCATTGTCGTATTCCATTTCAAAATGATTCCCCTTTGATATAAAGGATTGGAGAATGGAAATTCGGGATATTAGGTAAATTACGAAAATTAAGGATTTGGTTTAAGGTTAATAGGGGTGTAATTTGAGGCTTAGGGTTATGAAATAATCGAGGATTTTAAATTTGATAATTTATATAAATTAGAGATTAGGGACTTTGAAAATTTGGGATTTGGCTTTAACATAGGCAAATAACATAATGGGATTCTGTTTTTTTCTCAATTTCGATCACAGATTAAAAAAGATTTTCCATCAAAATTTCATTTTAATGGAAAAGATTGTAAGAATACTAAATGGTGCATGGATGAAACTTTCTTTTTGTTTCATATTATTAAAAACAAGGGTTCTTTTAACCTTTTTTTTTTCTCATTTTCTTCATTTTTGTCGTCCAGGAGAAAACAAAAATTTTGACTTTTTTTTTTGAATTTCTTAGTCATTAAATGACATGTAAAAATAATCTTACATGTCATTATACAATTGGAGAAAGGGATACAGATGACGTGGCGTCACTGTTTCATACAATCCTATATAATTGAATGGGACCATTAGTTATGTGGTGGGAAAGATCCACCTAATAATTTTTATTTTTTATAATTTTTTGTCACATGTGATGCAGTGGTTGTGATATGGGTGACTTTAACTGAAAAAATTAGGGCAGTTGACTTTAACGGTCAAAGAGCCTTTTTGATGTATTTTGGCAATTGAGTGAAAAAAGGGGCTTAATTATTTTTTCGAAAAATTTTGAGGGTCCTTTTGATGTATTTTAACTGTTCAAGTATCCAATTGAGTGCAAAAAAAAGGGGGTTAATTGCTTCTCTTTTTTTTTTGAAAAAGTTTAAGGACCTTTTTGATATATTTTGAAAGTTTAAGTACCCAATTGAATAAAAAAAAGAGATAAAGATATAATTACTTATTTAAAAAAAAATGATAACTTTTTACCCCTTAAACCTTTAAAATTAAATCATTAAAATTCTAACTTTTATTTGTAATTTTCTTATATCTTTAAAATCAATCTTTAAAACCAAAGCAGCATCCCGAAATTTTCTCATATTTTTTAAAACCATTGAGTATTGATAATGGATTGATAACATTCAAAATGTTAAAGTAAAAATATTAGGAAATTGTAAGAAGAAGATAATGTTTTTATGATGTCTGGTATCTATAAATTATTTTCTTTTTCAATTATATTGGATTATATACATATATTTATAAAATATAAAGTTACTTATCACATAAATAAATGAAATTTAACATTTAAAACTACAGTAATTCTCCCCTAAAATTTTACATTGACAAATTTAAATGATAGTATTTTATATGTAAAAAATTGTGATTTAATGAATTAAAAGAAAATGAGATATTCGAAAAATATTTATAGGATGGAAAATGATTGACCGGGTGTGGGGGCAAAAGCAACTGCACACATCCGCTATTATTTTGACCAAGCGTCTTGTGCGAACCGATACGTCTTGGTTCCAGCCTCACCAATCGGAAGAGGATGATACAATTTGCTTGGAAAGAAATGATGATAAAGAAGAAGAAAAGGTAAAGAAAATTGCAGCTGCCGGAAAGGAGAAGTCATCGGAACCGGATACGCCGTTGTTTATTGCGGCGAGCACAGGGATCGTTGAGATAGTGAAGGAGATACTCGACAAGTACCCTCAAGCAATTGAGCACATCAACAAAAGCGGACAGAACATATTACATGTCGCCACTTTATATCGTACATACAAAGTGTACGATCTGGTTGTTAACAATAAGGAAGAGAAGAACAGGTTGGTTCGAGGGATCGATAACAATGGCTGCACCATATTGCACCATGCTGCTGACACCGTATATTATCGTGGTGGAACCAAACCTACCCCTGCTCTCAAATTGCAACAGGAGTTGGAATGGTTTGAGGTAATTAACTCGTTTATATATATATATATATATATATATATATATATGTACTGGAATGATGAATGATTACTGTTTGGTTGTGATGTTGGTGTTTGCAGACAGTGAAAAATGAAATACCGGGGCATTTCACCCTGCACCGCAATAAGGACAATATGACAGCAGATCAGTTGTTCAACGACAGGCACAAGGACCAACTTCAAGATGCACAAGAGTGGGTGAAGAACACCTCTGAGTCATGCTCGACGGTCGCTGCTCTTGTGGCCGGCGTTGTGTTCGCGGCTGCATACTCGGCCCCAGGAGGTTTCCTCGACAGTAAGTAGTTGTCAAAATAAATACAAATTAAGAAACTCCCAATGGTTTTGGTCATTAATGGGTTGGGTGTAGATGGGCAGCCGATTCTACTGGAAAGGCCACTGTTCTCGTTTTTCACGGTGATGGACGTGGCAGGGCTTGCAAGCTCGTTGACGTCGGTGGTGATATTCCTGTCGATCCTGACATCTTCGCTGGAGTACAAGGATTTTGGGAACACCATCCCTCGGAATCTGTCACTGGGCTTCACGTTTCTGTTCTTCTCAGTGACAACGACGATGCTGACATTCACGGCGACGATACTTCTGCTAGTTCATTTGGAGAAAAAATGGACAGCAAGTTTAACATATGCGGCAGCGTTCCTTCCAATCTGCATATTCGCATTGTTTCAGTTCCCACTGTATTACCAGTACTTCATTGCTGCTGTGAAGGGCATTTTTAATTTCATAAGGAAGAATATGCCTGGCAACTGGGAGTTTCTACGGATTAAAGGTGATTTTTGATTCTGAATTAACAGCCAACCACCCTCACTTGAATTCCGTCGCTTGAAGCCCATCGATTGAATTTTTATTTTATTTTATCTTGTTAGCCTTCTTCACAAGGCATTCTTGTCCCAGAAAAATGTAATAAAAATATTTATTTAAAATTATATAAAAGTAATTAAAATTTTAATTGAAATGCTAAAATTAAAGTTTTAAATTCATTAATCTCAAATTTAGATTTCATCGTATGATTAGGATTTAAATAAGGAGAAATTATTAGGTGGCCCTTTCCCACTACACAAGCAATGGTCTTATCTAATTATATAATGTCATGTAAGATTACTTTTACATGTCATTTAATGACTAAGAAATTAAAAATAAATTCAAAATTTTTGTTTTCTCCTTCAACCATTCTTATCTCTAGACAAAAAAATAAGAAAATGAGAAAAAAAAAAAGGGTTAAAAGAACCCTTGTTTTTAATAATATGAAACGAAAAGAAATTTTAATAATATGAAACGAAAAGAAAGTTTCATCCATGCACCCTTAAGAATTCTTACAATCTTTTTCATTAAAATGAAATTTCAATGGAAAATATTTTTTAATTTTGTAATGGCCTAAATTCAAGGTTATCGGAGTAGTGGTTTCGTAATCACAAATCTGATATAAAAATAATATTTATTTTAAAAAAATTATTGCATGAATATTAATATGATAGGAAAGTTGTATGAAAATATCAATAGAAAAATTTTACCGATTTAGTGATTAATTAGAAAAAAGAATATTGCAAAAATTGGGTAAAAAGGAGGTATCGAGATCTCGATCTCGTAAAATTGAGTCAAAAATATTTTTATAAATATTTATGAAATGTTGGTATTGTGGTATTAAAATTTCGTTAGAAAATTTTAACGTTTGGGTAGTCAATTAAAATAGAAAGGACTAAATTGAAAAAGGTATAAAAGTTGCTAGAATGATTAAATAGCTTAAGTGTCTAATGAGAAAGGATTTAAAAGGAAATTAGACCCAAAATTATTTGGGCTGGACGGCAAGGACATGAAATCAGCAAGAAAATTGATGATTTAAGGGCAAAATTGAAATATTACATAATTAACTAAATAAAGTTAAGATTAAAGTGGAAATATCTAGATTTCTTTTGATTTTTCTTCATTCTCATCAGCCAAAACACCATAGGAGGGGTTCTTTAAGCTGATATTTCATAATTTTTGCATCAAGTGAGTTAATTCTTGCATTTTTCTTGTTATTTTTATGTGTTTAAGACTTTTACAACTAGGTCCTACTATTAAATTCATTAGTTTTTGATTCTATGGATGAAATTGAAAGTTACCATGGTTGAGTACTGGAAGTTTATGATGAATAAACATGGATTTGAAGTTTTAATTTTATTAAAAGATGGATTTACTAAATATTTTTAGTAGAAATTGATTTTTAGGACTTAATTGTAAAAAATTTTGGAATTAAGGTTTGATGGTGAAATTATGATTTCCAATGGTTGTGAAGTAGTTTAAGATGATAGAATAAAGTGTTAATTGAGGAAAAATCAACTCAATTGGGGGGTTAATTGAGTAGGAACCAAATTGTAAAAACTATAAAATTTGGGGTAAATATGTAATTTCAAAAATTGAGAGTTATGAATTGTGAAATAAATTAGATTAAAATTAGATGCTAATAAATGAAAAATTTTATATTATAGATCAAGAAATTGAAGATAAACGAGGGAAGGAAAAAGTTGTCGAATAGTCTCTGAAATCTCTACAACTACTACAAATTGTTACGAGTAAGTTTGTGTAACTTGAATTATATTGTTAAATGCCTGGAATGTATGTTTATTGATGTGAATATGGTTTGGATGTTCATTGTATAATATTTGATGAAAAAAAATTGATAATTCTCGATAAAAAAGGGGAAATAAATCTCGGTTGAATGAAATGGACTTCGATGGATCACTGAAAAGGGAATTAACGGTACAAAGGATCTAGGCTGGACGGGTGATCCTAATGATATAGCCTTCCCGAAGAATATGTGTGAAATGGATTTAGCCCGGACGGGTAATCCAAATTAAGCTCATTAGAGTAATTGTCATTGCAGGGGATTTAGTCTGGACTGGTAATTTCGACAATACTCTTTGAGCATATGATACAGGGGATTTAGCCTGGACTGGTATCCTGCTATAAGAAATGAGGTTCGCGGGAGTGTGTTCTCTGGAAAAAAGGTATACCCATATGTGTACGAATTGACGGACCCGGAGTTGTACACAAAAGTGTACTACTGAATATCCATCGAAATTCCAAGAAATTCAAGGGGATAAATATGAGAAATGAAGAACATGAAAATTATGGAATTGATGAGCTCATCAATCATTTATCTTTATATTGAATTTATATGATGTTGCTTAAATAATGCAAAAGTTGAGTTTGTATGTGATAGGTAAATGTTTATGTGAATTGGATGTGTGCTTGTGTTGTTAAATGATGGATGTATAAGTATGGTAAGTATAATTCCTGTTGCATGAACTTACTAAGCACCATGTGCTTACCCCGTTCTCCTTTTCCCTATTTTGTAGTGCTCGGGAGCTCGAAGGTCGGAGATTAGTCGGAGCCTTATCACACTATCAACCCATATCTTTTGGTATATGAAAATGACTTATTTTGAAAGAATGACATGTATAGACTAAATACCAATGTTTACATGGAAATGGATGTTTGTAACCTAGCTATTGGCATGGCTAGAGTAAGTATAATTTTGGGACTTTGGGAAAAATTCCCCTGGTTCTGATTTGGTTTCGGTCTGGTTCCGATGCATAATTTGGGCTGCGAAAGCCCATCTAAGTGACGTAATAATAATTTTTGATAAATAAATGGTACTTGGTTCGGATAAATGAAAATTGGTTTCGTAAGTCCCGGTAATGCCTCGTACCCTATTCCGGTGACAGATACGGGTAGGGGGTGTTACATTTGTTGGTATCAAAGCTACGGTTTAGCCAGTTCTCTGATCGACGTAGGAAATACGGGATTAGCTATACATGCCATTATTTTATATTTGATAGTGCGATATCTCTTGACCATTTAAAATGTGTTTTTCTTATAGTAAATACTTGCCGACCTAGCTCAACCCGAGGAAGCCGGGAGTCATGCTCTGACTTCAGAATGGGCACAGAGGGAAGCCGAAGTTACTAGTAGTAGAAGGCCCGAGACAGAGGACCAATGTGAAGAGGCTAAATTGGCCTTCTTTCAAATGATGAATGAATGATTTAGTCAATACTTAAGAACTAACCCTATAGTGCAGCAAGCTCAAGCTCCCCCTCTTGCTCCTCCACCGGTTTTCGAGATCCCACAGGGTACAGGTACTGAATCTGTCAGAAAAGGGTAAGCCCCGGTTGATAAAATCCAAAAATATGGGGCCGAAGAATTCCGAACAGCAGTTGATGATGATCCCGAACGGGCTGAATTTTGGTTAGAGAATACTACTCGGGTTTT
Organism: Gossypium australe; assembly: GCA_005393395.2. Classification (NCBI taxonomy): domain Eukaryota; kingdom Viridiplantae; phylum Streptophyta; class Magnoliopsida; order Malvales; family Malvaceae; genus Gossypium; species Gossypium australe. The sequence continues at coordinate 14,563,819 of CM016619.1, forward strand.
GGAGGAATTATCTTACACAACAGAAAAGTGTCTGAAATGTGCAGTATTATTGCTAAAAGATACAGGTTACCATTGGTAGAATACTAAAGCTTCAGTTGTTCCGAAAGAAGAAATTACATGAGAATTCTTTCAGACTGAGTTCAGAAAGAAATATATCAGTCAGATGTTCCTCGATCAAAAGAGAAAAGAATTTCTTGAGCTGAAATAGGGTAACAGATCAGTATTTGAGTATGAAAGAGAATTTGTCCGATTAAGTAAATATGCTCGGGAATAGGTACAATCAGAAGCAGAAATGTGCAAACGATTCGAAAAAGGGTTGAATGAAAATATTAAGCTACTGATCAGAAGCAGAATAATTGAGCAAAGAGAAGAAACATGCTAAGAGGAAAGCTCGAATTCTTAGTAAAAGATCGATGGAAAAATTCCAGTTTTCTGCTTCAAAGAAATTGAAGAAATACCAAGATCGTTCTATCTTAGCCACTGGGTATTCAGGTAGAGAGTGAGGTTCTCAACGCACTAATCCAAGACCTTCCACTCCATTAGTGACTAGTGTTGGCAGTGTTGGTATCCCTAAGCCGAGATGCCAGTACTGTAATAAAGTTCATTTTGGAGAATGCCGACTAAAGAGTGGAGCCTGTTATAGATGTGGCTCTTTCGATAATTTCCTCAGAGATTATCCCGAAAGAATAGAAAAAGAGGCAGAACAGACATCGAAGCCGAGTAATCCTGCTTCGAGGGGTAGACCACCTCGACCTACCAGTAATGCTAGTGGTAGCCGAGGAGTTACAAAAGATACTGCAGGCAGATCTGAGGCACGAGCACCAGCCAGGACATATGCTATTCGTGCCAGAGAAGATGCCTCCACACTAGATGTAATTACTGGTACATTTTCTTTACTTGATATTGTTATTATTGCATTAATTGATCCTGGCTCCACACATTCATACATATGCACAAAATTAGTATTTGTTAAAAATTTATCTGTTGAACCTACTGAATTTGTGGTTAAAGTCTCGAATCCCCTGGGCCAGTTTGTGATGGTGGATAAAGTTTGTAAAAATTGTCCACTGATGGTAAAAGGTATTTGTTTCCCGGTTGACTTGATGTTATTGCCTTTTGATGAGTTTGATGTGATATTGGGAATAGATTGGTTAACTCAGCATGATGCAGCAGTAAATTGTAAATAGAAATATATTGTGCTGAAGTGTCAGAATGGCAAATTACTCCGGGCTAAATCTGATCAGACAGAGGGATTATCTGATATGATTTCAGTTATGACAACTCAGAGGTGTGTCAGAAAAGGGTATGATGCTTATTTGGCATATGTGTTAGACACTAAGATATCTGAGTCAAAGATATAGGCAATGCCAGTTGTATGTGAATTTTCTGATGTGTTTCTAGAGGAATTACCGGGGTTGCCACCAGAAAGAGAAGTAAAATTTTCTATAGATTTGATTCCAGGAACTACTTCGATCTCTATAGCTCCGTGTTGTATGGCTCCTACGGAATTAAAGGAGTTAAAGACACAGTTGTAAGAACTTGTTGACAGGGGTTTTGTCCGACCGAGTCATTCACCTTGGGGTGCTCCAGTTCTATTTGTGAAAAAGAAGGACAGATCCTTAAGATTATGTATTGATTACTAGCAGCTCAACAAAGTCACTATAAAGAATAAGTACCCGTTGCATCGGATTGATGATATGTTTGACCAGTTGAAGGGTGCCACTGTATTTTCAAAGATTGATCTTCGATCTGGCTACTATCAGTTACGAGTAAAGGAGTCAGATGTATCGAAGACAGCTTTCAGAACCAGGTACAGGCATTATGAGTTTCTTGTTATGCCGTTTGGGTTGACTAATGCACCAGCAATATTTATGGACCTGATGAATTGGATATTCAGACTGTACTTAGACAGGTTCATGGTAGCTTTTATTGATGATATTCTGGTTTATTCCCGAGATGAAAATGAGCATGCAAATCATCTGAGAATTGTATTGCAAATCCTGCGTGAAAAGCAATTGTATGCTAAATTTAGTAAATGTGAATTTTGGCTCCGAGAGGTGAGTTTCCTTGGGCATATTGTATCTTTTGAAGGCATTAGAGTAAACCCAAGTAAAATTTTAGCCATTGTTAAATTGGAGTCCACCAAAGAATGTATCTGAAGTCAGGAGTTTTCTAGGTCTAGTTGGATATTATCGAAGATTTGTATAGGGGTTCTCTATGATAGCTTATCCGATGACTCGACTATTGCAGAAAGATGTTAAATTCGAGTGGACTGATAAATGCCAGCAGAGCTTCGATAAACTAAAAGATCTACTGACGAAAGCACCTGTACTAGTGCAGCCTGAGCCGGGTAAGGAATTTATAATTTATAGCAATGCTTCGTTAAATGGTTTAGGTTGTGTCTTGATGCAAGAAGGTAATGTTATAGCCTATGTTTCGAGACAACTTAAGCCACATGAAAGAAATTACCGGGTGTATGATCTTGAATTAGCTGCTATTGCATTTGCACTAAAAATATGGCGGCATTACCTGTATGGTGAGAAATGTCATATCTATACTGATCATAAAAGTCTGAAATATCTGATGACACAGAAAGATCTGAATTTGAGACAGCTCATGTGGCTTGAATTGATAAAGGACTATGATTTGATTATTGATTACCATCCGGGTAAGGCTAATGTTGTTGCTGATGCTTTAAGTCGAAAATCTCTGTTTGCTTTGCTAGCTATGAATGCCCGATTATCTTTGGTTGATGATGGTTCAGTCATAGCTAAGATGAGAGTTAAACCGACATTTCTACAGTAAATATGTGAAGCTCAGAAAAATAATGAGAAGTTACAAGCTAAACGGGTACAATGTGAGTCAGGTAATGATTCAGAGTTTCAGATTGGAAGTAATGGTTGTTTATTATTCAGAGGCAAAGTATGTGTACCGAAGAATTCAGAGCTTGTACAGAAGATTTTACATGAGGCACACAGTGGTATTATGTCCGTAGATCCGGGAAGTAATAAAATGTATAATGATTTGAAGAAGATGTACTGGTGGTCAGGTATGAAACGTGATATTTCTGAGTTTGTAACAAGATGTCTGATATGTCAATCGGGTCAAAGCAAAACATCAGGTACCCTCGGGATTACTCCAGCCAATTACCATACCGGAATGGAAATGGGAAAGAATTACTATGAATTTTGTGTCGGGATTACCATTGTCACCGAAGAAGAAAGATGCCATTTGGGTGATCGTTGATCGATTAACAAAATCAACACATTTTATCTCGGTATGTATGGATTATTCTGTAGATAAATTGGCTGAACTGTATATATCTGAGATTGTCAAGCTACATGGAGTGCCAATCTCCATTATCTCTGATAGAGCTCCCCGATTTACGTCTCGTTTCTTAGACAAGTTACAAGAAGCTCTGGGTACCCAGTTGTATTTTAGCACTGCTTTTTATCCTCAGATAGATGGCCAATCTGAACGAGTAATTTAGGTATTGGAGGACATGCTTCGATGCTGTGTACTAGAATTTGAAGGTAACTGAAAAAAGTATTTGCCTATAATAACAATTATCAGTCCAGTATTAAAATGGATCCGTATGAAGCTTTGTATGGTAGAAAATATAGAACTCCATTGTATTGGACAGATATTAGCGAGAAAAAGTAATATGGGGCTGATTTGATTCGAGAAATCAAAAAAAAAGTAAAAGTGATTCGAAATAGCTTGAAAGCAGCTTTTGATCATAAAAAATCCTATGCTGACCTGAAATGAAAAGAGATTGAATTTCAAGTCGGTGACAAGGTATTCTTAAAAGTATCACTATGGAAGAAAGTACTCCGATTTGGTCGAAAAGGTAAATTGAGCCCATGGTTCATCGGGCCATATGAGATTAAGGAACGAATTGGACCGGTTGCCTATCGGTTAGCTTTACCACCAGATCTTGACAAAATTCATAATGCATTTCATGTATTTATGCTATGAAGCTACCGCTCCGATCCATCACATGTTATTTCCCCAACAGAGGTTGAAATTCAGCCTGATATGACTTACAGTGAAGAACTAGTCAAAATTTGGCACGGGAGACAAATGAGCTCAGAAACAAAAAGCTAAATTTAGTAAAAATACTATGGCAAAAGCACGAAATTGAAGAAGCAACATGGGAACCAGAGGAGGCAATGAGGAAACAATACCTGAAACTCTTTACTGGTAATATTTTCGAGGACGAAAATCCTTAAAAGGGGGAGAGTTGTAATGGCCTAAATTCAGGGTTATTGGAACAATGGTTTTGTAACCACAAATCTGATTTAAAAATAATATTTATTTTAAAAATTATTGCATGAATATTAATATGATAGGAAATTCGTATGAAAATATCAATAGAAAAATTTTACGGATTTAGTGGTTAATAAAAAATAAATATTGCAAAAATTGGGTAAAAAGGAGGTTTCGAGACCTCGATCTCGTAAAATTGAGTTAAAAATATTTTTATAAATATTTATGAAATGTTGGTATTGTGGTATTAAAATTTTGTTAGAAAATTTTAACGTTTGGGTAGTCAATTAAATAGAAAGGACTAACTGAAAAAGGTGTAAAAGTTGCTAGAATGATTAAATAGCTTAAGTGTCTAATGAGAAATGATTTAAAAGGAAATTAGACTGATTAAATAGCTTAAGTGTCTAATGAGAAATGATTTAAAAGACAATTAGACCCAAAATCATTTGGGCTGGATGGCCAGGGCATGAAATTAGTAAGAAAATTGATGATTTAAGGGCAAAATTGGAATATTGCATAATTAACTAAATAAAGTTAAGACTAAAGTGGAAATATCGAGATTTCTTTTGATTTTTCTTCATTCTCATCAGCCAAAATGCCATAGGAGGGGTTCTTTAAGCTGGTATTTCATAATTTTTGAATCAAGTGAGTTAATTCTTGCCTTTTTCTTGTAATTTTTATGTTTTTAAGACTTTTACAACTAGGTCCTACTATTAAATTCATTAATTTTTCATTTTATGGATGAAATTTAAAGTTACCATGGTTGAGTACTGGAAGTTTATGATGAATAAACATGGATATGGAGTTTTAATTTTATTAAAAGATGGAATTACTAAATGTTTTTAGTAGAAATTGATTTTTAGGACTTAATTGTGAAAAATTTTGGAATTAAGGTTTGATGGTGAAATTCTGATTTCCAAAGGTTGTGAAGTAGTTTAAGATGATAGAATAAAGTGTTAATTAAGGAAAAATCTGCTCAATTGGTGGTTAATTGAGTAGGGACTAAATTGTAAAAAATGTAAAATTTGGGGTAAATATGCAATTTTGAAAATTGAGAGGTATAAATTGTGAAATAAATTAGATTAAAATTAGATGATGATAAATGGAAAATTTTATATTATAGATCAAGAAATTGAAGATAAATGAGGGAAGGAAAAAGTTGCCGAATAGTCATTGAAATCTCTACAACTACTACAAATTGTACGAGTAAGTTTGTGTAACTTGAATTATATTCTTAAATTCTTGGAATGTATGCTTATTGATGTGAATATGGTTTGGATGTTCATTGTATGATATTTGATGGAAAAAAAATTGATAATTCACGATAAAAAGGGGAAATAAATCTCGGTTGAATGAAATGGACTTCGATGGATCACTGAATTTATCTTTGTATTGAATTGATGAGCTCATCAATCATTTATCTATGTATTGAATTTATATGATGTTGCTTAACTAATGCAAAAGTTGAGTTTGTATGTGATTGGTAAATGTTTGTGTGAATTGGATGTGTGCTTGTGTTGTTAAATGATGGATGTATAAGTATGGTAAGTATAATTCCTGTTGCATGAACTTACTAAGCACCATGTGCTTATCCCGTTCTCCTTTTCCCTGTTTTGTAATGCTCGGGAGCTCGAAGGTCGGAGATTAGTCGGAGCCTTATCATACTATCAACCCATATCTTTTGGTATATGAAAATGACTTATTTTGAAAGAATGGCATGTATAGACTAAATACCAATGTTTACATGGAAATGGATGTTTGTAACCTAGCTATTGGCATGGCTAGAGTAAGTATAATTTTTGGATTTTGCGAAAAATTCCCTATGATTCTGATTTGGTTCCGGTCTGGTTCCGATGCATAATTTGGGCTTCGTAAGCCTATCTAAGGGACGTAATAATTTTTTTGATAAATAAATGGTACTTGGTTTGGATAAATGAAAATTGGTTCCGTAAGTTCTGGTAATGCCTCGTACCCTATTCCGGCGACGGATATGGGTAAGGGGTGTTACAAATTTGTGATCGAAATTGAGAAAGAAACAAAATCCCATTATGTTAACTTGCTTATGTTGAAGCCAAATCTCAAATTTTCAAAATCCCTAATCCTTAATTTATGTAAATTATCAAATCTAAAATCCTCAGTTATTTCATAACCCTAAGCCTAAAATCAAACCCCTATTAACCCTAAACCAAATCCTTAATTTTCGTATTTTGCCTAATATCTCGAATTTCCATTCTCTAGTCCTTTATATCAATGGGGAAATAGAAGTAAGGGGAATCATTTTGAAATGGAATAGGACAATGATAAGTGAAGGTGAAGGGAATGTTGAATGTTTTATTTGGACGAAATATCAGTATTTTGGGTCTTAATCATGGTGGTTATAGTTCTTGCTTCTTCCCATACTTTAGGATCTATAAATGAAAATAAAGATAAAACAAAGAAAAAACAAACTTTGATGATTCTCTAGAGTTTGATGCAGAATGGTTGAAGGTTGGAGATAGCAGAATTTTTTTAATTTCTTAGTCGTCAATAACATGTAAAAATAATCTTACATGGCATTTTATAATTGGATGGGACTATTGCTTATATGGTGGGAAAGGTCTACCTAATAATTTATCTCAAGTAAGGAAACTTTTAAATTTTAAATTTGAGCATGACATTTTTCACCAATAATAAAGTGACACATTGATGATTTACCACATCATAATGTTTACAATTGAAATTCATAATGAGATGTGTGCGGTCAGGTACTTATTTTGTGGTGGTTAATGGGTAGGCTCGTGGGTAGGTGGTGTCGACTTGAGGGCTTCCATTGGGTGACCCATTAAGTCCTCTTTTGTTCCTCTTATGCAGTGAAGGCCTCTTTTCCTTACTTCATATGGTGACTAGAGACTAGGGGTGAGCAAAACTCGATTCGACTCGAAAAAATCGAAAAAAAATTCGAATTTCGAGTTAAACAAATCGAGTTATTCGAGTTAATCGAGTTATTCGAGTCAACTCAATTTTTTTTTTCGAATTTCGAGTTCGAATCGAGTTGAGTTTTCGAATTCGAATAACTCGAATAATTCGAATATCAAACTATAATATTTTACATTTTTACCCTAAACTCCCAAACCTTTTTACTTTTCCCTCAAAACTTTTACTCCTTCCCACTTTCCCCCCAAAACTTTTACTCCCCTCCCATCCCAACCCCCCAATCTACCCAAAATCCATTTCCCACCAAAATTTTACTCTCCCATTTACTTTTTCTCAAAATTTTACTCCCAAAAACCCTCAAAACTTTTTATTTTCCCCCAAAATTTTTACTCCCTCCCACTTTTCCCCTAAAACTTTCACTCCCTTCCCATCACACCCCCATCTACCCCAAACCCATCCCCCCTCCAATTTTTTTTAATATTTTCCTTTTAAAATTTTACTCCCCCTATTTATTTTCCCTCAAACTTTTATTCTCCAAAACTTTTTATTTTCCCCCTAAACTTTACTTCTCACCCTTTACTCTCAAATAAAAAATCAAAATTATCCAAAAAAATCACTAAACATAAATAGTAATAATTTTATTTATATCTACTATTTATATTATTAAATTAAATTTCACATTTTATATTATTTATATTATTGAATTGTTTAGTCATATTGAATATTTATATTAAAATTGAATTATTAATTATGCCATAAAATATTCGTGTTAAAATTTATATTGGTATCAATTTCACATTTTATCTTTAAAATAACTTTATTAAAAAATCACATTTTTACGTTTAATATATTTTTTAATTCCAAAATACATAGTGACAAGAATATGAAGATAATTGAAAGAACTAAACAAGCAAATAAGCTAACCCGTATATAAAAGATTAATAAATAAATTATTTGGTGTGAAAGTTAATAAAAAAAATTGGTTAAGGTGGACAAATTTTATTACGATAGGTGACAATGGTTACAAGGACCCAAAATTATTTTTTAAAATTTAACTCAAACAAATAAATTCAATTCGATTCAATTCGAATTCCATCTCACTCGACTCGATTCGAGAAAATTTCAAATCAAATTAGGATGATAAAATATGATTCGTCAACTCGATTAACTCGAAATTTTTTCATTCGATTCGATTCGATTCGATCGAACGCTCACCCCTACTAGAGACGGTTTGGTGACAGGGACAAATGTGTCGAAAGCTGGTCCGATGGTTTCTCACTTACTTTGTACAGATGATAGTAATTATGAGATACATATTTCGTACTTTATGGAATATGCATATCCTAGAAAAAACTAAAATTACACTTTGGAAATTTCTACATAATTATGTTGCCATTTATTCTAATTTGTACATGCGGCGTTTGCGTGCGGACTCGATATGTCCTCGATATAGAGCAGCAACTAAGTCTTCTTTGCATGCCAGCTACGATTGTCCTTTAGTGGCTTGTGTCTGGAAGGAGTGGGGATTCCATTGGCCACATGATCCGGTTGGTGCCTCCATGTTTACGTGGGTTTGAAATTTGTTCCCTAGCATTAATCTAAAACAACAACAACTATTCGTTATTACTGTTTGGGCCCCCTGGTTCTCTAGAAATATGCTAATCCATGACGGTAAAAGGCAGTCAATAGCAGAAATTCTTACCTTCATCTAGGGTTATGCCCGATAGTTGGATCAAATTTTTAGTGCCCCGAAACATTAGGCGATGCCTCGGATAAGGGTGTGGATGCTAATGCTATCGGTAGAACCCTTTGTACGTGTCAATTTTGATGCTAGTTTCTTTAGGGGGTTAGTGCGACGAGTGTTAGGGTTATCATTCAAGATAATCGCGGGTTGTTGGGGGCGGCTTATTTTTGGAAACCGCATGTCTCAACTCCACTTGTGGTCGAGATTTGGGCTTGTCTTGAACTGCTATTGTTTACGAAGGAGAGGGGTTTTTGGAGGGTTGACTTCGAAGGTAATTCGCTGCTTGTGATTACAAAGATGAAGTCCACTGTCACTAATAGATCTGACATCAACATGTTAATTTGGAAAGCCAATTTGTTAGTCTCCAAATTTCAAGCATATCTTTTCCAGCATATTCATTGCCTTGGGAACAAAGCCCCTCACCTTATGGAAAAGGAAGGCTTTAACTGGCAGTGTGAATCTTGGTGGGTTGAGGACGATTCCGTCACCATCCATGGTGTGGTGCATGCAGAGTCGTTGCCTGCTAGATGAGTGATTTCTCCACAATAATGATGGTTAAGGGAACTGATACTTCAGATCTGGGCTTGGTAACAGTGTAACTGGGAGCCAAGGTTGGTGTCTCATTGGTTGTGTTTCTCGGTTAAGACAGTTCGTCGTTAGAGACGTGGACCTTTATCTAGTCTACTTCCGGGAGAGATGGCAGGGTTTCTCTTACTCTGGAGCTGGGCATTTCAACAGTTTCCTTGATTTACGAGGATAAGGCTCAACAGAGGTGGCCAGGTTTTCTTTCGTTTTTTACTTTAGTTGTGGGTAGGAGGTAGTAGCTATTATCTTTTTCTTGTTTAAGGTTGTCTTTGATTTTTTTCTGGTAGTCTTCTGTCTATGTCTTTGTATGATACATTGTGCTTTTCATTAATAAACAATCTCACCTTTTATTCAAAAAAAAGAGAGAGAAGAAATTTAGACACTATTAGGTAAGTTTCAATTCACGATTTATACATTTTAATTGAATATATTAATTTCAATACAAATATGAATTTTTTTTACTAATTAAAATTCCTTTCTTTTTACTTATTTAGACATACAGATTTAACGACCAAAATTTTTAAAATATAATAGGGTCATATATCTTTTTAATAAATTCATTTAGTTTTATATATTTAAAATTCATTTATAGTGATTCAGTGTACTTCAAATTTAGTGAAATTTTAAAATATTTTACTTAAACCCATACTTGTAATATGCAAGCTATCGTAATTCATTCAAAAAATCGAAAAGAAACGATAATGTGTGTAATTACGAAAATTATTTTATTTTTTAACATTAATCTCATTATAGGTTCTTATCATATTTGCTCTTTTTGATATATTACCCACAGCCCCTTTCCAACTCTTAAATAGGATGATAATGCGCTTTAGTGCACTTGAACCCACGTCCTCCTACACTGGCAATGATACCGATTCCAATCGAGCTAAAACTCAATCAGAAACTATTTTATTTATCTTTTAAGTCCTTATGATTTTAATAAATACAAAAATATTTGATAAATTATTATACTTTTGCAATTAAAAATGGAAGCATTATCATAATTAGAATGTACAACCGATTTTTTTTTGAATTAAGAACTGATGCTTCATTCAATGAAAAGCACTGATAAATTTCCTCACCACCCAGCCAACTTTACACTTGTCACTATGTTGGATCTGGTGTCCTAAGTGTAGTATTTTCGTCTAAGTACACTTGTAAATTTTCAAACAGATTGGTTAATAAAATTATTCATAAATTACATTAATATACTTTGTATTATTATCCTTAAATGATTTTTGCAATCAAAGCAAAATAGGAGCAAATATTGCTCATTGGTTGCCTATTGTTTAAACTGATATTAAGCGGTATTACGTGGTTAGATCGTAGTACGGAAAGACAAATTAGATTGGTAGACGAACCTAAACATGTCCTTAGTCTAATTGGAAATGGGCAAACCAATTGAAAGACTAATATGTTGTCTATCAAGTCCAATTGGGGAGATGCCTTGTCTTGGGCATCGAAGCGGATGACTCCTAAAAGATAGAGACATATATGTGACTGACTGGATTAGCAGTACATCGGATAAGACCCAAGCATAATAGATCCTAAATTCATTTATGAGTTTATTCACTTGTGATGTTCATAGTGTGACATAACTAGAGGTGAGCATGGGCCGGGCCGAGCTTAGCTAAAAGTTCAGGCACGGGCCTAGCTTGGCCCGAAAAATGGGCCTAAAATTTTGCCCAAGCCCGACCTGGATAAAATGCTAAAACCCGGGCTCGACTTGACTTGCCAATATTAATTTTTATATTATTTTTATATAATTTTAAAAAATATAATTTTAAAAAATATATAATACATCAAAAATACTAAAAATATCAAATAAATATTTCCCAACAAATTGAAAATAAATTTTAAAAAATATGTATACTTAAATAACACTAAGAGAGATGCAACTTAACAAGCAAATGTCTCTAAAATAATAACAAAATTAACAAATGTCTTTAAAATAATAACAAAATTAACAATAAAATAAGTTTTATACAATATTTAAACAATAACAACAAAATAGTAGCAACATAATAGTAAAATGATAGCAAAACAGGGAGCAAACAACAAGAAAATAATATTAAAAAAGTAGAATTTTTTTGTCATTTAGTGGATTTTAGCCGGGATGGGTCGGGCTCGAGCCAAAAATGCCTTACTCGAGGCCCAACCCATTTTTTAAACGAGCCTTATTTTTTTGTCTAAGCCCATTTTTTGGGCCTATATTTTTGCCCAAACCCTCCCACAGTCTAGGCGGGCCTTTAGGCCTGGCTGGGTGGCCCGACCCATGATCAGGTCTAGACATAACTAAATCCTAAGTGGATGGCGGATTATGTATGCGTGACTCGTACACTTTGGTGTAAGTAAAAGCCTGAGTTCAAATAGATAAGTAACCAAAAGTTAGTGCGTTGGGTGTACAACTTCCGTAGTATGTAGCATCATTCACAACAGTGGAATTCATAGCCCAAAACATGCATAAATGCTATCCTCTCATTGGCATTACATGGTTGATGAAAAGTAAAAGTGGCTACGGGTCATCTGTCTTTGTGTTGGATGACTTGATCACTATTTGATAGTGATTGAATTTTCGTGAAGGAAGATGTAATGATTACCATGAGATAAAATAGGATCATATTGAGAGAACGAATATTATCCCAAAAAGATCAATGATGTACTATGAGGCTAACACACTTATGACAAGGTCATTGGACGAGCATTGAGTAGTTGCTTTTGTAATGGTATATCGTTGGGGAGAACTTAGTCACGATACTATAGTGGAATGACTTTGTGACTAAATGAGTTTATAATTAATAGGCAAAAAGCCGAAACTTAATTATAAATCATTTGAATCTCAACTACGTATGTCCAATCGGTCCCTCTGCTAGCTCGTTGAAACTAGAAATGAATTGGATGTTTGAATAGAAATGAACGAAATGAATAGGAAAAGAGAAATGGGAACATTTAGGAACTATTATGGTTTTCTCCGAAATGGAGAAATGGAATCATTAGGAAATGAATGTAGGTTTCCTAAAATGGAAATGATCTATTTGTAATCCTATATGGATTACTTAAAAAATGATCGGAAGAATGAGTTTATATTTTTGGACTATTTTGAAGCTCAAAAGTGAAAATAAATCTGTAACACCCCTAACCCGTATCCGTCGCCGGATTAGGGTTATAAGGCATTACCGATCATATTACAACTCATACAATTATGCATTGTATATTACAGCTCGACTTTAATATCACATCAGTGAGTATAATCATTTCATATACCAGAACCTAAAAATTTTATCATTCATCACATAATATAAATAAAATATACCTCAAGTACATCAGCATAGCTTATACATATACCGAACATATGACACATTGATATCTTTATTGTTGAGTATTAAACATGTTCTTGAATAAGCCATGCACTTGCTTAAGTTATATATAGATATACACGCATAAATAAAAACTCCTAGCATTTTCGAATAGAGCTTTTTAGCAAATCATACTTGAGGCTAAGAAAATAACTAATATATATATATAAGGGATGTAACATGTTACATAAAGGACAAACTCATTACAACAATTTTAAAACTAAACCACTTTCGGACACAATTAACAACTCCAGCATAAGCTCACAATATAATTAGTTAAATCTTATTTCACAATTTAGCAAACAATTACGCATGCAATTTAAATTCAATATAACATAGCCGAATATACCTTAAGGTTTAATACTAGTGCACATTCACCCTAAGCACCAAAGCCACACTTTATTAATTAATTTCATACCAAGTAAATGACAAAACCAATCATGGATTATTTTTATTTCTTTATTTAATGCCATGCAAAGCCAAATTAAAAATTTAATTCACACACCTATTCAAGGTTTACATTACCGAATTATTATATTAAATTAAAAATAAATATAATAAAGAACATCCACATGCATACTTTATCTTAATATATTACACATCTAAGCTAATCACCTTCATAACACATCCAAGATTTATAATTAAATCCAATACTCAAAATGCATATCATAATCACTTCCAAACCATGGCATATAGCAGAAAAATTGAAACGAGCTCAAACCATAGTCTAGGCAAACCAAACTCAACATAGCACTTAAGTCATTTTCGCATGGCTAAATTATACACAACCCAAAAATCTAATATTTCAAAATAAAATCCAGCCTATACATGCCATAGTTCGAGTTTGACTATTTAAATACCAAAACAGCAGATAGTGTGATTGACTTTGTTGACGATCCTCGAGTTTGTAACTTAAATCCAAAATCTATAAAACATAAACAAATATACACACAATTAACTATTAAAACTTAGTAAGCCATAAGCGAATAAACAATGTAATAATATAATTATGTCATATTAAATTTAGCCGAATTATACTAATATGAGTATGCTTAATCTCAACCCACCAAATTCATTCATGATATCTCATTTTTTTTTATACAAAATGCTCACCTTGGCCGAAAGCCTATATAACCAACATAATTAATCCATATTTATTTACAAAGCCAAGATAATCTTTAAACAATTGAATACACAAAAACTCATAACTACTACTTAAGCATCATAATGTGTCATCACGTACACATTAATCAAATGGCCAAATACACTTAGTTACATCAATAAGCATATCACATATCATTTTGAAGACCAACACAGTACATATATATATACATATACATATATATATATATATATATATATCCTTATCAAATTCGATTACAATCATATGATTATATCTTCCATATTTATTTAAATAGTCATTCGTATCAACCATTAATTACTTACTTACCTTACTTAGACTTGGTAACAAATTAATCCATACCTGGCACATATCTCGTTTTACAAATTCAAACATAGCTTATCATTGCCCGATGAACCATTCGGAATATAGGACACTAGGATAATCACATAAATCGTACAACGCCAATGTCCCAGACGTGGTCTTACATGTAGTCACATATCGATGCCACTATCCCAGACGTGGTCTTACATGTAGTCACATATCGATGCCACTATCCCAGACAGGGTCTTACTCGTAAACACATACCGAAACCACATATCGATGCCATGGTCTTACTCGCACATATTTATCGGAATCCTATGTCATGACATATGTATCCTAACTATTCTTAAGGTTCATACGGAGATTTCAGACGTCGTAACTCAGTCAAACCGAACTCGGAAGTGTAGCAGCCAAATTTAATCATTTTCGGCCATAACATATATAAATTCTAACATTTCATAACAGCATATAAATATAACATTTAATTACCAATTAAACACGACTATTTTCTTATAAACTTGCCTCGGACGTCGTAAAACGGAATCGGGCGACTAGTCGACAACTTTCATTTTTCCCCGATCCAAATCCGATTTCTTTGGTTCTTGATCTAAACATATTCAAATTAAGCTCATTCAAACATATTTTCATTCAATTTAGTCCACAAACACATAAATAAACAAATTACCATTTTACCCTTGACATTTACAATTTTTACAATTTAATCCCTATTGCACAAAACACAAAATATTCAAAATTTCAAGGTACCCATTTTGGCCGAATATTCCTAGTGTTCATACAAGCCCATATATTTCATTTATTACACATTTTAGTCCCCAATTATTTTTTTTGCAATTAGGTCCTAATTACTCAAAATCATCAAAAACTCCAATACAAAATATGTTAATCTAAAACATATCTTTCATATTTCATCATAAAACAACAAAAATCACAAGCTATCAGCAATGGCACAAAAAATATTTATCAAAATCAAAAATCAAAGCTTGGGTTTTGAAGATTACTAAGCAACGATATCAAAAACGTAGAAATTATCAAAAACCGACAAGAAAACGAACCTTGATTGAGCTCCAAATAGGCCGAACCCTAGCTTTTATTCTTTCTTTTGTTTTTTTTTTTTAAGTTTCGATGTAAGAAACAATGAAAAACATAGTTTATTTTATGTTAATATATCATATATATGTTTTAATAAATAAAATAATTTTATAACCTTACTTAATAAATTATAAAATCACATATATCATGTCCACTACCGTCCAATTCATTTAATATTGGGCTATTTATTTCTTAAACACTTCTGTTTTAAAAGCCAAGTGCAAATTAGCCCCTTTTAGAAATAACCACCTAATTTTCACTTTACGCGATTAAGTCCTTTTATTTAATCGGACATCTAGACGACTAAAGTAAGTCACGAAAATTTAACACAAACAAATTTACACATAATAAATACGGAAAAAAATTTTAAAATATTTTTCAGACTCAGATTTGTGGTCCCGAAACCACTATTCCGATTAGGGTCAAAATCAGGCCGTTACAAAATCATTTGGTCATAGTGAAGATGTTGAGTTGTGAAATATTGAACATATTTTCTCAAAATTTTACAAGGGACAAAATCATCAAAATTTTACTAGGGGCAAAATCGTTAAAATTTTACATTTCTGAAAATTGATTCTGTAAAAATATTTACGGAGTCATTATATAGGTGAATTAAATTTTGAATAGCCAATTTGATTGAAATTGTGGTTAATTAAGGCCTGGGGCTAAATTGTAAAGTCCAATTGCTATAGATTTTTAATTAGGAAATGGTTAGGGGACGTAAATTGTACCAACCTATTGTACCAACCTATTTTTTAGTGGTACTAGAAACAGTCGTTTCAAAACCCTGTTCTTCGATAATCGAGTCTGTAAATATTAATAATATTTACGAGTTAATTTTAGTATTATATTGAATTTCGGTTTGATGATTTTGTTAATTGGATAGTTAGTTAAGGTACAAATGTTTCGACCCTAAATTCAGTGGTGATGGAGAATGAGGTATTGAGACCTTGTTTCTGTAAACTGAGCTCATAAATGTTTTTATTAAATATTTACAGAGTTATTATATAGATGAATTAAATTTTGGATAGGTAATTTTGTCGAATTGGTGACTAATTAGGGTATAAGGACTAAGTTATAAAAGTGATAAAAGTTAATTACTATAAAATTTTAATTGCTTTAAGGACTAAAATAGCAAATATACCCATGTTTAAACTTGATAGTGGATGATAAGTTAAAATATTGTAAATATTAGTATTGTTAAAGTTATAATTAAAATTAAATAAATATAACATGTGTAAAATTAAAAGAAAAGGATTATAAAATGGAAGGAAAGAGAAGAGATGTCTTCATCTTTACCATCCAATATCAAAACCACTATTGAAGGGAAATAGGAAAAACTTCCATGGGTTTCAAAGCTTCGATCCCTAATTGGTATGTTTAATCAAGTCCTTTTCTTATATTTTTTTATGTTTTTGAGATCTGGGGAGCTTGATTTAGCTAATCAGTGTGTCAATTTCCAAAAATGTAGTTTATAAATGATGCCATTGATGAATGCTTGAGGTTTTAGTGTTAAATAGTTATATTTTAAGCTTAGACATGGAAAAAATAATTTGTAAAGTGAAAATTATCAGTTTTGAACATAGGGATTAAAGTGTAAATATTTCAAAATTTATATAAAATTTATTTAATTATAGATAATAGAGGGTTATAGAAGGATGAAATTGAAATCAGATTGAAAAACGAAGCTTAAATGTGAAAGATATAGTTATTTTGGTTTTAGGGACTAAATTGAATAATATATAAAAATTAGGGGACATCTGAAAATGAAAATGAATTGATATATGTTTATAACAGGCTGTTAAAATTTGTTTAGAATTGATAAATTAAAATGAATTATTATAGATAGGGATTTGAATCAATCGGAAGATAATTGAAGAAAATGAAAAATTGTGGATTAGTCCCTTATACTTTGTTTGTTGCTATTTCTCAGGTAATTTCATATGGAACTTACTATATTATATTATATTATGTTTGAATTGTGTGATTATACTATTTAGTTTATATATATAAATGTATAATTCCGGTGATTTTGGCATCTAAAGGACTAAACTGTAAAGTATGAATTATACAACAACTATGAATTGATACGAGGTATAGAATGGTAAATAAATATTTATATGGATTAGACGATATGTATAAGCTTTTATTGAGATATTTAATTAATACGAAAATGGTATTAAAGCCCTTGAGGTCTTAGTAAATGATTGAGATACGAATGGCATGCCATTAGAGTTTCAAAAGGAAAATGAGTGTTGTAATCAGGGATTAATTCGATGACTTTAGGTCCAACATATGTTGTGGATTCCCTGAAGCTAGTGTTAGCAACACTGAACCAAGAAAATCTTAGCAACCTTGATACGAAGCTAGTGTTAGCAGCCTATATGTAATCAAATTAGTCTCGAGTATCTGAGTTCAATGTACTTCAATTCTCTGAGCGAAAGATAGAAATGGAAATGGTAATACATGAAAACAAAATGGTTGGAATGAAAACATATATATGAATGAAATTATATGCATACGTTATAAATTGAAAATGAACTAGTTGGTATATGTTATATGATGGAATGTTAAATGTTTATATGATTGTTTTATGAGTTCATGACTTGTAATCAAACTAACCCATTTGATATATTTGCTGAAATGCTTATGAAAGTGTAAGGTTGCCAAAGATGCCATGTTAGATATCAATCTATTATAATTGTATAAATTGTTGAAATGTTAAGCTAAGTTAAATAAATTTCATACGGACTTATTAAGCATTCAAAATGCTTACTCGTTGTCTCACTTTCCTTGTATCTTTGGTTTGTGGAATGCTTCAATCGGATCACCTCGGAGCTTACATTATCCATCTTCTGACTCGGTTGATTTTAAAAAATTCTGAATTTGTTTATGTGGCATGTATATAGGCATTGCTAGGTATATGTGTTTATCTTGAATGATGATGATTTTGGACCTTAAGTGATGCTTAACTTGAATGGTAATATGTTGTGTATAAAAGTGTGCATTTCTTGGAAATATGTTAAGCTATAGTTGAAGCATATGAATAATTGTATTGATCATGAAATGGTTGAGCAAAATGATGCTATTGAGGGGTATCAAATGTTTGAATAGTTGATTATTTCATAGGTTGTTATGCTTTAGCAAAGTGTCTAATTGATGTGTAATGGCTTGGATAACCTTGTGAAGGGCTAAATGGATGCATTGGTATATTTTTTGGATTGGTTTAGTGCATGTTTAAGTGAGCATTTATGCACGAAATGAGCTATTAGTTTGGTTTGACATGAAATAAGTACCAAATGACCAAATTTTACCAAAAGTAGGGTTATTGTCACGATGTGAAATATCCCTTATCACAATGTCGATCGACAGTTTGTGACGTCACAACGTTGTGTGGCCTGACATCATGATGTGAAAAATTGTTTGGCGACATCACGACGTGGACGTAGTGACATCATGACGTGGAGCCCAACTTTCAAAACTTTGTAGTTTGGTCCTGATTTGTGCCCGGGTCATCAAAAGAGCTTTCATAAGTTCGATCAAGGTTCATATTTATTTGTGTATCATTGCATTTGGGTGTTTATGACATGATTTAATATTTTTAGAATTTATTTATGATATATTTGATCTAAAATTTTAAGAATGTGGCAAAAAGGTCCCAATTCGATCTAGGGTTGACTTTAAGGCATTCGTATGCCCATATAAGACCTGAAGAAGAATGTTCACAATATTCATTGTTGTATTTTTGATTGTATGACAGATGATGTGCAATGAAGGTTTTATTGTAAAATTATCCGTAGTTGCTCCGACAATGATTGTAGCATTTCGTAGCTTGTACCCGTCGATCAAGTTGGGCGAAGGGTGTTACAGAAATTGCAATTAACCAAATGTTCAAAACTACAATTAAACCAAGTATAAATGTTTGTTAGTGAACGATAAAATAAAATGGCCATTAACTTAAACAAATTAAGGTTTATTTGATTAAATTAAGATTAATTTACTTAATTAACTAATTAATCCTACTATATAAACTAGATTTCGATAGAAAGAGAGACAAACTCATCTACCTCAACCAAATTAAAGAAAAAAAAGTAAGGAAAAAAGTCATATCCAAGGGTTTTAAGCTTTTGAGCTTTAATTTCAAGTAAGTCCCTAGTCATTTTTCTTTGATTTTTATAATTTTTTTTAATCTTGGAAGCTTGATTAAGCTAACTCAAGGATCAATTTGAAAAATTAGTGAAAATTGAAAGTTTTAGGTGTTAAATTGATAGAAATTAAGCTTAGTTTTTTTTAAAAAGTACTAATTTGTAAAGCTTAATTGATAAATTTGTACATTTGGGACTAAATTGAATAAAATATAAAATTGATATGGAATTTTAGTAGTAATAAGAAATAGGAGATCCCTTATGAGTAATTGGGAATTGAATTTCTATCCAAAGCTTTGGATTGAAAGTTATGTTTGTCTCGAGTTTAGGGACTAAATTTAATAAATTGTAAAATGTGTTTTATTTTGTGTTTGGTTTTGGTTTGTGTTTGGTTTTGGTTTGAATAGATTTTGATAACATTATATGTTTTATGATTTTATTTAGCTAACGTTCACACGAAATCATCGAGAGGGAAAGAAAAATCAAAAGTCGATGACGGATAGCTCAAAATTTCGGTTTGTATTTCTATGATTTTGGACCAATTTAATTATTGTATATTCATGTTATTTTACATAATATATTATCAAGGTGATTCCTTATTTGATTATTGAATTGAACAACTACGGTTTAGATTGAATATTAAGATAGAGGCTAAATTGAATAAAATAGAAAGTTGTATGAATTGATTGATATGTGATAACTGGTATGAAATTGAGTTGATATATGTTTTTTATGTGATGATTTTGTGAATTGATGGATTATTTGGATATGATTAAATATGATTTGAATGATGTTTATAATGAATCGAAAATTGCTTACCTTATTAGTTGTTTGAACTAAGTCGGATATATTTGGTATGTCATAAGGTCCGATTATTGATAGAAAATATTGCTAAATATTGTTTAAATGCAATTATATGTGATTTATTGTTTTGAAAATTTTTAATAAAACTTTAATGTAAATTTCAAAGCATAAGAATGTAAAATTATCTACATAAATCAATATTTGATTTTTTTATTCTCTATGATATTTTAATTTTTTATTTATATAATTTCTATATAAAACTAAAATTTCAAGCAAAAAATAATTATTTAAAATTTGTTATTGAGTACATATATCATTGTGAAAATTGTAACAAATAATTAAATATGAATATATAAATTATTTATTAAATAACATATCAATTAAAGATAATAATAGTTCAAATGATTTTAAGAAATTTATTACATTATCTCATTATTTATAAAGAAAATATTACATCTTTATCATTTTAAAGAATTAAATAAATTTTTTATTAATTTTAAGGGCCAAAATACAATTTTACCATTAGTAACTTAAAATTTTATAAATTATAAAAAATTTAAATTAAAAAAAATTATTTTAGGGGGCCGACGCCACTGCCTACTCCCCTTAACTCCTCCACTGTTTACAATGTTTCATTTTCTTATAAACAAGTCCAAAAATTTTAGCCAAACTATATGTCTGGAACTTGAAGCATGTAACACCCCTTACCCGTAACTGGCACCGGTACAGGGTACGAGGCGTTACCTTACTAAAACACATACTAACATTCATTCACAATCCATAAAAGTTCGTTAAAATTTAAAACTTTTCAATCTTCAACTCAAAATCCTCAATATGGGCTTACGAGGCCCAAAACACACTTTAGAAATGGTTCAGAACGCAACCGAGTTCTTTAGAAGATCTCTGAAAAAACTTAAAAAAAATTCTCATCAAACAGTCCACATGCCTGTGTGGAAGAAGGGACACGCCCGTGTGGCATATCACATGCCTGTGTTCCACACTTGTGTAGATTTATTTCTCAATTCAAACCTACAGGGGTTTTCACAAGGTCGGACACACGCCCGTGTCTGCCACACGGCCTAGACACGCCTGTGCCTTAGCCCGTGTGCAAAACCTTGACATTCTGTTTCTGACGTCATCAACCTATTAAGGTCACATGGCCAAGGCACACTCCCGTGTAGACCGTGTGGCGAATTAAATTCCTAAATTTAGGTGCAAACTTTACACGGCCTGGGCACACGCCCATGTCCTATGGCCGTGTATTTCACACGGTTGAGACACACGGCCGTGTCTCAGCTCGTGTGGTTGCTATTGGGCGTTCTATTTTGCCAACTTAAGGTGCAGGGGGACACACGGCCTAACTACACACCCATGGGGTAGACCGTGTGTCGCACATGGCCTAGACACACTGTAACATCCTGGAAATGGGCCTATGCATTGTTGATTTAATTATACGAAATGGCATGTCTTATGTGTTATGAATGTATTATGAACATTTTTGGAAACTTGGAAATGTAAGGAAATGCTTTAGGAATGTTAAGTTTCAAAAGAGGAAAGTGAACATTTTTGGAAACTTGGAAATGTAAGGAAATGACTTAGAAATGTTAAGTTTAAGGGAGGCAAACGAACATTTTTGGAAACTTGGAAATGTAAGGAAATGACTTAGAAAATGTTAAGTTTTAAAGTTTAAAAGAGGAAACTAAGGCAAGGTGGCCTTAAGAAAATTAATAGAAGAAATTTGACACATAAATGGGCATGGAAAAGTGGCTTGGAGATGCCACTTAAAGCCCAGTAAGTGACGCCACAAGCAGGTGCAATTGGGCCTGGGTTCGAGTCAATTGGGAAGCAAATAAGGGAATTTTATTTTTGTACAAGGAGCAGAGAAGTGGATGGCACTAAGGAACTCAAGGGAGGAGTTTAAATTCTCTTAAAATTTCGGCTAAGTTAAGGATAATTGCTGAATTATCTTTTATTTTCTTTTAGGTGATAATTAAAGAGATAAAGCTATCAAAATAGAAGAGTGATGGCCAAGTAAGGGATTCCTTAGGTGATAATTTCGGCAAAGAGGAGAAAATAAGGCCATTATTCATTCTTTCTAAGTCTCTGCCGAAAGTCTCTAAGCAAACTCTCTCTTTTCTTTTTTTTTATTTTGTCAAGCCGAAATCTACTTCTTCTCCCTAAATCCACCATTGCTGAATTTCTTAGTGACTCTTTTCCTCTCCCAAAGTTCTTCTTTTCTTCTTCTTTACCTCTCAAAAGCCGAAATTGTGTTACATATCAGGGCCATAGCCGAATACTGCTAAGGGTTCAAGCAAGAGTTCCATTGAATTCTTCAGTATGGGTAAGATTAGGTTCGATTCTCATTCTATTTCTTTTAAGTCTATCGAAATTAAGATTCTAATACCCTTACTATCTTGTTGCCGAAACTTTGAAGAGATCTTTCGGGATTTACTAAGTGTCGACTACAAGGAAGGAGAAGTTCTTTTCCCGAAGGTACACCATAGGCCGCATGTTCCCTAGTTATTCGGTGAGTTTCGGGATTTAAAATCCACAAGGTAAGTGTCTATAGCATTCGGCCAAGGCCATGTTTGGTAAATATATGTGTTCATTAATTATTCAAAAGCCGAAACTAATCTATTCAAGTAATCTAGTGATTGCCGATTTCAAGAAAGAAGGATACAAAGTTTCGGGACTTGATTCTTAAGTCAATAGGCAACAAGGTAAGTTTTGGTGTACTAATCCTACTAGGATTTGGATTTATGGCCGAATGGCTCTTTACTAAGTATTAAATGATTGATTAAATGTAGAGATCTAAGACCTAAGGCATTAGATCAAGCTTTTCGGGATTTGGATTGGAAACCCTAAGCGAATCAGGTGTGTACCTCACACTATTTCTTGATATATTTATGGCAATATTTAATATGTATGTGACTATAAGAATGTGTAAGAATATGGCTAAGGTACCATGTAATGGTACAAAAGTACTCAGGTATGTTTCCTACTCCTACTAGGAATATAAAATTATGTTATATATATATAACATGTGAAAAGTGATAAGAATGTAAACTAAGGCATGATGTGCATGATATGTATGATATGGGGCATTCGGGTTATATGAAAGGGGAAGTGAATGTGGTGACCTAAGACCACGATATCTGAATGTGGTGACCTAAGACCACGATATCTGAATGTGGTGTCTCTTGACACAAAATATGAATATGGTGGCTATGTCACGAATTTTATAAGGGCGATGAGCACGTCGACTGCAGCGACTGCCTTCGATGATGTGTAGCGGATGGAGGGTTGACTTAGTAGTCCCCACGGTGTGCAGGTTGGTACGGGTGATGTGTAGCGGATGGCTGTCTAGGTTTGGGTTCAGGTTTGCATCATTATTTTATACCTGTTATATGAATAAGTACGTGTTATGATATTGTATGCCTGAATTGTTAAATTTTAGTGTTGGTTACACATTGAGTCTGTTTGACTCACCCCGTTGGGGAACTTTTTCTTCCAGGTGACGATCAGTGATGGACCGGGCCGGCGGAAGCTTAGGGATGGCCATGCTCAGCAAGAAATTCATTTTTATTTGGTCTATTTTATTTTAAGTATTTTGAATTTAATTTTGGGAATTATTTGATGTAATAAGGCCATAGTTGAACTACTTTATTTTACTTTTATTTATTATGTTACAAATTTTTTTTATCAATTAAAAGATTAAGTAAATTTATTTTAAAACAAAGTTTAAACGTTTTGTCACCTAAGTAAAAGATTTTTAATAAAATAGACTTGTTTTCAATTCAAGCCCAACCCAAAACCAATCTTTCTTACAAAACACACAAGTTTTCCTAAGTAATAAAAGAATTTTGAACCGGTTTACATCGAGGAACATACCAGATCCGGTCAAGACTCATGGGCCGGGTTTGGGGTGTTTCACACACGCCCTTGTGTCTACCCGTGTGGACAGTAACAAGGCTTATCTACCAAGCCTTTGCCACCCTTACTTGTACCACAATAACCACATCAATAACCTACTCATTCATACAATAACATACCAATTTCTCAACCATGCAATTTACACTTCCATGAAATTCGTCATCATTTTCATATATTAATAAGAAATAGCCATCAAACATGGCTGTATACAAAAGAATTCATCTTCAACTAAGCTAACACATTTGGCCAAAATAATATGACATACAACCAAATACTAAGTCCCTATACATGCCATACTCAAAATGCTAAATCTAACTATACTATACCCAAAAGAATAGCTTGATAGTGTGAAACGAGCTCCGACGTCCTTCGAATCCCTGAGCTAGCTTGGCGAAACTACAAGAAAATGGAAAAGGAAGGGAGTAAGCATAAAGCTTAGTAAGTCGCATGTAAACAATTCAAAACAATTACCTTGCAACATCATACTCATAACATATTATAAACTTGCTTACACTTCTCATATAATCAAAGGCATCACTTACTCATTTCCATCATTACTAATCATACAGCATAATTCAAGCTCATTTCAAATCTCACCACATATCAAATATATATATCCTAAACATTGTTCACATTGGCATGCACTTATACCCTGCAATTGTTATCACATAATCACATGTAAATTCACTTAGTTAAAGTTTCTCTATGAATACTTCGGAATAATACCGGATACGGGGTGGTTTCGCACATAGTCCACCAATAATAAATAACTCGGTGGTATCGCACACAGCCCACCAAATAATCATATATCCGTGGTGGTTTCGCACACAGCCCACCAACAATAATAAATATGGTGGTATCGCACACAGCCCACCAACTATGAATAACATTGTGATATCGCACACAACCCACCAATAATCACTCATTCATAATGTTTATCTAAGGATTTCCTCACTCTCCATCATCTTAATAGATGTCAACAATATTCACAGCAATAATCGATCATATTATGCAATATCAATGGTTATAACCATAATAATAATAGAGTTATATTATTCACATACAACTTACCTCGATATACAAAAATTTGGGTGACTATCTCGATTTAGTCCTCTATCTTAGTTTTCCCCCGATCTAAGTCCAGACTCCATTTTTCTTGATCTATAATAACAAATTCACATATTAATTCACCACATTATTCAAAACATTTCAAAGTTTCTATTTTGGAAAAATTACCGTTTTGCCCCTATACTTTCACAAAATTACAATTTTGCCCATAGGCTCGTAAATCGATTCTAGTCAAATTTCTTCCTTTAAAAACCCTAGTTGAACATTTATTACTCTTATAGCAACTCACAATACCAATTATTTCACACATTTACCACCTATTTTACAACCTTTACAAAAAGGTCCTTTTTAGGTGTTTTTATGAAAACTCCTTTCACAAAAGTTGTTTATTTAACAACCAATTTTCATTTTCTTCCATAAAGATTCAGCAACAAAACTAATGCTCTCATGGAAAAACCCTATACTTTCAACCATTTTACAAAAAAGTCCCCTCATTAGCTAGCTTAAGCTACAAGGGCTCTAAAAGTACAAAAATTATCAAGAAAGACCACCAAAATCACTTACTTGCAAGGGTGAGAAGTTGCTGAAAATTTTAGGCTTCCAAAACCCCTCATTGGCTGATTTTCGGTGGAAGAAGATGAAGGTGAAAGGTGATATCATCTTTCTCTTTATTTTATTTATTTCCTTCAATTAAGTCACCTAATTCACCTACTTTGACCAATTTTGACATTTCTTGTCCCCTATGGCCTGCCACTCTACCTTAAGGGTCTAATTACACTTTAAGGACCCCCAATTTAATATTCTATAGCTATTTGACACCCTTAGCTTGTAGAATAAAACTTTCACACTTTATGCGATTTAGTTCTTTTTCAAAATTAAACAGGCAATCACTAAAATTACTTCACCAAAATTTTCATGCACGCATATAATCATGCTATAACACATAAACAATTATAAAAATAATTTTCTCCAATCTCGAATTAGTGGTTCCAAAACCGCTATTCTGACTAGCCCCAAAATCGGGCTGTTACAATTCTCCCTCTTAAAGATTTTCGTCCCCGAAAATCTTACCAGTGAAAAGGTTCGGGTATTAGTTTCTCATAGCTTCCTCGGGCTCCCATGTTGCCTCTTCTACCCCATGTCTTTGCCACAATACTTTCACAATAGCAATACTTTTATTCCTCAATTTCTTGACCTCTCGGTCTAAAATCTTAACCTGCTCTTCACCATAAGTCATGTTCGATTGAATTTCAACCTCTGTTGGTATAATCACATGTGAGGGGTCTGATCGGTAACGGCGCAACATAGATACGTGGAATACATCATGAATCTTTTCCAACTCAAATAGAAAAGCCAAATGATAGGTTACTGGTCCTATCCTCTCGGTAATTTCATATAGTCCGATAAAGGGTGGACTTATCTTGCCTTTCCTATCGAATCTGAGGACTTTCCTCCATGGGGATACTTTTAAAAGTACCTTATCACCGACTTGAAACTCAATCTCTTTTCATTTCAAATCTGCGTAGGACTTTTGTCTATCCAAAGCAGCCTTTAAACAATCACGAATAACTTTTACTCTCTGACTAGGTCAACCCCGTGTATTTGATTTTCTCTGAGTTCGGTCCAATACAAGGGCGTTCGGCACTTACGTGCATACAAAGCCTCACAAGGCGCCATTTTCAAACTCGACTGATAGCTATTGTTGTAGGAAAACTCTACCAGTGGTAAATACTTTTCCGAACTGCCTTGGAACTCAAGAATACAACACCGCAACATATCTTCAAGAATCTGAATTACTCTCTCTGACTGACCGTCAGTTTGCAGGTGGAAAGCAGTAGTAAAATTGAGTTTCGTCCCCAATGCTTCTTGCAACTTTTTCCAAAACCTTAATGTGAACCTCGGATCCCTATCCAAAATAATTGACAACGGTACTCCATATAATCTCACAATTTCTGACACATACAATTCCGCCAACCTATCAAGCGAATAGTCAATGCGTACCACAACCCATACGACGTCTTTCTTACTCGGTGTCAAAGGTAAACCCGCCACAAAGTCCGTAGTAATACGGTCCCATTTCCACTCGGGAACTATGATAGGCTGAAGTAGACCCGAAGGTACTTGGTGCTCAGCTTTCACTTGTTGACAAATAAAGCATCTCAATATGAATTTGGAAATATCTTTCTTCATACTCGGCCACCAATACCATTTCTTCAAGTCATTATACATTTTTGTATTGTCTGGGTGTACAGATAAACACCCACTATGTGCCTCGTGTAAAATTTTTCGGATAAGTTCATCATCTCTCGGTACGTAAACTCTATCTCGAAACCTTAAACATCCATCGGAATTAATCCGAAAGTCTGACTCAACACCCGACTCATATTGAACTCTTTTAGCTTGCAAATCATTGTCGCCTTTCTGAGCTTCATAAATCTCTTGGAGAAACATCGGTCTAACTCTTAATTCAGCTAGAATAGAACCATCCTCCGATAAAGCCAATTGTGTATCCATGGCTCTCAATGCAAACAAAGATTTCCTACTCAAGGCATCGACGACCACATTCGCCTTTCCAGGGTGGTAGTCAATCACTAACTCATAGTACTTTATCAACTCTAACCATCTTCGTTGCCTTAGATTCAACTCCTTTTGAGTCATCAAGTACTTTAGGCTTTTATGATCAGTGAACACTGAACATTTCTCACCATACAAATGGTGCCTTCATATCTTCAATACAAATACAATAGCGGCTAGCTCCAAATCATGGGTCGGGTAATTCTTCTCATGTGGCTTTAACTGTCTAGAGGCATAAGCTATTACTTTGCCTTCTTGCATAAGTACACAACCCAATCCATTCAAGGATGCATCACTATAGACCACTGATCGCTGTAAAATCAGAGCTTTAAATATTTATAAAAGAATGATCAAACCTGTAGACTAACTCTGACAACGATATTAAGGCAAGTGTACCTATCGAACAGTAGTATAGCTTAGGCAAGACCGGTTATCGAACCCAAAGGAACTAAAAATATTTGTAATAACCAAATTTGCCCGGCCCATTAAAGCCCAATAAACAAAATAATAAAGCCCAAACAAAGTCAAACAAAATAAGCCCAAAAATAATAAAAAACAGTCCATTTGAATGTCCAATTACAAAACCAACACCAGACCTAAATTTAATACAAATTACAGGGCCCATTTACAAACCCTAACCCAAGCTAGCCCAAACCCGAATAACCCACTAAGCCCAATTCAAACCCCAATCCCAACAAGCCCAAATGCCCAGAAACCCTAGCCCCTTCAGCCCAAACATTTCAGCCAACAAAGAACCCTAGTCCCTAACGCAGCCGCCGCATGACTGCCTCCTGACCTTCCCACTCCCACGCGAGCCCTTTTAGATCCGCGCGTCCCTCGCCCGCACGCTTCTGTCACCACGCGCCTCGGCCTCCGCGCACGCCTCCACCAGCGCCCTCCCCCAGGCCTCGGCCAACACCACACGCCTCTGACGTCTCTACTCTCAGTACACCACGCGCCTTTGGCTTCGCACACCCGTCGCCCATACCCTGCAAAATGAAAACAACACACTAACAAGAAAATGGCAGACAACCGAAAAACAAGACGAAAAAGAAAACAAAAAATGAACCAGTAGATCGGTTATATAAACCGAAGAAAACATTTTGTATGGGTTTTTTTGGGGGGGCTCTTACGCATTATCAAAAAATACAAAAAACGAAATAGAAGAAAATAGATAAGGATCTTTGTAAAAATCGGTTGTAACAAAAACCGAAGAAAATCTTGTATCTTCGGTCTTTTAGAAACGCGGAAAAATCAGAGGAAATCAAAACTCGGAAGATTGATTCTGTTTTTGTTCTTATTTTCACTACTGCTTTCATTTATTTTCAGTCCTTTACTTTACTATTTTGAGATTTTTACAAGCAATAAACGAATGAGAAGGGAAGAGTGCTTACCTTATTGATCGTCGTCGTCGATTTCCTCCTTGCTTCGTCGAGATCGAAGTAAAAAAAGGGAGTCTGAGTTGTAGGCGTCTGTTTCGGTGGTGAGGGGGGTTAGATTGCGGCTGAGAGAGAGGATTAAAGAGTTAGGGTTTAGGTTGAATTGGGGAGTTGTGATGTTTTAGCTCTGTTTAGGGGGAGGTTAATAATGATCAAGGAAACGACGTCGTTTAGCCCCTGTGATCCGCGCGTCGACCCGACCCGGTCAAGGGATCCGCGTGTTTTCATTGAATGGTTTAATTACAGATCCAGTCCTTCCGTATTTCTATTACTCTTAATTCCGTTCGTTTTAAATTCTTTCTATTCTTAATTTGGCCCCAAAACTCGTGTTTCATTTCAATTCGATCCTATGGGTCTTCAACGGTTTAAGCCAAAGCGACTCCGTTTTAAAATTTAGTATAATTTCCACTTTAACCCCTGTCATTTAATGCGCGTCTTATTTTAATCCTTTCAGTTCCTTTTTTAATTGTTATTTGACCCCCCTGTTTTTATTGTTTATTTTATTTTTATCCTTTTTATTTTATTTTATGATTTTTTATTATATTAAACGGTCCATATTATTATCTATATACTAGTATATTAACAGTATAAATATATGTGTATTTCTATCATTATTATTTGTTACTTTTATTTAGCTAAAAATTGTTTTCATTAGATATTTTTATTTATTATATATTTTCAAATCGTATATTATACAATACTATATCGTATATTACTTGTGGCTAAAATTTATTTATGTTATATAATATATTCTATTTATATTGTTTTCATATGTAACTTTATATATTTATTTAAAATCACTATATTATGTTTATATTGGCTCTATCATGTATGTGTCTTTCTATCTATATCTAAGCATGCGTTAAATAGGTTCATTTGTTTGTTGTTGATTATATTTGTTTATACTTCATCATGTATTTACAATTACTTTAGTATATGAGTTATCACTTAACATATTTCGTGTTATTATTGCTTTATTGCCTATTTTAAATGTTAATACATCATAATTGCTTTCAAATAATTTTGTTCAATATTTTATAAAATACAAATGTTGGCATATAATTGTTGTTTAAAATAAAAATACGTTTCCGCAAAGTCGATGTCCTTTAAACATTCTATAAAAAATAAGGCAATATTTGTGTGTTTAGAAGTTCGAAAGATCACATCCTAACGTGCTGGGTGTTGATTTTTTTTTGTTCGACTAAATAACCAAATATCCTTTATATGCTTTGAAGATTAAAGATGATCTCGGTGTCAGAGTATAAATGTGTTATATCCTAACGTGTTGGGTATGGTACTTTATTTCTTTGAAACGAGTTAATCTGGAGATGCAATCCCGATTTAATTAACTCATTCTTTTAATTCTTTTTACCCTAAATATTTTTCAAGTTTTCAACATTGGGACAACATCAATCGATGTGGTACCAAATTTGGGCGTTGCAAGGGTGCTAACCCTTCCTTACACGTAACCGACTCCCGAACCCATTCTCTCAGATTTTGTAGACCAAAATTATTGTTTTAGTAAATCAAAATATTTTATTAAAACAAAGGTGAGCCGATCACACCTAACAAAGATCGGTGGCGACTCCCTATTTTTAAAAGTCTATTCCCGTTTTACAAAAAAATGGTTACGACAGCTTGGCGACTCCGCTGGGGACCTCGAGAGTCAGGCCATAAATTGATTAATTTTTGTCCTTTTGATTGAAAACTTGAAAAATTGTTTTTTTTTTTAAAATAACCCTGTTTCTTCTAAAGCATTTGTTTGTGCTATAACTGCAATAATGTCGAGTTTCATAATACTTGCATTTACATTGCATGACCGTTGTGGTCACACCTTTAAGTGGAGTAAGAAACTAAGCCTTCGTGAGGTTTTCACCTCTGCGTGGGCTAGTGGATTGCTTCTGGGATACATCCGTACCTATGTGCTTCGTGAGGTTTTCACCTCCGCATGGCCATAGGGAAATGTGTCCCCCTGAATTGAACTCGATCCATATGAGCTTATAACGGGTGAGGATTGAGGAATCTGCTAGTTCAGGTACCCTCTCTTTAGAGCCAAACCACAGGTAGAAAGACCTAGGAGCCTATACTAGATAGAGCCACGCTAAACCCTAGTGGTCATCAGGATGATTGTTCTGTGTTTGTTCATTTCTCTTGTACTAACGTGTTTCCTTCTGTTTTGATTGCATTGCATTGCATCATCAGAAGAAATGAAGTGTTGATTGATATTTGATTACTAAATAGAGGAGTTTTTCATAAGGAAATGAATTTCTTGATAAAGTGGATTGTAATACGGTTGCCCAAATATAGTCCAAGTAAACAACGAGAGAAGGCGTAAAGTCCACGGAAGAATACAAGACTTTGCCCGATGATTCAAGCCAACAAGGATTATGCAAGAGTTGTCACGTCTAGACTTTCTTAAAGAAACTTATGAACACCGCGGAGGATAAGCGAGTGAAGAAGTACGGCCTGAACCAAGCAACAAGAAGCTAGAAGAGGCATCTATGAAGAAAGTTCACTAAACATGACCATAATATTTGGATACGAAGAAAAGATTGGTGTTTTCACTTGGACTATGAATAGAAAATCGTATGTGCAATCCATTTTATGTGAAGAGCTTTATTTTCTAGAAGAGTTCTTCTAATGGAATTAAATTCACAATCAACGTTTCTCTTTCTTTTTGCATTCATTCCATGCATATGCATTATATTGCATCATTCTAGAAAGAGGGTGTTGATTCATATTCGATTGCTGAATAGGAGAGTTTGTCGTAAGGAAATGTGTTACTTGATAAAGTGGATTATAATACGGTCGTCCGAACATAGTCTAGGTAACAACGAGAGTAGGCCTTGCCTGAAGATTCAAGCCGACAAGGATAGTTCGGGAGTCATCAGAAGATTATGAACATCGCGGAGGATAAGCGAATGACAGGTACGACCTGGACCAAGCAACAAAGAGCTAGAAGAGACGTCTATTGAGAAGGTTCACGGGACGCAATCACAACTTCCAGACACGAAAGAGAGGATTGGTGTTTTCACCTGGACCATGAGGACATGGCCGTATATTCAATCCGTTTTAATGTAAAGAAACGTATTTTCTAGAAAAGTTCTTCTAATGGAATTGAATTCATAATCAACGCCTCTCTTTCTTTTTGCATTCATTCCATGCATTTGCACTGCATTTCATGCATTTGCATTACATCCCATTACATGCATTTGATCCCAAAGAAAGAACCTAATAAGTTGAAATTATAACAGAAAAAAGAGAGGAAGAGAAAAAGGAATCTGGGAACATTAGCAACCCTTGAGACTCACTACTTGGGTAGGAAGGAAATTACCCTTAGGACTGACTGTCAGGTGATAATTAGCTTCTTTGATAATAATAAACCATGTAGAGTGAGATGAGCTATCTTCGAGGATCACGTAACAAGTATAGGAGTAAATGCGGTCTTTGAGCACATAAAAAGAGTCCTCTAATTCAATTGCAGACTCACTATCGAGACTTGTCAATCTGTTATAGGAATGCCCGGCAGACCAATGGACAACAACTACATGAGACAATTTGGGGAAGGCAATAGGAGAATTAGCCAAACTATCAGCAATCAGCGAAGCCCAAATTATAGGCCAGGCCCATATAGAAGAGGGAGAATGCCATCGCCAACAGGAAGGCCCATCCTGGCAAATGTTGGGATCTCTAGTGCTGAAGCTATGTTCCATGATCACATTATCCACGCAAGAAGAGCAGGCTCAATCCTGTTTCCTGAATCAAGAACAGTCAGCAATGATGAATTTAATCATCGGCAACAAGCAATGCTCAGCTACAGGCATGACATGCTGGTTAATGCAGTGGAATACCTCACCTCGTTTTCAGCCAGCTGTACAATTTGGTTGGAAAATTTTGATGACCTTGACAGTAGGAGGTGGTTACAGGAAGAACATGCAGTTCGAAGGGATTTTATGCTATGGGCACAAAATAGGATTGAAACAAGCATTGAGGACCTTATTTATATCAGTCAACAAATGGGGTGGACCTTTTATAACAATCAAGACGGAGGACCATACCAAAACTACACACCAAGGCAAACTTTTGGGAACAGGCAGATGCATGAGTCATGGAGGTCCGTCACACCAGAAGAAGTAGAAAGGAGTCACGACATGCAACTACAGAGAATGATAGAAGCTATCGTCGTTGCGAACGACAGTAGCACTGAAGATAGCTCAGGATCAGAAGAAGAGTGGGGTCAGGATGGAGCACAACGACCCCACTCAAACAGAAATGATTAAGGAGTGGGTTGTTGAAGACTCACCAGGGAGAAATAGTTTGCGAAGCATGTTGTTATTGATTGAAAGGGATCTCCAGAACGTCAGTATAAATGGCATTGACAAAGAAAGATGTTTCAATGATACGCCCTTGTCCTCCTGGATTCATTTTGAACAATTGGACTGCTGTGTATCTTCTTGTAGTTTCTAAGTCCTCTCCAAAGTAATGCTCAATGTTAACTCTTTTGTGTGCTCCTAAGTAATAGTGGGATCATTTTGTAAGAGTTTACGTTTGCTCTTTATCATTTAAATGAACATTAATGGAGATGCATTTTGTCATAGACCTGTCATTCTTGTTAACTTCATAATTGCTCCCCCTTCTCACGACCTGTCCTTACATGTACCTCATATCATGCCATAACATTATGTTTGTGGGTTCCAATGCCTTGACGCTCTACTATAGTTTTCTTTTCCATTCACCTTTCAGGTGCTCAGATATCAACGACATGAACGATCCTGTTACAAGTCCTGAAATCGATTTTGAGAAATCTATTTGTTTAGGAGAATTTGAAGCTTAGGGAAATGCTGAAGATTATATATCGTCTCCTGACTTACTAAGAATGATAGAAGAAAAAGATAAGCAAATTCTACCCGATCAAGAATCTGTTGAGGCAGTAAACTTGGGAGATGAAGAAAAGAGCCAGGAAGTGAAGATTGGGACCTCTATTTCAGAGAACACCAAACATGATTTGATCAATTTGCTTCATGAGTACAAAGATGTATTTGTATGGTCGTATCAGGACATGCCAGGTTTGAACGAGGATGTAGTGGTCCATAGACTCTCACTAAAACCAGAATGCAAATCTATTCAATAGAAGTTAAGGCGAATGAGACCTGAAATGCTTTTAAAGATAAAAGAGGAAGTCAAGAAACAATTTGATGCTGGGTTCCTACAAGTCTCTAAATATCCGGAATGGGTGGCTAATATACTCCCGGTGCCGAAGAAAGATGGCAAGGTGCGAATGTACGTAGATTATCGCGATCTGAATCGAGCAAGTCCTAAAGATAATTTCCTTTTACCATACATCGATACGTTGGTGGATAATACGGTAAAACATTCGTTATTCTCCTTCATGGATGGATTTTCGGGATATAATCAAATAAAGATGGCCCCCGAGGATATGTAGAAAACTACATTCGTAACGATGTGGGGAACATTCTGCTACAAGGTGATGCCATTTGGATTAAATAATGCTGGGGCAACATATCAGAGAGCTATTGTGACATTGTTCCATGACATGATACATAAAGAAATAGAAGTCTACGTCGATGATATGATCGCCAAATCTCGGGGGGAAAAAGAGCATGTTGGGAGCCTCAGGAAGTTGTTTGAAAGGCTGGGGAAGATCTAGCTGAAGCTTAATCCAGCCAAGTGCACATTTGAGGCTACCTCGGGAAAATTACTAGGCTTCATTGTCAGTGAAAGAGGTATTGAGGTTGATCCAAATAAGATAAAAGCCATACAAGAACTACCACCTCTACGGACCCAAAAGAAGTCAGAGGATTTTTAGGGAGGTTGAACTACATCGCTCGATTTATTGCTCAGCTTACCAACCAATGTGACCCAATTTTTCGACTCATTCGAAAACACAATCTTGGAGAATGGAACGAAGAGTGTCAAAGGGCTTTTGATAAGATAAAACAGTATTTGTCTAACCCCCCGGTGCTCGTACTGCCAACCCCCGGGAGACCATTAACATTGTATCTGACTGTGTTCGAAAACTCGATGGGTGACTACTGGGGCAACACGATGAGTCAGGGAAAAGAGAAAGGGCGATTTACTACCTCAGCAAGAAGTTCACAGAGTATGAAGCAAAGTATCCGTCAATTGAAAAATTCTGTTGTGCTTTGGTCTGGGTAGTTCGAAGGCTCAGATAATATATGCTGTATCATACGACGTGGTTGATGTCAAAATTGGACCCAATAAAGTACATGATGGAATCACCTGCAGCCTCAGGAAGAATGGCACGATGGCAGATCCTACTGTCAGAGTACGACATCATCTACGTGAATCAAAAGTCGATAAAAGGGAGCGCAATAGCCGACTTCTTAGCAACTCGAATGAAAGAAGAATACGAGCCTTTGAGATTTGACTTCCCAGATGAAGACTTGATGTGCATTACGAAAAAAGAATGTGAGTCATCAAAAGAGAAATCATGGAAGATGAGCTTTGATGGTGCATCAAATGCATTGGGGGCATGGGATTGGAGTAGTCTTAGTGTCACCTGAAGGGAATCATTACCCATTCACTGCCAGATTAAATTTCTTCTGTACCAACAACGTAGCGGAACATGAGGCTTGCGTCATGGGACTCCGTGCAGCTATTGAACGAGACATCAAAGTTTTAGAGGTATACGGAGACTCAGCGCTGGTGATTTGCCAAATCCGTGGAGATTGGGAAGTGAGAGATTCAAAGCTGGTCAAATATCGTGATCTCGTGGCAGAGCTGATCAAGGAATTCGAAGAAGCAACTTTTAATTACTTCCCACGAAAAGAAAACCAATTGGCTGATGCCTTAGCCACTTTGGCTTCAATGTTCAAAGCAAACCGAGAAACGAAAATAATGCCTCTCTAGATGAGCACATATGAGGCCCATGCGCATTGTTTTAGCATTGAAAAAGAGGCAGATGGACGGCCATGGTTCCATGATGTCTTAGAATATGTCAAGAATCAAAGGTATCCCGAACAAGCAAATGAGAACGACAAAAGAACAATCAGAAGAATGGCGGTGGGATTTGTTCTTGATGGGGACATCCTGTACAAAAGAGGAAAAGATCAAGTGCTCCTAAGATCGTGGGTGCTGTTGAAGCAAGGAAAATACTTGAAGATGTACATGAAGGAGTTTGTGGAACGCACGCCAATGGTTTCACTATGGCCAGACAGATTATGAGGCTCGGTTATTACTGGCTGACAATGGAAAACGACTGCATTAGTTACGCACGAAAGTGCCACAAATGTCAAGTTTACGGTGATAAAATTCATGCAGCACCTTCGCCCCTTCATGTCATGACTTCTCCGTGGCCTTTTTCTATGTGGGGCATGGACGTTATAGGGCCAATTTCCCCAAAGGCTTCTAATGGACATCGATTCATTTTTGTGGTCATAGATTACTTCACAAAATGGGTAGAAGCCGCTTCGTTTGCTAATGTGACGAAGGCTGCGGTTTGCAGGTTTTTAAAAAAAGGAGATCATATGTCGATACGGTTTGCCGAAGAGAATCATTTCGGATAATACTTTGAATCCGAACAATAAGATGATGAAGGAAGTGTGTGAGCAATTTCAAATAAAGCATCATAATTCCTCACCCTATCGCCCAAAGATGAATGGAGCAGTAGAAGCGGCCAACAAAAATATTAAGAGGATTATTTTTAAAATGACCGAGACATATAAAGACTGGCACAAGAAGCTACCATTTGCCCTATATGCGTATCGCACATGTGTGCAGACCTCTACGGGGGCAACTCCTTTCTCTCTGGTCTATGGAATGGAAGCTTTGCTACCCATCGAAGTTGAAATCCCCTCTTTACGAATCTTAATGGAGTCAAAACTAGAAGAATCAGAATGTGTTCAAGCTCGATATGACCAACTAAATCTGATCGAAGAAAAACACTTAAAGGCAATCTGTCATGGACAGATGTACCAGAAGAGAATGATCACAGCCCATGAAAAGAAGGTACAGCCAAGGGAATTTCGTTAAGGAGAACTCGTGCTGAGAAAGATTCTCCCAATACAAAAAGACTTTCGAGGAAAATGGGCACCGAATTGGGAAGGACCATATGTCGTAAAAAAGGCTTTCTCGGGTGGAGATTTGATTCTCACTGAGATGGATGGGAAGGAAGTATCAAATCCAGTGAACTCAGATGCCGTAAAGAAGTACTACGCCTAAAAAAAAGAAAAAAATCATCATGACAAAAACCCGAAAAGGGTGTCTTTTTAAAAAAAAAAGAAAAAAAGAGAAAGATCAAGATGAAAACTCGAAAAGGGCGTCTTGATCAACAAAAAGGATTAGGATGAAAACCTGAAAGGGCATCCTAATGAAGGGGGTGGGCTTAAAGAGCAAGGGCGATTTGAACAGGAAGTCAAATGGCGAGATATTAATATTTGAAGAGGACTCGGAAGCTCAAAATCTTCTACACAAGAAGCTTTGCTCGAAAAGATCCAGGATGAAGAAACATGGAAAAGTTCATGCGCTAGATATCCAGAGCATTTGCGACAATTGAATCTACTTTCCTTTTTATAACATTTCCTTTATTGAATTGTTCCTTGTCAATTTTCTTTGCTTGTCACTTTTGAAATAAATATGGGTGTGAGGTACCCCTTTCATACCTACTTTGTCTTTTTCATGCATATCATGTTTGGTTCAGTTAAATGATAAATAGTGAAATGACATACTCTAGACAAAAGGAATGTTAGCATTACCTGGATGAAAATTTGGTAAGTACAAGAGCCTCAAGGCAAGGACAAAGTTCAACAGGGGGCAAAAGGATGATATATGAGAAACGCAGATCACTCATAAAACTTGAGGACGGGAACAAAACCTGAAAGGAAAATCAAGAATCGAAGCAATGAATGCAGGTCATCATGAAAGTCATAACGAAAAGAGATACATGGCAAACAAGCCCAGGGCGCATGGCATAATCATGTAGGCATGAAAGCATTTAAGACAGGCACGTGCATGTCATAATAACATCGCGCATGACACATAGAGGTACACCAGTAAAGTAAGAAGTTTTGATGATAACCGTACCAAACCAAGGAGAAAGAAGACATCCGAGTTCCACCAGATGATGCATTTTGAAATTCTGATTGCAAAAATATCAACTCATAATACGAGAGGTGAGTTGAGCCTCAAGTCACACCCTGAGGTGTTTTTCAATTTTTATTTTTCAAATATCAACTCATAATACGAGAGGTGAGTTGAGCCTCAGGTCACACCCTGAGGTGTCTTTCAATTTCTGTTCAAATATCAACTCATAATACGAGAGGTGAGTTGAGCCTCAGGTCACACGCTGAGGTGTTTTTCAATTTTTATTTTTCAAATATCAACTCATAATACAAGAGGTGAGTTGAGCCTCAGGTCACACCCTGAGGTGTCTTTCAGTTCCTGTTCAAAAATCAACTCATAATACGAGAGGTGAGTTGGGCCTCAGGTCGCACGCTGAGGTATTTTCAATTTCTGTTTTTCAATTTCTGTTCAAATATCAACTCATAATACGAGAGGTGAGTTGAGCCTCAGGTCACACCCTGAGGTGTCTTTCAATTTCTGTTCAAATATCAACTCATAATACGAGAGGTGAGTTGAGCCTCAGGTCACACGCTGAGGTGTTTTTCAATTTTTATTTTTCAAATATCAACTCATAATACGAGAGGTGAGTTGAGCCTCAGGTCACACCCTGAGGTGTCTTTCAGTTCCTATTCAAAAATCAACTCATAATACGAGAGGTGAGTTGGGCCTCAGGTCGCATGCTGAGGTATTTTCAATTTCTGTTTTTCAACTTCTGTTCGCAAAAATCAACTCATCGGGTCGCACGCTGAGGTATTTTTAATTTTTGTCTTTTAATTTCTGTTAAAAAAATTAACTCATAATACGAGAAGTGTGTTGGCCTCGGGTTACGCACGCTGAGGTATTCTTAATTCCTGTTTTTTAGTTTCTGTCTTTCAATTTCTATTTTTCAATTTCTGTTATCCAAAAAAAGAAAAAAAAAAGAAAGAAGGGGTCAACTCATATTGCGAGAATAAGAAAGCAGTTTGAAAAGTTCAGGTTTCATCGAAGTCTCAGTGGAGCAATTAGTAGATCGAAGCTACAAATCTCTTCGTGTCCTGAAGTCATATTGGAGCAAGTTAAAAAAATAATAAACAAGATTGAGGAAAAGCAAATTGAATCTACGGGTCATGTCTCGTAGAAACAGCGGTGGAGTGAATCAAAGCAACAGGATTACAGTAGAGCTTGAAGATGTTTGAGGAAGACAAGGACCGATAAGCCAAGAGGGGCTTATTATTATTTGTGTGGGTTCTTCTATTGTCTTTGCTCTATCCTTGTTTCACGATAATGAGCAAAGAGGGGCAGCTGTAATAACCAAATTTGCCCGGCCCATTAAAGCCCAATAAACAAAATAATAAAGCCCAAACAAAGTCAAACAAAATAAGCCCAAAAATAATAAACAACAGACCATTTGAATGTCCAATTAAAAAACCAACACTAGACCTAAATTTAATACAAATTACAGGGCCCATTCACAAACCCTAACCCAAGCCAGCCCAAACCCGAATGACCCACTAAGCCCAATTCAAACCCCAAACCCAACAAGCCCAAATGCCCAGAAACCCTAGCCCCTTTAGCCCAAACATTTCAGCCAACAAAGAACCCTAGTCCCTAACGCAGCCGCCGCATGACTGCCTCCTGACCTTCCCACTCCCACGCGCGCCTTTTTAGATCCGCGCGTCCCTCGCCCGCACACTTCTGCCACCACGCGCCTCGGCCTCCGCGCACGCCTCCACCAGCGCCCTCCCCCAGGCCTCGGCCAACACGACACGCCTCTAACGTCTCCACTCTCAGCACACCACGCGCCTCTGGCTTCGTACACCCGTCGCCCATACCCTGGAAAAAGAAAACAACGCACTAACAAGAAAATGGCAGACAACCGAAAAACAAGACGAAAAAGAAGACAAAAAATGAACCAGTAGATCGGTTATATAAACTGAAGAAAACATTTTGTATGGGTTTTTTTGGGGGGGCTCTTACGCATTATTAAAAAATACAAAAAATGAAATAGAAGAAAATAGATAAGGATCTTTGTAAAAATCGGTTGTAACAAAAACCGAAGAAAATCTTGTATCTTCGGTCTTTTAGAAACGCGAAAAAATCAGAGGAAATCAAAACTCGGAAGGTTGATTCCGTTTTTGTTCTTAGTTTCACTACTGCTTTCATTTATTTTCAGTCCTTTACTTTACTATTTTGAGATTTTTACAAGCAATAAACGAATGAGAAGGGAAGAGTGCTTACCTTATTGATCGCCGTCGTCGATTTCCTCCTTGCTTCGTCGAGATCGAAGTCAAAAAAGGGAGTTTGAGTTGTAGGCGTCTGTTTCGGTGGTGAGAGGGGGGTTAGATTGCGGCTGAGAGAGAGGATTAAAGAGTTAGGGTTTAGGTTGAATGGGGGAGTTGTGATGTTTTAGCGCTGTTTAGGGGGAGGTTAATAATGATCAAGGAAACGACGTCGTTTAGCCCCTGTGATCCGCGCGCCGACCCGACCCGGTCAAGGGATCCGCGTGTTTTCATTAAATGCTTTAATTACAGATCCAGTCCTTCCATATTTCTATTACTCTTAATTTCGTTCGTTTTAAATTCTTTCTATTCTTAATTTGGCCCCAAAACTCGTATTTCATTTCAATTCGATCCTATGGGTCTTCAACGGTTTAAGCCAAAGCGACTCCGTTTTAAAATTTAGTATAATTTCCACTTTAACCCCTGTCATTTAACGCTCGTCTTATTTTAATCCTTTCAGTTCCTTTTTTAATTGTTATTTGACCCCCCTGTTTTTATTGTTTATTTTATTTTTATCCTTTTTATTTTATTTTATGATTTTGTATTATATTAAACGGTCCATATTATTATCTATATACTAGTATATTAACAGTATAAATATATGTGTATTTCTATCATTATTATTTGTTACTTTTATTTAGCTAAAAATTGTTTTCATTAGATATTTTTATATATTATATATTTTCAAATTGTATATTATACAATATTATATCGTATATTATTT
This sequence comes from Gossypium australe, assembly GCA_005393395.2. NCBI lineage: Eukaryota > Viridiplantae > Streptophyta > Magnoliopsida > Malvales > Malvaceae > Gossypium > Gossypium australe. Next base: position 14,605,287 of record CM016619.1, read on the forward strand.
GTGGCTAAAATTTATTTATGTTATATAATATATTCTATTTATATTGTTTTCATATGTAACTTTATATATTTATTTAAAATCACTATATATTATGTTTATATTGGCTCTATCATGTATGTGTCTTTCTATCTATATCTAAGCATACGTTAAATAGGTTCATTTGTTTGTTGTTGATTATATTTGTTTATACTTCATCATGTATTTACAATTACTTTAGTATATGAGTTATCACTTAACATATTTCGTGTTATTATTGCTTTATTGCCTATTTTAAATGTTAATACATCATAATTGCTTTCAAATAATTTTGTTCAATATTTTATAAAATACAAATGTTGGCATATAAATGTTGTTTAAAATAAAAATACGTTTCCGCAAAGTCGATGTCCTTTAAACATTCTATAAAAAATAAGGCAATATTTGTGTGTTTAGAAGTTCGAAAGATCACATCCTAACGTGCTGGGTGTTGATTTTTTTTTTGTTCGACTAAATAACCAAATATCCTTTATATGCTTTGAAGATTAAAGATGATCTCGGTGTCAGAGTATAAATGTGTTATATCCTAACGTGTTGGGTATGGTACTTTATTTCTTTGAAACGAGTTAATCTGGAGATGCAATCCCGATTTAATTAACTCATTCTTTTAATTCTTTTTACCCTAAATATTTTTCAAGTTTTCAACATTGGGACAACATCAATCGATGTGGTACCAAATTTGGGCGTTGCAAGGGTGCTAACCCTTCCTTACACGTAACCGACTCCCGAACCCATTCTCTCAGATTTCGTAGACCAAAATTATTGTTTTAGTAAATCAAAATATTTTATTAAAACAAAGGTGATTCGATCACACCTAACAAAGATTGGTGGCGACTCCCTATTTTTAAAAGTCTATTCCCGTTTTACAAAAAAATGGTTACGACAATATTAATACTCACTTTCTTTTTATTATTTAGCCTTAAAGTTAGAGTGAAGATTACTTTTAAACTAAATAGACGACAGCTAAACTAAGGACACAAAGACAATAAGACGAATTGGAAAATAACCTTGAGGAAAAACTTAGTTGATTTAGATGATACCCTCGGGAAGAATCCACCTAGACTTCTCTTATTATCTAACCTTTTAATTATATAATTTCTTTTACTTAGCTTGATCCGCGAGACTCCCTAACCTATATTAAACCCTCTCTCGAAGCGAATAACGTCTAACCCTAGCTTAATTAGTGGAACTCTCGTTCGCTTATAATAACCCCCTAGGACAGCAGTAAATCGATCAATGGACTCCCATATTAGGTTTCACCCTAATCCGGCAAAATCTCATAACCCTATCTCTAGGCGTTCGATCAACTCTGCTTAATTATGTTAGATCTTCTCTTAGGCAGGGTCTATTCCTCCTCCACCTAAGCACATTAGATTTGAATTAAGCAACATAATTAAGAACAAACTAAGTAATTTATCATATAACTTAAAAATCAAATAAAAAAATCCATCTAGGTTTCATCCCCTCCAGGTATCTGAGGGGTTTAGTTCATAATGAATAAACAAAACATTGCAAGAGAAAAGATAAAACAAAACATAGGAAAAATCCTAAAACCCCCTGAAGGAATCGAAGGAGAATTCCGCTGTTTTGAGTATAACTCTGGCTTCTTGAGATGGATCAATTGGCTATCCTCGCGTTATTCCCTAACTCTGACCTTCTTGGCTTGGCTCCTTGGCCTCGCTTTTGCTCCCTTAAACAGGTGATACTTGGGACTTATTTATAGGCTCTTGGAACGCGATTCTTCCTCCCTACGTATCCTTTTCCGACTAAAATTGCTCTTTCCAGCGTCAGAGGCACAGCCATGTCACACCCGTGTGAATCGAGACCTGACTGTGTTCGGATTTCTCTTGAGACACGGCCGTGTGTGACGGAGTTGAGGCCGTTCTCTAGGTGTTCGTCAAGGCACGGCGGTGTGTGCTTTGGGCCAAGCCGTGTCGATTTCGTGTTAAGGCCCATTTACTCCGTTTTAGGCCCGTTTTGTGTTCTTTTCATCCTCGGGTGCTTTCCTAGGTATAAGACATAAAAAGAAAGGATTAAAAGCACCTTTTTATATAAAACAAGGGATAAATCATCCAAAAGCATACTAAATGTGGGTCTAAAATATGTTACTTTTACGGTTTATCAAATACCCCCACACTTAAGCTTTTGCTTGTCCTCAAGCAAAATTCTCAACTTACATTTAAAACGAACTTTCCATGATCTATAATTCTTATCAACAATGTCTTATCCTAATTCATAGAAAATTCCTACATGGATAGTTTGATTCAAAGCGTCCTAAGATTCAAACGAGATAAGTCATAATTTTGTACCTTGAAAACATAGGTGTCTCCCCTCTTTTAAATAACTACCTTTTCAATTCAGAACCGTCAGGGATTGACATCCTCACAAAAGATTCACTCCAATCACTCAAAAAGTGTTTAAGGGTCAACATTAAGCACTCATAATTCGAACATGAAAAGTTAATCCCATAGGCTTGCCTGAAAATCAAATCTCTACCACTGTAATATAAGATGACAAACAGATCAAAAGGTCTTTGACAGGGTTGTAACGAGGCTAGGGTTAAAGGTGTGGATAAAGGCAGAATTAGAAGGTTAGAATCGAGATTGTCTTGATAAATTTCCTAACTAGAAAAAAAAATGAACTTAATCTTACATTAATTAAAAACTAATAATACGAGCTTTTTTCCTTGAGAATTGGAATTTGAACATGCAAGCTCACTTAATCATAGAACTAATAATGAATATACTTCATTTTTTTTAAGAACAAAGTAACATAATAATAAGGAAGAATTTTTACAACTAAAATATAGAACATACTTAGGAAACTTGTTCAAAATCAAATCTCGACAAAAAGGGTAATTAAAAAAAAATTGGTGATAACAAATACAAAGGGTTTTTGGTTACAATTAGTAGGTGAGTTAATAAATAGGGTTGTTAGGTTCAACGGGGTTCACTAGGGGTTAATTATGAAGGTAGGCTTTTAAGTGGAGTAAGTGGGTTAAAACCTAAGTGCCTTTATCATCTCGGTATATCAAATCATAATTGTGGTCTCGACATGTATAATCAAGGCAAGTTCTAGAATAACAATTCATAGTTGACATACTCATAATCAAAAAATGAGCATGAAAAAGAATGTATGCTCTATAAGGTTCAAATACTCACAAAAATTATGGGTGTTTTGACATCATCCTTATGAATTTTAAATTTCAAGGTAGTATTTAAATTTAGGTCAACAACCTAGCAAAAAAATTTAATTTTTGAAAAACAGACTTATCATGCTTGATTCTCTAGTATTCTTTTAAATTAAACATCAATGTACAATTAACTATGACTTATTCTAAAACATGTTAATAGTCATCACAAATCATCAGAAATTTCATTCTAATTAGTAATATGACAATTTTGCATAAAAACAAGACTAAATCAGGGATTTGAGAATAATGAAAAAAGTTAGGCAATTTTATTCCATTTTTAACCTCAGGGATTTGAGAATAATGAAAATGGTTAGGTCTTTTTACCCCCCACACTTAAGATGTACATTGTCCTCAATGTACAAAGATAGATGATGACAATTAGTGATTAAAAGATAGGAGGGAAAAGTGTTACTTCCTGGGATTTCTGACGAGATCCTTGAGGATGTGGACAGTGTGTGGCATCAGGTGACTTTTTGCATTTCTCCTGATTGTGCTTTTGTGTGTTGTGGAATAAATGCTTTATTCTGCAACGTTACTTTGTTAGTGATCTTTTTGATAAAAAGATATGTTGTTAGGGATGCTTGAATGATTGAATAGCCAATGATAAAAATTTGTAAAGAAAATAATAAAAGTTCAAATTGAAGCGGCATAAAATAAAGTCTTTAAACAAAATTAAAGAGATAAAACAAGTTAAAAGGACTCAGAGGTCCTCATCCATGGTTGGGTCCGGTGGTGGTGCTGAAATGTGGAGATGTTGGCATATTTGTTGGAGTGTCGCCTCCAATCCGTCAAAGCGCCGAGTGACATGTGTCTCGAACCGGTCGAGTTGAGCAGAGATGTCTGCTAATGATGTTGTTGGTTGGTATGGACGCTGGCTTGGATTCGCTGCCTCCTCTGACGGCGGTGGGACATCATCAGGAATGTCCTCGTCCTCTTCCTCGTTGATGGATGTTTTTAGTTTATACTACGGAGGATCGGTCCCTCGTCGTTGTGATATCATCCTCATATGTAGCATGGTTTGGATGCCTTGAGGAGCCATGTTTCCTATCAGTGTGAGGGAGTTGATTTGCTCGTCGATGTTGAGGAGGTTGAAGTGCCGAGCTAGCCTTGTAATATAGGGCCCCATTGACAAAATTCCCTTCCTATGTTGCTCTGTCTGATGTTGAATTGTGCACGCCATAAAGTATGCCGAGTCGAATACATGTCCTTCAGACATGCAGGAAAGGAAGTAAACGTCGTGTTTGTTAATGACACCGGTGCTCTCTTTTCGACCTGTGATGGTATGCGCGAGTATGGCATGAATGTACCGTAGTGCTGGAGGAAGGGCTGTTGCCTTAGATTTGCTGGGATTGTAAGTGACTGTCGTGGGCTTTAGGTCGATCCAGCAGTCGATCGAAAGGCAGTGGGGTTCGCGGTTTAGACCGGCCAGTGGGTTCTCTACTATGAATTCCGCCGTATAGAGGCCAAGAGCTGCTTCGAGTTGAGGTACGCTCAATCGATGTACAATGCCCCCGAGACGAAATTGTATAGTGCCTGGGTCGTCGAATTGAGCCATCACCATTTGTAGTGTGAATGTGGAGCAGAACTCGAGTGTGAGCTCAAGGTATGTAGGCTCATTAATTGAGAAGAAGGTCTCCCATGGATCAGTCGATATGAGTGCTTGGATATCAGTGGTGAGCCCTACTTGCCTGACGGCGTCCCAATCAATTCGTCATCCAGTACCGATGGGCCTATCCCTGATGGCTTTGTACCGGTCCTCCTGAGCGACTTGTGGAAATCGGAGGAACGGGTGTCGAAGTTCGGTGCTTGCAGAAGAGGATCCGGGCCACTTTCTTTTCTTACTTGGAATGGTGCGTTTCACTCGAGATGTTGACATATTTCCTGTAAATCAAATGTAAAGCAAGTTTTCTAGTTCAACCAATATATTGGAAAAATTGAGAATCCTTATCATTCACAATTAAATTTTACCAATAGCAAAACATCAATTCTCCAAGAAAAGAAGCAATCTCAAAACATGCAACAAAACCATTCTACCATGCATTAATAAAGAGATGAATCAAACATTGAAAATCATGTTTGTTAAAAAAAATAAAGCAACAAGAAGCATTCAAACAAAGGAAAAGAAATGAACTAAACACAACCTTGTATAAACTAAACAAGAAATACATTAGACTAACAATATGAATCAAATTTTTAAACACAAACTTGACATAAAGGATAAATATGCAAAAATGGTATGAAGATTTTAAGAGAAAGGAACCAGAAATAGTGGTTAATGACGAACACGGGCGGCGCGCACGGCGGTGTTGTTGGGTCTGTGGTGTGGGCACGGCACTGTCAAGGGCGTGGTGCTTGGGTGCACGGTGGTGTTGTAACCGTATGGGTGGTTGGATTGAGTTTTTGGAGGAGAAACGGCGGTGGGGATGGGGTAGACTAGTTGAATGGCCGGATTTTGAGGCGGGGGATGAAAATTTGATTTTAGGGTTTGAGGTTTGGGGGGGAAGACGGTTACTCTGTTTAAATAGGGGGAGCACGGCCTTCCGCACGGTCGTGTTAGATTTGAATTGCCCGTGCTTTTCGTGATTTCTTAAAATTGGGCGCGCTTCAAAGGTTTTGGCACGGCCGTGTGTAAATTCACATGCCCGTGTTCGATAAGAAAAGATGTTAGCACGGTGGGGTAACACGGGCATGTCAAGTCCATGTATAACAAGTTAGTAACCTTAGTAATTTCACACAGTTGTGAGGCACGGCCGTGTTGTGCCCGTGTGCTATAAGTCAGTAACCTCAGTAATTTTACACGGTTATCTAGCACGGGCGGGGTCTGGTGTTGCAGCCCGTGTCACCAAAAAATTTTTACCCTGTTTAGGCACGGTGTTTTGGCACGCCCATGGTCTATTTCCTGGCTATGCATGGCTATGTACACGCCCATGTCAAGGCCGTATGAAATTTCTGCATTTTCCTGTTAGACTATTTTAGTGCTATGTTAGAAAAATAAAAAATCTGTTAGTATGTTAGTGTTCGGGTTGCCTCCCGAGAAGCGCTCGTTTATAGTCTTAAGCTAGACTCTCTCTGTTTTCAGTTCCAAAGGATGGCTCATGGAGCATAAGCTCTTCTCTCATACCTCCAAAATCTGTACCGTTATAAATTTTAAGCAGGTGACCATTTACCTTGAATGTACCTTTAGTGGGATGGGTTACCTCGACGGTACCATATGGAAATATTGTCTTGATCATGAATGGTCCTGGCCATCTTGATTTCAACTTTCCCGGGAATAGTTTAAGCCTTGAGTTGTACAATAGGACTAAGTCTCCCACTTCGAATTGCTTTGATCTCTTGAGACGAGCATCGTGGCGTCGCTTTGTTGCTTTTTTGTACAATTTTGAGTTCTCATAGGCTTCTGTTCTCCACTCGTCCAGCTCGTTCATCTACATCATTCTCCTCTTACCTGCAATTTTGATATCAGTATTTAAAAATTTTGTTGCCCAAAAAGCTTTGTGTTCTAATTCGAAGGGTAAATAACAGCTTTTCCCGTATACAAGTTTGTGTGGGGATGTCCCTAAAGGTGTTTTAAATGCTGTTCTATAAGCCCATAACGCATCATCTACTTTTAATGCCCAGTCTTTTCTATTTGATTCAACGGTTTTTTCTAGATTGCGCTTAAGTTCTTGGTTTGCTACCTCTACTTGCCCACTGGTTTGAGGATGGTATGAGGTTGCTGTTCTATGATACACTCCATATTTCTTTAGAACTTTTTCAAATTGGGTATTGCAGAAGTGTGTACCCCTATCGCTAATGATGGCTCTTAGTGTGCCAAATCGAGAAAAGAGTTTCTTGAGAAACTTAACTACTACCCTAGCATCATTGGTAGGTAAAGCTTCCGCTTCTACCCATTTTGACATGTAATCAACTGCTACTGGAATGTACTTGTTTCCAAACGAATTAGGGAAAGGTCCCATAAAATCAATACCCTATATGTCAAATATTTCACATGATAACATATATGTTTGAGGCATTTCATCTCGTTTAGAAATATTACCTATTCGTTGACATCGATCACACGAGGTAACATACCTGTGAGCATCTTTAAATAGAGTGGGCCAATAAAAACCTGATTCGAGTATTTTGTATGCTGTCTTTATGCCACTGTAGTGTCCTTCTGACGGTCCTGAATGACAATGCTGCAAGATCTGGTTTGCTTCTGTCTTTGTAACACATCTTCGAATTACCTGATCTGCACAAATGCGGAAAAGAAAAGGATCTTCCCAAAAATAATTCTTCACATCAGCAAAGAATAGCTTCTTTTGGTGATGTGTTAATTTTCTTGGTAAGATGTTAGCTACTAAATAATTTGCAATATTTGCAAACCATGGTACCTCAGAATGTGTTATAGAGAAGAGTTTTTCTTCGGGAAACGAAGCACTTATTTCGCCTTCATCGAGCTCTTTGATGTGTGGATTTTCAAGTCTAGAAAGGTGATCCGCTACAAGATTCTCAGCTCCCTTCTTATCTTGTATTTCCAGGTCAAATTCCTGTAAAAGTAAAATCCATCGTATGAGCCTGGGTTTAGCATCAAGTTTGTTTAAAAGATAACGAAGAGCTGAATGGTCAGTGTAAATGACAACTTTGGACAATATTAGATATTGTCTAAATTTATCAAAAGTGAAAACTACAGTTAGCAATTCTTTCTCTGTGGTGGTGTAGTTTTCTTGTGCGGGTGTTAGTGTTCTGCTAGCGTAGTAAATTGGTTGAAAGTGCTTGTCTCTTCGTTGTCCCAAAACTGCACCTACTGCAAAATCACTTGCATCACACATTAGTTCAAAGGGTAAGTTCCAATCAGGTGCAATCATAATCAGGGCATTTATTAATTTATCTTTAAGGATGTTAAATGCATCTAAACATTCATGATTGAAATAAAAAGGAACATCTTTTTCTAGTAATTTTGTCAAAGGCTTAGCTATTTTAGAAAAATCTTTAAGAAATCTTCTATAGAATCCTGCATGTCCTAAAAAGCTTCTGATAGCCTTAATAGAACTAGAGGGGTAGTTTTTCTATGGCTTCAATTTTTGCTTTATCTACCTCGATCCCTTTACTAGAAATCTTATGCCCTAACACAATTCCTTCTCTTACCATAAAGTGACATTTTTCTCAGTTTAAAACAAGGCTTGTTTCCTCACATCTCATTAGAACTCGTTTTAAATTTTTAAGGCAAAGATGGAAAGAATTACTGAATACTAAAAAATTATCCATAAATACCTCCATGATATCTTCTACGAGCTCATCAAAGATTGCCAACATGCAACGCTGAAAAGTAGCAGGTGCATTACATAATCCAAAAGGCATTCTACGATAAGCAACGTACCGTATGGGCATGTGAATGTCGTCTTTTCTTGATCTTCAGGAGCTATGGGGATTTGGAAGTAACCGGAGAGTCCATCCAAAAAACAGTAGTACATATGCCCAGATAATCTTTCTATCATTTGATCTATGAAGGGTAGCGGGAAATGATCTTTTCTGGTGGCATCGTTCAACTTTCTATAGTCTATACAAACTCTCCAACCTGTGACTGTTCTTGTGGGAATCAACTCATTCTTTTCATTGGGCACTACCGTCATTCCTCCTTTCTTTGGAACTACCTGCACAGGACTTACCCAAGTGCTGTCAGAAATAGGATAAATTATTCCTGCATCTAGGAGTTTAATGACCTCAGCTTTGACCACTTCTTAAATGTTGGGATTTAACCGTCTCTGGGGTTGCACACACAGCTTGTATTCTTCTTCCATTAAAATTTTGTGGATGCAAAACGTGGGACTTATTCCCTTGATGTCAGAAATTTTCCAAGCTATGGCTTTTTTATGTTCTTTTAGTACCTTTATCAGTTCTTCTTTTTCCTTGGGTTCTAGTTCTGCAGAGATGATTACTGGTAATGTAAAATTGTCTCCGAGGAATGTGTATTCTAAGTGTTTGGTAGCTGTTTCAATTCCAATTTGGGTGGCTCTTCGATGGAAGGTTTCTATTTTATTTCGTCGTCATTGTCAATTCTTTCTTCATTCATTTGTTTGGATGGCGATGTATTTAGATTCAGCTCATCATCCTCATCTTTTTCCCCTTCTTCTTGAGTTAGACACAGTTCCATCGTGTCGTTATGTATGATTTCCTGTAATGAGTTTTGAATGATATGATCAGTAGTATCAACAAAATAACAGGAATCATCTTGCTCTTTAGAATGTCGCATGGAATCATAGATTTGAAAAATGATTTCTTCGTCTCCTATCCTTAGTGCGAGTTTACCGTCTCCTACATCTATAACCGCTCTAGCAGTGGCTAAAAAAGGACGCCCTAAGATTAAGGGAACATTAATGTCTTCATCCATGTCTAATATAACAAAATCAACAGGGAAAATGAATTTATCAATTTTTACCAAAACATCTTCAATAACTCCTCTAGGATATTTAATAAATCTGTCTGCTAACTGAATACTCATCCTAGTGGGTGTTGGTTCCCCAAGATCTAGTTGTTTAAACATTTTATAAGGCATTAAATTTATGCTAGCGCCTAGATCAGCTAACGCTTTCTTAATATTCAAACTACCAATTAAACAAGGGATAGTAAAACTTCCTGGGTCTTTTAACTTGGTTGGTAGCTTATTTTGGAGGATGGCTGAGCACCCTTTATTAAGTTCCACTGTTGACACCTCTACAAGTTTTCGTTTATTTGTCATTAGCTCTTTTAAGAATTTTGCGTACTTCGGCATCTGTGAAATAGCTTCAACAAAAGGTAAGTTGATATGTATTTATTTAAAAAGTTCAAGAAACTTACCGTATTGTGCATCAATTCGCTCTTTCTTTAACTTTGCTGGATATGAGATTGGAGGTTTGTTCTCATTGTGTAATGGTGTTACCACCTCAATTTCCTTATCATTTTCTTTGTTTTCGGTTGGGATCTGTTTCTTCATGTCACCTAATTCCTTTCCACTTCTTAGTGTGACTGCTTTTACCTGTTCTGTTTCTTTAGGAAGATTTTCTGCTCGTATTTCAAAGATTATCTTGGGAAGCATTCCAAGTGTCTTAGTGAGTTCCTCAAATGACTCGGTAAATTTTTCAGTTGATGCTTGTTGATTTTTAAGGGTTCTCTTGATATCTTGCAGGCGTTTTTCTGTGTTTGCCGATTCCTTCGTATGGATTGGTTCCTTCTCTTGTGGATAGGGCTAATTTCGGAAGTTTTGAGGAGGTTGCTGCCTTTGATTTCCTAGATTTCCTTGTCCTCCCCACGAAAAATTTGGGTGGTTCCTCCAACCTGGATTGTAAGTGTTACTATAAGGATTATTATTAGATCGAAAACTATTACCTATATAGTTCATCTGTTCATCTTCTGCTCCTGGTTGGTAGGGTGGATACTCAGGATTCGCCACAGTTGCGTCGCATTGCATGACTGGATGTACCTGTGATAAACACAAATTATCAAGCTTTTTATTCATCATCTCTAGCTGTGTTGATAGCATGGTTATGGCATCGATGTTGAAAACTCCTGCCGATTTTGTCGGTTTGGTCCTTGAAGCTTGCCATTGATAATTGTTTAATGACATCTCCTCAATGAACTCGTAGGCTGCTTCTGGAGTTTTGTTATTCAGTGTTCCACTGACGGCTGAATCTATAAGTTGTCTCGTTGAGGAGTTTACACCGTTGTAAAATGTTTGGACTTGTAGCCATAAGGGTAGACCATGGTGTGGGCACCTTCTCAAGAGATCTTTGAATCTCTCCCATGCATCGTATAGCGTCTCTACATCCATCTGCACAAAAGAAGAGATATTATTCCATAATTTGGCCGTTTTGGCCGGTGGGAAATATTTCATCAAAAACTTTTCGGTCATCTGATCCCATGTAGTGATTGACCTTCGTTGTAACGAGTTTAACCATTGTTTAGCTTTATTTCTTAATGAAAAAGGGAATAACCGAAGACGTATGGCATCATCAGAAACGCCATTTATTTTGAAAGTATCACAGAACTCTAAGAAGTTAGCTATATGCGTGTTTGGATCTTCGTCCTGCAAACCATCAAATTGAACAAACTGTTGAATCATTTGAATTGTGTTAGGCTTTAATTCAAAATTGTTAGCAGATATAGCAGGCCTAACAATACTAGATTCTGCTACTATTAAATGCGGTTTCGCATAATCGAACATTGTGCGTGGAGCGTTGTTGTCCCCCATATTGCGCGGTGGTGGGTTGTTTTCATCCATCCCTTCAGTAGGATTGGATTTATCTTCTTCCTCTCTCTCCGTGCAATCTAGGGCTCGCTTGGTTTCCCGACGATTCCTACGAGCGGTCGCTTCGATTTCGTTGTCGAATACCAAAGGTCCCTTTGGATTCCTTCTAGTTATAAACTAGAGGTACCTGTTTGAAAAGAAAGAGAGAAAATTTCAGTAAATAAAAACAAAAAGAAAAATAAATTGCAAAAAATAAAAATTTGGGCTAAAGTAATAAAAATAGAGTTTTCTTAATATTTTAGTTCCCCGGCAACGGCGCTAAAAACTTGATCGCTGTAAAATCAGAGCTTTAAATATTTATAAAAGAATGATCAAACCTGGAAACTAACTCTGACAACGATATTAAGGCAAGTGTACCTATCGAACAGTAGTATAGCTTAGGCAAGACCGGTTATTGAACCCAAAGGAACTAAAAATATTAATACTCACTTTCTTTTTATTATTTAGCCTTAAAGTTAGAGTAAATATTACTTTTTAACTAAATAGACGATAGCTAAACTAAGGACACAAAGAAAAGAAGATGAATTGGAAAATAACCTTGAGGAAAAACTTAGTTGATGTAGATGATACTCTCGTTCGCTTATAATAACCCCCTCGGACAGCAGTAAATCGATCAATGGACTCCCATATTAGGTTTCACCCTAATCCGGCAAAATCTCGTAACCCTATCTCTAGGCGTTCGATCAACTCTGCTTAATTATGTTAGATCTTCTCTTAGGCAGGGTTTATTCCTCCTCCACCTAAGCACATTAGATTTGAATTAAGAAACATAATTAAGAACAAACTAAGTAATTTATCATATAACTTAAAAATCAAATAAAAAAATCCATCTAGGTTCCATCCCCTTCAGGTATCTGAGGGGTTTAGTTCATAATGAATAAACAAAACATCGCAAGAGAAAAGATAAAACAAAACATAAGAAAAATCCTAAAACCCCCTGAAGGAATCGAAGGAGAATTCCGCCATTTTGAGTATAACTCCGACTTCTTGAGATGGATCAACTGGCTATCCTCGCGTTATTCCCTAACTCTGACCTTCTCAGCTTGGCTCCTTGGCCTCGCTGTCGCTCCCTTAAACAGGTGATACTTGGGACTTATTTATAGGCTCTTGGAAAGTGATTCTTCCTCCCTAAGTATCCTTTTCCGACTAAAATTGCTCTTTCCAGCGTCAGAGGCACGGCCATGTCACACGCCCGTGTGAATCGAGACTTGACCGTGTTCGGATTTCTCTTGAGACACAGCCGTGTGTGACAGAGTTGAGGTCATGCTCTAGGTGTTCGTCGAGGCACAGCTGTGTGTGCTTTGGTCCAGGCCGTGTCAATTTCGTGTTAAGGCCCATTTACTCCGTTTTATGCCCGTTTTGTGTTCTTTTCATCCTTGGCTGCTTTCCTGGGTATAAGACATGAAAAGAAAGGATTAAAAGTACCTTTTATATAAAACAAGGGATAAATCATCCAAAAGCATACTAAATGTGGGTCTAAAATATATTACTTTTACAGTTTATCAACCACAAATTCTTTTCCCAGTTCAGGTTGGACTAAAATTGGAGCCTCAGTCAACAATGCCTTTAGTTTCTCAAAACTATGTTGGCACTTTTCTATCCATTCAAACTTCACGTCTTTCTGCAATAGCCTCGTCATCGGAGTAGCTATCATGGAAAATCCTTTGACAAACCGTCTGTAATAACCGGCTAGGCCTAGAAAACTCCTAACCTCTGATACGTTTTTTGGTGATTTCCATTCAACAATGGTCGAAATCTTTCCTGGGTCAACTCTAATGCCATCACTCGAAACAATGTGGCCCAAAAACCCAACTTCTTTAAGCCAAAATTCACTTTTACTAAACTTGGCTTATAATTGTTTATCCTGTAAAACTTGTAGAACCATCCTCAAGTGCTTGACATGCTTGTTCTCATCATGAGAGTAAATCAATATATCATCAATAAAGACTACAACAAATTTGTCCAAATATGGCCGAAAGATACGGTTCATCAAATCCATAAACACAGCAGGGGCATTGGTTAAATCGAAAGGCATGACTAAAAATTCATAGTGTCCATACCTTGTCCGAAATGCAGTTTTTGACACATCTGCATCTTTGACTCTCAATTGGTAATAACCAGACCTCAAGTCTATCTTGGAAAACATAGTGGCTCCCTTCAACTAGTCAAACAAATTGTCGATCCTTGGCAAAGGATACTTGTTCTTAACCGTCACCTTATTGAGCTATCGGTAATCTATACACAATCTCATCGACTCGTCTTTCTTTCTCACAAAAATTATAGGAGCACCCCACGAAAAATAGCTCGATCTCACAAAACCCTTATCAGTTAACTCTTGTAACTGAACCTTCAACTCTTTTAACTCTGATGGTGCCATCCTATACAAGGAAATCGAAATAGGTGTTGTACCAGGGACTAACTCTATACCAAACTCGACTTCCTTAGTTGGAGGCAATCCAGGTAATTCCTCTGGAAACACATTCAGATACTCACTTACCATTGGAACTGACTCTATCTTTACTTTCGACATTTGAGTATTTGACACAAACGCGAGATAAAACTCATACCGTTTTCTTATACATTTCTTAGCCGTCAAAGAAGAAATCAATATAGGCAAGCTATCTGATTCATCGGATTCAGTTCGAAGGATTACCCCATTTTCATATTTCAGTTCAATAAACTTTCTTCCGCAATTTACTATCACCTCATGAGCTGCTAGTCAGTCCATACCAAGAATCACATCAAATTCATCAAACGATAGCAGCATGAGATTAGCCGGAAAACAATGACCTCTAATTTTTAAGGGACATTTTCTACACACTTGGTTAACTAACACATGCTTACCTAATGGGTTTGACACTGTTATAACAATTTCTATGGACTCAACAGACATATTCATGCTAGACACCAATTTCATACAAACATACGAATGGGTAGAGCCCAGATCAATCTAAGCAATAATAGAGATATCGTGAAGAGAAAAAGTACCCGTAATCACATCTAGAGATGATGCCTATTCGCTAGCGCGAATGGTATAAGTCCTCGCAGGAGCTTTACCCTCTGGTCTCATAGTGGAATCTCTAGGCACAAATCTATTGCTAACCCCACTTCTCGGGTTCTTTTGTGGTCTACCTCTCGAAGGTGCATTACTCGCTCGCAGGTCTTACTTTCTGTCTCTCTCATCCATCTCAGGACAATCTTTGATAAAATGTTCTTGGGAACCACACTTGTAGTAAGCTCTATTGTTGCCCTAACATTCTCCAATATGTTGTCTGCCACATCTCTGACACTTGGGTTTATTAGACTTCACATTACCCATACTTGCCATCGAGGTGGCTTGAACCCTAGAGTCCGAATATGTTTTACCATAATCTTGGTGTGAATACTCAGATGAAACAGTCATCTGAGGATTAGTTTCCTTGGAATTCTTTGATTGAGATTAGAATGACTTACTCATATACCTCTTCCTTGCATCTCGAGCCTCAATCATAGCCTTTCTTTTCTCTTTGGCCAATTCCTCGGCCTTGCAAGCTCTCTCTACTAGCACAACGAACTCTTTCAATTCTAGAATACCAATAAACAACTGGATATCCTCATTTAATTCGTCCTCAAACCTTTTACACATGATGGCCTCTGTGGATACACACTCCCGAGCGTATTTACTAAGCCTTACGAACTCACATTCATATTCAGTTACCGTCATTCGACCTTGTTTTAGCTCAAGGAATTCCTTCCTCTTGTGGTCTATGAACCTCTGGCTAATATACTTTTTACAGAATTCTTCTTGGAAGAATTCCCAAGTTATCCTCTCCCTTGGTACAACCGACACAAGGGTGTTCCACCATTGGTAGGCCAAGTCTCGTAGAAGCGACACCACACACTTCATGCACTCTTCAGGTGTACAAGACAACTCATCGAATACCCTAATGGTATTTTCTAACCAGAACTCTGCCCTCTTCGGATCATCCTCTTTATTAGCTCGAAATTCCTCAGCTCCTTGTTTTTGAATTTTGTCTACCGGAGGTTTTTCCCTCCTAACCGTTTGCACTACTTGGGGAGTTGTAGGGGCAGGCTAGGGAATTAGAGGGGGTGGAGGAGGCGGAGTGTTCGGATTTGCAGGAACGAACTCCGAATACCATACATTCATCAAGTGGAGGACGGCTTCTCTAGCCCTTCCGCCTTGACTCGGTGTTACGGGCCCACTCTTGACTGGCGCGATCCCTTCAGTAGGAGTTGGCGCATTACTTTCTACATCATCCGCCATTGCTCCGTCAGGATCCATTTACTATATAAAAATACATTTTAAATTGTCAAGAGTCGTCACACTATCACAATTCATATATGGCATATATAGCTAGACTTATACACACGCTAGGTTAGTCCGAGAATCGACTAAACCATAGCTCTGATACCACTAAATGTAACACCCCTTACCCATAATTGACAACGGTACAGGGTACGAGGCATTACCTTACTAAAACATATACTAACATTCATTCACAATCCA
This sequence comes from Gossypium australe, assembly GCA_005393395.2. Taxonomy (NCBI): domain Eukaryota; kingdom Viridiplantae; phylum Streptophyta; class Magnoliopsida; order Malvales; family Malvaceae; genus Gossypium; species Gossypium australe. Next base: position 14,621,286 of record CM016619.1, read on the forward strand.
TAAAAGTTCGTTCAAATTTAAAACTTTTCAATCTTCAACTCAAAATCCTCAATATGGGCTTACGAGGCCCAAAGCACACTTTATAAATGGTTCAGAACCAAACTGAGTTCTTTAGAAGATCACTGAAAAACTTAAAAAAGTTCTCATCAAACAGTCTACACGCCCGTGTGGAAGAAGGGACACATCCGTGTGGCATATCACATGCCTGTGTTCCACACCCGTGTAGATTTATTTCTCAATTCGAACCTACAAGAGTTTTCACAAGGCCGGACACACGCCCGTGTCCCTCACACGGCCCAGACACGCCTGTGCCTTAACCCATGTGCAAAAACCTTGACATTCTATTTCTGAAGTCATCAACCTATTAAGGTCACACGGCGAAGGCAAACTCCCGTGTCCTTAGACCGTGTGGCGAATTAAATTCCTAAATTCAGGTGCAGACTTCACACGGCCTGGGCACATGCCCATTTCCTATGACCGTGTATTCCACACAGTTGAGACAAACGACCGTGTCTCAGCTCGTGTGGTTGCTACTGGGCGTTATGTTTTGCGAACTTAAGGTGCAGGGGGACGCACGGCTAACTACACACCCATGGGGTAGATTGTGCGTCACACACGGCCTAGATACACGCCTGTGCCGTGTGGACAGTAACAAGGCTATCTACCAAGCCTTTGCCACCCTTACTTGTACCACAATAACCACATCAAAAACCTACTCATTCATATAATAACATACCAATTTCTCAACCATATAGTTTACACTTCCATGAAATTCTTCATCATTTTCATGTATTAATAAGAAATAGCCATCTACCATGGCCGTATACAAAAGAATTCATCTTCAACTAAGCTAACACATTTGGCCAAAACAATATGACATACAACCAAATACTAAGTCCCTATACATGCCATACTCAAAATGCTAAATCTAACTATACTATACCTAAAAGAATAGCTTGATAGTGTGAAACGAGCTTCGATGTCCTTCGAATATCCAAACTAACTTGGCGAAACTACAAGAAAATAGAATAGGAAGGGAGTAAGCTTAAAGCTTAGTAAGTTGCATGTAAACAATTAACAACAATTACCTTGCAACATTATACTCATAACATATTATAAACTTGCTTACACTTCTCATATAATCAAATGCATCAATTACTCATTTCCATCCTTATTAATCATACAGCATAATTCAAGCTCATTTGAAATCTCACCACATCTCAAATATATATATCCTAAACATTGTTCACATTGGCATGCACTTATACCCTGCAATTGTTATCACGTAACCACACGTAAATTCACTTAGTTAAAGTTTCTCTACGAATACTTCGGAATAATCATATATCCAATGTGGTTTCGCACACAGCCCACCAACAATAATAAATATGGTGGTATCGCACACAGCTCACCAACTATGAATAACTTTGGGATATCACACACAACCCACCAATAATCACTCATTCATGGTGTTTATCTAAGGATTTACTCACTCTCCATCATCTTAATAGATTTCAACAATATTCATAGCAATAATCAATCATATTATGCAATATCAATGGTTATAAGCATAATAACAATAGAGTTTTATTATTCACATACAACTTACCTCGATATACAAAAATTTGGGTGATTATATCAATTTAGTCCACTATCTTGGTTTTCCCCCGGTCTAAGTTTGGACTTCGTTTTTCTTGATCTATAATAAAAAATCCACTTATTAATTTTCCAGATTATTCAAAACATTTCAAAGTTTCTATTTTAGAAAAATTACTGTTTTGCCCCTATACTTTCACAAAATTATAATTTTTCCCCTAGGCTCGTAAATCGATTCTAATCAAATTTCTTCCTTTAACAAGCCTAGTTGAACATTTATTACTCTTATAGCAACTCACAATACCAATTATTTCACACATTTACCACCTATTTTACAACATTTACAAAAATGTCATTTTTAGGTGTTTTCATGAAAACTCTTTTCACAAAAGTTGTTTATTTAACATCCAAGTTTCATTTTCTTCCATAAAGATTCAGCAACAACACTAATGCTCTCATGGAAAAACCCTAGACTTTCAGCCATTTTACAAAATAGTCCCCTCATTAGCTAGCTTAAGCTACAAGGGCTCTAAAAGTACAAAAATTATCAAGAAAGACCACCAAATCACTTACTTGCAAGGGTGAGAAGTTGCTGAAAATTTTAGGCTTCCAAAACCCCTCATTGGCTGATATTTTCGGTGGAAGAAGATGAAGGTGAAAGGTGATAGCATCTTTCTCTTTATTTTATTTATTTCCTTCAATTAAGTCACCTAATTCACCTACTTTGACCAATTTTGACATTTCTTGTTCCCTATGGCCGGCCACTCTACCTTAAGGGTCTAATTTCACTTTAAGGACCCCCAATTTAATATTCTATAACTATTTGACACCCTTAGCTTGTAGAATAAAACTTTCGCACTTTATGCGATTTAGTCATTTTTCAAAATTAAACATGCAATTACTAAAAATACTTCACCAACATTTTTGTGCACGCATATAATCATGCTATAACACATAAACAATTATAAAAATAATTTTCTCCGACCTCGAATTAGTGGTTCCGAAACTGCTATTCGGACTAACCCCAAAATCGGACGGTTACAAAGCATACATTTCAAAATGCAAACTAGACCTATCATGGTCGGGTCACTTGCTTAGACTCGAAGGTCCGCCAAGAAAGTAAGAGGGTTTAAACAAAAATATAGGTACGAAAAATAAGTTTGGACAAAAAATAAGGTCTGTTTTTTAAACGGGTCGAGCCTCAAGGAGAATTTTTTTACTCGAGCCCAACCCGGTCGAGTAGAAAAACGCCTATACTTTTTTTTTGTGGTATTTTCAAGTTGTTGGGAAACATTTAATTTAATTTTTTTTAGTGTATTTGATATATTACATTTTTAAAATTTATTTATATATAATTTTAAAATATTTATTATGGTCGAGCTCAAGTTTAGCATTTTTAATATGGGCCGGGCTTAGGCAAAATTTTAGACCTATTTTTCAAGCCAGGCCGAGACCGTGCCCAGAAAGCAGGCTTAAAATTCGGCATCGACCCGATCCAAACCCGGCCATGATAAGAAAATATCAAAGTATAATAATAAATAAATAAATAAATAAAAACAAATCCAACAAAAAATCATAACCTATACAAATTGAGTAACAAATGAGCCAGCCGTCAGATAGGTATATACAAGGACAACCGTATCAGTATCTAGCCATGATAATTTGATATAACAAATTTGATTTGACATCGATCTTAGTAGGAATCTGTAATTTGGTGTGAATCGCAATATGTTCTTAAGCTGCCTTGCGTTCTGTTAGCTTTACAAAATGCTCACGAAACGTTCTACTTTTGTTTTTGCTGGTTTTCAGCTTTATCAACTATTTAAGCAAAGTATAGATGCGACGTACGTATATTTCAGCTATTAGCTATAAATTAAAACCTCCCCAGTGAGTGACCCAGTTATATCAAAAGTTCAGGCAATGGCGAAAGAACTAATTATCCCCGAATGCGGTATGAAAATTTTCGATGAAATGGGAGAGGCTTATGCCAAACTTCTGGCAAACGACACTCATGGTTTGGAAGAGATTTACCGGAGAAATAACGAAGCCTTGTTCCACCATATCACGGTCAGTAGGGACACTGTGTTTCAGATTGCAGCTTACAAAGGTTGCCAAGAAATGCTTCGAACCCTGCTTAATTTGGTGAAGCCGAAAACAAAGAAGCGCGAGGTGTTGAAGATGAAGAACATTTATGGGAACACCGTCTTCCATGAACTGGTCACCACTGCCAACGCCGAAGCAGCTGATTTGTTAATGAAGGAGGTGTTGTTCTCTGACGGCCAGCCATTGAATCATGAAAATGATATAAGGGAGAGGGAAGAGATACTGGCGGATCGGAACAATTTGGGGGCAACCCCATTGTTCAGAGCTGCCGAATATGGCAATATGTCGATGGTGAAGTATTTGGCTACACAGATTATACGAGTGGGAGGAAATCTTCACAAGCATTACACTAGATATGATGGACTTTCCATTCTTCATGTTGCTGTGGTGGGCCAACACTTTGGTATATATCTTTTTATTGCTTCGCTTTGAAATATTTTTAAATATCTCTTTAAATTATCAGTTTCTCCTTAAATATGAGATTAAATTTGATAGAGTTAGCATATTTAAAACATATGAATTAAATTATAAATAGGTTCGTGCTTATAATATGAATAATTTAGATTTAATGTGTTAAAAGTGTTAAAAACAATAAATAAGCGTCAACAAAATTTAGAAAGTTATTTCTATCTAGATAATATATTGATACAATGAAAACTCAAATAAAATATTTTAAAGTTTAAAGACTAATTTATAATGTGAGGAGAGTGTTTGATAGAAATATCCTAAATATAAAAATTTAAGAATGTAGTATTTGCATTTCAATATATATTTTTTTGTTTTTCAGACATTGCTAATTGGCTATTGGAAAAGGAACCACAACTTGCAACATACAAAGACGAGAGCGGGAAGACGAGTCTTCATCTTCTGGCTAGCATGGGGAATGCATTTAAGAGTAGTTCAATTGCCCTCGGAATATTCAAGGAGCTCATCTACTATTGTAAGCCTTTCTTTTTTTGGTGCAATACTAGTGCATGTCTTTTAATTCACCACCTACTACTGTATGCATTAAATTATTCAGTTTATATAATATATTCTGGTTATAAATTTATATATTCTCAACAAATTATCTAATCATTTATAGTGTAGGAAATCAACTAAAATTTTATTATTATTTAAGTGTTGATTAATTCAAAGTTCATTTAAGTTGAGTAACTAAAAATATTTGTCTAGACCCAGTTTGACACTAATTTAAAAAAAAAATACATATTCACTTTTTATGTATATTAAAAACAACTTTTGAATATTGAGTTTAATGGCATTGTTTGTGTAAAGGCCTCCCAAATGGATCATGTAATGGGGATGAGAGCAATGAACTTCCATTAGACTCGCAAAAGAAAGATTTGGAGCAGGGTGAGGCAAGTAAAGCTCGGAATCAACCGGAACGCTCCAATGGTACTTCCAAGTTGAACTGCGGTGTTTGGAGGTGCCTTGCACAAGGTTAGAAATCACCTTTCCCCATGAATATATGTATGACAATTATATGTGGTTATATTTATTTATTCACAGGATGGAAAATGATCGATCGGATGTGGAAGCAAAAGAAAATGCATGCATCGGCTGTTAAACTGGCGAGTACTCTAGTGCGGACCGATACATCTTGGTTCGACTCTCATGAAGCCGAAGAAGGCGATAAAATTTGCTTGGAAAGAAAAGAAGAACAAAAGGCCAAGGATGAGAAGACTGCTGCCAGCGGAATGAAGAAATCATTGGAGCCCGATACGCCGTTGATAATTGCGGCCACCACGGGAATCGTTGAGATTGTGAAGAAGATACTCGACATGTACCCTCAAGCAGTGGAGCACATCAGTAAAACCGGACGGAACATACTTCATGTCGCCGTTTTACATCGTAAATACAAAGTGTTTAATCTGGTTCACACTAAGGAAGAGGCCAAGAGGTTGGTACGAGGGATCGACAACGATGGCTGCACCATATTGCACCATGCTGCCGACATCAAATATTATCAGGGCGGAACCATACCTACCCCAGCCCTCGAACTGCAACAGGAGTTGAAATGGTTTGAGGTAATTTCCTATTTAATTTTTTTTTTCATTTTTTATAATTTTTTAAAATAATTTATCTAATTAAAGCTGGATCTTCCGGTCAAATCAATTGAAGTAAAAATGGATTTAAACAACATTGAATTTTACTTGATTTAATAAAATACTTATTCTATCTGCAGTTTCCTTTATCCCGTGTATAGCCTGCGTTAAATTTTCTTTAGTAATTCATGCATGAAAATGTTGCAGGCTGTGAAAAATAAAATGCCGGTGCATTTCACCATGCACCGCAACAAAAATAACATGACAGCAGATCAGCTGTTCAAGGACATGCACAAAGATCAGCTTAAATCGGCACAAGAATGGGTGAAGACCACCTCACAGTCATGCTCCACTGTCGCCGTGCTCGTGGCTACCGTCGTCTTCGCCGCAGCGTACACTGCCCCAGGAGGCTTCCATCTGAGTAAGCACTTAACAAAAAAATCTCATCACTTGTCAAAAAAAAAAAAAAAAAAAACACTATGAAGAAACAAAGGTTTTTGATCATCGATGACATTGGAATGGAAGCAGATGGACGCCCCATCCTCCTGGAAAGACCTATGTACTCATTTTTTACGGTGATGGACGTGGCGGGGCTGGCGAGCTCCTTGACGTCGGTGGTGATATTCCTCTCCACCCTCACATCTTCGCTGGAGTACCAAGATTTTCTCAACACGGTGCATCGGAAACTCTCGCTGGGCTTCATATTCCTCTTCTTCTCCGTGACATCGACGATGCTAACATTCATGGCCACGATTCTTCTGCTGGTTCATCTGGAGAAAAAATGGACTGCGACGTTAACATATGCGGCTGCATTCCTTCCAATTTGCGTATTCGCATTGTTTCAGTTCCCTCTGTATTACCGGTTCTTCATTGAGGCTGTGAAGGGCATTCTTGGTTACCTTAGGAGGAATATGCCTGGCTACTGGGAGTTTCTTCGGATTGAAGAGGATTTTTATTGATTTAACCACACCAACATCAACATGGGAAACTCTGCTCCATATGCTGGATTTGGTTTAAGCCCGTTTCACTATATTGATTTTTTTTTTTTTTGAGGGATTTTCCTTTGTCTCTTTGAGCCTTACTGAGATTCAATAAAACATGTGTAAGTGCAAAAAAAACAATAAAAAAAACACGTGTAAATGTTTATTTTTCATTAACTCTCGAAATTTCTTTTGATTTCTTCCTTTTGTGGATTTAGTCTTTTAAATATAATTTTAGTATTTTTAGTATTTTTTATTTTCCGAAATGTGCATGTATTTTCGGTCATGATAATATATCTATATCTATATAACCATTTTTTAAAAAATATTTAAAATATTTGAAAAAGAGAGAAAAATATAAATTATGTTTAACGGTAAAAAGAAAACACGATTGTATATTTGAAAACAGTCACATCAATTTTTTTAATAAGAAAAAGGTTGTAACTCATAAATTTATACTTAAAATTATATTATTTTTCAGTATTTAAATTTTTTTGTCATAAGTAATTCTTAAATATTTCTTTCTCTCTCAAGTTGTTATATTCTTTATTAGTTACCATTATGTTTTAACTTATAAATTAATATTTAAACTATGTCATTTTTCTTATTTTAGTACTTAAATATTGTTTTAGCGACAAGTAGTACTTAAATTATTTTTTTCCGAAGTTGGTACCTTGTGTTAGCCAAATTGTTACATCTATTTGTTCTTTTAGAAAAAAAAAAGATAATCAATTAAAAATTATTGTGTGCAAAAAAGACAAAAAAATTTATTTTCTTTCTATATTTTTTAAAAAATATATTAAAAATTCATAAAATTTTTAAAAATAGAGAGAATCGATTCAGTTAGTTCAACCAGTTTTTTAGCTCACTTTAATTTATTTATATTGGTTCACGAATCAACTAATTCAATCATTATCTCCAGACCAATTTTTGATCCTTCTGGTCAATTCTATTTGGTTATGAAAACATTGATTTTGATCGATCAAAAAACTTTTTGGATCCCATAAAGTTGAGAAGTAGGTGGTGAAGTTCAAAAATAGAATTAATTACCAGCGTCTCATTCTCGAGAGGGTCAATTTCGAATGTTGTTTGCATTGCTAGAAATTATAAAGAAAGAAGAAAAAAAAGAAAATAAAGAGAGAAAAATAATGTAAAATAAAATAATTAAAAATATTTTTTAAAGTTTATATGACGTGGCAATCTATTATTGGCTAGAAATTTTTTAACGAATATAACATTTTGGAGTGAAATGGGTAACGGGAGAATAATTTAGATATCAACTTGGAAAAATGAGTATTGTTTAGGTATTAACTTGTGGGGTAAGTTTATTTTTTTCAAATACTTAATGGTTTGACTAATAAGATACAAACTTGGGAAAACAAATAGTTTAGGTATCACTTGTGACTCCAAAAAAAAAAGTTTAGATACCATAATGGAAAAAAAATACCCACTATTTAAATACCAATTTGTATATTAAAGCTAAGAAAAATCACATTAAGAGAACAAAAATTAACCTTATGAATGAAATACACAATTTGGAAAATAAAAATAAAATATATCAAGGTATAGTAAAAACTAAATCTACAAAAATCCCATAGTACAAGGACCTTACATAGAATTTAACCAAAGCGCATAGAACATCAAACAAAATTGATTACTCTTTTTTCTTTCTCACATAGAGTTGTTTGAAATCCTTGCCCTGTTGATATATATATATATATATATATATATATATATATATATAATTCTCTAAATATTTTTAAGTGAATAAAGTTTTGATTAAGATGATAAAATTATATCAACATATTTTGAGTACTTGTCGTATGTCATTCACATATGTATGTCACAAACATCAACTTTGTTAAATCATTTCAATTGTTTCATCGTTGATTAGTACTAATTAAGATTGCAATTGAATTTCCAGGCCTTCCAGTCAATTTAGATGGTGATGATGATATGGCCACGCCCCGAGAACACCTTTGGACCAGATTACTAAGAGAGGCTTGCCATCTTTTCGCAAGTTGACCTAGCTCAAATTCAGCTCGTTGAGCTCGATTCTAGTTTCTCGAGCTCATTTCCATCCTTTTGTTTTATGCTTTCTAAACTTGCTGGAATAAATCAATTTGTTTAGCCTAGCTAGTTAATTCAATTCAGCTCATCTCTATTTCTTTAGTTCATTCGTTTTACTTGACTGAAATAAATTAGTGTTCTTAGTTAAATTAGTTAATTATTTTTTAGCTCATAAATATGTTCAAATTTGGATTTCATAATTTAGTTTTAAATATGTCTAATTTGTTAAACAAGTTTTTAATGTGTCATAGTTAGAACATGTTATTAATTTGTCTTAGACCATTACCAGATTTTAATGTGTTTAATTTCAGCCGAATTTAATATGTGTCCTAGTCTATTACTTGTGTTTAATATGTCCTAGCTTAATGCATGATTTTAATATGTACTAGCTGCTACCGAATTAATGTGTCTTAAGCTTAATTAAGTGTTGAATTAATTTGGTGCAGGTACATGCTTGGGACGACATAAATGCAAGGAGCTGATGGTTTAGTTCTTCCAAGCACTCTTTCGTGAACAGCAAGGGACAAGGGAGAGCTGCTATTTCTTCTTCCCAAGTTGACCATTTAGTTTACCAGCAGCCTTAAAGAGTTTTCACACCAACTGGACATTCCATTCACATTGAGTGCCCATTCGGTTTTGTGTGTTCATACATGGAGGGTTGTTTGTATTCTGTTTCACACTTGATATCCATTGCAATACTCAAGCTGATCACTAATTAAACACAAGCTTTCTAGCTGATCAAGGCAACTTAATTCCAGCTCATTAAACACCTTGGCCAAACATAGACAAGTCTAGTTAGCTTCCCTTCACTCCAAATCAACTCCAGCTAAATGTGCATCATCTAGAAGCTGTCCATTGGCGTCTCCAATGCTAAGAAAGTTCAAGGAAGCTTCCAGCTCCATTAAGCTGCTACATGTTGTCTATTTGGCTACCCAAAGTGCCTATTCGGCTAGCTTAGGAATTCTACTATAAATACTTAGCTAATTTCTGGTTGTAAAGACTTTTGCCATTTTGAATGAATATTGAGTTATTTGTGAGGTTTTCATCTGTAACACCCCTAACCCGTATCTGTCGCCAGATTGGGATTATGAGGCATTACCGAACAAAACACAGCTTCCGAACATTCATACATTCGCACAGATTATATTCGTATAAATAAAGCATGTGACTGATTAAATATTAAACATACATTATTAATAATAACGCATATACAAATCATACCTTAAAACCATATATTATAAATATAAATACTTTATAAATACGTAATTCAAATCATAAGTACATAACCTTAATGATATTTTATTACCTAACGAAAACCAAAATATTTTACTTCATAACTCTATTCACGCGCATATTAATCCAAATAAATCATACCACATGGCTTTTTGTTCAATAACATATACGTCAATATCAACTACATAAAATGGTCAAGTTAAACTTTAAAAACATACTAACTATATATGCATTTAACCTATCAAGTATAACTCAATTCGCAGGCTAAATAATATGCCTATAATACATTTACACCGTCAATCAATTCATTATATATATATATATTCGATCATGCAAATTAACTTCCATATAACATTTAAATCACATACAATCTTTGCCACCCTATATTGAGCCTAAATAGTCAAATCATAGTAATAACATAAATATTACATAACATATAAGAACACATACTAATGCAAATCTCATACTTATAATAATAAGTCAAATACCATAATCGATCATACAACTACATATACATATAATACATTTTGTAATTCAAGCATCATAAACCATTAGTCCTTTACATGCCGAATTATTAAATAACTTATCAAAGGCATATATATATATTTATTTACATATCATCAACCGAATATACAATAATACATTGATTTTCATTTCAATCCATTTAACCAATGCACTCATACCATTACAAATTGACTCAAATTAACAATATCAAATTGTCAAATAACCATAGCATAGCATGGTCCACACATAATGAATACAACCAAATTCAAAATTAACATATAACTAAACACTTAACTACATGATTTAATCACCCTTGCCAAATCACAAACTAGATTATGACTATCACCTATATTTACATCACATAAATCAAAATAACCACTATTTCATCTTCAATATATTTAGCATTTTACCTATTTAATCAAGTCAAATCTCAAGACCATTCCATCACACAAATTATACCATAAATCACAATTACAAATAAAGCTATAACATGACCGAAAATTCACTATCATTAGCATCATTAACAAACCACAACCAAAACACATCCATCATCCATATATCAAGCTGATAAACTGTAAAAGTAACATATTTTAGGCCCACATTTAGCATGCTTTTGGATATTTTATCCCTTGATTTATATAAAAAGGTGCTCTTAATCCTTTCTTTTCATGTTTTATACTTAGGAAAGCACCCGAGGATGAAAAGAACGAGAAACGGGCTTAAAACAGACCAAATTGGGCCAAAATAGAAATCGACACGGCCTGGGCCCAAGACCACACGATCGTGCCTCATTAAAAGTCCGAACATGGCCTGGCCACGACTCACACGGGCGTGTGCCATGGGCGTGTCCCTGCCGCAGTTAAGAGGAGTTTTACTCGAAATAGGATACTTTGAGGCAAAAAAACACATTCCAAAGCCTATTCAAACACCCTAGTAGGAATTCTACTTGAATTAGGATACTTAGGGGCCAAGTAAGGCATCTCAAAGCCTATATAAACACCTTAGGGGGCAACTTAAGCGGGGAGTTCGGCAGAAGCCTTCTGCCAGGGCTTAAGTCAGGGCAGTTAGCTAGGCCAAGGATCCAAGCCAGAAAGGTCAGATTTGTGGGAATCACTCGAAGATAGCCAGTTGATCCATCTCAAGAAGCCGGAATTCTACTCAAGACGGCGGATTTCAACTTCAATTCCTTCAGGGGGTTTTAGGGATTTCTTATGTTTTGTTTTATCTTTTCTTCTGAGATGTTTTCTTTTATTGTTATGAACTAAACGCTTCAGATACCTGAAGGGGATGAAACCTAAGACGGACCTTGTTATTATTTTCTGAACTATATGATAAATACTTGATTTGTTCTTAATTATGTGTGCTTAATTCTTGTGTTGATATTTTTGGGATATTGATTCAAGTTGGATGTGCTTAGGTGGAGGAGCAAAAGTCCCTGCTTAAGAGTAGATCTAGCATAGTTAAGCGGAGTTGATCGCGCGCCTAGAGATAGGGTGACGAGATTTTGCCGGATTAGGGTGAAACCTAATATGGGAGTCCATAGATCGAGCTAATGCGATTTTAGGGGTTTTAATTAGAAAGAGATTTCAATTAATCAACCTAGGGTTAGACGTTATTCGCCTCGAGAGAGGGTTTAATATAACTTAGGGAATCTTACAGATCAAGCCAATTGAATAAATCGTCTGGTTCAGTGTTAGATAACAAGTGAAGTCTAGGTGGATTCTTCCTAAGGGTATCGTCATAATCAACTGAGTCTTTTCCAACAGTATTTCCCCAATTCATTGTTTTTGTCTTTGCATCTTTAGCTTAGTAGTTAGTTAAATTTAGATTAGATAACAACTTCCCCTATTTTAGGCTAGATAATAAAAAGAAAGTCAGTATTAGTACTTTTAGTTCCTTTGGGTTCGACAATCCTGTCTTGCCTAAGCTATACTACTGTTCGATAGGTGCACTTGCCTCAATTGTTGTCAGAGTTAGTTTCCAGGTTCGATCATTCTCTTTATAAATTTTAAAACTCGACAAAACATCGATCACAAGCTTACCAAAATGAACTAATCATAAGCCATATATATATATATATATATCATTACATCATACCGAATTCGTATACCAAACATACCACACACATATACTATGACCAAAATTACTTAAACATTAGATCATTAGCTTTAAGATCAAGCCATTTTCTCATGGCTAAATATATAAAGTTTTCAAGACTAACCAAAACAAATGCTAGCCTATACATGCCATAGATTCTTAGTTCAAGCTTTTAAAATACCGAAATAGTGATCGGTAGTGTGACGGATTTCCTTGACGATCCCTGAGCGTAACTAGCTTTCAAGATCTATAAAACAATAAATGAACACACACAGTAAGCTTGAATAGCTTAGTAAGTCATAAGAAAAAAATAATCCAATGATCATTAACATTAAATCAACTAGCCAAATTAAACAAACCTTAACCAAATGTACATTTAGTATGCTTGCAAACTCAAACATTATCATATATACAATAGCATTATAACATCAATGGCCGAATGTACATATACTCATAAACACATATAAATTTCTCTTTTATCCTGTCTAATTCATATATTCATCTCAAACATATAATTACCTTAGTTTCATATTCATATAACATAGTACGTACTTGAACTTTTTAGTTAGTTTTCACATTCGATCTGAACTCGATAATGCCCGTTGAACCATTCAGAATTAATAAGAATACTCGGATAGTCAAAAAGCTCGTACAATGCCAACATCCCAGACGTGGTCTTACATGTAATCACATGTTGATGCCACTATCCCAGGCAGGGTCTTACACGAACTCAAATACGATGCCGATGTCCCAGACATGGTCTTACACGTAAATCACAAGTCGATGCCAACGTCCCGGATGTGGTCTTACACGAAATCACATATCGGAATCCTATGTCATGACATATGTATCCTAACTATTCCTAAGGTTCATACGGGGCTTTCGAACGTTCGTAATTTGATTGATTCAGGCTTGTAAATACTTCTTCCATACTTATACAAATTCGGCTTGAACATATATATACAGGTAATAATTCAATTCGGCACAAATAAATATATACAATCGAATTTAACGACATTTATTTACTTATGAACTTACCTCTGACAAATACGAATAGACCGGAGCGACTATTTAATCATATATTCATTCAAATTTATCCAAAAACACATAAAAGGGCAAATTACACTTTTGACCCTAACATTTCACACTTTTCACAATTTAGTCCCTATTTCATAAAACACAAAATATTCAAAATTTCACCACACCCATGCTTGGCCGAATTTCACTAAGGTCCCTAGCAGTCCAGTTTTTTCCTTTATTTCACATTTTAATCCCTCAATTTACAAAATTCACAATTTAATCCCAAATAGGCATTTTTACTAAAAATCACTTAATTAAACTTGATAATCTAACAACATATATTTATTTTTCATCATTAAACAAAAAAAAAACAACAAGCTCTCTTCGATGGCAAATCACAAAATATACAACCAATTCAAAAATTCAAGCATGGGCTAGCTAAAACACAAAGCAACTATCTTAAAAACGTAAAAATCATAAAAAATCGAGCTAAACACATACCTAAATTGAAGAACACAAAGGCCGAACCTAGTTTTCTTCTTCTCTTTATTTTTCCTTTGAACTTTCTGCCATAAAAAGATGAATGCATGGCCACTTTGATTTTTTTTTGTTTTATTTTATTTCATGTTATTATACATTTTACCATTTTAACCTTAAGTATTTAATTAGGAAACTATTAATGATTGTCTATTTTTTGTCCATGCATGATTCCAATGGTTATATTATAACATAAGGACTCCATATAATAAAAGCCATAGCAAATAGATACCTTTACATATAACATGCTAATTTTGCATTTTACGTGATTAAGTCCTTTTAATTAAATCGAGCACACAAACAATAAAATTTTCACACGAAACTTTCACATATAAATTAACATGCTATAGACACCAAAAATAATATTAAAATATTTTTCTGACTCAAATTTGTGGTCCCGAAATCGTTGTCCGATTGGGGTCTAAGCCGGGCTATTCAACTCTCCCCCTAGGGATTTTTCTCCCCAAAAATCTTAGTGGCAAATAGGTTTGGGTAACGTTCTCTCATAGCATCCTCGGGCTCCCAAGTAGCTTCTTCAACCCCGTGTCGATGCCATAAGACTTTTACTAAAGAAATTTTCTTATTTTTCAATTCTTTCATCTCGCGATCGAAAATCCGGATCGGTTCTTCCTCGTATGTCATATCGGATCGAATCTCAATCTTAGACGGGAAAATTACATTCGATGGGTTAGATCGATATCGTCGAAGCATCGAAACATGAAATACATTATGGATCTTTTCTAACTCAGGTGGCAACAACAGTCTATAAGCAACTGGCCCGATACGCTCAATAATCTTATACGGCCCAATGAATCTCGGACTCAATTTGCCTTTACGACCAAATCGGAGTATTTTCTTCCACGGTGAGACTTTCAAAAACACTTTGTCCCGATTTGAAACTCAATATCTTTATGTTTCAAGTCTGCGTACGACTTCTGACGGTTTAACCCGGCTTTCAAACTATCGCGAATCACTTTCACTTTCTGTTCAGTCTTTTTGATCAATCAACCCCGTATATCTTATTCTCACTGAGCTCAGTCCAATACAAAGGTGTTCAACATTTGCGACCGTACAAAGCCTCATAAGGTGCCATTTTGATACTTGATTGAAAGCTATTATTATATACAAGTTCAATCAGTGGTAAGTATCGTTCCCATGTACCTTCAAACTCAAGAATACAACATCTCAACATATCCTCGAGTATCTGAATGATTCGTTCGAATTGACCATCTGACTGCGGATGGAAAGTAGTGATGAAATGTAATTTTGTACCTAATGCATCTTGTAGTTTCTTCCAAAATCGCGATGTGAATCTCGGATCTCTATCTTAAACAATAGAAATAGGTACTCTGTGCAATCTCACAATCTGAGGAATGTACAACTCAGCAAGCTTATCAAGTGAATAATCTATGCAAACCGGAACAAAATGAGTTGATTTAGTCAATCTATCCACAATAACCCAGATTGCATCTTTCTTACTCAGTGACAAAGGCAAACCTGATGCAAAATCTATCATGACTCTGTCCCATTTCCACTCGGGTATCATAATCGATTGAAGTAACCCAAACGGAACCTGATGCTCAGCTTTGACTTGCTGATAGTTCAAACATCTCGAAACAAAGTCTGAGATGTCATGTTTCATACCATGTCACCAGTAAAGCTGTTTCAAATCATTATACATTTTTGTACTACCCGAGTGAACAGATAACGACTACTATGAGCTTCATTCAGAATCATCTGAATTAACTCTGAATTTCTCGAAACACACATTCGGTCTTTGAACCTCAAACAACCTTCCGTATCAACTCGGAACTCTAAATCAATATTCGCATCACATTGAGCCCGTTTTGCTATCAATTTGTTATCAACTTTCTGAGCCTCACAAATCTGCTGAATAAATAACGGTTTTGCTTTCAACTCAGCTACTAGCGAACCATCAGCGGATAGGTCCAACTGAGTATTCATCGTACATAGGGCAAACAACGATTTCCGACTCAAAGCATCAACAACAACATTGGCTTTCCCCAAATGGTAGTCAATTACAAGCTCATAATCTTTTAACAACTCTAACCATCTTTGCTATTGTATGTTCAGATCATTCTGAGTCATCAAATATTTTAAGCTTTTGTGATCGGAATAAACATGATATTTCTCACTGAATAGATAGTGGCACCAAATTTTCAATGCAAACACAATAGCTGCCAATTCTAGATCGAGAGTCGGATAGTTCTTTTCGTGTGGCTTTATCTGTCTTGAGGCATAAACTATAACTTGGCCTTCCTGCATCAATATACAGCCTAAACCGTTCAAAGATGCATCACTATAGATAACAAATTCTTTACCCGATTTTGGCTGAACTAGCACAGAGCTTCAGTCAACAAAGCTTTCAACTAATCGAAACTTTTCTGGCACTTTTCTAACCACTCGAACTTAACATCTTTCTGAAGTAGTCACGTCATTGGGGTTGTAATCATAGAGAAACCTTTTACGAACTGTCTATAGTAACCAGCTAGTCCCAGAAAACTTCAGACTTTAGATACAGTTTTAGGAGGCTTCCAATCTAGTATATCCAAAACCTTGTTCGGATCAACCCGAATACCCAATGCTGATACAACATGTCCCAGAAAACTGACTTCTCGTAACCAAAACTCACATTTACTGAACTTTGCATACAACTGCTTGCCACACAAAGTTTGTAACACTAATCTCAAATGCTCAACATGCTCGGATTCATCATGGGAATAGATCAATATGTCATCTATAAACACAACCACAAGATCCAAATACTATCTGAAGATCCGATTCATTAAATCCATAAAAACAGTAGGTGCATTAGTAAGTCTGAAAGGCATAACCAAAAACTCAGAATGTCTGTACCTCGTTTGGAAAGCAGTTTTCGGCACATTGGAGTCTTTAACTAGCAACTGATAGTAACCCAATCTCAGATCTATCTTAGAAAACACAGTAGCCCCTTTCAATTGATCGAACAAGTCGTCAATCCATGGCAAAAGAGATTTATTCTTTATAGTCACCTTATTGAGTTGTCGGTAATTGATACACATTCTCATAGTTCCGTCTTTCTTTTTCACAAACAAAACTGGTGCACCCCAGGGAGAAAAACTCGGTCGTGCGAAGCCTCTATCAGTCAATTCTTGCAACTGAGTCTTCAACTCTTTTAATTCAGTTGGTGCCATTCTATATGAAGCTATCAATATCGGAGTCATCCCCGGCACTAACTCAATACCAAACTCTACCTCTCAGATTGGTGGCAAACTTGGTAATTCTTCGAGAAACACATCTGAATACTCGCACACAATTGGTACTGGTTCAATCTTATTTTCAGTCACTTTAGAGTCGAGCACATAAGAAAAGTAAGCTTCAGAACCCTTTCTCACATATTTATGAGCTAACATCGAAGATATCACTGCTGGTAAACCATTCAGATCATTGGATTCAATTCGAATAATCTCATCATTTTGACATCGCAAATCAATAGTCTTCCATTTGCAATTCACAATAGCATCATGCAAGGTTAACCAATCCATACCCAGAATTATATCAAACTCGTCGAATGGCAACAACATCAAATCAGCGAAAAAACATGAATCTCAAATCATCAACGGACAATTCTTGCACACCCTATCAACCAAAACACACCGGCCTAAGGGGTTCGATACTCTAATCACAAACTCAGTAGACTCTACAGACAAAGTCTTATTAGATACTAAAGTCTCACATATGTAAGAATGAGTCGAACCAGGATTAATCAGTGCAACAACATTAGTGTGATAAACCGTAATTATTACATATTTTAATCCCACATTTAGCTTACTTTTGGATGATTTATCCATCAATTTATGTAAAAAGGTGCTTTTAATCCTTTCTTTTCATGTCTTATACCCAGGAAAGCATCCGAGGATGAAAATGACATAAAACGGGCCCAAAACGGAGTAAATGGGCTATATCACGAAATCGACACGGTCGTGCCTTGTCAAGCCTCTAGAACACGGCCTCTCCTCTGATCTACACGACCGTGCCCCAACTTAGAAATTCGAACACGGCCTGAAGACGAGTCACACGGGCGTGTGACATGGCCGTGTCCTTGTTGTGGCAATAAACAATTTCATTCGGATTTGGATACTTTAGGGCAAAGAAACACATTCCAAGAGCCTATATATATCCCCCAAGTGCCACCTTTAAAGAGGCGTCAAAGCTAGGCCAAAGAGCCAAGCCAAGAAGGTCAGAGTTAAGGGAATCACTCGAAGATAACCAGTTGATCCATCCCAAGAAGCCGGAGTTATACTCAAGACGGCGAATTTCTCCCTCAATTCCTTCAGGGAGTTTTAGGGATTTCTTATGTTTTGGTTTATCTTTTCTCTTGAGATGTTTTCTTTATTTGTCATGAACTAAACCCTTCAGATACCTGAAGGGGATGAAACCTAGATGAATTTTGTTATTTGATTTCTGAATTATATGATAATTACTTAGTTTGTTCTTAATTATGTTGCTTAATCCAAATTTGATGTGCTTAGGTGGAGGAGGAATAGACCCTGCCTAAGATTAGATCTAGCATAATTAAGCGAAGTTGATCGAACACCTAGAGATAGGGTTACGAGATTTTGCCGGATTAGGGTGAAACCTAATATGGGAGTCCATAGATCGATTTACTGCTATTCTAGGGGGTTATTATAAGCGAACGACAGTTCCACTAATTAACCTAGGGTTAGACGTTATTCACCTCGAGAGAAGGTTTAATATACGTTAGGGAGTCTCACGGATCAAGCTAAGTAAAGAAATCATATGGTTCAATGTTAGATAACAAGTGAAGTCTAGGTGGATTCTTCCTAAGGGTATCGTCGTAATCAACTGAGTTTTTCTTCAAGTTATTTTCCAATTCATTCTTTTTGTCTTGTGTCTTTAAGCTCAGTAGTCTTTAATTTAGATTAAAGCAACTTCACTTTGTTTTTAAGGCTAAATAATAAAAAGAAAGTTAGTATTAGTACTTTTAGTTCCTTTGGGTTCGATAATCCGGTCTTGCCTAAGCTATACTACTGTTTGATAGGTACACTTGCCTTTAATCATTGTCAGAGTTAGTTTCCAGGTTTGATCATTCGTTTTATAAATTTTAAAACTCTGATTTCAGCGATCAAGTTTTTGGCACCGTTGCCGGGGAACTAAAATATTAAGAAAACTCTATTTTTATTACTTTAGCCATTATTTTTATTTTTCACAATTTATTTTTATTTTAGGTTAAATTTTAATTTTGCTAAATTTTCTTTTCTTCTTTCTTTTCCTGACAGGTATCTCTAGTTTATGACTAGAAGGAACCCAAGAGAACCACTAGTATACGACAGTGATATTGAAGCTACCGCTCGAAGGATTCGCAAAGAAATCAGGCGAGCCCTAAATTATACAGAAGAAGAGCGAGAATTCAATCCTACTGAAGGGATAGACGAGAACAATCCACCACCACGAGATTTGGGGGAACATAATGCTCCACGTACAATGTTTGATTATGCTAAACTGCATTTAACAGGAGCAGAATCGAGTATTGTTAGGCCTGCTATAGCTACTAACAATTTTGAACTACCTAACACAATACAAATGATTCAACAATTTGTTCAATTTGATGGTTTGCAGGACGAAGACATAAACACGCATATAGCTAACTTTTTAGAGTTCTGTGATACCTTCAAAATAAATGGCGTTTCTGATGATGCCATACGTCTTCGATTATTCCCTTTTTCATTAAGAAATAAAGCCAAACAGTGGTTAAACTCGTTACCACGAGGGTCAATCACTACATGAGAACAAATGACCGAAAAGTTTTTATTGAAATATTTCCCACTGGCCAAAACGACCAAATTACGGAATGATATCTCTTCTTTTGTGCAGATGGATTTAGAGACACTATACGACGCATGGGAGAGATACAAGGATCTCTTGAGAAGGTGTCCACACCACGGTCTACCCTTGTGGCTACAAGTCCAAACATTCTATAATGGTGTAAACCCTTCCACGAGGCAACTAATTGATCCCACTGCTGATGGAACTCTGAATAACAAGATTCCTGAAGCTGTCTACGAGTTCATTGAGGAGATGTCATTGAATAATTATCAGTGGCAGGTTACAAGGACGAAACCAACAAAATCCGCCGGAGTCTACAACCTCGATGCGATAACCACACTATCAACACAGTTAGAGATGATGAATAAAAAGATTGATAGTTTGTGTTCTTCACAGGTACACCCAGTCATGCAGTGCGACGCAAGTGGAACCGTGGCGAATCCTGAGTACCCACAGTACCAACCAGAAGCAGAGAGCGAACAAATGAACTATATAGGTAACAATTTTAGATCCAATAATAATCCATATATTAACACTTACAATCCAGGTTGGAGGAACCACCCAAATTTTTCGTGGGGAGGTCAAGGAAATCAAAGGCAACAACCTCCTCAAAACTTCCAAAATCAGCCCTATCCACAAGAGAAGAAACCAACCCTCGAATAGATGCTGACAAAATTTTTAGCAGACACAGAAAAGCATTTCCAAGAAACTGAGAGAACAATTAAAAGCAACGAGAGCAGAATCGGGGAAATTACTAAGTCAGTTAAGGAAGTCACTAAGGCAGTCAAACAACTCGCAAAGCTCATGTCAGAACGACCGCAAGGACGTCTACCAAGTAACACCGAGATTAACCCTAAGGAGCAAATTCAAGCCATCACATATCACGATAGCAAGGGGTTAGAAGAACCAAACAAAGAGGTAGACGAAGGTAAAATAAATGTAACACAAGAAAAGCCAAAATCGGTAATCAAAGAATACCAACCTCGCATACCTTATCTTGAAGTAATAAAAAGAGACGATTCAGAGGAACAGTTCGGTAAGTTTCTTAAACTTTTAAAGAAATTACGTATTAACTTACCTCTTCTCGAAGCTCTTTTTCAGATGCCTCGAGGAAATTTTTAAAACAGCTCTTGACAAACAAGAGCAAAATAGACGAAGAGCACCACGTGGAGTTGAACGCAACATGCTCGGCAATGTTACAGAATAAACTACCGCGAAAACTAAAAGATCTAGGGAGTTTTATAATTCCATGTTTAATTGGTAGTTTAACTATTAATAATGCGTTAGCTGATTTAGGGGCAAGCATAAATGTCATGCATTATACATTATTTAAACGACTAGGTCTAGGGAAGCCCAAACAAACTAGGATGAGCATTCAATTAGCTGATAAAACTATTAGAATTCCTAGGGGCATTATTGAAGATGTTTTGGTCAAAACCGATAAATTTGTTTTGCCAGTAGATTTTGTTGTTTTAGACATGGATGGGGATAATTCAATCACCTTAATTTTAGGAAGACCCTTCTTAGCAACTTCCAAGACTAAAATTGATGTTGCCACAGGAGAACTTACACTTTGTGTAGGTGACGAATCAATCAGCCTTCAAGCTCTTGACTCGGCCAGGACAACAATCAATGAAGGTAAGAAAGTTGCTTCAAATGATAATCAAACTATTCAACTTTCATCGCAAGAAACATCATAAGGACACAAACCTGAGCCGACTCATAGACCACAAATCAACAAAGAGGAATTACACGAGGAACAAAGCCTTAGGGTCGACAAATCAGAAGAGCAGACAACACCCGTCAAAGAAAAACCGAAACCACATGAAGTAAAACCGGAGGAACCACCAGAAGAACTGGTAGGAACATCAAATCACTTCAAAATAGGAGACCAGGTACTGTCAGACAAAGCCGACCCGCATATCAACACAACAGACCTGAAGGCAAAGGGAAAAACTCCTTTTAAGGTACACGATATCTCCTCACACGGAACAGTCGAGGTAAGCAATCCCACATTTAGCAATTTAAAGGTAAACACCTCTCGACTTAAACTTTGTCAAGAAAATAGAACCGTAAGCATGAGGGAATATATTCAAACCTTTAAACCTCCCTAATTTCTTTTAAAGGAAAGTCTAGCTTAGGACTATAAACGAGCGCTTCTCGGGAGGCAACTCGAGCACTGACATTATTTTCTTTCAATTTTATTTTCAGTTTCTTTAGTTTTCCTTCTTTCTTTTCTTTTAAACCAACCAAAAGTGCCGAATTTCAAGGACACACGGTCGTGTTCGTGGCCGTGTGGACCACCAGAATCTTCGTACTGACATAGCAGAGGCCGTGCAAACCAGTTCAACCACTTCCCGACGTCACGGATCCAACCACTTTCCCCCACGGGCACAGACAGAATGGCACGGCCGTATGAAGCTACTGACTTGCAAAACACAGGCGCACACGTCCGTGCTCCTCAACCGTGCCTACATACTGACTTCTGAAACACGGGCGTGGTTGGCTGCACCACGAGCATGGCAAATCAACACGACGGGACACACAGCCGTGCGAGGCGGCCGTGTAATTTGACACGCCCTTGGTACACGGGCGTAGGCACGTTCCAGATTTGGGGCCTCTATTTAAACTCCACCCCACCCTCTCCCGATTCTCCTCCTTCACTCTCCACCCTTCCTCTTCCACACTCCTCTCAGATTTATCTATCTAACAAGTCTCTCAACCCCTTGAGCCACACAAGAAACCATGCCGAAGAAACGGAAGAAGGCCAACCACAGCCTCTCCAAAGGAAACCTTCAACATAAGTTCATGCCGACAGCTTCGTTCACTCACCAAGCCAAGGGTCTTTGAGACCAATTAACTTTTCTTTTCTTTTCTCTTTTGCTTCAATTTCCTTCTCTTTGACAATCTTATGCTTAGTTTAGTTTAATTTATTTTAGTTTCTTAGCGTCAGGTTCGCCAGGCTGCTAGGGAATCACGCCGACCACCACGATAACCACACCACTTCCGCC
The DNA here is from genome assembly GCA_005393395.2 of Gossypium australe. Taxonomy (NCBI): domain Eukaryota; kingdom Viridiplantae; phylum Streptophyta; class Magnoliopsida; order Malvales; family Malvaceae; genus Gossypium; species Gossypium australe. Next base: position 14,644,329 of record CM016619.1, read on the forward strand.
ACCGCCACCACCTCCGTAGCCCTAGAAGTCACACCCACTTCGCGAACCATCCATCAATAAGGACTTCTCAGTCCATTAGTATTTTCTTTTCATTTCAGTTTTCTTCTTAGTCTCCTTCCCTTTAGCTTGCTTTTCTTTATATTTATAATTTGCTTATTTTAATTACGTCTCAATAAACCATGGCTAATCCTCTACGAGCTCCCCAATTTCTTCATCTAGCACAAAGCTCGTTAGCAACCACCCCACCAGCAATACGGCACCACCCACGGACCTTCCACATCCTCCAAGGACACCATCCAAAATTCAGGGAGTATTTTTCCCCCTTCTCTTTTGATTTATCCCATAAATGTTATAACTATCTTGGTACATTGAGGGCAATGTACATCTTAAGTGTGGGGGTGAATATTTATCTAAAGAAGGGCCTAACTTTCTGCATTATTCTCAAATTCGGTCAAACTTTTTTCATTATTCTCAAATCCCTAAATTTAGTCTTGTTTTTAAGTAAATTTTCCATATTACTAATTAGAATAAAATTTCTGATGATTTATGATTCTTATTGACATGCTTTTGAGTAAGTCATTAATAATTGTACATTGATGATTAAATTTTAAGATACTAGAGAATTAAGCATGATAAGTCTAATTTTCAGAATAAAACTTTCTTGCTAAGTTGTTAACCTAAAATTGGATACTACTTTGAAATTTGAAATTTATGAGATTGACGTCAAAACACCCATAATTTTTGTGAGATTTTGAGCCTTATAGAGCATATATTCTTTTTCGTGCTCACCTTTTGATTATGAGTGTGTCAACTTTGAACTGTTATTCTAGAACTTGCCTCGTTTATACATGTTGAGACCGCATTTATGATTTGATATACAGAGATGATAAAGGCACCTAGGACTTAACCCACTCACTCCGCTAAAAAACCTACCTTCATAAATTAACCCTTAGTGAACCCGGTTGATCCTAATAACCCTTTTTATTGACTCACCCATTAATAACCCAAAAACCCCTTTGTATTTGTTATCACCATTCCTTTTTAACTACCTTTTAATCGAGATATGATTTGATTAGTTATCGAATTAAATCAGAGCATGAGTTGAATTCATCCATTTTATTATTAGTTTGTTCTTAAAAAAATCGAAGTATATTCAGTATTAGTGGTGAGCTTATACAATTAAAATTTTTATTCCGAAAGAAAAGCTCGTTTTATTAGGATTATTATTATCAGTTGATGTAAATATTATTTCAGTATTCATTAGGTAGGTACTTGTGAAATCAATCTCGATTCTAACCTTCTAACTTTAGCCTTTATCCACACCTTAACCCTAGCCCCGTTACAACCCTAACAAAGACCTTTTGATCTGTTTATCATCTCATTTTACAGTGGTGGAGATTCGATTTTCAGGTAAGCCTATGGGATTAACTTTTTAGGTTCGACGTATGAGGGTTTTTTTTCCTAACCCTTAAACACTTTGAGTGATTTGAGTGAATCTATAGTGAGGATGTCAACTCTTGTCAATTTCGAATTAAAGGTAATTATTCAAGATAAGGGGATACACCTACGTTTTCGAATTACAAATGAATGACTTATCTTTGTTTGAACCTTTAGGACTCTTTGAATTGAATTATCCATGTATAAATTATCTATAAATTAGGATGAGGCATTGTTGATAGGATTTATGAATTATGGAAAGTCCGTTTTAATTGTAAGTTGAGAATTTTGCTTGAGGACAAGCAAAAGCTTAAGTGTGGGGGTATTTGATAAACCGTAATTATAACATATTTTAATCCCACATTTAGCTTACTTTTGGATGATTTATCCATCAATTTATGTAAAAAGGTGCTTTTAATCCTTTCTTTTCATGTCTTATACCCAGGAAAGCACCCGAGGATGAAAAGGACATAAAACGAGCCCAAAATGGAGTAAATGGGCTATATCACGAAATCGACACGGCCTGGCCCAAAGTCCACACGGTCGTGCCTTGTCAACCTCTAGAACACGGCCTCTCCCCCGATCTACACGGTGGTGCCCCAACTTAGAAATTCGAACACGGCCTGAAGACGAGTCACACGGGCGTGTGACATGGCCGTGTCCTTGTTGTGGCAATAAACAATTTCATTCAGATTTGGATACTTTGGAGAAAAGAAACACATTCCAAGAGCCTATATATATCCCCCAAGTGCCACCTTTGAAGAGGCGTCAAAGCTAGGCCAAAGAGCCAAGCCGAGAAGGTCAGAGTTAAGGGAATCACTCGAAGATAGCCAATTGATCCATCCCAAGCAGCCGGAGTTATACTCAAGACGGCGGATTTCTCCTTCAATTCCTTCAGGGAGTTTTAGGGATTTCTTATATTTTGTTTTATCTTTTCTCTTGAGATGTTTTCTTTATTTGTCATGAACTAAACCCTTCATATACCTGAAGGGGATGAAACCTAGATGAATCTTGTTATTTGATTTCTGAATTATATGATAATTACTTAGTTTGTTCTTAATTATGTTGCTTAATCCAAACTGATGTGCTTAGGTGGAGGAGGAATATACCCTGCTTAAGATTAGATCTAGAATAATTAAGCGGAGTTGATTGAACGCCTAAAGATAGGGTTACGAGATTTTACCGGATTAGGGTGAAACCTAATTTGGGAGTCCATAGATCGATTTACTGCTATTCTAGGGGGTTATTATAAGCGAACGAGAGTTCCACTAATTAACGTAGGGTTAGACGTTATTCGCCTCGAGAGAGGGTTTAATATACATTAGGGAGTCTCACGGATCAAGCTAAGTAAAGAAATCATATGGTTCAGTGTTAGATAACAAGTGAAGTCTAGGTGGATTCTTCTTGAGGGTATCGTCGTAATCAACTGAGTTTTTCTTCAAGTTATTTTCCAATTCGTTCTTTTTGTCTTGTGTCTTTAAGCTTAGTAGTCGTTAATTTAGATTAAAGCAACTTCACTTTGTTTTAAGGCTAAATAATAAAAAGAAAGTTAGTATTAGTACTTTTAGTTCCTTTGGGTTCGACAATCTGGTCTTGCCTAAGCTATACTACTGTTCGATAGGTACACTTGCCTTTAATCGTTGTCCGAGTTAGTTTCCAGGTTTGATCATTCGTTTTATAAATTTTAAAGCTCTGATTTCAGCGATCATAGTGTCATAAAGAGTGAAAAAGACCAGTAAACACATTTGTAGACAAAGCTTCTTTACGAGCGCGAATAGCATAAGCTCTGGCAGGTGCATGAGCCTCCGATCTAACAGCTGTGTCTTTAGTTCCTCTCTGACTGCCACTCACATTACTCGTATTTCAGAGTGGTCTACCATGAGCTACCGTGTTACCACGACTTCCGTTCTTGATCTGCAAGAGTGGTTGAAATGGTTTCAAGTTTTGTCATTTCCAACTTAGTCTTCTTTATGTAAAAGTATTGTGGAGGCCCTTATAGTAGGAGTCAGATTGCATTTTACCCCATCTATTCAAAAGATGGGCATCTTAGTCTTTGTACATTCGATTTGAGAGCAAACTTGTCATTTTTATTAAAAATTCCATTCGTTTCCACAGTTAAAAACTAGTCTTGTACGTTAGCATGAGGTACACGTGGCACACCACGTGTCATTATCTGGGTATACTTTTAGCCATTCTAGTTTTTAAGAGTACAAATGAATGAAATTTTTTAACATAAATGACCAATTTGCTCTTTAATTGAATATATAAAGACTAATTTGCTCATATTTTGAGTAGAGATGAAAAAATGAAATTTGAGTTGTAATCGGCCTATTTTGCCTGGCCCACAAAACCAATAAAAAAAACCAAAATAAAAATAAAACTAAAGTTCAATTACAAGCCGAGAACAAAAAACCCTAACCCAAAATTTACAACGGTCCATTGGCCCAAACAACTTAAACATTCTCACCAAAACTAAGAAAGCCTAACCCTAGCCCCATTCAGCCGCGCCGCTCCTCCTCGGGGCACCGCCCACTCCTCGTCCCGAGGCCTGACACGCCTTTCCCGCTGTTTCACTAAAACGTAAAAGGGAGTCCTTCCCACGCCTCTGTTGACCTTGCAAAACACCTGCAAGCAGAGCAAAAATGAGACAAAGACGAACACGCAACAGAAAAAACAGAGGCAAGGACAACGGAAACACAAAAAGCAAATAGTAGAAATAAAAAAAAGTGTAATCGGCTATAAAAAGCCCCAAATATCATCAATGTATTTTTTTACACACAATATCGATTAAAAAAAGATAGAGATCGAATACAAAATCAAAGATTTCGAAACCAAAGGTGAACTTTTATGATATATCTATCGTTTTATTTTTTATTTTTATTTTTTAAAGATATAAGATATAGAAACAAAAAGAAAGGAAAAATCACCTAAATCGGTTGGTCTCCTCACTGTTGAAGACCACGCCGGAAAAGGAGGAGAAACGAAGCGTTTCTTTATTTCTCTACCGGGATAGGTCGAGTTTTCGGGATTTCAGCCTCGGATCAATGCTCTGCAGGTGACGGGCTTTGAAAGGGCGCGTTTTGGTGTTCTCCGGCCACCGTGTAGCGCCAGAGTCAAGGTCGAATTTCGGAGAGAGTGAGAGAGTTTGAGAGGTTTTTTTTTTTTTTTGAAGAAGAGAAGTAGAATGAAATTTTAAACAAAAAAATTGATTTATATAATGGTGTGAAACGACGCCGTTTCAGTTGGCCCCTTTAACGCCAAAATGGCGTCGTTTAGGGGGTCGACCAGAGACTCGACCCGCTCCGGATTGAGGATCTACGTGTTTTCTTAAGCGGAAGGGATGGTTATTCATTCGCCCCTTCTGCTTTTTCTACTCGTTTTGATTGAATCCCTCTTGTTCTTTTAATTTTGTTCCCTACTGAAACGGTGCGCTTTGGAGGACAGGGATATTTCCCCATTGGGTCCCTCTCTGTTATTCGCGCATTACAATTTGGCCCTCTACCTTATTTTTTTTCCTGATTTTTGCCCAAAATTCCGTTTAAACTTCAATTTAGTCTTTTAAACATTTATTTTATTTAATTTCGACCGTTTATAGATATTTTTTTATGTTATTTTATTTATTATTTATCTATTTATTTATTGTTCTTTTTTAATATTCAAAATTGTTTCATTTCCTTTTATTGTGCTTTTTTATTTATTATTATTATTATTATTATTATTATTATTATTATTATTATCATTATCATTATTATTATTATTATTATTATTATTATTATTATTATTATTAGTTTATATTTTGATTATTGATATTAGAATTAATACATTATCTCATTCATTTATCTCCTTATTATCCTTTTTATATGTATATATATATATATATATATATATATAATGTTTATGTTTTTCTTTATTTGTGCACTTATCATCTGTATTATTCTTACTATTGTCGTTTATATTATTATCATTTTATTTTTCCTCATTATCATTTAATCATAATATGATCATTGCTTATTTATTTGGTGTTTTATCATTATATATCATCTTCATTTTCGATTTTAATTTTTTGTATATCGTTGGTGTTATCATTTCATTTTATTGTAACTATATCATGAATCGTGTTTAAACATACTCACACATTTTTTTTACTATGCCCGAATAAACTAAGTATATATCGTTTCAAATATTATGTTAATTTTTACCCAAATACGCCAACAAAATTTTCAAAAGATAGGCAATGTTCCATATTTAGAAGATTCGATAAAATCGTGTCCTAACTAATGGAACATCGAATAATCGTGTCCTAACTAATCGTGTTCCATTTTTTTTCGTTGAACTCGAATAATCGAACATCCCTTCAAAAATTAAAATACATAAAATTTCAAATAAAAAAGAAAGGGCAAGCTTATTCTCAAGGATTCGAAGTGTCGTGTGTTAACTTACGGGACATGACATTTTGTTGCCATGAGATGAGAAATTCTTTAGCATATTTCAATTTATTCAAGCAATTTGTGAGCAAAATTAATATCAATCCAAAGAGGGATCGTATTTTTAAATTATTTTTGAGTTTTCAACTTTCGACACTAAGACACGAAGTAATCGATTAGGTACCAATTTTGGGTGTCATGAAGGTGCTAATCCTTCCTCGTGCGTAACCGACTCCCGAACCTGGCCGAATCTGGCGATGTCACCCGATAGTGCTTTTGAAATCGCAACGACGCTAAGGCCTTTTCTCCATAAAAACTGCTCTTCATGATCTTATGTTAACTCCAAATTGTGTCATTTGTTTTCAAAATGTTATCCATTTTCAAAACGTTTCTTATTTACAAATCGTCATTCATTTCTCCAAAACGTTATACTTTGCGGAAGCTTTTAAAACAGTTTGCGTGTGCGTATATTTTGATAAAGTATTCATCTCTTTTGAAACCCAAGTTTCTCCTACCACAAGAAGTTATAAAACATAAAACAATATAAAATCCAAATTTAAACCAAAAATTCGTAGAGACCATTATTACAGAAAAATACCCACATAAACTTAAAATCATGATTAAGTATCAAACAATATAGGAGTCGTGTGGCCACTGCTGATTCCTCCGTCGCACCGATCGCCTATTTCTGGGGATTACCTGTACAGATTAAACAAAAGGGTGAGTTTTCGTAAACTCAGTGTGTAACCCCTATACAAACAAGCTATCAATATACAAATAATCACAGTCTGGGTCTAAGCCCTTTTTCAGTATCAGTGTCATTCCAGTTTGGGCCTTAGCCTATTTCAGTATGCATTAGGGCCTTAGCCCATCACAGTACAGTAACGGTAACAAATATGCAATCAGAAAATCCTACCTAGCCAGCATCTACACTCTATCTCCGTCCAACCCTACACTCTATATGGGGATATAATCAACCCACTCATCCCTACACTCCAAGTAGCACTGAATGCTGCTGTAACACCCCTCACCCGTATCCAACTCCGGGATAGGGTTCGAGGCGTTACCAGACTTAAACATTCACAATCATACAAAATCGGGTTACCAAATTTCGTCCAAAATTAAAACTTTTCAAACACATGCATTTGACCTTGTCATCTATTTAATCACTTATACCACATAACAAGACATTAACACATACCATGGACAAATAGGCTTATAAGCCAAAATCATTATAAGCCACATCCCATGGCAATAATCAACAAATCAATATAAGCCAATACATTTGGCTAATCACAACAACATCCATCATAGAAAAACTAATTCCCTATACATGCCACTCACTTGAAAACATTTAACATACACATGCCAATACTCCAAGGATAATGGCTCAATAGTGTGATGCTGCCTCCGACGATCTCCAACCCTGAGCTGACCTGACAAAACTAAAAGAAATGGAAATGAGGGAGTAAGCTTTACGCTTAGTAAGCTCGCATGAAAATAATAAGCAATGCGATAACATGCTATTTTCATATTCTTTCTATTTATTCAAATTCCAGTTAAGCTATTTTCTCGAGTCACAGTCATTAAATTATTTATATCTGGAGCTACGGAACTCCAAATTAAGATCCATTAATTTTCCCTGAAACTAGACTCGCATACCTTTTTACCATAAAAATTCCAGAATTTTTGGTTTAGCCAATCAATACAGTTTATTCATTAAAGATTCCCCTATTTCGCTGTTTCGATAGCTCTAACACCTCTTCACTAAAATTAAAATTTCCCATTATACAGAGTTTGGATAACCTTCCCATTTGTCTTTCTTCGAAAGTAGACTCACCAAGGATTCTGAGAATATAAATTACACACCATAAACATTTTTATAACATTTTTAGTGATTTTCCAAATTTGGAACAGGGGATTTTCGAAACCATTCAGACCTTGTCTCACCAAAATTTAAATATCTAATAAAATAAAATTTATTTACTCACACCATTTCTTTTATGTGAAAATAGACTCAATAAACTTTAATTTCATCTCTCATTCAGTATATAATTCAACTGCTACTATTTATGGTGATTTTTCAAAATCACATAATTGCTGCTGTTTCAATCTATTTTACTGAAAATTTTACTCTCCCATGTTTTCTTTATATTACTTTCATATATGCACACATAACACCAAGCATGTTCAATACTAGCCATACAAATGAATAATCATCACCAATATTTACGAGTATTCATAGTGGCGCTTACACCATATCAGCCTTACCACCATTTCAATCACGTATCATATATCAAACACATTATGCACATACACACATGGTTACATGCACCATTGTTCACACAAACACTTGCTCACACGTGCATTTGCCACATTTCTCAATTGGTCACATTCACACCTACACTTATTCATAACATGATCGCACCAATCACCATTAGCAAGTTATCTCGTTGAACCCCTTCGGAAAACACCCGATACTTGGTGGTCTCAGCACATAGCTCCACCTACACATAATTCGGCTTTCTTGTACACATGGTGAAGGTCTCTTATCACCCATGTGACCTAGCCATTCCATCTCGTAGCTTTCTTGTCTACATGGCGTCCAATCCTAGGAACCACTCATGCGACCTAGCTACTCATAACCCGTAACTTTCTTGTACACATGGTATACATACAGTATTACACATGTGACCTAGTTACATATGAAATTATTATCCCGTAGCTTTCTTGCACACATGGTGAAAGCCCCTTGTCATCCATGTGGCCTAACTACATATCAAAATTTGCCATCTTGTAGCTTTCTTGTGCACACGGTGAAGGTCCCTTATCACTCTGTGACCTAGCTACATATTGTCCGTATCTCTTGGTTTTCCGAAGGTTCAATCGAGAATTTCACGTTCCATACATTTTCATATTATAGTTATCACCCAATGACTTCCATGATATCTAGCAAAATAACTACGAACAAGTAAAATAAATGTATTATTTACATATAAACTTTCCATTTCACATAATAACCATAGTCATAGAAAACACCTTTAAGCACAACATTTCAACCCATTTTCCATGTCACCTATGTCACCTTTTATCATAAACATATTATTAAATCAATTCACCAACATAATATACTAAATATGTAATTCAGCAAAATCAATTTAATACCACAATTTAGGTTTCAAACATACATTACGACATTATTGCATTATTATTAACACACCAACTTACCTCGGATCCAGAAACGACAATTTACCATTTTAATCCATAATCTTGTATTTTCCCGATTTAAGCCCGAATCTTGATTTCCTTGATCTATATCACATTTAGCCTACTAATCAGTCACATTATTCATATGGGTCCAAAAATCATATTTTTTACAAATTGCACTTTAACCCCTAAACTTTTATATATTTTCACTTTTGCCCCAATGCTCGTAAATTAAACTTCTGCCCTTATTCTTATGTTTTATAACATGCTGATCATTTTTCTCTTCTATGACAACTTCAATTTCTCACTAATTCACACACTTATGACCAATTTATAACTTTTACAATTTAACCCCTTTTATACGATTTCATCGAAAATCATCTGATAAAACTCGTTTCTCTAATCATAAACATGCATAATCTACCAAAATTCATCAAAATACAAAATTATTCAACATGGGTCAATTTTTAAAATTAAACTCTAGCTCAAAATAATGGTAGAAATAGCTAAACTAAGTTACCGGGATTTCAAAAATACGATGAACATTAAAAACGGGGTTCAGAAACACTTACTATGAAGCTTGAAAAGCTTGAAACCCTTAACCATGGAGTCTAGGAATTTTTGGCAGCAACTTGAAGAAGATGAGTAGTTTTTTTCTTGTATTTTGTCTTTTTATTCATTAAAAACACTAAATGACTAAAATACCCTTAAGGCTTTTCTTTCAATTTTGTCCTATTCATGCCCATTTTTGTCCATCAAGTTATCCAATGGTCTAATTACTTTTTAAGGACCTCCAATTTAAAACCCATAGCAATTTGACACCTCTAATATATAGAACTCAACTTTTGTACTTTTTACAATTTAGTCCTTTTGACTAAATTGAGTGCTCAAATGTCGAAATTTTTTTAAACAAAATTTTTACGAAATCTTTCTATAAAATTGTAGACCATAAAAATATAATAAAAATAAAATTTTCCTCGTCGAATTTGTGATCTCGAAACCACTGTTCCGACTAGGCCCTAATTCGGGATGTTACAGCTGCACTATACAGTAATATGCAGCTGTGCTGCCAGTAAATTAGGCTCGAAGCCTTTCAGTACACTTCCTTCAATCAATATCAACCCATCCCCATGCAATGCATCATACAGTTTATGTCATGCCCCATCATGGTATATCATACATATACAGTGCAGTACAAACATCATGCTCAATATACAATCATATATATATATATATATATATATATATACATATATATATACACACACACATATATATACACACATATCAAGTATGGATATAATAGTCATTCAGTTAGGGGTCTAGGTAATCTTACCGACCCTACAGTAGGTTAACAGTCGTCTCGGTCTACTTGTGCAACCTTAGCAATAAATCAGTGAAAATGGGCTCACACTCCCATGTCGTTTGCCCGTGTGGGCCACACGGGCAACACAATTTGGCCTTGGCAATTTGGATCACACGGCCTGGCCCAACATCTTACATGCCCGTGTGGGCCCACACGCCCGAGTGGCCCATATGACCCAATTGGTCAAGCCTGTGTCTCGTACACGGCCTTGTCATGCGCTCGTGTCATGCGTGCACAGCCTGGTTCGTCGATCACACGGCCATGTCCCCTCACACGGCCTACCAAACGGGCTACCATACGCCTGTGTGGCGTCGACAATATGCTTTTTCGACTTTTTGTCGAGTCGCGTTTTCAGTGTTTCGAGTATACACCTAGCTCGATTTCGACGCGTAATCACTCCTGAGTACTCCAGAACCTATATTCGACAATAGAAAGTCCAATTTTGGCCACTTAATCCGAATTGCTACGAACAGACAATTCTAAAAAACCAACACCAACCATACCTCATTTAAGCAGCCCTGATTTCACACAACCAGAGCGTCAATTGGGATCCACCAGCCCCTTATTTTGTGCCTAAACAAAAAGTGACTCTCGTCAAACGAATATTCATTGAATAAATCGAAAAGAGCTCACTTATCACATACCGAATAACACACGAAAAGTAGAGATGTGAAATGATGATGGGAAAGCGGCAAAAATCAAGTTTGGAGAACAAGGAAATAGTGTGAAAAGAAAACAGTGGCAATGGGGAATTTCGGCTACAGCAGAAAGAAAAAGAAAGAAAAGGTGAAAGAGAATATGTCAGTTTTTCTTTCTTTGGAGAGAATTTTGGTACCCCAAGTGTTTCACCAAATCCCCAATATATAAAAACCCTTAATTTTCTCCATCAAATTCTACTAACCAGCCACTACTCGGAGTCCACTAATAGCACAACTCTAGTCGAACCTAGAGCAAAAATAACACTACTTGCCATCACAGAGAATTGAACACCAGACCTCCAACATGTTAACACTCCACTTAACCACTAGACCAGCAGGCCCATTCTGTTATATTTAAACACACTTATACTTATAAGCCCACTGGCTAGAGATAGGGGTTATTCATATAAAAACAAAAATTTTTCCCAAGTCAAGACTTGAACCCAAGACTTCTTAGATACTTCCAGAACACGCAACCACTAAAGCTGACAGATATTTGTGTCATAAATACACAGAAACAAATATACAAATTTTGAGGCATTACACATTGTCTGGATTTTTGTAGACTGAAAAACATTGCTTTGATAAATCAAACATTTTGTTAAAACAATCAAATTACGAGGTGACCCGATCACACCTTTTAAAAACAGATCGGTGGCGACTCCCATTTTTATTTTTTAAATAAAAGTTGACCTTTCAAAGAATGGTTTCGACAGCATGGTGACTTCGCTGGGGACTAAAATAAAAGAGTCAAGCCACGATGTGATTTTTTCTTGTCCTTTTGTCGAAAATTAATAATTTGGTTTAAATTTACGATCCTTTCGTTTCATTTCATTTTTGTGGTCTGCATCATTTTGATATGGTTGCTTTATTGGTCCGAGTCTTTGGGATGTTTTCACATATTGCATTTCATAACTGGTCGATTATACCCTTTTAAGTGGGAGTGAGAAACTATTCCTTCGTGAGGTCTTCACCTCCGTATAGGATAGTGGATCGCTTTCGGGATACATCCGTACCTATGTCTTCGTGATATTTTCATCTCCATACAACCATAGGGAAATGTATTCCCCTGAACTGAACTTGGCCAATATGAGCCTATAATGGGTGAGGATCGAGGAATCTGCCGGTTCAGGTACCCTTACTTTAGAACCAAACCACATATAGTGAGCCCTAAGAGTCCACCCTAGGTAGAACCATACAAAACCCTAGTGGTTACCCAAATAGGCGCTTTGTTTATTATTCCTTGTTTACTTTGAATTCTAGCTTTGTATACTGACTTGTTTTATTTGGTTTTGACAGTGATTGCATGACATTTTCATCATGAAAAAGGTGTTGATTCACGTTCGATTACTAAATAAAGAGCTTGCCATGGAGAACGGATTTCTTGATAAAATGGAAGATAACGCGGCCGTGCGAATATGGTCTGAGAAAACGCGACTAGAAAAAGGTGATAGTCTGACAGAGTGGTACGTATCGGACTTATGAGACTTTACTCGTATCAGCGTGACCCAGAACAATCTCTAAGAATTGAAAGAGATATGGGTCCAATGGGATGAAGAAATCAAGCAGTTATTTTACTGTAATTATGGTGATTTGCTCTATTTCCTCGATATCAAAGTGGAGAAGCATTTGTTTCAAGCTCTGGCTCAATTTTGGAACCCCGCCTACAACTGCTTTAATTTTGGAAAAGTGGATCTAGTACCTACTATAGAAGAATACACGACACTACTTCGTTCCTTGAAAATTTGACCCAACAAGATTTATTCCAGAGCCGCTAATGTCCCGACCTTCTTAAAGAAACTAATGAACATCACGGGGATGAGTGAGCAACGGGTTGCAGCCCGAATCATGCAAAAGGGAGATGGAAAATGTATCACTTGGAAAAGTTTGCAAGATTTTATCTTAGCACACCCAGATATGAAGAAAAGGGTCGATGTCTTCGCTTTGAGAGTTTATGGGCTGGCTATTTTCCCTAAAAGACTAGGGCACGTAGACAAGGAAGTTTCAGATTTGTTCGACAGACTTGACAAAAGGGTCACGCTCATCCCTGCAATTTTGGCCGAAACATTCTGATCTTTGAATGTATGCCGAAAAGTGGGTGAAGGAAGATTCATTAGATTCGCGCAACTCTTGTTGGCATGGTTTTATAGCCACTTTTGGAAGGTAGAGAAAGTTTCTTATCGAGTATTCTCCGAGAACTACTCTCCATTAAAAGAATTAGTGGCTACACCAAGGCGAGATGGCATTTCAGAAGAAAAATGGATGGCTATACTCCAGAATCTCCAGGATGAGGACGTCAAATGGAGAGCCCCTTGGATAATCCCCAATGAGATTCTGTACCGATGCAGAGATTTCAATTGTGTTCCTCTACTTGGGATTTGGGGAGCTGTTGGGTATGCTCCTCTACTCGTGTTGCGATAGTATAGATCGAGGCAGGTCATACCAGCAACACAAGGGCTAACCCAGTGTGAGTTTTCGTATAAGGGTGATAACTACAAGAAAAAGGTTCGAGAGATGTCTAACGCTTGGAATCAAACCCACCGAATGAAAAGATTGGCTGCAGGTCCGATGGCGACCCCTAAATATAGTTGGTGGTGAGGTCAAAGAGTCAATGACAACATCCATGTGCCAACTCAAGAAACCATTCGACCATTGGAAGAACACCTGCAAGTGGTTCCATCTGAGCTAGAGATCATCAAACAGGATTTTGAAAAGAGGAATTTGGAGCTAGGAAAGAAGATAGAGTAATTAGAAGAGGAAAAGATGCAATTAGGACTAGACGTTGATGTTCAAAAGTTAGAGTCCAATAAGCTAAGAAAAGGAAAGAATAAGGTCGAAGAAGATCTAGATAGTTTAAAAACAGATTACAAGAAGCTGCGCTTATCAATGATGACTGTCGAGTTGGAAAAGACATCAGAACAATGGCGGCAAGAGATCTAAGAAGAAAAGAATAGAGCCTATCAATGGGAAAGGAAATGCCAAGATGCCCAGGTTTGAGAAAATGCTCTAGAAAGAGACCTATCGGAATGTCAAAATGAAAAGGTCAGATTAAAAGCCAAGCTAGTAGAACTAGAAAAGTCACTTCATCAGTATCGTAATCGTAACTCCACAATTGAGCTGAAAGCGAGCTTAAACAAGCTTGAAGAGCTAAAAAGGAAAATAGAAGAGCTTGAGATCGCATTACAAAATGGTAAGCTCTAAGTTGAACTCCTTGAAGCAAACAACGAGCAGTGGAAAGAGCAACTTCACCGTTCTCAAGGTCAGGTTAGGGATAGAGACTATATCATGGGTGAAGTTGTGGCTCAAATTCGAGAGGTGGTCGATCATTTGCAAGCCCTAACAGTTCAAGCTGACATGCTAAGCTTGAAGTATGAATCAGAATCGGATCGGAGTCAAGCTTGGCTTCTTAGAAAGGTTAAGGCTTTGAGCATTAGGGCAAAGCCGTATATGTAATTCATTTTATGTAAAGAAATTTGTTTTCCAGTAAAGTTGTTCTAATATAATTGAATCAGAGTCAATGCCTCTTTTTGCATCCATTTCATGCATTTGCATTACATTGCATCATATGCATTAAATGTCACAAAAAAAGACCATAATTAAACAAAATTATTTCAGATAATCTGGAAACCAACAAGAATCAACCAACCAAACATCATTACAATACTCGCGCCAAAACTAAAGTAATAGACCAAAGATTGGAAAGGCTAGAGCAAATTTAAAAAGAGATGTAAGACCAGTTGCAAGCACAACTGCAAAAATAGTTAGCGAAAGTACAATAGGAGATGAGGGATCAGATATTGGAATCCCAAAGAAGTATGATAAGCCAATTGGTGCAGTTGCTGGTTGGAGAACGTGAAAAAGGAAAAGTACTGCGGTCAACTCAGGGGATGACAATGAGGGTCCTATTTACCCCCAGGTTTTACCACAATAAAACATCCAAGCAGAACCAGAGGTGTACCCACCAAGGGTACCCGTCACAATAGACCCCAACAGTATCAAACCAATACCTCGACGCCGACGAACTACCAAACAGGCTCAGGTTCCAATCCGGGGGATAACCCAACCAATCCCGTTGTTCCTGATCTAGATGATATGGCAGAAATGGAAAAAACAAGAGTAGAACTGCCAAAGCAACTTGAGGATCGATGCATATGGCTAGAAGAAAAATTTAGAGCAATGGAAAGCGCCGATTATCATTGTGAAATTGATGCCAAAGACTTGAGTTTGGTCCCAGATTTAGTACTCCCTCCCAAGTTCAAAACTCCAGAGTTTGAAAAGTACAACAGGACTAGTTGCCCCGAAGCTCACATCACTATGTTCTGTCGAAGGATGACAGGATATGTCAATAATGATCAACTGTTGATCCACTGCTTCCAAGATAGTCTGATCGGGTCAGCAGTTAAATGGTACAACCAACTAAGTCGTGCCAAAATCAATTCATGGAAAGACTCAGCACAAGATTTTATAAGCAATATAGTCATGTGACGGGCATGACACCCGACAGAATCACATTGCAGAACATGGAGAAAAAGAAAAATGAGAGCTTGGAAGACAGCCATCGGGAGCAGCTTGGAAGAAGGATCTCTATCAATATTGAAGATCTCCTATCAATTTCTCTTGAAGTTTTTGGGTTTTCTTATGTTTTATAGTTTTCCTTATTTTAAGATGTTTCCCTCTATCAGTATGAACTAAATCCCTTAAATACCTGAGGGGATGATACCTAGATGAATCTTATTACTATTTGATTTATAAGATAAATACTTGTTCTTATTCTTAATTGTGAGTTCTTATTCTTGTTTTAATAATTTAGGTTATTGATTCAAGTTGAATGTACTTATTCAGAGGAGCAAAAGTCCCTGTTTAAGAGTAAATCAACACAATTAAGCGGAGTTGAATGCAATCCTAGATATAGGACTACGTAAATCTGTCGGATTAGAGTCAAATCTAATAAGGGAATCCATAAATTGAGTTAATGCGATAATAGGGGTTTTAATTAGAAAGAGATTTCAATTAATCAACCTAGAGCCAGTTGTTTTTAGTCTTGAAAGAGATATTAACATAAATCAGGATTTCTACGGATTAAGCCAAGTGAATAAATCGTATGAATCAGAAGTAATAAGTGTAGTCTAGGTGGATTCTTCCTTGGGTATTGCCTCATTCATAAAAGTTGTCTAAAAGTATTTTCTCAATTCATTCTCTGTCGTGCTTCAAATTAGTTTTTTCTTTTTAGTTTAAAAGAAATCACTCCAATTCTTAGGCTAGGTAATAAGAAGATAGTAAGTACTAGTACTCTTGATCCTTATGGATACGATATTTTCGGTCTTACCATAACTATACTATTAAATGATAGGTGGGCTTGCCTTTATTGTGATCATAGTTAGTTAGAGACACATCAAGTTTTTGGCGCCGTTGCCGGGGACTAAGATATTAGGAACACTAAATTTTTATTACTTTAGCCATTTTTATTTTATTGTAATTTTTTTTTATTTTTATATTTTCTTTTCTAACTTTAAACTTTCTTTGCTTCTGGCAGGAGTGATAAACCATAATTTACACATATTTTAACCCCATGCTTGGCTTAATTTTGGATGATTTTCCATTGAATTTGATGAATTCAATACTCCTAATCTCTTAATTTCATGTTTTATACTCAAGAGAGCTTAGGAAGTCGAAAAGGACGAGAAACAGGCCAAAAAGGGGCGAAATGGGCCTACCTAGGAAATCAACGCGGCCTGGACCATTGGACACGGTCGTGTATTACGAGCAAGATCAACCACGGCCTGGACTATCGACCACGGGCAGATCACACAGCCGTGTATGGCAAACAAAATCGACCACGGCCGAAGAAGTCCACCACGGGCGTGTCCTTGCTGAAACTTAGATAAATTCTATTCGGAATAGGATACTTGTGGGCCAAGTAAGGCATCTCAAAGCCTATATAAACACCCTAGGGGGCAACCTAAAAAGGGAGGTCGACAGGACGTCGAATAGATGCCGAGTAGAAGGAGAAAATACTCCAAGACAGTCGCTGGGAACAGCTTAGGAGAAGGATCTCCATCAAGACTGAGGATCTCCCATCAAGTTCTTTAGAAGTTTTTGGGTTTTCTTATGTTTTGTTGTTTTTTTCCTATCCTAATATATTTCCCTCTATCAGTATGAACTAAATCCCTTAAATACCTAAGGGGATGAAACCTAAGACAGATCTTATTATTATTTGATTTATAAGATAAATACTTGTTTTTATTCTTAATTGTGAGTTCTTATTCTTGTTTTGATAATTCAGGTTATTAATTCAAAGTCGAACGTGCTTATTCAGTGGAGCAAAAGTCCCTATTTAAGAGTAGATCAACACAATTAAGCGGAGTTGATTGCAACCCTAGAAATAGAGCGACGAAAATTTGCCGGATTAGAGTCAAATATAATAAGGGCATCCATAGATCGAGTTAATGCGACAATAGGGGTTTTAATTAGAAAGAGATTTCAATCAATCAACCTAGAGTCAGTTGTTTTTAGTCTTGAAAGAGACATTAACATAAATCAGGGATTTCTACGGATTAACTCAAGTGAATAAATCGTATGAGTCAAAAGTAATGGGTGTGAGACCCGCTCGTATCCCTAGGCCATGGTCGACACTGATTCATCAACATGGGTGTGGCAACCTCTACACAGGCGTGGGAGAAACGAACGAGGCACCACACAGCCGTGCGATACGGCCGTGTGACCTAACACGCCTAGGGGACATGGGCGTGGGCGGATGATTTCTATTTTAACCCCCTTTTCTGTTCACTTTCTTCCCCAAACTCCTTTCCTCCCAACCCTAGCCACCATAGTTTTTCTCCCTTTCTCACCATCCTTGCCGCCATCACACAATGACTAAAGGCAAGACCAATACCACCATCCCCATGTCAAAGAAATGGAAGGACCCTAGCAAAGTCTCCCCGTGCGAGACCAATCTACATAAAGTTCATGCCGACCGCTTCATTTATTCGACAGGACAAGGACCTTTGAGTCTATTTATTTTTTCTTTTTTTGTTATTTCCATTTTTAAATTCTTTCCCTTTATCTTTCTTGTTTTTAATTTATATTATTATATTTTGATTTCTTTAATTTAGGTTTAAAAGGTTGTTAGGGGATGACCACAACCCCACCGGAGTATCCACCTCCACCTTCATTTACGCCTAACCACCGTTCTTTTCTTTGACCTCGCAGTTTGTAAGGGTTCAGGGCACTATTAAGGAACGACTACACCCCCAGAATATTCTCCCACCGTGCACCTCTACCTAGTCCATCGTGCTTATCTTTAAGGAGTTCATCCGAAATTCAGGAAGTTTCATTTCTCCCCCTATCTTATGATTTTTTATATTTTAGATATCTATCTTTGTACATTGAGGACAATGTACATCTTAAGTGTGGGGAGGTGTCAACAATACTGAATTATACCTTATTCTTAAGTAATTTTCTCATATTACTATTAGAATGAAACTTCTATTGATTTATGATTTTCATTGATATGTTTTGGATTAAGTCATAAATAATTGTGCATTGATGGTTTAAACTTTAAAATATTAGAAATCAAGCATGATAAGTCTATTTTCAGAATTAAAAATTTTATTAGGTTGTTTCCCTAATCTTAAATATTACTTTGAAGTTTGAAATTTACAAAGTTGACATCAAAAACCATAATTTCTGTGAGATTTTGAGCCTTTTAGAGCATATATTTTTCTTGCCCACTTTATTGATTATGAGTGTGTCAATACTGATTTATTATTCTAGAACTTGCTTCGATTATACATGCCGAGACCACACTTTTGATTTGATATACTGAGATGATAAAGGCACCTAGGAATTAACCCACTCACTCCACAAAAAGCCTACCCTCATAATTAACCCTTAGTGAACCCTTTTTAGCCTAATAAACCGTTTCTTGACTCACCCATTAATATTAACCTAAAACCAAATTTTTAATTCCCCTAATCTTTTGACGCCCTTTTTGTGAGATTTGATTTGAGAGTTGCCTAACTATTTTCGGTATTTCAGTTGTTAAATTCTATCTTATTATTGTAATTGCTTATTCTAAAAAAAAAGTTGAAAGTATATTCATTATTAGTTCCATGTTTTATGAGCGTAAACATTTAAATTCACATATTTAGAAGAAGCTCTTGTTATTAATGTAATTATTCATTATTAGTTCATTATTTTTAGTAAGGTAATTTGTCAATCCAATCTCGATTCTAGCCTTCTAATTCAGCCTATACCCACACCTTTAACCCAAGCCCCATTACAACCCTTTAAAGACCTTTTGATTTGTGTATCATCTCATTTTATAGTGATGGAGATTTGATTTTCATGCAAGCTTATGGGATTAACTTTTCATGTTTGACTTCTTGAGTGCTTAATTTGAACCTTAAACACCTTGAGTGATTTGAGTGAATCTCTAGTGAGGATGTCAATTCTTGTCGGTTTTGAATCAGCGGTAATTATTTAGGTAAGGGGAAACACCTATGTTTTCATGCTATAAAAATTTATGACTTAGATTGTTTGAATCTTTTGGAATCTTTTAGTTAAATTATCAATGTATAAATTATCTATGAATTATGATCAAAATTATTGATAGTAATCTAAATTGAAGAAGTTAATTTTAATTGTGAGTTGAGGATTTTGCTTGAGGACAAGCAAAGGCTTAAGTGTGGGGATATTTGATAAACCATAATTTACACATATTTTAACCCCATGCTTGGCTTAATTTTGGATGATTTTCCATTGAATTTGATGAATTCGATACTCCTAATCTTTTAATTTCATGTTTTATACTCAGGAGAGCTTAGGAAATCAAAAAAGATGAAAAACGAGCCAAAAAGGGACAAAATGGGCCTACCTAGGAAATTAACACGGCCTGGACCATTGGACACGGCCGTGTGTTACGAGCAGGATCAATCACGGCCTGGACTATCGACCACAGGCAGATCACACGGCTGTGTGTGGCGAGCAGAATCGACCACAGTCGAAGGAGTCCACCAGGGGCGTGTCACACGGGCGTGTCCCTGCCGAAACCTGGATGGATTCTATTCGAAATAGGATACTTGTGGGCCAAGTAAGGCATCTCAAAGCCTATATAAACACCCTAGGGGGCAACCTAAAAGGGGAGGTCGACAGGACGTCGAATAGACGTCGAGTAGAAGGAGAAAATACTCCAAGACAACTTTCGGGAATAGCTTAGGAGAAGGATCTCCATCAATACTGAGGATCTCCCATCAAGTTCTTTAGAAGTTTTTGGGTTTTCTTATGTTTTGTTGTTTTTTTCCTATTCCAATATGTTTCCCTCTATCAGTATGAACTAAATCCCTTAAATACCTAAGGGGATGAAACCTAAGACAGATCTTATTATTATTTGATTTATAAGATAAATACTTATTTTTATTCTTAATTGTGAGTTCTTATTCTTGTTTTGATAATTCAGGTTATTAATTCAAATTCGAATGTGCTTATTCAGTAGAGCAAAAGTCCCTGTTTAAGAGTAGATCAACACAATTAAGTGGAGTTGATTGCAACCCTAGAAATAGGGTGACGAAAATCTGTCGAATTAGAGTCAGATCTAATAAGGGGATCCATAGATCGAGTTAATGCGATAATAGGGGTTTTAATTAGAAAGAGATTTCAATTAATCAACCTAGAGTTAGTTGGTTTTAGTCTTGAAAGAGACATTAACATAAATCAGGGATTTCAACGGATTAACTCAAGTGAATAAATCGTATGAGTCAAAAGTAATAAGTAAAGTCTAGGTGGATTCTTCCTTAGGTATTGCTTATCTCATATAAGTTATCTAAAATTATTTTCTGAATTCTCTCTCTGTCACGTTCATAATTATGTAGTTAGTTAAATTAGTTAGTTAAATTTAGATTAAAAATAAATCCCCTTAATTATTAGGCTAGATAATAAAAAGATAGTTATTACTAGTAATTTTAGTCCTTGAGGATACGATATTCCGGACTCACCACAACTATACTACTATTCGATAGGTGCGCTTGCCTTTGTCGAAATAATAGTTAGTTTCGAGCCCAACAAGGAGTCTCTAGTTTATGACTAGAAGAAACTCGTTAAGACCATTGCTTTACAACAGTGAGATAGAGAGCACTGCTTGATCGTAGTCTGAGAGTTAATATTTATATAATGAATGATCGAGCCTAGAAACTAACTATCACCACGATTGAGGCAAGCGCACCTATCGAACAGTAGTATAGCTTAGTGGCAAGACCGGAAGGTCGAACCCAAGGGAACCAAAAGTACCAGTACTGGCTTCCTTTTATTTATCTAGCCTAAAAATAAAAGTGATTAACGTTTGTCTAACTAATTCCTAAGTTAAGGATGCCAAGACAGAGAGAATGAATTAGGAAAATACTCTCGAGAAAACCAATTGATTAAGACAATACCCGAGGAAGAATCCACCTAGACTTCACTTGTTATTTAACTCTGAACCATACGACTTATTCACTTGACTTGATCCATAGGATTCCTTAATTTATATTAATACCTCTTTCGGGGCTACTAACATCTAACCCTAGGTTGATTAATTGAAATCTCTTTCTAATTAAAACCCTTAGGTTGCATTAACTCGATCTATGGACTCCCATATTAGGTTTGACCCTAATCCGGTAGATTTTCGTCATCCTATCTCTAGGAGTGCGATCAACTCCGCTTAATTATGCTAGACCTACTCTTAAACAGGGACTTTTGCTCCTCTGAATAAGCACATCAATACTTGAATCAATATCCTGGAATATTAAAGCAAGAATTAAGAACACATAATTAAGAACAAATCAAGTATTTATTATACAGATCAGAAAGCAATAACAAGATCTGTCTTAGGTTTCATCCCCCTCAGGTATTTGGGGGGTTTAGTTCATGTTTATAAAAGATTACATCTCAGAAAAAATTAAATAACAAATCATAAAGAAAAACCCTAAAACCCCCTGAAGGAAATTGAAGGGAAAATCCTCAGTCTTGAGTGTGATTCCGGCTTCTGAGATGAATCAACTTGCTTTTTTCGAGTAATTCCCTATATTCAGCCCTCTCTGGCTTTGCTCTTCGTCAAAAGCCCTGACAGAGGCCTTCTATCAAACTCTATTCTAGGTTGCCCTCTAGGGTGTTTGTATAGGCTTTCGGGATGCCTTACTTGGCCCATAAGTATCCTATTTCGAGTAGAATTAAAACAAGTCACGGCAGGGACACGCCCGTGTGAAACGCTTGTATGAATCGAGCCTTGGGCCGTGTATAAGTCTGCTAAAGTGGCACGGCCGTGGGGCGAACTCCAGGCCGTGTGGATTTTTTACTCTCACTCATTTTCTCTGTTTTTGGCCTATTTCTCGTTCTTTTCATCCTCATATGCTCTCCTAAGTATAAAACATGAAATTAAAGGATTAGGAGCATCAAATTTCACAATTCAAGGGATAAATCATCCAAAAATATGCCAAATGTGGGATTAATATATGTATATATTACGGTTTATCACCGCTCGTAGAAATCAAAGAGAGATAAGGCGAAGTTTACAATACATAGAAAAAGAGCAAGAGGATGATAATAATACTACCGAGGAGATGGCTGATAATAATCCGCTACCTCCTCTGGTTGCCGCAAATCCGGTGAATCAAAATCCTGCTCCTCGTACTATGTATGATTATGCTAAGCCTACTTTAACAGGAACTGAATCAAGTATTGTTAGACCTGCTGTTGCTGCAAATAATTTTGAACTAAATCTAACAATATTCAGATGATTCAGCAATTTGTTCAGTTTGATGGTTTGCAGGATGAGGATCAAAACAATCACTTGGCAAATTTTCTAGAATTCTGCGACACTTTCAAGATTAATGGCGGTTCTGATGATGCCATTTTCCTTCAGTTGTTTCCCTTTTCATTGAGGAACAAATCTAAACAGTGGTTGAACTCGTTACCACGAGGATCAATCACTACATGGGAACAAATGACCGAAAAATTTTTACTTAAATATTTTTCACCGGCTAAAACGGCTAAGTTAAGGAATGATATTTCTTCTTTTGTGTAGATGGATTTAGAAACACTTTACGATGCATGGGAGAGATACAAGGATCTACTAAGAAGATGCCCTCACCATGGGTTACCATTATGGCTACAGGTTTAAACCTTTTACAATGGTGTGAACCCCTCAACTAGGAAATTGATTGATGCAGCCGTCGGTGGAACCTTAAATAACAAAACCTCTGAAGCGGTTTATGAGTTTATAAGAGATGTCACTGAATAACTATTAGTGGCAAGTCATGAGAACAAAGCTGACAAAAGCCGCCAGTGCTTTTAACCTCGACGCAGTCACCATGCTATCAAACCAGGTAGAGCTTTTAAGTAAAAAGATTGATGGTTTGTGTGGTTCTTCGCAGGTACATCCAGTGATGCAGTGCCATACAAATGGAGGAGGAATGAGTAATACAGAATATCCATCCCACAACCCTGGCATAGAAAGCAAATAGATGAACTATATGGGTAATAATTCTAGACCTCAGAATAATCCTTATAGTAACACTTACAATCCAGGTTGGAGGAACCACCCAAACTTCTTATGGGGTGGTTAAGGAAATCAGAGACAACAACCCCCTCCAAGCTTTCAACAATAACCCTACCCATAGGAGAAGAAGCCGAACCTTGAGGAGATGCTAACAAAATTTTTCTCGGTTTCAGAAACCCATTTTCAAAACACCGAAACAGCACTCAAAAATCAGCAAGCGTCGATTCAAGGGCTCGAGAACCAAATTGGTCAACTTGCCAAGTTGATCTCAAAATGACCACAAGGTAGCTTGCCAAGTAACACTGAAACTAACCCAGAAAAGTAACTTCATGCCATTACTGCTCACGTTAGTGAAGGTTTAGACGAACCAAACCCAAGGCAAGAAAACGTGGTAGATAAAGGTAAAGTTGAGGTAAGCCATAATAAACAAAAACTGGTAAGTACAGAGTACAAACCTCGTGTGCCATACCCCAATGCGATGAAGAAAGACCGCGCAGATGAACAATTCGGTAAATTTCTTAAAATTTAAAGAAATTATATATTAACTTACCGTTTATTGAAGCTCTTTCGCAGATTCCCAATTCAGTAAAATTTTTAAAAGAGCTTTTGGCAAACAAATGGAAGTTAGACGATGCGTCGCATGTGGAGTTAAATGCAGTGTGCTCAGCAATTTTACAGATAAACTACCCTGCAAATTAAAAGATCCAGGGAGTTTTATGATTCCTTGCTTAATTGGTGGTTTATCTGTTAATAATGCTTTAGCTGATTTAGGGGCAAGTATCAATGTTATGCCTTATAAAATGTTTAAAATAGCTTTTGTATTGAAAACAGAACCATTCATGAGGAATGAAGGCTCCAGATCGAGGAACTAGACGAATGGCGAACACAGTTTAAAGAGAAATTGAAAGTATACGATGAACCAAAGCAGAGCCATGACGAGCCTAAAAATAAAACGAGCCAAATTAAGGTTGGAGACCGAGTTCTACTGGATAATGCAGATCCTCGAATTGCCACTTATGAACCTAATGGAACAACCCCTTTTATGGTACTTAATATTTTCCCATACGATACAGTTGAGGTAAGTCATTCCAAATTTGGCACTTTCAAGGTAAATAGTACTCATCTAAAACCTTATTTTAACAAAATTGATAGTAGGAATGAGAAATTCCAACTTCTCGAACCACTATGATTATGCGAATGAAAGGTGAGTCAAGCTTAGACTCTAAATAAGTGCTTCTCGGGAGGCAACCCGAGCACTAACCCCATTAATGTCCATATTTTCGATTTTTAGCACCTAACTAAAAACTAACCAAATTAATAAGCGCAGGTTTCCCTACCCACACGACCTTGCACACGGGCGTGGCCATGGCCGTGTGGACACCACGAGTAGGTACATCGGTGGGGAAGAGACCGTACGGAAACAGGACAAAAATTTTCCCCAAAACACGGGCTGCGACAAAATGCCACGGCCGTGCTATGCAGCCGTGGTTGACACTGACTAAAGAACATGGAAAGCGATAAATCGAAATGCCTGTGCCTAGAAACCGTGGTTGAAACTGAGAAAGTCACACGAACGTGCGACACACCAGTGCCTATAAGCCGTGGACGGCATTAATTAAGTAACACGAATGTGTGAAACCTCTACACGGGCGTGGGAGAAACGAACGAAGCATCACACGGCCATGTGATTTGGCCGTGTGACCCAACACGCCCAGAGAACACGGGCGTAGGCCAAAACTCAAACACGCTGTAAACTAACATTTACGAAACACACGGGATAAAAACAGGGCACACAGGCGTGGCCCCTGACCATGTGTCCCAATCCCTATTTAAACCCCCGTCTCCTGTTCACTTTCTTCCCAAATTTCCCCCAACCCTAGCCACCGCAGCTTTCCCCCCTTCCCACTACCGGCCACCACCGACCAACCTCCTCCCTCTTTCCTCCTTTTTCTTTCTCCCTCAACCCGAAACTCTTCTCCTTCCCTCTTCTTTTCCTCTTTTTCTCTCCCTCCCCTTTCCCTTTTCCCTTATTCTTTCTTTGCACCGCCACCACACCAGCCACCATCCTTGCCACCGTTGGTTACTCTTTTTCCTCTTTATTTTGAATTCATATTCATTTTCTATTATTTATTTCTATTATCTTTATTTTCTTTATTATTTTGCTCTTATTATTCATTCCATTTAGATATATCTTAGGGTACCATAAGTTAGTATTGTTAATTTAAAAATACAACTTTTTGCTTAACTTTTCAATTCACTATGTTAGGCATATCCTGTTCTTTAGGACTATTTCAATATTATATGTGGTGATGCTTGACTTATTTATTGCAAATCATTTTTAGACACACAATGACTAATACTCGAGGTAAGACCAAAGTTGCCATCCTCGCGTCGAAAAAGCGGAAGGATCTTGGTGGGTCTCCCCGTGCGCGACCACTTTATAGCAGATATGCCACCACTTTCTCATAGACCAGTTCATGCTGGCTGCTTCATTGACACGATTTTAAAATGTTCAAAGTGCTACCGGAGTATCCTCCCCCACCTTCACCTCTACCTAATCCATCAGACTTCTTTTCACGGATGCCATCCAAAATTCAGGAAGTTTCACTTCTTTTCCTATCTCATGATTTTCTTTCTATATTGTCATTATCTATCTTTGTACATTGAGGACAATGTACATCTTAAGTGTGGAGAGGTTAATTATAGTATTATTAGAAAATCCTTGAATTATATCTTGTTCTTAAGTAAATTTTCTCATATTACTAATTAGAATAAAATTTCTATTGACTTATGATTTTTATTGATATGTTTTGGATTAAGTCATAGGTAATTGTGCATTGATCGTTTAAACTTTAAGACATTAGAGAATCAAGCTTGATAAGTCTATTTTCAGAATTAAAAATTTGTTAGGTTGTTTCCCTAAATTTAATATTACTTTGAAGTTTAAAATTTGCAAAGTTGACATCAAAAACCGTAAATTTTGTGAGACTTTGAGCCTTTTAGAGCATATATTTTTCTTGCTCACTTTATTGTTGGTTATGAGTGTGTCAATATTGATTTGTTATTCTAGAACTTGCTTCGATTATGCATTTCGAGACCACAACCTTGATTTGATATACTGAGATGATAAAGGCACCTAGGTTTTAACCCACTTATTCCATTAAAAACCTACCTTCATAATTAACCCCTAGTGAACCCTTTTGATCCTAATAAACCGTTTCTTAACTCACCCATTAATATTCACCCCAAAACCCAATTTTTGCTTCTCCTACTTTATTGACTCCCATTTTGTCGAGATTTAATTTGCTCAGTTGCCTAACTATATTCTTTATTTTAGTTTTTAAATTCATCTTATATTGTGTTCTTATTCTTAAAAAAAAGTTGGAAATTTATTCATTATTTAGTTCTTTTATCTGAGCTTAAACGGTTAATTTCACATTTTGAGAAAAAGCTCGTCTTATTAGTTTTTAATTGATGTAATTATTTAGTATTAGTTCATTTTTTCTAGTTAGGTAAATTGTCAATTCAATCTCGATCCTAACCTTTGAATTCAGCCTTTATCCACACCTTTAACCCAAGCCCCATTATAACCCTTTTTAAGACCTTTTGATTTGTGTATCATCTCACTTTATAGTGGTGGAGATTTGATTTTCATGCGAGCCTATGGTAATAACTGTTCATGTTTGACTTTTGAGTGCTTATTTTGAACCTTAAACACTTTGAGTGATTTGAGTGAATCTTTAGTGAGGATGTCAATTCTTGATAGGTTTTGAATCAAAGGTAATTATTTAGATAAGGGGAAACACCTATGTTTTTCGTGCTACAAAAAATTGTGACTTTGATTGTTTGAATCTTTAAGGACTCTTTTAGGTAAATTATCAATGTATGAATTATCTGTGAATTATAATGAGACATTATTAATAAGAATTGTAGATTGAGGAAGTTAATTTTAATTGTGAGTTGAGGACTTTGCTTGAGGACAAGCAAATGCTTAAGTGTGGGGATATTTGATAAACCATAATTTATACATATTTTGACCCCATGCTTGGCTTATTTTTGGATGAATTTTCATTAGATTTGATGAATTCGATGCTCCTAATCCTTTAATTTCATGTTTTACACTTAGGGGAGCTTGGGGAGTCGAAAAGAATGAGAAATGGGCCAAAAAGGGACAAAATGGGCCTACCTCAGAAATCAACACGGCCTGGACTGTCGTACACGGGCAGGTATGACGAGCAGAATCGAGCACGGCCTAAGCTATCGAACACGGGTGTGTCATTGCCGAACCCAAGTCTATTTCTATTTGGAAAAGGCTACTTGTGGGCCAAGAAAGGCGTTCTAAAGCCTATATAAACACCCCAATGGAAGACCTAAAAAGACACGCAGAGTAGAAAGTAGAAAAATACTCGAAGACAGCCATCGGGAGTAGCTTGGAAGAAGGATATCCATCAAGACTGAAGATCTTCTATCAATTTCTCTTGAAGTTTTTGGGTTTTCTTATGTTTGTAGTTTTCCTTATTTTAAGATGTTTCCCTCTATCAGTATGAACTAAATCCCTTAAATACCTGAGGGGATGATACCTAGATGAATCTTATTACTATTTGATTTATAAGATAAATACTTGTTCTTATTCTTTATTGTGAGTTCTAATTCTTGTCTTAATAATTTAGGTTATTTATTCAAGTCGAATGTGTTTATTCAGAGGAGCAAAAGTCCTTGTTTAAGAGTAGATCAACACAATTAAGCGGAGTTGAATGCAACCCTAGATATAGGATGACGTAAATCTGCCGGATTAGAGTCAAATCTAATAAGGGAATCCATAGATCGATTAATGCAACAATAGGGGTTTTAATTAGAAAGAGATTTCAATTAATCAACCTAGAGTCAGTTGTTTTTAGTCTTGAAAGAGATATTAACATAAATTAGGGATTTCTACGGATTAAGTCAAGTGAATAAATCGTATGAATCAGAAGTAATAAGTATAGTTTAGGTGGATTCTTCCTTGGGTATTGCCTCTTTCATAAAAGTTGTCTAAAAGTATTTTCCCAATTTATTCTCTGTCGTGCTTCTAATTAGTTTTTTTAGTTTAAAAGAAATCACTCCAATTTTTAGGCTAGATAATAAGAAGATAGTAATTACTAGTACTCTTGGTCCTTGTGGATACGATATTTTCGGTCTTACCATAACTATACTATTAAACGATAAGTGCGCTTGCCTTTATTGTAATCATAGTTAGTTAGAGACACATCAACAGGAAATTCGTTACCTAGTTATTCTGATCAAGGGGTAAATGCGATAATCGAGAATAGAGGGAAAAGAACCAAGGTGGATGTAGCAGAAGTAAAAACCCCACTGAAATGGGTTTGGAAGAAAATGGTAGAGGGAGGATTAATCAAATAGGATTCAGAAGAGCAACCTAAAGGGATGAGGAACTACTGTGAGTTCCATGCTAAGGAGGGTCATAAGATCCAAGAGTGCGTTGAATTTAGGGACTTAGTGCAAAATTTGATGGACAATAAGGAGCTAGAATTCTTTGAATATGCTATCTGCTCCAAAAAAGAAGATGTGTACGCCTCAGAAGAGGGGTCAATAGAGAAGGTCTATAAAGTCAACCACCCTGTGGTTATTATTTCGCGACCTAGAAGCAATGAAGCCGGAGTGCAAATTGCACTAAGGGTCATAATCCAGAAAGCTGTAGCTTTTCCCTACAAGGATAGCAAGAAGGTTTCTTGGAATTATGACTGCAACGTGACTATCCCAGGAGAAGTGAACCCGATTAGTGCTTCAGAAGAATGCCAAGAGGTGGGTTTCTACACGCGCAGTGGGAGGCGCTATGATCCATCAAATGCAGGAGCTGAGCCTGTTAAAGGAAAGACCCCAATAGTTGAACAATAGAAGGAAAAGACAATTAGGTTCAAATCGCCAGTCAACGAGCCAGTAACTAAGAACGAGGCTAGGGAATTCTTGAAATTCTTAAAGCATAGCAAGTACAGTGTTGTAGAATAGCTACGCAAGCAATCAGCTCGCATCTCAATGCTAGATTTACTCTTAATTTCAGAGACACATCGTGGCACATTAATGAAAGTGCTAAACGAAACTTATGTCACTAACAATATCTCTGTGAACAAGCTGGACCGCCTAGTCAACAATATAAGTGCCGACAACTTCATCTTCTTTAATGATGATGAGATACTGCCAGGGAGGCATGGGATTTACAAAGGCTCTTCACATCACCACCTGCCGTAAAGGATATACATTGCTAGGGGTGTTAGTTGATAATGGATCTGCACTAAATGTCTTACCCCTATCCACGCTAAATAGGTTGCTTGTGGATAGCTCTCATAGGAAGACATTTCAAAACATAGTAAGAGCATTCGATGGAACTGAAAGAAGGGTGATGGGAAGGATTAAGATACCCCTCTTGATTGGTCCAAACATGTATGAAGTAGATTTCTTTGTAATGGACATTAAGCCTTCTTATAATTGTTTGTTGGGGAGGCATTGGAGTCACATAGCTGGGGCAATACCGTCATCACTGCATCAGAAGCTAAAGTTGGTAACTGAGGGTCGACTGGTAACGATAAACGTAGAAGAAGTCATTATTGCGTCCATAACCAGTGACGTGCCATACGTAGGGATAGACGATGAAGCGATAGAATGTTCCTTCTGACTGTTGGAATTTGTGAATGCAACTTTCATTGTTGGAGGGTGTAACACCCCTTAACCCGTCTCTGTCGCCGAATTAGGGTTACGAGGCATTACTCGACCAAACCCAAATCAATGCACTTTTAAAAATCAAGCAAAACACTATTCATTTGGTAATTCAAAAACAATGATCGAATAGGCATATGGTAATTAATCATTTATTTCATTACTATAATCGACATTTCAATTAATCATATGTCATTTCTAAACATAAGCATCATATTCGCTTTTATACATTTCTCATTTCATTACCACACATGATTATACCATAAATTTAAATATCAAACCAACTCATTATTTCATAGTTGCATATCACATTCGGCAATGATCTCCACACATATGTATATCATTATAATTACACCTTAACACTCATTTCCTATGACCGAATATGCCATAGTACTCAGTAGAAAATTTAGACTCCAAACTAGATCAAATCGTGGCCAAATATTTCATTTTCAATAACTTGATATACAGTACTTATGTTTATCCAAATACCGTATTATACTATATGCATTACTCGAAATCATAAACATGCATTTGCACATGCCACATATATTTATTATCAAGGTATA
Organism: Gossypium australe; assembly: GCA_005393395.2. Lineage (NCBI taxonomy): Eukaryota > Viridiplantae > Streptophyta > Magnoliopsida > Malvales > Malvaceae > Gossypium > Gossypium australe. The sequence continues at coordinate 14,675,267 of CM016619.1, forward strand.
AAATTTCCAAAAATGCTTACAACAAAACCGTACACACCTAAGCATTACAATCAAACTTGGTGATTTTAACCAACACATCACATAGTAATAAGGCACTCAAAATCTCATGAAACATACCTATCCAAATCAAGCTATATTCAACACTTAAATTGTAACATTTCTAGATACATACTTCACAAGCATATAACTCAAATTCATATTCATATCCATTTCATGAAATTCAAATGCCTAACATCTCTCTTTATTAACCTATCACATGTACACATGATTAAAATTCTACCTTAATCTATCAAGGTGACCATCAAAGACTAAAATGCATATACATGTCATGACATATATCTATTAAACCACTTCATATAATGCCTAAACCACATCCAAACATAAATGATAGTTCATGGCATGAGCAAACTATATCAACAAAACACGAAACAAGTTATCCAAAATAGATAGCCATTTTCGCATGGCTAGTATATTTACACGATTACAAAACATTAGTTATACTGTTTAGTCTAACCTATACATGCCCTTTTTTTGTTTAAAACTAAGTCATTCAATACCAAAAGAAAGTCGATAGCGCGGTTGACTTCTTTCCAGATCCTTTGAGTCCGTAGCTGGAACCAAAAATCTATAAAATAAACGTAGACAAAAACACACACAGTAAGCTGGCTAGCATAGCAAGTCCTAAGCTATACAAATATCAATATGATAGTAAAACACTTAAACATCCAACTCATGACTATAAATAAATGTATCTTATTCTATACATATATATATACATTATAGCCGAATAAATATATGTATATATGAAACACCAATTTGTACATTATACCTTTCATTTAATCAATCTTTCTTATCATTTGACATTTCTTTCTCTCAATAACATCACTTGTATACATCTATAAATACATATATGCACATTCATAGTTCACTTAAATATGAATAACATACACCTTATAATCGAATTATAATTTCACTACTAAATGCTTATGCAAACCTGATTCATTAGCTAGAACTTCTTAAATATTACCTGAATCTTACACACCGGCACGAAGCCTGCTGAACTCGAGGTCCGAAATCATAACACCGGCACGAGGCCTGCTAGGCAATAAGCCCGAAACATATCACCGGCACAAAGCCTGCTAGGCAATAAGCCCGAAACATATCACCGGCACGAAGCCTGCTAGGCATAAAGCCCGAAAATATCACCAGCACGAAGCCTGCTAGGCATAAAGCCCAAAACATATCAATGTGGTCAATCATTCCACACACATTTCATAACTATGTGGCACATCCAATCCAACTAAGCTTATTCACATTAACCAACTGAAAACATTACGTTGTTGTACAATCTCACAATTCACATCGAGATACTTATTCATATCACATTATCAAATTAAGCAATCAATCTAATATACTTATATACATTCGGCTATGACATGAATATGTACTAAAATTTATCAAACATTAATATTTAATATGTTCATAACTAATTCTTGGATATATTTTAGCTTAAGGACTTACCTCGGCTGTCGATAGACCGTGCAAATCGGCTATTCGAGAACCTTCGTCTTTCCCCGATCTAAATCCGTTTTTCTTTGCTCTTGATCTAAAACACATTAAAATTTAGCTCATTCAAGTACATTTCATCTCAATTTAGTCCCTAAGCACATAAATAGACATTTTACCATTTTACCCCTACTATTTCAAATTTTTACAATTTAGTCCTATTTGCCTAAAACACAAAATACACCAAATTTCTCAATAGCCCTTAAGGGCCGAATATGTATAGGGACTATGCAAGTCCTTTTCTTTCACTTATTTTGCAAATAAGCCCCTCTAAAATTTCATTTTTACAATTTGGCCCTAAAAACAAAAATTCATCAAAATTTCCATACATAATATACAAATTTTTAACTAATCTTTTATCTAACATCATCAAACATCAAAAACCATATAAACCTATCAATAGCCAAACCTCAACATGCTTAGATTCAAAAATTTTAACATGGGTCAGTTACGGTTTGAAGCAACGATCTCAAAAACGTAAAAATTTATGAAAACCAACTAAGAATTTACCTTGAATTTGGCTTGAATATTGCCGAAATCTCAAAGAACCTAGCTCCCCTTTTTTTTCAATATTCGGTCAAGAAAGATGAGTGAGCATGTTCATATTTTATGTTTTATTTAACTTATATATTAAAAATAACTTGGTTTACTAAATTAACCTTTATACTAAAATAATAACCATATAATACTTAAGGTTATACTAGACTTTTGCCACCCACTAACTCATAAAATGGGTTAATTTCACTTTTAATACTCCATATTAAAAAGCCATCCACATATAAGCACTTTTCACTTTAGCATGCAACTTTTACGCATTACGCGATTAAGTCCTTTTAACCAAATTAAGCACTTAAACGATAAAATTTTCATACGAAACTTTCACACACATCAATTCACATATAATAGACTCAAAATATAATATTAAAATATTTCTCGGACTCGATTCGTGGTCCCGGAACCACCGTTCCGATTAGGGTCAAATTCGGTCTGTTACAGAGGGAACAAGATCCCAATGCCCAAAATCTCTCAAACTACAAAGATGGGCTTGCGACTGACGGTCGGGAAAAGAGCTTTGCCTGGGAGAGGACTTGGAACATGCCTACAAGGAAGGTTCGAGACACCTATGCTCATGGACAAACGAGACCATTTTGTCTTAGGATACAAGCCAAATGCGAGGCAAAAGAAGAGAGAGCGGGAGAAAAAGCAAGAAAGGAGAAGAGCACGACTGAGAAGGGAAGAGGTCAAGTGGGAACCGATGACCTTTCCCCATATATCCAAGACTTTCATATCAGGAGGAACTATTCACCTTGAAAGAGAGATGCCAAGAGAAGAGACTGCGGAAGAAATGTTGAGACACCTGAACATCAACGCCATATTTGAAGAAGGAATCTGGGGAGAAAATTTATCAGACATCTGCCCCTATGTAATTGGAAGTGTTCTGAACAACGGGATTGCGAAAGAGATTTCTGTAGTTTTTAGAGCCAATTCAGAGTAATGTTCAAAACATGCTTATTACGCTAAGCCTAGGAGCAATAAGAATCCTCCATGAAATAGGCTTCTGTCCAAAATCTTTATTTCAATAAAATGCATTTTTGCGTATCATCTTGAGCAAACATTCTTTTATTCTTTCCATTTCATTCATAATCATACCATACAGATAATTATTCTTAGATTCTTTTTTCTTTGGATTTTTTTTCATCCCTACAACAAGTCTCCAGATATCAATGATATGAGCCACACTGGTACTGACTCAGAATTTCCTTTTGAGCAAGATATGTGCACGGAGGATTCTCAAGATTTTGAAGATGATCGAGACTGTAACCTATCTCCTGATTTGTTGAGGATGGTAGAACAAGATAAGAAACAAATCTTGCCTTATAAAGAGTCAGTGGAAATTGTGAGCCTAGGAGAGGAAAAAGAGGTGAAGATATGAGCTTGTATTACTGCAGAGATGAAGCAAGACCTCATTGAATTACTCTAAGAATTAAAGGATGTCTTCGCTTAGTCATATCAACACATGCCCGGGTTAAGTACTGATATTGTGGTACACCGGCTCCCCATAAAGAAAGAGTGTAATCCGATTCAACAAAAGCTCTGAAGGATAAGGCCCGATGTTTTACTGGAAACAAAAGAGGAAGTCAAGAAACAATTTGATGTTGGTTTCTTACAGGTGGTTAAATACTCAGAATGGGTAGCCAATATCATGCCCGTCCCTAAAAAAGATGGGAAAGTATGAATGTGCGTAGACTACTGGGACTTGAACAAAGCTAGCCCGAAAGACAATTTCCTATTGCCACATATCGTCACTTTAGTGGACAACATGGTAGGTTACTCACTATTTTCCTTCATGGATGGTTTCTCGGGAATAACCAAATAAAGATGCTTTCTGAAGACATGGAGAAGACTACATTCGTGACCATGTGGGGAACATTTTGCTATAAGGTGATGCCATTTGGACTGAAAAATGCGGGAGCAACGTATCAAAGAGCCATGGTAACTTTGTTTCATGATATGATGCACAAAGAACTCAAAGTTTATGTTGATGATATGATCGCAAAGTCCTGAACAGAGAAGAAGCATGTACAAGTCTTGAGGAAATTGTTTTTAAGATTGAGAAAATTCCAACTGAAGCTCAATCTAGCCAAATGTACTTTCGGGGCTAGGTCAGGAAATTTGCTAGGTTTTGTAGTCAGTGAAAAGAGGATTGAGATCGAGCCAGACAAAGTAAAGGCTATACAATAATTTCTTCTACCACGCACTCAAAAAGAAGTTCGAGGTTTCCTAGGAAGACTAAATTACATTGTCCGATTCATTTCACAACTAAGTGAGAAATGCGACCCCATATTCTGTCTCCTTAAGAAACAGAACCCAAGCGTTTGGGATGAGGAGTGCCAGAAGACTTTCGATAAGGTCAAACATTACTTATCCAATGCCCCAGTACTGATGCCACTTAACCCAGATAGGCCGCTGATACTATACTTGGCAGTATTTAGGAATTTTATGGGATGCGTGCTTGGTCAACATGATGAGTCGGGAAGAAAAGAAAGAGCGATATACTATCTTAGTAAGAAATTCACTGAATGTGAGACAAGATATTCGCCAATCAAGAAGTTATGTTGCGCCCTGATTTGGACAACCTGAAGATTGAGACAATACATATTGTACCACACAACTTGGCTCATCTCAAAGCTGGACCCTCTAAAGTACATGATGGGGTCGACTGCTTTAAATGGAAGAATGACCCGATAGCAAATTCTGCTTTTCAAATTTGACATAGTCTATGTGAACCAGAAGGCAGTCAAAGGAAGCGCAATAGCAGATTTTCTAGCCAGTAGAGCTCTAGAGGATTACAAGTCGTTAAGTTTTGATTTCCTGAATGAAGATCTAATGTATGTTGCAACCACTGAAGAAGACTCTCAAGAAGGTCATCCTTGGAAGCTAAACTTTGACAGAGCCTCAAACGCTGTGGGTAACGGAGTTGGAGCAGTCCTGATATCCCCAAACAGAGATCACTATCCCTTCACTAGTAAATTGGATTTTGATTGCACGAATAATATGGTAGAATACGAAGCATGCATCATGGGTATCCGTGCAGCCATAAAACGTAAGATCAAAATGCTAGAGGTATATGGGGATTCTGTACTAGTGATCTATCAACTCAAGGGAGAATGGGAGACAAGAGATCCTAAGTTAGTCAATTATCGAAGGTTGGTTCTTGAGTTAATTAGGGAGTTTGATAACATCACCTTCTATTACCTCTCACGAGATGAAAATCAGATGGCTGATGCCTTGGCTACTTTGGCTTCGATGGTCAAAGCGAACAAACAAGAGGATATAAAGCCTATCCAGATGAGTATTTATGAGACTCCGGATCATTGTTACAACATCAAAGAAGAAGAAGAAGAAGAAGAGGACGGTCACCCTTAGTACAACGATATATTGCGATATGTGAAGAATCGTGAATACCCTGACCAAGCAACTGAGAATGATAAAAGGACGTTAAGTAGACTGGCCAAGGACTATGTCTTAGATGGGGAGATCCTATATAAAAGGAGAAAGGATCAAGTGCTACTAAGATGTGCAGACGCTGTCGAGGCTAGGAAAATCTTGAAAGAAGTCCACGAGGGTGTCTGTAGAACACATGCCAATGGTTTTACAATCGCCAGGAAAATTATGAGATTCAGGTATTATTGGTTTACAATGGAAGGATATTGCATCAGTTATGCCAAGAAATGCCACAAGTGTCAAATTTATGGAGATAAAATTCATGTACCTCCCTCACCTCTTCATGTTATGACTTCTTCATGGCCTTTCTCTATGTGGGGCATGGATGTCATTGGGCCAATTTCACCCAAAGCTTCTAACAGGCATCGATTCATCTTCGTGGTCATTGATCACTTTACAAAGTGGGTAGAAGCCGCTTCATAGGCCAATGTCACGAAGTCGGCAATAAACAAGTTATTAAAGAAGGAGATCATATGTCGATATGGAATGCCAGAAAAGATCATATCTGACAATGCACTAAATTTAAACAACAGCACGATATCAGAAGTCTGCAGCCAGTTCAAGATCAAATACCATAATTCATCACCATATTGCCCAAAAATGAATGGTGCAGTGGAGGCAGCCAATAAGAACATTAAGAAAATCGTGGGGAAAATGACTGAGACTTATAAAGATTGGCATGAGAAATTACCATTTGCACTTTATGTCTATCGAACATCTGTCAAGACCTCAACTGGGGTAACGTCTTTCTCTTTGGTTTATGGAATGGAGGCAGTTTTACCCATTGAAGTCGAGATTCCTTCTCTCCGAGTTTTGGCAGAATTGAAGTTATATGAAGCAGAATGGATCCAATCCCGATATGATCAGCTAAACTTGATTGAAGAGTAAATGTTGAAATCCATCCGCCGTGGTCAGATGTACCAAAAGTGAATGATGCGAGCTTACAACAAAAAGGTTCGTCCCAGAGAATTTCGTGAGGAGGACCTAGTATTTTAAAAGACTTTGCCCATACAAAAGGATTTCGAGGGAAATGGATGCCAAATTGGGAAGACCATATGTGGTAAAGAAGGTTTTTTCTGGAGGAGTGTTGATTTTAACTAAGATGGATGGAAAAAGCTTGCCCAATCCTGTGAATTCAGACTCAGTCAAGAAGTACTTCACCTAAAAAAAAGGGGGAGGCCAAGGTGAAAACTCGCAAAGGGCTCTTTGAGACCAATTGGGTTTTGAATTAAAAACCCAGGAAAAGGGCAATTCAAATCTTGATCAAAGATGGGGCATGTAGTAGTCTTGCTATCCTTGAATGAATCAGGAGGAGAGATGCTACGTCTTGGGGTATCAACAAAGTACTTTGGATCTCCGAAACACATATCAAGTTCAAAAGGGTCTTCGAGAAGTTAGTGAGAAGAAGTTCATGCTATGATATTCGGGGCATCTATTTTCATCTTATTCATTTTGTATTTTAGCAATGTTTGCTATCTTTGATTAATTTATCCAGTTCAAGCTTTGCTCTTAATAAATTCCTTTTGTCCATTGCGATAATATTTTTCAAGCATTTTTCATTGAAAATAACGATTAATGGACTAATAATATTCAAGAAAAAAGAGTTCTACATATTGCTCTGAAAGGTTTTCTAAATAGTACAAAGATTTGAAAATAGGACCACTGTTCAAAACTAATCAAACTTAAGGGTTGGAAACATTTGAGAAAGAATAGTCTAAATTATGATTATTTGTTCGGATTTCCTGTCAAAAATACCAGCTGAGCAAGAAGGCATGGTAATATATCAGTGATAGAACCTTGATAAATAGCGAGCAATGACAACTAAAGCATTAAAATATGACCATTCTTGAAAAATGACATTCTGCATTCATGCAAATATCATTCATACACATCTAGTTAGGAGTATTTGATTCATCCTGATCATGGACATCCTAATCATTAGGCACAAATAGGCCCATGAAATGGATTCTGTAGGTTATGTTCCCCAGGGAATGGTGTAACAGATCAATGAAACCACAAATCCTATACCTCTGTAGTTGCAGTGGGACGAATTATAGTCATCATGGCAAACCTTACCTATCTGAAGTTGCAGTAGAGCAGATTAAAGCTACAAATTACAAATCTTATCTCCCTGAAGTTGCAGTAAGGCATGTTGAAGTTACAAGTCTTATCTCCTTGAAGTTGTAGTGGAGCAAACTGAAGATAGTGAATCTTATTTCTCTGAAGTGGTAGTAAAATAGATTAAAGCTACAAATTACAAATCTTATCTCCATGAAGTTGCATTGGAGCAGGTTGAAGTTACAATTCTAATCTCTCTGAAGTTGCAGTAGAGCAAATTGAAGATAGCGAATCTTATTTCTCTGAAGTGGCAGTGGAACAGATTAAAGCTACAAATTACAGATCTTATCTCCCTGAAGTTGCAGTGGAGTATATCGAATATAGCAAATCTTATCTCCCTGAAGTTTCAGTGGAGTAGATTGAAGCTACTAATCTTATCTCCCTGAAGTTGCAGTGGATTAGATTGAAACGGCAAATTCTATACCTCTGAAGTTGTATGGATTAGAAAGAGGCTACTTGAAGAAAATAAGCTCCAAGAAGCCAAGATTCGGCGAGGCCGGGCAAAGTTGATCCTTCGTGAAAGTCTTTTCTCCATTCTCATTACACGACAACGAGCAAAGACGGGCAGCTGTAATCGGCCTATTCTGCCCGACCCACAAAACCAATAAGAAAATAAAAATAAAACTAAAGTCCAATTACAAGCCCAGAACAAAAAACCCTAACCCAAAATTTACAACAGCCCATTGGCCCAAAAAACTTAAACATTCTCAGCAAAACTAAGAAAACCTAACCCTAGCCCTTTTCAGCCTCGCCGCTCCTCCTCAGGCACACCGCTCGCACCTCGTCCTGAGGCCTGACGCGCCTTTGTTGCTGTTTCATCAAAACGAAAAAGGCTGTCCTTCCCACGCCTCCGTTGACCTCGCAAAACACCTGCAAGTAGAGCAAAATGAGACAAAGACGAACACGCAACAGCAGAAATAGAGGTAAGAACAACAGAAACACAAAAAGCAAACAGTAGATATAAATAATAAAAAAACAGTGTAATCGGCTATAAAAAGCCCCGAATATCATCAATGTATTTTTTGACACATAGTATCGATTAAAAAAAGATAGAGATCGAATACAAAATCAAAGATTTCGAAACCAAAGGTGAACTTTTGTGATATATCTATCGTTTTATTTTTTTATTTTTTTATTTTTTTATTTTTTTAAAGATATAAGATATGGAAACAAAAAGAAAGGAAAACTCATCTAAATCAGTTGGTCTCTTCGCCGTCGAAGACCACGCCAGAAAAGGAGGAGAAACGAAGCGTTTCTTTATTTCTCCACTGGGCTAGGTCGAGTTTTTGGGATTTCAGCCTTGGATTGGTGCTCTGCAGGTGACGGGCTTCGAAAAGGCGCCTTTTGGTGTTCTCCAGCCACCGTGTACAGCGGTGCATCGCCGGTGATAGGTGGCCACCACGGTGGTCCGGCGCCAGAGTCAAGGCCATATTTCAGAGAGAGTGAGAGAGTTTGAGAGGTTTTTTTTTTTTTTGAAGAAGAAGAAGAAGAAGAGAAGTAAAATGAAATTTTAAACAAAAAATTTGATTTATTTAATGTTGTGAAACAACGTCGTTTCAGTTGGCCCCTTTAACGCTAAAAGGGCATCGTTTAGGGGGCCGACCCGAGACCCGACCCACTCCAGATTGAGTATCTGCGTGATTCATTTGCCCCTTCCGCTTTTTCTACCCGTTTCAATTAAATCCCTCTTATTCTTTTAATTTGGCCTGATAGTTTCGCCTTTATTTCATTTTGATTACTACTGAAACGGTGCGCTTTGGAGGACAGGGATATTTCCCCATTTGGTCCCTCCTTGTTATTCACGCATTACAATTTGGTCCTCTACCTTATTTTTATTCCCAATTTTTGCCCAAAATTCCGTTTAAACTTCAATTTACTCCTTTCGACATTAATTTTATTTAATTTCGATGGTTTATAGATATTTTTATTTTTTTATGTTATTTTATTTATTATTTATCTATTTATTTATTGTTCTTTTTTAATATTCAAAATTGATTCATTTCCTTTTATTGTGCATTTTTATTTTATTTTATTTTATTATTATTATCATCATCATCATCATCATCATCATCATCATCATATTATTATTATTATTATTATTATTATTATTATTATTATTATTATTATTATTATTATTAGTTTATGTTTTGATTATTGATATTAGAATTAGTACATTATCTCATTCATTTATCTACTTATTATCCTTTTTATATGTATAATATATAATATATATTTAATGTTTATGTTTTTCTTTATTTGTGCACTTATCATCTGTATTGTTCTTACTATTATCGTTTACATTATTATCATTTTATTTTTCCTCATTATCATTTAATCATAATATGATCATTGCTTATTTATTTGGTGTTTTATCATTATATATCATCTTCATTTTCGATTTTAATTTTTTGTATATCCTTGGTGTTATTATTTTATTTTATTGTAACTACGTCATGAATCGTGTTTAAACATACTCACGCATTTTTTACTATGCCCGAATAAACTAAGTATATATTGTTTCAAATATTATGTTAATTTTTATCCAAAAACGCCAACAAAATTTTCAAAAAATAGGCAATGTTCCATATTTAGAAGATTCGATAAAATCGTGCCCTAACTTACGGGGTTTTGATTTTTCTCGTTGAACTCGAATAATCGAACATCCTTTCAAAAATTAAAATACATAAAATTTCAAATAAAAAAGAAAAGGCAAGCTTATTCTCAAGGATTCGAAGTGTCGTGTCCTAACTTACGGGACATGATATTTTGTTGCCACGAGATGAGAAGGTCTTTAGCATATTTCAATTTATTCAAGCAATTTGTGAGCAAAATTAACATCAATACAAAGAGGGATTGCATTTTTAAATTATTTTCGAGTTTTTAAATTTCGACACTAAGACACGAAGTAATCGATTAGGTACCAGTTTTGAGCGTCACGAGATGCTAATCTTCTCTAGTGCGTAACCAACTCCCGAACCCGTTTTCTGAATTTTTGTAGACCGAAAAACATTGCTTTGATAAATCAAACATTTTGTTAAAACAATCAAATTATGAGCTGACCCGATCACACCTTATAAAAAAAGATCGGTGGCGACTCCCATTTTTATTTTTTAAATAAAAGTCGACCTTTCAAAGAATGGTTTCGACATGACTCTTAGTATAGAGGCTTTTATGATATTTTAGAAAGGAATGAAGAAGCTCGAGAATGAATGAACGAACGGTTTGGAGTTGTTGTTTGTATATATATGCCATGCGCCGAGACAATGATATACAATCGATAATTTTTTGCATGTATAAGTTGTATGGAAATTATTGAAAGATACAAATTGAGGGTTCAATGGCTTTTACAATATGAAAACAAATTTCTGCAAACCTCATGGAAAACTTCTAGTATAATCCCATGATATTCCTCAGAATTCATTGATACATAGTAATTCAAGAGGCTGCGCAGGTCTTTGGGCTGTTGAATCCGGTTCGCCATTATCATCTCGACCATAGACTCTCTGAAATCTTCTCTTGGATCGTAAGAACACTTTTCCATGGCAACCATAACAACAAATTTAGTCCCTTCACTTCTTTGTCCCCGTTTCGCTGCATGCTTTGTTACCTGCCTTTCATTAATCATCTGGTCTAGCCTCTCTTGAACCATGGCGTGTGTTAGGCTTGAAATCGACGCAAGCCGGTCAGAATCCGAGCTTTCTGCTTCCTCTGATGAAGAGACACTAAGCCTGCAACTGCAACACAATGCCTTGCATCCTCTCAGTTGAGGCCTTTGGTTCTTATGTTGTTTTGAGGCTTTCATCTTCAAAGCATGGACATATGTGGTTCTTGGAAGGCAAAAGCAATCATTTATGCTTAATAGGCAAGTGGGTCACTTTTAAGCATCATTATGTCTTGAGTTTGAGACAATGAATATGTAAAAGGCTAAGGGTGGTTGGAAGTGTGAGATTGGAAGGCAATTGGGGAACATTTGGTATTGTTAATTAAACTTGTAATCATGATGTGGACTAATAAATCATTTTTAATACTATCCCTTTATAGGTTCAGCCTACTATTTTATGAAGTAGAGATAAATGGGGTATAATAGAAACACTGCAACAAGCACACTTGACCCACATCTTAATGAAACCATAACACACGTCAAGGACACACTTCTAAACATGAAAGAAAATGCAAGTTCATCCCTAAATACAAATAACCAAATAGTTTTGGGGAGTTATAATTGAACATCGGAACCTATAGGTGGCCTATGGCTGCTGCAGATTCTAAAGGAATTCTCCATTAAAGGGGGGGTCATGAAAGGGTCCAAATATGTATTAAAGAAGGTGATTTTAAGAACAAAGCATGCTTTTTGCTTTTCCACTAGTTGTGAGCTACTTTTATTCTAAGTCTTCTTTGAGAGTAGCTAATGATTAGATGAAGTGAATGGAGATTCTTTGTAATTTGGGTTCTTATCTATCTTGTTTTAGAGCCTAACATGCATTGTTCTAATGGCCTAATTGAATTATGGAGAATATCCGACAAAGATTTTGCAGAGCTGGATGGACTCTCTTTTACGCTTCCTTCTTTATGCTTTGTAGGTAGAGAGATATAAGAATATAAATAGAAAAAAATACAAATAATAAATAAAATACTCGGAGTTTAGCATGTGATAATCATTTGTTTAAATCATGAATTAGTAGGTTAGGAAAATAGAGTCTTGTAATCCTATGCTAGGTTTGGGGTGTAAATGTTGAATAGCAAATCATGTTTAACATGGATGTGTTATTTTTTAGGATTTATTATCATTTATCAATTTTGTCTTAATTTATTAAAAAATACATCAACTAATATAAGGATGACATGTGATATATTCTTATTGAATGTTATATATTTTTAATAAAATGAGAAAAAATAATATTTTATTTACCACTTCTCACAAAAAAATTAAACTTCTAACAATCAATATGAGAGTAGAGGTTATCTTGCATGATAAAACATTTTTTAAGAAATAAAATGCAGGGGTTAGCCCCTCAAAAAATTGAAAAATTGTAATTTTAGTCCTTATAAATGATGAAAATATAAATTAATATAAAGAAAAATTATATTCCCCAAATGAAAATTATTTTACTTGGTCCTTTAAAAAAAATGGTAAAATCATAAATTAATATATTTTAACTAAATTAATAAATTAATATATGATAAAATCTATATTTAACATCTCAAAAATTTAAAATTCAATTTTGATCCCTTAAAAAACTTTCTAAATTCGCCGATAAAATCTATTTTTTTATTAATGTATTTGAGGTTTTTCAAGTGTCACATTCCAAATGAATTGGATATGAATACTTTGAAAGATGAGAAGTGGCTTGATTAACTAATTGTTTGATGGTTAATTATATTACTAATCATTTTACTCTTGACATATTTAAAATTTAATTCATTCAACACATCATAAAAAAATATTCCATCAAGTTAGATTATGTGGCATATAAAGAAAAAGCTGATGTGGTAATTTAAAATCACATGGAAGTCCTGTAAACATAAACATAAGTGTGTATATATTTATATATAAACTTTCACTTTACTTTTCTAGCTGAAAAACCTAAAAGTTTATATTTTGTGTTAAGGCAGTTTTGCGACTAGTTCCATGAACAGTTCCATAACATCCCATAAGCAGTTTCATGAAGTTCCACGAATTTCCACGAGCTATTCCACGAAGTTCCACGAGTAGTTTAATGAGTATTTCAAACTGCACTTGGCACTACATTGCTCCATAACTTGCTTAATTTAGGGTTGGTAATTTTTTGAAACAAATCCTTGAGCTTATCTTTTACGATCAATCCATTTGAAGCATGTTAAAAGTTGTGTGACTCAAACTCTTGTTAAAATAAATACACGTGGCAAGATAGGGGGATCTATGAGGCAGCATTAGAATAAAGTGTTTTAACCTTACTGTATTACTTCTATTTGACTTTGATTAGAATAAGGTTTTTAAACCTATAAATAGACATAATCGTCTCTCCTCTTGTATCATTCGAATTTGACATAGTAAATTTTATTCTCTTCTGCCCGTAGTTTTTTCCCGAAAAGATTTCCACGTAAAATTCTGTGTATTCTATTTTTCTCTTTCTTTGCGGTTTATTGTCATTATCGATGTTCTATTTTCATAAATTGGTATCATAGCTTTTCTCATTGCTTATATTGATCACGGTAATGGTGTCACTGAAGTATGAAATTCCACTATTGGATCACAACACCAGATTAGCATTGCGGCATATAAAGATGCAGACAGTTCTTGTGCAAATGGATTTGGAGGATGCCCTGCTAGGGATAGATAAGATGCCTTCGATGTTGACGGAGGACACAATTACATCTGTATTTTTCTAACGAAATTTTGCAAGATGTGATGAAGGATAAGGCCACCGCTGCATTATGGGCAAAATTACAGTAACTATGCATGTCGAAAACCCTAACTAGTAAGTTACATATAAAGCAGAATCTTTATGCTTATCGTTTGGAGGAAGGTGCGTCTGTGCACGAACACTTAACTGCGTTTAAAGAAATTATCTCGGATTTGGAGGTCATAGAGGTTCAGTATGATAAAGAAGATTTAGGGTTGATTTTACTTTTTTTCGTTACCCCCGTCTTATACAACCTTTAGAGACACGATTTTGTATAGCTGGGAATCTCTCTTAGTTGATGAGTTCTATGCTTTTTTGACCTTGTATAACAAGATGAAACATCTTGTGGTTGGATCTGACTCCCAGGAAGAGGGTTTCATTGTTCATGGGAGACAAGAATAAAATATCGATGATGATTGTGGGAGGACAAATGATCGAAATCCTCGCAGTAAATCTTAGGGTAGATTAAGATCTTCAAATAGAGGTAAAACCTGTAACTTATGCAAGAAGAAATGACACATTAAATCTGAGTGTTATAAGTTACAAAACAAGATCAAAAGGGAGGCTGCAAATCAAGATGGAAAACAACCAGAAAAATCCGGTGAAGCTGATGTTGTAGAAGACTACAACGATGGTGAACTCCCAGTTGTTTCTGCTAACAATTCTAAAGTGAGCAAAGAGTGGATTCTTGATTCTGGCTGCACCTTCCTTATGAATCCCAATCAGGATTGGTTTACAACTTATAAAACAATGTTTGAAGATGTTGTTTTGATGGGAAATAATGCTTCATGTAAAATCGCAGGTGTTGGCACAATCAAAATCAAGATGTTCGATGGAGTCATTAGAACACTTAGTAGCGTACAACATGTACCAAAATTGAAGAGGATTTTGATTTCGTTAAGTACTCTTGATTCAAAATGACATAAATACACAACTGAAAGTGGGGTTCTGAAGATTTCCAAAGGTTCCCTTATTGTGATGAAAGGGCAGAGAAAAATTGTCAAGTTATATGTTCTGCAGGGTTCGACTGTTACTAGTGATGCAACCATTGCTTCCTCTTCCTTGTCAGATGATGATGTTACTAGACTTTGGCATATACATCTACGGCATATGAGTGAGAATGACACGACATAATTAAGCAAAAGAGGACTTCTTGATAGGCAAGAGATTTGCAAACTGAAGTTCTGTGAGCACTGCGTTTTTGGGAAGCAAAAGAGAGTTCGATTCACCACAGGAATGCATAACACAAAAGGAACAATTGATTATATTCATTCTAATCTTTGGGGACCATCCAGAGTGCTTTTGAGAGGTGGAGATAATTATATGCTAACACTTATTGATGATTTTTCTAGAAAAGTTTGGGCATTCTTCCTAAAGTAGAAAAGTGATGTGTTTTCCATATTCAAGTCTTGAAAAACTATGGTCGAGAAACAGACAGGAAAATAGATAAAATACCTGACATATCGTCAATGAGTTTTATTCTAACGAGTTTAATGAATTGTGCAAATTAGAAGGGATCATAAGACACTTGACATATCGTCATACTCCATAGCAAAATGGCATTGCAAAACAATCATGGAGAAGGTTCGATGTATGTTGTCAAATGTTAATTTACCGAAGTAGTTTTAGGCTGAAACAGCCTCTACTGCATGTTTTTTGATCAACTGATCTCCATCCGTTGCCATTGAGAAAAAAACTCCATAAGATGTATGGTTTGATAATCTTGTTGATTATTCTGATTTAAAGATTTTTGGGTGTCTTGCATATGCTCATGTTGATAATGGAAAATTGGAATCGAGATCCATTAAATGTGTTTTTCTTGGTTATAAGGCTGGTGTAAAATGACATAAGTTATAGTGTCCTGAAATAGAAATGTTTTGATTAGTAGAGATGTAATTTTTTATGAAATTGTTATGCTGCCTAACTTATCTCTTAAAGACTCTTCAAATAAAGAATAGCAAAAATAGGTGGAGCTTCAGATTGATCCAGTATCTACAACAGAGTCGACTCCTCAAGATAGTAAAGAAATTTAGAAAAGAGTTGCTTCTTTACCATAATATTCTATTGCCAAAAAAAGAACAAGAAGAGAAATTAAACCTCTAAGGAGGTATGCTGAGGCTGATCTAGTTGCTTATGCTTTATATGTGGCTAAAGATATAGATGTAAATCAAGAGCCATCAACTTATTTCGAGGCAGATAGCTGTGAAGACTCAGAAAAGTGGATGTTTGCCATGTAAGAAGAGATGGAATCACTCCACAAGAACAGAACATAGGATATTGTAAAGCTTCCTAAAGGTAAGAAGGTTGTTTATTGTAAATGGGTGTTCAAAAGGAAATGAGAGATACGAAATGTCAAAGCCCAGCTCACTAAAGAATTTAAGATGAAGGATTTGGGAGCAGCAAAAAAGATACTTGGTATGGAGATTCTCAAAGATAAAAAAGCAAGTAAATTGTACCTAAGTTAAAAAGTGTACATTGAGACAGATCTTTGCAAGCTCAATATGCAGAGTGCTAAGCCTGTTAGTACTTCTTTAGCAGCCCATTTAAGACTTTCATTAGCTTTGTCTCCACAATCAGATGATGAGATTGACTACATGTCAAATGTTCCATATTCTAGTGCAGTGGGATCTCTTATGTGTGCTATGGTTTGTTCACGTCTAGATTTATCATATGCAATCAGTGTAGTTAGTAGATACATGTCGAATCCCGGTAAAGAACACTAGAAAGCAATTTAGTGGATTTTGAGATACTTACGAGGTACTACTGATGTTTGCTTACAGTTTGGAAGAAATAAAGATGGAGTCATTGGGTATGTTGATGCTGATTTTGCTAGAGACTTTGATAAAAGAAGATCTGTCACAGGTTATGTATTTAAAATTGGGGTTATGTAATCAGTTGGAAAGCCACTTTGCAGACTACTGTCGCTTTGTCTACCACTGAAGCTGAGTACATGACGATTACTAAGGCTTGTAAAGAAGTTATTTGGTTAAAGGGGCTCTTTAGTGAACTCAATGAAGACCTTCAAATTAATACAGATTTTGTGATAGTTAAATTGTCATCTTCCTTACGAAGGATCAAATGTTTCATAAGAGAACAAAGCACATTGATGTTTGGTATCATTTTGTTTGTGGTGATATTGTTGTGAGCAAAATTAGTACTCATGATAATCCCACAGATATGATGACTAAGTCACTTCCTATAACCAAGTTTGAGCATTGCGTAGACTTGGTTGGTGTTTATTATTGAGGATAAACCCTTAAGGGGTTTCATGGAAGAGGTGGAGAACTTGTTCGTTGAGAATTCGTGTCAAGGTGGAGATTGTTAGAAGTTGTTGTGATCCAAAATCCTGTTAAAAATAAAATACAAGTGGCAAGATAGGGGGATCTACGAGGGTAAAGGCCACAACCCATTATAGATCCCTAATAAGAAAAATACTAGACTGGGGTCGCAATTGGGGGCGCGGGGGCCGGAGGCCCCGCAGTACGGTATAGGCTGCACAAGTAAAATTTGTATAAAAGTTTACTTCCTCTATTTGTTGTTGATTAGAATAAGGTGTGTTAATCTTATTGTATTACTTCTATTTGACTTTGATTAGAATAAGGTTTTTAAACCTATAAATAGACGTAATTGTCCCTCCTCTTGTATCATTTGAATTCGACATAGTGAATTTTCTTCTCCTCTATCCATGGTTTTTTTCCCGAAAGGGTTTCCACATAAAATTTTGTGTGTTATATTTTTCTCTCTTTCTTCGCGATTTATTGTCATTATCGACGTTTTATTTTCACAAAGAAATATATCTGAAAGATTAGATCAGTTCAAATAGCAATCAAATCCTCTGATTTTAGGAGATTGAATTGAATTATCTTGAAGAATTATCTTTATTATCTCAACAATATTTTAGACTGTACAAGGATATTGCTTACACTTCTTTGACAACTACATTGATGGTGGAGATTCATTGTAATTGATCTAGTAAGTTAGCAAGTTGAAAATAATATATACATATATCTATTAGACTTGTATAAGTTTAGCGCTTAACTTGTTCACTAGGAATTCTTATTGTAAGGACATGTACAATCTAAGTTTTCAAGGGGAAGTGTAACATCTCGAATTAGGGCCTAGTCAGAACAGTGGTTTCGGGACCACAAATCTGACGTAAGAAAATTTATTTTTATTATATTTTTATGGTCTAAAATTTCACCGAACGATTTTGTGAAAATTTCGTTCGAAAATTTTGACGTTTGGCCACTCAATTTAGTCAAAAGGACTAAACTGTAAAAAGTGTAAAACTTGAGTTCTAGAAGTTAGAGGTGTCAAATTGCTATGAAATTTTAAAGTAGAGGTTATTAAATGGTAATTAGCCCATTGGTTAAATTGTTGGACAAAAATGGATATGGTATATGTTAGATAAGATGTTTTTTTTGTAAGGGCATTTTAGTCTTTTTGTAAATTAAATGAATTAAAAACAAAATTAAAATGCCAAATTTGTCCATCTTCTTCATATGGACGAAATTTACCAAGGGAAGACATGGCTAGGGTTTTCTTAACTTTCCAAGCTCATGGTATGTCCGTTCTAGCCCCTTTTTTCAAGTTATTTACGGTTTTGGAGTCCCGGTAGCTCGATTTAGCTTATGCTACCAATAATTCATGCCAGGGTTCATCTTTGGAAAATTACCCATAGGTGAAAAGTGTGTATTTTGATGTTTTATGGTAGAATATGAATCTTGAAATTATGTTAAACAACTTTTACTAAGCGATTTTAAGTGAAAACGAGTAAAACGACATAATCGGTAAAAATACCTAATGCCCATAAGTGTATGTTAGAGTAAGAATTTGATGTTTCCATAGAAGGGAAAAATGATCAGCATGTTATAAAACATAAGAATAAGGGCTGAAGTTTAATTTTCGAGTATTGGGGCAAAAGTGTAAATATGTAAAAGTTTAGGGGCAAAATTGTAATTTTTCAAAAGTTTGAGTTAGGGACTATTTTGAGTAGTACATTAATTAAATAAGTGAAATGTGATGTTTTAGACCCCAAAAAATGAGATTTGGACGTAAAACGGGAGGAAAATCAAAAATCGAGAAAGTTGGTAAATTACCGTTTCTGGATCCGAGGTAAGTTGGTGAGTAAATAATAATGCAATAATGTCGTAATGTATGTTTGAAACCTAAATTGTGGTATTAAATTGATTTTGCTGAATTACATGTTTTGTATATTATGTTGGTGAATTGATTTAATAATAATGTTTATGATCCGAGGTGACATAGGTGACATGGAAAATGGGTCAAAATGTTGTGCTTAAAGGTGTTTTCTATGACTATGGTTATTATGTGAAATGGAAAGTTGATATGTAAATAATGCATTTATTTTACTTGTTCAATAATTATTTTGCTAGATATTATGGAAATCATTGGGTGATAACTATAATATGAAAATGTATGGAATGTGAAATTCTCGATTGAACCTTCAAAAAACCGAGAGATACGGACAATATGTAGCTAGGTCACACGAGTAATAAGGGACCTTCACCGTGTGCACAAGAAAGCTACGAGATGGCAAAATTTGATATGTAGCTAGGCCACATGGATGATAAGGGACTTTCACCATGTGTGCAAGAAAGCTACGGGATAATAATTTCATATGTAACTAGGTCACATGTGTAATATTGTGTGTATACCATGTGTACAAGAAAGTTACGGGTTATGAGTAGCTAGGTCACATGAGTGGTTCCTAGTGTTGGACACCATGTAGACAAGAAAGCTACGAGATGGAATGGCTAGGTCACATTGGTGATAAGAGACCTTCACCATATGTACAAGAAAGCTGAGTTATGTGTAGGTGGAGCTATGTGCTGAGACCACCGAGTATCGGGTGTTTTCCGAAGGGGTTCAATGAGATAAATTACTAATGGTGATTGGTGCGATCATGTTATGAATAAGTGCAAGAGTGAATGTGATCAATTGAGAAATATGGAAAATGTACGTGTGAGCAAGGTTGCATGTGACTATGTGTATATGTGCATAATGTGTTTGATATGTGATACGTGATTGAAATTGTGGTAAGGCTGATATGGTGTGAGCGCCATTATGAGTACTCGTAAATATTGGTGATGATTATTCATTTGTATGGCTAGTATTGAACATGCTTGGTGTTATGTGTGCATATATGGAAGTAATATGAAGAAAACATGGGAGAGTAAAATTTTCAGTAAAATAGATTGAAATAGTAGCAGTTATGTGATTTTGAAAAAATCACCATAAATAGTAGAAATTGAATTATATGTTGGATGAGATATTGATTTAAATCTTATTGAGTCTATTTTCATATAAAAGAAACAGAGAAAGCAAAGGATTTGTATATTTTGAAATATTTAGATTTTTGTGAGACTGGTTTAGAGTGATTTCGAGATCCCCTGTTCTGACTTGGAAAAATCATTGAAAATTATAAAAAAATAATTTTGGGACATAATTTATATGGTTAGATTTCTTATTGAGTCTATTTTTATAAGAAACAAACTAGAACATAATTTTAATTCTGTACGAAAATATAATTAAATTTTAGCAAAGAATGGTCGGAACTGTTGGACAGCAAAACAGGGGAGAATTTGAAGAATAAACTGTACTAATTGGCTAAACCAAAAACTCTTCTAATCATGGTTTAATTTAATTAAACTATTCACTAATCATACTTAGAGTGGAGATGTCATCATCATCCACTATTTCTCATTTAAAAATGGTTTATTTACCATTGGAGACATTTGGTTAATTGATATTTAAATCCTCAAGCCTATAGTAATTAAGCTTTTATAATATAGTCTCTGAGCTTTAATTAACTATTTTATAGACGAAATTGTTTGTCCATTCTTTAGCATATTTTCATATTAACTATGTAAATATTCCTATTTTATATTTACGGACTCGATTTATGAAAATGAGGTTTTGAAACCGCATTTTCCGATACCACTGAAAACTGGTTCATTACACAAATTGTTTGTCAATGGCCTTCAATAACTCTTTTACATTTTTATGTTTTCCAATTGAACTACGCATACAATCATAATTTTTTTTTCTTTGTAAACATCATACTAAGGCAATTAGATCGCTCCTATCGTTCATAAAGAGCAATTTCAGCTTGAGAGCTAATAACAACAGCTGTGGGCGATTCATCTTTACGAATAACGTAATCAATGTCCATCCACCCTAAATGAAGAAGAATTCTCTCCTTCCAAATTTTATAGCTATCACCATTTAAATCGAGTATGTTACATTTTGATATAAAAAAATTTCACAGGTCACATTATTGCATAAAACAAATTATAAAAATATTAAGGTAAATAATCATACATCATATTATACCAATGTATAAAATGTAAATAATGCTGCAAAAAGATGAATCCTAAAACAAGTAAAAACTGAGTAGGGCTAATTCCTATTTAAAGAGTCGTATTTAAACTTAATAATGAAATTATTATATTATATTCCTGCTCTTAGCTCCTGTGGGTAGATTAAAAAAATATATAATATTTCATCCTAATTAATCATATAAATATGATAAAAATTCCTTTAGCATAAATTTTATTATATTTCACATGATTAACCACAATTGATCGTATATTACTATATGTGATTTGAAATGAAAACACGATACATTAAATGGGGAAATTTCATTTTCTTCATCTTTAACCTTTAATTGGGTCAACCCAACCTAATTTAGGTTCGTTTAACATTACTTTTCAAAAGCACTCTTATGATAAAAAGTACTTTTGAGATAAAATATTACTAAACAAGCTATTTTTGAGTTTTTCAAAAGTGCTTTAGCTTTGGAAAATAATTTTTTTGGCCAAAAGTAGAAGCAGAAAGTTCAATTTTTTGCTCAAAAGTGCTTTGTGACTTAAAAACACATTTGAAAAACATTGTTAAACTAGCTCTTAGACATGATACAAAAACAAGAAACTTAGTCAAATTGAATCAAATCGATCTCTTAATTGAAAAGTGTTGTTAAACTAACTCTTAGACATGATACAAAAACAACAAACTTAATTAAATTGAACCCAAAGATAATGATATTTTAAGAAAAATACCAAAAGGGCTCTAACAGGATAACAATATCAAGGGATAAATCATATGGCATACATGTTAGAAAATGTATAAACAATATTAAATATCTCTAAATATTTTAAGTAAAATATAAATATACTAAAAAATATTGAAACATGGAAAATTAATTAAAAGTGGAATAGAAATTTAATTTTCAACCATTGTGTTTATTTTTATGTGTACCGGTTCTTTTATACTCTTAACAATTTTCATTTAATTGATATATGTTTCTACAAATTGTTGGGCATAGGAATTTCTTCACAACTTTTGTACATATAGTCATGCATATGCATGTTTTCCTATAAAAAACGTATTGCATTCATACATTTTATGCTTCTTCCAAATGAAGCATTAACATCTTCAATAAATGCATAAATTATTGAAGGAACTTAAACATCATTTATGTTAATCAAGACATGTACATTTTGGTTACATCATAATCATCATTAATAATGTTTTTAATTAACATAATTTAAATTAATAAAAAAGCCCTCAGACTTCTTCAAAAAAAGCAATTAAGCTTTTACTTTTTTTTTTCACTCAATTGAGTACTTGAACTTTTAAAATGCATCAAAAAGACCCTCAAAATTTCCAAACAAGCAATTAAGCCCCTACTCTTATTAATAATTAGAAAAAAAATTATAAATAATAATAATAGATTTTAGAAAAATTATTAAATTTTAATAAAAATATAAAAAATTACAATTTATTAAAAATTAAAATTTTTTATAAAAATCATTAAAAAATAAAAAATCGTAAAATTTTATAAAAATCATAAAAAAAATTAATGACCCCTAATTTTTTTCAATTAAAGTCATCACGTGTCGCAACACAACATGACAGATGACAAAAATGATAAAAAAGAAGAAGTAAAAATCAATAAAAGTTATGGAAAAATTATAAAATGTTTCTTTTGGTACGATAATTTTTTTATAAATTTTTTCACGAAATTTATAGTTCTTTACATTTTGTATAATTTTTTTACGACTTTATAAAATTTTATAATTTTATAAATTTTTATATGTTTTATAATTTTTTTACGATTTTTATATTTTTTTCTAATTTTTAATATTTGAATTTTTTAATTAAAATTTAATAATATTGATTTTAATTTTTACTTTTTTATAATTTTTAATAAAAGTAGGGTCTTAATTGCACTTTTTGAAAAAAAAAAATTGATGGTCTTTTTGGTGCATTTTAAAAATTCAAGTACCCAATTAAGTACAAAAAAAAGTAGGGGCCTAATTGCTTTTTTGAAAAAGGTTTGAGGGCCTTTTTTTGATGTATTTTAAAAGTTTAAGTACTCAAATGAGTACAAAAAAAAAAAAAACAGAGCCTTAATTGTTTTTTTAAAAAATGTTTGAGAACTTTTTACACTTTAAGTAAAAAAAAAACATCTTGCAAGTGTGAGTGTAGAGGATGAAAGCACCTGGTAATGAGAGAAATGTGGAGCAATATGTTATGTTCGGCTATTTTACCAAATTAACTTAAAAAATTTTGGTATTTACAAAAATAACCCAGGTTAAAAAACAATCATCAAAATGACCTGAAATGAACAGTAGAATGGAGTTTTGGCCTTCTAATGGCCGACACCACCTGGTATTTTGGCCCCATGATTGCCTGATGATTGTGTCAGACTTTAAAAAATTGAATTCTTTGGTTCTGGCCTTCCAATGGCCGACACCATGGTATTTTTTTTTAAATCGTATCATATTGGTATACAAAAATACCAGTATTTAAAAAAAAATTGGTTCTGACCTTCTAATGGCCGGCACCAGACTACCAGTATTTAAAAAAAAATTTGGTTCTGGCCTTCTAATGGTTGACATCAGACTACCAGTATTTAAAAAAAATTGGTTCTGGCCTTCTAATGGCCGGCACCAGGTACGAAAAAAAAATTCAAATTTTTTTCAGTTCTGGCCTTCTAATGGCTGGCACCAAACTACTAGTATTTAAATTATTTTTTTTTTGGTTCTAGCCTTCTAATGGCCGGCACCAGGTACGAAAAAAAATTCAAATTTTTTTAGGGGCCAAGACCAGGTACAAAAAAAAAATTCAAATTTTTTTAGGAGCTAAGCATGTAATGGCCGGCACCAAACCTTATATATAGTAGGTGGTTTGGGTTCTGATAGTGTAAATGGAATTAGAAAAAAAAAAATTGAGAGAGCTATCAAAATGAGAGTGTTTTGTAGTATATCATCAAATGAGTTTTTTTTGTAGTGGATTGTAGATTGGAGTTTTTCGTAATGTACAACCGAATTTCGGGGTTGAATTATATGCTATCATGTTTTAACGAAGTTAGATTATATACTGTTATGTCGACCCTAAAGGTAGAGTAATAAATTATATTAGGAAAAGTAATAAATTTAAATGAAATGAAATGAATTATATACAATCATGTCGACCCTAAAGGTTATGTCATTAAGGGTTGGACGATTTTCTGCGCCATAGATGGCTAATCGAGATGTCCAACGCAGATGGACATTATCTATGGTGCAATAGCGTTTATTCTGCAACTAGGCTATGGTTGGAACCGGTTGGTAGAGTAATAAATTTATATATAATGTTTGGAATAGCAATTGTCGGAATAGGGGACCATTTGGCTGAAATAAGGGCAAAATTAGAAAGAAAAATTATGAAATGAAAAAAAAAAGTTGAATGTTAAGGCCGGCCATTGGAAGGCCAATTTGGCGTTGTTTCAGTGACACAGGCCTGACGGAGGAAGGATCTTTTCACCTTTTTTTTATTATTTTATTCCAATTTCATTTTAATTTCATTTCATTTAAATTATCTATCTTTCCATTAAAATTATTTTTTTTCTCATTCCAAATTTTATCTTTTCATCAATATTTTATTTCATTTAAATTTATTAATTTTCCTAATATAATTTATTACTCTACCAACCGGTTCTAACCACAGGACAGTATATAATCCAACTCCATTAAAACATGACAGTATATAATTCAACCTCGAAATTCGGTTGTACACTACGAAAAACTCCAATCTACAATCCACTACAAAAAACTCATTTGATAATATACTACAAAACACTTTCATTTTGATGGTTCTCTCAAAAAAATTTTCTAATTCTATTTACACTATCATAACCCAAACCACCCACTATATATAAGGTTTGGTGCCAGCCATTACATGCCCAGCACCAAAATTTTTTTTTACTAGTTAGGTGTCGGCTATTAGAAGGCCAGAACCATTTTTTTTTAAATACTGGTAGTCTGGTGTCGGCCATTAGAAGGCAAGAACCAAAAAAAAAAATTAAAATTTTTTTTGTACCTGGTCCCGGTCATTAGAAGGACATCACCTAAAAAAATTTAAATTTTTTTTCGTATATGGTGCCGGCCATTAGAAGGCCAGCACCTAAAAAAAAATGAATTTTTTTTTCGTACTTGGTGCCGACCTTTAGAAGGCCAGCATCTAAAAAAATTAAAAAAAATTTTCGTACCTGATGCCGGCCATTAGAAGGACAAAATCAAATTTTATTTTAAATACTGGTATTTTTGTATACCAGTATGATAAGATTTAAAAAAAAAAAGAAATACCCTTGTGCAGGCCATTGGAAGGCCAAAAACAAAAAAAAAAAATTAAGTTTTTAAAGTCTGACATAATCATCAGGCAATCATGGGGTTAAAATACCAGGTGGTGCCGGCCATTAGAAGGTCAAAATCCCATTCTACTGTTCATTTTAAGTCATTTTGGTGATTGTTTTTGAACGTAGATCATTTTTGTAAATATTAATTTTTTTTAAATCAGTTTAGTAAAATAGCGGTTATGTTCAAGGTGTAGCCCTACGCCCTATACGTAAAACTTTCCAGATTTGAGCACTTGGGGACATTTCTGGTTCCAATTTGTCACTAAAAACACTATCATTTAGGTTTGATTTAGTAAACCATTGGATCTTGCGTGCACTGAGATTGCTTTGCTAATCATATTTCATGGTTATCTGCACAAATGGAACCTATATGGGGATAGCAGACACCTTAAGCAAAAAACAGCCATATCCTTTTGGGTGGAGATGGGCATAGCAGTGGGGTTTGGGGACTCCAATTGGCACTTTCTTTCGGTTTTAGATCACACCCTCCTAACCCAATACCAAACTCAACAATTACAGGTAAAACCCAATCTGTTGGGCCGGACTCCATTTCATATTTGTAGATATTTTAGGATGATTCCAGTGAATATTTATGAACAAGCAAACACTTGTATAATGAAATACGAGAAAATTTGAAGCAAAACAAAACACACACACAAAAAAAGGAATATGAGAATATGCTTTCCCACTTCCCACCTAACCAAAAAAGTTAGGTTATTCCAGGCTACACTCTATCTCCATATGATAGTTCAAGTATTCATATCTTCATGGTATATTTTTAAAGATTCTTTTTACTATAATTAACTTATAGGTATAAAAATTAAAATAATTTTATATATTTCTATAATTTTTTTATATTTAATACTTTAATAATTTAACTATTAAATTTATTAATATAATTATATTTATCATGCATATAAGTTTTCGAATTGATTTAGATATTTTTATCATATCAATCTAAAATACTCTATATATTAATATATATTCAATGATTGAATTTGTTTTACATAAAGCAAGTACATTAAATTTATCATGTATAATCTATATAAATATAACAATTGAATTGTTAAAATATTAATAATATAAATAATTATAAAAGTGTGTAAACCATATGAGTGGATCTCTCCCTAGTAATGTATTATATTTTTTTTTTGTCATAAATTTTAATATTTTACGTGTGTTGATTAGAGATGATAATAGATGACAGATATTCAATATTTGCAAATATCATATTTGTTTTAGATATTTTATTTACTATTCACAATAGATTTGTAACATTGCAGATTTTAATCATTAAATATTCATTATTTATTATTGAATAATCAAATTCACTTTGCTTAGTAAATAATAGATTTAAATATTTGAATACAGGCAGAAAATTGGAATATTTGAGGATGGTTTAATTAAATTTTCACATATTTAATTTTTTTATATATTGCTTAAATTATTTGTTGCATGAACATATGGGTCATCGTATTACTCATGTTTATCGTGCCTCTGCCTCCTTTCTGCTATAATTTCATCCGTTACATGATCCTGAAACTATTTGATTCTTTGTCGTTTCGCTGGTAAATTCCTAAAATACCACCGATTTCAATGGGCAAACAGATACCTTTTCAGGGGCGGAGTCTCCCAAGAGCCCAAATATATAACCTGAAATGACACTACTACCCTTCCTTTTTGACTTAAAAGCGACTCAGGACAAATCTGATAGATTCACGCCACGCTTGAATCACTACTCACTAGTCGACTCGCAACTGATAAGACTGAGTTAGGTATAAACACCAAAAAAAACTTACTAAAAAAGAGATGGCTCCCTCTTTTGTAACTAACGGCGGTGTAGCCCCCGTTAAAACGACTCCGTTCGTAGGACGTCTCGCCTCCGTTTACAGCGACGTCCAAACGAGTCGTATCGACCACGCTCTTCCTGTACCTTCTGTTCTCAGAAGCCCCTTCAAAATTGTCGATGGTCCCTCTAGTTCCGCCGCCGGCAACCCTGGTTCTTCTCTCTTCACTTCTTTATTCATCTTTTTCATTTTCGATCTAGTTTCTTTTTTTCTTTTTGTAATTTATCTGCATAATCATGAAAGTAAAACAATAGTTTTTAGCTCAGTTCACTGAACTGGCAGATTTGTTTCTTGGCAGATGAGATCGCAAAGCTGTTTCCGAATCTCTTCGGGCAACCCTCGTCTATGCTGGTGCCGAACGGAGTAGACAGTATCGGATCTGATCAGAAGCCAAAGATCGGTGTCGTTTTGTCAGGAGGGCAGGCACCAGGAGGTCACAATGTGATTTGCGGAATTTTCGGTTAGTCTTTTTTTTTTTTTTTCTCTCAATTACATTGTTCAAATAACATTGCATGTTACTTTAGAATTACGATACTTGTGCTAATGGAAATAATTTTTTTTTGCCTTGGGAATGATAGATTACTTGCAGGAGCGTGCTCCAGGTAGCACTTTGTATGGTTTTAGGGGTGGTCCTGCTGGGATCATGAAGGGAAAATACGTAGAATTGACTGCAGATTATATTTACCCTTACAGAAATCAGGTATTATTTGCTAGTATTTACAGAACTGTTAGTGTCAGGAAGCAGAAGAAAATAGTCACCAAATGAAGCCTTAAGATCCTTTTTGAATTTTAGCAGCGCGTGCTTAAATATTAATAGTATTTGGTAGTAACTATGGCTTTTGGGAATTTTGATGATTTTGAAATTTCTACATTGTTATCATGTGAGAAGTTGGTGCGAGTATATGATAAAGTGGCTTCTGCTTAATGTTCCTCTTGTTGGTAAGAACAATTTAAACAGTGTGAAAGAGCAGCATGGCAGTGTTTCATGCCACCTGCATTATAGGCTGTGTTATTTCCTTATTAATAAGGTTATGTTGTCTGTTAACTATGCATATTATTATTAATTTTAATTTTGCGTCTATACATTACAACATATGCACTGACCTGTAAAGCAAAGATCCTAACAATTGTGTTTATTTATTCTAACCAGGGTGGCTTTGATATGATCTGTAGTGGGAGAGACAAGATTGAAACTCCTGAGCAGGTAACGTTACATCTGTAATTCATTCTAGTTATTGAGTTTTTATCAACTAATAATTGCTGAATAAAGTTGGTACGATTTTCAGTTCAAGCAAGCTGAAGAAACAGCAGCAAAGCTTGATCTGGATGGGCTTGTTGTTATTGGTGGGGATGACTCAAACACAAATGCTTGCCTTCTTGCTGAAAACTTCAGGTACAGTTAGAGAAATTTTGTATTGTTGATATATATTGTTGCTGATGGAAAGTATGTATGCCATATTACTTTACTTGCTTCTTCAATTTGCCAATTAGGAGTAAAAATCTGAAAACTCGAGTGATTGGATGCCCAAAAACCATCGATGGTGATTTGAAATGCAAAGAAGTTCCTACAAGTTTTGGGTTTGATACTGCTTGCAAAGTAAGGCTTTTGCGTTCACATTTTATAGGTCTTTATTTTAACATTTGTGCAAGTATTTCTTATACACCCTTTTGTTGTATATGCCACTGTGTTAGATATGTACTCATGTTTGCTTATCTTCTTATAGATATATGCTGAAATGATTGGGAATGTCATGATAGATGCGCGATCAACTGGAAAATATTATCATTGTGAGTGCTTATAGCTTTCAAATTTCGTGAACCTTTTGAAAGGGTTCATACCTATGTTCATGAATGATTGACTACTTTTTTAATCAGTGTTCATTTATACTACTAAAACATGTGTCTGTTTACCTTTCAAATTAGATTAGGATTGAAATGACCTCTCTGCCCCTTGCTCTACTGTTGTTATTTATGTTGGTAACACTGTTCAATTCACCTGTCTCTGTAGTTGTACGGCTCATGGGACGTGCAGCTTCACACATTACTTTGGAGTGTGCTTTGCAGACTCATCCTAACATTACTATTATTGGAGAAGAGGTATTTTATAGATCATTCATCCTAGACCACTCTTATTGGAGAAGAGATATTCTATAAACCGTTCTTATGTATCTGACAGTTTTTGTTACTTGTAAGCAATAAGCTTGAAGAAGGTCTATGTTTTGATTGTTTTAGGACATTCTCTTTGTATATTATCAAGTATGCTCATTATTTGTGTGTTCAGTTTTAGGTTTTCTAATGATTACTTGAAGATAAAATGGTTGGTAAAAGTTTATACGGGTTATGTTGCTTTCCAACTCTTCATTTTTCTTAAGTACATGTATCCAATACATATTTGGATATGGGTATGAGGGTAATTCTTTAAAAATATATGAAAACTTGAAAAAATATCAGCATATATCCAACATCAGCGCGACATCAAAGTAACAGGCTCTGTAGATACTTCATAAAAGCTTTCTGTACAGATTCAAAGGTAATCAGATTACATCTTGTTGCAGGTTGCTGCCAAGAAGCTGACCCTAAAAAATGTAACAGACTACATGGTTGATGTCATTTGCAAACGTGCTGAACTTGGTTATAACTATGGTGTTATTCTCATTCCTGAAGGTCTTATTGACTTCATTCCTGAGGTACTGTTGGTCATCAGCTGGTCTCTTTTGTCAGATTGAATAGATTGTTCTCATAAAGGTTTTGTAGTTAGGAAATCTATTGCTTTGCTATTCACAAACATCTGCATGTGTACTACTTGACTGAGATGTATGCTTTTGTGTACTTCCAGGTCCAGCAGCTTATTGCTGAACTTAATGAAATTCTGGCACATGATGTTGTTGATGAAAATGGCCTATGGAAAAAGAAACTTACCGATCAATCTCTGAAGCTTTTTGAGTTCTTACCTCAAGCAATTCAAGAACAATTGATGCTTGAAAGGGATCCCCATGGAAATGTTCAGGTATTTACTTTGTAAGGATGTTCCTCTGTTTGTCTTTGTTGCTGAAGTTTTTTGTGGCTTCCAAATTCACAATGTTTATTTCTGTTATATATACTATTAGGTCGCCAAAATAGAAACAGAGAAAATGCTCATTCAAATGGTTGAAACCGAATTGGAAAAGAGGAACCAGGAAGGTTCTTATAAAGCCAATTTTAAAGGACAGTCACACTTCTTCGGGTACTAATCATGTTAAGAAATGTCGTTTTTTTGTAGGTTTAAGCTTTAGTGCTGAGTGACTAGACCAATAAAGTGTATTTCTTGTGGGATCAATTACTTGTTTCATGTTGGTGACATCTTTCCTTATCTGATTTATGATTTGCAGATATGAAGGTCGGTGTGGTTTGCCTACTAACTTTGATGCGTCATACTGCTATGCTTTGGGCTATGGTGCTGGTGCTCTCCTCCACAGTGGAAAAACCGGATTGATATCATCAGTTTGTTTTGATCCCTTTTTCTGTCTTCTTGCGCCTTCCTATCCTTTTCCTTCTGGGTTATATTGATATTCCATTGCCCTTTTAAATTTAATGCACTAATTGTTTTGTTTTTTCATATTGTAATGTCCACAGGTAGGAAATTTGTGTGCCCCAGTTGAAGAATGGACTGTTGGAGGGACTGCCCTTACATCAATGATGGATGTGGAGAGGAGGCATGGTATTGTTAACTATTCAGCCTATCACATAAATTGACTTTGTCTTATAGAACTTCCATTTCTTATTTCCTTTGTTATTTTATGCTGGTGAAGAAACTTCCTCATCATGTATTTAGTTGCATCTGCATGGCTGCTTTGAATGTGTAAAATGTAATTTAGAACAAAAACATCAACCACGTTATAGTAATGAAATTATCTTCACCTTCTCAAATGCATGATTCTTTCTTTACATTTCTTGTCAGTAATTCTAGTACTTCATTAACTTCAAAATGTTTTGCAGGTAAATTCAAGCCTGTTATCAAGAAGGCAATGGTAGAATTGGATGGTATGATTCAGCACATTTGTTGTTTTGCAAATTTTGTGTATTAAATGCTATTCTAGATCATGATGCCATGATTTATTTGTTGTGATGATTATGCAGGTGCACCATTCAAGAAATTTGCTTCCCTGCGGGAGGAGTGGGCCATTAAAAACTGCTACATTAGTCCTGGTTGGTGTCTACTTTTGTACATGTCACATTCTTTTTCTGTGTCATTGAATGCGGTATTTTTTAAATCCAGTTGTCTTTAATTTTGTCGTCGTTGTATTTTGATATCAGGTCCTATTCAATTTGTTGGGCCAGCTTCTAATGCAGTTAACCACACTCTGCTCCTTGAACTTGGTGCTCAAGCTTAGAGGTATTGATTAAAAAAACTGCTTTCATAGAAGCTTCAATGTCTAGAGATAGCAAGGCAAACTTAATATAGTTTGTTTTACTTGTGAAGGTCTTGTTCTATATTTTGTCGAGGTTTTTGGACCATAAATTAGCTTATCTATGGATTTTGAAGCTCTAAGAACCTCCTATTAAATGTTGCATCATGAACTTGTTCCTGGAATTGAGTTTGAAGTGTTTCAGTTTTCCTTTAGTTTTTATTGATGAATGAGCCACTATTGTCAATGCCCCACACTGTAACTAATGCAACCGAAGGCCTCTTTTTATCTCTGAACCGATGTGCAGCAAGTTCATCTAATAATATAGGGTCCGAAATAACTTCTATGAAGCAACCTTTGCTTTTACAATAGGTAGGGTAGCTGTTTGGATATAATGGAGGAGATTTGATGTAATTCATTTCTCTTGAAGGACTCAATTCTCATGTAAATTTTGATATTTTTTGGATGTACATTTAAAGGAATATGACTTTTCAAGGATGCCCCAAATGCATAATAAAATTGAAAAGTTTAGCATATGAGATGGACCATTCTCTTCTTCCTCACAAATCGCAGTCAATTTATTTGCAGAACAGAGTAGACTAGGATGAGAAAACTTAGCTTCTATATGGTTTTCCCTATGTTTTACTATAGATTACGTTATTTTCTGTACCTTTTTACGGAGAGGTGTCTCATAGAGGCTGAAAGCTGTTAGTCGATGACGAGCAAGCCCCCTGAAGTTTCAGAAACCAATCCATTTAAAATCTAAACATACATTTCGCTATCATAGCTTAGACCTCCTTTATCTTACATGAAGTAACTGGCGGTTACTGTTAGCGTAATTGTACAAACATTTATGTAGCGTTTGGTTTACAATATTTGAAGTTATCCGAAAATACATTCCTATACCTTGAATAGTTTAAAGATTTGGTAATATAAGATGATGTTAATATCATCTTTTACTTGCCTTTTTATCTTTCTTTCTGTTGATGATACGACATTTTAAATAAATTTACCTTAATTTTTAATCACTTGAATTCATTTTTCTTTTTTTTCTCTTTCTTCAACTACCCATAACCTTTTTTTCACCTGTAAATAGGATTATAAAATGCATTTGAGCATGTTCTTTTGCACTGTCAACCGACTCAATGTCAATTGGTAACATTTCAACTTTATTTATTATTTATTTTTTTGACTCATTAACTATAAGTTAAAAAAAAAAACATTTTGTCTATTATATTATGCTTGAAATGCTATTGTTTTTATAGCAATTTTATCATTTTTTTTATTTAATTTTTTCCTTAGATCATAACTGATAAATGTTTTAATAATTATTTTTTTTTTCTTTCCTTTTTATGAAAAGAGAAGCCTAGCTTATCTTCTACAATTTTAGTTTATATTTTTTCAAAAGATGGAATTAATTTAATGTGTAAACTAAAATAGAATAAGTTTCAATTCCTGTGTCCAAAAAAATGCAAATTTTACGAGGATAATTTAATAAAAAAGAATTTTAGGGTATATTTTACTTCATTAGCAAGTAAAATCTTACTTTCTAGTTTGATCAAATATATTCGATTATATGTTATGTAATTTCACATTTTTACAATATTACTAGGAATGTCCTATATTTTATGAATCAAATGTCCTGAATATGTTATTAGACTAATTCATGGGTTGGATTATTCATTTCAAACTTAAAAGGCCGATTAAAACTTGGGAGGCTTAGATAAAAAAATATTAGGTCTAAAAAATGAGTTTTGATAAAAAAATAAGCCCGTTTAATATGTGAGTTGAGTTCAAGCTTAAGCACTTAAAATAGAGCTTAGCCTATTTACTAAGTTTATATTATATCATACTATGTTATTTTTATATATTAAATAATTTCTAACACAAAAATCAAATCTATAGTAATAAATAATAAGTTAGAGGGTTTTTAAACCCCCTAAATTTTTTTAAAAATAAAATCAATTAAGCTTCTTACTTCTTTTTTTCTCTCAATTGAGTAAAGGGACTCAGTTGACTGCCAAAAAATATAAGAATTTAATTGGTTTTTTTTGAAAAATTTTAGGGTATTTAAAGACCTTTTAGCTTAAATATTACTATAATATAATGTAGACATACTAAAAAAAAAGTTATATTGCCTATTTATAAATTTTAATACATGAAAATTATTTAAATTATTAAATATTAAATTAAAAATAATATAAATATTTTTTTAATATGGGTGGGCTTTAATTAGATTTGGGTTAACCATTTACAAATATGGGTAGGCTTGAGTAAAATTTTAAGCCCATATTTCAAGTCGAGCCGTGCTTAAGCAATTATAAAAATATGTTAATATCATGCTTAAGCCTGATTCAACTCAACTCATAAACACCTCTAAATGTTATTGGTAGGCTTATAAATCGATTTAACCAATGAATCTCTCTTTCTATTTGTTTGAGATTGTTTGTATTCAATTTGTGTTCGTTAAAAAATTCAAATTTGTGTAGCATTTATTTATTCTAAAGAATGTCACATAAGTTTTAAAGAAAGTTGCACTTCGATCCTATTCTGTTGATAGAAAGAATGTTAAATCTATTTGCAAGGTCAAGTTCAAATGGCCATTGAAGAAGAATCATCCCAATACCACGTCTCGAAGACTCTTGGATCAAGGTTATACCAATACTATTACATCAATACAAATGAGATAAAACTCATTCATCATGATCAAGTCTAGAAAAGTCTTGAAGTAGACTCAATAATCTAAGATCAAATCTCAAAAACCTTTGGATTCAAACTCTTTTCACACTCATTTTCAAGATCAAACCTTGTAAGCAGGTTTCACTTATTCAAAATCAAGTCTAGAAAATCTTTGAACCCAAACCAAATCAAATTCTAAAACATGCATCTCTCTAAACCCGTGTTTAAGATCAAATTTCAATGACCCTTGAAGCGGTGCACATTTATCCAAGATCAAGTCAATAAATTCTTGGTCATAACTTCATTGAAGAGAAGAATCAAAAGATTTCTTTACATTAAAAAAATTTGCGAAGTTTGCAACTCAAAAGTTATAAATAAAATTCTTTTATTTGCTCCAAATTTTCAAATCTTACTTCAATTCGAATTCGAATATATAATAGATCATTTAATAAACAAATCTGAAAATTTTATACATATTCATTTAGTTAACCTGTTAAACTAACATAAATCAAATTATTTATGAGTTATTCAACAAATGTACCTTAGCACCTTAGCTTTATAGAAGTATAATTCAACAAATGTACCTTAGCACCTTAGCTTTATAGAAGTATAGTGATAGGCTGGTGATTGAGAATGACACTTTTGTCATTAAAAGGTAAAATATTGAGGAAATTCATAAAATTAGCAAATTTATACAGTTTTAATTGGAATTCTTTTCATAGAAAATACGAGTAAACTCAAATACTGAAACTGGTGACGCTTTAGTGGTTTTTTTGAATCAGTGACGAAGAGATATTCTAAACTAAGAAGGTTAACAAAAAATGGGGGGAAAAAACAGCACATGTGACATTCTTATATGTCATAATTAAACAGCTATGATACGAGACAAACACTTCAACCCCCTTTTCAAGCTTTTTTATAGAGCAGTACTGGACCATTTTTTTGGCAAGTACTGGACCATTTCATGGAGGTTTTTCTGACTTTTAAATCATAGATTTTATTATATTTAGTAAATTGTGTTTATGAGAAAGTTATTTATTAGAATATATTTTTAAGAGGGTATTTTGATATTCATGTGTGTGAGTTTAAGGTGCATGTCAATCATTTTAATTTTTTTGTGCGGTAATTATTTTTAGTTTTTGGTAAATATTTGAGAAGTAAACAATAACAAACAAATTTAATTTTGAAATAATTATAGATAACATTTAATCTTAAACTCGACATATGTTGGTTTGAGTTGTGAACAATTTTTTTTTTTAAAAAAAGATAATGTAACTGATTAAATTCTAGCTGAAATTTAAAATAAAGTCGACACATGTGAGTGTCAAGTTTCACATAAAAATCGTAGCAACCTTAATTTTAGAAACCTATAAATAGGCAATCAAATTTGTTAGTTATTCATAAAAAACCAAAACAAATCTTCCACATTTACCTTAAACCTTACTTAGCTAGGTACCTCCAAATTATTATCTCTAATTGCAACGTAATGGCCGCCGCTTATTAAGATGCAAATGAGGGCATATCGCCAAGAATGCAATAACAGTTGAGTATTTTCTTATAGTTGGACTTCGTGGTAACATGAATATAGGTCCGCCTGACTAAAGAAGCATTCCTTAATCTATCACACAAGCCAAATTAAGAGAGTTACTTACCTTCTTTTATTCTTATATGGTTTGATTGAACAATAGAGACTGGAGACCATGTGTTTCATCTCCTATGTGGCGAAGTGACAATAACGCTGGAACATGTAGCATTGTACAAAATGCCTCTAATGGACAAATGTCTTTTATCTGGAAGATCTGAGCACAATTTAGGGCAAATCCTTTATGAAGCATTCATAATAGGGACCGATCTTCCATTTGATTTCAAATGGCTTTGGGTAAAGTTAGCCTAGTTGATGAAGTGATTCAAGCATTTCCCAGAGAATTGACTGTGCACCGAGACTGAGAGTTATTACTATTTAATAATTTAAAAGTGACTTTACTATGACAGGACAATTGTAATATTTATAAGTATTACAATGAAACACTTCGAGTATTCCAAGGATCGAACCCAAGGGTTTTCCAAATTGGTAATTGTGTTTATCAAGTTTTACAAGTTAAGAAATTACTAGTCTAATTGAGTCGAAAATTATTAGT
This sequence comes from Gossypium australe, assembly GCA_005393395.2. Classification (NCBI taxonomy): domain Eukaryota; kingdom Viridiplantae; phylum Streptophyta; class Magnoliopsida; order Malvales; family Malvaceae; genus Gossypium; species Gossypium australe. The sequence continues at coordinate 14,712,092 of CM016619.1, forward strand.
GGAAGTTCAAATAAAATAAGATTTGAGCTATATCTAAATTAACAAATAAAAATAACAAACTAACTTTCTTCCTTTTTACTAGAAACAATGAAAATTGATTAAAATGATGGTTGAATGAGTCATGGATTATTAACTAAGCTAATAAATCTATGATGTTTATATTGTTTGCTACTTCTAATTAGAAATCTCCTCTCGATCCCATCTATCTAAATCTTCCACTAGAGGAGTCAATTCTAGCGTAATATACAATTTAATACACTTGAACATGTTGGAAAAATCCTGGTTTGAAAACATTTTTCTTGCACAGCAGAAAATTAAAAATTTGAAAACTGATCCGGTTTGTAATATTTATAGCAATAAACCTTAACTGAATTTGTACCTGTGTTTTTGACTTAGTGGACGTTCGTTCTTCTCGATTTTCAACCAAACGATCTTCTCAGCAATTCTCATACCATGAACTGCTTCGAGTGTGGGCTCGAACCAATTGAATCGAAACACAAAACTAGAAAAAGTTCTCTCCTTTCGAGGTGAAAACAGGTAGAATTGTTATTTCGAAAAAATAAATGTAATAGTTGAGAATAAATTCTCTCTATTTTTTGGCAGAATAACAATCTCTCAAAAATCTGTGAATAACTCTATTGGTGCCATCTATTTAAAGGAAGAGAAGGTAGAATCCTTATAAAGTTGTAAAAGTTTATTTCTACTAGAAAAACGATATCCTAATTCAACTAAGATGTAGGGGGCAACAACCCTAGTTAATAATACTAGGTTTTAGGCATCCCACCTTGTTACGTGATAGACTTTTTGGGCCTCTCTCACATCAGGTCAAATTATGAGTACTTCTTAAGCCTTTTTGACCCAGTGCTCTGTAATGTGATCCAACTCAATTTAGTTTTTCTATTTTACAAAATAAAATTTAATATTTATATATAAAATAATTTTTCATCCCTATTTTACTCCCTAACAAAATTTTGACGATTTTACCCCTGATAAAATTTTAATGATTTTGCTCATGGTAAAAATTTAAGAAAATATGTTCGATATTTCACAACTCAACATGTTCATTATGACCAAATGGTTTACTTTCATTTTCGTGCTCCAAAACAGTCCAAAAATATAAATTCATTCTTCCGATCATTTTTAAGTAATTCATATAGGATTGCAAATGGATCATTTCCATTTCCATTTTTATTTTCATTTCCATTTCCATTTCTATTTTTGGAAATCTACATTCATTTCCAAATGATTCCATTTCTCCATTTTAGAGAAAATCGTAATCATTCCTGAATGTTTCTCATTTTTATTCATTTCTATTTAAACACGCAATTTGTTTCTAGTTTCAACAAGCTAATGGAGGGACTGATTGGACATATGTAGTTGAGGCTCAAATGATTTATAATTAAGTTTTGTCTTTTCGCCTATTAATTATAAACTCATTTAGTCACAAAGTCATTCCATTATAGTGTCGTGACTGAGCTCTCCCAAACGACATACCATTACGAAAGCAACTACTCAATGCTCGTCCAATAACCTTATCATAAGTGTGTTACCATTATATCTTCCTTCATGAAAAGTCAATCACTATCAAATAGTGATCAAAACATCCATAAAAAAGACGGACGACCCGTGGCTACCGTTTACTTTTCATCAACCATGTAATTCTAATAAGAGGATATCATTTACCCATATTTTGGGCTATGGATTCCACTATTGTGAATGGTGCTACATACTGCAGACGTCGTACACCCAACGCATTAGCTTTCGATTTCTTATCTATTTGAACTCAGGCTTTTACTTACATCAAAGTGTACAAGTCACGCATACATAGTTTGCCATCCATTCAGGATTTAGGTATGCCACATGATAAACGTCACAAGTGAATAAATCCATAAACAAATTCATGCTATTCTGCTTGGGTCTTGTTTGACGTATTGTTAGTCTAGTCAATCACATTTATGTCTCTATCTTCTGTGTAACACCCCTAACCCGTGTCTGTCGTCGGATTAGGGTTAAAGGCATTACCGGACAGATCGGAAACTTTTATAGACATTTCATACAATCACTCACCAAATGCAATCATAATGTCCCTTAAATAGGTCAACGAGACCTAAATCATGCTTTAGAGTAAGGCCGGGACTAAGCCGAACACATAAAGAAATTCTCAGAAATTTAAAACTTTTCTAAGTTATGCAGGACACACGCCCGTGTGGGCAGGCCGTGTGTCTTCCACAGACACCAGACACACCCATGTGTCTTGGCCGTGCCAAATCATAGCGTGCATACTAACTTTTCCACACGGCCACTAGACACGCCCGTGTACCATGGCTGTGTGCTCTTAGGCTATATACTGACTTAATCACACGGCTACCAGGCACATCCGTGTGCCAAGGTCGTGCACACTAAGCTAGATACTATCATTTTCCCGCGGCCATTAGGCATGCCCGTGTGCCATAACCGTGTAGGCAAAACAGGCCATTTGCAAGGCAAAAATGCCACCCATACAAGGGTCAAACCCTACAAGCAAATTACCAATTCATTTTATGTACTCTTGATATCCAAAACATGTCAAACAATCAACAATTCTTCATATTTAAACTCATTTCTAATTATACCACTTTTACCTTTCATATAATCATTTATTTTCTCAACCATACATACTCTCAATGCATTCATAAACTTACCATATCTTTGACCATTTCATTAGTTATCTAGCCATACCAAATCATGCATCATTTTTCATATATGCCCAAACATATTACCAATACTTATCTAGCCATATCTCATGGCTATTATAAACACATTTCAAACATCATTCAAAATGACTAGCCTATACATGCCATATCTAACTATATACATATTTCAAAAGTACCAAAATGAGTTGAGTAGTGTGATGACGATCCTCGACGGTCCCTGAGCCTTCAATAGCTTTGACGATCTATAAAACAGAGAAAACACACATAGAGTAAGCTTTCAAAAGCTTAGTAAGCCATATACAAATGAACTTAGCATAAAATACACATAACCATATTGATCCAATGACACTAATAGTTCTCATAGCAAATTCATCACATATATTTCTTTGCCTCATTAGCTTAGCCATATCTTACTACATTCTACAACTCAAATATCACAACTACATATAGCTCATTTAAGCATATCTTCACATATCATTCCATCATTTCATTTCACATATTCATCTTAGTAAGTTCATATAGATACTTACCTTTCATACACACTTAGTGTACATAACAAGCGTACCTGAAACAGAAATACAAATTGCATAGTCGTTCGTATCTCGGATTTGCCCGTTGAACCGTTCGAAATCTAATAGGTTACTCAGAATACTCGGAATAGTCGTACAATGCCAACATCCCAGACGTGGTCTTACATGTAATCAGATGTCGATGCCACTGTCCCAGACAGGGTCTTACACGAATCAATACGATGCCAATGTCCCAGACATGGTCTTACACGTAAATCTCATATCGATGCCAATGTCCCAGACGTGATCTTACACGAAATCTCGAATCAATACCAACGTCCCAGACGTGGTCTTACATGATAACACATAACCGACACCTATGCCATGACATAGTTAATCCTATCTATTCCTAGGTTCATACGGGACTTCTCGGATGTTAGCAATGTGTCGATCTTATCCTTGACTTCATATATATAAATACAACATCTCAAATGCATTTATCATTATCCATAGTCATATGAACATTCATAATTCAATACAAATACATTTATTTGTATATCGACTTACCTCGGATTCGGATATTCATTCGGACTCGTTTATTCAACTACCTTCGCTTTCCCACGATCTAGGTCTATTTTCTTCAGTTCTTGATCTATACATATTCAATTTTAAACCATTTATTCACTAATTCATTCAATTCAATCCAATAACACACTTTTAGAGCTATTTGCAACTTAGCCAACACATTTGTACAATTTATCAATTTAGTCCATTTTTCTCAAAACATCAAATATACAAAATCACCATATAACTATGCTTAGCCGAATGCCCATGTACCTCATACAAGTCCAAACATTTCATCAAATTCACAATTTAGTCCCTCAAATTGCTATTTTCTTAATTTAGCCCTAATTAGCTAAATTCATCAAAAATTCAAGAACAAAACATGTTCATTAAACACATATCTTTCATTTAACATCTAAACTCATCACAAAGCTCACCATTTCATTAATGGCACCTTTTATAAACATCATCAGTACGCAAAATTGAGACATGGGTTTTGAAGTATACGAAACAACGATTGCAAAAATGTAGAAATTATCAAGAACTGATTAAGAACATACCTTGAATCAAGGCTTGAAATGGCCGAATATAACCAAGCTAAACCCTTTTTTTTCTTTTCTTACGAAATTCGGTGGATGAACACTCACATAATGGCCAATTTCAAGCTTTGTTTTTATTATAATTAACATAATTATTAATGTACAAAACTAACTTTTCATAAAAATATATAGAACATATACACAAAAGGTCATTTGTGACCATTTCCATCCACTATCTAATTATTGGCATAATTGCCACATGAAACCTTCACACTTATAAAGACATAACAAATAGGCATCTTTTCATAAAACATGCAAATGTGCATTTCAATGTAATTCAATCCTTTTGTCAAATTAAGCACACATACGGACAAATTAACTTATGAAAATTTAACACATGCTTAATCATATATCATAGGCACAGAAAACAATATTAAAATATTATTCAGACTCAGTTTTGTGGTCTCGAAACTACTGTTTCGACTAGGGCCTAAATCAGACTGTTACAGTTCTCCCCCTTAGGGATTTTCGTCCCCGAAAATCTTACCGTCAAATAGGTTCGGATATTGCTGTCTCATTGAATCCTCAGGCTCACACGTTGCCTCTTCTATTCTGTGTCGATGCCATAACACTTTTACTAACAGAATTCTTTTGTTTCTCAAGTTTTTTACTTCACGAGCTAAGATACAGATTGGTTTCTCTTCATAAGTCATATCAGATTGGATTTCAATCTCAGCCGGAGTAATCACATGTGACGGATCAGATCTGTATTTATGGAGCATCGAAACATGGAATACATTGTGAATCCTTTCTAACTCAGATGGCAGTTACAACCTATATGCAACAGGTCCAATACGCTCGATGATTTCATATGGCCTGATAAATCTCGGACTCAGTTTACCTTTTCCTCCAAATCTAAATATTTTCTTCCACGAAGATACTTTTAAGAAAACTTTGTCACCGATTTCAAATTCAATATCTTTTTGTTTCAAGTCTGCATAAGACTTTTGACGATCAAATGCTGCTTTCAAACTATCTAGAATTACTTTCACTTTCTGTTCGGTATCTTTTATCAAATCAACCCCGTGTAATTTACTTTCACTGAGCTCAGTCCAATACAGAGGTGTTCGACATTTACGTCCGTACAAAGCTTCATAAGGTGCCATTTTGATACTCGACTGAAAGCTGTTATTATACGCAAATTCAATCAACGACAGGTACTGTTCCCACGAACCACTAAACTCAAGGATGCAGCATCTCAACATATCCTCAAGAATCTGAATGATCCGCTCGGATTGACCATCCGTTTGCAAATGAAAAGCTATACTGAAATGCAATTTCATGCCTAAAGCTTCTTGCAATTTCTTCCAGAACCTTGATGTAAACCTCGGATCTCTATCAGATATAATGGATAGTGGCACCCCATGCAATCTCACAATTTCCAAAATATAGAGCTCAGCTAATCTATCAAGTGAGAAATCAGATCGTACCAGAATAAAATGGGTAGATTTTGTCAATTGATCAACTACAACCCAAATCGCTTCTTTCTTGGAGTCAGAGGTAATCCAGAAACAAAATCCATCGTCACTCTATCCCATTTCCACTCAGGAATCAGAATCAGTTGTAACAATCCAGACAGAGCCTGATGTTCAGCTTTAACTTGTTGGCAGACTAAACACTTCGAAACAAAGTCAGAAATGTCTCTTTTCATGCAAGACCACCAATAATGTTGCTTCAGATCATGGTACATTTTAGTACTCCCCGGATGAACAGATAAGCGACTATTATGAGCTTCATTCAAAATCAACTGAATCAACTCTGAGTTTCTTGGAACACAAACTCGATCTCGAAATCTCAGACAATCATTAGTATCTACTCGAAATCTAGAATCAGAATTCGAATCACACTGAGCTCGTTTCTCTAACAACTCATTATCAATTTTCTGAGCATCACATATCTGCTGCAAAAATAACGGTTTTGCTTTCAATTCATCTACCACTCCACTATCATGAAACAAATTTAATTGAGCATTCATAGCACGTAATGTAGACAATGATTTTCGTCTCAAAGCATCAGCTACAACATTTGCTTTACCCGAATGATAGTCTATCACAAGTTCATAGTCTTTCAACAATTCTAACCACATTCTCTGTCACAGATTCAAATCTTTCTGAGTCATCAGATATTTTAGACTTTTATGATCTGGAAACACGTGACATTTCTCACCGAACAAATAATGATGCCAAATCTTTAATGCCAATACAATTGCAGCTAGCTCAAGGTCATGAGTCGGATAATTCTTTTCATGAGGCTTCAATTGTCTCGAGGCGTAAGCTATTACTTTACCTTGTATCAAAACACATCACAGACCATTTAATGAAGCATCACTGTCAATTACAAACTCTTTGCCCGATTCTGGCTGTACTAAAACTGGAGCTTCTGTCAACAGAATTTTCAATCGATCAAAATTGTTCTGACATTGGACCATTCAAATCTCATATCTTTCTGAAGAAATCTTGTTAATGGAATAGCTATCATCAAAAATCCTTTTACAAATCGATGATAATAACCAGCGAGTCCGAGAAAACTACGAACTTCAAATACATTCTTCGGAGGCTTTCAATCTAAGATAGCATAAATCTTGCTCAGATCCACTCGTATTCCAGAGGCCGATACGATATGTCCCAGAAAACTAACTTCACGCAACCAGAATTCACATTTGTTGAATTTCACATACAATTGCTTTTCTCCCAGAGTTTGCAACACAATTCTCGAGTGCTTTACATGCTCAGTTTCATCACGTGAATAAATCAAAATATCATCAATGAATACAACAACAAATTGATCTAAGTATGGTCTGAAAATTCTGTTAACCAGATCCATAAACACTGCAGGAGCATTCGTTAGTCCAAAAGGCATCACTAAGAATTCACAATGTCCGTACCTCGTTCTAAAAGTAGTTTTCGGAATGTCTGAATCTTTTACTCACAACTGGTAATATCTCGATCTCAGATCTATCTTTGAAAACACGGTGGCTCCTTTTAACTGATCAAATAAATCATCAATTCTGGGCAACGAATATTTATTCTTTATTGTCACTTTGTTCAACTGACGATAATCAATGCACATTCTTATCGTACTATCTTTCTTTTTCACAAACAGAACAGGGGCACCCCAAGGTGAGAAACTAGGTCTAGTGAACCCTCTATCAATCAACTCTTGCAACTGTGACTTTAACTCTTTCAATTCTGTTGGTGCCATTCTATACAGAGTTATCGAAATAGGTGTCGTACCAGGCAACAGATCAATACCAAATTCAACTTCACGTATTGGAGGCAATCCCGGTAATTCTTTAGGGCAAACATCAGAAAATTCACAAACAATTGGCACTGATTCAACTCTCTTTTCAGACACTTTCGAATCAATCACATAAGTAAAATTGCCTCATATCCCTTTTTCACATGTCTTTGAGCTTTCAATACAGATATCACAGCGGGTAATCCATTCAAATCATTAGACTCAACCCAGACTATTTCATCATTCGGACATCTCAAATCAATAGTTTTTCTTTTACAGTCCACAACAGCATCATGAAATGTCAACCAATCCATACCCAGAATGATATCAAACTCATCAAATGGTAATAGCATCATATCAGCAGGAAAATAGACATCTTGAAACATTAACGGACAGTTCTTGCATGCTTTGTCAACCAGGACGCTTTTACCTAAGGGATTCGATACTTTTATAACAAATTCAGTAGACTCTACAGGCAAAGTCTTACTAAATAATAAATTCATGCATATATACGAATGTGTAGAACCAGGGTCTATCAATGCAATCACAGAAGTATCATAAAGTGTAAATGTACCCGTTATAACATCTGGAGATGAAGCTTCCTCCCGAGCTCGGATAGCATATGCTCTGGCAGGTACTCTAGCTTCGGATCTCGTAACATTTTCTCTCGTAGTTCTCTGACTACCACTGATATTTCTTACATTTCGTGAAGATCTACCTCTCGCTGGAGCATTATCGGATCTCAGATTTTGGGCAGCTCAACAGACTCTAGGCAATCCCGAATGAAATGATCTAATGATCCATATCTAAAAAAAGCCCGATCATTTAATCTACAACTTCCCAGATGCCTTTTACCATAATGCTTACATTTAGGTTTCTCAGATCAAACATTTCCAACACTCGCCATTGAAGTTGCCGGAGCTTTAGAACTCAAATGTGATCTAACTCGATCTCTACCAGAATGTCCCACATTAGTTCTCGAACAACTTTGTTCATCCCTGAATTTCTTCGAAACAGAATGATATGATTTACTTGGAAATCTTTTTCTCACCTCTCTAGCTTCAGACTCAGCTTTCCTTTTATCCTTCCCGAGTGCCTCAACTTTGCACGCTCGATCAACAAGCACTACGAACTCTTTTATTTCCAGAATCCCAACAAGTAAACAGATGTCTTCGTTAAGGCCATCTTCGAATCTTTTGCATATTATTACCTCGATAGATACACATTCACGAGCATACTGACTCAGTCTCACGAACTCTCGTTCATATTCCGTAACAGACATACGACCTTGTTTCAATGCCTAAAATTCTTTTCGTTTCTGATCAATAAATCTCTCACTGATGTATTTCTTCCGGAATTCAACCTGAAAGAAGTCCCATGTAACCCGCTCTTTCAGAACAACATAAATCAAAGTTTTCCACCACTGATAGGCCACATCTCGTAACAGTGAAACAACATATTTAATACTTTCCTCCGGAGTTAAAGACATCTCATCGAATACTCGGATAGTATTTTCTAACCAGAACTCGGCTTTATTAGCATCATCATCACTAGTAGCCCTGAATTCTTCAGCCCTATACTTGCGAATTTTGTCAACCGGAGGCTTATTCAACAGATTCAGATACATAACTGGTGGTACAACTGAAGTCTGAGGGGGATTAATTGGAGGCAGAGGTTGTTAAACAGTCGAGTTATTTCTCATAAACTGGGTGAACCACTCACTCATCATCTGGAAGAAAGCTTGTTTAGCTTTTCCCTCTTGACCGCTCCTAGCCGGTCAAATCAGAGGGCGCTGTCCCTTGCATGAGAACAGGTGTATTATTTTCTAAATCGTCAACTACGGCTCGTTCAGGATCTATTACTATACGAAAATCACATTTTACACGTCAAGATTCATCACACTATCACAGTTCAGATATATGGCATGTATAGCTAGACTCTGACTCGCTACGTTAGTCCAAGAATCGACTAAACCATAGCTCTGATACCAATCAAATATAACACCCTTAACCCGTGTCCGTTGTTAGATTAGGGTTAAAGGCGTTACTAGACAGATCGGAAACTTTTATAGACATTTCATACAATCACTCACCAAATGCAATCATAGTGTCCCTTAAATAGGTCAACGAGACCTAAATCATGCTTTAGAGTAAGGCCGGGACTAGGCCGAACACATACACAAATTCTTAGAAATTTAAAACATTTCTAAGTTATGCAGGACACACACCCGTGTGGGCAGGCCGTGTGTCTTCCACGGACACTAGACACACCCATGTGTCTTGGCCGTGCCAAATCATAGCATGCATACTGACTTTTCCACGCGGCCACTAGACACGCCCGTGTACCATGGCTGTATGCTCTTAGGCTATATACTGACTTAATCACATGGCTACTAGGCACATCCGTGTGCCAAGGCCGTGCACACTTAGCTAGATACTATCATTTTCCCACGGCCATTAGGCATGCCCGTGTGCCATAACCGTGTAGGCAAAACAGGCCATTTGCAAGGCAAAAATGCCACCCATACAAGGGTCAAACCCTACAAGCAAATTACCAATTCATTTCATGTACTCTTGATATCCAAAACATGTCAAACAATAAACAATTCTTCATATTTAAACTCATTTCTAATTATACCACTTTTACCTTTCATATAATCATTTATTTTCTCAACCATACATACTCTCAATGCATTCATAAACTAACCATATCTTTGACCATTTCATTAGTTATCTAGCCATACCAAATCATGCATCATTTTTCATATATGCCCAAACATATTACCAATACTTATCTAGCCATATCTCATGGCTATTATAAACACATTTCAAACATCATTCAAAATGACTAGCCTATACATTCCATATCTAACTATATACATATTTCAAAAGTACCAAAATGAGTTGAGTAGTTGATGACGATCCTCGACGATCCCTGAGCCTTCAATAGCTTTGACGATCTATAAAACAGAGAAAACACACATAGAGTAAGCTTTCAAAAGCTTAGTAATCCATATACAAATAAATTTAGCATAAAATACACATAACCATATTGATCCAATGACACTAATAGTTCTCATAGCAAGTTCATCACATATATTTCTTTGGCTCATTAGCTTAGCCATATCTTACTACATCCTACAACTCAAATATCACAAATACATATAGCTCATTTAAGCATATCTTCACATATCATTCCATCATTTCATTTCACATATTCATCTTAGTAAGTTCATATAGATACTTACCTTTCATACACACTTAGTGTACACAACAAGCGTACCTGAAACAGAAATACAAATTGCATAGTCGTTCGTATCTCGGATTTGCCCGTTGAACCGTTCGGAGTCTAATAGGTTACTCAGAATACTCAAAATAGTCGTACAATGCCAACGTCCCAGACGTGGTCTTACATGTAATCAGATGTCGATGCCACTGCCCCAGACAGGGTCTTACAGGAATTAATACGATGCCAATGTCCCAGACATGGTCTTACACGTAAATCTCATATCGACGCCAACGTCCAGGATGTGGTCTTACACGAAATCTCGAATCAATGCCAACATCCCAGACGTGGTCTTACATGATAACACATAACAGACACCTATGCCATGACATAGTTAATCCTATCTATTCCTAGGTTCATACGGGACTTCTCGGATGTTAGCAATGTGTCGATCTTATCCTTGACTTCATATACATAAACACAACATCTCAAATGCATTTATCATTATCCATAGTCATATGGACATTCATAATTCAATACAAATACATTTATTTGTATATCGACTTACCTCAGATTTGGATATTCGTTCGTACTCGTTTATTCAACTACCTTCGTTTTCCCGCGATATAAGTCCGTTTTTTTCAGTTCTTAATCTATACATATTCAAATTTAAACCATTTGTTCACTAATTCATTCAATTCAATCCAAGAACACACTCTTAGAGCTATTTGCAACTTAACCCTCACATTTGCACATTTTATCAATTTAGTCCATTTTTCTCAAAACATCAAATATACAAAATCACCATATAACCATGCTTAGTAGAATGCTCATGAATCTCATACAAGTCCAAACATTTCATCAAATTCACAATTTAGTCCCTCAAATTGCTATTTTCTCAATTTAGCCCTAATTAGCTAAATTCATCAAAAATTCAAGAACAAAACATTTTCATTAAACATATAGTTTTCATTTAACATCTAAACTCATCACAAAGCTCACCATTTCATTAATGGCACATTTCATAAACATGATCAATACAAAAAATTGAGACATGGGTTTTGAAGTATACGAAACAACGATTGGAAAAACGTAGAAATTATCAAGAACCGATTAAGAACATACCTTGAATCAAGGCTTGAAATGGCCAAATATAACCAAGCTAAACCCTTTATTTTTTCTTTTCTTACAAAATTCGGTGGATGAACACTCACATAATGGCCAATTTCAAGCTTTGTTTTTATTATAATTAACATAATTATTAATGTACAAAACTAACCTTTCATAGAAATATATAGAACATATACACACAAGGTCATTTGTGACCATTTCCATCCACTATCTAATTATTGGCATAATTTCCACATGAAACCTTCACACTTATAAAGACATAACTGTCGTAACCATTTTTGAAAAAAAAAGGAATCGACTTTTTAAAAATAGGGAGTCGCCACTGATCTTTTATTAGGTGTGATCGGGCCACCTATAAAAATATTTTGGTCTACGAATTTCGAGAAAACGGGTTCGGGAGTCGGTTACGTGCGAGGAAGGATTAGCACCCTCGCAACGCCCAAAATCAGTACCAAATTGATTGATCAATGTCCTAATGTGGAAAACTTGAAAATATTTAGAGTAAACAAATTTAGAAAACAAGAATTCGTTAAATTGAGACTGAATCTCAAGATCATCTCGTTTCAAAGGAATAAAAATATCATATCCAGCACGTTAGGATATAATATCTTTATATTCTGACGTCGAGATCATCTTTGATCTTCAGGCATACGAAAAGGGTATTTGGTTACTTAGTTGAACGAAAAAATCAACACCCAGCACGTTAGGGTGTAATTTTCCATACTTCTAAACACCCAAATATTGCCTTATATTGAAAAATTTTCAGATATGCAATTCTAAAACCGGTTCAACTACTTGGTTTGAAATTGGATGAAAGTCGGAGTGAAATCATAAAGCAATAATACAGAGCAATGGCATAACGAATAAAGATACATAGCGATATCATTTCTACGGAAAATGGATAATGATCATATGGAACGATAAGGCATCTAAGCTAGAACAATACCTCATGAATATTAACATCAACATTTATAACAAAGTAACAAAAAATACCAAATAACGAGAGGTAATAAATGTTAAAAAAAGATGAATTTGAGATCGTCAATGTACCGTTAATAAAATACATAAAAAAACAATTTAAAATCAAGTACAAGAGTTTAACACAAAAATATCTTGTAAGGATATATATGGCTTTTGAAATGAATATTATATATACATATATACATATACACACATACGTTATATGGTGTAATTTGAAACAAATTTTATAAATAATGAAAATCTAATGAACATTATGTATACAATATACCAATCTATGCAAAGAATTTAAAATCCATATAAAATTCCAAAATAAATAATGTATATATAATAAAAGGTTAGTAATTTAAAAGGAATATAAGTAGTTTGAATTATAATATACAAAAGAATGTGTAAATGTATGAAAAATGACCTAAAGTATAAAAGCGGATATACATATTAATAGCAAAATTTGTGTGATACGAAGTTAATAATATACAACATAATTTAAAACATAATAGATTGGTTTTAAGATAATAGTATATAAAGTACGTACATATATATAATATTTGAAATGATTAAATAAATGCTAAATTTAAAAGGAAAATTAAAGTCCAACTGTCTAAGGATTAAATCGGAATAAAGCTGGAAATAAAGGGACGATCTATAGATAAATAAAACTATTAAAACAGAACCAAGGATCAAAATAAAATGCGCATAAGATGTTAGGGATTAAACTAGAAAATAACCCCAGTTGAGAAAACGCAGTGTATTGAACGGACCGAATTGGAATATTGCACAAATTAAAGAGATTAATTTTAAAATGAGACAGGGGAAATATAAAGGGGCTAATCAGATGTCAACGCGAAAGGAAGGGACCAAACACGTAAATATTCCCTCACGTTGAAACGCGCGGGTCTTAAGGACGTCAGGTCGGACTGAAAATGGGTCCTCCACATGGCGTCGTTTTGCCTAGTTTAAAAAGATTAATAAAACCTAAAGACGTTCAGCCTCCTCCCTTTCTGAAATCAAACCCTTCCTCTTTCACAAAAAAAAAAAAATAAAGTGCAGCCCCCTCTCCCTTTTCGTTTACAATGGTTTCGGTTTTATAACCGATCAATAGATTTGCTTTTCCTATTTTTTTATTTTCTTGCTTGCGTGCTATTGTTCTCTGCTATTCTCGTCGTTTTGCTCTTGTTCTTAGTTGTTTGCACATGTTTTTTTGATGGCAGAGGCGTGCAAAGTGGAAGGCAGTGGTATGGGAGGCTGCGTAGTCAAAGGAGTGGTGGGCAGTGGCCAATGGGGCGACAACGGAGCCAAGCACTAGGGTTTCTCCTCTGCTAAAAAAATTTTAAGGCTTTTGGGCAATTGGGCTGCTGTAAAATTGGGTTAGAGACTGGTTCAATTTGGGTTAAGTTCTGTTTTGTCTGGGTCTTGGTAATTGGTTTTGTAATTGGGCTGTTATTATTATTAAATTTGGGTCTGGTATTTTGGGTTAACTGGGCTTTGAGTCTTTTTGTAAATGGACATTTAAATGGGCTATTTTATTTTATTTTGAATTTGGATTTGGGTTTTTATACTGGTATTGTTTTTTCTTTTGGGCCCCGGGCCAAAATTGGTTATTACAGCTGCCCCTCTTTGCTCATTGTCGTGTAACGAGAATAGAGCAAAGACAAAAGAAGAACCAATTTTGTCCGGTCTTGGTAGGCCTCGACTTACTGGTCCTTGTCTTCCTCAAACATCTTCAAACTCTACTGTAACCTGTTGCTTTGATCCACTCCACTGCCGCTTCCATGAGATATGACTTGCTTCAATTTGCTTTTCCTCAATCTCGTTTATTTTCTTAACTTGCTCCAATATGACTTCAGGACGCGAAGAGATTTGTAGCTTCGATATACTAATTGCTCCACTGGGACTTTGATGAAATTTGAACTTTTTAAACTGCTTCCTTATTCTCGCAATATGAGCTGACTCCCTTTTTCTTTTCTTTCTTTCTTTTTTTTTTTAAAAACAAAAATTGAAAAACAAAAATTGAAAGACAGAAATTAAAAATACCTCGGCATGTGACCCGAGGTTCAACTCACCTCTCGTATCATGAGTTGATTTTTGAACAAAAATTGAAGAACAGAAATTGAAAAACACCTCAGCGTGTGACCTGAGGCTGAACTCACCTCTCGTATTATGAGTTGATATTTGAGCAGAAATTGAAAAACAAGAATCGAAAAACACCTCAGCGTGTGACCTGAGGCTGAACTCACCTCTCGTATTATGAGTTGATATTTGAACAGAAATTGAAAAACAGGAATCGAAAAACACCTCAGCGTGTGACCTGAGGCTCAACTCACCTCTCGTATTATGAGTTGATATTTGAAAAATAAAAATTGAAAAACACCTCAGCGTGTGGCCTGGGGCTCAACTCACCTCTCGTATTATGAGTTGATATTTGAACAGAAATTGAAAAACAGGAATTGAAAAACACCTCGGCGTGTGACCTGAGGCTCAACTCACCTCTCGTATTATGAGTTGATATTTGAACAGAAATTGAAAAACAGGAATCGAAAAACACCTCAGCGTGTGACCTGAGGCTCAACTCACCTCTCGTATTATGAGTTGATATTTGAACAGAAATTGAAAAACAGGAATCGAAAAACACCTCAGCGTGTGACCTGAGGCTCAACTCACCTCTCGTATTATGAGTTGATATTTGAACAGAAATTGAAAAACAGGAATCGAAAAACACCTCAGCGTGTGACCTGAGGCTCAACTCACCTCTCGTGTTATGAGTTGATATTTGAAAAATAAAAATTGAAAAACACCTCAGCGTGTGGCCTGGGGCTCAACTCACCTCTCATATTATGAGTTGATATTTGAACATAAATTGAAAAACAGGAATTGAAAAACACCTCGGCGTGTGACCTGAGGCTCAACTCACCTCTCGTATTATGAGTTGATATTTGAACAGAAATTGAAAAACATGAATTAAAAAACACCTCGGCGTGTGACCTGAGGCTCAACTCACCTCTCGTATTATGAGTTGATATTTGAACAGAAATTGAAAAACAGGAATCGAAAAACACCTCAGCGTGTGACCTGAGGCTCAACTCACCTCTCGTATTATGAGTTGATATTTGAATAGAAATTGAAAAACAGGAATCGAAAAACACCTCAGCGTGTGACCTGAGGCTCAACTCACCTCTCGTATTATGAGTTGATATTTGAACAGAAATTGAAAAACAGGAATCGAAAAACACCTCAGCGTGTGACCTGAGGCTCAACTCACCTCTCCTATTATGAGTTGATATTTGAAAAATAAAAATTGAAAAACACCTCAGCGTGTGGCCTGGGGCTCAACTCACCTCTCGTATTATGAGTTGATATTTGAACAGAAATTGAAAAACAGGAATTGAAAAACACCTCGGCGTGTGACCTGAGGCTCAACTCACCTCTCGTATTATGAGTTGATATTTGAACAGAAATTGAAAAATAGGAATCGAAAAACACCTCAGCGTGTGACCTGAGGCTCAACTCACCTCTCGTATTATGAGTTGATATTTGAACAGAAATTGAAAAACAGGAATCGAAAAACACCTCAGCGTGTGACCTGAGGCTCAACTCACCTATCGTATTATGAGTTGATATTTGAACAGAAATTGAAAAACAGGAATCGAAAAACACCTCAGCGTGTGACCTGAGGCTCAACTCACCTCTCGTATTATGAGCTGATATTTGAAAAATAAAAATTGAAAAACACCTCAGCGTGTGGCCTGGGGCTCAACTCACCTCTCGTATTATGAGTTGATATTTTTGAAAAATAAAAATTAAAAACACCTCAGCGTGTTACCTGAGGCTCAACTCACCTCTCATATTATGAGTTGATATTTTGCAATCAGAATTTCATAACATCATCTGGTGGAACTTGGATATCTTCTTTCTCCTTCTTTCGGTACGGCTATCGTCAAAACTTCTTGCTTTACTGGCGTACCTGTATGTGTCATGCGCAATATTGTTATGATATGCACGTGTTTGTCTTTAATGTTTTTATGCCTACATGATTATGTCATGCGCCTTGGGCTCATTCGTCGTATATCTCTTTTCGTTATGACTTTCATGATGACCTATATTCATTGCTTCGACTCCTGACTCTCCTTTTAGGTTTTGTACCCATCCTCAAACCTCAGGAGTAATCTGCGTTTCTCGTATATCACCCTTTTGCCCCACTGTAGCTTCTGGATTCGTCTCATTGTGACCTGGGGGTATAGGATTTGAATATCCTCCATTCATCCCACTGCGACTCTAAAACATAGGATTTGTCTCTTCTTCGACCCACCCTCTTGTTATTCAAAGGTACATGATCTGTATCAGCTTCCTTCTAACGATCACTCTTTAGGTGACCCAACCAGATGTATATGCGTGATGCTCACATGAATGCAGAATGTCATTTCCTTTCGAGAATGATTCTAGTTTTGCACTTGGGTTAACAGTGCCCATTTTCCGTCAGGATTGTGTCACTGACGCGGTACCTTGTCATTTTGTTCAATCACCTTAATTTGGACTCAGATATTTCCAACCCTTAAGCTTGGTGAATCTTAAGCAATAATCCTGTTTCAGACTCCTGTATTGTTTAGAGGTTTCTAGAGTAATATGCGAAACTCCTTTCATGAAAGTATTATTAGCCAATAATCGTTATTTCAATGCAAAATGCTTAAAAAAGGACCATAATGATGGACGAAATGGGAATTTATTGGGAGTATAGCTCGAATCAAACAAGTTAATCAAAGTTAGCATATGCAATGAAAAAGCAAATTTATTTAGAGTGTATTTTGAAAAGACAAAGATAGCAGACTCAAAATGGGTAAAATGGAAACTAGGTGCCCCAGATATCGCAGCTTGAGCTTCTCTGTTCAAACTTCTTGAGGACTATTCTAAACTCAATATGTGTTTAGGGGAATCTGGAGTACTTTGTCGATGCCCCAAGGCGCAACATTCCTCTTCATTGTTACTTCAAGCGTAGCAATACTACTGTATGCCCCATTTTTATCAAAATTTGAGCTACCCTTTTCGGGTTTTCAACTCAAACCCACTTTTGGTCTCAAAGCGCCCTTTACGGGTTTTCACTTTAGCCTCTCATTTTTCTTCTTTTTTCTTTCTTCTCATTCTTTTTTGTTTTTTATATTTTTGTTTTGTTTTTTGCTTTTTTTTTTGTTTTTTTACACCATGACATGACACTTGATCCTTGAAAAGACCGCAAACTTTTGACATTGTACGGTTAAATATGACCTTTTCGCCTTTTTTGTTAATATTTTTTTTCTTTTTTCCTTTTTGGTCTAATGACTATCGACTTTGTAATATTGGCATATGAAGCGACCCTCGCCCTCTTAGTGAAGAGATCGACGTCCACAAAAATGAATCGATGCGGACCTGAAGCTTTCGAGGAGATTGTCTTGATAACGTCCCTGCCCCACGTGTAGACAAGGAGGAAAAGGCACATAAGTTCTATCCTTGATTTGGCGTTTGATGCAATTTTCCTTTCTGGGTAGACCAGTAGCTCGAACCTTTTGATTGGCTTAGTCAGGGTAGAACCATCAGCATGTGATCTTCAAATATCCTTATGGACTTCTTCTGTGGCTTCCTTAGCTTTGACAGCATACTCGTGCCTTAGTAGTCCCGGCGTGATCATACGAAAATATCTTTGAACTCTTGGAGATAACTTAATGATTCCTTGCCTTGTTCCTGCGGGAAGCTAAGCTTCCATCTTCATTTCCCTGACACTTCATAAGATGGGAACTACCATTCTTGACAATTTAGGAAATAAGTTGTGACCTCTGTCATCTCCCCAGTCCTCCAATCCCTTTAGACACATATCTCGTTAAAAAGGGAGTCGGTAACAGCGTTGCTCATGTCATTGCTATCTGGGGGACCCATTGTGGGCATGAAGGTAGAAAATTAAAAGTATGATATGAAAATGAAACAATGTAGAGTATGAAATGCGAGGAGTGAAAATGAAGATGCATTTTATTGAAATAACAATTCTGGAAACAAGCCCATTTCACGAAAGGACTCTTATTGCCTCTAGGCTTAAAGCAGCAAGCATGTTTTGAATATTACTCTAGATTAGCTAAAAATGCAGGTTTCTTCCACAGTCCTATTGTTCAAAACACTCCCAAGTATGTAAGGCTTCGGAAAGTTTTATGCCCCCGTTTTCCTTTCGAATGTGTCATTGGCATTTTGACTTCTCGATTTCTGGGCTTCTGATAACTTCTTTAAGGAATCGAGATTCTCTTGCCCCCTCCTTCAATTATCACAAATTATTGCTCCGGTCGGCTCATCGAACTTCAAAACCCCTATTTTAATAAGCCTCTCCACCAATTTCTTAAATGCAATGCAGTCATCGATTGAGTGACCCATTATTCCCGCGTGATACTCGCATTGAGCATTCGAATCATACTATTTGGGGTATGGGGGTTGCACTGGTTTCATGTAGTGAGGAGCCACCCTATGTGCATCAAACAGGCTTTGATACAACTCCCCATATGTCATTGGAATTGGTGTAAACTGGAGATGCTTTGCCTTGGATTCTTGACTTGATGATCCCTGACGACCAGTGGTCACAGCCCTCGGTTGACCTGCAGAGACTGACTTGGAACGCTTGCTCAAGTTGTTCACTTCATTTTCCATATTTCTCGAGTTTGACCTTTTGACACTTTCTCTTGCATCTATTTTTCCACTCTTTATGGCATTCTCAATGAGTTCCCCGGACATTACGATATCGGTGAAGTCTTTTGTGGCGTTTCCCACCAGCTTGTCATAGAATGGCGCTTTCAAGGTGTTGATAAAGAGGACCGTTATCTCAGTTTTAATCAGTGGGGGTTCTACTTGGGTCGAGATATCCCTCCACCTTTGAGTGTATTGCCTAAAAGTCTCTGTTGGTTTCTTTTCCATCATCTGCAGCGTTAGTCGATCGGGCACCATGTCGGAGACATACTTGTATTGTTCACAAAACGCTGATGCTAGGTCCTTCCATGATTGGATCCTCTCTCTGCTGCGTTGATTATACCATTGGAGGGCTGATCCGACCAAGCTATCTTGAAAACAGTGTATTAACAATTTGTCTTCGTTCACATAACCAGCCATCTTCCGACAGAACATGATAAGATGCGCCTTTGGACATCTCGTTCCATCATATTTTTCAAAATCTAGCACTTTAAATTTCGCAGGCAGAACCAGATCGGGCACCAAACTGAGCTCTTTGGCGCTTAGTGCAGAGAAGACTTGGTACCTTCTATCGCCTGGAGTCTTTCTTCCAGACTCTTATACTTGTCTTGAGCATCACGATCTTCCATTTTCAACCTAGCTATTTCAACCGGGTCATCCATATCTGGAACCATTGGGTTAGCAGAATTATCTCCGGAGTTTGATACAAATATACCTTGCCCTAGATGAGCAGATGGTGCAGGTTGTGGCTCTAGGCCTACCAGTTCCACTTGAGGATACCCTCTTTGCGTTGCATGGGCGTGAGGCGGAATGAATTCCGGGGGATAGAGGGGATCCTGATTAACTCTTGACCGGGGCTCTATGATGTCAGGACTCTACGCGGGTCCTTTTCCTTTGACCAGAGTTGCCATCATCTCTATCATTTTGGCTATTTGATCCTTCTGCTCGAGCGATTCCTCTCGGGATCTTACCATCAGATCCCTTGCTTCTTGCTGCGACTTAGCCAACTGCTCTTGCAACTCTCTTTGGATTCTTTCTATTCTTTCATTGAGTTCAGCATCCATAGCTCTAGCTCTTAGCCGTGTCCTATAAGGATGACGTGATTTCAGATTCGTGGTGTCGCAACTTTAGATCATACAATTTTATCCTTAGTGAATGATTAGGGTGATATGATGCTGCTGTATGCAATGCAATGCGAATGCATGGTATGAATGCAAAAAGAGAGGTGTTGATCATGAATTCGATTCCATTAGAAGAACTTTTCTAGAAAATACGTTTCTTTACATTAAAACGGATTGCATATACGGCCATGTCCTCATAGTCCAGGTGAAAACACCAATCCTTTCTTTCGTGCCTGGAGGTTGTGATTGCGTCCCCTGGACTTTCTCAATAGACGTCTCTTCTAGCTCTTTGTTGCTAGGTCTAGGTCGTGCCTCGTCATTCGCTTATCCTCCGTGATGTTCATAATCTTCTGACTACTCCCAAACAATCCTTGTAGGCTTTGGATCTTCAGGCAAGGCCTTCTCTCGTTGTTACCTACACTATGGTTCGGATAACTGTGTTATAATCCACTTCATCAAGTAACACATTTCCTTATGACAAACTCTTCTATTCAGCAATCGAACATGAATCGACACCTCCTTTCTAATGATGCAATGCAATGCAAATGCATGGAATGAATGCAAAAAGAGACGTACCAATTATGAATTCAATTCCATTAGAAGAACTTTTCTAGAAAATGAAGCTCTTTACATAAAATGGATTGCATATACGGTTTTGTCCTCATAATCCAAGTGAAAACACCGATATTTTTCGTCGTGTCAGATGTTATGATCACGCCCCGTGAACTTTCTTCATAGGCGCCTCTTCTAGCTCCTTGTCGCTTGGTTCAGGTTGTACTTCTTCACTCGCCTATCCTCCGCGGTGTTCATAAGTTTCTTTAAGAAAGTCAAGGCGTAACGCCTCTTGAATAATCCTTGTTGGCTTGAATCACCGGGCAAAGTCTTGTATTCTTCCGTGGACTATGCGCCTTCTCTCGTTATTTACTTGGACTATATTTGAGCAACCATATTATAGTCCATTTTATCAAGAAATTCATTTTCTCATGAAAAACTCCTCTATTTAGCAATCAAATATTAATCGACACCTCTCTTAATGTTTTAATGCAATGCAATCAAGACAGAGGAAAACGCGGTTTGGTGCAATAAGAAAACCTCAGAAAACACGTTAGTGCAAGAAGAATAAACAAACACAGAACACCTACCCAGGTGACCGCCATGGTTTGGTGCAATTCTACCTAGGGTAGGCTCTTGAGTTTCTATGTGGGGTTCGGTTCTAAAGAGGGGTACCTGAACCAGCAGATTCCTCAATCCTCACCCATTATAGGCTCATATGGACGGAGTTTGGCTCAGGGAGATACATTTCCCTATGGCCATGCGGAGGTGAAAACCTCACGAAAGCTTAGTTTCTCACTCCCACTTAAAGGTACGACCACGACGGTCATGCGATATGATGCCCGTTAGTGAACCAAGTGTGATGAAAATGACATTCAATAAAACAAGATAAGTCAATATTTCACATATAGTTTAAAGCAAACAAGGAATAAAGCACCTACTCAGGTAACCACTAAGGTTTGGCGTGGTTCCACCTACAACGGGCTCTTAGGGCTTGCTATATGAGGTTCGGTTCTAAAGAAAAGTACCCGAACCAGCAGATTCCTCGATCCTCACCCGTTATAGGCTGATACGGACCGGGTTCAGTTCAGGAGAATACATTTCCCTATGGCTGCACGGAGATAAAAATCTCACGAAGACATAGGTACGGATGTATCCCGAAAGTGATCCACTATCTTGCATGGAGGTAAAGACCTCACGAAAGAGTAGCTTCTCACTCCCACTTAAAAGGGTGTGACCACAACGGTCATGCAATGTAAATGCAATTATTATGAGACTTGACATTATTGCAGTTATAGCACAAACGGATGTATCAAAAGAAACATGATTTTTCAAAACAAATTTCCAAATTTTAATAGAAAGGACAGAAATCAATCAATTTATGGCCTGACTCTCGAGGTCTCCAGCGGAGTCGCGAAGCTGTCGTAACCATTTTTGAAAAAAAAGGAATCAACTTTTTTAAAAATAGGGAGTCGCCACTGATCTTTTATTAGGTGTGATCGGGTCACCTATAAAAATATTTTGGTCTACAAATTTCGAGAAAACGGGTTCGGGAGTCGGTTACGTGCGAGGAAGGATTAGCACCCTCGCAACGCCCAAAATCGGTACCAAATTGATTGATCAATGTCCTAATGTGGAAAACTTGAAAATATTTAGAGTAAACAAATTTAGAAAACAAGAATTCGTTAAATTGAGACTGAATCTCAAGATCATCTCGTTTCAAAGGAATAAAAATATCATATCCAGCACGTTAGGATATAATATCTTTATATTCTGACGTCGAGATCATCTTTGATCTTCAGGCATACGAAAAGGGTATTTGGTTACTTAGTTGAACGAAAAAATCAACACCCAGCACGTTAGGGTGTAATTTTCCATACTTCTAAACACCCAAATATTGCCTTATATTGAAAAATTTTCAGATATGCAATTCTAAAACCGGTTCAAATACTTGGTTTGAAATTGGATGAAAGTCGGAGTGAAATCATAAAGCAATAATACAGAGCAATGGCATAACGAATAAAGATACATAGCGATATCATTTCTACGGAAAATGGATAATGATCATATGGAACGATAAGGCATCTAAGCTAGAACAATACCTCATGAATATTAACATCAACATTTATAACAAAGTAACAAAAAATACCAAATAACGAGAGGTAATAAATGTTAAACAAAGATGAATTTGAGATCGTCAATGTACCGTTAATAAAATACATAAAAAAACAATTTAAAATCAAGTACAAGAGTTTAACACAAAATATCTTGTAAGGATATATGGCTTTTGAAATGAATATATATATACATATATACATATATACACATACGTTATATGGTGTAATTTGAAACAAATTTTATAAATAATGAAAATCTAATGAACATTATGTATACAATATACCAATCTATGCAAAGAATTTAAAATCCATATAAAATTCCAAAATAAATAATGTATATATAATAAAAGGTTAGTAATTTAAAAGGAATATAAGTAGTTTGAATTATAATATACAAAAGAATGTGTAAATGTATGAAAAATGACCTAAAGTATAAAAGCGGATATACATATATTAATAGCGAAATTTGTGTGATACGAAGTTAATAATATACAAAATAATTTAAAACATAATAGATTGGTTTTAAGATAATAGTATATAAAGTACGTACATATATATAATATTTGAAATGATTAAATAAATGCTAAATTTAAAAGGAAAATTAAAGTCCAACTGTCTAAGGATTAAATCGGAATAAAGCTGGAAATAAAGGGACGATCTATAGATAAATAAAACTATTAAAACAGAACCAAGGATCAAAATAAAATGCGCATAAGATGTTAGGGATTAAACTAGAAAATAACCCCAGTAGAGAAAACGCAGTGTATTGAACGGACCGAATTGGAATATTGCACAAATTAAAGAGATTAATTTTAAAATGAGACAGGGGAAATATAAAGGGGCTAATCAGATGTCAACGCGAAAGGAAGGGACCAAACACGTAAATATTCCCTCACGTTGAAACGCGCGGGTCTTAAGGACGTCAGGTCGGACTGAAAATGGGTCCTCCACATGGCGTCATTTCGCCTAGTTTAAAAAGATTAATAAAACCTAAAGACGTTCAGCCTCCTCCCTTTCTGAAATCAAACCCTTCCTCTTTCACAAAAAAAAAAATCAAAAGTGCAGCCCCCTCTCCCCTTTCGTTTACAATGGTTTCGGTTTTATAACCGATCAATAGATTTGCTTTTCCTATTTTTTTTATTTTCTTGCTTGCGTGCTATTGTTCTCTGCTATTCTCGTCGTTTTGCTCTTGTTCTTAGTTGTTTGCACATGTTTTTTTGATGGCAGAGGCGTGCAAAGTGGAAGGCAGTGGTATGGGAGGCTGCGTAGTCAGAGGAGTGGTGGGCAGTGGCCAATGGGGCGACAACGGAGCCAAGCACTAGGGTTTCTCCTCTGCTAAAAAAATTTTAAGGCTTTTGGGCAATTGGGCCGCTGTAAAATTGGGTTAGAGACTGGTTCAATTTGGGTTAAGTTCTGTTTTGTCTGGGTCTTGGTAATTGGTTTTGTAATTGGGCTGTTATTATTATTAAATTTGGGTCTGGTATTTTGGGTTAACTGGGCTTTGAGTCTTTTTGTAAATGGACACTTAAATGGGCTATTTTATTTTATTTTGAATTTGGATTTGGGTTTTTATACTGGTATTGTTTTTTCTTTTGGGCCCCGGGCCAAAATTAGTTATTACAATAACAAATAGGCATCTTTTCATAAAACATGCAAATTTGCATTTCAATGCAATTCAATCCTTTTGTCAAATTAAGCACACAGAAGGACAAATTAACTTACGGAAATTTAACACATGCTTAATCATATATCATAGGCATAGAAAATAATATTAAAATATTATTCAGACTCGAATTTGTGGTCCCGAAACCACTGCTCCGACTAGGGTCTAAACCGGGCGATTATAGTTGGTTAGGCTTTGGAAGCAAGTGGCTCGTGATGTGGCTATCTAGAAGATCTAAAATAAGACAACAAAAATGTGCTCAAACGACAAGGGGGTCCTCTATTCATGATGAAAAAACATTAATACAAGGTGTCGAGGGCCTCTTGGAAGTTCTTGTATCGAGGGGATACAGATTACCCGAAATTTGAAAAGTTTTCTTTTTGCTAGTTTTTATGTTATTTTTATTTTCTTTTTATTTTATATTTTATTTTTGCAGTGTCTACTTTGTTTTTATATGTAGGACTATCTACTGAGAGCTACATAACATTGAGAGCTTTAATGAAGTTTGAAGACCAGTCCACCATTTTGCTACACATAACCTTAAATCGAGGGAGTTTCTTTAAACTTTATCTTTAGTTGGGACACATTGGGGACAATGTATAACTTAAGTGTGGAGGTGTACCTAGATTTTATCTATGTGTTTTGTTTGATATTTTCTATTTTGCACAATCTAAAAAAAAATAAAAAAAATATTCAAAAATATTTTCCTTGTATTTCTTTGATTTTGTTGTTTTTGTATGGTGCTTGGACAATAATTGAACAATAGGCCATGGATTTTAAATATCAGATAAACATGCTGAATTACCAAGCATGTAAGTTTTGTTTGATACTAGATAGTTTGATGTTCTTAATTGTAGACTAATTAGTTTGTTAGTTAATTTGTATAATAGATTAGAGGCAATAACCTTAAATGAAATTGTACAAAATGTGTCATAGTATGAATGAAGTGTGCGGATCCTTTTAGATAAATAAATTGAATTGTAAATTATTCATTTGAATAGATGTATGCATGATTGAAATTGTGTTTTGTGAATAATTTAGGAAATTCCTGATCGTGTCTGTCAGAGTCTTAAAATTTATATAAAGAATGATCAAACCTAGAAACTAACTATGATAACGATTTTTAGGCAAGCGCACCTATCGAACAGTAGTATAGTTTAGGCAAGACCGGAATGTCGAACCCAAAGGAACCAAAAGTACTAATACTAACTCTCTTTTTATTATCTAGCCTAAGAATTAATGTGAATTTATTTATCTAATCTAAATTTAACTAATCAACTAAACTAAAGATGCAAAGACAAAGAGAACGAAATTGGGAAAATACTTGAGGAAAAACCAATTGATTAAGACGACACCCAAGAAAGAATCCACCTAAACTTCACTTGTTATCTAACTCTGAACCAGATGATTTATTCACTTAACTTGATCTGTAAGATTCCCTAAGTTATATTAATCCCTCTCTCGAGGCGACTAACGTCTAACCCTAGGTTGATAAATTGAAATCTCTTTCTAATTAAAACCCCTAGAATTGCATTATTTCGATCTATAGACTCCCATATTAGGTTTCACCCTAATTCGGAAAAATCTCGTCACCCTATCTCTAGGCGTGCGATCAACTCCGCTTAATTATGCTAGATCTACTCTTAGGCAGGGACTTTTGCTCCTCCACCTAAGCACATCACACTTGAATTAATATCCCAGAAATATCAACACAAGAATTAAGAACACATAATTAAGAACAAGTCAAATATTTATCATATAGTTCAGTAAACGATAACAAGATTCATCTTAGGTTTCATCCCCCTCAGGTATCTAAGGGTTTAGTTCATAACAATAAAGGAAAACATCTCAAAAGAAAAGATAAAACAAAACATAAGAAATCCCTAAAACCCCTTGAAGGAATTGAAGGAGAGATCTGTCGTCTTGAGTATAATTCTGGCTTCTTGAGATGGATCAACTGGCTATCCTCGAGTAAATCTCCACAAATCTGACCTTTCTGGCTTGGCTCCTTAGCCTAGCTAACCGCCTTCTTCTAGGTTATACTTAGGGTGTTTATATAGGCTTTTGAAATAGGTTTCTTTGCCTCTAAGTATCCTTTTCCGAGTGAAATTGCTCTTCGCCACGACAGGGACACGGCCATGGCACACGCCCGTGTGAATCGTGGCTAGGATGTGTTCAGACTTTTAATGAGGCACGGTCGTGTGGTCTTGGGCCCAGGCCGTGTCGATTTTTATTTTGGCCCAATTTGGTCCGTTTTAAGCCTGTTTCTCATTCTTTTCATCCTCGGGTGCTTTCCTGAGTATAAAACATGAAAAGAAAGGATTAAGAGCACCTTTTTACATAAATCAAGGGATAAATCATCCAAAAGCATACTAAATGTGTACCTAAAATATGTTACTTTTACGGTGTATCAATTCCTTAGGCATTGTTTATTAAGCCTTGAGCCCAAAAGCTTTACCTTCTTCTTTATACCACTAGTTCTCATATTTTGAGCCTCAAGTATTGTTTTCTTGTTTAGCCTTATTATTGAAACCTTAAACCTAAACGAGTCAAGAACTCAACCATTCTCTATCCCAATTCTTAAAATACACCATGTAATGGACATTGAGCCATGGACATTAAGGGTTAGGTAAAGATGTTATGGTGGCTTCTTGTGCGGAAAAGAAAATAAGAGAGTATGTGATATAGTACATATAAAACCCTTCTAAGTGTGTTAGAAAAGAAAATAAAAAAATCAAAAATCAAAATAAAAATGTTGACTGAATAAAAGCAAGGTGAGGATTAAAAACAATGTGAGTGGAAAACAGCAAGAAGTAACAAAGAGCTTTAAAAATCAAAGGCAAGCTTGGAAAGAAAATCTTTCAAGTCATAATGTATCAACGCTTACTAGTTTTGTATGTGTCAATATTGCATAGCATCTTCTAAAATTTTGGAAAAATAAGGTAGGTGGAAGAAGGAGAAATAAGGACGTGAATTTATGAATAAATTGGGGACGAATGAGAAACAATGTCATGTGCTTAACCATTTCTAGTGCTTGAAGCCGTTTTGAGTTATCTGTCGTTTTGATTCTAAATCGTCCTAAGCTTCAAAATGTTTCAAGCCTAGAAGACTTTTGAGACCCGAGTAATTCACTAATACAATAATTCTTGAATTGTTTGCATTAACATAACCAATTCACAAAAGAATGAACTGCTAGCAACAAAAATAAACTCTATTCTAAAATAAAAAAAGAGAAAATAAAATAAAAACCTAAAACTAAGAAAATTAAAAGTAAAAATATGATTTCTGCCTTAGTCTCTACTCTAATCCCCTTAAAATGACTAATTAAGGTAGTATTTATAGGCAAAAAAATTTTAATGCATCAATTATAAAAATATCCCTATTACTTAACTTAATTAAGATAAATTTGACCCAAAATGTCTTCATGTTGTCCTCTTGCATTTGGCTACGCCAGACTGAAAGTCACGACATTATAGGACCAATTTCGCCACATTGTCACCAAAGGGCTCTAGGTCGCGACATTGAGAAGTTGTGGTCAATTGCTCGACTTTGCTCAATTTCTTCACTCCAGGTCTGGACCTAATATTGCAACATTCATAAGACCAATGTTGCGACCCTGACTTCAAAGGGATCAGTGTTGCAACATCGAAGGTTATATGTTGCAACTTTGAGGAAAGACTCATTGGTTGATGAAAAAAAGGTAATGTTGTGACATTAATATGTGATGTTGCGACCTCGGGGTTAGAGAACTCTAGGTTGCAACATCAATCTCCAAAGGTTGCAACATTGCAACTGCTTGCTCACTTGCTTCCTCATTCTCTTCAATTAAGTCCCTAAAAATTTCTAAACCACAATTAAGTTCATAGAGACATGTAATTGAAATTTTTATTTAAATAAATATAAAATAAACTAAAAATTGCAATTGAAAATAAAATCAAAGTATGGAAAAACCATAATAAGATACAAACAATTGCTCAATAAAAAGCTCTTTAAGTGCATAAAGAGCTTAATTTGTCATATAGAAATACGACATATAAAACTCCCCCACACTTATATCTTTACTTTTCCATAAGAAAACAGCACAAAACATACAACAAGACAACCCTTGAATTATATCGAACAACAAGATACATGGAAATTGCATATTGGATATGCATAAACATATCTAACATACAAATTAGGATTGATGTTTAGCTAACTTAAGTACTTCAAAAATAAATCTACCTAGTTCAATAATTTAAATAGCTAACAAACCTAGAGGCAATTTAAGTAAATATTAACCACAGGTCCGATGTCGTGACACCGACCCTAAAGTTGGACTGCGAAAATTGAACCATGTCGCGACATTGGACCTGCGGTGTCGCAGCCTAGAACCCTTTAAGTAATAGTATCGTGACTTCACATCACCAATGTTGTGACATTGAGTTCATGAACTGTGGAATTGATGATCAAACATGCCTTCTTTGGAATTATTATTAGGAACAAACTTGTAATTGATGGTTTATTACATTTTCAACTATAAATATTGTAACATCCTGAAATTCAGAAATTTATGTGTTGCATTATACCATGTGATAGACTAGTTAAAAATATTAATTGTGTATGTTTTAAGGTCCTAAGAAGGCTCGGGGTTGAGTTGGGCCTTAGCAAAATTTTTGTGTTTAAGCACTTTAAGGAGAGAAGGTAAGTGGCACCAAGGCTTAAGGAAATAAGTGTGTATTTTGCTAGCATAAATGAGCATATGACAAGGAGGTTATGGCATCAAGTGGAGAGCATGGAGGGAAGGGGTTCAAATCCCATCTTTTGCAAATTTTGGATTTATTTTTTGTACTCCTATCCCAAGTGCCGCCATGGTCCTATTTATGGTAAGGGAGACTTTTTATTGATGGAAAGGAGGCTAAGGAATATGGTAAGGAGGAAGATAAGGGAAAAGAAGGAAAGAAATGAAAGAAAAGGAAAGAGAAGGGAACATGTTGGCCTATAATGTGGAAGATGGTTTGGAAAGAGTTTTTGGTCAATTTTGATCCTTTTGGTAAAAGGATACACGGTTTTGGGAGGGGTCTTGGTAGCCGAATTTTTCATTAGTCTTTTGGCAAATTTTGGTGCTTGTATGGCTTGTTTCTTTTAGCATTTTTAGTGTTCTCTTTCTCCAATTTCTTCCCTCATTGCCGAAACTCCTAAGCCAAAAGTGAGCATTTTTTCATTTGTTTTGCCGAAACCATCTAGCCATTGTTTCCAATTTATTTTTGCTCATTTCCCCTTTGATAGCCGAATCTAGTTAGCACTCATTCTCCATCTTTTCTTTTCTTTTTCACAAATTCTTCAACCTTTCTTTCTTCTTCTTTAATCCATATTCTCATAGCCGAACCTTTCAACCTTAATCTCTCCTTCACAATTTCTTTCTCATTTGTGTTGACACCCTCTTCTTCGATCAAATTGGTAAGTGGTTTCTTTTTCTCTTTTCATTTTTTCTTTTCTTTCTAGCCGAATGAGTGTCTATCACTATTCGGTTGTGTATCTTGTTTCTAAACCGAAATGGTGTTTCCTCCTATTCCTTAACATCTTAATCATCTTCTTTTTCGTAGTGTTCTAAGTGGGTGGCCGAATATCATCCTAGCCGATTCAATTCTGGCCTTAAGTCAATCGGTGGAAATCAGATTCAATAACGTTAAGGTAAGGAGTTTCTTTATGGATTATTTGATATCGCTCATTATTCGATTAGTTTGCTAAATGGAATAATAGTTTGGACTAAATGGTTATTATAGGTTCTAAATCGCTCGTTCTTATTCACTCGTGGATCCTTCGAAAATAGTGGTAAGCCTACTCCTATCACTAAAACAACTACTTTCTCTCATAGTAGTTATCTAACCGAGATTTTTCCTATGGAGGCAAGTGGAATCGATTTGAAAGGAAAAGCGATTGGAGAACACAAAAGGAGTGGATTTACTATTCCTACTCCTAAGTTCAAACGAAAGGCGGTATCGGCAGTTCGGGATTTTCCACCGGGTTGTGGACCATCGTCCGGTGAGAATAAACAAATCGTGGTCGTTCACGATATTGAGAGTAAGTATTTTAGATCGTTGATTTAGATTTGGATTAAGAAAAACCTCTTATGTTAGTTAATCGAGTATTATGTTGTCATAGGTGCCGACGATCAAGAGGGTTTAATACTTACCGTAATCAGGTGTGTAATCTCACACCGAAATTCTGTAAAAACTGTGATTTATCATCATGCTAGAAAAATCGATCGATGTTGCTTAAGAACTTAATAACGGTAATATGGTTACGAAAATCAGTGTTATGTTAGCTTAAACATCGTTACTACTAAGAATTGTCAAAATCAGTAGTGTAAAATTACGAAAATACCTTCAATGGGTCATTTTTAACAAAATGCCTTAACGGGCCTAATTGCTTACATGCCTTTAAAGTGTTGAATTACGAAAATGCCCCTATGGCCGATTTACCAAAATGCCCCTATGGGCCGAATTACGAAAATGCCCCCGTGGGTCGAATTGTTAGAATGCCTTAGTGGGCCGAATTACAAAGTTCCTTAATGGGCCGATTCACCATATTAGATTACTGGATTAATGATTGTTGTTCATATATGTGGATATTATGTTTTAATATGTATGTTGCATGTTACATATTGCATGGGTTGGGAAAAATGTTGAAGTTTACTTATGATTTCGGTTGGCCACAATAAAAATATATTATATAGGATCTCGGCTGCAATTTGGTGTGAGGGGCGGGGTGGGTTGACTTGATCCCCACAGGTGTGATTGGCTGGTCGGGGGTATGATGGATGGATGGGTTGGGGTGCATGCATGTCATTTTTAAATACTATTATGTAAAAGGGCTTAGGCCCAAGTTATTGTTAAATGGATTCAGGTCCAGTGGATGACGGTAAGGGGATTATACACTGAGTTCTAGTAACTCACCCCTTTTCCTTAACCCTTTACAGGTAATGCTCAGTGATGTGGACTTGGGCCATGGATGACTCGGTGGAGGCCATACTTCAGAAATGGTGTTTTTTGAACTTTAGATTTCTATTTACGTTTACTTTATGACTTTTACTATTTTGGGTTTTTTTTAAGTTGTAATAAGGCCTCTGGAATATTTTATTTTTTTGCATTGTGTTTGACGTATTTATTATTTTGCTTGAATTATTTTTAAATGGGGATCTTCTAAAAGCATAACCAACGGTTTTCCAAAATTGATTAATAAATGGATTTTATAACAAACTTTCACAAATGATTTAACTCAGACCTTCTTTCAAATTATCAATGACATTTTCAAAAATCACGGTTTTAAAGTTCACTACCTCGATTTTCGACTCATCAATCAACCTCTCGAAAATAGTTGTATTTTATCAAATATTTACATCCAAACTTGTTTTCTTATACATAACCAAATAACACCTATTTTAGTACAAATCATAAGGATTTAACATGTTTTCCTCATGTGATATGTCAGATTCGGTCATAACGCATGGGCCGGGTTTGGGGTGTTACAAATATAACCTTACATCAACATTTTGGTTATTAAGGGGTGTATTTGGTTTTGTTCTGTTCGATTTTGAGGCAAAAATTGAACTTAATCGCTCCATTCGATTTTTAACTTTTGAAACCAAAATTGTATTGAATAAAGACCAAATTATCCAAAACCAATAGTTGCGGTTTGGTTCAGTGGATTTTAGCAAATTTGGGCTTTGTAAAAAAATCAATTTGACCTTATGTTGGGCCCCCAAAAAATTTAATATTGCAATTCTTGATTTTTTTCACAACAATCATAATACCTGCTCTAGATTCATTTATATATTATAAATTCATTTCTTTTAATTAGTTTAATTAGTTGTAGTTGTTAGCTTTAATTATTATAACTAAGTCATTACAATATGCCATATAATCCATTAAATTCATAACTATTGAATATATAATTAACAACTTGTGAATATTATTTCTTCTATAAATAAAATTTTATAAACTATTTTTAAAATTAAAATTATGCTTATGCTCATTCTCATAATATTTAAGAAATTATCCACTTACTCTCAATATAAAACTACACTTTCATAACTTTTTTATCAAATATTTTCATACCTTTAACTTTTTTGTATTATCATATCTAGTTTTAATAATAATAATAATAGGGTTAAATGAATTAGTTCATATAAACATTGAAATGGTCAATCTTTTATTCTATTAGGACAATTCCTTTAAGCATAGATTTTTCAGCTAGATTTGGATAAATGGATCCACGTGGAAAACCAAACCCGAACTAAATTGCACGTTTTGGGTGACAACAATAAACCGAAACCAAATCATGCAATACAAAATTCGGAATGAACTGAATCAAATACATCAGTTCAAATTAATTTTATGGCTTTCTCAATTTCTTTTTTCAACTCTAGATTAAGTAGAGGGTTTAAGGTTATGAAACTGATTTTTTTAGCATTAGATTAGAGTAATAGTACAGGGACTAGTTAGGAGATTCCTAGGTTAATATTTTCTTTACTCAAACTTTCTATTTTCTTTATAATTTCTATTTTAATTAAAGAAATTTGATATTCGACTTTCAACAAATGGATTGAGTTAAAGCTTATTGAAGATCAAAACCATCAAATTCTCCATTTTCATTAAGCAATTCTAAAATTTTCTTTACTTTCATCCTTTTGATTTCATATTATTGAATTGAATTGTAGGAATTTGATTTGGGTATTTGATTTTTCAATGAATATGTTCTAAATTTCTTAGGTGATTGGTTAATTTTATTTTAAGTATATGATTTTACGCCGAAAGGATAATCGATCGAGTAAAACTTGATTTAGTTTGCCTTAACCGAGTGAGACTAAGAGGAGAATTTGATTAAGTTCCTTATTCAGTTAATTGAGATTGAGAGGTAAAATTGGCTAAGTGAGGAAATTCTCAGTTGAGTCCTTTAGGTGTAATTTCATTGCTTACATGAGAGTTAATCGATCATCGTTGTTGCCAATATTATTCTCTATCATTTGAGAGTGTTTATGTTTATTTATTCATTCGTAATTTTTATAAATTCACTTGTTTTAGATTGTCATAATAATTGATTGATTTAGTAGCTCAATAGAATTCTTTGTGCATGTTATTTCATTTATGTTTTAAATTGAGCAATCTCCATTGGGTTTGATTCTCGGAATACTTTCAGTGTTTCATTGTAACACAAATTTATTACAATTTGACATGTACACTTATAGTACAACCACACTTCATTTTATATGTATATTTTTGCATATTTCAACACATATACGTTAATGGTCAATACACATATCCCATTTTGCTATCCTTTAAACCCTAACCTATTTCCTTTAATAATTTCATAAAGAATTACACAATAATTAAATAAGATGATACGATTTATGACTAGGTGTCAAGGAAAATAGGTTATGTTCAGCCCGAATGAAGGGTTTAAGGCCAAGGTATGGGAATGGGATGAATGGATAACCCATTTTTATAGATTAAACTGCAGGAAAAGTCAACAGCCATGGGATGCAAGTTTCTCAAGGTTACTTAAAGAATTAACATTATTTTATTTATATTAGGTTTTCTTATGTAGGTTCAAGGGTATAGGAATCTCTATCACATCTAAAAAGTATATTGAACTCAACATCCAAGGGTGTGGAGTTAAATAGGAAAAATTAGGGTTCGGGTTCATGTCACACCCAAATTTTTCTATTTAGTGTTTGGTTGGTTAACTAAGTGAGGTTATCGATGACTTGTTTATGAACTAGTCAAATTCGCAAGAATCAACTTGTTTCATTTGGTGAAGTTTCTCTTGTGGAATGTTTTGCTAGGTTCCGCCATTTTGCAGATTCCTATTTCGCATTTGGGGTGCTTTTCTGTTGTGAATCCAACATTGGCGTGGCGCATAGGTTTATTTTTTTAGAATCTGTAATTGGTAGGCCACATATAGGAAAAGCGTCAAATCCTATGTCTGAAACATGTCATTTCGCATGACACCTATAGAGCCTCTCATTAATGGTGTCTGATTAGTGGAATCGTGTGTGATTAGTGGAATCATGTGTGGATGTAAAATGATTAGATAACTTATATAGTGGAATTATAGGCTAATTTCTATATAAATAGGATAAAAGCTTAATAGAGAAGGACTTTAATTTTACGTTTCTCTGTTCACCCTTGTTCTTTCTGAAGAAACCTAGTGCGTTCTTCGCTGTGTAAAAAAGGTACCAACTTTCATCTTGATTCGTAACTGAATTTTTCAAGCCAACTGCTGGTAAATTCTTCAATCCATCTTTAGTTTAATATCAAGGAATGATAGGGTTGAAGGAACCATTTATATAGGTTTCTGCTGGAGGTCGAAGGAAAGGAAACTTCCCTCTGGTTAACGTTTGCATGTTTCTAATTCTTGTTTTTACATTAAAGTTCAATTTTTTATCTACTTAATAGAGTGTTTAATTTTATTTAGCTAAAGAAACATGAGAAGGCCCTAGTCAAGAAAGGGAAAGAACCCGTAGAATAGGAAAAGCTTTTTATGGTAATCTCCGGTAAGTTCCCATTAAATCCCAACTAATTTCATGATAATGTTGTCTTCAAGGTAAGTAAGTTTATTTAAAATTAGTTGTGCATGTCTGTGTTAACAAACTAGAATGATAATAGCAACATATGCATGAATGATTGTAAATGGATACTGTAACATCCTTAAATCGGGGCCTCTGCATTTTATCTGTTTGCATGTTTATGTTATGGATGTTATGT
Source organism: Gossypium australe (assembly GCA_005393395.2). Taxonomy (NCBI): domain Eukaryota; kingdom Viridiplantae; phylum Streptophyta; class Magnoliopsida; order Malvales; family Malvaceae; genus Gossypium; species Gossypium australe. The sequence goes on from CM016619.1 coordinate 14,747,919, forward strand.
TAGTTGGACTAATTTAGGGTCTAGGCTCGAGCTTGGGATAGGCTAGGGTTATAGCAGAAATTTTTATTTTTGGCTACTTGGAAGGGGAGCTGAGTAAGCTAGGTGTTAAGGGAAATTATTGGAGTGTTTTGACACAAGCATCTCAGTGGTAAAGTGGCAAGGGAGGTGCCACTTAGGCACAAGGGAAATGACGCCACATGCAGGTGGGAGAGCCTTGGTTCGAGTTGCAGGAATCCCTTTGCTGCTTATTCTTTTTGACGCCTGGACAAGGGAGGAGATGTGCTCAGGATGGACTCTGATGGATGAGGATGGAAGAAGTCAACAGGTTCAAATAGGTGGAGAAGAGAAATTGTAGGAGTTTGACTCATTCAAATCGGTTTGAATGAGTGGCCAGGAGAAAATTGAGGAGATGAACATGGGAGCTAGAGTTGGCCGAATTTTAAACTGTACTTAGGGAAGGAGAAATCGGTTTGGGTAGCCAGGGGTGTGCCGAATTTCTATAGTAGATTGAGGGGAGCATTTTCGGCATTCTTTGCTTCATTTCTTTTTGGTCAAAAACCGAAACATCCCATTTTGTTGCGTTTTCTCCTTTGTACCAAAACCGAAACCTCTCCTACATCTTTTCTCATTTCCTTTTTCCCTTTCGGCATTTTTGGTGTTTGGCCGAACCAACTTTGCTTCCCTTTCATCTTCTGCGATTTATCTTCTTGCCACTTCCTTGAAGAGCTGAAACCCCATATTCCCTTTCTCCTTTTCTTTTTGTTCATTCATTGTTAGCCGAATCACCTTACCATTCTTTTTCCCTAATTCGTTTCAATCTATTGAGGAGCTGAACCTTTCTTCTTGTTTGGGGTAAGTTTGTTCTTTCTTCTTTCAATTGTTCTTAAGGCCGAAACTCCCTAATTCTCTTTTCACTTTCGATTTCTTGCGAACACGAATATCTTTGTTCATATTTTTATTTCTCTCCTTGCGTTTTCTCTTAATCTCCTTAGGCCGAAGTCTATCTTTCTTCTCTGGTTCATCAAGCTGAAATCTCAATCCTTATTTGGAGATCATTAACGTGGGGTTGTCATTATTTGCAATCGGTTCTGCTAGGGTGGTAAGTGTTTTGGTTGTTTCGACATCTCCTATTGCGTTAAATGCCGAAAGGTAGATGATCCAGTGTTTTAATGCTTGGCCGAATGCAGGGGAGTGTGTTGACGCCAACTTGTGGAGACTTTCGGGATTCGTTGGGTGTGAGTCGCGCGTAGAGCCTTGGGTATTTGTCGATTTGGGTAAGGGATTTAATTTCGGGTCTTAGTTCCTTACTTTTTGTTTCACTGCTTTAACCCGATTTAGTGATAAGGTGTGTTATGGATTTGAAGGCTAACCAAGCATTAGGAGGGGTTAGATCTGAGACCTCAGCCCCTAAGTTCAAGAGGAGGGCGGTGTCGGCTGTTCGCGATTGGCCACCTGGGTGTGGGCTGGCATCTGAGCAAAGCAGTAGGCAGATAGCGGTAGTGTCGATTAACGATAGTACCGACGTAGAAAGCGTAGTCTTGCGAGTAATCAAGTGTGTAACTCTTACACACTTCATTTGTTAATATGTTTTATCGTGTAAACTGCTAAAAGCCAGAATAACTGTTGAAATCGGTATGTTACCCTTATGGGTATAAGTGAGGACTCCGGGTAAGTCCATTCTGTTTTGGTTACCATTAAATGCCTCTGTTAAAATCTGCATATGCCATGCTATGAGACTACTGTATGTTAAGCATGATATCTATGCCATGAAAAGTATGTTCACTGATGTGGGTATGATGAGAGGAGGGGGAAGGCATGATTTAGACTGTCACCAGTGGTTTTGACCACACGGTGGGTTGGCCCTACTTTCTATATATTTTGGTGACTAAGTCTCAGTGGTTTTGACCACCAGTGGTTTGGTACCACATATTGTTATTTTGTGACTCGTCCCAGTGGTCTGGTACCACTGTGGGTTGGCCCCACATATTGATACGGGATTGTCATCAGTGGTTTTGACCACATTATGGGTTGCCCCCATAGATATTATTGTGACTACGGTCACCAGTGGTTTTGACCACATTTATACTATTGTGACTACGGTCACCAGTAGTTTTGACCACCAGTGGTTTTGACCACACGGGGTAGAAACAAGAGTATGGATGGTTAGGTTTGGGTTGCATGACTTGCATGTTGGCTTATGAAATTGTGTAAGAGCATTGATATTTTCGGGTTAGGGATTTATGCACTGAGTCTCGGTGACTCACCCCTTTCCTTTGCATTTTCCAGGTGATTCGTAGATCGCGGATGTGGAGCTGGGGCAGACTCGGGGTGGCCATGATCATTGTTTTTCGGGTTTTACTTTAAAGTACTATTATGAATTTATTTACTTAAAGTTTGGTTTTCGGGTTGTAACAAGGCCATTTACTTTTACCTTGGAGTTTATTTATCTGCTTTAATTATCACGAAAATTTTGTATAAGTTAAACAAAACGGCATGCCTAAATATCCTTTACAAAAAAAAAGAATGTTTTCTAAATTCACAACTTATCGGGTTTTCCAAAACTTTACCATCGGGTAACGACAAACAAGTAGTATGAATGGGTTAACTTGGTTTCCTAAAAACTCAACTGCAAACAGTTTTGGCAACTAGATTAAAACTATTTCGGATTTCTAATGAAGACCAATGGCTTCCTTAAAATTGGAAACAACACACAGTTTTCTGGAAATGTTTTTACTAAATCTAACGACTCGTTTTTAAATGACCCCTTATTTCAAAATTAAATCTACAACTTGTTTTCCTAGAAATCGTTTTCTCCTGTGACATACCTGATTCGGTGGTGGTGTGTTGACCGGGTTTAGGGTGTTACAATTGTGGTATCAGAGCCAAGTTCAAAACTCGGCTGTGGGCCTGAGGCCCAAAACGTTTTCAATAAAGGGTTTACGAAATAACTTTTAACGAAGATGCATATTTTGGGGAAGAGCATGGCACCGAGTCTCCGGCACCGATCCGCCCAGGTAAGTACCCCTAACTGCTGTGAACTTGATGGTGATGATTATGTTATGATTAATAGTGATAGGGGATTACTTTAGAGACTTAGACCATAGGGCTGTGTGAACTTACGAAAATAACTACTTCATTTATAACTCATAAAACTGTGCTGTAATAACAGTGGGATAAGTCTAACTCATAAAATTCCTTAAATCAGATTAATTCGTAAACGCTAGTCATGAGTACTCGAGGACGTGGTCGTAACACACGTGGACGAGGTAGAGGTAGGATGGCTTTTGTCTGAGCCAGCTGGGTTTGGCCATGGGTCGGGAAATGAGGCACCACCGCCACCAGCTGGGGGCGCTGAGTTTCAGGATTAGACGGGTGGTGATGACGCAGTGTCACAGGCAATGCTGCGGGTTCTGAAAAGGGTAGCTAGAGCAGGTGGAGGTATGAGGGCTCAAAAATCTGTGTCCGAATGACTCCAAGCTAATGGAGTTGAGGTATTCAGGGGGTGTGTCTGGGGTGGCTCCCAATACAGCTGAGTATTGGCTGGAGGCGACGGAACGTGTAATGGACGACTTAGACTTTACAGCTGAGGAAAAGCTGAAGAGGATAGTGTCTCTTCTCCGGGATGAATCTTATCAATGGTGGCTCACGGTTCGGGATGGTGCGACAGCCAATGATCTCACTTGGGATTTCTTTAAGGCAGCTTATCAAAAGAAGTATGTTGGATCTAGTTACTTTGATGCACAACGTAAGGTGTTCTTGAATTTGGTTCAGGGGAACAAGTCAGTGTCGGAGTATGAGTCCGAGTTTCTTCGGTTAAGTCGCTATGCTCGGGGTATTGTGGCTACGGAACACGAGCGCTGTGTCAGATTTGAGGATGGGTTGAGAGATGAGCTGTGAATGTTGATTGCACCACAGCAGGAGAGAGAATTTGCGGTCTTGGTGGAGAAGGCCAAGATTGCTGAGGAAGTAAAACAGTCGATGAGACGAAACCAGGATAGGAATTGGTCTAAGAGGAGTTCTGGGTCATCAGGGTCTGCCGGGTACTCACAGAAGAGGGTTAGATATGGTGGGCTGAATCAAGCTGCAAGGCCTGCTGCTAGTACTCAGTGGCTGCCACGGTGTGCTCGATGCGAGAAGTCTCATACAGGAGAGTGTTGGACCGGGAACAGAGGGTGTTTCGAGTGTGGGTCAACGGAGCACCGGGTTAGAGATTGTCGACGTAAGTTAGCCAGGATTCAATCTGAGAGTCAAGGGCGTGCTCAGTTTAGAACCGGGGGACAGCAGCAGAGAGGACGAGGTTCAGTCAGGGGAGGTGATGGTAATGGGCGAGGTCGTGGAGCACCGGGTAGAGGTGCTGGAAATGCAGATGCAGGACAGCCTGGGTTGGTCTATGCAGCGAGGCGTCGAGAGGAGGGCGACGCACCGGACGTCATAATCGGTACGTTCTTAATATTTGGACTACCTTATATTGCCTTAATTGATGTTGGTTCGACGCACTCGTATGTTGCTAGTAGCATAGTGGAAACTCTAAACTTAGCCTTTGAGATTTCTTCTAGGGAGATGACAGTAATTAGCCCTCTAGGTCGCTCTATAGAAGTAAACAAACTTTATAAGGATGTACCCCTAGAACTTCAAGGGGTAGTATTTTTGGCTGATTTGATGGAACTACCATTCGGGGAGTTCGATTTGATCCTAGGGATGGACTGGCTGGTGAAGTGCCAAGCAAGTTTAGACTGCGCAGCTAAGCGTATGGTAGTGAGAACTGTTGAGGGTTAAGAGGTGGTGATGATAGGTAATAGAAGGGATTATCTATCCAATGTGGTATCTGCTTTGAAAGTCGAGAAAATGGTGAGGAAGGGCTGTGAGGCTTTCATGGTTCATGTTTGTGCATTGGAGGTCAAGGAATCAACGGTAGGGAATGTTCGCAGGGGAAGGAGTTTACCGATGTATTTCCAGAAGAGCTTCCGGGTTTGCCTCCCAATCGCAAAGTTGAGTTTGGGATAGATCTGTTACTGGGAACCACGTCAGTGTCTATTGCTTCATATAGGATGGCGCCGAAGGAATTAGTGGAGTTGAAAGCACAGATTTAGGAATTGTTGGACCGGGGTTTTATTCGGCTTAGTGTATCACCTTGGGGAGCGCCTGTGCTTTTTGTTAAGAAGAAAGATGGTACAATGCGAATGTGTATAGACTACCGACAGCTGAACAAGTTGACAATCAAGAACAAGTATCCGTTGCCAAGGATAGACGATCTGTTCGATCAACTTAAGGGTGCATCAGTCTTCTCGAAGATTGATTTAAGATCGGGGTATCATCAACTTAAGGTAAAGGAAGCGGATATTCATAAGACAGCGTTTCGCACTCGTTATGGGCACTACGAGTTCTTGGTAATGCCGTTTGGGTTAACTATTGCGCTGGCAGCGTTCATGGACATGATGAATCGGGTTTTTCAGTCGTATTTGGATAGGTTCGTCTTGGTATTTATAGACGACATATTGGTGTACTCGAAATCTGAGGAGGAGCATGATGAGCATCTACGTGTGGTTTTACAGAGTCTGAGAGAGAAGCAGTTGTTCGCAAAGTTTAGTAAATGCGAGTTCTGGTTGAAGGAGGTAAGTTTCTTGGGTCATGTGGTGTCAGCTGAGGGGATTAGAGTGGATCCTCGGTAGATTGAGGCGGTGTTGGACTGGAAACCACCTAGGTCAGTAGCAGAAATTCAGAGTTTTCTGGGTTTGGCAAGATATTACAGAAGGTTTGTAGAAGGGTTTTCTTTGATTGCAGCGCCGTTAACCAAGTTGCTGAGGAAAGGAGTTCCATTTGTATGGTCTGACAAGCAGCAGGAAAGTTTTGTCAAGCTGAAAAGGATTCTGACAGAAGCTCCGATTTTGATTCAGCCTAAGGCAGGGAAGGAGTTCACGGTTTATTGTGATGCGTCGCATACTGGTCTTGGATGTGTGCTGATGCAAGAGGGTAAGGTAGTGGCATATGCGTCTCGACAGTTGAGACCTCACGAAGTGAATTACCCGACGCATGATCTGGAGCTGGCTGCAGTAGTTTTCGCCCTGAAATTTTGGAGGCATTACCTGTATGGGGAGAAGTCAATAGTCTACACGGACCATAAGAGTTTGAAATATCTGTTGACCTAGAAGGAATTGAATTTGAGATAGCGGAGGTGGATCGAGTTGTTAAAGGACTACGACTGCTCGATTGAATATCATCCACGTAAGGCTAACGTAGTGGCTGACGCGTTGAGTCGCAAGGTGGTGGCGGACTTGAGAGCAATGTTTGCTCACTTGAGTTTGTACGATGAAAGAAGTTTGCTAGCAGAGCTGTAAGTGGAGCCGTCATAGGTTAGTCAGGTTAAGGAGAAGCAGATGGTCGATGAAGTTCTAAGTGCTCGATGTTTGCAAGTGTGAGATGGTGGCTTAGAGGGATATAGTTTGAACAGTGAGGGTGTGTTGTGTTTTCAAGGGAAAGTTTGTATGCCGAAAGACGTTGAGTTAAGGCAGAAGATTCTTCAGGAAGCTCATAGTAGTCCATACGCTATGCATCCTGGAGGTAGTAAAATGTATCGAGACTTGAGGGAACAGTTTTGGTGGACGGGTCTGAAGCGTGAGGTAACGGAACTTGTCAGTAAGTGTCTGACATGTCAGCAAGTCAAAGCTGAGCACCAGTTACCGCCGGGACTGTTGCAGCCGGTGAAGATTCTGCAGTGGAAATGGGAAAGGATTACGATGGATTTTGTCACTGGATTACCCCTTACGCCTAGCAAGAAGGATTCAGTGTGGGTGATAGTGGATCGTTTGACTAAGTCGGCTCATTTTATACCGGTTAGAGTGTATTACTCACTCCAAAGGTTGGCTAAGTTGTATGTAGCGGAAATAGTGAGACTGCATGGAGTACCAGTATCGATTATCTAGGATAGGGATCCCAAATTCATGTCGAGGTTCTGGAAAGCGTTGCACCAGGCTTTGGGTACAAGATTGGATTTCAGCACAACATTTCATCCACAGTCAGATGGATAGTCGGAAAGGGTAATCCAGATTTTAGAGGATATGCTGAGGGGTTGTGTTTTGGATTTCCGAGGTAGTTGGGAAGAATATCTACCGTTGGCAGAGTTCGCGTACAACAATAGTTATCAGGCAAGTATCCAGATGGCACCGTATGAAGCACTGTATGGGCGGAAGTGTCGCACTCCTACGTGTTGGACAGAGTTGGGTGAGCGTTAGTTGCTATGTCCAGAGCTAGTGACTGACACAGAAGATAAGGTTAAGCTGATTCGGGCTCGTCTGAAAGAGGCTTCGGACAGGCAGCAGTCGTATGCCGATTTCAAGCTGAGAGATATAGAGTTTGCAGTGGGTGACAAGGTCTTTCTTAAGGTATCGCCATGGAAGAAGGTGCTGAGGTTTGGTCAGAAGGGCAAGCTGAGCCCTAGGTTCATCAGACCGTATAAAGTACTGAAGCGTGTGGGACCAGTAGCTTATCAGCTCGAGTTGCCAGCAGAATTGAGTCAGATTCACGACGTGTTTCATGTTTCAATGCTTAGGTGCTATCGATTAGATCCATCGCATGTTGTGCCAGTGGAGGAAATTGAGGTGAGTCCGGATTTGTCCTTCGAAAAAGAACCAATGCAGATTCTGGATCGGGACGTCAAGGTTTTGCGTAGGAAGTCTGTTCCTTTAGTGAAGGTTCTTTGGCGGAATCATGGAACTGAGGAGGCCACATGGGAACCAGAAGATGTGATGCGGCAGAATACCCTCAACTCTTTTGACCAGGTAATTTTGAGGCCGAAATTATTTTTAAGGGGGTAGAACTGTAACATCATTAAATCGGGGCCTCTGCATTTTATCTGTATGCATGTTTATGTTATGGATGTTATGTTAGTTGGACTAATTTAGGGTCTAGGCTCGAGCTTGGGATAGGCTAGGGTTATAGCAGAAATTTTTATTTTTGGCTACTTGGAAGGGGAGCTGAGGGAGCTAGGTGTTAAGGGAAATTATTGGAGTGTTTTGACACAAGCATCTCAGTGGTAAAGTGGCAAGGGAGGCGCCACTTAGGCACAAGGGAAATGACGCCACATGTAGGTGGGAGAGCCTTGGTTCGAGTTGCAGGAAACCCTTTGCTGCTTATTCTTTTTGACACCTGGAAAAGGGAGGAGATGTGCTCAGGATGGACTCTGATGGATGAGGATGGAAGAAGTCAACAGGTTCAAATGGGTGAAGAAGAGAAATTGTAGGAGTTTGACTCATTCAAATCAGTTTGAATGAGTGGCCAGGAGAAAATTGAGGAGATGAACATGGGTGCTAGAGTTGGCCGAATTTTAAACTGTGCTTAGGGAAGGAGAAATCAGTTTTGGTAGCCAGGGGTGTGCCGAATTTCTATAGTAGATTGAGGGGAGCATTTTCGGCATTCTTTGCTTCATTTCTTTTTGGTCAAAAATCGAAACATCCCATTTTGTTGCGTTTTCTCCTTTGTACCAAAACCGAAACCTCTCCAACATCTTTTCTCATTTCCTTTTTCCCTTTCGGCATTTTTGGTGTTGGCCGAACCAACTTTGCTTCCCTTTCATCTTCTGCGATTTATCTTCTTGCCACTTCCTTGAAGAGCCGAAACCCCATATTCCCTTTCTCATCTTCTTTTTGTTCATTCATTGTTAGCCGAATCACCTTACCATTCTTTTTCCCTAATTCGTTTCAATCTATTGAGGAGCCGAACCTTTCTTCTGGTTTGGGGTAAGTTTGTTCTTTCTTCTTTCAATTGTTCTTAAGGCCGAAACTTCCTAATTCTCTTTTCACTTTCGATTTCTTGCGAACACGAATATCTTTGTTCATATTTTTATTTCTCTCCTTGCGTTTTCTCTTAATCTCCTTAGGCCGAAGTCTATCTTTCTTCTCTGGTTCCTCAAGCTGAAATCTCAATCCTTATTTGGAGATCATTAACGTGGGGTTGTCATTATTTGCAATCGGTTCTGCTAGGGTGGTAAGTGTTTTCGTTGTTTCGACATCTCCTATTGCGTTAAATGCCGAAAGGCAGATGATCCAATGTTTTAATGCTTGGCCGAATGCAGGGGAGTGTGTTGACGCCAACTTGTGGAGACTTCCGAGATTCGTTGGGTGTGAGTCGCGCGTAGAGCCTTGGGTTTTTGTCGATTTGGGTAAGGGATTTAATTTTGGGTCTTAGTTCCTTACGTTTTGTTTCATTGCTTTAACCCTATTTAGTGATAAGGTGTGTTATGGATTCGAAGGCTAACCAAGCATTAGGAGGGGTTAGATCTGAGACCCCAGCCCCTAAGTTCAAGAGGAGGGCGGTGTCGGCTATTCACGATTGGCCACCTGGGTGTGGGCTGGCATCTGAGCAAAGCAGTAGGCAGATAGCAGTAGTGTCTATTAACGACAGTGCCGACGTAGAAAGCGTAGTCTTGCGAGTAATCAGGTGTGTAACTCTTACACACTTCATTTGTTAATATGTTTTATCGTGTAAACTGCTAAAAGCCGGAATAACTGTTGAAATCGGTATGTTACCCTTATGGGTATAAGCGAGGACTCTGGGTAAGTCCATTCTACTTTGGTTACCATTAAATGCCTTTGTTAAAATCTGCACATGCCATGATATGAGACTATTGTATGTTAAGCATGATATCTATGCCATGAAAAGTATGTTCACTGATGTGGGTATGATGAGAGGAGGGGGAAGGCATGATTTAGACTGTCACCAGTGGTTTTGACCACACGGTGGGTTGGCCCCACTTTCTATATATTTTTGTGACTAAGTCTCAGTGGTTTTGACCACCAGTGGTTTGGTACCACATATTGTTATTTTGTGACTCGTCCCAGTGGTCTGGCACCACCGTGGGTTGGCCCCACATATTGATACGGGATTGTCATCAGTGGTTTTGACCATATTATGGGTTGCCCCCATAGATATTATTGTGACTACGATCACCAGCGGTTTTGCCCACATTTATACTATTGTGACTACGGTCACCAGTGGTTTTGACCACACGGGGTAGAAACAGGAGTATGGATGGTTAGGTTTGGGTTGCATGACTTGTATGTTGGCTTATGAAATTGTGTAAGAGCATTGATATTTTCGGGTTGGGGATTTATGCACTGAGTCTCGGTGACTCACCCCTTTCCTTTGCATTTTCCAGGTGATTCGTAGATCGCGGATGTGGAGCCGGGGCAGACTCGGGGTGGCCATGATCATTGTTTTTCGGGTTTTGCTTTAAAGTTCTATTATGAATTTATTCACTTAAAGTTTGGTTTTCGGGTTGTAATAAGGCCATTTACTTTTACCTTGGAGTTTATTTATCTGCTTTAATTATCACGGAAATTTTGTATAAGTTAAACAAAACGGCATGCCTAAATAACCTTTACAAAAAAAAAAAGAATGTTTTCTAAATTCACAACTTATCAGGTTTTCCAAAACTTTACCATCGGGTAACGACAAACAAGTAGTATGAATGGGTTAACTTGGTTTCCTAAAAACTCAACTGCAAACAGTTTTGGCAACTAGATTAAAACTATTTCAGATTTCCAATAAAGACCAATGGCTTCCTTAAAATTGGAAACAACACACACTTTTCCGGAAATGTTTTTACTAAATCTAACGACTCGTTTTTAAATGACCCCTTATTTCAAAATTAAATCTACATCTTGTTTTCCTAGAATTCGTTTTCTCCTGTGACATACCAAATTCGGTCGTGGTGTGTTGACCGGTTTGGGGTGTTACAGATACTCTTCCTTGGTGCACAAGCTCCGTATCTGGAATGGTGGAAGCGAGGAAATGGTGGAAGTTGTTGAGATATGATGGGATAAATGTATGGAGATTATGATATGATATGATATGATATGATATGATATGATATGATATGATATGATATGATATGATATGATATGTACTTTTGATAAGTCATGTAAATGCAAACCACGATTGATGAATGCCCCAGTCTTGCGAGAGAACACGTAAGTGTTCGAATTTACAAGGAGGATTTGCGGAGGTTCGGTTAGATATATGAAATATCGGCTCAATGGAACAATACTACAAAATATGAAACCATGGCTCTTCGGAACGATATGTGGATCAAAAGATAACACAAGGAAGGGGTCCATGAACAGTCCATGCAAAGCATGCAAGTGTTGCGTAAGGTTAATACACGTGAATAATGCTAAGATGAATGGGTATCCGCGTGATTTGAGCTTAATAGTGAAAAGTATCCGTATGTGAACTAACTTTGGTTAAGGTGTGAAATTGTTTGTGTTTGTGATTAGACATAACTAATATTCACATGAAAATTGAACTTATTGTTGACTGCATTTAGTGACGAATAGTATCCGCCAATGAACCCTAATTTTTTGGTGTTATAAATCCACCAACGGATCGTACACAACCATATTGGTGTGTCCGTGTGTAAATTTTTGGTATTACTAAGTGGTATAAAAACCTAGCTTAATTTCACTTCTTGGAAACCTTGTTCGAAAGTTTATTATTTATCCTTGGAACTCACTAAGTTCATTATGAACTTACTTAATTTCCCCTACCATTTCAGGATTTGTTGAGTATTTGAACTTTTGAAGGGACTCAGCCAGATAACAAACTCTTTTGTGAGTCATTCATCGTTCTATCGTAACTTGTATATCAAATCGGGGTGGCCTAAATCTTTTGTAATTGAATAATGTAAAGCAAATTTGAATTTCTTTTATATAATCGTTTGTATATAACTAATGATGGCACTTCGCCAATTTATCTACTTTTATGTTATGTGAATTAAGGCTTACTCTTATTTTCCCTTAATTTGTGCCTTAATTCTTTTAATCCATTGAGTTACATTTTGGAATGTATACCTTTATTTTCTTTTGGTTTTGTTTTAAAAATACTATTTCGCCAAATGTCATTTTAAGATTATCTTATTAAAATAGTATTGATCGACTTAACTACTAAAACCAATGTTTTTGTCATTACAAAATGATTTATGTTTCTCGATAACATCACCATGGGCCGGTTAGATGGTCAATTTGGGGTGTTATAATTTTATTGATATCAAAACTTCAATTTAGCCAATTTTGGAAGACCAAATTTAGTAGCAGGCCCTAATATACATGTTATAGGTTTCTGGCTTGTCCCTTATTGAAATGCTATGTGAAGGTTGTGCTTTGTAGTTAATCTTGATTTTTATGTCGACAAATTCTTAAGATGTTGTCGATGAAGAGATAGAGAGTAATGTTCCTTCACATTCTAGAGGTCCTAGCCCTACAGCAAGTTTGGGAGTTGTAAGCGGCAAAGCATGTGAAGCCCTGTTAGAGATGATGAGGCACTAGTTTGATAGAATCGTAAATATTGCTCCATCCTCACTCTTCAAAGACCAACTAAAGCGGCACAACCAGTGGCTCCTACACCTTCTACTCCAACTATGAACCTGTCGCGGGGAGACCCTGTAAAGGAGATTAATAAAAGAGAGCTAAGGAATTCAATGGAGGGAAGGATGATGATCCTGTTCTAGCTGAGAATTGGCTATGGGTAAATGAAGAATTGCAATGTACCACATCCGACAGTCTTCATTGTGCAGTCCCCTTGCTTGAAGAAAAGGCTTACCAGTGGTGGCACATTGTGTTAATCATCACCCCTCGGGAGAAAGTGAATTAGAAATTATTTCTGAAGAAGTTCTGTAAGAAGTATATCAATTCCAGCTCTTCGTCAAGCAAATGAAGAGTGTTTTTAGAGCTCAAGCAAGGGAGGATGGCAACCTTGGAGTATGAACGCAAATTCATTAGATTGAGCAAGTATGCTCGAGAGTTGGTACCAAAAAATGAGGACCTTTGTATTAGGTTCGAATGAGGTTTAAATGAAGAGCTCAGAGTGTTGTTGTCTATGATGGAAATTAGGGACTTCCCTATTTTGACGGCCAAGGACCAAAGGATAAAGATGACAATCCATGAGAAAAATAACGTTAAAGATCATAGGAGGAACAAACATGGGGCAACTGGTTCATTTTTAGCGGCTGGATGTAAGAGGCCCAATGATGTAAAGAGTTGTTCTCATGTACCTTTTAGAGATATTCAAATTGTTAAATTCCACTGAGATCAAAGTGTTCGACAAGCCACTTCCATGGCGAGCACTAGTGGCTCCAAGAAGGCAAAGGCTCTTACTTTCAACACTTGTAGGCGAATTCATGTTGCAACTTGCTGGAAAGCGGTGGACGCATGTTATGGATGCGGACCACCCCATCATTTTGTGAGGGATTTCCCAAACAAAGGCAGAGGAAATACTGAGCAGTCAGTGCAAATAATCTGTAAAGCCTAGCTTGAAAAGAGATTAGGAGTAACCGTGAAATCGGATACCACTCAAGGAGTTCAAAGAAGGACTACAGTGAATCCAAGTTCAAAGGTTTCAGCTAGATCCTACGTAATGTGCGCCAAAGAAGATGCAAAAGCTACAGATGTGATAACTGGTTATTTTACTTTATTTGGCATTGGCATTCATGCATTGATAGACATGGGGTCAACCCATTTGTATATTTGCACTAAGTTTGTAGATGACAATAGTTTCAGAGTAGCCTCACCAACCTCCTAGGTCATAGTACTGTTATTATTAGAGCAATTCAGGACTGTCCGCTGAAATTTAGTGAACACATCTTTTCAACGGATTTGTTATTGTTGAACTTCCATGAGTTCGATGCCATCCTAGGCCTAGATTGGCTGGCTAGACATAACGTGGTCATTGATTGCCATGCCAAAGGTGTATGATTGGTTGCTAAGAAGGGTAATGAAGAACTTATTTCTAGAGCAAGATGTGACATTAGAAACCATGGGAAATGCTAGAAATTGTTGAGATGTGATAGGAAAAATGTATGAAGATTATGATATGATATGAGATTTACCTCTGTTAGGCCGTGTAAATGAATATCGTAATTGGTGAATGCCCCGACCTTACGGGGGACCACGAGGTGGTATTGCGAAGTGGTAGTACGAGGTGAGATCGATGAGGTAGTGCGATATGAAATCGCGAGGTGGTAGTCCAAGGTGAACTCCCAAGGTGATATCGCGATATGGAGATCTGAAGTCGCAACACACTTGACAATGCTGGAATGAAAAGAATGGAGACCACCAACAGTGTTATCGCGATACCGGCCATAGGATATTGCAAGATCCTTGACGAGGCAGATAAAAGATAACTACAAGGGAAATAATTTTCCAACATGTTCCCTAACCAACATTAGACTTCCAGGGGCATTTTGGTCCAAAATTTTGGATTGTAATCAATTATTAAAAGCCACTTTTGGCTTAGAACAAGTGTGTAGTCTAGGGAGAGCTTTTTACTTTAGGGTTTTTTTTATATTTTAGTTCAGCTTTAAGGTAGTTTTCTTCTCCATAACTATAGGATTTAGTTTTCCTGCAATCTTCTTTATTTTCCTTGTATTTTTTAGTTAATTAAGTTAGTTTTTACTGTAGCTTTGGTTCATTTATATGTTCAACACCTTAAACTCTTTTGTAATAACATTTTATTCCTCATTTAATATCAGTCAACTTTTCTTTCTTTCTACTTGTTAAAAATCATAGCTTTAGTATTTTTATTCATCTATCTTGATTCCATCATTGTGCTATCCAAGCTTTTGCAAGAAAGCTTAGGTTTTTATTCACTTCTTTTTAAGTTTAAGCTAATGCTTTTATTGCTTGAATTGTTGCTTGTTGTTGGCTTAGAAATGAGTAGGAGTAGCTAAACCTTAGGTGGTTGGTTGATGGAAGTGTTGTTTGATTAGTTTTTGTTACAAGGACTAAATTGTAAAAATTAGACTACACCAAATAGACTTAAAAACTTAGGAATTATGCCCCAAAGGGAAAATTTAGGTATGTGAGACCAACAGGAGATCTTATCAGACTCCAATTCGTTAGTATCGGATTAGTTGTTGAGATTGGGAGATAAATCGGGCTAATTTGTCTAAGTTGGTAAAGTTAAGGCCGAGAGGTAAAATGGAACCAATTTAGGAGTTTAAGTGGTTTAGATCCCTAATCCAAAGATTAATTAGCAACATAGAAGTCAACAGACTGTTGCTTGTTATTTAATTGTTGTTTGTTTAATTTTATTTGTTTTACAATTTAGTCATTTTCTGTTTTAGGTAACTAATTAGTTTAATTGAACCTCAAATTATGCATTGTCATAAAATAAAAAGTAGTGAATAGCTAGTTAGAATCCTTCATTGCATGCTTTTCGAGTAGGAATCATTAAATCGCTAACTCATTTGGGTTCTATCCTTGGAATACTCTAGTGTTCCATTATAACACTATAAATATTACAATTGACCTGTCACACTTGCAGATACCCCTATATTATAGATTGTTGTAGTGTTGATTCCTAATGCACGCATGCCAGGTAGAACGGTCACCTATTAGAGATAAATGATGTAAGAGATGTAGGGGTTGAGGTGTGCTATGACTTATTTGACTAAAGAACTACATAAAATCCAAATTCTTGATTATCATTTCTACCATCGAAGTTAAAAACGATGATAAAGGGACATTACCACGACCTGATCCCTTGCCAACATTGTGCAAGAATCCACATAGATGGTATATTGAAGAGGCAAGATCGTCTTAAGTCCAGCTAGGGAGATTCAGGTGCTCAAGAATGACCTTGTTGATGTGCTTGTTAATAACTTGATGGTACATGCCATTATCGTACTCCTAAATACTCCTCTCCTAGACAAAATCACCCTTAGCCCACCTAATTAAACCATTACATATATAACTTAAATGCTTGAAACTACAATTCGGGACAACTTTCCTATATATACTGTAACACCCCTTACCCAATCTAGTAGTCAGGCCCAAGCTATGGGGTGCTACAGTCAAAGCTGGAACAAAGCAAATTCAATTCACATCGATTATTTCAAATAAACATGTAATTACTTCACAAATGTACAATTAACAATAAAATTAAACATAAATCATACAATCATAATAAATTAAATGCATAATCACCAAATATAATTTTTCTTGGGCCTTATATGAGCTCATATATGCTCTAGTATTAACCTAGAATTTCACTACGACTATTTTGCAACATTTCTAAAATTAAAGATCAATTATATCATAAATAAATCCTTCAAATAATCAATCATATCATAAATATTCAAATATTACGATATACAATTAAATTTGAGTCTTAATCGATCTTACGAAAGCTCGCAAGTTGACTTGATCACAAATAAGGATCAAAATGAAACAACTTCAAAATATAAGGGAATTCATGAAAAATAAGGGGCAAACGAACCTGTGCCAAACTGTCTACCTCACTGTGGCAAATGTGGCACAAAAAGGACAATGTCCTCCAATAGTCAAATGATTGTGTCACTAGACCATGTCTATCACATGACCATGTGGCCATCGCGTGTAACAATTAAGAATTGTGTGAACCAAAAAGTACAAAATTTACAAATAAGAACACGATCATGCCTCTGGCCTGTGTATCTCATACGGCCGTATGGCTGCCCTTGTGGCATCAATTTTGGCTATTTTGAAACCTTTTCAAAACAACATCACTTAAAAAACAATTGTGCATAATTGAATTATAACGCCAATAATTACAACCATCCAAAACATGCATAATAAGGTCATTCATTCATGCACTCAACCAAATCAACCATTCCACATGAACTTTGTACTAAAACATAACATTATACACTATGAACTTTCAACCAATCCAACAAGCCTAAACATATCAAATATCAAATTCAAACATACTATATTTTATTCACTTAAATCTCTAACCAATATGCCATATAGGCACCAACACAAATCAAGATAACCTTGATCAACATAAGCCATTCAAACATTCCAAAATGGTTCATTACTATACCATTCAATCTATATACCTAAACTTACCATATGACACCATTTTAATATCATTTCCACATACCAAAACTTATACTACCAAATCACACTCAAATCCAAACAAACCTATCAATCCAAACATGTTTTATCAACCTATGGAACATTAGAACTTAGCCATTCACTTGTCTCAAGCATGGCTTACAACAATGCAAAATTTACACACATTTGCACAACTTACCAAATCATCCAAAATCAATATCATCATTAGACCAAACTTATAATCATTCAAGACAACATACATACAAACCGAACCCTATATACATGCCACATTACCAATTCTGGAACAATGAAAAGACTATCGAATCAGAGGCTGGATAGTGTGAGCACCAGGTTTATCTAACTGATGCATTCCATGAAATAACCTATATAGAGACAGAAAAGAAAACAAGATAAGCATTATGAATGCTTAGTAAGTCCAAATGAAAATCACTTAACTTACCCTAATAAATCAACATTTAAGCAATGAAAACATAATGTAGTTAAGTACAAGCATCTTTTGGAATCTTGTGACTTTCATATACATTTCCATGAAATAATCAAATTTTTAGTTTTCTCATACATCAAGCCTTTATAAAGCAATTCATATATACATGTACAACAATTCAATATATCCAATTCGTACTCGATTTATAAACGTATATACTTAAGTTCTTATTCATATCACATTTAATCTTCCTATTCATTCGTATTCATTTGATTACTATTTTTTCCTAGAGAACTATAGCAAATTAACCTCGAATACCCGAGATAAAATTTCTCACATGAACTGTGAAATATACTTGCTCCCACGAGCTATAAATTGGGACACTAACTTTTACTCGATGCTGCTCACATGAGTTGTGGAGAATCTGCAACGCATGCAGGATCTCAGCGATCGGTAAGGTATCCAACACCAATACGAGGTACCTAATAGGGGTGAGCGTACGATCGAATCGAATCGAATCGAATCGAATGAAAAAATTTCGAGTTAATCGAGTTGACGAATCATATTTTATCATCCTAATTTGATTTGAAATTTTCTCGAATCGAGTCGAGTGAGATGGAATTCGAATCGAATCGAATCGAATATATTTGTTCGAGTTAAATTTTAAAAAATATTTTTGGGTCCTTGTAACCATTGTCACCTATCGTAATAAAATTTGTCCACCTTAACCAATTTTTTTATTAACTTTCACACCAAATAATTTATTTATTAATCTTTTATATACGGGTTAGCTTCTTTGCTTGTTTAGTTCTTTCAATTATCTTCATATTCTTGTCACTATGTATTTTGGAATTAAAAAATATATTAAACGTAAAAATGTGATTTTTTAATAAAAGTTATTTTAAAGATAAAATGTGAAATTGATACCAATATAAAATTTTAACACGAATATTTTATGGCATAATTAATAATTCAATTTTAATATAAATATTCAATATGACTAAACAATTCAATAATATAAATAATATAAAATGTGAAATTTAATTTAATAATATAAATAGTAGATATAAATAAAATTATTACTATTTATGTTTAGTGATTTTTTTTTTGGATAATTTTGATTTTTTATTTGAGAGTAAAGGGTGAGAAGTAAAAGTTTAGGGGGAAAATAAAAAGTTTTGGAGAATAAAAGTTTGAGGGAAAATAAATAGGGGGTAAAATTTTAAAGGGAAAATATTAAAAAAAAATTGGAGGGGGGATGGGTTTGGGGTAGATGGAAGGTGTGATGGGAAGGGAGTGAAAGTTTTAGGGGAAAAGTGGGAGGGAGTAAAAATTTTGGGGAAAAAAAGTTTTGAGGGTTTTTTGGAGTAAAATTTTGAGAAAAAGTAAATGGGAGAGTAAAATTTTGGTGGGAAATGGATTTTGGGTAGATTGGGGGGTTGAGATGGGAGGGGAGTAAAAGTTTTGGGGGGAAAGTGGGAAGGAGTAAAAGTTTTGAGGGAAAAGTAAAAAGGTTTGGGAGTTTGGGGTAAAAATGTAAAATATTATAGTTTGATATTCGAATTATTCGAATTATTCGAGTTATTCGAATTCGAAAACTCAACTCGATTCGAACTCGAAATTTGAAAAAAAAAATTGAGTTGACTCGAATTACTCGATTAACTCGAATAACTCGATTCGTTTAACTCAAAATTCGAATTTTTTTCGATTTTTTCGAGTCGAATCGAGTTTTGCTCACCCCTAGTACCTAATACTTTTTAGACAACGGCATATAGTAATTGCTGCTTTTTAGATCCTAATGACATGTCATTTGTATCCTAATCTTCACTACGTTTACACAGACCTCAATTTCATATTCGTTCTATTTTTAATCTCTTTAATTGTATACTCACTTTTCGTATTTTTGATAAAAATTCAAATGCATTCATAGTGAGTTTTCATCATGAATACATCATTCAACCATATCACAACATCAGTCAGTCAATACTACATATCTATTCACTATTATCATTTATATTTCTTATTTTACAATTTAGTCTGGTTGATGCCAAAACATTTTATACTTATTATTACTGTAACACCCCAAACCCGGCCCATGCGTTATGACCGGATCTGACATGTTACATGAGAAAACATATTAAATCCTTTTTAATCGTACTAAAATAAGTATTGCTTTAAAATCAAGAAAAACAAGTTTGATTTGAAATATTTGATAAAATACTACTATCCTCGAAGTTTAATTGATAAATCGATGAATTTGAATTAAAGGTTTTATAAACCGTGACTTTTGAAAATATCGTTGATAATTCGAGAGAAAATTTCCGAGTTAAAATTTTCGTTAAGAAATCTCTATTTATGTTTTTAGAAAATTTTCCATTTATAGTAATTTAAGCAAAATAATAAGTTCGTCAAGCATAAAGCAAAAATAGAATATTTTAGAGGCCTTATTACAACAAAAAAACCCAAAATAATATAAGTAATTAAGAGAACGGAAATAGAAACCTAAAGTTCATTAAAAACCATTTCTGAAGTATGCAACCCAACCCATCCATCCAATCTCTCCCCCGACCAACCAATCTCTCCTGTGGGGATCAAGTCAACCCACCCCACCAGTCTCTCCAATTTGCAGACAAGCTGCCATTTATAATATTTTTATGGCTAAGCCACCAGAGTATCATATACGGTAAAATAATCGGCACACAGCCTTAATCACGATGGCACAAAGCCATATTTAAATTGGCACATAGCCATTATTAGAATTTGTGGCAATGCCACCGGTCTACACTTCTCTTCATTCAAGTTTCCCATCCCATGCAATATGTAAAGATGCAATATATACATAATAGCATAAAATATCCATATAAATATCAACCATTTAATCTATTGAATCTTTTAATGAATCAGCTCATTTAAGCAATATAATCATTCGGCCCATTAAAGCATTTAAACAAATCGGCCCATAAGGGTATTTCGATAATTCGGCCAATTAGGGGCATTTCGATAATTTGGCCCATTAGGGGCATTTTGGTAATTTTAACAATCTTAATGTTGATTTTGTCAAATCTTTCAAAATAGAATACTTTAAGCATATTCCTCGTTTTATGCCAATTTTACGATTTTAGCCATATAATGATGACAATCTACTATTTAACATATTATCGAAACATAATTCTACGGATTACGGTGTGAGATTACACACCTGATTACGGTAAGTACTAGGCCTTCTTGATCGTCGACACCTAAAATATCATAACACCCGCTTAATCGACATACGTGATTTATTAATCAAACTCTAAAATAAACGATATAAAGTGTTTACCCTTGAAATCATGAACGACCACGATTTGTCGATTTTCCCCGAATGACGGTCCACAACCCGGTGAAAAATCCAGAACCGCCAATACTGCCCTTCGTTTGAATTTAGGAGTATGGATCGCAAATCTGCTCCTTTTGCGATCTCCAATTGCTTTCCCTTTCGATTCGATATTGCTTGCCTCCATTGAATAAAATCTTAGTCAAAATAATATTACGTTGATATGAAATGATTGACTAAGGAAAAAGGTCGGCTTACCACTAGAATCTTATGATCACAAGTCGATGGATCGAGCGATTTAGTCCCTAAAACATATAGTCGATTATTCCAAAATTATTACTCCATTAGCAACTAACCGAATATTGAATAATATCAATAATTCATAAAGAACTCCTTACCTTATTGATATTGGATTCGATTTTCACCGTTCAACTTAAGGCTAGAATGATGTTCGGCCTCCCACTAAAATTATACAAAAGGGAAAGTGATCTCGTTTGAGGGAGTAGAATAGAATGATGGTCTCGGTTAATAGGACCAACCCATGCCAAGGGCATACATTCGGCTAGGAGAAAGAAAAATTAAATGCTTGACTAGAACCACTTACCGATTGATCAAAGGAGTGAGTGATAACTCAAATGAGAAAGAAAGAATAAAGAAGAGATGAAAGGTTCTAAGGTTCGGCTATGAAGGAAGAATGAGCAAAAATATTCGGCTATGGAAGTACGGTTTAGAAAAGATGAAAGAAGGGTTGGAAAATTTTCGTGGAAAAAAGAAAAGGGAGATGGAAAAGAAGTGTTTAATTTGATTCGATTTTCCAAAGGAGAATGAGTGAAATCGTTGGTCACAAGGCTAGGTGATTTCGGCTAGACAAGAAAGAAAGAAGAAAAAAAAAATAAACTCACCAATGACTTGAGGTTTCGGCAATGAGAGTAGCAATTTGGAGAAAATGACACAAAAGGTTGCAAATAGGAATTTGGCCTAACAAGCACCAAAGTTTCTACCAAAAGGCAAAAGAAAATTCGGCTACCCTCTCCCTATACCAAACCGTCCATACCTTGGCAAAAAGGTCAAAGAATTGGCCAACCAAAACTTTCCAAAACACTCTCCCCTCTTTGGGCCAACATGTTCCCTATACTTTCCTTTTCTTTTGATTTCTTTCCCTACCCTCATCCTTTCCTATTTTCCTTAGCCACCTTGCCAAAATTAAAAAGTCCACCTTGCCATATATACTATCTTGGCCGACACTTAGGGAAAGAATACAAAAAAAAAAAAGTCAAAAATTTTGTACTTGATGGGATTTGAACCTCTTCCCTCAAAGCCTTTCATGTGGCGCCATAACCCCTTTACCATAAGCTCCTTTATGCTAGCAATTTACTCACCTATTTCCATAAACCTTGATGCCACTAACTATCTCTCCTTAATAGGCTAAAACACAAAATTTTTATTAAGGCCCAAATAAACCCCGAGCCTTCTCAAAACCCCTAAACATACACGATTAATATTTTTAACTAGCTTAACGCAAGAAATAATGCAACACATAAAATTCTAAATTTTAGGATGTTACAATTACTAATTAAAAACAAATTAGCATAATACAAACAAATTTAGAATTAATAGAGTGAGTCCCATACGAACTTACCTATCAAAAACATCATTTTTCTCCTATTTCTATAATTTCTCCTATTTCTCAATTATCATTCGATTGATCCAAATCCCATACGAACTTACCTGTCAAAAACATTGTGTAACAACCCATTTTTGGGTCAAATCAAAACAGTGGTTCCGGGACCACAAATCCGAAGTAGAAATATTTATTTTATTATTTTTTTAAGGACTACAGCATGATAGAATGATTGTGTGAAAATTTCATTGAGATATTTTGTCGATTGAGTAGTCAATTTGTCTAGAAAGACTAAATTGCAATAGGTGCAAAACTTGAATTCTATAAGTTAAAGGTGTCTAATTGCTATGAAATTTTAATTGGAAGTCTTTATGTAGTAATTAGACCATTATACTTTAGGGTGGACAAAAATGGACATGGCTAGGTAAAATTTTAAAGTTATGCATTAAGGGTATTTTAGTAATTTGGTAAATAAAGACAAAATTAACTAAATAAAAGTGTCCATATTCTTCAATTTAGTCCCCCATAGCCAAAAGTTTTAAGAATCCATAGCTGGGGTTTTTGGCCAAGCTTTCAAGCTCGATTGTAAGTCCGTTCTTGTCCCTTTTTAATGATTTCTATATTTTTGAGATCGTTGTAAATTGATCTACCTATTCCAAGGATTAATTTAAGCGAAAGTTAAAGTCTAGAATTTTACCCATGTTTAATATGCATGTATTTTGATGTTTGATGATAGAAAATGCATGTTTATAGTTAGTGAAACAACATTTGTAAAGTGATTTTCGGTAAAAAGTCAAATATGGACTTATTTGTAAAAGGTTATAAAATGTGTAGAAAAGTGTAAATAAATGAAAAATATGGGTTGTTATGAGTACAAGTAATATTTGGCTAGGCTTGGGTTGTGATAAAATTGAATGAAATTCATTTTACGAGCCTAGGGACTAAATTGTAAAATGTTGAAATGTTAGGGGCAAAAATGTAATTTTTTCCATAAGGTGTTTTTGGGCTATATTGAATAATGTGATGATTAAATAAGTTAAATGTGGTATTATAGATCAAGAAAAATGAATTTTGGGTCTAGATCGGGGGAAAACAAAGTAATTGGCGAATATATCATTTACGTCATTTTTGTAACCGAAGTAAGTTCATATGTTAAATAAGCATCATTATAATTGTATTTTAAATACTTTAATATTGCATAAATTGTATGAACTACTCTACGGACACGTTCAAAAATGATTCAGCAAGCGAAAAATCCTAATTGAACCTTAGGAATAGATTAGGATACAAGTGACATGTCACTAGGGTATTATGTTATGTGATCCGGGTGCTGGTCATGTACGTTCTACCGGTGGCTGAGTATTCTGGAATATGTTGTGGTTACTTGACAGCTTGTATGAGCAGCACCATGTAGCTACGTCTTGACTAACATCTTGTGTGAGCAGGCCTACTAATGGCTCGAGAGCGAGCATATACACGTGTATTGATAAAGAGGTAGCAATGGCTACATATGTGACACTTTGTGTGAGAGATTTGGGGTATCCAATATTATTCCAAGTGGTTCAACAAGTATGTCAAAGATGAGGATAAGTGTGAAATTATTACAAGATGGCACAGGTATGTACGTAACACTCGTGATGGTTGAATTCAAAAAATGGTGAATCCTTGGTAAGATGTGATTTAATAAATTATGTCCATGAGATTTATTGCAAATTACATTATTTTATATTATGTCACTTGCATGACAATGTATGGTAAGATCTGCTTATTTCTTGCATATGAGCTTACTAAGCTATATAGCTTACTTCGTTTTATTTTTCCACGTTTTATAGTGTTACCAAGCTATCTCGGGTTAGAGATTGTCGGAGATCGCATCACACTATCAAACTGTCATTTTAGGTATTGATGATCTTAACATTTTAAGTATATGGCATGTATAGGGACTTGGTCATTTTGTTATATGTGTCATTATGAATGTGGCCAAATGTATTGGCTTGTAATTGTCAAAGGCTTGATTTGGTTTTTGGCCATGTAAATTGGCTCATTTTGGTTAAATTGGTTGAAAGCCTATATATATATATATATATACATATGCATGTATATGCCAATATTCTTGGTGATGTAGTTTATATTAATTTACTAAGTGTTGATTGTGGCCTAATGACTTGTGGTGACTGGATGATTTTGGTTTATTGGTATGCTACAGTATCTTGATAAGTTAAGGCAAGTGGAAAGTAGTCTTAGTCGTGTTTTTGTATGTGAAATTGGTATGTTGGATTTGGCATAATGAAATGTCATGAGCATGATAGATGATGGTATTGCTTTGACATGTATTGGCCATGATTGTGAATGTTTGTCTGCCTAAGTATACCATGATTCATGCCATTGAATTTGTGTATGTGTATGTGTATGTGTTAATGAGGGTGACAAACGGCTGGGTAAATAGCCTTTGTCCACACGGGTAGGCACACACTAGGCCATGGGCCTGTTCCATGGACATGTGTTTTGGTCGTGTGTCCCCTGCACATTAATTTTAAGAAACAGAATGCTCAGAATTGAGCACACGGACAGAGACACAGGCGTGTCTCAGCCGTGTGAGGGACACGGCCTCAAGCACGAGCGTGTGTCCTAATCGTGTGAAGTCTACACCTATTTATGAAATTTTAATTAACCACATGGCCTAGCACACAGGCGTGTGACTCGGCCGTGTGACTTCAATTTGTTCATATCTTGCAAGTCTTTGAGTTACACAAGTTAGGGACACGGACATGTCCCAAACCACACGGGCGTGTGACCCCTGTACATGGCAAAAATTTCCTAGGTTTTGTAAAAATTTCCTTAGTTTTTGGTTTAGTCTCGAACCACTTCCAAAGCATATTTTGGGCCTCGAAGGCTCGTATTAGGGACATTATGATCGAATACAAATGGTTTTAATTTGGATGCAAATTTATGACTCAATTTGTATGTTCACTTGCGATGTAAGTCCGGTAATGCCTCGTACCCTCTTCCGACATTGAATACGGGTAAGGGTGTTACACATCGTTTTTCTTCTATTTCTGTAATTTCTCATATTTCTCAATTATCATCCGATTGATCCAAATCCTTATTTATAATAATTCATTTCAATTTATCAATTCTAAACATCGTTTAACAGTTTATTTCGACAATATATCAATTTAATTTTTATTTTACAAAATTTCCCTAAAGCTTCACATTTTATTCAATTTAGTCCCTAAAACCAAAATAGTTATATCTTTCAATTCTAAGCTTCCTTTTTCAATCTAATTTTAGTTCCATCTTTCTATAACCCTTTAAAATCAATACTTATATAAATTTCATGTCAATTCCAACATATTTTCATTTTAGTCCCTAAGCTCAAAACTAAAAATTTTCACTTTACAAATTAGTCCTTAATCAATTATAAGCTTACAACCAAGCCATTTACGATCGAACCTCTGGGTTAGCTAAATCAAACTTTTGGGATTCCAAAAACATAAAAAAATTACAAGAAACAGATGAAAAACGACTTACCAATTTTGAAGAACAAGTTAGCTGAAAGCTTTGGCTTTCTCTTTAATGGAGAAATGGTGAAAATAGGAAGAAGAATGTAACATCCTCGAAAGGGCCTATGCATATTCAATCTAACTGTACGAAATGACAAGTCTTAAGCACTATGAATAAATTTTTGATATTTTTGGAAACTCAGAAATGTATGAAAATGAATGGGAAATGAACATTTTTGGAAACCTGGAAATGCATGGACATGAACATTTTTGGAAACTTGGAAATGCATGGACATGAACATTTTTGGAAACCTAGAAATGCATAGACATGAACATTTTTGGAAACTAGGAAATGTAAGGAAATGATTCAAAAATGGAAAGTGAACATTTCTGGAAACTTGGAAATGTAAGAAAATGGCAAGTTTACAGAGCCGATCGAAAATTTTAGGAAACTTGGAAATGACCTAGAAATGTCAAATTTTAAAGTTTAAAATAGGAAATTAGGGCAAGGAGGCCTTAAAAGAAAAAGTTGGAGAAATTTGACACACAAACAAGCTTGGAAAAGTGGCCTGAAGATGCCACTTAGGGCCTCTGGAAATGGCGCCACATGCAAGGGTGTTGGGCCTGAGTTCGAGTCACTTGGGAAGCAAATAAATGAGGTTTTATTTTGGCTTCCAGAAGGCTGAGGTGGACGGCACATGCTTCTAGAAAAGGAGGTGTTTTATTTTCATAAATATATGATTAATAAGGTGATAAATAGAAGCTTTTTATTTGGATTATTTTGAAGAGATAATAAATGATTTTTATTTGGATTATTTTGAAGAGATAATAAAGGATTTTTATTTGGATTATTTTGAAGAGATAATAAAGGATTTTTAATTGGATTATTTTCAAGGGATAATAAAGGATTTAAATTGGATTAAACCCTTTTATTTATCATATTAAAAAGATAAAGTTATCAGATAGAGGAGTGATGGCCAAGTAAGGGACTCCTTAGCTGATAATTTTGCCTATAAAAGGAAGGAAGGAGGGCTACTCATCAGTTTGTTTCTTTCTCTGCTCTGCCGAAAATTTCCTGGCAAACTCTCTCTGCCGAATTTTCTTCTCCTCTTTTCTTCTTCTTTTCTCTTCTACTGTCAAGCCGAAACCTCTTTGATTCCTGTTTAAGTCTCCATAGTCGAATCTCTGTGGCTTCAATCAAGGGTGTCGTCGACTGTGGTGATAAGGTAAGAATAATGGATTCTTGTTGTTTATTCTCTTTCAACCAAGATTTGGAAACTGATTCTTTTGGTTGTCTTTTGGCCGAATATTAAAGGAGGAATTCCGGGATTTCAGATCTAAGGATTTAAAGTAAGAAAAGCATGGTTTAGGCCAGAGGCCAATTGATTTAAGATTATTAAGTGATATGGAAATCAGATCTAACATATGTGTGTAGGGATTTCAACATCTCCATAGCCAAGGGTTACTTTTCGGGATTTGAAATCACAAGGTATGTGTTTAAGATATTCGGCCAAGGCTATTTTAAATATTTAGATTTATTATCAGAAGCCGAAAACTAACCTGTGGAGTAATATAGTGTTTAGCCGAATTCACAAGGGAGGAATACAAAGATCCGGCCCTTGATTCTTAAAATCAATTCAGTTACAAGGTAAGTAATACAAATCCTAGTTGTATTTGGAAAAATGGCCGAATGGTCTTTTAAATAGTAAGTGATTAACTTATGTAGGATTTGAGATCTAAATCTGTAATCGGTTCTCTTCAGGATTTTCGAGGACTTCATTAAGCGAATCAGGTGTGTACTCCACACTACTTTGTAATATGAATTATGGTTGCATGTATTAAAATATATGTTAATGAAAATATGAGCATGGCTAAGGTACCATGTTAAGGTACTAAGTACTCAGGTACGTTTCCTACTTCTACTAGGAATATGAAATATGTTATTCATAACATGAGAATATGATAAGAATGTGAACTATGGTATATTATGCATATTAATGTTTATGGGGCATATGGTTGTATATTGAAAGGGGAAGTGAAAAGTGGTGATTTAAGACCACAGTAATCTGAAAAGTGGTGACTTACGGCCACAGTAATCTGAAAAGTGGTGATCTAAGACCACAGTAATCTGAAAAGTGGTTTCCTAAAACCACAGATGCGGAGCCTTAAGCCCGCAAATTGGTGTGTATCGGAAGTAGGGTCGACTTAGTAGTCCCCACGGTGTGTTTGGCAGGTACGGGGGTGTGTAGCGGATGGACAATTAGGTTTGGGTTTGGGAATGCATCATAACTTGTATTTTATGATTGAATGTATTGTATGCCTGATTCTATTACGATTTAGTGCCACGTACACATTGAGTCTGGTTGACTCACCCCGTTGGGGAAATATTTTTTTCAGGTGATGAGCAGTAATGGACCGGGTCGGCAGGAGCTAAAGGTGGCCATGCATCGCAAGGAGAAATTTAAAGACTTGGGCTTTTATTTTACTCAGTACTTAAATTTTATTTTGGGTTTTGATTGATGTAATAAGGCCATGAGGCCCAAGTAGGATTTCTTTATTTCTGTTTAAACTTTTAATTTACTATGTTACGAACTATTTTTGATTAAAGTTCAACTTAAGAATTATTTATTTAAAAATAAACCCTAAACTGTTTTGTCATCGTAATTAAATGATTTCTAAGTAAATAAGTGGGTTTCGATCTAAGCCCAACCCAAAACAATATTTTTCAAAAAATTACACAAATTTTCTGTAAGTAACAAAGAACTTTGAAACCGATTTTCTTAAGGAACATACCAGGTCCGGTTCAGGCTCGTGGGCCGGGTGTGGGGTGTTTCAGCTTGGTATCAGAGCCCAGTTTTAAACTCTCGGCCTGTGGTCTAAGGCCCAAAACGTTTTCAAATCGAGCCCAAATGAGTTTTATGAAAATATTTTTGGAAGTAAGCAGGTTTTCTGGCATGGCACCTAAGTCTCCGACCCGAAGTTCACCAGGTAAGTACTTCGATCTCTTGTGTGATTTATATTGTGATTTGTAGAAGGGTAGAAATGGAATGGAACGTAGATTAGTGAACTAGAATCTATCAAACCGTAGGACTAGTCTACTCAAACACAAGTACATAAGACTTAAGGACCATTAAACAAACCTATGACCAAGTCGCCGAGTTAGGGTGTGGTAACCATTGTGCGCATGTCTAGGATTGGATCCGGAAGAGCCTGGTACTTAAGCAGTCCTAGTGACTCACCTCCTCTTCGCAGGAATCCTACCTGGTGCGTAGCTTCGGTTCACCCTAACCAAGAGGACTCAGTCACAGGCTAAACCCAATGACTAAAACCCGAAAGGGAACTAGCCATGTTTTTCCTAAAAAAAAAAAAAGAAGAACAAAACAACAAACCCCAGTTTTAAAATTCTCAAAACTTTCTTTTGAGTTTGAGAAAACCATCTTTATAAAATTTTCTGAAAAATTTCTGATTTGTGAAAATTACAAAAATGCCCCTAGTGGCAAAATTACCAAAATGCCCTTGATTTACAAAATATGAACCTACCTAACAGTTTTGCCAAAATTTCCTTATTTTATAAGTATTCACAAACCCTAATTTGCAAACTATCAAAAATACCTTGATTTTGAAAAAATTTCAAAATTGCCCCTAACTTACAAAATGACCAAAATGACCCCGATTTCCGAAATTTTTGCAAACATCACCATTTGAAAAGGGAAACTCTCAAAAAAAAGAACCCTCAAAGTTTTACAACTTTTGAAATATCCCTAACTTATTAAATTTTACAAATTTACCTGGTTTTTGGAAAATTACCGAAATACCCCCGAGGTCAAAAATTTCCGAAATACCCCTGGATTTCAAAATTTTTCCAAAATTACCCCGGGACTTTAAAACTACCAAAATATTTCTGACAAAATCATCAATGAACTTTTTATCTTGAAAAATTACGAAAATACCCCTGTAGGACAAAATTACGGAAATACCCTTAGGTAGTGGAAACACAATAACAATGAAAATTACAACGTTTCTCTGAATGAACGAAAGTTCATGCTTGTTTGATGGATGAATGAATGAATGGAAAGACTGTATGCTTGTGTGAATACGAAAGAACCACTCCTAAAACTCTTGTCATAAAACTTCTTCGCGAGTAAATAAGTGGAACAATGACTAATTCATAAAACTTCTTAATCAGATCTCGACGTTAGAAAATGAGCTCTAGAGGACATGGTCGTCCTGGAAGAGGTAGAGGAAGAATGACTAGGTCGGAACCCGTTAGATCGGGTCAAGGATCAGATAATGAAGTACCACCGCCACCACCACCCCTAGCTGTTAATGTTGAGCAGCAGGCTCAGACGGGGGAAGATGCTGTGTCGCAGGCTGTGCTGCGAGTTTTGGAATTGGTGGCTGGTGCGGGTGAAAATTCGGGAACACGTAAGTCTGTGCCTGAACGGCTCCGAGCTAATGGAGCCGAGGTGTTTCGTGGAGTGTCTGGAGTAGCACCCAGTACAGGTGAGTACTGGTTGGAAGCAACGGAGCGCATCATGGATGAGCTTGATCTGACCCCTGAGGAAAAGTTAAAGAGAATGGTGGCACTGTTACGCGATGAAGCGTATCAATGGTGGTTAACTGTGCGAGATGGTGCCACGGCTGAGGATCTGACCTGGGAGTACGTTAAGGAAGCGTACCAAAAGAAGTATGTGGGAACCAGGTACACTGATGAGCAACGGAAAGCTTTTCTGGGGCTGGTCCAAGGAAACAAGTCTGTTGCAGAATATGAAGCGGAATTTCTGAGGTTGAGCCCGTACGCTCGAGGTGTCGTGGCGACTGAGCATGAGCACTGTGTCCGTTTTGAGGACGGGCTAAAGGATGATCTGAGACTGTTGATAGCACTGCATCAAGAGCGGGAATTTTCTGCGTTAGTGGAAAAGGCTAAAGTGGCTGAAGGAATTAAGGATTCTACAAGGCAGAACACTGATCGGAATAGGCCAGAAAGAAGTTTTGGATCGTCTGGCTCATCTGGGAATAAGAGGCCTAGAGTTGATGGGCCGCGAGGTCAGCAAGTTGGTTCAGAAGGGCGGTATCGACCTTGTGATGTGTGTGGAAAGACGCATTTGGGAGAGTGTTGGAAGAAAACAGGAGGATGTTTTAGGTGTGGGTCCAAGAACCATGTGGTCAAGGAATGTCCTAAGAACTTAGATGAAAGCCAACCGGTAACTCAGAATGTTAGTCAGACGGGTAGAGGAGGACAGCAGCCTCAGCAAGGTCGTGGACCGAACCATGGAGGAAATGGTTTGGGCCGTGGACGTGAAGCACCAAGAAGAGGTGCAGAAGGTGCAGACGCGAGGCAACCAAGGTTGGTTTATGCAGTTGGCCGTCGCGAGGAGGAAGATGTGCCAGATGTGACAACGGGTACGTTCCTCATTTCTGGAATACCCTTAATTGCTTTGCTTGTTATAGGGTTAGCTTATTCTTGTATTGCTGGTGAAGTGACTGAAACTTTGGATGTGAACCTAGAGAATGTGCCTAGAAAGTATGATAGTTCTTTAGGATCAGAGTGCGCAGCAATAGCGTAGTGGGGTGAGTTAGACCGTACGATTATTCGTTAGTAAGTAATTTCGAGGACGAAATTATTTTAAGGGGGGTAGAACTGTAACATCCTAGAAAGGGCCTATGCATTTTCAGTCTAACTGTACGAAATGACAAGTCTTAAGCACTATGAATAAATTTTTGATATTTTTGGAAACTCAGAAATGTATGAAAATGAATTGGAAATGAACATTTTTGGAAACTTGGAAATGCATGGACATGAACATTTTTGGAAACCTGGAAATGCATGGACATGAACATTTTTTGAAACCTAGAAATGCATAGACATGAACATTTTTGGAAACTAGGAAATGTAAGGAAATGATTCAAAAATGGAAAGTGAACATTTCTGGAAACTTGGAAATGTAAGAAAATGGCAAGTTTACAGAGCCGATCGAAAATTTTAGGAAACTTGGAAATGACCTAGAAATGTCAAATTTTAAAGTTTAAAATAGGAAATTAGGGCAAGGAGGCCTTAAAGGAAAAAGTTGGAGAAATTTGGCACACAAACAGGCTTGGAAAAGTGGCCTGAAGATGCCACTTAGGGCCTCTGGAAATGGCGCCACATGCAAGGGTGTTGGGCCTGAGTTCGAGTCACTTGGGAAGCAAATAAATGAGGTTTTATTTTGGCTTCCAGAAGGCTGAGGTGGACGGCACATGCTTCTAGAAAAGGAGGTGTTTTATATTCATAAATATATGATTAATAAGGTGATAAATAGAAGCTTTTTATTTGGATTATTTTGAAGAGATAATAAAGGATTTTTATTTGGATTATTTTGAAGAGATAATAAAGGATTTTTATTTGGATTATTTTGAAGGGATAATAAAGGATTTTTAATTGGATTATTTTCAAGGGATAATAAAGGATTTAAATTGGATTAAACCCTTTTATTTATCATATTAAAAAGATAAAGTTATCAGATAGAGGAGTGGTGGCCAAGTAAGGGACTCCTTAGCTGATAATTTTGCCTATAAAAGGAAGGAAGGAGGGCTACTCATCAGTTTGTTTCTTTCTCTGCTCTGCCGAAAATTTCCTGGCAAACTCTCTCTGCCGAATTTTCTTCTCCTCTTTTCTTCTTCTTTTCTCTTCTACTGTCAAGCCGAAACCTCTTTGATTCCTGTTTAAGTCTCCATAGCCGAATCTCTGTGGCTTCAATCAAGGGTGCCGTCGACTGTGGTGATAAGGTAAGAATAATGGATTCTTGTTGTTTATTCTCTTTCAACCAAGATTTGGGAACTGATTCTTTTGGTTGTCTTTTGGCCGAATATTAAAGGAGGAATTCCGGGATTTCAGATCTAAGGATTTAAGGTAAGAAAAGCATGGTTTAGGCCAGAGGCCAATTGATTTAAGATTATTAAGTGATATGGAAATCAGATCTAACATATGTGTGTAGGGATTTCAACATCTCCATAGCCAAGGGTTACTTTTCGGGATTTGAAATCACAAGGTATGTGTTTAAGATATTCGGCCAAGGCTATTTTAAATATTTAGATTTATTATCAGAAGCCGAAAACTAACCTGTGGAGTAATATAGTGTTTAGCCGAATTCATAATGGAGGAATACAAAGATCCGGCCCTTGATTCTTAAAATCAATTCAGTTACAAGGTAAGTAATACAAATCCTAGTTGTATTTGGAAAAATGGCCGAATGGTCTTTTAAATAGTAAGTGATTAACTTATGTAGGATTTGAGATCTAAATCTGTAATCGGTTCTCTTCGGGATTTTCGAGGACTTCATTAAGCGAATCAGGTGTGTACTCCACACTACTTTGTAATATGAATTATGGTTGCATGTATTAAAATATATGTTAATGAAAATATGAGCATGGCTAAGGTACCATGTTAAGGTACTAAGTACTCAGGTACGTTTCCTACTTCTACTAGGAATATGAAATATGTTATTCATAACATGAGAATATGATAAGAATGTGAACTATGGTATATTATGCATATTAATGTTTATGGGGCATATGGTTGTATATTGAAAGAGGAAGTGAAAAGTGGTGATTTAAGACCACAGTAATCTGAAAAGTGGTGACTTACGGCCACAGTAATCTGAAAAGTGGTGATCTAAGACCACAGTAATCTGAAAAGTGGTTTCCTAAAACCACAGATGCGGAGCCTTAAGCCCGCAAATTGGTGTGTAGCGGAAGGAGGGTCGAATTAGTAGTCCCCACGGTGTGTTTGGCAGGTACGGAGGTGTGTAGCGGATGGACAATTAGGTTTGGGTTTGGGAATGCATCATAACTTGTATTTTATGATTGAATGTATTGTATGCCTGATTCTATTACGATTTAGTGCCACGTACACATTGAGTCTGGTTGACTCACCCCGTTGGGGAAATATTTTTTTCAGGTGATGAGCAGTAATGGACCGGGTCGGTAGGAGCTAAAGGTGGTCATGCATCGCAATGAGAAATTTAAAGACTTGGGCTTTTATTTTACTCAGTACTTAAATTTTATTTTGGGTTTTGATTGATGTAATAAGGCCATGAGGCCCAAGTAGGATTTCTTTATTTCTGTTTAAACTTTTAATTTACTATGTTATGAACTATTTTTGATTAAAGTTCAACTTAAGAATTATTTATTTAAAAATAAACCCTAAACTGTTTTGTCATCGTAATTAAATGATTTCTAAGTAAGTAAGTGGGTTTCGATCTAAGCCCAACCCAAAACAATATTTTTCAAAAAATTACACAAATTTTCTCTAAGTAACAAAGAACTTTGAAACCGATTTTCTTAAGGAACATACCAGGTCCGGTTCAGGCTCGTGGGCCGGGTGTGGGGTGTTTTAAAGAAAATATGATAATGTCCACCTTTACTTTTGTTTTTATGTTTTATTATTGTTTTCTTAATTTTAACATTAAAATAACATATAATTTGCTAATTTTAAGACATTAATCGTCCATTATAGATTAAATAGTGGTTAATTTCTACTTAGAACCTTGAACGATTATCATATCAGTATTTTAGCTAATAAAAATCAATAGCGATTAAGTTTTCTGGTTTTTATTATTTAGTCCTTATACATAAATTAATCACTAATTCGAAAAAAGTTATCTATCCAAAATTCAATAACACAATAACAGACTAGTAAATATTAAATAATAATATTTATTGACTCGATCATTGGATAACGGGGTTCTGAAACCACCATATCTGGTACCATCGAAAACTGAGTTGTTACAACTCTCTCCCTTAGGAAATTTTGTCCTCGAAATTTTTACTTGAGAATAATAGGTTTGAATACTATGATCTCATTGATTCTTCCATTTTCTTCAACACTAATACCATGCCAATATCATAATATTGTTACTAACTGTACCTGTTTACTTCGAAATTCTTTAACTTCTCGAGTCAGAATTCTAATTAATTCTTCATTGTATATCAAATCAAGCTGTAACTTCTTATCGTCAGGAAATATCACATAAGAAGGGCCAGATCAATATTGTTGATCTACTGTAATTTGATGTAACAGATTAAACTAGTTTTGGCACTTTAGGAGCTTGAACATAAGTATTTTAGTTATGTTTTAACTACTTTCATCAAAGTTTAGTCAAGTGTAATAAAATGTGTTATCCGAGTCTTTTATTGACCTTAGGGGCTGAATGAGGCCTAAAGGTGAGCTAATACACTTTGTGAGTGTACAGAAGACCATTAGAAGGCATAATAACTCAATATTGGTCACTAGGTTGCAACACGAAGCATTAGATGTATCAACATAAGGAGCAGAACTGAAGAAGTCCAAGACTGCCTTCGATGTTGCAACACAGTATGAGGATGTCGCGACATACCCCTGAAGGTACCCTGAAGCTAAACATACTACCCTAGTTAAAGACGGCGACCATCCTAAGTCTATAAATAGGCTCAGCTAACACATGTTATGGACACCTTTTCCTTTGTATAATTTTCTCTTTAGTTTTGGATTTTATTTTTTCTTTTCCTTTAGGCTTTAGCCTTTATCTCCACTCCCTAATCCCCTACAGGATGATTAGTTCCTCATCGATCTAATAAACAATATGAACTTGAATAAAAGAATGAACATAAAGAACGATTCCATCAACTATTCAGGACAAGAAGAACCTAAACCTTAGGCCTGGCAACCCTAGGAAGTCATCAAGGTGAGAATTAACCCAAAATTGGTATGGTCTATCCATGAACACCTTAACCCTAAATCGGTCTGGACTGTGAGTTCAGAAGATAAGTAGTTCTTGCTGACTGAGTATTTCAGTGGACGTATCGAAAGATCTTGCTAGGGTACTAACTAGTTGATTAAACAAGAGAACCTGGGACGACAGTTGATTAAGATTACTGGAGTGAGCTAATCACTCATGCCCATATTTTGATATATATATTTCTTTAATTGATTTCTTGCTTTTCATTCATTTAATTTTCCTTTATTTCTTTTATTATTATAAACCAAAAAATCTTCTTTTAATTCTTCATATTATAATCTGATTGAAGTATTAATTAGATCTACTTAGGTTAAACTTAGAATTAATTTAGTACTCACCTCCCTTGGGTATGATCCTCAGAGTACTTACCTACTCTGTTGTAACTATATTACAATGATAAACCGTAAAAGTAACATATTTTAATCCTACATTTAGTATGCTTTTGGATGATTTAAGCCTCGGTTTATGTAAAAAGGTGCTTTTAATCCTTTGTTTTCATGTTTTATACCCAGGAAAGCACCCAAGGATGAAAAGAACGAGAAACGGGCCTAAAACAGAGTAAATGGGCCATATCACGAAATCCACACGGCCTGGGCCCAAGACCACACGGCCTTGCCATGTCAATTTACTAGAACACGGCCTGATCTCGATTCACACGGCCGTGCCTCATTAAAGAAGTCTGAACACGGCTTGAAGACTAGTCAAACGGGCGTGTGACATGGCCATGTCCCTGTCGTGGCAAAGAGCAATTTCATTTGGATTTGGATACTTTGGGGCAAAGAAGCACATTCCAAGGGCCCATATAAACCCCCTAAGTGTTACCTGAAAGGGGGGCGGTGAGCTAGGCCAAGGAGCCAGGCCGAAAAGTTCAGAGTTGTGGGAATTACTCGAAGATAGTCAGTTGATCCATCTCTAGAAGCCGGAATTCTACTCAAGACGGCGGATCTCTCCTTCAATTCTTTCAGGGGGTTTTAGGGATTTCTTATGTTTTGTTTTATCTTTTCTTCTGAGATGTTTTCTTTTATTGTTATGAACTAAACCCTTCAGATACCTAAGTGGATGAAACCTAGATGAATCTTGTTATTGTTTTCTGAATTATATGATAAATACTTGATTTGTTCTTAATTATGTGTGTTTAATTCTTGTGTTAATATTTTCGGAATATTGATTCAAGTTAGATGTTCTTAGGTGGAGGAGCAAAAGTCCCTGCTTAAGAATAGATCTAGCATAATTAAAGCGGAGTCGTTCGCACTCCTAGAGATAGGGTGACGAGATTTTGCCGGATTAGGGTGAAACCTAATATGGGAGACCATAGATCGAGTTAATGCGATTCTAGGGGTTTTAATTAGAAAGAGATTTTAATTAATCAACCTAGGGTTAGATATTATTTGCTTCAAGAGAGGGTTTAATATAATTTAGGGAATCCTACGGATCAAGTCAAGTGAATAAATAGTATAGTTCAGGGTTAAATAACAAGTGAAATCTAGGTGGATTCTTCCTAAGGGTATCGTCTTGATCAACTGAGTTTTTCCTCAAGTTATTTCACAATTCGTTCTTTTTGTCTTTGCGTCTTTAGCTTAGTAGTAGTTAATTTAGATTAGATTTAAACAACTTCACTTATTTTAGGCTAGATAATAAAAAGAAGGTTAGTATTAGTACCTTTAGTTGCTTTGGGTTCGACAATCCGGTAATGCCTAAGCTATACTACTGTTCGATAGGTACACTTACCTTTAATTGTTGTCAGAGTTAGTTTGCAGGTTTGATCATTCTCTTTATAAATTTTAAAACTCGATAGACATACGATCAAGTTTTTGGCGCCGTTGCCGGGGAACTAAAATATTAAGAAAGCTCTATTTTTATTACTGTAGCCATTATTTTTTTTCGCAATTTACTTTTATTTTTATTCTTTAGGTTAAAATTTGATTTTGCTAAATTCTCTTTCTTTCTTTTCCAGCAGGTACCTCTAGTTTATGACTAGAAGGAACCCGAGAGGACCTTTAGTATACGACAGTGATATTGAAGCTACCGCTTGAAGAAATCGCAGAGAAATCAGGCGAGCCCTAAATTACACAGAGGAAAATCGAGAAGACAGATCCAATCCGACTGAAGGGATGGACGAGAATAATCCACAACCACATGATGTGGGAGAAAACAATGCACCACGTACTATGTTTGATTACGTTAAACCGCATTTAACAGGAGCAGAATCGAGTATTGTTAGGCCTGCTATAGCTACTAATAATTTTGAATTAAAGCCTAACACAATACAAATGATTCAACAATTTGTTCAATTTGATGGTTTACAGGACAAAGACCCAAACACTCATATAGCTAATTTTTTAGAGTTTTGTGATACCTTCAAAATAAATGGCGTTTCAGATGATGTCATACGTCTTCGGTTATTTCCCTTTTCATTAAGAAATAAAGCCAAACATTGGTTAAACTCGTTACCACGATGGTCAATCACTACATGGGAACAAATGACCGAAAAATTTCTATTAAAATATTTCCCACCAGCCAAAACGGCCAAATTACGGAATGATATCTCTTCTTTTGTGCAGATGGATTTAGAGACATTATATGACGCATGGGAGAGATACAAGGATCTCTTAAGAAGGTGTCCGCACCATGGTTTACCCTTATGGCTACAAGTCCAAACCTTCTATAACGGTGTAAACCTCTCAACGAGGCAATTAATTGATTCAGCCGCCAGTGGAACCCTGAACAACAGAACTCCTAAAGCAGCCTACGAGTTCATTGAAGAAATGCCACTGAATAACTATCAGTGGCATGTTACAAGGACTAAACCGACAAAATCAGCCGGAGTTTACAACCTCGATGCAGTGACCATGCTATCAACATAGATAGAGATGATGAATAAAAAGCTTGATAGTTTGTGTTCTTCGCAGGCACACCCAGTAATACAGTGCGACGCAAGTGGAACTGTGGCGAATCCTGAGTACCCACCCTACCAACCGGGCCCAGAAAGCGAACAGATGAACTATATAGGTAATAAATTCAGATATAATAATAATCCTTATAGTAATACTTACAATCCAGGTTGGAGGAACCACCCAAATTTTTCATGGGGAGGTCAAGGAAATCAAAGACAATAACCTCCTCAAAATTTCCAAAATCAGCCATATCCGTAAGAGAAAAAGCCAAACCTTGAAGAGATGCTGACAAAATTCATGGCAGCCCCAAAAAACCGTCTCCAAGATGCTGAGAAAACACTTAAAAGTCAACAAACATCGGTTGAAGAGACCAAGAACCGAGTCGGGGAACTTACTAAGTCAGTAGGGGAAGTCACTAAAATGGTCGGACAACTTGCAAAGTTAATGTCCGAACGACCGCAAGGACGTCTACCAAGTAACACGGAGATTAACCCAAAGAAGCAAATCCAGGCCATCACAGCTCATGATATGTAACACCCCTCACCCAGGTCCGTCACCGGAACAGGGTAGAGGCATTACCGGACATGATTCAAACTACTGTAAAAAATTTAAAATGTAAAATACGTATAAATTTAGAACTTTTTCCATACATAGTCGTCAATACCCATAAGCAAAATAATCATTTGTTATTACAAATAACAAAACAATTAAGCCTTCTATACATGCCATAATTCCCAAAATATTGTTTTCAAAATACCAAAAGAAGGCTAATAGTGTGGATGGATCTCCGACGATCACCGAATCCCGAGCTACCTTGATGACACTATAGAACAAGGAAAAGAAAAGAGAGTAAGCATATAGCTTAATAAGTAAGTATATAAATAATTAATAATGGATTTATTAAGTTTACAAAGCAACACAATCAAATCTAAATTCAATTTCATCATTTATTCATGTTTGGAGCAAGTTGTCTATTCGAGTAACAGTCCCTAAATTATTTTTATCTGAAGCTAAGAAACTTCAAATTAAGATCCGTAATTTTTCCCTAAAACTAGACTCATTTAGCTTCTCACCATAAATTTTTAAGAATTTTTTATCTTGCCAATTAGTACTGTTTATTCATTAAAGATTCCCCTATTTCGCTATTCGATTACTCTGACCACTTTTCACTACGAACCAATTTTATCATTATACAGAATTCATATGATGATAAAATTTATTTCATTTGAAAATAGACTTATTAAGGATTTCAATCATATAACTTATACCCCATAATTAGTTTTTTAGAATTTGTAATGATTTTTCCAAGACAGAACAGGGGATCAAGTAACAATTCTGAACCAGTCTCACAAAAGTTTAAATATCTCAAAATATACAATTCCTTTAGTTTCTCCATTTCTTTTATATGAAAATAGACCCAATAAGCTTTAAATAAATATCTCATAAAACTTATAATTCAATTTGTACCATTTTTGGTGATTCTTCAAATTCACGTCACTGCTGTTGTCCAAAACAGTTTTATTGTAATTTTTTTTTGCTTTCTCTCACTTTAGTTGTATTCGTTACTTACCTATAACAATCATTCAAATTTCCAATCACATATTGAGCATATTGCTCATACATTACACATACATATACATATACTTATCACTACAACATCTCACATAATTTCATTTAGTCAGTTTTCCCGTTGAACGCTTCGGAATAATAACGAATATGCGGTGGTTTCACACACAACCCACCTTTGAAATCGAAGCTCTCTTGTACACATAGTGGCCTTCACCCAGTACCACTCATGTGACCTAGCTCGATTGTACTCATAATTCTGGCTCTCTTGTACATATGGTGGCCTTCACTTAGCACCACTCATATAACCTAGCCTTCTCGTAGCTCTCTTGTACACATAGTGGCTCACACCATATACCACACATGTGACCTAGCTGCATATAGCTTTCTTGT
Organism: Gossypium australe; assembly: GCA_005393395.2. NCBI lineage: Eukaryota > Viridiplantae > Streptophyta > Magnoliopsida > Malvales > Malvaceae > Gossypium > Gossypium australe. The sequence goes on from CM016619.1 coordinate 14,788,274, forward strand.
ACACATGGCGTACTCTCGGTACTACACATGTGACCTAGCTACGTATACAAAATCTCTTGTAGCTCTCTTGTGCACATAGTGGCCTACACTTAGTACCACTCATGTGACCTAGCTACATGCCAATTACATCTTTCGATTCCGAAGGTTCAAACGGGAAATAACTCACTTTTTAACACTTTATTTCATTCTTTCAATAGTCAATTATGATTCAAAAATCAGATACAATACATTAAACATGCTGAAATATAAAACGTCAATAAAAATAATGAATTATTTACATACTACTTACCTCGGTGCAAAATATGGCGAAATTTGCAATTTAGAACTTAACTTTTCCTTTCCCTCGTTCAAGATCGATTCCATGTTCTTCTCAATTTATAATAACACATTTAGCTTATTTAATATTTACATTATTTAATTCAATCCAAAAATCACATTATGGCAAAATTACGTTTTTGCCCCCTAACTTTCACAAAATTACGATTTTGCCCCTAGGCTCGAAAATTAAACTTCATCCTATTTTCTTACATTTTAGGACATGCTGAACTTTTTTCCCTTCTATGGCAACATCAAATTCTCAGTCTAACATGTACTTATGAACATTAGATATTTTTATCGATTATGTCGTTTTACTCGTTTTTACGTAAAATCCCTTAGCAAAAGTTGTTTAACATAATTTCAGCCTTCATATTCTATCATAAAACATTAAAATAAACACATTTCACCTATGGGTATTTTTCCAAATATGAACCCTAGGTTAAAATATTGCTAGAATAAGCTAAATCGAGTTACCGGGATTCCAAAAACGTAAAGAACATGAAAAACGGGGCTTGGATTGACTTACTATGGAGCTTGGAAGCTTGGAAACCCTAGCTATGGAGTCCCCCCCCCTTGAAGATTCGGCCTAAGGAAGAAGATGAAACCTTTTTCCATATTTTTCCCATTTAATTTCTTTTATTTGACATTTTACTAAAATACCCTTCATTAAAATTTTAGTTATTTCTACCCATGCATGTCCATTTTTTTCCATGAAAATATAATGTTCTAATTACCATTTAAGGACTCTTACTTTAGATATTCACTTCAATTTAATCCTTTAGCATCTAGAACTCTCATTTATCAACTTTTACAATTAAGCCCTAATAAGCAAATTAGACATGAAATTCATAAAATTTTCTATCGATACTCTAACACATGCATCCAATCAATCGGTAAATCATAAAAATTAATCAAAATAAACTTTTCGATCTTGGATTCGTGGTTTCGCAACCACTATTCTATTTAGGCCCTATTTTGGGATGTTACATGATAGTAAAGGGTTAGATGAACCCAACTCAATACAAGAAAACAAGGTAGAAGAAGGTAAAGTAGAGGTAACACGAGAAAAGCCAAAATCGGTAATCAAAGAGTACCAACCTCGCATACCTTATCCCGAAGCAATGAAAAGAGATGATACAGAAGAACAGTTCGGTAAGTTTCTTAAACTTTTAAAGAAATTACATATCAACTTACCTCTTCTTGAAGCTTTTTTTCAAATGCCAGACTCGAGAAATTTTTAAAATAGCTCTTGATGAACAAGCGCAAATTAGACGAGGAGACACATGTGGAATTAAACGCAGCATGCTTAGCAATACTACAGAATAGACTACTACGAAAGCTAAAAGATCCAAGGAGTTTTACAATTCCATGTTTAATTGGTAGACTAACTGTTGATAATGCCTTAGCTAATTTAGGGGCAAGCATAAATGTCATGCCTTATACATTGTTTAAACAACTAGGTCTAGGGAAACCCAAGCAAACTAGGATGAGTATTCAATTAGCTGATAAAACTGTTCGAATTCCTAGAGGTATTATCGAAGATGTTCTTGTAAAAATTGACAAATTCGTTTTCCCAGTAGATTTTGTTGTCTTAGACATGGATGAGGATAATTCAATCCCCTTAATTTTAGGAAGACCCTTCCTAGCAACTGCCAAAACTAAAATTGATGTTGCCACAAGAGAACTCATACTTTGTGTAGGTGATGAATCGATTAGTCTTAAAGCTCTTGACTCGGCCAGGACAACAACCGATGAAGGTAAGAAAGTCAATTCAGTTGATAATCAATTTGTACAACCTTCATCAGAGGAAGCACCACAAGGATACAAACCGGAGCCAAGTCATAGACCCCAAGTCAACAAAGAAGAACTACATAAGGAAAAAAGCCTTAGGGCTGACAAACTAAAAGAGCAGAAAACACAAATCAAAGAGGAACAAGAACCACACAAAGTTAAACTTAAGGAGCCCCCAAAAGAGCTCATAGGAACATCAAACCATGTCAAAATAGGAGACCAGGCATTGTTAGACAAAGCAGATCCTCGCATCACCATATCAGACCTGAAAACAAATGAAGAAATTCCTCTTAAGGTACACAATATCTTCCCACACGGAACAATCGAGGTAAGCAATCCAACATTCAACACTTTTAAGGTAAACGCTTCTCGATTTAAACTTTATCAAGAAAATAGAACTGTAAGTATGAAGGAAGATATTCAAACCTTTAAACCTCCCTGATTTTTTTTTTCAAATACAAGGAAAGTCTAGCTTAAGACTATAAACGAGCGCTTCTCGGGAGGCAACCCGAGCACTAACCCTATTTTTTCTCACATTTTGCTTTCTTTCCTTCTTTCTTTTCTGAAAATTCAGTTTTAAACTAGCACAAAAGTGCAGATTTCCAAGCCACACGGCCTTGCACACGGCTGTAGTCGTAGCCGTGTGAACCACCAGAATCTCCACACTAATATAGCAGAGGCAGTACGAATCAAATCCCAACTAATTTTCGATGTCACGGACCCAACCACTCCCCCACAAGCACTGACAAAAGCCCACGGTCGTGCGAAGCGGCCGTGGATAACACTGACTTATGAAGAACAGGTGTGGCTGTCTGGAAAACAGGCATGGAGAATCAACACGCCTAGACACACGGCCGTGCAAGGCGGCCGTGTGAAACGACACTCCCTCAGCCCACGGGCGTGGGAAAATACCAGAATTGAGCCTCTATTTAAACATCAACCCCCTCCCCATTCTTCTCATCCACTTTCCACTTCTTTTCTTATCCCCGATTCTCTCTATTTTTCTCCCCTCTCCATAACAAAGTCCTCAGACTCTTGAGCCACGAATGTCCATGTCGAAGAAGCGGAAGAAGGAAAACGTAGTTTCCTTAGGGAAACCGTTCTTTATAAGCTCATGTCGACTGCTTCATCCAAACCACAAGCCAAGGGTCTTTCATACCATTTAGTTTTTATTTTTCTTTTCTCTTTTGCTTCAATTTCCTTCTTTTTGACAATTTTATGTTTAATATAGTTTAATTTATTTTAGTTTCTTAGTGTCAGGTTCAAAAGGCTGCTAGGGAATCACCATGACCACAACCATAGCCACTCCACTTCTGCCACCGCCAGCACCTCAGCAGCCCTAGAGGTCACACCCACCTCGCAAACCATCCAACAATAAGGACTTCTCGGTCCATTAGTCTTTTCTTTCATTTTTATTTTCCTTTTTAGTCTCCTTCTCTTTTTCTTTCTTGTTTTTAGTTATAATCTTCGTTTATTTTAAATGTGTCTTAATAACTCCTGGCAAATTTTCTACGAGCTCCCCAATTTCTTCATCTAACGCAGAGCTCGGCAGCAGCCACCACCCCTATCGACTTCCAACTCCGGGAAACCATCCAAATTCAGGAAGTCTCACCTCCCTCTTTCTCTTAAAATTTATATACATCTTTGTACATTGAGGGCAATATACATCTTAAGTGTGGGGGTGAATATTTATTTGAAGAAAGGGCCTAACTTTTTGCATTATTTTCATATTTGGCCTAACTTTCTTCATTATTCTCAAATCCCTGAATTTAGTCTTGTTTTTAAGTAATTTTCTCATATTACTAATTAGGACGAAATTTCTGATGATTTATGATTTTTATTGATATGTTTTAGATTAAGTCATAGTTAATTGTGCATTGATGATTAATTTAGAAGAATATTAGAGAATCAAGCATGATAAGTCTATTTTTCAGAATTAAAACCTTTGCTAGGTTGTTGAGCTGAATCTGAATATTATCTTGAAGTTTGGAATTTACAAGGTTGATATCAAAACACCCATAATTTTTGTGAGATTTTGAGCCTATTAGAGCATATATTCTTTTTCATGCTCACGTTATTATTATGAGTGTGTCAACTTTGAATTGTTATTCTAGAACTTGCCTCGATTATACATGTTGAGACCACACCTATGATTTGATACACCGAGATGATAAAGGCACCTAGGTTTTAACCCACTCACTCCACTAAAAAGCCTACCTCCACAATTAACCCCTAGTAAACCCTATTGATCCTAACAAGCCTTTTTATTGACTCACCCACTAATAACCAAAAAAACCCTTTGTATTTGTTATCACCATACCTTTTGACTACCCTCAAATTGAGATTTGATTTGATGTGTTGCCTAGCTGTTATCTTTATTTTAAGTAATAGATTCATTCCTTATTATGTAATATTTGATTTGTTCTTAAAGAAAAAGTATATTCAGTATTAGTTCTACTAAGTGAGCTTACATGTTGAAATTCCACATCTTAAGGAAAAAGCTCGTATTATTAGTTTTGAATTGATGTAATTATTTAGGATTAGTTCATTTGTCTAAGTTAGGCAATTTGTCAATTCAATCACAATTCTAACCTTCTAATTCAGCCTATACCCATACCCTTAACTTAGCCCCGTTACAACCTTGTTAAAAGACCTTTTGATTTGTGTATCATCTCATTTTACAGTGATGGAGATTTGATTTTCAGGCAAGCCTATGGGATTAACTTTTCAGGTTCGACTTTTGAGTGCTTAATTTTGAACCTTAAACACCTCGAGTGATTTGAGTGAACCTTTAGTGAGGATGTCAATCCTTGTCGATTTTGAATCAAAGGTAATTATTTAGATAAGGGGAGACACCTACGTTTTTGTGCTACAAAAGTATGACTTTGATTGTTTGAATCTTTAGGACTCTTCGAGTTAGATCATCCATGTATAAATTATCAATGAATTATGATGAGACATTGTTGATAGGAATTATGAATCATGGAAAGTTCGCTTTAATTGTAAGTTGAGAATTTTGCTTGAGGACAAGCAAAAGCTTAAGTGTGGGGGGATTTGATAAACCGTAAAAGTAACATATTTTAATCCCACATTTACTATGCTTGTGGATGATTTAAGCCTCGATTTATGTAAAAAGGTGCTCTTAATCCCTTGTTTTCATGTTTTATACCCAGGAAAGCACCCGAGGATGAAAAGAACGAGAAACGGGTGCAAAACAGAGTAAATGGGCCATATCACAAAATCTACATGGCCTGAGCCCAAGACCACACGGCCATGCCATGTCAATCTACTAGAACATGGCCTGATCTCGATTCACACGGCCGTGCCTCATTAAAGAAGTCTGAACACGGCTTGAAGACGAGTCACACGGGCTTGTGACATGGTCGTGTCCCTGTCGTGGCAAAGAGCAATTTCATTCGGATTTGGATACTTTGGGGCGAAGAAACACATTCCAAGAGCCTATATAAACCCTCTGAGTGTTACCTGAAAGGGAGGCAGTGAGCTAGGCCAATGAGCCAAGCCGAAAAGGTCAGAGTTTTAGGAATTACTCGAAGATAGCCAGTTGATCCATCTCTACAAGCCGAAATTCTACTCAAGACGGCGGATCTCTTCTTCAATTCCTTCAGGGGGTTATAGGGAATTCTTATGTTTTGTTTTATCTTTTCTTCTGAGATGTTTTCTTTTATTGTTATGAACTAAACCCTTCAGATACCTGTGGGGGATGAAACCTAGATGAATCTTATTATTATTTTCTGAATTATATGATAAATACTTGATTTGTTCTTAATTATGTGTGTCTAATTCTTGTGTTAATACTTCCGGGATATTGATTCAAGTCAGATGTTCTTAGGTGGAGGAGCAAAAGTCCCTGCTTAAGAATAGATCTAGCATAATTAAAGCGGAGTCGTTCGCACGCCTAGAGATAGGGTGACGAGATTTTTCCGGATTAGGGTGAAACCTAATATGGGAGTCCATAGATCGAGTTAATGTGATTCTAGGGGTTTTAATTAGAAAGAGATTTCAATTAATCAACCTAGGGTTAGATATTATTCGCTTCGAGGGAGGGTTTAATATAATTTAGGGAATCCTACGAATCAAGTCAAGTGAATAAATCGTATAGTTCAGGATTAAATAACAAGTGAAGTCTAGGTGGATTCTTCCTAAGGGTATCGTCTTGATCAACTGAGTTTTTCCTCAAGTTATTTCACAATTCGTTCTTTTTGTCTTTGCGTCTTTAGCTTAGTAGTAGTTAATTTAGATTAGATTTAAACAACTTCACTTATTTTAGGCTAGATAATAAAAAGAAGGTTAGTATTTGTACTTTTAGTTCCTTTGGGTTCGACAATCCGGTCTTGCCTAAGCTATACTACTGTTCGATAGGTACACTTGCCTTTAATTGTTGTCAGAGTTAGTTTGCAGGTTCGATCATTCTCTTTATAAATTTTAAAACACGATAGACATACGATCATACAACCTGACCCGTATACTTACGGATACTGTTTTCCATATCTTTTGTGCAGGATTTCTACTCTGGACGTTGGTACGTCCGAAGGCTGTCAATTTTTGTAATATACTCTTTAATATACAATTCATTTGTTATGTTTGTTCATTAGTCGGATAATGAAACGCCACACCAATGTTTAGTTTCCTTCTTTAGTGAATATTTAGCTCAGACGAAAAGAAAAGTGTGCTAATTTTATCTAATTCTCAACTAATAACTTAGATTGCGACTTTCTTTCCAGTGACAACAGTACATCCATTATGAAATCTTCAATAACTCGCTCTTATTTCGTTACCGAATCATCAAAAATTATAAATAACTTGTTGGAATCTGATGCTCAACTTTATATTGCTGATATATCAAACATCTTGTTATTTATTCTGAAATCTCTATTTCATACTCGGCCATAAATACAACTATTTTCATATTACTACATATTTTATTACTTCCGAATGAACAAAATAGATCCAGATGTGAGCTTCACGCAATTTATCTTGTTTTAGGTATGAATCTTTTGGTAAACGTAAACAGTTTCAAAAACGTAGTTTTTTGTTATTATCTATACTAAACTCAAAAACTTGGTTATTCCTTTAACAAATCCTCGTTTAACCAGCAATTTTGGATTGTCTATCTATAATTCTAAAATTCTCTGAGTAAATGTTGGTTTAGCTCTTGAGTCTGTTGAAAAAAAAAGAATCGTGATAATTTAGAGTAAAATGAGTATTCACAATAAGCTTTGTGAACCATTTCCTAACATGATAAAACTAGCAGTTTTCTATAATAGTTTCATTAAGGGTAATACGACCATCGCGAAGCCTTAATTAACCATATGTAACACTTACCCAATCTCATAAATTGTGCTCTATTGTACATTCTTCAAAGGTTTCCAAAACACATCTGATGACCTGTTGTTTGGATTAACCCGAATACCTTTAGTCGACATTTCATGTTTCAAGGATATTACCTCTAGAACTCAAATTTCACACTTGAAGAAAATTTTTGCATACCATGATCTTCTCGTAAAGTTTGAAACATCGTTCCTAGATGCTAAGCATGTTCGGTTTCATTTTTTGAGTAAATCAGAATGTCGGCAGTGCGGGCCAACAAATATCCATCTTTTTACAATAATTTTTTTCAACTTTCCGAAGTAATCTTGAATCTCAAAGTTTCATCTTTTTACACTCAATCGAATGAACTCTCGATTTAATAATTCTTGCAACTAGTCTTCAATCCTTTCAATGCTGTCAGTGCTACTCCATGCGGTGAAATAGATATTGGAGCAATTCCAAGTACTAATTCAAAAACAAATTCACGTTTTCTTCCATGCGACCACCCTGACAAATCTTCTGAGAACATGTTAGAGTATCTATTAATCGTCGGAACTTATTTCATCTTTGATCTCTGTATTCTTGTATCTAGAATGCAAAGCCTTCTCTAATAAATTTTAAGTAGATAACACCAGTATGATATTGGTGAAACATTCAGATTTATCATCTCGATCATTAACCGATTTACTTTTTTGATATCGCAATGCAATCCGCTTTTGTTTATAGTTTCTATCATTTCGTAACAAGTCAACCAATCTATATCAAGAACAATTTCAAATTTTTTAATGGCAATAACATTAGATCAACAGAAAATTTATAGTTTCGTATTTTCAATGATCACTTTTTACACATCTATATATTAATAACATATTGATCTAACAGGTTCATTACTTTAACATCATGTTAAATCCACTCTATTGGCATATTTCTTTTCGTCATTAGTGCAGTGCAACTGTAAAAAGGCAGTGATTCAAGGTAAATCAATGTATATATAGAAATTTCAAATTTTAAAGAAATGTATCGGTAAAAACATTAGGAACAGAAACCTCCCCATGAGCTCGAATAACATAAACCCTGACAGTAGCTTGAGTTTCAAATCTTATAGTCATATTTTTAATCTACACTTTATTGGCCCCCACACTATCATTATTGTAACACACCTAACCCGTCTCTGTCACTGAATTAGGGTTACGGAGCATTACCAATCAATCGAAAAACATTTATCACCATAACATTTAATAAATTAGTCTCAATTAGAATCATATCAAACATATGCATTTGGTCCCTAAATCGAGCCTTCGAGGCCCTAAAAATAACTTAAAAGTAATTCGGGACTAATTTGAAACAACATAGAAGTTTTAAGAAAAAGTTACAAAAATGTGAAAACAGGGGTCACATGGCCGTGTGGCCAGGCTATGTAAAAATCGAACAAAGGGACACACGGTCATGTCCCTGCCCGTGTCCTCACCCGTGTAACTCACTGAGTTAGGTCACACGGTCGTGTCGCAAGTTGTGTGCCAGGTCGTGTAACTCTCTGACTTGCCATACACGGTCGTGTCACAGACATATGCTAGGTCGTGTAACTTACTGACTTAAAACACTTGCAATTTACAAATTACACACAACCACACGGCTATGTGACAGCCTGTGTCCCAGGCCGTGTGATCTAAAAATTTACCCTCAATTCATGTCATTTCAAGGCCAAACCATATCTAACCAACCATTCCATTTGAGCACACATTCAAGGGATTTAAACATCATTAAAACACACATAAACATACCATTTCAAACATCCTAATTCATCTAACCGATATGCCATTCAAAGGCACCACAATTGTATCAAAACATCATGGATCAAACCAAAGCAACATAGCTACTTTTCAAGCATATAACCTAGTTCAATTATCTACCAAATCATATCACAAATGACCATTTCAAAGCCATCACAAACATACCAAAAGACTTTGCATTTCAATCACCTAAAAGTGGTCACTAAATAAACTATTTACACACTCATGAACTACCATTACAAAAGGTCCTATACAGGCCATTTATAACCTTTACCAAAATACACAAAAACTACCGAAATGGTTTTTGGATTGTAATGGGCCAGTTTAGACCCTAGTCGGAACAGTGGTTTTGGGACCAAAAATTCGAGTCAGAAAAATATTTTAATAATTTTTTTTTATGTCTACAGCATGTTAAATTATATGTGTGAAAATTTTGTGTGAAAATTTTAGCGTTTGTGTACTCGATTTAATTAAAAAGGACTAAATCGCGTAAAGGGTAAAAGTTCAGTTCTATAGGCTAAAGGTGTTTATTAGTTATGGTTTTTCAAGTGGGGGTCCTCAAATGGTAATTAAACCATTTGAAGTGTGAATGGACATTTATGGGTATTATTTATGCATGTTTAATGGTTTTATTTTAAGGATAATATAGTAAGTTTATTATTCAAGATTAATTTAATGAAACCAAACATGCATGTCATCTTTTTTACTTTTTCTTCACCGAAAACAAAAAGAGAAAGAAGCCATGGGAGTTGTTAAGGTTCGGCCAACATAATTTCATGCTTGAAGTGCAATGTTTCTCAGTTTTTAATAATTTCTATGTTTTTGTGATCGTTGCAACTAGTACTAGCTAGCTTGTGTCTTCGATTTCAAAACTGTTAAAGATTTTGATTGTTTCCATTGATGAGATTATGTGTTCTTTGATGTTTAATGGTGAAATATGAATATTTGATGTTAGATTTTCATATTTTATAAAGTGATTTTTGATGAAAATGCAAATTAGGGATTAAATTGTGGAATATTGAAATTATGTGGTTAAAAGTGTGATTTTTGGAAAATGTGGGCTGCTAAGGCAATAACAAGAATTTGGCTAAGCATGGGTAGGATGAAATTGCATGAAATTGTGATTTTATGTGATAAGGACTAAATTGCAAAAATATGGAATAATAGGGGCAAAAGTGTAATCTTGCCAAAATGTGTAAATTGTGTTAAATTGAATGAATTATTGATTAAATAAGTAAATTTTGTTATTATATATATTGAGAAAAATAAGATTCGGATCTAGAATGGGAGAAAATAAAGTATCGGATTAGTCGACCTAATCCGTCGTTACAGCAAGCGAGGTAAGTTCGTATTTTAATAGACATTACAAAATCATGTTATAAATGCATATTATTTGTATGATTAAATTCAATGTCAAATGGTAATGAAAATGTAAGTATTCTGAATAAGTTATATATATATGATATTGAATTGTTCGAGAAGCGGAATATATGAATACGAGAAAGTTTCAATAACGTGACGACGTCCGAAAAGCCCCGTACAAACCCTAGGAATAGTAGAGGATACATATGTCATGACATAGGATTTCGAGATATGATTTCGTGTAAGACCACATCTAGGACCTTGGCATCGACGTGTGTTTACGTATAAGACCATGTCTGAGACATTGGCATCGTATTTGATTCGTGTAAGACCCTGTTTGGGACAGTGGTATCGATATGTGATTACATGTAAGACCACGTCTGGGACGTTGGCATTGTACAAGATTTCCAACTATCTGACTATCCTTATTGATTCCGAACGGTTCAACGGGCGTTCCGATAAATAAGTGATTTAGTGAATGACATTCTGATTCAGGTACGTTGAAATGTATACAATATTTGATAATGAAAGGTAAGTATATATGTGCAAAGAATTTTATGTGATGTGTATGCAAATGAAATGTGAATATGTGCAAATGAAACAAGAACAAATGAATAACATGTGATTTATAAAGTGGTATATGTGAAATAGTCAGATACTATATAAGTGAAAGATGAATTTGGGTATAAGTGATGATATGTGATTCATATGAGAAAGATATGTGATTAAATATGTTGTGAGAGCCCAAATTTGCCCGGGCCTATTAGTCAACCAGAATAAGACCAAAACAAACAAAAAAGACAAACAGAATTAAAAACCCAAAAAATAAATAAAGTCCAACAACAATTCGTTTTTGTTACAAGCCCAATAATTAAATCCAACCAGCCCAATTACAAACATAGGCCCAGATAACCCAAAATGGATTAGGGTTTCAGGAAACCCTAAGAGCTTCTAGAACTCCTTTTCGCCTGATCGCTGGAATCAGAGTCTTAAATTTATAAAGAGAATGATCGAACCTAGCAACTAATTCTGACAACGATTTTAAGGCAAGCGCACCTATCGAACAGTAGTATAGTTTAGGCAAGACCGGAATATCGAATCCCAAAGGAACCAAAAGTACTAATACTAACTCTCTTTCTATTATTTAGCCTAAGAATTAAGTGAATGGTTATCTAATCTAAATTTAACTATTAACTAAACTAAAGACAAAAAGACAAAAAGAGTGAATTGGGGAAATACTTGGAAGAAAAACTCAGTTGATTAAAACGACACCCTTGGGAAGAATCCACTTAGACTTCACTTGTTATCTAACACTGAATCAGACGATGTATTCACTTGACTTGATCCGTAAGACTCCCTAAGTTATATTAAACCCTCTCTCAAAGCGAATAACGTCTAACCCTAGGTTGATTAATTGAAATCTCTTTCTAATTAAAACCCCTAGAATCGCATTAACTCGATCTATGGACTTCCATATTAGGTTTCACCCTAATCCGGCAAAATCTCGTCACCCTATCTCTAGGTGTGCGATCAACTCCGCTTAATTATACTAGATCTACTCTTAAGCAGGGACCTTTGCTCCTCCACTTAAGCACATCACACTTGAATCAATATCCCAGAAATATCAACACAAGAATTAAGCACACATAATTAAGAACAAGTCAAATATTTATCATATAGTTCAGAAAACAATAACAAGATCTGTCTTAGGTTTCATCCCTCTCAGGTATCTGAGGGTTTAGTTCCTATAAAATAAATAAAACATCTCAAAAGAAAAGATAAAACAAAACATAAGAAATCCCTAAAACTCCCTGAAGGAATTGAAGGGGAGATCCGCCGTCTTGAGTAAAATTCCGGCTTCTAGAGATGGATCAACTGGCTATCTTCGAGTGATTCTCCACAAATCTGGTCTTTCTGGCTCGGCTCCTTGGCCTAGCTAACCGCTCTAACAGAAGGCTTCTGCCAAACTCCCCTTCAAGTTGCCCCCTTGGGTGTTTATATAGGCTTTGGGATGCCTTACTTGGCCCCTAAGTATCCTAATTCAAGTAGAATTCCTACTAGGGTGTTTGAATAGGCTTTGGAATGTGTTTCTTTGCCTCCAAGTATCCTTTTCCGAGTGAAATTCTATTTTCTGACGACAGGGACACGGCCATGGCACATGCCCGTGCGAATCGTGGCCAGGCCGTGCTCAAACCTGTTGAATGGGGCACAGCCGTGTGGATCATGATTAGGCCGTGTTCTAGTAGATCAGTGAGGCACGGCCGTGTGGACTTGGGCCCAGGCCGTGTGAATTTCGTGATATGGCCCATTTACTCCGTTTTGGGCCAGTTTTACGTTCTTTTCATCCTCGGGTGCTTTCCTGAGTATAAAACCTGAAAAGAAAGGATAAGAGCACCTTTTTACATGAATCGAGGGATAAATCATCCAAAAGTATGCTAAATGTGGGCTTAAAATATGTTACTTTTACGGTTTATCAAATACCCCCACACTTAAGCTTTTGCTTGTCCTCAAGCAAAATTCTCAACTTACAATTAAAACGAACTTTCCATAATTCATAATTTCTACCGACAATGTCTCATCGTAATGCATAGATAATTTATACATGGATGATCTAACTCGAAGATTCCTAAAGATTCAAACAATCAAAGTCATACGTTTGTAGCACAAAAACGTAGGTGTCTCTCCTTACCTGAATAATCACCTTTAATTCAAAACCTACAAGGACTGACATCCTCACAAAAGATTTACTCAAATCACTCGAAGTGTTTAAGGTTCAAAATTAAGCACTCAAAAGTCGAACCTGAAAAGTTAATCCCATAGGCTTGCCTGAAAATTAAATCTCCACCACTGTAATATGACATTAAACACAGATCAAAAGGTCTTTAATAGGGTTGTAACGGGGCTAGGTTAAGGGTATGGATATAGGCTAAATTAGAAGGTTAGAATCGAGACTGACCTAACAAATTGCCTAACTAGGAATATTGAGACGATAATAAATAATTACATCAACTAAAAATAATAACCCTAATAACACGAGCTTTTTCTTTTGATAACTAATTTTTTCTTTGTATAAGCTCTCTTTTCATAATACTAATACTGACTATACTTCGATTGATGATTTTTTTTAATTAAGAATAAGTCAAATATTACATAATAAGAAATGAATCTATTAAATAAAGATAATAGCTACGCAACAAATCAAATCAAATCTTGATATAAGGGTAGTAAAAAAGAATGGTGATAACAAATACAAAGGGTTTTGGGTTATTAGTGGGTGAGTCAATAAAAAGGGTTGTTAAGATCAACGAGGTTCACTAGGGGTTAATTGTGGAGGTAGGCTTTTTAGTGGAGTGAGTGGGTTAAAACCTAGGTGCCTTTATCATCTCGGTATATCAAATCATAGGTGTGGTCTCAACATGTATAATCGAGGCAAGTTCTAGAATAACAATTCAAAGTTGACACACTCATAATCAATAACGTGAGCATGAAAAAGAATATATGCTCTAATAGGCTCAAAATCTCACAAAAATTATGGGTGTTTTGATATCAACCTTGATTCTCTAATATTCTTCTAATTTAATCATCAATGCACAATTAACTATGACTTAATCTAAAACATATCAATAAAAATCATAAACCATCAGAAATTTCATCCTAATTAGTAATATGAGGAAATTACTTAAAAACAAGACTAAATTCAGGGATTTTAGAATAATGAAAAAAGTTTGGCCAGATTTGAGAATAATGCAAAAAGTTAGGCCCTTTCTTGAAATAAATATTCACCCCCCACACTTAAGATGTACATTACCCTCAATGTACAAACATAGATATGTAATTTAAGAGAGAGAGGGAGGTCAGACTTCCTGAATTTGGATGGTTTCCCGGAGTTGGAAGTCGATAGGCGTGGTGGCTGCTACCGAGCTCTGTGCTAGATGAAGAAATTGGGGAGCTCGTAGAAAATTAGCCTGGAGTTATTAAGACACATTTAAAATAAAATAAATATATAATTAAAAATAATAAAGAAAAAGAGAATGAGACTAAGAAGGAAAATAAAAATGAGAAAAAAGACTAATGGACCGAGAAGTCCTTATTGTTGGATGGTTCGCGAGGTGGGTGTGACCTCTAGGGCTGCTGAGGTACTGACGATGGCGGAAGTGGCGTGATTCCCAAGCAGCCTTTAGTATTTCAAAAGCTGTGGTGGTGATGGTCGTGGTTCCCAAGGTGTGATTCCCTAGCAGCCTTTTGAACCTAACACTAAGAAACTAAAATAAATTAAACTAAATTAAATATAAGATTGTCAAAAAGAAGGACATTGAAGCAAAAGAGAAAAGAAAAATAAAAACTAAATGGTCTCAAAGACCCTTGGCTTGTTATTTGGATGAAGCGGCCGGCATGAACTTATGAAGATCGGTCTTTCTAAGGAGACTTACGCTTGCTTTCTTCCGCTTCTTTGTCATGGCTTGGCGTGGCTCAAGGGTTTAGAGACTTTGTTATGGATATGAGAATTGGAGAAAAGGGAATAAGAAAAGAAGTGGAAAGTGGATGAGAAGAGTGGGGAGGGGGTTGGTGTTTAAATAGAGGCTCAATTCTGGTACTTTCCCATGCCCGTGGGCTGGGGGCGTGTCGTTTTACATGGCCACCTTGCACGGTCGTGTGTCTAGGCGTGTTGATTCTCCATGCCCATTTTTCAGCCAACCACGCCCGTTTCTGAGAAGTCAGTGTTATCCACGGTCGCCTCGCACGGCCGTGGGCTTTTGTCGGTACCCGTGTTGGAGTGGTTGAGTCCGTGATTTCGAAAATTAGTTGGGATTTAATTTGTACCGCCTCTGCCATGTTAGTACAAAGATTCTTGAGGTACACACGTGTCGCTTGGAAATCTGCACCCTTGGTTAGTTTAAAATTAGATGCTAAAAAAGAAGATAAAAGAAAGAATAAAAATGTAAAAGTTAATGGAGTTAGTACTCAGGTTGCCTCCCGAGAAGCGCTCGTTTATAGTCTTAAGCTAGACTTTCCTTGTGTTTGCAAAAATCAGGGTGGTTTGAAGGTTTGAATATCTTTCCTCATGTTATCAGTGCTATTATCATTATAAACTTTAAGTCGAGAAGCGTTTACCTTAAAAATGCCGAAGATAGGATTGCTTACTTCGACTGTTCCGTATGGGAAAATATTTCGTACCTCAAGAGGAATTTCTTAGTTCTTGTTCAGGTTTGATGTGATGACTCAAGGATCTGTCTTATCTATTAGTACCTGGTCTCCTATTTTGAGGTGGTTTGATGTTCCTATGAGCTCTTCTGGTGACTCTTTCAGTTTTTCTTCGTGCGGTTTCGGTTCCTCTTTAAAGGATGTCGTCCACTTTTCTAATTTGTTGATCTTAAGGCTTCGTTCGTTGTGTGATCTTTCTGTGTTGACATGAGGGTCATGCTTCGGCTCAGGTTTGTAATCTTGTGGTGTTTCCTGGGATGAAGCTGGAACAATCTGGTTATCGACTGAATTTACTTTCTCACCTTCATCAATTGTTGTCCTGGCCGAGTCAAGAGCTTGTAGGTTGATCGATTCGTCACCTACTTGAAGTATTAATTCTCCTGTGCTAACATCAATTTTAGTCCTAGCAGTTGCTAAAAAGGATCTTCCTAAAATTAAAGGAATCGAATTATCCTCATCCATGTCTAAAACAACAAAATCTACTGGGAAAATGAATTTATCAATTTTTAAAAGAACATCTTCAATAATACCCCTAGGAATTCTAACAGTTTTATCAGCTAATTGAATACTCATCCTAGTCTGTTTGCGTTTCCCTAGACCTAGTTGTTTAAACATTTTATAATGCATGACATTTATACTTGCCCCTAAATCAGCTAATACATTATCAACAATTAGTCTACCAATTAAACATGGAATTGTAAAACTCCTTGGATCTTTTTGTTTCCGCGGTAGTCTATTCTGTAACATTGTTGAGCATACTGCGTTTAATTCCACGTGTGGCTCTTTGTCTAATTTGCGCTTGTTCGTCAAGAGCTGTTTTAAAATTTTCCTTGCATCTGGCATCTGAAAAAGAGCTTCAAGAAGAGGTAAGTTGATATGTAATTTCTTCAAAAGTTTAAGAAACTTACCAAACTGTTCCTCTGTATTATCTCTCTTCATTGCTTCGGGATAAGGAACGCGAGGTTGGTACTCTTTGATTACCGATTTTGGCTTCTCCTGTGTTACCTCCACTTTACCTTTTTCTACCTCCTTCTTTTGCTCTGAATTAAGCGCGTCTAACCCTTCACTATCTTGAGCTGTTATGGCTTGAACTTGCTCCCTTGGGTTAGTCTCGGTGTTGTTCGGTAGTCTTCCCTGTGGTCTTTCAGAAAGTTGTTTGTCAAGTTGCCCGAATTCCTATGGCAATGCTTCAATCTTTGTTTCTACCTTTTGGAAACGTGTTTCTGAAGCTGTTATGAAATTTGATAACACCTCTTCAAGGTTCGGCTTCTTTTCTTGTTGGTAGGGCTGTTGTTAGAAGTTTTAGGATGGTTGTTGTCTTTGATTTCTTTGACAGCCCCATGAGAAATTGGGGTGGTTCTTCCAACCTGGATTATAAGTATTACTATAAGGGTTATTGTTAGATCGGAAACTATTACCTATATAGTTCATTTGTTCACTCTCCATGCCCTACCCGTAGGGTGGGTACTCAGGATTCACCACTCCTTCACTTGCGTCGCATTGCATAACTGGATGTGCTTGCGAAGAACAATAGAAACTATCAAATTTTTTATGTAGCAATTCTACCTGATTTGATAGTGCGGTTATTGCATCAATGTTGAAAACTACGGCTGATTTGGCTGGCCTTGTCCTTGTAACTTGCCACTGATAGTTATTCAGTGACATCTCCTCTATAAACTCGTAGGCTGCTTCAGGAGTTTTGTTGTTCAGGGTTCCACCGGCGGCTGAATTGATTAGCTGCCTTGTTGAAGGGTTCACACCGTTGTAAAAAGTTTGGACTTGTAGCCACAATGGTAGTCCGTGGTGTGGGCACCTTCTCAACAAATCCTTGTATCTCTCCCATGCATCGTATAATGTCTCTGAATCTATCTGCACAAAAGAAGAGATATCATTCCTTAATTTGGCTGTTTTGGCCGGTGGGAAATATTTCAATAGAAATTTTTCGGTCATTTGATCCCATGTAGTGATTGATCCTCGTGGAAGAGAATGTAACCACTGTTTGGCTTTATTTCTCAAGGAAAAGGGGAATAACCGAAGACGGATGGCATCATCAGAAACGCCATTTATCTTGAAGGTGTCGCAAAATTCTAGGAAATTTGCTAAGTGCGTGTTAGGATCCTCATCCTGCAAACCATCAAACTGAACAAACTGTTGTATCATCTGTATAGTGTTAAGTTTCAGTTCAAAATTATTTGCAGCGATAGTAGGCCTAACAATACTAGATTCAGTTCCTGACAAACTAGGTTTAGCATAATCATACATAGTACGTGGAGCATGATGTTCGGCCATCTCTGGAGGTGGTGGATTATTTTCATCCATCTCTTCTGTGGTACTTATTTCGTCTTCTTGCTCTTCGTCTATGTAGTTTAGGCTTCGCCTTATCTCTCTGCGATATCTACGAACTGTACCTTCAATATCACTGTCGTAAAGTAAAGGTCCTGTCGGGTTCCTTCTAGTCATAAACTAGAGGTACCTGAAAGAGATAAAAGAAAGGAAGAAAATTTAGCAAAATTAAAATGTAACCTAAAAAATAAAAGTAAATTACGGAAAATAAAATAATGGCTAAAGTAATAAAAATTAAGCTTTCTTAATATTTCAGTTCCTCGGCAACGGCGCCAAAAACTTGATCGCTGGAATCAGAGTCTTAAATTTATAAAGAGAATGACCGAACCTAGCAACTAACTCTGACAACGATTTTAAGGCAAGCGCACCTATCGAACAGTAGCACAGTTTAGGCAAGACTGGAATATCGAATCCCAAAGGAACCAAAAGTACTAATACTAACTCTCTTTCTATTATTTAGCCTAAGAATTAAGTGAATGGTTATCTAATCTAAATTTAACTATTACCTAAACTAAAGAAGCAAAGACAAAAAGAGTGAATTTGGGAAAATACTTGGAAGAAAAACTCATTTGATTAAAACGACACCCTTGGGAAGAATCCACCTAGACTTCACTTGTTATCTAACACTGAACCAGACGATGTATTCACTTGACTTGATCCGTAAGTCTCCCTAAGTTATATTAAACCCTCTCTCGAAGCAAATAACGTCTAACCCTAGGTTGATTAATTGAAATCTCTTTCTAATTAAAACCCCTAGAATCGCATTAACTCGATCTATGGACTCCCATATTAGGTTTCACCCTAATCCGGCAAAATCTCGTCACCCTATCTCTAGGCGTGCCATCAACTCCGCTTAATTATGCTAGATCTACTCTTAAGTAGGGACTTTTGCTCCTCCACTTAAGCACATCACACTTGAATCAATATCCCGGAAATATCAACACAAGAATTAAGCATACATAATTAAGAACAAGTCAAATATTTATCATATAGTTTAGAAAACAATAACAAGATCTGTCTTAGGTTTCATCCCCCTCAGGTATCTGAGGGTTTAGTTCATATCAAATAAAGAAAATATCTCAGAAGAAAAGATAAAACAAAACATAAGAAATCCCTAAAACTCCCTAATGGAATTGAAGGAGAGATCCGCCGTCTTGAGTAGAATTTCGGCTTCTAGAGATAGATCAACTGGCTATCTTCGAGTGATTCTCCACAAATCTGGTCTTTTTGGCTCGGCTCCTTGGCCTAGCTAACTGCCCTGACAGAGGGCTTCTACCGAACTCCCCTTCAAGTTGCCCCCTTGGGTGTTTATATAGGCTTTGGGATGCCTTACTTGGCCCCTAAGTATCCTAATTCAAGTAGAATTCCTACTAGGGTGTTTGAATTGGCTTTGGAATGTGTTTCTTTGCCTCCAAGTATCCTTTTCCGAGTGAAATTCTGTTTTCTGACGATAAGGACACGGCCATGGCACACGCCCGTGTGAATCGTGGCCAGGCCGTGCTCAAACCTGTTGAATGGGGCACGGCCATGTGGATCATGATTAGGCCGTGTTCTAGTAGATCAGTGAGGCACAGCCGTGTGGACTTGGGCTCAGGCCGTGTGAATTTCATGATATGGCCCATTTACTCCGTTTTGGGCCCGTTTTACGTTCTTTTCATCCCCGGGTGCTTTCCTGGGTATAAAACATGAAAAGAAAGGATTAAGAGCACCTTTTTACATGAATTAAGGGATAAATCATCCAAAAGTATGCTAAATTTGGGCTTAAAATATGTTACTTTTATGGTTTATCATCGCCGCAACAGCCCCAATGGTCCAACCCCCACACGCGCGCAGCGCCGCTCTTCCACGTTACCCTACGCATTCGAGCCTCCGTACACCACCACAGCTGGAGCTCCGTGCCTACGAAAATGAAAAACCTACAGCACAGCAACAAAAAAAATAAAAAACTATTGTATTTTGGATTTATTATTTTTCGATTTTGGCCTTTAAATGGACTGAAACAAACCACTGTAAGGGGTTACGATTTTCATATACAAAAAAAGATACCATAGCAGAGGTATATTTTTCAGCCTATTTTGCCTCAAATATTATGCATATACATAAATAAACAATAAGGATATAATTTCTTTTACCTTTAGCGATGATCGGAGTCCCGAATCTGAAAGGTTTTTTGGCTGTTTTTTCGATTTGAGTGAGGAATTTGAGAGTTTAAAGTTTAGATCTGTGTTAAAAAAGAGGGGTTTACCTGTGTTTGCTCCTTGAATCGCGGCAGCGATGGAGGTGCACTAGGCGCCAATGAAGCCCACTGGTCGGCTGAGAGGGCGGAGGGTTCGAAAATTTTAGGGGAAAGGGTTTTGGAACCAGTTTTGAAGGTTTGTTTCGGCGATCTGAAATGGCAAATGGTCAGATTTTTTAGTTTTAATAATAAATAAAACGGCGCCGTTTGAGTCTTTAAAATTCAGGTGTCGAAACGGCACCGTTTCGTGCTCAGCCTGTGTATACAGGCCATGACCCGATTCGACCCGACCCGATATCCATGGGATCCGCGCGTTTTTGCGGTGATGGTATAATTGCGCGCTTGGTCCCTCTATTTTGCGTTCAAAATTTAATTAAGCTTCCTTTTATTTCTTTTGTTCTTTTTAATTTTGCCCAAATAATTGCGCGCCTTTTTAAATTAGTCCAATCTCTGTGCTGCGTTTCGATTACGGAATATTTTCTGATTTAATCCCCAATTATTTGCGCGCATTGCGTTTTAGTCCTTTTCGTTTCCTTTTTTAATTTATTACTTTTAGCTCTCTAATTTTGTTTTGATTTTAATATAGTCCTTTAATTATTTTATTTGATTATTTGTTTACTGTTTTTTTAATTATCCTTTTTTAAAATTGATATTATATATTATAATATTTTTATAGTTCTAGATATTATTTCTCCATGTTATTTTCCTTAAATTTTAATACATACATTCTTTATATATATATATATATATATATAATTTATATTAAATTATTTTTTATGTATATATATTGATTTTGTACTATTTTATGTAAATATTTTCTTTTAAGTTTATTCACGTATGTATATACATATATATATTCTTTTAAATTTATTTATTGTATATAATTTGTTCCTTTAAAGAAACTTATTTTAAATTATATGTTTACTTATTCTAAACACTTTTATATATCATTATTTCATATATATATTTATACATTATTTTATATCAAGTTTTTATTACATGTATATTATTTAGATTGACACATATTATTTTTTATACATCATTGGCTTTTCTTGTTTTAAAACTTGCCATATGTCATTTGTATTAATTGGCTTGCCATTGTATGTACCCAAATTCATTCCCTTCAAATTTCATATTACGATCATCCATTAGTATAATATTTTATCCATGTATATTATTCAATGTTTGTAATCTTGTTTATTTACATTATCGCATTGTGATTCAAACTTTAACATCTTGATTGATATTAGTAGTTCCATTATCATTCCAAATAGGCTAAAAAAAATGCATTTTGAGCCAATTTTAAAATTGCGTATTTGAAAATTCTTCAAAATAAGGCAATATTTGTGTGTTTGGAAATTCGAGAAATCGTGCCCTATCCTTTTAATCGCATATTTTGAAAATCAAAGATGATCTCGGTGTTGGGGTATAAACGTGTCATATCCTAACGTGCTGGATGTGATGTTTTTATTCCTTTGGAACGAGTGAACCTTGAGATTCAATTCAAAATTAATTAACATTCTTTAAAAAGAATCACACATTAAACATTTTTAAATTTTCGACATTAGGACATCAATTAATCAATTTGGTACCAATTTTGGGCGTTGCGAGGGTGCTAATCCTTCCTCGTACGTAACCGACTCCCAAACCCGTTTTCTTCTTGAAATTAGTAGACCAAAATTGATTTCTTTTAAAAATAAAACAAAACGTTTTATAGGTGACCCGATCACACCTAAACAAAAAGGATTGGTGGCGACTCCATTCTTATTTTAAAGTCGATCCCCGTTTTTCAAAATCCATAAAAAATGGTTTCGACATATGTTATTTCCTAAAATGTGTTCATTTGGCTATATGAAAGTGAGAATTGAATGTTATATGAGAATCGAACTGAATAAGCTTGTGAATGTTAAATTTAGTAAGTAAGTAAGTATATTATTGAATGGTGATGATTTGATATGAAATCATGTTATAAACTTGAGATAAGTTGTGTTTTGACATGTGAGATAGCATATCATGTTTATGGCATTGTAATGAAATTATTTGTTATGTTAAATTTATTAAGATACGAGCTTACTAAGCTTTCAAAGCTTACTCTGTGTGTTTTCTTATGTTTATAGATTTTCGGATGTTCGCTCGGGTTGGAAGTCAACGGAGATCTCATTACACTATCTGGTTAATGATTTCGGTACTTATACCCATTTATGACTTGGTTATATGGCATGTATAGGCTATGGTATTTGATATTATGGTTGGAATGTATTTGGTTATCTCAGATGGTTGATTATGAATGTGGTTGTGGAATTTAGTATATTTTGATAACCTTGATATTGGCTAAATAGCTTAGAATTGTTATAAGATTGGCTTCATATGATCTAAGTGTATATGGCCATTTTAATAATGGTTTAAGCTATTCATATGATCATTTGATAGATGATGAGTATTTGCTTAAGAAATGCATAAAATTGAGTTGATGAATTGGTTCATTTTTTAGGTATGGATTGATGTTTGAATTGGGAAATATTGTATAAATGAAATAGGTTATATTGATGATTATAGGTTATGTATTTGGAGTGTTTTGGTTTCCTATTAATTGTATTGAAATGGTACAAAATGATGTGGTTTAGGTATGCATGAGGAGGGTAAGAAATATGGCTTAAACCAAGCCTAATTTCGTGCCACGCAACCTAAGCACACGAGCGTGTGACTCAACCGTGTGACCCTGGCTGTTTTAATAAATAAGTCAGTGAGTTATACGGCCTAGACACACGGGCATGTCTGGTGGCCGTGTGTGGCACACAGTCTTGGCACATGGGCGTGTGTGGCCATTTTGAATAGGCACACGGGCTGGACACACAGGCGTGACTGGTCGTGTGACCAAGTCAGTATGTATGCCCTGTTTCCGCAAGGTCTGTGACACGAATGTGTCACACGGCCTGTCCACACGGGCGTGTGACATTTGAAAATGTGAAAATTATTCTAAGTTCCTAAAATTTTTATATATGTTCGGTTTAGTCCCGAACCATTTCTAAGCATGTTTTAAGGCCTCGTAGAGCCTCGTAAGGAACAATATGATTGTGTTTGAATAACATATGTATTTGAATGTCTAAATGTATGAGATATGTATATGTTATGAAGTGAGTGATCGGTAATACCTCGTAACCCTATTCCGGTGACGGATAGGGGTTAGGGGTGTTACATGGATAGTGTGATAGGTCTTCGATGAGTTTCCAACCAATTGAGCTTCCGATAATCTATAAAACAAAGGAAAGTAACTATGTAAGCAACTAGTGCTTAGTAAGCTCGTATAAACTCAAACAAAACTTGTCATTTCATTAGCACAATTTATAGAATAAACACAACATCATAACCAAGACCATAAGCTTAGCATAAGCCTATACAAGCACCATCAAACTCACAAGTTAGTATGCTTATCCATTATACAAATGTATTCAATCATATAATAAGTAAGTTTCACCTATACATTATTTAATTCATCAACTTTTTCATATGAACATGAACCGTTTCATTGTATACTTACCATTTCATTTCCTTTTCTTATGCGTTGAACCATCTAGAATTGCATCGAATACTTTGGAATACTTACACACATAGTGTGCCTTTCCATATAATCGTAACCCTTCCTTTTCAATAATGGTCACACGAGGTGTGAAATGGGCCTGTTCACACGAGTTGTGGGTCGGAATGTTAGCTACACGATGCTGCTCACACAAGTTGTGGAGAATCCACAACAAATGCAGGACCTCAACCATTAGTAGGACATTTAAGACCAGCACCCGAAACATGAAGTCCCTAATGACATGTCATTCGTATCCTAAGAATTCTTAAGGTTCAAACGGGATTTGTTATCCGTCAATTATTCATACATCGATACATTTACAATTTCAAGTCCATTTATATTAATGCGACATAACAAATAATCAATTTAACTAACATTAATACGATCATAGCTTATACAAACTTACCTTGATAACTAGTGTCGTAGAAATAGAATCAAAAACTAATTTGAAGATTTAGCCTTTCCTAGATTTAAGTCTGGTTGTTGTTTATTTTGATCTAAATAGATAATTTCATTCAATTAAGTACTTCTAGTATTCAATTTAATCCATAATTCATGTTTATATAAAATTACAAAAATACCCCTAACATTTTAACTTTTCATAATTTAGTCCTTAAGCTCATAATTTGAAATTTAACCATTTTAGTCCTTCATACAAGCTAACCGAATTTCTTAAGGACTCATAAAAACCCACTTAAATCATTATTTCATCATTTTACCATGAAATTTTATTATTTTCACAAATAAATCCCTAAATACAATTTCATCAAAAATCACTTAACAAAACATGTTTATTTTACAACCAAGATTAATAATCTATCAAATAACTTCAAAACACATTAAAAAAATCCATGAAAAGCCCCTCAAGCTTTAACATTTTTGCAAATTAACCTCTGGGCCAGCTAGATTAAGCTAAAACGAACACAAAAACATAAAAATCACTAAAAACGGGGTTTGAAAACCTACCATGCATGAAGAACTCAAAACCGAAGCTCTGTACCCCTTCAATGGAAATTTTTGGTTCAAACATAAGAAAAGAAAGAAGATGATAGCTTGTTTTACCTTTAATTTACTTAATCTTTTAACCTAATTATCAAATTACCATACTAGCCTTTAAAATCCATTAAAATTTCATTAAAACCTATCCATAAATTTCCACTAACATATAGCATGGTATAATTACCATATAAGTCCATATCTTTCCTTTCCATAGTCATTTAGCCTTTTTAACTAATAGAATTCAACTTTTACACCTTTTACGATGTAGTCCTTTTTACCAATTAACCATTTAAACATCAAAATTTCTTAACAAAACTTTAATACGTCCTTAATATAATCCCGTAGACCTTAAATAAATATTAAAATAATAACTCACTCATCGGAATTGTGGTCCCAAAACCACTATTTCTGGCACAACTGAAAACGAGTTGTTACAATTATATTCCTAGTTGTCTACTTTTTTGAGGAGTGGCCATAGATTTCATACTTTATTTCTTGTTTCGATCCATCCAGTTCAGACAATCTCATTTCCAATGTTCCTTGGAACCACACAAATGCAAGCCTTACTATTTAGTCAATACTTACCTCAATGAGTTTTCCACCGTGAATACAAACCGATCTATCCATTTTGTGAACACTTCCAATATTGGCTGCTGATGTAGTTTGGGATTTCAAGCTACTCAATTTTGGCTTATGTTTTCGTGAAAATTCTAACGAAGAAATGACCATGAAAATCTCTCTTATTCTTCAGTGAATGAGTCGGGAATGATCTAATTGTACTCTGTTTATCGAAATCTTAGAGTCTCAACTTGGTCAATTTCCTTTCACTGCATATGTCTTCCATTTTCTGTGACTGTTCAGATAAAATTATAAACTCTTTCGATTTCAAAGCTCTCACTAGCATCTGTATGTTTTCGTTTAGACCGTATTCAAAACGAGTACACATTTCAGCTTCTATCGATACAATATCTCTAGTATATTTGCGGAGTCCAATAAATTTTTATTCATACTCTGCTACAAACATAACTCCCTGTTTCAGCTCTAGAAATTCTCTGTCTCTTTTCTAGGTACAGTCTACTAGTGTTTTTTTTTTTTTTGAACTCTAATTGGAAGAAATTACAACTTACTCAACCTTTAAGAACAACGGTTGTCAAAGTTATTCACCTCTGGCATGCTTCATCTTTCAAAGTGACATAGTGCTTCAGACTGTCTTTAGAAGAACATACTATTTCATCAAAACTCACTGAGTATTTTTCCAAAAAATATTTAACTCTGGCTAGATCATCATTAGTTTACCTCAAAATTCTTCAGTTCACATTTCTAAATCTTATCAATTAGAGGTCTGTAAACATTTAACAGATTTTGAGGACATGAGGTGCCATAGAAGGCACAATCGGGAGGTAGAGGTTGCAGAGCCACAAAATTAGCTCGCATAATCTCTAAGAATCACTAGTTCAACACTTGAAAGAATACATTTTTCACTTTATTTTCACAAACTTGCGGAACAAAATTACTACAACTTACTTCTTGGTCAAAAGCAGGAACATTATTATTAACATCATCAGGTACGACACGATTAGACTAGGCTGACATGTTTAAATTTATAATAAAAATAGGGTTAGATCAGATTAGAAAACTTCACACTATTGTAGGTTATTGTGGCATTTATTTCTAGACTTTATACGTGCTATGTTCAGTCCTAGAATCAACTAAACTTTAGCTTTGATATTCCTAAATGTGACACCCCTTACCTGGCCCAGTCGCCAGACCCGAGCTACAGAGTGTTACAGTCAAAGCCGAAATAGAACACATTCAATTCACATCAAGTATTTAAAATAAACATGGAATTACTTCACAAATATACAATTAACATTCAGATTGAACATGAATCATACAATCATAATCAATTCAATGTATAATCACAAAATAAAATTTTTATTGGGCCTTATACGAGCTTACATATACTATAATATCAACCTAGAATTTAACTAAGACTAATTTGCAACATTTTCAAAATTACATAGCAATTATATCATAAATAAATCATAAAAAATATTATGATATATAATTAAATTCAAGTTTTAATCGAGCTTACGAAAGCTCTTAAGTTGACCTGAGCACAAATAAATATCAAATTGAAACATTTTCAAAAGATAAGGGCATTCATGAAAAACAGGGGGCACATGACCATGTGCCCAGATCGTGTATCTCATTATAGTCGTGTGGAAAAAAAATTAGTCACACGACCGTGTCACTAGACCATGTCTGCCACAGGCTGTGTGGCCAACCCGTATAACAATCGAGAACTAAGTGAACCAAAAAGTAAAAAAATTTACAAAATAAGCACACGACCATATGGCCGCCAGTATGGTACCAATTTTGGCTATTTTGAAACCTTTTCAAAACAACATCACTTAAAACACATTGGTGCATAATTGAATTAAAACACTTGCACTTAAAACCATCCAAAACATGCATAATAGGGTCATTCATTCATACACTCAACCAAATCAACCATTCCACATTACTAAAACATAACATTATACACTATGAACTTTCAACAAACCTAAACATCTCAAATACCAAATCCAAACACACTATATTTCATTCACTTAAATCTTTAATTGACATGTCGTATAAGCACCAACACAAATCAAGATGACCTTTATCAACATACTATACCATTCAAGCTATACACCTAAACTTACCATTTGACACCATTTTAATATCATTTCCATATACCAAAACTTATACTACCAAATCACACTCAAAGCCAAACAAACCTATCAATCCAAAAATGTTATATCAACCTATGAAACATTAGAACTTAGCCTTTCACTTGTCTCAAGAATGACTTACCACAATGTCAAATTTACACACATTTGCGCAACTTACCAGATTATCCAAAATCAATATCATCATTAGACCAAACTTATAATCATTCAAGGCAACATAAATACAAACCCAACCTATATACATTCCATATAACCAATTCTGGAACAATGAAAAGACTACTAGATTAGAGGCTGGATAGTGTGAGCACCGGGTTTATCTGACCAAATCGTTTCGCGAAATAACCTATATAGAGACGAAAAGCAAACAAGATAAGCATTACTAATGCTTAGTAAGTACGAGCATCTTTTGGCATCTTGTTACTGTCATATACATTTCCATGAAATAATCAAATTGTTAGTTTGCTCATACATCAAGCTTTTATAAAGCAATTCACATATAAATGTGCAACAATTCAATATAGCATGACATATGATATCCAATTCGTACTCGATTTATAAATGTATATACTTAAGTTCTTATTCATATCACATTTAATCTTCCTATTCATTCCTATTCATTTAATTACTATTTTTTCCTAGAGAACTATAGCAAATTAACCTTGGATTCTCAGGATAAAAATTGCTCACATGAGCTGTAAATCGGGATATTAACCTTTACTTGATGTTACTCACACGAGTTCTGGAGAATTTGCAATACATGCAGGATCTCAGCCATCGGTAAGGCATCCAACATCAGTACGAGGTACCTAATACTTTTTAGACACCGGTACAGAATACCTATTGCTTTTTAGACCCTAATGACATGTCATTTGTATCCTAATCATTCATTATGTTCACAGAGGCCTCAATTTAATATTCATTCTATTTTTAATCTCTATAATTGTATACTCACTTTTCGTATTTCCGATAACAATTCACATACATTCACAGTGAGTTTTCGTCATGAATACATCATTCAACCATATCAAAACTTCAATCAGTCAATACTACACATCTATTCACTATTATCATTTATATTTCTTTTTTGACAATTTAGTCTCTTTGATGCCAAAACATTTTATACTTATTATTACTAATTAAAAACAAGGTAGTATAGTAGAAACAAATTTAGAATTAATAGAGTAAGTCTCATACGAACTTAGCTATCGAAAACAACCAACAAAAAGTTGAGAACTCTAAAGATAAAGTAGAATGGTTTTAAAATAAAAATATATAAACTTAATGTTTCAAAATTAAAGTATAAAAGTCTAAATTTTAAAAGTGTATGTAGACTTTTAACATATTTAAACCTTTATAATAACATAGTCAAATAACCTTTCATGGAATGAAAGGTTAAAATATGCTTTAAATTTTTGCACTTTTTAAATTTTAAAAATTTAGTCTCAATACTTTTATTTTATAAAATTTAGTCTCTTGACTTTTCAGATTTCAAAATTTAAATTCAATTGTTAATATTGTTAAATTTTTTTCATTAAATTTGTTGCTATGTCATTTTTTAATAAAAAAATTCACTTGATAATAATATAATAAAAAAATACTTTATAAACAATACTAACCATTTTAAAATATAAAAAGTAGAATGACTAAATTACTATTTTTTGAAAAATACATAAATTTCTTTCACATTTTAACCTAAATCAAATATCAAAGCGGTAGATTTGATGCAGACTTTTATTTGATTTGCACAGCTATCCACATGACTTTTACCATTTCACTTTTTGGGTAGGCTTCATAATAATATAAAATAGAGAGAGTTTGCCCTCGGAAAAGACACCCCAACAATGGCGAAAACCAGTTTTTCTTTTCAACAAATCAACAATACCGGCGAGTTAAGACAGAACCCAGAAAGGGGACCAATTCAACAATTGAAACACTAGGGTGACGTTCATTATAGCTTTCACATGGCTCCTTGTTCAGATTTTTAGCCTATTATATTGTGACAGCTTTTGTGAACCATTTTTATGTTAATTTGTCGGGTTAAAAGTGAGAAAGATGGTGTTTTATCGATCATTAATGATATTATGTAAGTACAATTACTTTACTCGAACACTTTTTAAGCACTTTTATGAAGTTTTTTCTGAAAAAAAAATGTGAGTGCGACGTTTTTAGTAGGGTAAAATTGAAAAATTGTTTTAGGAGTAAAAAAATGAATAATAAAATTTTAAAGGGATTAAAAGTATAATTTTATTATTATATTAAATTATAATCTTATTATTATATTAATTTATAATTTCATAATCTTTGAAGGGACTAAAGGACAAATTTATCATTTGAGTGCAAAGATCACTGCCTGCACTGTCTGCCTATGCCTATGCCCTTGCTTCTTAACCTAATTTTCAACAATTTTAACGTCTATTTTGATAAGTGTTTTAACTATGTGATTTATCTTGAATTTCTTCTCTCCGTTAAAAGTAAAATCATTTATTATTTCTCTTTCTTTCTTTTATTTCTAACTCCATTATTAATATTCTTAAAAAATTAAATAAATTGAAATTTTCAATCAGTTATATTCAAGATATTTGTATACAAACTTAAAAGTTTATATTCAAATAAATTCTTATTCAAATATAAATTTATGATTGTACGATTAATTCAACAATTCAAATAATTATGTTTGTAATCATGGGCGAAATCAGAACAATTTTTTAGAGGGGGCCAAATAAAATTTTAATTTTTTATAGTTTATATCTTTATAAATTTTAAATGATTAAATCAAATTTTTATAATTTTAGGGGCCAAAGTACAATTTTACCTTTATTAATTTAAATTTTTTAAAAAATTTTAAAGGCCAAAATAGTATTTTTACATTTTAGGGGGGACCGAAGCCCATGCCAACCCCCTTAGCTTCGCCCTGTTGGCAATTCAAGACATGTAAGGTTTAGATTTGAACAAATTCCAATTCAATTGAAGATTTGTTATTGTAAGATTAATTGGACAAATAATTGTAAAATTAATTAGATAATTCAATTGATTATGTTTGTAATTCGAGACATGTGTATACACGTTTAGGGTTTATATTCGAATAAATTTTGATTTAATTGTAAATTTATTATTGTACGATTTATTGGATAATTCAATTGGTTTTATAATTCAAAATATGTGCGTACGAGTTTAGGGTCTATATTCAAACATAAACCGATTCAATCAATTGGATAATTCAATTGGTTATGTTCAAAATTTGAGACATGTGCATATGAGTTTAGGGTTGATATTCAAACAAAATTCGATTCAATTGTGAATTCATGATTATACGATTAATTGAATAATGCAATCAATTACGCCTGTAACTAGAGACATGTGTATGTGAGTTTAGGGTTATATTTGATAATAGACCAATTCAATTGAAACAATTAATTTGATCATTCAACTGGTTACTCTTGTAATTTGAGACATTTATATATGAGTTTAAGGTTTATATTAGAACAAAATTCGATTCAACTATAAGTTTATGAATGTACAATCGATTACGTTAGTAATTCGAGGCGCGTGTATATGTGTTTAGGGTTTATATTCAAACAAATTATGTTCCAACAGTAAAATTATGATTGTACAATTAATTGGATAATTCAATTAATTACGTTCATAATTATTTTTAAGGAATTATGTTCATAATTCAAGAAATGAGTACATGAGTTTTGGGTTTATATTTGAACAAACTCTGATTTGATTATGATTGTATGATTAATTGGAAAATTCAATTGGTTACGTTTGTAAATCGAGAAATTAGACATGTGTATATGATTTTAAGGTTTATATTTGAACAAAGTCTGGTTCAATTTGAAATTAAGGATTATACCGTTAATTGAATAATTCAATTGGTTAAGTTTGAAATTGAGACATGTGTATACGAGTTTATATTTAAATTTGCACATGGAATGATTCAATTAGACATTTGTGGTTGTGCGGTTAATTTTATAATTCAATCAATTAGTTGAACAATCATATAATTCTGTTCAGTTATAATAGAATGATATATCAATATTCTAAATAAAACAATTAAATAAAATGACCACACATAAGTAATTATATATTCACCACAAATCATTAAAAATATAAATAAAACTGGCTAGATTATATAATGATAGAACTGGACTCTAAGTTGCGGCTTATTGATCGAATGTTCTTTTACCCAAAAATAATTTAGGTTGAAATTATCATTATACCACCATCTAAGTTAGAAACATATGAAATACAATTTAAATGAAAGGAAGGGACTAGATTAAATAAATTAAAATCAAATTAAGGATCATGTTATAAACATTAAAATCAAATCACTCCATAAGTAAGCTAAGGTTTCATTAAAAAAAATGAAAAACAGATGAAAGATCAAAAGTTTAAAACCTAACTTAGAGACCCAAAACAAAACCCCAATTTAAATGATGAAAAAGGAATTTTAATCAAACATAGAACTAATAAAATAATTTGAAGTTACCATAACTAAGATATACCATATGAAGATTAAATTAAAGTGTGAGAAATTTAGGCATTGAAAGAATATTCAAACATATTATTCTTTTCATTAATCTCAATTTCTCTTAGAATGTTTTGAAAAAGAAAAAAGAAAAAGATTTTTTAGCAAAAAGTTAAAATTAAACAATTAACTAATCAATGGTCTCTACTCAAGTTATTTAAAATTTCTTTGATTGGCTCACTGAATGCAGAAGTCTTAAAATCAAACTAATATTTTTTTTTGAAAGAAAATTTTAATTTATCCATTACCATATAATCTTAGAGAAAAGAAAGAAACAACTAACATTTGTTGTCATGGTGAAGATGAGTTTTATTAATACCATAAAGTCTTTAACTTCACTAGCAATAGAACATTATAGCATATTAACAATTGATTTTGTCATAACTTAAGCACAACATATTTAAGGTGGTTCCAACCATCTATCATGACAAAAAAAATAGCCTTGGATGGTCCAAAATGACAGGAAAATCAACAAAGGAACTAAGCATCTACCAAATTGGAAAGTACAATAACAAATCCTTCTCTAATAACACTTGCAAAAACAAGACTACATCATAAACAATACTAAATACTTGTACAATACAAGACAAAAACTTCCAAAAGTGAAGACTTTATTAAATAATGAAAAAAACACATAAAATTTAAGACAATAGAGGTCCAAATCAACTAATATAATAATTTATTATTTTAAAATATTCTCAAAAAAAAAAAACCTAACAAAAGACACAATTTGAGTATTTATGAGCAACCTACTTTTCAAGAAAAATTGTCAGTGATTGATGGAAATTCATTGACGACAAACATTATTATTTATCCATTACAACTTACGAATATGATAAAAATACTCATAAAATAGATATGCAACGATAGACAACCTAAAGATGAATAGCGCTATTGGACAAACAAAAGAAAAAAAGTAAACTCTAAAAAAATGAAAAAGTTTTAAAAGTAAACTATGAGTAAAATTAAATTAATATTAAATTAAATAATTAAATGATGAATCCTCCGGCTCAAGTTATTAAAACATTTTTGATTGGCTCGCTACCCAAATGAAGTAAATATATTGTATTTTCAAAATTGAGGTAACAGATTATTTTAAGTTTTTGAGTTAGCATATCTTAATGGGATATTATTTGTACGAGCCCAAAATTATCCGGGCCCGTTAAACCAAGACCAATACCCATGTTGCCCAAGCCCAATTCTGAAATTGGCCCGATTAGCCCAAAAAATTTTAAAACACAGCAAAAAAAGAAAACCCTAGGCAGAAGCTTCCAGCGCCGCAACCCCGCCAACAGCCTCCCTCGCTCGTGCCCCCATGTGCGCACCACGACCATGCGCCTGCCAGCAGCCACCATCCTCGCGCGTGCTCCTGGCCACTACCGCGCCCATACCTGCGAAAGAAGACAAATAACAGCGAATACACCATAACAGAGGCAAAATTTGTACTTTCTAGTCGGCTATAAAAGCCTCGAAAAAGAATGTATATGGGGCTCCTTCTCATTGTATTTTAGGAATCATCAGCAGTAATGAACTGAAGAGAATAATAAGGTTTTCATTTTTTTTTCATTTCATATTTTATTTATTTTTATTTTCATTCTTTTTTTCTTCACCGTTTCAAATCTAAAAAATAAAACAAAAAGAAAAAAAGAAAAGATCTTACTTGAATCCGCCCGAACGCGTAGTCGAGAGGTTCACACCATCGTCGGGATCGGATTCGAAAAGGGGGGAACCGAGAGGCTTTGACCTCGAGACCCACGGCGGTTCAAGGGCCTAGCTTCAAACGGGGTTAAAACCCACTCTCCACTCGCTGTCGGCCACCGATTACGAGGGTGGAGCGGAAATCGGTCGGGGACCCCACTCGCCGGAGAAGGGAAAGAAGAAGAAAAGAATTTGGGGCAGCCATTTTTGTTAAAAACGTTTTAGGGTTTAAAAAAAATCTGATTTGGGGGTGAGAGTTCTGTTTCTTTTAGAAAAGGAATCAAAAATAAAAAATAAAAAAATATATAATAAATAATATAAAGTAGCCTTTATAAAACTAGCAGAATGGAACATTTTACTCAGGGGATATGCGCATATCCTTTAAAAAGGATTAATTTCGTACCTGGTCCTTTCCTTTTGTGGTGTTTGTTGATCAAGTCCTGCTTGCATTTTTAAGAATTTTACCATGTAATTTCCCTTACGTTTTAATCTGGCCCCTACCCCCCTTTTACTTTGATTTATTGCTATTTTGGCCTCCTTAATTTTATTCTGATTCTAATTTTACCCTTCTTCGTTTATTTTTATAATTATATTACTACTATTATTATTATTAGTTTTATTACCATATTTTTATTATTAGCTTTTATTATTATCTTTACTAATACATTTTAGTCTTTCTATCATACTACCGTTATATTATTATTATTATTATTTTAGCATTTTACTATTGTTAGTACTATTATTATATTGTACATATTTTGGCATTATTATTACTTTACTATTATTATTATATTATTATTATATATTTTGTATCATTATCATTTTTTATTATTATTACTATACTATTATTATTATTATTATTATTATTATTATTATTATTATTATTATTATTATTATTATTATTATTATATTCTACATTATTATTTTTATACTTACTATCCTCTCTATAGCTACTAACATTTTTAGCTTTTTATTTGTTATTGTTTTAATATTATCCTTTTTGTTTTTATCATTGCATCTTTTATTATCAGGCGTTGTTAATCTCTCGTTTTCATGTGGATCAACATTTTAAAATCGCAACCCGACATTTTATTTTAAATTCATAAAAAATGGGTTTTACAAAGGTAATATTCATGAATTTGGGAATTCAAGAATTTGTGCCCAATCGTGCTGGGTACGACTTTTGGTTTGACCAAAAAAGTGAATAACCTTTCAAATTTTATTTCTACCTTCAAATAAGGTGATATTTGCGCGTTTGGAAGTTCGAAAGGATCATGCCCAATCGTGCTGGGTGTGTCCTTTTGGTACGACCGAATAAGCAAATGCCTTTTCCAAGATTTCAAAAATGTGTGTTTGGAGAATTTTGGAGATGATCTTGAGTTCAAGAACTTAGGTTCTCGTGTCCAATCGTGCTGGATGCGAGACTCTATTCCCTCGAAACAAGGGAAACTCGATATTCGATCAAGTTGTTTAAAATAAAAAAATGGAATGAAACTTTAAATCTTTTCAAACTTTTCGACATTAGGACCTCGATTAATCAATTTGGTACCAATTTTTGGGCGTATCGAGGGTGCTAACCCTTCCTCATGCGTAACCGGCTCCCGAACCTATTTTCTCAAATATTCGTAGACCTAAAAACACTGTTTTAGTAAATCAAATGTTTTATTAAAACAAGGTGATCCGATCACACCTAATAAAAGGTCGGTGGCGACTCCCGTTTTATTTATTTTCAAAACCCAAGGTCGATTCCCGCTTCTTCAAAAAAATGGTTTCGACAGCTTGGCGACTCCACTGGGGACTTAATAAGAGAGTCAAGCCGTAAAATTGGTTATTCCTTGTCCTTTTGTCTAAAATTTGGAAAATCATTTTGAAAAAATCATGTTTCTTTTGATGCATTTGCTGGTACTATCATTGCAATAATGTCAAGTCTCATAGGATGTCTCTGCATTCATGTTTGCATGACCGTCGTGGTCACACCCTTAAGTGGGGGCAAGAAACTATGCCTTCGTGAGGTTTTCACCTCCGCATGGGCTAGGGGACTGCTTCCGGGATACATCCGTACCTATGTCTTCGTGAGGTTTTCACCTCCGCATGGCCATAGGGAAATGTATCTCCCTGAACCGAACTCAGTCCGTATGAGCCTATAATGGGTGAGGACCGAGGAATCTGCTGGTTCGGGTACCCTTCCGTTAGAAATGAGCCACATGTAGAAAGACCTAGGAGCCTAGCCTAGATAGTGCCACGCCAAACTCCTAGTGTTCGCCTAAATAGGTGTTTTGTGTTTGTTTATTTCTCTTGCACTAATGTGTTTCTTTTGTGTCTGTTTGTTTCTCCTAACGTGTTTTCCTCTATTTCGATTGCATTGCATTGCATCATCATAGAAATGAGGTGTTGATTCATATTCGATTACTGAGTTAGAAAGTTTGTCACGAAAAATGACTTTCTTGATAAAATGGATTATGATATGGTCATCCGAACATAGTCTAGGAAACAAGGAGAAAAGACACTACCTGAAGATTCAAACGACAAGGATTGTTCAGAAGTCGTCAGAAGATTACAAGTATCAAAAAGGATAAACGAGTGACGGGGTGCGACTTGGACCAAGCAACAAAGAGCTAGAAGAGACGTGTATTGAGAAAGTTCAAGGGGCACGTCCATAAACATCCGATTACGAAAAAGAGGATTCTTGTTTATACTTGGACTATGAGGACAAAGCCGTATTTATAATCCATTTTATGTAAAGAGCTTTATTTTCTTAAAAGGCTTTCTAAATAAATTGAGTCATAATCAACGCCGCTCTTTCTTTTTCGCATTCATTTCATGCATTTGCATTTGCATTAGCATCGCATGCATCTACATCATGTCACATGCATAGAGAGAGTCTAATACACTGAAATCATAACAGTGAGGAAAAAGGGAAAGGGGAAACCTGAACGCTGAACACCCGTACGGTACCCGTGCTAAAACAAAGAAGATGGATCAGAGACTAGAGCAGTTCCAGAAAGAAATGCAGGAGCAAATGGAAGCACAGATGCAAGAGCATTTAGCCAAGATCCAGCAAGAGATGGCGGAATCCCAGAGGGACATGAAGTCTCAGATAGCTCAAATGACCCAACTGTTGAGCAAGTTCACGGAGAAAGGAAAAAGCCCCATGGCCATCACTGGAGGGGAGAATGAAGATATTCCTTCAGAATCTACCTTGCCGCAAGTGCCTTTGCAGCACGAGGAACATCCCCGGAGGCCACCTGTCACCATTAGGCCTCAACAAGGTCAAGTCAACATTGGATCTCCCGTGAATTTCCAAATGGGCTCAGGATCCAACCCAGGAGATGACCCTATTAACCCTATGGTACCGGATTTTGATGAAATGGACAAGGAAAGAATGAAGGCTGAACCCTCAACGCAAATGGAAGATCGCGACAAGTGGTTAGAGGAGAGGGTCAAAGCAATAGAGAAGTCTGAAACTCGTTACGGGGTCGATATCAAAGAGCTAAGTCTGGTCCCAAACTTAGTGCTTCCACCCAAGTTTAAAACTCCAGATTTTGAAAAGTACAACGGGACCAGTTGCCCGGAAGCACACCTGAAAATGTTTGGTCGACGAATGGCGGGACACACTGATAATGAGAAATTATTAGTACACTGCTTTCAGGATAGTTTGGTTGGGTCTGCGGCCAAGTGGTACGATCGGCTCAGTAGTACCCAAATCAAGACATGGAAGGACTTGGCCCAGGCCTTCATGAAACATTACGGCCACGTAGTAGACATAGCTCCCGACCGAGTCACACTCCAGACTATGGAGAAAAGGCCGAGCGAAAGCTTCAGACAATATGCTCAACGGTGGAGAGAGGTAGCCACACAGGTTCAGCCACCTCTTTTAGAGGAAGAAGCAGCCACACTCTTCATCCATACTTTGAAAGCTCCTTTCATCAATCACATGTTGGGGAGTTCTATGATAGATTTTTTAGAAATTGTGAGATGCGGAGAAAGGATAGAACACGCGGTTAGGTGCGGCAAGGTAGATACGGGAGAGAGTGTCAAGAGATCAAGCTCGAGAAATGTAGAAAATGAAGTAAACAACTTGAGCAAGTATTCCAAGTCAGTCGCTGCAAGTCAACCAAGGGCTGCACCCACTAGTTGTCAGAGTTCATCAAGAAAAAAATCCCGTACAAGGAAAAACATTGAAGAACTCCAATTTACGCCAATCCCAACGACGTATAAGGAGTTGTATCAAAAGTTATTTGATGCGCACGTTGTGTCCCCCCAATATCCAAAACCGATACAACCTCCGTACCCAGAATGGTATGACCCAAACACTCAATGTGAGTATCACGCGGGGATTACAGGCCATTAGATCGAAAATTGCCTTACTTTCAAGAAATTGGTGGAAAATTTCATTAACATGGGTATTGTGAAGCTCGATGGCAAAGCAGTGAATGTAGTAGTTAGAAATGGAGGCCGGGGAGTTGTAGTTCCTTGAAAAAGTCGCCAAAGGCCTGAAATCGGAAAATCAGAACACTAACGACACATGGACCAAGTGATCAAGGTTCAAGACCCTGCATGTTTGGGAGTGTTTTGAACAATGAGACTGTGAAAGAAATCCTTGTGTTTTAGAGCTAATTTAGAGTGATATTTAAAACACGCTTGTTGTCCTAAGCCTAGGGGGCAATGAGAGTCTTTTTGCGAAATAGGCTTGTGCCCGAAATTGTTGTTTTAATAAAAATGCACATTTTTATTCCTCATATTTCATATTCCACATTGTTTCATTTTCATATCATGCGAATAATCATCCTTTTTACCTTCATACCCACAATGGATCCCCAGATATCAATGACATGGGCGACGCTGTTACCAACTCTCCTTTTAGCGAGATATGTGCCTAGGGGGATCTGAGGACTTTGGAGATTGCAAAGATTATAACTTATTTCCTGATTTGTTAAGAACGGTAGATCCTAAGTGTCAGCAAACACTACGAAAGAGATAAAGATGGAAGTTTAGCTTACAGCGGGTATCAGTGAGTTATCTCCAACAGTTCAAAGATATCTTCGTATGACCACGTTAAGATACGCTAGGACTACTGAGGCACGAGTATGCAGTCAAAGCTAAAGAAGTCTCAGGAGAAGTCCATAAAGGGGCATGGATGTTATCAGGCCAGTCTTATCGAAAATTTTCGGCCAACAACGATTCATTTTCGTAGATGTCGGTTACTTCTCTGAAATGGCGAAAGTCACATATACCGATGTCACGAAGTTTACGGCCAGCAAATACTATGTCAGTACAAAAAAAAGGGGAGGATCACCGGGGTAACGATTGAGACTTACGAAGATCAGCACCTAGGATCGCGATAAACCTTCACCGGGGCAACACACTTCTCATTGGAAATATAGACGACTTTGCCCATAAAAGTCAAGATTCCTTCCGTCAGAGTTTTATCGAAGTTAAAGTCAGATGAAGCAGAATGGAGCAATCCCAAGGTGATTAGCTGGACTTAATTAAAAGATAGAGGCTAAGGGCGATTCTCATGGTCAAACGTACCAAAGGCAAAAAAAAAAAAATCCAAAAATCAAAAATCAAAAATCAAAAAATCAAAAAAATAAAAAAAAAGAGAAATTTTCAAAAAAATAATAAAAATAACAATAAGAAAGAAAAGGAGAGGCCAAAGGCGAAAACCCGCAAAGGGCGCTTTAAGACCAACGCTTGGTTTTGAGTTGAAAACCCGAAAAGGACAGCTGAAATTTTGGTCAAAATGGGGCATGCAGCAGGCTCGCCACACTTGAAGAAACAATGAAAGGGAATGTTACGTCTTGGAGCATCGACAAAGTACTCCGGATTCCCTAAACACGTATTGAGTTTAAAATGGTCCTCAAGAAGTTTGAACAGAGAAGCTCAGGCTGCGATATCTGGGGCACCTAGTTTCCATTTTACCCTTGCTATCTTTCTTTTCAAAATACACTCCAAATAAAAATTTCTTTTTCATTGCATTTGCTAGCTTTGATTAACTTGTTTGTTTCAAGCCATGCTCTCAATAAATTTTTGTTTCATCCATCATTATGATCCCTTTCAAGCATTTTGCATTGAAATAATGATTACTGGGCTAATAATACTTTCGTGAAAGGAGTTTTGCATATTACTCTAGAAACCTCTAAATAATACAGGAGTCTGAAACAGGATTGTTGTTTAGAATCCACCAAGCTTAAGGGTTGGAAGCATCCAAATCTAAATTGAGGTTGTCTCCTTGGAATTTTGCCAAAAATGGTGATTGAACAAAATGACAAGATATTGCGTCAGTGATACAATCCTGGCGAGAAATGGGCATTGCTAACCCAAACGCAAAACCAGAATCATTCTTGAAAGAAAAAGATATTCCGCATTCATGCATAGACATCTGGTTGGGACACCCGAAGAATGATCAATAGATGGAAGGATTTAGATCTTGTACCCTTGAATAGCAATGAAATTGGTCGAAGAAGAAACAAATCCTACATTTTGGAGTTGCAGTGGGATGAATGAAAGGATTCAAATCCTATACCCTAAGGTTACAACGAGGGGAACTCTGAAGTTACAGTGGGGCAAATCTGTTGGGTCAAATATAATTGTTCTCCTGGGCTTTCTGCCATGAACGATAGCCAAACAAGATTGCAGCATAAGACATCAATGATATAGCCCTGATAAACAACGAGCGATGAGCACCTTAAACCGTTAGAAGAGGATCATTCTCGCAAAACACATTTAGGGGCATTTGATTCATCCTGATCATCGCACCATAATCATTGTAGCAAACTATTCTCGTGACATTTTACATTCATATAGGTGTCATCCATAGCACATGCATTTGGATCATTCCAATTATAGCATCCGCATCATTTGCATAAGTATAAGCACATAAAACTGATTCTACAGGACAGGTTCCCCGGAGAACGGGGTAGCAATATCGAAAAGTTCAGACCTTGTTCCCTAGAGATGTTAGTGGGGCAGACTGAGGATAAAAGTCTTCCTGAGATAGTAAGGAAGCAAATCGGAAAGTTCCGAAGTCTTATTTCCTCGAAGTTCCAGTGGAGTAGGTTGAGATTACAAATCCCGTCTCCCTGAGTTAACAATGAGGATACTTCCTTATTTCTTTAAAGTTTCAGTAGAGAAGATTGAGACTACGAATCTCTTCTCCCTAAATTTTCGGTTCCCGTGGAGTAGGTTGAGATTACAAATCCCGTCTCCCTGAGTTAACAATGAGGATACTTCCTTATTTCTTTAAAGTTTCAGTAGAGAAGATTGAGACTACGAATCTCTTCTCCCTAAATTTTCGGTTCCCGTGGAGTAGGTTGAGATTACAAATCCCATCTCCCTGAGTTAACATTAAGGATACTCCCTTATTTCTTTGAAGTTTCAGTAGAGAAGATTGAGACTACGAATCTCTTCTCCCTGAATTCTCAGTTCCCGTGGAGTAGGTTGAGATTACAAATCCCGTCTCCCTGAGTTAACATTGAGGATAAATCCTTATTTATTTAAAATTTCAGTAGAGAAGATTGAAACTACGATTCTCTTCTCCCTGAATTCTTATCCTGGGTTTACAGTGGAGCAGACTGGAGATTGAAGATCGTCCTATTGCCATTGGCCAGCGATGGAAGAGATAAGGATTATCCAGTTGCCACCGACCAGTAGTGGAATAGATTGAAGATTGAAGATTGAAGATTGAAGGTTGAAGATTATTCTATTACCACTGACCAGTAGTGGAATAGGTTGAAGATTATTCTATTACCACTGACCAGTAGTGGAATAGATTGAAGATTGAAGGTTGAAGATCGTTCTATTACCACTGACCAGTAGTGGAATAGGTTGAAGATGTTTCTATTACCACTGACCAGTAGTGGAATAGGTTGAAGGTTATCCTATTACCATCAACCAGTGGTGGAATAAATTGAAGACTGCTCTATTACCACTGACCAGTAGTGGAATAGATGGCGGTTATCCTATTACCATCAACCAGTGATGGAATAAATTGAAGACTGTTCTATTACCACTGACCAGTAGTGGAATAGATGGCGGATTGTCCTATTACCATCGACCAGCGTTGGAGTTGATCGAAGATTGTCCTATTACCACTGACCAGTAGTGGAATAGGTTGAAGATTACAAATGTTATCTCCCTGAAGACTCCACAAGACAATAAAACAGATTGAAGCTACAAGCCCTATCTCTCGGGAATAGCAGTGTAGTAGAGCGGAACAACAAGTTACAGTGGAGTTTGAAGCTACCTGGCAAAGAAAAGCACCAAAGAGGACAAGATCCAGTAGACC
The DNA here is from genome assembly GCA_005393395.2 of Gossypium australe. NCBI lineage: Eukaryota > Viridiplantae > Streptophyta > Magnoliopsida > Malvales > Malvaceae > Gossypium > Gossypium australe. Next base: position 14,830,471 of record CM016619.1, read on the forward strand.
CCGGCAAATTTTGGCCTTCTATATATCTTTGCCCTGTTCCCGTTACACGACAACGTGCAAAGAGGGGCAGCTGTACGAGCCCAAAATTATCCGGGCCCGTTAAACCAAGACCAATACCCATGTTGCCCAAGCCCAATTCTAAAATTGGCCCAATTAGCCCAAAAAATTTTAAAACACAGCAAAAAAAGAAAACCCTAGGTAGAAGCTTCCAGCGCCGCAACCCCGCCAACAGCCTCCCTCGCTCGTGCCCCCATGTGCGCACCACGACCATGCGCCTGCCAGCAGCCACCATCCTCGCGCGTGCTCCTGGCCACTACCGCGCCCATACCTGCGAAAGAAGACAAATAACAGCGAATACACCATAACAGAGGCAAAATTTGTACTTTCTAGTCGGCTATAAAAGCTTCGAAAAAGAATGTATATGGGGCTCCTTCTCGTTGTATTTTAGGAATCATCAGCAGTAATGAACTGAAGAGAATAATAAGGTTTTCATTTTTTTTTCATTTCATATTTTATTTATTTTTATTTTCATTCTTTTTTCTTCACCGTTTCAAATCTAAAAAATAAAACAAAAAGAAAAAAAGAAAAGATCTTACTTGAATCCGCCCGAACGCGTAGTCGAGAGGTTCACACCATCGTCGGGATCGGATTCGAAAAGGGGGGAACCGAGAGGCTTTGATCTCGAGACCCACGGCGGTTCAAGGGCCTAGCTTCAAACGGGGTTAAAACCCACTCTCCACTCGCTGTCGGCCACCGATTACGAGGGTGGAGCGGAAATCGGTCGGGGACCCCACTCGCCGGAGAAGGGAAAGAAAAAGAAAAGAATTTGGGGGCAGCCATTTTTGTTAAAAACGTTTTAGGGTTTAAAAAAAAATCTGATTTGGGGGTGGGAGTTCTGTTTCTTTTAGAAAAGGAATCAAAAATAAAAAATAAAAAAATATATAATAAATAATATAAAGTAGCCTTTATAAAACTAGCAGAATGGAACATTTTACTCAGGGGATATGCGCATATCCTTTAAAAAGGATTAATTGCGTACCTGGTCCTTTCCTTTTGTGGTGTTTGTTGATCAAGTCCTGCTTGCATTTTTAAGAATTTTACCATGTAATTTCCCTTACGTTTTAATCTGGCCCCTACCCCCCTTTTACTTTGATTTATTGCTATTTTGGCCTCCTTAATTTTATTCTGATTCTAATTTTACCCTTCTTCGTTTATTTTTATAATTATATTACTACTATTATTATTATTAGTTTTATTACCATATTTTTATTATTAGCTTTTATTATTATCTTTACTAATACATTTTAGTCTTTCTATCATACTACCGTTATATTATTATTATTATTATTTTAGCATTTTACTATTGTTAGTACTATTATTATATTGTACATATTTTGGCATTATTATTACTTTACTATTATTATTATATTATTATTATTATATATATTTTGTATTATTATCATTTTTTATTATTATTACTATACTATTATTATTATTATTATTATTATTATTATTATTATTATTATTATTATTATTATTATTATTATTATTATATTCTACATTATTATTTTTATACTTACTATCCTCTCTATAGCTACTAACATTTTTAGCTTTTTATTTGTTATTGTTTTAATATTATCCTTTTTGTTTTTATCATTGCATCTTTTATTATCAGGCGTTGTTAATCTCTCGTTTTCATGTGGATCAACATTTTAAAATCGCAACCCGACATTTTATTTTAAATTCATAAAAAAGGGTTTTACAAAGGTAATATTCATGAATTTGGGAATTCATGAATTTGTGCCCAATCGTGCTGGGTGCGACTTTTGGTTTGACCAAACAAGTGAATAACCTTTCAAATTTTATTTCTACCTTCAAATAAGGTGATATTTGCGCGTTTGGAAGTTCGAAAGGATCATGCCCAATCGTGCTGGGTGTGTCCTTTTGGTACGACCGAATAAGCAAATGCCTTTTCCAAGATTTCAAAAATGTGTGTTTGGAGAATTTTGGAGATGATCTTGAGTTCAAGAACTTAGGTTCTCGTGTCCAATCGTGCTGGATGCGAGACTCTATTCTCTCGAAACAAGGGAAACTCGATATTCGATCAAGTTGTTTAAAATAAAAAAAATGGAATGAAACTTTAAATCTTTTCAAACTTTTCGACATTAGGACCTCGATTAATCAATTTGGTACCAATTTTTGGGCGTATCGAGGGTGCTAACCCTTCCTCATGCGTAACCGACTCCCGAACCTATTTTCTCAAATATTCGTAGACCTAAAAACACTGTTTTAGTAAATCAAATGTTTTATTAAAACAAGGTGATCCGATCACACCTAATAAAAGGTCGGTGGTCGACATTATTTTTCAAAAATCTAACTGCTTAAATAAAAAGTTCACCACAAAAATTCACATTGTCGTCGACACCATTTTTCCTAGAAAATAAGTAAACTCAAATACTAAAACCAACTGATGCTTTAGTGGTCTTTTGAATCAATGACGAAGAGAGATTCTAAAGGTTAAAATATATATTCTTCTTTAAGAATTTAATTTTTTTTTATTTTTCAAATATTAAAATTCAAGTCCAATCAATAATATTGTTAAAATTATTTTGTTAAATTTAAGTTCATTAATATTATTTTTTTAGTTACATTGCTACTAAGTAAGTATTTTTTATTTTAAAATGTCAAACCAACAAATTTAACAAAAAAAGAATTCAATAATATTAACAATTGTACTTGAATTTTAAAATCTAAAAAATAAAAAAAATTATCCTATGACAAATTTTATCCATTCAAAACTGAGAGAGTTGATAAAAAAGGATGGAGAAAAAAACAGCACATGTGACGTTCTTATATGTCAAAATTAAACAGCTACGAAAGGAGACATAACCCTTTCCAAGCTTTTCTAAATGGCAGTACTGGACCATTTCGTGGAGCTAACAATATATATAATTTCTTTAAAAAGAAAAACAAGATATATTGAATATTTTTTTTTTGATGGAATCTGCTTACGATATGTAAAAATTAATTATTTTGGATGTCATTGTTACAATATCGCATTTAATATTTAAATTTGAGTTTTCTCTTAAAAATATAATATATTTTACTATTATCCTCGATATTTATTAATTACAAAATAAGTTGATTCGATGCAAATTTTCATTTGTATAGTCGCATGGCTTTACCATTGCTCATTTTGGGTAGGTTTAATATCAATGTACAGAGATATTGTTGTGGGGAAAGACACCTCAACAATGGAGAAAACCACTTTTTTTTTTTTTTTTGTCATCATAATTCATTTGGACTGAAGAGATAAACAGGAAAGGGGACCCAATACAACAAATGAAATAATGGGGTGGCGTTCTTTTTTAGGTTCTTTTTGTTCTCTTCGTTCATGGCTTCCACATGGGTGAGCGTTTTTTGTCACAAAACAAAAGGCATAAACAAAGGGGAAAATAAAATCTCAACCATTCTCTTATATTTCCTTTCACACTTTCCCACAACCCAAACAATGCCATTTAAGTGTTCATTTTTGTTAGTTCTCAATTATGATTTGGAATATTAATTATGCAAAGTGTACTTGCGAGGATCAAACAGTCAACCAAGGCTTTATACGCTAGTTTATCTTAGCATACCTAGTAGCCCAATGGTAGTGTTCTTATCCACTAAAACCCTTTAAGGGCTTGGGTTTGAACCCATCAAAGTAAAAAATGATAAAATATTTCCTTAATAGACTCCAAACGCTCTCGATAAACTTTATAAACCCCTTGAGGCTAAAATTGAGCATAGATATCTCGGGAACAATACCCAATTGTTCGAGGTCTAAGTCAGCTGCTCAGAGAACGATATTTCAAAGACTTCTCCCAATAAAAGAGTTGATTTCCCCTCAACAAAAAGGCGCATTATATGCTTTACCTTAGCATACCTGGCAACTCCCTAAAATGAAAAAATTATCATTTAACTCTCTTTATAATTTATAAAATTTTAAATTAGTTATGGTATATTTGCACTTGACCTCCTAAAAATGATAAAAAATTGATTTAATCCTTCAAGGATTATAAAGATATAGACTATTAAAATGGTGAAATTATTTTTTTATTATCGTAAAAATATACAATTAAATTCCGACCCCCAAAAATAATTTTCTGATTTCGCCCCTCCCTAAAACCACAAATCGTATCTACATCATTCATCAATCAAGATGCTCTCCCGAGTGAGAGACAACTCTTGAGCAGACATTATCTATCGTTGAGAGTTTGAGGCCTAACTCCACGAAAACAATTGAGATCAGATTTCAAAACTAAGAGTAGGGATTAAAACCAAATCCATTTCCTAATTTACAAATTGTAGTGTGTATAAAGAAAAACAGAACTTTCCAACCCTCAGTCTCTTTGTAATACCATTTGACTTTTATGCTCATCCCATGCATGTATCAGATCCATTGGTGATTGTTTTAAGACTTAAATGAAAATGGTATCAAAATTATATTTTTACTTTTGGTATTTAATTTTTTTTTTTTGCATATGGTATTTAAATTTCATTAACTAAACTATATTAGTTTGGGTAAACTATAACTATATGACAATTCACTTAATTATGAGTTATTTATTTTTGGTTATTTAATTATGATTTTTTTTAAATTAGTCACTTAACTAATTAATATTATTATTTAAGATTCATTTCTATTAATTGCACTAATGGGAGGGTGATGTGATAATTAAAAAATTAGTATAATAATAAATTTAGCCCTCAACTTTTACATAGCATATCGATTTAGTCCTAACTTAAAAAAATTAACCCTCAAAATTTACAAATGATCTCAATTTGATCCTAATTCTTAAAAATTCAAAGAAATATATTAAAATACATGAATATTTTCAAAAAAATATAATAATAAATTAAAATTTTTATTAATATTAAATAAAAGGGTAAACTATACAAAAAGTCATCTAACTATGTCCACATTCCTATGCTGATCACTCAACTTTAAAAATTTTCAATTTAGGTACTAACATTTGAATTCATTGATGTTTTGGTTACCGCTGTTAAATTGATAACGAAAAGCCTTTTTGAACTGGTATAATAACACATTTAGTCCTCACTACTTATATGTTCTACCAATTTGGCCCTAATTCTAAATAATTCAATAAATCCAACCCTTTCATAATTATAAATTCTATCAATTTAATCTTTAAATTTCTTAGAAAAACTTTTAACTTTTAAAATAGAGCAAATTCTCAATATAAGCTTATAACCCAAAATGAATTTAATGGTTAATTAACATATTATTTATAGTGATAATATTATATTAAGTTTAATAATTAACAATGTTATCTGTGTTTTTCATTATTAAATATTGACTTTGCAATTAAAAGTTAAAACATTTATAAAACCTAATTTTTGTTTTATTTGTGTTTTATAATTTGGGTGGGTGCAATTTAAGATTTAACCAATACTGTAATGCCAGGTTGTCAAATTAAAATTCTTTGAATACTTTATTTACTTTGACTTACATATTTCCCTATCCAAATATTGATACGATCCATTAATGAAATTTATATATATTTCTATCAGAAAATGATATTCAAACTCAATTTAAAAAATAATAATACTTAAAGCTCTTGGTGTTCTTTTCTTTCTTTTTTTTCATTCAATTGGATACCTGAACTTTTAAAATGTATTAAAAAGATTTTCAAACTTTTTATAAAAAGAGCAATTAAGCTCATACTTTTCTTTTTCACTCATTTGGGTACTTGAACTGTCAAAATACATCAAAAATATCTTTGACCATTAACTTTAACAGTTGGCACCCCTAATTTTTTTAGTTAAAGCCACCCCATGTCACAACCACAACATGACAAGTGGCAAAAAAATATAAAAATAAAAATTAATAAAAGTTATAAAAAATTATTAAATTTCAATAAAAATATCTAAAATTTATTAAAAATATAAAAATAGTAAAAATTATAAAAAATATAAAAATCATAAAAATTATAAAATGTAACAAAAGGCCTTTTAACCATTAACTTTAATCGTTGATCATTAAAGTTAACGACCCCAATTTTTTTTAGTTAAAGTCATTATATGTCGCTACACAGTATGACATGCGACAAAAAATGATAAAAAAAATAAAAATCAATAAAAGTTATAGAAAAATTATAAAATACTTCTTTGGTACAATAATTTTTATAATTTTTTTACGAATTTTATTTCTTTACATTTTTATAATTTTCTTATGACTTTATAAAAATTTATAAATATTTTTCTATATTTCTATATATTTATAATCTTTTACGATTTTTTATAATTTTAATAAAATTTTAATATTTTTATTAAAATTTAATATTTTATTGATTTTTATTTTTTATAAGTTTTTGTCACATGTCGCGCTGTAGTTGTGACATGTGATTGCTTTAACTAAAAAAAATTAGAGGCGGTTAACTTTAACGGTCATCTGTTAAAATTAACGGTCAAAAAACTTTTTTTATACATTTTGACCGTTTAAATATCCAATTAAGTGCAAACAAAAATAACTTAATTATTTTTTAAAAAAAATTGAAGGGTTTTTCCCTTAACCAAAGAATTTTATATAACACTAAAGATGAAGAAAGAAAGGACAGTTGAAAAATAATTGTAAATTTGTTGGTTTATTAACTAGGAAAATATTTTTAAATATTTTATATTATGAATGTGATAACAAAAACAAACAAATTTTGCATTTCTTTCGACAATTGATTAGGAAATAGATAACGAAAATTTTGCATGTTTCAAGGTTAGGTCTAATTCAATCATCCAATTCAAAAACTTAAATTTAGTATTTGCTACATTTGCTTTTTATTTTATTTTATTTTACAAGCGGTTTTAAAAAGTATTATATATTTTATTTTATTTTTCACTATTAATGGTATTTAAAAATTTTACATACCAGATATTATTTCATAATAAAATTATATTAATTTATTTACATAATTTAATTTAACTAAATATCTATATTTTATAAAGAGAGAATGTAGGGAGTCCCTAAGGATCATACTGAAATATCTTCCTTTGTTTTAAAAGATTAAAGTATATAAAAATTTAAAATAGAATTTTAGTTGTTTGGTAAAATTAAAATTTTATGGGTTCAAATTTTATCTTTCATATTTTAAAATGAAAAAATATTTTTATAATTTCTTTAACTGAATTAATATCTAATTGACTCGTGACACTGATTCAAAAAGAAATAATTCTTTGAAGCTTTTCTTAAATTTGCCAGTAATTATTTTTTAAATAAAATTCATGAAATTAAAAAAGAAAAAAGGGCAGCGAGGTGAGAGTGATAAGAGTATATTAGCTAACACTGTTGTGGATCCTACCTGTCGAAACCACCCTTTTTTTTTTGAAAAAGTACGGGTTTCGACCTTGGGTTTTGAAAATAAATAAAACGGGAGTCGCCACCGATCTTTATTAGGCGTGATCGGATCACCTTTGTTTTAATAAAACTTTTTGATTTACTAAAACAGTGCTTTTGGTCTGCGAAATTTTGAAAATAGGGTTCGGGAGTCAGTTACGTGCGAGGAAGGGTTAGCACCCTCGTCACGCCCAAAATTGGTACCAAATTGATTAATCCATGTTTTCGTGTCGAAGATTTGAAAACTTGAAAGAATTAAAACGATCCCTTTTTTATGGTGATGCTAACAGGTGATTTTAAAAGAAATCGAAGATGAGTGCCAAGGGCTATCTTGTCTCGAGGTAAAATGTTATATCCAATACTTTAGGACACCACACCTTGACCTTCGAGGCTAAACTTGCCCTTTTTATGAATTTACTTAAAAGGACGTTCTATTATTTAAAATGGACGAGAAAATCGCAAACCCAATACTTTAGGGCATGTTTTCTCGAGCTTCTAAATACAGAACATTGCCTCGGTTTAGGAAATCTTATCTCGGAATAACAAAACATCACATCCAATGCTTTAGGACACGACATTTCGAGTTCTCGAGAATAAGCTTTTTGTTAAAAATGTATTTGTTTGAAAGGATATTCGTTTATTTAGGTTAAACGAGAAAATTGCAACCCAATACTTTAGGGCACGATCTCTCGAATTTCTAAATAAAGAATATTACCTTTACGAAAAGAAGCAATTTTATATCAATATGACCAAAGTTTATAAGAAAGTGTAAAAAACAAATTACAATACTGATATGCGTAGCAACACGGAAATAAGTGCGTTAATATGAACAACAATAATGAAGACGAAAATAAAATAAAACAAGTCTAAAACGAATGAGAAAAGAATAAGACGAAATAATAATGAAACTAAAATAATAATAATAAGTATATACAAGTCATAGAACAATAATAGTGATATAACATAATAATAACAGTATAATAATAATAATAAAATAATAATAATGATACAAAATATGTACAATATAATAATATAAATATAGTAATAATAATAATAATAATAATAATAATAATAATAATAATAATAGGAAGTTAATCAAAATTGGTGGAAAGAATAATAATGGTACTAAATTTAGAGAAAAATAATGTTAAAGAAGCAAATTTAAAGAAAGAAAAGGATTGGGGGCCTAATGTAAAATACGCGATAATAAAAAGGGGGAACGGAAAATATCCCCTTTCTTCAAGACACTGCGCTTCATAGGGGACTGAATTGAATTCAAAATAAAACATCTGGGGCGGATTTGAAAATAATAAGAAACTAGATCAGAAGGATGAAAAATGCGGAAGGGTCTAATGCACAAATAGACCCTTCCTTGGAAACACGCGGATCTTCCCCTGGGTCGGGTTGAATTCGGGTTGGCCCCCGAAACAACGCCGTTTTGGGCGTCTGGGGGGCCTAATGAAACGACACCGTTTCGTTGCCTTATAAAAGGCCCTAAAATCTGAAGAAAAAAAATCACTTTCACCCTTCTAAAAAAAAACCTTAAAATTTCTCTCTGTTTCTCTGCAGGGAAAGGGGGCTGGTGCGATTTCCGGCAGCCCTTCTCCGTCCCCGACACCGTCGCGCCGGCCACCGTGAGCGGTGGCCGGAAAAGATAATTTTTTCCCCCTTTTTTTAGAAAAATAAAAATAATATATATATATACACATATGTATTTACGCGTAGAAGAAAAAAAGAAAAGAAAAGAAAGAGATTCGAAACGAAAGAAATGTGATCACCTCTTCTCAGATCTGACTTTGCCTTTTTCGTGTTTTTTTTATCTCTACTGCTATATTTGGTGTTTTTTTTTTGAATCTATTTCATTTGTATTGATTGAAGAGAAAAAAAAGATCCCCCTACATTGTTTCCTTTCGGTTTTTATATCCGAATATCGAAGAGAAAGTCAGAAAAAATAAAATACAATAGATTTGTCTTTTGTTTCCATTGTTGTCGTCGTTTTGTCCTTATTTTCGCAAGTGCGGGGCGCAAGTGGAAGTGGGGGAGCTATGGTGGAGGTTGAGCGGCGCTGGTGGCAGACAGGGGGTAGTGGGGCTGCGGCGCAAGGGACAGAACCCTAGGATTCTGAAAAATTTTTGTTTTTGGGCCCTTTGGGCCATTTGTAATTGGGCTAGATTTTGGGTTTTGTTAATTGTGCTGGATTTTTGATTTATTTGGGTCTGGTTTAATGGGCCCGGGCAAGATTTGGGTATTACAGCTGCCCCTCTTTGCTCATTATTGTGTAACGAGAATAGAGCAAACACATAAAGAAGGCCCAAATTTGCCCGGATCCACTGAGTCTGGATTCTTTGGTGCCCCTATTCTTCATGTGGCCTCATTCCAGTCCACTGCATCTTGTTGCTTCGGTCTACTTCACTGCAACTCGGATACTATTCTTGACTTCGATCTGCTTCCCTGTAACTTTGGGAATTTGCTGTCTTCAATCTGCCCCACTAGGACTTCAAGGTAACAAGAATTCAGAAAGAAGAGATTCGTAACTTTGATCTTCTCACTGAAACTTCTCGGAAATGACAGTTGATCCTCAATATACTCAAGGAGGAGGGATTAGTAATTTCGACCTGCTCCGCTGGGACTTCGAGGTGATAAGAATTCAGAGAGAAGAGATACGTAACTTTGATCTTCTCACTGAAACTTCTCGAAAATAGAGGTTGATCCTCAATACACTCAGGGAGGAGGGATTAGTAACTTTGTCCTGCCCCCTTGAGACTTCGAGTTGATAAGAATTCAGAAAGAAGAGATCCGTAATTCTGATCTTCTGACTGAAACTTCTCGAAAAAGGTTGATCCTCAATACACTCAGGGAGGAGGGATTAGTAGCTTTGTCCTGCTTCCTTGTGACTTCGAGGTGATAAGAATTTAGAAAGAAGAGATCCGTAACTTTGATCTTCTCACTGAAACTTCTTGGAAATGAGGTTGACCCACAATACACTCAGGGAGGAGGGACTAGTAGCTTTGTCCTGCTCTACTGAGACTTCGTGGTGATAAGAATTCAGAAAGAAGAGATCCGTAACTTTGATCTTCTTACTGAAACTTCTCGGAAAGGTTGATCCTCAATACACTCAGGGAGGAGGGATTAGTAGCTTTGTCCTGCCCCCTTGAGATTTCGAGGTGATACGAATTCAGAAAGAAGAGATCCGTAACTTTGATCTTCTTACTGAAACTTCTCGGAAAGGTTGATCCTCAATACACTTAGGGAGGAGGGATTAGTAGCTTTGTCCTGCCCCCTTGAGACTTCGAGGAAATAAATCTGAACTTTTAAATTTGCTTCCTTACTATCTTCAGGAAGACTTTGATCTTCAGCCTGCTCCGCTGCCATCTCGAGGGAACAAAATTTGAACTTTTCAATTTGTTTCCTTACTATCTTCAGGAAGACTTCAATCTTCAGTCTGCTCCACACCTTTCTTTGAGGAACCAGTCCTGTGGAATGTGCTTAAGCTTATGCAAATGATGAGGATGCTATGATCGGGATGACTCAAATGCTCCTAACTACATGTGCTATGGATGACATTTACATGAATGCTGAATGTCATGAGAATGATGATTTTTCACAATGTAAAAATGACTAGGATGTAATGATCACAATGATTCTAATTGGCTGTGTATGATGCATGACATGAGAATGATCTCTCTCTCCCCCCCTTTTTTTTAGGGTATCCTCTTATCATGCTGTCCTCGTTTGGCCTGAAATTTTAACCCAAGACCTTGAAGAACAATTGTACTTTGCTCAACTGATTTGCCCCCATTGTAGCTTGTAGGTCTATTCCCTCAAACCTCGAAGGGAATTTAGACACCCCTTTCCCAGATATTTGTCAAGCCTTTAGACCTGGTGAGTTTTAAACAATAGTCCTGCTTATGGCCCCTGTATTACTTAAAGCTTCCAAAGTAATATGCGGAACTTCTTTCGTGAAAGTATTATTAGACCAATAACTGTTATTTCAATGCCAAAATACTTGAAAAAGATCATGATGATGAAGCAGAAATTTATTGGGAGCATAGCTCGAGCCAAACAAGTTAATCAAAACTAGTAGATGCGGTGAAGAAGAAAGTTTATTTAGACTGTATTTTCAAAAGCCAAAGATAGCAAACCCAAAATGGGTAAAATGGAAATTAGGTGCCCCAGATATCGCAGTTTGAGCTTCTCTGCCTGAGCGTCTGAAAGACCATTTCGAGTTCGACATGTGTTTAGGAGATCTTGAGTATTTTGTCGATGCACCAAGACGCAATTTATGTAACACCCCAAACCCGGCCTATGTGTTAAGACTAGACTTGGCATGCCACACAATTCAAACTTACGTCTAGCCATAAATGCTTTTAATGAAAACAATTTTTGCAAAACGATTTTGAAGTTGGAGTTTATCAAAAATCGAGATTTATTTGAAAACCATGATTTTTTAAAAAAAAAAAAAACATAAGAGTTTACGATTTCATTTTCAGAGAAATATTTGGTTAAAACTTTAATAATTGGTTGAAATAAATTTATAAAAGAGTTTTCACAAAATTTATTGAGTAAGTGATATTTAAGAAAAATCTTTTTTTTTTATACACAAGTTTAAGAAAAACATTTATAAAAATTTAACAACCCCATTTAAGTAATTAAAACATATAAAAATCCATCCACGCACAAAAATCCATAAAAATAATACCAGAGGCCTTATTACACCGTAATTGAAATAGTACTTAATTAAAAATACTTAAAAGAAGTTCAGAGTTTTTATAACTCATCATTCGTAGTATGGCCTCCACAGGAAGTCATCCCCGGCCCAAGCCTCCATTAATTATTATTATCTGAGAAGGGTAAGGAAAACGGGGTGAGTTACTTAGAACTCAGTGTGTAACCCACTTACCGTGTCCACTGGGCCATAACCATATAAACATATATTTGGGCTTGAGCCCATTTACAAATGTACATTATATAAATCAAATATAAGAATGCATGGAATATGCAATTCCCAACCAAGCCTAATTTCCATCTGTTACACACCACCCGTACCAGCCATCACACCTGTGGGGATCAAGTCAACCCACCCCACCAACACACCAATTGCAGGCATTAAGCTATTTAAAATATTTGTGGCATAGCCACCGAACTAGATTGTGACAGAGTCACCGAACTAGAGGCATTGAGCCATTTAAAATATTTGTGGCAGATCCACCGAACTAGATTGTGACAGAGTCACCGAACTAGAGGCATTGAGCCATTTAAAATATTTGTGGCAGAGCCACCGAACTAGATTTTTTTTTTTGGCAACAGGCCTTTCTTCTCTTCGTCAATTATCCCAACCCATGCAGTCATGTATATATATATAATGCATAACAATATATTCATAAGGTAAATTTCAACAAAAAGCCCATATCACAAGTATTAATTTGGCCCGTTAGTCAAAATAGCAATTTAGCTCATTTAACGATCTAGCAGTTTTGGCCCATTTATCACATATCAATATGTCCAATTTATCAAATAAGACATTTGGCCCATATAGCAAATTATCAAATTTGCCCATATAGCAATTTATCAAATTGGCCCATTAAGCAAATTATCAAGTTGGCCCATATAGCAATTTACCAAATTGACCCATATAGCAATTTATCCAATTGGCCCATTAAGCAGATTATCAAGTTGGCCCATATAGCAATTTACCAAATTGACCCATATAGCAATTTATCAAATTGGCCCATTAAGGGTATTTTCGTAATTCAGTCCATAGGGACATTTCATAATTCAGCCCATTAGGGTCATTTTCATAATTCGGCCCATAAGGGCATTTCTATAATTCGGTAATGTACCCTCTAAGGGTATGATGGTAATTTTCGCAACCTAGGCTTAATTACTAATTTGGGGCATAAAAATCAAAACTGTCCATCTGCGTCGTACTGACTAAACTGACTATAACTTCAGTTGGGAAACTCGAAATTTAGATCCGTAAATTTTTCCTGAAACTAGACTCATATAACTTCTTACTGTAATATTTTCAGAATTTTTGGCTTAGCCAATTAGTACAGTTTATTCTTTAAAGTATCCCTTGTTTCACTGTTTGACAGTTCTGCCCTCTCTTCACAAAATCTTAGATATCTTATTGTACATAATTCAAATACTGGTTTTGTTTGATCCAAATAAAAATAGACTCACTAAGGATTCTAATAATATAAAACCATGTCCTGTAATTATTTTTCTACAATTTATAGTGATTTTTTAAAGTCAGAACAGGGGATCTCGAAATCACTCTGAACCAGTCTCACAAAAATCTAAAAATCTCAAAATATACTAATCCTTTGCTTTCTCCGTTTCTTTTATAAGAAAATAGACTCAATTATCTTTCAATCCATATCTCCTTCACTTTCTAATTCAATTCCTACTATTTTTGGTGATTTTTCAAAATCACGTCACTGCTGTTAACCAAAACTATTTTGTTACAAAATCTGGTTTCCACTTCGAACGTACGTACGCCCGAGTGGCCACAGATGCTGGTTTGCGGCTTTTCAGTCTTTCGACTGAATCACAGAACATTTCATGCAAACATTTAGAGAGGTATGAGATTACACACCCCATTTCAAACATGTATTCGGAAAGTAAGGGATTACACACCTGATTACGGTAAGGACTAAACCTTCTTGATCGTCGACACCACTACTTCCAAAGGTCAACGAATAGAGAAGAGCAATTTAACTATGATATATCCGACTTCCACGATTTGACTTAAGGTTAAAGATTAGTTGGCAAGGATGTGTTATTCAGCCAAACTACTAGAGCACAAATTCAACCAAAGGAAGAAATGTCCAATACACAAGAAAGGAGAAGAGATATGGCTAAGAGGTTTTTGCTTCTTCATTTACAAACAAAATTGAAGGGCTGAATGTTCATCCAATATACCTAATTTTAAAGAATTTAATTCATCTCTCATGCCATCCACCTCATACCCCTTATCACAAAATATATGTTTACCCCACCATGACAAGAAATATGCATATTCATGAGGAAATTTAATTAGTGGTGAGTCAACATTACACTAATTATATCAAAAGGTAACTTTTTATTAGTCATCTTTTCACCTTAATAGCCACTCCCTCTATGCACATTCTTTTGAAGGATTTTTACAAATTAAAAATCAACCCATGCTTATCTCAAATTTTGTTTGTTTATGAAATTTTCATGCTTTTGCCATGGCTCCCATTAATCATGCTCCAATTCTTTTTTTTTTTTAGGATGTTACAGTTCTACCCCCCTTAAAGAAAATTTCGTCCTCGAAATTTATCTGATCAAAAGAGGTGAGGGTATTGCTGTCACATCACATCCTCTGGCTCCCACGTGGCTTCCTCGGAACCGTGATTCCGCCACAAAACTTTAACCAATGGAACTATCTTCCTTCTCAATACTTTAATGTCTCGGTCCAAGATCTGAACTGGTTCTTCTTCAAAAGATAAATCAGGTCTTACTTCAATTTCTTCCACCGGCACTATGTGATATGGATCCGAACGGTAACGTCTTAACATTGAGACATGGAATACATTATGTATCTGTCTCAATTCCGGAGGTAACTCAAGCTGATATGCCACTGGTCTTACACGCTTCAACACACGGTACGGTCCAATGAACCTAGGGCTCAACTTGCCCTTCCTTCCAAATCTGAAAATCTTCTTCCAAGGTGAGACTTTCAGAAAGACTTGATCTCCCACCGCAAACTCAATATCCTTACGCTTCAGATCCGCATATGACTTTTGTCGATCCGAAGCTTCCTTTAACCGCGCTCGAATCACCTTCACCTTTTCTTCTGTCTCAGATATCAACTCAGGACCCAACAACTGTCTTTCCCCCAATTCAGTCCAACAAGTAGGGGTACGACACCTACGACCATATAAAGCTTCATAAGGCGCCATTTGGATACTGGATTGGTAACTGTTATTATACGCGAACTCTGCCAACGGTAGGAAATCCTCCCAACTACCTCTGAAGTCGATTACACAACCACGTAACATGTCTTCCAAAATCTGAATTACTCTTTCTGACTGACCATCTGACTGAGGATGAAAAGCCGTACTAAAGTTTAACTTTGTTCCCAAAGCCTCATGTAAAGCTTTCCAAAACTGTGATGTAAACCTAGGATCTCTGTCTGATATGATAGACACTGGTACCCCATGCAACCTCACGATCTCAGATACATACAGCTTAGCCAATTTTTGCAGCGAGTAATCAGTACGAACTGGTAGAAAATGAGCAGTCTTCGTTAATCGATCAACTACCACCCAAACAGAATCTTTCTTAGCAGGTGTTAAGGGTAACCCACTAACAAAATCCATCGTTATCCGTTCCCATTTCCATAGAGGAATCTTTACCGGTTGTAATAATCCCGATGGTAACTGATGTTCCGCCTTCACTTGTTGACAAGTCAAGCATTTCCCCACAAATTCAGTAACCTCCCGTTTCAACCCTGGCCACCAATACTGCTCACGAAGATCCCGATACATCTTACTTCCTCCGGGGTGCATAACATAAGGACTACTATGCACCTCCCGTAGAATCATTTGTCTCAAATCCGAATCCATGGGCATACAAACTCTTCCACGAGAACATAGCACGCCATCCTTGTTTAATCCAAAATCCCCTATTATACCACTTTCAACTTGCTGCATTAAAGGACCCAACTTTTCATCTGATAGCTGCTTTTCCTTGATTTGCTCCAACCACAGAGGCTTCACCTGAAGTTCCGCTAGCAGACTGCCATCCTCAAACAAACTGAGATGAGCAAACATTGCTCTCAACTCTGATACTACCTTACGACTCAACGCGTCTGCCACCACGTTAGCCTTTCCAGGATGGTACTCGATTGAGAAGTCATAATCCTTTAACAACTCCACCCATCTCCGTTGTCTCAAGTTCAACTCCTTTTGGGTAAGGAGGTACTTAAAACTCTTATGGTCCGTATAAATGATCGACTTCTCACCGTAGAGATAGTGCCTCCAAATCTTTAAAGCAAACACCACCGCAGCCAACTCCAAGTCATGAGTAGGATAGTTAACTTCATGCGGCCTCAACTGACGAGAAGCATACGCCACCACTTTCCCACTTTGCATCAACACACATCCTAAACCCGTATGTGACGCATCACAGTAAATGGTAAACTCTTTTCCAGTCTCAGGTTGAATCAGTACTGGCGCTTCCGTCAAAATCTTCTTCAGTTTCTCGAAACTTTCTTGTTGTTTATCAGTCCACACACACGGTACTCCTTTTCGCAACAACTTAGTTAGGGGTGCAGCAATCAATGAAAACCCCTCAACAAAGCGTCTATAGTAACCAGCCAATCCCAAGAAACTCCGAATCTCAGCCACTGACTTCGATGGTTTCCAATCTAACACAGCCTCTACCTTCCGAGGATCAACTCTTATTCCTTCGGCTGACACCACATGACCCAAGAAAGTTACTTCCTTCAGCCAAAATTCACACTTACTGAATTTGGCATAAAGTTGCTTGTCTCGCAATATTTGCAATATTATGCGCAAATGTGAGTCATGTTCTTCCTCATTCTTCGAATATACCAAGATGTCATCTATGAACACCATCACGAACTGGTCTAAATAGGGTTGAAAGACTCGGTTCATCATGTTCATAAATGCAGCTGGTGCATTGGTCAAGCCAAACGGCATCACTAAAAACTCATAATGTCCATAACGAGTTCGGAATGCCGTCTTATGAATGTCTGCCTCTTTTACCTTGAGTTGATAATAACCCGATCTCAAATCAATCTTGGAGAAAACTGAAGCTCCTCTCAACTGATCAAATAGGTCATCAGTTCTCGGTAATGGATACCTGTTCTTGATCGTCAATTTATTTAACTGTCTATAATCAATGCACATACGCATCGACCCATCCTTCTTCTTGACGAACAAGACCGGTGCTCCCTACGGAGACACACTCGGTCGAATAAATCCTCGATCCAACAATTCCTGAATTTGAGCCTTAAGCTCCGCTAACTCTTTAGGCGCCATTCTATAAGGAGCAGTGGACACCGGAGCCGTTCCGGGCAAAAGTTCAATACCAAACTCTACTTCCTGATCTGGGGGTAGACCCGGAAGTTCTTCGGGAAAGACATCTGGAAATTCCTTTACCGTTTTCACATCTTCTACTGATAATTCCTTGGCATCCAAAGCACTAATGAAGGCTAGGAATGCTTCATACCCTTTTCGCATCAACTTTTCTGCCTTTAAAGCAGATACCACATTTGCCAAAAAGTTCTTTCGCTCGCCTATCATTACTACCTCCTCATCATTCACAGTCCTTATTAACATTCGCTTTTCAGCACAATCCAATTGCGCCCGATGCTTCACCAACCAATCCATGCCCAAAACAAGATCAAACTCGCCGAAAGGCAATTCCATCAAGTCCGCCAAGAATATTTCTCTTTGAATTTCCAAGGGCACGTCTCTATACAATTTATTCACGATTACAGATTGTCCTAAAGGACTAATTACCGTCATCTCTCTATCGAAAATCTCAGATCTAATATTCAGGTTTCCAGATATGGCACTAGCAATATACGAATGGGTAGACCTGATATCTATCAAAGCAGTAACAGGTACATCAAAAATGAAGAACGTACCAGTTATCACATCAGGTGCATCGCCATCTTCCCGACGCCTAACCGCATAAACCAACCCCGGCTGTCTTGCTTCCGCGTTACCTCTAAAGTTATTTCCTTGACCCGGTGCACCTTGACCACGTCCAACACCATTACCACCACGACCTGGCCCACGGCCTCTCGGTGGCTGCTGAGTGCCTCTAGCTGGCTGAGCATCAGGGTTATGAGCTACTGGAGTCGTATCAGTTTGTCGAGGGCAATTCTTATACTGATGGTCTTTGGAACCACATTTATAGCAGGCACCAGTTTTCCTCCAGCATTCCCCGGGATGTCGCTTCCCAGATTCAGTACAATCTCGACTCTAATTAGTTGTCACAGGTGCTCTAGCTTGAGCTGGCTCATCATTTCGGGGCCTCTTCTGAAACCTTTTAGTAGAGCCCGTGTACTTAATATCCCTCTTGCCTCTAACTCTTTCCCGGTTCTGGCGTTCTGATTTCTTAGCCTCTTCGGCTATCTTGGCTTTCTCCACAAGCGAGGCAAAAGTCCGTACTTATTGTGGGGCTATCAGTACCCGTAACTCATCATTCAACCCATCTTCAAAGCGTACACAGCGCTCATGATCGGTCGATACTATAGTGCGAGCATAACGGCTCAAACGAAGAAATTCCGCCTCGTAGGCTACCACCGTCTTATTTCCTTGAACCAAATTCAGGAATTCCTTTCTCCGAGCATCTACATAACTTGTCCCAACGTACTTCCCTTGGAAAGCAGCTTTGAAGAAATCCCAAGTAATCAATGCAGCCTCGGTGCCTTCTCGAACCGTAAGCCACCATTGATACGCCTCGTCCCTTAGCAAGGACACAGCCCCTCTCAGTTTTTGCTCGACAGTGCACTCCATATCATCCATAATCCGCTCTACAGCCTCGAGCCAATATTCTGCAACATTTGGAGCTACACCAGAAACACCTCTAAAAACCTCGGCACCACTTGATTTAAGTCGTTCCGAGATTGATCCACGAATTACTGGACCAGTTCTAACCCTAGTGACCCTTTCTAGGAATCGCAACATTCCTTGAGTCAAAGCATTATCCTCTCTCGTATGATCATGAGATCCAGTCTCACTCCCAGGTGACACAGGTGCATCCATTTCTAGCATAAGACCCGACGCTTCAAACGCCACTCTAGCACCTCGGCCTCTACCACGGCCACGTCTACCACGTCCACGTCCACGTCCTCTAGTGCTCATATTGGGTATTTCGGTTTAATCTGATTACAAGTTTTATGAATCAGTATACTATTTCAGCATTTAATAACGATATTTTATGAGATACAAGAGGTAAAGTTGTTTTCGTAATCACTTCCTATAGTCTCAATCTATACCGTTTTCAACATCTAAAACTAGAAGTTCTAGAGTGTTCCTATGGTCATATCACCATAATAAATATTTAATATACAAATACTTACTTGACTTGGTGCCGGATGCTCGTGGTGCCATATTACCTTTAACACATAAAATCTAGAAATTTAAACAGTTTTTAAACAAAATTTGTTGTTGAACCCAAACCATAGCCGAGATTTGAAACTAGCTCTGATACCATTAAATGTAACACCCCAAACCCGGCCTATGTGTTAAGACTAGACTTGGCATGCCACACAATTCAAACTTACGTCTAGCCATAAATGCTTTTAATGAAAACAATTTTTGCAAAACGATTTTGAAGTTGGAGTTTATCAAAAATCGAGATTTATTTGAAAACCATGATTTTTTTTTAAAAACATAAGAGTTTACAATTTCATTTTCAGAGAAATATTTGGTTAAAACTTTAATAATTGGTTGAAATAAATTTATAAAAGAGTTTTCACAAAATTTATTAAGTGATATTTAAGAAAAATCTTTTTTTTTATACGCAAGTTTAAGAAAAACATTTATAAAAATTTAACAACCCCATTTAAGTAATTAAAACATATAAAAATCCATCCACGCACAAAAATCCATAAAAATAATACCAGAGGCCTTATTACACCGTAATTGAAATAGTACTTAATTAAAAATACTTAAAAGAAGTTCAGAGTTTTTATAACTCATCATTCGTAGTATGGCCTCCACACGAAGTCATCCCCGGCCCAAGCCTCCATTAATTATTATTACCTGAGAAGGGTAAGGAAAACGAGGTGAGTTACTTAGAACTCAGTGTGTAACCCACTTACCGTGTCCACTGGGCCATAACCATATAAACATATATTTGGGCTTGAGCCCATTTACAAATGTACATTATATAAATCAAATATAAGCATGCATGGAATATGCAATTCCCAACCAAGCCTAATTTTCATCTGCTACACACCACCCGTACCAGCCATCACACCTGTGGGGATCAAGTCAACCCACCCCGCCAACACACCAATTGCAGGCATTAAGCTATTTAAAATATTTGTGGCATAGCCACCGAACTAGATTGTGACAGAGTCACCGAACTAGAGGCATTGAGCCATTTAAAATATTTGTGGCAGATCCACCGAACTAGATTGTGACAGAGTCACCGAACTAGAGGCATTGAGCCATTTAAAATATTTGTGGCAGAGCCACCGAACTAGATTTTTTTTTTGGCAACAGGCCTTTCTTCTCTTCGTCAATTATCCCAACCCATGCAGTCATGTATATATATATATATATATATATAATGCATAACAATATATTCATAAGGTAAATTTCAACAAAAAGCCCATATCACAAGTATTAATTTGGCCCGTTAGTCAAAATATCAATTTAGCTCATTTAACGATCTAGCAGTTTTGGCCCATTTATCACATATCAATATGTCCCATTTATCAAATAAGACATTTGGCCCATATAGCAAATTATCAAATTGGCCCATATAGCAATTTATCAAATTGGCCCATTAAGCAAATTATCAAGTTGGCCCATATAGCAATTTACCAAATTGACCCATATAGCAATTTATCAAATTGGCCCATTAAGCAGATTATCAAGTTGGCCCATATAGCAATTTACCAAATTGACCCATATAGCAATTTATCAAATTGGCCCATTAAAGGTATTTTCGTAATTCAGTCCATAGGGACATTTCATAATTCAGCCCATTAGGGGCATTTTCATAATTCGGCCCATAAGGGCGTTTTTATAATTCAGTAATTTACCCTCTAAGGGTATGATGGTAATTTTCGCAACCTAAGCTTAATTACTAATTTGGGGCATAAAAATCAAAACTGTCCATCTGCGTCGTACTGACTAAACTGACTATAACTTCAGTTGGGAAACTCGAAATTTAGATCCGTAAATTTTTCCTGAAACTAGACTCATATAACTTTTTACTGTAACATTTTCAGAATTTTTGGCTTAGCCAATTAGTACAGTTTATTCTTCAAATTATCCCTTGTTTCACTGTTTGACAGTTCTACCCTCTCTTCACAAAATCTCAGATATCTTATTGTACATAACTCAAATACTGGTTTCGTTTGATCCATAAAAATAGACTCACTAAGGATTCTAATAATATAAACCATGTCCTGTAATTATTTTTCTACAATTTATAGTGATTTTTCAAAGTCAGAACAGGGGATCTCGAAATCACTTTGAACCAGTCTCACAAAAATCTAAAAATCTCAAAATATACTAATCCTTTGCTTGCTCCGTTTCTTTTATAAGAAAATAGACTCAATTATCTTTCAATCCATATCTCCTTCACTTTCTAATTCAATTCCTACTATTTTTGGTGATTTTTCAAAATCACGTCACTGCTGTTAACCAAAACTATTTTGTTACAAAATCTGGTTTCCACTTCGAACGTACGTACGCCCGAGTGGCCACAGATGCTGGTTTGCGGCTTTTCAGTCTTTCGACTGAATCACAGAACATTTCATGCAAACATTTAGAGAGGTATGAGATTACACACCCCATTTCAAACATGTATTCGGAAAGTAAGGGATTACACACCTGATTACGGTAAGGACTAAACCTTCTTGATCGTCGACACCACTACTTCCAAAGGTCAACGAATAGAGAAGAGCAACTTAACTATGATATATCCGACTTCCACCGATTTGACTTAAGGCTAAAGATTAGTTGGCAATGATGTGTTATTCAGCCAAACTACTAGAGCACAGATTCAACCAAAGGAAGAAATGTCCAATACACAAGAAAGGAGAAGAGATATGGCTAAGAGGTTTTTGCTTCTTCATTTACAAACAAAATTGAAGGGCTGAATGTTCATCCAATATACCTAATTTTAAAGAATTTAATTCATCTCTCATGCCATCCACCTCATACCCCTTATCACAAAATATATGTTTACCCCACCATGACAAGAAATATGCATATTCATGAGGAAATTTAATTAGTGGTGAGTCAACATTACACTAATTATATCAAAAGGTAACTTTTTATTAGTCATCTTTTCACCTTAATAGCCACTCCCTCTATGCACATTCTTTTGAAGGATTTTTACAAATTAAAAATCAACCCATGCTTATCTCAAATTTTGTTTGTTTATGAAATTTTCATGCTTTTGCCATGGCCCCCATTAATCATGCTCCAATTCTTTTTTTTTTTAGGATGTTACAATTTACCCCTTCCTTGTCAATTCGCATAAAGCGGGATTCTTCCATCATGATTTGAGCCGCCCTTTTTAGGTTTTCAACCCAAATCCCCTTAGATCTCAAAACGCCTATTGCGTTTTTTTTTTGAAGATCTCAAAGAGCCCTTTGCGGGACTCCGACTTTGGCTTCTTTCCCTCTTCAAGTATATTACTTTTTAACAGAATCCGAATTTACAGGATTGGGCAAGTTTTTCCCATCCATTTCGGCCAAGATCAATGCTCCTTCAGAGAAAGCCTTTTTCACCACGTAAGGTCCTTCCCAACTTGGCATCCATTTCCCTCTGAAATCCTTTTGTATAGGGAGAATCATTTTCAAAACCAAGTCTCCCTCGCGAAATTCTCCTGGGTGCACCTTTTTGTCATAAGCCCGCATCATTCTCTTTTGATACATCTGACCATGATGAATAGCCCTTAGCCTCTTTTCCTCAATCAAGTTCAGCTGATCATATCGAGACTGGATCCATTCTACTTCAACCAATTTTAGATCTGACAAGACTCGAAGGGAAGGAATTTCAACTTCGATGGGTAATACCGCTTCCATTCCGTAAACTAATGAAAAAGGAGTTGCCCCAGTGGATGTCCTGACTGATGTCGATAAGCATAGAGAGCAAAGGGTAATTTCTCATGCCAATCTTTGTAGGTTTCAACCATCTTCCCTACAATCTTCTTAATGTTCTTATTGGCTGCTTCCACTGCACCATTCATCTTTGGACGATACGGTGACGAATTGTGGTGTTTAATCTTGAATTGACTGCAGACCTCCGCGATTGTGCTATTATTTAAATTTAACACGTTGTCAGATATGATTCTCTCAGGCATTCCGTATTGACAAATGATTTCCCTTTTTAGGAATCCACTGACCGCTGATTTGGTAACACTGGCATATGAAGCAGCCTCTACCCATTTGGTGAAGTAATCGATGACCACGAAGATGAATCGATGCCCATTTGAAGCTTTTGGAAGAATCGGTCCGATGACATCCATGCCCCACATGGAGAAAGGCCAAGGGGAAGTCATAATATGTAACGGTGAGGGAGGTACGTGAATTTTGTCCCCGTATATCTGGCATTTGTGACATGTCTTAGCGTATTTGATACAATCCCCTTCCATGGTAGACCAGTAGTATCCGAATCTCATGATTTGTCTAGCCATTGTGAAACCATTAGCATGTGTTCCACAAACACCCTCGTGAACTTCCTCCAAAATTTTCTTAGCTTCAATTGCATCGACACATCTCAACAGTACTTGATCCTTCCTTCTTTTGTACAAGACCTCTCCATCCAAGACATAATCACAGGCTAACCTTCTCAATGTCCTCTTTTCATTCTCGGTCGCTTGTTTGGGGTATTTGCGATTTCTCACATATCGCAATATATCTTGGTACCAGGGGTGATCATCCCTTTCTTCTTCTTCTACGTTGCAACAATAAGTTGGGGCCTCGTAAATACTCATTTGAATGGGCTTTACATCTTCTTGCTTACTCGCCTTAATTATGGAAGCCAAAGTAGCCAAAGCATCCGCCATCTGGTTTTCTTCCCGTGGGAGATAACTAAAAGTGATATCATCGAATTCCTCAATTAACCTCAAGACTATCCTTCAATAATTGATCAATTTAGGGTCTCTTGTCTCCCATTCTCCTTTTAGTTGGTAGATCACTAGTGCAGAATCTCCATATACTTCCAGTGCTTTAATTCTGCGTTCTATGGCAGCACGGAGTCCCATGATACATGCCTCGTATTCTGCCATACTGTTCGTACAATCAAAATCTAACTTGCATGTGAACGGGTAGTGATCTCCATTTGGGGATACCAAGATTGCCCCAATCCCATTTCCAACAGCATTTGATGCTCCGTTGAAATTCAATTTCCAAAGGCAATCTTTTGCAGTGTCTTCTTCAGTAGCTGCTACATACATTAGATCTTCATTGGGGAAATCAAAGTTTAATGGCTCATAATCTTCTGAAGCTCTGCTAGCTAGGAAGTCGGCTATTGCACTCCCTTTTACAGCTTTCTGACTCACATAGACAATATCAAATTCAGACAGCGGAATTTGCCATCTAGTCATCCTTCCATTCAAGGCGGTTGCCTCCATCATATACTTTAGAGGGTCTAATTTCGAGATTAACCAGGTCGTGTGATACAGCATGTATTGTCTCAATCTCTGAGTCGTCCAAATCAACGCGCAACACAGTTTCTCAATTGGTGAATATCTCATTTTGCACTCAGTGAATTTCTTACTGAGGTAGTATATTGCCTTTTCTTTCTTTCCTGAATCATCATGTTGACCTATCACACATCCCATAGAGTGATTAAGCACCGTCAGATATAGGATTAATGGCTTATCTAGGTGCGGGGGTGACAGTACTGGAGGGTTTGACAAATACTGATTGACCCTATCGAAAGCTTTTTGACATCCATCATCCCATACGCCTGGATTATGTTTCTTCAAAAGACGAAATATGGGATCACATTTCTCGGTTAACTGTGAAATGAACCGAGCAATTTAATTTAATCTTCCAACGAAACCTCAACTTCTTTTTGAGTACACGGTGGAGGCAATTCTTGTATAGCCCGGACTTTGTCCGAGTCAATCTCGATCCCTTTCTTGCTGACTATGAAGCCTAGCAATTTGCCAGATCTAGCTCCAAAAGCACATTTAGCAGGATTGAGTCTCAGTTAGAATTTCCTTAACCTCAGGAATAGCTTCTTCAAAACTCGGATATGTTCTTCTTCTGTTCTAGACTTTGCAATCATGTCATCCACGTAAACCTCAATCTCTTTATGCATCATATCATGGAACAAGGTCACCATGGCCCTTTGGTATGTAGCTCCTGCGTTTTTCAACTCAAATGGCATTATTTTATAACAGAACGTACCCCACAATGTTATGAAGGTAGTCTTTCCCATATCTTCAGGATGTATTTTTATCTGATTGTACCCGGAGAAACCGTCCATGAAGGAAAATAATGAAAAGCCTGTTGTATTGTCTACTAGAGTATCAATATGGGGCAAAGGAAAGTTATCCTTTGGGCTAGCCTTATTTAGGTCTCTGTAATCCACACACATTCGTACCTTCCCATCTTTTTTAGGGACAGGCACAATGTTGGCTACCCATTCTGAATATCTGATCTTTTGCAAGAATCCAGCGTCGAACTGCTTTTGGACCTCTTCCTTTATTTTCAGCACAATATCTGGTCTCATCCTTCGGAGCTTCTGCTGAACTGGCTTGCAATCTCTTCTTATGGGTAAGCGGTGTACTACAATATCGGTACTTAAACCTGGCATATCCTCATACGACCATGCAAAGACATCATTGAATTCCTGCAACAACTTGATAAGATTCTGTCTTGTTTCTTTGGCTATACATGTCCCAATATTTACCACTTTTCCTTCTTCCAACATCACAGTCTCTACTGTTTCCTTATGAGGCCGAATTTGTCTCTCCTCCTTCTCTACCATTCTTAACAAGTCGAGAGATAAGTCACCGTCCGTGTCATCTTCAAAATTCTGTAATTTTCCTAAACATATGTCTTGCTCAAAAGGATATTTCGAGTCCATGGCAGCGTCACTCAAGTCATTGATATCCAAGGACCTGTTGCAGTTCAAGAGAATACGGACAGAATGAATGAATTCGTGAATGGATATTTGTATGTATGATAATGACGAAAAAAATAATCAGAAAACAAAGACAAGAATGGAAGAATGTTTGCTTCAAATGATGTCGAAAATGCACTTTATTGAATAATAATACTTGAACATGCGCCTATTTCACAAAAGAAATCTTGTTGCTTTTAGGCTTAAAGCAATAAGTGTATTCTGGACATTACTCTGAATAAGCTCTAAATACTATAGGAATTTCTTCTGCAGTCCAATTGTTTAAAATGCTTCTCGGTTCATAAGGCTGAATATCCGATAAGATTCCTTCTTCAGCTGCCTCCTCTGATATGGCATTAATGCAGACATTGTCCAATATTGCTACGATGTCCTTTCCCTTTCGTGTCTTCAGCTCAAAGTGAATTACCCCTCTTGAAACAAAGGTTTTGGATATATATGGAATCATCATGGTTTCCCACTTGGTTTCCTCTCCACTCAAACGAGCGTGCCTTCTTTCTTGTCTCTTTTCCAACTCTTTCCTTTTTTGTTTTGCATCTGGCCTAAATCCTAAGCCAAAGCAATCTTGTTTTTCTCTCAATATCGGGGCCACAACTATCCCCTGAAGATATTTTCCAAGTCCTCTTCCCGGTAAAGCGCCTTTCCCCAAGGTCATTTTCAATCCCATTCTTGTAGTCTTGGAGATTCTTGGTTTTGGGATTCTGTTTCCTTCCATAATAAAAGTTGCATTCACGAACTCGAGAGATCGAAAAGAGCATTCAGCTGCCTCATCGTTTATCTCCAAGTACGGCATATCACTAGTCACAGCTGCAATAATGTCCTCCTCAGCTTTTATCGTTACTAGCCAGCCATCTGCTACCAACTTCACCTTCTGATGTAATGATGAAGGTACTACCCCTGACGAATGTATCCATGGTCTCCCTAATAAGCAGTTATAGGAAGGGTTGATGTCCGTTACCAAAAAATCTACTTTGTAAGTAGTTGGGCCAATTAGTAAGGGTACCTCAATCCTCCCCATGACTCTTCTTTGGGTGCCGTCAAACGCCTTCACTATGCTCTGGCACTCCTTCATGTACGAACTGTCCACTGGTAATCTGTTTAAAGTGGACAAAGGCAATACATTTAATGCAGACCCGTTGTCTATCAAGACCCCTGGTAGCATGTGCCCTTTGCATCTAGCGGTAACGTGTAAAGCCTTGGTGGACCCTCTACCACCTAGTGGTATCTCATCGTCATTAAAATAAATGAAGTTGTCCGCACTTATGTTGCCGATCAATCGATCCAATTTATTAACCGAGATGTCACTGGTGACGTAGGTCTCATTTAAAAATTTCATCAGCGTGTTCCTGTGCACTTTTGAGCTCTGAAGCAAAACCAACACAGATATTTTCATCAGCGTGTTCCCACTTGGTTTCCTCTCCACTCAAACGAGCGTGCCTTCTTTCTTGTCTCTTTTCCAACTCTTTCCTTTTTTGTTTTGCATCTGGCCTAAATCCTAAGCCAAAGCAATCTTGTTTTTCTCTCAATATCGGGGCCACAACTATCCCCTGAAGATATTTTCCAAGTCCTCTTCCCGGTAAAGCGCCTTTCCCCAAGGTCATTTTCAATCCCATTCTTGTAGTCTTGGAGATTCTTGGTTTTGGGATTCTGTTTCCTTCCATAATAAAAGTTGCATTCACGAACTCGAGAGATCGAAAAGAGCATTCAGCTGCCTCATCGTTTATCTCCAAGTACGGCATATCACTAGTCACAGCTGCAATAATGTCCTCCTCAGCTTTTATCGTTACCAGCCAGCCATCTGCTACCAACTTCACCTTCTGATGTAATGATGAAGGTACTACCCCTGACGAATGTATCCATGGTCTCCCTAATAAGCAGTTATAGGAAGGGTTGATGTCCGTTACCAAAAAATCTACTTTGTAAGTAGTTGGGCCAATTAGTAAGGGTACCTCAATCCTCCCCATGACTCTTCTTTGGGTGCCGTCAAACGCCTTCACTATGCTCTGGCACTCCTTCATGTACGAACTGTCCACTGGTAATCTGTTTAAAGTGGACAAAGGCAATACATTTAATGCAGACCCGTTGTCTATCAAGACCCCTGGTAGCATGTGCCCTTTGCATCTAGCGGTAACGTGTAAAGCCTTGGTGGACCCTCTACCACCTAGTGGTATCTCATCGTCATTAAAATAAATGAAGTTGTCCGCACTTATGTTGCCGATCAATCGATCCAATTTATTAACCGAGATGTCACTGGTGACGTAGGTCTTATTTAAAAAATTCATCAGCGTGTTCCTGTGCACTTTTGAGCTCTGAAGCAAAACCAACACAGATATGTACGCTGGTTGCTTGTGCAGCTATTCTACTACACAATATTCACTGTGTTTCATAAATTTCAGGAACTCTTTAGCTTCTCCCTCAATCACTGGTTCTTTGATTCTCGACTCAGGCTCAACTGGCTTTTCTTTCTCCTGTTCCTCCATTGGAGCTTTCCCCTTTATTGAATCGTAGCGTCTCCCGCTTCACATATGGAAACCTTTACCTAGATTTTCCTTCGAGGTATTAGTCGAATTCTCCTTTCTTGGGACTGTTACATTACATTCATAATTCCAAGGAACTTCCTTGCTGTCTTTATAAGCAAAGGCAGCGGGCCTTCGTATTATTACTTTCGGCGCTACTCGTATTCCAGCCTCATCACTAACCGAATTCTCCCTTCTGGGGATTGCTATATTACACTCATGGTTCCGAGGAACCTCCTCCTTACTATCTTTATGAGCAAAGGTAGTGGGCCTCCGTATTACTATTTTCGGCGCTACCTGTATCCCCACCTCATTGCTTTTGGGACGCGAAATAATGATCATCGGAAGGTTGACTTTCAAACTCTTTACCGTTGACTCTGACGCGCATATGCTCCTCTCTTCTGTGCCTTCATCATAAAATTCAACTTCTTTGTTGTTCATTAAATTTTGCACCAGAGTTCTAAATTCCCCACAATTCTGAATTTCATGCCCCAACTCCTGATGGTACTCACAATAATTTGTCAGCTTTCCCTGACTCTTTTCAGCAACAATTAATCCATGTTTGACCATTTCTCTCCAGACCAATCACAAAGGAGTCTTAACCTCTGTGACACTTGTTTTGATTCTTTTCTCTTAATTTTCGCTAATTGCGTTGACTCCGCTATTAGCATGATTGGGTAAAGGATTTGTTACGTTTGGCATGTCATCTAACTCCACCACACCCATATTGATAAATTTCTCCACTAATTTCTTAAAAGTAAGGCAGTTCTCTATTGAGTGCCCCGTGATTCCTGCATGATATTCACACTGTACGTTCGGGTCATACCACTTGGGATACGGAGGCTGCATTGGTTTTAGATGATAAGGGGACACAATGTGCGCGTCGAACAGGGTTTGATACATTTCTTTGTACGTCATCGGAATCGGTGTGAAGTGTATTTTCTCATTATTTTGTCTTGTGGTGCCATGTTCTTTCTTGGGTAACCCCTGCTGCCCCGTTGCCATTGCTTTCGGCTGATTAATGGTGATTGACTTCGGGTACCCTATGCTCACGTTATTCACCTCACTTTCTTTCTTCCTTGGGGGCATCCTTTTGGCACTTTCCCCCGTCTCAATTCCTCCACTTTTTATAATATTCTCGATCATTTCTCCGGTCGTTACGATGTCCGAAAAACTCCTAGTTGCACTTCCTAACATATGCATGAGAAATGGGGTTTTCAGTGTGCGGATGAAGAGCATTGTGGTCTCTTTCTCCAGAAGTAGTGGCTGGACTTGGATGGCAACCTCCCTCCACCTCTGTACATATTGCCTAAAGCTTTCATTTCCCTTTTTTTCCATGTTTTGCAGAGTGATCCTATCAGGGGTCATGTCTGTTATGTGACTGTATTGCTCTAAGAATGCTTGAGCCAAATCTTTCCATGAACCAATTTTGGCGCGACTCAACTGGTTATACCATCTGGCTGCGGCACCCACCAGGCTATCCTGAAAGCAATGAATTAGCAACGGATCGTTATTAGTGTATCCCGTCATCCTTCTACAAAACATAGTAATGTGGGCCTCCGGGCAACTTGTCCCATTGTATTTCTCGAACTCAGGCATCTTAAAATTGTAGGGGAGCACCAGGTCAGGGACCAAACTTAAATCATTGGCATTGATTCCATGACATTTACCAGCATTTTCCATAGCTTTAAGTTTTTCCTCTAACCATTTATATTTATCTTCCAGCTGTTTTGGTAATTCCATTTTCGCTTTTTCAGCAATCTCATCCAAATCAGGAACATTGGGATTGATTGGATTATGGCCAGGGTTAGAACTTGAGCCGTCCTGGAAATTCATTGGTATCAATGCTGCGGCTGAAATTTCTTGCGGTCTGATAGTGACAGACGCCCTTTGGGGATACACATCTTGCGGCGTTTGGGTGTTCGGCGGGGTAAGAGCTGGGTTATCATTATCGTTCCCTGAGCTAGCAGCAATGCCCTTTTCCTTCTCACGTTCTTTAGTCATCAACTGCACCAGCTGGTTTATCATGTTATTCTGGGATTCTTGCATCCGCTCTATAATGTCCTGCTGGGTTTTGGCCAGCTGCTCCTATAGTTGTGCTTGTTGATCCTGCATTTCTTTTTGCATTTGCTCTAACCTTTCCATTCTTTAATCCATTATTTTTGTTTTGCCTCTTGTACCGTAGCGATGTTCCAGGGTAACTGCCATTGTTTTAGGGTCCCTTTGTGAGATTCAGTGTGTATGATGCAATGTAATGCTGATGCATGAGATGTGTGCAACCAAAAAGGCGTTGATTCCAATTCAATTCCAATTAGAATAGCTTTTCAAGAAAACAAGTTTCTTCACATAAAATGGATTACATATAAAGCCTTGCCTTAATACCTAAGGCCTTGACTTTCTCAAGAAGCCAAGCTAACTCTTGACCTCTTTCTGACTCCGACTCGTACATCAAACTTAGTACATCAGCTTGACTGCTAAAGTTTCTAAGTGATTCGCCACCTCTCGTATTTAGGCCATGGCTTCCCCCAAAATATAATCCCGGCTTCTGACTTGGCTTTGAGAGTGATGCAGTTGTTGCTTCTATCGCTCCTCATTGACTTCAAAAAGCTCTTCCCGTAGCTCGCAACCATGTAAAGCAGGTTCTAACTCTTTAATTCTTGCTTTCATCTCTTCAATTTTGCTCGAACTAGCCTTTAGTTCGGCTATGGAGTTACGGCTACGATACTGTTACAGTGATCTTTCCAATTCTGACACCCAAATTTTTAATTTCTCTTTCTCGTTTTAACTTTCTATCAGATCCCTTTCCAGGGCATCTTCTCGCTCGTGGGTATCTCGAAATT
Organism: Gossypium australe; assembly: GCA_005393395.2. Lineage (NCBI taxonomy): Eukaryota > Viridiplantae > Streptophyta > Magnoliopsida > Malvales > Malvaceae > Gossypium > Gossypium australe. The sequence goes on from CM016619.1 coordinate 14,862,068, forward strand.
TCTTTTCCCACTGACTTGCTCTATTCTTTTCCTCTTTAATTTCTTGACGCCATTGCTCTGACGTTTTTCCAAGCCCCGCAGTTCTCATCGACCTTCGTAGCTTCTTGTAGTCAGTCTTCAAATTGTCCAAATCTTCTTCAGCTTTATTCTTCCCTTTCCTCAGCTTCTCGGCTTCTAGTTTTTGAATATCAATATCCAATCCTAGCTGCATTTTCTCTTCCTCTAGTTGTTCTATCCTTTTTCTTAATTCCCGGTTTTTTTCCTCAAAGTCTTGTTTGATGATTTCAAGCTCGGAAGGGATCACCTGTAAGTGTTCTTCTAGTGATCGGGTGTTTTCTTGGTCCGACGTGGGGATATTATCGTCAATTCTTTGATTTTGCCACTGGTCATACTCAGGGGTCGTCATCGGATTGGCAGTGAATCTTTTCATTCTATGAATTCGATTCCAGGCGTTCGATATCTCACAAACTCTTTTCTTGTAGTTTCCTCCTTTATATTCAAACTCGCACTGGGCTAACCCTTGTGTTGGCGGCATAAATTGTCTCGATCTGTACTGTCTTAATACGAGGAGAGGAGCGTACCCGACAGCTCCCCATATTCCAAGCATGAGAACATAATCAAGATCTCCGCACCGATATAGGATCTCGTCAGGGATCGTCCAAGGAGCTCTCCATTCTATATCTTCTCCTTGTAGGTTTTGTAGAATCATCATCCAGTTTTCTTCCGTAATATCGTCTCGTCTAGGTGTGACTACCATATTTTTCAGTGGAGAATAGTCCTCGTAGAAGATTCGACACGATACCTTTTTCATTTTCAAAAAATGACCGTGAAACCATGCTAGTAATAGTTGGGCGCAACCGATGAATCTCCCTTCGCCCACTCTTTGGCACGCGCTTAGGGACCTAAAAGTTTCGGCTAGAATTGCAGGAATAGGAGTGATCCTCCTGTCTAATTTGTCAAATAGATCAGACACCGCCTCATCTACATACCCTAGAGCTTTGGGAAAGATAACCAGTCCATAAATGTTTAAGGCTAACACGTCAACCCTCTTCTTCTCCTCAGGATGCGCTATGATCAAATCTCTCAGATTTCTCCAAGGGATACACTTACAATCTCCTTTTTGTTTTGTCCGGGCTGTAACCTACTGTTCGCTCATCCTCGTAATATTCATCAACTTTTTTACGAATGTGGAGACATTAATAGCTCTCAAATAAGCCTTGTCAGTTTGAATCCTCGGGCAGCGGAGTAAAGCTGTCTACTCTTCAATGGTAGGTACCAAATCCACCTTCCCGAAAGTAAAGCAACTATAAGCGGGATTCCAAAACTGGGCCATTGCTCGAAACAAGTGCTGGTCTACCTTGATGTCAAGTAGATAAGGTAAATCGCCATAATGATAGTAGAATAGTTGCTTGATCCTGTCGTCCCATTGACTCCATATTTTCCTCATTTCTTGAAGATTGTTTTCGGTTACGCTGATGCGTGTGTAATCCCACAACTCTGATACGTGCCCTGCTGTAAGGCTATCGCCTTTTTCTTGCTATACTGTCTCAGCCCATACCTGGACGGCCGCATTGTCCTCCACCTTATCAAGAAACCCCTTTTCCATGACAAACTACCTATTTAGCAATCGAATGTGAATCAACACCCTTTTGATGAATATGCCATGCAAAAATAGAAATGAAAAGTCATTATTTCATACACAATAAGCAGAGAATAAAACACTTAATCGGGTAACCATTAGGATTTGGCACGGCTCTACCTAGGGTGGTTCTTAAGGCTCACTATATGGGGTTCGGTTCTGGAGTAAAGGTACCTGAACCAGCAGATTCCTCGATCCTTACCCATTATTGGCTCATATGGACTGAGTTCAGTTCAGGGGAACACATTTCCCTATGGCTGCACGGAGATGAAAATCTCACGAAGACATAGGTGCAGATGCATCCCGAAAGCGATCCACTATCTTGCACGGAGGTGAAATCCTCACGAAAGAGTAGCTTCTCGCTCCCACTTAAAAGGTGCGACCAAGACGGTCATGCAATGGAATGTGCAGAGGTTTCGAAAACTTGAAGCAAATAAAGGAAATAGGAATACAATGATGAAGATCGTAACACAAAACAGATGAAACGCAAAGGAATGATTGTGTATTAAAACCAAGTTTTCAATTTTCGACAAAAGACAAGAAGAAATCAATTCCTGGCTCGACCCTCTTATTGGAAGTCCCCAGCGGAGTCGCTAAGCTGTCGAAACCACCCTTTTTTTTGAAAAAAGTGCGGGTTTCGACCTTGGGTTTTGAAAATAAATAAAACGGGAGTCGCCACCGATCTTTATTAGGCGTGATCGGATCACCTTTGTTTTAATAAAACTTTTTGATTTACTAAAACAGTGCTTTTGGTCTGCGAAATTTTGAAAATCGGGTTCGGGAGTCAGTTACGTGCGAGGAAGGGTTAGCACCCTCGTCACGCCCAAAATTGGTACCAAATTGATTAATCCATGTTTTCGTGTCGAAGATTTGAAAACTTGAAAGAATTAAAACGATCCCTTTTTTATGGTGATGCTAACAGGTGATTTTTAAAGAAATCGAAGATGAATGCCAAGGGCTATCTTGTCTCGAGGTAAAATGTTATATCCAATACTTTAGGACACCACACCTTGACCTTCGAGGCTAAACTTGCCCTTTTTATGAATTTACTTAAAAGGACGTTCTATTATTTAAAATGGACGAGAAAATCCCAAACCCAATACTTTAGGGCACGTTTTCTCGAGCTTCTAAATACAGAACATTGCCTTGGTTTAGGAAATCTTATCTCGGAATAACAAAACATCACATCCAATGCTTTAGGACACGACATTTCGAGTTCTCAAGAATAAGCTTTTTGTTAAAAATGTATTTGTTTGAAAGGATATTCGTTTATTTAGGTTAAACGAGAAAATTGCAACCCAATACTTTAGGGCACGATCTCTCGAATTTCTAAATAAAGAATATTACCTTTACGAAAAGAAGCAATTTTATATCAATATGGCCAAAGTTTATAAGAAAGTGTAAAAAACAAATTATAATACTGATATGCGTAGCAACACGGAAATAAGTGCGTTAATATGAACAACAATAATGAAGACGAAAATAAAATAAAACAAGTCTAAAACGAATGAGAAAAGAATAAGACAGAAATAATAATGAAACTAAAATAATAATAATAAGTATATATACAAGTCATAGTACAATAATAGTGATATATTAACATAATAATAACAGTATAATAATAATAATAAAATAATAATAATGATACAAAATATGTACAATATATACAATTTTAATGTCCTAAAAACAACCAAGTAATGTGCCCTTCATAGACACCACAAATATATCCAACATTAACAACTAAACATGTAATATTGATCCATTTCTAGCATAGCACCTAATTCATTCTCAAGCCAAAACAATTCACAAGTGTTCATTTTCATACATTCTAATTGTACGAAACAGGTTCCTACTTACAACCTTAATAAAGTACCTAATAACTTAGTTTAGTATATTGACATATTGTACCAAAAAATATATATATAGCCACATATATATCCCACTACCCTAAGAGACACAAAATGCTAAGAATATCCAACGTCGATGGATAGTGTGAGCTGAAGCTTCAATCCATCCAAAAGTCAGCAACAACGATCTACAAAACAATCCACAAAAACGAACAAGCATATAGAGCTTAGTAAGAACATAGTATATCATTAAATTTAACAACTATTGACTACAATTCATATTTTAATCGAGTCATAGTTATTTGAGTGTAAACAGGGGCACTTATGTGTATTATAAAAAGGGGGAACGGAAAATATCCCCTTTCTTCAAAACACTGCGCTTCGTAGGGGGCTGAATTGAATTCGAAATAAAACATCTGGGGCGGATTTGAAAATAATAAGAAACTAGATCAGAAGGATGAAAAATGCGGAATGGTCTAATGCACAAATAGACCCTTCCTTGGAAACACGCGGATCTTCCCCTGGGTCGGGTCGAATTCAGGTTGGCCCCCCCGAAACGACGCTGTTTTGGGCGTCTGGGGGGCCTAATGAAACGACACCGTTTCGTTGCCTTATAAAAGGCCCTAAAATCTGAAAAAAAAAAATCACTTTCACCCTTCTAAAAAAAAACTTAAAATTTCTCTCTGTTTCTCTGCAGGGGAAGGGGGCTGGTGCGATTTCCGGCCGCCCTTCTCCGTCGCCGACACCGTCGCGCCAGCCACCGTGAGCGGTGGCCGAAAAAGATAATTTCTTCCCCTTTTTTTTAGAAAAATAAAAATAATATATATATACATATGTATTTACGCGTAGAAGAAAAAAAGAAAAGAAAAGAAAGAGATTCGAAACGAAAGAAATGTGATCACCTCTTCTCAGATCTGACTTTGCCTTTTTCGTGTTTTTTTTATCTCTACTGCTATATTTGGTGTTTTTTTTTTTGAAACTATTTCATTTGTATTGATTGAAGAGAAAAAAAAGATCCCCCTACATTGTTTCCTTTCGATTTTTATATCCGAATATCGAAGAGAAAGTCAGAAAAAATAAAATACAATAGATTTTGTCTTTTGTTTCCATTGTTGCCGTCGTTTTGTCCTTATTTTCGCAGGTGCGAGGCGCAAGTGGAAGTGGGGGAGCTATGGTGGAGGTTGAGCGGCGCTGGTGGCAGACAGGGGGTAGTGGGGCTGCGGCGCAAGGGACAGAACCCTAGGGTTCTGAAAAATTTTTGTTTTTGGGCCCTTTGGGCCATTTGTAATTGGGCTAGATTTTGGGTTTTGTTAATTGGGCTAGATTTTTGATTTATTTGGGTCTGGTTTAATGGGCCCGGGCAAGATTTGGGTATTACACTACCTATTATCATCTAAATTACAGGCTTAACGAATCGAGTTTCGATCCTTTAATCATTTGTTCCTTTTAATAAAACACACACACTTTACGAATTAAAAAATAAATAAAGAGTATAGTAAGTGTAATGCACGTGTTAAGGATATAATTTTAATGCATTGTAGTTTAGTTGTCCTATCTTGCAATTAAAATATCTTTAATTGATATTTTAAAATTGATAAGTGATAAATATTAAAAAGAATAACATAAAATAAATAACGTTATGTGATTGTATTTGGTTGTATGAATAACGTTTCAATTTTCTTGGCTTTATTTTCTTACCTTTCTCCGCTTATTTATTTATGATATCTACAAATTGTTGAAAATATTTGTCTACTATATATCCTTGCAAAATCATAAAAATCTATCTTTAAAGTTAGTTTTTGTATTTGTTTCCTAAGATTATCTTCTTCAAGATTTTCTACAATATTTATTAACAGATACTGTATTTTTTTTATTCTACAAGTAGTCTTAAAAAATTGACATGTGTTTTTTTTAATGTTTTACTATATCCCTAAAGGATATTTGACAACCCTCTAACTCTATTTGTAGAGTTTAAAAACTTCATTAGCACTAAAAGTATACCAAATATTTTCCCATTAACATATACATAAACTAGTACATAATTAGTGAATATAATAATAAACCAAACAAATAATAAAATACATAATACTTAAATAATAAATAATTCTAATTAAATTATTATGTAAAACTTTAAAACTAAAGTAATTATTGAGTTTTATTTATAAAGTTGGGAAACAACATAAAATTGAATAAAAAAATAAAAAAATCATATAATTAAAATCGAAGAAAATACAACAAGAGTTTAAAAGTAGGAATTAAAATTAAACCTAAAAAATCAAATTTGAAATCAAAACTAAAACTAAAACTTAAATAAATTATAGAAAAAAATCTGATAAAAGATGAAAGGACTTAAATTGTAACTAAATCTCGTGTTCAAATCATACACGGAATAAAAATCCTTTGCGATCATACGGATGAGGTGATAGGAGACCTAATTGGTTTGAAGATGGAATTTAATATGAAGATAGACAAACATGAGTTATATTGGGAGCAAAGGTCAAGGGCTAACTGGTTGAAGATGGGAGATTGTAATACGACTTTCTTCCACATATTTGCTTCTTAGAGGCGTCAAATAAATTATATGAAAGAGCTAAAAAGGGAGGATGACTTGATTACGTCAAATAAAGATGAGATGGCAAGGATTGTAAAGGATTATTTCTTCAACTTTTTCAAATCAAAAGAGGGTGGGAGTTTGGAGAGTGGTTGGGAAGGCATGAATAGATGTATAACGGAGGAAATGAATTGAGAATTGATGGAGGTTTACAAAATCGAAGGGGTCCATATAGCTTTGAAAGATATGACTCCTCTAAAGGCTGCCGGGGATGATGGATTTCCAACACTTTTCTTTCAAAAATTTTGGCACATTGTTGGTTAGGATGTGGGTGATTACTGTTTCAATGCTCTGAATGGAGGTAATTCTTTGGAAGGTATTAATTCTACTCTTATTGTTTTAATTCCAAAAATTTCTTGACCAAATAGGTTGAAGGATTTCAAGCCTATTAGCCTATGTCTGATTCTATATAAAATTCTATCAAAAACAGTGGCTAATCACTTCCGACAAGTACTTGATAGTTGTATTGATGAAGCACAGAGTGTTTTTATTCCAGGGAGAATGATAATAGATAATGTGTTATTGGCCCATGAGTTTTGCATACTTTAAAGCAAAGGAGAATTGGTAAGAAAGGATTTTTTTGCTCTCAAATTAGATATTAGTAAGGCATATAATAGGGTTGAGTGGGGGGTTTTGCGAGAGATGATGCTGAGAATGGGTTTTAAGGGGGTGTGGTTGGATTTGATTATGAAGTGTATTTCTTCAGTTTTGTATTCAATGTGCATTAATGGTGAAGCGGGTGAAAGGTTTAAGCTGACAAGTGGGCCCGCTGAGTCCTTACTTATTTCTAATTTGTGGGGAGGGTTTGACGATATCACCATATTTTCCCACTCTTTACACTTCTTTGTAGAAATTTCAATTGTATTGTTGGTCTTTTTGATGGAAATGGTAGATGGGTTACTGAGTGTCAAGATATTGAAAATTTGGTTTAGGATCACTTCGTCCAACTTTTTGCCACTTCCGAGGAAGTATCCAGTTCTGACTCTTTAAGATTTACTCTTAATTGGCCTAGGCTTTTTTCTTCGGAAGCTCAATCCCTTCTTGCAGTTGTTTCCCCTATTGATATCGCCAAGACAGCTTGGTCTTTCAAACTCCTGAAGGCCCCTGGTCCAGATGGCTTTCACTCATTTTCCTTCCAACAATGCTGACCCGATGTTAAACAGAACGTAATTAGGACAATTTTTGGGATATTCTCTAAAGCTTCTATTCCGCATTCGCTAAATGAAACTCTGATTTCCCTGATTCATAAGTCTAAAGAAGCTATCTCAATTTCTCAATTTCTTTCGATTAACCTGTGTAATACAGTTTGCAATACCGTTACCAAAGTACTGGTTATGAAGCTTAGACCTATTCTACGCAAGATAGTATCCCCCTTTCAAGGTAGTTTTGTGATTGGAAGGCATCCTTTGGATAACGCCATTATTGTCCAAGAGGTCATGCACTCATTCAAGAAGGTAAAAGGGAAGAAGGAAGTCATAGTCATTAAATGTGATTTGGAGAAAATGTATGACAAGTTGGAATGGAGCTTCATTAAGAAAGTCCTACACTTTTTTAGGTTTTTGAATTCCTAGATAAATCTTATCATGAGTTGAGTTACTACTACCTCCTACACAGATTTGTTAAATGGTTTTAAGCTTAAGTCCTTCAATCCTTCTCGTGTAGTTAGATAAGGAGATCCTCTCTCTTCCTACTTGTTTATCTTATACATGGAATTTCTTAATTTCCAAATCTTTCGTGCCATTGATCAAAAGGAATGGCAATTGATTTGAGCATTGAAGAGTGGATCAAGTTTCTCCCATCTTTTATTCAGTAATGATGTCATCCTCTTTGGGGTATAGAAGCCAGACATTGGATCTATCTATAAAGGAATCTAGTCAGTGTATTAACTTTCAGAAATCTAGAATAATTTTCTTTCCCAACTGTCTACCAAGTATAAAGGCTCGGATAGTTAATTTCTTAGGAATTTTGGAATCCTCAAACATTTGGAAATATCTAGGATTTCCAATCCTTCCTGGGCGTTCCTCTTGAAGAGATTTTAACTTCATTGTAGATAAGTGTTTTCAGTGGTGTCAGAAACAGTGGTTTCGGGACCACAAATCAGACGAATAAGTTCATAATAGTTATTATGAATTTTGATTTGATTAAATCTTAGTTTATTGAATAAATAGTAAAGGTAAGTTGTATGTCCCAAAAGTCAAGTGGTTCCAGAAAATGAGTTATCGGGACCTCGTTTCTGAAAATCGAGATCGTAAATATTTTTAGGTCGGAGTTACTATTTAGGTCTATAAAGGTTTGGTTCAGAAATTTTATTATTTAATTAGTTAACTAAAGAAAAATGATTAATTTATAAAAGACATAAAATTTAATTGCTATTAATTTTAATGATTAAATGACTTAATTAACATAAGTGGAAGGATTTAAATGGTAAATATACCAGTTTTATATAGTAGGACGGCTAGTAGGTAAATTTTATACATTTTACGCATTAAATTTTAATGTTAATAATAATAAAACATATAATAATAAAAGTAAAATATAACAAAATCATCATCATGTTTATTTTTCTTCTTTGGAAACATTCAAAGTTTCGGTCATCTCATTTGTGTTTGCATAGTATGTAACTTTGATCCGTTTTTAGTAATTGTTTTGTGTTTTTAAGGTCGTCATAGTTTAATCTAGCTAACCTAGGGATTAATTTGTAGAAATGTTAAATGTTTTAAATTATTTCATTGATGAATTGGTGATGTTTTTGAATTTTTATAATAGATTTATAAGCTTAATAGTTAAATAAGACAAATTTGTAAAGTGATTTTGGTTAATTTTTCTGTTAAGGGACTAAATTGCTAAAATAGTAAAGTTATATGGAATTATTGTGAAATTTTGATAAATGTGGGCTGATTAGAGACTATATAGAAATTGGCTAGCATGAGTTTTGCTTAAATATGGATAATTTGTAAGTATCGGGTTTAGGGACTAAATTGCATAAAGGGTAAAATGTTGGGGTAATTTTGTAAATTTGCAATGAAAGGGCTCATAAGCTTAAGTTTAATAATTTGAGATGTTTGGATGGATTAATTGAATGAAAATTATTATTTTAGATCAAGAAACAATACAATTGGACTCGAATCGTGGAAAAGCTAAATTAACGGATTAGTTGTCGGCCTTGTTTTCGCAACCATTTTTGGTCTAGGTAAGTTCGTATATTGTTTAAGCTTGTTAATTTTTATTTTGGATGAATATTTAATTAATTTTTTGTTTTGTATAATTTTAATTGTTTACAAAATGTTAACCAGTGATTTGAACTAATCGTAATGTTAATCAAATTGATGATTATGTGTGAAAAACGTGAATTTCATGGATGTATATTTGAGATGGTATAATGGAATGAAGTTAGAGGATTAGATATGGAATCTATCCCGTTTGAACCTCGTGAATACTTAGGATACAAATGACATTCATTAGAGGTTATTTACAGTTTTGGGTGCTGGTCTTGGATGTCCTACTGATGGTTGAGGTCCTACATTTGTTTCGAATTTTCCATAGCTCATGTAAGTAGCATCGTGTAGCCTAACATCCCAACCCACAGCTTGTGTGAGCAAGCCCATTTCACAGCTCATGTGAGCATATATGGTTACATGTTACATTAACAGCTTGTGTGAGCATTTCTCAAGTACCCAATATTATTTCATTTGGTTCAACGGGTGATAAAGGCTTAAATGAATGTGTATATTGATAAACCGTAAAAGCAACATATTTTAATCCCATATTTAGTATTCTTTTGGATGATTTAAGCCTCGATTTATATAAAAAGGTGCTCTTAATTCTTTCTTTTCATGTCTTATACCCAGGAAAGCACCTGAGGATGAAAAGAACATAAAACGGGCCCAAAATGGAGTAAATGGGCCATATCACGAAATCCACACGGCCTGGACTTAAGCCCACACGGCCGTGTCACATTGATCATCTAGAACACGACCTTACCCCCGAGTCACACGGCCGTGCCTCATTAAAGAAGTCCGAACACAGCTTGAAGACTAGTCACACGGGCGTGTGACATGGCCATGTCCCTATCGTGGCAAAGAGCAATTTCATTTGGATTTGGATACTTTGGGACGAAGAAACACATTCCAAGAGCCTATATAAACCCCCTAAGTGTCACCTGAAAGGGGGCGGTTAGCTAGGCTAAAGAGCCAAGCCGAAAAGGTCAGAGTTGTGGGAATCACTCGAAGATAGTCAGTTGATCCATCTCAAGAAGCCGTAATTCTACTCAAGATGGCGGATCTCTCCTTCAATTCATTCAGGGGGTTTTAGGGATTTCTTATGTTTTGTTTTATCTTTTCGCTTGAGATGTTTTCTTTATTAATTATGAACTAAACCCTTCAGATACCTGAAGGGGATGAAACCTAGATGAATCTTGTTATTATTTTCTGAATTATATGATAAATACTTAATTTGTTCTTAATTATGTGAGCTTAATCCAAATTTAATGTACTTAGGTGGAGGAGGAATAGACCCTGCCTAAGAGTAGATTTAGCATAATTAAGCGGAGTTGATCGCACGCCTAGAGATAGGGTGACGAGATTTTGCCGAATTAGGGTGAAACCTAATATGGGAGTCCATAGATCGATTTACTGCTATTCTAGGGGGTTATTAAGTGAGAAAGAGATTTCTGTTAATTAACCTAGGGTTAGACATTATTCGCCTCGAGAGAGGGTTTAATATACGTTAGGGAGTCTTACGGATCAAACTAAGTGAATAAATCTTATGGTTTAGGGTTAAATAACAAGTGAAGTCTAGGTGGATTCTTTCTGAGGGTATCGTCTTAATCAACTGAGTTTTTCCTAAAGTTATTTTCCCAATTCATCCTTTTTGTCTTTGTGTCTTTAGCTTAGTAGTTAATTTAGATTAGATTAAAGTAACTTCACTTTTTTAAGGGTAAATAATAGAAAGAAAGTTAGTATTAGTACTTTTAGTTCCTTTGGGTTCGATAATCCGGTCTTGCCTAAGCTATACTACTGTTCGATAGGTAAACTTGCCTTTAATCGTTGTCAGAGTTAGTTTCCAGGTTCGATCATTCTCTTTATAAATTTTAAAACTCTGATTCCAACGATCATATATATATATGAAATGTTATGTGATTAAGACATGTGAATTGGAAAATGTTGATATAAATACTTGAAATGAGAAGCTATGTTATCGAATATATGATGGATGAAATATGTACAGAAATGTTTATTATTACAGTTCCATGATTTGTTGGAATTATATGTTTAGTTGATACACCTACTAACCTTTTGAAGTTGTGTGTATAGGAATAAAATGCGTGCACATGATCTAATGAATGAACCCAGGCTTGAATGGGTTAAATATAACATGTTTGGTAAGTTTAAGTTCACATTATACGAGCTTACTAAGCTAATTGCTTATGTTAGTTGTTTATCTTTCTGTAGGTCAACGAAAAGTTCGATCGGTTGGAATCAAGCCGGAGTACATTTACACTATCCATCCTTAATATTAGTAGAAGTTTTGGTTATTTTGATTTTGGGTAATAAATGGCATGTACTAGGAGCCTTTAAGTTATTTTGTTTACGATGATGTTGTTTATAAGCTAGTTTGAGTAAGCTTTGTGGTTATATATATATGTTTGGTATCTTTGGGTTATGTTTAAGACTTGAAGTGCTTTTAGTTATTGTTAAGTGCCTACTGTGATTAACTTGAGATATGGTTAATAGTTGTGATGAAAATGAGGAAATGACACATCTTTAAGGTAACGTTTTGTAAATATTGAGAATGTGTTTGTTTGGATGTTTATTTTGTGGTACCAATGAGGGTATATTGGTTAGGCACTAAAGTTAATTTCTATTTGGTGTATTATGGTGTGTTTGATGCAATTGAATAGGTAAAAATGGTTAGAATTGGTTTGTCTTGGTGTTTAAAAAAGGGGTTGATGAATTGGCTTGCATTAAGGGTCATTTTGAAAGTACACAGCCTGGGACACAGGCTATCACATGGCCGTGTGTCACACATGGTCACCCCACATGGTAGTGTGTCATTTTAATTTTAAGTGCAGGTTAGTCCACATGGTCTTAAAGAGTTACACGGCCTAGTGACACAGTCGTGTGACCTTATTTCGAATATACATACAGTCTGATACACGGCCTGTGACACGACCGTGTGATGTTATTTCGAATACTCGCACGTGCGAGCATACAAGCTGGAACACGACTTTGTGTCCCATTTCGAATTGTACATGGTTAGCCACGCGACTATGTTTCTAAACCATACGACTTGGGCTTTTCACATGGCTGTGTGACCCTTATTTCCAAAATTTTTAGATTTTTCTATAATTTTCTATTTCATTTCAAATTAATCCCTGATTGTTCCTAAACTATTTTTAAGGCCTCGTAAGCTCGATTTAAGGCCCATAAAGGTATTTATGCTTTGAACGAAAATTGGAATTGAATGTTAATATTTTTAAATTGGTTAATTGTTAAATGTGATGTTAATTGTTTCAAATTGTGTTGTAATACGCCATAACCTTAATCCGACAACGGAGACGAGTTAGGGGTGTTACAACTCATCCATGAAAATGATAGTATTTGGGCTAAGTTTCTCATGGCCAAATGTGTCTAGGATCTTAGGAATTCTTTATCGGCTTCAAATGTTTTATCGACTTGGAAATCCCTCCAGAGTATTAGCTCGCTCCTAGCTTCTGGATTCAGATAGGTGATAAATGATGGTCATTTTGTGAACTTTTGGATGGATAACTGGTTGAGCATGTGACCTTTGTGATAATTTCTCCAATGACCGTTACTAAGGGAGGAGGAATTCATGACTTTTAAACAAGTGCGAAATAAGTGGGAAGATCAAGGGACTTCATGCCTTTCTTTGAATTTACCCCAAGTTTTGATTGATACATTCTTAAGTACCCCTATTCCAAATTTTCCCAATGTTCTTGATTCCTTATGCTAGGGGTGCACGAGTGATGTGAACTTTTATTTGGCTAATGCTTTTGATATTGCTACTGGTATTAATACCATAATCCCTGATCCTAATGCAAGGACCACGCAAGATTAAATTTTTTCTTTGAAAATGTGGGCATCACGCATTTCCAACAAGGACCTTCCTTAGAAGTAAACATCTTCTATTGGAGGACCCTTGTCCATGGTGCTCTGCAACCCTTGAAGAGATCTTCCACATTCTTCAAGATTGTGCTACTACTCAAAATATCTAGGAATCCTTGTCTAATTTGATTCTTTATAGACCGAGACCTCAGTCCTCTTGGATAGATTAGCTTATTGTTAACTTATCCTCTGAGGAATTGACTTCTTCTCCTAGCCTCCATTGGTATATGGTGTTTGTATTTGCTCTTTGGGAATTTTGTTGACTCAAAATGTGGTTATTTTTGGAACTCCTCGTCCCCAAAAAAAATTGTGTTCATAGAGTGTTATCAGCGATAGGGGAATTTATTGCTTATTCTTCTATAAATCATCGTATTCCTCTCCCCAACTTTGCCCCGATATCTTGGAAACCTCTTGATAGAAACTGATTCAAACTTAATATCGAGGGCTTAGCTCTTGGAAATCTAAGAAAGGCAAAAGTAGGAGCAATTATTCAAGATTATCAGGGCAATTGGGTGATTGGCTTTTATAGACACCTCCCTTGTGCTAGTAGTGTCAAAGTCGAACTGTGGGCACTTAAAAACAGGCTTCAACTAGCTAGATCTTTTAACCTCAACGACCTTGAGATTGAAGTTGGTGCCACCATTGTTTTTTCCTTCATGTCAAATAATAACTCTACTTATTTGACTTTATCTCCTTTGATTAGTGAGTGCAAGATGTTATGGCAATCTTTGACTACTAGGCCTTTGCTGTATGTTTTTCAAGAAGGGAGCAAATGCTTTGATGCATTTGCTCGATTAAGGAGTAGTTTCCAGTTTAACTATTCTTCGGACGAGGGTTTACCTTTTAGTTTTCTTAATATTTGTATCAATCCACCTAGTTGTGTAACTACTCTTTTAAATTTTTATGAATCTATTTCCTTTTTCCAACAAATAAAAAATCATTAAGAACCCAACAAATCAATTTCCTAGGTTCAAGGATCAAACAGTTAGGATATTTTAAATTTACAAACTTTCTAATTTGGATAAACTACATCCAAGGTTACAAAACTATTAGTAACTTTACGTTTTGGACACCCAACTTCAAAAATTATTAAAAATTTTTCATTTATCACGGGGCTATTAAAATCGTTGTCGTATGACATTCTCTGTTCATACCACTTACATCAACTGAAAACTCTCCTTCCCCTTCTCTCCTATGGTTCAGTTTAGTGACTTAAATGAAAACTTTCGAATAGTTTATTGACTATTTTGTAACTTTTTAAATTTGAGTGACCAAAACGTAAATTTACTAATAACTTAGTGACTTTAAGTATAATTTACCCTTTAAGTTTATTGTTGGGACTTTTATTTTTATAATTACTAATATTTTTAGTCAACTAATTATTGATAAAGTGATAAACTATTTATGTTATTTAAATTTTCATTCACATCTGATCCCAAATTACCATTCCTTCTACCCTTAATGGAAATATATATATATATATATATATATATATATATATATATAGTGTATGTAAACATTAATTATAGTATTTATACTTATATGTGATAATCTAACATTAGTTCACATATCTCTTTCGATAAACATTTTCTTCAAATAAATGCAATAACTGACAATTATTTTTGGTAATTTTAAATGCATTGATGAATATGTTATTATCATTTTTTTTAAGAAATATGTTATTATATATAGTAATTACGAATTTAAGACTCCCATTTCCATATTCCAAAATATAATAATATGATTGATACTAATAAAATCATCACATGAAAATGTAATATACCTAAATATGTGTATCATACATAAATATGCTCATAATTCAATAATCAATATACATATGATTTTACCTTCCACCAATAACATGAAGACAAATTTGTATTATTAGGCATATGTTTCTTTAATTAAAAGAAAGAATTATTAGGCATGTATTAATAACTTTAAATGGGGTGTTTAAAATATAATTAATCAAATATAATTAGAGGTGTTGATGGTATATTGAGTCAAGTTTATAATTAGTAGCATACATAGTTATTAAAGATGTTCAAATTTGTATAGATTCCTTCATATTTTTAAATTATTAATTTAATCTTCATTCATATTATTTTTTTAATATAATATTTTTTACTATTATTATATATTTTATTAATTTTTAATAAAAAATAATATATTTTTAATATTTACATTATAGTATAGCATATTTAATTTTTATATGATATATATTACATAATACATCAAATAAAAATTATATATTATAAATTTAAAAACAATTCAAGCCTGATCAAGTTGAGCTTGAACTTTTAATATTTATACTATTATTTAAATCACTGTGATGTCATGAATTAATCAAACACCAACTAAATTAAAAGGTGACTAAAAAGTATTTTTTTATAAAGTAAATTGTACTTTTATGAGAATATTTTTATATTTTTATAAATTAAAATTTATACGATAAGATTTGAAATAATAACCTTATAAACTTTAAACCTTTTAGTTTTTCCATTTCAATCAAAATGATAGTTTATTTAATTTTTATATAAACTTTTATTTATTAAAAGATTAATATTTCATACACCACTAATTTACCTTTCCAAATATCGAATAAGCCAAAAGTAATCAAATGTGGTCTAAAATAACGAGAAATTATTTTATGGAATCTTCTCACCATATCATCTATGGTTATTTTCTAATTATTTAATGACATTTCAGTAATTTTTTTCATGTTATTAACACATAATTACCTTAGAAGCTTGAACCTTGAGTGTAGAATCCTAAATCTCAAACCCCAACCCCTAAACTTAATTTAAAATTTAGAATTCAAGATTTGATGTTCAAATTCGGAATTCAAGATTCAAAATTTAATGTAAAAAATTATCAAAACTATACATCCATAACATAAAAATTTATTAAAATATTATTAAATAATTAAAAACAAATCATGAATGATTTGACGTGGAAGATTCATTAAATAAATTCCCCTAAAATAATATATTTATAAAAAAAATCATAAATTTTCTTTTTATTTGTTTGCTTTGTAGGGTCCGCACTTCCCTCCCCTTTCTCGTTGTTCACTCGAAACGAAAAGAACTCTCACTTTCCTTTTTCAACCATCAAATTCTCATTTCTCACCAATTTTTTTCTCTTAAGAAATGGAGAGCCGAAAAACATTAAACGCAGAACTCGAAAATCTATCACCATGCGGCAGTGGAAGGAGGAGTACAAGCAACCATTCAAGTTCACCCGAGTTCGAGTTCTGGATGGTCCGAAACCCGCCTTTTCCCGAACCCGACCTCATCTCTGCCGATGAACTATTCGTTAATGGCGTTCTCCGTCCTCTCCATCTCTTACCCAACAAACAACCCGAAGAGAACCCACAAAAAGACTCAAATCAACCCGCATCACAACCTCATATACCCGACCCAGACCCCGAACCTGACCCTATTATAACATCGGATCCGGTTCCTGTATTGTCAGCTTCGAAACGGTGGAGAGATATCTTTAAGAAAGAAAAAGGAAAAAACGGAAAACAAAGTAAAAAGGACAAGGATAAAGAGAAAGAGAAGAAAAATCATAGTCCGAGTCAAAGCGGTGCCAGTAGAGCTGAGTTGAATATAAATATTTGGCCTTTTTCAAGGAGCAGATCTGCCGGTACCCGGCCCAGGATGACAGCCCGGTCGACGGGTATCCGTAAGGTAAGTAGCGCCCCGTGTTCCCGAAGCAACTCGGCGGGTGAATCCAAGTCTCGAAAGTGGCCGAGCAGCCCCAGCCGGGCAAGGGTTCATTTGGGCCGAAGCAGCCCAGTTTGGCAGGTCCGGCGCGGAAGTTCCCCCGCAATGACTGTCGATGTTACGGGTCGGAGTGCTGAAAAGAGTAGCGTTAGAAAAGAAGTTACCGAGACGCGTGGCGGTAAAATTGGTACGAGTGGAAACAACGCTAACAAAGCCAAGGTTTTGAATTTGCATGTGCCAATGTGCATTGGGTATAGGCATCATTTGAATTGTAGAACCGATGAAAATAGTGCGATGCTCGCCGGTATTAGTACTGGCAGCGATGATGGCGGCAATGTTAGAAGCAGCGACGCCAACGTTGGAAGTGGTAGTAATTTTTTTAATTTTCGCAATCTTTTCACTAAGAAAGTTTATTAAGCGTGTTAATCATTATTAACCCCTTTTTTTTCCCTTCTAAAACATCTTATATAGTTGGGTGAATATATCTCATTAAGTTGGATATAAATAGTGTTTTTAAATTTTTTTTTTCTCTTAAATATTTGTGTAGACAGAAAACTAGTTCTCGTAAATCTTACTATTTGATTTGTACTACTTGTACGTATTTTAATTAGAAATGTAGATTTTTCGCCAATAAAATGTACATCTTTTAGAGAAAACTGTGTGTGCAATTGATGAACCAAACCTTCAATGGCTTTAGTGGAGCTGTCTGTGATGGCTATGTCATCAACATACACCACAAGGTAAATGGTGACCTTTGAATCTTTGTAGATAAAAAATGAAAGACGAGAAGCACTCGGTGCTTTGCAAATCAACTGCGTGATGCTTACAAACTAGCTGAGAACCATCGGATGCCTAATCTTTGTATACCCCACGTGAATTTTGAAGAAGCATGGGTGTAGAAGTGGGTTTAAATTCCTCATCAATCACCTGTTGTGTACCATTTGCATAAAGGAAACATGTGGTCATCAAAGATTACATTGCTAGACACAAAAGTTCTCCCATGCTCATCTTGACATTTTATACCTATGATGCATAGGACTGTACCTAAGAAAGGTACAAGCATGTGACCTAAACACCGACTTATGAGAGTTAAAAGGATTTTTCATAAGATGATGAAAGTCTACCAAGCACCTTAGAAGGTAAACTATTGATTACATTCATCAACAATTACAAAACTATTATTTGTCACTATGGCAGGCATGTGTGAGCTACCAAAGTGATGGACTCCCTCGCTGATAGAAACGATAGAGTCCTCCTTCTATAACCTCTAACAGCACTTCATTTATCATACTTAACAACATAGTGCGCCATGAAATTCAAAATAAAAATGAGTATCCTTAGCAAACTTAAAAATTTATATGAGATTTTTTGTGTGTGATATATTTAACAAGCTGCACCTCCACTATTGCTGACCCATCTAATTGAGTTTTTTGAAACTGTGAAACTTGTGGGATTTTTTTTAATATTGATATTCTTGATAAATTTGAGAATTTTAGAAATGGATAAAGGTAAAGGTTGAATAGAATGATTTTCTTTTTTCATAAATTCCATGTTGGCATTATTATATGTAGAAATACACGTCATATGGATGTAACTTTTAGCTCTACAAATGCAGATGAGCTGTGAAGTAGAAATACCTAGAATAATCCTTATTTGAACGCATTGGAAAAAGCTTGAGCCTTACTGTTTTGAAAGATTTTACTTTAATATAGCTAACTCATAATTTGGTCTCAATTTTTTTTTTAAGTAGAATAATTTCATTAAAATGTTACCAAAGAGTACACAGTCCCAAAAGCCTAGAAAATAAAACATGAAATACATGGGTTAAAATGGTCCAACCCAACCCCAAAGGAGACACATCCTACTCCTACCATTTTTAATCTGCTGCAGTTAGAGCTGCTTATAGTTCAGTCCATCCGTCTAAGCTCGAAATGTATCCGAAAAATGAGTTTGGATAAAATTTAGGGCTCATTTTCTATATGGGCTGGGCCTTAGGTAAGAATTTTTTGCTTGAACTAGGCCTAATTTGAATATATTATGTTATAAAAATTAATCATATATGTTAAATAATTATTGTATATATTGAACCACTAACCTAATAAAAATTAAACCCATTAACTAAAACCCTAAAAAATTAACCCAACCTAAAATATAAAATTTTAAAAAGTAATATTTAATACAATAAAATATTTATTATATTTATGGTAGTGTTTTTTTAATATAAATATTTTTAATGTGCTAAAAAGTATTTATTTTAGTGTTTTTAGTGCATTTAGTGTATTATATATATATATATATATATATTTTAAAATTTTAATTTTAAATAAAAAATGAATTTAAAAAGTCAAATTGGGAGGGTTGGGTTGAGTTGGGATTAGGTTTACCTTTCTTAAATTAGATTGGATTTAAAAGAAAAAAATAAGTTTATTTTTTAACCCAGGCCCAAGCTTTAAAATTTTGTCTAACTACCTTATATGGGCTCAACCGACCAATAAGTATCTCTAGTTGTAGTGGGATGAGGAGAGGAAATGGGAACCTCAATCCCGATGAAGCTTTCGTACTCCTAACCTACATGCTTGTTATCGAGGAGAAGCCAAGACCTATGGAGGGTCCAAAAGTACCACCATTGACACCGTGGAACACGTCTGGACCATCGATTGCTGTAAACCTTGTGCCTTTGAGAGGGAATCAACATCCAAATCGCAAAGATCCAGAACAATTTGATTGACATCGCCATGCACGAGCCTTCAAGGCCAAACTGTTAGATTTGTAAAATAAATCTAAAAATAAAACTTAATAAACCAGGATCTATCATGTCAAGTCATCAAGAATAAATCAAGAATAAAACTAAATGCGGAAGCGTACCTGAATCCATGAATTTCTTGAAGTTTTGCCGGATCTTAGAGATTTGATCTTCCAAATTAGAACACAAGAAATTCAAAGAATATATGCTCTCTCTTTCCTAATGATGGGATATTAGTTAAGATATCTTGTGTGTAATTTGGGGACCATAACCCTAATATTTATAACCTTAGCATATTAGTTCTAATAAAATTCTAATTAGCCCATCATTAATTAGAATTTGATTAGGAGAGTATCTACACATATTTATCCCATACTTTATTTAATAATTAAAAGCCCAATAAAATTCTAACCAAATTAGATCACTTTTAATTTGGGCTAACCTATCATGATAGTAGATAATAACATGTAATTATTCTTATTATATATGTGATGTCCAAATTTTCCAACAATCTCCCACTTGGACCACATATATACTAATTACTTTATAATTACATGTCATTATATAACCTTATGAGCTCAAAATTTTACTATCATATCCAAAAGGTATTCCGAACAATCTCGTCCATTAATTATGTTAACATAGAACCAAGGCGACTTTCGTTACATATATCGTAACTAAATCCATCCATGATCACGTATATTAACACAACCAAATGACATAGATCAAGTATGGATGTGTAGCATGGAAATTACATGCAATATGATCTAAACATGTCTATTTCCAACTGGTCCTCTTTAAACTAAAGTGAGGTCAGTTTTAAAACAATAAACTGAGTGAATAACTGAATACTTCATTTCTGATAAAAAAGTAACTGAATACATAAATGTCTTAAAACAAATAAAATATAAACTCCCACTAAATCATAATATCCTCAAACAATGTAACACACATGTGAGCAGTGTGCTCATGAAAGACCTTGGGTGGTAAACCTTTTGTGAGCAGATCCGCTATTATAGAGTTTGTCCCAATGTG
Source organism: Gossypium australe (assembly GCA_005393395.2). NCBI lineage: Eukaryota > Viridiplantae > Streptophyta > Magnoliopsida > Malvales > Malvaceae > Gossypium > Gossypium australe. The sequence continues at coordinate 14,882,792 of CM016619.1, forward strand.
CTCTATGGATATTTGACCATTTTGCACTCTTTCTTTTACAAATAGGAACTTTATGTCAATATGCTTTGACTTAGATGAACTCCTGTTGCTATTGGAATACAGTACTGCTGACTTATTGTCACAAAATAATTTGAGTGGTCTTTCTACATTCTCCAAAAAATGCAGCCCTGTGACAAAGTTCCGCAACCATATTCTTTGGTTTAATGCCTTATAGCATGCTACAAACTCTGCTGCCATAGTAGATGAAGCTACAAGTGTCTGTTTGACACTTTTCCAAGATATAGCTCCTCCAGCTAACAGGTAAACATAGCCTGATGTAGATTTCCTACTATCTTGGCATCTAGCAAAATCAGAATTAGAATACCTAATGACCTCCAAAAGATCTGATCTCTTATAAGTAAGCATGTAATTTTTTGTTCTATGAAGATATCTCATAACCCTTCTGGCTGTTATCCAATGGTCTATACCAAGGTTGCTTAAATATCTGCCTAACATCCCAACAATGTACGCAATGTCCGGACGCGTACAAACTTGAGCATACATTAAACTCCCAACAGCTGATGCATAGGGAATCTTTTGCATTTCCTGAATTTCAAGGTTACTTTTAGGGCATTGAGTAAGACTAAATTTGTCTCCTTTAGCGACAAGGGTGTCACCTGGTCTACAACTCTGCATGCCAAACTTTTTGAGTACTTTATCGATATAGTTCTTTTGTGATAATCCAAGAATACCTCGAGATCGATCTCGATGTATCTGAATTCCTAAAATAAAAGAGGCGTCCCCAATTTCTTTCATCTCAAAATGCTTAGATAAAAACCTCTTGGTTTCGTGCAATAAGCCTATATCATTAGCGGCAAGCAAAATGTCATCAACATATAGAACCAGAAATATGTACTTACTCCCATTGAATTTGTGATACACACAATCATCAACAATATTTATCTCAAAACCAAATGAGATAATTATTTGATGAAACTTATGTTACCATTGACGAGAAGCTTGTTTGAGTCCATAGATGGATTTTGTCAATTTGCAAACCATATTCTTTGAGTCTTTTAACTCAAAATTTTCTGATTGCACCATATAAATTGTTTCTTCAATGTCACTATTAAGAAACGCAGTTTTAACATCCATCTGATGTAACTCAAGATCAAAATGAGCAACAAGCGCCATGATTATCCTAAATGAGTCTTTCGATGAAACTGGAGAGAAAGTCTCTGTAAAATAAATACCTTCTTTTTGAGTATATCCTTTAGCTACAAGACGCGCTTTATACCTCTCCACATTACCATTTGCATCCCTCTTGGTTTTAAATATCCATTTACAACCAATTAGTTTTGCACCTTCAGGTAATGAGGTAAGTTCCCAAACTTTATTGTCTTGCATAGATTTATACTCATCTTTCATGGCATCAATCCATTTTTGAGAATTAGAACTTTTCATGGCCTGATGAAAGTTGATTGGATCATCTTCCATCATTCCATTATCATCCTCATGTTCTTAGAGAAATACAACATAATCATCTGGAATAGCATTTCTCCTTTCTCTTGTGGACCTCCTTAATGACACTTGTTCTTGAGGTTGTTGAGTTTATTCTTCTGGAATAATTACCTCATTTTGAATGGGAAGTTGTTCAACATTGTCTTGTAGAGGTTTTGGATTTACTTCTTGATCAATGATAGGTATAAGAACCTGAACATCGTCAAAAGTGATAGTAGGAACTGAGTTAGAATTCAATTCCTCCTCAAAAACAATGTCTCTAACCTTATTTCTCCCCCCAAACTCAACATCCTCAAAAAATGTTGCAGTTCCCGTCTCAAAAATATTCCTTATTATGGGATCATAAAATTTATAGCCCCTAGATCGCTCAGAATAGCCAATAAAGTAGCTACTTACTGTTTTAGAGTCCAATTTCTTTTCATGTGGCCTATAAGGCCTTGCCTCAGCTGGACATCCCCAAATGTGAAAGTGCTTTAAACTAGGCTTTTGACCTGTCCAAAGCTCATAAGGTGTTTTTGCAACTGCTTTATTGGGTACTCTGTTTAGAATGTAAGTTGCTGTCTTTAATGCTTCTCCCCAGAGGGACTCAGGTAAGGTAGAATGAGCAATCATGCTCCTTACCATATCCTTAAGAGTTCTATTTCGTCTTTCAGCTACACCATTCATACTAGGTGATCTTGGCATGGTGTACTGTGGGATAATACCGCATTCCTCTAAGAATCTCGCAAATAGTCCTGGACATTGTTCACCTGAGCCATCATATCTACCGTAGTACTCACCACCACGATCAGATCTAATGTTTTTAATCTTTTTGTTGAGTTGATTCTCAACTTTAGCTTTAAAAGCATTGAACACGTCCAAAGACTGAGATTTCTCATGAATAAGATATAGGTACTTATACCGTGAGTAATCGTCTATGAATGTTATGAAATATTGTTGACCATTCCAAGATGCCGTAGAGAATGGCCCACAAATATCTGTATGAATTAATTCTAAGACGTCTGAAGATCTGTTGGCACCCAATCTCTTGGTTTTGGTCTGTTTTCCCTTAATGCAATCGATACAGACATCAAAGTCTGGGAAGTCAAGGGACTCTAAAATACCATCAGACACAAGGCGTTCAATTCTAACTTTTAAGATATGACCTAAGCGCTTATGCCATAATGATGCTGAATTTTTCTTATTTAATTTGCGTTTAATACCACGTGATTCCACATGCAAGGTTTCATTATAGGATGCAATTGTTTCTAGCAAATAAAGGTTGTTATAAGTATTTAAATAACCAGTTCCAATAACATTTGAATTTAAAGACAAATTAAATTGATTGTTTCTGAATGAACAATAATAACCAAATTTGTCCAACGAAGAAACAGAAACTAAATTCCGTCTAAATGACGGTACAAAATAAGTGTCTTTTAAATCCAAATAAAAACCAGTTCCTAATAACAACCTAAAATGCCCAATCGCTTCCACTTCTACCGATTTTCCATCGCCCACAAAGATGTGTCTTTCACCATCACTTGGCTTTCAGTAACTCAGGCAACCCTGCATAGAAACACTTATGTGAGTAGTAGCACCAGAATCTATCCACCAAGTGTTTCTAGGTACTGAAGCTAAATTAATCTCTGAACAGACCAAATTAAGAATTATACCTTTCTTTGCACGCCAAGCATGATAGTTGGTACAATCTTTCTTTACGTGTCCAAACTTGTTACAAAAGAAACAACTCTTTGTAGCTTGTTGTTGTTTCTTTTGAGCTGGACCCTTAGCAGCTTCATTATGATATTTTTTTTTCTTGCCCCTGTCTTTAGGGGCATTGGCCAAATGAGCACTTTCAGACTTATCACGCTTCAACCTTTCTTCCTCTTGCACACAATGAGAAATGAGCTCATTTGGGCTCCATTTCTCCTTTTGACAGTTATAACTAATTTTAAATTGATTAAACTGTGTAGGAAGCGATACCAAAACCATAAGAACAAGCAATTCCTCAGAAAGCTCGATCTTAAGTGCCTTAAGTCTTGAAGTAGTATGGAACATCTCCATAATGTACTCCCTTACGTTTCCTTGACCATTATACTTCATAGACATCAAAGAAGTCAGAAGTGATGTCATCTCAACCTTATCGTTTTTAGCAAAACGTTTCTCAAGTTCATCAAGAAAACCCTTGGCCTGAGTAATCTCTTCAGATTCTATGCCCCTAAAGGCTTCTGGAATGCTATGTTTCATGATCATAAGACTCATGCGATTCGAACGATCCCACCTCTCAAAATCCCTCTTAACATCAGGGGGTGCTTTCCGCAGTGAGAGGTGCAGGTTGTTCTTCCCTTAGTGCAAGGTCTATGTCCATACAACCAAGCACTATAAGTAAGTGCCTTTTCCATTCCTTAAAATTAGTCCCATTAAGCATGGGTATAGAATTTATATTAGCAGATATTATGACAGCAGAAGATGAATTAGCTGAATATAGAACAAAAAACAAGCTTAAATCAATTTCCATAAGTAAACAATAGATTCAGGATAATGGCTAATCCCATCTCAAGATACCAAACACAACATTAATATCAAGTCTTTGGACAGTAATATTAACAGTAAGCGGCACTCTTGTTGTAGCAATCAAACATTGACAATAAATTATGTCAAACAATGAATTAATCTTTGGACTAACTTATTGCTCACATAAAATACCTTATAATTGTCACACGTTTATCACCACAGATGTCGTTGAAATTCTGCCAAATATTAACTTACCTTTGGGTCAATTAATAAACGCATGAATCACAAAAACATATAATCATCTTAATATTTCAAATAAACTAATCTATACAAAAGAGGTCACTTTGGCGGCATTTTGTTTAAACTAATTTATTTAAAATATTAGACATCCTTAATTAAAAGCCAAAATCTGAATTTATTTGTTTCAAAATATTTACCTTAATTTCCTCTTTCAATCAAATTTGAAAGATAATTATATATATATATATATATATATTTCCAAAACATGCATTAAACCAATCAAAGCATACATATATTATATAACAGAACATATATATGAATCAATTTCTATATATATTTTATATATATATATATTTTTAAATGTCATATAAGATTAAAATAATAATCACATGCCTTGCAAATATCAAACTTGATTATATTTATAAAACCTTCAAACTTTATTTAAAGAATCAAAACCCAAAATTATCAAGAATCTCAAAGATTCAACATAATATTAAAATATCAAATTCATAAAGAATAAATTTTTTCCCAATGATTCAACATGACAAAGCTCTGATACCACTTTGTTAGATTTGTAAAATAAATCTAAAAATAAAACTTAATAAACTAGGATCTATCATGTCAAATCATTAAGAATAAATCAAGAATAAAACTAAATGCGGAAGCGTACCTGAATCCATAAATTTCTTGAAGTTTTGCCGGATCTTAAGGATTTGATCTTCCAAATTAGCACACAAGAAATTCAAAGAATATATGCTCTCTCTTTCCTAATGATGGGATCTTAGAAAAGATATCTTGTGTGTAATTTGAGGACCATAACCCTAATATTTATAACCTTAGCATATTAGTTCTAATAAAATTCTAATTAGCCCATCATTAATTAGAATTTGATTAGGAGAGTATCTACACATATTTATCCCATACTTTATTTAATAATTAAAAGCCCAATAAAATTCTAATCAAAGTAGATCACTTTTAATTTGGGCTAACCTATCATGATAGTGGATAATAACATGTAATTATTCTTATTATATATGTGATGTCCAAATTTTCCAACACAAACGTCAACAATGTTTTACCCTATGCAACATCCTTGCCAAAATGAACAAAAGCAAGGCCAAGAAGGCTTTCGACTAGACTAAAGGAGACAAACTCTTGGACAAAAAACTATGGAAAGCCCATGGGGAAGCCGATGGTTTCTCCTCCATCTCTACGGTAATTGAAAGCCAAGTCGAAGTGGGGGGGGACCCGATTATTCTACCAAAAATAAGGAAAAGGAAAAGAAGAGGACGAGAACGAAGATCGAAAGGAGACATGAAGGGAGAGAGAGAGAGGAGAAGGGAGCCGACCACTTTCGGTCACTAAAGTGTGTGGCAAAACTAGTTCTTAAGAATTACAAAATGTGAGAGAAAAGTACAAAGACAAGGAGCCAAAGAAAATTGAACATTTAAACTTCTTAATAACTACATGTCATTGTGAACACTTGTTTAAAATAATGGTTAAAGTTCTACGTCCAAAATTATATGGGTTCAAATCTTGATATCCCCTTCTATTAGGCATCTAGATGATACAGGTTAAAACTTTGGTATCCCCTTCTCATCTCTTAATATTGTATTTATAAAAAAAAACAAAAAGGCTTCTTTTGGTTTCAAGAAACAAATACCATTTTCATTTTCTTTTATATGTGTTTTCATTTTTGGTTTCAAAAAAAATCTTTTGGCTCTGGCTTAAACTCATATAAATGAAAAAATATTCTTTTTTGTCAAACTTTTTTCTAATATTAAATTTGGTATATTAGTTTGAATTCATATAAATATAATTTTATTTTGAGAAAAATAATTATCAAAATATGTTTTCATTATTAAAAATATTTTTATTTTTAATTTATCAAATGTGTTTTTAATTTAAAAAATAGAAAATAAAAAAAAATATATTAAAAAACCAAACCAAGTATTTATGGCATCGAATAATAGTAAGAAAAAAAGTTGTGAATTTAGTGAAGACCGGGTTGGAAAGATTGGGTATAGTTTGAGTTTGGTAACTGCAGAATCTAAGTTGGATACTGGAATAGCCCACCCCATAATCTGTTGGGTTAAATTGGCCGAATATTATTGTTGTTAAATTATTATTTTTGAAATTATCACGACATGACATTATTATTAATTAGTTTATAGTCGGGAAGAAATGATGATATGAAATTGTAATTTTATATCATTTTTATTCAATCTAGTAAATCAGATTTTTTATCTTAATTTTCAGCTTTTTTCTCTTAAAAAATTTAAATTCAACTAAAAATATTAGAAATCAAGAGAAAAAAATTTGATTTGTTATGTTAATATTAAAAAGGATAGGTATAAATTGAAATTACAATTTCATAAAATATTTCTCTCTATAGCTGGTAGTATGTAAAAATATAAATTTAGTTGAAATATGGATTATGTTTTTGAGTATAAATCACATTTATAAAATTATGGCGTTTCATTTTCATTTTTAAGAGAATTTGGTTTAATTATGCTTGGTACTTGTTCTTTTCGTACTTTTGAAATATAGGCCTTTTACTATGAAGAATTGTGGTTGTTAATGACTGCAAAGAAGGATTAAATTACAAAAGTCTAAAAAGTATAGGGACCGAAAGTAATTAAACCGGAGAGTTTTGGACATCCTTAGTTCCAGAACTTCCAGGTTCCAGCCCAACATGCAATTTACGTTTTTACTCTTGTGGAAGAAGAAAAGACTGCTTGCTTCCACATCTAAGAAACCTGCTTTCTCCCATTAGCCACTGACGTTTTCCAGTGCTTTCCAACCTTAGCTTTTAAACAAACACAGAAGGGAGGAATCTAGAGAGGCTAAGCGAGTGCGGTTCCATTTTTATCTCCAATGGTAGTTTTCGACCGGCTTGTAAGGACTACTGCTCGTTCATGGCGAAGGATCGTCTCTCCTAAAACCCTAACCCTAACCCCTTTACCTTCTCCCTCGCGTCAGTTCCCTCCTCCTCCTCTCTACCACCGTAAGTTTCTTCCTCTATTTCTTCTATTTCTTTTCCTTAAATTTTTTACACACTCAGTGACGGGAAATTAAGGGATCAAATGTGTGAATCACTTAAAAATGGACTGAAATTTCTGTTTGCAATTTAGTCAAATGGAATTTTCTTTCGTAAAAATTTGATTGTCATTTGGTGATTAACAATGTTTTCTCCTTGGGATGCTTTCGCTTGTTTTTGTGCATTTATCTGATGCTTCTTGGTTGATTGATTGGCTGTTGGACTGGTGATTTATTGCTAGTGAAGGTTTAGCAAGTCTTGGTGTTTAGTCCGTGTTGCCTAGATTGCTTATATCGTGGTGGGTTGCATTTTCCATTTTAATCTTTTGGGAAGATATTATCGTTATATGCAGGTTTCCCTCGAATCTCAAATTTTACTATTGGGTCAGATGTCCAGCAGCTAAGATTGGTGGCTGCTGCTTCAGGGTCATACTCTATACTTCCGGCTGTGTTAGCTGGTTTGCTTGGAGCGGGAATGATAGAAACAACTTATGCTGATGCTGATGCTGATGAGGTTTGTGCGATTTATACTTCTTGGTACAGTTGATGATGTTCCCTGCATTTTTATTTTGGCCCCCGTCTTTTATTACCTACTGTATGTATCACCATTCCCGAAATAAGCACCCTAAATATGTGTTGCTCAATACTAATTGTTGGTAATGTAAAAAATATTTTCAGTTACGGAAAATCTTCTGACTGTTGCAAAAAATATTTTATGTTGGGGAAAATCCTTTACTATTTTTGGAAATTGACATTGCTATTTTACTATTTTGCCTCTTCAGAAAACAGGATAAATAGCAAACTATTCTTCTCATTTTACACAACACAACAAAAGGCAAACAACTTTTCTCATTCTTCTTTTCTTTGAAATTTTGGTGTTTTACTAAATTACATTAAAGGGATACCCCTTCAATCTTTCCTGAGAATTGAACCTAGTGTGGTTTAACCGGCTTTCTTCCAATTTATTTATCGATCTTATTATCTGATTCCTTTTGGAAAGAACAATACCAATTGTGTTTCACTTTTTTCATTCGAATGTACGAATATCAAAGTACTGTGTTAATTGTGGGGGTGACGTCCACTACATGATTACATTGATCTCGGTGAATTTGCTTCTAAGACAGTGGTTCTTTCACAACACAGTGATTATTTCATTCATTTACGCTCTGTTTATTTGTCCCATCAGTGCTAACAGTTTTGTTTTGCAGTAGTATATTTCTAACAATTTAGAAGTAAATTCATACTACTGTTTAAACATGAGAATCGGGTAAAGGAAAACGAATTACAGTGCACTTGTGGATCGTTGGAGCAATTGAAGTCTCCTATTGAGGCAATCGAGTTTGAGGGCACTTGAATAGTGCAATAGTGTGCCCAAGTTGTGTTGGAACGGTTGCAAGCTTCATCTGTGTTGGCCAGCTGGCCATTGTGATCAAGATGAGCTTGGAAGGCCTAGCGAGATTGAGCGGTCAGAGACCACTCGAGATTATGGCATAGTAAGCCAATTTTGTATTTTTTGTTGTGCAGGCCAACATACCTATTGAGTCGAGCAAGGCAGATGCAAGTCTTGACTTTGAGCCGAGCTTGGTACCGCAAGCTTGTAACCCAAGTGGGGGCATTAACGTGGTGGTACACAAGGTCATTCTGCCTAGTCATATTCCTTGTGGTTTAATTTTGGCTTGCCCATTGCAAGCTTAGAGTTGAGTTATGGGGCTTGGGTGTAAACTCTGGGTTTCGTGGCTCCTAGATTGGAGGATTATTGAGTCTGAGAGCTTAAACAAGAGAACCAATGGGGGATGTCTTGTTCAGGCAACCTTTGAGATTGAGATCGAGATCGACCTAGTTTGGTGGTGCAACATGTGTTGTAGTTGGCCAAGATGACCACACCTAGTGAGGTGACCTTAGAGGGGTCGAGAGGGCCTAAGTTGGGGATGACCAATGAGTCTGAATTTCCCATGTTGAGAATTTTAGTGTTGGTGCTGCAAGGGGCAGTTGACATAAAATACGTCCAAAGGGACGCAGCCAGCGGGATGTTGTAAGAGTGTGGTTTGTGCTACATCTAAAGGGATATATTTTTGAGTATCAAAGACATGATAATATTCAGTCGAGAAAGGGTCATACCATCAAGGGTCCCTAAAGGTTGTAACTTGGTAATTATGTGGCATTGAGTCCGAGTGTTCGGTGGAGGAATGAGCATAGACGAGACTACACCAACAATTGAGATGAGACCAAGTTAAGTCTATATCCGATGTGTATTGAATGGATTATAACCTTAGGCCTTGAAGGTCCAAGATGGACTTGAGACTAAAATATCAACTCGATGCAACAAGGTTATTAAAGTTGTAGCTCCATGTTGATGAGGGCATCAACATAGTAAGTGGGGGAGGGTGTTATGGTCCACAATTTACTATGAAATTTATCAAGGTTGAGCTTTTTCCAAATGGTCTTAAGTGAAATTAAAAGTATAGTAACTTGGAAGTTGAAATTTATTGGATACCCTGCAATTCTAGAGGGATATTGTGATACAAATTGGGTAATTGATAAAGTTAGCCTTATAAGTGGATATGTCTTTACTTTGGCTGGAACAATTATTTCTTGCAAGTCTGCGAAACAGACGTGTATTGCTCGCTTCACGATGGAATCAGAATTTATAACTTTTGATTGACCTTTAGCAAGAGGCCGAGTGACTATTTACTTGCAAAGACTCCTTTATGGAAAAAATCAACATCTCCCATATCTTTATTATGTAATTTACAAGCCACAATTTGCGTTGCTAAGAGCCAAGCTTACAACGATAAGAAAAGACATATTTCGAATAAAGATATGAATATGTGAGACATTTAATAAAGAATGGAGTTCTTGCTTTGGAGTAAGTGAGGTCTGAAAGAAACCTAGCTAATCTACTAACCAAAGAGTTAAGTAGAAAAATGATTCTTGATTCATCAAAGGGGATGGGTCTTAAGGTCAGTGGTTGAGGAATTCATAATGGATTCCCAACTTAGATTTTTAAGTTCAATATGGTCAAACTAAATCATGGAAAGACACATAGTGTACATTTTACCTATCCCTATGACAAACGATGTACATGCATAAGATTGTGTTTTTACTCTTAATGAATTAGTATCCCAAGGTTTGAGTGGTCCTATTGAGATGGACTTGATGAATTTACCAACATATGAGGTTGAGTTTCTTACTCTTAATGAGTTCATATTTCAGAGTTTGGGTGGTCCTATTGAGACGGACTTAATGAATTCACAGAATTTAAAATTGAGATGATGAGCTTAATAAATGCTTTTAATAGTTTCATAGTCCTGATTCGAGTAGTCTATATTGAGATAAACTTGATAAAATCATCTACGTAAGTGTGAAAAACTAGCCACATTCTATGAAAGACATTGAACCGTCTTTCTAGAGCACTTACCAGCATCCCGAGGCATATTGGCTAAAACTTGATCTATCGCGGAACTTCAATTGGATCTAAGATTAGTCGTGAGTTATGAATTAACCCTTATATTAACAAGTTCAAAATTTTTTCACTTGTTAAAGAGAAAATCACTCATTTCACTATATACTAGTTCAAATCCAAAAGATACTAGTGTTTAAGCGGCTAATTTTGTTGTTACTCTTCTCATATTTTACCTTTCTTATATTTACAAAATTTTCAATTTTTTTTCATTAGTGGAAGAATGTTGGTAATGCAAAAAATATATTTAGAATATTTTTAGGTGCAGAAAATCCTCTAACTGTTGCAGACAATATTTTCAAAATATTTTTGATTGAGGAAATTCTTTGCTATTTTTGAAAACTAACACTACTATTTTACCATTTTGCCCTTTCAGAAAACAGTATAAATAGTAGGCCATTCTTCTCACGGTAAAAGGCAAACAACTTTCCTCATTCTTCTTTTCTCTGAAATTCTGGTGTTTTACTATTGGGTTTTAAGCGGTAGCGTCTGTGACCCCTTTAATCTTTCCTAGGAATTGAACTTGTGTGGTTTAGCCGGTTTTCTTCCAATTTATTTCCTGATTCCTTTCGAGAAGAGCAATACCAATTGTGGAACACAATCTTTATTCGAGTGTACAAATATTAAAGTATTGTGTTAACCTTGGGGTGTTACGTCTATTATACGATTATATCGATCAGGGCGAATTTGCTTTTAAGGCAGTAGTTCTTCCATGACACAATAATTATTTCATTTATTTACACTTTGTTTATTTGTCCTATCAGTGCTAACAATTTTGTTTTGCAATAGTATATTTTCAACACTAATGAATGTGTGCCATATTCTTACGCTTGTTATGATGATTTGGAGATGCATTATTTGAATTTATTATGGAAATTAGCTTCTTGCAGGTCTCCTCCAAACCTCCTCTCCCATCAGAACCTCCTACAAGTCATGTCAACCTTGAGGAAACTGCCAAGAAAGAGAGGCAGCGAATTGAACAGATGCTTAAAGATAAGGGAATACGATATGGTTCTTATCCTCGGTTTACTGTTGCTGTCAAGGGCCAAAAGGTTGTTTCTGTTCATTTATTTTTTCCCCTTGGATGTCATAGCCTGTTTTGTGGGTTAGATAGGGTGGGTCATGGTGATGAATCCTAATGAACAATTTATTCTTTCTGATGATTTAGTGTTATACTATATTATATATATTAAATAGTTTATTTTCTGAATGCATGTTTCACTGCTAATTGTCATCTGTTGGTTATATGTGTATAACTGGATTCATGGTATTTCTGCTCGGCTCAAGTATTTTTAACAGGATACACTTGTTATAGGTTACAATCAAGTTCCAGATTCCTCCTTCATGTGAAGTTGCACAGTTGGTCGCAAACCTTGTTTCACATCTTGGGCTGAAGGTTGATGAGCGAGGTGGTGGTTCCGATGTGCTATTACGTGCATGGGACAGGTTGTCAATGATAAAGTTCTTTTCAAATCTAAAGCTGCATTTATGTTGGCATTAAATTATGCGAAGTTCCAACCTTTTTGTTGTTTCAGTTCAGTGGCCTGGCAGCTGACACTTAATCCACTGGAGAAACAGAAGGAAACTGGAGTCAATGAGGGACATTCAGTATATAGGAGTGGAGATGAAGGGGATTTATGCATCCTCATTTTCCGTTCACTCATAAGCTCTGACAAAGCGGTTGGTCTTAATTTCTTACAGTTTCTAACAATATTGTAGTATGAGTGAGATTGCATTATTTTTTATTTTATTTTTATGTTTCACAGAGTAACTGTTCAATCATACAATTTATCATAGGAAATTGAGTTTATAAAGCAAGGAAGTTTGAACCAGAAGGAGCTTGATGCCTTCGTATCTGCCTTAGAACTAGCAGGTGGAAGGTTTGCACAAAGTAGCTCTCTGGTAAACAAACCAAGGGAAGGTTCTGCACAGATACCTGCACAAAAATCAATCTCTAGCCTGGAGGCCATGGGGGTAAGAATTTATGGACTTGATGCACCACATCAGAATAAACCATACAGTGAGATATCATGGGACAATATTGCTGGATACGATAAACAAAAGCAGTATGTAAAAGACTCGACAAATATTATATCCTTTATTTTTCCATTTTTGGTCAAACATAGATTAGTGGAGATGGTGTTTCGCATATTTATTTCACACATACAACTTCTCATTTTGTTAGAGAAATAGAAGATACAGTTTTGCTGGCTCTAAATAGTCCTCAAGTATATGATGATATAGCTCGTGGGACTCGCCAAAAATTTGAGTCAAATAGACCAAGAGCTGTGCTCTTTGAAGGACCTCCCGGTTTGCTTTTCAACCCAGAAAGAAATATTGATTCATTTTCCTGGAATGTAATATTGAACTGATTCATTTATGTCAAAATTTTAAGTATTGCAGGTACAGGGAAGACATCTTGTGCTCGTGTTATTGCTAATCAGGCGGTGAGCAACAAGTTTCTTATCTAGAACGTTGATGGTTATAATACATTTAGTTAAACATTAAAATTGTTTTTGTTGCTTGGTATAGTTTGCTTTATTCTTTGTAGAATAAGTCGTACAAGTTTGATAGTTTCTGTAGGAGACTGTTTTATTTGAATGTGTAATGGAACTGAAGCATGTTCATGCTTTGCAGGGTGTCCCATTGCTCTATGTACCACTTGAGATTGTTGTGTCAAAGTACTACGGTGAAAGTGAAAGGTTACTGGGGCAAGTTTTCTCTCTTGCCAATCAGCTCCCTGATGGTGCTATCATATTTTTGGATGAGGTAAATGAAGGAAGTAATGATCAGTAAACCAGGCTTCCCTTTTATTTATCAGCCACTGGTTTCCTTCCTCTTTTTTACCATCAGTCAATTTGCATTCATTTATATTAGATTGTTGACAAGACAGCCTACATTGCAGGTTGATTCTTTTGCCACTGCTCGTGGTGGTGAAATTCATGAAGCTACACGTCGAATTTTGTCAGTGCTATTGCGACAGGTTAAATTAAATTTTCAAGTAGTTTTGGTTTCTAGGGAAAATTAACCGCTTAGCAAGCCTTTTTAAAACATGAACTTCTGATTATTTTAGGTTTTAAGAGTTATGTTTCTCATCAGTTCAGCATTCAATGTCTTTGCTACATTTCAATTGTAGCCTATTATTACCTCTGCTCTGTGCCAAACGGTTATGCTTAATGAATCCGAAAATGTCACAAAATCAAAGAATGATTCTTAAACATCATCAACAATGGTTATGAAGAAGAAGTCCTAATCTTATAGGAGGAAGTTTTGCTGGTCTGCTGTGTATAAATTTTTACTAATTATCCTCTGTGGAAAACATTTCAAGAATTATATTTTGCCTACTATATTGTACGAGTAACATTGATCAAGTTTTCTGGATGCCTAAATAACGGTGCTGTTATGGTACCATTAATGAAATTGTATTATTTTTTTTTTTTTTCAGATTGATGGATTTGAACAGGACAAAAAAGTAGTAGTCATTGCTGCTACAAATAGAAAACAAGATCTTGATCCTGCATTGATTAGGTAAAGTAGATGCTGTTCCAGTCCCTTTTGGAGAGCCTAATTGTTTCTTAAACCAATGAATTGTTTCTGATTCAGTCTTTGTTTGCAGTCGTTTTGATTCAATGATTGTCTTTGGTCTACCCGATGAGCACAACCGTCAGCAAATAGCAGCTCAGTATGCAAAGCATCTTACAGAATCCGAGTTGGCTGAACTTGCTCGAATCACTGACGAGTAAGTCGAATTTGTAATCATAATTTCTTCAGTACATTCAATGTCTCTAAATATGACCAAAGCTAAGTAGAAAAACCTCCTGTTTAATATCTGAAAGTTCTCTACTAGGATTAAACATTTTTTCAAATAGAACTTATCTTCTACCATTCGCATGCATCATTTAACAAATAATTAACCAACCTTGCCTATCGACATATCCAGAATGTCTGGTAGGGACATCCGGGATGCATGCCAACAAGCAGAGCGGTCATGGGCGTCAAAGGTAAATACCAATATGTTTTGATCTATAAATACCATGTTTTACCATTTACATTCATTCATGGTTTTCACAGCTTATTCGAGGACAAGCAACAAATAACAAAGAACAACCATCTCTCCCACCTTTGGAGGAATACATCAGAAGTGCCACTAATCGAAGACAGGCCCTACTCAGTGTTGCAGAGCAGAGAAACCAAAACCCAAGCCCTCGTATGAAGAAACCTCCATTAGATTTGTTGTCTTTGCAATCTACAGCACTTTAGGTGATTACATTTGTAGAGAGACAAAGGACTTTTGCAGAGAGAGAGAGATTTTTCATTTAATATAATAATCAGTACATTACATAGATATGGTATATAAAATCCCAGCTTCATTTTCATCCTCAATTTTGATAAATAAACCAAAGATTATTCAATTAAATTTAGTGAAACTTCAGAAGATTAGGTTGCACTGCAACAAGCTCAGCAGCAAAACTCCTTGTCTGCACTTGAAAGGAAGAAAAAAAGTTACTTCTATAACGATATTGATAATATCGTTATTGTCGTTAAAGTGATGATTCTGATTTTCTTTTTACTGATGAATTTGTATTATTGATTACAGTTAAGGGATTAAATCTGTAATTTTAGCATAGTAGAGGGACTAAAACCATAATTAGATAGAGAGAAAAATCGAGAGAAACGACACTTTTTTTTACCTAACAGGGGAACCCCTTGGTTCGTCATCTGCTCCACGCTTCCGTTTCCTGGTATCAGCGTCTCCGGCAACAAACGAAGCGATCTGGGACTGAGTTCGCAACATCATCCGAGTCAATTCGGCCTCGGATTCCGCCCTCCGTTTCTCCGCCTCACATCTGGAAGCTTCCATTGCCTTGACCATCTCCATCCCGGCAAGCTCCATCCTAAGAATCGAATCAGAGAAGACACGAAGACCGGCGGAGAGATCAGTGAAGGGCGTGGAATCACAATCAGAGTCGCAGTCGTCGGAATCAAAAGTGGGTGGACTATTGGAATCTTCTTCGTCGAGGTTTGGAGTGTCGGACGGGTGTGGGTTAGAGAAAAACCCAGCATCACAGGTGTATTTTAGACAATTATCGTCTTTGGTGAGGGTCGGATTGGGTGGAGCAGTCGGGTCCGCCATTAACGCTACGAGTAGAGGCTTTGCTCTGCCTGGGTACACAATATCAGTAAAGAGGATAAGAGTTTACTGGGTTGTTGGCAACTGGTCGGTAAAATGAGATAAAAGTGGATGCCATGTCATAGTTTGTTCCTTACTCAGGGTCCCACCACTTAAGCATCCAAGTTTCTATTACATTATTATTATTTTATAATATTATCCACATGTAGGGTCTTTTACATTATTGATAATACGAAAATAAAAATAAAAAAAATACCAAAATGTGGGCAAAATAACACCTATAGGCGGTTTTTTTTTAATTAATTAGGACTTTAGCCCAAATTTAAAATTAATTAGAAAAATAAGTCAATTTAAATGTAAAACACGACCAGCTAAGCGCGCGCTTTTTGTACAGGTGTTAGGAAAGCGTGCTTAGTTAGGTGCATTTTTCATTTCTCTCTCTAGGGTTAAGGTTTTTTAATTATTTAAGGTTAAGGTTTTTATTTTATTAAGATTAGGATTTAGGATATTTTGAAAATGTTTAAAGTTTTCAACTGAAATGACAAAAATTGTTAAATAGTTTTGAAGGGTTGGGGATGTAATAATGCGCCTCAGCATACATACATTTTATATGTCATGGCGGGATAGGACTATGACCTTAGAAACCCATTGTGGAGAAATTCGATTTCTGCACACATTTGGTTCACATACCTTTTTCTGAACTTCTCCAGAAAAAACTCCCAATCAATCATCTCCTCAAGAGTCACATTGGTCAATGTTTCCCACCACTGGTAGGCTTCTCCTTCCAGCAATGACATGACACAAAAGAGACTATCTTCTAATATGCATTTTAATTCCTTTATCACTCTATAAACTCGAGACAATCACTGTTCAACCATAGTGAGATTATCACCTTTGTCACCCAGAAATTCCTTAGCACCCCTCTTATGTATTTCTTTCACAGGGTGGTCTCCTTTAGGTGGAGTTAGTGGTGTAGGTGGTGATGGGCGAACCACTTCTGATTGTGGTTGTTGAGGCCATTAAGGTTGGGGTGCTTGAGTATTCCTCATATATTTATCAAACATTTGTGCCATCATAGTAAAAAAGACGTTTCCGAAAGCATTTCTAGTTGCTCCCAAACCAGCTGCAGGTGCTTCTTCTAGAATAGGGGGCACATGACTTTCAATTTCTTCACTGGTCACTTCTTTTGATCCTTTAGACATTTTTGTCACACTATAAAAAAATTCAGATTAGTTTAAATCACAAGGACTATGCTAGAGGCATATCATGCATGCTAGGGCGTGACACAACTTTTGGTTTTTTTGAGAACCAGCTTAACCTTAGATTTGATACCAAACATGAAACACGCCAAATCTGACCCTATGATAGGATCCAAGCTTGATGTGTCACTACTCAAAATCAAACTAACTTATGGAAAAACAATTTGGCGGAAGCTTTATAAAATTATTACAAAAGTATACATATAAACATATGATAGTTGTGGTTTTACTGAAGTTTGAAATAAATCATTAGCAGTTTGAAATAACGTTCAAGACATTTGGCGTATAAGTTCAAATATATTAACTTCATTAATCAGAATGTAATAATTCAAATCCAGACATTAATACTTAATAGAAATCTCGTAAAAACAGAGTTTTGTCAAAATAAAAGTTCTTTATGCAGTTCATTTCCAAAATACATTTATACGCTACCCAAAAGAGTCATGCATGATACAGAACAAAACAGTCAGCTCACAATAGCAGTAACATGTAAACGAAAAAATATATAGGATTTTTCCTATGTAATTTTATCACCTTTTTACTTAAATCTATTGTTTTTTTTAATAAGAAACCGATTGGACTTTATTGAAACTAAAACGGTGGGAAGAGTTTAACAAATGGGTGGGTATTTGGAAGGGGTCCAAGGCGTGATCCTCAGCCCAAAGTCCAAGAGAGACCCCCCAAGCAAAACATACCAGAAAAGAAAAAATAAAACAAAAACTATTGAAACAAAAGGAAGATAAACACGACGTCTTTTCAAATTTTCTCTCCAATCGATGGCGGTTTGCTGGCTTCCCATAACTTTTTGACTTTCCTTGTTCCCCATGCCTGCTAACCGAGTGATAGCATTTCCCAAGATATTCTTGAATTCGGCTATCTCTTCTTCTCTCTTATTTTACAAATTCCTTCAGTTTGGGTGGTGTAGGCCTTTCACCTTCCTCTGCCTTGAAGCCGAGAGACAGGCGCTTTTTCCAGGTAAAATTCTTGACCTGTTCTCAGAGTTTTCTTTGCTATGGAATGGGTTTCGTTATTGTGTCGTCTGCTTATGAATCGGAAATGGCTTTCTCGAAAGGTTCGTGTATGGCTTTGAATATCTCTGATGACTGCGCCCAAAACTGATTTATCTCTTGCTGTTGTGTTGCATTTGTTGATGATCGTTTTAGAGTCTCCTAGGAAGGTTATAGATTGAAACCCCAAAGAGATCCCTAATTTTACTGCTTGTAAACTTGCATGTGCTTCTGCCATGAACGGTGATACTATTGCGTGGTGGATGACTGACTTTGAGGCTAGCCACTCGTTATTCACGTCCGTCGCTACCAAGCCCGAAGCTGAGGTTTTATTTTTGTGGTCAAATGCTGCATCAAAGAAGATGGTTGCCTCTGTCCCTTGTATCTGTTGCCTCTGACTGCCGATAACATCACAGGTATGTTTCCTATCGTTTGATCTGTCAATTTCTGCGATATAATTCTGGATTTTTCCTGATAATTCCTTGCCGGTTATTGTTTTCCTCTCATGTATGAACTGATTCCTGGAGTACGACATAAACCATAAGGCGCAGCAAAAGGTTCGGCTTTGCATGTTGCTTCCTCTGTCAAACACCCAGGTAAGCCAGTCCCATAGATCATTAATATTAGGATTGATGACCCATGAAAGGTTTAGTAACTGCCATGTTTCTGTTGTTGCAGGACAGTGTCTAAAAACGTGGGAGCAGTCCTCTTCTGCATTCCGGCACCGGGGGCAGGAGCTGTTACTAACTACTCGTCGCAGGCTCAGGTTCTTGAAATTTGGGATGAAGTTCCACGAAATGCGCCAGACAGAGATTAGGATTTTTGATGGAAGTTGTAGATTCAATAATTTCCTGTAAAATTTTTTTGTTTTGGCCTGTAATATTAATTAATTAGGGTTCAAAGTAGTCTCCTGTAATAGTTGATAGGCAATTCTTACTGTAAAGTCTCCCGTATGTTCCCCTCGCCAGACCTGAAAGTCTTCATAAGTGTCTTCTGCCAGCGGGATCTGCATGATCTTCTCTACAATTTGTTCTGGGAAGGTATTCTCGATTACCTCTTTTTTCCACTTTCTCGATGATGCCTCAATTAGATCTGCTACTAATTTGATCTCTGTATTTTCATTGCCTTCGCTACTGTTGATAATTTCACCACCTGGGATCCATCTATCATTCCAAACAGAAATCTGGTTCCCTTTGCCGACTCGCCAGCATAGTCTGTTTTCCAGTAGTCCTTTTGCAGCCCAAACACTCCTCCAGGTAAGAGAGGGTAAATTTCCCAACTGTGAATTGGTAAATTCTGAATTTGGAAAATACTTCACCTTTAAAACCTGAGCTAATAATGAATTGGGGTAATTAATAATGCGCCAGTCCTGTTTTGCCAACAATGTGATATTAAAAAGATCGAACCTACGAAATCCCATACCCCCTAGTTCTTTTGAAATACAAAGCTCTTTCCACATACACCAATGGATACCCCTTTTGCCGTGGCCTTTTTGCCACCAAAATTTTGCAACTATTTTTTCAAGGTCGGAGCATAATGATTTTGGAAGTAGAAAACATGCCATTGAAAATGTAGGGATAGCTTGAAGAATGGATTTTATAAAAATTTCCTTCCCCCCTTGTGAAAGTTGTCTTGTACTCCAATTGTCAATCCTCTGTTTGAATCTATCTTTTAAGTTTTGAAATGCCTCCTTTTTCCTTTTGCCCACCATGTTTGGTAAACCCAAATAGCGTTCCGGGTCGTTTGAGCTTCGTACACTTAACAATTGAGAGACAATCATCTTATCCTCGTTCCCTGTATTAGAGCTAAAGAAAACAGTTGATTTGTCGAAGTTTACTTTCTGCCCCGAGCATTCTCTGTACTCTCGTAATATCTTTTTTAAAAGGCCCGCACCTCTTTCCGTCGCTTCTCCAAAAATAATGCAATCATCTACAAATAGTAAATGTGATATTTGGGGGCCCCTTCTACTTGCTCTGACTCCTTTGAGGTTTTCTTCTTTCTGTGCCAATCTTATTAAACTAGATAATCCCTCTCCACAAATCAGGAATAGAAACGGGCTCAACGGGTCACCTTGTCGTAGTCCTCTTTTTGGGGAGAATACACTGCCAACATGATTGTTTAGGACTACCGAGTAAGTGACAGTCTCTACGCATTTCAGGATCAATTGAATCCATTTTGGATCAAAACCCATTTTCCTCATCATTTCCTCTAGGAAGCCCCACTCAACCCTGTCGTATGCTTTGCTCATGTCCAGTTTAACAGCCATTAGCCTCTTTTTCCCCCATCTCTTCCTCTTCATCGTGTGAAGGATTTCATAGGCTACTAACACATTGTCTGAAATTAATCTTCCCGGTACAAAAGCACTTTGCGCTTTGTCAATGCATTTTTCTAGAACCCCTCTGAGTCGGCTTGCAATGGTCTTTGCTATTATTTTATAAATTACGTTACAGAGGCTTATTGGACGAAAATGAGAAAGATTTGTTGGGTTTGTTTTCTTTGGGATAAGAACTATATGTGTGGTGTTGATTTGACTTACCTCCATATCTCCGTTAAGTTGTTGAAGACAGTAAGTTGATACCTCGTTCCCCACTATATGCCAAAATTTTTGAAAGAAAATTGCTGGAAATCCATCTTCTCCCGGTGCTTTTGTAGCTCCCATGCTCGCCAAAGAGTTCCATATTTCCTCCTGTGGGTATGGTTCCGTGAGAGCTTTGTTGTCCTCTTCAGAAATGCATTGCTCAACCCCATTTAGGAGATGTGCTGTTTGGCCTCTTCTTCCAGCTTTAAAAAGATCTTGGAAATATGCCCTCGCAAGTTCTGCCATTTCTTTCTGGTCCTCCGTTTCTCTACCATCAGTATGTTGTAATTTTTGGATGATGTTTCTTTGTCGCCTCTGTGTTGCCATGCTGTGGAAGAAAGCTGTGTTCCTGTCCCCGAGTTTTAGCCGGTTTATTCTAGCTCGTTGCTCCCAATAGCTCTCGTCTTTGTCGATCTCAAAATTTAGTTGTACCTTGGTGTCAATTATCTCTGCTAAGTTGTCATCTGTTCTTTCTGCCTCTAATAAGGTTGCCAACTTTGAAGTTAGTGCTTCTTTTTTTCGCTTCCTGCTTTCCCCCATCCTTGTAGCCCATTGTTTCAGCCCCTGTTGCAAACACTCTAGTTTTTTCGTTAGATTACCTGGATTTGCTTCCCATATACGCCTTACTTCTGCTTCAAAAGTTTCCTCGATGACCCACCATGCTTCGAATTTGAAAGTCTCCTGTCTCTTCGTGTACTCATCTTTATTGGTAACAATTAAAAGCGGACAGTGATCAGATGTTGAATGCACCAAATGTTTGATATTTGCCTGTGGAAACATGGATATCCATTTTTTGTTTGCCACACCTCTGTCAAGGCGTTCTCGAATATTCGTTTCAGGCAAGTTTCCTCTCTCCCATGTAAACCAATTTCCCGAGAAGCCTAAATCGAATAGTTGACAGTCTTGTAACGTATTACGAAATTCTTCCATTCTTTTTTCCTCTCTGGGAAGCCCACCTTGCTTTTCGAATCCATACATTATTTCATTGAAATCGCCGCAAACAAACCATGGATGCTCATCGTCACCTTTTAGACTTTTTAGTAGCTGCCAAGATTCCTCCCTTTCTTTTGCATAAGGAGAGCCATAGAAGCCAGTAAGTCTCCATTGTTGATCTGTGTTCTGGTCGTCGATACGAACGTCAATATGCCTTTTTGAAAAATTCTGAACTGAGATGCGTACATTTTCTTTCCAGGCCAAACATAACCCGCCTTTAGAGCCATCTGGATCCACCTCCAACCCGTTTGAAAAACCATAGCTTCTGCGCACTCGTTCCATCTGTCTTCTGTTTATTTTTGTCTCCATAAAGAAGACCACTTGGGGATTATGAGTCTTCAGCGTTTGCCGAAGCCTTCGAATAGTCCGGAGGCTCCCCAAACCTCGGACATTCCAACTTAAAATTTTCATTGTGACCGGTCGGCTTGCCTTTTGGCAGCCGCCGATAGTAAAAGATCGTCTCCCACTAGACTCCACTTTTTGATTGCTTCTTTTTTGCTGTTATCCGAAGTTGGTTGTGCTGAATTTTCTCCTCGGTGTCGTTTTTTACCTTCTTCCCCCACTATAATACTGTCTTCTAGATCATGCTCCATTGCTTCAAAAGATTGGTTGTCTATTAGATTTCCCCGATGTGATGATGACGTGTGGCAATTACCTTCCAAATTTAATCCTAAAACTGGGTCGATTGAGGCTTTGGTTTTTGATAAAATTTCCCCTTTCCATTGTTGGTCATTCCTTCCACTTGTATTCTGTCTATTGTCTCCTTCATCACGTAACCATATGCTGTTCATCGCCCGTGCTCTATTTGATTGTGCTTTAATGGACAGATCCCATCCCATATTATCCACTTCTGCCCCTACTAACATTTTTTCTTCACAGTAAGAATCATTATGGCCAAGACGACCACAATAAAAACAGAAAAGTGTCAACCGTTCATATTTAAATCTGATGTAGGAACAAGTTCCTGCAAAAGACACCTGTTTTTTCCTTTTCAAGGGTTTCCTTACATCTATTTTGACTCTGATTCTCATATAATTCCTCCACCCTTTCCCCAGATCTGAACTATCATATTCAATCAATACCCCCAAAAAATCCCCTATTTGCCTTGCAAGACTTTCAGAGATAAAACCCACCGGGATGTCGTGGATCTGGACCCATATAGGTGTAAATATTAGGGGGACCTTTAAGGGATCCTCCCCCTTTTGAATCTTGTGGAGAAGCAAAAGATGATTATTGAAGGTCCATGGTGCTCCCTTTAATACACGATTCATATCCATAATATGGTAAAATTTAAATAGAAAACGTTTTTCCCCAATATCACTAATATGGATACCTCTTACCGGGTGCCATAGGTTCGCCAACGTGCTCTTCATTGCTGGGTAGTGAATGAGACTTGCCGTTAGAAAGCATCCCACCAAGCTAAAACTCTCTTCTGCTTCCATATTCGTCTCTGCCTGGATCTGTAGTACTGCTTCTTCTTCATCTTCTAATGTCAACTTAGCTAGATCTTTTTCCATTTTGCAGGACTTGGTTGATTTCTGCCCTGTGTGCGTGGATTGGTTTTCGTTTGGAATGCTTCTGCAGGGTTGCCGCCGTCCAGATTTAGTTTAAGCTAACCAAGAAAAACCCTAGTTTCTTGTCATATTGACAGATAGTTTCGTGCCAGGGTGGCAGACCAACTTATACCACTAGAGTAATTCTTAAATCTATTGTTAAAACTAAGTAATTGTTTAATAAATTAATGAAATATGTAAAAAAAATATGAAATTAGGACATAGAAATTATTAAAATGTGATTTTATGCTTTATTATATAGTTTTCATGCAATAAATGGCTTATTTTATATTAATTTGAATATATTATATTTTTTAAGACATAAAGTGGGCCATGCATGATTAAATTAAATAATAAAATATACAATTATATTTAATAATTAATTTTAAAAAATATTTCATTAATAACTTGGGTTTTAATTAATTAATCAAATTGGATAAATTTTATTCTTTGGTCCTCTAACTTGTTGATTTATTCTAGATAGGTCTGATAGCTTTGCTGGATTACAAAACCGTCCAAATTGGAGACCAAGTCAACCCAATATTCAGCTACACATGGCTGTCCATTTAAATCATTCTTTGGTTTAATTACACAAGGTCCTTGCAGTGTTGAAGAAATTAGAGATTTGCCCGAAGATTTACGATTGATCGATTCTCATCTTGAGTTGTGTGGCATCCAAAATTGCTTAAAAATCAAGCAAAAATCAAGTCAAAAGCCACTAAGCATGGTCGGCCACAATTTGAGGAGATTTGAAGAGGTTTACATCCACTATTTTTAGCAAACTATCCCCCTCTCCTCACCTATAAATAAGACCCTCTCATTCCCTCATTCATCATCCTTCAATCATTCCTCATTCATTCTCATCATTCATCATTCTCTCTTCACTCCAAATTCTCTTAGCCTTTTCCATTCCCACGCCAGAGTATCATCTCTTCATAGAGATTTTAGCAATTAAGCCTCTTAAAGAACCCTTGGTCGGCCACCTTGGAGAGCCATCAACAAAGGAGCAAAGCAAAGGAACGAAAGAGCCTCGTCAGTCAGAGTCTTGGGTGACAGCCACTCTGAATTGGGTTTAATTTTTTTTCTTTAATTTAATCTAAGGATGTTTGCTATGTGTTCTTTATTCTTGTTTACAACAATGTTAGCTTAATTTTATTTAAGCTAGGTTGATTGCTTTAATTAAATAATATTTATTTGATTCATGCTTATAATGTTTGTGCCTCAATCGATCATGTTTTCAATTAAAATCAAGTTTGTATTTCGTTCATACGTGATTGAAATGCACCTAAATTAGCTAAGCGATCCTAACCAAACGACGGCTAATGGACACATAGTTGAAATGTGTATGCTCAATTTAGATCTTGACCCGATTAAATTGTAGGTTGCATAACAACTCTGACCAAGCTCTGTTATATGCATAGTTTTTAGATTTGTGTGATTAAACTGTTTCAAACCTGACACGTCCCTGTTATCTCACACGAATGCTAAGAAACCTGTAGTAAATAAGGATCAGTAAAATGCGTATTTACTAAGTAAAGGATTCCGAAAGGACCTAATGTGATTTCCAAACTCATGAAAGATCGAGTTGCCATGGAATATTTTTTCGAATGGTATTAAGCATGTTGATAATAAATTGAGTTTAATTAAAGTAATTGTCCTAGTTTATTTATGTTATAATTGTTGCAAATTGTGTTTATTTTTACTAAAATCTATTTCATTCATATAGTTTCCATACTTAGGATAATTTGCATTAGGGATTATTGTTTTTAGTTTAATATATTTTAATAACCACTTCTCAACTATATTGTGTTTTTATTTACCAAATTGTTAATATAATTTTACAAATTAAGTGACTTAGCACAAATACAATCCCTGTAGAGATGATAACTCGATACTTACTTTGTGTACACTTGCACAAACCTACGTGTTACAAGTTTTTGGCGCCGTTGCCGGGGATTGTCAATTGTTGCCATAGTCATTCTTTTTGGTGAAATTATTTATTTTCATTTTGATTCATTTCTAACATTACTAACTTATTCTTTTTAATTTTTGTGATTTTCTTTTCAGGTGTTTATGAGCATAGATCGAATTATCGATTTACACCCTGTAGACCCTAAAATTGAGTGAACTTTCAGACAAAGAAGACGTGAATGAACAGCTCAAAGACAAGTCGAGATGGACCTTGGAAATCAGAATCAAGACCAAGGTAATGAAACTGATCATATACGAAATCCATCCTCTTTGCCGATGATAGGGATCAATGCATCAGAAAATATGTTGTGCCACTTTTCAGTGAGTTAAATCGAGGAATTAGAAGGCCATATGTTGAGGCAATTCAATTTGAATTGAAACCAGTGATGTTTCAAATGCTATAAACGGTGGGCCAATTCAGTGGTATGCCCATGGAAGATCCACATCTCCACCTTCGATTGTTTATGGAGGTGAGTGATTCATTTAAGATAAACGGTGTGACTGAAGACACACTAAGGTTGAAGTTGTTTTCGTACTCGTTGCGAGATCAAGCACGAGCATGGCTCAATTCATTTCCACCAAGTTCCATATCTACATGGCAAGAATTAGCAGAGAGATTTTTGGTTAAGTATTTCCCACCTAGCAAAAACACTAAGTTGAGGAACGAGATCACAACTTTCCAACAATTGGATGACGGGTCTTTATATGAGGCTTGGGAGCGATTTAAGGAGTTACTTCGTAAGTGTCCTCATCATGGGATTCTTCATTGTATCCAGTTGGAGACATTCTATAATGGTCTCAATGCACATACAAGATTGATGGTAGATGCTTCCGTGAATGGTGCAATTTTGTCTAAGTCTTGTAATGAGGCTTATGAGATTATCAAGAGGATCGTGAGTGATAAACCGTAATATGTACATATTTTAACCCCAAATTTGGCATACTTTTGGATGATTTATCCCCTGAATTGTGGAATTTGATGCTCATAATCCTTTAATTTCATGTTTTATACTTAGGAGAGCATCGGAGGATGAAAAGAACGAGAAATGGGCCAAAAATAGAGAAAATGGGCCAAAGTACGAAATTCACACGGGCTGGAGAAATCCACACGGTCGTGCCTCTTTAGCAGATCCGAACACGGCCTGGATTCTATTTACACGGGTGTGTCCCTGACGTGACCTGTTTTAATTCTACTCGGAAAAGGGTACTTAGAGGCAAAGAAAGATATTCCAAAAGCCTATATAAACACCCTAGAGGGCAACCTAAAGGGGGCATTCAGGTAGGCCGAGGAGCCAAGCTAGAGAGGGCCAAATTGTGGGATTTACTCGAAGACAGCCAGTTGATTCATCTCAAGAAGCCAGAATCATACTCAAGACGGAAGATCTTTCCTTTAATTTCCTTCAGGGGGTTTTAGGGTTTTTTCTTATGTTTTGTTTTATACTTTCTTCTGAGATGTATTTTTATAAACATGAACTAAACCCTTAAATACCTGAGGGGGATGAAACCTAAGATGGATCTTGTTATTGTTTTCTGAACTATATGATAAATACTTGATTTGTTCTTAATTATGTGTTCTTAATTCTTGCTTTGATATTTCAGGATATTAATTCAAGTATTGATGTGCTTAGGTAGTGGAGCAAAAGTCCCTGTTTAAGAGTAGATCTAGCATAGTTAAGCGGAGTTGATCGCACTCCTAGAGATAGGACGACGAAAATCTGCTGGATTAGGGTCAAACCTAATATGGGAGTCCAAAGATCGAGTTAATGCAACATAGTGGTTTAAATTAGAAAGAGATTTCAATTAATCAACCTAGGATTAGACGTTAGTAGCCTCAAGAGTGGTATTAATATAAATTAGGAAATCTTACGGATTAAGTCAAGTGAATAAATCGTCTGGTTCAGATTTAAATAACAAGTGAAGTCTAGGTGGATTCTTCCTCGGGTATTGTCTTAATCAATTGGTTTTCCCAAAAGTATTTCCCCAATTCACTCTCCGTGTCTTAGCATCTTTAGCTTAGTAATTAGTTAGTTTTAGATTAAACAACGATTCCCTTAATTCTTAGGCTAAATAATAAAAAGATAGTAATTACTAGTACTCTTGGTCCTTGAGGATACGATATTTCCGATCTTGCCATAGCTATACTACCAAACGATAGGTACGCTTGCCTCAATCGTTGTCATAGTTAACTTCTAGGCTCAATCATTCATTATATAAATATTAAGACTTTCAAACACGATTAGTGAGTAATAAATATCAATGGCCAACAAATCGAACATCTTCAGAAAGACGTGTACTCAGAGTTCATGAAGTTGACGCCCTCACTTTGTTATTAGCTCAGGTATTGTCTATTTCTCTATGTTAAAACAATTTACTGCTAATAGTGCTATTAATTTTGCAGCTCTGCCACCAAGTCCATTTGAAGTAGTTTCCTGTGTGTACTGTGGGGAAGGTCATTCTTTTGAGAATTGTCCATCAAATCCCGAGTCAGTGTACTATGTGGGGATCCAATATCAAAATAGGAGTGGACAAGGACCCCAGTCCAACTTCTACAATCGGTCATGGCGTAATCATCCTAACTTTTCTTAGAGCAACCAAGAAAATGGACCGAACAACAACTTATTGCAGGAAATACCCAACCAATCTCAAGGGTTTAATCAGCAAGCTCCAAAACCACCTCAAGTTGAGGCATCAAACTGTTTGGGGAACTTGTTGAAAGCGTACATGACAAAGAATGACTCTTTGATCCAAATCCAAGCAGCAACATTGAAAAATTTGGAAAACCAAATGGGTCAGTTAGCTATGAAGCTTCGTAATAGACCACAAGGAACCTTGCCGAGCAATACTGAGAATCCAAAAAATTTGGGTAAAGAACATATCAAGGCAGTGGCATTGCGAAGTGGTAAAATTCTGGAACCCCGATTGATTGATGTCGAAGATAAGCCCGTTGAGAAGAATCAACCAACTGTTGAAATTCCTACACCAAAGGAATCAAAATCTGCAAAGTCTGACAAGGTAAACCCTGACTTAGTGAATTCAGATATTTTAACATCTTCTTTGGATACAGATTTACCTACTCAGAAAAGTTGTCCAGTTCAACCAAAAGTTCCATCACCTCCATATCCGCAAAGATTGCAGCAACATAAGCAGAAACATGAGGTGCAATTCAAGAAGTTTTTGGATGTTCTGAAGCAGTTACACATCAATACTCCGTTGGTGGAGGCTTTAGAACAAATGGTGAATTATGTGAAGTTTATGAAGGATATACTGTCCAAGAAGAAACAACTGAGTGAGTATGAGACTGTTGCCTTGACAAAGGAGTGCAGTGCATTCTTGCAGAACAAATTGCCACCGAAATTGAAAGACCCAGGAAGCTTTACTATACCCTGTAACATTGGTGAATCTTACTATGGTAAAGCTTTGTGTGAATTAAGAGTGAGTATCAACTTGATGCCTAAGTCTATTTTCAAGATGTTAGGGATAGGTGAAGTAAGACCTACAACTGTGATGCTTCAGTTAGCGGATCGATCTTTAGCATACGAAAGAAAGATCGAGGGTGTTTTGGTAAGAGTCGATAAATTTATTTTTCCTGCTAATATCATTGTCTTAAAATTTGAAGCAGATAAGGAAGTGCCGATCATCATTGGGAGACATTTCTTAGTCACGGGAAAAATGTTAATTGATGTACAGAAAGGTGAACTCACCATGCGAGTTCAAGACGATTAGGTAACCTTTAATATTCTTATCGCGATGAAATTTCCTAATCCGACAGAAGAGTGTTCAGTTATAGAAGAGATAGAAACCTTGGTTTCTATGGAAAGTAATTTTGAAGATCCATTGGAGAAAGCCTTAGATCTTGGCCCTTTGGAGGATGAAGAAGGTGAAGAAAACATGGCTTTGATGGAAGCCGACCCGAGAAATTTTATTCAATCCACACGGTTTGAACCATTGAAGTTGGAAGTTAGAGAATTTGTGCAACCCAAGTTGTCAATTGAAGAACCACCTAAACTCGAACTAAAGGTACTTCCTTCCCATTTGAAATAGTTTATTTAGGTGACTGTTCTACTTTGCCTGTGATTATTTCAGCAGAGGTAACAAAAGATCAAGAGGAGCAACTAATTGCTGTTCTAAAGAAATTTAAGAAAGCAATTGGTTGGACCATAGCTGATATTCGAGGTGTAAGCCCTTCTTTTTGCATGCATAAAATCATTTTAGAAGAAGGTGAAAGAGCTCGAATTGATGGGAAAAGGAGGCTCAACCCTATTATGAAAGAAGTTGTGAGAAAGGAAGTGATCAAATGGTTAGATGCAGGAATCATCTATCCTATTTCAGATAGTTCGTTGGTAAGTCTGGTGCAGTGTGTGCCAAAGAAAGGTGGAATCACTATTGTTGAAAATGAGCGTAACGAGTTAATTCCCATGAGAACTGTTACCGATTGGAGAATCTGTATTGATTACAGAAAGTTGAACAAAGCCACTCGGAATGACCATTTTTCGTTGCCTTTTATGGATCAGATGTTAGATCGATTGGCATGTAATTAATTTTATTGTTTTTTAGATGGCTATTCGGGATATAACCAAATAGTTGCAGCCCCGGAGGACCAACATAAAACAACCTTTACTTGTCCATACGGTACGTTTGCTTTTAGGCAAATGCCTTTTGGTTTATGCAATGCACCTGTAACTTGTCAACGATGCATGATGGCAATATTTACTGATATGGTTGAAAATTTTGTTGAGGCTTTTATGGATGATTTTTCTATTTTTGGTAACACTTATGATATCTGTTTGAGTAATTTGGCTAAGGTACTGAAGAGATGCGAAGAGACGAATCTTGTTCTTAATTGGGAAAAATGCCATTTTATGGTTAATGAAGGGATTATCTTAGGTCATAAGATCTCAAAGAAAGGAATTGAAGTCGATAAAGAAAAGGTGGACGTAATTGAAAGATTACCAGCCTCAATGAATGTGAAAGGAGTTAGAAGTTTCTTAGGCCATGCCGGTTTTTACCGAAGGTTTATCAAAGATTTCTCGAAAATTTTTAAACCGCTGTGTTTGTTGTTAGAGAAATATACAATGTTTGATTTCAACAAAGCATGTTTGGAAGCTTTTTAAGATTTAAAGAAGCGGTTAATTTCAGCCCCAATAATTGTTACACCTGATTGGACTCACCTTTTGAGTTGATGTGCGATGCAAGTGACTATGCCGTTGGAGCTGTGATGGGTCAAAGAAGAAATAAAGTGTTTCACCCTACTTACTATACAAGTAGAACTTTGATGGGAGCCCAACTCAATTATACGATAACCGAAAAGGAACTTTTTACTATAGTTTTTGCTTTTGACAAATTCCACTTATATCTTATAGGTACCAAAGTTACAGTATTTACTGACTATGCTGCCATTAAATACTTGCTCACAAAGAAATATGCAAAACCAAGGCTAATTCGTTGGATACTTTTACTCTAAGAAGTTGAACTTGAGATCCAAGGTAGAAAAGGTGTCGAAAATCAAATAGCTGACCATCTGTCGAGTTGGAGCAAAATGAGGTAACTCAGTCCTGTGTGCCTATCAACGAGAATTTCCCAGATGAACACTTATTTGAGGTAAATTGAATTCATGAAATACCCTAGTTTGGTGATTTTGCCAATTATCTTGCATGTGGAATAATTCCTCGAGAAATGACATGCCAACAAAGGAAAAAAATCCTTCATGATAGTCAGTATTATCTATGGGAGGATCCGTTTTTGTTTAAACAATGTGCAGATAATATAATCTGAAAGTGTGTAGCTAAAAGCGAGATTGCTGAGATCTTGTATCATTGCCATTCATCTCCAAGTGGGGGACACTTTGGTGGTTCACGTACTGCAGCAAAGATTTCGCAAGCAGGTTTTTTTTGGCCTACACTATTTATAGATGCTTATGCTTATGTGAAGAACTGTGATAAATGCCATAGGACCGGAAATATATCAAGGAGAAATTAGATGCCCTTGACAAACATTTTGGAGTTTGAATTGTTCTACGTATGGGGCATTGATTTCTTAGGCCCGTTTCCTTCTTCGTATGGGAACAAATACATCTTAGTTGCTGTGGACTATGTATCCAAGTGGGTTGAAGCTGAAGCATACCTTACAAATGATGCTAAGGTAGTCATGCGATTCCTATATAAGCATGTGTTTACACGATTTGGGACACTAAGAGCTATTATTATTGATGAAGGTTCTCACTTTGTGAACAAATGGCTTAAGTGGTTGCTTGACAAATATGATGTGAAGCACAAGATTGCTATTGCCTATCACCCCCAGTCTAATGGGCAAGTTGAAAGAGTGAATCGTAAAATCAAAGGTATCCTTGAAAAGGTAGTACGCCCTAGCAGAAAAGATTAGTCTCGAAGGCTCAATGATGCATTGTGGGCTTATCAAACAGCATTTAAGTCGCCGTTAGGAATGACTCCTTATCGGTTAGTCTTTGGAAATACATATCGTTTGCCATTAGAGTTGGAGAATAAAGCTCACTGGGATTTGAAGCAGTTGAACTTTAATCTTAAGCAAGTCAATGAGAGAAGGATGTTACAACTTGATGAGTTGGAAGAGTTGAGGTTGTTTTCCTATGAGAATGCCAAAATGTGTAAAGAAAGATCAAAGAGATGGCATGATAGTCATATACAACCTCGCGATTTTAAAGAAGGTTAGAAGGTTTTGTTGTTTAATTCAAGGTTGAAGTTATTTCCTGGGAAGCTTAAATCCCGATGGAAAGGACCTTATACCATCTACCGAGTTTATCCTTATAGAGCTATTGAATTATACAACAATTACGGAGGTACGTTTAAAGTTAATGGTCAATGTCTCAAACACTACTAGGATGGGAAGTTAAGCGAGTTGAATCCTCGTTCAAATTAACAGACCTTTAATTTTTCATGAACTCATTTTGTAAATAAATAAATAATTAGAACTTATTTTCTTAACTTATTACATGTAATTAATTCTGTCTAAAGAGAGTGGAACTTAAGCGGGACCGCTAAGACCCCTCTAACTTTTTCTGGGAATTAATTTAATGTAATTTGTTAAGAAGAAATTTTCTAATTAAGATTTAAAATTTTTAAGTTTCATTTGTTCTGTTTAAATTTTTATGTTAATAAAGGGGGTCAAATTTGGCCCAAGTATTAATCAGTTTTTTTTAGTAAGATACAGTCTGAGTTTGAGGCCCAAGACAGCAAAAAGGAGGGAAAAATCCATGCCTTGCTGTCACACCCATTTCTTGCCACCAAAGTAACCCTAATGTAGCTAAATTTTTGCTACATGTTTCCCTAATTTTTCCCTATATAAACCCCTCTCCATTCTACTAATTTTCATATCCCTCAAAGCAATTTGCTTACACCCTAAAAATCCCTAAATCTCCCTTTTGTGTCGTCAACCTCAAATCCCGAAAGAAACCCTAATTCTCTTCCCTTTTTGCTGAAGTTCCCTATTGCCACCGCAAAAAGATTGCCGAAGCACCGCCGTTGCTATCACACACCGTTGTTGCTGCCGTACCCTGCCGTTGCTGTTGCATGTCGTCGTCGCCGCTGCCGTACCATCCTTGCCGTGCAAGATTTTTGCTATAGCAAGTTCTACCCACTTTGCCGATTTCTCTTTTCTCTCTTGTGCAGAAACTTTGCCGAATTTTCGGGAAAAGATATCATGTCTCACAAATGAACCAGATCTTCAAAGACTACTCCTGAAAACCCGATTTTGATCGATGAAGAAGTGAAAGAGAGATTTGATTCAATCTTCAAGCATCAACCTATGATGCCGGAAAAAGGTTTTGACTTGAAGAGTAATGATTTGATGGTTGTTCCTATACCGATTAGAAAGAAAACCAATGCTCTCAAGTGGGAACGATTTTGTGATGCTCGTTCATTTCCCGATGATGAACTAGTTCGAGAATTCTATGCTAGTTTTGACTACGCAGGATGCTACTGAAATCATCGTTCGAAAGAAAAAGGTACCTCTTACATCTAAGTCCATCAATGATTTGTTTAATTTACCTGATGTTGAAGAAGATGATTACTACCCTTTGATGAACAATATCAATTGGGATTTTCTTCAACAAGTACTTGTTGTTGTGACAAATCCGGGATCCCAATAGATTATAAGAAAGTATGGGAGCCATTCTTGTCGAAGAGAATACTTAAAACCAGTAGAAAAGGTATGGTTTTATTTCGTTCGCTACAGTTTTATGCCTATCTCACATAGTTCCACCATCTCGATGGAACAAATGCTTTTGTTATATGCAATTTTGACAGAAAAGTCCATTAATTTTGAAAAAATTATCCTCAAGGAGATTCACGATTATGCTAAAAACAAGGTAGGATGTGCTTATTTCCCATCATTATTCACTTCACTTTGCTTAAAGGCCCGTGTTAAAACACAAGCAAATCTGAAGGGGTGATATGTTCAAGGATGCATTACAAATTATAATCTTGAAAGATTAGTAGAGAGGGTGCACGAGCTGAATCAAGGCGAGTATGTAACATCCTGGAATTAGGGGTTCTGCTTTTTGCACTATTTCTTGCATTTGGCTAGTTATGCTTGTTGTTTTGGTGTGTTTGGGAGTTTTGAGAAGGCTCGAGTTCAAGCTAGAGCCTTGGTAAAATTTTGGTTTCTGGACATGAGGGGGGAGAGCTAGGGGAAGTAGGCTTTAAGGATATTCATTTGCGTTTGATGACAAAAAGTGAGCACTTGGTGGAGTGGTGGTGGCGTCACTGGTAGGACAAGGAGGAGAGGGGTTCAAATATCATCTGTTGCATTGTGTAGTCTTATTTTTTTTGTGCTCAAGGAGAGGAGGAGGTGGCATTTGGCTGGGACTCTTCTAGGAGGAGTTTGAATAAGTCAAATCATTTGAAATGAATGGATGAGAGGTGCTTGAGGAGTTGAATTGGTCAAACCAATTTGAAAGAGTGATGGGGAGAATTTGGTGGAGCAAAACAAGGGATTTGGTGTGTGGTGGAGGTGTTGGCTGAATGTGGGGGTCTTTGAGGGGAGAATTTCTGTCATGAAAGGGGTCTTTTGGTGAGAGCATTTCGATTTTAGCTAGGGGAGGTGGGTGCCGAAACTTTTTTTTTGGGTGTTGTGCCGAAAATTCCCTAGTGCATCTAAGGTCTCTTCTTTTGTATTTCTTTTTCTCTCTTTTCAACTTCTATTCATCTTTTGGTTCTTGTTGTCAAACCTTCCCTTGCCTATTCATACATTTCTTTCCCTTCAAGGTTACCAAAAACATTCTTGGCTGAATCTAGTTTTGACTCCCCTACACCTAAGCTGAATCTTGTGCCATCTTCCCTGCACTCTCATTCTCTTCTGTTAGCCGAATTTCTCTCACATTTCCTTTCGTTTTTCACCATAGCAAGAACCTCTTTTCTTCCATGTTATCTAACCGAAACTTCATCACTTCTCACTCTTTCTTGTTGCGTTCTTCTCTCGTAGTTGTGGAATAGGGTGGCCAAATCTCTTTTCTCCTTCAACTCATCAGTAAACGGAAGCTGAACGTGTTGAAGTCTGAAGGTTGAAGGTCCGTTGATTCCCGAATCTCACCATTCGTTCAGGTTCTTAGGCAGTAAGGGCCGAATCTTCTACTTGGGTCTTTCAAAGAATAGGTAACACTTTCTTTGCCCTTCTTTTAGTTGTGGTCGAATAATG
Organism: Gossypium australe; assembly: GCA_005393395.2. NCBI lineage: Eukaryota > Viridiplantae > Streptophyta > Magnoliopsida > Malvales > Malvaceae > Gossypium > Gossypium australe. The sequence continues at coordinate 14,917,682 of CM016619.1, forward strand.
ATGTCACAAGCCGGACACTCATTACCTCGATCTTGCGTGGTGTTGTTTATCGTTGTGTAAAGGTTCGATTCTCGATTGATCAAGAACCTTCTTGTGCCGAATTAAGCGAATCCATTCAAGGGGATAGAAATCTGTGTTGACTCTTAGGGTAAGGAGTCATCTTCTCGGTTTCTTGGCTATTGTTCCTTTTCATTTTAGTCTACCTTAACCAAATTTCCTTGTTAGACAGCCAACGTTTCTCTCTGAGTACTGATCAAGATTCTCTTCATGGATGCGAGTGCTAGTCAAACTAAGGAGGAGAGTGGACTCGTAGTCTCTGCCCCTAAGTTTAAATGACGTGCTGTATCGGTGGTTCGAGATTTTCCGCCAGGTTGTGGTAGAGAGCCGACATCTGTTTGGGATAGACAAATCACTGTTATTCCCGCTAGTGAGGGTGTCGACAATCTAGAGTGTTTAGTTCTTCGCGTAATCAGGTGTGTAATTCTCACACCTTCAGTTGTTTGATTAATAACAATTATATGTAATGTTTAAAAGCCGAAATATCGGTAATGGCTACTGAGTTACCCATAGGGGGTAAATTTTGGAGATACCAGGTTAGTCACCTATTTGAATATGTTATTTTAATACATTAGCATGAGTTTATGTATGCTCTGATTAATCAACTCACAATGACATATGTTGCATTCATTATATTATGATTATATGTTGCATGGGCTTTGGGATATGATTGAAAGGGGAAGTGTAATTCAGTGACTCTATCACAGTGGTTTGGTACCACAGTGGTTTTGTACCACATACACATACATCAGTGACTATGTCACATTATTTCAGTGGTCTGGAACCACAGTGGTTTGGTACCACATTTATATATCGTGATTCTGTCACAATGGTTTGGTACCATAGTGGTTTGGTACCACAGTGGCTTGGTGCCACAAGTGTTTGGCTGGTTCAGGTGATGTAGAGGATGGAATACTAGGTTGGGCTTGGCTGCATTGCATACATTTTTTAATATGCCATGTTGTGAGGGTTAAGGCCCAATGTGCTTCTGTGGGCTTAGGCCTAGATTGTGTTCGTAAGGGGAATTACACACTGAGTCTTGGTGACTCACCCCTCTGCTTAATTTTGCAGGTAACCCCTAGTCGAGGATTTGTAGCCGAGGTGGACTTTGAGGTGGCCATGTATTGCTTCTTTCATAATCTCCGTTTTCTCTATTTAAACTTATTTTAAATTTGGGATTTTGTTATGTAATAAGGCCTCCGGGATTTTATAATTCGGTTTTCAATTTATTACAGTAATTTATATTATATGAAGCGTTAAAATGGGAGTTTTCTAAACAAAATGAAAGTAAACATTTCTTTCAAACATGATACTCAGTTAATAAGCAAGCAAATAATTAAATTCGGAAAATTACTTAAAACTACAAACACTGTTTTAAAAATGTCACATTTCAGAATATCACTAGTTTTCGGTGTTTTTTCGTATCACAAAACCTGTTTTCGACTGTGAAGATTATTTATAAAATTTTTGCAAAGAAACTTTAAAACTCACTTTAAATTTCAAAATGTTAACACAACGCGAAGTATTCTTTTTCTTTAAAATTTCAAAGTTCTTTAAAACAACCTTTCCATGTGACATACCAGATCCGATCGTAATGTTTAGGCTGGGTTTGGGGTGTTACAATTGTGGTATCAGAACCAGGTTGCAAAACTCGGCTGTGGAACGGGTTCAAAATTTTTTTTCTAAAATTGGGTTGAAATATGGTTTAGAAGAGTATACATTTTCTGGAAGTATGGCACCCGAGTCTCCGACACCAAATCCGTACTGTAAGTGTTCTGACTATTGGTTGATTTGTATGAAAAGATTATATTGTGCTATGATTGCTAATGCTAAGAGATTCAACTTTAGAGATTGAGACTTTTAGAAATATGTTTTACGAAAAAACTACTTCTAATTCTATTTTCATAAGACTATCCGGTAATAAACAATAGAAGATATACTAATTCATAAAATTTTAATCAAATTAATTCGAATCAGTAATCATGAGCGCTAGAGGATGTGTACGTGGTATACGCGGCCGTGGTAGAGGCCGGGGTGTTGAGGCTGGACCCTCGGAATCAGGACATGGGCCGGAAGGTGAAGTGCTAGCATCACCAGTAGCGGAAGTAGGGTCTCAAGATCGAACTAGAGGAGACGATGCTTTGTCCCAAGCTATGTTACGTGTTCTAGAGCGGGTTACTGGAGCAAGCACGGGATCAGTAGCTCTAAAATCTATTATTGAGCGACTTCGAGCAAATGGGGTCGAGATATTTAGGGGTATTTCTGGTGTGGCTCCTAACGTAGCTGAATACTGGCTGGAAGCGGTTGAACAAATCATGGACGATCTTGATTGTACCACAGAGGAAAAGTTGAAAGGAGTAGTGTCCCTCCTTCGAGATGAGGCATACCAGTGGTGGCTCACGGTAAGGGATGGTACATCAGCGGACCGTATTACCTGGGACTTCTTTAAGACAGCATTCCAGGGAAAATATGTTGGGGCGAGTTATGTGGACGCTCAAAGGAAGGCATTTTTAAACTTGCTCCAGGGGAATAAGTCGGTGGCTAAGTATGGTGTGGAGTTTCTGCGTTTAAGCCGCTATGCTCAGGGTGTCGTCGCAACTGATTATGAGCGTTGTGTTCAGTTTGAAGATGGTCTGAGGGACGGGCTGGGGGTACTAATAGCTCCGCAATGGGAAAGAGAGTTTGCCATTCTGGTTGAGAAGGCAAAAATAGCCGAAGAGGTGAAGCGGTCTGAGAGGCAGAATCGGGATAAGGATAGGGGTAGGAATAAGAGGAATTTTGGGTCGTCAGGATCTGTTGGGGGTTTTCAAAAGAGGCCTAGGTTTGATGGGCCGGGTAGAGTTGCCATGCCTGTTGCTGTTGGTCGGTCTCAACCGTGTGCTCGATGTGGGAATTTTCATTCGGGGGATTGTTGGGCAAGAAATAGAGGATGCTTCAGGTGTGGATCTATGGATCATCGGATAAAGGACTGTCCGTAAGAACCAGACAGGGCGCAGTCAGTAGGTTAGGGATATGCACAGCCCGGAAGAGGTGGGCAGCAGCCATCGAGAGGTCGTGGTCCGGTCAGAGGAGGAAGTGGAGTTGGTCGAGGGCGTGGAGCACCGGGCAGAGGTGCTGGTAATACAGACGCGAGACAGCTAGGGCTGGTTTATGCAGTTAGACGTCGAGAGGATGCCGATACACCGGACGTCATAACCGATACGTTTCTTATTTTTGGTGTGTCCTTTACAACTTTGATAGATATTGGGTCTACACATTCATATGTTGCTAGTAATGTGTCTGGGACTTTGAATATGGAATTTGAGGTTGCTTCTAGAGAGATGACTGTGATTAGCCCTTTAGGACAATCTGTAGTGGTGAACAAACTATTTAGGAGTGTGCCTTTAGAAGTGCAAGGGATTGTTTTCCCGGCTGATTTGATGGAATTGCCGTTCGGCGAGTTTAACTTGATTTTAGGCATGGACTGGTTAGTTAAGAATCGAGCAAACTTGGATTGTGCCGCCAAGCGCATGATATTGAAGACTCCCGAGGATAAGGAGGTACTGGTGTTAGGTGAGAGAAGGAATTACCTGTCCAATGTGGTGTCGGCATTAAAGGCTGAAAGGATGGTGTGGAGAGGGTGTGGGGCATTTTTAGTTTTCATCAATGCTTTGGAGGCCAAAGAATTGTCTATAAGGGATGTTAGAACGGTGAAAGAGTTCTTGGATGTCTTTCTAGAAGAGCTTCTAGAATTACCTCTGGATCGCGAGGTGGAGTTCGGCATTGATCTACTTCCGAGAACGGCTCCGGTGTCCATCGCTCCATATAGGATGGTGTCGAAGGAGCTGGTAGAACTTAAAGCTTAGATTCAGGAACTGTTAGACCGTGGTTTTATCTGACCTAGTGTGTCACCATAGGGAGTGCCGGTGTTGTTTGTTAAGAAAAAGAATGGGTCGATGCGGATGTGCATTGACTATAGGCAATTGAACAAGTTGATGATTAAGAACAAATACCCGTTGCTAATGATTGACGACCTGTTTGATCAGCTGCGAGGCGCTTCGATCTTCTCGAAGATAGACTTGAGGTCAGGGTATCATTAGTTAAAGGTCAAGGAGGCAGATATTCATAAGACTGCTTTTCGAACTCGTTATGGTCACTACAAGTTCTTAGTGATGTCGTTCGGGTTGACGAATGCACCAGCTGCATTTATGGAAATGATGAACCGGGTATTCCAACCCTACCTGGATTGATTTTTCATAGTGTTCATAGACGATATCTTGGTATATTCAAGGACGGAAGAGGAGCATGATTCGCATCTTCGGATAGTTCTGCAGATTTTGAGAGAGAAGCAACTGTATGCCAAATTCAGCAAGTGTGAATTCTGGTTGAGGGAAGTTACCTTTTTGGGGCATGTTGTTTCTGCCGAGGGGATTAAGGTTTATTCCCGAAAGATTGAAGCTATTTTGGATTGGAAACCACCGAAGTTGGTAGCAAAAATTTGAAGTTTCCTTGGGTTAGCTGGGTACTACATAAGGTTCGTTAAGGGATTTTCGTTTATTGCTGCCCCATTAACCAAGCTATTACGAAAAGGGATACCGTTTGTTTGGGCTGATAAGCAGTAGGAAAGCTTTGAGAAGCTAAAGAGGATCTTGACTGAGGCACCAGTGTTGATTCAGCCTAAGGCTGGAAAGGAGTTTGTTGTCTATTGTGATGCATCACACACAGGGTTAGGATGTGTGCTAATGCAAGAAGGGAAGGTAGTAGCGTATGCATCTCGGCAATTAAGACCACATGAAGTGAATTATCCCACTCATGATCTGGAGTTAGCTGCGGTAGTGTTCGCCTTGAAAATTTAGAGACACTACTTGTATGGAGAGAAGTCGATTATCTACACCGATCATAAGAGCCTGAAATATCTCCTTACTCAGAATGAGTTGAATTTGAGGCAGTGGAGGTGGATTGAATTGTTGAAAGACTATAATTGCTTGATCGAGTATCACCCGGGTAAAGCTAATGTGGTGGCGGATGTGTTGAGCCGTAAGGTGATATCGGAATTAAGGGCAATGTTTGCCCATCTCAGTTTGTATGAAGATGGAAGCTTGTTAGCCGAGCTTCCAGTGAAGCCTTCATGGGCAAGTCAGATTAAAGAGAAACAGTTGTCAGACGAATTGTTAAGTTCTCGACTTCAGCAAGTGGGAGGTGGTGAGACAGAAGATTTTGATCTGAACAGTGATGGAGTATTATGCTTTCGTGGAAAGGTTTGTATGCCGAAGGATTCCAAGTTAAGACAGATGATTCTGTGGGAGGCGCATAGTAGCCCATACGCTATGCATCCCGGTGGGAGTAAGATGTATCGAGATTTGCGTGAACAGTTTTGGTGGCCAGGTCTGAAGCAAGAAGTTACCGAGTTTGTGAGTACAAGTTTGACGTGTCAGCAGGTGAAGGCAGAGCATTAGTTGCCTTTGAGGTTGCTACAACCGGTTAAGATTCCACTATAGAAGTGGGAGAGGATAACAATGGACTTTGTTAGTGGGCTGCCCTTAACGCCTACTAAGAAAGATTCAGTGTGGGTAATCATCGATCGGTTAACGAAGTCCGCTTATTTCATACCGGTTCGTGTGGATTACTCGCTTCAGAAGTTGGCCAAGATATATGTGGCAGAAATCGTGAGGTTGCATGGGGTACCCGTGTCTATCATATCAGACAGATATCCTAGGTTCACATCACGGTTCTGGAAGGCGTTACATAAAGCTTTAGGTACAAGACTGGATTTCAGCACGGCATTTCATCCACAGACTGATGGTCAGTCGGAGAGGGTAATTCAGATTCTGGAAGACATGTTAAGAGGTTGTGTAATCGACTTCGGAGGTAGTTGGGAGGCGGAATTTGCGTACAACAATAGCTATCAATCCAGTATTCAGATGGCACCTACGAAGCGTTGTATGGTCGTAAGTATCGTACTCCTACCTGCTGGACGGAGTTAGGTGAGCGATAGTTGTTGGGTCCAGAATTGGTTTCAGAGATGGAGGAAAAGGTTAAGTTGATTCGGGCTCGGTTGAAGGAAGCTTCCGACAGGCAAAAATCGTACGCGGATCTGAAGAGTAAGGAGATAGAGTTCTCAGTGGGTGATCAGGTCTTTCTGAAAGTTTCACCTTGGAAGAAGGTTCTAAGATTTGGACAAAAAGGCAAGTTGAGCCCCAGATTCATCGGGCCTTATCGTGTGTTGAAATGTGTAGGACCAGTAGCTTATCAGCTTGAGTTACCTCCGGAGTTGAATCGGATACATGATGTATTCCATGTCTCAATGTTAAGGTGCTATGATTCGGACCCATCTCACATAGTGCCGGTGGAAGAAATTAAAGTAAGACCTGATCTGTCTTTTGAAGAAGAACCAGTGCAGATCTTAGATCGAGATGTCAAGGTGTTGAGAAGGAAGTCAGTTCCTCTGGTCAAGGTGTTATGGTGTAATCACAGTGCAGAAGAAGCCACGTGGGAGCCAGAAGATGTGATGCAACAACAATACCCTCACCTCTTTTGATCAGGTAAATTTCGAAGCTGAAATTTCTTTGAGGAGGTAGAACTGTAACATCCTGGAATTAGGGGTTCCGTTTTTTGCACTATTTCTTGCGTTTGGCTAGTTGTGCTTATTGTTTTGGTGTGTTTGGGAGTTTTGAGAAGGCTCGGGTTCAAGCCAGAGCCTTGGTAAAATTTTGGTTTTTGGACATGAGGGGGGAGAGCTAGGGGAAGTAGGCTTTAAGGATATTCATTTGCGTTTGATGACAAAAAGTGAGCACTTGGTGGAGTGGTGGTGGCGTCACTGGTAGGACAAGGAGGAGAGGGGTTCGAATATCATCTGTTGCATTGTGGAGTCTTATTTTTTTGTGCTCAAGGAGAGGAGGAGGTGGCATTTGGCTGGGACTCTTCTAGGAGGAGTTTGAATGAGTCAAATCATTTGAAATGAATGGATGGGAGGTGCTTGAGGAGTTGAATTGGTCAAACCAATTTGAAAGGGTGATGGAGAGAATTTGGTGGAGCAAAACAAGGGATTTGGTGTGTGGTGGAGGTGTTGGCCAAATGTGGGGGTCTTTGAGGGGAGAATTTCGGTCATGAAAGGGGTCTTTTGGTGAGAGCATTTCGGTTTTAGCTAGGGGAGGTGGGTGCCGAAACTTTTTTTGGGTGTTGTGCCGAAATTCCCTAGTGCATCTAATGTCTCTTCTTTTGTATTTCTTTTTCTCTCTTTTCAACTTCTATTCATCTTTTGGTTCTTGTTGTCAAACCTTCCCTTGCCTATTCGTACATTTCTTTCCCTTCAAGGTTACCAAAAACATTCTTGGCCGAATCTAGTTTTGACTCCCCTACACCTAAGCCGAATCTTGTGCCATCTTCCCTGCACTCTCATTCTCTTCTGTTAGCCGAATTTCTCTCATATTTCCTTTCGTTTTTCACCATAGCAGGAACCTCTTTTTTTCCACGTTATCTAACCGAAACTTCATCACTTCTCACTCTTTCTTTTTGCGTTCTTCTCCCGTAGTTATGGAGTGGGGTGGCCAAATCTCTTTTCTCTTTCAACTCATCAGTAAACGGAAGCCGAACATGTTGAAGTCTGAAGGTTGAAGGTCCATTGATTGCCGAATCTCACCATTCATTCGGGTTCTTAGGCAGTAAGGGCCGAATCTTCTACTTGGGTCTTTCAAAGAATAGGCAACACTTTCTTTGCTCTTCTTTTAGTTGTGGCCAAATAATGATGTCACAAGCCGGGCACTCATTACCTCGATCTTGCGTGGTGTTGTTCATCGTTGTGTAAAGGTTCGATTCTCGATTGATCAAGAACCTGCTTGTGCCGAATTAAGGGAATCCACTTAAGGGGATAGAAATCTGCATTGACTCTTAGGGTAAGGAGTCATCTTCTCGGTTTCTTGGCTATTGTTCCTTTTCGTTTTAGTCTACCTTAACCAAATTTCCTTGTTAAACAACCAACGTTTCTCTCTGAGTACTGATCAAGATTCTCTTCATGGATGCGAGTGCTAGTCAAACTAAGGAGGGGAGTGGAGTCGTAGTCTCTGTCCCTAATTTTAAACAACGTGCTGTGTCGGCGGTTCGAGACTTTTCACCGGGTTGTGGTAGAGAGCCGACATCTGTTTGGGATAGACAAATCGTTGTTATTCCCGCTAGTGAGGGTGTCGACAATCTAGAGTGTTTAGTTCTTCGAGTAATCAGGTGTGTAATTCTCACACCTTCTGTTGCTTGATTAATAACAATTATATGTAATGTTTAAAAGCCGAAATATCGGTAACGGCTACTGAGTTACCAATAGGGGGTAAATTTTGGAGATACCAGGTTAGTCACCTATTTGAATATGTTATTTTAATACATTAGCATGAGTTTATGTATGCTCTGATTAATCAACTCACAATGACATATGTTGCATTCATTATATTATGATTATATGTTGCATAGGCTTTGGGATATGATTGAAAGGGGAAGTGTAATTCAGTGACTCTGTCACAGTGGTTTGGTACCACATATACATACATCAGTGACTATGTCACATTATTTCAGTGGTCTGGAACCATAGTGGTTTGGTACCACATTTATATATTGTGACTCTGTCACAGTGGTTTGGTACCACAGTGGCTTGGTGCCACAGTTGTTTGGCTTGTTCAGGGGATGTGGAGGATGGAATACTAGGTTGGGCTGGGCTGCATTACATACACTTTTTAATATGCCATGTTGTGAGGGCTAAGGCCCAATTTGCTTTAGTGGGCAAAGGCCCAGATTGCGTTCGTAAGGGGAATTACGCACTGGGTCTTGGTGACTCACCCCTCTGCTTAATTTTGCAGGTAACCCCTAGTCGAGGATTTGGAGCCGGGGCGGACTTTGAGGTGGTCATGCATTGCTTCTTTCGTAATCTCCGTTTTCTCTATTTGAACTTATTTTAAATTTGTTATGTAATAAGGCCTCCGGGATTTTATAATTCAGTTTTCAATTTATTATGGTAATTTATATTATATGAAGCATTCAATTGGGAGTTTTCTAAACAAAATGAAAGCAAACATTTCTTTCAAACATGATACTCGGTTAATAAGCAAGCAAATAATTAAATTCGAAAAATTACTTAAAACTACAAACACTGTTTTAAAAATGTCACGTTTCGGAATACCAATAGTTTTCTGTTTTTTTCGTATAACAAAACCTATTTTTGACTGAAACTGGAGTTAATTCAGTTATGGGCACTGAAGAGGAAGCATCTGATAAGGAACCGAACATTCCTGAAATAAGGGTTGAGCCAGAGGAAGAACTAGTCAAGCTAAGTGTTGAACCTGAATATATAACTGCCATGCCGACTTTTACAAGTACTTCAAGGAAATAAGAGTTGTCAATTTTGATGGATATGTGCAAGTTCATGCACAATCAACAATAAACTTACTAGAAATAGGCAAAAATTAGAGATGACTCAGTTCGAAATACTTTTAAGAATATCTCTAATACTTTGAGACATGGACGGAAGATACTGACTATGCAAGCGGAGATGGAGCTAAAGAAGACAAGGGGAATGAGTCTGAAAAATGAAAGGGGGGATTCTTGTCTTGTTATTTATTTAATTATTTTTAGGTCCTTAGGAATTTATTTCTTTCGTAATTAGGATTTAATTTCTGCAGAATAAAACATACCAAGCATGAACAAACTTAACACTTCTTTAGAAAGAATAAGACTAAGTGATGTGGTAATGAGAATGAACATATCTAGGAGTGGGTTATTAGGGAAGACTTAGTATTTAAGCAGTCTTAATGACTCACCTCTCTTTCTTTACAACCCTACCTGGTGTTCAGTTTTCATTCATTACTTTGTTCTTGCAATGAGGACATTGCTATTTTTAAAGGGGGTAAGGCAAATAAAATGCTCAAACTTTTAAAATTTTCAAGTATGTTTCAATCATTTCTTTCATAAGTATGTTTTAATAAATGAATGTTTAGAGATATTTTTTGTTACTGAGATAGTTTGTATGCAAGTATGAATGATGATTTTATATAAGTGAAAGTATGTTATCATGAAGAATGGAATGCTTGTATGATCTTAGCTTTAGTAATGTTTACCATGAAAACTTAATTTCTTTTGAGATTAGACATGCATGAAGGTTTATATCTTTAGAATTGACTTAGTAACTTTCTTGAGGCAAAATCCTAGGGAACATAAAAATCTAATATGACATAGGCACTATTTCTTTGGACCATTTGAGCCTTTTCCAGACAACCCTATGATATTAGACCCTTGAAACTGTAATTTTGAGCTTAAAGGCATGTTTTTTTCAATGAACCTACATTATAAGCCAATTACCATATTTTAAAAGTTATCCTAATTTTATGCACCTATATTAACTAAAGTTGTCTTGGGAATCAACATTTGAGGAAATTTTCATAAAGATGTATGTGCTCATGCTAAAAAAAAAAAAGAGAGCGAAGAAAAGTTTGCTTAGTCTCCAAAAAGGAAAAATGTATGAGCTTGGGTTCAAAATGAGTTTGGGGGTGTATCAAAGGTTCACTTAAAGAAAAAGGTTGTATTACGAGAAAACCAAGACAAAGTTAAAGGTTAAGATTTTCTAAAATCGAAATGTCCCATCTCTTAAAATCCCTACCTTTAACCGAGCCTTATTACAACCTTATAAAAGACCTATTGATTTGATGATTATGTCACCTACATTAGTGGAGAGGAATTCTTGAGTTCAACATATGAAGATCATAAACAAGCCTTGTGATTGTTTGCTTGATTGATAGGGAATTATGTTGAATGAAGAATGTTATCTATGGCCGTGACATACATGTAAACTATGATTCATGTTGGCATATTTTGAAGCTTAGTATAATCTTAAGGAATGTTTGCATATGAATTACTTGTTAATAAAGAAGATCGATAAGCCTGAAGTTATTAATGCATGATTATGGGACAAAGATTGATGTTGCTTACACAATTAGCAATTTTGCCTTAGCAAGACCTTTTCCTGTGCATAAACATTACTCAGGACAAGCAATGATTTAAGTTTGGGGGTGTGTAAATGGAAAAATATATAGGATTTTTCCTATGCAATTTATCACCTTTTAACTTAAATCCGTTGTTAAAACTAAGTAATTATTTAATAAATTAATGAAATATGTGAAAATATGAAATTAGGAAATAGAAATTATTAAAATGTGATTTTATGCTTTATTATATAGTTTCCATGCAATAAATGGCTTATTTTATATTAATTTGAATATATTATATTTTTTAAGACATAAAATGGGCCATGCATGATTAAATTAAATAATAAAATATAAAATTATATTTAATAATTAATTTTAAAATATTTCATTAATAATTTTGGATTTTAATTAATTAATTAAATTGGATAAATTTTTTTTCTTTGGTTCTCTAACTTGTTGATTTATTCTGGACAGGTCTGATAGCTTTGCTAGATTACAAAACCGTCCAAATTAGAGACCAAGTCAACCCAATATTTGGCTACACATGGCTGTCCATTTAAACCATTCTTTGGTTTAATTACACAAGGTCCTTGCAGTGTTGAAGAAATTAGAGATTTGCCCGAAGATTTACGATTGACTGATTCTCTGTCCTGAGTTGTGTGGCATCCAAAATTGCTTAAAAATAAAGCAAAAATCAAGTCAAAAGCCACTAAGCATGGCTGACCACAATTTGAGGAGATTTGAAGAGGTTAACATCCACTATTTTTTAGCAAACTATCCCCCTATCCTCACTTATAAATAAGACCCTCTCATTCCCTCATTCATCATCCCTCATTCATTCTCATCATTCATCATTCTCTCTTCTCTCTAAATTCTCTTAGCCTTTTCCATTCCCACGCCTAACATCATCTCTTCATAGAGATTTTAGCAATTAAGCCTCTTAAAGAACCCTTGGTTGGCCACCTTGGAGAGCCATCAGCAAATGAGCAAAGCAAAGGAACGAAGGAGCCTTGTCAGTCAGAGTCTTGGGTGATAGCCACTCTGAATTGGGTTTAATCTTTCTTTTCTTTAATTTAATCTAAAAATGTTTGCTATGTGTTCTTTGTTCTTGTTTACAAAAATGTTAGCTTAATTTTATTTAAGCTAGGATGATTGCTTTGATTAAATAATATTTATTTGATTCATGCTTATAATGTTTGTGCCTCAATCGATCATGTTTTCAATTAAAATCAAGTCTGTATTTCGTTCATACGTGATCGAAATGCACCTGAATTAGCTGAGCGATCCTGACCAGACGACGGCTAATGGGCACATAATTGAAATGTGCATGCTCAATTTAGATCCTGACCCGATTAAATTGTAGGTTGCATAACAACTCTAACCAAGCTCTGTTATCTGCATAGTTTTTAGATTTGTGTGATTAAACTGTTTCAAACCTGACACGTCCCTGTTACCTCACATAAATGCTAAGAAACCCTAATCAAATAAGGATCAGTGAAATGCATATTTACTAAGTAAAGGATTCTGAAAGGACCTAATGTGGTTTCCAAACTCATGAAAGATCGAGTTGCCATGGAATGTTTTTCCGAATGTTATTAAGCATGTTGATAATAAATTTAGTTTAATTAAAGTAATTGTCCAAGTTTATTTATGTTATAATTTTTGCAAATTGTGTTTAATTTTACTAAAATCTATTTCATTTATATAGTTTGCATACTTAGGATAATTTGCATTAGGGATCATTGCATTTAGTTCAATATATTTTAATCACCACTTCTCAACTATATTGTGTTTTTATTTACCAAATTGTTAATATAATTTTACAAATTAAGTGACTTAGCACAAATATAATCCCTGTGGAGATGATAACTCGATACATACTTATTACTTGATAACGACTGTGTACACTTGCACAAACCTACGCGTTACACAACACTCTGGCATAGTCCTTTTAACAAAGTCTTCCTTCAGTCAGCAAGCTTGAGAAGGAAAAGGTATTGGAGTAAGTTCATATGAACTTAGTGAGTTCCAAAGATATATTATACATATCTTTACTTGCAATACAATTGAACCTTTTCGAGGGACTTATACATGATAAACATAGTACTCCCAATGGCTTATACAAAATTGGTCTGCCATGAATTATACTATTATTTACATCCTTTTTACACATAACTTTACTTGTTTAATAGTTAAATCAAAGCATCTTAGTATATATTTAGGTTTTCATGCTTAAAGTAGTAGCTTATGATTTTTAGTAGTTTTATTAAATTTTATATATCTAAATAAGTTTACATGGTATTGTAGGAAAAATCGGTAGCTAAAGATGCCTATTCGGGATGAAACTGATGCCTATGTTGCGACACCAAGACACTGATGTTGAAACATTGAAGACAGAAGCAAAAACAAGGCCTGGAGTGAAATTGCCCTCGATGTTGCGACATGCCTCCTACTGTTTCGTGACACACCCTTTGTGTTGCAACACCGCTTTTGCGTGGCCCAAAAAAAGTCTCTACACGTGATAATTGCATTTTTGAGGGAAATTAAGAGTATTTGTCCTAGTCAAACTCTAAGGCCTTCAAGGATAATTTAGGCACTTTAATATTCCGAATTTAGCCTATATAATGGCCATTATAATAAGTTTAAACACACAATTTTAGGGAGAAAAAAAATTATTCTTAGGTTTTTACTTTGTTCTTAGTTTTCAATTAGGTTATTTTATGTTCTTGTAATCGGAAGATCCTATTCCGAAGTGAGACTTTCGCGAGTGGAGATTGTTCCGAAGCCACATTTTCATCAATTAATCAATGAGCATCTATTTTCCTTATTATATTCTTTATATCTCTTTCATTAATAATCTTAATTGAATGTTTGTGTAAAGATTAGAATAAATTTGTGCTTTCTCTATATTTCACATGTTTCAGTTGTACTAATCTTATTAATTAATTGATTGATAGAGTTTATTTGGATTGGTTAGATCTGGCTGAGTGTTATTAAACCTTAGGATTGAAGACCCTAGGAAGCCATATCGGTAGGAATTAACCCAAAATTGGTATTGCTTACCAAGCATCACTTAGCATATCAGTGGTTAGGGAAGGAATAACATAAACCCTAAGCTTGACGACCTTAAGAAGTTATATAGGTGGGAAGTAACTCGAAATTGGTATTGCCTATCCGTGAAAACCTTACACTACCCCGGTTTGTACTGCATCATCGAGAGGTGAGTAGTCTTGCCGACTAGTTAGGTTTGTAGAAGGCTGAAAAGCCCTACATTAATAATTAATTAGGTAAAACAATAGGATTTAGCCTAAAGGAACTCGCGTAGTTGAAACAAGGAATAGGAAAAGCCGATACATAAACCTAAAAGTAGATTTAGGTTTCGTTAAATTTATTTAGTTTATTATTATCACCTTGCTTCTTGATTAACACTACTAATTCGTGACTTAAGTAGTAGTAATTATTTTTGGTAATTAGCTTAATAGCAATTTTTCCCAAATTGCAATCCCTTGCGTATGATCCTTGGAATACTTACCAAGTGTTTCATTATAAACAAACTATATTACAACCTGACCCGTATACTTGCAGACAGCCTTCGTATTCATATATTTAGTTGCAGCATTCACACTCTAGACGTTAGTACGTCTGGAGGCGGTCAAAAACATAGATAGATTCAATGCGCCAACTTACTTATCACTTTGGTGTATATTGTACTCTAGTTTAACACAACTCAGGCAACTCATCTTCATGCCAGACACGTACCCAGAATTCAGAATCAGAACCATATCATACAATATCATTCACATACATTCTCTCGCTTAACTCCTCATATCATTTTCATTTAGAATAGAATGTTTTATCGTGATTAGCCAATTCGATTTGCAATGTAACTACCCTACTAGAGGCTACACAAACTTATCTCATTGTCTCTGTCACCACATATCAAATTATATCTTACATATTAGAAATAGATGGTAGTGGTTTAAGCATGAAGAATGATGCTTATTTCATATCACAGACAAGTCGATCTCAGACTGACAACTTTGGATAATTATTATCCACATATACAACTTTCATCCATTACAGAGGAGCATTACTTACCTTATATGAATTATGTAAAGAAGAAATTTACAACACATGGAAGTAAGAAAGAACTCACCAAGAATTCTAGCACAATCTACAAAACAAGTCCTTTGGGTTTATCACTTAGACCTTCGTTAGCTTCTTGAACTAAAAGAAAGATATTTATACATGTCAGATCATCAATCTATCAAATCTGATCATGCATGAAAGAATCAACAAAACTTAATCTAAAATCAAAAAGTTTCCTTCCTCACACACCACTCTAACAACTATGCATGTAGTACAACAACACGTAAATGGATTTAATGATAACTTAAAGGTTCATCATAAATTACCAGTTTCCTTCCTCACACACCACTCTAACAACTATGCATGTAGTATGAAAAACACGTAAATGGCTTTAATGATAACTTAAAGGTTCATCATAAATTACCAGTGAGCTGGTATTAATGTATAAGTTAGCTAAATATTGCAAACCTTCACTTTGAAGAAGTTCTTTAAACTTAAATTTTTTAGAGACTTTTACAGGAAATCAAGAAAGAAGAAGAAGACGTAAAAGTATCCAAAAAGACCATCCCTATCCTTATATACTTAAGCACGGAGACAATAATAAGTGGAAAAAATTAGATAATTCTACTAACTCTCTTGATTCATGTGATTAAGTGCACTTAACAAAATTTAAGTCTTATCATATATAGTAGGCTAGTTCTATTTTAACTAGACCTTAATTTAACTAACCAAATCACCATGCTAAAATAATAAACAAAATTAAACAATTACGAACTTAACGAATTCACCCAAAACATCTATGTTGGGTGGATACTTAACAGAAGAGTCTTTCAAACCTTAGAGCTCGCCAAAACTAGAAGTTCACTAAATGACATATTACCCAAAATTCTGTACTTAGCTAGAAAAAAATACTTTACTTACTCAAATCTATCCTGAATTTACCTTCTATACGCTAAACAATAACCAAATATGGAGACTCGCAGATTCCTTTGGGAACCATCATGGATTGCTTAAAATAATTGGGAACTAAGACTGCTTGCGCTAAGGTAGCTTTGTCAGCTAGAGAAAGTTGTCTGGCATCCCAAATTTGCAATTTGTACGAACCTTTTCTATCATGAATCTCAATGTGCTCTTAGTTATCTTTTCATGAAATAGAGGACATCTAAATAGTATCCAAGATTATGTACTCTTTGAAAATCAACTCCACTAGAAAAGAGAATGTTTGTTTTCCGAGCATTAATCTTATGGCCAAAAAAAGCACAAAAGTGCTCTAAAATTTCTTTAAGTAATTGGGCTTACTTCATGTCCGCTTTACTAAAAATAACCAAATCATCTGCAAAGAAAATGTGTGATAAGGTTGGTTCGGACTGAGCTAACTGGATAGGAGACCACTTTTCGTTGAAATTGTAGAATGAATGCTATGTCCAAGCCATTCCATGCACAACACAAAGAGATATGGAGATAATGGCACTCATGACGGATCCCTCTGGCAGGCCTAAATTTATGTGTTAAAACCCCATCCCACAAAACTTGTATGGTAGAATTTGTGATAGCTGACATAATTACATTTCTAAGAAAATTTGGAATACCTGTAGCCTAGAGAGAGACATCAGTAAAATCCCATCGCACCTAGTCGTAGGCTTTCTCTAAATCAATTTTAATCACCATCAATCGCTTCTTATTATTCTTACCTTTCATGAAATGAATCACTTCCTGCACTATAACGATATTATCAATGATGTTCTTTTCCGCAATAAAACTAGCTTGCTCTTGCAAAATGATCTTGGGAAAATAAATTTGAAACGACTAACTATTATCTTCATAATCAACTTGTATAAAATAGAAAAAAGACTTATAGGGCGAAACTGGGCAAAACGTTTAAGACTTGAGACCCTAGAAATAAGCACAATCAATGTATTATTCAGCTTTGGATCTATACTTTCTCCAGAAAATACCATTTTAACCCACTCACAAATGTCACTGCCAACTATCCCTACTAGTTCTGAAAAAAAAGGGCTTGAAAGCCATCACTTCCCAGATTCTTTAAAGGGGCGATGTCAAATAATGTCGTTTTAATTTCCTCATAAGAAATCGCCCTACCCAAAAATTCAACATCACAATCATCAAGACATGGAAAAAGATTGGAAGGTAATCCCCTCATAGGATTTGGGACATCACCAAAAAAATTTTGAAAAAAACCAACTGCTTCGAACTGAAGGACATCCGGATCATAAATCCAATCACCATCAATATTTCGCAAAGCAATGATCAATTATACTTCCTTTTCTGGAGTAAATGGTTGTGGAAAAACTTAGTGCTTCGATCTCCTAGGTTGAGCCAGTCACATCTAGCTTTTTGTTTCCATGGTAATTTCTCATAATGAAGAATGACCTACAACTCCTCTCATACCTTCATTTCCATCTGAAACAAATGATTTGAATTAGAACATTCCAATGCCCTTTGAATGGTGGATAAATTATTTATCTATCATCTTTTTTGAGTCCCAATATGTTCCTAAATAGATTTATTCTATTCCTTTATGCTAGAAGTAAATTGAAATAGTGAGGCTGACATACTTCCATTAAAGTTCCACTTACTGACCCACCGTCAAATGTAGTATTTAATTTGGGACAATTCCGCACTTAAGGAGATTGTTTTCTATGCAATTAAGTATTTTAGATTATGTTTTTTAGTATTTAGGCCTTAAGAGAAAATATTAATAAAATAAGTATTTTTTAAACACATTTCGCAAGTGTTGTGACCCAATAGGCCGGCATGGGCCTTAAGTTGTGCTAATATGGTCAATTGAGTTTGTAGAATGAAGATATAAAGGCCCAATTGACGTGGAAGCAAGGGACAAGTGATGCACAAGCCTTTTAGGACATCAAAGCATAAAACAAATGACTAAGGCTGGAATTGAATGTCGTGTCGCGCCGCACAAAGGGTGTGGCGTGACATAGGTTGACTTCTTGTCCAAGTAATTTGGGGTTGTTTTCGTTTGCCTAATCAACTTTATACGAAGACCAAGGAAGTTCCAAAGTCCTAATTTGAGCTACCAACACCTCTATAAAAAAGACATTTGAGGTTTGATGTAACTAAGTCATCCTAGACACCTTCAAAAACCCTAGTAGTTTAGGAGTAGGATTAGATTATTTTCTTTTTGACTTTTTATAACTCTTTTGTTTTTCCTCTTGAAATCAGCTTCGATTCAAGAGTTTATTTATATTATCAAAGTATTTAATTTATATTTTCTTTTGCATTTGATTTAACTCTTTATTTCGATTAAGAGATTTTTTACTCCGTTCCCTATTCGATATTTAGTCCACGATTATTCATCTCTCCTAAATCAATTGTATTCTTCACATGATTTATTCAATTGATATAGAGATTATGAATAACATGTGTCATACCCCAAAACTAGCTGATTTGAATTTAAGGCGCTTAGACACTAAGTTGTTTGTTTGGCACACTCTGGTAGTTAGTTCACCAAATCGTAAGCTTTTGGTGAATTGAGTATTCGCTCATGAATGTATACCATGATTTATTTCTTGACGTGTTCTTCAATAGAAGAAAGAATTAGATAAATGAAAAGTAAGCCCTATCTAGGTTACCGCCAAAGAGAGAGTACGCCTAGTTTGCTCAAGCACTGTGAAGAACAGGTTTTGGTAACTAGATCTAGTTAGAAACCAACTAAACAGACTGGTCAAATAGCATATGGACAAGACTTTCATTTATGTTTCTTCCAGATTCTATAGGCCATTAGGTAGGGAATATTCTGAAATTTCTTGAAACTTGTCAAATTCCACTAAACGAAAGTGGATTATATATACGTGTGAGGTGGGTTCGTGAGAAGAGTTTCTTCTTCATTCAGGATGATTCTTTAATTCTTTCTTTTTCTTAAATATTAAATGTTATTTTTTGGTTACTCTTCTTATGGAAACTGGAAACTAAAGATTCTTGGAATAAACAGAGGGTGTTCCATCTCCTGGAAAGGCTGGTAGATCTGTATGTTAAGAGTAAGGATGCTATAAAGTATATAGAATTTAAGTTATGAATAAGAATCCTTGCATGGGGATTATCTATAGATGAAATGTTAGTAATCTGATTGTAAATGAGCTTTAATGGTGAATTTATATTCTTTAATCAGTAGTTGCTACTGGTTCGATCTGGATAACTGAGTCTGGAGCTGGTAGTTGCAGTAGGAAAGCCTCATATGAGTCCTTAATCTCGACTCCTACAATTCTTTCTAGATAAAACTTTTGTGATCAATGTTCCAGTACCGGTGAATGAGTATTTGAATAACTATTGAAAATATGTATGAGATCTTGATATAGTGTCCTTGTGAGTCTGGTATGCAATGGACTGTATGTATGGATGCATATGATTCTGTGAAGTAACTGTTTATATGTGTTTGAGATGTATACTATGATACGTGATCATGTGATGTGTGTGAAATGTGTATTAAGCATGACTTGCTTAAGAAAACGAGTATAGCCAATTTGAATGTGTACCCTTGTTAGATATATGAGGTGTGATTGATAAATATGAAGAAATAGGGTGTAACTGAGTGTTGAGAGGTTTTGAGATGTGAGTTTTGACATCGCAGTGGTTTTCAATGATGTCTATTGGGATAGTAAAAACAAGTTACAATATGATGTCCATGACCATGGTATATTCTAGAAAGGGTGGATGCGCCACATTTATTTACTACAGCTATTTCGTGTCTCAAGATGATGATGGGCAAACCTCACGCGATTGTGAGTTTAAGCAAATCCATATCACAAACACGACAATTTACTTGAGGCTCCTAGGTGGCATTTTATTTGGCCTTTGTGGCGTACTCTGATAGTCTTTGTGGTGTATTCTGTATGTTGCCTTTGTGGCGTACTTTGATAGCCTTTATGCCATATTCTGTGTGTATCCTTTGTGGCATTCTTTGATAGTCTTTGTGGCGTATTCTATCTGGCCCTTGTGGTGTACTCTGATAAGTTTATGTTAAAGATATGATATGTCCGAATTTATTTGGTATGAGAATTTCTGTGATGAAATAGAATAAGTCTTAAGGGAAGTTTCTTGAAAAGAAGTATGAATTAATATGTTCAAAGAGGGTATCTGTCGTAGTTATCTATCAGTTTAGTATATGGGCGTAATCAATACAAGAGTCCGACAGTTTGAGTTATCTATCCTATTAAGGTGGAATCTTGAGTTATCTAATATTCATTGTATCTGAATAGTATCATGTCTTGATCTCTGGTCTAGTGGAGTCTGAGTCGTTCATTATCATAGGCGTCTCGAGCCCTGTAGTAAAGTTGTGTGGAATTCTTTTGAATAATCTGGAGTGTTTTTCATCAGTATGATTAAGTATGAACAGTAAGTGGTATTCGTCAAGTATAATGCCTGCAATTATTTGTTCTAGAATAACTGTTAAAAGTTGTCTGAAGAGAAAAAGAAAAATGTAGTATTGTTTGTTAAGATCTGGAGTCAATCGGGCAGTTAGATGAATGATGAGATGTTAGGAACGATAAGTGGTGTATAAGTGATCGTTGTGTCAGAGTCTTAAAAATTTATAAAAAGAATGATCGAGCCTAGAAACTAACTATGACAACGATTGAGGCAAGCGCATCTATTGAACAGTAGTATAGTTTAGTGGCAAGACCGGATTGTCGAACCCAAAGGAACTAAAAGTACTAATACTAAATTTCTTTTTATTATTTAGCCTAGAATAAAAGTGAATTATTAATTAACTAACAACTAAGCTAAAGATGCAAAGACAAAGAGAATGAATTGGGAAAAAATACTTGTGGGAAAAACCAATTAATTAGGACAATACCCGAGGAAGAATCCACCTAGACTTCACTTGTTATTTAACTCTGAACCAGACGATTTATTCACTTGAATTGATCCGTAGGATTCCTTAATGTATATTAATACCTCTCTCGAGGCTACTAACGTCTAACCCTAGGTTGATTAATTGAGATCTCTTTCTAATTAAACCCCTAGAATTGCATTAATCGATCTATGGACTCCCATATTAGGTTTGACCCTAATCCGGCAGATTTTTGTCATCCTATCTCTAGGGTTGCGATCAACTCCGCTTAACTATTCTAGATCTACTCTTAGACAGGGTCTATTCCTCTTCTGCCTAAGAACATCAATACTTGAATCAATATCTTGAAATATCAAAATAAGAATTAAGAACACATAGTTAAGAACAAATCAAGTATTTATCATATAGTTCAGAAAAAATAACAAGATCCGTCTTAGGTTTCATCCCCCTCAGGTATTTGAGGGTTTAGTTCATAATCATAAAAGAAATACATCTCAAAAGAAAATATAAAACAAAACATAAGAAAAACCCTAAAACCCCTGAAGGAATTGAAGGGAAGATCCTCCGTCTTGCGCATAACTCCGGCTTCTTGAGATGAATCAACTGGCTTTGTTCGAGTAAATCCTACAATTCTGGCCTCTCTGGCTTGGCTCTTCGGCCTAACTAGACGCCTAACTGGACCCCTTGAAGGTTGGACTCTAGGTTGTTTATATAGGCTTCTGGAATGGCTTTCTTTGCCTCTAAGTACCCTAATCCGAATGAAACTCTTCTTTGTCACGGCAGGGACACGCCCATGGCACACGTCCGTGTGAATCCTGGCCAGGCCGTGTGGTCTTGGGCCCAGGCCGTGTCGATTTCGTAATTTGGCCCATTTACTCTGTTTTAGGCCCGTTTTTCATTCTTTTCATCCTCCAGTGCTTTCCTAAGTATAAAATATAAAATTAAAGGATTAAAAGCACCAAATTCCACAATTCAAGGCTTAAATCATCCAAAAGTATGCTAAATGTGGGACTAAAATATGTATATATTACGGTTTTTCAATAAGAATAAAATTACATAACTGGTAAGGTGAAGGTATCCCTAAAAGAAAGATATGGGGAAATCCAAATATTCAAGATGAAGACTTTATCAAGAAAGGATAAAAGGTATGTGATGTTCAAAACTCACTAAGTTCCTCTAAACTTACTAGTGTCATACTTATGTTTCAGGTATGGCTGTTTAAGAGAGCTTGCTTAGAGGGACAACGCAAGGGACACGTCAGAGATGCAGTGTACGAGGATATTATGCATATAGTGGATATTTTGGAAAAACGAGCATTTAGTAGGACTATGTCCTAAAAGTCGGTCTTTTGTGAGCCTATGTGTTGTAATAATTTTGTAGCAAGTCTGATGTATTATGCATTAATTTTTAAATACTTTCTTTCTTTTTTAATATGGAGTCCTTAAATAAAACAATAAGAAAAATATTTTAAGTAAGTTACAATTGTTAACTGTTTACAAAATTGTTAAGTGGTTTACATGGTAACAACCGAGATTCAGACCTAGTGAATCGAGTCAGGTTGAGGGCGTTACAACATGAGTGGCTAAATCCCTTAGGGGAGATTAACGAGTGGTTGGGATGAGATTAACGTAGGATTTAGGGTTTCTTGATAAAGAGTAGTTGCTAAGAGTTACGTGTGCTTAAACCACTAGGATTGGCAACCCTAGGAAGTTATCATAGGCTAGAAGAGTAAATCGTAATTTATCCTAGTTAAAAAGTGAAGTCGGGAGATAAACGAGTATCAACTAATAGATTAGTTAAATAGTGGTCGGGAGGTAATAATTGGTTAATCAGTAGCTAATTTGCCCTAAAACCCTAATCTGAAGTTAATTGTAAACCCTAATGCTAGTTACTCTTCCTAATTGATTTATTGATTGAAATCATTTTTTTTATTTTTCTTTCTTTCTTTATTTTTTTATTTTTATATCATCAACTTAATTTATGGTTTATCGTAATATAAAAAATAATTACTGCTACTTAGACTTATTATTGTAAAAAGTGTTTTCATAGTTTATTCCATCCTCCCTTGGATATGATCCTCGGAATACTTCCAAAGTATTTCATTGTACTAAACTATATTACAATTTGACTTGTGCACTTGCGAACACCATTTTAATTCTTTTATATTTTTGGTGTGATATTTAACTATAATTGATAACACGTTTATAGGCGGTCAAGTTATTGATGTAACACCCCAAACCCGGCCTAAACGTTACGACCGAATCTGGCATGTCACATAAAAGGGTTGTTTAAAAACTGTGCGTTTGTTAAAAAGTTCGTATTCTTTTTGAAACTCCGCGTTTTGTGGTTTGTTTATAAAAGCCAATTCATTCAATGCCCACTTTACAAAGTTGTTATTAATTTGAATAAAATTGCATTTGTTGTGAAAATCGAGTTTAAGTAATTTTGAATAAAAACGGTTTATTATCATTTCAGGAAAATCCCATATTGAACATTAAATAGTAAACAATAACCAAATTGAAAGCTAAAACCAAATAAAATACCAAAGGCCTTATTACATATCAAAATCCCAAAATTAAAAGTAAGTTTAAATATAAGAAACGAGTTTACGAGAAAACATTGCAGGGCCACCACAAGTCTGCCTCGGCTCCCCAAATCCGCGGTCTAATGATTACCTGAAACATTTAAAAAGAGGGGGTGAGTTTACGAAAACTCAGTGTGTGTTTCCCCTTACGAGTGATAACTGGGCCTAAGCCCACAGAAGCAGATTGGGCTTAGCCCTCACAATAACATACTTGGCCGAAGCCCACATAAATCGAATCGGGCCGTAGCCCTAACATCACAGTATAGCAGATAGCACATGCCAAATGATGCAAAACCCATTCTCTAGTCATATTCGGCCATAAGCCCATAACATAGCATATCGAACCATAGCATATTAAATCACATGTACATATAAGAATGAAAATGCAATCCCGAACCCACCTAGGTATTCATCCTCTACACACCACCCGTACCTGCCAATCACACCGTGGGGATTACTAAATCGACCCTCCATCCGCTACACACCATCGAAGGCAGTCGCTGCAGTCAACTGCACACCAGATAATGTGACAGAGTCACCGGAATCATGATATGTGACATAAGTCACCGGATACATAATATGAGACATAAGTCACCGGA
Source organism: Gossypium australe (assembly GCA_005393395.2). Classification (NCBI taxonomy): domain Eukaryota; kingdom Viridiplantae; phylum Streptophyta; class Magnoliopsida; order Malvales; family Malvaceae; genus Gossypium; species Gossypium australe. The sequence continues at coordinate 14,941,775 of CM016619.1, forward strand.
TAATGTGGTAAAAACCACCGGAACACTTCCCCTTTCATATCATATCACCCATATGCCCATGTAACATACATATTATTCAGATATATGCAATGTGTCATGTATGCAAAACATATATCAAATATAAGAATAACATGAGTTACCATCATAATCAGATAAACATAAAACAACAAAATCAAGCTAATCAACCTCTAAGGGTATAATCGTAATTTTACCTACCAAGGGTATTTTCGTAATTTACCCACCAAGGGTATTTTTGTAAATTCGCACCTGCAATGGCCTTTTCGAAGGCTTAATGTCGCCACTAGCGACTCAGCTACCATTTCCGGTCGTACCAGACAATTGGGCCTAAAACCCGATTTCGGCGCATCCGCCCCACACGCTCGTGTGGCCCACCTAGCACAAATCTAGCCATGTATATAAGTTCCACCTAGTCTAGTTCAACATATACTAAACAATCATACAATTTACTCATATGGGCCCATAGGCCCATTGGGCCCACTTCGGCCCATCGAGGCCCAAGCAGCCCCAACCCACAAGAATACTATTAATGGCCTTAACTATCGCGTCGAAGCCCCACACGTGCGCTCGCACGCTCGTGTGGCTACTATTGCCGTGACCGGCACTTCGGCATTTGCCGCTCTACAACTAGAGTAGAGAAGTACACACACACCTGATAGGAGTCTGGTGCTAATCCGCGCTCCGACCATTCCTGTACCCAAACGTTCTCCAAGGTATGTTAACTCTCCTCCTGGAATGCTCTTTATATAGCTAGCTCTTCACCTTCCTTCTTTGTATCTTTCCGATGTGGGATCCCTTCGTTAGTAGAGTTTAAATTCAACTGAAACTCTTGCTGTCCAATCCGCAAAATAAATACTCCTTTGCTTCTCACGAGATTCGAACCCAGGCTCCCTTGCAACATAATCCATGCCGCTAACCACTTGGCCACAAGCTCCTCTTGTGTCTTAAACCATGCGCAACTAAATATAAACTATGACCCAAATTCTAATATCCAAGTAAAAAGAAACCAAAATGCAAAAGCCAAGACTTGAACCTTGGACCTCCTTCCTTCCTTGTGGCGTCACCCCCTTGCTCCTTAAGTGGCGTCACTTTGCCACTACACCACACACTCCACTTGTGTCATTTTTCTCCATATTTTATTCTTAAGGCCTACCTGCCAACTTCCAGGGTTTTTTTCACCTAAAACCAAAATTTCCCCAAAGCCAATATTTGATCCCAGGACTTTATAGAAGCCCTCTAACCTTTCAGAATCACTTATCTAATAAGTCTAACTTGCATTAATGCCGTTCTCAAAAATTTTAAATTCTACTACGCCTAAGGCCCATTGGGCTCAATTCTCCTAAACCCAATTTCGGGATGTTACAGTTGGCGTCGTTCCCAGGGAGGTTTTGATAATAAATTTTGAAAATAAATTTTAACAATTAATAAGATAAATAGGAATGTTAGGACCTATAGGCATGATTTTTAATTTTTCTGTAATTATTTTTATTTTCTTTTCAGGTCATTTATGACCTGAAGCTCCTGCATTCTAATCAAGTCGTACCCAGATTTGGAGCAAATTATTAGGAAAATCGTCAAACAATGAATATCAATCCACCCGCGTTTATAACTTTACCTTGGGAAAACCTGTTTTTTGAGGAGCCACGGGAGCAACAAGTGAATAACCAGGAAAAATTCCCAATGGCTCACCGGACGTTGCACAAGTACGCCCTACCTACACTAGACGCGGTACGAGGAAGTATAGAATGGTCGGCGATTAATTCCAATAACTTCGAAATTAAGACAACCACTATCTAGATGATCTAAAATGCGCTGTAATTCAAGAGGAATATGGTTGAAGACCCAAATCAATACTTGAAGTGGTTTCTTCAACTATGTGACACATTCAAATACAAAGGGGTATTCGATGATGTTGTAAGTTTTCGGTTATTCCCGTTTTCATTTTATGAAAACACAACCGTTTGGTTAGACTCATTAGAACCAGGTTCTATTACAAAATAGAACGATCTAGTGGAAAAATTTATCTATAAATTTTTGTCAATTAGTTGAACCATTTAGTTGAGGCGAGAAATTGCAAATTTTAAAAAAATTTGAAGGTGAATCCTTGTACGAGGTGTGGGAACAATTCAAGATGATGTTAAGAAAAGTGATTGCACCATGGACTGCAAGCATGACTCTAGATACAAATATTTTATAATGGTCTTGATGGACACATTAAATCGAGCTCAAACGGAGCATCTGGTGGGTCTCTTATGTTCTATACGTAGGAAAGGGCTTATAAAATCATAGTAGACATGACCATGATTTCGTACAGGTGGCCAAATGAGAGGTTTATGTACAAATCTAAGCCTCCGATGGTGAAAGCAGTAAACAAAGAGAATAACAATGATAGGTTCCAAAGAATCCTTTGAAAAGCTTACCATTTGGAGACACTCATCAAGTCGACGAGAGCGAAGGCACTTTATGAGAACCAACCGGAAGAGGCAAGCTATGTAAGTAATAGGAGTCGAGATCCCTATTTAAATACCTATAATCCTAGTTGGAGGGATCATTCGAATTTCGAATGGGAAGGTAATCAATGAGGTGTAAATCAAGCACAAAATCGATCGAACCCTCCTTATCATCAATACAACAAAGAGTCGTGGGAAATGACCATGTTGTATGTGGTCAAAGATTTGATCGACTAGAGGGGGAGATGCAAATTATGAAGACGGATATTCGACAAGTCCAAGCTACTTGTGAAGGACTTTAGTCCCGAATGGATAACATCTGCGACCAAATGAGCCAGCTCATGGCAATGTTCCAAAAACAAAATGGTCAAAATCTCCCTAGTAATATAGAGAACAACCCTCAAAGAGGTGGAAAAGAGCACACAAAGGCGATTGCATTGAGATCGGGCAAGTCACTAAAGTTTTCAATCATGCCCATCCATGAAGAAGAGGAGGTTCTCGAAGAGGTTGACGAACCCATGGAGGAGGAAGCAGCCAAGCAACATGAGCCGATCGAGGAGGTAATCGAATCGGTGTCTGATCCAGTAATGTCAAACCTAAGGAAAAAGAATGTACCATTCCCGATGAGAGTAGAGGACAAGCAAAAAGGGGAAGAGGTAGATTTTATAAATTTTCTTAATTTATTTAAATCTTTCAATGTTAATTTTCCACTATTAGAACTTATTGGTAAAATTCTGAAGTATGTCGAGTATTTAAAAGAAATTATGAAACTACATAGAAAAATGAAAAACAATGAGCAATTTGACATTGGTGCCTCGTGTAGCATGCTAATTGCAAAGAAGATGCCCTTGAAGTTAGATTCGAGTAGTTTCAAAATCCTAATAAAGCCTTTTGTAATTTAGGGGCAGCATAAGTTTAATGTCCCTATCAATTTATCAGACACTTAGACTCTAGGATCTTAAAAATACCTCGATAACGCTATAACTAGCCGATAGATCCTTGGTGCACCCAAAGAGTGTAACATCCTTAAATCGGGGTCTCTACATTTTGCATGTGTTTGCTTGTGATGATATGTCTGCTGTGTTCATTTAGCATGTTTTGGGGTTTAGGCATGACCCTGGGTTAGGCCTGAGTTAAGGCTAAAAATTTTGTTTTAGCGCTTAGGAAGAGGGAGCTAGGAGAGTTAGGGGTTAAAAGAATTTATTGGAGGGTTGTGACACAAATAACCTAGTGGCAAAGTGGAAAAGAAGGCGCCACTAAGGTGTTAGGAAGGTGACGCCACATACAGGGAAGGAGTGCTTGGGTTCGAGCAGCAGGAATTGCACTTTCTGCTTATTCTTTTTCACGCCACTAGCAAGGAAGAGGTGTGCTCAGGTGGGACTCTCTGGAATGGATGAGGATTGGATCATCAGATTTGAATTGGATGGAGAAGAGAAAATTGTGGAGTTTGACTTATTCAAACTGATTTGAATGAATTGATGGGAGAGTCTTGAGGTGTTGGCCGAATTATGGACTTTGGGGAGGAGGAGTAATCGGTTTGGGAACTTGGGGTGTGCCGAATTTCAGTGGCCAGGTAAGGATGCATTTTCGGCTAGCTTGGGAAGCCCTCTTCATTTTTGTTTTATGCTAAAAACCGAGACCTCATTGGCTTTCTTTCTTTTCTCATTCAGCAAGCTTTGTATTTGGCCGAACCAAACCTTGCCATATCTTGTAAAAGCTGAAACTCAAGTAGCTATTCTCTCTCTTTTCTTTTCGGTTCTCATTGGTTAGCCTATCTTGCTGAAACCATCTTTGTTCACCTATTCTTCTCCTATTTTGCTCAAGCCAAAAGCAACTCATACCACTTCATCTTTTTCTTTCAAACCTCCTTGTGCCGAAACTTCTTCCATTCTCCCTTTGCCGCATCCCTCTTTCCCATTTCTTTTTCTTCTTCATCTTTACCATCTTCAAAAGCCGAAAGCCTTATCTGTTGCTCTTTCGTTTTCATCAAGAACTTTGGCCGAATACTTTGCTCATAAATCCCTCTCTTCTTGCGTCTTCTCTTCATCATCTCAAGTGCCGAAACTCATCTCTTCTTTGGTTCTCAAAGCCGAACCCCAAACCTTGGTGTGGTAAGTTTCGTTACTTCATCTCTTTTCCCTCCTTATCTCTTGTGGTGTATGGCCGAATCTTCTAAGTAGCCTCACCCTCTCTTTTGGTTGCCGATTCCTTTATCTTTGGGTGCTAGGGCCGAATCTTCGTAAAAGCCGGAGGGATCTCTTGTGTTAAGGTATGTGTAGTTCTTGTGGTATGTTCTACTCTTTTTGGGATTTCTTGATCATAGCCGAATGGCTATGGAAGTTGATGCTGTGTTAATCAATTGTAGAAAGGGGTGACGCCAACGTGTAGGTTCTCGGGTTTTGTTTGGATCGTGGCTTGGATTTGGATCTTCTAGATCTTTGGGATTTGGTCACCGATTTAGGTAAGGGCTCTAACGTTTTGGGATCTGTTTCATATTCTTTCAAAGCCAAAGGCTAACTATCTTTGTGTTAGTGTTTGTCGATTGTAAGGGAGATTCATCACGTAGTTTCGGGATTTGGTTGGAAACCAAATTGGCATTAAGGAAGGGGAAAGGCAACGTTTCGGGATTTCGTTAGCTTCGCGTAGCCTCGGGATTTCGCTTAGATCTACAAGTAGCCAGGTGTGTAACGCTTACATACTTCGTTAGTATGATATGTTTATTATGTTACTGTTATAGCCATTGAAACCGGTAGTTATGCCTTGTGAGCATAAGCGTGGACTCCGGGTAAGTCCCTTGTTATATGAATCTCGATATATGTTATCATGTCGTTGTTAAATGCTATGCCATATGTTATTTGCATCATCCTATGTTGTTATGCCACGATTGATATGGACATGTGATGGTGGGATTGTTGAGAGGAGGGGGAAGAATTATTTTGGACTGTCACCAGTGGTTTTGACCACACGACGGGTTGGCCCTGTCTTTGATATTATTATTTGTGACTAAGTCCCAGTGGTTTTGACCACTAGTGGTTTTGACCACATTGATGATATTTGTGACTACGGTCACCAGTGGGTTTGACCACATATGGATATTGTGACTCGTCCCAGTGGTTTGGTACCACAGTGGGTTGGCTCCACATGATTGATACGGGATTGTCATCAGTGGTTTTGACCACACGATGGGTTGGCCCCATCACTTGATTTGTGACCACGGTCACAAGTGGTTTTGACCATACCGATATATATATTTTTGACTTCGGTCACCAGTGGTTTTGACCACCAGTGGTTTTGACCACACGGGGTAGATAAAGGAGATCGGATGGTTAGGTTATGGGGTTGCATGATTTGCATGTTATACTGATGATTTGCGTAAGTGTTTGCACTATCGGGTTGGGGAGTTATACACTGAGTCTCGGTGACTCACCCCTTCCCTTATATTTTGTAGATGAGGCATAGATCGCGGATATGGAGTCGAGGAGGACTCGAGGTGGCCATGCATGCTAGTTTCGAGTTTTGACTTTAAAGTACTATTTCGGTTTTATTTATTTTCTTTAAATTTGGCTTTGGTTTTGTAATAAGGCCGCTAAGTATTATTTTGGGTTTTTTTTACTTCTGGATTTTATTTTACCTATCTTATGCATGTGATTAATAAGTTGATATTGCTTAAGTAACCGGGATTAAATCGATGTTTTCAAAACTATAATCGATATCGAGTTTTTCAAATGTTACCATCAGGTAACATTATTCATAAGGTAACAACAAAGTTAACATAGATGATTTCAAACCTAAAGTTTCAAACAACTTCAAATGCAGATGGGTTTAAACTTGATTATGCTCATCTCACTCGGTTTTTAATAAGTATCGTATGATTTCTAAAAACTAGTAACAACAAACGGATTTTCAAGCATGAGTTCTCCGGATTTTAAAGCAACACAAAAATGTTTTCAACAACACTTTGTATAGGGTTTTCTAAACCTTAACACGATAAAAGAGTTTTCAATAGAAATAAACCGGGAAACTTGTTTTATTTAGACGTTTTCACCCCGTAACATGCCAGATTCGGTCGTAGGGTGTTGACCAGGTTTGGGGTGTTACAATTTTTGTATCAGAGCCAAGTTCAACAGCTCAGCTGTGGGCCCGGGGCTCAAAAATGTTTTAAAAAGGGATTATGAAAGGCTTTATGGAAACACATGGTCTGAAAGGCATGGCACCGAGTCTCCGGCACCGATCCGCCCAGGTAAGTACCCCAAACTGCTGTTTATGATGTTTTGAATATGATGATATTGGCATGACTAAATAGTAGTAGGAACTACTCTAGAGACTTGAACTGTAGGCTGGATGAACTCGCGGAACAATCCCTTATTAAACTTCTCATTAAACTGTGCTTTAATAGACAGTGGAATAAAAGTCTAACGCATAAAACTCTTAATCACCTCAAATCATATCGATAGTCATGAGTGCACGTGGACGTGGGCGTAATATACGTGGAAGAGGTAGAGGTAGGATGGCTATATTTGAGCCAGCTGGGTCTGGCCATGGGTCAGGAAATGATGCACCGCCGCCGCCAGCTGTGGGCGCTGAGTTTCAGGAGCAGACGGGTGGTGATGACGCGGTGTCACAGGCGATGCTGCGGGTTCTGGAAAGAGTAGTTGGAGCAGGTGGAGGTATGGGGGCTCGGAAATCTGTGTCCGAACGACTCCGGGCTAGTGGTGCAGAAGTATTCAGAGGTGTATCCGGTGTGGCACCTAGTACGGCAGAATATTGGTTGGAGGCGACGGAACGCATTATGGATGATCTAGACTTCTCGGCTGAGGAGAAGCTGAAGGAGGTGGTATCTTTGCTGCGAGATGAGTCATATCAGTGGTGGCTCACAGTTAGGGACGGAGCAATGGCAGATGACCTTACTTGGGAATTTTTTAGAGCAGCTTATCAGAGGAAATACATTGGGGCTAGCTACATCGATGCGCAGTGCAAGGCGTTCATGAACTTGGTTTAGGGAAATAAGACTGTATCGGAGTATGAGGCAGAATTCCTTCGGCTGAGTCGGTATGCATGTGGTATTGTGGCCACGGAGCATGAGCGCTGTGTCAGGTTTGAGGATGGGTTGAGAGATAAGCTTCGGATGTTGATTGCTCCACAGCAGGAGCGAGAATTTGCAGTTTTAGTGGAGAAAGCCAAAGTTGCTGAGGAAGTGAAGCAGCCAGTGAGACGGAATCAGGAAAAGGGTTGGAATAAAAGGAGTTCTGGGTCATCTGGGTCTGCCGGGAATCAGCAAAAAAGGGTTAGATATGGTGGACAAAATCAAGCTGCGAGGCCTGCTGCTGTTAATATACAGTGGCCGCCACGATGTGCTCGGTGTGGAAAGTCTCACACAGGAGAATGTTGGACTGGAAACAGAGGATGTTTTGAGTGTGGATCGATGGGGCGCCGAGTGAGGGATTGTCCACAGAGGTCAGCTAGGTTGCAGTCTGGGGATCAGAATCGTGCACAGATCAGGAGGGATGGATAGCAGCCACAGAGGGGCCGTGGTGTAGCCAGGGGAGGTAATGGCTCTCGTAGAGGCCGTGGAGCATCGGGCAGGGGTGCAGGTGGTACAGAGGCAAGACAGCCTAGATTGGGCTACGCAGCGAAGCGTCGAGAGGAGGGCGACGCACCGGATGTCATAATCGATACGTTCTTAATCTTTGGACTACCTTATAATGCTTTGATAGATGTGGGTTCGACGCACTCATATGTAGCCAGTAGTATAGTGGAAACTATGAACTTAGACTCTAAGATTACTTCTAGGAAGATGACAGTGATAAGCCCTCTAGGTCACTTTGTAGAAGTACGTAAACTATATAGGGATGTACCCCTAGAACTTCAAGGGGTCGTGTTTTTGGCTGACTTGATGGAACTGCCATTTGGGGAGTTCGATCTGATTCTCGGGATGGATTGGCTAGTGAAGTATCAGGCCGGTTTGGATTGCGCAGCTAAGCGCATGGTGTTGAAGACAGTGGAAGGTGAGGAGGTAGTGATGATAGGTAATAGGAGAGATTACCTATCCAATGTGGTCTCTGTGCTGAAGGCGGAGAAAATGGTAAGGAAGGGTTGTGAGGCATTCATGGTGCATGTCTGTGCTTTGGAAGCCAAGGATGCAACTGTAGAAAGTGTCTGAACTGTAGGGGAATTTGTTGATATATTCCCAGAGGAACTTCCGGGTTTGCCTCCTGACCGCGAGGTTGAGTTCGGTATAGATTTGTTACCCGGAACCGCGCCAGTATCTGTTGCCCCGTATAGGATGGCGCCAAAGGAATTAGTGGAGTTAAAGGCTCAAATTCAGGAATTGCGGAACAGAGGTTTCATCGGACCGAGTGTATCACCTTGGGGAGCACCTGTGCTCTTTGTTAAGAAGAAAGACGGTACAATGCGGATGTGTATAGACTACCGCCAGCTGAACAAGTTGACAATCAAAAACAAGTATCCGTTGCCCCGAATAGACGACTTGTTTGATCAACTCAAGGGTGCATCAGTTTTCTCTAAGATAGATCTTAGGTCGGGGTATCATCAGCTCAAAGTGAAAGAGGCTGATATTCATAAAACAGTGTTTCGTACTCGGTATGGGCATTACGAGTTTCTAGTGATGCCATTCGGGTTGACTAATGCACCGGCAGCATTCATGGACATGATGAATCGGGTGTTTCAGCCGTATTTGGACCGATTTGTCGTGGTGTTTATAAACGACATTTTGGTGTACTCAAAGTCTGAAGAGGAACATGACGCGCATCTTCGGGTGGTTCTACAGGTTCTGAGGGAGAAGCAGTTATTCGTCAAGTTTAGTAAGTGCGAGTTCTGGCTTAAGGAGGTAACTTTCTTGGGTCATGTAGTATCAGCTGAGGGGATTAGGGTGGATCCTCGTAAGATCGAGGCAGTGTTGGATTGGAATCCACCTAAGTCGGTTGCAGAGATTCGAAGTTTTCTGGGTTTGGCAGGATACTACAGGAGGTTCGTGGAAGGTTTTTCCTTGATCGCGGCGCCACTGACTAAGTTGTTGAGAAAAGGGGTTCCGTTTGTGTGGTCTGAGAAACAGCAAGAAAGTTTTGACAAGTTGAAGAATATTTTGACTGAAGCTCCGGTTTTGATTCAGCCTGAAGCAGGAAAAGAATTCACGGTCTATTGTGATGCATCACACACTAGCTTAGGGTGTGTGCTGATGCAAGACGGAAAAGTAGTAGCGTATGCATCTCGACAGTTGAGGCCGCATGAGGGTAACTACCCGACACATGACTTGGAGTTGGCTGCTGTAGTTTTCGCCTTGAAGATTTGGAGGCATTACTTGTATGGGGAAAAGTCGATAGTCTACACGGATCACAAGAGTCTGAAGTACCTCTTGACTCAGAAAGATTTAAATTTGAGGCAGCAAAGGTGGATCGAGTTGTTGAAGGACTACGACTGCTCGATTGAGTACCATCCGGGTAAGGCTAACGTAGTAGCTGATGCGTTGAGCCGTAAGGTGGTAGCGGACCTGAGAGCAATGTTTGCTCACCTTAGTCTATATGACGACGGGAGTCTTTTGGCAGAATTGCAAGTAAGGCCAACGTGGATTGATCAGGTTAGGGAGAAACAGCTGACAGATGAGATTTTGAGTGCTCGGAGGTTGCAAGTGCAGAATGGTGAAGCTGAGGGTTATAGCATGGGTAGCGATGGAGTACTGTGTTTTCAGGGGAAAGTATGTGTGCCAAAGGACAGTGAATTAAGGCAGCGGATTCTTCAGGAAGCTCATAGCAGTCCATACGCTATGCATCCTAGAGGCAGTAAGATGTATCATGATTTGAGGGAACAGTTCTGGTGGCCGGGTCTTAAGCGGGAAGTAACTAAGTTTGTGGGTAAGTGTTTGACATGCCAGCAGGTCAAAACTGAGCATCAGTTACCGTCAGGACTGTTGCAGCCGGTAAGGATCCCGCAGTGGAAGTGGGAAAGGATTGCGATGGACTTCGTTAGCGGGCTTCCCCTTACGCCTAGTAAGAAGGACTCAGTTTGGGTAATTGTGGATCGTCTAACTAAATCGGCTCATTTCATACCGGTGAGGGTTGACTATTCGCTCTAGAAGTTAGCCAAGTTGTATGTGGCAGAGATAGTAAGGTTGCATGGGGTGCCAGTGTCAATTATCTCGGATAGGGATCCCAGGTTCACGTCGAGGTTTTGGAAAGCTTTGCATCAGGCAATGGGTATGAGGTTGGATTTCAGCATGGCTTTTCACCCGCAGTCTGATGGACAGTCTGAAAGGGTAGTTCAGATTCTGGATGACATGTTAAGGGGCTGTGTTCTGGATTTCAGCGGTAGTTGGGAGGAGTATCTACCATTGGCAGAGTTCGCTTATAACAACAGTTATCAAGCGAGTATTTAGATGGCACCATATGAGGCACTGTACGGACGAAAATGTCGTACTCCAACGTGTTGGACAGAACTGGGTGAACGGTAGATGTTGGGCCCGGAGTTGGTGGCAGAAACAGAGGACAAGGTTAAGGTGATTCAGGCTCGTCTTAAGGAAGCGTCGGACAGGCAGAAGTCTTACGCTGATATTAAGCGCAGGGATATAGAGTTTGCAGTGGGTGACAAGGTCTTTGTGAAGGTATCGCCATGGAAGAAAGTGTTGTGATTTGGGCGAAAAGGCAAGCTAAGCCCTAGGTTTATCGGGTCGTACATGATGTTGAAGCGAGTGGGACCAGTAGCTTATCAGCTCAAGTTGCCGGCAGAGTTGAGTCAGATTCACGACGTCTTTCATGTTTCAATGCCTAGGAGCTATCGATCAGATCCGCCACATGTTGTACCAGTTGAGGAGATAGAGGTAAACTCATACTTGTCTTTCGAAGAGGACCCAGTACGGATTTTGGATTGGGATGTCAAGGTTTTGCGTAGAAAGTTAGTTCCCTTGGTGAAAGTATTATGGCGGAACCATGGTGCAGAGGAGGCCACGTGGGAACCAGAGGATGTGATGCGGCAGCAATACCCTCAACTCTTCTGACCAGGTAATTTCGAGGTCGAAATTATTTTTAAGGGGGTAGAACTGTAACATCCTTAAATCGGGGTCTCTACATTTTGCATGTGTTTGCTTGTGATGATATGTCTGCTGTGTTCATTTAGCATGTTTTGGGGTTTAGGCATGACCTTGGGTTAAGCCTGAGTTAGGGCTAAAAATTTTGTTTTAGCGCTTAGGAAGAGGGAGCTATGAGAGTTAGGGGTTAAAAGAATTTATTTGAGGGTTGTGACAAAAATAACCTAGTGGTAAAGTGGAAAAGAAGGCGCCACTAAGGTGTCAGGAAGGTGACGCCACATACAGGGAAGGAGTGCTTGGGTTTGAGCAGCAGGAATTGCACTTTCTGCTTATTCTTTTTCACGCCACAAGCAAGGAAGAGGTGTGCTCAGGTGGGACTCTCTGGAATGGATGAGGATTGGATCATCAGATTTGAATTGGATGGAGAGGAGAAAATTGTGGAGTTTGACTCATTCAAACTGATTTGAATGAGTGGATGGGAGAGTCTTGAGGTGTTGGCCGAATTATGGACTTTGGGGAGGAGGAGTAATCGGTTTGGGAACTTGGGGTGTGCCGAATTTCAGTGGCCAGGTAAGGATGCATTTTCGGCTAGCTTGGGAAGCTCTCTTCATTTTCGTTTTGTGCCAAAAACCGAGACCTCATTGGCTTTCTTTCTTTTCTCATTCGGCAAGCTTTGTATTTGGCCGAACCAAACCTTGCCATATCTTGTAAAAGCCGAAACTCAAGTAGCTATTCTCTCCCTTTTCTTTTCGGTTCTCATTGGTTAGCCTATCTTGCTGAAACCATCTTTGTTCACCTATTCTTCTCCTATTTTGCTCAAGCCGAAAGCAACTCATACCACTTCATCTTTTTCTTTCAAACCTCCTCGTGCCGAAACTTCTTCCATTCTCCCTTTGCCGCATCCCTCTTTCCCATTTCTTTTTCTTCTTCATCTTTACCATCTTCAAAAGCCGAAAGCCTTATCTGTTGCTCTTTCGTTTTCATCAAGAACTTTGGCCGAATACTTTGCTCATAAATCCCTCTCTTTTTGCGTCTTCTCTTCATCATCTCAAGTGCCGAAACTCATCTCTTCTTTGGTTCTCAAAGCCGAACCCCAAACCTTGGTGTGGTAAGTTTCGTTACTTCATCTCTTTTCCCTCCTTATCTCTTGTGGTGTATGGCCGAATCGTCTAAGTAGCCTCACCCTCTCTTTTGGTTGCCAATTCCTTTATCTTTGGGTGCTAGGGCCGAATCTTTGTAAAAGCCGGAGGGATCTCTTGCGTTAAGGTAGGTGTAGTTCTTGTGGTATGTTCTATTCTTTTCGGGATTTCTTGATCATAGCCGAATGGCTATGGGAGTTGATGTTGTGTTAATCAATTGTAGAAAGGGGTGACGCCAACGTGTAGGTTCTCCGGTTTCGTTTGGATCATGGCTTGGATCTGGATCTTCTAGATCTTTGGGATTTGGTCACCAATTTAGGTAAGGGCTCTAACGTTTTGGGATCTGTTTCATATTCTTTCAAAGCCGAAGGCTAACTATCTTTGTGTTAGTGTTTACCGATTGCAAGGGAGATTCATCACGTAGTTTCGGGATTTGGTTGGAAACCAAATCGGCATTAAGGAAGGGGGAAGGCAACGTTTCGGGATTTTGTTAGCTTCGCGTAGCCTCGGGATTTCGCTTAGATCTACAAGTAGCCAGGTGTGTAACGCTTACACACTTCGTTAGTATGATATGTTTATTATGTTACTGTTATAGCCATTGAAACCGGTAGTTAAGCCTTGTGAGCATGAGCGTGGACTCCGGGTAAGTCCCCTGTTATATGGATCTCGATATATGTTATCATGTCGTTGTTAAAAGCTATGCCATATGTTATTTGCATCATCCTATGTTGTTATGCCACGATTGATATGGACATGTGATGGTGGGATTGTTGAGAGGAGGGGGAAGAATTATTTTGGACTGTCACCAGTGGTTTTGACCACACGACGGGTTGGCCCCGTCTTTGATATTATTATTTGTGACTAAGTCCCAGTGGTTTTGACCACCAGTGGTTTTGACCACATTGATGATATTTGTGACTACAGTCACTAGTGGTTTTGACCACATATGGATATTGTGACTCGTCCCAGTGGTTTGGTACCACAGTGGGTTGGCCCCACTGATTGATACGAGATTGTCATCAGTGGTTTTGACCACACGATGGGTTGGCCCCATCACTTGATTTGTGACCACGGCCACCAGTGGTTTTGACCATACCGATATATATATTTGTGACTTCGGTCACCAGTGGTTTTGACCACCAGTGGTTTTGACCACACGGGGTAGATAAAGGAGATCGGATGGTTAGGTTATGGGGTTGCATGATTTGCATGTTATACTGATGATTTGCGTAAGTGTTTGCACTATCGGGTTGGGGAGTTATACACTGAGTCTCGGTGACTCACCCCTTCCCTTATATTTTGCAAATGAGGCATAGATCGCGGACATGGATCCGGGGAGGACTCGAGGTGGCCATGCATGCTAGTTTCGGGTTTTGACTTTAAAGTACTATTTCAGTTTTATTTATTTACTTTAAATTTGGTTTTGGTTTTGTAATAAGGCCGCTAAGTATTATTTTGGGTTTTTTTTACTTCTGGATTTTATTTTACCTATCTTATGCATGTGATTAATAATTTGATATTGCTTAAGTAACCGGGATTAAATCGATGTTTACAAAACTATAATCGATATCGGGTTTTTCAAACGTTACCATCAGGTAACATTATTCATAAGGTAACAACAAAGTTAACATAGATGATTTCAAACCTAAAGTTTCAAACAACTTCAAATGCAGATGGGTTTAAACTTGATTATGCTCATCTCACTCGGTTTTTAATAAGTATCGTATGATTTCTAAAAACTAGTAACAACAAACGGATTTTCAAGCATGAGTTCTCCGGATTTTAAAGCAACACAAAAATGTTTTCAACAACACTTTGTATAGGGTTTTCTAAACCTTAAAATGATAAAAGAGTTTTCAATAGAAATAAACTGGGAAACTTGTTTTATTCAGACGTTTTCACCCCGTAACATGCCAGATTCGGTCGTAGGGTGTTAACCGGGTTTGGAGTGTTACAAAGAGGGCACTTCAGGATGTATTGGTTAAAGTACGGGGATTTATAATTCCCGTTGACTTTGTAGTCTTTGACTTCTATGAAGATCGAGAAATCCCTATTTGTTGGGTAGGCTATTTGTTTCGATTGCTAAGTAGACCATTGATCTCGAGCGAAATGAGCTAATCATAAAGATCGATAAAGAAATAGAAGTGTTCAAGTGCCTTGGTGATTCCCAAAGTGAGGGGTTAGATAGGGAGAAGTGTTATGCCTTATTTAATTTAATCCTTAACGACCTCGATCGAAGCTTGAGTTGTATAAGTGGAATAAGGAGTTATTGGAAGAGTCGAGATGTGCGAGATTGATAGTTGAATTTGATGGTAAAGTTCAAGGAATTTTTGGACAAGTCCGGTAGCACAACATAGATTTTTAACTATCAAACTTAATCAATTTGTAAATATTGTATACTAAATTGTTTTTAGTTTGTTAGATGTAGGAATTAGAATTTTTATTTTGTGTGAGAATTAGTAGGAAACAGGCTTCCAATAGCAATGGAGGAGATAGACGTTAGTAGGATACATGTACGGATGACCAATGACCTTCTATAAGTCCTGGAGAGGCCAAATTGAAGCCATGTTTCCATGCAACAATCCCATGGAAAGATGAATCCTATCGTCGTATCATGCCATACTGCACCTATGGCTTGACACATCCTTGAATTCAATATAAAAACAGGGGTAAAGTTATTGTTGTGCCACACCATGCACACCCTGTGGAACTACATGCAGGACATTTTTGGCAACTTTCCGTTCTTGATTCAATGTGATCTTCAGAGATTTTCACCAAGATTGGATGACAGGTAAAGCCTTAGATGGCTTCTATATATTTCCCTTACCAGCTACCACACCCTTCAAGCTATCATAGTCACCCAAAGC
Source organism: Gossypium australe (assembly GCA_005393395.2). NCBI lineage: Eukaryota > Viridiplantae > Streptophyta > Magnoliopsida > Malvales > Malvaceae > Gossypium > Gossypium australe. The sequence goes on from CM016619.1 coordinate 14,957,286, forward strand.
AATGTTTGCCAACCTTTTTTTCAGGATTCCACGAATTCCCCTGTTTTCCCTCTATTTCCAAACCCTAAACCATGCATAGTAACCTTTTCGATAGCAAATCTGTGGCAGATAGCCACACCTACCTTTGGGAAAGAGAGCTCAAAAGTAAACTTCTTGCTGCTCAATGCAAAATCCCATTACAAGAACGAGGTTTCGAATCTATTCACACATTGAAGAGAAAAACGTGTGAGTTAATTCAATACCATCGATGGGAGAAGCTTTGCCTAACTCCAGCCAAGTCGATGTACCGTCCAGTCGTGCAAGAATTTTACACTACTTTGAAGGAAACAAATGCAAATAGACCGATGAAGGAACCATGGGTGCAATTTTCATTCCGATGGAAGGTATTAGGACATTCCACTATATCTCTGTGATTTAGTACAATGAACTGACCTAATGTATTTCCCGATAGAGAATATGATCGACATAATTAAATTCATAATGGATGAAAAAGGTGAGTGGAAACACCACTTAGGAATGGACTATCCTATATCATTCTCCCAAGCGAAGTTAACTATGATAGCACGGATGTGGTTGAAATTCATTAGTTCTTTACGGTTATATCCAATAACGATACGTTCCAAGCAGCTTTTTTGTACGCAATTTTAACAAAGGAATGAATTCTTGTAGGAGCATGGATATATCGAAGCATGCTCCAATGTGCGTGGAAAAATAAGGTGGAATTACTGTTCTCGCACGTAGTAACATCAATAAGCCGACAAGTGAAGGTGTCGATGGGACAATCAGGTCATGTCTTATGACCAAGCAAGTTTTCGATCTTGAAACCAAGTATGGGATACCTTATAGGGAATCAAAAATAAAAGAGAGCGATAAAGACCAAACTACGTCAAGGCAAGAATGTGTTAACCGATTCAGACTGGATCGTTCGATGGATGCAAGAAGTCGAACCAATTTTTGAATGCTATGCATGAAAAAGCGGGATGAAGTTACCTCAATTCCCGAATGATAAGTACAAGGAAAAGATTGAACTAAGCAAGGAGAGGGAATTGGAAGAAGAGGAAAACCCTGAAGAAGACCTGGAGGAAGGCCTAGATGAGGAATCAAAAGGAAAACAAAGCAAATCATACGAAGCGTTGGATCCTGATTCCAATTAATTTTGAACATTTTCATATATTTGGATTGTGTACTCTATATTTTTATTGTGGATGGTTTTTAATTTTTGCCATAGTTTTAATTAGTTAAGATTTATTATTTTCTATATATATTTGTGTGCTTTTTATTTTTCTTTGTAAGAACCTCACAATTTTTTTTACGACACTACATTTGCAAGTTAAAATAAAAATGAGAAGGAGTCCAACCAATTGAGTTATACGTATCACGCCAATCAAGTAACCTCTTCCTTTTATAGTTTTAATTGCACATTAGGGAAAGTGTAGGGGCGACTTAGGAAAATTTAAAAAAAAATTGTTTCAGTTATTTTATTTTCTTTGTTTTTAGTTTTTAATTGCATGTTTGTGCTTAAGCTTGAAAAAATACAAGTGACTGGTTAGGAGCATATACCTAGGTTGTCTGTTTAAACTGTAAATTTAGCTTGAAATTAAATAATTTAGGTTGTTTATATTTAGTTTATTAGACTATAAATAGGTAAAAGAGATTAAATACACCAAATGATAAAAGTATATACGAATAGGTAATTTTATTTTTAGAAGTATAAGATGTTTGAATTTAAAATAAAATACTCGGTAAAGTCCATGGTTATTGAAAGGGTGCAGTATGACTAATAGAACCCTTATAAAAATTTCTTGAGAAAAATCTCGATCGTATCAACACAAATAAAAAAATAATAAGGGGTTATTGGAGAAATATTACTATATTAGAGTTCAAAGTATGGTAAAAAATTAAATCGAGTAGGAAAAAATTATTCGAACTGACTATGCTCTGCAAAAATAAATACTATATTCGTATATACATTTTGATGGAGATATATATTTAATTTTCTTTAACTTGTTTACTTTGTAATTTATTGAACTAATCTATTAGGTGTAAATAACTTTGAATTGTTTAACTTTCTAGCTAGAGTTATATATTTAGGCAAATTCCGCTAGTGTCGATACTCTGATATAATTGCATGTATAAAACTAGCTCAAGTGCATTTTCTTGTTTTTAGTTTTAGTTTTTATTTTATTTCAGGTAGTTTGCTTGACGGCAAGAAAAGACATAAGTGTGGGAGTATTTGACCTGTCGCCAAATGTAGTAGTTAATTCGGGTCAATTCTGCACTTAAGGAGCTTATTTTCTATGCAGTTTAGGATTTTATATTATGTTTTCAGTATTTAGACCTTAGGATAAAATATTAATAAAATAAGTGTTTTTTAAACATATTTTGTAAGTGTTGTGACCCAATAGGTCGACACGGGCCATATGTTGTTCTAATATGTTCAATTGAGTGTGTAGGATGAAGGTATAAATGCTCAGTTGATGTGGAAGCAAGGGACGAATCATGCAAAAGCTTCCCGAGACATCAAAGCATAAAAAAAGCGACTAAGGATAGAATTGAATGTCGTGTCACGCCACACAAGGGGTGTGGCACGACACAGGTCGACTTCTTGCCCAAGTAATTTAGGGTTAATTTTTTTCCACGCAATCAACTTAATACGAAGACCTAGGACGTGCCGAAAACCTAATTTGGGCCGCTAACACCTCCATAAATAAGACATTAGGGGTTTGATGTAACTAAGTCGTCTTAGACGCATTCAAAAACCTTAGTAGTTTAGAAGTAGGATTAGATTATTTTCTTTTCAGCTTTTTATAATTTTTTTTTTTTTCCTTTTGAAATCAGTTTTGATTCAAGAGTTTATTTATATTATTAAAGTATTCAGTTTATATTTTCTTTTGCATTTGATTTAATTCTTTATTTCGATCAATAGATTTGCTACTCTGCTCCCTATTCGATATTCAATCCACTATTATTCAAATCTCTTTTCTCTCCCTAATCAATTGTGTTCTTCACATGATTTATTCAATCGAGATAGAGATTATGAATAAAATGAGTGGCTAAATCCCTTAGAGCAGATTAACGAGTGGATAGGGATGTGATTAACAGAAGATTTAGGGTTTTTCGAGAAGGATTAGTTGGTATGAATTGCATGTTCTTAAACCATTAAAATTGACAACCTTAGGAAGTTATCATAGGGTAGACGAGGTGGGAGATAAGTCAAACTGAGTAAATCATAATTTATCTTGGGTGAGAAAGTGAGGCCGAGAGATAGGCAAGTATCAACCAATTGATTAGTTAATCAGAGGCCGGGAGGTAATAATAGGCTAATCGATAGCTAATTCACCCTAAAACCCTAATTCAAAGTTAATTTCAAACCCTAAAGCGAGTTAATATTCCTGATTGGTTTATTGATTTAATTTGTTTGTTTATTTTACTTTTTTATTTATTTTGATTTGTTTTTATCTCTTCAACTTATTTTATGGTTTATTGTAATATATGAATTAATTGCTACTATTTAGACTTATTATTGTAAAAAGTGTTTTCATATTTTATTCCATCCTCCATTGGGTACGATCCTCGGAAAACTTCCAAAGTATTTCTATGTACTAAACGATATGACAATTTGACTCGTGCACTTGCGAACATTGCCGTTTTAATTTTTCTATGTTTTTTGTGATATTCAACTAAAAAAATAATAACAACTTTATAGGCGTTCACTTTCCTTGGACAAAGTCTAAGAAATTTTGATGCTCAGTCCACCTCGCCAAAAAAGGGGAAAACGTTCCCCTAGACATGTTGAGCTCCGACCTTAAGGATAGTAGAAGAGGTCTATGATCGCATTTAATTCTCGGAAGGTGAGTAACCATGCAATTAGGAAAGGTTTCCATCCAAACATCATTGCCAAGAGCTCGATCAAGCCTCTCAAAAATACCACATCTTTACTAGTAAAGGAAGGCCCCCTGAACCCCAAGTCTTGTAATTCAGCCGAATCAACAAAGTCACCAAATAAAGAGTATCTCCTTCTGTAACAGCTCGATTTTGGGGCTAGCCGGAACAGTGGTTTCGAGACCACTAATCTGAGGTTGAAGAAAATTATTTTTATATTATTTTACATGTTATAGCTTGATTATAAGGATGCATGAGAATTTTGGTGCTTTAATTTTAGCTATTGAATGCTTAATTATGAAAAGGACTAAATCGCATAAAGTGTAAAAGTTCTATTTTACAAGCTGGGGGTATTTAATAGCCATAAAACATCAAATTGGAGGTCGTTAAAGTGAAATTAGACCCATAGAGAATAGGTGGCCAGCCATAGGGGACAAAATGAAGTCAAAATTGGTCAAGTAGTTGGGTTAGGTGGATTAAATTGAAGGAAATAAATAAAATAAAGAAAGGATGATATCACCTATTTTATTCATCTTCTTCCCACTGAAAATATCAGCTAAAGAAGGGTTTTGGAAGCCAAAAAATTTTAGCAACTTCTCACCCTTGAAAGTAAGTGATTTTGGTGGTTTTATTTGATAATTTTTGTACTTTTGGAAACCCCAAAGCTTAAGCTAGCTAATGATGGGACTATTTTGCAAAATGGTTGAAATTTTAGGGACTCTCCATGAGAGTGTTCACGTTGTTTGCTGAGTTTTTATGGAAGAAAATGAATGTTAGTGAGTTAAGGAACAACTTTTGTAAAAGGTGTTACCATGAAAACACCTAAATGGGACCTATTAGTAAAGGTTGAATTTGTGTAATAAATGCATGAAATAATTGGTTTTGTGAGTTGTTGTAAGAGAAATAAATTTTCAACTAGGCTTGTTTAATGAGAAAATATGATGAAAATGATTTACGAGCCTAGGGGTAAAATCATAATTTTGCCAAAGTATAAGGGCAAAATGGTCATTTTTGCCTAAGTGTAAATTTTGATGTATCATGAGTTATAAAGTGATTGAATGAGTAAATTTTATTATTATAGATCAAGAAGAGCGCGAAAACAACCTTGACCGAGGAAAAGGCAAGGTTACGGACTAAACTGTCGACTAATACATTTTTGCACCGAGGTAAGTTTATGTGTAAACGATACATCTTTAATACATATGTTGTTACTCATTGGTTTATTGTATGAATGAGATCAATTATGTTTGAGATTGATTGAAATTGATAGATAGTGAATAATTCTCGTATGAACCTCGGAATAGATATGTAAGTGCGGAAAAATATCCATAAATATTCTTTTTGGTGGGCTGTGTTATTTATTCACGATGGCCTGTGTGCGATACCATCGTTTGTATTATGATTTGGTGGGCTATGTGCGTAACCACCGTAAATATTCTTGTTGGTGGGCTATGTGCGATACCACCCTATTATTGATTAATGGTGGGCTGTGTGCGAAACCACCAGGTACTTAGTATTATTCTGAATGGTTCATTGAGAAATTATCTATGTAAATGTTTCATGTGGCTTTGTGGAGATGAGTGTAGGATATGTGAGCAATATAAATGTTATACGGTTGGAAGGTGGTAAGGGATGAGATGAGTAAGCATGGTTATGAAAGTATGAAATGTTATTGGCTAATTAGCACATGCTATGATGCTTATTGTTTACATGTAAACTTACTAAGCTTAAAGCTTACTCCCTTTCTTTTCCCTTATTTTTTTAGTGTTAAAGAGCCGGCTCGGGATACGAACATAACTTGAAGATCACCCACACAATCAGCTCATCTTGGTATATCTAGACTTAGCATTTTGTGTATGGCATGTATAGGGGCTAGACTTAGTGAAATGTTATGTTGTTTTGGCCAAGTATGTTGGCTTTTTCAAAGATGAACTCTTTTGTATATGGCCATAGTTAATGGCTCATTCTTATTAATATATGAAAAGATGAGGGTATTCATGAATGTGTATGGTATATGATTGAGTTGCTTGGTAAATGGTTGAATGTGATTGATGTTGTATTAGTTAGGGTGATAAAAAGAGCTTGGCAAATAGCCTTATTCCTGTCCACGCGGGTAGGTCGTGTGTGATGCACTGTCAATCCCATGGGTGTGTGACCAGGCTGTGTGTCCCCTGCATGTTAGTGTTGCAAGTCAGTGTCGACCACGGGCTAGACACACGGACGTGTGCCTAGGCTGTGAGCCCCTTATTTGGTTGCTGACGTCACAAACAGAATACCCAGGTTTTCATACACGGGTGAGGAAACGAGCGTGCCTAGGCTGTGTAGAGGACACAATCCAAGAACACAGGCGTGTGCCCGGCCGTGTGAAAACCCCTATAGGTTCGAATTGAAAAGTAAATTTCGCACGGGCTAGGGACATGGGCGTGTGTGACCACACGGGCGTGCCTCATTTCACACGAGCGTGTGGCCCTGTTAAGGTAAAATTTTCCTAAGTTTAAAAATATCTCGGTTTGATTCTGAGGCCCTCCATTTGTATGTGTAAGGCCTCGTAGGCCCATAATAAGAATGTTATGAAGGTGAATGAAAAATTTTAAATTGGAATGAAATTTGATAGCCCAAAGTTGTATGTTCAAGTGAGATAAGTTCGGTAATGCCTCATACCTGGTTTCAGCGTTGAATACGGGTAATGGGTGTTACATTTAGTGGTATCAGAGCTATGGTTTAGTCGGTTCTCAGACTACCATAGTGTGTATAAGAGAATAGCTATACATGCCATAAACGTATAATAATAGTGTGGCGACTTCTGACAATTCTAAACTTTATTTTTAAATAGTAAATGGATCCCGACTGAGCAGCTGCTGATGACGCCGCTAGTAACACGCCGGACCCTGCACAAGGGATCGCGCCTATAGAAAGTGGACCCGAGACTTTGGGTCAAGGAGAAGAGGCTCGAGAAGCCTTTCTCCAAAAGATGACTAATTGGTACACGGAGTATGTACGAGCGAACCCTACTGCTCAGCCTCCTCCACCTCCTCCTATACCTCAGCCAGTTCCTGTGGCTCATCAAGGTATAAATTTGGTGAGAATGACCAAGCCCCTTACAGATAAGATTCGGAAGCAAAGGGCCCAGGAATTCAGAGCTAATATTGATGATGACCCCGAGAGGGTAGAGTTTTGGCTTGAGAACTCAATGCAAGTACTCGATAAACTCTCATGCACGCCTGAGGAGAGCTTGAAATGCACTGTGTCATTGCTAAAGGATTTGACACATCATTGGTGGAAAATGTTGACGTCGGTGGTTCCAAGGGAGAGAGTAATGTGGGACTTCTTTTTGGAAGAGTTCCGAAAAAAGTACATAAGTCAGAGATTTATGGATCAGAAACAGAAAGAGGTCCTTGAGTTGAAGCAACGCAAAATGACTGTGGCAGAGTATGAGCGCGAGTTTGTTAGGCTCAGCAAGTATGCACAAGAGTGTGTGTCTACAGAATCTATCTTGTGCAAGAGGTTTGAAGATGGGCTGAATGAGGATATCAGACTACTAGTTCGGATCTTGGAATTGAAAGAATTTGTAGTGTTGGTTAATAGGGCATGCAAGGCCGGTGAGCTGAATAAGGAAAAAAGAAAAGCTATGATTGAGGCCCGAGAAGCAAGGAAGAGACCAATGAGTAAATCGTTCCAACCTCAATCAAAGAGATCCAAGGAAATAAACCCTCGGACGACTGCTTTAGTTGGGTATTCACACTGAGATCGAGGTAATACATATTTGGGCTCGAGAGTTTAAGCCACTTCAATGGCAAGGGTGGGCAATCCGAAGTCAAATAAACCGGAGTACCCAAATTACGATAGGCAACACACTGAGGAGTGTTGGGGGAATAACCGTAATTGTTACAAGTATGGTTCACCCGATCATTTTATCCGAAATTGTCCAGAGAGGGATGAGAAGGAAAGAAAGCAAGAAATAAGATCAAGCACTGTGTATTCGATGGGTAGATCACAAAAGAACCCGAGAGGTAGGACTAGTAGTAGAGGTGCGCCTACAGACTCTGCTGTGAGGTCGGAGGGTTGAGCACCTGCTAGGACTTATGCCATTCGCGCTCGTGAAGAGGCATCATCTCCAGATGTGATAACGGGCACCTTTTCTCTTCATGATATTTCTGTTGTTGCTTTGATTGATCCGGGGTCTACCCATTCTTATATTTGCATGAAATTGGCGTTTAGCATGAGTATGATTGTAGAGTTTACAGAATTTGTAACCCATTAGGCAAACATGTGTTAGTTGATAATGTGTGTAGGAATTGTCCCTTGACCATTAGAGGTCATTCTTTTCCGGCAAATTTCATGTTGTTTCCGTTTGATGACTTTAACTTGATTCTTGGTATGGATTGGTTGACTACTCATAATGTTTTAGTGAATTGTGGTAGTAAGTTTATTGAATTGAAATGTGTAAATGGAGATGTCATTCGAGTTGAATCAAGTAGATCGGATAGTATGCCTGTGATAATTTCATCTATGGTAGCCGAGAGATACTTGAGAAAAGGATATGAGTCCTATCTCGCCTTTATGCTGAATACTCAAGAGTCAGTGGTAAAGATTGAATCAGAGTCGGTGGTATGCGAGTATCCAGATGTGTTGCTGGAAGAGTTACCCGGATTGCCTCCAGTTAGAGAGGTCGAGTTAGGGATAGAGTTAGTTCCGGGTACAGCACCTATTTCGGTTGCTCCATATCGGATGGCACCGTTGGAGTTGAAAGAATTGAAGGTTCACTTGCAAGAGTTAATAAACAAGGGTTTTGCAAGACTGAGTTATTCACCGTGGGGTGCTCCGGTACTTTTTTTGAAAACGAAAGATGGGTCGATGAGATTGTGCATAGACTACAGACAACTCAACAAGGTGACAGTGAAGAATAAGTATCCTTTGCCAAGGATAGGTGATTTATTTGACCAATTGAAGGGAGCTACGGTGTTCTCTAAGATAGACCTAAGGTTTGGTTACTACCAGTTGAGGGTTAAGGAGTAAGATGTGTTGAGAACTGCATTTCAGACGAGGTATGGCCATTATGAGTTTCTCGTCATGCCATTTGGCTTAATGAATGCTCCTGCAATCTTTATGGATTTAATGAATCGTATCTTCCGATCGTATTTGGATAAGTTTGTGGTTGTTTTTATCGATGACATTTTAATTTATTCTCAGGATAAGAGTGAACATGCAGAACACCTAAGAATTGTTTTGCAGACTCTAAGAGACAAGCAATTGTATGTTAAATCCAACAAGAGTGAGTTTTGGTTTTGAGAGGTCAGATTCTTAGGACACATTGTATCGGGTGATGGCATTAGTGTTGGTCCGAGTAAGATCTTGGTTATTGTAGAGTGGAAACCGCCAAGGAATGTGTCGAAAATTAGAAGCTTTTTGGGTTTGGCTGGTTACTACATACGGTTTGACAAAGGGTTTTCTATGATTGCTATACTGATGACGAAGCTATTGCATAAGGATGTTAAGTTTGAATGGACTGATAAATGCCAACAAAGTTTCGAGAAATTGAAAGCATTGTTGACTGAGGCATCGGGTTTAGTACAACCTAAGTCAGGGAAAGAGTTTGTGGTCTACAGTGATGCGTCATTAAATAGTCTCGGCTGTGTGTTGATGCAAGAGGGTAAGGTAGTAGCTTACTGATAAACCGTAAAAGTAACATATTTTAATCCCACATTTAGTATGCTTTTGGATGATTTAAGCCTCGATTGATATAAAAAGGTGCTCTTAATCCTTTCTTTTCATGTCTTATACCCAGGAAAGCACCCGAGAATGAAATGAACATAAAACGGGCCCAAAATGGAGTAAATGGGCCATATCACGAAATCCACACGGCCTGGACTTAAGCCCACATGGCCGTGCCGCATTGATCATCTAGAACACGGCCTTACCCCCGATTCACATGGCCGTGCCTCATTAAAGAAGTCCGAACATAGCTTGAAGACTAGTCACACGGGCGTGTGACATGGCCGTGTCCTTGTCATGGCAAAGAGCAATTTCATTCAGATTTGGATACTTTGGGGCAAAGAAACACATTCCAAGAGCCTATATAAACCTCCTAAGTGTTACCTGAAAGGGGGCGGTTAGCTAGGCCAAGGAGCCAAGCCAAAAAGGTCAGAGTTGTGGGAATCACTCGAATATAGCCTGTTGATCCATCTCTAGAAGCTGAAATTCTACTCAAGACGGCGGATCTCTCATTCAATTCCTTCAGGGAGTTTTAGGGATTTCTTATGTTTTGTTTTATCTTTTCTTCAGAGATGTTTTCTTTATTTGTTATGAACTAAACCCCTCAGATACCTAAAGGGGATGAAACCTAGATGAATCTTGTTATTGTTTTCTGAACTATAAGATAAATACTTGATTTGTTCTTAATTATGTGCGCTTAATTCTTGTGTTAATGTTTCCGGGATATTGATTCAAGTTAGATGTTCTTAGGTGGAGGAGCAAAAGTCTCTGCTTAAGAATAGATCTAGCATAATCAAAGCGGAGTCGTTCGCGCGCCTAGAGATAGGGTGAGAGATTTTGCCGGATTAGGGTGAAACCTAATATGGGAATCCATAGATTGAGTTAATGCGATTCTAGGGGTTTTAATTAGAAAGAGATTTCAATTAATCAACTGAGGGTTAGTTATTATTCGCTTCAAGAGAGGGTTTAATATAACTTAGGGAATCCTATGGATCAAGTCAAGTGAATAAATCGTATGGTTCAAGGTTAAATAACAAGTGAAGTATAGGTGGATTCTTCCTGAGGGTATCGTCTTAACTCAACTGAGTCTTTCTTCAAGTTATTTCCCAATTCATTCTTTTTGTCTTTGCGTCTTTAGCTTAGTAGTAGTTAGATTAGATTTAAATAACTTAACTTATTTTAGGCTAGAAAATAAAAAGAAGGTTAGTATTAGTACTTTTAGTTCCTTTGGGTTCAAAAATCCGGTCTTGCCTAAGCTATACTACTGTTCGATAGGTACACTTGCCTTTAATCATTGTCAGAGTTAGTTTGCAGGTTCTATCATTCTCTTTATAAATTTTAAGACTCTGATTTCAGCGATCACTTACGCATCGAGACAGCTAAAACCGCATGAGAAGAATTATCCGACTCATGATTTAGATTTGGCTGCGATCGTCTTCGCTTTGAAGATTTGGCGTCATTATTTATATGGTGAGAAGTGTCGAATCTTGATCGCTGAAATTAGAGCTTTAAAATTTATAAAACGAATGATCAAACCAGGAAACTAACTCTGACAACGATTAAAGGCAAGTGTACCTATCGAACAGTAGTATAGTTTAGGCAAGACCGGATTATTGAACCCAAAGGAACTAAAAGTACTAATACTAACTTTCTTTTTATTATTTAGCCTTAAAAATAGAATGAAGTTGCTTTTAAACTAAATTTACGATGACTAAGCTAAAGACACAAAGACAAAAAGAACAAATTGGGAAATAGCTTGAAGAAAAAACTCAGTTGACTACGATGATACCCTCAGGAAGAATCCACCTAGACTTCTTTTGTTATCTAACATTGAACCATATGATTTCTTTACTTAGCTTGATTCGTAGGACTCCCTAACCTATATTAAACCCTCTCTCGAGGTGAATAACGTCTAACCCTAGGTTAATTAGTGGAACTCTCGTTCGCTTATAATAACCCCCTAGAATAGCAGTAAATCGATCAATGGACTCCCATATTAGGTTTCACCCTAATCCGGTAAAATCTCGTAACCCTATCTCTAGGCGTTCTATCAACTCCGCTTAATTATGTTAGATCTACTCTTAGGCATGGTCTTTTCCTCCTCCACCTAAGCACATAATTAAGAACAAACTAAGTAATTATCATATAACTTAAAAATCAAATAACAAAATTCATCTAGGTTTCATCCCCTTCAGGTATCTGAAGGGTTTAGTTCATAATGAATAAAAAGAACATCTCAAGAGAAAAGATAAAACAAAACATAATAAAACCCTAAAATCGCCTGAAGGATTTGAAGGATAATTCCGCCGTCTTAAGTATAATTCCAGCTTATTGGGATAGATCAACTGGCTATCCCTGCGTTATTCCCTAACTCTGACCTTCTCGGCTTGGCTCCTTGGCCTAGCTTTGACGCCTCTTCAAAGGTGGCACTTAGGGGATATATATAGGCTTTTGGAATGCAATTCTTTCTCCCTAAGTATCCTTTTCCGACTGAAATTGCTTTTTCCAACGACAGAGGCATGACCATAGCACACGCCCGTGTGGATCGACTTCAGACCGTGTTCGGATTTCTAATTTGAGGCACGGCCGTGTGAGGCGGGGTTGAGGCCGTGCTCTAGGTGATTGTCGAGGCACGGCTGTGTGGACTTCGGGCCAGGCCGTGTCAATCTCGTGCTAAGGCCCATTTACTCTGTTTTGGGCCCTTTTTGTGTTCTTTTCATCCTCGGGTGCTTTCCTGGGTATAAGACATGAAAAGAAAGGATTACAAGCACCTTTTTATATAAATCAAGGAATAAATCATCGAACAGCGAGCTAAATATGGGATTAAAATATATTATAATTACGGTTTACCAAATACCCCCACACTTAAGCTTTTGCTTGTCCTCAAGCAAAATTCTCATCTTACAATTAAAACAAACTTTCCATAATACGCAATTCCTATCAACAATGCCTTATCATAATTCATACAGGATACATACATGGATAATTCAATTCAAAGAGTCCTAAAGATTTAAACGAGATAAGTCACGAGTTTGTACTTCGAAAACATAGGTGTCTCCCTTTATTTAAATAACTACCTTTTCAATTGAAAACGACAAGGATTGATGTCCTTACTAAGGATTAGCTCAAATCACTCTAAAGTGTTTAAGGTTCAGGAAAAGATCACTCATAAGTCAACCTGAAAAGTTAATCCCATAGGCTTGCCTGAAAATCAAATATCCACCACTGTAATATGAGATGATAAACAGATCAAAAGGTCTTTGTTCGGGTTGTAACGGGGCTAGGGTTAAAGGTGTGGTTAAAGGCTGAAATTAGAGGGTTAGAATCGAGATCGAATTGACAAGTACCTACCTGAAAATTCATCAACTGAAAAGTAATAAACCTACTAATACGAGCTTTCCTTTTAAAAATAGACTTTGATAGTGTAAACTTCACTATTTATACTACTAATATTAAATACCTTGATTTTTTTTAAGAACAAACTAAGTAAAACAAGATAAATTTAACTACCAGAAAAAAAATACTTAGCTAACTTGATCAAAACAATTCTCGATTAAGGGGTAGTCAAAAGAAAGGGTGAATATAAAGAGGCTTTGGGTTAATATTACTAGGTGAGTCAATAAAAAGGGTTTGTTAGGATCAACGAGGTTCACTAGGGGTTAGTTGTGAAGGTAGGCTATTTAGTGGTGTAAGTGGGTTAAAACCTAGGTGCCTTTATCATCTCTATTATATCAAATCAAAAATGTGGTCTCGACATGCATAAACGAGGCAAGTTCTAGAATAACAGTTCATGGTAGACACACTTATAATCAAAGGATGAGCACAAAAAAGAATGTATGCTCTTATAAGGTTCAAAATCTCACAAAAATTATGGGTGTTTTGACATCATCCTCGTGAATTTCAAATTTCAAGGTAGTCTTTAAATTTAGGTCAACAACCTAGCAAAATTTTAATTCATGAAGAATAGACTTATCATGTTTGATTCTCTAGTATTCTTCAAATTTAATCATCAATGTACAATTAACTATGACTTATTCTAAAACATGTCAATAAAAATCACAAATCATTAGAAATTTCATCCTAATTAGTAATATGACAACTTTGCATAAAAACAAGACTAAATCAGGGATTTGAGAATAATGAAAAAAGTTTGGCACTGTTATTCCACTTTTACCCTCAGGGATTTGAGAATAATGCAAAAAGTTAGGCATTTTTACCCCCACACTTAAGATGTACATTGTCCTCAATGTATAAAGATAGATAATATCTCTATTTTTATAGAAATCAGAAGTGAGGATGTGGCAATTACGGCGAAGGCGTCGGTATGGTGGTGGTGTTGGTTCTCGAGTTCTGCGCTAGATGAAGAAATTGGGGAACTCGTGAAGGATTAGCCATGGGTCATTAAGACATAATTAAAATAAATTAAATATAAAATTAAAAACAAGAAAGAAAAAGGAAAGGAGACTAAGAAGAAAACTAAAATAAAAAGAAAATACTAATGGACTATGAAGTCCTTATTGAAGGATGGTTCACAAGGTGGGAATCAATGCTAAGACTGGGGATGTGATGGCGGTGGCAGAAGTGAAGAGGTTGTCGTGGTGGTCGGCGTGATTCCCAAGCAGCCCGGTGAACCTGACACTAAGAAACTAAAGGAGATTTAAACGAAAAGAGCAGAAGAGAAGTTTAGATAAGGAAAATAAAGGAGAAGAGAAACGAAAAGGGAAAATAAACTGGTGTCAAAGACCCTTGGTTTGGTGATTAGTCGAAGCTGCCGGCATGAACTCATGTTGACGATCTCCTTTGGGGAGACTATGCTTAGCTTCTTCCGTTTCTTTGGCATGTTTATGTGTGGCTCCAAGGATTTAGAGTTTTAGTCTGGGGATAGAAATGTTTTGAGAGGGAGAAAAGAGAGGAAGAGAGGGTAGAGAATGAAGGAGAGGAATGGGTGAAGGGAGGGGTAGTATTTAAATAGGAGTTCAAGTTTACCATGTCCCCACGGCCGTGGTCCTAGGGTGTGTCGATTTACACGGCCGTATCGCACGGCCGTGTGTTTGGGTGTGTTGTTCCCTCATGTCCGTGTTTCATCCACCCACGCCCGTGTTGTGAAGTTTGTATGTTGGCACGATTGGACTGCACGGGCATGTCTTGCCTGTGCTTGATAAGTCAGTAGCTTCGCACGGTTTGCAGGCACAGGCATGTTCTTCCCGTGGTGTGGAAGTCAGTAGCTTCACACAGTTGAGGGGCACAGCAGTGCGATTTTGTCGGTGCCAGTGGAGAGGGTGGTTGGATCCGTGACGTTGGAGGGTGACTGGACTGAATTGCACGGCCTCTGTCTTGTCAGTATGGAGGTTCTGGTGGTCCACACGGCCACAGACACGGCCGTGTGTAAGGCCGTGTGGCCTGGAAATCTGCACTTTTGGTTAGTCTAAAAGGAAAGTAAAAAGAAAAATAAAATAAAATTCAAGCAAATGTAAAAAGAAACAAATTTAGTGCTCGGGTTGCCTCCCGAGAAGCGCTCGTTTATAGTCTTAAGCTAAACTTTCCTTGTATTTGAAAATTTTAGGGAGGTTTAAAGGTTTGAATATCTTCCCCCATGCTTATAGTTCTATTTCCTTGATAAGGTTGAAGTCGAGAAGCGTTTACCTTTAAATTGCTGAATATTGGATTGCTTACCTCGTCTATTCCGTGTGGGAAGATATCGTGTTCCTTAAGAAGAATTTCTCCCTTTACCCTCGGGTCTATTGTAGTGATGTGAGGATCGGTTTTGTCTAACAGTACCTGGTCTCCTATTTTGAATTGGTTGGATGTCCCTACAAGCTCTTCTGGTGGTTCCTCTGGTTTTACTTCGTGTGGATCTGGTTCTTCTTTGACGTGTGCTTGCTGCTCTTCTAATTTGTTTACCTTAAGGCTTTGTTCCTTGTGTGACTCTACTTTGTCGACTTGGGGTCTATGAGTTGGCTCAGGTTTGTGTTCTTGTGATGTTTCATGCGATGGAGGTTGAACAATTTGATTAACTATTGAAGTAACTTTCTTACCTTCATCGACTGTTGTCCTGGCCGAGTCAAGAGCTTGAAGATTGATTGATTCATCACCTACACGAAGTATGAGTTCACTTGTGGCAACATCAATTTTAGTCTTGGTGGTTGCTAGGAAAGGTCTTCCTAGAATTAAGGGGATTGAATTATCCTCATCCATGTCTAAGACAACAAAGTCTACTAGGAAAACAAATTTATCGACTTTTACGAGAACATCTTCTATAATGCCCCTAGGAATTCTAACAGTTTTATCAGCTAATTGAATACTCATCCTAGTTTGTTTGGGCTTCCCTAGACCTAGTTGTTTAAATAGTGAATAAGGCATGACATTTATGCTTACCCGTAAATCAGCTAACGCATTATCAATATTTAAATTACCAATTAAACATGGAATTGTAAAACTCTCTGGATCTTTTAGTTTCTGTGGTAGTCTATTTTGTAACATTGCCGAGCATGTTACGTTTAGTTCCACGTGGTGCTCTTCATCTATTTTGCGTTTGTTGGTCAAGAGTTGTCTTAAAAATTTCCTCAAGTCTGGCATTTGAAAAAGAGCTTCAAGAAGAGGTAAGTTAATATGTAATTTCTTTAGGAGTTTAAGAAACTTACTGAATTGTTCCTCTAAATCGTCTCTTTTTATGGCTTCGGGTAAGGTTGGTACTCTTTAATTGCCAGTTTTGGCTTTTCTTGCGTTACCTCTGTTTTACCTTCATCTACCTTATTTTCTAGCCTTGTATCAGGTTTATCTAACCCCTTATTATCCTGAGCTGTGATGGCTTGGACTTGTTCCTTAAGGTTAATCTCAGTGTTGCTTGGTAGACATCCTTGCGGTTGTTCTGACATTAGCTTTGCAAGTTGTTCGACGGCATTAGTGACTTCCTTGAATGACTTAGTAATTTCCTCGATTCGACTCTCATTGCTTTTAATTGTTCTCTCAGTTTCTTGGATATGTTTCTCAGTGTCTGCTGAGAATTTTGCCATCATCTCCTCGAGGGCTGGTTTCTTCTCTTGTGGATAGGGCTGATTTTGGAAATTTTGAGGAGGTTGTTGCCTTTGATTTCCTTGATTTCCTTGACCTCCCCACGAAAAATTTGGGTGGTTCCTCCAACCTGGATTGTAAGTGTTACTATAAGGATTATTATTGGATTGGAAATTATTACCTATATAGTTCATCTGTTCGCTCTCTGCTTCCGGTTGGTAGGATGGGTACTCAGGATTCGCCACGGTTCCACTTACGTCGCACTGCATGACTGGATGTGCCTGCGAGGAACACAAACTATCAAGCTTTTTATTCATCATCTCTAGCTGCGTTGATAGCATGGTCACTGCATCGACATTGAAAACTCCCGCTGATTTTGTTGGTTTGGTTCTTGAAGCCTGCCACTGGTAATTATTCAGTGACATCTCTTCGATGAACTCGTATGCTGCTTCTGAAGTTTTGTTGTTCAGTGTTCCATTGGCGGCTGAATCAATTAGTTGCATTGTTGAGGGGTTTACACTGTTATAAAAGGTTTGGACTTGTAGCCACAAGGGTAAGCCATGGTGTGGGCACCTCCTCAAGAGATCCTTGAATCTCTCCCATGCGTCGTATAATGTCTCTAAATCCATCTGCACAAAAGAAGAGATATCGTTCTGTAATTTGGCCGTTTTGGCCGGTGGAAAATATTTCATTAAAAACTTTTCAGTCATTTGGTCCCATGTAGTGATTGACCCTCGTTGTAACGAGTTTAACCACTGTTTAGCTTTATTTCTCAATGAAAAAGGGAATAACAGAAGACGTATGGCATCATCAGAAACGCTATTTATTTTGAAAGTATCACAGAACTCTAAAAAGTTAGCTATATGCGTGTTTGGATCTTCGTCCTGCAAACCATTAAATTGAACAAACTGTTGAATCATTTGTATTGCGTTAGGCTTTAATTCAAAATTGTTAGCAGCTATAGCAGGCCTAACAATACTTGATTCTGGTCCTATTAAATGCAGTTTCGCATAATCAAACATTGTGCGTGGAGCATTATTTTCCCCCACATTGCGTGGTTGTGGGTGGTTCTCGTCCATCCCTTCAGTAGGATTGGATCTGTCTTCTTCCTCTCTTTCTGTGTAATTTAGGGCTCGCCTGGTTTCCCGACAATTCCTGCGAACGATTGCTTCAATATCACTATCGTATTCCAAAGGTCCTCTCGGGTTCCTTCTAGTCATAAACTAGAGTGACCTGCTGGGAAAAAAGAGAAAGAAGATTCAATAAAAAGTAAAAAATAGGAATAAAAATAAAAACAAAAATAAATTGCGAAAAAATAAAAAATTAGGTCTAAAGTAATAAAAATAGAGTTTTCTTAATATTTTAGTTCCCCGGCAACGGTGCCAAAAACTTGATAGCTGAAATCAGAGCTTTAAAATTTATAAACGAATGATCAAACCTGGAAACTAACTCTGACAACGATTAAAGGCGAGTGTACCTATCGAACAGTAGTATAGTTTAGGCAAGACCGGATTATCGAACCCAAAGGAACTAAAAGTACTAATACTAACTTTCTTTTTATTATTTAGCCTTAAAAATAGAATGAAGTTGCTTTTAAACTAAATTTACGATGACTAAGCTAAGGACACAAAGACAAAAAGAACGAATTGGGAAATACCTTGAAGAAAAAACTCAGTTGACTACGACGATACCCTCAGAAAGAATCCACCTAGACTTGTCTTGTTACCTAACACTGAACCATATGATTTCTTTACTTAGCTTGATCCGTAGGACTCCCTAACCTATATTAAACCCTCTCTCGAGGCGAATAACGTCTAACCCTAGGTTAATTAGTGGAACTCTCGTTCACTTATAATAACCCCCTAGAATAGCAGTAAATAGATCAATGGATTCCCATATTAGGTTTCACCCTAATCCGGCAAAATTTCATAACCCTATCTCTAGGCGTTTGATCAACTCCGCTTAATTATGTTAGATCTAATCTTAGGCAGGGTCTATTCGTCCTCCACCTAAGCAAATCAAATTTGGATTAAGTAACATAATTAAGAACAAACTAAGTAATTATCATATAATTCAAAAATCAAATAACAAAATTCATCTAGGTTTCATCCCCTTCAGGTATCTGAAGGGTTTAGTTCATAATCAATAAAAAGAACATCTCAAGAGAAAAGATAAAACAAAACATAAGAAAACCCTAAAACCCCCTGAAGGTTTTAAAGGAGAATTCCGCCGTCTTGAGTATAATTTCAGCTTCTTGGGATGGATCAACTGGCTATCCTCGCGTTATTCCCTAACTCTAACCTTCTCGGCTTGGCTCCTTGGCCTAGCTTTGACACCTCTTCAAAGGTGGCACTTAGGGGATATATATAGGCTTTTGGAATGCGATTCTTTCTCCCTAAGTATCCTTTTCTAACTGAAATTACTCTTTCCAGCGACAGAGGCACGGCCATAGCACACGCCCGTGTGTATCGACTTCAGACCGTGTTCGAATTTCTAATTTGAGGCACGACCGTGTGAGGCGGGGTTGAGGCCGTGCTCTAGGTGATTGTCGAGGCACGGCCATGTGGACTTCGGGCCAGGCCGTGTCAATCTCGTGCTAAGGCCCATGTACTCCGTTTTGGGCCCTTTTTGTGTTCTTCTCATCCTCGGGTGCTTTCCTGGGTATAAGACATGAAAAGAAAGGATTACAAGCACCTTTTTATATAAATCAAGGAATAAATCATTGAACAGTGAGCTAAATGTGGGATTAAAATATGTTATAATTACATTTTATTAAATCTTCACCGATCACAAGAGTTTCAAGTACTTGATAGACCAAAAGGATTTGAATTTGCGACAACGGTGGTGGCTCGAATTATTAAAAGATTATGAATTAGTAATCGATTACCATCTGGTGAAAGCGAATATGGTTGCAGATGCCTTGAATAGAAAATCTCTGTATACTTTGAGAGCTCTAAGTACGAGCCTAGTGTCATCTGATGATGGTACTATATATGCTGAGTTGAGGGCTAAACCGTTATTTATTCAGCAGATATGTGAAGCTCAAAAGAATGATAGTGAGATGCAAGCTAAGAGAGCCCAGTGTGAATCGGGAAATGAATCTGATTTTCGGGTGAGTTCAGATGGTTGTTTGATGTTTCATGACAGGATTTGTGTACCTAAGGATGATGATTTGATCCAGAAAATTTTATATGAAACGCACAGTGGTTGCTTTTCAATACATTCGGGTAGTACGAAAATGTACAATGATTTGAAGAAATTGTATTGGTGGCCGGGTATGAAAAGAGACATCTCCGAGTTTGTTACAAAATGTTTGATCTGTCAACAAGTGAAAGTCGAGTGATAAACCATAAAAGTAACAGATTTTAATCCCACGCTTAGCGTGTTTTTGGATGATTATTTATAGAATTTGGTGAATTCGATGCTCCTAATCCTTTAAATTTGTGTTTCTCTACTCAGGAGATCTTAGGGAGTCAAAAAGAACAATAAACGGGCCAAAAAGGGACAAAATGAGCCTACCTCAAAAACTAACACGGCCTGGACTATAGTACAGAGGAAGATCACAAGGCCATGTGTGACGAGAAGAATCAAGCACGGCCTAAGTTCTTGAACACGGCCGTGTGTGATAAGCAAAAATCAACACGGCCTGGACTATCGTACACGGGAGTGTCCCTGCCGAACCCAAGTTTAATTCTATTTGGAAAAGACTATTTGTGGGCCAAGAAAGGTGCTCCAAAGCCTATATAAACACCCTAGGGGAGAACCTAAGGGGGGGACGGAGTAGAAAGCAGAAAATACTCGAAGACAGCCATTGGGAGCAGCTTGGAAGAAGGATCTCCATCAAGACGGAAGATCTCCTATCAATATCTCTTGAAGTTTTTGGGTTTTCTTATGTTTTGAAGTTTTTCTTATTTTAAGATGTTTCCCTCTATCAGTATGAACTAAATCCCTTAAATACCTGAGGGGATGATACCTAGATGAATCTTATTACTATTTGATTTATAAGATAAATATTTGTTCTTATTCATAATTGTGAGTTCTTATTCTTGTTTTAATAATTCAGGTTATTGATTCAAGTCGAATATGCTTATTCAGAGGAGCAAAAGTCCCTGTTTAAGAGAAGATCAACACAATTAAGCAGATTTGAATGCAATCCTAGATACAGGACAACGTAAATCTGCTGGATTAGAGTCAAATCTAATAAGGGAATTCATAGATCGAGTTAATGCGACAATAAGGGTTTTAATTAGAAAGAGATTTCAATTAATCAACCTAGAGTCAGTTATTTTTAGTCTTGAAAGAGATATTAACATAAATCAGGAATTTCTAATGATTAAGTCAAGTGAATAAATCATATGAATCAGAAGTAATAAGTGTAATCTAGGTGGATTCTTCCTTGGGTGTTGCCTCTTTCATAAAGTTGTCTCAAAGTATTTTCCCAATTCATTCTCTGTCATGCTTTTAATTAATTTCAGTTTAAAAGAATTCACTCCAATTCTTAGGCTAGATAATAAGAAGATAGTAATTACTAGTACTCTTGGTCCTTGAGGATACGATATTTTCGGTCTTACCATAACTATACTATTAAACGATAGGTGTGCTTGCCTTTATTGTGATCGTAGTAAGTTAGAGACACATCAAGTTTTTGGCGCCATTGCCGGGGATCGAGATATTAGGAACACTAAATTTTTATTACTTTTTCCATTTTTATTTTATTGCAATTTATTTTTATTTTTATTTTTACTTTTCTAATTTTACACTTTCTTTGCTTCTGGCAGGAGTCTCTAGTTTATGATTAGAAGAAACCCGTCAGGACCTTTGCTTTTTGACAATGAGATAGAAAGCACCGTTCGCAGAAACCGTAGAGAGATAAGGCGAAGTTTACAATACATAGAGGAAGAGCAAGAGGACGAAACTAATACTATCGAGGAGATGGCTGATAATAATCCGCTCCCTCCAATGGTTGCCGATAATCCTGCTCCTCGTACTATGTACGACTATGCTAATCCTAATTTAACTAGGGCTGAATCGAGTATTGTTAGACCTTCTATTGCTGCAAATAATTTTGAACTGAAACCTAACACTATTCAAATGATTCAACAGTTTGTTCAGTTTGATGGTTTGCAGGATGAGGACCCAAATACTCATTTAGCCAACTTTTTAGAGTTCTGCGATACTTTCAAAATTAATGGCATTTCTGATGATGCCATTCGCCTTCGGTTGTTTCCCTTCTTGTTGAGGAACAAAGCTAAATAGTGGTTGAACTCGTTACCACGAGGATCAATCACTACATGGGAACAAATGACTAAAAATTTTTTACTTAAATATTTTCCGCCGGCTAAAACGACTAAGTTGAGGAATGATATTTCTTCTTTTGTGCAGACGGATTTAGAAACACTTTACGATGCATGGGAGAGATATAAGGATCTATTGAGAACATGCCCTCACCATGGGTTACCATTATGGCTACAGGTTCAAACCTTTTACAATGGTGTGAACTCCTCAACTAGGCAATTGATTGATGCAGCTGCCGGTGGAACCCTAAATAACAAAACCCCTGAAGTGGCTTATGAGTTTATAGAGGAGATGTTACTGAATATCTATCAGTGGTAAGTCATGAGAACAAAGCCAACAAAAGCCGCCAGTGTTTTTAACCTCGATGCAGTCACCATGCTATCAAACCAGGTAGAGCTTTTAAGTAAAAAGATTGGTGGTTTGTGTGGTTCTTCGCAGGAACATCCAGTGATGCAGTGCGATACAAATGGAGGAGGAATGGGTAATACAGAATATCCATAGCACAACCCTGGCATAAAAAGTGAACAGATGAACTATATGGGTAATAATTCTAGACCTCAAAATAATCCCTATAGTAACACTTACAATCCAGGTTGGAGGAACCACCCAAACTTCTCATGGGGTGGTCAAGGAAATCAGAGACAACAACCCCCTCCAGGCTTTCAATAATAACCCTACCCACAAGAGAAAAAGCCGAACCTTGAGGAGATGCTAACAAAATTCATCTCGGTGTCAGAAACCCATTTTTAAAACACCGAAACAACACTCAAAAATCAGCAAGCGTCAATTCAAGGGCTCGAGAACCAAATAGGACAGCTTGCCAAGTTGATCTCAGAACAACCACATGGTAGCTTGCCAAGAAAAACTGAAACTAACCCAAAGGAGCAACTTCATGCCATTACTGCTCGTGATAGTGAAGGGTTAGACGAACCAAACCGAAGGCAAGAAAACGTGATAGGTGAAGGTAAGGTTGAGGTAAGCCATAATAAACCAAAACTGGTAAGTACAGAGTACAAATCTCATGTGCCATACCCCAACGCGACGAAGAAAGACCACACAGATGAACAATTCGATAAATTTCTTAAACTTTTAAAGAAATTACATATTAACTTACCGTTTATTGAAGCTCTTTCGCAGATGGCCAATTTAGTAAAATTTTTTGAAGAGTTTTTGGCAAACAAACGAAAGTTAGATGATGCGTCGCATGTAGAGATAAATGCAATGCAGTTTGCTCAGTGATTTTATAGAATAAGCTACCCCGCAAATTAAAAGATCTAGGGAGTTTTACAATTCCTTGCTTAATTGGTGGTTTATCTATTAATAATGCTTTAGTTGATTTAGGGGCAAGTATCAATGTTATGCCTTATAAAATGTTTAAACAGCTAGGTCTTGGGAAACCCAAACAAACTAGGACGAGCATTCAATTGGCTGATAAAACCATTAGAGTTCCTAGGGGTAAAATTGAAGATGTGCTAGTAAAAATTGATAAATTCATATTCCCAGTAGACTTTGTTGTTTTAGACATGAATGAGGATAGTGATGTTCCTTTAATTTTAGGACGACCCTTTTCAGCAACTGCTAGGACCATTATTGATGTTGGTACAGGGGAATTAATACTTAGTGTAGGTAATCACATGATTAAACTCCAAGGACGTGATTCTGTCAGAATATCTAGTGATCAAGATAATACAAGGCCTGTTAATGTAAGTGAACTTAATGTTCAATCTCCTTTGCAGGAAATTCCTCAGAAAAAAATGACAGAGCCATGGTTTAGCTCTCACATTGAGAACAGAACTGTTCAGGAGGAAAAAAGACTACAAATCAATGAACTAGATGAATGGCGGACACTCGTCAAGGAAAACCGAGAAAACACGATGAACCAAAGCGACTCCATGACGAGCCTAAAAATAAAACGAGCCAAATTAAGGTTGGAGACCGAGTTCTAATGGATAATGCAGACCCTCGTATTGCCACTTCTGAACCTAATGGAACAACCCCTTTTACGGTACTTAATATTTTCCCATACGGTACAGTCGAGGTAACTCATTCCAAATTTGGTACCTTAAAGGTAAACAGTACTCGTCTAAAACCTTATTTTAACAAAATTGATAGCAGGAATGAGGAATTTCAACTCCTCGACCCACCATGATTATGCAAATGAAAGGTGAGTCAAGCTTAAGACTTTAAACAAGCGCTTCCTGGGAGGCAACCCGAGCACTAACCTCACTAACGTCCATATTTTTGATTTTTAGCATCTAACTAAAAACTAACCAAATTGATAAGCGCAGGTTTCCCCACCCACACGGTCTTGAACACGAGCGTGGCCATGGCCGTGTGGACACCACGAGTAGGTACACCGGCGTGGCGGAAACTGTGCAGGAACAGGACAAAAACTTCCCCCAAAGCACGGGCTGCGACAAAATGCCACGGCCGTGCGATGTAGCCGTGGTTGACACTGTAAAGAACACGGGAAGCGATAAATCTACATGGGCGTGCCTTAAGACCGTGGGCGATACTGAGTAAATGACACGGACGTGCTACACGTCCGTGCCCAAAAGTCCTGGTTGAAGCTGAGTAAGTCGCACGGGCGTGCGACATGCCCGTGCCTATAGGCCGTGGTCGATACTGATTAATTAACATGGGCGTGGAAACCTCTACACGGGCATGGGAGAAATGAATGAAGCATCACACGGCCGTACGATTTGGTCGTGTGACCTAACACGCCCAGGGCACACGGGCGTGGGCCAAGACTCAGAAACGCCTAAACCAAAATTTACGAAACACACGGGCTAAAACAAAACAGGGCACACGGGCGTGGCCCTCGACCGTGTGCCCTAATCCCTATTTAAACCCCCGTCTCCTATTCACTTTCTTCCCCAAATCCCCCCCAAAACCCTAGCCTTCCTTCCCCTACCACTTTCGGCCACCACCGACCAACCTCCTCCCTCATTCCTCCTTTTTCTTTCTCTGTCAACCCGAAACTCTTCCCCTTCCCTCTTCTTTCCCTCTCTCTCTCCCTCCCCTTTCCCCTTTCCCTTACTCTTTCTTTGCACCACCACCACAATAGCCACCACCTTATGCCGCCAGCCTTTCCCCCACCCGAAACCCGTCACGCCCCTCTCCGGCCACCATCCTTGCCACCTTTGGTCACTCGTTCTTCCCATTTATTTTGAATTCATATTTATTTTCTATTATTTATTTTTATCTTTATTTTCTTTAGTATTTTATTCTTACTATTCATTCTATTTAGATTTAGCTTAGGGTACCATAAGTTGTATTGTTAATTAAAAAAAAATTGCTTTTTGCTTAAACTTTTAAATTCACTATGTTAGGAATATCATGTTATTTAAGACTATTTCGATATTACTTGTGGTGATGCTTGAATTATTTATTGCAAATCATTTTTAGGTACACAATGACTAATACTCGAGGCAAGACCAAGGCCGTCGTCCCCACTTCAAAAAAGTGGAAGAGTCCTGCCATGGTATCCCCATGTGCGACCACTTTACAGCAGATATGCCACCACTTCCTCATAGACCAGTTCATGCCAGCTGCTTCATTGACTCAATTCCAAAAGGTTCAAGGTGCTACCGGAGTATCCTCCCCCACCTTCACCTCTGACTAAGTTCATCAGGCTTCTTGTCACGGCTTCCATCCAAAATCCAGAAAGTTTCACTTCTCTCCCTATCTTATGATATTCTTACTATATTGTCATTATCTATCTTTGTACATTGAGGACAATATACATCTTTAAGTGTGGGGAGATTAATTATAGCATTATTAGAAAATCCCTGAATTATGTCTTGTTCTTAAATAAATTTTCTCATATTACTATTAAAATAAAAGTTCTATTAACTTATGATTCTTATTGATATGTTTTGGATTAAGTCATAGGTAATTGTGCGTTAATAGTTTAAAAACACATTAGAGAATCAAGCATGATAAGTCTATTTTTTAGAATTAATTATGTTGTTTCCCTAAATTTAAATATTACTGTGTAATTTGAAATTTGCAAGGTTGACATCAAAAACCATAATTTTTGTGAGATTTGGAGCCTTTTAGAGCATATATTTTTCTTGCTCACTTTATTGTTGGTTATGAGTGTGTCAATATTGATTTGTTATTCTAGAACTTGCTTCGATTATGCATACCGAGACCACACTTTTGATTTGATATACTAAGATGAGAAAGGCACCTTGGTTTTTAACCCACTTATTCCATTAAAAGCCTACCTTCATAATTAACCCCTAGTGAACTCATTTGAGCCTAATAAACCGTTTCTTGACTCACCCATTAATATTAACCCAAAACTTAATTTTTGCTTCTCCTACTTTATTGACTCCCTTTTTTGTCGAGATTTGATTTGGTCAGTTGCCTAACTATGTTCTTTATTTTAGTTGTTAAATTCTTTCTTATAATTGAAATATATATATGGAAAATATTTATTACTAGTTCTATGTTATTTGAGCTTAAGCAATTAATTTCACATTTTGAGAAGAAGCTCGTGTTATTTTTCAATTGTAATTATTCAGTATTAGTTTATATTTTTTTCTAGTTAGGTAAATTATCAATTCAATCTCGATTCTAACCCTCTAATTCAGCCTTTATCCACACCTTTAACCCAAGCCCCGTTACAACCCATTTTAAGGCCTTTTGATTTGTGTATCATCTCATTTTATAGTGGTGGAGATTTGATTTTCATGCAAGCCTATGGTAATAACTTTTCATGTTTGACTTTTGAGTGCTTAATTTGAACCTTAAACACTTTGAGTGATTTGAGTGAACCTTTAGTGAGGATGTCAATTCTTTTCGGTTTTGAATCAAAGGTAATTATTTAGATAAGGGGAAACACCTATGTTTTCGTGCTATAAAATTTGTGACTTGAATTGTTTGAATCTTTAAGATTCTTTTAGTTAAATTATCAATGTATGAATTACATGTGAATTATGGCAAGATGTTATTCATGAGAATTATGAATTGAGGAAATTTAATTTTAATTGTGAGTTAAGGATTTTGCTTGAGGACAAGCAAACGCTTAAGTGTGGGGATATTTGATAAACCATAAAAGTAACACATTTTAATCCCACTCTTAGCGTTTTTTTGGATGATTATTTATAGAATTTGATGAATTCGATGCTCTTAATCCTTTAAATTTGTATTTCTATACTCAGGAGAGCTTAGGGAGTCAAAAAGAACGATAAACGGGCCAAAAAGAGACAAAATGGGCCTACCTTAGAAATCAACACGACCTGGACTATATAGCACACGGGAAGATCACACGGCCGTGTGTGACGAGCAGAATTAGGCACGGCCTAAGTTATCGAACACGGCCGTGTATGACAAGCAGAAATCAACACGGCCTGGACTATCGTACACGAGCGTGTCCCTGCCGAACCCAAGTTTAATTCTATTCAGAAAATATTATTTGTGGGCCAAGAAAGGTGCTCTAAAGCCTATATAAACACCCTAGGGGAGAACCTAAGGGGGGACAGAGTAGAAAGAAGAAAATACCTGAAGATAGCCATCGGGAGCAGCTTAGAAGAAGGATCTCCATCAAGATGGAAGATCTCCTATCAATTTCTCTAGAAGTTTTTACGTTTTCTTATGTTTTGTAGTTTTCCTTATTTTAAGATGTTTCCCTCTATCAGTATGAACTAAATTCCTTAAATACCTGAGGGGATGATACCTAGATGAATCTTATTAATATTTGATTTATAAGATAAATACTTGTACTTATTCTTAATTGTGACTTCTTATTCTTGTTTTAATAATTCAGGTTATTGATTCAAGTCGAATGTGCTTATTCAGAGGAGCAAAAGTCCCTGTTTAAGAGTAGATCAACACAATTAAGCGGAGTTGAATGCAATCCTAGATATAGGATGATGTAAATCTACCGGATTAGAGTCAAATCTAATAAGGGAATCCATAGATCGAGTTAATGCGACAATAGGGGTTTTAATTAGAAAGAGATTTCAATTAATCAACCTAGAGTCAGTTGTTTTTAGTCTTGAAAGAGATGTTAACATAAATCAGCGATTTCTACTGATTAAGTCAAGTGAATAAATCGTATGAATCAAAAGTAATAAGTGTAGTCTAGGTGGATTCTTCCTTGGGTGTTGCCTCTTTCATAAAGCTGTCTAAAAGTATTTTCCCAATTCATTCTCTGTCATGCTTTTAATTAATTTCAGTTTAAATGAAATCACTCAAATTCTTAGGCTAGATAATAAGAAGATAGTAATTACTAGTACTCATGGTCCTTGTGGATATGATATTTTCGGTCTTACCATAACTATACTATTAAACGATAGGTGCGCTTGCCTTTATTGTGATCGTAGTTAGTCAGAGACACATCAAGTTTTTGCCGAGCATCAAATACCTTCGGGATTACTTCAACCGGTGATGGTTCCAGAGTGGAAGTGGGATCGAATCACAATGGATTTCGTAACGGGGTTACCTATGACTTAAAGAAAAAAATATGTGTGTGGGTTATTATGGATAGATTAACGAAGTCAGCACTTTATACGGTGCGTGTTGATTATTCACTTGATATGTTGGTCGAATTGTATATTGCTGAGGTGGTGAGATTGCATGGAGTGTCTGTATCTATTATCTTGGATAGAGATCCGAGATTTACTTCGAGGTTTTGGAAGAAGTTGCAGGAAGCTTTGTGTACAAGGTTGAATTTTAGTACTGCGTTCTATCCTAAAACCGATGGCCAATCCGAAAGAGTGATTCAAGTTTTGGAGGATATGCTCCGATGTTATGTGTTAGAGTTCGAGGGTAGTTGGGAAAGATATCTACCTTTGGTCGAGTTTGCATATAACAACAATCATCAGTTGAGTATAAGAATGGCACTGTATGAAGCTTTATATGGTTGCAAGTGCCGGACTCCCTTGTATTGGACCGAGCTTAGTGAGAAGCAAATTCACGGGGTCAATCTAATTAAAGAGACCGAAGAGAAAGTGAAAGTGATCCGTGATAGTCTAAAAACTGCTTCAGATTGACAAAAGTCATACACGGATTTAAAAAGGAAAGAAATCGAGTTTCAAGTGGGCGAAAAAGTATTTTTGAAAGTATCGCCGTAGAAGAAAATATTGAGCTTTGGTTTGAAGGGCAAATTGAGTCAACGATTTATAGGGCCATTGTGGTTTACAGTGACGCGTCCCTGAATGGATTGGGTTGTGTACTCAGGCAAGAGGGCATAGTGATAGCATATGCCTCAAGACAATTAAAGCCGCACGAGAAGAATTACTCGACTCACGACTTGGAGTTAGCTGCAATTATATTTGCATTGAAGATATGGAGACACCATTTATATGGTCAAAAGTGTCAGATTTTTACCGACCATAAAAGCCTAAAATACTTGATGACTCAAAAGGATTTGAATTTAAGGCAACGAAGATGGATGGATCGGATTAATGATTATGAGTTAGTGATTGACTACCATCCGGGAAAGGCGAACGTAGTCGCCGATGCTTTGAGTAGAAAATCATTATTCGCACTGAGAATCATGAATACTCAGATGGCTTTGTTGGATGATGGTTCCATTTTAGCCGAATTGAGGGCTAGACCAATGTTTCTTCAAGAGGTTTGTGAAGCACAGAAAGAGGACCGGATATTGCAAGCCAAAAGAGTTTTATGCGAGTCAAATGTTGAATCAGACTTTCGGGTAGGTCCAGATGGATGCTTAACGTTCTGAGGTAGGGTCTGTGTACACAGAAATGATGAACTTATTCGGAATATTTTGCATGAAGCACATAGCGGATGTTTAACTGTGCACCCGGGTAGCACGAAGATGTACAATGACTTGAGGAAATGGTATTGTGGCCTAGTATGAAGAATGACATTTCCGAGTTTGTATTGAGATATCTGATTTGTTAGCAAGTGAAGGCTGAACACCAAGTACCTTCGGGTCTACTTCAGCCCATTATGGTTCACGAATGGAAGTGGGACCGTATTACCATGGACTTCAGGACGGGATTACCGTTATCACCCAAAAAGAAAGATGTTGAGTGGGTCATAGTCGATAGGCTCACGAAGTCGGCCCATTTCATACCAGTACGGGTTGGCTATCCACTTGATAAATTGGCGGATCTGTATGTTGCAGAGATAGTGAGACTTCATGGAGTGCCATTATCGATTATTTCGGATAGAGATCAGAGATTCACGTCACGATTTTGGAAAAACCTAGAAGAGGCCTTGGGCACAAAATTGAGTTTTAGTACAACCTTCCATCCACAAACCGACGGGCAGTCAGAAAGAGTAATTCAGATACTTGAAGACATGCTTCGATGTTATGTTTTGGAATTTCAAGGTAATTGGGAGAAATACTTACCGATGGTGGAATTCGCCTACAACAACAGTTTCCAGTCAAGTTTGAAAATGGCGCCTTATTAGGCATTGTATGGGCGCAAGTGTCGAACACCCTTGTATTGGACAGAACTCAGAAAGAAACAGATACACGGGGTCGATTTGATTAAGGAAACTGAAGGGAAAGTAAATGTAATACGCGAGTGTTTGAAAGCGACCTCAGATAGACAAAAGTCCTACTCGGATTTAAAAAGGAATAAGATTGAATTCCAAGTCGGTGATAAAGTGTTTCTGAGAGTACCACCATGGAGGAAGGTCCTCAGATTTGGCCGAAAAGGAAAATTAAGTCTGCGTTTTATCGGACCTTATGAAGTTACCGAAAGGATAGGACCGGTAGCTTATCGGTTGGCCTTGCCACCTGAGCTGGAAAATATTCATGATGTCTTTCACGTATCCATGTTACACCGATACCGTTCAGACCCTTCACATGTAATAGTACCAACAGAGGTAGAAATCCAACCGGACTTGACTTATGGTGAAGAGCAGGTTAAGATTTTAGCCCGAGAGGTCAAATAATTAAGAAACAAAAGTATAGCTCTTATTAAAGTGCTATGGAAGAGGCATGGAATAGAAGAGGCTACATGGGAGCCCGAGGAGTTTATGAGAAACCAATATCCCAACCTTTTCACTGGTAAGATTTTCGGGGACGAAAATCCTTAAGGGGGAAGAATTGTAACAGCCTGATTTAGGGGCTAGTCGGAATAGTGATTTTGGGGCCACTAATCTGAGGTTAGAGAAATTTATTTTTATGTTATTTTATGAGTCAGAGCATGATTATAAAAGTGCATGAAAATTTTGGTGCTTTAATTTTAGTGACTTCTTGCTTAATCGCGAAAAAGGACTAAATCGCATAAAGTGCAAAAGTTCCATCTTATAAGCTAAAGGTGTTCAAAACCTAAAGAACATTAATTGGAGGTCTTTAAAGTGCAATTAGACCCCCAAGAAATAGAGTGGCCGGCCATAGGAGACAAACATTGTCAAATTGATCAAAGTTGTTGATATTAGGTGGACTAAATTGGTGTTTTATATTAAAATAAAGAAAAAGAATATATCATCTTTTTCTCTCTTATTCTCCACCAAAAATTGGCAGCAAACTAAGGGGTTTGAGAGCTCAAATTTTTAGCAAGCTTCTCTCCTTGCTAGTAAGTATTCTAGTGATCATTTCTTGATAAAAATTGTACTTTTGGGACCCTTAAAGCTTAAGCTTTCTAAAGAGGGGACTATCATGCAATATGGTGAAAAAATTAGGGTTTTTCCATGGGAGCTTTTATGTTGTTTGCTACATTTTTATGGAAGAAAATAAGTCATAGTTGTTAGATAAACAACTTTTGTAAGAGGTGTTAACATGAAAACATCTAAATGGACCTTGTTGTAAAGGTTATAAAGTTTGTAGTAGATGTGTGAAATGTTGAGTTTTGATGATAGTTATAAGAGAAATAAATGTTCACCTAGGCTTGTTGAAGGTAGAAATTTGATTAGAATTGATTTCCGAGCCTAGGGGTAAAATGGTCATTTTGCCAAAGTCTAAGGGCAAAATAGTAATTTTGCCAAAGCATGATTTTTTAAAAAATTCTTTTATTAATGTGATGATTGAAATGAGCTAATTTGCTATTATAGAGAAAGAAGAACCAAGAACCAATCTCGATCAGGGAAAGAATAAAGTCTCGGACTAGGTCGATGATCTAGCTTATTTTGAAATCAAGGTAAGTTTGTATGTGATAAATTTAACATTTATGTTAGCATGTTTGAGAATGTTTGGTATTATATCGATTCATGATGTTCTACTAAATTGAGTAGATGATGTTGAATGAGTAAGTTGAGATGTAGAAGTCCTAGTGGACTATAATGAATATGAAAATGCTATCATCGAGACGTGAATGGATAAGGGTCCAATGTAAGACCATGTCCGGGACATGGCCTCAGCACCGAATTTAGATTCCGTATAAGACCATATCCGGGATATGGCTTCAGTATTGAATATGAGAATCGTATAAGACCGTATCCGGGATATGGCATCGATATTTGATGTGAGATTCCGTGTAACATCCTAGATTAGGGGTTATGCGTTCGTGCGTAATTTATGAGATAGTGGGCTCAGTGGGTGTGTTGGATGTGTTCTGAGGAGTTTTAGGAACCCTAAGATATGAGGAAATGTAAGGAAATGTATGGAAATGTAAGGAAATGTAAGGAAATGTATGGAAATGTAAGGAAATGTATGGAAATGTGAGGAAATGTGAGGAAATGATCTAGAAATGATTCAAAAGAGGAAAGTAAACATTTCGGGAAACTTGGAAATGTAAGGAAATGTTAAGTTTAAAGGAGGCAAACGAAAATTTTTGGAAACTTGGAAATGTAAAGAAATGTCAAGTTTTAAGGTTTAAAAAGAGGAAATTAAGGCAAGGTGGCCTTAAGAGAAAAAGAATGTGAAATTTGACACACAAACGGGCTTGGAAAAGTGGCCTGGATATGCCACTTAGGGCCTCTAGAAACGGTGCCACATGCAAGGGTGTTGTGCCTGAGTTCGAGTCACATGGGTAGCAAATAAAAGAAATTTTATTTTTGCTTCCAGAAGCACAGAGGTGGATGGCAACAAGGCTCTTAAAAGGGGAGTTTTATTCTCTTTAAAGTTCGGCTAAATAGGGGATAAATAAGGGATTTATTTATCATTATTTTCAAGAGATAATGGTTGGATAAAATTCTTTTATTTTGTGATAATTAAAAGGATAAAGCTATCAAATAGAAGAGTGGTGGCCAAGTAAGGGATTCTGAGTAGTAATTTTGGCTATAAAAGGAAGAGTAAGGCTATTCTTCATTCATTCTTTTCTCTTCAAGAAAACCTCTGCCGAAATTCTCTAAAGTTTCTCCTGTTCTCTCTGTTGAATTTCTTAGTGCTCTCCTCTCCTCTCTTCTCTTTTTTCCAAGCCAAAATACTCCGTGTTTTAGCCGAAACTTCTTCCAAAATTTAGTTAGTATCGATTCTTTTTAAGGCCATAGCCGAATATCTCAAGTGGCTTCAAGCTTGGGTGCTGTCGATTTCTTCAAAGGTAAGAACAAGTTTGATTTCTATTCTTTTCTTTTAGATTTGTCGAAATCTAGGATTAATCCCATCAATAATCTTGTTGCCGAAACCTTGAAGAGATCTTTCGGGATTTACTAAGTGTCAACTACAAGGAAGGAGAAGTTCTTTTCCCGAAGGTACACCATAGGCCGCGTGTTCCCTAGTTATTCGGTGAATTTCGGGATTTAAAATCCACAAGGTAAGTGTCTATAGCATTCGGCCAAGGCCTATTTTAGTAGTTAGATCTATTATTTTGTGTTTTAAGCCAAAAACTAACAGATTCAAGGGATCTAGTGAGTAGCCGATTTCAAATGAGAAGAATACAAGTTTTCGAGATTTTACTATAGTCAATTCGACAACAAGGTAGGTTTTAAGAATACAAATCCTACTAGGATTTGGTTTTATAGGCTTTATGCTAACATATTAAGGTTACCAAATGTAGGAATTGAGATCTAAAGCAATAGATCGGTTTTTTCGGGATTTCAAGGAATTCGTTAAGCAAATCAGGTGTGTAATCCACACTAATTCTTAATACGTTTTATGGCAATATTTAATATGTGCATGTTTATAAGAATGTGAATATGGCTAAGGTACTGTGTTACGGTACAAAGTACTCAGGTACGTTTCCTACTCATACTAGGATTTGGAAATATGTTATATTTAACATGTGAAAAGTGACATGAATGAGAATTTAAGTATGATATGCATGATATGAATAATATGGGGCATTCGGGTTATATGAGAAAGGGGAAGTGAATGTGGTGACTTCGGTCTCACTATCTGAATGTGGTGACTCCGGTCACATTATCTGAATGTGGTAACTTCGGTTACATTATCTGAATGTGGTGTCTCATGACACAATTATCTGAATCTGGTGGCTATGCCACGAATTTTTATATGGGCGATGAGCACTCAACTGCAGCGACTGCCTTCGATGGAGTGTAGCGAAAGGAGGGTTGACTTGGTAGTCCCCACGGTGTGCAGGTTGGTACGGGGATGTGTAGCGGATGGCATCTAGGTTTGGGTTCGGGATTGCATCATTATCTTGAATTATTATGTGAACATGATATGTATGGTATGCCTAAATCTATTAAATTTTAGTGTTGGTTGCACATTGAGTCTGTTTGACTCACCCCGTTGGGGAATATTTTTCAGGTGATGAGCAATAATGGACCGGGTCAGCAGGAGCTTAGGGATGGCCATGCACAGCAAGGAAAATTTTATTATTTGGACTTTTATTCTATTTAAGCATTTTAATTTATTTTTGGGAATTATTTGATGTAATAAGGCCATAGTTGGATTACTTTATTTTACTCTTATTTACTATGTACGAATTTTTATCAAGCAAAGTTTTAAGTAAATTTAATTTAAAATAAACTCTTATATTTTGTCACCTGAAATAAATGGGTTTTCAATATGAAATAAACTCGTT
Source organism: Gossypium australe (assembly GCA_005393395.2). Lineage (NCBI taxonomy): Eukaryota > Viridiplantae > Streptophyta > Magnoliopsida > Malvales > Malvaceae > Gossypium > Gossypium australe. The sequence continues at coordinate 14,992,046 of CM016619.1, forward strand.
TTCAATTCAAGCCCAACCCAAAACAATCTTTCTTTCAAAACACACAAGTTTTCCTAAGTAACAAAAGAATTTTGAACCGGTTTACTTCGAGGAACATACCAGATCCGGTCAAGGCTCGTGGGCCGGGTTTGGGGTGTTTCAATTTGGTATCAGAGCCCAGTTTTAAACTCTCGGCCTGTGGTTTAAGGCCCAAAACATTTTCAAATCGAGCCCAAATGGGTTTTTATGAAAATATTTCTGGAAATAAGCAGGTTTTCTGGCATGGCACCTAAGTCTCCGACCCGAAGTCCACCAGGTAAGTACCCCTAACCTTTATGTGATTTTATATTGTGATCTGTAAAAGGGTAGAAATGGAATGGAACGTAGAATTAGTATGATAGGTACTTGAACTCTAAGGCTAGCTTACCCCAACAGTTACATAAGACTTAAATGCTTAATAAAACAAACCTATGGCTAAGTCGCCGAGTTAGGGTGTGGCAACCATTGTGCGCATGTCTAGGATTGGATCCAGAAGAGCCTCGTATTTAAGCAGTCCTAGTGAATCACCTCCTCTTCGCAGGAATCCTACCTGGTGCGTAGCTTCGGTTCACCCTAACCAAGAGGACTCGGTCATAGGCTAAACACACTAACTAAAACCCGAAAGGGAACTAGCCGTGTTTTTATAGAAACCCTAGTTTTAAAATATTCAACAAACCACTCTTTTGAACTGATAAAATTGTTTTGAAAAAAAAAATTCGAAAAATTTCGATTTATGAAATTACAAAAATACCCCTAGTGGTAAAATTACAAAAATGCCCTTGGTTTATAAAATGTCCAACTACCCAACAGTTTTACCAAAATTTCATTATTTTATAAATATTCAAAAACCCTAATTTGCAAAATATCAAAATACCTTGATTTTGGAAAAAAATTACAAAACTGCCCCTAACTTACAAAATTACCAAAATGACCCTGATTTCCAAATTTTTGCAACATCACCGTTTTGGAAAGTAAAATTCTCAAAAAGAACTCTCAAGTTTTGCAAAATTTGGAAATACCCCAGAATTATTAAACTTTACAAATTTACCCTGGTTTATTACCGAAATACCCCCAGATTTCAAAATTACCGAAATACCCCCGGATTTCAAAATTTTCCAAAATACACCGGGAATGTAAAAATTCCAAAATACTTTTTGACAAAATCGCCAAGGAACTTTTTCTTTTGAAAAATTACGAAAATACCCCTGTAGGGAAAATTACGAAAATACCCCTGGGTAGTGAGAAAACAACAACAATGAAAACTACAACGTTTCTCTGAATGAACAAAAGTTCATAATTGTTTGGTTGATGTATGAATGAAAAGACTGTGTGTATGTATGAATACGAAAGAACCACTCCTAAAACTCTTTTCATAAAACTTCTTCGCGGGTAAACAAGTGAAACAAGGATTAATTCATAAAACTTCTTAATCAGATTAAATCGCGACGTTAGAAATGAGTTCTAGGGGACGTGGTCGTCATGGACGGGATAAGAGGAGTTTTGGACTGTCAGAATCGTTTGAGAGTCTTCAAAAAAGACCGAAGGTTGAGAATTCTGCTCGTGTTTTTAAGCCAACTACTGGAAATTTGGACCGTCCGTGTGCTCAGTGTGGAAGGTATCATGTTGGCGAGTGCTGGAACCGAGATCGGGAATGTTTTAGATGTAATTCTAAGGCTCATTTGGTTAAGAATTGCCCTGAGGCAACGAAGGTTCGCGGTCCAAACCATGGAGGAAATGGTTCTGGCCGAGGTCATGGAACATCCGGCAGAGGAGCTAAAGGTTCGAATGCGAGACAACCAAGGATATGATAGCGGATAAGTTCCTTGTTTTGGAATATTATTTATTGCTTTAGAGATAGTTCATTTTTGTGTTGCTAGTGAAGTGCTTGAAACCTTGGATGTGAACTTAAAGACTGTGCCTAGGAGGTGTGATAGTATTATTAAGATCAGAGTGCGCAGCATAAGCGTAGTGCGGTGAGTTAAGATGTACGATTAACCGTTAGTAAGTAATTTCGAGGACGAAATTATTTTTAAGGAGGGTAGAACTGTAACATCCTAGATTAGGGGTTATGCGTTCGTGCGTAATTTATGAGATAGTGGGCTCAGTGGGTGTGTTGGATGTGTTCTGAGGAGTTTTAGGAACCCTAAGATATGAGGAAATGTAAGGAAATGTATGGAAATGTAAGGAAATGTAAGGAAAGGTATGGAAATGTAAGGAAATGTGAGGAAATGTGAGGAAATGATCTAGAAATGATTCAAAAGAGGAAAGTAAACATTTCGGGAAACTTGGAAATGTAAGGAAATGTTAAGTTTAAAGGAGGCAAACGAAAATTTTTGGAAACTTGGAAATGTAAAGAAATGTCAAGTTTTAAGCTTTAAAAAGAGGAAATTAAGGCAAGGTGGCCTTAAGAGAAAAAGAATGTGAAATTTGACACACAAACAGGCTTGGAAAAATGGCCTGGATATGCCACTTAGGGCCTCTAGAAACGGTGCCACATGCAAGGGTGTTGTGCCTGAGTTCGAGTCACATGGGTAGCAAATAAAAGAAATTTTATTTTTACTTCCAGAAGCACAGAGGTGGATGGCAACAAGGCTCTTAAAAGGGGAGTTTTATTCTCTTTAAAGTTCGGCTAAATAGGGGATAAATAAGGGATTTATTTATCATTATTTTCAAGAGATAATGGTTGGATAAAATTCTTTTATTTTGTGATAATTAAAAGGATAAAGCTATCAAATAGAAGAGTGGTGGCCAAGTAAGGGATTCTGAGTAGTAATTTTGGCTATAAAAGGAAGAGTAAGGCTATTCTTCATTCATTCTTTTCTCTTCAAGAAAACCTCTGCCGAAATTCTCTAAAGTTTCTCCTGTTCTCTCTGTTGAATTTCTTAGTGCTCTCCTCTCTTCTCTTCTCTTTTTTCCAAGCCAAAATACTCCGTGTTTTAGCCGAAACTTCTTCCAAAATTTAGTTAGTATCGATTCTTTTTAAGGCCATAGCCGAATATCTCAAGTGGCTTCAAGCTTGGGTGCTGTCGATTTCTTCAAAGGTAAGAACAAGTTTGATTTCTATTCTTTTCTTTTAGATTTGTCGAAATCTAGGATTAATCCCATCAATATTCTTGTTGCCGAAACCTTGAAGAGATCTTTCGGGATTTACTAAGTGTCAACTACAAGGAAGGAGAAGTTCTTTTCCCGAAGGTACACCATAGGCCGCGTGTTCCCTAGTTATTCGGTGAATTTCGGGATTTAAAATCCACAAGGTAAGTGTCTATAGCATTCGGCCAAGGCCTATTTTAGTAGTTAGATCTATTATTTTGTGTTTTAAGCCAAAAACTAACAGATTCAAGGGATCTAGTGAGTAGCCGATTTCAAATGAGAAGAATACAAGTTTTCGGGATTTTACTATAGTCAATTCGACAACAAGGTAGGTTTTAAGAATACAAATCCTACTAGGATTTGGTTTTATAGGCTTTATGCTAACATATTTGGTTACCAAATGTAGGAATTGAGATCTAAAGCAATAGATCGGTTTTTTCGGGATTTCAAGGAATTCGTTAAGCAAATCAGGTGTGTAATCCACACTAATTCTTAATACGTTTTATGGCAATATTTAATATGTGCATGTTTATAAGAATGTGAATATGGCTAAGGTACTGTGTTATGGTACAAAGTACTCAGGTACGTTTCCTACTCATACTAGGATTTCGAAATATGTTATATTTAACATGTGAAAAGTGACATGAATGAGAATTTAAGTATGATATGCATGATATGAATAATATGGGGCATTCGGGTTATATGAGAAAGGGGAAGTGAATGTGGTGACTTCGGTCTCACTATCTGAATGTGGTGACTCCGGTCACATTATCTGAATGTGGTAACTTCGGTTACATTATCTGAATGTGGTGTCTCATGACACAATTATCTGAATCTGGTGGCTATGCCACGAATTTTTATATGGGCGATGACCACGTCGACTGCAGCGACTGCCTTCGATGGAGTGTAGCGGAAGGAGGGTTGACTTAGTAGTCCCCACGGTGTGCAGGTTGGTACGGGGATGTGTAGCGGATGGCATCTAGGTTTGGGTTCGGGATTGCATCATTATCTTGAATTATTATGTGAACATGATATGTATGGTATGCCTAAATCTATTAAATTTTAGTGTTGGTTGCACATTGAGTCTGTTTGACTCACCCCGTTGGGGAATATTTTTCAGGTAATGAACAGTAATGGACCGGGTCGGCAGGAGCTTAGGGATGGCCATGCACAGCAAGGAAAATTTTATTATTTGGACTTTTATTCTATTTAAGCATTTTAATTTATTTTTGGGAATTATTTGATGTAATAAGGCCATAGTTGGATTACTTTATTTTACTCTTATTTACTATGTACGAATTTTTATCAAGCAAAGTTTTAAGTAAATTTAATTTAAAATAAACTCTTATATTTTGTCACCTGAAATAAATGGGTTTTCAATATGAAATAAACTCGTTTTCAACTCAAGTCCAACCCAAAACAATCTTTCTTTCAAAACACACAAGTTTTCCTAAGTAACAAGAGAATTTTGAACCGGTTTACTTCGAGGAACATACCAGATCCGATCAAGGCTCGTGGGCCGGGTTTGGGGTGTTTCATTCCGTATAAGACCATATCTGGGATATGGCATCGGTACACAAAGTTGACCCTATGTAAGACCACATCTGGGGTGTGGCTTTGGCTTTGTGCTTATATTAATGACGGTGAATATGTGTCCTTGAGTATCCCTAGTGATTAATGGGATAAATAGATGAGCTTGGAAATAGAAATGATATTAGTACTAAAGTTAAGTGAATGAGTGAATACAGGTACTCGTGAATGATTCACGAAGAAGTATTTACTACATATGGCATGGTATGTGCTAAACAGGGGCAAGTATGAGTAAGTATGGCAAGAAGCCTATAACCTTGTGTACGGTCAATTAATGTCAGGGATGGATCTTATCAGGAGCTTATTGTTGCTATTTATTTCCATGCAAACTTACTAAGCTTTATGCTTACCCCCTTTTTATTTCCCTTTTTCCTTGTAGTATTGCAAAGTTAACTCGAGAAGTTGCAGACGTCGGAGTTGAAGATCTCACTATCACCCACTTTTGGTATAGCCAAAATTAGCTTTATTTTGAATGTGACATGTATAGGACTTGAGTATTTTGTTATGTCATATTGGTAAGCCAAATGTGTTGGCTACAAAGGTTGTTCCAATTCATTTTGTAAATGGTCATTACAGTTGGGCCAATACTTGGCTAATTCTTGTGTTTAATGAAGATGAATTTCATGAAGTGTATGCTTTTGTGGATATTTTGATTCTTTTTGAGTTTTTAGAGGTATCATTTGGTCATCTTATACTGAAATGTTTTGGTATGAGTGTGATTTCCTGATAGGGTGGCAAATGGCTTGGTAAATAGCCCTCTAATTGTCCACACGGGTAGACACACGGGCATGTGTCTAGGCCGTGTGTGACACACAGTCAACCCCATGGGCATGTTGATCGGCCGTGTGTCCCCTTGCATGCTAGGCTTACAAGTCAGTATGCTCAGTAGTAAACACATAGGCAGAGACATGGCCGTATGGCTCAGCCGTGTGGGAGGCACAGCCAAGGATATAGAAGTGTGCCCAGGCCGTGTGAAGCCTGCACTTTAAATGTGGAATTTAATTTGACACACGGTCTAAGGACACGGGCGTGTGCCTTGGCCATGTGACCATAGTGAGGTAATGACGTCATAAACAGAATGCCAAGGTTTTGGCACACGGGCTGAAACACGGGCATGCCGAGGCTGTGTGAGGGACACGGGCCAGGGACACGGGCATGCCGAGGGTGTGTGACCACACGAGTGTGTCCCACTTCACACGGGCATGTGGCCCCTGCTTAGGTAAAATTTTTTTTAAGTGTGTAAAAGTTCCGATTCCTTTTTGAAACCTTCCGGAAGTATGTTTAGGGCCTTGTAGGCCCATTATAAGGAGGTTAGATATGAGAATGGGAAAGTTTAATTTGGAATGGATCTTGATAACCTAAAGTGGTATGATCATGTGAGTCAAGTACGGTAAAGCCTCGAACTCGGTTCCGGCATAGAATACAGGTAGGGGTGTTACAATAGGGGACAAAATGAAGTCAAAATTGGTCAAGTAGTTAGGTTAGGTGGATTAAATTGAAGGAAATAAATAAAATAAAGAAAGGATGATATCACCCATTTTATTCATCTTCTTCCCACCTAAAATATCAGCTAAGGAAGGGTTTTGGAAGCCAAAAATTTTCAACAGCTTCTCACCCTTGAAAGTAAGTGATTTTGATGGTTTTATTTGATAATTTTTGTACTTTTGGAACCCCCCCAAAACTTAAGCTAGCTCATGAGGCGACTATTTTGCAAAATGGTTGAAAGTTTAAAGACTTTCCATGAGAGTGTTCACGCTGTTTGCTGAGTTTTTATGGAAGAAAATGAATGTTAGTGAGTTAAGGAACAACTTTTGTAAAAGGTGTTACCATGAAAACACCTAAATGGGACCTATTAGTAAAGGTTGAATTTGTGTAATAAATGCATGAAATAATTGGTTTTGTGAGTTGTTGTAAGAGAAATAAATTTTCAACTAGGCTTGTTTAATGAGAAAATGTGATGAAAAATGATTTACGAGCCTAGGGGTAAAATAGTAATTTTGCCAAAGTATAAGGGCAAAATGGTCATTTTTGCCTAAGTGTAAATTTTGATGTATCATGAGTTATAAAGTGATTGAATGAGTAAATTTTATTATTATAGATCAAGAAGAGCGCGGAAACAACCTTGACCGAGGAAAAGGCAAGGTTACGGACTAAACCGTCGACTAATACATTTTTGCACCGAGGTAAGTTTATATGTAAACGATACATCTTTAATACATATCTTGTTACTCATTGGTGCATTGTATGAATGAGATCAATTATGTTTGAGATTGATTTAAATTGATAGATAGTGAATAATTCTCGTATGAACCTCGGAATAGATATGTAAGTGCGGAAAAATATCCGTAAATAGTTTTTTTGGTGCGTTGTGTGCGATACCACCTTATTATTTATTCACGATAAGCTGTGTGTGATACCATCATTTGTATTATCATTTGGTGGGCTATGTGCGTAACCACCGTAAATATTCTTGTTGGTGGGCTATGTGTGATATCACCCCATTATTGATTCATGGTGGGCTATGTGCGATACCACCAAGTACTTAGTATTATTCCGAATAGTTCATCGTGAAATTATCTATGTAAATGTATCATGTGGCTTTGTGGTGATGAGTACAGGATATGTGAGCAATATAAATGTTATACGGTTGGAAGGTGGTAAGGGATGAGATGAGTAAGCATGGTTATGAAAATGTGAATTATTCTTGTTTAGTATGAAATGTTATTGACTGATTAGCACATGCTATGATGCTTATTCTTTACATGTAAGCTTACTAAGCTTAAAGCTTACTCCCTTTCTTTTCCCTTATTTTTTTAGTGTCAAAGGGTCAGCTCGAGATACGAAGATAACTTGAAGATCACCCACACTATTAGCTCATCTCGGTATATCTAGACTTAGCATTTTGTGTATGGCATGTATATGAGCTAGACTTAGTGAAATGTTATGTTGTTTTGGCCAAGTGTGTTGCCTTTTTCAAATATGAACTCTTTTGTATATGGCCATAGTTAATGGCTCATTATTAATAATATATGAAAAGATGAGAGTATTCATGAATGTGTATGATACATGATTGAGTTGCTTGGTAAATGGTTAAATGTGATTGATGTTGTATGAGTTAGGGTGATAAAAAGAGATTGGCAATAGCCTTGTTCCTTTCCACACGGGTAGGCACACGGGCTTATTTCTAGGCCATGTGTGACGCACGGTCAATCCCATGGGTGTATGACCAGGCCGTGTGTCCTCTGCATGTTAGTGTTGCAAGTTAGTGTCGACCACGGGCTACACACACAGGCGTGTGCCTAGGCCGTGTGCCCCTTATTTGGTTGCTGACGTCACAAACAGAATACTCAGGTTTTCACACACGGGTGAGGACACGAGCGTCTCTAGGCTGTGTGGAGGACACAGGCCAAGAACACGAGCGTGTGTCCGGCCGTGTGAAAACCCCTGTAGGTTCGAATTGAAAAATAAATTCTGCACGGGCTAGGGACATGGGCGTGTGTGACCACACAGCCTGCCCACATGGGTGTGCCTCATTCACACGGGCATGTGGCCCTTGTAAGGCAAAATTTTCCTAAGTTTACAAAAGATCCCAGTTTGATTCCGAGGCCCTCCGTTTGCATGTGTAAGGCCTCGTAGGCCCATAATAAGAATGTTATGAAGGTGAATGAAAAATTTTAAATTGGAATGAAATTTGATAGCCCGAAGTTGTATGTTCAAGCGAGATAAGTCCGGTAATGCCTCATACCCAGTTCCGGCGTTGAATACAGGTAAGAGGTGTTACACCTCCCGTTAGAATGTCTGCCTTTCTTGTTACTAGAGGAAAGGATTTCATTAAATTCCGTAATAGCCACCCGAGGAATTTATTCTAAAAAGATAAACAATTTCAAAGTCTCCCAAAGAAGTTTATGTTTCTATCTGCCAGGACTACCATAAACAAAAAAGATGAAAACTGAATTTGAGGGAATACTTCTTAGAAGTCGAATCAAAATAAATTGGGGATGATTCCAAACCACCTCAGCCCAAATTGAGTCTTCCAACCAACCCAAATGCCTCCAATATAGCCAATTGCTTCCACACGATGAGAACACTGAAACCCCAACTTTGCAACGATTGTGTCTACTTTGGCACCACTAACTCTCGACTCAAGAAGACTAACAATATCTAGTTTGTACTTTAAATACTCTCAAAAACATACAAGGAAATTTAACGCTAGCACAGTCTTGGCAAGTCCAAGAAAAAATGGATAGATTCATGATCATAACTAAAAAAAAAAGAACCAAACTTTACGACCTAGACACCATCGTGTCTTCCAACTATTTATCTGTCTCATTCAGATCACCCTTATTGGATTCAAGTTCTAGTTGAAAGGTATTGAGCTCAACCATGGAATTCATTGAATCGGATAAAGGGAATCGAGAGCTTTCGGACATTTTAAATTGACTCCCACGGCCTCGTAATGATTTGTTAAGCTTCCCTCACTCATGTCAATACCATTTTTCTCTCTAGCTCCTCTTTTTTTAACACAAAAATTTACGTTACCAAATTTATCGAACTGTCGCCCTTCATTGTGCATATGGAATTGGGATGCAAATTCTCCTTAAAAGTAATAGTTTAATGCTTCTTGGGATCCAAAACACCGTCGCTCATCGATACTCCAATATCCACCGATCCTTCGAAGGTTGGGTTAAAATGAGAGGTGGTTGCACATTGAATTTCAACACTCATGCTTGTTTCGACTACAATGCCAGATTCGTTAGAGAAGAAAATAGGTAAGGACTCGGGTTCATAAGCAGGTTCAGTTTGATCCATCTACACTTGGGCCTCCACAACCTGATCTAGTAAGCCTGAGTCCGCCACAATATTAATAGAAGTAGATGTAGCTACCATTACTGCTGACTTCACCAAATTCCATTGGGCCAATCCATTCTCTTGCAGCAGCTACCTACTTGGGCCTTTCAAAGTTTTCCTCACTGTATAAGCTTCCCCACTTAAAACCGCTAGTCCAGACTGTCTCCATTGAATTGCCTTATTATACTGCCCAAGTTTCTCCCGATATGCCCAGGACCCATTCTTCCATTATTAGTCAGAGCATCTTGAATTTCACTATCCAAATTCCTTGCCTTTATTACGTGATTCCATTAAATTCTCAGAATCTAAAACCTTTTCACCGTCCTCCTTATATAGGGAAAGAAACGCATTAAAACGAGATCCCCCAATCTTTTCTGTCAGATTTTTCGTTCTCATCTTTTGGGATTCCCTTGATTTTCTTCTGGATTTTCTCTCAACCAGCATCTAAGGCTCGTAAGCCTTTATTCCTTTCACTGTGCCAACCTTTGCCCTCAACGTATCAGGTGTTAAAACCCGTACCTTTGATCGTGACATAACCCCATCGGCGTTTGGACAAGATTCCTTAACGTGACCATATTGCCCACAAGAAAAGCAAACCATTGGTAATGATTCGTACTCAACACGTTAAGGGTGCCATTAATCAAGTCCTAAGAGATCAGCGATTTGTCCAATTGGATATATACTGCCACACGAGCAAAGTAACCTCTCGCTCTAATCTTCGTATTAAAATCTAGTTTAGCAACATTCCGCATCGTTTCTCCAATCTTTCAGAGGACCTTTCTCTTATACATGTACCTTGGAAGGCCTGCTAATCTAATCCAAGTCATCACAACACTTGGGTAAGGTTGCACATGGCCAAAGGCTACACCATCAAGTATTATCCTTAGATGATCCAAGATCCTTAAGAGGGCACCTTTTTGAAATCCTATTTATTCTGAAACTTCGCCAAGAAATATCCCTTCTCAATAACCATCATCTAAAATGGCATGGAAGGCCTCCAAAAGCTGTAAACCCTATTGTGGTGGGTTGCGTACCCTATTTTCCACCCCCCAAAATTTTAGCACCACCATAGTAGACATATCTTTGATGAGGAGTTGATGTACCCTTTCTGAAAACTCAATCGAAGGAATGCCATTAACATTTGACCTCATGATATCCCCTTCGCAATAATCAAAATCATCAACCACTTCTAATTATGTATTTTCAACCACCATTTCCAGATCAGTAAGGTTTTTCACCATTAATCTCTCTTTCCAAGAAAAAGTCAGTTCAGGAGTCAAATCTATAACCTTGACTACGTTCACTTTTGCGTTCTTATCCTTAAACCGCACCTTCTTAATGATCCGATCTTCTGTAGAACGTGCCTCATCCCCATCACCCTCATAGAGAGAACTCGCCATTGGTAAGAATCTAAATACTAAGACAATGAAATTGTTCATAATGAAGGCAACAAATTTTTTTATCAAAAAAGGCAATGAAATTGTTCACTCAAGGTCAACAATTATTAAGCATTGACACCCATAAACAACAAGCATACTTAATGGGAGTGTTTAAATTTGATTTTTTTTAGCATTTACCTGTTGAAAAAGTATTACCCCGATTAAAAAATTTAATTTTTTGTTGTATTTATTTAATTAAAGTAGTACTTTGTAATTTTATTTACTACGAAGCATAACTATAAGGAATACAGATATATACATCTATAAACGGGAATTTAGCAATTGACAAAGTTAATTTTGTCACACCCCAAAATATAAGGGGTTATTTGCAAAAAAAAAAACCAAGAAATTGAATAGGTTTGATGGTTAAGTAGTTTGTGCATTCTTTAGAGATCTTAGGTTCAAACCACTCCTCCCCCATTTCTTTTCTTTTTAATTTTAGCAAATTAGGATACAAATCACACAAATATATATTATTACGAGTGAAAACTTAATAAGAAATAGGCTTAGGCCTAATTGCTACATGCTTGCATCTCTCCCTTGGATACCCATATTCGAGCCACCCTAAAACCCTTTTCATTTCCATTTATTTTGGCAGCAAGGGAAAATTACCATCCCCTTGAAGTTTGAAAACCCTAGGTATTTAGTCACTCTTTTCCTAATTACATTAGCATTTTGTTTTATTTTTCATTCCAATTAGAATTGCTCTTCCTTTACTTTTTATCTTCTTTTTTTTCCTTTTTCTCCCCCTTTTCTTTTCATCATACTTCAATTTTACCACTGAGAATTATTTTTTCTATTCCCGAAACAAAATAAATTTTTGTTAAACTGTTTCTCTATCAGTTGACAAATTCATCATCCATAGCCCCAAATCTTTGTCAAAAGTTCAGTAAATATTCTCGTTTCAATTAGTGGATGTAACGCCCCAAAAATTTAGGGTTATTATTTTTGCAAGCTTGGACGTAAATATCATGGTTACTTGTGGGACAGGTAATCTGGGCATGTTTTAGGGATTTTAGGAAGCATGGGTTCAAGTATGGCCTTTGGCAAAATTTTGTTTTTTTTCTTTTAGAAACCTGAATGTTAGCCTAAAGGGCATATATTATGTTGTGTTTGTTTTACGACACAAGAGATCTTGTGTTGTGGTCGCTAGTGGCGTGTTGGGCATGTAAGAGGGAGTGGGTTCAAATCCTATGGCATGCAAGAAGGGGGTTTTATTTTATGTTTCTATGGCGTGAGAGGTAGAGTTTGATTCAAACTCTGCAGGGGTGGTTGGAGACTTGGTGATCAGAATTTGAATGGATTGGAATGGGGGGTTTGGAGTTAATCAAGGAGAAATCTGTGGAGATTTCTAAGGAAAATTCGGCTAAGGGTATGTCATTTGGTGCATTTTCGGCATTTGGGGAGAGTATAGAAGACATTTTTCTCTCTGTTATTTCGGGATTTTCTTTTCTTGCGTTTTGGGATTTACTCTCTTTGTGGCATCTCATGTAGCATTTTTTACCATTCGGGTCTTTTTCTTTTCATCCTTATTTCTCAATTATTGTCCACATTTGCAGAAACATAAACATCAAGTGTCGAGTTCTCCCTTGAAGCTTTTCTTCCTTCTTCATTTTTCTCTCTGCCGATTCAGCATTCATCTCTTCTTCGTCTCTCTGGGCTAAATCGAATTAAGTGCTGTTGTTCCTCTCTTCTAGTGTAATAGCCAAATACCTTGCCTCCTCCTCTCATCTTCTAACTCTGACAAGCCGAATATTAGGGTAAGTGACTGGGTTGTTCTTGTACTTTGCGATTTTCCCTTTTAGGATTATCGTTGTTGCTATTCAATGATCTCCTTTTAGTTTATCCTTTTTAGATCAAACACGATATTCCACTCACGTGTGCCGCCCCTCTAAGTCAGCATTCGGTTCTTAGGGACTTGGTATGTTGTTCTCTGTCTTGCTCGGGTTATTATTGATGGGTGTGAACTACATCCTTAATCTACCCTCTAATGAGATCTATTGTTATACAGTGAGTGGTCAATCAGCAATTGTGGGAGTCTGGCCAAGTGATTGTAGGGTTAAAGGCTATACTCTTGTTTACCAAGGTTAGTGGTAAGGACAGTGTAGAGATTCAAGGTTGTGAATCTTATTATCGATTTGAGGACTGATTGAAATCTTTTGGATTGGATCTAGGTTGGTGCTTTTGGAATCTTGCAAGTGGTCGCTAAAAGGTGTGTAATCATACACCCAATATTGTTACTGCTAAAACGATTGACAACGGTGTGTATTCACACCCATGTGTTACTTCGGCATCTGAGGGCTCACGAGCGTGCGAACGCTCGTATGGTAAACCAAGCCCACAAATTGTCGACGACAGACTGTAGAGGCCACCACGAACGTTCTCGTGGGCTTAGGTCGTAATGGGCCTCGTTGGGCCGAGATGGGCCATGTGGGCCCAATGGGCTCATGGGCCCCACATGGGTAAACTCTACAGTAAGTGAATATTAATGGATTGGGCTGTGAAGTTCGTATAGCCGTGGCAAAATTTGGGTTGAAAGGGCCACACGAGCGTGTGGGCCCACTTAGCTGAGTAATGAACTTTGGGCCCAATTACACTATTTTGGGCCATATAGGCTATCCGAGTCGTTTGAGGCGACTGTAGGCCATTAGAAAGGTCGTTAACTATACCGAGACCCCTAGGGAGTAAAATGAATGAAATACCCCTAATGAGTAAAATGACCGAAATACCCTTGTAAGGTTGAATTACCGAAATACCCTTGAGGGGTGAAATTACCATTTTACCCCTAATCGACGAAATGACCATTATACCCTTAGTGGTAGTTTAGTTGATGTGTGTATGATATCTATATGACTGGTTATGAATATGACATACTGCATACACGTAATATTTATGACACGACATTCTACATTGGGGTTGGGACTTTGATTTGGAGGAAGTACTGTACCAGTGGCTCTGCCACGTTTTTACTGTTCTAGTGGCTTCCCCATGTATTCTGATTTTAGTGGCTGGGTCACGTTTACTGTTGCTAGCAGCTTAGCTGCGTTACTATTAGCAGCTATGTTGCAATATTGGTGTGTTGGCTAGGTGGGTCGACTTAGTCCCCACATGGTGCGTTGGTTGGTACGAGTGGTGTGTTGGCTGGATTGGGTTGGGTTGCATCTCTGTTCTGTACTGTTACTATTTTGGGCTTAGGCCCACACTATTACTGTATAGGGCTAAAGCCCAGACTGGTCTGTACTGTATAGGGCTTAGGCCCAGTCTGTTTCTGCTTGCACCGATTGTTATTTGATTGATAGGGGATTACACACTGAGTTTTCATAAACTCACCCTTTCTTTTAACTATACAGGTAATCCCCAGCCTTAATCAATTTGGAGCTGAGAGGGACCCGAAGGTGGCCACGTGAACACTGATTTTCCGCTTGAGACTTAAATATTTAATTTATATTTGGGTTTGATTATGTAATAAGGCCATTTGAGGTTTAACTTTTATTTGTTTTAACTCCTTATTTCTACTTGCTAGATTAGGAAAAACGGGTTTTTCAAAATAATAATTGTTTCCAAAGAAAATCACGCATTTCAAATTTAAAGGGTTTTTAATTCAGATTAGTAAACTTGTAATAAATGATATGACCAACAATTGGCCAACATGTTTTTATTTTACAGCGCCAACATCTTCAACAGCAAATAGTAAAAAGGGATTTAAAATGTTGTCACGAACTTTCATCGACAAGACTAGTTTTCAAATCAACACTTCGATGTGACACATCAGATCCGGTCGTAACGACTAGGTCGGGTTTGGAGTGTTACAGTGGAACTCATAAAATCTCAAGTAGCATCGATACACGCTAATTTTTCAATTCGATTATGTTATCTTGCTATTCTTGCCAGATCTTTCCATTAATCTCATCACATCTTTAAATCAATTGCTAATTCATGCAAAAACATCATTTGAATGACCTGTTTTAGGTGTGTCAGATCAGACTCGTCTGCAAGGGACGTCGTTCGGGCTTCCAGTAAAAGGCGCATGTTC
This sequence comes from Gossypium australe, assembly GCA_005393395.2. Taxonomy (NCBI): domain Eukaryota; kingdom Viridiplantae; phylum Streptophyta; class Magnoliopsida; order Malvales; family Malvaceae; genus Gossypium; species Gossypium australe. The sequence goes on from CM016619.1 coordinate 15,007,064, forward strand.
TCTTACAAGCGAATCGGGGCAAATAGTGCCTACGATTAGGGCCACACAAGTTTTCACACGGGCATATGGCCCATACGGCCCTTTACACGGTCATGTGCCTTCAAAACACTAGGCTAGTTCGAATCTCTCACGACCAAGATCCTCCTACACGACTTGCCACACAACTGTGTCTCTCCTATAACTTAAATTTTCAAATTCCAGATGACTACAATCTGTTACACATCCTGGTCACATGGTCATGTAACCCCTCCACACAGCTTCAACCCTCTCACACAGCCTGGCCATAAGGCCATGTGACCCGTATCTTTAGAATTTTACAATTTTACCCATAATTTTATAATTTGTTCAGTTTAATCCCTGGATAGTCCCTAAACTGTTTTTAGAGATTTACTTCTTTCAATTGAATATCTGAGAATATGAATATTGGAACGCATGTTCTAATTAACCAAAATAGTATTGTATATACATGTTAAGTGAATAATATATGCCTAATGCATCTGTACTATTGATGGTATGTTGAACATGCCTTATATTATTGTTAAATCGAACACATGATAAGCATGTCTTTTGCTATTAAATTAATCCGTTAGAAGCATAGTAATTGCTACTGTATTGTTCTGTTAAAAGCATATTAAGTGCCACCATATTAATCGATTTTGAATATACCTTATTGTATTACATGTGGTGGGACGATATGTACGGAAGAAGTATTGGTAGTTCATCTTGTGCACACACAGCCATTAGTAGTGTTTTTCCCTTAATTGCAATTATGTTGTGCATCCACAATCTATTGGCAACTCTTACCTGTAGACATGTTGTGCATCCACAGCTAGTGGTAGATTTTATCTGCATTATTTTGTAATGTACCCACAGCCATATGCAGATTCCATCTGCGGTGTTTTTGCTATGTGTCCACAGCCATTAGTAATTTATCCACAAACCATTGGTGGTTAAAACCACAACCAAGTGTGTAGATGGTTGGAGTTCAGGGGAACTCCCATTGTAGTGTGTAGCCGTGGGGTAGGACCCTTTTCTATTAAACCAAAACTTTATTGCATTCACAAAAGCATGTGCATACAATTCTGAGATTCTAAGATGTCATATATATATATATATTATATATACTGTTGAGTGATCTAAAATACCGATACTCTAAAATTACTATTGTAAGTTATTCTATGTATCGTGTTTTTGTATGCTTAGTCGTTTGTAATGATTTTCTTATGATGGAACTTACACTGAGCTTCATAGCTCACTCATTTTTTATTTCCTTCTCTACTAATAACCCACCAGGTACGGACACGGACACGACATCCGGAGGATCTTAGCTTGGTTTTATCTATTAAAATATTTTATGTTTTTTATTTGATAAATCTATTATTCGTAGACTATATTATTTTATTTTGAATTGTGGCATGAGATATAGGATTTGGGTTATATATATATATATATATATATATATATAGCTTGCATGACATTTAATTTGAGTTTAAGATATCAGATTATGAATAGTAATTAGATCTACATGAAAATTTTGGGTCCAGAAGTGATACAGGAGTCTGAAGGGAAAATCAAATTGATTCAAGATAGAATAAAAGCGACTTTGGATAGGTAGAAGTCATATGCGGACTTAAAGAGGAAAGACATTGAGTACAATGTCAGAGATCAAATCTTCCTAAAAGTGTCCCCATGGCAAAAAGTGTTGAGGTTCAGGCAAAAAGGTCAATTAAGTCCTACGTTTTTTGGACCTTATAGAATTCTTAAAAGATTCGGTCCAGTAGCGTACCAACTAGAATTTCCTCCAGAATTGGACTATATTCATGATGAATTCCACGTCTCTATGTTGAGACGATACTGATCCAACCCTTTTCATATCGTACCAATTGAAGAGATCGAGGTGAGATCGGATTTGTCCTTCGAAGAAGAACCCGTACAAATTCTAGATTATGACGTAAAGATTCTGAGAAGGAAACGGATCCCACTTCTCAAGGCTCTACGGCAGAACCACGACACTAAGGAGACCACATAGGAACCAGAAGATGCGTTATTCTATGTGTCGTGTTTCTGTATGCTTAGTTATTTGCACTGGTTTTTTTTGTGATGGAACTCACACTGAGCTTCATAGCTCAAATCCTTCTCTACAGATAACCCACCAGGTTAAGACGTGAACACGGCATCCAAAGGGTTTTGGCTCAGTTTATTTATTAAAATATTTTAGGCTTTTTATTTGATAATTCTATTATTCATAAACTATATTATTTTATTTTGAATTGTGGTATGGGACATAGTATTTGGGTTTATATATATATAGCTTGCATGACATTTGATTTGTGTTTAGGACATCAGATTATGAATAGTAATTAAAAACTAAATTGAATATCTCTTTCCACTGCTAGGTTATAACTGAATTTTGGGTAATAAACAAATTAGGAATTAGCTAAGCTTCAAAAGAAATCACCATTACGAAAAAATATAACTTAATCGATTTTTATTAATTCATGAGTTTTTATGAAAATTTAACCAAGTTTTCTTCTAAATTCAACAAATTTTTTAAGACAGCTATTTTATAAACTCTGATAACTTATTGGGTCATTCCGATGACTATTGTAATCTTCCGAATTCGAGTCTAACGCCTAGACAGGATTGGGGAGGTTAAAAATTTTAAGCATTTAAATGAAAAACTAAATTACTATTAAGTTTGGAACTTTGAACAATATGTACATGTGGCAACTTCTAAACTATGCCACATTGGATTACTTTCCTAAATTGTAACTTTTTATTACTTTAGTGTATATATAATATATATATACATATATAATAACTTGTCATTCGAATATGAGTAAAATTTTCACCTACAAAGAACTGTTATGTTAATATTTTATTTTATTTTTGACAAAATATTTCACAACACAATGTTAAACAACATTCACAATTATGATTATTAAAATTAATTAATAGTAAAACTATGGAATATAAAATAATATTAAATAAACATATCAAATAATAATGAAAATCACATCTTTTATGATAATGGATACAAAGCATATTAAATAATGCTAAAATGTGATTTTTCCAGTAATTTTTTAGATATTATTTTAAATGAAATTACCTTACTAATGCATATATTTATATTGTTAAACATAGTTTTAATTTATATATAATTGTACCACAAATTAAGTGATAATTAATTTAAAATAATATTGTAATTAATATGAATCCAAAGGTTAAATAAGTGATGATGACTGTTACATTGATAATAAAATATTATAAATATGAGAAACATAGATAATACAAAATACTAATTCTTAATTGATTGGTTTTCTTTATCTTAATTTTTCAAATAGAAATGAATTATACTATTTATTGAGTTGGAATTTGTGTTGAGTTGAACTAATTCGATTAGATACAATTACTATTTATAAAAAAAATATTTAATTTAATTATAAAATATATTTATGCTATTTTGAATTTTTATATATAATTAAGAATAAATAAATAAATTTATACATTATCAATTAAATTACTGATATATTGATATAATATTTACAAATACATAATATTAATCTCACACACATTTAATTTTTATTAATTATAAAAAAATTGGTTTAAGATTTATATATATAAATTAAATTCATTTAATTAAAAATATTTGGATTTTTATTATTTTTAATTTATCCAATTATATTCAATGATTTTATAGATTTATAATTTTATTAATTAATAATATATTATGTTATTTTTTAATTAGAACTTTTAAAAGATATGATGAAATTAATTAACTTCACTCTAATATACTATCATATTATTTTTTTATTATTTTTTATTATTATCACATAATAATACTAATAAATTATTTTTTTATGTCAATTTAGTAAATATAATTTAAAATAAAAGGTATTCTTTTCAGTTCAAAAGCTTTTCTAAATTCATGTTTTTATATATACTAATTTTTAATGGCAAAGTGTTACATGTAATTTTATGCACCTAACTTTCTAATTAGTTTTTACATAATATATTTTAATTATTAAAATTAATTTTTAATTCATTATTCGAATTGTCATATATAACTAAAATATATTAGTTTATTTAACAATTAAAATATAAAAAAATTTAAATACCATATTCAAATATTGATATTTTTTTAGATCAATAATTTTTTAATAATATTAAAAAATTCAAAGCATAATTAAAATACTTGTACTATTTTTTACCTACAATATAATTTTTATTACATATAATCATTATTTAAAAATAATAACTAATAAACATTATTAAAATATATTGATTGTTTTGATAATTCAAATTAGTACTAATAAAAGGTTTCTATTATTTAAGAATTTTTTAAAACAATAAAAAAAAGAAATTTTCAAAAATAAACTCATCACTATTTAATTTTTATTTTTAATATCAAGTAAAAAATGTTAAAAATAACTTTTTTTAATATAATTGTAATTGTAAAAACTTTTTAAAAATGTGGAATTATAAAAAAAACTATTTTACATAACTTTTTAATTGATATTTCTAAATTAAATATTATAATTATATTTAAATGTCAATTTAGTAATATGATAAAAGCTAAAGGATATTTTTATCATTTTAAAAGTTTTTCTAAATTCGTGGTTATATATATTATAGATTTATTCCAATTAAGTTACAAAGATGTGATGTATTCTCAGAGTGCTACATCATTACATGAAATTTTAAAAGTTTTATATAAAATCTAAAAATATAAAAGAACTTATAAAAATAATTAAAATTTATAAAGAAATTATATTTTTTATTTTTAAAAAAATTGTTTAAAAAATCAAAAATATAAAAATAAAATAATTTTTTTTGTCAAATTCAACAACCGACTAAATATTGCTTTATCCCAAATTTCAAAATAACCTATCCATGACCAAATTGGCAGCTCTTGGGAATAGGAACTTAATTTCCAAGGGTTTTCCATTTCTAATGGCCAAGATAGGTACGTTTGGAAATATAACTTTTCAGGACTTTTTTCAGTGAAGGATGCTTATCGTTACCTCTCCAACCAAAATGAGCTAAGCACATCTGTAACTACCCTCTATGTAAATTGGAGGGCTCTTTGGAAAATTCAGCTTCCAAAAAAAATTATGGTGTTCCTTGGGAAATTATGTCGTAACTAACTCCCTCTCATGACAGAACTGTGTGCTCGAAATATTACAACATGTTCAAAATGTCATTTATGTGACTGCCTGGATGAAAAGAACGACCACCAATTTCGCACAAGCTCCTTTTCCAGAGCCATATGGTTTGGTTTTAAATATTCCATCTGATTGGAATACTTGCCAGAGCACATGTTCTCAGGATAGAACTGTGTGCTCAAAATATTACAACATGTTCAAAATGTCCTTTGTGTGACCGCCTGGATGAAAACAACGACCACCTATTTCACACATGCTCTTTTTCTAGAGCCAAAAGGTTTGTTCTAAATATTCCATCCGATCAAAACACTTCTATCACACCCCAATATATTTAGGGTTAATTGAAATGATTAAGCAAGAAATAAGTTATAGGCTTAATGGTTAAGTGTTAGAGCCGCTCCCTAGAGACCCAAGTTTGAGCCTTCTTCCTCCTATTTATTTATTTTGATCTTCCACAAGGCTTGGGTAAAATTGTTTGTGTCACCTGATCATGTGTCAGAGTCTTAAAAATTTATATAATGAATGATCGAGCCTAGAAACTAACTATGACAACGAATAAGGCAAGCTCACCTATCGAACAGTAGTATAATTTAGTAGCAATACCGGATTGTCGAACCCAAGGGAACCAAAAGTACTAATACTAACTTTCTTTTTATTATTTAGCCTAATAATTAAGGGAATTGTTGTTTATTCTAAAATTAACTAACTACTAAGCTAAAAATGCTAAGACACAGAGAATGACTTTAGGAAAATACTTTTGGGAAAAACCAATTGATTAGGACAATACCCGAGGAAGAATCCACCTAGACTTCACTTGTTATTTAACTCTGAACCAGACGATTTATTCACTTGACTTGATCTGTAAGATTCCCTAACTTATATTAATACCTCTTTCGAGGCTACTAACGTCTAACCCTAGGTTGATTAATTGAAATTTCTTTCTAATTAAAACCCCTAGAATTGCATTAACTCGATCTATGGACTCTCATATTAGGTTGACCTTAATACGACAGATTTTCATTATCCTATTTCTAGGGTTGCGATCAACTCCGCTTAATTATGCTAGATCTACTCTTAAACAGTGACTTTTGCTCCACTACCTAAGCACATCAATACTTGAATCAATATCTTGAAATATCAAAGCAAGAATTAAGAACACATAATTAAGAACAAATCAAGTACTTATCATATAGTTCAGAAAACAATAACAAGATCCATCTTAGGTTTCATCCCCCTCAGGTATTTAAGGGGTTTAGTTCATAAGGATAAAAGAATACATCTCAGAAGAAAATATAAAACAAAACATAAGCAAAACCCTAAAACCCCCTGAAGGAATTTGAATGGAAGATCCTCCATCTTGAGTATGAATCTAGCTTCTTGAGATGAATCAACTGGCTTTCTTCGAATAAATCCCACAATTTTGGCCTCTCTGGCTTGGCTCTTTGGCATAACTAGACTCCCCCTTTTAGGTCACACTTAGAGTGTTTATATAGGCTTTCAGAATGTCTTTCTTCGCCCCCAAGTATCCTAATCCGAGTGAAATTAAAATAGGTTGCGGCAAGGACATGCCCGTGTAAGTCGAGGCCAGGCCGTTTTCGAGTCTGTTAAGGAGGCACGACCGTGTGGCTTGGGCCCAGGCCATGTCGATTTCTTACTTTGGCCCATTTTATCCGTTTTTGGCCCGTTTCTCGTTCTTTTCATCCTCCAGTGCTCTCCTAAGTATAAAACATGTAATTAAAGGATTAGGAGCACCAAATTCCACAATTCGGGGGATAAATCATCCAAAAGTATGTTAAATGTGGGATTAAAATATGTTTAATCTCGTGTAGTCCCACCAAGCTAATCTCGTGGATCATCGTCATCGGAGCTCGGAGCACACTATCAATCGCTATTTTGGTATAGCCAAGATGTTTATATTAAGTATGGCATGTATAGGAACATTTCATTTTAAGAATATGTCTAAAAAAAACAAAGAGAGGGCAAAAGTATGGGCTATCAAGTTTATTATTCTTTTGTATATGGCTAAGTGATTGGCCAAGATTGACTAAGTATGTATGTTTATCAATATCAATGAAGCATGTAATATTGTTCATGAAAGATGTAGTAATTTGAGTTGTTGGATTGAATATGAGATTGATCTTGATTTCAGGGTGGCAATTGGCTTGGTAAATAGCCTTCAAGTGCCCACACGGATAGACACACGGACGTGTGTCTAGGCCGTTCATCCCCTACACCTTAGTACTTTAAGTTAGATTAAACTACGGGCTAATCCCACGGTCGTTTGTTTAGGCGGTGTGTGACACACGGTCAGATAATGGGCGTGTGCCCTAGGTCGTGTGAATATAGTCAATGTCGACCACGGTCTAAGTCCACGGGCGTGTCAAGACCGTGTGAATCTAGTCAGTGTCGATCACAGGTGGAAGACACGGGCATGTCTAGGAGTACACGGGCGTGTCCCAAACCACATGGGCGTGTGACCCCTATTTTAAAGAAAAGTTTCTGATTGAGTTCCGAAAGTTTCCAGATATGTGTTTAAGGCCTCGTAGGCCTATGAGAGGTATGAGTTGATTAAGAAAGAGAGGTTTTTAATTCGGAACGAAATTTTATAGCCCGTAAATACTAGTTTAAGCAAGTTCAAGCATAGTAATGTCTCGTATCTGGTCCTAGCCTCGGACTCGGGTATGGGGTGTTACAGTAAATACTATTTATCTTCAATGATTAGATCCCGTATTTTCGTAATATCATTATCCCATGTTAATCTTTCGAATCAATTAATCAATCTTTTCCAAATCTTGTCAAAATCTTGATACCAATTGTTAATCCATGTGTATTTGTCGTTGAAGGATAGAATATAGGTGAATCAGATCAAAATGAATCATGAAGGTTGTCGATCGAACTCATGGTGAAAGGTGTGTGTCTTTTCAAAGTGAATAGGTGGTGATCGTGTACAATTTTAGGGCCACATGGATGGACCACACATCCCTCTACACTTGTAAATCTTAGGGTAGTTCATTAATCACATGGCCAAAACCTATTACACGGCCTACCACACAATCGTGTCCTTACAATAGGGTGTTTTAGTGTTTTCCACACGACATCAACGGTTACACGGCCTGGCCCACGGCCTTGTGACTCCTATTTTACAATTTTGCTTAGAGTTTTTTGATATGTTCAGTTTAATCCCTGCATAGTCCCTAAATTATTTAACATGGAGAATTTATCTGCCATTGGTGGTAAAGGTTGTGATAATGGTGATGATGTTGTTTCCCAGAGATGTTGAGGGTTGTACAGGGAGTTGTTAAAGCCCAAAGTGCATCTAATGAATCAAGTGTTCCAACCATTTCTTGATTTGTTCATTGTTTTTTTATCGATGACATCTTGGTTTATTCTAAATCTGAAACTGAACATGATAAGCATCTTAGGGCGGTTTTACAAATCCTTCAAGAGAAGAAGCTCTATGCAAAACTGAGTAAATTTAAGTTTTGGCTTAATGAAGTAGTGTTTCTAAGTCATGTGGTATCTGCTGAAGATATCCGAATGGATCCGAAAAAGATAGGGGCTATTTTGGAATGGAAACAACCCAAAAATGTTTCAGAGATTTGAATTTTCCTTGGTTTAGTTGGGTCTTATCAGAGGTTTTTTGAAGGGTTCTATTTGATTGCTAATCCTTTAACTAAGCTGTTAAGGAAGAATGTTCCATTGAAATGGACGAATAATCAGCAAGCTAGCTTTGAAAAGCTAAATTCTGTGTTGACTCAACCTCCGGTGTTGATCATACCTGAGTTGAGAAAGGAATATGTAGTGTATAATGATGCATCTTACACTAGCCTTGGATGTATGTTGTTGCAAGATGGAAAAGTAGTTGACTATGAACTGAAATAGTTGAAACCGCATGTGTGTAACTATCTAACTCATGTTATGGAGTTGGCAGTCGTGGTATTTGCATTGAAAATTTAGAGACACTACATGTATGGTGAGAAGTGCTACGTCTATACAGATCACAAGAGTCCTAAGTATCTTCTCACCCAAAATGAGTTGAACTTGAGGCAATGGAGGAGGATTAAATTACTAAAAGACTATGACTATGTGATTGAGTATCATCTCGACAAAACCAATGTTGTGGCAGATGCTTTGAGTAGGAAGAAGATGATTGATTTAAGAGCGATGTTTGTTAGGTTAAGTATGGTTGATGAGGGAAGTTTACTAGCAGAATTGCAAGTGAAACCTACCTTGGTCAGTAAGATTAAGGATAAACAATCACTAGATGTGTCATCGTCACCACGAATTAAGCAGGTTGAGTATGGTAAGACTGAGGATTTTAGGTTCAATGCAGATGGTATTCTATGTTTCTGATGGAGGTATTGTGTGCCGAATAATAAGGATCTAAGACAATCCATTCTTCTGGAAATGCATAGTAGCCATTATACTATGCATCCTGGAGAGAACAAGTTGTATCAGGATTTAAGAGAACTGTACTGGTGGCCTGGTCTGAAACAGGAAGTGACAAATTTTATAGCTAAGTTTTTAAAGTGTTAGCAAGTAAAAGTAGAACATCAGTTTCCTTTTGGCTTGTTATGGTCAATTAAGATTCCCAAGTGGAAATGGGAATGGGTAACCATGCACTTTGTTATTGGGTTACCTTTAAGACCCACTAAGAAATATTCAATTTAGGTAATAGTGGATCGATTGACAAAGTCAACTCATTTCTTACATATCTTTATGGATAATTTATTATAGAAGCTGGCTAAGTTGTACATTTTAGAGATTGTGAGATTGCATGGGGTACCAGTATCTATTACTTTAGATCGAGATCATCATTTTACATCTCAGTTCTAGAAGAAACTGCATGAGGCACTAGGTACTCGTTTGGACTCTAGTACAGTCTTCCATCTAGAGACTGGTGGACAGTTCGAGCGAGTTATTCAAATCATGGAAGATATGTTAAGAGGTTGCATTATTGACTTTCGAGGTAAGTAGGAAGAGCACTTGCCTCTAGTTGAATTTGCCTATAATAATAATTTTTAATCAAGTATACAGATGGGACCTTATGAGGCCTTATACGGTCATTAGTGCCAAACACCAATGAGTTGGACTGAGCTGAGTGAAAGGAAAGTTTTGGGTCCCAAACTAGTACATGAGACTAAGGGGAAACCCGATTTAATTCAGGATAGACTAAATGTAACACCCCTTACCCGAGTTCTACGCCAGAATCGAGCCCGAGGCGTTATCGTAATAAAACCACTTGATCGCCACTTAGGCTCATCGTGACTACTCTCTTAAGTCACCTCAACAACCTCAATCTCGACTTAAGAGGCCTCATTCATACACACGAGGGCTCCTGAGACTATATCAGAATTTTTTTTTCAATCTCATAAATTTTCTCTTTTGTACAGGGTTAACACTCCCGTGCATAGACCCGCACGCCCATGCTCCACAACCGTGGTGAATACTGACCACATACACACGGCCTCAAAACCTAGTCACATGCCCGTGTGGCTAGCCCGTGGCCAACACTGATTAAACTCACACGGCCTATGCACACGCCCTTGTGGCTAGTCCGTGGTCTATTCTGACTCAAAATGTTAACATGCAAGGGACACACGGCCAAGTCACACGCCCGTGGTATGACCGTGTGTCACTCATGGTCTAGACACACGCTCATGTGTCTATCCACATGGACAAAAACAAAGCTATGTGCTAAGTTCCTTTCATCCCTCTAGCATACACAATATGCATTCATTCAACACATCCATAATCAACTCAAATTGAAGTGCAATCTCACATAGATAACTACATCTTTTCATATAATATAGAATGGCCAACAACTATGGCATTATACAAAATGTATCATCCATTTAAAGACCAACACATCTTAACCAATTACAACAAAATTCACTAACTTTTCTAGCCCCTATACATGCCATATACAAAACATTGAGTCTCATGTACCAGAGTGTGCTGACAGTGTGGGCGGTCTTCCAATTGATCCCCGTATCCCGATTCAACACTTTTTCTCTATAAGACAAGGGAAAAGAAATGAGTAAGCTTTGAGCTTAGTAAGTTTACACATAAACAATTAAGCATCATAGTATAAGCCAAACAACAATTAACTTTATACTAACATATAATGTACAACTATGCTTACTCTTTCTATCCCTTACCACATTTCCAACACCTCATGAGTCACATACTCATAACCATTAAAATGCACCCATGCATTTCAATATCACATTTACACAATATACAACACAACATCATTTCTCGATAGTTCATCAACACAGCTAATTAATTCAATTATACAACCACACAGCTAATTTCTCGGTGGTTTTGCACTTAGCCCACCACAATCAATTAATAACGTAGTATCGCACTTAGCCTACCACAAAGGTATTCATAGTGGTTTCGCACATAGCCCACTAGACGATATACCTAACGATAGCATCGCCCATAACCAGCTCATCGTCAATATGCATTAGGATGGTATCGCACTTAGCCCACCATTTAACATTCTCACTACACATTCACATATCTACCACATTCATCCCATATAGGTTCTCAATCATTCTCAATCATACTACACACTAGCTAGCATTAACAAATTGTAAGTATGAATGCATTGTTTATGCATAGACTTACCTCGATACTCAAAAGTATAGAAACGTGTAATTTAGTCCAGCACCTTGCTTTTGCCTCGGTTTCGATCCGGGCTTCGTTTTTCTTGATCTATAATGATAATTCAACTCATTAATATACACATTGACTAAATTGACTCTTATCTCATACTTTGGTAAAATTACTCTTTTGCCCCTAATCTTTCTTATATTTACACTTTTGGCCCAAGGCTCGGAAAGTGATTTTTATCAACTTTCTAGCCTTTCATGCTTAGCCGAATCACTTACTCAACTAAAGCAATCATCAATTCTCACTAAATCACACATGTATGACCAAACTTAAAACTTTTACAAACTAGTCCTTACATGCATTTTCATGGAAAATCACTTAACAAAAGATGTTCCTACTACATCAAGCTTTCATAATCTTCCATAAAACATCAAAATACATGCATGTCATACATGGACACATTTTTGAACATCCATCATAGCTCATCAAATGGATAAAAATAGCTTACTCATGCTACAAGGACTTCAAAAATACAAAGAATATAAAAAACGGGGCTAGAATACACTTACTAGCTAGCTTGAAAAGTTGAAGAGCCCTAACAATGGCTTCCTTCAAATTCCGGCAGCTTGCGGAGAAGATGAATGAACTTTTGTCATCTTTTCTCCTTTTTTAATCATTTAATTGACAAATGACCAAAATGCCCTTTTTGATAAACTTTCTATTTTAACTCATTCATGCCCAATTTTGTCCAAAAATTAGAAATTGGGAAAATTGCTATTTAAAGACCTCTAATTAATATTCTAAAGCAATTTCACACAAATAGCTTCTAGAATCTCACATTTTGCAACTTTTGCAATTTAGTCCTTTTGGGCAATCAACCACAACTTCACAAAATTGCTTCATAAAACTTTCACACTAACATGAAAACATAGCATAAACCTCAAAAACTCATACATAGACCTCAGATTTGTGGTCTCACACCATTATTCCGACTAGGCCCAAAACCGGGATGTTACAACTCTCCCCCCTTTAGAGATTTTCGCCCCCGAACCAGTAAAGAGGTTTGGATGTTGCTCTCTCATAGCCTCTTCCATTTCCCACGTAGCCTCTTCCACACCGTGTCTCTGCCATAACACTTTCACTAGTGCTATACTTTTATTTCTCAACCGTTTCAACTCTCGAGCCAAGATCTTAATCGGCTCCTCTTCATAAGACATATCCGGTCTTATTTCAATTTTCGTTGAAGGAATCACATGTGATGGATCAGAACGATACCGTCGCAACATCGATACATGGAACACATTATGAATCTTTTCCAACTCTATCGGCAAATCCAACCGGTAAGCTACTGGCCCAACTCTGTCTGTAATCTCATACGGCCCTATAAATCTTGGACTCAACTTCCCTTTTCGTCCGAATCTCATAATCTTTTTCCATGGGGACACTTTCAAAAACACTTTGTCACCCACATCAAACTCAATCTCTTTTCTTTTCAAATTCGCGTACGACTTCTGTCGGTCCGAAGCAGCTTTCTCTTCGGTCTCTTTCACCAGATCAACTCCATGGATCCGCTTTTCACTAAGCTCAGTCTAATACAATGGAGTCCAACACTTACGACCATACAAGGCCTCATACGGAGCCATCTGTATACTCGTCTGATAACTGTTGTTATAAGCAAATTCGACCAAAGGTAGATATCTCTCCCAACTACCTATGAATTCTAACACACAACATCGAAGCATATCTACGAGAATTTGAATTACTCTTTCAGACTGACCATTAGTTTGCGGATGGAACGCAGTACTGAAATTCAACCTCTTACCCATGGCCTCTTGCAACTTCTTCCAAAATCTCGAAGTAAACCTCGGATCTCTATCCGATATAATAGACATAGGCACTCCATGAAATCTCACTATTTCTGCAACATACAACTCAGCTAACTTATCCAGTGAATAATCAACACGTACTAGGATAAAGTGAGCCGACTTCGTTAGTCTATCCACGACAACCCACACAGCATCTTTCTTTTTAGGAGTCATTGGCAACCCTGTCACAAAATCCATGGTAACCCTATCCCACTTCCATTCGAGGACCAACACTGGCTGAAGCAATCCTGAAGGCACTTGGTGCTCAGCTTTCACTTGTTGACAAATCAGACACTTTGTTACAAATTCTGAAATACTCTTTTCATACCTGGCCACCAATAAAACTTCCTCAAGTCGTTGTACATTTTCGTACTGCCCGGGTGCACTGACAAATAACCACTATGTGCCTCATGCAGAACCTTTCGGATCAGCTTTTCATCTCTGGGTACACAAATTCTGTCACAGTATAACAAACAATCATTCGAGTCCACTCGAAAATTAGAATCACTTTCTGATCCGCACTTAACTTTCTTAGCTTGTATCTCACTGTCATTTCTCTGAGCCTCACATATCTGTTGAACAAATAATGGCCTAGCTCTCAACTCGGCCAAAATAGCACCGTCATCAGATAATGCTAAACTCGTGCTCATAGCTCTTAGAGCATATAAAGATTTCCTACTCAGGGCATCCGCAACCACATTCACTTTTCCCTGGTGGTAATCAATGACTAATTCATAGTATTTCAACAACTCAAGCCACCGCCTCTGTCTCAAATTTAGATCTTTCTGATCCATCAAATACCTCAAACTTTTGTGATCCGTAAAGATTCGACACTTCTCACTATACAAGTAATGTCGCCAAATCTTTAACGCGAAAATAATCGCAGCCAACTCAAAATCATGAGTCAGATAATTCTTCTCGTACGGTTTTAGCTGTCTTGAGGCATAAGCGACTACCTTACCCTCTTGCATCAACACGCAACCGACACCATTAAACGACGCATCACTATAAACCATGAACTATTTCCCTGATTCTGGTTGAACCAAAACTGGTGCCTTAGTCAACATTGTTTTCAGTTTCTTGAAACTTTGTTGACATGTCTCATTCCATATCCTGCCAATCCCAAGAAACTTCTGATTTCCGACACGTTCCTCGGCTGTTCCCAATCCATAATAGCCGAAATCTTACTCGAGTCAACTCTGACACCATCACTCGACACAATGTGTCCTAAAAATATGACCTCTCGGAGCCAAAACTCACTCTTGCTAAACTTAGCATACAACTGCTTATCTCTTAAAGTTTGCAAAACAATTCTCAAATGTTCTTCATGATCGTTCTCATCCCGAGAATAGATCAATATGTCGTCAATGAAGACAACCACAAACTTGTCCACATATGGTCTGAAAACACGGTTCATCAGATCCATAAAAATCGTAGGTGCATTCGTTAGTCCAAACGGCATAACCAAAAACTCATAATGGCCATACCTTGTTCGAAATGCAGTTTTCAACACATCTTGCTCTTTCACTCTGAGCTGATAATAACCCGACCTCAGGTCTATCTTGGAGAACATTGTAGCTCCTTTCAGTTGATCAAAAAGGTCATCAATACTTGGTAAAGGATACTTATTCTTCACCGTCACTTTGTTGAGCTGTCTATAGTCTATACACAACCTCATAGACCCATCTTTCTTTTTCAAAAATAATACTGGAGCACCCCACAGTGAGTAACTCGGTCTTACAAAACCCTTATCTGTCAACTCTTGCAACTGTACTTTCAGTTCTTTCAACTCTAAAGGTGTTGTTCCTGGAATCAACTCAATCCCAAACTCAACCTCTCTCACTGGAGGTAATTCGGGTAACTCTTCGGGAAATACATCTGGATATTTGCATACTATCGGCACTGTTTCAATCCTTACTCCAACTTCTTGAGTATTCAACACGAAGGAGAGATAAGATTCACACCCTTTTCTCAAACATTTCTCCGCCACTAGGGAAGAAATCATCACTGGTAGACTATCCGATCCACCTGATTCAACCCGAACCACATCTCCACTCTCACATTTCAATTCAATAAACTTACTACCATAGTTCACTAAGACATTATGGGTAGTTAACCAATCCATGCCAATGATTAAATCGAACTCATCAAACGGCAACAGCATGAGGTTTGCCAGAAAACAATGATTCTCAATCAATAAAGGACAATCTTTACACACTTTGTCCACTAACACATGCTTTCCTCACGAGTTTGACACCTTAACCACAATATCTGTAGACTCAACGGTCATACTCAAATTAGATGCTAATCTCATACAAATATAAGAATGAGTAGACCCTGGATCTATTAAAGAAATAACAAGGGTGTCATAGAGAGAAAAAGTACCCGTTATCACATCCGGGGAGGATGCCTTTTCGCGAGCGCGAATGGCATACGTCCTCGCAGGTCGGGCAGCAGAGTCTCTAGATGCACTTCTACCACTATTCCCGCCTCTCGGGTTCCTAGGCAGCCTACCCCTTGCAGGCACGTCGCTTGATCTCAACTCTTGCTTATCTTCCTTATCATCCCTCTCAGGGCAGTTTCAAATAAAGTGGTCGGGGGAACCACATTTATAACAGTTCTGACTGTTACCCCAACACTCTCCGGTGTGATATCTACCACAACTTGGACACTCCAGCTTACTCTTCAGATTACCCACACTTTCCATCTAGGTGGCTTGGACTCTCGAACCCAAACGAATATTGCCCAAGTCCCGATGCGAATATCCCATTGAGGTTGTTGTCCGAAGATTCATTTCCTTGGATCTTTTCGACTGGGCTTGATATGACTTGCCCATCGGCCTTTTTCTAGCATCTCGGGCTTCACTAACAGCCCTTCACTTTTCCTTACTCAACTCTTCGGCCTTACTTGCCCTTTCTACCAACACAACAAACTCTTTCAACTCCAGAATACCCACTAGGAGTTTGATGTCCTCATTCAGTCCATCTTCGAAACTCTTACACAAGATGGTCTCTGTCGACACACATTCTTAAGCATATTTGCTAAGCCCAACAAACTCACGCTCATATTCCGCTACTGACATTATTCCTTGCTTCAGCTCAATGAATTCCTTCCTTTTCCGATCAGTAAATCGTTGGCTTATATACTTTTTCCGGAACTCTTTTAGAAAGAAGTCCCACGTCACCCGCTCTTTTGTGACCACTAACGTCAGCGTCTTCCACCAATGGTATGTCGAATCTCTCAGTAAGGATACGGCACATTTCAAGCTCTCTTCTGGTGTACATGAGAGTTCATCAAACACTCTCATCGAGTTCTCTAACCAGAACTCCGCTCTCTCAAGGTCATCATCTACCTTTTCTCTAAACTCCTCAGCCCGTGCTTCCTAATCTTATCCACCAGGGGTTTCGATATCCTCACAACATCAATACCTTGAGGAGCCACTGAATTTGGCTGAGGTCTAGGAGGAGGTGGAGGAGGTTGAGCATTAGGGTTCGCTCGAACATAGTCCGAGTACCAATTACTCATCATCTGGAGAAAGGCTTCCCGTGCCTCTTCCCCTTGACCCCTAGCCTCGGGTCCATTTTATACCGGCACGGTTCCTTGCGCAGGAGTCGGCGCATTACTAGCTGCTTCATCAGCAGTAGATTGATCGGGATCCATATACTATATAAAACAAGATTTAAAATCATCAGAAACCACCACACTATCATAGTACTCTTATGGCATGTATAGCTAGACTCTTACACCCTCTACGGTAGTCCTAGAACCGCCTAAACCATAGCTCTGATACCACTAAATGTAAAACCCCTTACCTAAGTTCTACGCCAGAACCGAGCCCGAGGCATTACCGTAATAAAACCACTTGATCGCCACTTAGGCTCATCGTGACTACTCTCTTAAGTCACCTCAACAACCTCAATCTCGACTTACGAGGCCTCACTCATACACACGAGGGCTCCCGAGACTATATCAGAATTTTTTTCAATCTCATAAATTTTCTCTTTTGTACAAGGTTCACACGCCCGTGCAAGAAGAGACATGCCCATGCTCCACAACCGTGGTGAATACTAACCACATACACACGGCCTCAAAGCCTAGTCATACGCCCGTATGGCTAGCTCGTGGCCAACACTGACTAAACTCACACGGCCTATGTACAAGCCCGTGTGGCTAGTCCATGGTCTATTCTGACTCAAAATGTTAACATGCAGGGGACACACGGCCAAGTCACACGCCCATGGTATGACCGTGTGTCACACATGGGCTAGACACATGCCCGTGTGTCTATCCACATGGACAAAAACATAGCTATGTGCTAAGTTCCTTTCATCCCTCTAGCATACACAATATGCATTCATTCAACACATCCATAATCAACTCAAATTGAAGTGCAATCTCACATAGATAACTACATCTTTTCATATAATATAGAATGGCCAACAACTATGGCATTATACAAAATGTATCATCCATTTAAAGACCAACACATCTTAACCAATTACAACAAAATTCACTAACTTTTCTAGCCCCTATACATGCCATATACAAAACATTAAGTCTCATGTACCAGAGTGTGCTGACAGTGTGGGCGATCTTCCAATTGATCCCCGTATCCCGATTCAACATTTTTTCTCTATAAGACAAGGGAAAAGAAATGAGTAAGCTTTGAGCTTAGTAAGTTTACACATAAACAATTAAGCATCATAGTATAAGCCAAACAACAATTAACATTATACTAACATATAATGTACAACTATGATTACTCTTTCTATCCCTTACCACATTTGCAACACCTCATGAGTCACATACTCATAACCATTGAAATGCACCCCTGCATTTCAATATCACATTTACTCAATATACAACACAACATCATTTCTCAATAATTCATCCACACAGCTAATTAATTCAATTATACAACCACACAGCTAATTTCTCGGTGGTTTCGCACTTAGCCCACCACAATCAATTAATAACGTAGTATCGCACTTAGCCTACCACAAAGGTATTCATAGTGGTTTCACACATAGCCTACTAGACGATATACCTAACAATAGCATCGCACATAGCCAGCTCATCGTCAATATGCATTAGGATGGTATCGCACTTAGCCCACCATTTAGCATTCTCACTACACATTCATATATCTAGCACATTCATCCCACATAGGTTCTCAATCATTCTCAATCATACTACACACCAGCTAGCATTAACAAATTGTAAGTATGAATGCTTTGTTTATGCATAGTCTTACCTCGATACTCAAAAGTATAGAAACGTGTAATTTAGTCCAGCATCTTGCTTTTGCCTCGGTTTCAATCCGGGCTTCATTTTTCTTGATCTATAATGATAATTCAACTCATTAATATACACATTGACTAAATTTACTCTTATCTCATACTTTGGCAAAATTACTCTTTTGCCCCTAATCTTTCTCATATTTACACTTTTAGCCCAAGGCTCGGAATGTATTTTTATTCAACTTTCTAGCCTTTCATGCTTAGTCGAATCACTTACTCAACTAAAGTAATCATCAATTCTCACTAAATCACACATGTATGACCAAACTTAAAACTTTTACAAACTAGTCCTTACATGCATTTTCATGGAAAATCACTTAACAAAAGATGTTCCTACTACATCAAGCTTTCATAATCTTCCATAAAACATCAAAATACATGCATGTCATACATGGACACATTTTTGAACATCCATCATAGCTCATCAAATGGCTAAAAATAGCTTACTCATGCTACAAGGACTTCAAAAATACAAAGAACATAAAAAACGGGGCTAGAATACACTTACTAGCTAGCTTGAAAAGTTGAAGAGCCCTAATAATGGCTTCCTTCAAATTCCGGCAACTTGGGGGAGAAGATGAATGAAATTTTGTCATCTTTTCTCCCTTTTTAATCATTTAATTATCAAATGACCAAAATGCCCTTTTTGATAAACTTTTTATTTTAACTCATTCGTGCCCAATTTTGTCCAAAAATTAGAAATTGGAAAAATTTCTATTTAAAGACCTCTAATTAATATTCTAAAGCAATTTCACACAAATAGCTTCTAGAATCTTACATTTTGTAACTTTTACAATTTAGTCCTTTTGGACAATTCAATCGCAATTTCACAAAATTGCTTCATAAAACTTTCACACTAACATGAAAACATAGCATAAACCTCAAAAACTCATACATAGACCTCGAATTTGTGGTCTCACACCACTATTCTGACTAGGCCTAAAACCGGGATGTTACACTAAAAGCTGCTTCAGATAGACAAAAGTCACTTGCTGACCTAAAAAGGAAGGACGTTGAGTATAGTGTCAGAGATCAAGTTTTTTTTAAAGTGTCTCTTTGGAAGAAAGTGTAGAGGTTCGATCAGAAGGGCAAGTTAAGTCCTAAGTTTATCGAACTTTATAGAATCCTTAAGAGAGTCGATCCTATGGCATATCAATTAGAATAACCTCGTAAATTAGACCGTATCCATGATGTATTCCATGTTTCCATGTTGAGACGATACCGATCGGACCCTTCCCATATTGTTTCGATCGAAGAGATTAAGGTAAGAACGGATTTGCCCTTTGAGGAGCCTGTAAAAATTCCAGATCGTGAGGTAAAGGCTCTTAGAAGGAAACAAATTCCACTTGTTAAGGTTCTGTGGCAGAACAATAACACATAGGAGGGCACATAGGAACTAGAGGACACAATTCGTCAATAGTATCCTCATCTATTCAAATCAAGTAAATTTCGAGGACAAAATTTATTTTATGGAGGGGAGAGTTGTCACCCTCCGATATATTTGGGTTTCATTGAAATGATTAAGTAAAAATGAGTTATAGGCTTAATGGTTATGTGTCAGAGCCCCTCCTTAGAGACCCAAGTTTGAGCCCCCTTCCCCAATTTATTTATTTTGATTTCGGCAAGGCTTAGGTAAAATTTCTTATGCCACCCCTAAGGTTTACAAACCCTAGGTATTTAAACAACTTTTTCCCTTATTTTGATCATTCAGATTCTCTCTTTTCAAACTCTAATAGAAATTGCCTTCCACTTTCTTTTTACTCTTTTTTTTCTCATTCTTCATATTCCATCTTTTGTGCTGCTGAATTTTTCCCCTTACTGAATTGTTCCCCAGTTATTTGATTTCTAATGGTGTTTGTATTTGTCACAAATAACACCCATAATTTTTGCCAAAGGTCAGTAAGTACTATTTATTTTCAATGACTAGATAACGTATTTTCGTAATATCATTATCCCATGTTAATTTTTTGAATGAATTAATCAATCCTTTTCAAATCTTGTCAAAATCATGATACCAATTGTTAATATGTGTGTATTTTTCATTGAAGGATCAGATTTAAGTGAATCAGAATAGAATTGATCATGAAAGTTGTCAATCAAACTCATGGCAAAAGGTGTGTGTCTTTTCCAAGTGAACCAGTTGTGATTGTGTGCAAGTTTAGTGCTACACGGTTTCCCACATGGGCGTGTGGACCACACAGCCATGTGTACCTGTAAATCTTAGGGTAGTTCATGAATCACATGGCTAAAACCTGTTACACGGCCTGTCACACACCTGTGTCCTTACTGTAGGGTACTTTAGCTTTTTCCACACAGCATCAAGCTATTACACGGCTTGGCCACACGACTATGTATCCCTTCCCACACGGCCTCATCCTCCCACATGACCGTCTGATCGCTATTTTCCAATTTTTCCCAGAATTTTTTGATACGTTCAGTTTAGTCCCTACATAGTCTCTTAATTATTTTTAGAATTTATGTAAACTCAATTGAGACCCTAATATTATGTATATTTTGGAAGCTGTGATCTGATAGATTGAATCATTATTGTTATATGCATAATATGTGAAAGATACATGTCTATTATCCCTGTATTTCCGATAAACTGTTATTGTTATTATTGCTTTTGTCTTACTGATTATATGTTAAGCATGTCTATTGCTACTGTTGAACTGAATACATGTTAAAGCATGTCTATTGTGTTTGCACTGTTATGTTACATGCATGTCGTATTGCATAGCATGGGGTGGGACGATATTAACGGAAGAAGTACTAGCAGTTTAATAATCTGCAAACACTGGTGGTTTTATCCACAACTTACTGGCGGTTTATTTTCAAATTTTTTATCTGAAAATAATGGTGGTTTACCCATAATTTTTACTAATAGTTTATTTGCAAATTACTAGGGGTTTATCCATAACGTAGTGTGTAGGGATGGATGAGTTCTAGGGAACTCTTACTATGGTGGGTAGCGGAGTTGGGTAGAATCTTTTTTGATAAACTGAAATTGCATTGTTGTTCAGAGGGTTTGTCTTGGATAATTTTTTAATAGAAGTATTTTAGACATAATATTTATAATTTTTGTTATTTGGGAACTATATTGTTTGATTTGAATTGTGGCATGAGACTTAAATTTTGGGTTAATTTTGGCATGAATAACATTTAAGTTGGTTAGGTTATTGAATTCTGGAATTTAATTAAAGATGCATGAAATTTGGTTTTTAAATCAAAACCTTGTCGATTATCACTTTCTGCTGCAATATTATGAATGAGTTTTTGAGTAGCAAATAAATTGGAAGACATCTTTTGCAAAATTAACATTAAAAACAAATTATTTTTCTGGAAAATTGTAACCTTTAGTGAAAAAGAGATATTGTTGGAAAATATGGACATCGCATATATAATAAGGGTAATTACATGTTATTATTTAATATCATAATAGGTTAACCCAAATTAAAAGTGATCTAATTTGGTTAAGGTTTATTGGGATTTAATTATTAAACAAAGTATGGGTCAAATATGTGTAGATACTCTAGTAACTAATTTCTAATTAATGATGGGCTGATTAGAAATTAGGGTTTTCCTTTGCAAACAAACTCTTCCATGCGACTATAAAATGGCTCTCACATACCAAGCTTCATTGTCCCCCACTCATATAATTTCTCTCCATTCCTTTCTATTTCTCCACTATAAACAAACTCCCAGTCGTAAAAATTTCAGCCGCTAATAATATTTGGTTTATGTTTGAGGTATTATTGAGTCGTCAGTGATGTGATATCACTCCAAGCTGCACACATTTCATATATCATACCGAGAAGGGATCATTGCCTCTAAATCTTATCCTAGAAAAGTTGGTTATGGGGTGATTTTGCTTTCTACGGTCAAGGGTAAAAGTCAATGTGGAGGTCTCAATCAACGACCGTTATATGGTAATGGATCGGGGTATAACGAGGGAGCCCGTTCACGATCGTTACGCGGCCACAAGCTAAATCTTTTTCAATACCCGAAAATGATGCCCTATAAATAACATACAGAAGTTTGAGGGCATATTTATACGAAAAAACTTTGGGGCTTCCATCTATAATCGGTGTAATTTTTTTCTCCATTTCCAGAACACGGATACATTTAACCTTCCTTCTTATTCGAGCATTGGCACCATCGTCGACGCAAGAGGACTCTCAGGCAGGGAGCGGCTGTTGCCATCTAGTAAAAGTGATGCTCCTTTTTCAGTGAAGACGATTATTGTTATCACACAACCCATTAATAACTACAACCGCTATCGCGCCGACCCAAGCTTGACCTCTACTATGCCAAAAACATCCGCTCTCCTCCTGAGAGCCCTCTTGTGTCCACCTTGATGTCAAACTTCGAACAAGAATGAAAGGTTAGAGATATTGGGTGCTTGGAAATAAAGAAAAAAATTATGTTGATTACACCGGAAGTCCCTAGAGTTTTTCTATATGATTATGGCCTCAATCTTATGTATGGTATATACAGGGCATTGTTTGTAGGTATCCAAAGAGCTTCAACTCCTGATTGCTTAACGACCGTCACCTGGCCCCTCAGTTATACTTGAACCCGTAACCACATCACAACCGCCGACTGGGACCTTCACATTGACTTTGACCCCTGATCATATCAAGCGTTATTACCCCAAGCAGATGAAGAAATAATTTTTGTATCTCAAACAAGAAACGATGTCAATGATGGAATATAAACGTGAGTTTGTTAGACTCAGCCGTTATGCTAAGTACATTTTCCAATTAGAGAAAGAAATGTGTGATAAGTTTGAGTGGGGCCAGATAGATGAAATTCGTGCTCTTGTAGCAGCTACAGAATGTAAAAGTTTAACAGCTATGACAACCAAAGCTCATAAAATGGAAAAATTATTCGATATAAGAGTAGGAATTTTGAAAGAGAAAGAATGAAGGGTAGATTGTCTAGCCCTCCACCTCTAACAAGTTTTAAGAAGCCCAAAGCTCAAACTTTTTCAACATCAAGAAGAGATTCACAGCCTACGAGTTCAAGTGTGAAGGATTTAGTAAACCAACTATTTCGATGGAAAGCTCTAATGGATCTTGAGTAATGAGAAATGTTAACTGTGAGCACTGTGGAAGAAACCAATGAGAAGAACGTTTGAGGCATTTTAGAGCATGATTTGGATGTGGATCTAAAGATGATCTGGTTAAGGATTGCCCCTCTAGAATAGATGTAAGTAAAAAAAATTAGTTCGTGGGCCTCAGAAGTTTCAACAAGACGCTACGTGTGGAGTGGCAACAAAGTCTGGCTCAATGCAGGGAACACCAAGTAAATGTTTTATTAAGGGAAGTTTAGGAGTATCTGCCCAAGTGTATATAATGAAGGTAAGAAAAAGATTTTGATCTACCAGAAGTTATAATGAGTAAATTTTATTTCTTCGAGAACAGTATTTATGCATTAATAGATCCAGGATCAACTCATTCTTACATCTGTACTAAAGTTGTAGAGGTTGAGGTTGTGTATTCTGAAATGAATGTGTTAGTGACTAATTAAATGGGTCAAAGTACTATGGTTAATAAGATGATAAAGAATTTCCCGTTAGTGTTTGATGAGTACACTTTCTTGGCAGACTTATTGTTATTAAGTTTCCATGAGTTTTATGCTATCTTAGGATTAGATTGGTTGACTAGACATAATGTTGGGGTAGATTGTCATGCTAGAGGTGTGCATTTGTTGACTATTGAGGGTAAGAAAGTATTAATGCCTGGTAAACAGAATGGTTTGGAAAATAGAATAATTTCTGTTGTATCCGCTAGAAAATTGATAGTTAAGGGCGCAGATGGTTATTTGGCGTACGTTAGGGATTCATCTGAATCAGGAAAAGACATCAGTCAAGTTCTAATCGTAAAGGATTTCCCAGATGTGTTTCCAGGAAAGCTTCTAGGGATGCCACCTGATAGAGAAGTGGAGTTTCCAATTGAACTGGAACCTGGTACAATGCCTATCTCCTGTACTCCTTACAAAATGGCACTATTAGAACTAAAAGAGTTGAAAGTACAGTTGCAAGATCTGTTGGATAGGGGATTTATACAACCAAGTGTTTCACCATGGGTGCGCCAATTTTATTTTTGAAGAAAAAGGATGGAACACTACGACTATGTATAGATTATCTTCAGTTGAAAAAGGTAACAATAAAGAATAAGTATCATTTGCCCGGAATTGAAGATTTGTTTGATCAGCTGTGTAGGGATATGATTTTCTCTAAGACTGATCTGCAATCTGGATATCATCAAGTGAAGATCAGAGGTGATGATGTCCCTAAGATTGCATTTCCATCAAGGTATGACCTTTATGAATTCATGGTAATCCCCTTTGACTTAACAAATGTGCCTGCAATATTCATAAAATTGATGAATAGAGTGTTTCAACCACATTTGTATCAGTTTGTGGTGGGGTTTTTTTTATTATATTTTGGTTTACCCTAAGAATGAAGTTGATCAAGAGGAACACTTGAGGATTGGGCTAAGAACATTACGTGAGAATTAGTTATATGTCAAGTTCAGTAAGTGTGAATTTTAGATGAGAGAAATGCATTTTCTGGGCCATGTGATTTTGTTGAAGGTATTAAAGTGGATCCTGATAATGTGAAAGAAGTACTTGAATGGAATCCACCAAAAAATGTCATTGAAGTTTACAATTTTTTGGGGCTAGCAGGCTAAGATAGAATGTTTGTGAAAGGATTTTTCAACATTGTCAACTCCTCTCACTCGACTGTTGAAAAAGAAAGAAAATGTTGAATGGACTGATGAGTGTCAACAAAGTTTTGAAAAGTTGAAAACAGTCTTGATTGAAGCTCTAGTATTAGCACAACCAGAACCTAGCGTAGAGTATACTATTTATACCGATGCTTCGCTGAATAGGCTTGGATGTGTTTTTATACAAAAAGTTAAGGTTGTGGCTTATGCAGTGTGCCAACTCAAACCACATGAGAGGAACTATCCAACCCATGATTTGGAATTGGAAGTAGTAGTTTTGGTGTTAAAGATATGGAGACACTATCTGTATGGGGAAAATTCCAAGTGTACTCTGATCACAAGAGCCTAAGGTATTTGATGACACATAAATATTTGAATCTAGGCCAAAGACACTGGATGGAACTGCTAAAAGATTATAATCTGGATATAGAGTATCATCCTAGAAAAGCTAATGTTATGGCCGATGCTTTGAGCACAAAAATAGTGGCAGCATTAGTATCTCTTCGAGCAAGAGTAAGTATGGTTAATGATGGATATTTATTGGTAGATCTAACTGCTAAACCAACTTTTCTCTCTCAAATTTTAGAAGAGAGAATGAAAGATGTGCAGTATGATTTGTATAAAAAGCATATGATGTCTGATAATGCAACAAAGTTCAGTTAGGCAAAGATGGTGAACTATGACTCATGGGAAGAATATATGTTCCAGCTGAAAAAGGCTAAAGGAAAGAACTTCTAAGAGAAGCTCATTACGGACCCTTCTTACTCTATTCAGGAGGTGTCAAGATGTATAGATATTTGAAAAGTTTATAC
Source organism: Gossypium australe (assembly GCA_005393395.2). Taxonomy (NCBI): domain Eukaryota; kingdom Viridiplantae; phylum Streptophyta; class Magnoliopsida; order Malvales; family Malvaceae; genus Gossypium; species Gossypium australe. The sequence goes on from CM016619.1 coordinate 15,033,561, forward strand.
TGGTGGCTTGGAATGAAGAGAGAAATCACAAAATATGTTTCAACTTGTCTGGTTTGCCAAAGATTTAAAGCAGAGCATCAAGTTCCTTCGTGTAAGTTGTATCTTTTGGAGATACTAGAGTGGAAATGAGATAAAATTACTATGGATTTTGTATCAAGACTACCTCTCAATCCTTCAAAGAAGAATTTAGTTTGGGTGATAGTAGATCGACTTACTAAGTCAGCTTATTTTCTGCCAGTACACACCACTTATTCACTAGAAAAGCTAGTTGAGATCTATGTCTCTGAGATAGTGTGCCTTCATAAAATTCCATCTTCCATAGTTTCAGATAGAGATCCAAGGTTTACATCAAGATTCTTGAAACAACTGTAAGCATCATTAGGAACCAAGTTGCAATTCAGTACTGCATTTCACCCTCGACAGATGGTCAGTCTAAAAAGGTTATTCAAGTCCTGAAAGACATGTATGAACCTGTAAGTTAAAAAGGTATTAAAATAACTATATAATTTAGAGTTATCAAGTACGTGAATAGTTAAGTAAGTACTCAACTAAATTCAATTTTATCATTTATATATATAATTTAAATAAATTTTTAATAACATTTATTCACATAGGTTTTTCACTAATATACTTAATTCATTTTCCAAAACATAAAATCATTTAAATTAAATTTATAACTTATAGTTTTTACTTTAACACATATATCACTATAACACTTTTACTTTCACATATCACTTTTGCAGTCCTTAATGAGTCTTAGAGGAGTTTCAATAATTCCGATACATTGTAGAGCTCCAAACCAAAATAGAACTTCTAGCCTTTAATGGAACTCTGATAACAAAACTCCAAAAAATATACAGAACTCCATTAAACACATCACATAACCCATTTATCCTCTCCTAATCCCCTCCAAACCCTCGTAGCACCATCTCGGTTCTTATCCGAACCTCCAGTTGTAACACCCCAAACCCGTCTATGTTGCCAAATTAAGGTTACGGAGTGTTACTGCATAAAACAGAACCTTTGAATTCAAAACAAAACAAATAATTCACCTTAAGCTTAAACTCTAATATTTTAATTCAATCATAGCAAACATATATATTTTAATTCTTTGCGTTTTTTATCAATGAATCTCTGACTGGTATATTTCTTCCGGAATTCAATCTGAAAGAACTCCCAAGTGACCTGTTCTTTCAGAAATACTGATACTAACATATTCCACCAGTGATATACAGTGTCTCTTAGCAAAGATACATCACATCTTAGGCACTCGTCAGGAGTACAAGATAGCTCATCAAACACGCAGATAGTATTATCAAGTCAGAATTCAGCTCACTCAACATCATCATCATCAGTAGCTCTGAATTCTTCAGCCCTATATTTTCTAAATTTATTAATCGGTGGCTTATTTAATCGCACCGGATCAGTAACTTGAGGCATTATAGGTATTTGATGGGGAATCAGTGGGGTAGGAAGTTGTTGAACAACCAGATTCGTCCAGATATACTGAGTAAACCAATCATTCATCATTTGATAAAAGGCTTGTTTAGCCTCTCCCTCTTGGTTACTCGAAGTCAGTCGAGAATCAACCGGCGCTGTCACTTGAGCAGGAGCAAGCACTATACTCTCAACATCATCAGCTACGGCTCGATCTGGATCCATTTACTATACAAAAGCACATTTTCAAATGTCATGAATCATCACACTATCGCAGTATAAATATGGCATGTATAGCTAGACTCACACGCGCTACGTTAGTCCTAGAATCGACTAAACTGTAGCTCTGGTACCAATAAAATGTAACACCCCTAACCCGTTTTCGTCGCCAGAGTAGGGTTACGAGGCATTACCGGACAAGACACAAATTTTATATGTTCATACGATCACTTAAGTCATATTTGAATATATATAATTTTAGTCACACAGCATTTACAGATCATATCTCAAAATTCAACCGAATTCATATCAAACACACATATAAATATATATATAACATTTTACAAGTCAATAAACATGTTTCTAAGTTATACCATAGTTACTTAATAAATACCAAACATTTTATTCCATAATAGTATACATGCACTTACTAAATCAAAATCATATGCGGCATTATCAATATAATACCATGACCGAACATATTATGCACATTTAATTAAGTCACAAAATAATGCACCATTTCATATACCTAATTTACCATATTTAAAATACAAAATCATGATCAAAACACCAGTCAACTTTAAGCACAAATCATGTTCTTCATTATCCGCTTACTATGTACTCAAAACAACTATTATCTAAACCATCATTTACATCTAGTTTACAATTATACAATCACCATATTTAACCACAAATAATATATTAATAATATACATAATTTACTAGCATATCATATGCACATAGATGGCACGAATTATGTATTCATCATTACAATAATATTGGAATACTTAATAATTATTAAAGACTTTATTACTTCATATTATACCTACTCTTAATAGATCAAACAAATCACAACATAAAGCTTAATGTCCAAAATCATAAGTGACATAAACAATTATATAACATTTTAAAAGACCAAAAACATTCATATTTTCCTATTACAAGCTTGCGTAAATGTGTACACCAATTGAGCCATTTCCAAAAATTCATACAAATCATATCACTTTACAATTACTAAGCCAAATCAATATCACTCACATGTGTGAATCAAACATTTATCAAGTACACCACATGCATATATAACATGCCTATTACCTAACTAACACATAAAAAACCTTAACTAACATTCATTACTTAGCTTATTACTGAAATACATAATCATATATCACAATATATATATATATACATGATATTACTTCCCAATTGACTTAAACCATGATCAAGTTCAAAAACTAACATAATATACCAAACTCACTTCACCTATATGCTTTAACTAAGCTCACCTTATACCGAAACACATAACATATCCTTAACAAAACATATCAAACTTGATTCATATATATATATATATATATATATACCATAATCAAATCACCAAAACCAAACATTTATATCATTTGAATAAAAGCATAAAAACCAACTTAACAAAATAAATAAGCTATTTTCGCATGGCTCATATTTACATATCCCAAAATCAAACGTATTAACTAGACTATAGATGCCATAAGTTCGAATTCAAACTTTATAAAGTACCTAAGACGGCCGATAGTGTGATAGACATCTCTGACGATCCCCAAGCTCGTAACCAACTTCCAAAATCTATAAAACAAAGAGCAAACACACAAAGTAAGCTTCCACAGCTTAGTAAGTCATAAGCAACTAAAACATTTAATCACATACATAATTTAATCTAGCTAAACCGAAATAAACCATCATAAATTCATACACATTTCCAACTTATAATTTCATATATCAAAACATATAAATTTTGCATAAATTTTCCTTTGACCGGATACATATTTGAACATTAGTATATTTAACCTTTACTTTTTGCTACACAAATACACTATCTGGCCGAATATATACATTCACATATACATACTCATAGTTCACATTAACATATAATATTTATATCATCAATTCAAACATTCAACTTACCACATTTCCGTAACTTTGTTTGAATACATACCTGAGCCTTTTAACTCGATATTACACTCGATCTTAATTTACCATTGCCCGTTGAACCATTCAGAATTAAAAAAGATACTTGGATAGTCGAACATTTCGTACAATGCCAACGTCCCAGACGTGGTCTTACATGTAATCACATATCGATGCCACTGTCCCAGACAGGGTCTTACACGTAAGTCACAAGTCGATGCCAATGTCCCAGATGTGGTCTTACACGATAACACATAACGGAATCCTATGTCATGACATATGATTGTGTGTCAGAGTCTTAAAATTTTATATAATGAATGATCGAGCCTAGAAACTAACTATGACAACGAATAAGGCAAGCGCACCTATCGAACAGTAGTATAGTTTAGTGGCAAAACCGGTTGTCGAACCGAAGGGAACCAAAAGTACTAATACTAACATTCTTTTTATTATTTAGCATAAAAATTAAGGGAATTGTAGTTTATTCTAAAATTAACTAACTACTAAGCCAAAGATGCTAAGACACAGAGAATGAATTTGGAAAAATAGTTTTGGGAAAAACCAATTGATTAAGACAATACCCGAGGAAGAATCCACCTAGACTTCACTTGTCATTTAACTATGAACCAGATGATTTATTCACTTGACTTGATCCGTAGGATTCCCTAATTTATATTAATACCTCTTTCGAGGCTACTACCGTCTAACCCTAGGTTGATTAATTGAAATCTCTTTCTAATTAAAACCCCTAGAATTACATTAAATCGATCTATGGACTCCCATATTAGGTTTGACCCTAATCCGGCAGATTTTCGTCATCTTATTTCAAGGGTTGCGATCAACTCTGCTTAACTATGCTAGATCTACTCTTAAACAGGGACTTTTTCTCCACTCCCTAAGCACATCAATACTTGAATCAATATCCTGAAATATCAAAGCAAGAACTAAGAACACATAATTAAGAACAAATCAAGAATTTATCATATAGTTCAAAAAACAATAACAAGATCCATCTTAAGTTTCATCCCCCTCAGGTATTCGAGGGGTTTAGTTCATAATGATAAAAGAATACATCTCAGAAGAAAATATAAAACAAAACATAAGCAAAACCCTAAAACCCCCTGAAGGAATTTGAAGGGAAGATCCTCTGTCTTGAGTATGAATCTGGCTTCTTGAGATGAATCAACTGGCTTTCCTTGAGTAAATCCCACAATTCTGGCCTCTTTGGCTTGGCTCTTAGGCCTAACTGGACGCCCCTTTTTAGGTCACACTTAAGGTGTTCATATAGGCTTTCAGAATGTCTTTCTTCGCCCCTAAGTATCCTAATCCGAGTGAAATTAAAACAGGTTGCGGCAGGGACACGCCCGTGGCAGACGCCCGTGTAAGTTGAGGCCAGGTCGTGTTCGAGTCTGTTAAGGAGGCATGACCGTGTGGCTTGGGCCCAGGCCGTGTCGATTTCGTACTTTGGCCCATTTTATCCTTTTTTGGCCCGTTTCTCATTCTTTTCATCCTCCGGTGCTCTCCTAAGTATAAAACATGAAGTTAAAGGATTAGGAGCACCAAATTCCACAATTCAGGGAATAAATCATCCAAAAGTATGCTAAATGTGGGATTAAAATATGTATATATTACGGTTTATCAAATACTCCCACATTTAAGCATTTGCTTGTCCTCAAGCAAAATTCTCAACTCACAATTAAAATGAACTTCCTCAATCCATAATATTCATCAATAGTGTTTCATCATAATTCAAAGATAATTCATACATTGATAATTTAAGTAGAAGGGTCCTAAAGATTTAAACAATCAAAGTCATAGTTTTTGTAGTATGAAAATATAGGTGTTTCCCCTTACCTAAATAATCGCCTTTAATTCAAAATCGACAAGAGTTGACATCCTCACTAAAGATTCACTGAAATCACTTAAAGTGTTTAAGGTTCAAAATTAAGCACTCAAAAGTCGAACATGAAAAGTTAATCCTATAGGCTTGCATGAAAATCAAATCTCCACCACTATAAAATGAAATGATACACAGATCAAAAGGTTTTTAAAAAGTGTTGTAACGGGGCTTGGGTTAAAGGTGTGGATAAAGGCTGAATTAGAGGGTTAGAATCGAGATTGAATTGACAATATACCTAACTAGAAAAATGAACTAATCCTGAATAATTACATCAATTGAAAACTTGAAATACTAATAATACGAGCTTTTTCTTCAAGATGTGGAATTTAAATGTATAAGGTCACTTAATTATAAAACTAATAATGAATATACTTCGATTTTTTTTAAGAATAATATTTACAATAATAAGAAAGAACTTTAACAGCTAAAATATAGAACATAGTTAGACAACTACTCAAAATTAAATCTCGACAAAAAAGGAGTCAAGGAATGGTGATAACAAATACAAGATGGGTTTTCAGGTTATTATTAGTGGGTGAGTTAATAAAAGGGTTGTTAAGATCAAGGGGGTTCACTAGGGGTTAATTGTTAGGGTAGGCTTTTTAGTGGAGTGAGTGGGTTAAGTCCTAAGTGCCTTTATCATCTCTGTATATGAAATCAATAATGTGGTCTTGACATGTATAATCGAAGCAAGTTCTAGAATAACAAATCAATGTTGACACACCCATAATCAAAAAGTGAGCACGAAAAGAATGTATGCTCTAAAAAGCTCAAAATCTCACAAAAATTACGGGTTTTTTATATCAACTTTGTAAATTTCAAACTTCAAGGTAATAATTAGATTCAGGTAGACAACCTAACAAAATTTAAATTTTTGAAAATAGACTCATCATGCTTGATTCTCTAGTCTCCTAAAGTTTAAATCATCACTGCACAATTATCAATGACTTAATTCAAAACATATAAATAAAAATCATGAATTAAAGGAATTTTCATTCTAATAGTAATATGAGAAAATTACTTAAGAACAAGACATAATTCAGGGATTTTCAAATAATACTGTAGTTGACCCCCCCACTTAAGATGTACATTGTCCTCAATGTACAAAGATAGATAATGATTAGTAAGAAAGTCATAAGAGAGGGAGAGAAGTGAAACTTCCTGAATTTTGGATGAAATCCTTGGAGGATGAATACGATGACTAGGCATAGATGAAGGTGTTGGAGAATACTCCAGTGGTGTTTTTGTTCCTTGAGTGGCACCTTGAACCTTTTTTAAACTGCGAAGTCATCAGTAAAGTTTTTAAGGAGTTCTTATTTAATGGACGTTTGTTATAGTTACTCGAGAGTTAAATAGCCAGAGATAAAAGAAATCAAATTATACTTAAAAATTTAAAGCGTTTAATCGGAGCTCGTGTCTTAGGGAAAATTTTTGTCCTGTTTCTGCACAATCTCCACCACGCCCATGTACCTATTCGTGGTGTCAACACGGCCACGGCCACGCCCGTGTGCAAGGCCGTGTGGTATGGAAATCTGTATTTTGGTTAGTTTATAGTTAGGTGCTAAAAAGGAAAAATAAAAATGTAAAAATTAATGGGGTTAGTGCTCGGGTTGCCTCCCGAGAAGCGCTCGTTTATAGTCTTAAGCTAGACTTACCTCTCATTCTCATAGTCATGGTGGTTTGAGGAGTTGAAAATCCTTTCTCATGCTATCAGTTCTATTATTAATATGTAGTTCGAGTCGAGTAGCGTTTACTTTCAAAGTGCCGAATACAGGATTACTTACCTCGACTGTTCCGTATGGGAAGACATTGAGTACCTCAAAAGGAATTTCTTCGTTTGTATCAAGGTCTGAAGTGGTGATCTGAGGGTCTGTTTTATCCAACAATACCTGATCTTTAATCTTAAATTGGTTTGGCTCATCCTTAAGTTGGTTTTGCTTTGGTTCTGCTTCGTGTGTTCTTGGTTTCTCCTTGACACGTGGCTTCCACTCGTCTAGTTCATCGATCTGAAGCCTTCATTCCTCGTGAGTTATTTCTTTATTGGCATGAGGTATAGGATCTGGCTCAGTCGTGTAGTTCCGTAGTGCTTCTTGAAAAGAAGGTTGAACCGAATGGTCATTAATAGAATTCAATTTCTCACCTGTATTGCTCGATGTTCTAGCCGAGTCAAGAGCCTGAATAGTGATCGTTTCGTCACCTACACAAAGTATGAGTTCTCCTGCGCCGACATCAATTTTAGTTCTGGCAGTTGCTAAAAAGGGTCTTCCTAAAATTAGAGGAATATTATTGTCCTCATCCATGTCTAAAACAACAAAGTCTACTGGGAATACGAATTTATCAATTTTCACGAGAACATCTTCGATTATACCCCTAGGAATTCTAATAGTTTTATCAGCTAATTGAATGCTCATCCTAGTTTATTTGGGTTTCCCTAGACCTAGTTGTTTAAACATTTTATAAGGCATAACATTTATGCTTGCCCCTAAATCAGCTAAAGCATTATCAACAGATAAACTACCAATTAAGCATGGAATTGTAAAACTCCCTGGATCTTTTAATTTTCGTGGTAGTTTATTTTGCAACATTGCTGAGCACACTACGTTTAGTTCCACATGCGATTCTTCGTCTAACTTCTGTTTGTTTGTCAAAAGCTCTTTTAAAAATTTTCTTGAATCTGGCATCTACGAAAGAGCTTCAAGAAACGGTAAGTTAATATGTAATTTCTTTAAAAGATTAAGAAATTTACCGAATTGTTCATCTGTGTGGTCTTTCTTCATCGCATTGGGGTATGGCACACGAGGTTGGTACACTTTAATTACCGGTTTTGGCTTATCATGATTTACCTTGACCTTACCTTCCTCTACCACATTCTCTTGCCTTAATTTGGGCTCATCTAGCCCTTTACTGTCATGAGCTGTTATGGCTTGAAGTTGCTCCTTTAGCTTAGCAAGTTTCCCTAATTGGTTCTCGATCCCTTGAATCGATTCTTGTTGATTTTTAAGTGTTGTTTCAGTGTTTTGGAAACGTGTTTCTGAAACCGCTATGAATTTTGTCAGCATCTCCTCAAGGTTCGACTTCTTTTCCTGAGGGTAGGAGTGTTGTTGGAAGTTTGGAGGAGGTTGTTGTCTCTGATTTCCTTAACCACCCCATTAGAAATTGGGATGGTTCCTCCAACCTGGATTGTAAGTATTACTATAAGGGTTATTTTGAGGTCTAGAATTATTACCCATATAGTGGACTTGCTCGTTTTCAGTGCTCGGGTTGTAAGGTGGATATTCTGTATTGCTCATCCCTCCTCCATTCATATCACACTACATAATTGGATGTACCTGCGAAGAACCACATAAACCATCAATCTTTTTATTTAACATCTCTACCTGGTTTGATAGCATGGTTACTGCGTCGAGGTTGAAAACACTGGCTACTTTTGTTTGCTTTCTCCTTGTAACTTGCCACTGATAATTATTCAGTGACATCTCTTCAATGAATTCGTAGGCAGCCTCAGGTGTTTTGTTATTCAGGGTTCCGCCGGTGGCTGAATCAATCAACTGCCTAGTTGAGGGGTTCACACCATTGTAAAAAGTTTGGGCCTGTAGCCATAAGGGTAATCCATGGTGTGGGCACCTTCTCAATAGATCCTTGTATCTCTCCCATGCATCGTAAAGTGTTTCTAAATCCATCTGCACAAAATAAGAGATATCATTCCTTAACTTGGCCTTTTTAGCCGGTGGAAAATATTTTAATAAAAATTTTCGGTCATTTGTTACCATGTAGTGATTGATCCTCGTGGAAGAGAATTCAACCACTGTTTAGCTTTATTCCTCAAAGAAAAGGGAAATAACCGAAGACGGATGGCATCATCAGAAATGCCATTTATTTTGAAAGTATCGCAAAATTCTAGGAAATTTGCCAAGTGATTATTTGGATCTTCATCCTACAAACCATCAAACTGAACAAACTGCTGTATCATCTGAATTGTGTTAGGTTTCAGTTCAAAATTATTTGCAGCAATAGCAGGTCAACAATACTTGACTCAGTTCCTGTTAAATTAGGTTTAGCATAATCATACATAGTTCGAGTAGCATGATTTTCGGCCACCTCTGGAGGTAGCGGATTATTCTCAGCCATCTCTTCGGTAGTATTAATTTCGTTTTCTTGCTCTTCTTGTATGTACTGTAGGCTTCTCCTTGTTTCTCTTCGGTTTCTGCGAACTGTGCTTTCAATTTCACTATCGTAGAGTAGAGGTCCTGACGGGTTTCTTCTAGTCATAAACTAGAATACCTGCCAGAAGAAAAGAAGAAAATTTAGAAAATGATAATAAAATTTAATTGCAAAAATAAAATAAATAAAATATGGCTAAAGTAATAAAAATTGAGCGTTCTTAATATTTCAATTCCCCAGCAACGGCGCCAAAAACTTGATCGTGTGTCATAGTCTAAAATATTTATATAATTAATGATCGAGCCTAGAAACTAACTATGACAACAAATAAGGCAAGCGCACCTATCGAACAATAGTATAGTTTAGTGGCAAGACCGGATTGTCGAATCCAAGGAAACCAAAAGTACTAATACTAACTTTCTTTTTATTATTTAGCCTAAAAATTAAAGGAATTATTGTTTATTCTAAAATTAACTAACTATAAGCTAAAGATGCTAAGACACAGAGAATGAATTTGGAAAAATACTTTTGGGAAAAACCAATTGATTAAGACAATACCCGAGGAAGAATCCACCTAGACTTCACTTGTCATTTAACTCTGAACCAGACGATTTATTCACTTCACTTGATCCGTAGGATTCCCTAATTTATATTAATACCTCTTTCGAGGCTACTAACATCTAACCCTAGGTTGATTAATTGAAATCTCTTTCTAATTAAAACCCCTAGAATTGCATTAACTCGATCTACGAACTCCCATATTAGGTTTGACCCTAATCCGGTAGATTTTTGTCATCCTATTTCTAGGGTTACGATCAACTCCGCTTAACTATACTAGATCTACTATTAAACAGGGACTTTTGCTCCACTGCCTAAGCACATCAATACTTGAATCAATATCCTAAAATATCAAAGAAAGAATTAAGAACATATAATTAATAACAAATCAAGTATTTATCATATAGTTCAAAAAACAATAACAAGATCCGTCTTAGGTTTCATCCCCCTCAGGTATTTGAGGGGATTAGTTCATAATGATAAAAGAATACGTCTCAGAAGAAAATATAAAACAAAACATAAGAAAAACCTTAAAACCCCCTAAAGAAATTTGAAGGGAAGATCCTCCGTCTTGAGTATAAATCTGGCTTCTTCAGATGAATCAACTGGCTTTCCTCGAGTAAATCCCATAATTCTGGCCTCTTTGGCTTGGCTCTTAGGCCTAACTGGACGCCCCTTTTTAGGTCACACTTAAGGTGTTTATATAGGCTTTCGGAATGTCTTTTTTCGCCCCTAAGTATCCTAATCCGAGTGAAATTAAAATAGGTTGCGGCAGGGACACGCCCATGGCACACGCCCGTGTAAGTCGAGGCCAGGCCGTGTTCGAGTCTGTTAAGGAGGCACGGTAGTGTGGCTTGGGCCCAGGCCATGTCGATTTCGTACTTTGGCCCATTTTATCCGTTTTTGGCCCGTTTCTCATTCTTTTCATCCTCCGGTGCTCTCCTAAGTATAAAACATGAAATTAAAGGATTAGGAGCACCAAATTCCACAATTCAGGAAATAAATCATCCAAAAGTATGCTAAATGTGGGATTAAAATATGTATATATTACGGTTTATCAACATATGTATCCTAGCTATTCTTAAGGTTAGTACGAGACTTTCAGACATCATAACTCGATCGAATCGATCTCGTAAACATTGCTCCCAAGCATATAGACATTCGGCCAACACTTATGTGCATTCATAAAATTCAATTCAGCATATAAAGTTCACTTATATTCAAAATTAATAGCATTTATTTGCTTAAAAACTTACCTCGGATATCGACGAACGGAATAAAATGGTTATTCAATTATTTTTGTTTTCCCCCGATTCAAGTCCGATTTCTTTGGTTCTTGATCTAAACATATTCAAATTAAACTTATTCAAACACAATTTTATTCAATTTAGTCTAGAAACACATAAATGGGCAAATTACCATTTTGCCCTTGACATTTTTCACTTTTCACAATTTAGTCCCTATTGCATAAAACACAAAATATGAAAAATTTCAATGTTTCATGCTTAGGCTGAATTTACCCCTTGTTCATGCAAATCCATATATTTCATTTATTTCACATTTTAGTCGCTTAATTTATTATTTTTACAATTTAGCCCTAATTACTCAAATTCATCAAAATTTCCAATACAAAACATATTTTTCAAAATCCATCATCTAACATCACAAAGCTCATAAATTCATCAATGGCTTAACTCAAAATATTCATCAGAATTAAAAATTAAAGCATGGGCTTTGTAAATTTTATAGCAACGATCTCAAAAACGTAAAAATTATAAAAAACCGAGCTCAAAACATACCTAAATCAAGCTCCCAATGTGCCGAACCTTAAAGCCTTCAATTTTTTTATTTTTCTTTCAGTTTCGGTCAAAAATAAGATAAACATGCATAGTTTTTACTTTATGTTTTATTATAATATACCTTAATTACTTATTTACCTTATTAACCTTTATTATTTAATATAAATATCTTATAAATTAAGTACAAAACCGTCCATCACTATGTTTCATGGTAAAATTGCAACATAAAAACCTCCCATTAAAAGAACAAAGCAATTTACTACTTTAACAAATAGTTAGCAACTTTTACCAGTTATGCGATTAAGTCCTTTTATTAAATCGGACACTCAAACAATAAAATTAAATCACGAAACTTTCACAGATATCAATTCACACATTATAAACACATAAAATAATATTTAATTATTTTTCTAACTCGGATTTGTGGTCTCGAAACCACTGTTCCGATTAGGGTCAAAACCGGACTGTTACATGGCTCGTGTGCCTATTCAGAGTTGGGTCACACGACCGTGTCGCCAGGCCGTGTAACACTCTAATGTCGCGTAGTTCAACTTGCACTTAAAATTTAAAAGACACAGGGTCGTGTGGGTTGGCCGTGTGTGGCACACAGCCCGTGTCATAGGTTGTGTGTAGTACAGTTTGCCCCTAAAACAAGCCATTTCAAACACCATTTCTTAACTTTCAAGCAATACCATCTATAGGTACTTTCACATGCTTAAAGTCACAGTCAAAACACCACCAACATGCCAAACATTCATCCATCCTATGTCTAACCAATATGTCATTTAAAGGCACCACATTTCACACACCAACTTAGTCCCATTCACCATTTCAAAGTCCTAATTTGAACCTATGCCAACCATACCAAATAACCATTCCAAAACATGTTATCATCTATCATCATTAACTACAACAAGCTTGGCACCACTCAAAAAAGCCAAATCACTTGAATAACTTGTAACCTATTATGTGCCATTTATAATCATTACTAATTTAACCAAAGAATACCAAAAAGATTGAGGGATAGTGTGATCGTGCTCCAACGCATTTCCAACCAATTAAGCTTTTCGATAACCTACAAAACATAGAAAATAAATACATAAGCAACTAGTGCTTTGTAAGCTCGTATTTGGAACTTAAACTTACAAAACATAAATGATTAAACATTAGAACATTGTTCATTTAAAATTATGCATACTTTTCCTTCCAATTCACACCACATCACAAGGTTAATAAGCGTACTAAAAAGTATATCCAATCAATTAAACATGAAATCAATATAAAGTTCAATGCATAATTCCTCAATCTTTTACTCAATTTGTTCCCTTTTCATTTTATATTCATATACCATCATTTTCCATTCCATGTTTCCATAACACAGTTCTTTCGCATACGCATCCATTCATTAAAACTTAAATCATCCATTGAATCAAATGAAATAACATCAAATACTTGGAAAGTACTCATATAACCATTTAATTCTTTAAACACCATAAATATCATTAGTTAACATATTTATAAACAAATGAAACATATAATCACACCAAGGCATAATATTCAATTCAAACTATATTAGTTTAAATATTCATCTATCAAAATATATTACAATTCGCATATGGTGAGTATTAATCCCTTTCTTATTCTCATCAACTCGCCAACATTTCATAACATTTACATTTCTAAATAAAATAATGTTCTGGAAGGATCATCGGTGACCGATGAAATCAAACGTCCCTTGTCTATTTAGGAGTCAAAGTCGACTCGTTTAAAGCGGAGGCAACTTGGTTATAGGAGGGAAAAAGGTATGATTGTTTCATATAAAAGAGGTTCTCTTTTAGATTTAAGTTTTGAAAAGATAGGGCACTGCATTTGTGAAAATCAAACCCGGGTCAGTTTTGATTTGGCAATGCACAAGTCGAATACTAGAAGTCTTCCAGCTTCTAAGCACGATTTTGATTCAATTAGTATCCTGCATAGTTCGAGATAAGCCTATGACAGGCTTTGGCAAAGAAGACATTGTGGAAATACGAGTCACGATGGAGATTTGTGGAGTTATGCCTCGTTTTTTCAGCTTTTCTTCTCCCAATTAAACTTTATTTTTAGTTTCTCACTTAAACTTTGATTAATGTAAGTTATTTTAATATTATTTGAACTACAAATAGACCATTTTTTCCACCCTAGAAAAATAACCCATAAAACATTTAGGTATTAGCTTTTACAAGTTTTTAGAGAATTTTATTTTTACGTTTTGAGAGTTCTTATTTTGGGTTTAGGGTTTAGTTTTATCTCAAACTTTTGTACTCTTCGTTTTTTTTTTCATTTTAGTGAAATTATCTTTGCTTGTGGTTTTTTATCCACTTCGGAGGGGGTTTTTCCTGTAAAATAGTTGTGTTCAATCTTTTTAATTTCTTCGTTATTTTACTTGATCGTTGCTTAACCGAGTTTATCCCCAACATATTTTTTAAAACAATATTAAAATTGAAAAAAAAATGTTTATATTTTTCATTTTGAAGACACTTTTTTTTTTGAAATTATAATTTTATTTATGATTTTTTGAAAATTTATATTTTTTATAAATCTTAAATTATTTTTGGTTTGACATAAAATAAAATAGTGTCATGTTAGCCATGGAAGGTTAAGGGTTAATTAGTTCCAAATAAAAGAGTAGAGGCCAAATTTGTCATTATGCCTTATATATAGAACTCAAAAATAAGTATTTAACGACATAATTTTAATGAATGGACTATTTTACACCTTCATCTAATGTACATGGACCAATTAGCCCATTTTTCAATAGAAGGATCAAAATGCAATTCAGAGTAGAGTATGGAGAATACTAAGGTGCTTTTATCAAATTTTAAAACACTCAAACTAAATCTTCAAAATAGTAGTATTGTATCATTCATAGCTATCTGTCATCCCTGTCATTAATTTGGATGTTATATATCAATTTAAATATGACATGAAACATATTTACAACATATAGATTAAATTATAAACATGTGTGACTATGCATGGACAACTTGAATATGATATGTTAAAAATTACTGTCAATAAAATTTATGAGAGTTATTCTTATTTTTAACACTTCAAAACCAGATTGTCCATTCAATAGGTACACACGTGTTTATAATTTGTTTCACATGTTTTAAATATGCTACATGTTATATTTGAGTCGGTATTCAACATCAAAGTTATTTGCAAGGCTAATGGAATGACGTAATTGATACGAAATTAATACTTTGAGGACTCAATTAGAATGTTTTAAAATTTAGAACCATTTTAAATGTAGCATAATATCATATTTAGCACTTAACATTTTCATCTATTGTCAATTTGGCCCTTATTATTTTTTAAGCTAAATTTGACCATTAACCTTTTAAAAAGAGTCAAATTTAACCATCAATCTTTTGAAAGGGTCGAAATGAAATTTTTTTCAATGATAATACTAACTAAAAGGTTTTTTTTTTTGAATTTTTATAAACTTTTTATATTTTTTTAATTTTGATTTTGAATTATTTCGGTATTTTTATTTTTATAATTTTTGAATTATTTGTTAGCATGAGATATAAGATAAATAATGTTGTGTTAGCATGATGTGCACATGGATTGTCATGCAAGTTGTCACGCCAAAAATAGATAAAAATTAATATTTTAATTATCATTTCGTTAAAAAAAAGTGATTTGACTCTTTTTTGAAAGGTTAAAGGTCAAATATAACTAAAAAAAATAGGGATCAATTTGATAAAATGTAAACGTTGAAAGCTAAATTTATTATTATACTTTTAAATTTTATGTACTAATTTAAGCAGGTTTGGTGAAAGTAACTATATTATTAAATAATTCATTTAGTGTAAAGCCCATTATGGAACCTCGGAAAAGGGCGATGGTCTAAAGATTTTAAGTTGGGCTTTGATTGTAGATGAAAGTTTACCGTCAACCTCAATTCACTTACGTTGGCTGATGGAGTTTAACATATGTAATTTTTATAATATTTGAATTTGTAAATATATTTTAAAATTATAATTCATTTATTATCTGGATTCAATTTTAATGTTATTATTAGAATTCGGGTTGAATAAATTATCCATAGGGTATTTGAATTTGCTGAATATTCTAATTTCATAAGTAAAAAAAAAATCTAAAAAAAAATTAAAATAAAATAGATAAAGGATTACAAACACAAGGATTAAACTCTAAATCTCATGTCAGACAACTTAAAATCCGCATAAATTTGTGACCGAGTCAATGTCGTGATTGACACAACCGGTTGTTTCTACATGCATAGATGTTTAATTACATACATAGATGCATGCATAGATGCATATGTGATGCGCACATATAACTCTTAAGCAACATGGGGTTCCATGGGTGATGCTGTGGGGTAAGTGGTAACAAAGGGAGAGGGTTGGGGCGAGGGACGTGCGGTTCCATTGATTGTGGTTTTACATAAGATTGGACGTGAAAAAGCAAGATGTCGGCCAGAACCTAACAAATGCTTCCCATCGGTAAGATTTAAGCAAATCGGGTTTGGTCGATAAAGGGCCCGCCCCGCCCCCCCCCCGGGTCCCCCTCCTCTTGCTCTCTACCCCATGTGCATGTGCTAGCCACGAACCCCTTCACAAGCTCACACCACAAACTCCAGCTGATGCTTCTTTATGCTTTGGTGCCTTTACCACCATTGAATTTTGAATGATGAGAGATGAGTATTGATTAGGGCATATAAAGGAGTCTTGTCATGAGCCAAAGCCACTAATGGAATAAACGATAAAGCTAAGCCAACTGCCAATGGAGATGAGACTTTCAGAATCCAAAACACGACCCTACCCTATCTTTTCTTACTAATTTCTTCAAATAAACATTATTTTTTGTCAAATCCACCCCCCCCCCAAACACTACTGTTTGTTTTTAATACATATATTACAATATTTTGTATTAAGATTTATTTATTTTTATAAATTAAAAATATAATATGTTAAAGAAATGCAATTTAGAAAATAATCAACTTTAAAATATAATTAAAAATAATGTAATTAGAGCAAAAACAAATTAATAATTATCTTTAAAAATTTTAGCAAAATTGTTTTGAACTAAGCAATAAAAATTCACAAAAGTGAACGAAGTGATATCTGGAAAAAAAAAAGGTTAAACAGTTGCATGCCTTTAAAACAAATAGAACAATTCAATATAAAAAAAAAAACACCAAAGAAACTTATGATCAAAAAATTTAAAAAACAAAAACAAAGAAACCTAACGTAAGATTAAGTAATTGTTTTTATAATATGTATGTTGGTTTTATGGTTCATATTCGGAATTTGTGGCTGTTCTTCTTAACAATATTGTCTTTAAAGTTCGAACTTACGTTATCCTCTTAAGAGTGCAATGTGCCTTACTATTTTTTATTAATTAAGTAACGTTATTATGTTTAAAGAATTTGACTAACAAACACAATCCTGTAATAAGAATGAATCCCAGGAAAGCAGAGATTTTTATTGACTGTAGAAATTAACTAAATCCTAACATTTCCTCTCTTAAACTAAATGTTGGAAGCACTCAATTTATTTTAGAGTTAGAACAAACTCCCAATAATTCTCGCAGCTTCAAAAAGACATCCAACTTGAGTGGTTTAGTTATCAAGTCAGTCAATTGTTGTTGTGTGGCACAATGCACCAATTCCATTATACTATCTTTCGGGAGGTCTCGCAATAAATGAAATTGCACATCTATGTGCTTACTATGACCATGCATGGGATTTTTTGAAAGTATGATTGCAAAACTATTATCACGACGAATAATAGTTGTCTTGTCTTGATTTGAATCCGACTTTTGCAACACCAATTTTAACCGAACTACTTGACATGCACACAAGGCAGCAACAATAACTTTAGCCTCTGTAGTAGATAAACTTACTACTGGTTTTCTTTTTTTTTTTTTTTTTGAAGACCAAGATAGTACTCCCGAGATTAATAGAAACACATAGTCAGATGTGCTTTTCTTATCTTCCAAATCTCTAGCATAATCACTATCCGTGTAAGCAATGAGTTCATCATCTCCTCCCTATAAAAAATTCTCAAGCTCAAATGTACCATTCAAATACCTCAACACCATTTTAGCCGCCTCTAAATGATGCTTGGTGGAATTCTTCATATACCGACTAATAAGACGTACCACAGACACCATATCCAATCGAGTTGCTATGAGATACATGAGACTACCCACAGTTTGTTTATAGTAAGTCTTGTCTACCTTAAATCCACCCTTATCACTCATGAGATTAAAGCTAGGTACTATTGGATTATGGGCAAAATTACTTTTATCCATCTCAAACTTCTATAGTACCTCCAAAGCATAGTTCTTTTTACTAATAAAAATTTCATTTGATCATTGTAAGACCTCCAAACCAAGGAAATATATCATCCTTCCAAGATTTGTTATGTCAAACTCGTGCTTTATGGAATCTTTAAATTCTGCAAACATTAATTCATCATTACCAGCAAAAATAATATCATCAACATAAAAATTTACAATTACGACTTTTTCATCTTTCTTTGTCTTCATGAACAAAATATGTTTATAATCACACTTTTCAAAACCTTCATGAAATATGCTTCTATACGGCTATACCATGCCCGCAGAGCTTGCTTAAGCCTGCAAAGTGCCTTATTCAACTTGTAAACTTTTTGCTCATTGCCCTTTTGGACTTAATCATTCCATAAAAGCATTTTCATTCAACTCATCGTGAAAAAATACAAACTTTACGTCAAGCTAGTATATGGATCCTCCTCTTTGATATGTGAGTGCGGTCACCAACAAAATTGTCTCTATATGCACCATAGATGCAAAAACTTTCGAGTAATCGAATCCATGTTGTTGGGCCTACCCCTTCACTACAAGTCTAGCCTTGTGATTACTTCTTCTCATCAAATTTAGTCTTATAAACCTATTTAACTCCAATTCTTTTTCATCCTTTAGGAAAATCCAATAATTCCCATATGTTATTCATGTTTATTGCTTCTATATCTGCATCAATGGCTTACCTCTATTTTTTACTTTTCATGGCATTTTCTAAGTGAATAGGATCAATGTCAATGTAACACCCCTTCCACGACCTGATCGTCAGACCTGAGTTACAAAGTGCTACAGAAAAACAGAGACATTCACATGCAAAGTCATCAAAGAAATCTATTTTGAAGTCATCCTAATTCTAATCTAATCATACACATATAGTAGAGGTATAAACATATATGGGATTAATCAAGTTTTAAAACAACATTATTAGTTTTATATATTTTATAATTCTATATGAAATTTTCTAAACAAAACAAGCCGAGGTGGTTCGTCAGAAAATGTCCACCCAAAGTCTATTTGCCAGATAACTATCTGTCATGCATTCTTATTACTTTATTATTATCCGCCAAGCAATTCGCATTTATAAATCCACCAAGTGAATGCAGAAGATGATTCGCCATATCCTGGTAGTTATTATGTATACCAAGACCACTCATTCTAATCATGCTTGCCATATTGGCCCATCTTTGGACAATATGCCAACTGTTTCAATTTAGTTAATTCGCATATCATTCCCCGCCTAAACTATTTGTCTAACATTATGTGTTTATAAGGTCCGTCATTTAACCAAAGTAACTTAACACATTCAACACGTGCATTCATTTCCATTTCAAGTGTACTAAGTCTATGCCAACATTCAAACAAGCATCATGAATGATTATATGTATCCTTAAATACCATCATCATTCATTTCACATTCAATGTCACAAAATGGACCTTTAAACCACTAAAACCTTATATACATTCCACTTGACATAACATAGAGTTTAAAATAAATCTACCGAAACAGGAGCTGGATAGTGTGAGCTGTGGATCAATCTGCCTGTAAAGTTCTACCAAAATCACTATAAGAAAGGGGAATTTAAACAGAATAAGCATTAAAATGCTTAGTAAGTTCATATGTTTAAAACATTAAACTCACCTCGTAAAACATTCATATATATAACTTAACTAAATTCTCTATCTTGCCAACACATTCCACATGTACAAGGTGAGTACATTGCATTCACACATATAACATATTCCAAACACTACATTATTCATTCATACCTTATTTTAATTCATATATATCATACCATCAATGTTTTTATTTCAGAAATGTTCAGCCTAACGAATCAACCTAAATAGAAGGGAATACGAAGGTAACCATCTGATAACACGCCAATTTGCTCATAAGAGTTATTCCAATTGATAACACGCTAGATGCACATAGTGCAAAGCCCATAGGCTAAATATTATCCCCCGATAACATGCCAAATTGCTCATAAAAGCTTTCCAACTGATAACACACCAGATGCACATAGTATAAAGCTCGTACGCTAAATATTCTCCGTTGGTAACACGCCAAACTGCTCATAAGAGCTTTTTAACTGATAACATGCCAGAACCTCCAAAAATATTAAATTGGAAATCCGCAACAAATGCAAGATTTCAAAAAACTTCAGTAAACTTCCCTCATCTTCTTCACATCTCACTTCTTCTTATACAGTGCACAAATACCCCAATTGGCATGCAAATTGTATCCTCTATTCATTTGGGCTCCAAGTACATATAAAAACTTTATTTTTACTAATCAACATTATTCCCACCTTATCAATACAAGTTTACTAACATTGTCCATATACATTTACATTCAAACATTTCATGAATAAACATAACAACACCATATGAACTTACCTGGTACAGTAGCAGAAATTGAACATCAATGATCAATCCGTGATCTTTCCTTATCCTTTATTATCTACTAGTTGATTAGGTTCTTGATATGCAAAGTCAATTAGTCAAGAGAGATTAGAGTTTTTCTTTCTTCTACAAAGAATGATGTTTTCTATGGAGGAAGACGAGAATGAGACTCTATTTCCATCCACTTCATCCTGTAACACATAATACTTTAATTTCATGGTTAAATGAAAATCAACAGGTGTCCCTACTAAACATTAACACAACTAGAAAAAACATGCAGGAGTCATTATTTACCACCTTAAACCTTAGTCAATTCTTATTAACTTAATTAACTAGTTATTTGCTAATTCTTACTATTTAGTCTATGCATTTTCATTTCTAACTTGCTAACCATATTTACGAAATCAAACACCAATAAAAAAAAATAATGAACTTGTAAATATTATTAAATAATATTTACTGACTCTATCATTAGAATTGTGGTCCCAGAACCACTATTTGCGACATCGCTATAAATCAGGTTGTTATAGTCAATAACATTAAACATGACCATATCAACTTCCTCTTTAGAGAGTCACTCACTTTTTTCATAGTCTCACATCCAAACTGATGGTTTCTTCTTCTTTCCTTAATGCACAGTAGAATAGTGATTTTCAGATAGAGAGTCAAAAGATAGGTTTTCCTCTTGATCATCTGGGCTAAAATCATTATCTTCTTCAAGCTTAACAATAAGAATTGCTTCTTCATCACACTCATCCCACTCCAAATCACACACAATGGATTCTTCATACTCATTATCCCAATCCCAATTCTTGTCTTCTTCAAACACAACATCCCTATTGATAATGATCCTCTGTGAAATTGGATCATACAGGCTATAAGCATTTGATTCCTCATTAGCTCTCAACAGAATGCAACAAGAGCTCTTACCATTGAGCTTGGTTCTTGATAAGGATGATTATAGAAGAAGGATCATAGTTTGTCGAAGTCACAGATTTGACTTAGGGCTCTAAATGTTCGGAAAGAAACTTGGATTTTGAAACAAACTAAAACACAAACGAATCCAAGTTAGATAAAAAAACAATTGAAATAAATAAACTAAGATGAGTAAAATAGAATAATAAAACAATAAAGAAGAAACTAAAGACGATATATGGAAAAGATGGAACGTGGCATGTAGAAGTCCTAAGGAGTCTTGGAAACAAGAAGAATCCAAACCCCCTTCAAGCAGCTCTGATTTCCCCTCCAAGAAAGAAAACTTGGCAAGAAAAAATTTAAAGATGATCCCACAATCTGAAAAGATTGTTAAAATTCCTCTAAAAGAAAACTCAAGAAAAATTCTTAAAAAAGAAAACTAAAAGAGAAGTTGAATAATAACCAATTGAATGAATTATGTATAATGCATATATGCTAGCTAAATAAATCTAAATAAAACTCTTAGGCATACTAGAACTCTAATTAACCTAAACAAGAAGTAGTTTTAAACTAAACTTTCTTGTTGATATAAAACTCGTAAATAACATAAAATACTTAATAATTATAAAAAAATTCAGAAATAATAAAATAATCAGAGCTGATAAATATAATATTAGGATCATATATAATAAAAATTAAGCCTAAAACTCGAACCCAATATGATTTAAACTCAAATTAAAAGCCCGAAACTAGTAATTTCCATCATAATCCCGTCCAAAAATTTTGTTCGCACAGTCTTCACTAAAATGGTCATAACTTTAGCTTCCGAACTCAAAATTGAGTTATTCAAAGTGTGTTTCGAAGCTAAGAGATAGATCTTCGAACGCCATGCAGACATCTTAACCAAAAAATGACTGTATCCCATCTAAAAAGTCGTTACAAGTCTGATGATTTCCCAAACTTGAAAATTAGCAGTTTCGGTGAATGAAATTTAATAAATTTCACCCCATCCATGCATGTATCATTCCCCATTTCCTCGAAAAGTTTCATCCTTGAATCTTGTCTTTGTTTGAATAAGAAAGAATCATTATCATAGGTGGAATGATTTAATAGAGCTCCTCGCAAAGGATAAACAAATTCCTGAAAGAATGGAACAAGTCCACTAGACAAATTCAAGTTAGGGTTAGTGAAAACATAATCATTCCTCTCTTTCAAATAGGTTCTCTTTTTCAATGTGAATTAAACTCTCTAATTTTACCTCATAGTAATTTTCACTCACCAAAATTGGACCATTAAATTGATTTTTATCGCTCAAGGTCTCTTATTGTAACACCCCTAACCCATATCCATTGCCGGAACATGGTTATGGAGCATTACCAGAATTTACGGATTAATTACGAACATTTCATAATCTTTAATACATATATCATAACTCATTCATATAGCACTCATATGGTCCCTTATATGGGCCCTCGAAGCCCAAAATAGGCATTAGAAGTAAATCAAGACTAGACCGGAGACTTCAAGAAGTTTTAGCAAAATGTCAAAAAAAAAATTAGAAATAGGAGACACACGCCTGTGTGGCCAGACCGTGTGGCTCACACGGCCAGCAGACACGCCCGTGTCTTAGTCCGTGTGGGCATTCGATGTGAGACACACGGTCGTGCCCCAGCTCGTGTCTTTACCCGTATAACTCTCTGGCTTGTGTCACACGACCAACCACACACCCGTGTGCTAGGCCATGTGCAAAGTGCAGGGGTTACAAGGCCAGGCCACACGCCCATGTGCTAGGCCGTGTACAAAAACCTGAGCATTCTGTTTTGAAATTTCAAAGTGCAGAGGACACACGGCCAGACCACATGCCCATGTGCCAGACCGTGTGTCACACACGGCTGAGACAAACACTCGTGTCTCTGCCCGTGTGGACGAAAATAGGCCATTTTAAGGTCACTTTTCTCACCCTTTTAAGATATCAACCTGCATACAACACTCTCATATACCAATATCTCAATCAAACAACCAAAACAAGCCAAAACACATTTTCAATATGACATAACATCACCAACACTTCATGTACTTATACTTACCTATTTAACTCCATACATAAATTTATCAAGTACTATTACTATCTACTTACCATCAAACAGTTAAGATTCATAATTATATTTCAATCTATTTCATTATTAAACCAACCCTATACATGCCATATAAACCAAAATTTACATTGCAAAACTACCGGATTAAACTGGATAATGTGGCTTGATGTGTCGATTCGATCCTACGATCTCACATTAATCTACAAGAAACATTAAACAACACGAGTAAGCTTAATGAAGCTTAGTAAGTTCATAGGCTTTAAATATAAATCTTACCGAACATACTAAATATTTCATTTAGATTAAGCATTTCACAAACATTTCCTGCCAATTACAACTTCGATTGATGAATTCACATAATTGAGCTGAATATCAACAATTACTTAATTTCTTTCACATTAATTCCATATACCACTTTTGATTAATTTAGAGAACGCCTTATGGATTTGAGTACATCATTTTCTCTGTGCCATAGTCCAACTATGGTCTTACACATGTATTACCATGGCCCTGCTATGGTCTTACATTCATAATGCCATAACCCAGTTATGGTCTTATCATCAGGATGTCATACCCCAGCTATGGTCTTACACGTATATATACTACCATGGCCCAACCATGGCCTTATGTCCAAGGTTCTATAACCCAGTTATGGTTTTTTCATTAAAATGCCATAGCCCAGCTATGGTCTTACATTTAAACATTTCCATGGTCCAACCATGGTCTTATTCGTCAATTCATCTTGTGTCACGGAACGATCGTACTCAATCCTATGTTCCTCTTAATTTGAACTTTCAATTCAATTTTCATATTTTTACAATAATCATAATTCAATAAAAAAATATGAAATAATACATTATATCATTCCTAAATTAACAATTAATCATGAAAATTCAACCATATGAACTTACCTGGGCCAATTTGTAGAATTTGTTGTAATTCAGGGACTATTCAGCTAATTTCCCTTTTTCACGATTTTCTTCGGGTTCTTGATCTATAATATAAAATTATTCATTCATTAGCATCTAATTCAATTATAATTCACTTCACAATTTATACCCTTCAATTTGTAAAATTACACATTTACCCAAACTTTTACAAGTTTTACAATTTAATCCCTTATCAATTTTCCCACCAAATAAGCTAATTTTTCTCAATTAACACTTTATCTAAATATTATAAGCTATTACACAACCTTTGATAAACACAATTTAATGCTAAACCCTAAGATTCAATCTTTTCACAATTTGGTCCTAATAATCAATTTCTATTGAAATCACTTGATAAATTCATAATATAATAAAATTAAAGCTTCAAATCCATATTAATTCATTATAAACTTCCAAAACACTACAGCAAAACAGACTTTTAGCGGTGTTTTTTTAGGCCTTTAGCGGCGTTTTTAAGCGCCACTAATAGAGCTTGCGGCGCTTTGAAAAACGCCACAAAAAAGCCGCTAAATGAGGCGCCGCAAAATTTAGCGGCGTTTTTTCCGCAAAAACGCCGCTAGAAACCAGGACTTTTAGCGGCGCTTTTTCTACAAACGCCGCTAAAAACATGACTTTTAGCGGCGCTCTTCAGACAAACGCCGCTAAAAGTGGGGACTTTTAGCGGTGCTTTTTCTACAAACGCCGCTAAAAACATGACTTGTAGCGGCGCTCTTCATACAAACGCCGCTAAAGGTGGCTACTTTTAGCGGCGCTTTTTCTAAAAACGCCGCTAAAAACATGACTTTTAGCGGCGCTCTTCACACAAACGCCGCTAAAAGTTGCGACTTTTAGCGGCGCTTTTTCTACAAACGCCGCTAAAAGTTGCGACTTTTAGCGGCGCTTTTTCTACAAACGCCGCTAAAAACGTGACTTTTAGCGGCGCTCGTCACACAAACGCCGCTAAAGGTGGCGACTTTTAGCGGCGCTTTTTAGCCAAACGCCGCTACATGTTTGACTTTTAGCGGCGCTTTTACCCACAAACGCCGCTAACTTGTACAGATTTAAAATATTCAATTTATCCAATATCATACCCCTCCTGCACTAAAACCAACCAATGACAACAAATATAGTATATAATTCCAACCCAAATAACAAATGTAGCATAAAAATTGCACCAACTACATTAATTCTAAATGATATTTTAAAATAAATAAAAGATATATGTTATGTGTTTATCCAACTCACAAGAAAAATCAAGCTCCTGCTACTGAAAATAGGTGGTGTCAAATCCAGCACCAGCACAATTAAACAAATAGCCTATTAAACAATTAAGCTGAGTAAAATCCAACTCCGAATTGTCTAATCATGCTAACATCAGCACCAGCAGCCAATGCTTCCATGAATTCCTTAGTCCCAGACCTAGCAATGGTACCAAGATTGTTCACCAAATCTGAATAAAAAGACACAATCTCATTAGAACCTCTCTCTTGATTAAAATTCAGTGAATAATCGAATGCACAAGAAGCAATAACAAAACTTACCGGCCTTAGTCATGCCAATACCGCTATCAATGATCGAAAGAGTATTGTTTGTCTTATCGGGGACAATGTGGATAAACAACTCGGGTTGAGCATCAAGTTTGCTCTTGTCCGTCAAACTCTCGAATCTAATCTTGTCCAATGCCTAAAACCACAATTTTTAATAATTAAATTAAATGATACTAGCTTTAAATTTATCATAAAACCTAAAATTAAAACCCATTTCTATGCTAACGATTTGCAGGTTTAGTCAAACTTCGAAAACCATAGATTCAAAGACTAGCATTTCAATCTTAAACTTTCATACTATAAATTCCTAAAATTATAATAAACAAATCAAATGACAGAATAACAACTTTTATTAACAAATGTAATTTTCAATTGAAATAAACAACCAACAGAGCACTGCCTATAAATTAAAAACAAAGAGAAAATAAAAACCCAAATTTTGTTTCCATACAAAAAAGCAAACAAAACCAACAAGCATTAAAGCAAAAAAGATTAGATCCAATTAACCATACCTTAAAATTATAATAAAGTAATTAAAAAAACATCTCCATATTGACGACCAAAAAAAAAGTTAAAACAGAGAAGAGCAGGACTTACATCAGAAGCATTGCTGATGAGCTCACGAAGAAAGATGATCTTGTTGCCGTAGAAAGATCCCTCACAATCAAGAAACTGATATAGAAGCTTCCTGAAAGCAGCCCAAACGTGTAAAATAACCTAAAATACACAGCCAAATAAAACAGAAAGAAAGAATAACAATCCATTAGATTAAATTCATTAAAATAATAATAATCCGTTAGATTAAATTTATTAAAAAAACAATTCATTAGATTAAATTCATTAAAAAAGAATAACAATCCATAACGATTAAATTCGTTAAAAAATCGCAAAGAAATTCAAATGAATCAAAACTTACCACGGTTAATAATAGATCTCCTGACAGGTCTTCTAACAAACAAATGGATGTAGTCATCTTTCATGTATCGCTTTTTAACGCATGACCTTTAAATACACAGTGTGGAAGAAGTGAGAAACAAAATACCAAGTGATGCCCCTCAGTTTTTTGAATGAGTTAAATATACTTATTTTCAGATTACTATGTATAGAAAAGCATCCACTTACAGTACTGCAAAACTAAATTAGTTCTACACATTTTGATATCTTTTTATAGGATTAATATACGATGTCACAAACCAATAGTTGGATTTACAAATATAATTGGACTCATCATGCAAGTAAAATTTCAAATCTATCCTACATATCTATCATATCAATCTAGAATACGATTTTTCATTATTAAACTTTTTTGCATCCAACCAATTATACATCCTAAAATCATTCAAAACTAACATAAAATAAAAAAGCCTATTAAACAAATATAAAACGTACATGCAAAACTAATTTAGTCTTACACTAGTATATGTGATAGCCTATTACCTATAGCCTATTACCTATAGCCTAAAACAGCCTATTATTATATAAATAATAACACTATATTTATAACTCAATAAAATTTTTTTTCCAATTTTATTTCTTTTAACATTATCCTTTAAATACTTCACCTTTAAATTTTAAAAAAGCTTATTTAAAGATTAGATAAAAATGAAATCTCTAATAAAAGTTACATTCAACTATCAAAAATACCAACAAATAGATCCAAAAAGAGAAGTGAAATTACCTTTACTATATAAAAAGCAAATTCTTATGCAGCTACTCAATTTACTTCTAAAGCTAAAGCCAACTTATGATATTTAATGATAGAAATGCATTATGTTTCCAACTGCAACCAAAATTCCTTGCAACCAAAACCTCAAACCAAAATAAAATCAAAACACTTGGAAATAAAATAATAATAATAAGGTAAAAGCTCTTCACCATTGTGCCAAAGTTGGACCATGACAGCCATGTAAGTTTAGAACTAAGCAAGAGCAATTTGTACATAGTGAAAGCGAGCAATGTAATCAAGCAATATAAATCTGAATTTTCAACTTTAGCACACTGAAAGAAATCTTTCCATGGATTCCATGGCATCTAGGCTCTTTTTTTTAATTTTTTGCCCCTTGCACCTCAGGAAATAAAAGAATTTTAGCACCTAGAATGCACCTTGTGCCCTTGACCATACAATTCTACTTATCAGTCATAATATTTTCTGGTACTTTGTTGTTATTAGACGACACTTCCTTGCACCTTCTTAAGAAATAAGAAGAAATGTTTAACAAAATTTCTAGACAAAATTTCGTGTTCTTGCGCATGTTAGAATAGCATATTAAACAAAATCATATTAAGCTTCAAACATCTTGATTGTACTCCATTACAAGCTAGAGAAAACTCCCAGCTAGATATCCAACAAAAATATTTTGAAAGAAATACTAATCATGTAACGCCAGTATGCTTACTTGGATTTTGTCTATACTCCACTCTTTTTTTTTTCTGTACATCGAAATTTTACTAGTTAAAAAAAGTTCAAGTTTCATTCAATCAAACATTAGCAAACAGGATAGAGAGGATTACCGAGTCTATGGCAATAGAAAACCGGATATTTCCACCTCCTACCAGTCGTAGAGTTGCTTCAGAGCGAAACAAGCATCATCAAATTGCCCTTCAAGTACATTGCGGACCATATTTTTCACATGCAATGGATGAGGCTGGTCACAAACTTGAAAAGAAACAAACATATTATAGCATTCCCAAACATATTTTGATAAATTTTAAGATTTAGGCCTTGTACTTAAAAAGCTAGAAATTAAGTTCTTCAATTATTTTGATTTAAAATTTTCAGTTCAATCATTAAAATCATAAATATTTTCAGTAAAAAATTTTCAATTTGACATGTTGATTAAGTTGTCTTCATGTGACGTGTCATATATGATTGATCAAAAATAAATATGTTAAGTCAACAAAATCTAACAAAAACTACCAATAATTAAATTAGAATTTTTAAATTGAAACTAATCTCAAATTCTATATAAGTACAAGGAGTAATATCATATTTCAAAGAATGAAATATGAGAAAAGGGACTTGGGTGGCCTTCCTCTCATCTGCAGACGGTGGTTGGGTTTTAACTTATATATGTACACAGATTTAAAAAATAAATAGCGTGTGGAAGATTGAATTGGAAGACCAAACATTTGATATATTCTATACAACGTACTAAGGACAGGAACTTATATGATATAATATTATAATTTATAGTGATAGGAAAATTAATATGAAGCAAAGTTGGTTTTGAGTAACTAACAAATATATATATATATATATATATATACACACACACACAACATACACCGAATTTTATAATGGGACTTAACTAACAGACGTTGTTAAGGATATAAGGTTAAGTGAATAAAATTGTTTTTTAAGGTACAAGCATTTGATATTTGATTTCCAAACAACATAAAAATCTGAGATTCTTAAAAAAAACATTGATATTTTACTTAACATAGCCATTAAAACAACTTTCTCAACTTCACCTTCCTTTCCCATACCCTGAAGCACTTCAATCAATATATTGTATGTTGCTTTATTTGGCAAACAGCCTTTGTCCAGTATTTCCTCCAGAATTCTAATCCCCTCCGTCGCATTACCAATCTTACAAAATCCTTTAATCAATATATTGTAGGTGAACACATTTGGATTACACCCTTTTTCCACCATCAAAGGAAAATGACTTTTAATATGTTTGGAAATTTAGAAACCAATATAAAATGACCATACAGAGTTCAACGCTAGAGAGAAATGAAATTAAAGCAAAAGGCAATTTAAAGGGACCAAAGATGAAGTTAAACTAACGCTGGAAAGCAATTTAAAGGGATTAAATCAAATACCAATGTAAACAATCAATAACAAAATTTGGGATTAAAAAAATAGAAGCTTTCATTGAACCCAAACTTGCACACACATTAGCTAAATCATTTAAAGACTCAAGCTTTTATTGAAATCAATATAAACCCAGAAACAAACATGGATCGATTAAATGAAGGAAACCCAATTTGGATTATATCAAATGATAGCCAAAAACAGCAAAAGAAAAAAAATTGAAGCATAGAAATCAATATATGCATAGAATGAAAAATACCCAATTTAAATAATACACAAAAAAAAGTAGTGATTAAAAGAAAGTGCTACCTTGAAGAAATTTGTGTTGATAAAGGGAGAAAATACCGAAAGTTCTATTCGGAGAGAATAACCATGAAACCGCGAAAATAAAGCAAAATAGGCTTCTTACTGGGAAATTTGGGATTCCGAAATTTTGAGTTTGGGGAGGGAAACTGATTGGGAAATGATAGGGGAAATTTGGGATTAAGGAATTTTGTGTTTGGGGAGGGAAACAGATTGGGAACGATTGGGAAAATTTGGGAAATTCTGAGTTTGAGTTTGGGGAAAAAAATCGGGGTTATAGGATAGTGGATTTAGTTTTTTAGTAGGGGAAAAAACGGCATCGTTTTATGTATAACAGTTTGTAATTATTTGTGGCGTTTTTTACCTTTTTTTCTATTTTTAACCTTTTTTTTAATTTTTGTGTTGAGATTATCATTTTTTTAATTTTTATTTTTATTATATTTTGAGTATTGAATTTTTTAACAAAAATATTAAATATTAAATTTTTAAGTTTTTAAGAATTTAATTTTTTAATTTTTTATTATTAAATTTTAAAATTTTAATTACCATTACCAACTCTTTTACGAATTTATTTTTCTTTCATTTTACATCAACATTATTTTTTGAAGTATAGTCTGCATTAGTTGTTTAGATTTTTATATTGAATAATTATAAATTTTTATGTATGCAATATTATATAAATACATCAATATATTTTATTCACAAACGCCACTAATTCATAAAACAAATTTTCAAACGACGCCGTCTTCGAATCTATTGATGGGTTTTGTGGCATTTTTGTATAAAACGCCGGTAATTTTTAATATCATTTTTATACTATTATTAATTAATCCAATTACTTATTTTAAATATTTATAAATTTAAAATATATCAGTCATATACCCATAAATCTTTAAAAGTATTTTAAATAATAGTATTAGTGTTAATAATAATAAAATAATTTTTATATAAAAAATTTCATAAAAGAGATCTCTTTTACGGTTATATAATAAATTATTTAATATATAAATTAAAACACTTAACCCCAAATCCCAGTATATATAACCCCAAATCCAAACTTCAAACCCTAATCTCTAACACATAATCCCAAACCCCAAACTATATAATAATTTTAACATTATAATTCATATTATCTATTTTACAATTATATAATAAATTGTTTCATATATAAATTAAGGATAAAAATCTGAACCTAATTTAAAGAAATGAACATTGGGGTAATGGATACATATACCTTAAACCCTAAAACCCTAAACCCTAAACCCTAAATCATAGCTCCTACATTATCAATCCTTAACTATTGACTATAAACCCTAAAGTTTAAGCCTTAAACCCTTAAACCATATAATAATCTAAACTCTAAACCTTAAAACATTATAAACCCTAAACCCTAAACATTTCTTAAACCCTAAATCCTAAACATCGTAAACCATAAAACCCTAAATCATAAACCCTTACAAACATATAAACCCTGTAACCATAAATACTAAACTTTAAATCAAAAACAGTAAACCACTAAAACAGTAAACTATAAACATTAACCCCTAAACCATACGACCCACACCTTATACCCTAAATGCTAAAGCTTAACACTAAGGCAAAAAATTTAAACACTAAACGTAAATTAAAATTGATTTATTATACAATGATCAAAACAACGCTTTTTTTTTGTTTTGAAATAGATTGAATAAATGCCACCCTTAGTTTTTGCTTTACAATAAAAAATTGTTTGTGATATCACCTTTAGCGGCGTTTTTATAACAAACGCCACTATAAGTCAGCCTTTAGCGGCGTTTTTCAGAAAAACACCGCTAATTTTATCCCATTTTTACATTGTAATTAAAACGGCGTCGTTTTTGTTTCGAAATAAAATTTTTTTGTGGCGTTTTCAAAGAAAAACGCCGCTAAAAATCACATTTGGCGGCGCTTTATCTACAAACGCCGCTATAAGCCAGCCTTTTATACAAAAATTACCGGCGTTTAAATGATCATACTTTTTAATTGCAAAAGCGCCGCTAATGATCATACTTTTAGCGGCATTTGCAGAAAAAACGCCGCTATTTACCCTTTTTAGCAGCGTTTTTCAAATAAACGCCGCTATAGCTCCTTTTTTTGCGGCGTTTTCCTTCAAACACCGCTAATGTGTAATATTAGCGGCGTTTTTCTTTAAAACGCCACTAAAAACGCCGCTAAAAGTCTTTTTTGGTGTAGTGAAACTCATCAATGGTAACTTTCAAAATCACCCATGAAATAAAAAAACTAATGAATTAAATAGTTGGACATAATTGTAAAAGTCTCAAAAACACAAAAATTTCTAGAAATGAGCAAGAATTGAACTCACATGTAGTAAAAGCGCCGCTAATGCTCATACTTTTAGCGGCGTTTTTTTAAAAGCGCCGCTAATGCTCATACTTTTAGCGGCGTTTTTTCAAAAGCGCCGCTAATGATCATACTTTTAGCGGCATTTGCAGAAAAAACGCCGCTATTTACCCTTTTTAGCAGCGTTTTTCAAATAAACGCCGCTATAGCTCCTTTTTTTGCGGCGTTTTCCTTCAAACGCCGCTAATGTGTAATATTAGCGGCGTTTTTCTTTAAAACGCCACTAAAAACGCCGCTAAAAGTCTTTTTTGGTGTAGTGAAACTCATCAATGGTAACTTTCAAAATCACCCATGAAATAAAAAACTAATGAATTAAATAGTTGGACATAATTGTAAAAGTCTCAAAAACACAAAAATTTCTAGAAATGAGCAAGAATTGAACTCACATGTAGTAAAAGTATGAAAAACCAGCTTTTTGAGGACCTCTTATGGCCTTTTTTGGCTGAAGATTGATGAAGAAATGTCTAGATTCAATTTGGTCACTTATTTTTATTTTTACCTTGCCCCTAGGTCATAAAATTTCAAGATTTTTTCTTTGCACAAACTGTTTCAGCCTTCTAAAAATGTGTAATTTCCTTTTTGGTCCTCCCTTATTTACCACTTAAGCTATTTAATCACTATTTCTTTAATTGGCAAGTTTTGCACCTTTTTTAATTTAGTCCTTTTTAATTAATTAACTGTGAAGACGTTAAAATTTTCTAGCGAAACTTTAACTTTAACTCAAAAACACTCTGTAAATATTTTTATAAATATTTATGGCTTGATTTATGAAATCGAGGTCTCGATACCTCGTTTTTGAGACTAATTAACCTAATATTTATTTTTAAAGCACAAATCACTATTTCATAACTTTCCTAAAATCACGATTGGCTCATAAACACTAAATAATAAAATTTTCAAACTCACTTGTCATATTTTAGTGGTCTTGAACCACTGTTTCCGACACCACTAAAAATTGGGCTGTTACATTTATCTCTCAGTCTTTTTACATGAATTATCCTCACTTCCCTTTAACCCCTCACAAAAAGTTTGTAAATTGAATTCATCATAATAAAACTATTTAAGAAGATAATTAAGGTCTAAATCGTCCAAATTTATAGGCTCTAGGAAACAATTCTTACCATCAATTTTTTGGGTTCATAATGCTCACTCTCACTTTCATTACAGTTCGCACTATTACTATCAACTTCTTCGACATCAACTTTGAAACAAGGTGCAATGTTAGATATAGACTCAACAATAGGCACAAAATCACACTTACTGTATTTACAAGTGGTGTCACTTGAAGTTTTTTTCTCATTTATATCATCATCGTCAATGATAGCAGTAGACGAAGACTCCTCAATAGGCTTTGTGTCATACTTACGTTCCTCGGCTTGCAAGGATATTTTCTTAAATTAATATGTTGGACATTCAGAGGCTTTGTGATCCTTCACATTACACCACATGCACTTGCTAGCTCGTTCTCTTTGTTCTACCATAAGTCGTTTAAGCTTGCAGAAGATGTCATGTTTTTTGTACCAATGCCTTTCTTGACAAGTCCATGAACAATAGAAGGTTGAACGATATTGGAAACAACATGTCTGTGTGGGTTTTTTACAAATATGACATCTATGCTTTGCCCAAGGTTTATCATTTTTAGTTTTCATTTGAGCCAAAGTTTGGCTGAAATTTTGTTGAACTGCCTCGTGATGAAGGACTTGAGTTTCCAATGTGTCGAATTTATTTTCCAAACGCTCTTGCGCCTCTTTGAAATCTTTCTGAATTTCGTCGAATAGTGTTGTAACTTGGTCCATGGTATCCATGGATGAATCATGCTCATCGTCCTTATTACGTGTACATACCATTATTAAAGGTTGAAATCAAAACACTCAGGAAAAAAAAAAAGAAGAAGAAGCAAACCCCACTGTTATGCACTCAGAAATAAAAATCAAATTCTCAATGAGGTAAGAATTAATCTTATGATTCTTTTAAAAGCGTTTATATCAATTAATCAGAATGTATTAGAATCAAACTAACAAAGCAAATCTAGTAGTATTATGAGTCCAAAATCAGCTAGACACCAAAAAATTGTGTTGACGCAGGTAGGAATGTGTTACATGCTTTAACTTACTAACACAAGAAACAATAAAGTGTTAGAATGTGTAAAGGAACAATAAAAAGCAAAAACAAATGAAAACTTAAGACTAAGAGTCAATGAAAATCCCTAAAACCCGAAAACCTAAAAAAATCGTGAAGCAACTTGACAAACTTCGTTGAAGGTGTTCCCGATTTCCACAAATCACAAAATTTAAACTGGAGCCTCCTCAAATAATGTATATTTGATTTGGAAATTTCAGCACGAAATTCAACCCACAGACTTTTTTTTTTAGTTTGTTCTTCCTTCGTATTTTTCTTTTTTGTACTTTTTCAATCATTTTTTTTTGTGGAAAATATTTTTTTTATATTCTAAAATAGTGACAATAAATAGTATGTAAAATTTCAAATCATTTCAAAAACATTTACCTATTGGAAAATATTTTTTCTGAAAACTTTCTGGGTAAAACAAAATTGTTTTAAGGCTATTTGTTGGAAATCAATTTTATAAGAACACAAAGAACACCTAAAATGCCGAAATCTAATATCAAATGATAAGGATGATTGCGGAAGAAGGATCATAGTTTGTAAAATAGAACAATAAAGAAGAAAATAAGGAAGATATATGGAAAAGATGGAACGTGGCGTGTAAAAGTCCTAAGGAGCCTTGATAATAAGAAGAATCTACAACCCCTTTCAAGCGACTCTAATTTCCCCTCAAGAAAAAAAAAATTGGTAAGAAAAAGTTTGAAGATGATTCCCACAATCTGAAAAGATTGTTAAAACCCTTCTAAAAAAAACTCAAGAAAAATTATTAAAAAAGAAAAACTCAAAGAGAATTTGAATAATAATCAATTGAATGAATTGTATACAATGAAAAAGCCTTTATATAGGCTAGCTAAATAAATCTAAATAAAACTCTTAAGTATATTACAACTCTAATTAACCTAATCAAGTAGTTTTAAACTAAACTTTCTTCTTGACATAAAACTCCTAAATAACTTCAAATACTTCATAATTATAAAAAAATTAGAATAATAAAATAATAAGAGCTGATAAATACAATATTGAGCTCATATATAATAAAAGTTAAGCCTAAAACTCGAACCTAATATGATTTAAACTCGAATTAAAAGCCTGAAACTAGTAATTCCCGTTATAATCCCGTCTAGAAATTCTACTAGTGCAATATTCACTAAAATGGTCATAGCTTGAGCTCCCGAACTCAAAATCGAGTGATTCAAAGTGCGTTTTGAAGCTAAGAGATGGGTCTTAGAAAGCCATGTGGACATCTTATCCAAGAAATGGCTAGATTCAATCCAAAAAGTCGTCGCAAGTCTGATAATTTCTCAAACTTGAAAATTGATAGCTTCGATTAATGAAATTTAATAAATTTCACTCCATCCGTGCATGTATCAGTTCTAGCTTTGACAGGCACATACACATAAGAAAGGTAGCAAAAAACTCTAAAGTACTCAAGTGAAGGCTTGTCTCCACTCCATGTTTCCTTTGAAGTCATATTTTTCACTACTCGCATAAGACTTCAATTCAAAACATGTATTGTTTAATTAACTGCTTCAAGCCAGAAGGTCTTGGGAGTTTTCTTATATGAAAGAATGATATGAACCATATTCATGATGGTTCTATTCTTTCCCTCCACAACTTTGCTCTTTTGTGACGTGAACGTAGTTGTCAATTTTTTATACCTATCACGCCATTATGTTAACTTAGCCGTTATTTTGGACATTGAATACTAATTTGAATATGATAGAAAGCCTATTTAAAATATGTGCAACAATTTATAAATATATGTATACTTATAACATAAACATGTTGGATATGAAAAACAAATCGTATCAAAAAAATTTAAGAGGACCATTTTCTTTTCTTTTTTTTATTTTAAAAACATTAAATCCAAGTTAATGGGGAAGTTATGCACACATTTACAATTCAAAATTGAACTAGTATTAATACCCAAGCTAATGACTAAGTTAACAAAAGGACATATTTGATATGATATTAGTAATTTCAGAATTCAATTAAAATAATTTGAGGTTTAGAAACAATTTAATATATGTCGTACACGTACATGATTGATCACATTATTTTGTGTTCAAATTATTATAAATTTTTTAATGGAATTATAATAGTTTTATACTTTAGCAATTTTGTTTACGTAGATTTTGACATGTTCATTTGTATGCATCATATTTATGTAAATTTTCGCATAGTTTGTAATTCGTTATAATGACTCATTTAAAAAATAATTTTATATAAATTATAATACATATTATAGTTTTATTGTGCATATTTTACTTTTTAGTGTCATCAAATATTATTATTATTATTATATTATTATTATTATTATTATTATTATTATTATTATTATGTGATATGTCTTAATACATCTCCTATTTTATATCTTTTATTATTGTTTATTCTTAACTTTAAATTCATTTATTTAAAAATTAAATTATTACACATTAATAAAAAATATATTATTATTTTATAGAAAAAAATATTATTTAACAATCCAAAGCGAAATGAGAGAATATTCTACCGGTATTAAATGAAATCACTAAACGTACTAAATTATTTCCTAATTTTTTAGGATAATTAATATTTTAACTTTTTATATGGACACATGTCAATCATTTAGGGATGCCATTTTTTTGAAATAATAGGTTGTCGTATATGATTTCTTTTTCTTTTTATCTATATATTTTTTCTATGAACTCAAAATTCAATCTAATTCATCTAAATAAATTTAATTTGACTATAAAAAGTCAAAGAATATAAACTCCAATTTGAGCAAAATTTTAAGTAGATATTAACCCCAAAACTTAAATAACGACAACTTAGAAAGATTTCAATTAAAATAACCTTAATTTGAAATTATTGAAACAAATATTATGAGATAAGTCAAACCTAAATTAATCATAAAAATTTTCAAGTTCGGACTTAAAAATTGAGCCTCAAAAATTATTTAAACTCAAAAATTAAACTGTAATCTTAAATGATGTGGATCCAAAACAAACTTAACTCCAAACAACCCAAATTCAAAATTAATATGAACTTGAAACTAACGTGAACACAAATCTATCTCGAAACAAAATGACTTAAGAATTTTACAACTTAATTTAAATCGAATCAACCCAAAACTAATCCAATTTTCATCAATTGATATATCACCCAAAAAAGGGTCATGTGTATAATTTATTTATTATTTTAAATACCAATTGAAAACACAATAAATTTTAAATTTCTTTTTATAAAATTAAAAAACCTCACTACGACTATATCGAATAATTCTGCAATTTACATTTACTTATGTGCGGTGAAGATGAGATCTTACTAGTCTAGGATGCTAGTAGCACAGTAATTGAAAGCACTAATTTGTTGTTGTTTTTCACAATGATATAATCCCTAAATCTGGTATTGATTTAGTCTTGTGGTAAAACCAATTATGATTCGCACAGTTCTGACTCTTGTTGTCCAACGCAATTGGTAATTGCATCAAATTGAAATAAACAATGCCTTTCTACAAGGCAAACTTGACAATGATGTCTACATGTCCCAGCCTCCCTGTTTCAAGCATCCTAATTTTCCAAATTATGTCTAACGGTTGCAAAAGGTCGTTTATGGACTCCAACAAGCACCTAAAACATGGTATGATGCTCTTACAACTTTCTTGGTGAAAATTGGATTCAAAATGTCTGCATGCGACAATTCTCTAGTTGTCCTACATAATATGGGAGCTACTCTTTATATATTAATATATATGGATGATTCATCATATCATCGGTAATAATAAATCGCTTATTCAAAATGTTATTCAATTAATTGTTAATCAATTTTCACTTAAATATCTTGGATTGTTGCATTCTTTTTTGAGTATTAAATTTTTTGTGATAATAACGAGTTATTCTTTACTCAATCTAAATATAATCAAAAGGTACTTCATGATTATAATATACACGAAAGTAAGGGTATTCAATTGCTTATGAGTATGTTTAAGACATTAATTGTTTATGATGAAGCTCCTAAAATAGATGCCAAGGACTATAGGAGTGTCCTAGAAAACTTCAATATCTATCGTTCACAAGACCAGGCAAATCTTTCTCAATCAATAAGCTTACTCAATTCAGCAACTCCCCATCCGTTAATCACTAAAAAAACAATAAAAAGTTTCCTTCGATATCTCAAGGAAACTGTCTTTTTTATAGCATATGTATTTCCTCTAAGTCCATTCTGCTCTCTACATGTATGGCAATGTCGTTGGGCTAGTGATATCATCAATTGTTATTCTGTCATCGGGGATATCATCTATTTTGGGTCTACTCCAATTTCTTGGTGTTCTAAAAAACAATACTATTTCTCATTTATTTATGAAAGTAGAATATCGTGCTGTAATTGTTGCTCTTTCCGAAACAAATTAGATAACACACTTGCTCAAAGACCTCCATGTCTTACTCGATCCCACCTTGCCATTGATTATGTGACAATATTGGTGTCACCTATATTGCTACAAATTCAGTGCACCACACCAAATTAAAAAATTTAGAAATTAATATTCACTTTGTTCATGAACAAGTGCGATATTGTCAAGTTTGTTTTACTTATATTCATTCCCCTGACCAACTTGCTGATCCTTTCACCAAGATTTTGTCGAATTTTACCTTTCAATGAATTCTTCCCAAGTTAGGTGTTGTTGCACCACACCTAACTTACACTCATTATTTTGAATTACTTTCTTTGATTTTTATTCTCTGCAAACTTTTTTTTTTCTCTATAATGGGATTTTATGTAATTTTTATAATGATTTTACAGAAAAATAAGATCTTCTCATGAGAAAAACAATGAGAAGGTTTTGAACTTCTGAATTACACTTTATTTCTTGATTTCCACTTCACCCTTACTTTATCTCCCACAAACAAGTGATTAAATCATACAACTAGAATCAGTAGTCATTTCATGACTATATGGTTAAGAAAAGGTGGATTATCTTTAGAACGATATCATAGCTTAATTAAACCCTAAACTTCAAAAAAGGAAAATACAATCATCAATAATAATCGAAGAAATGGGGTTCTGAATTAATTGTTAATTTGGTATTCATAGCTGGGCTCATAACACGAAGCGGTCAAGAAAGAAAAGAAAATTATACTCCAAATATCTTTCCTTTCAATCTTTCTTATCTGTCAAATTGAATTCCAGGTCTCGCAGATATTGCAGTCTCTTTCTTTCCATTTCATTTTTCCTTTCTTTTTTGTTTAATCTATCACCTTCTTATCATGCAACTGTTGATGGATATGACGTAAAGTAATTCATAAAAAATAAAAAAAGGGAAAAAGCTTTTGCTTAGGAACTCAAATAAGCCTACATTTTTATTATAGGATACTCAACTTATTGAGAATTAAGCTTTGATTTAATATTTATATTATTTTCTTTTTACTATATCCATTTTCCTCTTTTAATTTTAAAATTCTAAAATTTTGATAATACTGTACCACATTAGTATTTAAAATTTTATATAAATTTTTAAAGTATTGCAATTTTAAAGAGTTACATTCAGTGATCAATAGTAAAACATACTAGACCATAAATTCTCATTTCAATTAATTATTCAACCGACAATAATTAATTAATTAATTAAAATTTTATAAAAATAAAAAATATAAAACTCGTTCAACCTATTTAACTGTCGATTTTATCTTAATTTTTTTTTGTTACTAATTTTAAGCAATTTTTGAGTCAATTAGTTGAATTTCTTTACTTAGATTGTTATATAAATCAGTTATCGATTTGTCCAATCCTATCATATTTTAATAACATTAATTACATTATCAAATTTTAATAGAATCTAAATTTAAAAACTAAAATAGATCTATTCGTCAAATTTAAAAATAAAAAAAAATAAATAATAGTATAAATATTAAAATAAACTAATTTATTAAATTTAGGGACTAAAAATTATATTATCGTTTTATTATATCCTATCAAGCGGCATTGCCACCCACATACATTCACTACTGCGTCAAAATTTATAAACCAGTGACGTCTCTCTTAACATTTCTCCTTTGCTTTTATTCTTATGCTGTTTTGATGGATTCGCGTACTATGCCCTCTTTTTTACCCTTTTATCTGTCTCTTCGAGCCCTAGCCCTGGGAACTTCTGCTCTTAGACCCCTAACCCTAACTCTAACCCTGACACTAAAACCCTTAACTCAGATGTTGCAATAAAAAGGGAAGAACCATAAGTTAAACCTTCTCTTTCTTTTTGGGTTTATTGGCTTTTATAGCAAAATACCAGTATTAATGTTATGGAAAAACTAATATCCATACATTATGTTTGAAGAAATGAAAAACGAAAAAGAAATGTTACTTTATAAAAACAAGAAAAACGAAAAAGAAAGGTGTCCCACCCTAGGAACTCTTTTCCTTTCTCTAGGTTTTCTTAATAATTTAGTAGTGGGGACACGTCGAATTTAAAAGTGATCTCAGATTGAATTTGAGTTTATACATAATATTAATATATATTTTTTTAAATTTAGTTAGATTTAAAATATTAATTTAAAATTTTATTCAAATTTGTCCATATTTATAAATAGTTAATTCAAATGGCACGTTTATATTTTTTTAAAATTTAAATATGTATTTATATTATTTTAAATTCAATATTTAATATTTTTATTTATTAAAATATATATAATCACTTTAGCAATTTTTAATGTTTAAATCATTACTATATATTTAACTTTTATATGTTATAAATTACGTAATATATAAAAATACTATAACATAAAATATTACTAACCTAAAAATGGGCCAAGTCGGGTTCAGGCCTTGAATATTCAAGTCCAAACTCGGTCTATATTTTAAACGGACCTAATTTTTTTGCCCAAACCTATTTTTCGAGCATAATATTTTTGTCCAAATCCTTCCAAATTTCGAGTAGATCTTCGAGCTTGGACAGTTAACCTAAACCATGAACAAGTCTAATTGAATCTTGAGTTATTTAATTATATAAAATATATTTAGAAAATCACACATAATTAAATATGAACATGAGAAATTATAACTTTTAACATCTTTATTTTACATTTTTCAATTTTCAATTAAAATCTTATTTATATTTATCTATTTTTTATAAATATATTTTATTACATTATTTTTTTTATTTACATTGTGAGTATATTATAATTTAGTATTAGTATTGTGTTTTAATATGTTGTCAGTGGCCAACAAAGTGAGGATGCAATAGTCAATCTCATTATTTGATACTCCAATGGTGAAAGTTCAATCACGAAAGCCCTCTCTGATTTATGAGTATAGAAAAATAGGGTAATATAATTTTATTTATATTTATTTTGGTGCCTATAATTTTTTTTTCTATTTTATCCTTAAATTTGAAAAATATAAAAATTTAATTATGTGATATAATTGGTGTCAAATTTAATATTTTAATAATTAGATATGTGGTTGAACATGTCATATCATCATTTTTTTATTCAATCTAAATTGGATCGGATTTTGCAATTTTTTCTTCTGCAGTACCTCGATGTGACATGAGCGTGAAAGGGGTTCAAGAATCCATTTTCTTTTTATAAAGGCTAAAATAATTTATTTTGGCTTTTGACCCCATATTGTAGGGAGGATCTCGAAAGATATGAAAGATCTCCCTCCAAGCCGTACATACGACTTTCATCGAATACGGTTTTCCACAGAATTCCATGTGTATCTGTGAGATCGAGTATGAAATTCTGTTTACTCTCTTTAAATTGAGTATCCGTTTCCCTCCCTTTCCTGCTAGGATTGGAATTCCTGTTCAATCGATTCAACTGACATATCAACAATAATTAAATAAGTAAATAAGAATTCATAAAAATCTAAAAAATATAAAAAAAAAAACTCTTCAACTATTAATTTTTGTCTCGGTTTTCTATTTTTATCAATTTTAAGTAATTTCTAAGTCAAATGGTTCAACCCCTTTGTTCACGTCATTATATGGATTAATTCTTAGCCCTACAACCTGGTCCTGTTTCAGTAACACTAATTACAATATAAAATATAGATACTAAAGTAGATCCAATTTTCAATTTTGAGAATAA
This sequence comes from Gossypium australe, assembly GCA_005393395.2. Lineage (NCBI taxonomy): Eukaryota > Viridiplantae > Streptophyta > Magnoliopsida > Malvales > Malvaceae > Gossypium > Gossypium australe. Next base: position 15,076,500 of record CM016619.1, read on the forward strand.
ATTATATTATAATAATAATAAACTGCCAAATGCATTTATTGCAAACTCTTAATTATGTTCAATGGTTTGTGTGATTTTACACCACGAACATTAGACTTTGGTCCATCGTTGTTCTTTGGGTTTTATAGTAGGTGGGTGCATTTGCTGCAATATTCTACTTTCTCGAAGAATGTTAGGAATATGATATTATAGTTAATATTAATAGTTACAGATGAGACTAATAACTTTATAAAGCACGAGTGACTACTTTCATATCGAGAATCCTTCTTTGAAATAACAAAATTATTAGGACGATATCAATATTTGCCTTGATTATATGTAACTTTCAATGCAGCTAATGAGAGTTGGATTGGTTTAGTGCCGAGTCAAATTATCAAGTTGAACATGGAAGAAAATTTTGCAAACTGATACTGCAGGGTGTGCTGTATTGCGTACCAAGGAAAGTAGTTCAACAGAAAGTTTTGCATATATTCACATACTACTACAACACTTATGTACTGGATCCACTGCTTCCCTGGAAGAAGCACATGTATGTATGTTGTTTTGCCGTTTGTATAACATCCGTTTCAATGTAAGCAAGCTAAGCTAGCATAGTATAAGATTCTCCAATAATAAAAGACTTTTTTTTTTTTTTCTAAATTTAACTGCAGCATCAGGATATATATATATATATATATATATATCGGAATGCATGAAATATTCTATATGCTAGACTTGTATTCATCGTGCACAATTTGCAACCAAATCCCGTCTTGAAAGTGAAAGGAGAATATATATATGCTTGTATATGTGAGCTAAAAAACAAGGATAGGTACCATGGTAGCGATTGCAGAAAGCAGTATTAATTCAGTAAGATAGGAGCATAGCATAAGAAGAAGGCGGTAGTGTTAGCGTGTGGCAAAAAGAAATTTTGGTGGATTCATAGGGAGACAATTTGTTGAAGCTTGATTGGAGCCGTATCTAATGGACGCCTGGTGCTCTCATACACACATAGCTTTGATAGATGGGGAGAGAGAGAGAGACATTCGGACTGTCCCACTTGGTTTACCAGCTTTTTGTAGTTGAAAACAACTTTATCTTTTCCATATTTTCTATGTTAAATAATTGCGGATTAGATGCTATGGGTGGGACTAACAATGAGTGTAAGAGATTTTTAATATCTCAAGGAAAAAAGATTTTGTCTAGCGTGTTCTGTTCATCTTCACTCCCCTTGTCCTTTTATCTATCAAATTTTTGCCTCTTCCAAAAATCACACCCTTTATTACTCTTTTATTACGCAAGCTTCAATATCTGGGGTTTTTTAATTATACTTTTTTTTTCACGAGAATAAAGTATATTTTACGATAAATTATTTATATTTTTCAGAATAATTGTATTGAGAAGATTTATTATTGTTACGATAAAAAAATTCTTAAATTTTTTATGTTTTACAATAACATCAAATTTCAATTAAATTCAAAATTCAGCCCAATTAGATTTTGAAATAGAAATAAAGTTAATTTTATTACCTTAATTTATAAGATTAAAACTCAAAAGTTTATACTAACTTAATTCGTATTCTCCCTTATTTTTTCTCCTATAAAGAGGTTTTTTAACCCTAATCATTTGGGCAAACAGCAATAACTCACCGACTCTCCCCTCTCTCGTTCCCTCTTCTTTGATCCTTTCTTTCATCTCCATCTTTTCATCTCACTTTCTTTCTCCTTTCTTTTACTTATTTGGGGCTCCTTTGTCGATCGTTGATCTTCATTTGTTAGTTGAGGTTGTTCTCCAACCTTTATCTTTCTCATTTCCTTTATAGGAATTACAATGAAGTTGGACGAAAGCGAATATTGTTAAATTATTGACACATTTTGCTCCACCATCCACCTCACTCTACTATAAATATATAATCTTGAAAATTATTATCACTTTCATGGATATTAGATGTATTCATCTCCGCTCTACCCACTGCACTTCAATTTAATTTTTGTTACTTATTTTTAGTATATGCAATTTTTTAAAGTTAAATAAATATTTAAACATAAAATATATGGTTTTTTTTATATGACGTTATTACATTTTTACCTTTTTAATAGCTTACATATACAATGATAAAATGATAATTTTATATAGTGAAACGAGTCGGGTCGAGACAGGATAAACAATTACCGTAACTATTCCATATCTACTATCCAAAATAGAAAATGCACCCTACCCTGCCCCAAATTCACTTTTCAAACAAAAAAATTCACTCCATTTGAAGTGGATGAATTTGGGTCATCTCTATTCCTTTGTCACCCATTTTCCCTCTTTCTTTATTTTTTCTCTCTCCCTTTCCTTCCATCCATCATCCTTTCTTTCCTTTTTGCCATGTCTCCTACTTCTTCTTCCACCCCTTTTTTTTTGTTGACATAATAGGCTTGTGTTGCTCGAAAAAATAATTTTCCTAAGACTTTGTCCCCTAGCTTCTCCTTAGGAAGCTTTTTTGAGTCGATGAAGATCGAAGTTTTCTTGAGTCAATGGTGATTCAATGTTCTCGGCTATGTGGTAACTTGATTAATTGAGTCCAAACTAGTTTTTTTTTTTACATCTGATCTAAAGATTTACGTTTTATGAGGTCTCACAAGTTTTTGTGAGGGGCAAATTCATTAATGTCAGATCCAATGCACCTAGTCGTATATTTCATTCTTGCAGTTGAGCACCCAATGATGTGATTCAATGCATCGATCCGTATATTTCATTCCGATGGTTGAGCACCCAATTTTGTGACTTTCGCATTCTTATTAGCATTATTTCTTAAGGTTTGATATTTTCTCGACATGATTTGACTTTCAACCAAGTGTTTATTTAATGTATGTTTCTTTAAACATAATTTTCAATGTACTAGTCTTCGTGGCTCCTTTTCTTCGATTGTAATGAACTACATATCAATTAAATTCTATTTAACTAGTCTTCGTGGCTCCTTTCCTTCGATTGTAATGAACTACATATCAATTAAATTCTATTTAAACAAAAAAAAAAAAAAAAGCTTGAACATTCGTTTAAAAATATCGAATTTTTTACTATTCAACCTAAAAATGTTGGTATTATAAATATTTTTGCAAGTTAATGTTATAGAGAAATAAGAACTCATTTCACCCTAAACGAGTTTAATATAACTTGGGTCAATTATACTAGCTTGGGTCAATTATACTAGACATTCTCTAAGGCACATAATTTAAGTTAATCCCAAACTTCAAAATGTTAAACTTGTATCATCAAATAATTTTATCAGTGCGTCTCTTTGTTAGCTTAGTCATACCTTAGACATTAAATGTTTATTTACACCTAATGTAGAGCATATTTATAATATGTGATCAAATATTAAATTCGTATACAGTTATTACATGAAAAGTTTGAATTTTCTAACAAAAAGAGAGAGAAACTTGAATTTGAGATGTTACGAAAAAAAACATTGATTACACTATCTATTTTTAACACGATAGACCGAACTATTTATGCAGTAGGTATATGTTAGTAGTTTATAATATTGGTATGTAGTAATATATTTTTATCTAAAAAAAATTAACTAATTATAATTATTAAAGGATAGATCATATGTTGAAATTCATAACTTTTGTATGAAAAGTTATTATATAAAAACATAACTTTATGTAAAATTATTTATAAAACATTACAACCTTATAAAATATATCTTTTTAAAAGATACATCCATATAAAAGGGCATCTCATAAAAAGATACACCTATTGAATGATTATATAAATAACTTCTCTATTAATCATTTTCATTATTTTGCTTGGAGTGTTAAGGGTTTTGTTATAATTTAGAAGCATTTTTCCATACTTCAAAGCCATCATATTTTAGTAACTTCATTTTTATTTTTCTTGTTTCACAGTCATGGTCTACTTTCTAACGATATATCCATGTTCTAAATATTCTGTGCATCAAATTGAATATGACATTTAGCGCTCAAGTTAAATTAAAGCTAATATAATGGTCTAGTTGATATGATATTAAGGAGGCGATTGATTCACTGAATGTAATTACTTTTAGTAATATGATAAGATTGCGGAAACGTAATACTACTCAACATACTACTACGTATGTTATATTATCTTTTATGATTTATTTGGTTGAAATGTAAGATTTTGTTGCAAGAATGTCCACTTATCCATCTTCACATTTGAAGAAAATCTTATAAACCCATTTGAGATCTATTTACTAAGAAATTTTTAAAATAAATATATATACCCTTATTGTTATTTATCCATGCTTTCTATTTAGTTTATTAATTTTCCTATTTTTAGTTACAATTAAAAAAATTATTTACATATTGAAGTGGTATAAAATTAAATATATTTGAATTATTTTATAAATAATTATATATGTTTTAAAATGTACATTTAATTCATTTATATATTAAAATTGAAATGAATTAATTAATTTTTTATTTAAAATTAATTAGTTATCATTAATTAAAAGATTCTGATGAAAAAATAATTTGACTAGAACATAAAATTTAAAAAATAAAGAAAAAATTCATCTCAAAGTTAATATTATAAATAATTAAAAATTATAATTTTAACATGTACTTGCATAATAAATTATTAAACATAAACAAAATATTAAAAAGTTGGCAATTTAATGAAGCAAAATCTTTGGATTAGTTAATGTGTTGATATTTTGAAAATGTTATGGGTCATCTATCGAAACCAATCAGTGACTATTAAAGATTGGATTGGATTCGAATGAATCAAGACAACCCTTGGTTTAAGGAGATTCAATCGAGATTGTGCTGCTGATTTTAAGAGATCATATGTTCGACAGATTGTGCTTTTAATTGTTTATATTGTAATAGCTATTTTCCAAGAGTTGTTTCGTATTCATTTAGATTCTATATTATCAAGTCGAAATTGATATATTCTAGGAGGTTTGTCTAGGTTATGTATGAGAGCATACTGAGAGCATTTGTATTCGTTCATTGAGGAACTTTTTTTGTGACAGTGCAAACTGTTTTGTAAAACTTGTGTGTTTACTACCCAAATTCTATGGGGAGGATTTGGAGGTGAGTGTTCTAGTCTTTAGGAACAAATGTGATATTTCTATACTTGGGAAGTAATAGAGTGTAATTCACTTGTTGTATTATGAATTAAAGATAGTGGAATTGTTCACTGAGTTAGTATTCGCAGACATAAGGAAACCTAACTGCATAAACAAAGTCTTAGTGTTCTTTGTTTTTGTTTTCATAGTTTTTGGCGGTGTCAAGCCATAACGGCAGTTGCAATCAAGCACTTCCATTAGCCACTTTGATATTCAATAAACAACAACTATAGGTAGCCACAATAAGTATTAATATAATTGAATCTAATTCATTTGATAAAAAGATAATTAAGGTGTTTTTTGATAGGTAGCCACAATAAGTATTTTATAAGTGTTGAATTTACGTTATAAAATTGCTTGTTATGTTAGTAAAAATTAAATACTAAAAATAATTATATCATTTGATAGTTTTTATTGAAAGTTACTTATTTCTTAGTTTAATACTATTAATATTATTTTGGAGAGTTTTGGATAAAAATTATATATAATAAATTGAACATTTCGTTTTATTAACAAAAGTAAATAGAAAATTGATTTTGAATATTGTTTTTAAAAATAAAATTAACTTAATTTTTTAATATTAAGTGATAAGTAATTATCCACCTATTTATTTTATTCAACACATTTTTAAAGAAAAACTGAATTAAGTGAAAATTTATTATGGTAATCAAACACATATAAAAAAAAATGTTTAAACTTTTCAATGATTTATTAAACACAGCTAAGGTTATGTTTGATTAATTGAAAAATTAAGATATAATAAACCAAAATTATAAGAAAGAGAAAAAAATAGTAATAAAATCAATAATACCTTAAGGGTGCATCTAGTTAGTCAAATATAAGTTTTTTGATAATAAAATCACGGGAATGTAAGATTACGGATGAAATGTTGGATATTTTACATTACTCTATTAGATCATTTAGCTGGAATGAAATATTTTAGTGTTTGATTCACAGAATGTAAAATCATCTAAAAGCATATTTTATTAATTATTATTACAAAATTTATTCTTCTTGACAAGTTTAATTCATTCGATTTTTTAATTCTCAACTTTCACAAAATTGTGATAAATTATTGTAATTTTTATTTTTATTATAATTTATTTATTAATAAGTAAATATATATTGTTAAAATAAATTTATAAATCATTATTATAATAATTCATGAAAAGTTATTGCTTCACTGGTCATAATTTGTAAATCATACTTATAAATTCTAATTATAATCATAATTAGGATATTGATAAACAAATCATTAAATTAAATATAATAATTATAACTTTAAAATATGGCATCTTCATATTGTTTCACCGTTAGGAGAATGAGAGTTTTTTTTAATTAGACTTCCATTTTATTTGAAAAAAAGGATGAAATTGATTAAAATAATAAAAAAGAGTGAATTTATTCAAAATTTAAGATTACGTTTATAATTTAAATTAACTTAATAATAAGTGGTATTAATATTATTCCTGTATTATGATATTTTGACACTCTTTAAGAATGTAAGATTACGGGATGTTAGAATGTTGACAATTTAAACAATATAATATTATTTCAAAATATAAAATTATAAGATAAAATGTTACCTTCCACGAACCAAATGCATCCTAATAATTTTACATTACATGAGAAATATGTAACATTGAAATTAACACGTATATTACCAAAAGATAGTTGGAAATGTAAATGTACCTACTTAAGATAATTTTCAAAATCCAAATAATGGAATGCAATTCTAGAATATTACATTACCATAATAAATATAAAATTCCTTAAATTAAATATCATTTCATACTTTTAATAACATTTAAATTTAGTCGATTAAATCTTAACTCGATTTGTATGAGTATTATAACTAATAAAGAAGAAGGTGAGTTCAAGTGTTGAAGCGCATTATCTTATTATTTATAGATTAAAAATGATAACAAAATCTATAATAAAATTGTTAAAAAAAAACAAAAAGTAAAACTGAAAACAGTATGTACACTACATAACACAACATTTACATAGAATAAAAGAAAGTTGAAGAAGAAGAAGAAGAAGGAGAAGAGGAGTTTAATGAATTGATGATTTCGTGGCCCATAAAACCTTTTCCCACTAGTTTGCCTTATAGTCTTCCTCGATTTGATCGTTTCATCCCTCTATTGTTGTATTATTATTATTTATCGGTTTCCTTTTTGTAATATATGGTAAGATAACAAATTATAAACGTCTAATCTCCTTCACTTATCTGTTTTTTTCTCTTTGTAGTTTGCCAGTAAAATGGCAGTGCATCAGTTAGCGGTGCAAGAAAAGAGGGGAGAGTTTTCATCGGGAAGGTAAAGCTTTGCATATCCCCAGCCACAGGCAGTCAGCCAGCAGTACTGCCTCAAACACACCCCCACTATTTCCCCCACACCTGCTTAATAGTAGAGCCATGAGATTTGAAGTTCTTTCAATGCCTTATTTTCTTTCTGCATAGCCCGCGTGCGTTCTGCAAACACACCAAACCCCCTTCCCCTTCCTTTTTTCTGTTTTTCTTTTCTTCCAAACAAGTGCAAAAGAAGCTCGAGAGACAGAGAGGATTTTGTAATAGAAAGTGAGAATTAATGCTCTCTGCTAATGACTAGGAAGCTCAACAAACAAACTCCCATTTTCCAAAGGAAATCTGAGCAGGCTTTGCCAGGTTAGCCCCAGAGAGTAAAATCCCACATTTTTCTCAAACTCCACTACCTCCTGCCGCTGCTGCTGCTATCACTATTTAGGAGTTCCTATGAAAAAGCCTGTTGTTTGTAGCATAAATCTCGGGAGAGTTGTAGAGATATTAACAATCTTTAGGGCAAAAAAATAGATTGCGTAGGAAAGAGAAGAGAGAGAAAATGGGTTGTGTTGTTATATAGCAAAGCCCTTGAGGGAACAAACTAGAGGGGGAAACGAAAAGAAAGATAAGATAGTGAGAGATAATGGAAGGTGGTTCCAATAGCACTTCTTGCATGATGGCTTTTGGACACAATAGTAATGGACTGTGTCCTATGACGATGATGCATCATCCCATGACTTCTCATCTTCATCCTCAACATCAACATCATCATCATCATCCTAATTCTGGCTCAAGCTCCTTATTTCTTCCCCAACCTCCCACCAACAATCAAGATCAGAACCACAATAGCAGCAGTGGTTCCTCTATGATTCTAGACGATCAACACAACACCACCACCAGCAACAACAACAATACCGGATGTTATTTCATGGAGAGCAACGATGGAAGCTCTTCTGTCAAGGCTAAGATTATGGCTCATCCTCACTACCACCGTCTCTTAGCTGCCTATGTTAATTGTCAAAAGGTGAAAAACTTAAAAAAAAGAAAAAGAAAAAGAAAAAAAAAAGCTATACTGATTTGACTTAGGGACCTGCTACCCAATTGCCCCATTAAACGCTCCCCTTTCCAAATCTTTCTCATCGCTATATCCCTCTAGTTTAGAAAACAGGCTTTAATGCTTGTGCCATTGAACAATTTTTGGCTTATGAGGGGACTTCATTTTGCAACTATCAACACAAACTAGTTTCTCAGTTGTTTTGTTTGAATGCATCTAAATATTTTTTTTTTTGTGTTGAAAGTGAGAGGTCATAAGTCTTCCTGAGTAATAAATACGTATGATGGAGACATGAGTTTTTAAGTTTTTCCCTAATAATTATGAAGATATATATATTTTCCCTTTCTAACGGAAACAAAACCAAGCAGGTAGGAGCGCCACCTGAAGTGGTGGCTAGGTTAGAGGAAGCATGCGCATCTGCCGCCACTATGGGTCCTACTAGGACCGGCTGCATAGGCGAAGATCCTGCACTAGATCAGTTCATGGAAGCTTATTGTGAGATGCTGACTAAATACGAGCAAGAACTCACTAAACCCTTCAAGGAAGCCATGCTTTTCCTCCAAAGGGTCGAGTGTCAGTTCAAAGCACTCACCGTTTCCTCTCCAAATCCTGGTGATAACCTCTCTCTCTCTCTCTCTCTCTCCCCTTCGTCTTTGTAAACTGTGTTAATACTATATTAAATTTAAAACCAACATGCATGTCTATAGATCTTTGGACATGTAGCTTTATTAATTATCAAAACAATATATGCATGTTCTCCAAATTTTTGCTACACCTTGTGAAGTCATGTCGTTTGCTAGATACGGGACACTTTTTTTTCCACCTTTTCGAAGTTCAACCTTAGAAGGAAATGCCTTGTCAACATATGCTAGTAAACATGGGAAGATGTCTTGTTTCGTTATGTAACTATGCTAGAAAAATAAGACCTTTGGCCAACAACAGTTTAACTTAGGTTTGATATGTTGAAGATTGTAGAGTGAAGTAATATCTGGGGCAACCAACTACACTACTACCTAGTTTGGTTGCTAAGTCTTCTGAAAATGGAATAACAATGGAAACTATATATGCTGCACTGCTTGCTAGGACTAGCCTACATCATGTTGTGAGGAAAGGTACTATAGTACTTAGAAGACTGAAATTATAACTATGCTGTCAAAGAGATTAAACAATACTTGTTTTTAGAAGAATTTAAGGTTTTGATCAAACTAGGGTTATAGATGGATTAGAGGCTTTAGTTTGGGGAATCAAAACCCTAGGTTTGGGGTTCATTTCGAAGGGTTTTGCAAAGTGTCAAGGGACTGATACTTATTTTAACGGGTCGGGTATAGGGGTTGCCCAAGGATAGAGCCCGGGACAGGTGTCAGCTTAAGACTTGATTCCCATTTTGTGGCGCTTCTCAAAAGAATTTGATAATCAGAGGCTTGCTGCACTTGCCTTGAGTGATGGAACTCATTAAATTTGAAGCTTTTTAATCCATTGAGGCAGTTAATCATACTGGTTTCTATATATTATAAGATATTGTACTTAACAGGTCTTTAATTCCTAAATTTATATAGAAATTATTATCCCCAAGAAATTGAAACGGATCACCCTTTAGTTCCTATAAATTAATTTCAGCAGTTTCTAGTTCTTTCATTTTCTGGTCCTAATTTTCAGGCTTCAATACGCAACTTCATTTTTTTAATGATTTAATGTTTTCTTCATGGTATATGGTATACCATTTCCGTTGTCATGATCAACGTGTTGGCATCATGAAATTCCGGCTCCTGATTGTATGTTCGAGTTCACCCACTTTCATTTGCTTTTAGTTTTTAGACTGTCATTTAGGTTTTCTACAAATTAATCAAGGATTTGGGTTAAATTCTTTAATTAGCATTTAGATACATCATACATTGCATCTACTAGTGGTTTGGGGTAGGTGTTCTTTCATGTTTTCTTTTTTCTCTTGGCATATTAGAAGTTAGGGTTGCTTCCATCTCATGAAATGTCTGATAATAACATTGTAAGAGGTATTAATATGAAACTCCACGAGACCATGGTCTTTGGTTTTCCGAAGTAGTAATTGAGGCATTGCATTATGATGAGTCAAACTTGACTTTAGGGTGTATTCAGATTGCTATCATCTGAAATCTTATAAGGATCCCCGTCTCGAGGTATGAAGTTTGACTTAATAGAAATTAGATAAGTTATATGATTCTCCCTTCTTTTTGTGTTGGTTCTCGAGAACAAGTGCCCTTAGCTTTAGAGAAAGCATGGCCAAATTCGGTTTAGAGACATCTGATGGACAGAAGTCTACTCAAAAGCATCTTAGGTCTTGACATGTGTTTTACATGGTGCACACATTGATTCGGTACTAGGAGACATTTTCTTTTTGAAATTGCTTACTAATTCATTCTCTTTCAGCTTGTGGAGAGGGTGTCGACAGGAATGCATCATCCGAGGAAGATGTCGATGTGAACAACAATTTCATTGATCCCCTTGCAGAAGATCGAGAACTTAAAGGTCAGCTTCTGCGGAAGTACAGTGGATATTTAGGCAGTCTGAAGCAGGAGTTTATGAAGAAGAGGAAGAAAGGGAAGTTGCCTAAGGAAGCCAGGCAACAGTTGCTGGATTGGTGGAGTCGACATTACAAATGGCCTTACCCGTCGGTAAGTACAAATTGCAGAACTTTGCGAACTCGAAATGCATGCTTCGGCACATACTATTATTTGTGAGTAACAGTCTACTTGCTTCTTAATTCATGCCTTGGTAACATATTACTCACTGCTTGCATTCAATGCAGTCTTGGGGGAATATATATTTTTCCTATGGTTCATTGTAAATCTGCAATTTATCTGCTAACTGTATATCTATCTCTGACCAAACCGAAATTTCTAACAGGAGTCGCAAAAGCTCGCCTTGGCAGAGTCAACTGGTCTGGATCAGAAGCAGATAAACAACTGGTTCATCAATCAAAGGAAAAGGCACTGGAAACCATCTGAAGATATGCAGTTTGTGGTAATGGATGCTGCCCATCCACACTATTATATGGACAATGTTTTGGGCAATCCCTTCCCTATGGATCTCCCTCCAACGCTTCTCTAAAGAAAAAAATGTATGTGGTTCTATATTGCTGCTGCATTTACATGCAAAGCTGTCATATAATGTATTTGATGGAAGTATATTTATAGCATCGTATTATCGTATGCATGCATACCTTGTGTATGCGGTTCTAGGCTATTTATTATATATTATTAAGCTATGACTGTTAAAATCTAATATATATATATATATATATATGTGTGTGTGTGTGTGTGTTTGATTTTTGTTTTTGTTTTCCATGGGAGGGATAAATTGCTTCAAGAGAAATGTACTGTTGACATCAAACATGTTATTTTAGTTTAATCTGTTAACATTAATGCCATTGCCATGTTTGTAGCTCTTTTATTGTTTGTGTTTGATTTTTTTTTTTTAACTTTTTAATTTGTATGTGTTTGATTTTTCCAGAAATTTTTTAAAAATAAATTAAAAGCTTTATTCAATATATTTTGATTCCTAAGACAAGTTTCTGAGGTAATATAAAAATATTTTTAATGAAAAGAGATAAAAGACCCAAAGCATGAAATTGAAACATTTATTTTACTTGGTAAACCTACATTCTTCTCCTCTCCAGGTTGCCTTCGAGCTTCCAGCCTTCTACCTTAACAGCTTGATTTATTTTATTAGTGGATTTTGAGTTATTCTTTCTTCATCTTCATTTATTTTCTTTTTCTTGAAGTTGAAGTCAAAGAAAGGGAGAGCTTGTTATAGTATTCACTCTAAAAGCTTTTATGATCAACACATTTTCGCATCAAGGATTAGGTTTTTTGGTTGCTCATCCAAGATAAATCCATTGGACATAATGTGAAGAAGTTCAGTTTAAAATTTGCTTTTGGATCTGTTGTTGTGCCTGAGTTTGGGTTCAGTTCAGAATTTGTTTTTGTTTTCTTAATTCATTTGGGTTTGACCCTTTTAATTTTTATTAGTTTTTGGATTGAGGCCTGCTAGGGTTGGATTTTCTAATCTTAGGTTTAGGGGCTTGAGAAATACCTATTCAACAGTTCTGTTCGTGGTTCAATCGTGATTCGATTCAATTTCCAAGTCAAACTCTAAATTGATATGCCAATCGGTTCGGTTTAAATAACCATGGAAAATGGACATATTACATAATCATACTTTTTACTATTTAATCTTCATTGTTTTGACCTCTGCAAAATTGATATAAATAAAGTAATTACATTACAAATACACTTAATAGAGTAATTATATTACAAATACACTAGATATAAGCTAAATGCTTTATATGTACTTCTTTTGCAATAATACCTCTTTTATATAGCATATTCTTCGTGTATATTTTCTATTGTATTAAAAATAATATTGAAATTTGGAATTATAAAGGACATAAATTATGATATTGAATTAAAAATAAAAAACAGGTAAATTGACATATAGCAATCATAATAATTCATGATAAATAAGAAAGATCTCTACAATAAATTAATAAATACATATAATATTAATGATTAAAAATAATGGTTGAAAACATTTTTCACCTATATCAAACAAACAAAAACGGTTTTTTTCTAACCTTTATCTCATATGTTTTCAACTTCAAGTAAAATGTGAACCTGAATTTATATTGCTTAAAAAAGAGTGTGCAAGTGATGGTCGAAGTGGCAGTGGAAGGGGACATTTCGTATGGTACTGCAATAAACAAAAAAATAAAAAAAATAAAAAAATAAAACTGATGGTCATTAAACTAACTATAATTACGACTAAGGTAAATGCATCTATCGAACAATAATATAGTTATGGTGAGTAGGGAATATCGTATCCACGAGGACTAAAAGTACTAGTAATTACCGTTTTTTCTATTATTTAGCCGATAAATTGGTGTGATTGTTTTTAATCTAAAATTATTAAACTAATCTAACAAGAACGCAACAGAGAATGAAATAGGAAAATAATTGAAGATAACCAATGAGATAGACAATACCTAGGAAAGAATCCACCTAAACTTCACTTATTATTATGAATCTGAATTAAACAATTTATTCACTTGTATCTTGATCTATAGAAATCCCTAAATTATATTAATATATCTTTTGAGAGTAAGAACAACTGACTCTAGGTTGATTAATTGAAATATCTTTCTAATTAAAACCATATTGCCGCATTAACTCGATTTATAGATTCCCCTATTAGATTTGATTCTAATTCGGTAGATTTATGTCGTCCTATTTCTAGGATTACATGCAACTCTGCTCAATTATGCTAGATCTACTCTTAAACAAGGACTTTTGCTCCACTGAAATAACCACATTAAACTTGAATTAATATTTCAGAAATATTAAAACAAGAAATAAACATACATAATTAAGAATAAGAATCAAGTATTTATAACATAAACCAAAAATCAAATAATAAGATTCATCATAGATTTCATCTTTCCTAGGTATCTAGGGAATTTAGTTCATAATCCTGAATAGAAACATCTCAAAGTTAGGATAACAACAAGACATAAAGAAACTCAATAAAATTTCGAAGGAAATTAAATGGAGATCTTCGATCTTGAAGGAGATCCGCTTCCGAGTTGATTCCGATGGCTTTCTTCGAGTGTTCTCTTCAATCTTCTCTGAGTGCCCCCTTAGGTCTTCTTCTAATTGGTATTTATAGACTTTAGAATGCTTAGAAAGCCTAAAAATTGGGTTTTTTCGCGTATTTAGAAAGCAGGGTGCGATATCGATACAGGTTGGCACACGGGCGTGTGGCCAGCCCGTGTGGAAATGCCCAGGTCGTGTGGATCTTGGAAACATCTCTATTTGTCCGATTTTGGCTTATTTTTCGCTCTTTTCATTTCTAAATGCTCTCATTTGTATAGAAACATGAATTTAAAGGATTAGGAGCATCAAATTCACTAATTTACACAATTAATCATCCAAAAACACATTAAGAATGAAATTAAAATATGTTACCTTTACAGCTTATCAAATATCCCTACATTTAAGCGTTTGCTTGTCCTCAAGCAAAATCCTCAACTCACATTAAAAATAATATTTCTCAACTTGTAATTCCCATAAATAATGTCTCAAAATAATCCATAAATAATCATGCATTTGCAATTCAACTAAAAGAGCACTAAAGTCTCAAACAATCCAAGTTAAAATTTTTAAACACTAAAACATATGTGTTTCTCCTTATCTAAGTAATTACCTTTAATTCAAAATCAACAAGAACCGACATCCTCATTAAAGAATCACTCAAATCACTCAAATCACTCAAACTGTTTAAGGTTCAAGAATAAGCACTTAATAGTCAAACATGAAAAGTCATTACCATAGGCTTGCATGAAAATCAAATCTCCACCACTATAAAATGATATGATACACAAATCAAAAGGTCTTTAAAAGGTTGTAATGGGGCTTTAGGTTAAGGGTGTGGAGAAAGGCAGAAAAAGATGGTTAAAATTGAGATCGAATTGATAAATTACTAAACTAAAAAAAAATAACAAATACTGGATTAAAAACAATTGCATAAATCAAGAACTATTCAAGAATAAAAAAATGAGCTTCTTCTCAAAATATGAATTTAACTGTTTAAGCTCATAGAACTAAATAATAAACAATATATATATATATATATATTATAATTTTCAAATTTTTATTTTTTTAACAATAAGAAATAATTCAGTAAATCAAACAAAAAAGCATCGTTAGGCAACTAACCAAATCAAATCTTGACAAAAAGGGAGTCAATAAAACGGGAAAAATTCTCAACGAATAAAAAATGAGTTATGGGTTAACATTAATGGGTAATTTAAGAAATGGTGTATTAGGCTCAACGAGGTTCACTAAGGGTTAATTATGTAGGTAGGCTTTTTATGGGATAAGAGGGTTAAAACCTAAGTGCCTTTATCATATTAGTGTATCAAATCAAAATGTGTGGTCTCAACATGTATAACCGACGCAAGTTCTAGAAAAACAAATCAAATTGACACACTCATAACCAATAATAAAATGAGCAAGAAAAATGTATGCTCTAAAGGCTCAAAATCTCACAAAAAAAATCATGGTTTTTTATGTCAATCTTGCAAATCTCAAACGTTAAGATAATACTTCAATTTAGAGAAACAACCTAAAAATTTTAATTTCTGAAACATAGCCTATCATGCTTGATTCTCTCATGTCTTCAAGTTTAAATCAACCAATACACAATTATCTACAAATTAATCCAAAACACATTAATAAAAATCTCAAATTGATAGAAATTCATTCTAACAGAAGTATGAGAAAATTACTTAAACACAAGACATAATTCATGGATTTTCTAATAATTATATAAATAACCTTCCCATACTTAAGATGTATATTGTCCTCAATGTACAAACATATATAATCACAGTATAAACAGAATATCATAAGAGAGGGAGAAAACTGAAACTGCCCTGAATATTGGATGAAATTGCCAGAATGGTGAAAAGCGGAATTGTAGACAAATCTAGATGTAGTGTGTGATTCTGAGCAAACTAATAAGAAAATAAACACAAATAGTGAAGAAGATTAAGGGGTTACTAACTCGATTAGAAACAACCATAAAAACCAAAAATATAGTTCAAAAGATAAAAACGAAATAAGTTTAAGACAATAAAAATAAAAATAAAACAAATAAACTTAATGGTCCTCATCATCAGAAGTGTCAGTGTCATGAGTCGTCGGCGTTGAGGAGGAGATATAGAGATGCTGATAGATCTGCTGTAATGTCACGTCAATACTATTGAACCTATGAAAGCAGTGTTGCTCGAAGCGAGTGGGCCGTTCGGAGAGGTTCGCCAAAGTAGCAGCAGAAAGAATAGGACGGTGACTCGAAGGTGGAAGATGAGGTGGGTCCTCGTGATGGAAAGGGACATTATTAATGAAGTCATTGGGTTCATTCTGAGAGTCAGAATGAAATAATCGTTATTGAAGAGGATCTACTCCACGAAGTTGCTCGATCATCCTCATATAGGTCATGCTCGATATTCCCTGTGGGGACATCTGTCCTATGAGTATAAGCGTAGAAGACTGCTCTGGTGTATCAAAGAGACCGAAGTGTCGAGCAAATCAAGTCACATAAGGGCCTAAACATATAGAACCCTTCCTGTTGCGGTATGTTTGATGGTGGAAAGCGAGGGCGATGAAGTAGGCTAAATAGAAAACTTTGCCTTGTGGCCATACTCCATAAAAAATAGGCATTGGTAGTACTAACGACTCCGATGCTCTCTCTCCTATCGGTAAAAGTATGAGCTAAAAGGGCATGAATATACCGTAAAGCCGGAGGGAGAGAAGTCACCTTCGAGCGACTCGCGTTATAGGGTGTCGTACTCGCCATAAGATCCACCCATCAACTAGATGGCGAGTAGTGGATGTACCGATGTAGGCGGAGGAAATTCTCGGCAGTCATAAACTCCTCAGTGTATAGTCCCAAAGCAACGCTAAACTTAGGGACACTCATATGGCGCACTTGGCCACCAAGTCTAAAAGTGATGGTACCCGGCTCGTCATGAGTCGTCATTGCATGTTGGAGAGTAAATGTTGAGCAGAACTCCAAAGTCAGCTCTATGTATGTGGGCCCAATGATAGAGAAGAACCGATCCCACGAGGCTGTGGTAATAAAGGCGTGCACATGATTAGCTAGGTGGACCTGCTCCAAAGCGGCCCAATCAATACATCGGCCTAAGTCGAGTGGTCGCAAACGAAGTAGCTGAAATAATTCCTTCTAGGGACTTGCTGAAAATCGAAGATAATGGTGGCAGGCCTCGACAGAGACGCTCGAGGAGAAGGCCATGCTAGGTATCTTCTGCTTTTTTGAAGCGGGGGCGGCGACCTTGGACTTGCTTCGTGTGTTCGTCATGGTGAATCTGCAATAAAACAATCAAATAATCAAGTATTAAAACAAAACGAAGCAGACGGGTGAACCGAACATAATAGGAGCAAGCCAATAAGTGATGCCATAATCGAAGGTAACATCAATAACTAAACAAATCAAAGAAATCGATAACAGATTATAAACAAGAATTTGAAATACATATCAAAAGACATATGAATTAGTATTAACCAATCAAGAATAATGGTACTACAACTAAGAAGATGGTTGTAAGAATCAAACGAAACCAAGAACTTTCAAAGCGATAAACAACAGTGCAAAAATAAGAATCATAAGTAACTACTGAAACACACTATGCTAGACTAAAATTAAGATTCGTAGACATAACAAAACCAAATGGAATAAGAAAAGTGGGAGGAACACAATATTAAATAGAATAAAATATAACAAAATAATAATTAGAACTGAAAAGAAAACTAAAATCAAAGCAAAAGAAAACAAATAGATAATAATAATAAGAGAATAGATGAAATAAAATAAAAATAAATGATAAACAGTTAAGAATAAAAAACAAAAAACAAAATAATATAATAAAATAAGGACAAAGAAGGGCAAAAGGTGGTTGACCGACAGTGGGATCGGGGCAATTCTGACTGGACGACTGGAGGGGTACGACGGTGGAGTGCTGGTGGGTCAGGGCAGGTCGTGCGCGTGGGTGTTTGAATGAGGGAGAAGTACTAGTGACGGGGATAAAGAGAAAGGGAGAGCGGGCTGTTGCGTGGTGGTGCGGGGAGAGAAAGGCCTAGAGAGGGGGTAGTTTAGTGAGCGGGTTGACGAGGTGGGGGTTTGGTCTGCGCGAGAGTGTGGTGTGGGTGGCTTGGGTGAGCGAGAGGTGAGGGATGAGAGAAATAAGGGGGAAAGGATGAGGGCGGCGGTAGTGGTATGGAGTCGAGCTTGGGGAAGGGAGAAGTGAGGGAGAATCGGGTAGGAGGAGGTGAGAGAGGGGGCGACAATAGTGGCCGAAATATGGAGGGTAAGGCAGCGACGATGACTAGGGTTGGTGGGGAAGTTGGGGAAGAAGACAAAACAAAGGTAAAAAAAGGGGTCTAGGGTTTTTAAGGGTGACACGATCGTGTAAGGGCCAGTGTTGGGCCACATGGCCGTGTCACAAACCCGTGTGGTTCCTTTTCGGCTCATGTGTGTTTTTAAAAAATAAAGGCCCAGCCTTCACATGGCCTCAAACACGCTCGTGTGTTCAGGCCGTGTGGCACACACGGCCATGTCGCACAACCGTGTGCAACTTCCTTCGCTTCTTCCACGCCTATGTGAAAGCCTACATGCCCTTGTGGCTCGACCGTGTCTCGCACACAGTCGTGTGCCTTGCCCATGTAACTCTCTAACTTGATTTAAAAATTGAAAAATTAGCCCCAGGTTTCACACGGCCTAGGACATGCCCGTGTAACCGAGTCGTGTTGTGCACGAGGCCATGTCCCACGCCCATGTGGACTATATTAGGTTGTGTAACAGTCGAATTTTAGAAAAATTAAGTCCAAAGATCCACACGGCCCAGGAAATGCCCGTGTGTCCAGGCTGTGTAGGTCGAAAACATTTTTTAAATTCTTGAAAATTAATTAATTTTTTAAAAATATCATGAAATAAAATTAAGAAAATTAGTAGTGTTAACACTCGGGTTGCTTCCCGAGAAGCGCTTATTTAAAGTCTAAGCTCAACTTACCTCGTATTCGCACGGTAACGGTGGTTCACGGAGTCGAAACTTTTCTTTCTCAATATCAATTCTATTATCAAAATAAGGTTTGAGTTGAGTACTATTTACCTTAAATGTGCTGAATTCAGAATGAGTTACCTCGACTGTACCGTATAGAAAGACATTCAGTACCGTAAAGGGATTTGATCCGTTTGCATCAAGATCTGAAATGGAAATTCGAGGATCCGTTTTATCTAGCAGTACTTTGTCCCCAGCCGTAAATTGGTTTGTTCTATCCATAGGCTTATCAAGGCGTCGTTTTGGCTCTTCATTGTGTTTTTTCGGTTTCTCATTGACATGTGTTCACCATTCATCTAGTTCATTGACATGCGAATTTTTACACGGCCTGGACACCCTCACACGGGCTGAGCACACGCCCGTGTCCCTGTCGCACCATGCTTTGTTTTCACGTGGAAAAAGCCAATTTTTAGGGTTTCTGAGCCTCCTAAATTCTAGAAATACACACCAGAGGAAGACCTAAGGGAGCAAGCAGAGGAGATCAAAGAAATTACTCGAAGGAAGCCGTCAGAATCATCTCGGAAGCGGGCTCACTCTAAGATTGAAGATCTCCATCAAGTTCTTTATAAGTTTTTGGGTTCTTTATGTCTTGTTGTTTTCTTAATTCTAAGATGTTTTCCTTTTAAGTTATGAACTAAACTCCCTAAATACCTAGGGAGGATGAAACCTAGATGAATCTTATTATTTAAATATTTTGAATTACATGATAAATACTTGTTTTTGTTCTTAATTATGTGTTCTTAACCCTTGCTTTAATATTTTCAGGATATTAATTCAAGTTTAATGTTCTTATTCAGTGGAGTAAAAGTCCCTGTTTAAGAGAAGATCTCGCATAATTAAGCGGAGTTGATTGTAACCCTAGAAATAGGACGACATAAATCTACCAGATTAGAGTCAAATCTAATAAGGGAATCCATAGATCGAGTTAATGCGACGATAGGGGTTTTAATTAGAAAGAGATTTCAGTTAATCAACCTAGAGTCAGTTGTTTTTAGTCTCGAAAGAGATATTAACATAATTTAGGGATTTCTACGAATCAAGCAAGTGAATAAGTCGTTTAATTCAGAGTCAGAATAATAAGTGAAGTCTAGGTCGATTCTTGTAACACCCCTAACCCGTATCTATCGCCAGACTAGGGTTACAGGGAATTACCGAAGAAGACACAACTCAAAACAGGCATATAAATTTTTTTTAACCATTAAGAACCCAATCATGCTTAATTATCCATGTAGTATACTAACATTTAAATAATTAAACATTAATCATAGTCCTGCACCATTTCAAAACCAATATACTCTCCCTCTTAATAAAATTATATGCATATGTAAACATATCATTTAAATCATTTTAAGAACAGATGGCTATCAAGAATTCAATCAAATCACTTACTAACTAATAAGCCAATATATATATACATATCAACTCATTAAATAATCACAAATACACATTCGGCCAATCACATTATCTTCCATACGAACTACTTTAATTATATACATCTTAACTTATAATTTAAGGCTTAACTCCAAATATATTCCAAATTTACAAATTTTATATACTTATAAAATCCATGACTAACCATAACAAATCCTTAATAAAGCTTACCATCATTTCAGATAAGCATAATCGAATACATGCAAATACATAAATAATTCCTTATTCGAATTTCTATCATATTCTAATTCCACATTGATCATGAACATATCTTTTATTTCACAAACCACAATCACATCTAACAATCACCAATTTTACAAGACTAAATTCATTTGCATCGCATGTAACCATCCATCATAATTTCACACCATGGCCGAATAAATACATATTTAACCTTATTTAACAAACTAAATTATCAATGACTTATTGACTAAACATAACCTTATACCTAATTTCCACATTCGAACATATACGTCATTGTACCAGATAATATCAATCACAAAACGTGTATATACTTTCAACTTTAATCTATTTGAATAAACCAATAAACCATCACATATTTCACAACCTAAATTTGTTTACGTATGACTTAACCACCACCAAAATATCTATAAGTATACATTCGGTTTTAATTCATTTCGTGACTAAATCAATTTATCACACAAAGCATAATAAGTATACATATACTAATCACCCAACCAAATTCAATATGTCCAAGATATAAACATCACAATTACTTACCTATTAAAAACTTATGCCATACCAAATATGCATTAATATCAACTCATCTTTAAGGATTATTACCAACCATAAACATAGATACCAAACTAACTCAAAAGAAGGTAAGCCATTTTCGCATGGCTATTATTTACATTCAAAAGAACTTTATCCACAATCAACTTTCTATTATGCTATACATGCCATATATTCAAAATCAACTTAGCAAAATACCAAAGGAAACTGTCGATAGTGTGAATAGTCTTGTTGACGATCCCCAAGCTCGTAGCGTATCCAAAATCTATAAAACAGATATAGACAGAAAAAAACACAAAGTAAGCTATTTAAGCTTAGTAAGTCAACAGCAAAGTAATATCAACCAGCTTAGCAAAATCAATATACAAAGTTATAACAAGCACTTTAAATGATCCACACACACATATACTTATTAAAGTTCAATATCAAAACACATTTGATCAAATTTGGCCGAATACATCAAATTTGAAACATATACATAGTTCACATGCTCAAACATTATATTTTGTACAACGAACTACACTTTTATCTTACCTTGCTTTTCACAGCACAGTTTATATACATACCTGAGTTCTTTAGTTCGAATTACACATTGGCCGTCACTTACACATGCCCGTTGAACCATTCAGAATTAAGAAGGATATGCAGATAGTCGGAAGCTCGTACAATGCCAACGTCCCAGACGTGGTCTTACATGTAATCACATATCGATGCCATTGTCCCAGATAGGGTCTTACACGTAAACACAAGTCGATGCCAACGTCCCAGATGTGGTCTTACACGATAACACATATTGGATATCCTATGTCATGACATATGTATCCTATCTATTCCTAAGGTTCGTACGGGGCTTACGGACGTCGAATCTCGGTCGAATCAAGCTCGGAATTTATTCAATTATACATACCCACATTCGGCCATAAGCAAAATAAATTCAAATAATTTAATTCATTTCATATCTAATACATATTCATTGTTATATCAACATTTAAATGCTAATTGATTTGCCTTGGATGTCGTCGACTGTTAAATCGGCTACTCGACCACTTTCGTCTTTCCCCGATCCAGTTCTGATTTCTTTAATTCTTGATCTAAACATATTCAAATTAAGCTTATTTAAACACATTACACTCAATTTAACCTAAAAACACATAAATGGGCAAATTACAATTTTGCCCCTAACATTTCACACTTTTTACAATTTAGTCCTTTTTGCACAAAACACAAAATACACAAAATTTGACTATACACCTTAAGGGCCGAATATTCCTAGCATTAATACAAGCCCAAAAATTTCATTTATTTTACATTTTAGTCCCTCAAAAATTTATTTTTGCGATTTAGTCCAAATTACTCAATTTCATCAAAAATTCAAAGACAAAACTTGTTAATCTAATATATATATATTTTATATTTCATCACCAAATATCAAAAACTACAAGGTACCATCAATGGAAAAACACAAAATCATCATCACAATAAAAAATCAAGACATGGGTTTTGTTCATTTTTAAGCAACGATCTCAAAAACGTAAAAATTATTAAAAACCGAACAACTAACATACCTTAATAAAGCTTCAAATGGCCAAAACTTTCCTGGGTTTTCTTTCTTCTTCTTAAGCTTGCATTCAACTATCAATAAAAGATAGAGAAGATGGATTTGTTTTATGTTATTTTAACATATAATATTAGTTATAATTAGTTTACTAATATACCCTTTTAAATTAAATTACTTAACATATGTTTTAAGGTCATTTTAGACCATTTCCGCCCACTAACCAATAAAATGGGATAATTTCCCTTTAAGGACTCCATATTAAAAAGCCACTATCAAATAAGCACTTTACACTTTAGTTTGTAACTTTTACATTTTGCGCGATTAGGTCCTTTTATTTAATCGGGCACCTAAACGACAAAATTAAGTCACGAAAATTTAACACCAACAAATTCACACATAATAAACATGGAAAATAATTTTAAAATATTTTTTAGACTCGGATTTGTGGTCCTGAAACCATTATTCCGATTAGGGTCAAAATCGAGCTGTTACAATTCTTCCTTGGGTATTGTCTTTATTCATTGGTTTATTCGATTACTCTCTTCACTCTTTGTGGCATTCATAGTTAATTAGTTAGTTAAATTTTAGATTAAAATAAATCCTCTTAATTATTATGTTAAATAATAAAAAGATAGTTATTACTAGTAATTGTAGTCCTTGAAGATACGATATTCCGGACTCATCAAAGCTATACTACTGTTCGATAGGTGCACTTGCCTTTGTCGAAATATTAGTTAGTTTAAGCCCATCAGTAGAAATCCCTTAATTATATTAATATATCTTTCAAGAGTAAGAACAACTGACTCTAGGTTAATTTTTATTACTTTAGTCATTTTTATTATTTGCAATTTATTTTTGTTTTTATTATTATTTACTAACTTTTCTTTTATTTGCTTCTGGCAGGTATTTTTAGTTTATGACTAGAAGGAACCCGTCAGGATGATTAATTTTTGATAGTGAGATAGAAAGTACCGCTCGTAGAAATCGTAGGGAAATAAGGCGAAGTCTACAGTATATACAAGAAGAGCAAGAGGACGATACCAATATTACCGATGAGATGGTTGATAATAATCAGCTACCCCCCATGGTTGCCGCAAATCCTGCTCCTCGCACTATGTACGACTATGCTAAGCCTAATTTAACTGGGGCTGAATTGAGTATTGTGAGAACTACTGTTGCTACAAATAACTTCGAGCTGAAGCCGAACACTATACAGATGATCCAACAATGTGTTCAGTTCGATGGTTTACAGGATGAGGATCCAAATACCCATTTAGCCAATTTTCTAGAATTCTGTGATACTTTTAAAATCAATGGCGTTTCTGAAAATGCCATTCACCTTCGGTTGAACTCGTTACCACGAGGTTCCATCACTACTTGGGAACAGATGACCGAAAAATTTTTATTAAAATATTTTTCGCAGGCTAAAACGGCAAAGTTAAAGAATGATATCTCTTCTTTTGCGCAGATGGATTTAGAAACTCTTTACGATGCATGGGAGAGGTATAAGGACTTATTGAGAAGGTGCCCTCACCATGGGTTACCTTTATGGCTACAGGTTCAAACCTTCTACAACGGTTTGAACCCCTCAACTAGGCAACTAATCGATGCATCCGTCGGTGGAACTCTAAATAACAAAACAGCTGAAGCAGCTTATGAGTTTATAGAGGAGATGTCACTGAATAACTATTAGTGGCAAGTCATGAGAACAAAGCCAACAAAAGTCACCGGTGTTTTCAACCTCGACGCAGTCACCATATTATCAAAACAGGTAGAGCTCTTAAACAAAAAGATTGATGGTTTATGTGTTTCTACACAGGTACATCTGGTGATGCAATACGACACAAATGGAGGAGGATGCACACTACAGAATATCCATCCTACAACCCAAGCACTGAGAATGAACAAGTTCACTATATGAGTAACAATTCTAGACCATAGAATAATCCCTATAATAACACTTACAATGCAGGTTGGAGGAATCATCCCAATTTCTCATGGGGTGGTCAAGGAGATCAGAGACAACAACCCCCTCCAGGCTTTCAACAACAACCCTACTAACAGGAGAAGAAGCCAAACCTTGAGGAGATGCTAACAAAATTCATCTCGGTGTCTGAAACCCATTTTCAAAACATCGAAACAACACTAAAAAATCAGCAGGCATCGATTCAAGGGCTCGAGAACCAAATAGGTCAGCTTGCTAAACTGATCTCAGAATGACCACAAGGTAGCTTGCCGAGTAATACTGAACTTAACCCAAGGGAGAAACTCAATGCCATCACCGTGAGCGACGAAGAAGGGTTAGTGGAATCTGAATCTGAACCGAGGCAAGAACCTATGGTAAGTGAAGGTAAGGTTGGGGTAAGCACAATACACAAAACTGGTAAGTACAGAGCATATACCTCGTGTGCCATATCCTAACGCGACGAAGAAAGACCATACTAATTAGCAATTTGGTAAATTTCTTAAACTCTTAAAAAAGTTACATATTAACTTACCATTTATCGAAGCTCTTTCGCAGATGCCCAACTCAGTTAAATTTTTAAAGGAACTTCTAGAAAACAAACGAAAGTTAGATGATGCGCCGCATGTGGAGCTAAACGCAGTCTGCTCAGCCATTTTACAGAATAAACTACCCAACAAATTAAAGGATCGAGGGAGTTTTACTATTCCTTGTTTAATTGGTAGTTTAGATGCTAACAATGCCTTTGCTGATTTAGGGGCAAGTATTAACGTCATGCCCTATAAAAAGTTTAAGCAACTAGGTCTTGGGAAACCTAAACAAACTAGGATGAGCATTCAACTAGCAGATAAAACTATTAGATTTCCTAGGGGAATTGTTGAGGATGTGCTTGTAAAAATTGATAAATTTGTATTCTCAGTTGACTTTGTTGTTCTATAAATGGACGAAGACAGTGACGCACCTTTGATCTTAGGACGACCCTTCTTAGCAACTGCTAGAACTATAATTGATGTTGGCACATGTGAATTGTTACTTCATGTAGGTGATGACACGGTTAAAATCCAAGCTCGTGATTCTGTTAGAATATATAGTGATCGAGATGATATTACGAGTTCTATTGATGTGAGTAACGTTGTGGCTCAAACTTCTTCCCTAGGAAGAAAGTGATGGAGCCACATTCTATTCTATGTGACAAATAGAAAACAACTTATGAGGAGCGAAGGATTCATATCAATAAACTAGGCGAGTGGAGGACACATAGCAAGGAGAACCCGAGAACACACAAAGCAGAACCGACGCAACTCCATGACGAGCTTAAAGGTGAAACGAACCACTTCAAGGTTGGGGACCAGGTACTGCTAGATGTAATCGACCCCTGGATAACCACTGCAAAGCTTAATGCAAACAGATCGATCCCTTTTACGGTACTCAATGTCTTTCCATACAGAACAGTCGAGGTAACTTATTCTAATTTTGACACTTTTAAGGTAAATACTACTTGACTCAAACCGTATATTGATAGAATTGATAGCGAGAAAGAGGAATTTTGACTCCGTGAACCACCATAACTAAGCAAAAAAGAGGTAAGTCGAGCTTAGATTCTAAATGAGTGCTTCTCGGGAGGCAACCCGAGCATTAATTTACTAATTTACTAATTATAATTTATGACGTTTTCAAAATAAATAAAATAAATAAATAAATTAAAAAATGGAGTTTTAAAACCCATACGGCCTGGACGCACGGGCGTGTCCCTGGCCGTGTGGATCTTGGGACTTAATTTTAAAATTTTAAATAAATTGACAGAGGGCTACACTGCTTGGCAACATGGCCGTGTCACCCACATGGCCTGGACACACTGGTGTGTCTATGGCCGTGTGGAGCGTGGAGCTTAAAATACCTAAAAATTGACAGAGACACGACCCAAATTTATTCCACACGGGCGTGCGACACGGTTGTGTGGCCCATTGATAAATCGTAAAAGTAACATATTTAAGCCTACATTTAGCATGCTTTTGGATTATTTAAGCCTTGAATTGTGTAATTTGGTGCTCTTAATCCTTTGTTTTTATGTTTTATACCCAGGAGAGCACCAAAGGATGAAAAGAACGAGAAACGGGCCCAAAATAGAGTAAATGGGCTATATCACGAAATCCACACGGCCTGGCCCAAGACCACGCAGCTGTGCCTCATTCAACAGGCTCGAACACGGCCTGGCCGCGACTTACATGGGCGTGTCCCTGTCGTGGGAAAGAAGAGTTTCACTCAGATTTGGATACTTAGGGGCAAAGAAACACATTCCGAAGCCTATATAAACACCCTAAGTATGACCAGAAAAGGGGGGAACCCAGGGCTTTAGTCAGGGGGCATCCAGCTAGGCCAAAGAGGGCAGATTTGTGGAGATTTACTCGTAGATAACCAGTTGATCCATCTCAAGAAGCCGGAATTATACTCAAGACGGAGGATCTCTCCTTCAATTCTTTCAGGGGGTTTTAGGGATTTCTTATGTTTTGTTTTATCTTTTCTTCTGAGATGTTTTCTTTTATTGTTATGAATTAAAACCCTCAGATACCTGAGGGGGTGAAACCTAAGATGAATCTTGTTATCGTTTGCTAAACTATATGATAAATATTTGACTTGTTCTTAATTATGTGTTCTAAATTCTTGTGTTGATATTTCTGGGATATTAATTCAAGTGTGATGTGCTTATGTGGAGGAGCAAAAGTCCCTGCTTAAGAGTAGATCTAGCATAATTAAGCGGAGTTGATCGCACACCTAGAGATAGGGTGACGAGATTTTGCCGGATTAGGGTGAAACCTTATATGGGAGTCCATATATCGAGTTAATGCAATTCTAGGGGTTTTAATTAGAAAGAGATTTTAATTAATCAACCTAGGGTTAGACGTTAGTCTCCTCGGAAGAGGGATTAATATAACTTAGGGAATCTTACGGATCAAGTCAAATGAATAAATCGTCTGGTTCAGAGTTAGATAGCAAGTGAAGTCTAGGTGGATTCTTCCTTTGTTTTAGCCAATTTTTATTTTCTGTAATTTCTTACTTTGTTTTCTTTTTATTCTTGCGAATTTTTGTTCTTTTACTCCTTTCAGGTACCTCTAGTTTATGACTAGAAGGAACCTGACAGGACCCCTGATTTACGACAGTGATATTGAAGGTACTGTTCGCAGAAATCGTAGAGAAATAAGGCGAAGCTTAAAATACATAGAAGAAGAAAAAGAAGTCGAAATCAATACCACCAAAGAGATGGCTGAGAATAATCTGCCACCTCTAGAGATGGCCGAACATCATGCTCCTCGAACTATGTATGATTATGCGAAACCTAATTTAACAGGAACTGAGTCAAGTATTGTTAGGCCTACTATTGCTGCAAATAATTTTGGACTGAAGCCTAACACTATACAGATAATACAACAGTTTGTTCAGTTTGATGGTTTGCAGGATGAGGATCCTAACACACACTTAGTGAATTTTCTAGAATTATGTGATACCTTCAAAATAAATGGCGTTTCTGATGATGCCATCCGTCTTCTATTATTTCCCTTTTCTCTGAGGAATAAAGCCAAACAGTGGTTACATTCTCTTCCATGAGGGTCAATCACTACATGGGATCAAATGACCGAGAAATTTTTATTAAAATATTTCCCACCGGCCAAAACGGCTAAATTGAGGAGTGATATCTCTTCTTTTGTGCAGATGGATTCAGAGACACTTTATGATGCATGGGAGAGATACAAAAATTTGTTGAGGAGGTGCCCACACCACGGATTACCTTTGTGGCTATAGGTCCAGAGTTTTTACAACAGGGTGAACCCTTCAACAAGGCAACTAATCGATTCAGCTGCCGGTGGGACTTTGAATAACAAAACTCCTGAAGCAGCCTACGAGTCTATAGAGGAGATGTCATGGAATAACTATCAGTGGCAAGTTACAAGGACAAGGCCAGCCAAAGCAGCCGGAGTTTTCAACATCGACACAGTAACCGCGCTATCAAATTAGGTAGAGTTGTTACATAAAAAATTTGATGGTTTATATGGTTCTTCGCAGGCACATCCAGTTATGCAGTGCGAAACAAATGAATGAGTGGCAAATCTTGAGTACCTACCCTACGGACAGGGCATGGAGAGCAAACAAATGAACTATATGGGTAACAATTTCTGATCTAACAATAACTCTTATAGTAATACTTATAATCCAGGTTGGAAGAACCACCCCAATTTCTCATGGGGCGGTCAAAGAAATCAAAGGCAACAACCATCCCAAAACTTCCAACAACAGCCCTATCCGCAGGAAAAGAAGCCGAACCTTGAAGAGATACTGACAAACTTCATAGCAGCCTCAGAAATACGGTCTCAAAATACAGAAACACGTTTCCAAAAGATAGAAGCAAAACTTGAGGCATTGACATAAGAGTTCAAGAATCAAACCGGGCAACTTACTAAGTTAGTTTCTGAAACACGATCAGAAAACTTACCTAGGGAAAAAGAGCAGGTACAGGAAGTGACACTAAGAAGTAGAAGGAATTTAATCGAAACGAAGAAAGAGGTACAACTTGAAATCGATAAGGCAAAGATAACACCGACCTGTGAGGAAATCAAACCAACAATTCCGTACTTAGCAAAGTTGAAGAAAGACCGCTTAGACGCACAATATGGTAAATTTCTTGAACTTTTTAAACAGCTACATATTAGCTTACCTTTTGTTGAAGCTATTTTGAAGATGCCTACATATGCAAAATTTCCAAAAGAGCTTCTAACAAATAAGAGGAATTTCGAGGAAATTTCAACAATGGAACTTAATGAAGAATGCTCAGCTATCATCCAAAACAAGCTGCCAACCAAATTGAAAGATCCAGGAAGTTTCACTATTCCTTGTTTAATTGGTAGTTTGAGCATAGAGAAAGCATTAGCTAATTTAGGTGCCAGTTCTAATCTAATGCCTTATAGAATGTTTAAGCAACTTGGTCTCGGAGAACCAAAACCCACTAGGATGAGTATTCAGTTAGCTGACAGATCTGTTAAGTATCCTAGGTGATTTATCGAAGATGTTCTGGTAAAAGTAGATAAATTTATATTTCCTGTTGATTTTGTTGTGCTTGACATGAATGAGGACGTAGAGGTACCTTTAATTTTGGGACGACCCTTTCTAGCTACTGCTAGGGCTGTCATTGATGTTGGTGATGGTAAACTTGCACTAAGGGTAGGCGGCGAGGAAATTGTGTTCCAAATTTATGATGCCATGTGATATTCTAGAGAACAAGATGATTCTTGTTACTTTGTTGATACCACTGATCGAATCTTTCAAGAGTCTTTGCAGGAAATCATACACAATGACACGATGGAACTGTGTCATTCACAAGGAGAGGAGATAGATGACGATATCGATGAATTAAATACATCATCCCCTAGACAGATGAAAATAGAGGATATTGAAATCAATGACGAACAAAGACAGAAATCCTTTATTGATGAACCTCCCAAATTAGAATTAAAACAGTTGCCAAAACATTTAGAATACGCTTTCCTAGGGGATAATTCTACGCTACCAGTAATCATCTCTTCAGAGCTAGGACCCAAAGAAAAAGAAGATTTGTTAAGGGTACTAAGGAAACATAAAAGAGCCATAGCATGGAAAATGTCTGATATTAAAGGAATAAGCCCATCATTCTGCACCCACAAAATTTTAATGGAAGATGAATATAAACCGTGTGTGCAGCTTCAAAGACGTTTGAACCCCAATATGAAAGAAGTTGTCAAAGCTAAGGTAATTAAACTTCTAGATGCAGGAATAGTTTATCCTATTTCTGACAGTACTTGGGTAAGTCCTGTGTAGGTAGTTCCAAAGAAAGGAGGCATGACTGTTGTAGCCAACGAAAAGAATGAATCGATTTCTACTAGAACAGTCACAGGTTGGGGAGTCTGTATAGACTACAGGAAGCTGAACGACGCCACCAGAAAAGACCACTTCCCTTTACTGTTTATTGATCAGATGTTAGAAAGATTATCTAGGCATATGTACTACTGCTTCTTGGATGGACTTTCTGGCTATTTCCAAATTCCCATAGCTCTTGAAGATCAAGAAAAGACAACATTTACCTATCCATAAGGTACGTTTGCTTATCGTAGAATGCCTTTTGGATTATGTAATGCTCCTGCTACTTTTCAGCACTGTATGCTAGCTATCTTTGATGAACTTGTGGAAGACATTATAGAGGTATTTATGGACAACTTCTCGATATTCAGCAATTCTTTCCACCTTTGCCTTAAAAATTTAGAACGAGTTCTAATAAGATGTGAGGAAACAAATCTTGTCTTGAATTGGGAAAAATGTCACTTTATGGTTAGAGAGGGGATTGTGTTAGGACATAAGATTTCTAGTAAAGGGATCGAGGTAGATAAAGCAAAGATTGAAACCATAGAAAAATTACCTCCCCCTAGTTCAGTATTAGAAGCTTTTTAGGACATGCTGGATTCTATAGAAGATTCATTAAAGATTTCTCTAAAATAGCTAAGCTTTTAACAAAATTACTAGAAAAAGATGTTCCTTTCAATTTTGATCAGGAATGTTTAGATGCATTTAATATCCTCAAAGATAAACAAATAAATGCTCCGATTATAACTGCACCTGATTGGAATTTACCCTTTGAACTAATGTGTGATACGAGTGATTTTGCAGTAGGTTCCATTCTGGGACAACGAAGAGACAAGCATTTTCAGCCAATTTATTATGCTAGCAGAACATTGAAACCCACACAAGAAAATTATGCCACTACAATGAAAGAATTGCTAGCTGTAGTTTTTGCTTTTGACAAATTTAGGCAGTATTTAATATTATCTAAAGTTATCGTTTACACTGACCATTCAGCTCTTCGTTATCTTTTAACTAAATCTGATGCAAAAATTCGACTCATACGATGGATCTTACTCTTACAAGAATTTGATTTGTAAATACAAGATAAGAAGGGAGCTAAAAATCTCGCAGCAGATCACCTCTCTAGGCTCGAGAACCCACATATCGAAGAGCTCGACGAAAGTGAGATAAATGACTCGTTTCCCGAGGAACAACTCTTTTCTATAACCAACTCTGAGGTACCATGGTTTGCAGATATTGCGAATTATTTAGCTGCTAACATCCTACCAAAAAGATTAACACATCATCAAAAGAAGCGATTCTTTACTGATGCGAAAAACTATTTTTAGGAAGATCCCTTTCTTTTCTGTATATGTGCAGATCAAGTAATTCGGAGATGCATTACAAAGGCGGAAGCGAGTAAAATCCTAGAACATTGCCATACAGGACCTTCAGGAGGAAATTACAATGGGATTAAGACAGCACACAAAACACTCGAATCATAATTTTATTGGCCAACTCTTTTTAAAGATGCCAACAGGTATGCCGCTTTGTGTGATAAATGCCAAAGAACAGATAATATTTCTAAACGCAATGAAATGCCTCAAACATATATGTTATCATGTGAAATATTTGATGTATGGGGTATTGACTTTATGGGTCCGTTCCCTAATTCATTTGGAAATAAATACATCTTAGTAGCAGTAGATTATATGTCAAAATGGGTGGAAGCCCAAGCTTTACCTACTAACGATGCTAGAGCTGTAGTAAAATTTCTTAAGAAACTTTTTTCTCATTTTGGAACACCCAGAGCAATCATCAGTGATAGGGGCACTCACTTTTGCAATACTCAATTCGATAAAGTCTAAAGAAAATATGGAGTACACCACAGAACAGCCACCCCTTATCATCCTCAAA
The DNA here is from genome assembly GCA_005393395.2 of Gossypium australe. Taxonomy (NCBI): domain Eukaryota; kingdom Viridiplantae; phylum Streptophyta; class Magnoliopsida; order Malvales; family Malvaceae; genus Gossypium; species Gossypium australe. The sequence continues at coordinate 15,109,086 of CM016619.1, forward strand.
CCAGTGGGCAAGTGGAAGTGGCAAATCGAGAGATTAGGCAAATCATAGAAAAAATAGTTGAATCAAACAGAAAAGATTGGACAGTGAAAGTAGATGGTGCTTTATGGGCCTATAGAACAACATTTAAAACCCCTTTGGGAACATCCCCATACAAACTTGTCTACGGAAAAAGTTGTCATCTACCATTTGAGTTAGAGCACAAAGCATACTGGGCTATAAAATTCTTGAATTACAATCTTAAAACCGCAGGTGAAAAGAGGATGATGCAGTTGAACGAATTAGATGAATGGCAAGCTGAGGCCTATGAAAACTCACGATTATATAAGTAGGCAACAAAACGGTGCCATGATGCTCGTTTGAAACAATCAAAGCAATTCGAAGTGGGAGACTTGGTCCTATTATACAACTCAAGACTCAAACTATTTCCTGGAAAGCTTAAATCAAGGTGGCCAGGCCCATTCGTGATCAAAACTATTTTTCCTTACGGCACAGTGGAGGTAACCCATCCAACTCAAGGAACATTCAAGGTAAATGGCCATCGACTAAAAATTTATAATGGTGAGGATTTCAAGAAATTAAGAGAGGAGCTTCAGCTCCATAAACCTTCTTTTAGAAATGAAAACAGGGTGAGTCTAGCTTAAGACTTTAAGCAAGCACTTTTCGGGAGGCAACTCGAGCACTAACTTCACTAACCCCATTAATTTTCACATTTTTACGTTTATTTTTCCTATTAGCACCTAACCCAAACTAACCAATACAGTAAAGTGCAGGTTCCCCACCACACGACCTTGCACACGGGCGTGCCCGTGGCCGTGTGGACGCCATAGGACAAAAAATGAGCGTGCAAGTAATCGTGCGAGATGAAGAAGAAAAATTTTCCCACACACGGGCTGTGATAATAGGACCACGACCATCTGATGCAACCGTGTTCTATCCTGAGTAACTAAGCACGGGCTTGAGCCACGCCTGTGCCTACCAACCGCGCGAGACACTGACTATATACACACGGGCGTGGGAGAAGTGAACATAATAGCACACGTCTAGGGAACATGGGCGTGGGAAACGTCTCGAACGCGCCAAAATTTGAAAATCGCGAAAAATACGGGCCGAATAACAGACACATGGGCGTGGCCTCTGCCCGTGTCCCCTTCCCTATTTAAAGAAACACAACCTCCGTTCTCTCCCAAATTTCTTCCACAAACCCCAAGCCTAGCCATTCTCACCCACAAAACCTCTACCCCACTCCGGCCACCATCAAAGAAACACCCATCCTTGACTTCCCCTATCTGTTATCACCATCTCTCTCCCACATAAACATCAAAAAATCGGTCCAAGCCCGTGCCGAACCAATACACGCCCGCCCCACAGGTGTTCCACTACTGTGTCGCTTCGACTATTTACAGAACACGTCCGTGCTCTGCCCATCCACATTGCCCCGCTCTAAAAACACCACTGGTCACCCCTCACTATTTTATTTTCATCTATTTAACTATTCTAAGAGTAGAATTTCATTTAGTTAAGTCTCTTTTTACTATTATTATTATTTATTATTAAGTTAAACTTTAGAATTTTAGCACTAATTTGATCTTGAATACTTTAGTCATTGTTTAAATAGTTGATTAGAACTAGAAAGAACCAATCATTGTCAGAATGCTTACTCATGGTTGAAATTTTCTTATGAATTTAGTCTTTGAATATTTTGGGTATTGATCGAAGTACTTGACATATTTTGGTAGAAAATTACTTGAATTTTCAGATTTACAATGTCGTCATCCCAAAGAAAGAAAACGACAGCCCTGAGTTCTAAGAAGAGAAAGAGACTCGGTTTATCCTCCACAAGCGCATCCACCGAAGTGCGCCACCCGTTCCTACGATTTCCCCTAGGGGCCCAAGAAGACCATTATAAGATACTCCGCACACGATCCCTTGACACAGGGAGATGTATCGATTGGGCTGCTTTGGAACAGGTCCATCTTGCCGACGACTTACGAGCTCTTTTAACCACTGATCCGTGGGACCAATTCTTTAACATAATCGAGTCGACATACCTAGAGCTCACTCTAGAGTTCTGCTCAACGTTCCAACTTTAGACGGTGATGATGCAATACGATGATCCGGGTACAATACAATTCCGTCTTGGAGGCACTATACGACAGCTGAACGTACCACTTCGGAGCCCCACTAGGACTTTATACGGAAGACTTTGTAGCAGAGAATGACCTCTCTGAGCTACACCGCCATATTCATCGCACCCCCGTAAGCTGTTGGTACAACATTGCCCCTGACGGAGGCAATTACGGCCCCAGCCGCTCCAAGGCGAAGGCTCTTGTCCCGCCCCTGAGGTACGTACATGCTATTCTAGCCCATACACTTACAGGTCGGCGAGAAAGCACTGGCGTCGTCAATACTCACGACGCCTACTACCTGTGGTGCATGTCGAACGGACACATTTTCGACCTAGCCTATTTCATAGCCTGCGCCATTCAACACCAAACGGAGCAACACAAGAGAGGGGTCATATCTATGGGACCGTACATTACACGCTTGGCTTGACATTTTGGACTCCTCAACACTGATGCATAGACATCCTCACTCACCCTGATCGGTCAGATATCCCCACAAGGCATCCAAACTATGTTACACATGAGGATGATCCAACACCGACGTGGAACTGATCCTCCTCAATACCAATTTAAACCTTCCACCGACGAGGAGAAACCTGAGGACATTACTGATAATGTTCCCCCACCACAGGAGGCACCACCATAAGGCCATCGTCCCTCTCATACGGCCGCTTCACTTTCAGAGATTTCTGCACGCCTCACTTGATTTGAGCACTACTGTACTCAACAATTCAATGATACCGCTCAACGATTTGACAGTATTAAGGCCACGCTTCAGCAGATTTGTCACCACTTTCATATATCGCTGCCTCCACCACACAGCGACCCAGCAGATGACGAGGACCTTTGAGTCCTTTTTTCTTATCTTTATTTTCCAATTTTATTTTTTATATATTTATGTTTAATTTTTAGTTATTAAACTTTTTATTTTATCTTGTTAGAACTTTTATTTAGTACAGTTCAGTTTCTTTTATCACTGGCTATCTAACCCTCGAGTGTCTCTAACAACTTCCATTAAATATTTCTCCCTAAACATTTAATTGATGACTTTGCAGATTAATAGAATTAATATACAACTCAAGGAACAAAATTATCACTTATACCTAGTCATCACATTCGTCATGAAACATCCTTCAAGGATTTCATCAATAATTCAGGAAGTTTCACTTCTCTCCCTATCTTATGATTTTATTATTAATGAGTTATTATCTATCTTTGTACATTGAGGGCAATGTACAGCTTAAGTGTGGGGGGTCAACTATAGTATTATTTGAAAACCCCTGAATTATGCCTTGAATGACATCTTGTCTTCAAGTAAGTTTTTCATATTATGATTAGAATGAAATTTCCTTTGATTTATGATTTTTATTGATATGTTTTAAATTAAGTCATTGATAATTGTGCATTGATGATTAAAATTTGAAGAACACTAGAGAATCAAGCATGATAAGTCTATTTTTCAAAAATCAAAAAGTTTGTTAGGTTGTCTACCTGAATTTGAATATTACTTTGAAGTTTGAAATTTACGAGGTTGACATAAAAAAAACCCCTAATTCTATGTGAGATTTTGAGCCTTTTAGAGCATACATTCTTTTTCATGCTCGTTTTATTGAATATGAGTGTGTCAACATTGATTTGTTATTCTAGAACTTGCATTGATGATACATGTCAAGACCACACCTTTGATTAGATATACAGAGATGATAAAGGCACTTAGGTTTTAACCCACTTACTCTACTAAAAGCCTACCTTCATAATTAACCCCTAGTGAACCCCGTTGGTCCTAACAACCCTTTTTATTGACTCACCCACTAATATTAACCCAAAACCCTTTGTATTTGTTATCACCATTCCTTTTAACTACCCTTATGTCAAGATTTGATTTGATCAGCTGCCTGACTATGATCTTTATTTCAAGTAGTTGAATTTATCCTTTATTACACATTTTACTTGTTCTTAAAAAAAAGTCGAAGTATATCCATTATTAGTTATGCAATTAAATGAGCTTATACATTTAATTTCCAATTGTTGAAGAAGAAGCTCGTGTCATTAGTATTAGTAGTGCAAATTTTCATTTGATGTAATTAGTTTGTGTTTTTAGTCAGGTAATTTGTCAGGTCAATCTCGATTCTAACCCTCCAATTCAGCCTTTATCCACACCTTAAACCTAAGCCCCGTTACAACCCTGTAAAGACCTTTTAATTTGTGTATCATCTCATATTTTAGTGGTGGAGATTTGATTTTCATGCAAGCATATAGGATTAACTTTTCATGTTTGACTTTTGAGTGCTTAATTCTGAACCTTAAACACTTTGAGTGGTTTGAGTGAATCTTTAGTGAGGATGTCAACTCTTGTCGATTTCGAATCAGAGGTAATTATTTAGTTAAGGGGAAACACCTAACGTTTTCAGGACTATAAATGTATGACTTTGATTGTTTGAATCTTTAGGACCCTTTGAGTTGAATTATCCATGTATGAATTATCTTTGAATTATGACAAAACATTATTAATGAATATTATGAATCTAGGAAGTTTGTTTTAATTATGAGTTGAGAATTTTGCTTGAGGACAAGCAAAAGCTTAAGTGTGGGGGTATTTGATAAACTGTAAAAGTAACATATATTAAGCCCACATTTAGCATTCTTTTGGATGATTTAAACCTTGAATTGTGTAATTTGGTGCTCTTAATCCTTTGTTTTCATGTTTTATACCCAGGAGAGCACCAAAGGATGAAAAGAACGAGGAACGGGCCCAAAACGGAGTAAATGGGCCATATCACGAAATCGACACGGCCTGGCCCAATACCACACGGCCGTGCCTCATTCAACAGGCTCGAACACGGCCTGGCCACGACTTACACGGGCGTGTGCCATGGGCGTGTCCCTGTCGTGGGAAAGAAGAGTTTCACTCAGATTTGGATACTTAGGGGTAAAGAAACATATTCCGAAGCCTATATAAACACCCTAAGTATGACCAGAAAAGGAGGGAACCCAGGGCTTTAGTCAGGGGGCGTCCAGTTAGGCCAAAGAGGGCAGATTTGGGGAGATTTACTCAAAGATAGCCAGTTGATCCATCTCAAGAAGCCGAAATTATACTCAAGACGGAGGATCTCTCTTTCAATTACTTCAGGGGGTTTTAGGGATTTCTTATGTTTTTTTTATCTTTTCTTCTGAGATGTTTTCTTTTATTGTTATGAACTAAAACCCTCAGATACCTGAGGGGGATGAAACCTAAGATGAATCTTGTTATCGTTTGCTGAACTATATGATAAATATTTCACTTGTTCTTAATTATGGGTTCTTAATTCTTGTGTTGATATTTTCGGGATATTAATTCAAGTGTGATGTGCTTAGGTGGAGGAGCAAAAGTCCCTGCTTAAGAGTAGATCTAGCATAATTAAGTGGAGTTGATCGCACGCCTAGAGATAGGGTGACGGGATTTTACCAGATTAGGGTAAAACCTAATATGAGAGTCCATAGATCGAGTTAATGGAATTCTAGGGGTTTTAATTAGAAAGAGATTTCAATTAATCAACCTAGGGTTAGACGTTAGTTGCCTCGAGAGAGGGATTAATATAACTTAGGGAATCTTATGGATCAAGTCAAATGAATAAATCGTCTGGTTCAGAGTTAGATAGCAAGTGAAGTCTAGGTGGATTCTTCCTTGGGTGTTGTCTTAATCAATTGGTTTTTCCTCAAAGTATTTTTCCCAATTTCATTCTGCTTTGTCTTAGAGTCTTTAGTTTAGTAGTTAGTTAATTTTAGATTAAATAAAAATCACTTTAATTCTTAGGCTAAATAATAAAAAGAGAGTTAGTATTAGTACTTTTGGTTCCTTTGGGTTCATCAATCCGATCTTGCCTTAACTATACTACTGTTCGATAGGTACGCTTGCCTCACATCGTTGTCATAGTTAGTTTCCAGGTTTGGTCATTCTTTATATAAATTTTAAGACTTTGACATCGCATAAAACAGCGATCACCCGCACGGGTTGAACACATGGGCGTGTCTTAGGCCGTGTGAAAACTGGAGCCTCACTTTTCAATATTTAAACAAGTCAAGGGGCTCCACGGGCACGACACACGGCAGTGTGTGCGAACACACGGGCGTGTCAAATTTCACATGGGCGTGTCCTAGGTCATGTGAAAACTGGAGCTTAATTTTTCAAATTTTAAAATTTAAAACAAGTCAGGGGGCTCCATGGGCAAGACACACGGGCGTGTCAAAATTCCACACAGGTGTGGGAGAAGCGAAGGGATTTGCACACGGCCGTGCGATGCGGCCGTGTGGACCACATGGCCTGGACACACGGGCGTGTCCAAGGCCGTGTGACTATTAAGCTTTTATAAATCGCGACGAACACGGGCTGGGGGCTTTATCACACGGGCATGTGACACGGCCGTGTGGCCCAACACGGGCCGTTACACGATCGTGTCACCTATAAATCCCTATTTTTATTTTTTCTTTTTTATTCCTTCCTCCTCCAAAGCTCCCCCAAACCCTAGCTGCCGGTCCCCATTTTCGGCCACCGTCCTCTTCCTCTACCTTCCCTCTTTTTCCCTTCTTCCCCAACTCGACAACCACCCATTCTCCTCCCTTTTCTCCCTCTCTTTTCCTCTTCTTTCCCTTCCCTCCAAGCTCCTCCCCCACTTGAAACCTCCTTGTCCCTACCCAACCGACCGCCGTACGCCCATCGACCAATAATCGCACCTCACTCCGGCCACTGCCCTTAGCCATTGTCGGTTCTTCTTCTCCCTTGTTGCCCATTATTTTATTTTCTAATATTATTATTTATTATTATTTAGTTATTTCTTCATTATTTATTTATTCATATTCTTTTCTTATTTATTTTTATATTCTATTATCTTATATTTTTACTTTGTTAGTTTTTGTTTGATGAGTTTAGTGTCTCTTTCTATTTAGATTACTGATAGTTATATTCCTTGTTTTAGTTTTGCTTGTTACTGTGTTAAGATGATACTTATTCTTCAATTGTATTACCTTTATGAATTGTATATTTATGAATTGCTTTGTATTTCTTATTCTTCTTTGTTATTTAAATTTGCCTTCTAGTTGAGAATTAGTTAATTGATTTATTTTATTATTTTCACCAATTTAAATCATGATGACTTCATTTCAGATTTTTGCATACTAGGATACTAATACACATTGTTTAGGCATAATCTCCTATTTAAGACTACTTAGACTTTGCTTTTATTTGCAAATTTGGTAATGATTTATTTCTTTGTTGATGAACCTCTTTCCCTTTTTCAGGAACATCATGACAAGTACTCGAGGCAAGACTAAGGTCGCCGTCCTCGCTTCAAAAAAGTGGAAGGGTCCCGGTGCGACCTCATCGAGCACCTTCGCTGAAGTGCGCCACCCTTACCTCAGATTTACCGCGGACCCACCGGAGGATTGATTGGGCCGCGTTGGAGTAGGTCCACCTCGCTGATGAGGTTCGAGCTTTCATCATCCAAGCCCCATGGGACTGTTTCCTCAGTATCGCCGAGTCCACGTATATGGAGTTGACCTTGGAGTTTTGCTCGACGTTCCATCTTCAGAGCGTCATGTCAGTCCATGACAAGCCAGGCACCATCATTTTTTGCCTTGGCCATTTGGTGCGCCACATGAGCGTCCCAAATTTCGGTGCTGCTTTGGGACTTTATACAGAGGAGTTCATGAGCGCCGAGGACTTTCTTCAGCTCCATCGCCATATTCATTACTCGCCCTTGCGTTGTTGGTCTGACCTCACGGGCGGCCTAACAAACTATGACCCTAGTCGCTCGAAGGTGACTTCTCTCTCTCCTACTCTAAGGTATATTCACGCCCTCTTAGCTCACACTTTGATAGGACAGAGAGAGAGCACCGGAGTCGTGAGCACGCACGATGCATATTATTTATAGAGCATGGCACATGGCCATGTATTTGATTTGGCGTATTTCATCGGTTTATCTTTCCGCCATCAGACTGACCGCCACAGGAAGGGACCCATCTGCCTAGGCCCTTACGTGACTCGCCTCACTCGACAATTCGGTCTTTTTAACACACCGGAGCAGTCCTCCTCGCTTACACTTGTTTGCCAGATGTCCCCTCAAGGCATCTCGAGCATGCTACATATAAGGATGATTGAGCGACGTCATGGATTTTATCCTCCCCAGTACCGATTTTCTCGCCCCGATGATCAGGATGATCCCGAGGACATCACTGAGGATGTCCCTCTCCCTCACGTGGATCTACCTCACCCTCCACCACCGAGTCGCCAACCTCTTTCTTCTGCTGCTACTTTGAACGACATATCTGAGCAACTCACTCGCTTCGAGTAGCAGTGTTATTAGAGGTTTGACAGTCTCGAAGCCATCTTACAGCAGATCTGCCACCATCTCCATATTTCACCTTTGACACCACCACCTCGCGACGCATCTGACGATGAGGACCTTTGAGTCCATTTATTTTATTTTTATCTTTCTTTTTATTTTTTATTTTTTGTTTTATTTTTTTTAGTCTATTTTTCTTTATGTTTCTTATTATATTTTCTAAGATTTATCTTTTATATTTTAAACTATATTTTAGTTTTTTTAATTATTCCTAATCGAGTAACCCCTTAATCTTCTTCAACAGTTGTGTTTATTTTTCTTAGTAGTTGCTCGGAATCATGCACTTCACTTTATATCTACAATTTCGCATTCACTTTTCACGGATTTCATCCAAAATTCAAGAAGTTTCACTTCTCTCCCTCTCTTATGATATTATTATATTATCTATTTTGGTACATTGAGGACAATGTACATCTTAAGTGTGGGGAGGTTAATTATATCATTATTAGAAAATCCCTGAATTATATCTTGTTCTTAAGTAAATTTTCTCATATTACTATTAGAATAAAATTTTTATTGATTTATGATTTTTATTGATATGTTTTGGATTAAGTCATAGGTAATTGTGCATTGATGGTTTAAACTTTAAGATATTAGAGAATCAAGCTTGATAAGTCTATCTTCAGAATTAAAATTTTTTTAGGTTATTTCCCTAAATTTAAATATTACTTTAAAATTTGAAATTTGCAAGGTTAACATAAAAAACCATTAAATTTGTGAGATTTTGAGCCTTTATGAGCATACAATTTTCTTGCTCATTTTTTTATTGGTTATGAGTATGTCAATATTGATTTGTTATTCTAGAACTTGCCTCGATTATGCATGTCAAGACCACACATTTGATTTGATATACTGAGATGATAAAGGCACCTAGGTTTTAACCCATTCCATTAAAAGCCTACCTTCATAATTAACCCTTAGTGAACCCCTTTGATCCTAATGAATCATTTCTTAATCTACCCTTAATATTAACCCAAAACTCACTCTTTTTGATTCATTAAGAATTTTTCCCTATTGTATTAACACCCTTTTTGTTGAGATTTGATTTGATCAGTTGCCTAACTATGTTCTTTATTTCAGTTGTTAAATTCTTTCTTTTATTGTACACGAAAAAAAAAAGAAGAAAAATAAAAGTTCATTTATTAGTTCTATGTTATTTGAGCTCAAACAGTTAATTCCATATTTTGAGAAGAAGCTCGTGTTATTATTGATAAGTTTTCAATTAATGTAATTATTCAGTATTAGTTTATTTTTTCTAGTTAGGTAAATTGTCAATTCAATCTCGGTTTTAACCCTCTAATTCAGCCTTTATCCACACCTTTAACCCAAGCCCCATTACAACCTTTTTAAGACCTTTTTCAAGACCTTTTGATTTGTGTATCATCTGATTTTATAGTGGTGGAGATTTTATTTTCATACAATCCTATGGTAATAACTTTTCATGTTTGACTTTTGAGTGCTTAATTTGAACCTTAAACACTTTGAGTGATTTGAGTGAATCTTTAGTAAGGATGTCAATTCTTGTCAGTTTTGAATCAAAGGTAATTATTTAGATAAGGGGAAACACTTATGGTTTCGTGCTGTAAAAAATTGTGACTTGGATTGTTTGAAGCTTTAGGACTCTTTTAGTTAAACTATCAATGTATGAATTATTTGTGAATTATGATAAGACATTATTGATAAGAATTGTGAATTAAGGAAGTTTAATTTTAATTGTGAGTTGAGGATTTTGCTTGAGGACAAGCAAACGCTTAAGTATGGGGATATTTGATAAACCATGAAAGTAACACATATTAGTCCCATGCTTAGCGTGTTTTTGGATGTTTATTTATACAGTTATGTGAATCCGATGCTCCTAATCCTTTAAATTCGTATTTCTATACTTAGGTGAGCATAGGGAAGCGAAAGGAGTGGGAAATGGGCCAAAATCAGACAAAACGGGCCATCTTAAGGATCCACACAGCCAAAGCCAGAACCACACGGGCAGGGCACATGCCCGTGTGAACCACACGGGCTGGACACACGTCCGTGTGCCAGCCCGTGTCAATCGCAAGCCATGCAATTTTTCACGCGGCCTGGACTCCCTCACACGGGCTGAGCACACGCCCGTGTCCCTGTTGTACCCTGCTTTATTTTCACGCAAAAAAAGTCAATTTTTAGGGTTTCTGAGCCTCCGGAAGTCTATAAATACACACCAGAGGAAGTCCTAAGAGAGCAAGCAGAGGAAATTAAAGAATTTACTCGAAGGAAGCCGTCGGAATCATCTTAGAAGCTGACTCACTCTAAGATTGAAGATCTCCATGAAGTTCTTTATAAGTTTTTGGGTTCTTTATGTCTTGTTGTTTTCTTAATTCAAATATGTTTTCCTTTTATGTTATGAACTAAACTCCCTAAATACCTAGGGAGGATGAAACCTAGATGAATCTTATTATTTAAATATTTTGAATTACATGATAAATACTTGTTTTTGTTCTTAATTATATGTTCTTAACCCTTGCTTTAATATTTTCAGGATATTAATTCAAGTTTAATGTGATTATTCAGTGGAGCAAAAGTCCCTATTTAAGAGAAGATCTCGCATAATTGAGCGGAGTTGATTGCAACCCTAGAAATAGGCTGACATAAATCTGCCGGATTAGAGTCAAATCTAATAAGGGAATCCATAGATCGAGTTAATGCGACGATAGGGGTTTTAATTAGAAAGAGATTTTAGTTAATCAACCTAGATCAGTTGTTTTGAGTTTCGATATTAACATAATTTAGGGATTTCTACGGATCAAGGCAAGTGAATAAATTGTTTAATTCAGAGTCAGAACATTAAGTGAAGTCTAGGTTGATTCTTCCTTGGGTATTGCCTTTATTCATTGGTTTATTCGATTACTCTCTTCACTCTTTGTGGCTTTCATAGTTAATTAGTTAGTTAAATTTTAGATTAAAATAAATCCCCTTAATTATTAGGTCAAATAATATAAAGATAGTAATTACTAGTAATTGTGGTCTTTGAGGATACGATATTCCGGACTCATCAAAGCTATACTACTATTCAATAGGTGCACTTGCATTTGTCAAAATATTAGTTAGTTTCGAGCCCATCAGTAGAAATCCCTTAATTATATTAATATATCTTTCAAGAGTAAGAACAACTGACTCTAGGTTGATTAATTGAAATATCTTTCTAATTAAAACCCCTATTGTCGCATTAACTCGATCTATGGATTCCCCTATTAGATTTGACTCTAATCTGGTAGATTTATGTGGTCCTATTTCTAGGTTTGCATGCAACTCCACTCAATTATGCTAGATCTACTCTTAAATAGGGACTTTTGCTCTACTAAAATAACCACATTAAAATTGAATTAATATTTTAGAAATATTAAAACAATAAATAAACATACTTAATTAAGAACAAAAATCAAGTATTTATCGCGTAAATTGGAAATCAAATAATAAGATTCATCATAGGTTTCATCATCCCTAGGTATCTAGGGAATTTAGTTCATAATCCTGAATAGAAACATCTCAAAGTTAGGATAACAACATGAAATAAAGAAATTCAATAAAACTTCGAAGGAAATTCAATGGAGATCTTCGATCTTGAAGGAGATCCACTTTCGAGTTGATTCCGATAGCGTTCTTCGAGTGTTCTCTTCAATCTTCTTTGAGTGTCCCCTTAGGTCTTCTTTTAATTGGTATTTATAGACTTTTAAATGCTCAGAAAGCCTAAAAGTTGGGTTTTTCCCGTGTATTTGGGAAGTAGGGTGCGATATCGGCACGGATTGGCACATGGGAGTATAGCCAGCTAGTGTGGATCACACGGGCGTGTGGCCAGCCCATGTTGAAATGCCTAGGCCGTGTGGATCCTGGAAACAGTTCTTGGCTCGATTTTTGCTTCCTTTTTCGCTCCTTTAGCTCCCAAATGCTCTCGAAACATGAATTTGAAGGATTAGGAGCATCAAATTCACTAATTTACATAATTAATCATCAAAAAAACGTCTTAAGAATGGGATTAAAATATGTTACTTTTACAGCATATTAAGAACACAAAAATTGTTTACACAATTTGATTTTCTTACATCTGCTAGTTTAGCTTAATGAGTAAACATAATGTCTTTAATCTCAATACAACAAGTGATTTAAGTTTAATCACAACCTTATATAACAATCACTTTTATACCTAAAGATTTAACTTACTTACATTTAAGTTATTATTTTGAAAATTTAGATTGTAAAACCAAGCAATAAAATTGTTTTACACTCTTACAAAAATGTTCCTCTATGAATTAAAAACAGCTCTAAATACTCTGTTACAAAATCTATACAAGTCTCTTATATATACAAAAGGTTAGAGACTTGTTAACATACTAGAGATCAATTTGATTTTAATTCCTATTAAAAAATAGCTAAAATAACTAACTACAATATATTAATAAAGACCAAAGTAAAGTGGATTGTTAAGAGCTATGTTTCCAATGTTCATGATCCAATTCTATAAAGCAAGGGATTCAACATGTAAAATCTTATTCGATCCAATCCAATCTTCAAAGACTCGTTCCACAAGATAGATCTTCAAATATAGGTCAACATATGTCCACAAAATCATTTATGTCATTGTCCACTTGATTTGGTTAAAATAAATTCCAACTACAAACAAGGTAAGTTATGTTTCTTATCAAAGTGCTAATTGAAGTGGCCACTTCCGTTTGAACTTGATAGCCACAAAAAACTTTCCTCGATGATAAAACATCTATCAATGTTGAATAAGCCTTTCCTATTTAGAGCACAATACATCTTCACAAAGTAACTTTTAATCCATTTTAATCTAGCCAAATATCATCAAATCAATCATCATTAACATAAGGATAAAAAATATCACTAAGTCAACTCACATATTCATGGATTGCATATCTTAATTATAATATATAATCAATTTTCCTTAATATAAGGATACAAAAGATCATATAGTTTGCTCATATATTCATGGATTGCATATTTTAATGTATACGGTAAACAAACCACATAAGAATTCTTGAAAAATAATATTGATTGATTCAATCTCTTCTCTAATGATAAACGCGAGATTGGCTAAAAGCAAATAATCAAAATATTTTGGTCAAACATGCCAAAAATTAAGGTAAGTTATGTGCTTGATGTAGGTGTAACAGCCCGATTTTGGGTCTAGTCGGAACAGTGGTTTCGGGGCCACAAATTCGACGTAAGAAAATTTATTTTCTATTATATTTTTATGGTCAGCAATTTCACAGAATGATTTCGTGAAAATTTCGTTCAAAAATTTTGACATTTAGGCACCCAATTTAGTCAAAAGGACTAAATCGTAAAAAGTGCAAAACTTCAGTTCTAGAAGCTAGAGGTGTCTAATTTCTATGAAATTTTAAATTGGAGGTCCTTAACTGGTAATTAGACCATTTTTTAAGTTTATGGACAAAAATGGACATGGTTTGGTATATTTCTAAAGTTTTCATTAAGGGAAATTTGGTCATTTGGTAATTAAAATGAATTAAAAACAAAATTAAAAGCGAATTTTTGTCCATCTTCAACCCTATGGCCAAATTTCACAAGGGAAACCATGGCTAGGGTTTTTCAAGCTTCCAAGCTCGATTGTAAGTCTGTTCTAGCCCTTTTTAATGATTTTTACGTTTTTGAAATCCTCGTAACAAGATCTATCTATTTCTACCACTAATTTGAAGAGATATCAAATTTTAAAATTTTACCCATGTTGAATATTTGTGTATTTTGATGTTTGATGGTAGAAAATGAATGTTAGTTGTTTGTTAAGCGACTTTTGCTAAGTGATTTTCAGTGCAAATGTTAAAAAGGACTAATTTGTAAAAGTTATAAAATGAGTAGTAAAAATGTGTTTTAATGGAAATCGTGGGCTGCTATAGTTATGAAAATGGTTCAGCTAGGCTTGTTTATTAAATAAATTGAATAGATTTCATTTTACGAGCCTAGGGGCAAAAATGTAAATATGTTAGAGTTTGGGGGCAAAAATGTAATTTTTCCATAATATGATTTTTGGACTGAATTGAATAAGGTGAATAATAAATGAGTGAAATGTGATATTATAGATCAAGAAAAATGAGTAATTGACGATTAAGTCCTTTTGCCATTTTGATGTCGAGGTAAGTTCGTATGTAAATAATGCATTGTTATTTATGCTTTAATTGCTTTATTATTATATGAATTGTGATTTAATCTTGAATGAAATTGACAAAGTTCGACAAACGAGAAATCCCAGTTGAACCTTAGGAATAGGTAGGATACAAATGTCATGACATTAGGGTTATTGAGATTATGTGTAAGACCATATCTGGGATATGACATCAATATGAGACATTCGTGTAAGACCATATCTGGGATATGACATCGATATGAGACTTCGTGTAAGACCATATCTGAGATATGGCATCGATATAAGATTTCGTGTAAGACCATAACTGGGATATTGGCATCGATATGAGATCCCATGTAACACCACACACTCGAGACCGTTGCTGGAGTCGAGCACGAGGCGTTATTTAACTTATCTTACTACTTCAGGTATATAAAAAAATAATTTATTTCATCATTCAAAATAAATTTGTCCATCTACGCAACAGTCATTAATTTAATTATAACTCGAGTTACGAAACTCAAAATTTATATCCATAAATTTTACCTAAAACTAGACTCATATATCTTCTCACCATAAAATTTTCAGAATTTTTGGTTTGGCCAATTAATACATTTTATTCATTAAAGTCTCCCCTATTTCACAGTCCAGCGGTTCTGACCACTCATCACTAAAAATAAATTTTCTCATTGTACAATTTTTATATGTTGTTTCTACTTATTTCTACTGAAAGTAGACTTACTAAGGAATCTAGAAATATAAATTATAACTCATAATTATTTTTTTTACAATTTTAAATGTTTTTCTAATGTCTAAACAGGGGACTTCAAATATCATTCTGACCCTGTCTCACTAAAATTCAAATATCGTAGAATATAGAATTTCTTTGCTTACATTGTTTCTTTCATATGAAAGTAGACACAATAAGATTTAATTCTATATCTTATTCACTTTTTAATTCCATTTCTCCTATTTTTGGTAATTTTTCAAAGTCAAATTACTACTGTTGTCCAAAAACTGTTTCATTGCAAATTTTTACTTTTTCATACTTACTTTGTAGTAAACATCACTTAGGTATCCATACAAAATAATTCGATCCCTATACATGCCATAACTTAAAACATTTCAAAAGCATTTATATACCAAAATAAAGGCTTGATAGTGTGATACGAGGCTTCGACGATCTCCAATCCAAGTAAGTTCAACACACTATAAAATAAAGGAAAGGAAAAGAACGAGTAAGCTACTAATAGCTTAGTAAGTTACATGTAAACAATAAGCACTAAATCAATAATTAGCATTTTCACATACAATTAATTAATATCCTTCTTAGCAAATTTAATCACTTACACATGTACAATCTTACCAGTTCACTTGCACATACATTTAAGTACTTAATCATTATCACGTATGCTCATTCTTTCAATTATACTTGCATACACACTTCATCTCATATTCACTTTAATTTATTATTAATCCCGTTGAACACTCGGAATATTCACGGATACGTAGAGAATTAGCACATAAGTGCCACACTGTAATATAGCCGAAGCTACCACTGATCAATAACAATGGAAATGTCCACGGGCCTGCTCACACAAGCTGTCAGGTGTCTACAACACATGCTAGATCACCCAGCACCCGGGACTCACTGTAACACTGTAACACTGGTCTCTAGTGATATATCACTTGTATCCACTTCTATTCCTAAGTTCAACCGGGAATTTACTCTTAACAATTATTTTAAACACTTTATCACTTGAATAATTCATGAACAATTTTCCTTCCACATTCAATATTAATTCACATATCAAATATAATTCACAATTTATAAAGATATATTGCTATTATTTACACATAACTTACCTCGGATGCAAAACGACTATTTTCGTAAATTAGTCGATAACCTTCTCTTTTCCCCGATCACCTTCACTATTCCTTCTTTCTTGATCTATATTAGCACAATTTAATACATTTTATCAACATTCCATTCAAATACAATTCATACACAATATTTTGGCAAAATTATGTTTTTGCCCCTAAAGTTTCATATATTTACACTTTTGCCCCAAAGCTCAAAAACTAAACTTTATCCCTTATTCTGTGTTTTATGACATTCTGATCATTTTTCCCTTCTATGACAACATCAAATTCTCACTTTAACATGTACTTATGAACATTAGGTATTTTTACCAATTAAGCCGTTTTACTCGTTTTCAATTAAAATCGCTTAGCAAAAGTTATTTAACATAATTTCAAACCTCATATTCTATCATAAAATATCAAAATAAACACATTTCACCTATGGGTATTTTTCCAAATATGAAGCCTAGGTTAAATTATTGCTAGTATAAGCTAAATCAAGTCATCGGGACTCCAAAAACGTAAAGAACATTAAAAACGGGGCTTGGAATCACTTACTATGGAGCTTGGAAGCTTGAAATAAACCCTAGCTATGGAGAACCCTTGAAATTTTTTCCTAATGAAGAAGATGGACATATTTTGCCATCTTTTTCCCTTTTAATTTCTTTTTAATACCAAATGACTAAAATGGCCTTCATTAAAACTTTAGTTATTTTTATCTATATATGTCCATTTTTGTCCATGGAAATATAATGGTCTAATTACCATTTAGGGACTCCTACTTCAAACCCCCATTACACTCAAGTACTCTATGAATTAGAACCCCTATTTAGCAACTTTTGCAAACAAGTCCTAATAGGCAATTTAAGCATGCAATCAATAAAATTTCTTATCGATACTCTAACACATGTACTTAATCACTCAGTAAATCATAATAATTAATCGTAATAAACTTTTATATCTCGGATTCGTGGTTTCATACCCACTGTTCTGATTAGGCCCTATTTCGGGCTATCACATCCCATGTAAGACCATATCTGGGATAATGCTCCCTAAGGTGGACACGGCCCGAGGCACGGGCGTGTGGTATGCCACACGAGCGTGTCCCTTAACCCACACGGGCATGTGGTCCTGTTTCATGATGAAATTTTTCTAAGTTTTGTAAATTTTCTTGAGTTCCTAGTTTAGTCCCGAACCACTCTCGAAGCATGTTTTGGGCCTCGTAGGCTCGTTTTAGGGACAAGATGAATGTGTTTGAAAATTTTAAATTTGAGTGGAATTTCATGTCTCGAAAATGTATATTTTCTTGTGTTATAAGTCCGGTATTGCCTCGAGCCCTGTTTCGTTGTTGAATACGGGAAAGGGGCCACTTTCGTTGGCACATAGATAACCACTTTAGAAACTTACCCCAACAACTCCCATTTGACATTTTTGACCAAAAACCTTCAACCAATTCTTCAAGCAATAAACGCAACACAAGCTTCATCAACATCAAGTGTTAAACTCCCTCTTAAACTCAGCTTATTCTCTCATTTTTTGGACAAAAAGTCCAAATGAATTTAGGGTAATTGCAACCAAAGAAACATCTATATAAGTTGAAGTTTTATCAACAACAAAAAATAATGACATGTGAGTAGCATCATGAATAAACAAATCTAATAATAACAACAACAAGTATAGAAAAGAAGAACTCTCTTATTAATACCATCACCACTCTCTCTTTTAGTTGTAGCATCAACACACTTCCCACAATAAGAAGTTTCAGCAAGGAGCACAACAGATACCAACTCATCAACACTTTTGTATGTGGGAGATTTAACTCGTGAAACAACAAGAATTTTTACCATGAGATCCTAAGTGAGTAGTAATATCTTCATGTAAATATCCAAAAGTTGTTGCATCAGTTACCACTTCACTCTTTACTTGTTCATCAATCAATCGTTGATCTTTTTCACCAATATTTATTTTTGGTCGAACCTTGAGTGAGTTGCAACCTGTCTTCTAACACTTCCCCTTCTTATATTTTTTAACATCTTATAACAATGTGGTTTGATATAATCAACCATGCTATAATAATGGCAAATAATCCTTATGTTTTCACATTCCTTCATTTCATGTAATGACATTTCATTTTTCCTCCATACGTTTTCTTACTTCCAACCTCGCGATGTGCCACGAGAAGTGAGCACTTGCATTGACACTTAAATTTTCCGAATTTGATCTTTCAAAATTTTGAAAAATACTCGACAAAAGAACACTTCAAAAGCACACCCCTGTTGTCCAAGTATGGCAACCTTTAAATAGGCTTTGTATAATTTTATCCCAAGTCAAACTAGGATAGGGCAATAGTTTTCAACACATCCAATCCTACTTGATGTAAATCTTGATTAGCTCCTTGGCAAATAAGTCTCTTGCTTGAAGTAAATCTGATCAATGACTTATCCTTTAAGATGTCAAGAAGTTCTGGTAAAAATAAAAGTTTTAATTCAAATCGAAACTGTCAAACCCACATGAATAAGACTTTAAACCCTTTCAAATATACTTTCCTTGTTCATAAAAACATGTAAAACATGTCTTTTATTTTCTGGTTAGTATAAACCTCTACTGTTATATTTCTATGAGTCAAAATTGTCAACAACACAAGATATATTTTATCTACACTGAAAACAACAACAAAAGTTTCCAACATGTCCGCTTATGCACGTAGATTTTAGATGTAATATTCTTTTGTTTGAATATATGTGCACGTGTGTTTAATATCTATAAAAATGATCTAGAGAGGTTTTGATTTTGAAGAAAAGGAGAAGGGAGGAAAATAAATAAGAAAAAAGAAAGTAAAAGGAAATTTATTATATTGCTCAAAAAAGAAAAAGTATAGCGGCTATTTATATACTTTGTTATAAAGTTTTTGTCTAAAATAATGATATTAACGTGTCACATTAGCTTGCTATTATGTTGTTAATAAAAGTTAACAAGTTAATGACTATAACATAAAAAAATCGATAATGTTAGTGATCATATAATATTTTTTTCAAGTTTGATAAGCAAAACATAATTTAAACTATACTAAAGTACTAAACCTAATGAATAAATCGATATTTGAAAAAAAGATATAAGTTACTTCTTTATAAATTAGGTCATGGACTTTAACCATTTATTTATTGTCCACTTCAATAGCTTTTAGGGGTGTGTATAATTTGATTAAAATTAAATTTATTAAATGGAAAAAGTTAGTTCAATAAATCAGTCTATCTCTGAAATTAGTCTGATCAAAATCAGTTAATTTTTTTTAAAATATCAGTTATAGATTAATTTGGTTTGAAAGCAATTTATTATCTAAATTAACTGATTAGTCGAAATTAATAATTAGTATTATATTTTATATAAAAATAAAATTATAATAGAATGGACCCAACAATAAATTGAATTAATCAAAGTTAGTTTATTTAAGTTAATTATTTTCGCAAAAAGTTTGATTCTATTAATAGTAAAATATTTTAAAATTTTTATTAGTTTGATTAATAACAGTTGACTTTACATATTAACTAACTCATCTTTCGTTGTAAGTAATAGCTTCATCTAAATAAAAGTTTAGTTGATTCGGCAGCCTAAATCAAATACTATAGTATCATTGGGGTTTCTAAGTAAAGCCTAACACACAATTCTGTTTGACCCTAAGCACTAGAAATGAGAAATTCATTTTGGAATTTAGTTTATTTATTTTTATTTTTTAGAATTTAGTCACTCTACTTTTTAGATTTTAGAATTCAAGTACAATTATTAATAAAGTTAATTTTTTTATTAAATATATTGATATGACATTTTGAAATTAAAAAAAAAATTGATAGCCATGTAAAAAAAATAAATTTAAAATCCGAAAAAGAAAAGGGATCAAATTCCTTTAAATAAATAAAAAAAGGGATTAAATTCTAAATGTATGAAGATTACAAGGACTTAGAGCATATTTTAACAAAAAATAAAACATGCAAAGACGAGCGGCAAGCGTGATGGGTTTTCGCTATGCTATTTTTAGTACCACTTGCTAAACCCACTTTGCCTCCATTCTAAAAAATAGACGCCTCGTTCCATAGACAACGTCCCCTGTGCTCATTTCTTCGGTTTGATTCCCTTCTCATCCATTTTCATGGTATGTTCTCATTTCAGTTAGCATTTTATTTGTCTGTTCCTATATTAGATTAAGAATTTATAAGTTTTTTTTTTGGATGAATGATGAAATTCATTAATCTAAGAATGCAGTTAAACAACTACAAAAGAACAAAAAAAACATTGTATAGTAACTTTAAGCTATACAAACAAATTAACCAATGATACATCAAAAAGCACAAAGTGAAGCATTAACATGATCAGTTCTATTGATTGGTCTTCCTCCTAAGCGAGCCTGCACAATCTCTTTAATCTGCATCAAGTCAACATCTTCAGTCAAGAAAGATGCACCAAAATACCTCTTGTTTCTCTGTCTCTGTATAACATACAAATATGCACTCCAAGCAAGCTTCAATATAGCAACAAGCAAGGAATTTCCTTTTAAGTTTCAATATCGCCCAAGTTAACTCTTACCTCCAAGTTCCCACAGCCCTATGAATGGAGCAAAGGTGCAAAACTAACTGCCACACCTTCTTTGAAAAACAGCACTCAAAGAAAATGTGATCACATCTCTTTGCAGCATCCATGAACAAAAAAGCAACAAGTATCAACCGAAATCCCAAAAACAAGCAAACGATCCCAGGTTGGGAGTTTATTAAGAATGATCATCCAAGCAATAAGAGAATGTTTGGGAATATGTAAAAGGAACCATAGCAAATGGTTCCATTCCACCTTTATACCTGGAGTTCTAATTGCCTCCCACAATCAAGAAGTTCTTACTTTAAAATTAGCAAACTGTTGAGAAGTGATAGCAACCAAAGGCTTCAACTTAAGCATCATTCGCCAATTCTAGCTACTCATTGAAGTAGAAGCCACATCTAGAAAACTCCTACCCTTTAACACATATTAACTAACCCAAGCGACTTAAAGAGACCTTTTTCTTGTAAGCAAGGCACGAATAAGTTGCGAAATACAAGTTTGATTCCATTCTACCACATTTTTTTAGTCCCAAACCCTCTTTAGATTTAGGTAAACAAATCGCCTTCCAACAAACACGAGCCCCTCGACCCGAGCCAACCTTCCATTTCCAATAGAAACTAAGACAATATTGATAAACCTTCTTAAGAACACTCTTAGGCATTAGAAATTGACGACTCTAATAGGCTTGCACACTAAAGATCACAACCTTAATGAGTTGCAGTCTACCATTGAATCCTATCCAGAATCCTATTAGTTAAAGCAACATAGTCAGACTGAGAAAGCTTTTAAGAAATAAGAGGAATACCAAGGTACCTCACTAGTAGCCTACCAACTTTAAACCTTATGCAAGTAGTCATGAGATTCAACTCCTTTTGGGGCACCCCAAAAACAAACAATTCACTTTTGGAGACATTGAGTTGCAACCCAGAAAGTAAGTAAAACTATTGAAGAACACAATAAAAACCAGCCACCGAATCAGTAGTGCCTTTAGAAAAATAAGAAAATCATTGACAAACATTAGATTAGTCAACCGCACTCGAAGGCACTTAGGATGGTACTTGAAGAGAGCATTTATGACAGCAACATCCAATAACCTGGACAACACATCCATTGCAAGCATAAAGAGGTAAGGAGATAGAGGATCTCCCTATTGAATACCTTTCCTCTCTCGAAAGAACCCCACAAGGCTTCTATTAAGGGAGATAGAGAATCGAGGAGTAGTTAAATAAACTTCAATCACTTAAAGAACTTTTAAGGGAACCCTTAAGCTCTAAGTACTAAAAGCAAAAAAGCCTCAGTGCAAATAATAAAATGCCTTTTGAATATCAACCTTCAAGGTACATCTAAGAGAAATATGCCTTCTACCATACCCTCGTATTAGCTAATGAGCTAACATGATATTATTAGTGATACTAAACCCTCTAACAAAGGCACTCTGAATATTAGAAATCAAAGCAGATGGAAAATGAGTCATTCTATTAACCAAAACCTTGATTATGCACTTATAAACTACACTACAACAAGAAATAGGTCGAAAATCCTTTACATAGTTAGGATTATCACACTTGGGAACCAAGGAAATTGAAGTAGCATTAAAGGCAGCTAAGAGAGTGGAGGATGCAAAAAAGTACTAGACAGCCTCAAGAAAATCAGGCCCCACTATACCCCATGCAGATTTGAAGAAGCAAGCTGTGAAACTGTCAGGACCAAGGGCTTTCTCATTCCCCTGCCCAAAAATAGTTTTCTTTATCTCCTTATTGGTAATAGGGCTAGTCAACACATGATGAGTATCATTAGACAATTTAGGCAGTAACTTTTAAAATAAAGAATGTAACAGCCTGATTTAGGGGCTAGTCGGAACAGTGGTTTCGGAATCACTAATTAGAGGTCGGAGAAAATTATTTTTATATTATTTTATGATTTAGAGCATGATTATATAAGTGCGTGAAAATTTTGGTTCTTTAATTTCAGCGACTGTATGCTCAATTGCGAAAAAGGACTAAATCGCATAAAGTGCGAAAGTTTTATTTTATAGGCTAAAGGTGCCTAATAGCCATAAAATATTAATTGGAGGTATTTAATGTGCAAATATACCCTTATACATAAGGTGGCCGGCCATAGGGGACAAGAAAGTCAAAATTAGTCAAAGTTGGTAAGGATTTGGTGACTAAATTGATTGTTTTATATTAAAATAAAGAAAATATGATATCCTTCTCTTCACTCATCTTCTTCCACCGAAAAATACAAGAAAAATAGGGGTTTGAAAGCTCAAAAATTTCAGCAAACTCTTCTCCCTACAAGTAAGTGATTTTAATGGGTTTTTCTTGATGATATTTGTACTTTTGGAACCCCCAAAGCTTAAGCTAACTAAAGAGAGGACTATTTTGCAAAATGGTGGAAAGTTTAGAGTTTTACCATGTGATCATGTATGTTGTTTGCTGCATTTTTATGGAATAAAATGAGTCATAGATGTTTAATAAACAACTTTTGTGAAGGGTGTTACCATGAAAACACCTAAAATGACCTTTTTGTAAAGGTTGTAAAATAAGCGGTAAGTGTGTGAAATAATGGGTTTTGACGGTTTCTATTAGAGTAATAAATGTTCACCTAGGCTCGTTAAAGAAATAAATTTGATTAGAATTGATTTCCGAGCCTAGGGGCAAAATGGTCATTTTGTGAAAGCCTAAGGGCAAAATAGTAATTTTGCCAAAGCATGATTATTGAAATGCATTAGTTAATGTGATAATTAAATGAGCTAATTTGCTATTATAGATCAAGAAGAACAAATAATTAACCTCGACTGGGGAAAGAATAAAGTATCAGACTAGATCAACAATCTAGGCTATTTTGAAAATCGAGGTAAGTTTGTATGTGATAAATTCAACATCATGCTAGTATGTTTTAGAATGTTTGATATTATAATGATGTATAATATTTTTATGAAATTGAGTGATGGTGTTGAATGAGAAAAATGATGAAAGTTGTGATGTTGAAGTCCTAGTTGGACTATAATAAATGTGAAAAGACTATCATTGAGACATGAGATGGATAAGGTACCGTGTAAGACCATGTCTGGGACATGGCCTCAGTATCGAATTGAGATCCCCTATAAAACCATATCTGGGATATGGCATCAACATTGAATATGAATATCATATAAGACCATATCCGGGATATGGCATTGATAATTGATATGAGACCCCGTATAAGACCATATCTGGGATATGGCATCGGCATTCAAATATGACCTCATGTAAGACCACATCTGGGATGTGGCATTGACTTCGTAATTGTGTGAATGACAATGAACATATATTTTTGAGTATCCCAAATGATTTAGTGGGATAAATAGTTGAGCTTGAAATAGAAATGAGATTAGTGCTAAAGTTATGTGATTGAGTGAATACAGGTACCCGTGAATAATTCACGAGAAATTGTTTACGATACTTGACATGGTATGCATGTAATAAGAACAAGCAAGAGTAAGTTATGGCAAAGTGCTTAAGACTTTGCATTTTATTCAATGCCATGATTGGATGATATTATGAGCTAATGTTGTTATTTATTTTCATGCAAACTTACTAAGCTTTATGCTTACCCCTCTCATTTCCCTTTTCCTTGTAGCATTGCCAAGTTAGCTCGAGAATTCGTGGAACGTCGGAGTTTGAAAATCACACTATCGACTACTCTTTGGTATAGCAAAGTTAGATTCATTTTGAGTATGGCGTGTATAGGACTTAGTCTCTTTTGTTATGTCATATTTGTTAGCCAAAGTGTTGGTTATTAATGTTGTTAAAATCATTGTGTAAGTGGTCGTTGGAATTGGGCCAATACTTGACAAGTTGTTATATGTTCAATGATGATGAAATTCATTAAGTGTATGCTTGTGTGGATGTCTTGATTTTAAGTCTTTATAAGTGCTTTATAGTCCTGATATATGTTGGATTGAATTGGTGTAAGTACGATTGCTGTATTGGGTGGCATTTGGCTTGGTAGATAGCCTTTCAAATGTCCACATGGGTAGACACACGGGCATGCGTCTAGGCCGTGTGTGACATACGGTCAGCCCTATGGGTGTGTTGGTTGGCCGTGTGACCCCATGCATGCTAGGTTTACAAGTCAGTATGCTTAGTAGTAACTCACGAGTAGAGACACGGCCGCGTGTCTCAGTCGTGTGGGAGGCACGGTCATGGACATGGGCGTGTGCCCAGGCCGTGTAAAGTCTGCACCTAAAATTAGGAATTTAATTCGACACACGGTCTAAGGACACGGGCCGTGAGGTGATGACGTCATAAACAGAATGTCATGGGTTTGGCACACGGGCTAAGACACGGGCGTGTCGAACCTGTGTGAGGGACACGGGCATGTTCTCAGCCTTGTGAATGAAAAATAAATTCCACACATGGGCGTGTGTGATCACACGGCCTGCCCACACGGACGTGTGGCCCTGTTTAAGCAAAATTTTTCTAAGTGCGCGGAAGTTTCTGGTTTGGTCCCAAATCACTACAAATGTATGGTTAGGGTCTCGTAGACCCTTGATAGGGACGTTATGATTATAAATGAAAAAGTTTGAAGTTGGAACGGAATTTTATATCCCGCTGATGTATGTTTAAGTTCGGTAATGCCTCGTATCCGGTTTCGATGTTGAATGAGGGTAAGGGTTGTTACAAAGAATCTAGGCATTCAACAACATTGGAAAAAAAATTGCACTAAGAAGATTTTGATAAAACCCTAAAATTTTTGCAGAAATTTAATCAAAAGCTTCCAGCCATTTACTAGCTGCAACAAAAAGAGAAGTAACAGTGTGCTTATTCCTCTTAACTGCAACAATACTATGAAAAAGTTTAGTGCTTTGATCTCCCTCCTTGATCCATTATACTTGAGTTTTTTCCGATAAAAACATGCCTTAGCCTTTTGCAAAACCAAAAGATCAGCTCTCACCCGATCAATATGACCATATCTAAATAGATCACCTCACAACAAAGCAAGTTGTAGGCTCTCCAGCTCCTCAGCCTTAGCCTTAACTTGAGCAGAAATATTACCAAAAGCCTTAGTGTTGAGCATTTTCAAGACAGACTTAAGTCTCTTAAGCTTGGTAAATAACTTCAACATAGTATCACCTACCACAGTAGGCTACTAAGATTCAGCAACAAGCTACAAAAACCTATCATGCTTAGCCTAAAAATTAAAGAAACGAAAAAGGCTTTGGCAATGATTAGACAAGTCGCTCCAACCAGACAATAGAAGGACAATGATTCGAAAAACCAAGAGTAGCAAACTCAACCCATGAATGAGATAGAAACCGCAACCAAGCTGCATTAACAAGAACTCTGTCAAGCTTCGTCGCAATCGGCCTATCCAATTGATTATTAGACCAAGTGAAAATAGGACCAAAATAAGCATGATCAAAGATTTCAATCTCCCTAACCAAAGCTTGAAAATCCTTCATATCAACTGTAAAATACTGAGAATTATTGAAAAAAGAACTTTCTTCAGGCGAAATCTTGACATTAAAGTTACCACCTAACAACCATGGAGCATCACCAACATGGCCACTCAAAAAACACCAGTGAGACCATAGCTCTCGACGAGAAACACCATCATTACAAGCATAAACAGCTGAAAAGAAGGCTTTATGATGTTGCACTTGCACACTGCATGTAATACATTGACCAAAGGCATACAACACATCCACAATACAAGCATTCTTCCAAACAAGCAAAATTCTACTATTAACAATATGATCATAATTGCAAACAAAGTTCCACCCCTGAAAATAATTCCCCAAAATAACCAAAGCATTATTACACTTAACTCTAGTTTCCAACAAACAACAAACATCAATCTTCAATCTAACTAACCTACCAACTACAAGTTTTTGCTTTAGAGGATTATTAAACCCCCTAATATTCTAAAAGAGAATAATCATGGAACATGAGGAGAATGTGTACCTCCTTTACCACCTCTTTTTCCTTGCCCTTTAGTAGGAGAATTATTCATCTTCTTCTTACCTTTGTCAAGGTTCTCTTGCTTTGTATCTATCAAAGATCTCAGAAGAGGAGCTACTGCCAGCAAGGCCAACCTAGGCTTCCGAGGAGAAAACTCAAGTTGTTCAGTTTCATTATCATCATCAACAACATCTTGCTCAACATCAATATCATCAGTAACAACATCATTAGAATCCACAAGCTCAACACCCAAAGCCTCAAATCTATTATTAGATCCCACAGGCAAACGTGCTTCGATTTAAGAGTAGGGGAAAGATCCACAACCACGACTTTACCCTTAGAAGAGACTTCAAAAGTTAAAGTCAAAGTTACACCACCATCAGGAGCACTCTCATTTCAAACCTCAACAGATTTTTCAGGAACAGAAATTTGAGCAATGTTTGCACCATCTGGCTTAACTCTCCAAACTTTCACCTCATTCTTCTTAGAACAGTGCTTACCAAAATGACTGAAAGGTCGACACTGTAAACAACGCATTAGCAGCTATGGTACTTCAACTCTAATAGAAACAAAAGAACCATCACACAATTCAACATTAATAAAAAGAGGGAGTTCAAAATCAATAGAAATCTCAACACACACCTTCGCATAAACAAGACGTTGTTGCAAAGCTGTGATATTATCCATGTAAAGGGGAGTACCAAGTGCACTTGCAATGTAGCTAAGCCCCTTTTGAGTAAAAAGCTCTAAAAGGACTCGACTTAACTGAACCCAAATTGGCATATTATCAAGGGAGAAATCCAATCTCTGGAGATTAGGCTCCCACTTCCTCAGCACCATCGGCTTGTTCTCGATGTGCCAAGGGTTATGATCTAGAACCCAATCTCGAGCAACAGAAGAAGAAAATTGAAAAATAAACAGATTTTCACCTACCATCTTGACTTCAACAGCCTGCTGTTTGCTCCAAAGTATATCGACCAACTTCTACAAAGAACCAAAATTATGATGCCGCCTAAGAAATTGAGCCACTAGCGAGTGCTGCCACCTTCAAATCCCTTCATCAAACACAGCAGTTGGAGGTTTGACAGTAATAAAACCACCATGGACTTTAGGTGGAAAAAACTCCAAATTTTACTCAGAAGATGAATAAAAAAGCTTCCTCTAATCTAGAGCTTGTGAAGAGAATATAACACAAAATCAGAGCCAAGAAGCAACAAGTAACACAAATCAACCAGAAAATGAATAAAATTTAGCTAACCCCCCTCCCAGATAAAGAAGAAACAACAAGGAACCAAAAGAACTCCCGCGTGCCAAGAGCCAGCTAATGTGCACCGAGATGATTCTCTTAACATAATCCCTAACTCTGAACACTAAAAAGAAGCTTTGTTTCTACTCTATTAATTTATTAAGTTTATTCTTAAGATAAGTAATGATTTAATTAGAAACTGAGTTGAATTACAACTCATTTAGGTTCTATTGTATTTGTAGCTTCTTAGCTTTTTAAGGGGAACTATTTTCTATTCTTTTTTGGATATTTTTTTAGCTTATTTTAAGTTCCTTGTATATGAAATTTTATCAAACACTTCATGCTCATAATATTAGATGCAGAAGTTTGAATTGGGTTTATGAATATATTATTAAAACATTTCACTGAATTTATGATCTTTAGTCTCACGATAAGTTTTTAACCGTGTGAAGCTTAGGTGGACAAGAACAAGGCTATTTGCCAAGGTCTTTCATCACCCTAATTCATTCAAGCATAATTTATAACCAAACAACCCAATCATATACCCTACACAATCATGAACAACATCATCTTTTCATGGATTTATAGTATCGAGCCATTAACTATGGCCATGTACAAAGGAATTCATCTATAAGGAGCCAATACACACTTGGTGAAAATAACAAACATTTCACCTAGTCTAGCCCCTATACATGCCATACTCAAAATACTAATTCTAAATATATCGAGATGAGCTGATAGTGTGGGTGATCTTCCAATTATCTTGGTATCCCGACCCGGCTCTTTGACTCTATAAAACAAGGGAAAAAGAAAGGGAGTAAGCTTTAAAGCTTAGTAAGTTTACATGTAAACAATAAACATCATAACATGTGCTAATCAATAAATAGCATTTCACAATAAGTAAAAGCATCCAAAAATCCAAGATCATGCTTACTCATTCTTTCTTACCACATTTCAACCATATCACAACCAAATTCTCTTATTATTTAACATACATCCTTGCACTTATCACCTCAAAACCATATGAAACAACACAACACGATTTCGCGATAAGCCACTCTTAGAAATATCAAACACTCGGTGGTTTCGTACTTAGCCCACCATTTGTCTTAAACAGGGTGGTAACGCACATAGCCCACCCACAAGAATATTTACGGTGGTATCGTACATAGCCCACCAACAAGAATAATTAAGGTGGTATCGCACATAGCCCACCCTTATTTGTTACAAGTAATATTCTACACTTACATATCTATTTCAACATTCATATTCTAACAAGTCCAATTCATTTAAATCGTAAGTGACCTCAATCACACAATACCCTAATAAACAATAACATGTGTATTTAAGATGCATCGTTTACACATAAACTTACCTCGGTGCAAAATGCGTTAATTTCCGATTTAATCTGAAACCATGCATTTTCCCCGGTCAAGGTTAATCCCGCGCTCTTCTTGATCTATAACAACAAAATTTCATTCATTCAATCATTTCATGATCTTAATACATCATAATCTCTACTTAGGCAAAAATAACCATTTTGCCCTTGTACTTTGGCAAAATTATGATTTTGCCCCTAAGCTCGTAAATCATTTTTCATCATATTTTCTCATTAAACAAGCCTAGCTGAACATTTATTACTCTTACAATTACTCATAACCAATTATTTCATGTATTTATTACACATTTTCAACCTTTGCATTCAAGTCCTACTTAGGTGTTTTCATGCTAACACCCATCATAAAAGTTGCTTCTCATCTCACTAACATTTATTTTCTTCCATAAAAACTCAGCTAACAACATAAACTCTCCCATGGCAAGTCCCTAAACTTTCCACCATTTAACAAATTAGTACCTTCATTAGCTGGCTTAAGCTTTGGGGACTTCAAAAGTACAAAAATCATCAAAAATAATCATCAAAATGACTTACTTGCAAGAAGATAGCTTAGCTAAATATTTTAAGCTTCCATAGCCCTTTCATGAGTGTAAAAACCTGTGGAAGAAGAAAAGAGGTAAAAAGATGATAGCTTTTTCTTTACTTATCATATTTTATTCATTTTTTTATTCACCTAATGTCACCAAAATTTTGACTAAAATTAATGCTCTTGTCCCATTGCTTCCTATGGACGGCCAACACACTTTATATGGCCTAATTAAACTTTAAGGACCTTCAATTTAATATTCCTTGGCTATTAGACACCTCAGCCTTGAAAAATAGAACTTTCGCACTTTTTACGATTTAGTCATTTTTCACAATTAAGCACACAATTGCTAAAATTAAAGCACCAAAATTTCTATGCACCCTTACTATCATGCTATAATGTATAAAATAATTTTCTTCAGCCTCAGATTATTGGTCTCGAAACCACTGTTCTGACTAGCCCCAAAATCGACTGTTTCTACTCTCCCCTCATTTAGAGATTTTCACCCTCAAAAATCTTACCGGTAAAAAGGTTTGGATATTGTTCTCTCATGGCTTCTTCCGGTTCCCACGTAGCTTCTTCAACACCATGTTTTTTCCATAACACTTTTACCAAAGTTATGCTCTAATTCCTCAATTGTTTAACCTCCCGAGCCAATATTTTAATCGGCTCTGTCGTAACCATTTTTGATAAAACGGGAATCGACATTGGTTCTGAAAACATATAGAAAAAAAGGGAGTCGCCACCGATCTTTATCCGGGTGTGATCGGATCACCTTTGTTTTAATAAAACATTTTGACTCACTAAAACAATGTTTTTGGTCTACGAAAATTTGAGAAAATAGGTTCGGGAGTCGGTTACGTGTGAGGAAGGGTTAGCACCCTTGTCACTCCCACAATTGGTACCAAATTGATTAATTAATGTCCCGGTGTCGAAAATTTGAAGATTTTAAAAGAATTGAAAATTTTGATCTCTTTTAGAAATATTTGAATTTTCTCAAATTGAATTTTATGATTTTCTTGTTCCGAGAGAATAAAATATCACATCCAATACATAGGATACGATGATTTTAACCTTCGAACCCAAGATCGTCACTTAATTCCCGAAACTCATGCTTTTAAAAAAAACATCAACGGGATATTCAAATACCTAGCCAAACAAAAGAATCGAAACCCAACACATAGGGTACGATCTCTCGAATTTCCGAATATCGAATATTACCTTATTTTGAAAATTTTTGTTTTTGATGAAATCGATAAAAAAATTAGTTTATGTTTTAAAAAGCGTTATTCAAAACGTGGGTGGGATTATGCGACGGGAAAGCGACAATGTAACACGAATTTGGCGTAGTGACAACGTAATACATAACATCAGTTTCGTTAATCTAAAATATTACATGCATGGACAATAAAAAGATGGCGAAACAATAACATAAATAGTACTGATGATGGTGATAATGTCGATGATATGGGTATATGAACCAACAAGTCATGACGCACGCAATAATCGACAATCACATAGCTTTCTTACACTATTCAAATACCAATGTGAACGGCCATAGAATAATGGTTCGAACAAAATTGAAATAAAAATATTAATTTACGAAATGATTTTGAACAAAGAATGTGTAGCGAAAAGAAAAGAAGAAAAAAAACACATGGAATAGTTTTTTTTAAAATGGTGTAAAATAAAATAAAATTAGTAAACAATATATAGTTTAATAAACATAAAATGTAAGGCCCACAAGGAAAAAAGATAATAATGTCAATAACAATCATAATAACCATAATAATAACAGCAATACAATAAAAAGGACTAAGTCAAAATCAAAATGAAATTAAAAGGGGCAAAATAGCAATAAACCGAGAAAAAGTGGGCAGGGATCATGTTGAAATGCGATTGAAAACATGATATCGAACTTTAAAACCAGGGTAAGAACGCGACAAGGGATGCAATCGAAAAAGCCTCGAACGCGGGGGACCTAGGGCATAAATAATCCTTTTTGGAGCGGGGCGCGGATCCGGGTCGCTGAACGGAACGGCACACGGAGCCCCCAACTCCCCTAAACGGCGCCGTTTCTTCAATTATCGACCACGCCCCTAAATCGAACTACCCCACTCTCATTTTACCAAAAACCTAGCCCCTTCTTCTTCTTCCCTCAGCCAAAACCTAAACCCATTCTCCTCCTCTCGAAACCTAATCCCCGCCGCCTTGGAAACACAACCAGAGCCCCCTCATTCGCGTTTTCTATCGGCCCCAAAGACTGCGCCATTCGACCTCCGATTCGTCATCGAAGTAGACGTACGGAAGCGCTTGGCGACATTTCCTTACCCTCTGTTTAGGACCGAAACCCCGACAACGGTGTGACTCCCGCTCGGAACCCTCGAACCGGTATTCTCCCTCCCCTTTTCTTTTATTATCTTCTTTATAACCAATATTTTTGCTAAAAAGAGTCAAGACAAAATGAAATCAACAAGAAACGACAGTAAAACCCAAATAGAACTGGAGAACGAAATCAACCTTTAAACTGCTATCTTGGTTTTCGATTTTCTGGATGGGTAATAAGGTACAAAATTTTCCTTTTGATTTCCTCTTTGTTTCTGACTATATGTGGGTCGTTATGCCAAAAAAAAAAACCCCTACACTATTTTTTGGGATGGCTTTATAGCCAAATACGAGATCCTCTTCTATTATTCAAACTATTTCCCCCATTCTTCTCTATTTTTGTTGTCTCCGTTCTTGCTTTTGATGTTGTTTGCAGGTGATGGGCGAAGCTGGTGGTGACCGAGGCATGATGGGCTGGTGGAGTCGGGGGCCGAGGCGCATGGGCGTGCGAGGCGAGCAACGAGACGTGGGGAAAGGGGCGCGCGTGGGAGATCGGGACGACGCGCGCGGGCAGTCGGATCGACGCGCGTGCAACCGACGCGCGGCGGCGCTGGAGAGAACCCTAGGGTTCTCTGGACCTGTTCAGTATTTTGGGCCAATGTGGTTGGGCTCGGATTTGGGTAGGATTTGGGTCTGGATTACGGGTCAGGGTGTAAGTGGGTATTGGGTAATAGTTTGAGTCAGGGGTAGTGTTTGGGCTTGCACTGTTTGGATTGGTGTAATTATTTGGACTGTAATTGGACTTTTAATGGACTTTGTTTCATTTATTTTATTTTGTTTTGTTTTGGGCATTTTATGTTGGGTTTCAGAAATGTAAATGGACATTTGGACTATATTTTTTATTATTTATTTGGGCTTTTATAACATTTGGTTTTTTTTTTTCATCTGATTTTGTTTTGGCTAATGGGCCCGGGCTTGGGTTTTGGTTAAGGGCCCGGGCAAAATATGGTTATTACAGCTGCCCCTCTTTGCTCATTGTTGTAAAACGATAATAGAGCAAAGACAAAAGAAAAACCAATTTTGCCGGTCTTGACGGGCTTGGGTTTATTAGTCCTTGTCTCTCTCGAACATCTTCAAACTCCACTGTAACCTGTTGCATTGATCCACTCTGCCACTGTTGCTTTTGCGTGTCATGACCCGTAGCTTCAATTTGCTTTTCATCAATTTTCAAAAGGAAGAGATTTGTTTGCTCCAATGTGATTTCACGACACTGAGATTTGTAGCTTCGATGTACCAACCGCTCCACTGGGACTTTGAGGAAATAAATCTGAACTTTTCGAACTGCTTCCTTGTTCTCACAACACGTGTCGACTCTTTTTTCTTTTTTTTTGTGTTATGAGTTGGTTTTAAAGGAAACTAAAAGACAGAAATCGAAAGATGGAAATCAAAAATACCTCAGCGTGTCCCGAGGCTTAACTCACTTCTCGCCCTATGAGTCGATTTTTGAACAGAAATTTAAAGACAGGAATTAAATACCTCGGCGTGCCCCGAGGCCCGACTCACCTCTCGCATTATGAGTTGATTTTTGTACAGAAATTTAAAGACAGGAATTAAATACCTCGGCGTGTCCCGAGGCCCAACTCACCTCTCGCATTATGAGTTGATTTTCGAACAGAAATTTAAAGACAGAAATTAAATACCTCGGCGTGTCTCGAGGCCCAACTCACCTTTCGCATTATGAGTTGATTTTTGAACGGAAATTTAAAGACAGAAATTAAATACCTCGGCGTGTCCCGAGGTTAAAGACAGAAATTAAATACCTCGGCGTGTCTCGAGGCCCAACTCACCTCTCGCATTATGAGTTGATTTTTGAACAGAAATTTAAAGATAGAAATTAAATACCTCGGCGTGTCTCGAGGCCCAACTCACTTCTCGCATTATGAGTTGATTTTCGAACGGAAATTTAAAGACGGAAATTAAATACCTCGGCGTGTCCCGAGGCCCAACTCACCTCTCGCATTATGAGTTGATTTTCAAACAGAAATTTAAAGACAGAAATTAAATACCTCGGCGTGTCTCGAGGCCCAACTCACCTCTCGCATTATGAGTTGATTTTCGAACAGAAATTTAAAGACAGAAATTAAATACCTCGGCGTGTCCCGAGGCCCAACTCACCTCTCGCATTATGAGTTGATTTTTTTTGAACAGGATTGAAAATGTGTCGTCTCGGATGTTTTCCTTCTCTCTGGTTTGGTACGATTATCGTCAAAGCTTCCTGCTTCACTGGTGTACCTGTATGCGTCATGAGTGATGCACGTGTTTGGTCTTACATGCTCTTATGCCTATATGATTATGCCATGCGCTCTGGACTTGTTCGTCCCGTATCTCTAGTTACGCTGACTTGTATGTTTCGATTCTTGACTTTTTTTTTGGGTTTTGTTCTCATTCTCAAGTTTTACGAGTAGTCTGCACTTCTCGTATATCGACCCTTTTGCTCCCTTGTTGAACTTTTGTTCTTGCCTTGAAGCTCTCATACTTACCAGGTTCTCATCCAGGTAATGCTCAACGTTCTTTTTGTTTAGAGTGTGTAATTTCGCTATTTACCATTTAAATGAATCCATCAAGAGATGCATGATAATGGCTAAGTAGGTGTGAAAGAAATGCCTTGCGTTCGTATTTATTTTAGGGCAACAAGGAAAGAAAATTGACAAGGAATGATTCAATGAGGAAAACATAAAAAGAAAGTAGATTCATTTGTTACTAATGCTCTAGATATCTAACGCATGAACTTCTCCATGTTCCTTCACCCTGAACCCCTTCGAGTGAAGCTCCTTGCGTAGAATACCCTGAGCTTCTGAGTCCGCTTCAAATATTATGATCTCGCCCCTTGACTCCCCGTTCAAACCATTCTTGCTTTCTACGTGCGAATCCCCTTCGTTAGGACGCCTTTTCAGGTTTTCATCCCAAATTTGTTTATCAAGACGCCCTTTTCGGGTTTTCATCCCCTTTTTCTTTTTTTCTTTTTTTTTTTTAAATCAAGACACCCATTCAGGTTTTCATCTTGATCTTTTCTTTTTTCTTTTCTCATTCTCTTTTTTCTTTTTTTTTGTTGTTTTTGTTTTTTTCTTTTTAGGCATAGTACTTCTTCACGGCGTCTGAGTTCACCGGATTTGGGCCCTCTTTACCATCCATCTCAGTAAGAATCAAAGCTCCACCCGAGAAGGCTTTCTTTACGACATATGGTCCTTCCCAATTCGGTGCCCATTTTCCTCGGAAGTCTTTTTGTATTGGGAGAATCTTTCTCAGCACGAGCTCTCCTTCGCGAAATTCCCTTGGCCGTACCTTCTTGTCATGGGCCGTGATCATTCTCTTCTGGTACATTTGTCCATGGCAGATTGTCTTTAAGCGTCTTTCTTTGATTAGATTAAGCTGGTCATATCGAGTTTGCACCCATTCTGATTCTTCTAGTTTTGCCTCCATTAAGACTCGTAAAGAAGGGATCTCAACTTCGATGGGGAGTACGGCTTCCATTCCATAGACCAGAGAAAAAGGGGTTGCCCCTGTGGAGGTCCGCACACACTTGCGATATGCGTATAGGGCAAACGGTAGCTTTTCGTGCCAGTCTTTGTATGTCTCGGTCATCTTTCCAATAATCCTCTTAATATTTTTATTGGCTGTTTCTACCGCCCCGTTCATCTTTGGGCGATAGGGTGAGGAATTGTGATGCTTTATTTGAAATTGTTCACACACTTCCTTCATCATCCTGTTGTTCAGATTCAAGGCATTATCTGAGATGATTTTCTCAGGTAATCCATATCGACATATAATCTCCTTTTTCAAGAACTTGCAAACCGCGGGTTTTGTCACGTTCACAAACGAAGCGGCCTCAACCCATTTCGTGAAGTAATCTATGACCACGAAGATGAATCGATGGCCATTAGAAGCTTTTGGGGAAATTGGCCCTATAACATCCATGCCCCACATGGAAAAAGGCCACGGAGAGGTCATAACGTGGAGGGGCGATGGTGCTGCATGAATTTTGTCGCCATAAATTTGGCATTTCTGACACTTTCGGGCGTAGCTGATGCAGTCACTTTCCATCGTCAACCAGTAATAACCGAGTCTCATAATTTTCCTGGCCATAGCGAAACCATTGGCATGTGTTCCACAAGTTCCTTCATGAACCTCTTCAAGTATTTTTCTGGCTTCGACATTATCCACGCATCTTAGAAGCACTTGATCTTTTCCTCTCTTGTATAGGATGTCCCCATCAAGAACAAATCTTGCTGCCATTCTTCTGATTGTTCTTTTGTCGTTCTCGTTTGCTCGCTCTGGATACCTTTGATGCTTGACATATTCCAAGATATCATGGAACCATGGTCGTCCATCTGCCTCTTTTTCAATGCTAAGACAATGCGCCGGGGCTTCATATATGCTCATCTGGAGAGGCATTATTTCCGCTTCTCGATTCGCTTTGAACATAGAAGCTAAGGTGGCCAGGGCATCAGCCAATTGGTTTTCCTCTCGTGGGAAATAATTAAAGGTTACTTCCTCAAATTCTTTGACCAGATCCATAATAAGATCGAGATACTTGACCAGCTTTGAGTCTCTCACTTCCCAATCTCCACGGACTTGGTAAATCACCAGTGCCGAATCCCCTGATACCTTTAGGATTTTGATGTCTCGTTCAATAGCCGCGCGAAGCCCCATGATGCAAGCCTCGTATTCCGCTATGTTATTGGTACAGAAGAAGTTTAATCGGGCGGTGAATGGGTAATGATTCCCTTCTGGCGACACCAAGACTGCTCCAATCCCGTGCCCCAATGCATTTGATGCGCCATCAAAGCTCATCTTCCATGGTTCCTCATATTCTTTTTTCGTGATGCACATCAAGTCTTCATCCGGGAAATCAAATCTCAATGGCTCATATTCCTCTGTGGCTCGGGCTGCTAGGAAGTCGGCTATTGCTCTTCCTTTTATCGACTTCTGGTTCACATAAATGATGTCGTATTCCGATAGCAAGATTTGCCATCGTGCCATTCTTCCTGAGAGTGCAGGCGATTCCATCATGTACTTTATTGGGTCTAGCTTTGAGATCAACCACGTCGTGTGATACAGCATATATTGTCTGAGCCTTCGAGTTGCCCAAACCAGAGCACAACAGAATTTTTCAATTGATGGGTATTTTGCTTCATACTCTGTGAACTTCTTGCTGAGGTAATAGATCGCCTTCTCTCTTCTTCCCGATTCATCATGTTGCCCTAGTACACATCCCATTGAATTTTCGAACACCGTCAGATACAATATTAATGGTCTCCCGGGAGTTGGTGGTACTAGCACAGGGGGGTTAGACAAATATTGTTTTATCTTGTCAAAGGCAGCTTGGCATTCCTTATTCCATTCCCCAGGATTATGTTTTCTCAATAGTCGAAAAATTGGGTCGCATTGGTTGGTAAGCTGGGCAATGAACCGAGCGATGTAGTTTAATCTCCTTAGAAACCCTCTGACTTCCTTTTGTGTTCGCGGAGATGGTAAGTCTTGTATGGCCTTTATTTTGTCGGGATCGACCTCGATACCTCTCTCGCTAACGATAAAGCCCAGTAGTTTCCCCGAGGTTGCTCCAAATGTACACTTAGCCGGATTAAGCTTCAGTTGAAACTTTCTCAGTCTTTCAAACAATTTCCTGAGGTTTCCAACATGCTCCCCTTCTTCCCGAGATTTGGCTATCATATCGTCGACATACACTTCTATCTCTTTATGCATCATGTCGTGAAACAGCATCACCATTGCCCTTTGATATGTTGCCCCAGCGTTTTTCAAACCGAATGGCATTACTTTGTAGCAGAAGGTTCCCCACATCGTCACGAATGTAGTTTCTTCCATGTCCTCAGGGGCCATCTTTATTTGGTTATAACCCGAAAATCCATCCATAAAGGAAAATAATAAATATTTTACCGTGTTATCTACCAACGTATCGATGTGTGGCAAGGGAAAATTATCCTTGGGGCTTGCTCGATTCAGATCGCGATAGTCCACACACATTCTCACCTTGCCGTCTTTCTTTGGCACTGGGACTATATTAGCCACCCACTCCGGATATTTGGAGACTTGTAAGAAGCCGGCGTCAAACTATTTTTTGACCTCTTCTTTTATCTTTAAGAGCATTTCGGGTCTCACCCGTCTTAGCTTCTGCTGGATTGGCTTGCATTCTGGCTTCACTGGGAGCCTGTGGACCACTACATCTTCGCTTAATCCTGGCATGTCCTGATATGACCATGCAAATATGTCTTTGTATTTATGAAGCAAGGTGACCAAGTCGTGTTTGGTGGACTCTGAGATTGAGGCCCCAATTTTCACTTCTTGCCTCTTTTCTTTATTTCTCAGGTTCACCGTCTCGACAGATTCTTGGTGGGGGAGTATTTGTCTATCTTCCTGTTCTATCATCCTTAACAAGTCAGGGGTTGAGACATGATCTTCAGCATTTTCGTCGGCTTCGGATTCTCCTAAACAAGTAGCTTGCTCAAAGTCGATTTTAGGATCAGTAGCAGGATTGTTCACGTTGTCGTTATCTGAGCACCTGAAAGGTAAATGGAAAAGAAACTATAGAGGAACATCGAGGTATTGGAACCTACAAATGGGATTCTATGGCATGGCATAATATATATAAAGACGGGCTATGGGAATAGGAAATAAATATGAGGCCAATGAGAATGAGAGATAGTGATGGAATGCATCTTCATTGATTGTTCATTTAAAAGTTAAACAGCCGACACAAACTCTTATAACAGATTCCCCTTTAACTTAGGGGTATACAGAAAGTTGTCATTGAGGATTACTCTGGAAAGGTCCTAGAAACTACAAGGAGATCCTCGGCGGTCCAATTGTTCAACATAAATCCAGGAGGACCAGGGCATATCTTTGAAAGACCTTTCATCGTATCGTCCGCTTTGTCGATGACGTTTATGTGGAAGTTCTGGAGATTCCTCTCAACCCCTAGCAGTGTGTTTCGTGAATCACCTCCCTCTAGGCATATTATCCCTGCGGACGTTAAATTTTTTGACAAGGGTGGGTACGTCATGGGCTCCCATTCTACCTCCCCCCCTGAAGCTCTTGCGATCCTTTTTCCTTGATCTTTCTGCCACTGTTTCCTTCTTTGTTGTCCATCAGGTTTGAACCCCAAGCCGTATTGAGCCTTGTGGTGTACAGGGTTTAGTGCTCTAGCTATCCCTTGTTGGTATCTTCCTAAACCCTTTCCTACCCGGGCACCTTTTCCCACGGTCAACTTGACTCCCATCTTGGTGTTTCTTGACAGCTTGGGTGTGGGAGCCCTATCTCCTTCGGCGACAAATGTAGCGTTGATGAATTCAAAGGAACGGAAGGAGCATTCTGGCACATCTCTGTTTGCCTTAATGTAGGGTGCGTCAGTAGATAGCGATGCGACAATGTCTTCTTCACCGGCGATCGTGATCAAGCGGTTATCCATAATAAACTTTATTTTCTGATGAAGAGATGAAGGGATCGCTCCTGCGGAGTGGATCCAGGGCCTTCCTAAGAGGCAATTATATGAAGGAGTAATGTCCATGACCTGGAATTCGACATTGTATGTGCACGGGCCCACCTCTAGAGGGATCTCGATTTTTCCCATAACTTCTCGCCGTGTTCCATCAAATGCCCTTACCGCAGAATGGCAAGGCCTCAGATAAGACATGTCGACGGGCATCCTAGACAGTGTAGCCAACGGCATGACATTGAGCGCGGACCCATTGTCAATAAGCACATGTGGTATTATATATCCTTTGCACCCGGTTGTGATGTGCAATGCTTTAACAGAGCCCCTACCATTTGGTGGTATTTCATCATCGCTGAAGGAGATGAAATTATCCGCGTTTAAATTGTTCACCCACCTATCGAGTTTTTCAACGGGCACATTGCTTGGCACATACGCTTGGTTCAACACCTTCAGTAAAGTGTTTCGATGTGACTCTGAGTTTAACAACAGGGATAATGCCGGTTGTTTATTCAGCTGTTCCACGACATTGTATTCGCTGTGCTTAATGAACTTTAAGAATTCCTGCGATTCATCCTCGTTCACCGGTTCCTTTGTTCCTTGTTCAGATTGTGTTTCGACCTCACCCTCGGCCTCGGGTATTGGTGCCTTCCCTTTCTGACTCGTGCCAACGGTTTTCTTCTTTGTCTCAACCACCTCAGGGGAATAGCACCTCCCACTACGGGTAAAATGCCCCACCTCACTGATGCTTCCAGTTGTAGCCTCGGGTATGGTGACGTTGACATCATACTTCCACGGCACCGCCTTGCTATCCTTGTAAGGAAAAGGGGAAGGAACTTGGATTATCATTTTTGGTTTCCTCTCTTCCTTTTTTGCCTCGTAGTAGATTACCAAAGGCCGATCGGCACTGTAGAGAGGGCCTGATGATTGGCCCTCAGCTGTACATATATCCTTTTCACCGGTCTCTTCCATCTTATTGCAGATTTCCACCTTTTTATTGTCCATCATGCTTTGAAGCAGCTCTTTGAACTCCTCACAAGATTGGATGTGGTGTCCTGATATGCCGTGAAAGACACAGAAACTTGGACTCTTCACGCTTTCCTCCTTGAAATTCTTATCGAGCATGCCCTTCTCAACCATTACTTCCCAGACCTTCTCCAAAGGTGTCCTTATCCTAGAGACACAGCTTCTGGTTTGCCACCTATCTTCCGGTGTCACCATATTCACGTTCCCTGTGGCATGGTTAGGGAGCGGGTTTCTTGCCATATTGTTGGTACCGTCAAACCGCAAGATCCCGGCGTCGATGAGGCATTGCACTCTTCTCTTAAAAGCTAAACAGTTATCTATAGAGTGTCCCTGATTCCCGGCATGATACATGCAATTAGCGTTGGGATCGTACCACTTTGGGAACGGGGGCTTCAATGGTGCCATGTAATGTGGTGAGATTAACTGTTTTTCCAGTAGCTTCAGGCACAGTTCTCTGTATGATACGGGAATGGGGGTGAATTGGGGTCTATCAGGATTGGGCTTTACAGGTCTTTATTCGTTTTTTGGCTGACTTTGGGCAGGCATGGTATTTGGCGGGAATATGGTGAAGGGTCTTTGATTGTCGGTGGCATAAACGGGGTAGGGAGAAGGTGCTTGATAGTAGGGGCTTTGTGGAGGAAAGTACACATTTGGCGGTGGGCGAAACTGAGATCGTGGTTGGGTCGGATATGGATGAGGAGCATAGTGGCTCCCGGTCCCCACCATATGGGCTTCGAGATCTTTTTTCTTTACAGGTGTTGTTCTTTTCAAGCTCTCAGAGCCCTCCATTCTTCCGCTTTTGATGCCATTTTCGATGAGTTCGCCTGATATTACGAGGTCGGCGAAGTCTTTTGTGGCATTTCCTACCAGTTTATCGTAGAACGGTGCCCTCAAAGTATTGATAAAAAGGACCGTTACCTCGCTTTTAGTTAGTAGGGGCTCGACCTGGACTGAGAGATCCCTCCATCTCTGAGCGTACTGTCTGAAGGT
Source organism: Gossypium australe (assembly GCA_005393395.2). NCBI lineage: Eukaryota > Viridiplantae > Streptophyta > Magnoliopsida > Malvales > Malvaceae > Gossypium > Gossypium australe. Next base: position 15,151,127 of record CM016619.1, read on the forward strand.
TTCTGTTGGCTTCTTTTCCAACATTTGTAGTGTCAGCCGGTCGGGAGCCACATCAGAAACATGCTTATATTGCTCACAGAATGTCGTTGCCAGGTCCTTCCATCACCGGATCCTCTCTGTGCTAAGCTGATCATACCATCGGAGGGCTGATCCGATCAAGCTATCCTGGAAACAGTGTATTAATAGCTTATCCTCGTTCAAGTATCCAGCCATCTTTCGACAGAACATAATAAGATGTGCCTTTGGACATCTCGTTCCCTCATACTTTTCAAAATTCGGCACCTTAAACTTTGGAGGTAGAACAAGATCGGGCACCAAACTAAGCTCTTTGGCACTTAGCGCAGAGAAGACTCCAGTACCTTCCACCACCTTGAGTCTTTCTTCTAGACTCTTATATTTTTTTTCAGCATCATGGCCATCCCTCTTTAACCTAGCTATTTCCATCGGATCATCCAAATCCGGAACCATCGGATTAGCCGAATTATCCCTAGCGTTTGATACGTATATACCCTCCCCCAAATGGGTAGGTGGGATGGGTTGTTGTTCCAGGCCTACTGGGTTCCCTTGAGGATATCCTCTTTGCATTGCATGGGCGTAGAGCGGATCTTGATTATCCCTCGAATGGGGCTCCGTAATGTCAGGACTTTGCGCGAGTCCTTTTCCTTTGGCCATGGCCGTCAACATATCCAACATTCTATCCATTTGACCCTTATGTTCTCGTGATTCCTCGCGGGATCTCATCATCAGGTCCCTTGCTTCTTGTTGTGACTTGGCTAACTGTTCTTGCAACTCCTTCTGGGTTCTTTCCATCCTTTCGATCCTTTCAATGAGTTCGGCGTCCATAACTCTAGTTCTTAAGCGTGTTCTATAGGGATGATGTGATTCCAGGTTCGTAATGTCGTAGCTGCAAATTATGTGATTTTGAGTTTAGCGAATAGTTTAGGTGATATGATGCCAATGCATATAATGTGATGCGAATGCATGGTATGAATGCGAAAAGGTGTTGACTTAATTCAATTCCATTAGATAAACTTTTACTAGAAAACAAATTTCCTTTCATAGAACGGACGATTACATATACATCTTTGCCCTAATGCCTAAGTCCTTAACTTTCCTAAGAAGCCAAGCTAAACTCTGGCCTCGCTCCGATCTTGACTCGTACATCAGACTTAACGTATCAGCCCGAACTGCTAAGGCTCGCAAATGGTCGGCCGCCCCTCGGATTTGAACCACAGCCTCGCCCATTACATAGTCTCTGTTTCTGATCTGCTCTCGGGAATGGTGGAGCTGCTCCCTCCAATGTTTATTGTTGGCTTCATGGAATTCCACTCGGTTTTTGCTATCTTGTAGTGCAGCCTCGAGCTCCCCTATCTTTGCTCTCATCTCCTCGATTTTGTTCTGACTGGCTCTTAATTCGACTACTGAGTTACGACTACGGTGGAGACGTAGTGATTTTTCTAATTCTGCTACTTGGGCGCGTAACCTCTCTGTTTCGCTTTGGCTTTCTAACAGGTTCTTTCTCAAAGCGTCCTCTCGTACCCGAGCCTCCTGAAATTTCCTCTCCCACTGATCGGTCTTGGATTTTTCTTCTTCAATTTCTTGCCGCCATTGCTCCGATGTCTTACCTAGACCCGCAGTTCTGATAGACATGCGCAGCTTTTTGTAGTCCGTCTTTAAGCTATCCAGATCTTCTTCGGCTTTGTTCTTCCCTTTTTTAAATTTTTCAGCCTCGAACTTATGGACGTCAACATCTAATCCCAACTGCATCTTTTCTTCTTCTAGCTGCTCTATCCTCTTACTCAATTCCCGGCTCTTTCTCTCGAAATCTTGCTTGACAATTTCTAGCTCGGTTGGGATCACTTGCAGCTGTTCTTCTATTGGTCGAGTATTTCCTGGGGTTGGCCCTGGGATATTGTCATTGGCTCTTTTGGCCCACCATTGATTGTACTCGGGGGTCACCACGGGCCCTATGGCGAGTCTCTTCATTTTACGAGTTTGGGTCCATGCATCCGATATTTCACGAACTCTCCTCTTATAGTTGTCATCTTTGTACGAAAATTCACATTGGGCTAGTCCATGTGTTGCAGGTATGAACTGCCTCGATCGATACTGCCTCATCACTAGTAACGGGGCATACCCAACAGCTCCCCATATTCCGAGTAGAGGAACCCAGTCAAACCCTCCACACCGATACAAAATCTCATCGGTGACCATCCATGGAGCTTTCCATACTACATCTTTGACTTGCAGGTTCTGGAGAATCGTCATCCACTTCTCTCCAGATAGGTCGTCTCGTCTTGGCGTACTTGCTATCTCCTCTAGAGGAGAGTAGTTCTCGAAAAAGACTTTGCATGAGGCTTTCTCCCTCTTCAAAAAATGGCCATGAAACCAAGATAACAACAACTGTGCGTAACCCACGAACCTCCCTTCGCCCGCTCTTCGGCAAGCATTCAGTGATCTGAAGGTTTCGGCTAAAACTGCGGGGACGGGTGTAACTCCCTTATCAAGTTTATCGAATAGATCTGAAACCGCATCCTCTACATGTCCTAACGATTTGGGAAAGATGACCAAACCATAGATGCTTAGAGCGAAGACGTCGATCCTCTTCTTCTTATCAGGATGTGCCAAGATCAAGTCCCTTAAGTGTTTCCAAGGGATGCACTTACAATCTCCCTTTTGCTTAATCCAAGTCGTGACCCATTGCTCGCTCATCCCCGTAATGTTCATTAGCCTCTTCGAGAATGTCGGCACATTTGCAAACCTTGAATACGCCTTATCAGTTTGAAATCTCAGGCACCGAAACAAAGCTGTATACTCCTCCACGGTAGGCACCAAATCCACCTCTCCAAAAGTGAAGCAACTGTAGGCGGGGTTCCAAAACTGGGTAATAGCTCGGAGTAGGTACACGTCTACCTTGATATCAAGTAGGTAGGGCAGATCACCGTAGTTATAGTAGAGCAGTTGTTTGTCCTCGTTTCCCCATGAGTTCCATATTTCTCTTAATTCTCGCAGATCATTTTGAGCCGCGCTGATACGGGTGAAATCCCATAACTCTGATTCATGCCCTACTGTCAGACTATCCCCCTTCTCTTGCTGTATTCTTTCGGACCATACCTGAACTGCCGCATTATCCTCCACTCTATTGAGAAATCCCTTTTCCATGTTAAGCTTTTCTATTTAGTAACCGAATGTGGATCAACACCTTTTTATGATGAAATGCCATGCAATAAAAGCAAAACACAACGGGTTAGTATCAGGTACAAAAAGAACTTAAATAAACAGGAAATAACCAAACTCTTATTTAAGGGAACAACTAGGGTTCATGCGGCTCTACCTACAACGGGCTCTTAGGTCTCTCTATATGTGGTTTAGTTCTAAAGCAAGGGTACCTGAACCAGCAGATTCCTCGATCCTCACCCATTATAGGCTCATGTGGACCGAGTTCAGTTCAGGGGAATACATTTCCCTATGGCTGCACGGAGATAAAAATCTCACGAAGACATAGGTACGGATGTATCCCGAAAGTGATCCACTATCTTGCACGGAGGTAAAAACCTCACGAAAGAGTAGCTTCTCACTCCCACTTAAGGGTGTGACCGCAGTCATGCAATGTAATGCCAAAATATTTCACGAGACTCCACACTATAGCACAACGAATGCATCACAGAGAAACATGATTTTTTTTAAAACAATTTTCCAAGTTTTCGATCAAAGGGACAAAAATCAATCAATTTACGGCCTGACTCTCGGCGTCCCCAGTGGAGTCGCCATGCTGTCGTAACCATTTTTGATAAAACGGGAATCGACATTGGTTCTGAAAACATATAGAAAAAAAAGAGAGTCGCCACCGATCTTTATCCGGGTGTGATCGGATCACCTTTGTTTTAATAAAACATTTTGACTCACTAAAACAATGTTTTTGGTCTACGAAAATTTGAGAAAATAGGTTCGGGAGTCGGTTACGTGCGAGGAAGGGTTAGCACCCTCGCCACGCCCACAATTGGTACCAAATTGATTAATTAATGTCCCGGTGTCGAAAATTTGAAGATTTTAAAAGAATTGAAAAATTTGATCTCTTTTAGAAATATTTGAATTTTCTCAAATTGAATTTTATGATTTTCTTGTTCCGAGAGAATAAAATATCACATCCAATACATAGGATACGATGATTTTAACCTTCGAACCCAAGATCGTCACTTAATTCCCGAAACTCATGCTTTTAAAAAAAACATCAACGGGATATTCAAATACCTAGCCAAATGAAAGAACCGAAACCCAACACATAGGGTACGATCTCTCGAATTTCCGAATATCAAATATTACCTTATTTTGAAAATTTTTGTTTTTGATGAAATCGATAAAAAAATTAGTTTATGTTTTAAAAAGCGTTATTCAAAACGTGGGTGGGATTATGCGACGGGAAAGCGACAATGTAACACGAATTTGGCGTAGTGACAACGTAATACATAACATCAGTTTCGTTAATCTAAAATATTACATGCATGGACAATAAAAAGATGGCGAAACAATAACATAAATAGTACTGATGATGGTGATAATGTCGATGATATGGGTATATGAACCAACAAGTCATGACGCACGCAATAATCGACAATCACATAGCTTTCTTACACTATTCAAATACCAATGTGAACGGCCATAGAATAATGGTTCGAACAAAATTGAAATAAAAATATTAATTTACGAAATGATTTTGAACAAAGAATGTGCTGCGAAAAGAAAAGAAGAAAAAAAACACATGGAATAGTTTTTTTTTAAAATGGTGTAAAATAAAATAAAATTAGTAAACAATATATAGTTTAATAAACATAAAATGTAAGGCCCACAAGGAAAAAAGATAATGATGTCAATAACAATCATAATAACCATAACAATAACAGCAATACAATAAAAAGGACTAAGTCAAAATCAAAATGAAATTAAAAGGGGCAAAATAGCAATAAACCGAGAAAAAGTGGGCAGGGATCATGTTGAAATGCGATTGAAAACATGGGATCGAACTTTAAAACCAGGGTAAGAACTCGACAAGGGATGCAATCGAAAAAGCCTCGAACGCGGGGGACCTAGGGCATAAATAATCCTTTTCGGAGCGGCGCGCGGATCCGGGTCGCTGAACGGATCGGCACACGGAGCCCCCAACTCCCCTAAACGGCGCCGTTTCTTCAATTATCGACCACGCCCTTAAATTGAACTACCCCACTCTCATTTTACCAAAAACCTAGCCCCTTCTTCTTCTTCCCTCAGCCAAAACCTAAACCCACTCTCCTCCTCTCGAAACCTAATCCCCGCCGCCTTGGAAACACAACCAGAGCCCCCTCATTCGCGTTTTCTATCGGCCCCAAAGACTGCGCCATTCGACCTCCGATTCGTCATCGAAGTAGACGTACGGAAGCGCTTGGCGACGTTTCCTTACCCTCTGTTTAGGACCGAAACCCCGACAACGGTGTGACTCCCGCTCGGAACCCTCGAACCGGTATTCTCCCTCCCCTTTTCTTTTATTATCTTCTTTATAACCAATATTTTTGCTAAAAAGAGTCAAGACAAAATGAAATCAACAAGAAACGACAGTAAAACCCAAATAGAACTGGAGAACGAAATCAACCTTTAAACTGCTATCTTGGTTTTCGATTTTCTGGATGGGTAATAGGGTACAAAATTTTCCTTTTGATTTCCTCTTTGTTTCTGACTAAATGTGGGTCGTTATGCCAAAAAAAAAAAACCCTACACTATTTTTTGGGATGGCTTTATAGCCAAATACGAGATCCTCTTCTATTATTCAAACTATTTCCCCCATTCTTCTCTGTTTTTGTTGTCTCCGTTCTTGCTTTTGATGTTGTTTGCAGGTGATGGGCGAAGCTGGTGGTGATCGAGGCATGATGGGCTGGTGGAGTCGGGGGCCGAGGCGCATGGGCGTGCGAGGCGAGCAACGAGACGTGGGGAAAGGGGCGCGCGTGGGAGATCGGGACGACGCACGCGGGCAGTCGGATCGACGCGCGTGCAACCGACGCGCGGCGGCGCTGGAGAGAACCCTAGGGTTCTCTGGACCTGTTCAGTATTTTGGGCCAATGTGGTTGGGCTCGGATTTGGGTAGGATTTGGGTCTGGATTACGGGTCAGGGTGTAAGTGGGTATTGGGTAATAGTTTGAGTCAGGGGTAGTGTTTGGGCTTGCACTGTTTGGATTGGTGTAATTATTTAGACTGTAATTGGACTTTTAATGGACTTTGTTTCATTTATTTTATTTTGTTTTGTTTTGGGCATTTTATGTTGGGTTTCAGAAATGTAAATGGACATTTGGACTATATTTTTTATTATTTATTTGGGCTTTTATAACATTTGGTTTTTCTTTTTTTTTTTTCATCTGATTTTGTTTTGGCTAATGGGCCCGGGCTTGGGTTTTGGTTAAGGGTTCGGGCAAAATATGGTTATTACAGGCTCCTCTTCATAAGTCATGTTCGATCGTATCTCAACTTCCATTGGAGAGATCACATGCGAAGGATCGGAACGATATCATCGCAAAATTGACACATGAAACATGTTATGTATTTTCTCTAACTCTACCGGCAAAGCCAACCGGTATGCCACTGGCCCAATCCTTCCGGTAACCTCATACGGTCCTATGAATCGTGGACTCAATTTTCCCTTACTACCAAATCTTAATATTTTCTTCCACGGGGATACTTTCAAAAATACTTTGTCGCCCACTTGAAACTCAATTTCTTTCCGTTTTAAACCTGCGTACGACTTTTGTCTATCCGAAGCAGTTTTTAGACTATATCGGATCACTTTCACTTTCTCATCGGTCTCTTTAACTAGATCGACCCCATGAATTTGTTTCTCACTAAGCTCGGTCCAATACAAGGCAGTCCGACACTTGCGACTGTATAAAGCTTCGTTCGGTGCCATCCATGTACTCGACTGATAACTGTTGTTGTAAGCAAATTTAACCAAAGGTAGATATCTTTCCCAACTACCTCCAAACTCTAACACACAGCATCGGAGCATATCCTCAAGGACTTGAATCACTCTTTCAGATTGGCCGTCAGTTTTTGGATGGAACGCAGTACTAAAATTCAACCTTGTACCTAAGGCTTCCTGCAACTTCTTCCAAAACCTCGAAGTAAATCTCGGATCTCTACCAGAGATAATAGATACAGGCACCCCATGTAATCTCACCACCTCAGCAATATACAACTCGACCAACTTATCAAGAGCATAATCAACACGCACCGGTATAAAGTGAGCCGACTTCGTTAGTATATCCACAATAATCCACACAACATCTTTCTTTCTCGGAGTCATAGGCAACCCCATTACAAAATCCATAGTGATCCGATCCCACTTCCACTCGGGAACCATTACCGGCTGAAGTAATCCCAAAGGTACCTGATGCTCGGCTTTCACTTGTTGACAGACCAAACATTTTGTAACAAACTCGGAGATGTCTCTTTTCATGCCCCGCCACCAATAAAATCTCTTCAAATCATTGTACATTTTTGTGCTACCGGGATGCATTGACAGATAACCACCATGTGCTTCATGTAAAATTTTTCGGATCAACTCATCACTTTTCGGTACACAAATCCTGTCGTGAAACATCAAACAACCATCTGAACTCACTCGAAAGTCGAAATCATTTCCCGATTCACACTTAACTCTCTTAGCTTGCATCTCATCATATTTCTTTTGATCCTCACATATCTGTTGAATAAATAATGGTTTAGCCTTCAGCTTGACTAATATAGCACTATCATCAGACAACGCTAAACTCGTACTCATGGTCCTCAAAGCGTACAAAAATTTTCTACTCAAGGCATCCGCCACTACATTTGCTTTTCCTGGATGATAATCAATTGCTAGCTCATAGTCCTTCAATAATTCGAGCCACCGCCGTTGTCGCAAATTCAAATCCTTTTGATCCATCAAATACTTCAAACTCTTATGATCAATGAATATTCGGCACTTCTCACTATATAAATAATGGCTCCAGATCTTCAAAGCGAAAATGATCGCAGCCAACTACAAGTCGTGAGTCGGATAATTCTTCTCATGCGGTTTTAGCTGTCTTGAGGCGTAAGCGACTACCTTACTGATGTGTCTAAAACTAACTATGATCACAATAAAGGCAAGCGCACCTATCGTTTAATAGTATAGTTATGGTAAGACCAGTAATATCGTATCCACAAGGACCAAAAGTACTAGTAATTACTATCCTTCTATTATCTAACCTAAGAAATGGAGTGGTTTCTTTTTAAACTAAAACTTAATTAAAAACACAATAAATAAAAACTTAAGAAATTACTTTTAGACAACTTATATGATAAAGGCAATACTTAAGGAAGAATCCATCTAGACTTCACTTATTACTTTTGATTCATATGATTTATTCACTTGACTTAATCCGTAGAAATCCCTGATTTATGTTAATATCTCTTTCAAAACTAAAAACAGCTGAATCTAGGTTGATTAATTGAAATCTCTTTCTAATTAAAACCCCTATTGTCGTATTAACTCGATCTATGGATTCCCTTATTAGATTTGACTCTAATCCGGCAGATTTTTGTCGCCCTATTTCTAGGGTTGCAATCAACTCCGTTTAATTGTGTTGATCTACTCTTAAACAGGGACTTTTGCTCCACTGAATAAGCATATTCGACTTGAATCAATAACTTGAATTATCAAAACAAGAATAAGAACTCGCAATTAAGAATAAGAACAAGTATTTATCTTATAAATCAAATAGTAATAAGATATGTCTTAGGTTTCATCCCCTCGGGTATTTGAGAGGTTTAGCTCATAATGATAAACCGTAAAAGTAACATATTTTAGGCCAACATTTAGCATGCTTTTGGATGATTTAAGCCTTGAATTGTGTAATTTGGTGCTCTTAATCCTTTGTTTTCATATTTTATACCCAGGAGAGCACCAAAGGATGAAAAGAACGAGAAACGGGCCCAAAACGGAGTAAATGGGCCATATCACGAAATCCACACAGCCTGAGCCCAAGACCACATGGCTATGCCTCATTCAACAGTCTCGAACATGGCCTGGCCACGATTCACACGGGCGTGTGCCATGGGCGTGTCCCTGCCGTGACAAAGAGAAGTTTTACTCAGAATAAGATACTTGGAGGCAAAGAAACACATTCCAAAACCTATTTAACACCCTAGGAGAAATTCTACTCAAATTAAGATACTTAGGGGCCAGGTAAGGCATCTCAAAGCTTATATAAACACCCTAGGGGGCAACTTAAGGTGGGAGTTCGGCAGAAGCCTTCTGCCAGGGCTTTTGTCGGGGAACCGAAGGCTTTAGTCAGAGGGCGTCCAGCTAGGCCAAAGAGGGCAGATTTGTGGGGATTTACTCAAAGATAGCCAGTTGATTCATCTCAAGAAGCCAAAATCATACTCAAGACGGAGGATCTCTCCTTCAATTCCTTCAGGGGGTTTTAGGGATTTCTTATGTTTTGTTTTATCTTTTCTTCTGAGATGTTTTCTCTTATTGTTATAAACTAAACCCTCAGATACTTGAGGGGGATGAAACCTAAGATGAATCTTGTTATCGTTTGCTGAACTATATAATAAATATTTGACTTGTTCTTAATTATGTGTTATTAATTCTTGTGTTGATATTTCTGGGATATTTATTCAAGTATGATGTGCTTAGGTGGAGGAGCAAAAGTCCCTGCCTAAGAGTAGATCTAGCATAATTAAGTGGAGTTGATCCCACACCTAGAGATAGGGTGACAAGATTTTGCCGGATTAAGGTGAAACCTAAAATGGGAGTCCATAGATCAAGTTAATGCAATTCTAGGGGTTTTAATTAGAAAGAGATTTCAATTAATCAACCTAGGGTTAGACGTTAGTCACCTCGAGAGAGGGATTAATATAACTTAGGGAATCTTACGGATCAAGTCAAATGAATAAATCGTCTGGTTCAAAGTTAGGTAACAAGTGAAGTCTAGGTGGATTCTTCCTTGGGTATCGTCTTAATCAATTGGTTTTTCCTCAAAGTTTTTTTCCCCAATTCATTCTCTTTGTCTTTACATCTTTAGATTAGTTGATTTGTTAATTTTAGATTAGATAAATAGTTCTCTTAATTCTTAGGCTAGATAATAAAAAGAGAGTTAATATTAGTACTTTTGGTTCCTTTGGGTTTGACAATCCGGTCTTGCCTTAACTATACTATTATTCGATAGGTGCGCTTGCTTTACATCGTTGTCATAGTTAGTTTTCAGGTACAATCATTCTTTATATAAATTTTAAGACTTTGACATCGCATAAAACAACGATCACATACTAGTAAAGGAAACATCTTAAAATAAGGAAAAACAACAAAACATAAGAAAACCCAAAAACTTCTAAAGAACTTGATGGGAGATCTTCAGTCTTGATGAAGATCCTTCTTCCGAGCTACTCCCGATGGCTGTCTTCAAGTATTTTCTCCCTTTTACTTGGCGTCCTCTTTTAGGTTGCCCCCTAGGGTGTTTATATAGGCTTTGGAACGCCTTTCTTGGCCCACAAGTAACCTTTTCCGAATAGGATAAAACCTGGTTTTGACAGGGACATGCTCGTGCGTGATGGCTCAGGCCGTGCTCGATTCTGCTCGTCGCACATGGCCGTGTGGTCTGCCCGTGTACGTTGGTCTAGGCTGTGTTGATTTTCGAGGTAGGCTCATTTTGTCCCTTTTTGGCCCATTCTCGTTCTTTCCGGCTTCCTAAGCTCTCCTGAGTGTAAAACATGAAATTAAATGATTAGGAGCATCGAATTCATCAAATCTAATGAAAATTCATCCAAAAATAGGCCAAGCATAGGGTTAAAATATGCGTAAATTATGGTTTATCACTTACCCTCTTACACCAACACACAACCAAGACCGTTTAATGATGCATCACTATAGACTACAAATTATTTTCCCGACTCTGATTGTACCAAAATCGGCGCCTCAGTCAACAGTGTTTTCAATCTCTCGAAGCTCTGTTAGCATTTCTCATTCCATTTAAACTTGACACCCTTATGCAACAGTTTCGTCATTGGGGTAGAAATCACGGAAAACCCTTTTATGAATCGTCTGTAGTACCCTGCTAAACCCAAAAAGCTTCTGACTTCTGACACATTTCTTGGTGGTTTCTACTCCACGATAGCCGAGATCTTACTTGGATCAACTCTAATACCATCACCCAACACAATGTGTCCTAAGAATCCAACCTCTCGGAGCCAAAACTCATTCTTGCTAAATTTAGCATACAACTGCTTGTCTCTTAAAGTCTGCAAAACAATTCTCAGGTGCTCTGCATGATCACTCTCATCTCGAGAATAAATCAGTATATCATTAATGAAGACAACTACAAACTTGTCCAAATACGGCCAGAAGACACGGTTCATTAAATCCATAAAAATTGCAGGAGTATTCGTTAGGCAAAATGGCATGACAAGAAACTCATAATGGCCATACCTCGTCTGAAATGCGGTTTTCGGCACATCCTGCTCCTTAACTCTCAACTGGTAATAGCCAGACCTTAGGTCTATCTTAAAGAACACCGTAGCTCCCTTCAGTTGGTCAAATAGATCATCTATCCTTGGTAAGGGATACTTATTCTTCACTGTCACCTTGTTGAGCTATCTGTAGTCTATGCACAATCTCATCGACACATCTTTCTTCTTCACAAAAAGTACTGGAGCACCCCACGGTGAATAGCTCGGCCTTGCAAAACCCTTATCCGTTAACTCTTGCAACTGAACCTTTAGTTCTTTCAACTCCAATAGTGCCATCCTATACGGAGAAACCGAGATAGGTGCCATTCCCAGAATTAGCTCAATCCCAAACTCAACCTCTCTAACTAGAGGCATCCAGGTAACTCCCCCGGGAACACATCTGGATATTCGCATACTACTAACACTAATTCAATCTTTACCTCTGACTCTTGAGTATTCAGTACAAAAGCGAGATAAGACTCATATCCTTTCCTCAAGTATTTCTCGGCTACCATAGTTGAAATTATCACTGGCAAATTATTCGATCTACCTGATTCAACCCGAATGACATCCCCATTTTCACATTTCAATTCAATAAACTTGCTACCACAATTCACTAAAACATTATGGGCAGTCAACCAATCTATGCCAAGAATCAAATTAAATTTATCAAACGGCAATAACATAAGGTTTGCTTGAAAACAATGATCTCTAGCTGTCAAAGGATCATTTCTACACATCTTGTCAACTAGCACATGTTTGCCTAACGGGTTTGACATCTTTATTACAAATTCTGTAGACTCAACAATAATACTCATACTACATGCCAATTTCATGCAAATGTAAGAATGGGTAGACCTCGGATCAATCAAAGCAATAACAGAGGTGTCATGAAGAGAAAAAGTACCTGTTATCACATCTGGAGATGATGCCACCTCACGAGCGCGAATGGCATAGGTCCTTGCTGTTGCTCGACCCTCCGGTCTCACAGTAGAATCTTGAGGCACACCTCTACTACTAGTCCCTCCTCTCGGATTCTTTTGTGATCTCCCGGCCATTAAGAGGGTGTGGCCGGCCATAGGAAACAAGGAGACAAGGGCATTAAATTTTGGTGAAATTAGGTGATAAAAAAATGAATAAAATAAGCTAAATAGAAGAGATATCATCTTTTCACTATTCATGCTTCTTCTCCACTGAAAATTAAAGGAAATTAGAGGATTTTGGAGTTCAAACTTTTAGCCAAGATTCTTTCTTACAAGTAAGTGATTTTAGGGGTCTTTCTTGATAATTTTTGTACTTTTGGAACACCCAAAGCTTAAGCTAGCTAATGAGGGGACTAATTTGCAAGATGGTTAAAAGTTTAGGGACTTTCCATGAGAGTGTTTGTGTTGTTTTCTGAGTTATTATGGAAGAAAATGAATGTTAGTGAGCTAAGGAACAACTTTTGTGAAAGGTATTACCATGAAAACACCTAAAATAGACTTAGTTGTAAAAGTTGTAATTTAGTAATAAATGCATGAAATAATTGGTTTTATGAGTTGTTGTAAGAGAAATAAATGTTCAGCTAGGCTTGGTTAATGAGAAAATGTGATGAAAAACTATTTCCGAGCCTAGGGGTAAAATAGTAATTTTGTCGAAGTATAAGGGCAAAATGGTCATTTTTCCTAAGTAGAAATTTTGATGTATCATGAATTATAAAGTGACTAAATGAGTAAATTTTATTATTATAGATCAAGAAGAGCGTGGAAACAACCTTGATCGGGGAAAATGCAAGATTGCAGATTAAGTCGTTGATTAACACATTTTGCACCGAGGTAAGTTTATATGTAAATGATACATCTTTAATACATATGTTGTTAGTTATTGGTGTATTGTATGAATGAGAACAATTATGATTGAACTTGATAGATGGTGAGTAGTTCTCGTGTGAACCTCGGAATAGATACGTAAGAGCGAAAAAATATTCGTAATGATTAATTGGTGGGTTGTGTGTGATACCACCGTAATCATCCTTTTTGGTGGGCTGTGTGCGATACCACCTTATTACTTATTCATGATGGGCTGTGTGTGATACCATCGTTTATATTTTCATTTGGTGGGCTATGTGCGAAACCACCTTAATTACTCTTGTTGGTGGGCTATGTGCGATACCACCTTATTATTGATTAACGGTGGGCTGTGTGCGAAACCACCGGTACATAGTATTATTCTGAGGGGTTCATTGAGAAATGGTATAAGTAAATGTTTCATGTTGCTTTATGGTGATGAGTGTAGGGAATGTGTACAAGTAATTTTGAGCAATATAATTGTTATGTGATTGGAATGTGGTAAGAGATGAGATGAGTAAGCATGATTATGGAAATGTGAATTGTTCTTGCTTAGTATGTGATGTTATTGATTGACTAGCATATGTGATGATGCTTATTGTTTACATGTAAACATACTAAGCTTAAAGCTTACTCCCTTTCTTTTTCCCTTGTTTTATAGTGTCAAAAAGCCGGTTCAGGATACGAAGATAATTTGAAGATCATCCACACTATCAGCTCATCTCGGTATATCTAGACTTAGCATTTTGTGTATGGCATGTATAGGGGCTAAGCTTAGTGATATGTCTTGATATTTTGGCCAAGTGTGTTGGCTTCTTAAAAGAAGAACCTTTGTAAATAGCCATAGTTGATGGCTTATTGTTATTAATATATGAAAAGATGAGGTTATTCATGAATGTGTATGATACATGATTGAGTTGCTTGGTAAATGGTTGAATGTGATTGATATTGTATGAGTTAGGGTGATAAAAAGAGCTTGATAATAGCCTTGTTCCTGTTCACACGGGTAGGCACACAGGCGTGTGTCTAGGCTATGTGTGACGCACAGTCAGTCTTATGGGTGTGTGACCAGGCCGTGTGTCCCCTGCATGTTAGCGTTGCAAGTTAGTGTCGACTATAGGCTAGACACACAAAGAGAATACCCAGGTTTTCACACACGGGTGATGACACGGGCGTGTCTAGGCCGTATGGAAGACACGGGCATGTGTCCAGCTGTGTGAAAACCATTGTAGGTTCGAATTGAAAATAAATTCCACACGGGCTAGGGACATGGGCGTGTGTGACCACACGGCCTGCCCACACGGGCGTGTGGCCCTGTTAAGGCAAACTTTTCCTAAGTTTACAAAAGATCCCGGTTTGATTCTGAGGCCCTTCGTTTGCATGTGTAAGGCCTCGTAGGCCCATAATAAAAATGTTTTGAATGTGAATGAAAGATTTTAAATTTGAATGAAATTTGATAGCCCAAAGTTGTATGTTCAAGCGATACAAGTCTGGTAATGCCTCATACCCGGTTCCGGCGTTGAATACAGGCAAGGGGTGTTACAAAGTGATTCCATCTCCTCTTGCATAGTAAACATCCACTTTTCTGAGTCTTCACAGCTAACCGCCTCAGAATATTTAGATGGCTCTTGGTTTGCATATATATCTTCAGCCACATTTAAAGCATAAGCAACTAGATCAGCCTCAGCATACTTCTTTGGAGGTTTAATTTCTCTTCTAGTTCTGTTTTTGGCGATAGAGTATTTTGGTGAAGAAGCAACTCTATTCTGAATTTTTGTACTAACTTGAGGAGTCAACTCTGTTGTAGATTCTGGATTAATTTGATGCTCCACCTGCTTTTGATTTTCTTTTTTGGAAGAGTCTTTAAGAGATAAGTTAGGTAGCATAGCAGTTTCATAAAAAAGAACATCTCTACTAATCACAACTTTTCTATTTTTAGGATACCATAACTTATACTCTTTTACACCAGTTTTATAACGAAGAAAAACACATTTAATGGATCTCGGTTCCAATTTTCCATTATCAACATGAGCATACGTAGGACTCCCAAAGATCTTTAAATCAGAATAGTCAACAGGATTACTAGACCACACCTCTTATGGAGTCTTTTTTTTCAATGGCAACAGATAGAGATCGGTTGATCCAAAAAACATGCAGTAGAGGCTGCTTTGACCCAAAACGACTTCTATAAGTTGCATTTGACAACATATATCGAACCTTCTCCACGATCGTTCTGCAATGTCATTTTGTTGTGGAGTATGACAAACTATCAAGTGTCTCACGATCCCTTCTGACTAGCACAGTTTCTTAAACTCATCAGAACAGAACTTTAAGCCATTGTCTGTACGGAGGTATTTTATTTGTTTTCTCGTCTGTTTTTCAATCATAGTTTTTCAAGACTTAAATGCGAAAAACACATCACTTTTCTACTTCAGGAAGAACGTCCAAACTTTTCTAGAAAAATCATCAATAAAAGTTAGCATATAATTAGTTCCACCTCTCGAAGGCATTCTAGGTGGCCCCCACAGATCAGAATGAATGTACTCCAATGTTCCCTATGTGTTATGGATTCCTCTGGTAAATCGAACTCTCTTTTGCTTCCCAAAAACACAGTGCTCACAGAACTTCAGTTTGCAAATTCCTTACCCATCAAGAAGTCCTCTTTTGCTCAATTCTGTCATGACATTCTCACTCATATACCCTAGGTGCATATGCCAAAGTTTAGTAATATCATTATCTGACAAGGAAGAGGAAGCGACAGCTGCATCACCAGTAACAGTAGAACCCTGCAGAACATATAACTTGGCCATCTTTCTCTGCCCTTTCATCACAACGAGAGAATTTTTGGAAATCTTCAAAACCCCACTTTCAGCTGTATATTTGTACCTTTTTGAATCAAGAGTACTCAACAAAATTAAATTTTTCTTCAATTTTGGAACATGTCGTATGTTACTAAGTGTTCTAACAAATTCATCAAATCTCTTAACTTTAATTGTTCCAACACTTGTGATTTTACACGAAGCATTATTTCCCATCAAAACAACACCTTCAGACATTGTTTTGTAAGTTGTAAACCAATCCTGATTGGGACTCATGTGGAAGGTGCAACACAAATCAAGGATCCACTCCTCGCTCACTTTAGAATTGTTGGCAGAAGCGACTAGAAGTTCACCATCGTTGTAGTCTTCTACAACATCAGCTTCATCGGAATTTCACGGTTGTTCTCCCTTTTGATTTGCAGCCTCCCT
This sequence comes from Gossypium australe, assembly GCA_005393395.2. Taxonomy (NCBI): domain Eukaryota; kingdom Viridiplantae; phylum Streptophyta; class Magnoliopsida; order Malvales; family Malvaceae; genus Gossypium; species Gossypium australe. The sequence continues at coordinate 15,167,691 of CM016619.1, forward strand.
TTTGATCTTATTCTGTAGCTTATAGCACTCAGATTTAATGTACCCTTTTTTTCTTGTAGAAGTTATAAGTTTTACCTCTGTTTGAAGACTTCGATCTACCCTTAGATTTACTGCGAAGATTTCGTTCCTGTGTCCTTCCACGATCATCATCGGCATTCTGATCTTGTCTCCCACGAACAATAAGACCCTCTTCCTAAGAGTCGGTTTTAACCACAAGATGTTTCGTCTTATCATACGAGATCAAAGAATCGTAAACCTCATCAACTGTGAGAGACTCGCGGCTATATAAAATCGTGTCTCTAAAGGTTGAATAAGACGAGGGCAACAAACAAAGTAGAATCAACCCTAGATCTTCCTTATCATATTGAACCTCCATGGCTTCCAAGTTTGAGAGAGTTTCTTTAAACACTGTTAAGTGTTCGTGCATAGGCGCACCTTCCTCCAAACAATGAGCATAAAGACGCTGCTTCATATACAGCTTGCTGGTTAGAGTTTTCGACATACATATTTGTTCCATACTCTTCCATAATCTAGCGGCGGTCTTCTCCTTCATCACATCCTGCAAAATTTCGTTAGACAAATGCAGATATAACTGTGTTAACGCCTTTCGATCCTTACGCTTCTTCTCTTCCTCCGTCAATGTCGAAGGTATCTTATCTACCCCTAGCAGGGCTTCCTCTAAGTCCATCTGTGCAAGCACTGTCTGCATCTTTATCTGCCACAACGCGAATCTGGTGTTGCGATCCAACAACAGAATTTCATACTTCAAAGACGTCATTACCGTGATTGAGATGAAAAACCCGGAAGCTCATATACCAATTTGTTAAAAAATAGAATGTAGGTAATGACAAATATATATATCGCAAAGAAAAGAGAAAGAAAAATTAAAGAACACACAGATTTTTATGTGAAACCCTTTTGAGAAAAAACCACGGGCAAAGGAGAAGAAAATTCACTATGTCAAATTCAAATGATCACAAGAGGAGTAGACTGTGTCTATTTATAAGGTTGTAAAACCATATTCTAATAAGATTGTAACACTTTAGTCTAATCAATATCAAATAGATGGAGTTTAATAAGGTTTAAAAAACCTTATTCTAAAATAAAATAAAAAAAAGTGTAATTTTATATGGATTTTACTTTTATTTTATTTTACCACTTTATTTTATTTAAATAAGAATTCAAATCACTCAATTCTAACCGTTGTTATGTTTTTAAAATTAGCTGCAGTGTTGTATTGAATTAATGTATTATGGTGCAGGCCTTTTTGAAGACCTAGTAATTCCCGTGACAAATTTTCATGATGAAGGCAAGGGATTCATGGTTTTGCCTAGTGATGTTTTTAATGTGCCTTTCTAGTATTATGGCAGCTTTCAAAACGACAACAGGTGCCGTTTCATCCTTCCTTTTGGATTCTTGAAGAACACACTTCTATGGCCTTCTTGGTGTTATTGTGTAATTCTTTAGTTTATTCCTCATGGGTTTTTGAACTAATACTTTCTTAGCTTCTTTCCTTTCTGTCCTCCTACTTCCAAACATGCTGTTTTAACAAATTTTCTAACAATGCAATAGGTCTGTTACGTATGAAGGTTACTGACAATTGAATGGTCAACAGGGAACACATTCAACAAAAACTATTAGTGAGGTTAGTGGGACAGGTAGAAAGCCTTGGCAACAAAAGGGTCTTGGTCGAGCAAGGCATGGAACCCTGCGTGGGCCCCAGGTGATTCATTTGTCCGCTCTTTGATTTTAATAAGTTTCATATTAGCCTTCTGTGACCTATAATCAAATACAAGGGATTGATAACAGTTTCGAGGTGGTTCTACCATGCATGGCCCTAAGCCAAGAAGTCATGCTTTTAAGTTGAATAAGAAGGTTCGACGTCTTGGACTGAAGATTGCACTATCTGCTCGTTCTGCTGAAGGGAAGGTAACAGGTATCATCTGGCTTGTGTATAAACGAGCTTAGAATTAGAACATTGCTTATGCCAAACAAAGTTATTCAATCCTCATTGAGTACTAAAACCTACTGATGACTATGGCACAATTTAACAGCTTCATGTCTTCGTGGATTTGGAGGCCCCTCCACATAAGACCAAAAATATTGTGAACTATGTAAATCAAATGGAGAATACCAAGAAAGTACTGCTGGTGGATGGTGACCCCATAAATGATAATTTGAAGCTAGCTACCCAAAATCTACATTATGTCAATGTCTTGCCATCAATTGTAAGTTGTGTTAATAGTGATAACACAGTGTTTCCATTGTTACTATAATATAGTCAAACTACTGGCTCGCCTTTGTCATGAATGATGAGTGAAACACCATCTTATAAGCTTATTATAACCGTCATCATGATAGCTTTAGATTTAAAATTATTCCAGTGCTCCTTGTATTTGTTTGTTACGTACTGTCATAGGGACTCAAATCATGTTGTGTGATTGCCTTAATAAGTTGTTTGTGTGTGATATTGCAGGGCTTGAATGTGTATAGCATCTTGCTGCACGATACGTTAGTGATGTCCCGTGATGCTGTTGACAGGATTGTTGAGCGAATGCGCACTCCGATCAACCGCTGAACTGCAATTGTGTGTATTATCTTCTGTTAGTATCCTCTTGAACGTAGAAGCAGCGGAAAGAAATGAGAACCCAAACAATTTGGCATGGCTGGATGTATATTCATTTTTGTTGAGCCAAAACCAGAGGTGGTTTGTTACCTTCTCCCAAATGTATGGTAAATTTCCTTCTTGGAACATGGTTTTGCTAGGGCTGACAAATTCGTAAATGTATTTGGTTCGTGGTTCACAGGTAAAACACCGCAATTATCTTAATTGAATTGAATTTTACCTTTTATTTAATTTGTAATTATTTTTAAATTCGTTATAATATAAAAATAATTATTTTATATTATATAAAATAAAATAATTAACAACTTGATGAAATGCAAAACCAAATTACTGTATGGAAATTGACAATTCTATTCCAAATTAATCTAAATTGAATCATTATCACTTGCTTGTGCTATGTATATATATAGAAGCATCAATTCATAATTACTTCGTTTTTTCTCAATAAAAATGCCACAATAACATTTATATACTTTAATTAATTAAGTTTTATACGATATATATTCTAAAAATAATTTTGTTGAAATTTTTTTAGTACGGTCAACTCTCTTAATAGCAAATTTTCATTTGCAAGTCAAAATTTTACTTGTTGTAGAGAGATAGTTGTTATAGAAAGATAATTTTTGTAAATTTCCATATAACAATTGCATGTGTTTATACTTTTATGTATATTTTATTTCATATTTATTTACACGATTAATTACGAAGTTCATAAAATGAACAAATTCAATTAATTAGTACGAATTATCTACCATTCAAAAAATATTAGTATAAGCCATCAAATTCAAGTAATCAATTTATAAGTTTATTGAATTGGTATATTTAGCTCCACTAATTGAAGTTATTTTCATTTAATAAAATATTTTCCATGTGAGATTCAAACATTTTATTAAAATAATATTTTAATTAAGATAATTTTTATTAATAAATTATAATTAACAGGCTTGCTTATATGAGATAGCTATAATTTTACTAAAATTTTAGACAATATATTGTTATAGAGAATTAATTTAATAAAGAATATACTTGTTTTACTGTTATAAGTGAAAATTTATTATAGAGCATTAAAATAAAACATAAAAAGTCGATTCTACTAGAAACTTGATTGTTATGACTAAATGCTTTTATAACAGATTGTTATAGAGAGTTGAACGTATATTTTTAAAAATTTTATTCATAGTAAATTTCAATTAATAAAAGGTCAAATTCTACTATTAGACCATGTACTTTGTGTAAGTTGTTGATTTAGTACATGTACTTTTAGAATTTGAAAATTTTAGCCCTAACCAAATGATAATTATTGAATTCAATAAGTCAAGTTTTGTTATTTTTAAAATTTAATGTGTCAAACATATTATCACATGCGTAATGCTATATCTGTTTGTTATTTTCACATATTACTCAAAAAAATCAATTAATAGATTTAATGACCGTCATTTCAATTAAGACTAAAATTTTAAAATTCAAAGAATATAGCTACTATGAATGATTCAATTGGTGAAACGTAGACTAAATCTATAACTTTACGCATAATACAATAATAATAACATAATTTAAGCAAACATATTTAACTGTTACCACTGGGTCACGATTAAATTTTCAAAATTCAAAAAGTACAAGACTAAAGTTGATCAAATTAAGATACAGGTACTAGATCCACAATTTACACAAAGCACTGGGTCTAATAGCAGAATTTGACCTAAAAAAACAGATAGAGACAAATTTAATCATAGGAGTAACTAGTAAGCATCAACTATGCTGAAATCTCTAAGATTATGGGCCTCATTTGCTGGCCATGCCCATTGACTGAAGCTGTAAAGCGTGAGTGAGTGTGAGTCCGAGTGAACTCAGCATGCCAAATTCCAAGTCTCAAAGCTGGAGCCCAGCAGTGAAGTATTAATTACAGAAAAAAAAAATGGGTTGGAAATGAAATGGGATGGCACTGATGAAAGGTGAAGTTGGAATATGTAATTAAGCCTAAGCTAAAGACAAATATGATCTGGAACTCTAACAGCAAGCATGCTCTTGTTTTCATTGGAACATTCAGAATGATTACAACAAAAATACACTTTTAACTTATCCTCATCGTTATAATAAAATCAGAATCTCTTCATTGTACAGTCTCTAGATAGTGTCCTTCCTTCTTGTCTGGCATGTCTTTACTCCATCTCTCTCCCATGAGGGCAACTTAGAACTTTGTCTTTCTTCCTTTAATTCTTCAAGACTTAGCAGTTTCACTTTTTGAACCTAAAGGTTGCAGCTTTCCTCTAAACCTCTAGTCTTCAACAGTGTTCAAACCCTAGCTTCCATGGCAAAAACTAGACCAGGGGTCTCTGCACCCAAGCTCAAAGCAGGGAAGAAGGACCTCCATTCTTACACCATTAGAGGCACCAACAAAATTGTTAGAGGTAGGTAAATGGTTTATATGTATATATACGCCTACATCTTACTTATATGCCCTTAAAAGTTGTTGAATCTTGGCATTTCGTTTTTGTCAATATGAAATTTTCAAATATGTTGGCTAACGTCGGTTTTGATGGTTAAGGAGTCAACCCTTTGTTGATGGGTTTAATGGATGCAAAGGCATTCGTGTTGAAAGATGCTAAGGTGGTGGCTTTGCGCCTTGGGATCGTTCAATGCATCTATAACTCCATGTTCACATTAATGTATATGCAATTAAGTGGGTGTTAAGTGATGTTGCTTGTGATGGTTTTGCAGTGGGGGATTGTGTTCTGATGCGTCCTTCTGATATCGGTAAGCCCCCCTATGTGGCCCGGGTTGAGAAAATCGAATCAGATAACAGGAACAACTTCAAGGTTCGAGTGCGATGGTATTACCGTCCTGAGGAATCACTTGGAGGAAGGAGGCAATTCCATGGGGCAAAGGAGCTGTTTTTGTCTGACCACTATGATGTGCAGAGTGCTCAAACCGTTGAAGGGAAGTGCATTGTTCATTCTTTCAAGAACTACACTAAGCTTGAGAACTTTGGGGCTGAGGACTACTATTGTAGATTTGAATATAAAGCTGCTACCGGAGCCTTTACACCTGATCGAGTTGCTGTGTGAGTAGTATGACTTGTTGGTTTGTGAAATACGAGGACTACTATGACTTGTTCAAATATAAAGCATTTATTCCTTGGTGCCCCTGGGCTTTTAACTTTTGAAGGTACTGCAAATGTGAGATGCCCTACAATCCTGATGATCTTATGGTTCAATGTGAGGGTTGCAAGGATTGGTATGGTGTTTATGCTTCCTTGTATGATTTCCAGGTGCTACATGCCTGATAAGTTTGTAAGGTTGCTGTAATTTTCTCCTTACCATTCTTGTAGGTATCATCCTGCTTGTGTAGGCATGACAATTGAAGAAGCAAAAATGTTGGAACATTTTGTCTGTTTTGAATGTTCCGAGGATGATTTCAAACAATTTCAGAATGGATTTCATGCATCACCGGTATCTGATGCAAAGGTAGGGCCAATTTTCAACCATTTTATCGTGATCAAGGCCGATTGCTATTTGCTAATCCTGTAATACACAACTTGTCGGCTCAATTTCTGGTTTCCTATGAGGAAGATTAAAAAGTAAGGAGAAAATAACAGGAATTTTCATCATGCGCAAATCATGCATCAAACTAAATGCAGCACGAAAACGGTATTGGCGTATTGTAGTTCCAATAATAATTTACAAATACTCCAACTCGTAGAAGTTACTTTGAGCAGTGATAAGAGTCCTTGATTTCTTGCACAATATGAAAACTTTGGTTTATATTTCACTATATCAACATGTTTATCTCACTGAGCATACTGTATTCGGTAGTAGCTTACAAGTTCTTCATTAGGTATCGCTATCGTCGTTTCTTCCTGGTTTTTTCCCGGCTATTATAGGGGACGGTAATCAATGTACATACATTTCCTTAACCAACACTTTTATCTTGCTGGTTATGATTCCTAGCCATTGTTGATATATATATGGTTCGACTGCCTACAAGATATCTCATGCTATGAATGTTGAATCATACCTATACACGTCCCTGATTTATTGATTGGTTTTGTGCCTATATCGAGCAGTGTACATTTATCATTTCCATTTTTTTACGTTTTTAAGATTAGCATTACTTTTGGCTATGAAGAGGGAAATTTTAGATGTAAAAATGTCACTGCATATAAGAGGAAAAATCCTTTTATCTTTTTACTTAGCTTAGGAAACTCTAATGTGTTTTGAGGTTATGCCTCTACTTCTCATATTTATGATCTTTTTCCAGGTGGAGTCTAAAAGACAAAAGAGATGAGTAAACCATGGGAAAGTTTTTTGTTGCATGAGAGAAGACTCGTTACGCAGATTTAGCTTGTAGGCCGTTGCTATGTGAACCGTATATTGTAGAAATTGGTTAGTAACTTTTGTGTAGGAGACATCATTTGTATCTGTGTTAGGTTTAGGAGATTAATGTCTGTGCAGGAAGATCAATTGTCTGTAGTTCTCTGATGTTGAACCGATATTTTCGGGTAACTCATCTTATTGACTTATTGATTATGCTTTGCCATCTTACTTGGGAAAAAGTGCAAAAACTCTGTTGAGAACTCAAGAAAAGCATTTTTGCAGAGTTTATGAGATTGTGATTAAGAAAAGTTAGTGCAGGATTGATGGACTTTGTAATGATGAGAACACGTCAATAGTTTCAGTTATTTTTTTGAAGCAATGCATCTTTCATGGTGGGTTTGGTGTGAATTGGCATGGGCAAAACATGATCAGCCTGATTCAATCTTTATTAGCAACCAGATTTTATTTGAATCTAAGCAGAAAATAAAGGTAACCGCTAGAATTCTTCAAGTGGGGCTCAATTTCATAAAAGGAAACAGCTTTAATCACGTTAACAATGTGGCTAATGACCATTTATGAGTTCGTAACCTGCTATTGCCTTTTATATTTAAACACAACAAACTCCACAAAGTAAACACGTTTCCTTCCATTGTAAAACATGGCAACCGGGGTCGATGTATCAGCTGCATCCAGTTATGCAGTTCTCCTCCATCTTCTTGCTATCAGCACTATTGCATCTGTCGTAGAAGAGAGATCGATATATTTGATTTTGATGGAAGGAGAACCAGTAGCATTTCATGGTGATGTTCTATCTAGTCAACAAGGAAGAAGATTCGACCCCAAAAGGTTATAAAAGAGCATTTCAAATTATAGTTTTGGATTATCTCTTTAGTAATTTAACGCTTTGCTTGTTTTCTGTATGAATGATTAGTGAAGCTTACAAAGTTCATGCAAACAAGTTGGTAGATTCTCATGATCAAGTTCTTGAAAGCACTCTAGATAAGGGAAGCTATAACAAGCTATACAGCTTCAAGCATGTCCTTAATGGCTTTGCTGTCCACACTACACCATCTCAGGTTGTTGTTTTCTTAGTACTTTGTCAGCCATTGTTTCATTCTCTGACTGTAATAGATATGAAAATTTTCAGGCTAAGAAACTACAACTTGCTCAAGGAGTGAAGTTGGTTGAAAGAGATCGAAGAGCCAAATCGATGACTACTTATACTCCAGATTTCTTAGGGTTACCTCAAACCGTGTGGACTCAAGAAGGAGGTGATAGAAACGCAGGAGATGGGATTGTTATGGGTTTTGTTGACACAGGGATCAACCCCTTTCACCCAAGCTTTGCTTATGACATACTCAACCCTTTAACGTCCAATCTCTCTCATTTTTCTGGTGCATGTGAAACGGGTCCTCTATTCCCACCGTTTTCGTGCAATGGTAAGATAGTTTCCGCCCAATTTTTCATAGCTGGGGCTCAAGCAGCCGCTTCTCTTAATGCTACCATAGACATTCCTTCACCGGCTGATGCTGTTGGCCATGGAAGGTAATATATGAAACAAATAAGGTAATGTATTCATTACTGTGTATTTATTTTCCTTGGTTTGTAACGCTGGAGACATGTCCTTTGGATCAGCCACGTTGCATCAATTGCCGCTGGAAATGCTGGGGTCCCTGTGACAGTTAACGGCTTCTATTATGGACGAGCCAGTGGGATGGCACCGCGTGCAAGGTCTGTTTTACTTGGTTCCTTGTTGCAGAATTTGTTTTCTGGTATTATGGGATCATTCTAGTAATGATATAGACTATTGGTTGCTTTTTGGAAATAGAGTTGCTGTTTATAAGGCTGTCTATCCAACAGTGGGAACCCTTGCGGATGTGGTTGCAGCAATTGATCAAGTACGGCATTGAAATCTACATAATTTTCTAACATAACCATGTTACCAATATAATATTGTGCTGTGACACCACAGGCAGTAGCAGATGGAGTTGATATCTTAACGCTGTCAATCGGACCGGAGGAACCACCACAAGATACGGTCACATTCTTGAGCATTTTTGACATAGCCATGTTATTCGCACGAAGAGCCGGGGTTTTCGTGGTGCAGGCTGCGGGAAACTCAGGTCCTGGTCCTTCGACAGTATTGTCCTACAGCCCTTGGGTTGTCGGTGCAGCCGCTTCCAAGACAGATCGAAGATACACTGCTTCTCTTCTCCTAGGAAATGGCCTAAATGTTGCTGGTGTGGGGTTATCAGGTAATAATGCATTCTTTTACCATCAGTGATTAGTTTAAAACCCTTAAAAGTTGACAATAACATATGCATCATACGTGTCTTTGCTAGCTCCAACATTTGGAAATGGATCATTACTGTATAGGTTGGTGCTGGCTAAGGATGCAATCAATTTGAGTGGAGCATTCTCTAGGACCCCGGAGTACGTCGAAGAGTGCCAACATCCAGAGGCTTTTGACCCTAATGTAGTGAGGGGTAGTATTGTTATATGCAGTTTCTCCGCCGGTTTCTATAACGAGACATCCACCTTAACGGCCATTTTTGACACTGCAAGAGTTCTTGGATTTATGGGGTTTGTTCTTGTTGCAAATCCAAGTTATGGTGATTTCATTGGGCAACCAATTCCTTTTTCTGTTTCTGGCGCTTTAATCCCAAAAGTTGCAGATGCAAAGGTAAAAAATAGTTTTATCACTCCACAGCAGGCAATTTTCCCATTGTAATCAACCATTTCTTATACAATCTTTATGTTTGTTTGTAGATTGTTTCTCAATATTATGAACAACAAACATTAAGGGATGCAAGAGGCATTGTAAGACAGTTCAACGCTAGAGCTGCTATACAAGACGGTAGAGTTGCCTCGTTTGGTGTCCAAGCACCCATTGTTAGCAGATTCTCTTCAAGGGGGCCCAGTTTTATTGACATCAACCGGAACCCTTCTGATGTACTAAAACCTGATATTCTTGCCCCAGGAAATGAAATTTGGGCAGCCTGGAGCCCCTTGAGTGCCCTGGATCCAATTCTGACAGGTTACAATTTTGCTCTTCTGTCGGGTTCAAGCATGGCTGCACCTCATGTTGCAGGAATTGCAGCACTAATTAAGCAAAAGTACCCTTCCTGGAACCCATCGATGATTGCATCGGCAATCTCAACCACGGCCACGAAGTTTGATAACAATGGTGGGATTATAATGGCCGAAGGATTCAATATCGGGAGCTTGTATTCTTCTAATAATTTTGATTTTGGCGCTGGCTTTGTTAATCCAACTCATGCCATGGATCCAGGCTTGGTCTTATCATCAGGTAAACCTTTTCACATTTCCAAATTCTACCATCAAGCTTGACCAATATATGTAACTTTGTTCTTTATAATGTCATCATGAAGCAGAATTTGAAGATTATATCAGCTTTTTGTGTTCAATGCCCTTCATTGATCGCTTTGCAATCAGAGCCGCCACCAGAGTGTGGTGCAGTCAGTCCGTTGGCCACCCTGCTAACTTGAACATACCGTCGGTGACCATATCTGCACTAAGAAGATCACTGACAGTGAGACGGAGTTTCAAGAACGTAGCCACCAAACCGGAGACATACGTAAGCTTAGCAATACCACCAAATGGGACAAACATCACCTTGCGTCCACCTTGGTTTACTATAGCTCCGGAGGGAACCCAAGATTTAGACATAGAAATCAATGTGATTAAATCGACCAATGAGTTCAGCTTTGGTGAAATTATTTTAACAGGAAGCTTAAATCACATTGTGAGAATGCCGGTAACGATTAGGCCGGTTTCAATTGTCTAATAGGTAATCACCAGAGAAGTATGACCAAATGGAGATCAAAAGACGAGACTAAACTTAAAATGAAAAACAAGACAGCAAAACAAAGGAATGTCTATGTACTTTATTTCAATGAATTAAAGTAAGACCTTTTTTTAATTATTATTAAGAAGATGCAAAACGTGAATGTGCATCATAATGTTCCAATAATACAGCTATATATTTGCAGTGTAAACTATAAACTTTCTGACAATGTGAGATATAATTACAGAACCTCTTTTTCCTTTCCATTTCTTGAGTTTGATTCTCTTATGGTTTCAACTCATACTCAAAATGGCATGTCGATAATCTCATGATCTGGAGTTCTATATGAAAATCCGGATTCATCACTCGATCTCCTTTTGACCACGCTTGCTCTTTGCACTAACCTCACTAAAGCTTGCACAACCTCAGACATGGGAGGTCGAAACTCAGGTTCCGGCTGCATATAATAACATTTCCTAGTTAGCAATTTTTCTTTTCTTTACCCTACAAAACCACTTAGGTTAACTTAATCCAACTTGTCCAAAGCTTTCGTAAATTCTTTTACCTGAACACAGAGAGCAATGATGTCGGCAAAGCGTGACAGAGATTTAGCGGGGTACATGCCATTTAGTGCAGGATCTACCATTTTTGCTAGGGCATCTATATCATGTAGTTGAGGTGTAGCCCATCTCACAAGCGATTGCTCGGATCTCACCCTTGAACTAAAAAATGCAGAATACACCACAAAAAAAATTACTTACAGATAGTACCATAAGAATGCCAAGATAGTAAGATATAGAGATTGTTATCTAATCGTTGGAAACTGAAAAGGATTTTACCTGTCTAGTGGCTTCCGACCAGTCAGTAGTTCCAACATCACTACCCCAAAACTGTATACATCACTCTTTACAGTATATACTCCTGACAATGCAAACTCAGGAGCACTATAACCGAATGAACCAACCATCTGTGTTGAAACCTGCGCAACATTAAACAAATAAAAAGAGTCAAGAGCTAGTGTAAACCTTCCCTTAACAGACAGCAGTGGAGCACATCCTTGTTTGCTGATGATTCATTTTTATTATTGAAAGAAACTTTTAACCTGTCTCTCGGTATTTGGTGTAAGTGCAGCCAAACCACAGTCTGACAAGTGAGGATTGAGCTCTTCATCAAGTAAGATGTTTGCAGACTTGAAATTTCTATGTACAACTGAAGGCAAACACACTTCATGCAAGTACCTGAAACATCTTTATCAGAAAGGAACATATGCAAGCAAGCAACCAAATGCTGGCAACACGTATGAGAGACTCAAAAATATCATACACATATAACATACTCTAAGGCCCGGGCAGTGCCAAGTGCCACTCTGACACGTGCATTCCAGCTTAACATCTTGCTACCATCATCAGAAAAGTGCAGCATATCATGAAGACTACCGTTTCCTATATATTCATATACCAGAAGACGCTGTCCATGCTCTGCACAGTATCCAGCCAATGTAACGATATTGGGATGCCTCAAGCGTGACATACTGGATATAGCTTCCAGAAAATTGTCTTCCTCTTGTAAAGATAATGCCGCATTGTCAATTTTTTTTATAGCCATAGTCTACATCAAACAAGATGAAAAGAGTTAGCTATCATTGTGAAAGAAGTATTATTTCACAAGTTATCCAACACGGGTTTTTTCTACTGAGAGAACTTTAATATTAAACATTTATTACAATAAGTTACCTTTCCGTTCGGAAACTCTGCCTTGTAAACACGACCAAGGGAACCTTCACCAATAAGATATTCTTGACTAAAACTATTAGTTGCTGTTTGTAAGGAAGCAACAGTATATGATGTAGCAGTGATGGGTGATTTCATTCTGTTTAGAGATCCATTTTTGGACATCCTTTCGACCATTACTGGTTCTGCCTGTAGGGGTTTCAAATCTACAACAGCAGCAACATTTTTCACCCTCTGCTCTTGCGTCTCGGTATGTACTGTAAAAAAATGCACCAGGAAAAAGGTTCCAGTGAGATTATGCTGAGCAAAAGAAGGCGAACTAGAATCAATTCTCTCGAATTTATTGTTAGTACGGGATAATGAATATCACCAACATTTTTTCATTTTTTGAAATTGATAGCTTTCTTGAAGTGTTTTCTTTTTGGCCAACAATGACCAATTCTTTAAAATCTATAGCTCTATTGAAGAAATCATTGTTTTCAATCAATGGTAACCAAAACAACACTTGAATAATTGACATGAAAGGACTCAAACAATTTTCAAAATATATTGATCCACTAACCAAGCAACACAAAGTTATAGAAATAAGACATCTGCCTATCAGTTACTTGAGTCTAAAATGTTCACTTTCATGAGACCTAAAGAGATCCACTCCCTAAAGAATGTAGCTCCTCTTTAACATCATGTTTTCAATTTTCCAAACTAAAATACTGTAGGGAAAACAGAAAGATGAAGAAGGAAACCTACCATTGCCGGTGCTAACGGAAAGATTTGCCCTTGAAGCTCTTGCACCGCTCACCTTTCTTTTATTTTTGCGGATGCAGAAAACAAAAGCAAGAACTGCCACAACAAGAAGTAATAAAGAGCCAAGAACTATGCCTACAATAATTCCGGCTGATAGTCCATTATCTGAATCTGATGATTGACCATCAGAAGCCGGGGATGTATGACCTCCAGATCCAGAATTATGTTTATTATGAGATCTACCCGGAGGGGCAGGTTCATTGGTAAAGGAGTTGCCATCATATCTGTTTCATTTTTTATAATGAAGTTAAAATTTTGCATAAACTAGATTCAGAAGAGCATATTAGCAGTAATACCATATTGAGACTTACATAAAAGTTGGGATTGAAAAAAGCTCTTGAGGAATTGAGCCATTGAAGTGGTTCTTTGCAACATTTCTGTTAAGAATCAAGGTTGCATAAGAACAAACTGAACGAGAGTAAAAACCCAAGTCGAGTACGAGAAAAGTAACTTACAGAGTTTTCAAAGATAAACCCGAAAGGACATTAAGAGAACCAGTCAATTGATTGTTCTGCATATACCTGCCATAAGTTCAGGTATCAATAGCACTTGGTCAAGCTCCATGACTATGATAGATTTTCTCTTTCATTTTTTACTTTTTTAAAGTAACACTTACAGTGTAGAAAGATTGCTCAATGAGCTAAATGAAGGAGGAAGATCACCACTAAAGTTGTTGAAGGAAAGATCCCTGCATTGATAAGGTACCCAAACTACACCGGTTAGGAAAATATTCAAACAGACTATGAGAGACCTAAACAACGTTCCAAACAATTCAGAATCGATAATTGACATTACAAATTTTACAAAACCATCTAATCGCCGTACCACCATGAGAGACCTAAAGAAAAACATGGTATATGATCTTCAAAAGACAAACCGGGAAATATGTTAATTGCATGGCTTCAAAATCAGTTCAGTAATTATCCAAATACAACTGAAACAGAACTTTGAGTATTTGAACTAGACAGCAAGAAGTGGAATACTGAAATAGCAAGGAACAACAACTTAGATCGCATAAGTCTACATAATAAATGTATACGGTTAAGTTCTCTTACAAAGTCCCGAGTCTGACAAGATTAGCAAAATAGTCCCCAACAGAGAGGGAGAGCATATTATGGCTTACATTCCTGTAACCGAAGATTTAGAATTAGGGAATGAAAGAAAGTTCGGGTTAGGTTGTGTGATTAGTAAAATAAAACATCATGGCTTTCGAGATAATATCACTTACAAGTAAGTGAGAGTAATCATAGTAGAAATGGAATAAGGAAGATTCCCACTGAAGTTGTTACCAGCAAGATTCCTGCATGATCATATAATAAATAAGAATCTTAAAACCTAAGCAATTCCCCAAAAAATGAAAACAACAGAAAAATGAATCAGAGACATTACACGCTCGTAACATTCGGCGGCAACTGGTAGGGGATTGTATCATGAAGGTTGTTGTTGCTCAAATCACTAACATAATACAAAGAAAAAAAGGCAATGAACTAATTAGATGATTAAAAAAGAGTTACTATATTAAATGAATATCGGCATCAGAGCAACGGAATAAGCTTACAGTGTTTTCAAAGACATAAGATCAGAAAGCAAGTATCCCATGGTTCCAGAAAGTCCTAACCCAGAAATATCACTGTTATATCAACAATAAGAAGCATACATCAACCAAAACCATAAACCGATCAAACTACAAATTTCCAAAAGATAAATAGATATATCAGAAAATATATACAATCTCCTACAGAGTAACGACGGCTGAGCCCTCACAGGTAACCCCTTCCCATGATTCTCCACATGGATCACCACCATTAATTTTCCAATTTGTTAACTTTGAAGGACTGTTCAATGAAGTGTACATAACCTGAAGCGCTTGAACTGTCCACAAATAAGGAAAGAAAACAACTTAATAACAAATCCTCAGGTTCCAAACAGAACTAAAATCAAGGAATCAAAGCAATTAAATTTTCCCTTAATGAAACAACACAGCATAATAAAAGATCAAGGTCAAAGTTCATATCTTTACTAATCACATTCACATCTAAGCCAAAAAAGTCAAATATATATATATATATATATATATAGACTTGCCAAGCTAATCAGATAACCAAAAACAATTAAAAAAAACCCAGAAAAAGAATCAAAATGAGAGACGAGAAATACCATCGGAAGAATCAGTGACACATTGAGCTGGAGTGGAAGCAAAGATCAAACCGAGTATGACTAACTCATTGAGCAGCAAACGAGTCATGGAAAGAGAAAAGGGTCTGTTACTGTAACCCATTGCTAGCTTCTTTTGTTTATAATTTTTGGGGTTGTTGTTTTAGTCTTGTAGTAGTTGTTGCAGTTGATATTGGCAGCTGTATAGAGGTGAGGATCAGTTGAGGTGGAGCACATGATCAAGAACCATGGACATTCAAAAGCAGCTGAAGAAGAAATACAAGGAAGAAGAAAGAGAAGAAAACGGGAAGAAGAAATAGATGTTGGGAGACATCGCCATTAAAGAAAAAAGAAATAAAAGAGAGATCCGAAGCTTGAGGGGGATGGTATAGGGTAGTAAATAAAGAGAGTGTCTGCGTGTGTGTGTGTGTGTGTGTGTGTGTGTGTGTGTGTGTGTGTTTATTACATGTGAAGAGTGTTTAGCGTTGTGGGTGTCGGTCAAATTTGAAAAAAAAAAGAGTCGGCAGTGAAAATGTTGTAAGAAAAAACAAGACTTGTAAAGGAGACTAGAAAAAACAGGGAAAAGTGGTTTGGTTGGGACATGGTATGGAAGCAAGGTATTGACAATTTAGCACTTGTTTGCTCAGGTTCCTTTCACTGTCACATTCGAGCTTCGATCCTCTTTCTTTTCTCTTCATTGTCTTGTTCTTGGACTTTCGCTTTCACGTTTCGCTGTGTTGGAATTTGGAATTAGCTAAACTGAGAGAGATGAGAGAGCCTCCGCTCTTCTTTTTCCCCTTTGCTGGTAAACTAAAATTTTAATTTAATCAGTATATTATCTAAATTCGTTTTCCAATCACAGTATATATATTTCCATCTATTATTTTTGTTTTTCCCGGCAACAAGTGGTGAAAGTAAGATACTTTATGTTGAAAATTAAGATAAAATTATACTTTAAGTTAAATATAATACTGAAATTATTTAAATTGAAATATTAATTTTGCAGGTAAAAATACAATTTTCCATTTAAAAGGATAAAAAATTTAAAGAAAAAAATAAATTAACAGATCAATCAAATAATAACATGTGGCAGCTTTTGATTTAATCTAATATTTTTATTATAAAAAATTAGAAAATAAAAAAAAAATATGAAGATTGATATAATCTTATTAAAATTATAAAAAAAACTATAAAATTAATAAAACGTACTAGATTTCTTAAAAAAATAAGAAATTGAAAAAATATAAAAATATTGTAAAATATTAAAATGGATATAAACTTATAAAAAAATTTATAAAAACTTATAAAAACTTCAACAGGATTGATTAGCCCAAAATCAGTAAGGGTACTAATCCCGGGAAAGTTATTAGACCGAGTGACCTAAGAATCAGGTAGTTGAACCAATTTTTTATTTTTTTTAATATTCTTATCAAACCAAAATTTTATTAACTAACTATTAGCGAATGTCATAATGAAATATTCAAACCAAGATTTTCAGAACTGGACCGGTAGTCGAACTGATCAGACTATCAGTTTGCTAGTTCGACTGATCCATCTAGTTTAATTAAATAAAACATTAAAAAATAAAAAAATACTTAAAAATCGACTCAACCGTTCTAGGTCAACTTATCTAATAGTTTTCTCCAAGCTAGTACCCTTATTGATTTCGGTCTAATCGATTCAATCGACTAATTCGATCAAGTTCAAGTATTTATGACTTTTTTATAATTTTTATAAGTTTATTTTAATTTTAATTTTAATTTTTTTAATTTTTTTATGATTTTTTATAGAATATAATATCTTTTTATAAAATTTTAAATATGTTTTATTAATTTTATGAAAAATTATGAATTATTAGATTTTTAATATTTTTATAGTATTTATAATTATTTATAAGTTGATATCAATTTTCATATTTTTAATATTTAATAGTTTTATTTTATAATTTTAAGATTTTTAATTATTTTGATGAGAAAAATACTAGATTAAATCAGAAGCTGTCACATGTCACCATCTGATTGATCCGTCAATTTATTTTAACAGTCAATGTGATCAATGATGAATTAATTATTTTAATTATCAATAAAAATTTAATTAGATGTGAATTTAAAACAAGAATTTAATTAATATTTTTTACATTTCCTTAAAAACTTTTTTGACTTGGTATAATCAAGGGACCAAGATTTTTGGTTGGCCCTAGCTTCGTTTGAGTCGAATGAACTTTGACGGCCCTTTGCGAGCATATAATTCGCATTTTATCAAATTTCATGGTCAAAACCAAACCAACATGCAATATGTTACTGGCTTTAATTCGTTTGGCCTTGTAACAGAAATGACGCAAATACTTATATTTCAAGATTTAATGTATTTAGGAGGTAAAATCTGAACCCCCCTCAATAGACTTTTTCTTTTATAATATTTAATTGATGTAAATATAATACAAATTCTTTGGACTTATATATATATAATGTATTTGTTGTATTAAAAACTCAAATTGGGAGTGTGTCAATATCCATAAAAATGATCATGATTTTCAAAATTACACATTCTCAACTGAGCCAGACATGATCAATGTTACCTTCTTAAAGAACGATGTGAAATGAATACAATATTAATAAAAACAACCATCACAAAAAACAAAACAAAAGGAGGCATATTGGGAGTGGTTTTGATATTGCAACCAACAATGTGAATAGTGTGATGATGTTGGAGATGTGGGGAAGGGCAACAAGGACCATACCAGAGCCTGCCTGCCTTCCCAGTTGATTTCGTCGGAATATCTGAAAAGGACTAAAATCTCCCAATCAAGAAAACTTTCCCTTTATTGTATTTTTCTTTTTGACTTCGGGCTCTTTTGAATAACTTTATAGCGGGTGGTGATGATTAAAAGCAACCTCCAGCTATTTAGTTTTTGTTTTCCTAACAAAATGAATGAATCATTAACCTAACAAAAGTTGCTTAATTTTGAGAAAAACAAAAGCAAAATGATTATTTATAATACTAGTAAAATGAGGGTGCACTGAATTATAGATAGAGTAGAAGGTGCACTGAATTATAGATAGAGTAGAAATATGTATTAAAATCTTTAGTCTATTACATTGGTCGGAATGAGCTTCACCCCTCTCATATCGCTCAATTACGATTTTGCCGATTAAGACTGCGCCTATGCCCCACATTTCGCGGATTATAGATATAGAAGATGCGTATGTAGATGGCACGTGGAGGCTGGACCTCATTCAAGATATGTCTTGAATCTTTCTTTGCTTGGCTCACTTATCAGCTCTTCGATTCCAATGTGGTCTAACTAGAAAGCTATTGTGTGCCTTGAGTTAAAAAACACTAAACAAAATTCGATTCAACTAAAAAAAAGTTGAACTTTTTTGAATTTTTAGTTAATTGAATAGAGTTATTCAATTTTTTCAAATCAATTTGAATAAGATCGAGTCAAGTTAAATTTTACAATTTAAATAACTCAAATAACATATTAATATAAATATCCTTTTGGTCATCGTCAATTTTGAAAATGATCAAATTAGTTCATCTCAACAAAAATTACAAAATAATTTTCAAAAATTCAAAAACTTTATAAAAAAAATTCCAAATTTTCATAAAATTCTTTTAAAAAAACCTATAAGATTCATAAAATAAAAAAAATAAAAAATTTTAAAGAATATCTAAAAATTAGTTAAATTTTATAAATTTAAAAAAATTTTCCAAAATAATAAATTTTAGGACTTAAATAAGAAAATTATTGATTCAAATTTATCATACTAAAGTATCTTGTTTGCTTTTAAGAATTTTCAAATATATACAATTTCAAATTTAGGGGTATAAGCTTGAAATTAGTTATATTGTAATAATATTTTAATCTAACATGTTTAAGGTTTTTAATTTAATTTGAATAATTTCACATGACTCGATTAAAAATGATTTAAATCAAGTCAGAATGATAAAATAGAACTCGTCAGCGCGACTAACTCAAAATTTTTTTTACTCGATTTGATTCGATCGAATGCTCATCCCTATCGTGAGTGGTTGACCACTATAATACTAACACCAAACACATGTTAAGATTGTTGGATCTAGTGCCATGAGAGTAGTATATTCATTTGAAAAACTTATAATTTTTTTGAATAGATTAGTTAATAAAACAAATTCATTTATTACAATTAATATACTTTGTATTATTGTCCTCAAATGGTTTTGCATGCAAAACAAAATAGAAGCAAATGTTGCTCATTGATTGTCTATTGTTTAAACTGATACTAAGCTATGTTATGTGGTCGGATTGTTGTACGGAAAGACAACTTGTATTAGTAGACAAACATATACATGTCCTCAGTCTAATTAGAAATGAGCAAATTGATTGTAAAAACTAATATGTAGTTTATCAAGTCCAATTGGGGAGATGTCTTGTCTTGAGTATCGGAGCGAATGACTCCCAAGAGATACAAATATAAATGTGATTGAATGGACTAATAGTATATCGGATTGGACCCAAGAAGAATAGATCTAGAATTTGTTATTGATTTATTCACTTGTGATGTTTATAATGCGACGACATACCTAAATCCTGAGTGTGTGACTTGTAGTAAAAACTTGAGTTCAAATAGATAAGGAACCGAAAGCTGGTGCGTATGATATACGACTTCTACAAATGTAACGCCATTCACAACAATGGAATTCATAGTCCGAGACATGTAAATGATATCTCTCATAGGCATTACATGGTTGATGAAAAGTAAGCGTGGCCACGGGTTGTTTGTCTTTGTGATTGATGACTTATCACTATTTGATAGTGATTGGCTTTTTATGAAGGAAGATGTAATGGTTACCATGAGATAAAATGGGATCATATTAAGAGAACGGATATTATTCCAAAGAGATCAAGGTCATTGGATGAGTACTAAGTAGTTGCTTTCGTAATGATATGTCGTTATGGAGAGCTTAATCATAATGCTATCGTGGAATTACTTCGTGACTAAATGAGTTTATAATTAATAGGCAAAAAGTCGGCACTTAACTACAAATCATTTGAGCCCTAATTGCATATGTCCAATCGGTCTATCCGCTAGTTCGTTGAAATCAGAAATGAATTGCAAGTTTAAATAGAAATGAACAGAATGAATAGGAAAGGAGAAATGAAAAACATTCAAAAATGATTATGGTTTTTTTTGAAATAGAAAAATGGAATCATTTGGAAATTAATATAGATTTCCAAAAATGGAATTGGAATTGGAAATGATCCATTTGCAATTCTATATGGATTATTTAAAAATGATCGGAAGAATAAATTTATGTTTTTGAGTTGTTTTGAAGTTCGAAAATAAAAATAAATCATTCGATCACAATGAACGTGTTAGTTATGAAATATTGAACATATTTTCTCAAAATTTTATTAGGGATAAAATCGTCAAAATTTTATTGGAAGTAAAATAAGGATGAAAAAATTGTTTAATATAAAATATTAAAATTTATTTTGAGAAATAAGAAAAAAAAAACGAATGGTAATTTAATTTTGTTAGAAGGAGATCAATCTGGTTACAACATCACCTTTCCCCACGGCACATATGCCCAATGCAATTTTATTTGTTCGACATGTGTTAGATTACGTAGAGTAAAAAATATGATATGGGCATTTTTATTGGATATCTAAAAAGTTGCATCTTAGGATATCTATTATAATTTAAAATTTTATATTAAGTTGGGTAGAAATATGGTTAGCTTAGTAGTGTTAAACTGTGAATAAAAAATAGAATGAATTTTCATTTCTGTTATGGAATCAATCACAAATGAAAGAGATGAGTTCGAAAGGTCTGCTTATTCCCTTTTGCTTTTGCATGCTGCCCCCATCATCTTTGTCTTTCACTTTCCTTCACTATATAACCTACCCAACAACAATCCAATTTTATTCCTCTCTTTTTTA
This sequence comes from Gossypium australe, assembly GCA_005393395.2. Classification (NCBI taxonomy): domain Eukaryota; kingdom Viridiplantae; phylum Streptophyta; class Magnoliopsida; order Malvales; family Malvaceae; genus Gossypium; species Gossypium australe. The sequence goes on from CM016619.1 coordinate 15,189,052, forward strand.
CCGCATATTCGATGTTGGGCCGTCACAGTCTCGAGTAGTTCGGCATTTACTATGTTAAAAAGGTTTTAATTGATTTTTTGGATAGAGTTTTACTTTAATTATTTAAATTAAATTATTATTTTGGGAGTGATAAAATTTTATATATATATATATTTTTTGTTTATGGAGCCAAGTTCCTTCATCCTTGCATTAGAGGCATTAAGCCATTAACTGTGCCATGAAAATATAAGCTGCTTTTTTTTGCATCTCTAGATATTTAAATTTACATCATTATATATATGACTGCACACTTATTAAAATTGATACCGATTAATCTAGTGCTTTCACTTTTGATAAGACTGTATCTTTTTATGTTATGAGTGACGAAATTTTATAAGATTTAAAACCACAATTCTAAATTATATTTTCATGGCATGAGGATTAAATTAAATTGCGACATAATTAAAAAAACACCCTAAAATTAATATTATGAAAATATGGAGGAAAATGAACCGCCACCCCCACATGGTTGCCATCCCCTGAGAGACCTAATAGTTTAGTGTCAGCAAAAATAAAGGATGGTTAATAGGCTGGCAGGAAGGAGGGACCTGCTCTCCATATAATTGCCCGCACTTGTTTGCTAATTAGAAGCCGACTCTGATCCATAGATTTACTACATTTTCTGGTTTTAAAATTCTGATTAAAAAAAAAAAACTAAATTTGGGACAGCGTGAGTTGTTTATATTAGTTTATTATATCTTGGAAAATGCTTTCCTAACCCTTGTATTTTCGGTTCATTCAACATATAAAAATGTAAACAATTATCTATAAAAATATATACTTTTAACTCATATTATATTTTAATCACTTATATTTAAAATGTTATGTTTTAGTCACTTATGTCATTATTTTATTACGAAATGGTCAGTCTACCATTAAACTCCATTATCTCCCTAACTGCAGTCCTATGTAGTAGTCCAAATAAGTTTTAAATGCCAATTTGGATGTCGTATGTGCCAGTCTAAATTAAATTTATTTAATTAAAAACTTATTTTTTTCCCAGCAACTAGACATCCAAGTTGACATTTAAAACCTATTTGGACAGTCACATAGGATTGTCTTTAGGGAGGTAATGAATTTTAACAGTAGAGTGGCCACTTCGTAACAAAACGATAATGTAAGTGACTAAAACGTAACATTTCAAACATAAGTGACTAAAATGTAATTTGAAACAAACAAAAGTGACTATTTTTATAATTTACCCTTTTACTTATTGTTTGATAGAAGGTTTTTTTAGTTTAAAATGCAATTAAATGAACAACAAGATTGACACTACCAGACAAGCATAAGAAGCTCAACTAGGAATCTGAATTTAGTTGGAAATGGGATTTATAAAGAAGCTGGAATTCTTGCTGTCTAATTTTAGAATAAGGCATAAAGTGAACCAACAAAATCACAAATTCCCTCACTTGTTCCAGACGTGAATGGAATTAGCCAGGGACTTATTCAATTAAGATTTTTGGGCTATTTCTAATGAATTGAGGGTGTTAAGAGTTGAATTGTATTTTGTCTCTTCTACTAAAAAAATAGGTAAACTAGTCTATGTACATTAGATTAACGAGCAAATTTGTCATTTCTATTAAAAATTTCATCAATTTATATTGTTAAAAATTAGTGTGATTGATGAAATAACCAGATAGTGTCATGTGTACCTCATATTGATGTATAATGACCAATTTTTAACGGCAGGAATGGATGGAGTTTTTAACAAAATAACCGGTTTACTCTTTAATCTAACATTCATGAACTAATTTACCATGTTGTTAACAGAAGGAGTAAAATACATTTGGACTCCTAATACATACACTAACCTCCATGATACAGATTGACAATTTATTACTGCAGATTTTATGAACCAATTCGAATTCTTTCATCTTTGGCATGGGGATAGAAAAAGGAGAGGAGACAGAATTATAATGTTAAGAATTGAATAGTGAAATGAAGGAATCAAAGAATCCAACATGATTGACGAATATTTGCACTTTGTGTGGTTTGCCTTTTTCTTGAATTATAAGTAAGATTTATGGGATTACAAGTAAGACCACATGAGGGCCATACTATTATGAGGTAAACAAAGGCTGGCTATTGGATTATAATATAAGATTGATCAAAAGTAGGTCGGAACTGATTAGGTTTATTGTGGAAGAAAGATTTAGGGTTGTCTGAATATTAATTTTTTTGAATGGAAAAAGCTATGTTCAACAATCTCCAGCTTTACCAGAAGAAAAATCTAAGCATTGTTATTACAGATATTTTATATATTCAAACTTTCATATTCTTTCCCATAATCGTGCTTGATTCTATTAAATCGGGCGTGGGAAGGAGATTTTCAAAAATAAAAATAAAAAAATCTGAGCTAAGATATGCATCCAATACCTACTTTAGGGATATGCAATTTTATTTATCATGTTTAAAATTTATTTTTTATTTTATTTAGAGAATTTTATATATTGTTTGAAACATTAAGAACAAATTTAATATTTTTGTATTTAGACTTCTCATCCTTGGATTAAGCTAAACTTAGTTATAACAATTAAGTTATATAAGATGTTTGGGTAAGTAATGACTGTGGAGTAGATTTGTCTATGGGTCAGGTCAAGTTTGATCTTAACAAAATTTTAGGCTCATTGGCCCAAAATTTTACCCAACCCTAACTCGAATAAAAATGCTAAAACCTAGGCCTAACCTGATCGTATGAATTTTTTATATAATTTTTAAAAAAATATAATACATAAAAAATACTAAAAACATTAAAATAAATGTTTCCCAACAAATTGAAAATAAATTTTAAAAAATCTTTATATTTAAATAACAATAACATAGGTGTAACTTAACAAACAAACGCATCTAAAATAGTAGCAAAATTAACAATAAAATAAGAGTTATACAATATCCAAACAAAAACAACAAAATAATAGCAACTTAATAGTGAAATAGCAACAAAATTGTGAGAAAATAACAATTTTTTTTTCTTTTTGCAAATTTGGGTTGAGCCCGGGCCAAAAAACCTTACCTGGGGCCTAGCCCGTTTAGAAAACAAACTTTATTTTTTTTACCCAAACTCTCTCACTTTTTGGATGGGCCTTCAGACCGACCCTATCCATGGACAAGTCTAGTGTGGAGAGCCACTAACATTTTCAACTTTGCATATCTCATTTTCATATATCATGGTAATCAACAATTTCATTTCACTTTTGTCATTACCATATTGATCATAATGAAATTATGCCCCTATTAATCAATTATGAATCAAGAACGAATATACAGATTAATCTTGTAACACTATAAATAATTGTGCATAAGCCTCAAATAGGCAAAACTGCACCAATGCGTATAAAAACATTTCTTTCCCTAATACTCCAATAATACATACAAGTGTCAAATATCAAGCGCCAATAGAATGCACACAAGTGTTAATCTTTATCAATCACAATAAACAAATCCTATGACATGTTAACTATACCCAAATCATTTTCAATATTACTTAATAGGACATTTATTATTATAACATATCGTAGAAACGTCAAACACTATCAATTGCTATCATATATCATCAAGTTTCAATCATTTAATCGTTGCATCAATAAATTCAAAATAATATCATGCATTTTTAAAATAAATAAACTTTATGACATGACAACTATATTCCAAATTATTTCTAACATTATTTAATAAAACATTTATTATTATAACATTTTATAGAAATATCAAACACTATCAATTGTTATCGTATATCATCACATTTCAATCATTTAATCTTTGGATCAATATTGATTAAAAAACAACATCGTGCATTTTCATAAATTGCTGACATGCACTAAGCATAAATTTGCATAGCATCAATCATGCATTAAAAATACATGTAATCAACATCATCTCATTATCAATGATCTCTAAATTAGATTACTTAATCGATTATAATAAACGTTGATAATGGCGCTAAAATGATTGCAAAGCAATAAGAAAAGAAAAGAAAAAGAACACACAAATTTTACGTAAAAACCTTAGGGGAAAAACCACGGGCAGGGGAAAATAAATTCTGATGCGTCGTTGAGAGCACCAAAAATATCGTTTGATGGCATCCAACAATGGTATGTTGATCTCGACATTTCTGAATGTTTCGAGGATCTCATTGTCCTCTATACCTTTTCGATATTGGTTCAATCGTCTTGGAAATAGAGGTTGAATTATGGGCAATGGAGGTTTCGCTTGGACCTGTTCACCGTTCTCGTGCTTTTCTTGGGTGGAATCTTGGCCAAGATTTCTACCATGAATTGGTTCCAGTACTTTTCCACTTCGCAACGTCACTGCATTTGCATGTTGTCTTGGATTAGGTTCCGTTTGTGACGGCATCTTCCCTTATGAGTTCATTTGTAACACCCCTTAACCCCAAACCGTCGCCGGAATAAGGTTGCGAGGCATTACCAGACATATCAGACTACTCACAAATAATTCACAAATAAAATAACATTCATAGTATAATTATTAAATAAGTCCCTATAATAGATTTTCAAAACCCAAAACATTTATTAAAAGTAGAACGGGACTTGTTCGAATATTCCAACTTTTTTTTTTTTACAAAAATTTCGACAGTATTTCTGCTTATTTTTACCTAAAACCCCTGCAAATTCAAACCAAACAACCAATACCAATATCTCAACCAAAGAATTTATATCTTAATCACTACTAGAACATGCTTAATCCGTTGATTTATTACTTAAATTTTAAAGTGTTAACATATAAGGAACTATTTTATATCTTTCATTTCATTTCAAAATTTAATACCAACTTTACTAATTTATAACTTTAAATTGCTTATCATCCAAAATTTCATAATTATCTAATTACAACAAAATCATTTAACCTATATATATATATATATATATCCATACATGATTCATGTACAATCACCTAGTACATGCCACTTAAACAAAAAGAAGAAATACATCACCAAAATTCTTGTTGGAGTCGGGAACGTTCTGGATGCTGAACCGGATTTGTAACTTTAATGACCTGCGCACGGAAACAACCGTACGCTGAGTATTTCATACTCAGTGGTATTACTATAAACCAAACTATTTAACATTAATAAATTACAAACATCAACCATAAGTTTTATAAATCATTAAAACTAATTATACATAATTATAAATCACTTCATAAATCTTAAATTCATATTTCATTTTTTTTTCACATACTAATTCAATTCATAATTTAACTCATACATTCTTTCACATACCTTTCAATAGAGCCAAACCAATCAATCTCATTTTCAAAGTTTCATTTCAATTATTTACCCTATTAACAAGGCTCGGACTCTGACAGATACGCGGATTCCACCCAAACACACCAGAATATCCAACCTCAACACACCAGAATATCCAACCTCAACACACCAAAATAATGAAATCCTCCCAAACACACCAGTATAATATAACCTCCCAAACACACCAGTATAATATAACCTCCCAAACACACCAGTAAGGCATTAAATGCCTCTTCGGATAAACCGAAGCATATATAACAGAATCATCTTCTCGATCGAGCTACAAATCTCCTCATCACATCACAAATCCAATGGCATGCCATTTGTATCAAATCTAGTCCGACAAGTTAATAGGGTATTCAAATCATTTCTCAATTCAATTTTTAATTCAATTCAAAACACACCTTTCATTTTAATACATTTTCCACTTTCTAATTACTAAACAATTTAAATACTCAAACATATTCACACTTCATCTCAGTTTCATTCATGTCGATAATAATACTTACCTTATAATTTACTTACCATACATATGAATTTAAATATAATATTAACTAAATAGTAGTTTGAATTATAGTAATACAAACCCGAAATACGAGTTTACTCCTCCACGATCTTTTCTTTTCCCTTGGATGCCGATGCCTCGTTTTCCTTGTTAGCTACGAAAATAATAATAACAATTTACTTTATTAATTACAACATTAAATTACAACAAATAATTGAATTTTTATTCAATTCCTACTCTTGCTCTTCATTCCACATTCTTTATACACAATTCTATTATTTACTTATAAGTTCTTTCAAAGCTGTCTACCTGAGTCATTGTCACTAAATTATCTATATCTTGAGTTACAGAATTCCAAATTAATATCCGTAAATTTTATATGAAACTAGACTCATATATATTCTTGAAATAAAATTTTCAGAATTTTTGATTTAGCCAATAAGTACAGTTTATTCTTTGAAATCACCCATGTTCTGTTGTTTGACAGTTTCGACCACTCTTTGCTAAAATTTAATTATCTTTTTGTACTGAATTCAAATGATATTCTAATTTGTTTCTTCTAAAAATAGACTCAATAAAGAATCTAATCATATAAATTATGTCCCACAATTATTTTTGTATAATTTTTAATGATTTTTCTAAGTCAGAACAGGGGATCTCGAAATCACTCTGAACCAGTCTTACAAAAATCTAAATATCTCAAAATACAGAATTCCTTTGCTTTCTTTGTTTCTTTCATATGAAAATAGACTCAATAAGCTTTAATTTCATATCTTAATTAAGTTCTACTTCCATTTATACCATTTTTGGTGATTTTTCAAAGCTACTCTTCTGCTGCTGTCCCAAAACTGTTTTCTTATAGCTTATTTTGCAATTAAATCCTAATTAAGTTTACTTATTTTCTTAACTTAATTCATGCTTTGTTTCTACTTAAATTCCTTCCATATTCAACTTGACTACCTAATATTCATAATAAAACCCTAATTTATAATTTCTTCCAAATTAATCACTATAATACAAAGCTTATAGCTTACTTTACAATTTAATCCTTTTACTAATTCTAACTTAAACTTCATTCAATTTAATCTCTAATTCATCTTTTCTTCAACATCAACTATACTTGAAAACCTATAAACTCTCAAAATATCAGCTTAGTTTCATCAAAATCTTGCATTAAAGCTTCTAAAACATCAATATTAAAAGAATAGGACTTGATTGACTTACCTTTTAAAGCTTAAAACCTTGAATCTTTAGTTTTTCTTTTTTCCTTCTTTTTCTTCTTTCTTTCCTGCTTGTTTCGAAATGCTCTCTGTTTCTTTTTCTCTTTCTTTTTTTTTTGTTTCTTTCCTTGTTTCTTTTATTTTAACTTATAACAATAGTAATATATTATAATTTAATATAATAAAACAATAAAAATCTTAGATTTTTATCATCATTTGCCGCCTCAACTTATGCTAAATGGCTTAATTGCCATTTTAACCCCTTTTACTTTCTTTCAATCTATAATCAAACTTTCACTCTTTATTCAATTTGATCCTTTTTCCTAATTGCTTTAAATTGAGCTAAATTCACTAAATAAAAATCTAATTAAACACACTATTAGACTCATAATTACTCCTAATAATTATTTACTAACTCGATTTACTAAGACAGAGGCCCGATAACACGCTTTTTCCAGTGCCCACGGATTTTGGGTCGTTCATCATTTTCTCAATTGATATGGTTAACTTTCTTATAGACGCCTCGGTTTTCTGTTGAAAATCCTTTGTTTCCTTTTGAAAATCAAGAGTTTGTCGTAGTATTTGTTGTTGGAAATCAATAGTTTGCCGTTGCATCTGCTGTTGGAAATCAAGCACATTAGCTACTAATTTATTGACCATGGTTTCTAGAGAGGTACCTGAATCTTGCGTTTGTTGTGGAAACCGATTTTGGTATAGCTGGTTATACTCAAGTTGGGATGGTCTCTCCATCCTGAGTTGTAGGTATCAACGTAAGGGTCATATCGCCTTTGTGGTGGCCTAAGAAAGTTCCCTACAGCATCCAAATGGGCCATAGTATCATTATACAAACTAGGACATGCATCAGTTGTATGCTCAAGTGTAGTACATATCCACATAGTCGGGCTGGTTTTGCTTTTCCTGCAACAAGAGAGTTCACAATATTAGTAAGTCTATCAACTTTATCTTCTAAGGTTGAATTACTTAGCTGGTAAACCCTTCTAGGGGGCTCAGGATTGGCTCAAAATTATTGAGTATTTGCAGCCATCGTGGATATCAAGTCCCTTACTTGCTAGGGAGTCATGTTGACCAACGCTCCTCCACTGGAGGCATCTATCATATTCATCTCTATGGGCTTTAAGTCTTCATAAAAGTATTGGAGTAGAGACTGTTCCATTATACCATGTTGTTGGCAACTTGCACACAACTTCTTAAATCGCTCCCAATAGTCGTAAAGAGACTCTGATTCTTTTTGCCTTATCCCAACGATCTTCCTTCGTAACTCAGCTGCACGTGATGCTAGAAAAAACCTGTTGAGAAACAAACGAGAAAGATCAGCCCAAGTTGTAATAGATCCAGGGGGAATATAAAATAACCATTCCCTGGCAGAATCTGCTAGAGAAAAAGGGAAAGAACTCAATTTGATTTGATCCTCAGTTACCCCATAAGGTTTCATGCTAAGGCAAACCCTATGAAACTCTTTCAGATGTTTATAGGGATTTTCATTTTACAACCCATGAAAAGTTGGTAGTAATTAGATTAAACCTAACTTCAGTTCAAAATCAGTATCCATAGCCTTTGTCTCCTTTCGATTAGCTCTCGCAGTCTTCTTTATTTCTGAATCAAACGCAAGAATACCTGGAGTAGATCTGGTCATAAGAAACAAAGAAACAAGATTAGTATGTTACCAGTCCCCGGCAATGGCGCCAAAATTTGATGCGTGGTTGAGAGCACCAAAAATATCTTATCCCTATAAAATAATGAAAAAGAATAGTATAAGGGAAGTAGGGTCAAATCCTCAGGGACTGGATTTGCACAAGTGCTTGTTCCTCGAAATCCCGGACAGAATCGTGCCTAAGAAAACCTACGTACCTGGAAAAAAAATAAAAAAAAAACAGAATTAAAAGTTTTGAGTGAATTGAAATTACGAAAATTAAAATTAAAATACTAAAGATAAATAGAGTTGAGGAAAAAGAGTTTCTTATGGATAGATTCCAGCCTCCGGTTGTCTCGATCCGCCTCGGGTTCAATCCTCGGCTTTTAGGTGATCCTTCTCAAACAGAATAAGCCAGTTATATTGGAAGAGGACGCCTACAACCACCAGCTCTAAGATTTTAGACTTACGATTTAGAGGAACCTGACTCTAGCCAATAATCACTTTTGTGGGACCATCTTATACTATACCATCACTTCTCAATGACGAATGCCACTCCATTTTGTCTCTTGGGCTTGCCAACCTCTAACGTAGTAAGCTAACAAACCGACTGTGCAACCTTCCCAAAACATACAAAGCGGTCGTTCCTTGCACAAGTTGAAAAGATCACCTTTTAAGGGACATGGATAGAAGCGTCAGCCTCGTAATGCGGAGAAATGGTGAATACTCGTTAAGAAGGCTAAGCGCAGATTCTAAGCCTCATAAACCCTTTTGGGGAATTTTAACAATCTTTGGCTAGATAAGTTTAGTGGCTCATGATTTTTGGGGGAAAAAGAAATAAATGTAATGGAAATAGAATTTTTATTGAATAATATGAAGGGAAATAAGGCTAAGCTTTTTGGAGGAGAGAGTGTTTACAAAAAAGATGAGTGAAATTTATGTCACTCCATCTCGTATTTATAGTACTAGGAAACCTAGTCTATTCCTATTTAAATTCTAAAAGATAAATACAAATAAATAAAGATAATTAAAGATAAATAAAGATAAATGCTAAAATTAAATATAAACAATAATTTTTAATAATTATCCTAATATAATTGAAAATTAAATAGAGTCTTGTGTTTATAAAAATCTCTTCTTTGCACTTTTGCCCTCCAAGTCTTCCATACTTTGCATTTTTGGCACCAGTTCTCTCCTACTTTGCATGTTGGCCCATTTCATCTTTAAATTCACGCTTTTAGCCCCCAAATTTTCCTTTTCCTTCAATTTAGTCCCTACAAGGTAAAAACCCATAAATAGCTCAAATTAGTAGGATCATACTCAAAATAAATGTGTAATTAATACATAAAAATATGTCATTCTAGAGCATTATCAAATTCACTGATGTTGAAAACCGAATTATACTATAGGAGTTTTAACTACACCTATTCAAAGGTTGAAAAACCCTGTTCTAGTCAAAGTTAAATAGAAGAATAATAGTTCTATACGAATTCAACTTATGTTGTATAGTCCGTACATCCCCGGTCACAACCCTAGTAAAATTTTGTACTTAATAGGTCGCCCTCACAGATCTCTTTATTTTGTCACTATATTTATTTCTTCAACAAGTGACGGGATTTAAATTACACAATCTCTAATATAATCGAATCTATATTATAAAATGGAGTTAAACTAGCACAAATCAAACCATCAATCTTTGATGATTCAATCACTTTCTTTACTTGCTAAAGAAATAAGGATTTGATCAAAGAAATCAAAAGAAAACTTTATTGTTTTGTTTTTCTTTTTAAAATTCCAACATGACCAATCTGAAATCTTAAAGAGAAAACCAAATGTTTGATGGAAAGACCAATTTTTAAGTAGAAAACCAATTGTGTAAATGCTTTGAAAAAACCCGTACCCTCCAAACCAAATTTTAAAATGGACCATTTACTATTAAGGGTTATGAAAAATTACAAATTAAAGATATCTCCTAACTAAAATTTTATTTTCTAATTTTCTCACATTAACCCTAATAATTTTGCTACTCTTATTATCTAATCCATAAGCCTTAAATTCTCAATTCTCAATTTTAACTAATCTACCTCTCTAATTAATGAACCAGTGACCACTATTGTGTCCATTTTTAAAAACTTTTAATTTTAAGAAATTTGACCCAAGACATGTAAAGTGAAGGCATATGATTAATTTCTCCTCACTTTTCTTAGAAAGAAAAGGAATTAGAAGGTGTCTCTTATGTCATGATTGTCTCTTTAGTAAAGTATAAGCTAAGATATGATTTGGATGTATTCTCTTTTTTGAGCTTGATGAGCTTAAAAAGTTCAAAACATTAATGAGATTGAATTTAATACGATGACCGACTCTGATAGCATCGTGACAATGCTTATTTTGTGATGATGGATGTTCAGTAAAGTCTTTCATGAATTTTTACTTTGTCTTGCACATATCCCATCTTCCTACTACAATCTAGTTTCTAAACTTTGCTGGACTTAAATAACTAAGCTTCGATTAAATAATTTGCTAGTGAAATATAGGGTTTTTAAGTGACTTTTAGAAAAACAATTTCCCAATTTCGCCATAGCAATTGCATTGACGATGACAACAAGTCACAAAATGGATAAAACACAGGCAGCAGGAAGGTTTTCCAGGGATTGATCAAAGAAATTAACCCCGCATCATGAAACAGTTCTAATTTGTTAGATAATAGAAAAGAATGAAGAACAAAGCAATAATGCCACTGCATTAATCATGAAGAATAACTTGCCCCAAGTATACATGCATGAAGTGCATTTATAACGTTGCACTTCAACTGTTTTGATAACAGTTAATAGCTAACAGCTTAACTAACTACTTAACTGCTAACCACCTTCAGTAATTACCCTAACATTCTCCTGGTTTTCGTTCTTTGTAAAAAACAAGTCCTTAGGCACTATGCAAAGAGCCTGTTGAAAGAAACTGAAACGTTTAGGGGTGATGGGTTTTGTGAAGACATCAGCAACTTGTTGATCCAATGGACAAAAATTGACCTGCAATGCACCATCCAATACTTTCTCTCGAACAAAATGGCAGTCGATCTCAACATGTTTGATCTTGGCATGATGAGTTGGGTTGGCAGCTATCGACACTGTGGAGGAGTTATCACACCAAATAACAGGCGACTGAGGAAGAATCAGACCAATCTCTGACAGTAGTTGAGCAATCCACAGAAGTTCGGAGACACAATTGGCGAGGCTGCGATATTCTACCTCTGAGGAAGACCTAGACACAACAGCCTGTTTCTTTGAACACCAGGCTATTGGATTTGAACCAAGGTAAATGACATACCCAGCAGTGGATCGTCTGCCTTCAACAGATGAAGCCCAGTCTGCGTCAGCATAGCAAGTGAGTTGAAACTGTCCTTTGGAGTAGCAAAGACCATGGGAGATCGTACCTTGAAGATAATGAAGAACACGCTTGACTACCTTCCAATGATTATCATTAGGAGTATTCATTTATTGACTAAGCTTATTGACACAGTAGGACAAATCCAGACGAGTTATACAGACATATTGAAGCATACCGATTATACTCCGATAGAGGTGACTGTCAACCAACTGCGCACTCTCATCAGTTGCAACCAGTTTAGAAAAACTCACCATGGGAGTTGGTGTAGGTGCTGCTGTGGCCATGCCTGCTTTAACTAGAATCTCACGAATATATTTCTGTTGGCTGAGGAATAGACCTTGAGAGGTATGATGAACAGCAATACCTAAGAAAAAATTGAGAGACCCCATGTTTTTGAGAGCAAACCGTTTGTGCAACAAGTGAATCACATTGTTAACCTCTTGAGCAGAACTTCCAGTGAGAACTATATCATCAACATATACCATAAGAATAAGTAGACTGCCAGATGATGTACGAATAAACAATGAAGGATCTGCCTTGGATGCATGAAAGCCGAGTTGAGTAAGCAAAAACTGTCGGAGGGTTTGAAACCATGCCCGAGGGGCTTGTCGTAGTCCATAGAGAGCCTTGTTGAGTCGACATACAAGCTTTTGGCCATTAGGACCAGATTCTTTAAAACTAGGGGGTTGCCGCATGTAAATCTCTTCAGCCAAGTCTCCATTGAGGAAGGCATTGTTGACATCCACTTGCCTTAATGACCAGCCTTTCATGACCGCAAGAGCAAGAACCAAACAAATGGTAGTGGCTCGAACAACAGGACTGTATGTATCTCGAAAATTCAGGCCTGCAGACTGAGAAAAACCTTTAGCAACAAGACGAGCTTTGTATCTTTCAACTGTGCCATCAGCAGTTGTTTTTACCTTAAATAACCATTTACAGCCAACGACTTGTCTGTTGTCAGGTAGAGGACTTAAGGACCATGTGTTGTTTTGAGCAATGGCTTGAAGTTCTTTGAAAACAGCATCCTTCCATAAAATATTAGACATCGCAGCATGTATATGCTTTGGAAGATCATCAACAGAAGGAATAGCAGTGCTCAGAAACACCTTTGGTTTAAAGATACCCGCTTTGCCACGTGTGATCATTGCATATGTGTTGCATGGAACAGGCATAAAAGGGACGTGAGTATGAGCAGGGATAGGTATATTGGAAGATAGAGGTGTAAGGGTAGGACTAGAAGTACCAGGAGGTGTAATGATAGGACTAGGGTAGTAGTAGGAGACATAGGGTTAGAACTAACTATAGGAGTAGGTATAGGCTGTAATTGTTGAGGTGATTGTCTTGGAAAAATTGCTTGAGGACAATCTGGTGATAAAACAAGTAGTTTTGAACTTGATGTTGGTGGGTTTGAAGGCAAAATTTGTTTTAGAGTTTTGAAATGGAAAGGACGTTTCATGAAAGGTAGCATTACGGGTAATATAGATCCGACCATTGAAATCGAGACATCGGTATCCTTTATGAAGAGATGAGTAACCTAAAAAGGTACAGGGTGTTGACCGAAACTGTAATTTGTTTGAGTTGTAAGGTCGTAGATTTGGAAAGCAAAGACACCCAAAAACACGAAGGTAGGTGTAAGTGGGTTGAGTGTGGAACAATTTTTCATAAGGTGAAACATAGTTAAGAGGCTTGGAAGGTAATCGGTTGATCAAGTGAATGGCACTAGCAAAGACATCATTCCAGAAGTTCAATGGCATGGAAGCATGGGCTAGCATGGACAAGCTAGTTTCAACTATCTGCCTATGCTTTCGTTCAACTAAACCATTTTGAGCTGAAGTGTAAGGACATGAAAAATGATGCACAATCCCTTGTTGAGCAAGATACATTTTTAAACTTTGAAACTCTCCTCCCCCATCAGTTTGTAGAGTTTTAAGTTTAGAACCAGTGACACGTTCAACCTGTCTGTGGAACTGTGGAAACACTGTCAAAACATCAGACTTCTTCTTTAGAAAATAAACCCATGTGTATCTTGTACAAGCATCCGTAAACGCAACATAGTAACGAAAAGCATTAGAAGATAGCGGGGCTGGTCCCCAAACATCAGCAGCCATAAGTTGTAGTGGTTCAGTATACACAGTATTTGATGAGTGAAATGGTTGTTTGTGTTTCTTGCCCAAATGACAGTCAGTACACGAGAAAGAGTTTTTATATGACCCAAGAGGTATATTACATTTGAGTAATGCCTTTGTAAGTACATCTTTGCATGGGTAACCTAGTCTATAATGCCATAGATCAAAAGGAATAGAAGAATGAACAGTAAGACATTGAGGTGATGTAGTCGAACTCGGCTGGACTGAATCAGGAATATGAAGCTTGTATAACCCATGATGAACTGACCCCTTAAGAAGCACCTCTCCTGTACGCATATCACGAATCTGACACTGTGTAGGCATAAACTCAAAAATCACCTTGTTATCTCTAGTAAACTTTGAGACAAATAAAAGATTCTTGGTTATCCTAGGTACACACAATAAAGATCTCATGAGTAAGGGTCTTGAACGTGTAAGTAAAGAAGACTGACCATAATACAAGACAGGAAGTGCATCACCATTTCCAACATACACCATACCTGGACCCTTGTAGGATGTGGATTCAGTTAAAGCAGCAGGAGAATGCGTGAGGTGATGCGTCGCACCAGAATCAGGGTACCAAGCATTGTCGCCAACTGTCTCAAATGTGGCAAGAAACGCTTGAGACTGTGAACTCGAAGGGACCGAAGCACTGCCTGCTGGAAAACCACTGTTGACAAAAGGATTGGACCACCCATAAGGAGACATTGCAGATGGAGGAAGCCAGTTTGATTGAGTATTTGGAACAGAAGGTGACACCCAAGGTGTTATGGGAGAGTTAGCACTAAACATGCAAAGGTTGGCGTGTGCCGGCTGCGGTGGTGGTCTATATCCAGTACTTTTGTATGAAGAATCAAATCTATAATAGAAACGATTGACAAGGTGACCCTGTTTTCCACACAATTGGCATTGAAACCTTGAACCAGACATTCTACCACGACCTCACCCTCGATTGCTAGAAGGACGATAGGTGGGCGTAGTATTATTATCAGCTTGTCTTGTGGACTGATTTGTGACTATATTAGTAGAAGCAGGAACCTCAGAGACTAAGGGACATTGCCGTGTCTCGGCATCTAACAGCATAGTAGTAACCCCTTGTACAGTATAACGAGTTTGACTGGATGCAATGATTGTAATTACAGACTCATATTCTGAAGGTAACCCATTGAGAATAGCAGTAACGTGCTCATGATCGCTGATGATTTCACCACAGCTGGCAAGACTAGCACAATACCCCTTAATTTTCATCAAGAAATCACTCATAGGCAAATCTCCTTTGCGTTGAGAGTGTAAAGCTCGTCTATAAAACATTAGTCTAGAAGTAGTTTTACTGCCATACAGGTTAACAATTACATTCCAAATCTGGGCACTGGTGTCCATACCTATAAGATGCGGGAGCACAGCTTGACTGGCAGATGACAAGAGCCAAGACGCAAGAGCACTGTCTTGCTGCTCAAATCTAGTGAACTCAAGATTTTCTTGAGGAACACCATTAGCATCTGGAAGATATTGAACAGGAGCCACAGTTTGAGGATCCAAGAAACTTTGAAGCTTGAAAGTCTTGATCACAAGCAAGATCTATTGACGCCATAATAGAAAGTTAGTATCATCAAGAACCACACTAACCTTCTTTGTCGAGAAAAATCGACTATCAACACCATCAGAAACACTGGACGCCATCACAGGTGCAGCAGATTGAACAGCAGATGGACTAGAAGGACGAGACATTAGAAAAGAAAGCAACCCACTGGGATCAATGGCAATCTGATACCATGTTAGATAATAGAAAAGAATGAAGAACAAAGCAATAATGCCACTACATTAATCATGAAGAATAACTTGCCCCAAGTATACATGCATGAAGTGCATTTATAACGTTGCACTTCAACTGTTTTGATAACAGCTAATAGCTAACAGCTTAACTAACTACTTAACTGCTAACCACCTTTAGTAGTTACCCTAACATAATTAACTTCTGAGTAATGCTTCTATCTATCTATATATGTACTATTATTTATATTTTCTATATGTTCTATACATATTTCAACACAATGAGGCTATACAGCACATACAACACGGGTAGACCTATAATGACTCTCTCTCTTTCTATATATATGATGTATTGGATTATTACTAGTCGGAACAGCTGAAAGAGGCATCAGAAAGCTGGAGTTCACTTGCCAGTTTCTTGAACATATTCCCTCATTAGTTTTGTGTTGGATTCATCCACCATCTGCATCCCAAAAACAAGAATCATTTTTACATATAAAATATTCAAGGATTAACCAAAGGTGAAACTAAAAAAAAAGAAGAGATTTCCTGACCTTGAAAACTAAACGCTTCAAGTTGTCCCACTCGAAATCACGTTTGCAATATGCAAATCTAACCTGTAAAAACATAAACCAGGCTTTTGCCTATTAGATTTTAGCATTAAAATGTTTATAAAAAGATGGAAAAAATAATATCCCATTTTTGCTGACCTTTAAGATGCGGAATGCTGTCATGTAGATGTGATGCCAAATGGAAATTCCAATGAAATTCATAAGAAAAATTGAATACACAATAATCGATGTTCATCATCAAACACTAAAATGTAACTATGTATGGAATGGAGTGAATAATAAAGGTATTAATATACCTAGAGTTTTATGCCTTGAAGATTCCCTTATCAAGCTGGCACAGAACTTGTCCCCATCATTCAAGGAGTGGGTATTCATGGAACTCCATCAAATCCTTGTAAGCTTCAGGGTTATAGCTCTGCTCTCACAAACCTTCAAAATTAATATATACATATACATGCATGATTTACGTTGAGTAACCCTAACACAAGAGCAATATGATGGCGAAAAGGACCTGAAGTTGAGCACTGACTATCTTAACTGTTATGTAATTGAAGAAATCGTGGAGGTTTTTGGCTGCCTTGGCCTCTGGTGATGCCTCATTACCTGCAAAAACAAGAAAACAAAGAACAACTCTCATCATCATTGAGTTGAAAAGGAAAAACTCATGCAACCATGCATGATAAGACCGAGGCATTGCTGGAGTTCGATGGAGTTTTATTGATAAGAAAATAATTTTTTTTTTTTTACTTTGTCTAAAGATCCAACTGACTCGTGTTCAAATTTAATTAAGGTTTAATATAATTATTGGATACCATAAGTGTCCTAGAAAAAAGAGCAAATGAAATGCTTACCAGGGACATACATCTTATGGCAGTTTAATGGAGTAGCATGGGAGGTTCTTTGGTTCAATGGGGAAGAAGGTGGAAAACCCACATTACTTTTGAATGGTTTAGAAGGGAGAAATGAGGGTTGAGTTAGTGGAAAAAGCGCAAGGCTCGCCATTGATGATTGATAGATAGAGTTTAGAAAGCTTGAATGTTTTGGATAAGCTCTTTGTTTTATAACAACTTGGAATCTGAACTCAAATATGAAATATCTCTGCTTCACCTCACAAATATCTGCCTACCTACACGTGGAAAGTACATTTTCAAGTAGAAAGTAGAGATGTTCCTGTATGAGTTTGGCCACTAGTTTGTTATCCAATAAAATGATAAAAAAGATTGTATTATACGTAAATTGTTTTTAAATTAAGGGTCTGTTTGTTTGCAGGAAAACATTTTCCGGAAAATGTTTTCCTGCTTTTACGGTGTATGGAAGACTGAAAATATTTTACATTTGGAAAATGTTTTCCAAAACACGGGTAAAATGAGTATGAGTTTACGGAAAATGTCTTACCGATTTTATTTCCGTAAGACATTTTCCAACTCTCACCAGGTTACTTTCTCCTTCTTCCTTCCGTTCTTCATCACTTCTTCTTCTTCATCTAGGTAACTTTCCTCCTTCTACTTCTTCCTTTCTTCATCTTTTATAATCTCTTCCATTTTTCCTTGGTCGTGTCCATCATATATCTTCTCTTCTCAGGCAAATTACATGCTGCTTTTTGGTTTTACTCAAATCTTCCTCTTTGCAGGGTCTTGGCTTAAGGTATGGCATCTTCTTTATCTTCTTTATCATTTTCGTTTCTTCTTGTTCTTGAAAAACTGCTTAAGGTATGCCATCATTTTAGTTCTGTATTTTTATATTGTTGAATACCTATTTGTTTTTTGTGCTAAATTAGTGGTGGGTTTTATCTGAAAATGAAGCAACGTTGGTTTGTGTTTTATGCCTTTCTTTGTTTCTTTATTTTTAATTTTTTTTCTGGGTTTGGGATTAAAATATGAAATTGATAATTCAAATGATGAAAATGATAATTATTTTTAACTCAAGATGAGGGAAAAATTAGATACATGAAGAGGCATATCATTTCAAAATGATACATTATTTGGAAGTGGAAAGGGGTATGCTTAAAAATGATCCTTAGAGCATAAATTTCTCACCATAGGTTGATTTAAAAATGCCCAATTTGCACCACATATAACAACATTTATTTATTTTTTCTGCTAATCTGCAGTCCAACCCTGTTTTAGAAGCATTTGGTAATGCTAAGACTATTACGAACAATAACTCAAGGTGAGTGTATTTTGCTTTTACAAGTTTTACACCATGCATGTAGTAGATTCTATGTTATAATCCTTTTTTTTTTTGCCTTTACATGCATACTTTGAATGATGTAGTCGTTTTGATAAGTTTGTGGAGATTCAATTTGATCGGAGGGGAAGGATTTCAGGAGCTGCCATTAGGACTTACTTATTAGAAAGGTTAGTGTTTGTCAAGTGTCTGATCCTGAGAGAAATTATCACTGTTTCTACATGCTTTGTGCAGCACCACCAGAAGTATGTAGTTTTTTATTGCTTTAATCAAGTTGCTTATAAATTATTTGATACAATTTGTTCTTATATAGTCTTTCCCCCATTAAGCATTTTCCATGTTTACTTTTAATGATTTCTAGATTATCTTAGTACCAAAATGTTCTGTCTAGAAAAGGATTTGGGTTGGGAAGTTCCATTGTGAGAATGATATTTCCCATATTTTTAGCTTGAGATTTCAATATATCTGGATATGCTTAATGCTTGAAGGTTGTAATTTGGGTTGAACTATGATAATTTTTATTATCTCTCATTCTTATCTATCCCTCTTTTCTATTTGATTCTCCATCTCCCTCTTATCTTTGATTTATTTATTGGTGTTATTCTCTTAGCCAACAGAAGAACAACTTACAAGTTAAAGAGTTCACTTTAACATTCTCTTTGCCAAATTTATTATTGTTGAACTGGGGTCTTTTAGGATGTACATTGGAGGCCCTGAGATAGCATTATTATGTGATTGTGTGAAGGCTTCCATGTGATGTGATTATAGACATGAGTCATTTATGGCTCCTACCTAGTTCACCTTCTTTTAATTCCAATCATTAATTTGGGTTCTAAAGCTGTGTTGGTGTATAAAATCTATTATCCTCCAAGTTTAGTGTCTAGTGATTTTGTATCAGATTTCCTAGCATGCCAGTGGTCCCAAGAGACATTCATAGCTTGTAATAGTTGTGGTATAGAACATCAAATATGAAGCAGATTCTTGTTTCTAGAAAACCAGTTTTTAGCCTTTTGTTTAACTTCTCTATAATGAAAGAGTAGGAAAATTTTCTTGGCCTATATCTTCAGTTATGGATAGTATGTAGTTTGTTGTTCACAGATGAGACTATAATGCTTTAGAAAATTAATTCTCTGATATTTGTCTTCCCCTGCTTCATTTTTCTCCATTTTTCTTTTCAAGATATTCAGCGGTACAAACTGGGAAATCCAAGAACATTTCACTATCTGAACCAATCTAATTGCTACGAATTGGATGGAATTGATGATTCTAAGGAATATACTGCAACGAGAAGGGCAATGGATGTCGTTGGAATAAGTCCTGAGAAGCAGATGTTTTAATGAAATATGAACTTGCTAGACAATTCTTAAGCATAATGTTTTATGAAATTTCTCTGTCATCTTTTTGGTTTTTAAATTTGCCCCTCTTCAGGATGCAATATTGATAATACTCTAGAATAACGTATTTTTATGTATTAATTATGTGCTTATTCTGAGTATGATCATGCTAATTTGAGCTATTTATGCTAATTTATCTTATAGGGACTAAATTGGAGGAAAAAGTGAAATTAAGGGCCAAAAGCGTGAAATTAAAGATAAAATGGGTCAATGTGCGACATGGGGAAAAGTTGGTGCTAAAAGTGCAAACATGGAGGAAATAAGGGTTGAAATGCAAAAAGAAGAGTTTTTATTCTATTAGACTTTATTTTGATTATATTAGGATAATTAATATTAAGATAATTATTAGGGATTATTTAATTTTAGGATTTTATCTTTTTTCAAATAAATGTATTTATCTTTTGGGAGTTTAAGTAGGATTAGACTATCTCCCTTAGCATTATAAATAGGGGGTGAGGTGACTCAAATTAATGTTCTTCTTTTTCTGAAAAACAATCTCTACCCAAAAGTCTTTTGTTCTTTCCATATTTCCTTTTAATAAAATCTTCATTTTTATTATATATTTATTTTTCCACCACAATCATGAGCCACTAAAACCCATCTAGCCAAAGGTTGCCGAAAATCCTCAAAAAGGGTTCTTGAGGTTTAGAATCCGTACTTAGCCTTCTCAACAGGGTATTCATCGTTTCTCAGCATTACGGGGCTGACGCTTCCGTCTATATCCCTTAAAAATTGATCTTTTCAACGTGTGCAAGGAACGACCGCTTTGTATATTTTGAGAAGGTTGCACAGTCGGTTCGTTAGCTTACTGTGTCAGAGGTTGGCGAGCTCAAGAGACAAAATGGTGTGGGATTCGCAATTGAGAAACGTTGATCTAGCATAAGATGATCCCACAAGAGCGATTGTTGGCTAGAGTCAGGTTCCACCAAATCGAAGTCTAAATCCTTGGAGTTGGTGGTCGTAGGCGTCCTCTTCCACTACAACTGGCTTATTCGGTTTGAGAAGGATCATCTAAAAGCCAAGGATTGAACCCAAGGCAGATCGAAGCAACTGGAGGCTGGAATCTCCCCATAAGAATTTCCTTATCTCAACTCTATTTCCTATTTTTAATTTTTGCAATTCCAATTCGACTTCTCAATTCTGTTTTTATTTTATTTTCGTTTCCAAATCAAAACTTTTAATTCTGTTATTTTTATTTTTTCCAAGAACGCAAGTTTTCTTGGGAACGGTTCTGCCTAGGATTTCGAGAAACAAACATTCATATAATCTGGTCCCTGAGGATTCGACCCTACTTCCCCTTTACTGTTCTTTTTCATTATTTTGTAGGGAATAGGATATTTTTAGTGCTTTCAACGACGCATCAAATATTCTGCTTTGTGGCTGCAATTTCTACTAATTTATAACTACTTACCTCGTTATAATTTTACAATTTTTAGTCTAGATTGAGATCAAATACAACACAGTCAGGTCGGACATCAACTGCAAGCTCTTCAGTGAAGTTGAAATCACCAAATAGGAAATGCCAAACTGGTGGAGATCCTATAAGCACACAAGAATCAGTTGCAAATTAGAAGCAAGCGAAGAGCTTTGGTATTTTGTTAGTTTGATATTGGATATTGGATTTGGTTGGTATTAGTACAGAGTTTGTGCTGGTATAGCCACTGTTTTGTTTTTGGTAAAGGCGATATTTTGGTGTTGGTTGATATTGCTATAGGCACTTTGTTATTGTTGGGTTCTTTTTGCTTGTGTAAATGTTGGATGGGTTGATAAAGGCCTACAATATTTCTACTCAATATAGGACATACAAGGATTAATCCATACTGCTGATCATTGTACTTGTATAATTGACTTATTAGCTCGATGTGGAAATATATGAATTAACCCATACTACTGATCATTACTATTGTATAATTGACATATTAGCTCGATTTTATTGCTTTGGTTGTTTTCAATTTATGAAAGTTAATATTTTAGCTCAATAATTGAGTATTATTATTTATTTAATTTGATTTATTTATTTATAAATAAATCATTGCAATATATGTAAAAATAATTTAAAATATAAATTTATTGATATATATATAATAATAATAATAATAATAATAATAATAATAATAATAATAATAATAATAAACTCAATTAAACAATGAAAAGATAATAAATTCTTAAATATAAATTTTTTTAATTTAAAACAACTTTTCCGAAAAATATTTTCAGGAAATCTGCCAAACAACAGAAAATACTTTACACAGATTCATCCAAACACCAGAAAATATTTTCAGTAAATCATTTTCTAGAAAAGTAAATCATTTTCCAGAAATCATTTTCCGGAAAACATTTTACTGGCAAACAGACGGACCCTAAGTTATAATTATAGTGTTTAAATTTAGGATTTAATATTATTAATTAGTTGAAATATTTTATCTTTTAATTAAAATGTTGAGGTCGAAATTTTTCATAAAAATAATCATTTTAATATATATTGTGCTGGAAATGTGTTTTTAAGAGAAAATCATGTAATCATTTTAATCAGAATAGTTAAGTATGTTAATTATTTAGATTAATTAATATCATTGTAAAAGAAGAAGACCCCTAATTACGTCAAATTAAAATATAAAGACTAAATCACAAATGCGAACATAATAAAGAGATCAAAACTGCAATTTTATCATATCTTATAATGACTAAAAAGAATAAAAAAAGATCCATAATATTAATTAGTTTAAATAATTAGTACACTTAGTAATCATGCCAAAATAATTTAATAATAAATTATAATGATTAAATAATAAATTTAAGGACCAAAAATGAAATTTAACAATTTCTCAATGATGTAAAAGAATGATGGACTGATGATCTTAGAGCTTTCCTTATATAAATTATAATTTTTTATTAAATTTTTAAATATATAAAGAAGTTAAGATACTTTTAATATAATATATTCAATTTTTATATAATATAAATTACATAATGGTATATAAAAAGGAAAAATTAAATTATAAACTTAAATATTTTTAATGGATTCAAATTTTAAATATTGAAGCTTTAGCTAGATTCATTTAAAGTTTAAATTTTTAATTCACTCTATTTTAAACCCTTTCAAATGTTAACTGCATTTTTAAATTTAAATGAATAATTCAATCTATAAATAAAATTAACTTTTTAAATATATAAGAATAAATATTAAATTTATGCATAAACTTTAGTTTAATATGCAATATGATGCATGAATTTTGATTTGGTATAATTATATACATGAGACTTGAATTATAGTTCATATGTATATATGAAAATTTGATTTTGATTCAATTGTACACATTCAAAAAAATGAATACATACATTTAATTTCATATTTGTCTAATATATTTATTTGTGTATGAAATATAATGTTGTCAATGATTTGTGAAAATTGAATCAAATAAAATTTATATATAAAATTATATAAAATTAAAATTTAGGTATGATATTATACTTTCGATCAAAATTCATGTACAGTTTTTATATTTTTTTCCATATATTGTATAAGAAAAAAACCATTGTTGGGCCCAGAAATTTCTTTGAAAGGCAAATATTAGGGCCCAAGTTAGAAACAACCAATCAGTTAGTTTATCCCCAACATTATCCCCATTCTGTTTCCTCTGCAACCTCTTCTCACTCTTTCAAAGCTCCGTCTTTCTTCTCTTCTTTGAGCCTTAATTTCATGACCAGAAAATGAATTTAACCCATACTAAACTCCAACCATTTCCTCACTCTCCTCCTCTCACTCATCCTACGTTTCTCTTTTCAAGCAGAAGTCTTCTTCCATTCCCAAGAAATTTGAAACCTGCCCACGTTAGTCCTTCGTTTCTGTATAAAAAGCATACTCTTTTACGTTATGGTTGTTCCGGAGTTAGTAGGAGTAGAACCAGAAGCTCCATAAGTGAAGTTGAAGAGGAGCAAAAACAGAAGCCAGTGCTTGTGAAAAGGGCATATCCGTTTGATGAAATTGAGCCCAAATGGCAGCGTTATTGGGAACAAAATCGAACCTTTCGTACACCTAATGATGTTGATACTTCTAAACCTAAATTTTATGTCCTTGACATGTTCCCTTATCCCAGGTCCATTTTTCTATTTTTAATGGTTGAATTTTCATTGCTTTGAGTTCCACTGATAAATATGTAGGAACTAGATAGTTCAGGGAGTTGCATTCCCCTTGAGGCCTGATGGGTCTTTTTTTTCTTCTTCTTCTTTTTAGTGAGTTGTTTTGAATGAATGTTTGTGTTAAATGTTTGCAGTGGAGCTGGATTGCATGTTGGGCACCCACTGGGATATACGGCCACAGACATTCTTGCTAGGTTCAAACGAATGCAAGGTTACAATGTGTTGCATCCAATGGGATGGGATGCTTTTGGATTGCCTGCTGAGCAATATGCAATTGAGGTTTGTGTTGAAATCGTTGATTAGGTAATTCTCATTATTGTGCAATGCCATGATTCTGTTTTTAATTTATTAATTGCTTTCATAATGTGGTTGGCAGACTGGAACTCACCCAAAGCTCACAACATTGAGGAACATTAATCGCTTCCGCTCCCAGGTTATTACTCTTTGTTATGCTTGGAGATCAATTTATGTGAAACGTATATGATGAATTGTTGATAGTAGAGATTTTAGAAGTTACATCTTATTGTCTTGCATGTTTCTCATGTTTATTACCAATCAATTATATATAGAGACAGTATTTGATTCTGTGTTTATTTAGAGAAAAAGAATGAAAATATATGGTCAAAGTCCTCCACTTTCAAAGAGGCAAAGAGTTGTAAATATAACCCATTTAGTTGGTCATTATGAGAAAGCTTCTTTCTCAGAAGCTTTTATTGTTTTCTTTATGTATAGCTTCTTAAGTCTGCCAATTTCTGGTCATCTTGGCAGTTGGTTTGATAGCTCTGCTCATCTTTGTGATTAGCTTGAATAACCTCTTACCCGATCATTTACTTGCAGCTTAAATCATTGGGTTTCTCATATGACTGGGACCGTGAAATATCCACCATAGAACCTGAGTACTATAAATGGACCCAATGGATCTTTCTTCAATTGTTAAAGAGAGGATTGGCCTACCAGGTCTGGCTTACGACTAGTTTCGAGTTCATTATTCCTATTATTATTTTAGTACATCCCCAATCAATACTCAATCTGATGGTTGATCTAAATCTAAGCTCAGGCTGAAGTACCGGTTAATTGGTGTCCAGCTCTTGGTACTGTTCTTGCAAATGAGGAGGTCGTGGAAGGTGTCAGTGAGCGTGGGGGTCATCCTGTTATCAGAAAGGTATGTTAGTTTCATTATTTCTGCTCTGTGTCTCTAGTTTTCTAAGTTTAGAGACTTCTCTTATTCCCAGTTTTTGTGAATGTTTAATATTTTACAGTGTCATTGTTTATTACCAAGCAGCCAATGCGGCAATGGATGCTGAAGATTACTGCTTATGCCGATCGTCTTCTTGAAGATTTAGATGAACTTGACTGGCCTGAAAGTATCAAAGAAATGCAAAGGAACTGGATTGGGAGGTCAGAGGGTGCTGAAGTTGAATTTTGTGTTCTTGACAGTGATGGAAGGGAAACAGATATGAAAATTACAGTCTATACTACCAGGCCTGATACCATATTTGGTGCAACGTATTTCCTTGCCCCCTGTTCTTAGGTGTCTTTATTTCAATATAATAGTTCAAGAGTTTTATTCTCACCGGTTATTTGTATGCAGGTATTTAGTCGTGGCACCAGAGTATACCCTTTTGTCATCAATAGTATCTACAGAGCAGAGGGAAAGTGTATGTTACTGTTTCCTTTCTAACCTACCATTTTCTTTTAGTAACATCAGTAACTTGAGGACAATGAATCTTACAATTCAGGTGGAGGAATATCAAGACATTGCCTCTAGAAAGAGTGATCTTGAAAGGACTGAACTTCAGAAGGAGAAAACAGGAGTCTTCAGTGGTTGCTATGCCAAAAATCCGACAATTGGGGAACCAATTCCAATATGGGTTGCAGATTATGTGTTGGGGAGGTGTGTTTGTCTTGATTCTCCATTTGTATTTGTTATGAATTGGTGATGCTTATATGCTGCCCATTTGTCTGTTTTCTCTAGAATAAAATCGGATATGTACAATTTTTACCAATTCACAAGAAAAAAACAAAATTTTATTTGTGCAGTTACGGAACTGGAGCAATTATGGCTGTCCCTGCACATGATGCTCGTGACCATGAGTTTGCCTCAAAGTTTAATATTCCAATCAAATGGGTTGTGACACCCAATAATGGAAGTTGTTTTGAATCTGGGAAGGCTTATTCAGGAGAAGGCATCATTGTTAATTCTTCAAATTTGAAGGTGGGCCTTGACATCAATGGCTTGTCAAGCAAAGAAGCAGCTTACAGTGTTATTGAGTGGGCAGAGAAAGTTGGGAAGGGGAAGAAAAAGGTTACTTTTCTTGGTTACCTGAAACATTTTGTCAGTGAAAGGGATGGCTATGACCATAAGCATGTATATTTCTGTCATTGTTCGCTTAAGCAGTTGTTTTATCTATTAGGTGAACTACAAGTTGAGGGACTGGCTTTTTGCTCGGCAACGATATTGGGGGGAACCTATCCCGGTCATCTTCTTAGAAGATAGTGGTGAGAGCCTTCCAGTTCTTGAATCTGAACTGCCCCTTACCCTTCCTGAATTGGATGATTTTACTCCAAGTGGAACAGGGGAACCACCACTGTCCAAAGCTGTGTCTTGGGTACAATCTTAGCCCTTGGTTCTTTTATTATTTCATTCACCTATCCTTGTACTTATGCAAATGATATGGTTAATCATGCATTGATTTTGATCCCTTAATCTATCTCAGGTCAAAACCATAGATCCTTCATCTGGGAAACCTGCCACGAGAGAAACAAACACGATGCCGCAATGGGCTGGCTCTTGCTGGTAAAGCACCAGTAGTTACCTTCTGTAGTTTAATTCTATCATTAAACATCTCTTCAGTAGTTGCTTCTTCTACCCTTTTTTCTTTCTTCTTAGAAATGCCTTGGATGCTTCATAAGGAAGATGTACTAGAATGAAATAGGGATCTCTTCTTGAAAGATAAAGGTCATCTAAAAAATTGTGGAATATGAAACTGAAAGTTGGGAATCTCTATTGATATATAAGAGAATGCTTGCTGATTCATGTTGGCTTGATGGAGAAATCAGTGTAGTCTTTTATTGTTATTTTGGTAGAATGTTGTTGTCTCATACTTTTCCATCTTTGTTCAGGTACTATTTGAGATTTATGGACCCCAAAAACTCCAATGAATTAGTTGATAAGGCAAAAGAAAAGTAAGGGCATCTTTTCATCTTTTGACATGAATTCTCTAAGTTTTCTCTCTATAACAAAATTTATTTTTGTCGTCAGGTTTTAATGAAGAACCTAAGAAAGATTTTCTGTGCATTTTATTGCCTTGTTTCTTTGCTTTCCTTAATTATATCTCTACATCTAGGTATTGGAGCCCAGTTGATGTCTATGTTGGTGGTGCTGAGCATGCTGTTCTCCATTTACTTTATTCAAGGTTCTGGCACAAGGTAAGTCTGGATTCTATCGTTTATGAAAATATGCACGTATGGTTTCCAAAGTGATAGCCAAGGGCCACTTCACATGTAGAACTGTTTATAGAACATGATTGAACATTCTTTTTGTTTTATTTTCTATTGAATGATGCTATCTTGGATGAAAAACAAGTCTGCCTTCTTAAATATTTTACACAGGATTGCTACTAAAGTATTTATGTTTTGGGCTAATATAGGACCAAATTTAACATATTTAGAGCCTCAACATAAAAGATCAGTTGTCTTTCTGCTACTATTCTCATATTCAACCAGGGGAATGCTGTTCTTATGACTGGAAGGTTCTGTAGAGATACAGAGGGACATGCAGTCCTAACTTGATTGTGTGCTGCCTAAGAGCGAGAACAAACTGTTTGGTTTTCTTTTTGGAAATCAAAACTGTCTAATTTTATTTCTACACATTGCTGATACGGCTTTCTGATTCTATATTTCAGGTTCTATACGACATTGGTGTTGTATCAACCAAAGAGCCTTTCAAATGTGTCATAAACCAGGGGATTATTCTTGGGGAAGTAAGCAAACTTTCTTGTACATAGTAAAGTGATAGTACAATCGAAGCTTTTCTTATGCTTGGAGTGGCAGGTTCAATATACGGCTTGCAAAGACACAGATGGAAACTATATATCTGCAGACTCTGCTGATGACTTAGGTGAATACCTTCAAGAAAACATTCCAGAGGAAAGAGTAAGTTTTTCAACATGTTTTGATATGGTTCCGTTTCCTTTGTTGTTCACTTGCTGTACTGAATATGAGCCTATAAATTCTGGCAGTCATCTTGTTATATTCTGTGATTCCCTTTGTAGGTTGTGAAGTCTGGGGAGTTTTTTGTGTTGAAAGACAACCCAAACATTCGTTTGATTGCACGTGCTCATAAAATGAGTAAAAGTAGGGGAAATGTTGTCAATCCTGATGATGTCGTTTCTGAATATGGTGCAGATTCTCTTCGATTATACGAAATGTTCATGGGACCATTTCGGTAATATTTGGTTGGATTTATTTTAGTATTTTGTCATCATTTATAATGAGGGAACCCAACAAAGATGCCTATTGCATTTTGCTTGTAGAGACTCAAAAACATGGAATACTAGTGGCATTGAAGGGGTCCATCGATTTTTGGGACGAACTTGGAGGCTGATTGTTGGCTCACCCTCACATCATGGTGCATTCAAGGATGGAACATTGGTTACTGATGAGGAACCTACTACGGAACAGCTTCGCGCTCTCCATAAATGCATAGCTAAGGTCATGTTCTACACTCTTTTGACGGCAATGTTGCATTATCTGCAAAGAAGTATACGCTTCCTACAGGATTATAGTCTTTATAGATGGTTTATAATGACCAATTTATTATGCCTTTATGTTAAATAATCCAGGAATTCTCCTGATCAGATAATATTTTATCAGTGTGATCCAGAAGGAATTTCATCAATTTAGCCATTTATGAGTGCACAACTAACAAGAATATTGAAACCTAAGATCCTTAGTAGCTTTCTGAGAGAAGATTAAATTTTTTAATCAGGTGACAGAGGAAATCGAAGGGACAAGGTTCAACACTGGAATTTCTGCAATGATGGAGTTCATTAATGCAGCATATAAGGTTTTATTCATTGAGCAAATGAAGCTCGACCTTTTTTTTGGTCTTTTTCTCTTTTGCTATATACAGGCAGATCCTTATACTGATTTTGGTACACATAGAATAAATAACATGAATACTTTCCTCTTCTTGATGTTTTTTATATGTATTTTTTTAAGGAATAGTACTTCCTTGGCTTTTAATTACCTTGTGGTGTTGTGGGGGTAGTTGGTGTTAAAAGTGCAGTGTGCATATCAGGTCTGAAGCAAAGTTGAATATGCTTGTGATCTACCTACACAAGTTGTTTATCTGCTAATCTGCAAAGGCCCACACTTATGCACCATCCTTGGGAAGATTTCATTTTGGGGCAATTGCCTTCAGTCATTTTTAACATTTTTTTTTAGTTAGGTCCTGTTAAATCACTTTTCGTGTGATGTCTACGAGAATGCCACCTCGATATTCTTCAGTTTTCTGTTTGATGCTTGTGTTTGTGTATTTGTGACCTGATTTCTTCTTTCAATTCATGCCATCAGTGGGATAAGCAGCCAAAAGCAATTATTGAAGCATTTGTCTTGTTGCTTTCACCTTATGCACCTCACATGGCTGAGGAGCTTTGGTCTCGCCTTGGTCATCCAGATTCAATAGCATACGAGGCCTTCCCTAAGGTATAATTTCTGTTCAAATTTATATTTACATAATTTTACTACTCGTATTTGTAGAATCGCCTGCTACAGGATAGGGGGGAAGGGGTTTGGCGATGTGATTACCTCAATCTTGTTCATACTCCGATGACAGGCTGATCCTGCGTACTTGAAGGAATCAACCGTCGTACTACCTGTCCAGATAAATGGCAAGACTAGAGGTACAATTCAGGTCGAAAAAGGATGTTCAGAGGAGGATGCATTTACATTAGCTTCACGAGACGAGAAACTCTCAAAATATCTCAATGGGAAACCGATCAAAAAGAGAATCTTTGTTCCTGGAAAGATCTTAAACGTTATATTGGATAGTCAAAACGTCAAGGCAGGAAGCATCCAATAAGTTTCGTGCACCGGCATTTATATATGTGCCCCACATTTTTAAATGCAGAGATCCCAAACAGTTTTGAGTACAGCATCCTTGCTTCCACGTTGCAAATGGAAACTAGTGCATATATTAAAGAGTACAGGTTCTAATATTTCAAGTTTTAAATCATACAAACAGATTTGACAAGCTTTGAACATTAAAACAGCTGTTTTTTTTTCTCTTTTTTTCTTTTTACAGGAACAGGGCAGCTCCCTACCGGATTGGTCTTTGGATATTTGGCTTTAGGGTTTAGGCATCCGTTAAATTGGAATTACATGTTTATATATAGATAGATGATACTTGTTGTAACATTTTAAAGCCAATATATAAATCTCTCATGATCTTGGTGTGCAAAATTGCAAAATCCGAAGATTCCTTTGTCTCTGAATCTGTAACTTAAAGATTTTAATTTTATCCGTCATCCAAAAACCCAACAACTTGATGGCATTGGTTCATGTTATACATTAACTTACCTTTGAAGGAAAAATGGGCTAACAACCATGAGCCCAACATATTTTAATGGCGGTGGCCGGTGGCGTCGGTAAGTTGGAAAATGAATTTAATAAACCAACCCAAAACGACAATTTCGGAGTTGACGTGGGCGAGACAATAGATTGGAATAATCCCGATCCAACGCAACCTAATAACCTACGCACGCAGTACTTCTTAATTTTTAATTTTAAAATGCTCTGTCCCTGTCTCTCTCTAGCTGTAGCTATGGGTATAAAAACCCTTCACTGTGAACACGTTTCTCTTCTCTTTCCTGTCCTTGTTTTCTTGAAACTTGTTGATTGATGATTGGATTATTTATGCTATTGCTAATTAATGATATAATTTATGAAGATGCTGATAAAAGGCTTGATCTTGAGTAGGCAGTGATCGGTTGCCGCCGGATGAAGCATGACGAAGAAAGCTGCCGCCGTTGCTCCGGTACTAGTGCGCCATGTTATCTGGTTAGGGTGGAAACTCGTCGTCTTCCTATCCTTCGCTCTTTGCTTCATCGCTCTCCTCCGCCTCCATTTCTCCCCCGACATCTCTTCTCCTACTAACTCTCTCTCTCGTACCCGTTGGAGATCTCGTATTCCTCGCTATAACTTCGATGGTCCCCCTAAGATCGCTTTTCTCTTCCTGGCCCGCCTCAACCTCCCTCTCGATTTTCTCTGGGGTAGCTTTTTCGAGGTTCGTTTCCCGCTTTTACTCCTCTCCCCCCCCCCCGGAAAACCCCTCTGCCTTTTTCAAATTTCAGCTAATTTTGATGTGGGACTTCCTTACAGAACGCTGACGCAGCCAATTTCTCCATTTATATACACTCCGCCCCAGGCTTCGTCTTCGACGAGACGACTTCTCGATCGCATTTCTTTTATAACCGGCAATTGACCGATAGCATTCAGGTGATTACTCCTTAAAAGATTTAAACTTTTTTTAAAAAAAAAAGCTCAATAAAAAAGGGTATGGGTGACCTCATATTTTTTGTTGCAGGTAGCATGGGGAGAATCAAGTATGATAGAAGCTGAAAGATTGTTACTTGCAACTGCTCTACAGGATCCTGCGAATCAAAGATTTGTTCTTCTCTCTGACAGGTCTGGACTTTTTAACTAATTACCTTGATGGGTATTTTTGTTTATATTATAATTAATTAAATGAAGGGTTTTTTTTTTTTTTTTGTTTTTTTTATAGCAAGTTGTTTTATCTTTGTGCAGTTGTGTTCCTCTATACAACTTCAGCTATATCTATAGATATCTTATGGCTTCTTCTAGGAGTTTCGTTGACAGGTAGATGGCGGGCCTTTTTCATTCTTGAGGTGCCAAGCATTGATTCATTGCTTTTCCTTTGTATTTTGTACATCTGGGGAAAGAAAGTTGTATTAGTTTTAAACAAATCCTTGTTTTGATTTGAAGAAATGAAAATCTTGTTTTGCAGCTTTCTTGATTTAAAGGATGGGCGTTACCACCCAAAAATGGCTCCGGTAATACCAAGGGACAAGTGGCGAAAAGGATCTCAGGTTATTTATTGGGAATGTTGATCAATTGACTGCAGTTCTCGAATTCATAGAACTTCATAATAGCTTTAACAAGAACATCCTAATACACAGTCTAATTCCTTGTGCGATTCCTTGTGCGAACCGAACTGGCTTTAATGTTGATAATTGCTGTTGTATAAAGTGTCCTTTGCTTCCTGTCCTGACTGCAAATCCAACTGATTTCAGTAGCCAAATGGATGGATTGTTCATGTTTCAGTCATAATTATGTGCATTTCTACGAGCTTCAATTCACAATTGAATTTAAATTGCCTTGGATTTGCAGTGGATCTCTTTGATAAGGAGCCATGCTGAAGTCGTTGTAGATGATGAGGTTGTTCTTCCAGTTTTTAAGAAATTCTGCAAGGTATGCAATTTATTATTCATGTGTTTACTTTCAATTTGATCTCTCTTTTTGTTATAGTGAAATATTTGTGACCTCGAATTTTGTCTTCATAGAGCTCTTTTCTCCCTTTCTTTGGCTTACTGCTTTACTGCATAAATGTTACGATAGTATTCTG
This sequence comes from Gossypium australe, assembly GCA_005393395.2. Taxonomy (NCBI): domain Eukaryota; kingdom Viridiplantae; phylum Streptophyta; class Magnoliopsida; order Malvales; family Malvaceae; genus Gossypium; species Gossypium australe. The sequence goes on from CM016619.1 coordinate 15,221,953, forward strand.
GTCTTCTTTTGGTGTAATCCTAAACTCTTTTTGGTGATATCCTCTTTTGATTTGATTTACTGAAGTAAAAAGTATGCTCTGAAATGTTTATCGATTATGCTAAGTCTAGTATAAATTGAAAACTATATTCTAAACTAGTCAATAGGACAACTGTTTGATGCCATGCACAACTCCCCAACGATATTTTTTAGGTTCTGTTAGCACATACTGGATCATATGGAACTGCAATCTGAAATTTAAATTTTCTTCTTGGTTTGCAGCGACGCCCTGCTGTGGACACCAGTAAAGGCAAGCTGAATCTTGTAAGCGAGTTCAATCCCCAAATGAATGCAATTAGGCTGACTGATTGGGGTATTGTGATCAAGAATATGTTTCCCTTTTTATGTGATTGATGACTTCTTTTTGATTGGGCAGAAACTTCAAAAGCAACACAATTGTATCCCAGATGAACATTATGTGCCAACGTTGATTGCTGTTAGTAAAGAATCAATATAAATTGGTCTCTTTGGTTGTATATATAGCTTCCTGATTTTGTTACATTCGGAATCACATTTTCTAATTGTTCCAAGTGTTTTCTTTTTCTTTCTTGTCAGATGAGTGAGCTCGAAGGTGACATAGAACGAAGAACACTGACCTATACACTGTGGAATCAATCTGCTACAAAAATGGATAACAAAGCTTGGCATCCTGTAACATTCAACTATGCAGATGCAAGCCCTAAACGACTCAAAGAAATAAAGGTTTGTCATTTTGCCTCATTTCCACTGCTTGTTGGACAACTTATTTTTTGCATTGGCCTGATATCTTTCTTCAAATGAATTTCTCTACTTCGGCCAAAGAAACTTTTAACAGTCTTAAGTTTTGCGTAGTGCTGTATTGAACATATTTTTGACCGTGTTTTGCTTATTTGAGCAGGATATCAACCATGTACACTACGAGAGCGAAGCCCGGACGGAGTGGTGTCAAACTAACTCTACATTTGTTCCCTGCTTTTTATTTGCAAGGAAGTTTTCGCGAGGAGCGGCCATGCGCCTCTTGAGCGAGGGGGTGGTTGGCCCCTTCGACGCCTCCTCGTTATTAGGCAATTCTTAGTGTCTGCCAATCGCAATTTCTCGCACCACCTAACTCTCAGCTCATCCGCTTGTAAGAACAATTAGGGTGGCAAGCAGAATGCCTGCTAAAAGTTTTGCTGATGTACAACACTACCGTAAACGCAGAGTAGCTTTTAGTTTCAAAACAGAATTTCGAGAGGCATATAAAAGAGTTGGAAGATCAAACATAGTACAGGAGTTGGGTACCACCATTGCTATTGGTGTCCCTAATTAAATGACGAGAAAAGCCTGATTGATCGTATATGTTTACTGGCTAGGAAAAGCTCGACATTTTTATTACATTCTGTATCATTATTTTAGTGTAATAACATAATTACAATAATTATTTAGTCATTACAATGATCATTTGGCCTATCTAAATAACTTATATCGGCGAAGGTTAATTTATTTATTTTTACCCCTTTATCCACCTAAACAATGAACCATAACACTGAACACAAAGACCCAAAATTTGCAGTCAGAAACCTAAACCTTCAACCACATCAATTATGAAATCAAAACCATGAATGTAATGCTTGTAATGTTCCCTTTTTCATACTCAAAAGTCAACATCTTATTGGACCTCTTATAAAAACCATCCATCCAAGAACATATCATGAACTTCTTTCATATTGAAGTTCACACCCGCTTCACTCATTTCCCACCACAGAATTGACAGTGTTGCAACTATTTCTTCATGTTTTGGATGAGCGGTTTGACCGGAGAAAAATGTGGTAACTCTGCCATGCAGGTCAATAATACTCCATCCTGGGAGTTTTCTCAAGCCTAGGGACCTCATTTGGGTCCATGCTTCCCCCATGCGGTTCCATCTACTCATAGAAGCATAACAGTGTGCTATCTGGACATAGTTTCCGGCACTATTAGGCTTCAACATGATGACATCTTGGGCAATAATGCTGCCGAGTTCCAGGTTACCGTTTGCTCGACAGGTATCAAGAAGCATGCTTAAAACATAAGCAGCAGGCTCTAGGAAGTTACCCTTGTAGAAGTTATAAGCTTCCTCCACCCTTCCAGCTCGACAAAGGAGATCTACAATGCAAGCATGGTGCTCAACTCCTGGTTGAACACCAAAATCTCTAGACATTGACTCAAATATGCTCAGACCCTGGTCAACAAGCCCATTGTGACTGCAGGCAGAGAGAATTGAAAGGAAAATCACCTTATTTGGTTTCATTCCAGAGTGCAGAAGCTCAAAATACATGCTTAAAGCTGTCTCCCCTTTGCCATGACTACCATATCCAGCAATAATTGTACTCCATGAGATTAAGTCCCATTGTAACATCTCCCTAAAACACTTAACAGCTGAGTCTAAATCACCACATTTACAATACATGTCCACCAGAGCTGTATCCACCAAGATGCATGGCCTAAGACAACTTCTAATTACAAAGTTGTGGAACCACTTCCCCTGATGGAGAGCACCAGTAGATGCAGACATTTGAAGCAGGGTGACAACAGTTATTGAATCAGGTTTTTGAAGGCTTGACCTCATTTTATTGAAGAAGAAGAAGGCCTTAGATAAATTGTCACTTTGGGCACATCCGGCAATAATTGCATTCCAAGAGACTGAATCCTTTCTATCCATCCTCTCAAAAACTGCACAACTTTGCTCCAAATGACCACACTTGGCATACATGGTAAGAAGAGAGTTTTGGGCTGGAATATCTATTGTCAATCCTTGCCTTAAAAGGTAAGCATGGATGGAAGTTCCTAAATTAAAAGCTCCCAGGTGTGCACAAGCAGCAAGAGCACTCGTTATGGTGGCAGTGGATGGAACTACTCTTGACTTTAACATATCATAGAAAATTGCCAGGGCCTTGTCTGCACAAGTATTTTGCACTAGCCCAGAGATCATTGCTGTCCATAAAACCACATCTTTTTCAGATACCTCTTCAAAAATCTGATATGCAGCATTGCTATTCCCACAACTTAAATACATAACTATAAGTGCCGTTTGAACATGCGCATCTGAATCTAACCCACCTCTTAAAATTTGTCCATGCACCTTCCTTCCTATATCAAGCTTACTCTGTGCTGCCACAGCAGTAAGCAAAGAACCAAAAGTTTGCTGATCAGGGTCCACACTTTCTACCTTCATTCTATATAAAAGTTGCAAAATTCCTTCAACATTCCCCAACTGAGCATAACCTGAAATCAAAGAATTCCATGAAATTTTATCTCTCTGGTCCATAAATTCAAACAAACCTCTTGCTTCCCTAATACTCCCCCATTTGATATATGCATTTAATAACGAATTCCCCAGAGTTATATCCGATTCAAAGCCATATAAAACCGCACAGCCATGTAAAGCTTGTACGTAGGCAAAGTTCAATGCTCCAGAGAGTAAGCTTAAGAAAGTAACCGGACTAGGCTCAACCCCATTGCATCGCATTTCATTATACATGGAAAAAGCATTGTCCAGATCGCCAGCACGACAATAGCAGCCAATAATGGCAGTCCAGGGAACAACATCTCTATTGGGCGTTTTATCGAAAACCTTGCGAGCATTCGTGGTGCGATCGAATTTCGCATAAAAATTAATCAAAGAAGATGCGGTGTAAGAATCTGAAGAAAACCCATGATGCACAATGTGTTGGTGGATGGAAAGGCCGAGGGAAAAGAGGTTTAGAGAGGTGCAGGCTTTGAGGAGGCTGGGGAATGTGTAGGAATCAGGCGGTGTGTTGGATTTGAGCATGGAAATGTAGGTGAAGAGGACTTCATCGTAGGACCTTTGTGAGGAGAGACGGTTAATGATGGAATTGAACGATTTGGTGGTGCTGCTAGTAGTTGTAGTGGATATTATTTTGTTCATCACTCATCTTACACCTTTAGATAGGCACATAAAGCTTGAATCCTAGGAAGGTTTTACAAAGATCGACTTTTTAGCTTTGCATTTCTAGTTAGTTGTAGCAGTTTTAATTTCAAACAAATCTCATCGACTGAGCAATTAAGTTGTAGCGGTATGCTTCTAAATTTGATATTTCCTACTTTAATTGGAATTTGGTATATGAATTTTACACATTTTTCTTAATTAGGTATTTAAATTTTTTCTTTTATCTAATTTGGTATTTAAATTTATTAAATCTTGTACAAATTATTCTAATATACTAATTTTTTATGAGGTAACAAAAATCCTCGATGTATGACTGATATACGATAAATGACATTAAATTTTTTGTATTTTATATGTTCAATTATTTTTATTTTTAATATTATTGTTCTAATTTAATATAATGAATTTATTTTTTTTTAGATTTTTAATTTTTTTTTTCAATACCCAGTCGTTAAAGCATAACAAAGCATGATTTTTTAACACAAATTTCTTTTGATATTGACATATTTTAATGGTATTGAGGGCTTTGTGAGGATAAATGATGCTTTATTAACAGTTAATAAGTAAAATTTAAGCGTATTGTTCAGCAAAAAAGAGAACTCCAAATAAATATAAGATCAAAACATTACATTTATTAGCATCAATTTTGATGGAATAAACAAGTTCCATGGATTATAAGATAGATCAGTATCTTTTCACCTTTTCTTTCTCTTCACGTACGAGAACAACAGACCGAGGATTGTGTTTGCCTACAACTCTTTTAATAAACAACGCAATGAAGATCTAAAGATTAAGCCCCTCTACTTCATAAGCTTTGTTTCATTTTTTCTTGAGATATTCCCTTGCTCCAAAGATGGTTGATCCAACTCTGACATTCGTACTGCCCATTTCAATCTGCAAAAAAGAACGACACAATCCATTACATAAACACTTCCTCCTAAGCATTAAAACTATTGAATGCTACTGCTATGGGGTTTGCCTTCTTCCATGTTTCCACTCTTCTTTATTCTTAGATACTCTTGTCCATATCCCGACATGAGTATAAAGATATGACCTCAAAGAACTCTTAAAATACATGAGAAACTTATGAAAAATTGAGCATACTCATATTTGAGACACATCCAAGTCTGTGTAAACATAGCATGGCTTTGTGCATAAGATGCGACAAGGGGCACCCACATTGTACGATACTTTAGCGGTAAATTGTAGACAAAGCCAAAATTACTAAGTGGTAATATGCAAATAGTCCTTACAGCTAGCTCAAAATCACTAGACATTCCCATTGATAGTTCACATTGTTCTTCAGGTATTCCAAGAGCCTTGCAGACCTCACTTCTGCAATTTGCTAATGTCTGGCAATTTCAATAAATAAAAAAAGAATTGTAAGATAAATTAAAAAAAAACTGAAACAACGTAAGGATAAACCAAGATAAGAAGTTCATCCACCTTGAAATTCTCTGGCGTTGATGTATAATCAGGCATCCCTATTGTCATCAGTCCACAAAACTGAAGGTTCGGACAATTCAGACTAACATGTTTTACAAGTTCCACACAACCTGAAGGCTCTACACCAGATTTTGCTGCAATAGCAAATATAGTTGACCTAATCTCACAGCATATTTAGCCCCAATGAACTGGGTTTTTCTATTTTCAATTTCCACATTGATTTAACATATTATGGAACCGGGGAGATAAAGAAACCAGATCAGTTTTATCTAATAAGCTTGAACAAGCAAGCCTTAAAACAACTCAACTAATATATATATATATATTTGGTGGTAACGCAATAAAAACAAACTTACATTCCTCGCCACTGGTATTCACCTGGACTAATACTTTTAAAGGCTTTCTTTCAAAGCTTCCAACAACACGATTAAGATGATTTGCAATCTGGTCCAAAATAAGGAAGATGCTCACTGATGAGTGATGACTAACAATAAAGCTATCAATCATAGCCATGATATAATGATGATCTTTATCAATCAATAGCTGAAAATCAGATTCTAAAATAGCTATAAATTAAGGTTGTATCTAATTGTGTCTGCAATTATAAAGAATACCTTATAGCAACTAATAGAAAATAAACAGAAAACTTTAGAACCCCTTAATTTACCTTCTCATCATCTACAGTTTCCACCATGGCAAGGTTTGGCACACCAGCTGCACGACAATGAATAATAAGAAAAACCAACTGAAGTAAATGTTCTATTTCAAATATCCATAACAAGGAGAAGCTTAAAAGTAGTAAGAAACTAAAAATGTGAACATGATATCGAAAATACATTGATAACCCACAAAGAAAGAAGTACTAATCTTCTAACTATACAATTACTAGAAGAAAAGTAGGAGCAAGGCAGGAAATTTTTGTTAGGAGGCCAAAATAAAATAAAAAATTCTGGGTTCTAGCTAAAAATTTTGTATTAAAATGATTTAAATTGAATATTTATTTTTTTGGAGGGACCAAAAATCTAGTTTTTCCATCTAAGGAAGGACTAAAAGAGATCAAATTAAATTATTAATTTCAAAATGGGCTAAAAAGGGAATTACACCAACGCCCCTGAAGAAAAGGGTAGCTTTGCTTACCAATCAAAGGCTTCACTTTATTGCTCTGCAAATTCCCAATAAAATGCCACTCTATGTCATCCGGAAGCTGCAATTGTAGGCAAAACAATTTTATTACTTTGGAGCTTTATTTTTAAAATGTAAAATAGTCCTTGTATGTAAGAAAAGTTCGACAAATTCCATGCTTTTTTCTTTTCGAAGGAAATGAGAAAAGAACCTGAGGAGCTTTTTCGACGATTTCCTGGACATAGTTTTCACCGAAACAGCGATGACCAGCGTCGTACACTTGGCGAATGACGGAAACGGGTTTGGTTTTACTGACGGCAACCACACGGATCCGCTGCGATTCACGACCACACAGCTCGGCGGTCTGGTGGACTCTCTGGAGAACGGAGCGGAGAGCGGATGCAGCCAATCCGTCCATCGCCCCCGCGGAAGCTGCCATCTCTTCTTGTTGTAGATGTTGTGGGTTGTCGGCTTTGCACTCTTCCAGATTGTTCATCAGCGCTTGTGATTCGTGTTTCCCTTGCTGTCTTTTTTTCCCCCCTTTCCTTCCGCTCAGTTCAGCGTCAGGATTAAGCCAAACGATGCGTTTTAGCCTTGGGACAGCCCGGTGCGTTTATTATTTTGTTTTCGGCTTTTTTACAGAAATATACTAAAATAATAATTTATTACCCAAAGACCCATTTTTATTTACTCAAGAAAAATTGAGTTTCTCAAGGGCCCGCCGATTTGGGCCTTGGAAAACTGAACTCCTTTTTTCATATTTTGTAGTGCTTTGTTTTTCAAGGGATCATCTTTCCGGAAGATCAAGGAAGACCACTAATTGCCCGGTTTTGGCTCCCCTGTTTCAACACCGCTACCTACAGATGCATACAGTGAAGCAACCATGTTGCTTGTAATTATAGACGGAAACATAATTTCACCCATATAAAAATGTTAGCACTTGGTTTAACTTGTTAAGCATGCAAATGTCTCTTTTTCTAGAATGTTAGTTATGCATACTTTTTTCTTTTAAAGATTGAATTAGATACATGTATTTTGTAGCTATATTTATATTATATGCATGTAGTCCCACATTGAATATCCATAGTAAATTACTAATATAATTCTACAGTATCTTGGTCCATGCAACCATGTTATTGTACAGCATGGAAATCTTACTTCAACTAAAAAAACTCTCTTTTTTTCTCTTAAATCGTGTGTGCCACCTACTCAGTTATCTCCTATAAAGATCTTTCACTTTTATTTCTCTCTGTAAAACCATGGCTTCCCTTACCCTTATCTCTCTCCCTTTGCTTTCACTCCTTTTCTTAAACTTTGCTTATTCATCACCACTACCCAACAACGCCTCTGCATCGCTACTGTACAATGTCTCCACTATTTCCACTGCGAAGCTTATGAATGTCATCGACTCTTGCTGGCGAACCATTAACTGGGCTACCAATCGAGAAGCATTGGCTGATTGTTCGGTTGGCTTCGGGAAAGCATCGATTGGTGGGAAATATGGACCGATATATCTAGTTACCACCCCTTATGATGACCCCGTCAACCCTACACCTGGCACGCTTCGTTTCGGTGTCATTCAATCGAGTCCGCTTTGGATCATTTTCGCTACTGATATGGTTATCACGCTCAAAAATGAACTTATAGTCAATAGTTTCAAGACCATTGATGGAAGAGGAGCTAACGTGGAGATTGCATATGGACCCTGCATAACCATTCACGCCGTTACTGATGTTATCATACATGGGATTAGCATACATGACTGCAAGCCCGGGGTGGCTGGTTTAGTTCGGAGCTCCCCGACATATGTAGGGAAACGCGGGGGCAGCGACGGAGATGCTGTTAGCATTTTTTCTTCTTCCAACATTTGGATCGATCATTGCTATCTTGCTCGTTCTGCGGATGGTCTTATCGATGTCATTCATGCTTCGACGGATGTCACGATCTCTAATAACTATTTCGCTCAACATGATAAAGTCATCATTAAGATTTCATTTTCCTTTTTTGTTATGGCATCCGTTGTTGTCTTTTAACCTATTAATCGTACCTGATTTGCAGGTTATGCTGTTAGGCCACAGCGACGACTTCGCTGCCGATGAAGTTATGAAAGTTACGTTAGTTTTCAACCGTTTTGGAGAGGGACTTATAGAGAGGATGCCAAGGTAAGTTTCTAACCATATATTATGCTCATTTTATCTGATTTATACATGTAAATCGATGGCCGTGACAGGGTCCGGATAGGCTACGCTCATGTTGCCAACAACCGATACGATGAATGGAAGATGTATGCCATTGGCGGCAGCGCTAATCCAACCATTTTCAGCGAAGGAAACTACTTCATAGCTCCCGATGATCCAGGGTCCAAAGAGGTTACCAAGAGAGAAACAAATAATTGGGAAACTTGGAGATGGCAGAGTTCAAAAGATGTGTTTATAAATGGTGCTTATTTCGTTCCATCGGGCCATGGAAGTTCCGATCCTCTTTACACCATGACTCAATCCTTCATTGTTGCTCCAGGATACATGGTCCCTGATTTAACAGCCGATGCTGGTCCTTTACATTGTCTTCTTGACAGACCATGCATGCTATAAAAGACCGTAGAACTCATTACATATCTTCTTTATTTCTCGATTCGATTCGACTCAACTTTTTCTTACCAAAGATATTATTTATAGTACAAAAATAGTTTAATTTGAACTGAATTGTTCAGTTAAAAAGAACCAAATAAAGAAAGGTATGCTTAGTTAGGAAGAAAAGAATAAAGTTTGAGCTTGATTTTCACTTTGTTTTAGAAAAGCCTATTCTCATTGCTTTGAACCCCACATGTTACAGGTGCTTTAGCTCTTACTTTCTTCAATAACCAAATGCTGAACCCAATTCCTATGGCTCCAGCTGCTGAAACTGCAGTTACAGTCCCTGCAATAATATGAATTAATCGAAGTTTCGATCTTTGTTTTTCTTATATACAAAGTTCATCACCTACAAATAATCAAATGCTAAACCGAAAAGGTTCAGAAATTTAACCTGCAATGACTCCTGCTCTACTGTGCCATGAAATGTCATGATCTGCAGAACATGTAACACTCAACGATTGACAAAAATGTAATCAGAAAATTCATGGCAATCAGAAAATGTACCTTTACAGTAGGAGGTGACATTTCCCTTCTTACATAGACACAAGAAATTCCCTGTTTTCGTATCGAATCCGCATGTTCCAGCTCCCATTGATGGATCCTGGCACTGAAGGCAGCGTGTAGTTACGGGCACATCGAAATCGACTCGAATTCCATATTCAGGTACCTGGTTATAAGGAGAACCAGCAGTTGCACCAACAGTTGTCCAATACACACTAGTATATGAAGCGCAATACTTCAGCATCAGCCTTAAGGATTCGGCCGCTTTCGGGTAGTAAGAGCAGCAAGAACTGCCACCTAATGCGGTGGCACATTCAGGTAAATGCTTGCAAAGATAACTACCGCTATCACATGACGAACCGCACTGCTCGGGAAATCTTTGACAGAAGATAGGCTTCGGCTCAACGATCACATGATCCTTGCTGCAGTTGAAGAAGAGGTAGTCATTTTCAGGGGACAATGATAAATGCGTGCCTGTGTCAAGGCTAAAAGGCCTAACCGGACGGAAGTTATCGCCATCTCGACAATTCCACATAAATGGGTCGATTACGAGAATATGAGGATCAAAGTAACTAATGCTACGTACAGGGTATCTACTGGAGGGTGTACGAAGCTCGAGCTTGCCGGGGTAGGAGCAAGCAAGCATGTGTCTGTAATAAGGGTTGCCACAACCATCATCAATTCCGAAAGGGTAGTTTATAGGGATATCACCACAGATGCTTCTGCAAAGGCTTGCTTGAGCTTCTATGAGGCTAAGAGATGGAAATATGAATAGAATTATAAAGGAACATAAACAGATCAGAGAATCCATTAGAGTTGTGGTGGAAGGGAAGGTTCTGTTTTTGTTTTAACTTCAAGCAATCATAAGAGGAAATAAAGTGAAGTCTTGATGAGAGAAATAATATCTGTTAAAAGTTATGATTTAAGATTTAGAGTTTATTGATTAAATGATATAATTTAGGGTAAATTATAAAATAGTCACTTTTGTTTGCCTCAGATTACATTTTAGTCACTTATGTTTAAAATGTTACGTTTTGGTCACTTACGTTATCGTTTTGTTACGAAGTGGTCACTCTACGGTTAAACTCCGTTATCTCTCTAACGGCGGTCCTACGTGGTAATCCAAATGGATTTTAAATGCCAATTTGGATGTCCTATGTTGCAGTCCAAATTAATTTCATTTAATTAAAAACCTATTTTCATCCTAGCAACTGGACATCCAAGTTGGCATTTAAAACCCATTTGGATTGCCACATAGGACTGCCATTAAGGAAGTAACGGAGTCTAACGATAGAATAACCACTTCGTAATAAAATGATAATGTAACTAACTAAAACGTAACATTTCAAACATAAATGACTAAAATATAATCTGCGACAAACAAAAGTAACTATTTTGTAGTTTACTCTATAATTTAAGTTTAAGGGTTTAGGATTATATATTTAGAATCTAGGGTCATGATTTAAGGTTTATAAATCAAGATTTAGGATTTAGGGTTGAGTAATTAGGATTTAAAGTTTAGTATCATGGCTTAGTGTTTAAATTTTTTTAGGTTAAATTATTACCTTAGTCACTCTAAAATTAGATCATTCCAAATTTTTTTATTAATTTAGTCGCTTTCGTTAAAGAAATTGACTAAATTAATCACTTTACCGGTAAATTTAACAGAATGCACTCCTTTTTAACTTCTTTTTATTAATTTAGTCGCTTTTGTTAAATTTCTTTCTTTCTTTCTTTTTTCATCTTCTCCTTTTTAACTTAGAAACCTTTGCTGCCACCTCCCTTAAAAATATAGTTGCTCCCTTCGTCGAATACAACTAGCGAGCATTGTCCTGTCAATAAACAATGCTGAGGGATGTTTCTTCTTTCTCCCTATTTTCCTTATTTTACTTCTATATCCTTTCTTCTCCATACCTACGACTGCCACTTCTCACATTCGTTGTTGTGATCATCCCACATTAAATTTTGATTCAAAACCACTAAAGTGAAGTGCAAAGCCTCCTCTTCAAATATATAGGATTAGATTTATAAAAAAATCCCTCAAAAATTGTGAGGCGGCTCCCAAAGTTTTAGAACTCTCATGCTTCAATCTCCTAATCTCATCATCGATATGATATGATTTTGAGATGTCTTTTTACTTTTGAGCTTGCTGACAATGATTCAAAAGAAGCAACAATGATATCTTTAAGGGAGACGGTGGTGACTAGGGTTCTCAATTTAGGAGGGAGATAATGAAGAAAATGAGAGGAGAGATGAAAATAGGGGAAAAAAGAGAGAAGAGAAAAGAAGAAAATTTTAAAAAATAAAAAAAAATGGATTTAATGGTTGAATGATAAGTTTGATCAAATTTTTTAAAACGGAATTGACCAAATTTGCAATAAAGAATAAAATTAAATGATTAAAATAGAAAGGACCTAAATTTAGAGTGATTAATGAGGTAGTTTATCTATTTTTTATATTTTAAAATTTTAATGGATAAAATACAAAATAATGCACCTCAGCTTTGTAAATTTCTCAGCCTATTAGTTGAAAGAAAAGAACTTGCATGTTTTAGTTTTTCCTTTGTTTTGTCTTGGTTTTTAATAATATAAAAAATATCGGTTGTTTGTTTCATGCTTTGAGGAGATTGTTGGATTAGTTTAGATAATGTCTTTAAGAAGAGATATTAATAATTTTAAATTTTGAATTTTGTGTATTCACTTCAAAATCTGATTAGAATTATTCAAAGTGAAACAAACAATAATAAGAAAGAATAATGAAGTTTGTCTACCTGTTCTTCTAATCCTCCCCGCAACAAATAACAAAAAAAAACCAAACTAAACTATAAACATGTAATCTCCTTCTCATCCCCAAATGAAAAACATGGAAAAAGTGAACAAAGGAAAAAAAATGATTAAAAAAGAGAGTGCTAATCTATTGTCTGCTGTTTGTGGTGTTGCCATTGTTGTTATTGTTGTTGGAAGTGTTGCTGCTACTATTTGGGTGAGCACCGCCAATGATGGAGGTGATGGCGGCGGCAAGGGCGGCGGTGAAGCTCGGGTCGTTAGCGATAGCTGCCGTGGCAGCACTTACTGTGTCAGCCAGTGTGGATTGCTGAGGCTGCTGTTGTTGTGAAGAAGACACAATATCTCGAGACAACTGTAAGCCTGAGAATTTTGATTGGTTATACAGTGCTTGACCAAAAACTTGAGGAAACTGTGTTGCTGATGTTGAGGTTGAGTTTTGGGGTTGGCCTGGAAATGGGACATGGAATTGTGTGTTCGGTCTTTGGAACTGTCGAGCGTTGGGTGAGTGAGTAAGGTCTAATGTTACAGTCGGGAATGGAGCCGAAGCTGAGATTTTATACAGTGCTTGACCAAAAACTTGAGGAAACTGTGTTGCTGATGTTGAGGTTGAGTTTTGGGGTTGGCCTGGAAATGGGACATGGAATTGTGTGTTCGGTCTTTGGAACTGTAGAGCGTTGGGTGAGTGAGTAAGGTCTAATGTTACAGTCGGGAATGGAGCCGAAGCTGAGATTGTCGCCATTGAAGAACATGGAAGCATTGCCCTTGGAAACAAATTCGGGTTCATCATCCCATCCCCACTATGCATTGAACCCGACAGCAACATGGTAGCCGCTGAGGCCGTAGTCGACGCCATTGCCATTGCAGCTGGAGGAAGCGGGTGATTATGGTTGCCTTCGTAAGTGGTTATCAAGATCGTTCGATCTTCCGCGCAGCGTTGAACCTGGGAATCACACACCAAAAGGATACAAAATCAGTTTCGACCACCGAAAATCTAAGATGAAAACACGATAGCGTTACAGACGAAAGATTGAAACATACTTGTTTCCTAACAGGACAACCAACTGCCATCGTACATCGGTAATAAGCTCGAGGACAGGGATTCCCTTTCGCCATCTTTTGTCCGTATTTTCTCCATTGGCATCCGTCGCTTATCTGCATCAATCACTTACTTGAGATCGAATTTTTACGAATACTAGATTAAAGCAGTAACATACACATACATATATATATATACACACACACACGTACCATGGGAGCCTCTGATCGAGCTCGAACCGAAACACGAGCTTTTCTCATGGTAGCCTCAGTGGCTTGATCGATTGGCTTTGATGGATTCATCTTTTGGAGTTTGTTACGACCCAAGTTTTCAGATTCTGGGCTTTCTTCCCTACCGATTCTCTTACCATCCCGGAAACTAGAACTCTCTTGATCCAACTGAGAAACTGGGTTTTTGGTTTTCAAATAATCCTTAGGTGATGTAACTTGAACGTTGTTGGGAGGCGACCCTGAAGGCGTTCTTTCTTCTGAGGAAGAATGAGACGGCTCTTGATCGGTTTCAGCTATGCCCGATGGGCGTAGATCCATGAATTGTCTAGGCACAATCAGACTCGCTTCTTGTTTCTTCACTTCATTAATCTGAATATCCATATCAAAAGATTTACTACTTAAAACCAAACCCTTTGAAACATCATCACTCCTACTACTAACACTAGTATAAGGTTGTTTACCTCATGTCTTTGATGTTGTTGCATTAAGGTTACGAGGTGCATCTGGAGAGCACTGTAATTGTTGCTGACATCGTTAACCATGTCTTTTAGCTTCTGGTTTTCAGCATTCATACGTTTCAATTCCACTTGTAATTGCGCCACCTCATCCTTGACTCGTTTATCGTCCACATCCGATGATACCCCATCGTCAACCGTTGATTGATCGCTTCCAGCGTTAGCAGTGAGAAGATTCAACCCCGTCTATATATATCAACAACAGTTCAGTCTAAATGTAATATGTTGCATCATTGCATGTGTAAGGACCAAAAATGCATTATTCTTACATTAACATCCAACCGAGCACAATCAGCATGAAAACTCTCCTTCTTGACATTGACAGTAGCGGCAGAGAAAAAGTCAAGCTCATCAACAGGGAGCCGGTTCTCATCAGAGGAGGTGCCGGTGCCACTGTCATGGGGTTCGTCCCTGGAACAAGGAAGGGAAACAGGGAAGTGAAACATGTTTGGATTCTGGTTTAACCTAGTACTGGAACTGGAACTTGTATTGTCGGGAAACAAATTAGATAGAGAATGAAGGGCAAGCTCACATCTTTTGTCCATAAAAAAGAAGAAGAAGAAGAAAGGAAAGATAGGAGAAACGAAAGAAAGAGAAGAGAAGAGAAAATGGAGCAAAGATGGCGTTGAAAGAGAGAAATGGGTGTAAATATGGGCGTTTGTCAAGTGCGACTAGTCTTTTACCGGTGCTATGGGATCGCCTATAAATTGGGTGTGGACCTTGGACCAATATTGGATTTTTCGGAATTTATTATTACTATTATTTTCTTTTATGGGATTCTTTTTTTAATATTATTATGTAAGATGTTTAGTCGACTGACAACTGGCATTTGGCCCCACCTTCCCCCCCTTTTCTAATGGCCTCATTACCCTTTTGGGGCCATCGCCATTGACCAAATTACCTACGCTTCAGTAACTTTTTTTTAATCCCTTCTGCTTTTCACTATTAGCAGTAACTTTAGATTTTACTTTTGGTTAAAATATGCTCTAAGTCCCTATAGTTTTGTTGATTTAGAATTTAGTCTTTCTATTTTTATTTTGAAGAATTTAGTCCCTTTACTTTTCAAATTTTAAAATTCAAGTTCAATTGTTTATAAATGTGTCATTTTGGAATAAACAGATATGCACATGATAGCAATATAACAAGAAAAATGATGTAATAAACTTGAAAAGTAAAGGGACTAAATTCTTTGAAATAAAAGTAGGATAACTAAATTTTATATATACAAAGAGTATAAGGACTTAGAACATAGTTTAACCTTTACTATTTCCTTTCTTAATTTAGCTAAAAGATTAATTTAATTCTCACTTTGAGATTCTTCTATAAAAAAAAACCAGTATTTTTATTTTTTATTTTTGAAAGAATGCAGTAAATTAATATATGAAAATACATTCTTATCCCAAGTTGTTTGAAATTGAAAAGATTTAGTTCATGTAATATTATGTTAAATATTAATTTTGAATTTCAATATGTAAATTAAAAAGGTAAAACATGGAGAGAGAGGGGGGAGGGGTTCCAGTGTGAATCGGGCTAGGACGGAAAATATGGAGTTGTTGAACGTTTTAGAAAGAAATAAGAGGTTTCGTCTACAATTTGGTCAACAAAGGCTTTGACTATTACTTTTTTTCCCCTTTAAATCAAGAGGCAAAAAAGGCAAATGGAGAAAGAAATCCACTGTCCCGAAGGGTGCGGCGCGTTCCACGTGATTAAAATAAAAATGAGAGGTAAGAGGTGCTCCAAGCCAAGTCAACGAATTTGACGGCCCGGCTCTGTTATTACCGGTGACCTGATTCAGCAGTCAGTGCCTTGCTTTCCCTTTTGTTGCCCAATTACTGTCTTGGTCTTTACTTGGCCTACCCCCACATTTTAGATATTATCTCTCTTTGCTTACACTTTCTTTTTTTCTTTTCCTCTTTAAAATATCATTTTTATGTAAAATGTTTTAATTAAGTACTTGACGTAATAAATATTCTAGAGGCCAACTTATTATTTGAATTCATCACGGGCGGGGTTGGTTCGGGGTGGTTTAATATAAAATTTTAGGTTTATTTTTTAGTTTAGATTCGGTTCAACTCGAAAAATAAGTTTAAAATTTTGTTTAAATTTACTTGTATTAATTTTTTATATAAAAGTAAATTTAAAAAATATAACACATCAAATACACTTAAAATATTAAAATAAATATTTTTCAACAAATCAAAAATGTATTTAAAAAAGTATTTATACTTAAATAACACTAAAATTGTAAGCAAGTGTCTCTAAAATAGTAGCAAAATTAATAATAAAACAAGAATTATACAATACCCAAATAATATTTAATCTGCTTGTATTAATTTTTTTTATATAAAAGTAAATTTAAAAAATATAACACATCAAATATACTTAAAACATTAAAATAAATATTTTCCAACAAATTGAAAATATATTTAAAAAATATTTATGCTTAAATAACACTAAAATTGTAAGCAATTGCCTCTAAAATAATAGTAAAATTAATAATAAAATAAGAATTATACAATACTTAAATAATAACAACAAAATAGTAGTAATATAATAGCAAAACAACAGTAAATAGGGGAGAAAAAAATTAGGCAAATTCAGGCCACACTTGGGCCAAAAAATCTTACCCGAGGTCCAGCTCATTTAGAAATGGATTTTTTTTGTCCAAATCTATTTTTCGAACCTATATTTTTGTCCAAAACCTCTCATTTTTCGAGCGAACATTCAAACTTGGACGAGTGGTTGAACTCATGATTAGTTTTATTTTAATTTATTCAAATTCAATTGTAAGTAATGTTTTTTTTAAGTGTTAAAAAAAATCATAAATTAATTTGATTAAAACATAAGAAAAGAACAAATTCGTGTAAATACATAAATTGCATGAAGAACATAGGTACATGCATGGGGAAGTAGTGGGCTTCTTTTTCTCACTAATAACATGTGAAATGCTTTTCCAAGTATAATTAACCTTTCTCTTCTTTTAAACGTTGTAGACCATATTTTTCAACATGTTGTCACAACCTTTTTATTTCACTTTTTTTTTCCTCAATGACCTTTTTTGAAAATTGAAAATCATTGTTGAAGTTGAATGAAGGCCAAAAAAGTTAAACTCTGATTCTTTACTCATGACTAAGAATTTAAAGAATCAATCCCACTTAAAACATATAAATATTAAAGTAAAACATTTAAGTATTTCATAATAATGATTAAGCTTTAGTTCGATTGGTATGAGCATTGATATTAATGTAGGAAGATGCGGGTTCGAGTGCGCTAAAGTATATCATCCTCCTATTTATGAGTTGGGGAGGAGCTATGAGTAGTTCTAAGTATTGTGTAAAAAAGAACCAGATATAATGCACTTTAAATTTTGTTTAAACCTATCAATATTTCTCTTTCAGGAGGCTAATCCAATTTCATTTTACCCGCTTTTTTTAATTTTTTTAAAAATCAATATATGTTAATTTTAAATTGACATAAGGTTAAATTTAGCTTTCAATGTCTACATATTATGTCAAATTTAGACCTTATTTTTTTTAGTTAAATCTGACTATTAATCTTTCAAAAAAGAGTTAAAATCACTTTTTTAATAGAATTGTTGACTAAAACATTTTCTTAACAATGTTGATGCGACAACTCACATGATACTTTCATGTTGTCATGACACTATTTATTTATATACCACGTCAACAAATATTTTTAAATATATAAAAAAATTAAAAAATTCTTAATTGTGAAAAAAATAGCATGATACATGTAGATTACATTGCAAATGCTATGTTAAAAATTTAACGTTTTAGTTTGTATTTCCATTAAAAAAGCAACAATTTAATTCTTTTTAAGAGAATGGTGGTCGCGACTTTTTTAAAAAAGTTGAGAGCTAAGTTTAACTAAAAAAAAAAGAATAAAAGTCAAATTAACAAAAAATATAAAGGTTAGTATTATATCTTTTTAATTTAATATTTAATGTTTTTTTTTTGTACAAACTTGTTTTTTAACGTTCAAACCTTTACAAATATCTTACTTAATTTTGATTTTGAATAAATAAATTGATGTTTAAATAATGGGAATAAAAAAATGGAAAGAATATGAGGCGATATTTGTATGTAAAATGAAAAAAGGGGACGTGGGCATGGACTTTTTTGCAGTTTGGTTTGGCGTACTGCACAAGTATGAAGTAAGAAATTTCATTTTGATGGGGTTGGACGTAGAAATTTCCCAAAAGGACATTAATGTTTTATTAAGGAAACTAGCATCCTTTTCAAACATACGGCGCCCAAATGTAAGAATTTTAAGGAAAAGGGTTTCTTCCCCATACTATCAAACCTAATTCCATTCAAAATCAAAGCTGTGTTTTGTTCGCAATATGTTTGGATTTCCACACACCTTTAAAACGTGGGTATAATAAGGTTTTAATGTTATCCATTATTAGCCAGTACTTCATCTCTAACCTTAAATCCATCCACTTTATTGAAAATATATATATTCATGCTACATTCATATTGGAATTTAAAAATTTTACAAATAAAATTAAGATTGTTGGGGCTTGACCCGTATAAACAACGAAATAAAAAAGGTAGAGAAGATCGAACATAAATTTTACGTGGAAAGCTTCTCCGAAGAGGATAAAAACTACGAGCAAAAGAGGCTTCAACTTTTTACTAAATGAGTAAACAAATGAGAATACAAGATGAAGAAAATAAACCTAAATGTACTAAACATACATTACCCAAAACCCTGAATATAAAGCCCTAACTCTCATAGAGTCCTCTCAAAAGGGTACAAAACTCTCTCCATAGTTATCACGAAAACTCTAACCAAAACTCATTTGCGACTATATCTTGTCGCCCCTAAAAGAAAAGCCTTGTAGTACTACATCTTCAATTGTCTCTTAATTGACCTCTTTAAATAGGTTAATATTAGAGTTCTAATCATACTAAAGTATCCCTAGAATAATCAGAGTCTAACTGGGAGAAGAAGTCTTACTTGAAGTGTAACATCCCGAAATAAGGCCTAAACAGAATAGTGGTTTCGGGACCACAAATCTGATGTTGAGAAATTTATTTTATTTATATTTTTATGGTCTACAATTTCACGGAATGATTTCGTGAAAATCTCATTCGAAAATTTTGACGTTTGGGCACTCAATTTAGTCAAAGGACTAAATTTAAAAAGTACAAAAGTTGAGTTCTACATGTTAGAGGTGTCCAATTGTTATGAAATTTTAAATGGAGGTCATTAAATGATAATTAGACCATTTGTTAAGTTGGTGGACAAAAATGGACATGGATGGGTATGTTTCAAAAGATTTTTTTAAGGGGCATTTTGGTAATTTAGTGAATTAAATGAATTAAAAACAAAAAATAAATGCCAAATATGTCCATCTTCTTCATTAGGACGAAATTACAAGGGTTCTCCATAGCTAGGGTTTGTTTCAAGCTTCCAAACTCCATAACCCCGAAAAACGAAATTTGGACCTAGAACTGGAGGAAAATCGAAAAATCGGGAAAGTTGGTAAAATGATCATTTCGGCATTCGAGGTAAGTTCGTGTGTTAATAGTAATTCAATACCATGCTTGAATTGTAATTCTCTATTGATATGGCATAAATTGTATGATTTAATATGTTTAGGAGAAGTTGATGGATGGTATGTATGGTATGGAAAATGTGATGTTTGTTGTGTCATGTGAAATTGAATGGCAAATTAATGTTACAAGAATTGAATGCTAAATTAATATTACATGGGTTGTATGAGTTGCTACACGGTTGTACCTGACGAGATTTCGACAAGAAAGTTTATATGTAAATAATGCATTTATTTTACTTGTACAATAATTATTTTGCTAGATATTATGGAAATCATTGGGTGATAACTAAAATATGAAAATGAATGGAATGGAAAATTCTCGATTGAACCTTCGGAAAACTGAGAGATACGGACAATATGTAGCTAGGTCACACGAGTGATAAGGGACCTTCACCGTGTGCACAAGAAAGCTACTAGGTGGCAAAATTTGATATGTAGCTAGGCCACATGGATGATAAGGGACTTTCACCATGTATGCAAGAAAGCTACGAGATAATAATTTCATATGTAACTAGGTCACATGTGTAATACTGTGTGTATACCATGTGTACAAGAAAGTTACGGGTTATGAGTAGCTAGGTCACATGAGTGGTTCCTAGTGTTGGACACCATGTAGACAAGAAAGCTACGAGATGGAATGGCTAGGTCACATGGGTGATAAAGGACCTTCACCATGTGTACAAGAAAGCCGAATTATGTATAGGTGGAGCTATGTGCTAAGACCACCGAGTATCGGGCGTTTTCCGAAGGGGTTCAACGAGATAATTTACTAATGATGATTGGTGCGATCATGTTATGAATAAGTGCAAGTGTGAATGTGACCAATTGAGAAATGTGGCAAATGTACATATGAACAATATGTTCGATATGTAATCGGAAATTGGAAAGGTTGGTATAAGCAAGTGATGAACACAACTAAAGTGAAAGAGAGAGCAAAAATTTACAATAAAACTGTTTGGACAGCAGCAGTGACATGAGTTTGAAAAACCACTAAAAATAGTATAGATTGAATTATAAGTTGGATGAGATATTTATTTAAACCTTGTTAAGTCTATTTTCATATAAAAGAACCATAGAAAACAAATGATTCGTATATTTTGAGATATTTGAATTTCTGTGAGACTGGTTCGGAATGATTACGTGATCCCCTATTCTGCCTTGAAAAAAATCATTAAAAATTGTAAAAAAATAATTGTGGGATATAATTTATATGCCTGAAATCCTGAATGAGTCTATTTTCAAATGAACTAAACAAGAAGGTCATGAACTCTGTACGAGGAGAAACTTTATTCGTAGTGAAGAGAGGTCAGAATAGTCGAACAGTAAAACAAGGGAATCTTTAATGAATAAATTGTATTGATTGGCTAAACCAAAAATTCTGGAAATCTTATGGTAAGAAGATATGCGAGTCTAGTTTCATGGAAAATTAACAAATCTTAATTTGAAGTTCTATAGCTCCAGATATAAATAATTTAATGACTATAACTCAAGAAAACAACTTAACTGGAATTTGAATAAACAGGAAGAATATGAAAATAGCATGTTATCACATTGCTTATTAGTTTCATGCGTGCTTACTAAGCGTAAAGCTTACTCCCTCCTTTCCATTTCTTTTAGTTTTGTCAGGTCAGCTCAGGGTTGGAGATCGTCGGAGGCAGTATCACACTATCGGGCCGTTATCCTTGGAGTATTGGCATGTGTATGTTAAATGTTTTCAAGTGAGTGGCATGTATAGGGACTTAGTTTTTTTTATGATGGATGTTGTTGTGATTAGCCAAATGTATTGGCTTATATTGATTTGTTGATTATAGCCATGAGATGTGGCTTATAATGATTTTGGCCTGTAAGCCTATTTTGTCCATGGCATGTGTTTGAAAAGTTTTAATTTTGGGCAAAATTTGGTAACCCGGTTTTGTACGATTGTGAATGTTTAAGTCCAGTAACGCCTCGAACCCTGTCCCGGAGTTGGACACGGGTGAGGGGTGTTACATGAAGTCTAAAATATGGCTGCCAAATAGGAGAACATGTTGTGACATCGCAACATCCCATTCGCCTCGTCACAACGTTGTCCCAACGAGCTGACATTCCTTGTCCCGACGTCAGACCTGTTTTGACCATTCTTCACTTACTCGTCAATTCTCGTCTAAGGTACCTATAACATGTCCAATAAATGCAAGGCACACCTCACAAGGATAATGATAAGTGTGTAGGAAATAGTACAAAATTATATATATATATATATATATATATATGGGAGATGGGACAAATTTGTAACTCTATTTAAGGAATTAAAAAAAAATGCCCACTACCAATATATCAATTTTATAAATATGATATGAATACATAAATTATTTATATATAAGTAAGGATAACAATAGGACAGAATGGAATGGATTTTGCTCATCCTAACAATAATTTAACTTTTACATCTTTTTCCTTAACTTTGGTCTGAACTTAATTTTTTTTTTTAACTTAAATTTTTTTTTAACTTAATATCTCAACCTCCACCTTAAAAAGAAAAAAAGAAAAAAGAAAAAAGAAAAAAGTCTCGCTCTCTTCCCTAACCCACCCTAATATATTAATTAATTTTTAAAAATTAAACAAAATGAATATTAATAAAATCTTATAAAAATTAAAAGTATTTAACTAAAAATATAAAAAAATAGTTAAAATATTATAAAATCTTACATGGATAAAGGGTTTAGCATTTTAGCTTATAAGTATTGTTACCGTTGCAATAACAAAGAAGATGTAAGTTCGAATGCGTTTAAGTATACATTTATAGGTGAGGTGGTAGTTTAAGCATTGTATCAATAAATATTATAAAATTTTATAAAAAATAAAATAAATAAATTAAAATAAATAAAATCATTTATAAAATTAAAAGAGAAGTAGTTTGATAAATCTTTCTCGAGGACAAAGAGGTTTTGTTAAAAACCTAATCCTACCCCCAAAATTTTAAATGAAAACCTACTCCTCTCCGCAATCAATTTTAAAAAATTAGTCTTTTATACTGTTGATTAAATTGGAATTCATCCAATTTGGATGATTTTACTATTCTTACATGAAAAATTATAAATATTAAATACTTTAAATATTATTACATAAATATGCATTTATATTTATATTAAGTCCTTAATTAAGTTTGGTGTTACAAACCAACTAAGTACTAATTTTATTGGAAAATTATAAAAAAATTATTTTATATACAAAGTAAGTTATATTATCATGAGATTTTTTTTTAAATAGAGTTATAAGTGTAAAAAACCTTTAAGAATATACAAAAAGAAAAAAAGAAAAAGAAAAAGAAAAGCTTCTTGCCTTAATTCGCTCTAAATAGAGCTCGTGTCATTAACAAAAAAAACTCAATTAAGCCTCTCCTTTAGTAATTTCCATCTTTGACCATGTTGGTCATTAAAATAAACTAACAGACCAATTAGGTGGTGACATGTGACAACTTCTAATTTAGTCTTCTATTTTTTTCACAAAAATCATAAAAAAATTCTTGAAAAATAAAAAAAAATATAAATTTTATTTTTATAAAAAATATTCTTAAAAATATTTAGAGAATTTAAAAATATTAAAATTTACATAAACTTATAAAAGATATAAAAATTTCATAAAATATTATTTATAGTTTTTTTATGATTTTTTATATTATAAAAAAAATCTAATAAATTATAAAAATATAAAATTAATAAAACATATTAAATAATTTAAAATTTTATAAAAAATATAAAAATTCATAAAACTTATAAAAATATAAAAAAATTCAAAAAAAAACCTCTAATAAATTATAAAAATAAGAAATTATAAAAAAAGGGTCATTTAAACCTCTAAAACCATAATGAACACATTGTTGGCGTCCATTACCCTTAGTGTAGTTATTTCATCATGTATGCATGTAATTTTTTGTACATGGTTTAATAAAATTTTGTCGTTTATGTTACTATCTTTCGTATTTGTTCTCAATGGTTTTTTCATGAAAAGCAAAATGTATAAAAAAATATTGGCTCAATAATTACATAATGTTTAACTAATATTAAGTTGCATCATGTGGTCAGAAAATAATGCGAGAAGACAACTTATATTAGCAAGTAATCTAATTGATGAAGAATCAAAATTGAGCAAATTGGTTCAATGGACTATAATATTGTCTATCAAGTCCAATTGAAGAGATACCTTGTCTTAGGTATCAAAGCGAATGACTCTCAAAAGAAAAACATAAGTGTGATTGTCTAGATTGACAATACATCAGACAAGACCCAAGACGAATTTATTCTAGATTCACTTATAGATTTATTTACTTGTGATGTATTGATGTTTATAGTTGGACTTACCTTAATCTTGAGTAAGTAATTAACTGTGTATGTAACTTGTATAGCTTGATATATTAAAACCCTGAGTTCAATTGGTAATAAAGCTGAAAGTTAGTATGTTGGGTATACGACTTATGTATGACATAACCTTATAACAATGAAATTGATGGCCCAACAAAGGATAAATGATATACTCTCATTAGCATTACATGGTTGATGAAAAATAAATGTGACCACAGGTCATTTGTCTTAATAGACTTTTTCATGAAGGAAGAAGCAATGGTTACTATGAGATAAAATAAGATCATATTGGATGAAGTAATTTAACCTAAAGTGATAAAAGATATCCTAACACACAAATGACAAGGTCATTGGACAAACATGTAAATTAAGTTGCTTTGGTAAAGGTATATCATAAAGGAGAGTTCAACCATGATACTTTTAGTGGATTAACTCCATGACTAAATAATGTTGTAATTAATAGACGAGGAGTCGAAACTTAATTTGAAATTATTTGAGCCTAATTATATATGTCCAACCAGTCTATCCACTAGCTCATCACAACCCTATAAGGATTGCATTTGAATCGATACGCTGAATTAATGAAAACAACGAATACAAAAATAGATTGCATGTATTACTATTCGTAGTGAATACATTTTCTCACATAAGAACAATAGATGACTTAGTGACTAATTTAATTTTTTTGAATTATTATTTCATTTATTGTAATAAATAATTGAATTTCAATGTGAAAATTAAATTAATAAGCCACCATAGTTTTACATAACAAGACAATTAAATTTATTTACTCATACATTGTAGTACGAAAAAGTCATCATGACTTTAATGAGAATAGTTTTAGGTTGAGAACATAATTTAATTGAATGAATTAATTGAATTTATTTTAATTAAATAAATAATATTTTGGGAATATAAAACGGCTTATTAAGGTGGATAAATTATATGAGTTGGTAAAAAAACCATGGGCGGCACATTTGACATCTTTAAGGTTTCAAAAGGGATGTGTTGCCCACCATACAGTCCCTGTGGGACTATGTGCGATTTTTATTAAAATATTTTTAGTTTGTCTCTTCTTGTTCAAGTAGGACTCTTGTGATTTTCTTTATTAATAAATCAGATGTTGAGTGTAGTCATTGATCTGTCGTAATTCAGTATAGCAAATTAAACTGGTTTTCGCATTTGAGGAGCTTGAATACAAATATTTTTATTTAGTTTTAGTTAAGTTTTTAGAATTTTATTTACATTTAATAAAAAATGTAATTTGAGTCTTTTATTGACCTTAGGGGTCGAATGAGACTTAAGGGTGAGCTAATATACTTTATGAGTGTGTAGGAGACCATTAGAGGGTGTACCAACTTAATATTGGTCACTTTGTTGCAACACAGGGAGTTTGGTGTCGCAACATAAGGAGCAGAGCACAAGAATCCCAAGATTGCCTTCAATGTCGCGACATAACCAACGGATGTCACGACACACCCTTGAAGCTACCGTGAGTACAAGCATACTACTTTCGATGTTGTGAAACAAGAACTAGGGTGTCACAACATCAAATTTTTACGGGGAAATAATTATGAGCCAGGGGCATTTTGGTCGGCACTATCAAATATTAAGCACAGGAGCATCAGCTGGCTTAGGGTTGAGGACGACAACAACCTTAACTCTATAAATAGGCTCTTAAACACTTGTTAAAGGACAACTTTCATACTTTATAATTTTCTTTTGTAATTTCAGTTTTCAGTTTTTCATTTTTCTTAGGCTTTAGGTTATTTTCAATTTTTCCCTTTGCTTGATTTGTGGAACTTGATCAACTCTTTATGGATTTCGTACTTCAATCAATACAATTTAGGATTCTCTTAAACCTTTGTATCTTGATTCGTTATTAATATTTATCTTTCGTATCAAGTTTATTGTGTTTTTTAGATCCATGAAAAACTAATCTTCTTATAGAGGATTAGCGAGTGGAGGTATGATTAATTGATTGTTGTGCAAGATTTTTTTAGTGGATCAATTGTTTGGGAGATGAAGAACTTAAACCAAGGTTTGACGACCCTAGGAAGTTATTTAGGTGGGAATTAATCCAAAATTTGTATGGCCTATCCGTGAACACCTTAGCCTCGAATCGGTTTGGACTTTGAAGTTGAGAAATAAGTAGTTCTTCTCGACTCGTTAGTTTAGTGGAAGATCGAAAGATCAGGGTAATGACTAGTTGATTGAACAGGGAACCCGAAGTGACAATTAGTTATGATTACCGAAGCGAGCTAATCACCCATGCTCAGATCTGATTCAGTTTTTATATAAGTTTCCCAAAGTCTTTTCTTTATATTATTATATTCTTTATTTACAAAAATACCAAAAATCCTTCTTTATGTTTATTCATAATATAACTTACTTAAAATACTAATTAACTCTATTTGTGCTTAGGTTAGGATTAATTTAGTGCTCGCCTCCCTTGGGTGCAATCCTCGGAGTACTCACTTACTTCATTGTAACTATATTACAACCTGACCCTTATACTTGCAGACACCGCCTATTTGATATATTTTGTGCAGGATTCTTACTTTGGACGTTAGTACATTTGGAGGCAGTCAGCCACTCTATCAAAAATAGAGAGATTTATTCTTAAATAAATTTTATTTTTGTAAGAACTTGAGTCAGGTTTCTTGCTTATAGAGAGATTTAATTTTCCCTATTAGAAAATTAAAGTTTTCATTATGTGATCGGTTCATGAATTAGAACTCATTCTTCAAACAAATCAAAAGTTCGAAAATAGTGGAGAAGATCGTGTTGGTTGAAAGTTCGAAAACACATGTACTAATTTAGTAAATTTTATTGTTATAAATAACACAAAGGCCCAGATTTTAGAAAAATTGAAAATTTCCATTACGCAAATAAAATAATTTCTAAATCGAATTTTTCCAATATACATAACATTGGACCAACTGATAGATAATGGGAATAGTTGTCAAATCGTTAGGGTCATTTTCCTGTTGAATAAAATATTCTCGATCTTCCATAAGTAAAACGATAATTGCAGGATCCTCTCCATTTTAACGATAATTTATTATTTAATTTTTTTATCTCTAGATTTTTAAGTACAATATATTAGTTTGGACTTTGAAAACTTGAAAATTGTTTGCTAAGAATTGTATAATATAAAATATTTTTGGTATGATTAGATACTATAAAACCAAAAATTTATTATCCAATGGTTGCAAACATTAGCACATGTCAACATGAAATATTCTAATGATTGTTCCCATTATCCAACGGTTGGTTTGATGTCACATGTACATTTTGATTTTAGGGATCTAATTTCCAAAATGTGGAACCAATAAATGAATTTTTATATAATTATAATATGACATAAAATAAAAAATAGCCCCTAAAGTTTAGTTGTTTGGTCATTTTGGCCCTTAACCATTTTTTAGGATCACTTTCACACCTAATATTTGGGGGGGTCAAATTGGCCTGTTTTTAACGGAGATGCTGGCGTAGCCGTTAGGTGACTAACGACACTGGTTTGGAATTTTTTTTACTTCACCTAAGCCCCAACACATTTGACACCTAATTAAAATTAAAATTAATTCAAAATAAAGAATCAGATATTCAAAAAAAAAAAGAGAAGACCGATCGATCCAAAAAACAAAAAACTCTTGAATTAGTTAATAAAGAGAGAGAGAGAGAGAGAGAGAGAGAGAGAGAGAGTAGACAGTGAACCCTAATTTGAGAAGGTAAGAAAATTGTGTGAAAGAAAATTACCTAAAGGCTATTGCAAAATCACATTTGATTTTGGATGATATATTGGAGTATGTTTTTAAAATTTTTCACTTTGAAAATATTATGTATGTTATTTTGGTTTATGTTTAGGGTTTTTGAGTTTGGGGATTTTGGTTTAGGTTGTCGAATTTAGGGATTTTGGGTTGGAAGTTCTAATTTTAGGGATTTTCATTTAGGGTATTCTGATTTTGGGGATTTTTGTTTAGGGGTTTCAATTTTTAAGACGTTGGTTTAGGGTTTTGCTACTAATTAAAAGAGAAATTTCATGTATTTTAGTTTTTGGCTACTAACGAAATCGAAATCCCTTAATAAACCCAAAACCCAAAAAAGAGGACTTTTTGATTGTTTCATTTGATAAATCTATATGTTTCATTATAGTTTTTTGTTAAATGCACGAATTTTAGGTGAGGGTTATAATGTTTGTTGGTGGGGGCAATAGTTCTAGGCATAATTCAGTAGGTGAACTTATTGAAGTAGTCCTTCCATCTTTGGTTATTGTTACGTTATTAATATATAAACCTTATCAAATTTGATTCTATAATTATTAAATCATTTAACTTTATATGCACTCTGTATTGTTTATAATATTTAATATTTTGTTTGTCTATACCTTTTCTAGTTGCACTTTGTTTGTTTGTTAGTATGGAATCTTACTATTTTATAACTTTTGTAATATGTTTTTTTATTGTTTAAATTGCATATGTCTACAGAGGATGAATACTACATAAACTTGTATGTTAGGGGTAAATTTGTACGTGATCCTTATGTTAGGTATTTAGGTGGTGAGATGGTGAAGCTTAAAGAGGATTTAGATACGATAACGTATTTTGAGTTGTGTAAAATAGTTAAAAAAGAGTTAGGGTTTAATACAATGAAACTAATTTATTTCCATGTACCTGGTAGTAGGACTTTGCAGGATAACCAGTAAGACTTTGTAGGATAACCTTAGGGTTTTGTGGAATGATAATAACACTATTGACATGTTGAATTACTGGGTTAAGCATAAAGAGATAGACCTATATGTAGGGCATGAGATTGGCACAACTATTTTTGTTGATGATGATTTAATGTTAGCTGTAGCAACTGTGGAAGGTACTGGTGATGGTAACGAAGGTGTTGAGGTTGCTAGCAGTAAAGGTGGTGAGGGTGTTGAAGGTTTAAATGGGGAGGGTGCTGAGGTTGTTGGCAATAAATGTGGTGAGGATGGTGAAGGTTTAGGTGGGGAGGGTGTTGAGGTTGTTAGCAGTAAATGTGGTGATGGTGGTGAGGTTGAGGGTGGTGAAGGCTTAAATGGGGAGGGTGCTGAGATTGCTGGAAATAAAGGTAGTAAGTGTAACCCCTTAAACTAGGCCTAAACATTATGACCCAATTTGAGCAATTATATGGGCCATAAAGGCGGCCAAAACGTTTTTATAAGAAAAATCCATTTGTCCTTAAAACATGTCATTTTGGAAATATCATGTTCTTTCCAATAAAACTTATTTGTTCCTTTTTATTAAAATACTTGTATTATAACTTAGTTTTGAAAACACATTTGCAGCAGATACTAATTCTTAAAAATGTTTAATGATCATTTCAAACTGAAATCCAACATAAGCAATCCATGTAATAATTCCAAAATATCATAAAGGAAACTCCCCATGCCATAATCCACAATTTAAAATAAAGTCCCAAAAAATTTATTAAAACAAACCCAAATTAAAGTCCATAAAAATCCATAAATGATATAAAGTTCATAATTTATTAAAAAGTTCACATCCAAGAGCATCACAGAAAATATGCATCCAAGTCCTAATTACGAGGACAACCTGAAACATACACATAAGATGGTTGAGCTTACAAGCCCAATGTGAGATCATCAAAAAATTGTTACATAACTACACATCGATTAAACACATTCATTTTAATATGTATATCATATTCGTAGAAATTTCAAATCACCATAGATACACATTCATGAATATATCAAGACATATTTATGTAATAATGCACATTATGAAGAATTTCCTACCCATCTCTGCTACACACCAATATCGAGTTCCCAAGAACCCGTCCATCTAATAAAACACCATTTGTGGACAAGCCACCACATAATTACCGATAAAAGGCCACATAACACATTGTGGTCAAGTCACCATATAATTGCCAATAATAGCCACATAATCGCAGATAAACTGCCATATAACTTCCACCTTTCACAAAACTCACCCCATGCATATGATATGGCCATTTGTCAAATTTAACACATATAATTCACTTTTCAAATTTTTCACGTAATAATGTTCATAATCTCACGTAACACATATTTCTCAATTTTACACATATGCATGTAAACATGCCCACATTTTCATATATCACAAAATATTCGCTTTTATTCACTTAAGCATACTTTAATATACTTTTCATATTAAATCATGGATCTCATTACATACACATATGTCACACATTTAAATCATCAACATACCAGATAATCCATGTATTACATAACATAGAGATGAGATTTGTATGCATGTCATCATCACATACATCAACACATCACAAAACATTCCTTTCATGAAACTAATGGGTTTCTTCTTGATGAGTTTTTCAACTCCTCTTGGAGTACTTAATGTACTCTCAATTAATTATTTAATATCATATTATTAAAATGAATGTGAACATATTATGCACAAATTAAAGGTTTAAATCCAATACCTTATCTTGTAGATTCGATTGCCACAATCCCTTTTAACGATTTCATTCAATCTATCTCGCAAGACAACCTAACACATAAGTAACGTTTATTAACTAAGATCCTTGATAACATTTGCGTCACTTAAAAGATAAATTATTAAAAGTCTCATCAATGCTCACCCCACAATTTAAGACTCTCGAAATGAGGATTTCCAATTATGAAGTTAGGGGTCTCCTTTACGAATATCGTTCGGCCCTTCAAAGTCGATATGAAATTGCATTAGTACGATAATAATCAAAAAATAAAATATTATATTGACACTATGACACTATACTATTCAACCAGGATATGAAACCTTTAAGTGAAGGATTTTATGATCCAAATAACCACACTTACATTTGATTCAATACGGAATGGTTTATGAATCGAGGAAGGAATGAGAGCAATGATTTGAGTGATCTAAAATTATTGATAAAGTGAAGAGAAAATATGATTTTATTCAATTAAAGAGTCGGCAAGTGAAAGAGGAAGAAAAATGAAGAATCTCGACCACCAACAACGACGACAATGTGATAATACTCTAGAACGTCATGTTTTTATGTGCTAATTGCATATTTATTTTGAGTATGATTCTACTAATTTGGGCTATTTATGGTCTTTTATTTTATAGGGACTAAATTGGAGGCAAAAGCGAAATTGAGGGCCAAATATGTGAAATTAAAGATAAATTGGACCAATGAGCAACAAAGGGGAAAAATGGTGCCAAAAGTGCAAACATGGAGGACACAAGGATTGAAATGCAAAAAGAAGAGACTTTGTTTTATCAAACTTTATTTTAATTATATTAGGATAATTAATATTAGGATAATTATTAAGGATTATTTAATTTTTTTATTTATCTTTATTTATATTTGGTTTTTTTGTAATTATCTTTAGGAATTTAAGTAGAACTAGTCTACTTATCTTAGCACTATAAATAGGGGGTGAGGTGACTCAAATGGTTGTTCATCTTTTTCTGTAAAACTCTCTCCCCAAAAATCTCTTGTTCTTTCCATATTTCTTTTTAATAAAAATCTCCATTTATATATTTTCTTTTCCACCACAACTATGAGCCACTAAAACCCTTCTAGCCAAAGGTTGTCGAAAATCCCCAAAAAGGGTTCTTGAGGTTTAGAATCCGTACTTAGCCTTCTCCACAGGGTATTCATCGTTTCTCCGCACTACGGGGCTGACGCTTCCATCCATGTCCCTTAAGAAGTAAACTTTTCAACGTATGCAAAGGCGGCCGCTTTGTGTGTTTTGGAAGGATTGCACCGTCGGTTCGTTAACTTACTGCGTTAGAGGTTGGCGAGCCCAAGAGACAAAATGGCCTGGGATTCGCCATTGAGAAACGTTGATCTAGCATAAGATGATCCCACAAGAGTGATTGTTGGCTAGAGTCAGGTTCCACTAAATTGAAGTCTAAATCTTTGGGGCTGGTGGTCGTAGGCGTCCTCTTCCACTATAACTGGCTTATTCGGTTTGAGAAGGATTATCTAAAAGCCAAGGATTGAGCCCAAGGCGAATCGAGGCAACTAGAGGCTGGAATCTCCCCATAAGAATTTCTTTATCTCAACTCTACTTTCTATTTTTAATTTTTGCAATTTCAATTCGACTTCTCAATTCTTTATTTTATTTTATTTTATTTCCATTTCCAGATCCAACATTTTAATTCTGTTA
Source organism: Gossypium australe (assembly GCA_005393395.2). Taxonomy (NCBI): domain Eukaryota; kingdom Viridiplantae; phylum Streptophyta; class Magnoliopsida; order Malvales; family Malvaceae; genus Gossypium; species Gossypium australe. The sequence continues at coordinate 15,254,264 of CM016619.1, forward strand.
TTTTTATTTTTTCAGGAACGCAGGTTTTCTTGGGCACGATTCTTCCCAGGATTTCGAGGAACAAGTATTCGTATAATCCGGTCCCTGAGGATTCGACCCTACTTCCCCTTTACTGTTCTTTTTCATTATTTTACAGGAAATAGGATATATTTGGTGCTTTCAACGACGCATCACAATGGTACCTCAATGGTGGTCCAACAATGGTGGAGTAGCAGTCTGACGACAATCCGGCGATGGTGGAGTGGCAGTTCGACGGTGGAAGGCTATGGGGTTTCAATGAAAAAGATGGGGAGAAAGGAGTGATAAAAGAAAATAAGGTAGAGAATGAGAAGGATTCGTTGTGGCTCGTGGTGACGGTCGACGGCAGAAGTCAGAAGAAACAAGGAAGGGTGGTGCTTATGGTGGCTAAAAGGTGTGTTGGTGGTCATACAAGGGTTGGTTGTGGTGGAGGAAGAGCAAAGATAAAAGAAAATGGGTGGTGGTTCTTTTTTTTTTTTTCAAGTTGAGAGAAAATAGAGGTGAAAGAAATGAAAAATAAAAGGAATAAGGGAGAATGAAGGAGGTAGGGACGACAAAGGGTGGTGAAAGCTTGGTCAACTGTGACTAGGTTCAATGAACTATAACAAAAGGCAATATATGAAGTTTTGGCAAGGGAGGGAGATATGGAGTAAAAAGGGGATCATGTTACCTCAACATATGGTGAGTTTGACTCATAAAGAGGAAAAGGAATCCTCCTAAACATGGTAACAATTGAGTGGATGGCAAGCACATTATGCACATGGAAATTATGTTAAATCTTTTTTTTTAAAATATAATAATAAGGGGACTTAAACTTAAGACCTTTAGGATAAAAGAGCTTAAGTGCACTTAACCACTTGACCACTTCACTTCCCTATTTTAATTCCTACCACATTTATTTTAAAAACACGGTGTGACCTTTGTTAAGGTTTGAGGTAAAATTGCACCATATAGAAAATAGTGTGAGGGAAGGGATTCAAACACAAGTCATCATGGACAGCTCCACTACTCAACCACTATACTTGATATTTATTAATATTAAAAGATCATTTAAAATAAATAAATAAATAAAAACTAAAATTCGGGTGACCACTCTCTCTGTTCATTAACCCAATTCCTATTAACCCTATTTTTATGATGTGACAGTGAGGGTGGTGAAGGTGTTGAAGGTTCAGGTGGGGGAGGGTGTTGAGGTTGCTGGTAGCCAATATGGTGAGGGTGTGGAAGTTTTAGATGGTTTAGATACATCTATTGAAGGGTTAGAAGAGGGTGATGGAGGTTTAAATAGTAGTGTTGAAAAAGCTAGTGAGGATGAAAGTGATAGTGATTCAAAGGATAAGAATGTTTATTTGATGAATGTGAAGTACTTTTGATACGGTGATGATGATGAAGAGCTTCAATAAGCTAGGCAAAAGTGAGGGAAGTGGAAGAGAAAACTAGTGGGAAAGTTAAGGAAACGGTATTTGATGAGATTGAAAGTGAAAGCTTTGAAGAGCAGTTTAAGGTTGAGGTTCCTGAAGAAATCGACGGTGAATGACTAAATAATAAAGTTGGTAAGGAAGAAGAGGGAAATGAGACAAAATATTTTGATAGTGATGATCATGGAAGCATACTTGGGTCAGATGATGATAAAAATATTGATGCTTGTAGATAAAGAAACAGGTTCCCCACATACAATCCAAACTCAGCAAGTCCACACTTTTGTAATGGGATGCTGTTTAAAAATGGTAAGCAATTCAAATCCGCAATTTGTAAGTAGTCAATGTGTTGTAGAAGGGAAATTAAGATAATGAAGAATGAACCAAATAGGTTTAGAGTTAAATGCATTGCATCTAAAAAGTGTAAATGAGGAATATTTGCAAGTTATAGTAATATGTCCAGGTGCATGCAAGTGAAAAGTTTTCATATTGAGAATAACTATTGTGATTTTTTTTCTCAATCTGGCACGAGTACAAGAACTAGAAGCCAAAAAGGATGGTATATTAGGAACCTATCAACACACAAGAATCCATTGCAACAAAGAAGATGGATAAATGAATTGAGATGTTATTCTGACTAAACATTTTGTTTGTTTGTTGAAATAATTGCTTAACATGTTTTTTTGTTTGCCATTACATGTAATAGTTGCTTAAGATATTTTTTATATTTCAGGCTTCTAGGACTTGCTTGAAGTTGGTATAATAATGATGGTATATGTAACAATTTGATGTTGTATACCATTACTGCTATAGGCAACTATGTGGGTCTAGGGTCATTTTGTTAGTTACTATTTTGAACATGACATACAATGTCAAATATCCATCATTTTAGTACATAACTTCTTTTTTCCAAAAATATTCGTTTGTTCATTTTGCTCGTAGACCTTTCATTATACTTCCCTCAAATTTGCTACAAACAAAAATTCGAATGTGACAATTAATGTCAACAATAAAGTTTGAAGGTACTAGACATACAAAACACAAGAGCATGGCACCATACTTTTCAAATTTTAACATTCCTAAATAATGTGACACATAAGATAAATAATACATTGCAAATAAACATTTTCTTATAAAACTCTTTTTCTTTCTTGAGTGATTTAAATTTTTGCTTCAAGCTCTTAATTTTTGCGTTTAATTCAATATGATCCACAACATCATGATTGACCTCTTTTGTTTGGCTGTCATTGCCCACATTTTGCACACTACCACTCTCAAACATTTCAATATTATAGCTTCTACTACCACTCTCAAACATCTCAACAATTCCACACTTCATAATATGCTTCCTAAGTATTGTATTCTCTTTTGCAAGTTTTCTTTCGCTATCACGTAATTCACGTATTACTTCATTTGCCCTGTTACACAACTTATCATCATACCACTTAAAAAATTTGCATCCACCAACCTACAACTCACATAAAAATGTTTGACTTTTTATTATATAAAACCTACAATTCACTCAAAAATCTAATGCTGTGATGAATTGTAGCACCAATTTATTCCAGCCGACACAAATTCAAACAAACTAAAAAAATCTCCAATTCTTTATGAACCCGAAAATAAATTGGCTAACTGATACAAAAATCAAACAAACTAAAAAGATCCCTAATTTCTTATGAACCCTAAAACAAATTGGCTAAATATATGCTTACCCGAAAATCTGAGCAACCATAATACCTTCTACTTGGGTTTAAATTTCTCCACGAAGTCTCTCTCGGAGCTAACTTGTTACAGAAACATGTTATTTTCTCTCCATCATAAACGAACTCCCCTCATGATGCAGAAACCAGCTTCGAATAAGGCTACTTCTCCATTGATAACTTCCAACAACTTATTTCAAATAATATTTTCGATTCTTTTACTAACCCACTAGATTTTAAGCTTCGATTTTTGTAGAATTTTAGTGGAGAATGAGAGGATTCGAGATTTAGGGTTAATCATTTAGGAGCTCTTACATTGTTTTAATTGTGTTCGTGTGTGTTTAAGGGTTTTTTTAATTTTAAATTCATTTGTTGACATGGCATATAAGACAAAATAATGCCACGTCAGCATTTACATATATTTGGCTCCTAGATAAAGTAAAAAAAATCCAAATCAGCGCCGTTAGTCACCTAACGACCACGTCAACATCTCTATTAAAACAGACCAATTTGACCAAAAAACGTTAGGTATGAAAGTGATACAAAAAATGTTAAGGGCTAAAGTGACCAAACAGCTAAATGTTAGGAGCGAATTAAGGCGAGCAACTTAATTGATATTATTGAAATTTTCTTAATGAACTATATATATATATATATATATATGCTTTTATATTTTATATAAAATCAATAAAAATGATCATAATAAAATTTATACCCATAACAAAATGAATTTTAAATATAAAATTAGCATTTCTACCCAAAATTCATTTAAATTTTATATAAACTTTTTTTCATTATATGCTGGATGTATATGAAAACATGCTTATTGGAAATATTCAAGATTTCTTCTCTAAAGGATGTTTGACAACAAAAAATGATCAAAGTCAAAGTAATAGGAGGTATTATTTAAGTATCCCAAAAGAAAAAGGGGTTGGCTTTGGTTGTAAACACACCACACCAAACTTTGATTAATTAATGATGCATGTGGTTGTTATGAATATTTTCCTCCTTTCTTAAAACATATTAAAGGAAATCTTAATATTTTCTTTTATTAAATTTTTGAGTAAATTAGAATATTTAATAATTTATGATAATTAATTGATATATTGGATGTGATTTTTTTAATTATTCGATAAGTAAAATTAAGAAATTATCACATTTCATTAATAGATATTTTAAATAAGTAAATAAAATATATATATTTTTAATTTCGCTTGTAAAGTTGAGAAAATCCCACCACTAATGTACTAAACGATAATCTAAAACTATTTTGATAAAACGATATCTTTAACTAATATGATAAAAATATCATATTGATTTGCGACTTTATGTACAAAGTACAATTATATTGGTATTCAATGTTGTAACATATTGTATACATACATTTATTACACATACAAATAGAGAAAGAAAGAAAAGGGTGTTATATACTCAAATGAAAGATAAATGAATTGATGATTTTATTCACATAGTTTGAGCCTTCTAGAACAAGTTTTAAATTAGCTAAAAATAGTAAAAAAAATCAAATAAAAATTCATTTGGTAATTTTCAAATGTTAGGGATATTGTGTTATTCACCTAATAAATCTCAACAATTCGTCCCTTATATTTGTTAAACTTTAGTTTAACACATACTTGCTACTCGATGCAAATTTGATTTTTCAAGTATTTTGCTAAATCCAATAAATAATGTCAACTTGAGGGACATGGTAAATACATTAACAACTTGATTTTTACTTTTGGAAGTCTCTAGTTCAATTGTCCTTCGTCACTTTAAGATATCGTAGAAAGTAATATTTAACATCAATATGCTTGCTTCTTCCATATAGTATAGGATTATTTGACCTTAGTAGTTGAGTTGTTATCACAAAAAATTATAATGACTCTTATTTGCTTGAATCATAACTCTTTGAGGATTCTCCTAAGCCAAATAGCTTGGCAAGCACAAACTATAGCAACAACAAATCTAACTTATGTGCTTAATAATGTGACGATGGAAAGCATCTTTGATGATCATGAAATAGCCCCTGTGACAAGTATAAAAACATAGCCTGAAGTACTCTTTCTATCATATTGGTCTCCTATATAAGCATTATGAGTGAAGTCAATAATCAAATTTGACTTTTTTTTTTTTTTGTAATACATCCCAAAATTCATGATTCCTTGTGGGCAACTAAGAAATCTCTTGGAAACTAACATATCTCCATATACCTACTAATAAGATTCATATAATATATAATGTCCGATCTTCTAGCAGTAACATCTCCATAACCCTACAATTTGCTTGTAAAGTGTGCTACCCACATTCTTTATTTAGATTCAAGCCAAACTCAATTGGAATATTGGTAGAGTTACAATTGTTCATCTCGAGTTTATTCAAAATTTCTCCCCTATACTTTTTTTTGGGAAACAAAAAAAAAACATCATTAGATTACATCAATTCTAGGCCAAAAATAATAATGTATCTTCCCAAAATTAAACATCTCAAATTCATGTATAGCAAATATTTTGAAAACATCAAACATGACATTATCATTCTTAATAAAAATAAGATTATCAACGTATAAGCACACGAGAATTTTCTCATAATCTCCAATTTTAACAAAAAAAATATGTGGTCATATGAACATTTCTTAAATAATAGAATTTTCCTTTTCATATTTCTAGTTAATGAAAAAAATATAAAGTTTAACATTTTTATTAATTATTATATTATTATATTTAGAAAAAGTCTTTTAACATATTTAAAATTATTGGATAAATTTTCTTATGAAGTAAATTTACTTGACCAAATATTTCAATAAAATAATTTTTTTTATAAATGTGATAAATGTTATAATAACAAAATTCAAAATATCAAAATTAATACTATATAAATAACAAAAGATATCTTAATGAGCTCAAATTTTTTTTTCAAATTTTGTTTATTATATATAAATCATAGTGATAGGTGAATTACAATCCAACTCATTCATAAATATTTTTTTTACTTACACAATGCTGGTAAGCTCCACATACCCATATAGCCCAAATAATAATTGATAACGTAATTAAAAATGAGAAAGCGAAAAATTGAGCTGTTAAAGGCAAAGGCAAAAGACTGACACAATCAGATTTTCACATAGAACACACCGACGAAACAAAGGTAAAAGAAGAAAACGATTGAACTATTAACTCCAACGCACCAATAGCTCACCCTCTCTCCCTTCTGCACCTCCTATCATCCTCCAAACCTTTCATCAGCTCAAATCCACACTGGAAAAAAAAAACAGAAATAAGTGGATTTTCTTTGAAATATGAACAAATTCATAATGGGGACACCAGCTAGCAGTATTAGTTAGGTATAGTGGTGTTCATGGGTTGAGTCGAGTCTAGTCTAAGTATAATATTAAGATAGTTTATACTTGTTTAAATTTAACTCAATCTGAAATATAGACTTAAAATTTTATCTAAATTCGTCCATATTTGTAAAAGATTAATCCGAGTCCATTTTAGGCTTACCAATATTATTTTTAAATTTTTTAAAAATATTTATATTATTTTATTTTAATAATTAATAATTAATAATTAATAATTAATAATTAATAATTTTTATTTATTATTTATTATTTATTTATTGAATTTTTTATGTAGTAATCTTAATATTATTTTAATATTTTAGATTAGAGTAGTGTTATATATTTAGTATAAGTTTATTTTTTTTAATATGTCTCAAATTACATAATATATAAAAAATATTATAAAGTTAAACACTGGTCAGTCTCGGGCTTTGAATGTTTAAACCCGAGCCCAACCTATATTTTAAATGGACGTAACTTTTTGCTCTAAACTCATTTCTCGAACTTAATATTTTTATTTAAACTCTTTCAAATTTCGCGAAACTTATAATCCAATCAAGTAAAAGTTGTACTTACCCAATCTAAAATATTCACCCAAAGTAGTTTTCAAATAAATGGTTTTGTCTTTGATTTACACGTAAAGTTGAAATATGTAGGTAGTGGGTGCATGGTGTGGTGGTGGAGGGTCAAACTACAATAACGACCTTGTAGACTTTGATTCACAAAATTGGCAACTCAAGTTCTTTTAAACCAATTTCCACCCTTTTACTTCTTATAATAAACCATATACTTAATTCCAAAAAAACAAACATATACTGATTTTATGGGATTTGCCTGCCATTTTACACCATCCCTTTTTTCACTCCCACCATTTCCCTCTCCCTTAAACAAAGACAAAAGACATTGAGTTGAATGCTTTTTGCTTCTTCTTCTTTTTTTCTTTTCTTTTTGGTGCCTTTCTTTTTTAGCCCAAAATTAGTATAAGTGGATTGTACACATATGAGAGTCTTTTTCCATACAGAGTAATCCAATGATACTTACATTGTATTTGGGTCAATTTTAAGTTTAGGCCCCTTTCATTTTTGATGAATTAAGTTTTGGATTAAATAGATTTGGGTAAGGTTATCTTTTTAAGAAAAAATGATTAAGATTGGAATTATAGAAAAAATTTGGATAAACCTCGAAAGCCTACAGCTCCTGACAGGGACGAAGGCAAACAGCATTAGGCAGCATGTGGGTAGACTGATTTGTTACGTAAAACAAATGAAAGGGCCCTTTAAAACCCAAGCCATGCCAAACGCCTGAAGCCCGATCTTCAAATTGAGCTCCTACCCATTAACTTATATTTTTATCTGCAAAAAGTTAGCTTTTTCAACGTTTGTCTAATTTTCACACATAAATCAATGTGAAATTATATACCTAATAATTCTAAATATAATGTGTTGTGTAGCTTTTTTTTCTGATAGTGTGCATTTTGTTATAAAAATATTTTACTATTTTTAACGATGATTTAAAAATTATAATAATAAGAAAAACTTTAAAATTGTTTCTCTTCGTTTACTTCTTATCTTTTGTTTTTGTTTAACGATGGTTTCAGCTTTCGGGCTGGCTATTATCCTTCCTCTCCTATCAACCCTTTCTGTCTTTTTCTCATTCACTATACATGTCTTTTTTCTTTTCAGTTTGCAAATCTATTTTGTTGGTATCTTTGTTGTCTTCACAAGATGTGATGGACAGATGATGGTGTTTGTCGTTCTCTAAAACTCCACCAGCCACCAGTAGTTTTTCTTAAAAAGTGGGTGGCTTTTCGTCAACTTCTTAATTTGTTTCTGTTTTGAGAGTATTTCAGAATAATAAATTATTTCACGTGTCGATTTGGAATTTTTGTTGTCTTAAGTTATAATTTTTTTTTGGTTTTTTATTATTTAATAAGTCTTGAATTTTAAAAGTTTTTGTCTGCTCTTATAGCATGTTTTTTAGTCTTGTTTATGCATGTAATCTTAGTTTTACAAGTGATTTTAGGGATAATTTTGTTGTCGTCCTCTCTAATTTGGTGAATGCTCAATTCTTTTATCAATTTTTGCTTGCCGCTTTGGACCATCCATGGCCAATTTCCTTATCGTATTAAGTGTTTGCAATCACTCTAGATATGTCGTGCTTAAGTTGTGACAAAGGCAATTGTCAATGTATCATAATGTTCTATTGATGCTAAGGCTAAAGCCTTTGTTGTGTCGATGGAGTTTGCCCTTCATCATCTACGACGAGTGTTTACTATTTTTTTTCTTTGAATTATATGGTTCCATTCATTAATTGAATAATGAATTTATCTCTAAAAAAATAAAAAAATTATTGTTAACATTACAAAATAAAGAATAAAAGAGAATATACACTAAGACAAATAGGAGAACAAAGAGAAGTACATATTTTATTGATCAATAGAGATATTTACAATATATCTCTAAATTCTATTATTTATAGACATAAGAAGTATAAATGAAATAAAATTATATTCCTAATGGACATTAGAGTCTTAAAGTACATCAAACTTCTTATTCTAATAGCCATCCACTTCTATAATAATAAAATATTTATAACACTCTTACTTAGATGTCCATCGATAGATAATGTACCTTGCTAAAACTTTACTAAGATAAAAACCCTAAGGGAAAAAAATCTTAGTGAAGGAAAAAGAGTACACATATCTATAATACATACAACATGCTGCCTCATTAAAAATCTTACTAAGAAAACCTAATGGGACAAAACCTCTATTAAGGAAAAAAGAGTACTATGTGTATTTACTCTCCTTCATAACAACATCACATGACATCTCATATTCTACATATTTCAATCTTGAATACTAGATTTTCAAATGGTTACTTGAATGAGTTAAACGTTTAAATCATCATTCTTTTGGAATCCATGGGTGAGGAAGAATTTTGGGAAAATATATGTTGATCTCTTCAAGAGTTCCAACAATAATTATAACAAACTTTGATAATGATCCTTCTATAATAATACATTTGTTCAATCAATTCAATAAATATTTATGCAAATATATTGAACAATTTCTCGAGAATTTCTACATGCTTCTAGCATTATAAATCTTTAAGTATTTTAATACAAACTTCCACTATATAGTGATTCATATAATTGTTATAATAATTGTTGAGACCTAGTGCCCTTAATGTAGTATTTTTGTCTAAGTTTACTTGTATTTTTTGAACAAACTAGTTTAATAAAATATCTATTAGTACATTATACTCTTTGTATATTACCCTTAACGTTTTTGCATGCAAAGCAAAATGAAAGTAAATATTGACTCACTGGTTATCTAATGTTTAATTAATACTAAACAATATTATGTGGTTGAATCATAATACGAAAAGACAACTTGTACTAGTAGATGAACCTAAACATATCCTTAGTCTAACCAGAAATGAGCAAACCAATTGAAAGACTAATATGCCACTATCAAGTCCAATTTGGGAGATACTTTGTCTTGAGCATCGGAGCAGATGACTCTTAAAAGATAAAGACATAGATGTGACTGACTGAATTAACAATACATTGGATAGGACCCAAGTAGAATAGATCCTAGATCCATTTATGGATTTATTCACTTGTGACGTTCATAGTGTGACATACCTTCATCCTGATTGGATGATGGACTATGTATGCGTGATTCATATACTTTGATGTAAGTAAAAACCTGAGTTGAAATAGATAAGGAAGCGAATGCTAGTGCATTGGTATATGACTTCTGCAGTATATAACACCATTCACAATAATGGAATTTATAGCCCAACTAATGGGTAAATGATATCCTCTCATCGACATTGCATGTTAGATGAAAAGTAAACATGGTCACGGGACATTTTTCTTTGTGATAAATGACTTGATTACTATTTGATAGTAATTGCCTTTTCATGAAGGAAGATGTAATGGTTACCATAAGATAAAATAGGATCATATTGGGAGAATGAATTTATCTCAAAAAGATTAAGGATATCCTATGAGAGTAATACACTTATGACAACGTCATTGGATGAATGCTAATTAAGCAGCTTTCTAATGGTATGTAATTAGGGATAGCTCAGTCACGGTATTATAGTGGAATGACTTCATGACTAAATAAGTTTATAATTTATAGGCAAAAAGCGGGAACTTAATTATAAATTATTTGAGTCCTAATTTTTATATTCCCAATCGGTCTCTCCACTAGCTCGTTGAAACTAGAAATGAATTGCATGTAGAACCAAATGAATAGAAACGAATGGAAATAATGAAGTTAGAGAAATGGGTCACATTCACAAATGGATGCGTTTTCTCAATAAGTATGAAAATGACTTGAGAATTAATTTAAGGTTTTCAAATTATTATTTAATTAATTATAATTAAACAATTGAAGTTCGGAAATGGAATTAAATTAATGAGTCACTATGAGTCCATTGAATGTGGAAATTAAATATATCTCCTCATAGATTCTTTTACAGTAAAGCTGTCATGACTTTAATAGAATTAGAATTGGGTTGAGAAAATTATTTAATTGGAAAATTAAATTAGTTAATCTGATTAATTAATTAAATAATATTTATTTTTGGGAAATAGAAAATATATATTGGGTTGGATTAAATTATAAGTGTTGGGTCAGAAGTTTAGGAAATACATATAATTGGATCAATACATGAGAGACCCAATCTGCCTCACGTTACATGTGAGGGGCAACAACCCTAAAAGAATCTAAGAGGGTGTGCTGCCCCTTCTCTTCTAATTATACTAGAAAATTTTATATTAAATAAATATTATTTGTTTAAGTATTTTTCAACCAGCATTCTCCTATCTCTCTTTATACATAGATGACACTAGTAAACCTATTTATACATAACTTTCACATATTGTTATTTTGCCAAGAAGTTGTGTGAATTTAGTTCCTAAAAATAAATTCTATTTTATTGGAATTAAAATTTCTATCGATTTCTATTTGAGAGAATTACTTTCCTACTGAAAGTAATTAAATCGTTTCTTGTTTTATCTTTGGTTAGTGTTGATTGAGCCCACACTCAACACAATTCGAGGTACGAGAAGTTCATTCAGTTGAAAGCAGAGAACGATATAATTCCATATTGCACAAAGCACATGTATTTTTCGGGAAAATTTTATTGCTATAAATATCACACACCGGCTCGGTTTTCAAAATTTTAAATTGCCACTGTAGTTGAAAATTGTTTTCTAAACTAAAATTTTCAACAATTGGTATCAGAGTCAGGTTATTCCATGTTTATAAAATAAATCGATACCGAATTCTATCTCTTCTTCATTGATAAAAGAAGATGAAAACGAAAAAGATCATATTTAAGTTGTTTGACTAGACAAAGAAATATTCAAATCTAATCTAAAAAGAAGAAATCAAATAGATTTATGAAAACAAGAAAAACAAATAAACTAACTAAAATAAGAAATTTAAGGATAAAGAATAAATATTAAAAATAATAAATAAATAAATAAACGATAGAATAAAAAAGATGAATTGAATAAACCGATGGATAAGACAGATAGATGGATAAGTGTCTAATTGAACCCTTTGAGATATAAACTCCAACAAACTCAATTAATGACCCTAATAAACCCTTCAAGAAACAATATTTGGAAAATTGAATGACAAAGAATGAATTCTCATGACTCCTTTAAGAAAATCAAGAAGAAAAATGCTTCTAAAAATTTAACACTCCTATACACGACCCGATCACTGGGTCCTAGTTACAATGTGTTACATTTGTTTCCAGAATAACTACAATCATATTTCGTACAAATTTCACCATTAAATAATTAATTTCAATCAAAACATGTATGCCATACATTAAACAATTGTTTCTGGGTCTTACATGAGCTTATGAAAGCTCTAAAGTTAACTCAAGATCGAAAATGACCAAATTGTAACAATTTCAAAACATCAGGTTGACGTCGTGAGACAACATAAAGAGTAGGCCTCATTACAATGACCAAAACTCGACATTTCGCCGTGGCATGGCAACCTAGTCTTGTCGAGATGGTCATTGTTCGACGTCGCGACGTGACATACTATTTTCAAATGGTTAAATTTTGGTACTTGTTTACAAACACCTAAAACTTTTCAATTTCAATTTCAATAATAATTTCAACCAAATTTGTATACCAAATGAGTTCATTATGTCTAAATGTACCATTTATTCATACAAACATTCAACCATTTCTTTCAAGTCCTTCATTAGACTAATTGGCATTTATATACATATGCATATTAACAAATTACCAAATAGACTATTAATGTATCACAAAACATGTCTAACCCAAAAGTTATGACATTTATAATTTCATATATATAATATATGGTCAAATTGAATTACCAATTCCAACTCAACCTAGGTATATGCCATATAACCAACAAAATAAACTATACAAACATTGTTAAAGTCTACAATTTTTGTCTGGATGCTATAGTCGATGCTCGGGACCTCGATATAAACCTAACATTTGCACGAAAACAAACTATAAGCTAAGCGATAAAGCTTATGATTCAAGTCAACATACAAATCAACTGCATAAAATCAATTTCAAATTCAATATCAACCAATTTATATACAATTAATCTATTCCGATAACCAATATCAATTGTAACAATTCAATTAAATTAATCACTTTCATCTTACCTCAAAACCATATTATTCAAAACAATATAAATAGGTAATAATTTTAGTGATTTGAATCACAGAAATACAAATCAAAGATTTAAGTTACTTGTTTTCAACTCTCGTCTTTCCTTTCCCTCTCGATGGTCTTTCATCATCTTTAGCTACGAATAATAATCCAATAATACACAATATCAAATTCCAGCTCAAATTACAATCAATTAAAAGTCACATATATTTTACAGTTTGTTCAATTTAGTCCTTAAACCCGAGACAAGCAGAACTTTCGATTTAAATCTTTGGATTAAAATTCGATTTCACATATATTCATTTGGTACCTTCAACTTTCTATTCCTACCAAAATTTCATAATATTTTTGTATTTTATTCAATTTGGTCCCTAATGTACAAAGCTAACAATTAGAGTTTACAATTAAGTTCTTTTCTTAAACTAAGCTTAAATTTTATCAATTTAACACCTAAATCATTTAATTCTCAACAATGACATCTCATCAAAACTTCACCAATTGATCAAATTGATCCATGGGTTAGCTTAATCAATCTTCCAATATAAAAAATCTATAAAAATAAAAGAAAAATGGCTAAGACTTACTTGAATTTAAGGGCCAAAAGCTTCACAACTTAAGAATGGTGTCAAGGTTCTTATTGTAACATCCCCAACTCGGCTTGGACGATAGACCAAAATTGGGAGATTACATTAACCACCGAAGTGGCTCGGTCTTTACCAAAATCAATTTTCATTTAAAACACAAGTTTATTTAGGTGATTTACAATTTAAATCCTAGTTTAACTTATTAAAGATAGCAGCGAATTTAAAACGTAAATCACTTTTTTTAAATAAAATAATTCAGTTTAATAAAATATCAACAAATAATAATCTAAATGAGATGCACCTAATAATGAAATTAAAGTCGAGTCCCAAACCACGATTCATGATGAAAGAAAATGGAAAATAACTCGAACTCCTAAGGAATTAAAAAGAATAAAATTAACGAAAATAAAGATGGAACAAAAGTCGAGACCCTTCGAGTGTCGTGTCTGCATCGTAGCCGAAAGGATTATCTAAAAAGATGGAAATTAGGGGAGTGAGATATGGAAGCTCAGTGGGGGTCTTTTTACACAAAATCAAATCAATATTCGAATATGCATGCTAATCATAATAATCAAATCAATAAGACAATTCAATTTTGTCACTTTAGCCAAGAAGAACATTAATAGTCAATCGAAGCTAATTGAACAAATCAACTACAGAGTCATAATATCATTCACATTAGATATATGCATCTTTATCACTTTAGTCATTTCATCATGTACTTTTCAATGAGTATACATAATATGTCATGCAACATTCATTTTGATGTTTCGTTTAGCATTCATTAATCTTACCCCCAACCACTAAAGCTCCAAATAGGGAGTTCCCCAAAACTCTTTCTACCTTTTCGCTCCATTTCGTGGACTTAAAACCACTACATCTCGTGGACTTAATACCATTACATTCATTGGGTAAAGATAAAAGCTGCCATTTGGCTAAGGATCCACAACTACTCGTAGATAAAAACTGTTAGAGGGATCGTGGACGTCGAGTAAAATAAAATTGCAGTTTGAATCTATCGTTCTGTGAGTACACAATAAGACTGTCCCAGTTGGAATCTGCTATGGCTGTGAATACACAACGAACATTCACTTATGCAGTTAATATGAACTACTAGTCTTCCACCTTTCATATCCTTCCTCCATGCATATGCAATATAAATATAATTAGATCTTTTCAATTCATTCATTCAACATTCTATCTCATTGCAAAAACAGGGGCAATTAATAAATCAATCATTATAAAGCATGCGAAACATTTATTCGACATGAATAGCATTAGTAAATATATATAATCATTCACGAATTTAAACAATCATTCATAAGCAATTATATCACATTACTTAGTTGTACCTATAGATTCTTTTTGGAATTTTCAAAATAAAAGGAAAATAAATGGAAGGAGTGAGATTTGAACCTAAGACTTCTAAGAAATATACAAACTACTTAACCATCAAGCGTAAGGTTTATTTCTTATTTATTTTATTCAATTAATTATATATATTCATTTCTGCTTCCACTTGCATTTTTTTTATTACTTTATATGTTTACCTAACTTTTCTTTAACTTAGTTAACCTATAGTTTTTAATACTCTCTTATTTTAGTTTATATATAATAATTAATACTCATAGTCAAGACTCACTATTAATATTTTAATTCACTTTTACCCTTTTTCCAATTAGGTCCTAACTCAATTAAAACACACTATTTTCAATTTAGACCTCTTAATCAAGTTTCATTTTAGATTAATACAACAACATCTAACCCCCTAAATTTCAAGGTGTTACACTTATTTTTTTCTAGCAACCGGTTGGAGGAGATGAATTTATCTCTCATTCCACCGAAAATCAACTTTTATAGTTGGATTAAACTTGATCAACTTTAATTAAATCACATGTTAATTATAATTAATATTAATTTACTTATTTAAATCAAATGTCATCATACCATCCACTAACCTTATTTTAGTATAGTTTAATTGCTATTTTGGATCTTTGGTTAATTGTAATTTAAGTCTCCAAGCCATTTACTAATTTAAAATCCACAGCGATTATATTTACAATTTCATCCCTAAGTCTCAATTAAACACAATTTCAGCCAAATTAACTATCTAAATTTCAATTCATCTAAATAATAACTCTGTAAATATCCTTATTTAACCATTGGAAATCGAGTCATTACAATTCACTCCCTTAAGAAATTTCGTCCCCAAAATTTACCTGAAAAGAGGTAAGGATATTGGGATCTCATTGTTTCTTCCGGTCCCCAAGTCGTTTCTTTCGCGCTATGACTTTTCCATAGAACTTTTATTAGTGGCACGTGCTTATTTCTTAGCTCTTTTACTTCTCTAGCTAAAATCTCCATTGGTTCTTCTTTAAAGGACAAATCAGACTGAACTTCGATTGTCTCTACTGGTATAACATGAGATGGATAGGACCAATATCATCGAAGCATAAATGTGTGGAATATATTGTGGATATTTTGTAATTCCGACTGTAAAGCTAGACGATAAGCAACTGGTCCAACCCTTTCAACAATCTCGTAAGGCTCGATATGTAATAGCCCGATTTTCAATTGTGTTGGAAACAATGGTTTAAAAATCCCATTTTTGTATTTCGAGTTTGTAAATTTTAATATTTAATATTTACGAGGTTAATATAGAAATATATTAAACTTTGGCCCGATAATTTTGTTGAATTTATAGTTAATTAAGGTACAATGACTAAATTGTAAAAGTCCTATCATTAGATTTTTAAATTGCAAAGGGATCAAAATGATAATTAAACCATTTTTTATTTGATAGTGGAAATGGATGTTGTCATTGTCGTGAAATGTTCGAAATGTGTAAGTGTACACAGTCGTTAACAACTAATAAAGTAATAAGTAAAAAATATTGTTTCCACAGGGACTGTATAGGCAAATATTGTGAAATTTATCACTTGAAAAATTGGGTGATTAAAAATAATTAAGTGTGACTTTAGTTGACTAATTAACCTAAGTAAATTCAAAAACTAATGGAAAGGTAAACATAGAATAATAAGCAACAATTCACAAGTTTTAATTACTATGAAATGAATGAGTTAGATCAATTGCCTTCTTTAACTTAAAATTGTTAAAACAATGTCAATGATGTTACGGAAGAAAACCATGGAAATTTGACTATTTACTAACCCATAATGAATAAATCATGAAGTCATACTTGTTTAATTATTAAGTTTCTCTAGCATACTTCTATGTTCAAGCAACTTTACAATTCTATAAGAACTAGTTTGGTGTAGTTTACCCATGCATATGAGTCCGTTTTACTAGGGTTTATCGAGCAAAACGATATAAATGAACTTGGAAACTTGAAATAGGATGAAATGCATTTGGTAATAAAATTGAATTGTATAATTGATGCATTAATATATTTGATGGAGGAGAAAGTTGATTATCTTGATTCATGTATGCTTGATATATATTTATGATTTGCTATTTGAATATGCTATTGTAATAAGTATAATAAAGTCATATAAATTGGTATACTTAAGTAACATGTAACATTTGATGATCTTGTACATTGTTTAAGCTCATCTTGTTGATGTTTGAGTGCCATGTTCTAGCTGAAAATATGCCAAACTAAGGTTGCATTTATACTTGCATAATATTAAGATAAGTATAATATCTTTCATTTAAACTTACTTAGCATTCTTAATGCTTACCTTAGTTGTTTTCTCTCCCTTGTAGATCATCACCTTGCGAAACTCGTCAAGCCAGATCATCTCGAAGCTCACACTATCACCGAATTGGTAGTAATATGTTTATTTTGGTTTAAGGTTGTGGCATGTATATAAGGGCTCTTTAGTGTGTACTTTGACATTTTGGAGTTGTTAACTAATTGGTAAATGTGGTGATGATTAAGTTTGAATGGCATATAACTTATAAATGCATATTTGGTCATGTTGATACTATGAAAATGATAATCATGCTCTTGAATGGTTTGACATTTTAAGGTTTGAAATTAGACTATTTGAAATAACTAGTTCGGTTGATGAATTGAAAGGGTAAGTTGAATGTTAAATATGATGCATAGTCTAGTTTATGTATGGCTAATTCAAGCCAAGTCCATTAGATTGCTTTACTTCTAAAATTGTAGATGAAACATGATTGAATAGGTAAATGGTATGTTTTGAAAATGTATAGTTGATATGAAATTGCATATGCCAAAAGTTTGGATAGTTGAATTGTTTGATGTTGAATGGCTGATTTGGTTGATCTCATGTTTGAATTGGTTTGGCTTGACATAGTTTTATAGCATTATAATTGTTCAAGGTTGCTTAAAAATCATTTAAGGTTGTTGTGGAAGCAATTGAATAGGTAACAAAGTGTTAAGTTGCCAAAATAAGGGTAACGTCGCACCTCAAAACTCCAACGTTGCAACGTGGGCCAACAGTAAGTGACATCGTGACGTCGAGATGTCTAAATTTTCTACGTGGCTCACTATTTGATGATGTTATGACGTGGAGGACATGATGTCAGAACATCGACTCGAAACTTTGGAAACTTCACAATTTGATTCTCATTCATGCTTGAGTTAACAAAATAGCTGCCATAAGCTCGTGTCGGACCCGAAAATGATTGTATTACATATTTTGAATGTGAATGATACTTATTAGCATATATAATTGGATGACTGTTGCAAAAACCGTTTGTAACTGCTCCGGTAACGAATGTGGCATTCTGCAGCCCGGACCGATGATCAAGTCAAGTGAGGGGTGTTACATTATCAATAGGGATATTTATAATGTTTTTCCAAAGTATGTATTTATAGACATAAGAAGTATAAATGAAATAAAATTCTATTCCTAATAGACATAAAAGTCTAAATTATATCAAACTTCTTATTCTAATTGGCATCCACTTCTATAATAATAAAATACTTATAACAATTAAAAGAACTTTTATTACTTAAAAATATATTTTAAAAATTGTAAACATATTTAAAAAATTATTTATTCATTTAAAATTAAAAATTACAAAAAAGAAAAGAAAAGAAAAATAACATCTAACATTTTAACATTTTCAAATTTTACGTTTGAAAATATTATCTACTTAATTAATCTTTATATATTTCCAATAAAATAAAAATATTAATTTAAAATTAAAATATATATACAAAATTATCTTAAAATTAAAAATATACATAACCAGTTTCATTTGAATTTTCAAAACTATCTTTTTACTTATTAAAAATTATTATCAAAATAAAAATTTTAAAAACAATTTTTTATATATCCTAAATAATGAACAAATATTAATTATTTTTAAATTACATGATTTGTTTTACATTTCATCCAATAATATCATTTATTAGTTTTAACAATTTTTTTTTTGTGAAATAATAAGTTTAAAAATTATTTCTTATATCATTCATAAAGTTTATAGAAAAAAATTATTCATAGCATGCGTAAACAACTAGTTAGGTTATAATTTTATCCCCAAGAAATTGGCTTTTTCAGGTATTAAAGTTGATATCAACGTTTTATGTCTAATTTTCACACACTACCAAAGCTGAAATTTATTGCTCCTCTTTACAATCATGACTCGATGTGGGCCGTTATTATTGAGTGTTGGATTCCTTCATTCTTTCTTTTTCTTCTTGCCAATACCAACAATCTTGTCTTCTCTTTTAATTAGGTATAATAATACTTTATAAAAAAATTATTTTAATTATTTATTTTTTTAATTCTTAAATTTTTGTATTTTGTCAAATCACTTTAAAATGAATGAAAAAAAATATTTTCTTTAACTTTAATGAGGTGGCATACATGTAAATTTTTGTGGATATTTAATTTTTAAAAATTCAAAAAATAAACTTTTTAAAAAAGTTAAAAATAATTAAAATATTTTTTTAATTTAAAAAAATTAATTAAATACTGATATATTATCCACATAATAATTCAAATAAAAAACTAAAATAATTTTCGGCGAAAAAATCATTATAGCTTTTAAGTATTTGTTATTACTGTTACCCTCGTCACCATGCTTTCTTCGCCTTTCTTGTTTTCTTCCTTACCCATCTCCTTTGATTATAATTTATACATAAGTTTGTTAAATTTTGTTTTATACTTCCCACGAGATTCAGCTATTAATTTTTTTTTAAATTTTTTTATATTTAGTAAACATATTGGGTCACAATAAAATCAGACCAAACCTATAAATCCGAAGCAGAATTCTCCTAATACTGGTTTAAAAAATTTTGAAATAAAAAAAAGCATCCAACTTTTCACCGTCGAACATCATGTTGATATCCATTCCCACGTTCTTATTGATACAA
The DNA here is from genome assembly GCA_005393395.2 of Gossypium australe. Lineage (NCBI taxonomy): Eukaryota > Viridiplantae > Streptophyta > Magnoliopsida > Malvales > Malvaceae > Gossypium > Gossypium australe. The sequence goes on from CM016619.1 coordinate 15,274,336, forward strand.
ATACAAGCAAGAAATACACAAGTTGTGAAGAAGAAAGGAGGGTAAGGCAAGCAAAAGGCAAAGGTACAATCATACAACAAACGTGATGTGTAATGGGGTAAGTGTGGCGTGAGCCAGTCACCAAGGTATCCAATAACAAAGACAATGCTTGTGAAACCAAAATAGACAACCTAAGTTATGGAATTTATTATAACAAGACTTGGGGTGCTTGGGTAGGTTTTGCGTGACACCAATAAACTATTAAATGCCATTCCCTTACTAAAATAAGTGGAATTTATTAATTAACAATTGCCAATTTTAATTAAGATAATTATCTTATTTTTCATTAATGAAATTAAAACTAAATTAGCATCCTATAATCTCCTTTTAACTTTATGTATTTTTATAATTCAAATCTAATTAATTTAAATAAGGTCAAATAGTATAAAAGAATGTTTTTTATAGATTTAATTCGTCTACTATAATTTTTTTATTATTCTTTTCACAACGAAGATTCAAACTTAAATTCTTCTTGAAAAAGATGAACACTCAACCAATAAATTACAGTTTGAATTAATAATTTTATCATTTTTTTAAATTTTTCCATTTTTTGAAATTTATATTTTCGATATTAAAATTAATTTTTGATATGTTGCAACTTTTTAAATTTGTGGTTATATAATATATCTTAACGTGTTTTGCATAATTATGCAAAAAAAAAAAAAATGAAAAAATCACAAAAATTATTTAATGAAATAATTGAATTATAGTGAGAAGAATAAATAAATAAATAAAAATAATCTATAATTTACCTTTAAATTATGTAAAAAGAAAAACTTTATCCATAAACCAACTCCAAGTTCTACTTTTACTTAGAACTTTAAAATGTGTCGTTTTTACTTTTGGTCACTCTACTGTTAAGCTCCGTTACTTCCTTAACGGTAGTCTTATGTGGCAGTCCACATATGTTTTAAATGTCAACTTAGATATCTAGTTGCTGGGATCAAAATAGGCTTTTAATTAAATAAATTTAATTTAAATTACCACGTGGGGCATCCAAGTTGGCATTTAAAACCTATTTAGACTGCTACATAAGACTGCCGTTAGGGAGGTAACGGAGCTTAACGGTAGAGTGATTATTTCGTAATAAAACGATAATATAAGTAACTAAAACGTAATATATCAAACATAAATAACTAAAATATAATCTGAGGAAAAAAAAAAAAGTGAATACCCTATTAGTTTTTGTAATAGATTGTGTCCTCATCAACTTATGCTTTTCCTTAAAAGTAAGGGTTTGAGAGAATAAGAAAATCGTGAGCCTCCAATTTATCTCATATTTAATCCGCATAACTGTCATCCTTTGATGAAACAGTCAAGGGTTCAGCTTCAATCAAAAAAAAAAGAATCATCCCATTTGACGATTATTAAGGGCCCCACTTGTTTGACGGGTAGTTTTGACGTCCCACTTTATGTGTTTTCCCTCTCCCCCTACCCATATATATATATTCTCTCTTTCTACCTCGTTTCTCTCCTCACCTAACTTTCCTTTCCTTCGTTGCTTTCGCCTTAAGCGGTCACAATATTTCGGTGAGCATTGTTCCATTATATTCCATCCTCACTTTTCACATTTTAGGTTTTGTTTTTGCTTTGGATTTACTTTACTTTTATGATGTTATTATTTTTTGTTCATCGGATTATGTTGTTGATTTTGTGTGGAACTTGAAGCTTCAATCATAGGTTTTGTTTTTTTTTTTACATGCCTTATTGTTGTTTCTACAATGAGAACTTTGATTTTGTTTTTCTTTTTTAATCAATCGTTTTTTAGCTTGTTAGCAGTGAGCTGCTTCTTCCTTTACATATTGAATTAAGACTTGTTTTTCCTTTTATTTCTTGCTATTTTAGCTTGTAAATAAGAGTTCCTTTTACTCTTAAGGCGAAACTTTTGGGTAAAGTCATTACTTGACTGGAAATGTGGACTTAATTTGACTTAGATATGACGCGTGGAGAATTACATCGCATTTGGCCTCTGTTTTCTCTTATTTCTTACTAAATATGGCGATGGGGAAACAGATATTTTATATTGGATCAAAATTGAATCTTAATTTTTTAGGCTAAGATGTAATTTTAAATAAAAATTTATCATTTTGGGGGCCAAAGTCATGCTTGCCTGCCTCCTGGCTATAGCACTTTAAAATTGAAAATTAGACAAATTAGAAGATATTTATACTATGTTTGGGTAAATAATGTGAAGGAAAAACAAAGAAATTGTAAGGAAAGAAAAGGAAAAGAAATGAATATTAAGGATAGAAAATGATATATGTTTTTTGTTTGCATACTTAAATTTAGTAAAAGGAAAGGAAAGAAAGTAAAGGAATTTTTATAATAACCATTTGATTAAACTATGGAAAGGAAATGATTGATTATAGTGATAAGTTTAAGTTATATATTTATAAAATAATTTATATAAAAATTATCCTGATAAAGAAAAGTAGTTTACTTTCTTCGGCTTTTTCCCAAACTGGGGAAAACAAAATCTGAGTAACAGGGAAAGATAAGGATATTCAACTCAATCTTAATGAAACAAGTTCTCGTATTTTTCCTATTCTTTTTTCCTTGTTTTAGTTCAATTCAAACATATGGCTGAGGTGTTTTAAAAAAATTATTAGATTTCACCAAAAAAAAAAATTATTAGATTTTTTAGGAATTTATAACTTGTCAAGTTCAAAGTTATGGTGGATGGTGTTGATATTAGCAGTCCTTCATGCATGCATGCTTACAAGCATGTATCTTTCTTCTCCTACATGTTATTCTAAGAATGCAGTGGTGAACGAGGGTTTGTAGGTTAATATGGGAACCACGGTCAAAGGGGTTGTGCTGTCGCTGTTCATCTCGTCCCTTTTGTGTTCTGTAGTACTTGCATCCAATGATGGGCTGGTTAGAGTTGGGCTGAAAAAGATGAAATTGGATCCAAACAACCGGCTTGCTGCGCAGCTTGACTCAAAGGATATCGAGGCTCTCAGAGCATCTATTGCTAAAAAGTATCGCTTCCGTAATGATCTAGGAGACTCTGAGGAAACTGATATTGTTGCACTGAAGAATTACATGGATGCTCAGTACTATGGTGAGATTGGTATAGGAACTCCACCGCAAAAGTTCACTGTGATATTTGACACAGGAAGCTCAAATCTGTGGGTACCATCAACTAAGTGCTATTTCTCGGTAAGCCCCTACATTTATGTTTACAATGATCACATAGGAACTGAAACTCCTTGATAATTGTAAAAGCTAATTTGATTTAGGGAACATGATTCTCGTTACATTGTGGTGTAGGTTGCATGTTTCTTCCATTCCAAGTACAAGGCTAGTGAGTCAAGTACTTATAAGAAGAATGGTATGCCATGTACTCTTTTTTATTTTACTCATAATTGTTTCTTCCTGATATTAATGTTATCAGAACAAATTTTAAGTTCTTGATTTTATTCTTTTGATCAGTAATAAGTTAAATTTTGATATTTCAAAAATAATTATGGCTGTCTGCAATACTCTTGTAATAGGTATTGATAGGCTGATCATAATTGTACGTCCAGTCTATGGTTATTTCTGTTTTTGGTCTCTGTTGGTAGGGGCGAAGCCAGTCAGGGATTTTGTTCGGGGGCTGAGATGGGTTAAAAGCTGAAATTAAATTCTTAATTTTTTAGAGGGGTTAAAAATGCAATTTTTTTCATTTTATTAAAGGCTAAAACTGATTAAATTGAATTTGCTAATTTTTGGAAGTGCTAAAAACCAATTTTCACATTTAGCTAAGTGGGGCCAAGGCCCCTGCCTCCCCCAAGCTATGCCCTGTTGTTGGGGTAGGACGAACTTTAGTAGAAAGATGGTTTTCTATGGCTTGTAACCTCATTCGTATTTCTCTGGCCTATTATTAACAAAATTATAAGTTATGAATTCTTTCTGCTGTAGTTTTCTTATAACTTGGTAAGTTGCATTGCGGTGTCTATTTATCTCATGGATGATAAAATCTAAAATAATCTAGAAGTTGTATTATCATATTTGATGCAGGGAAATCTGCTTCTATTCAATATGGTACTGGAGCTATTTCTGGTTTCTTTAGTAATGACAATGTTAAAGTCGGCAACTTGGTTGCGAAAGATCAGGTAAGTGGTGCTAATCTTCTATTGCGTCTGATCTGGCAGTTTGAAAGTTTGAATTAGGTAACTAGTGACCTTTTCTCATTATCAGGAATTTATAGAGGCTACTAAGGAGCCAGGTGTTACATTTATTGCGGCCAAATTTGATGGGATATTAGGACTTGGGTTTAAGGAGATTTCAGTTGGGGATGCTGTCCCAGTGTGGTATGTTTGCATTTTGATTTTAATTTCTATTCCTATATAAGATGTTTCTGGATATTTACAAGTGTCTTCTGAACCATTTGTTTATCTTACAGGTACAACATGGTCGAACAAGGTCTTATCAAAGACCAGGTATTTTCATTTTGGCTTAATCGCAATGTAGGAGAAGAAATGGGTGGTGAAATTGTGTTTGGTGGGGTTGATCCTAACCACTACAAGGGCAAGCACACATACGTTCCTATAACACAAAAAGGTTATTGGCAGGTTGACCTTTCAAACTTAAATTATTATGTGCCACAAATGCTTTATATATATACACTCCAATCTTTCGCAATTTTCTTATTTTTCTTTTCTTTTTGATAGTTTGACATGGGTGATGTTCTTATTGGTGACAAACCAACTGGTATGCTCCTTCGAATACCTAGTGTATTTTAAAGTTGGAAACTTCAATTGCATGTTTTTGGCATGTTGGAAACTTCAATTGCATGTTTTTGGCATGGATCTTTGTGTTTCTGACTTGGTTTTATGCTATTCAGGATATTGTGCTGGTGGTTGTGCAGCAATTGCAGATTCTGGAACTTCCCTGCTGGCAGGTCCTACGGTAAGTCGTAATGCGTCATTGTTGGCTTTTGTGATCATTCTCATCTTGGTTGTTATCCTGGTTATTGTTGCGATTCCTGATTGTTTCTTTCTCTTGATGCAGACTGTGATTACCATGATAAACCAAGCAATTGGAGTCTCTGGAGTGGCTAGCCAGGAGTGCAAGGCAGTGGTTCAACAGTATGGACAAACCATCATTGATTTACTTGTATCTCAGGTGAAGGCTCATTTTACTGTATTACATAAGATTACAAGTGGTTTGTATTCATTTGTTGTAACGTCAGTTGTGACATTGTTCCTCCACTGTTATTTCCACCTAGTGACTGATTTTTTCCTTATTGTTTCCAACAGGCAGAACCCATGAAAATCTGCTCCCGAATTGGATTGTGCGCTTTTGATGGCAGTCATGGTGTTAGGTCAGGCTCCATTTAATAGTTTGTGTTTGTTTTCACCAATTTATGGTCTTTTTATTTCCACTTTATTCGAAGATAGAATGTATTGAAGTGTAAAAGTAATGGTGCTTGAATGTTTTTGTATAGCATGGGCATTGAGAATGTGGTAGATGAGAGCAATGGCAAATCGTCTGGAGTTCTTCATAGTGCTATGTGCCCTGCTTGCGAGATGGCAGTTGTGTGGATGCAGAACCAACTGATTGAGAATCAGACTCAAGACCGCATATTGGACCATGCCAATCAGGTGACGTGTGATAGACTGATGTTCAAGAATTTCGCATTTGCACTCTATCAAATGCCTGATCTTCCATTTGATACTTTTGCAGCTTTGTGATCGGGTGCCAAACCCAATGGGAGAATCTACTGTCGACTGTGGAAGTCTTTCTTCCATGCCAACCATTTCCTTCACTATTGGTGGCAAAGCTTTTGAGCTTACACCAGAAGAGGTACTCCCCATCCTTATTTTCTATTAGTAGTTTGATAACAGTTGTACAGTTTCAGATCAGATTGTCCGATTGACAACACGTTGTGCTGACATTAATTTTCTGGGGGTGATGTAATCCAGTACATTCTGAAGGTGGGTGAAGGTGCTCAAGCTCAATGCATCAGTGGCTTTACTGCTTTGGATGTCCCTCCTCCTCGTGGACCTCTCTGGTATTTTATCTTTGCCTTGTTTTCTTGGACAGCCGGAAACCATCTCAAGCCGAAACCATTAATCTTAAAACACTTGGATTGATTGATGCAGGATTTTGGGAGATGTGTTCATGGGTAGCTACCACACCGTGTTCGATTTTGGTAAGCTTAGAGTTGGGTTTGCAGAAGCAGCATAAAGGGGACCTGAGGTTTTCAATGGCCATAAACTATATATGTGTATGATTTAAATTTATAAAGATCCAACGAAAGCCTAAAACCTTGAAAAGAAATGATGCTGTGTTGCCTGTAAATATTTGCGTTCCTGCACTGTAGGATTTGGTTTTAGAAGAAGTGAAAAATACTGTGTTTGCATTTAATGAATGGTTACTATATATTTGAATTCTCAACTATACCAAATTATCGACCAAAACTACTTGGGTCCAGATATCTTCTTTTTTTTTTTTTTTTTTTTTTTTTTTTTTTTTTTTTTTAAGTTAGAGTTGTATTACCGACTTATGAAAATCGATTGAGTTTTCTAATTAAGAATGAAAATCCATATTTAATTTAAAAATTTAAAAATTATATAGATTAAATTCTTTGTATATGCCAATTTTAGACAAAAAAAAAATAATTTAGATTTAGGCTGAATATTTCGTTATTTAAGAAAATAGACCCGTTTTAGAACAATTGACGAGGTAAAAGTACGTCTTATGATATGTGCTTTTTGAAAAGCATTTTATATTATCTTCCTTAGTTGAATGGTTAATGTTGCCTAAGTTTGATTATTCTTTTAAGCATATTTGTTATTTGTTTAATTTTTAATTAATGCTTTTAATGTATAAACATGTTCTTATAAAATTATTTTATTTTATTTTTAATTCATGATTTTAGTTAATAACTAATTTATTTATATAAACAAAATAATAAATATGTAATTATATATTTTTGGTATAAAATATATTTTTAATTAATAAATCCTTTATTTATATAAAAAAATAATAAATATGTACTTATATAATGAATATATATTTTTTATATACATCATTATGGGTAATTTACCCAAAAATGCCGAAAAAATAATAAATTTACGGAAAAGGGCCGAAATCTGGAATATTTACGGAAAAGGGCCATTTTCCCACAAAACCGTCCACGTTAGCGCGTTTTGTGGGGAAAAAGCAGGAAAGCGCGCCCATTTTCAGCTGTTTTTAGTGTTAGGGTATGAAATTTTAAGGTTTCAAGGCTAGGGTTTATGATTTTTTAGGGTCGTTAGATTTAGGGTTTTTAGGAGAAAATTAATGGAGTAGATTATAGGGTTAATTAGGGTTTAGTAAAAATATGTTTAGGGTTTTGGGCAAAATATATTAGCAAAATAAAAATTATTGGAATTTTTTGACAGTTGTATCTGGCAAAATAATTTTGAGAAGACGTTTCTGAACAAATAGTGTCGAAAACGCTTCAAGTAGGATGCACTGCCAGCAAGAGTACTGAAAAGAGCTCCTACGTGGACGCTCTTTTGCTACAGTAGTCTCCGATAAAATAATTTTGAGAAGACGTTTCTGAACAAATAGTGCCCAAAACGCTTCAAGCAGGATGCACTGTCAGTAAAAGTACTGAAAAGAGCTCCTACGTGGACGCTCTTTTGCTACAGTAGTCTTCGTTAAATAATTTTGAGAAGACGTTTCTGAACAAATAGTGCCCAAAACGCTTCAAGCAGGATGCACTGTCAGTAAGAGTACTGAAAAGAGCTCCCACGTGGATGCTTTTTTGCTGTAGTAGTCTCCGGTAAAATTATGACTATAAATCAGCCAAATTTCATTCTCAGGATGCATAACAGAAATTGAGGCAAAAGAAAAATAGAAATTGAAAATGAGTGAACGTATTAATGTTGTTATTTACTACGATGGTGAGGTTTGTGACACCGAAAATGGTGTTATTTTTTTATCGGAGAACACAACGCGACTGGGTTTTAATCAGAACATAGATTTGTTAGAACTTCGCAAAATAATTAGGAGTAAAATCTTCGGAACAACGCCAATGAAAGTTCAGTCTATTAAGTATAGATTTTGCGCTTCGGCTGATCCGGTGAGATATGAATCATTCGACATCAAAGGTCCTCGGAGTTTTGAGGCAATGGTGGAGACTCATCTTGCTAGTGGATCACCGTATCTTGAGGTATATGTACAATTTTCATCGCCAAGTGATCTTCCTTCGACCTCAACATCTACTTCTGTTCGAGGGGAATACACGACCCCAAGCCGACACTCTGTTAGTGGGAGGCAGAATACGGAAGTGCCCGTGTTTGGTGGTAGTGTGAAAAACATAACCCCTGCACGACACTCGGTTGGTGAATGGGACATGCATATCCTTCCTTCGACGTCTGATGATAGAAATACGTATTGGGGAACGTCATCAACTTCTAGTGGTTGGCAATCCACATATGATTGGGAACGTTACGAAAGATTTTTAAGGAGGGATAATGTACTCCCCACGACATCCACCAGCGAGGGGTCCTCGTTCGTTGCAGATTATGGTGGGTCGAATAATGAGACCGATGTGGATCCACCTCGAGAGCCCGGGCCCGATGGTGAAGAAGTTGGATTATTTTCTGAACCGGAGCCTGTTCCAACAGTACTTGAAGATGTTGAGGGCGGTTCAGACGAAGAAGAAGAAGATCCGCTATTCAGGGCGTACTCGCCTCCAGCCCACATGCATAATGTCGATCTATCTCAAGAAGATGCATTGGAGTTTCCTGAACTACCACACCGGACGCGTGACCGTACAAGTTCGTCGTTGGATTCAAGCGAATTAGAAGTTGGTAACGAGTTTTCCAACAAGGATGCTTTTCTTCGTGCATTGAAACAATACAGCACCAAGAACGGGGTTAACTACCACATGGTTAAATCCAAGCTCGATAAGTACGAGGCGAAGTGTGCAGTGCAAGACGGTACATGTTCAAGGAAAATTATGGCCTCGTTGAGGAAAAGGACAGACTTGTGGGAGATTAAAAAGTACAAAGGTCCACATACATGTCTTGCCGGTACAGTATCACTATGTGTTCAATGTTTTTGAATAATACTAATATTACGTAATGTTGTATTATTTAACGTACTTCGTTGACAGGTGTTACTCAAGATCATCCGAAGATGGATTCAGAGATGTTGGCTGACTTAATAATACCGACTGTGAAGGCTGATCCCAAGACTATAGTGCCGGCCTTAATTGGCAATATTCGTAGCCAGTTGGGGTACACGCCATCTTACAGGAAGACTTGGATAGCCAAGCAGAAGGCGTTGGAAAAGTTGCATGGTCGGTGGGACGCTTCATATAATGAAGTGTGGCAGTGATGTTAGGTGCTGCAGAGATATATCCCAGGCAGCATAACAGACATTGAAACGGAACCGGCGTACTACAACGATCGTTTGCTCCGTGGATGCGCAGTGTTCAAGCATTTTTTCTGGACATTTAAGCAATGCCGAGATGCATTTATATACTGCAAGCCATTGGTACAAATTGACGGTACCTTTATGTATGTAGATATACGTATCGGCTATTGCTAGCTGTGGCACAGGACGACAGTGGGAGAATCCTTTCGATTACGTTTGCAATAACGCCGGGGGAGTCAGCTAATAACTAGGATTTCTTCCTATCTAGGTTAAGGAGGCATGTCTACCCCCAACCTGATATCTGCATTATATCAGATCGGGGCCCTAGAATACTAGCCGCAATAGAGCGACAGGGAAGCATGTGGCATCGCACACACCATCGATATTACCTAAGGCATGTTGCGTCCAACTACCACGGGCAACATCGATCTACAAGTCAATGATGGCAAGTGACCAATATGGGTATGTAATATCTATTAATATAATTTCATTTGTAATATTCAATTTATTCTTAATTGAAGAGTGGTATGTAATATTCGCTATCAACGTATATTGGTAGGGTACGAGATCAATAAGGATTGCTTTCAGGAGATGTTGGCAAGTTTGCGATCAGTTAACGAAGAAGGCGCAAACTACCTGTGCAATATTCCTTTTGAACAGTGGATACAAGCATACGATGACGGCCTACGATATGGTCATATGACCTCAAACCTGGCCGAATGCATAAATTATGTTCTAAAAGGAACGCGTCATTTGCCGATAACATCGGTTGTGCGAGAGACATATTTTCGTTTAGCGGCACTATTTTCGAAGCGAGCAGCGAGTTATAAAAGCCAAATGCAAGGAGGTCATGTATGGTGCACGAAGGTCTTACGAGGAATTAACAGGGGAAAGGCACGGGCCAACACCATGCACACAGTGTTCACGATCGCGAAAACCTATGGTTTCGTGTGACGGAGTTTGACAGATCGAACCAAGGTATTGTTGGTGGGCAGTATCGTGTACACTTGATAAATAGGACCTGCGACTGTGGGATATTTGATGCACTTCGTTACCCATGCGCTCATGTACTTGCGGCTTGTCAAAATCTCCGTCTTGATCCCATGAGCTATGTCGACGAAGTGTATAAAATAGAAAACATGTACAACGTGTGGAGACACGTATTCCCACCAGTCCCAGATGAACGTAAGTGGCCGTCGGTATCGCTTGCACCGTATAAGCTGTTGCCGGATAGACAACTGAGGCGCAAACCAAAAGGTCGACCTTACTCGACTAGAATACGCAACAATATGGATATCCAAGAAACGACCAACCGACGTAGGTTGTGGGGATGGTGTAGAAACCCAGGCCATACATCTCGCTCGTGTTAAAACCGGAATAGTTGACAGTCTTCTTAACTTTTTTTGTCTCTTGGTGTCTATGTAAATTCTATTTATTTGTTGATGAAAACGGTGAACTTTTGTAGAAGGACTAATTTGAAAAAAAAAACTTTAAGTTACAATAAAAAACAAATATTGGACTTTTATTTTTATAATTAAATTACAATAAAATAAAATAAAACAAATTCTATTTTAAAAGATAAAAATTAAATTACAAAAAAAAATTAAACAACTATTATTTTATTAAATATATTAAAACTAAATTAAAAAATAAAAAAAAATTTTTATTTTATTAAATATAAGATTAAATTACATATAAAAAATAAACAACTTCTATTTATGAAGATATTAAAATTAAATTACAAAAAAATTAAACAACTATTATTTATTAAATATATTAAAAGTAAATTACAAAAATAAAAAAAAAAACAAATTTTATTTTATTAAATATATAAAATTAAATTACATATAAAAAAAAACAACTTTTATTTTATTTAAGATATTAAAATTAAATTACAAAAAAATTAAACAACTATTATTTTATTAAATATATTAAAAGTAAATTACAAAAAATAAAAAAAAAATAAAAAATAAAAAACAACTTTTTATTTTATTAAATATATTAAAATTAAATTACATATAAAAAATAAACAACTTCTATTTTATTGAAGAAATTAAAATTAAATAACAAACATAAATAAAAAACAACTTTTATTTTATTAAAAAAGTAAAAAAAATATATTACAATTAAAAAATAAAAAAGCCGGTCCGAATCAATGTTGATATCGGTCGGAATCAGTGCCACACGGGGGTGGTCGGCGGTTACGCCCTGGATTCCTCCTTCTACTAGCTTCCGACGGGGGTCGTGGAACCTCGGGCGGCGATTCTGGTTCCTCCGGCAGTGGGTCTGGTTGTGGGTGTTGGGAGGATGACCCACCTTGATAAAATAACGACTGCGGAGGTGTTTGCATAAACCACGGCGGGGGTGTCTGAATCCCGTAAGGCGAAGGAGACTAGTAAAAAGAAGTACTCCCCGACGGCGCCTCCTGTGATCCCTCACGCGACGGCAGCCTCAAGATCGGCTGGTCAGTCGGAGTAGTCGGGAACGGACTCGAACCGGGCCATGCATTCCAACCTCGGGTGGGACTGGGAAAAGGAAACATATATGGGTTAGGATACATATAAGGGCTAGGATACGCATCTGGCATAGAGGCCAAAGGCTGTGATGTTGGTGTCGTCGGCTGAAGTGATGGGCCCAGTGACTGTGTGGGCGCTGTTGATGGGCCCGGTGACTGTGTCGGTGCTGTTGATGGTCCCGTTTCATCACCCCTTCTCCTTGGATTTAAAGGGCCCCGTCGTTCCCTTTGTTCACGAAGTTGCCGCCACCTCTCCTCTTCCGACAACAAATACGGCTTACCATGGATCCTAAACCATGGCATGTATTCCGGCACGCACGCTAACTCAGGAACGACAATCGGTTCCCGAATAGGTAAATAATCATACCGGCTCTCCCACATCTCGATATATGCTGACCAAAATCTTGGCCAATCCGTGTGCAACTGCCGTAAGTCGACTTTGTGCTCATCATCGAGCACCTCAGGTGACACGGGAATTTGTTGTCAGAATCCAAATTGTCGCAGAACCCGATCTGACTGGTGCATCTCCACGGTGGCATAGTTGATCAATGGGACCTTCACATGCCAAATGTTTGGATTTTGCAAGAACTCCTCCGGAATTACTGCCCAAATTACCGAATCCTCGTACGGTGTTCATTGAAACTATATTAACATGACCAAAATATTAGTTATATACATAATACTAAACACTAAATACGAAATACTAAATTATAAATACGAAATTCGAAACTTACTTGTGATTCTGACCCTTGGTCTAATAGAAGCCGTATATCTTCAAGCGAGGTAGGTATTCCAGCATAACTCACCGAATGGTTCCACCTAATTAAATAAATTTTTAGCATACAATTATACTATAAATCTACGTAATAATTGTAAAATATAACATTAAATTTACCTCGTTATCAGTGGGAATGTATATGGGTGGTCGAGTCGAGGACGTAAAAATGGAAATCGAAACCATGCCCATGATTGCAATAGTGATAGGCAACCTCCGATTTTTGCTTTACTCGGCCGCGTCGCCCCGCACATCTCCCGATACAACTTTGATAGCACGGTAGACGCCCAACTCAATTCACCGGCTGCTCTAAAATCAACAAGTTTCAGCAGTCATCTCAAGTGTACGAGGTTTCTAGACAGGTCCGGCATCAGATAGCCTCCAATTATCTCAAGAATGTATGCCCGTGCATACCGTATTCTTTCTATTTCGATAGAACCATCATTCGGCTCCGGGAATGTGTCTCGTAACTAGGCCATCTCGATTCGACCTCCATGAATGTTATCCGGAATGGCACCCAGAAGCTCGTAGCATACAGCGGTCCAATCAGTAGAAGTTGCGGACCCGGCGACTACGGACCCGTCCACCGGCAATCCCAATTGCAACTGCACTTCTTCCAGAGTGATAGCACACTCTCCACATGGGAGATGGAAAGTGTGCGTCTCGGGTCTCCACCTCTCTATCAACGCACTGATTAAGTTCGGCTCCAACTTGCACCCCCGACCTATCGTGGCCACGTGCCAAAAACCCGCTTCCCGCAGGTAATTCTCGATCAACGGCGATGGGGGACCATGCATATTACAAATATAGCATTGCAACACCCGATCTACAGACTATTTAAAAAATTATAAAATAAAAATTAATTAAAATTGCATAAACCTAAAAAATATTAAATAGTATTGAAAAATTAAAATTAAAACTTACCATTTGCATTTGATTGACGGAGATGTGCTTATAGTGCAGACGAATTAATTCCCCAGCCCTTGGTAATACGATCGAAAATTTTATAATTTATCAAAAACTATATTTAAAAAATTAAAAAAACACTTTTTTGTAAATATTAAAGGACTATTTTGAAATTTGAGATCAAGTTTCAAGGACTTTAAGAGAACTTTGAGAGGAATTTGAGAGAAAGTTGAGAGAAAGTTGAGAGAGGACTAATGTGTGAAAAAAATAAAAGGGTTTGGGGGGTTTTTATAGGGTTTTTTTTGACCGTTGCAGCAGGAAAGCGCGCCCTCGACGTGGACGCGTTTTGTGGGGAAATGGCCCTTTTCCGTAAATATTCCAGATTTCGGCCCTTTTCCATAAATTTATTATTTTTTCTGTATTTTTAGGTAAATTGCCCCATCATTATGTTAAAAATGTTTTATTTTTTAAAAGTATCAACTAATTTTTTTATATTTTCTCCTTATATATAATTTTGACCGATTTACCCAAAAAGGCCCATTTCTAAACAAAATTACGGAAATGAGCCAAATAAACCATTATTTACGGAAAAGGGCCAGTTTTGGCAAAACGAGCCTACGTGGCCGCGTTTTAGGGGGAAATTTTCGGAGCGCTCCCCCAGGGGCGCGCTTTGCTCCGTGTTTTTATATTTAAGGATATTTGCATGTTTAGTCCCTAAGGTTTTTTAGGGTTTTAGGGTTAGAGTTTTGCTAAAATAAGTTAGGATTTAGTGGTTATTTTTCTAAAAACAGGTTAGGGTTTAAAGTTTTAGTAGATTTTTAAAATAAATCAGGATTTAGTGTTATTTTATAAAAATGATTTAAATTAGGGTTTATGATTTTTAAATGAATTAAGTAAATTAGGGTCTTAGGGTTTTAAATAAATAAAATTAGGGTTTTAAATAAATTAAACTAGGGTTTATGGTGTTTAAATAAATAAATTAAATTAGGGTTCTATGGTTTTAAATAAATTAAATTAGGGTTTAGGGTTAAAATTAATTAAATTAGGGTTTGGTTTTTTTTAAAAATAACATTGTGTTTATTTTTTTAATAAAATTGACTATTTTGACCCTAAAAAAATAATTTTGAGAAGACGTTTTATGTGAGCACGGCCGGGAACTTTTCCAACTCGAGCACGGACCATACGAGGCCGTTCCTTAATCCTCCAAAACTAGCTCGGGACAGCAACTCAAGGACTCATTGAACCTTTAAGCAAGCTGACATTAGCTCAATTTCAGCTTCTAGAGCTCCATTTAGCTCGACTCAGCTCGCATGAGCTCAATTCAGCTCATTGTGTAACAGCCCGAATTTGACCCTAATCGGAACGGTGGTGTCGGGACCACGAATCCGAGTCTGAAATATTTTTAAATATTATATTCTATGCTCATTATGTGTGAATTAATATGTGTGAAAGTTTCGTAGAAAAATATTATCGTTTGTGTGCTTAATTTGACAAAAAGGATTTAATCGCGTAAATTTTAAAAGTTTCAAGCTATAGTGAAAAGTGCCTATTTGATGATGGCTTTTTAAAGTGGGGTATTAAAAAGGCAATTAGCCCATTTTTAAAGTTAGTGGGTGGCTAAAGTCACCATTGCCCTTATTATATATGTTAGTTTTATTTTTATTAAAAGGGTTATATTAGTAATTTAGTTATTAACTTATTATATGTTAAAATAAAACAAAAGAAAAATCATTATCATCTTTGGTGTTCTTGGCCGAATGTTGAAGAAGAAAAAGGGGTTTCATTTCTTTTAATTTTCGGCACTTATAAGCTTAAAATCAAGGTTAGTTTGATTTCGGTTTTTGTTAATTTTTACGTTTTTGTGATCGTTGCTTCGTAAATTACCCGACCCATGCTTGAATTTTTGAAAATCATGTGTATATGAGGTTTGGCCATTGATGTGTTCTTATGGTTTATGATGTTTGATGATTTTAAATTAAAGATATGTTAAGGATTAACATGTTTTGTATTAGAAGTTTTAGTGAAATTGAGTAATTAGGGCTAAATTGTAAAAATAAAATTTTAGAGGGACTTATTTACAAAATAAATGAAAGAAATGGACTTGTATAGTCCCTAGGAGTATTCAGCCCTTAAGTGTTATTGTGAAATTTTGTGTACTTTGTGTTTTATGCAAATAGGACCAAATGGTAAAAATGTGAAATATTGGGGGTAAATTGGTAAATTGCCCATTTATGTGTTTTGGGATTCAATTAAAATAAAATGTACTTGAATGAGGTTATTTTTGATATGTTTAGATCAAGAACAAAGAAAATCGGATTTGAATCGGGGAAAGACGAAGGTTGCGGAATAGCCGGTTTAAGTCGTTCGTTGTCAATAGAGGTAAGTTCTTAAGTTTAAGTACATGTAAGAGATAATTATGAATATGTTCAATAATATTATTTGATTTACTTGAGTATTGAAATAGATGATAGCCGAATGTTAAGGTCCAATATTGGACTAAATGTGTTTTGAATTTGAAATGGAAACTAGTTCATGTGATATGATAAGTGGTTGTGGTTTATGTACATGAATTAGTAATAATATAAATGTCAAGATAGCGATTTGATGAATTATTGATATGTTATTCGGGCTTTTAGCTTAGCAGGCCACGAGCCGGTGAAACAATTCAGGCTTTTAGCCTAGCAGGCCATGTGCCGGTGAAATAATTCGGGCTTATTGCCTAGCAGGCTTAATGCCGGTGATTAACTTCGGACCTTGAGTCCAGCAGGCCCAATGCCGGTGAATGTGATTTGAGCTTAGAGTATATGAGAACCGAGTTATGAATATATCAAGAAATTTCAGCTTTGAAACATGAAACGTATTAATTCGACAGAGAGGTAAGTATTTCATATTCATGTTACTCAAGAAAATAATGAACTAGTATATGAGGAAGTGATTGTCTTATACATTGATTTATGATAGATGTGTGTATATATATACATGTTATATCGTGTGGTAATTGATTCTTAAAATTTCGAATGGATTAAGTCTATTGGATAAGCATATGTTATTTACATATGTCTTTGATATACTTGGTGATTGGTGTGTATGAGTAAGAAAGGTTAAGCTTTTATGTCAAATGCATCAATGACATTCGGTTACCTTGGCTTTATAGGTAAAATTATGTATCACTTATGTTTGAATTGGTGATAGAAGATGTTAATTTGAATGGTTGGATATGTGTTATTTATGTATATGTTTTCTTAAGACTTACTAAGCTAGCAAGCTTACCGTGTGTGTGTACTTGTTCCCCTCTGTTTTATAGATCCGGTTAAGGTTACGAGCTCAAAGGGATCGTCAAGAAAGTCGTCCACACTATTAACCTATTTTGGTACTCTTTAATTTAGGTTTTCGGTTAAAGGCATGTATAGAAAAGACTGTGATTTTGTTAAGATGATAACTTTTGTCTATGTATATATTAGCCATGCGAATATGGCTTATATTTGATGTTAGTTGAAGTAGAGATATTCGGCTTATTTAAATGGTCAAATGATGCGCATGGATGAATATTAGTTTTGGATATATTCGGCTATAGTCTAGATGCATATTGTGGATATAGTTTGGTCATGATATATATGTGTGAAATGATTAGTTGTGTATTGGACTAATAAGAGATAGTAGCAATACTTGATGATTCATGTATATATATATATATATATATATACATACATAGTAGTTTGGTAGTAACCTTGTTATATGTTTAGGTTAATGTACCGAATCCTGAATTTATATACCTACAGATCATGATTGTTGCATTGTATGCATGATTTGGTTCATGGACTATGCATGCATTCCTTACTAAAATCTGGATCATTTGTAATTATGGAACTCAACTAGTTATATTAACTTGTGTGATTGGTAGGCTAATAGTAATAATTTTTGTGATTTTAAATGTTCATTTTGGTTTTGGCTTAATAAATCAAAATGAGAATTACATTATGGATTATATATATGTATGTTCGGCCATGGTCTTTATGTCTATAATAGGTACAAATGTGGTTTTGTGAAACAGCATATATAGTTAGTAAGTAAGAAATGTTATATATATATGTGTTTCTTATGTTAAAATGTTTAGAACCGTTACAGCTTATTTGATAATCTAGTATTTGAAATAATGTGGTATAGTATATGTAAGTTAGAATATGTATGATGTATTGATTTCAGTAAACGAATTTTGTAAGATGTGAACTGTATTTTATGTACTTATAAGTTCTATAAGAATTATAGATATGCAATGCATGTACTTTATAGACATTTTAGATTCAATTGGATACGCAAATGAATTCATGTGAGCTTTGCTTTGATAAAATAACGAGTTTCGATGAATGCCTGCGATGATCTATGTATAGTTCGGTAATGCCTCATAACTCAAATCCGGCGACGGGTACGGGTTAGGGGTGTTACACATTGAGCTCAATTTTAAATTGCTTTCAGCTCATTTACTTTAATGATTGAATAAATTAAGTATTTAAATTAAATTAGTTAATTTAGTTACAGCTCATAATTACATTTCAGCTTATTACATGTTTTAATTATGTTTTGTCCTAGCCGAATTTAATGTGTCTTGACTAGATTAAATTTGTCTTAGCTTAATTATGTTTTAGTTAAAATGTCTAGATTCTGTTTTGAATATGTCCAACTGAATTTGGCTTGAATAAATTGGTTCTTTGTGTTTTTGTAGGTTGGCCGAATGCATGAAGGTGCATTTAAGCAAGGTTCATGCACGGTAGATTCAATGTATGGGACGATGCATGCATGGCTCTCTTCAATGGATGATGAGCTGATTGTTGGCTTCCCCAAGCAGCTATTCGACCAAGAGCCACCAACAAATTAAAGTCCACAAGCTTGGCCGATCCTCTCCCCAAGGAAACATCATTCCGTTCACATTTGATGTTCACACCAAATGGCCAATCGGCTGGTCATGTTCACACCTAAAAGACTTCTCAAACTCTTTTTTTCACGCCTCAAGTGGCTGTTGAAGACCCTCATTAATACTCATACTTATTCAGCCAAAGAATGCAATTTGAATGCTCCCATTAAAGCCAATGCCGAACCTAGACAATGCATTGTACTCATCCAGCTTCCAAGTACATGCAAGATGATTTGTTTAATCTAGAAGCTGTCCATTGGAGCTCCCATTCAGCCGAATCTTGCTCTAGTGTTTTAATGGTTTATTTTAGAATTTTCTAGCTCTTTCTAGCTGAATTTCCTTAGCTATTAAGTTAATGAGCTTATCCATTCGGCTATATTAGTTAGTAGTATAAATAGTTTGTTATTTCATTTGTAAAATGACTTTTGACTTTTGCCAACTTTTTATATGAACTTTGTGTTCTCGGGTGAGTTTACATCCTCTCTTATTTCGTACAAGTTTCGATTGACTTATCTGGCTTTGCTAGTGGCGTCTTCGACTTGTTTTGAACTTATCACCTTAACTGGTGTGATGTTCACCTTTCTATCTTTTCATCCAACCACCTTAACCGCATAAGAATCGGGGTGACACTTTTTTATAGTGTTGAATCTTCTTCGAGTTAAGTTTGATTTCCATTTCCACCAATTTTCAAAACCTATCAAACTTTATTTTCTTTGTTAAACCGAGCCTACATCATCTAAATCTATCCTTAACCCATTGCTAGACTTCTGCTACTTTAACCAAACTTATCTTTTTCAACGAATTGAATACTCTCCTCGACGACGATCGGGCAACTACGTGAAACCACTCGACATTCCCTAGTCGGATCACATCAACGTTTCTGAACAAATAGTGTCTAAAATGCTTCAAACAGGATGCACTGTCAGCAAAATTTCTAAAAAAGGCTTCCACGTGGACGCTCTTTTTCTAGAGTAGTTCTTGAAAAAATAATTTTGAGAAGACGTTTCTGAATAAATAGTGTCAAAAATGCTTCAAGCAAGATGCACTGTCAGCAAAATTTCTGAAAAAAGCTCCCATGTGGACGCTCTTTTTCTATAATAGTTCCTGAAAAAATAATTTTGAGAAGACGTTTCTGAACAAATAGTGTCAAAAACGATTCACATAGGATGCACTGTCAGCAAAATTTCTGAAAAAAGCTCCCACGTGGACCTTTTTTTTACTGTAGTTCTTGAAAAAATAATTTTGAGAAGACGTTTCTGAACAACTAGTGTCAAAAACGCTTCAAGTAAGATGCACTGTTAGAAAAATTTCTAAAAAAAGCTCCCACGTAGATGCTCTTTTTCTACAGTAGTTTACGCTTGGCCTTAGGCTATCTCAGGTTGCATAAGTTACAGCAAGAAAAATTAGAGAGGCTAAGCAGAATAGAAATTGAAGATGGGTGAACGTATTAGTGCTGTTATTTATTGTGATGGTGAAGTCCGTGACACCAAGAATGGTGTTGTTTTTTTATCGGAGAACACAGTGCAATGGTTTTTAACCAGAGTATAAATTTTACAGAATTTCGTAAAAAAATTAGGCGCAAAATCTTCGGAACAACGCCAAGTAGGGTTTCTTCTATTAAGTATCGATTTTGTGCTTCGATTGATCTTGTGACATATGATGCATTTGATATCAAAGGTGTTCGTAGTTCTGAGGCGATGGTGCAGACTCATCTCGCTAGTGGATCACCCTATCTTGAGATATATGTTCAATTTTCATCGCCAAATGAAACATTTGCGACTTCAACATCAACTGCTATTCGAGAGGAATACATGACCCCTAGCCGACACTCTGTTAGTGGGAGGCATGTAACACCCCTTACCCATGTCCGACGCTGGGACCAGATACGAGGCATTACTATCCTTGACCTTACTTAAACATGTATTGATGGGCTATAAAATTTTGTTCCGATTTAGAAACTTTCTTTTCTTAGTCATAACATTCATCTCATGGGCCTACGAGGCCTTAAACATATGTCTCGATGGTTTTAGAGATCAACCAGAAACTTTTACTCTCTCTTTGAAAATTTTTGTCTAAACAGGGATCACACGCCCTTGTGACCTGGGACACGCCCGTGTGGGCAGGCCGTGTGATCCCACATGCCCATGTCCCTAGCCCATGTACAATTTATTTTTATTACAAACCTACAGGGGTTTTCACACGGCTTGACACACGTCCGTGTCCTCGCCCGTGTGAAAAACTAGGGGTATTCTGTTTGTGACGTCAGCAACCCCCTTAAGGAGCATACGGCCTAGGCACACGCCCGTGTGGCTAGCCCGTGGTTGACACTAACTTAAAACACTAACATGCAGGGGACACACGACCTATTAACACACCCATATGGGTTGACCATGTGTCACACACGGCCTAGACACACACCCATGTGTCTACCCGTGTGGGCACTTAAAGGCTATTTTCCAAGCCAATTGCCACCCTGAAATCAAGATCATTCATATACCCAATCCAACCACTCAAATACTTCATCAAAAACATGAACATTAATGCATAACTCATCATTAATCGATGTATAAACTTAGTAAATATTGGCCAATCTCTTTAGCCATATAAAAAAGAATAATAACCTTAATAGCCACACTTTGGCCCCTCATAGGACTTACATCAAAATGAAATACTTCCTATACATGCCATACTTAATAAAAACAACTTGGCTATACGAAAATAGTGATTGATAGTGTGCTCCGAGCTTCGACGTCAATGATCCACGAGTTAGCTTGGCGAGACTACAAGGAAAGAAGAAGAGAGAGAAGTAAACATATAGCTTAGTAAGTTGCATGGAACTCATATAACAATATATATATACTCATTATAACTCATCCATTTTGAGATAAGAACAACATAAATCTCAAGTGCATAACTTACTTACTCCTCACAAATTACATAATAATTTCATACTTGCATTACAATCATGGTACCTATGTCACTTGATCACATAGATTAGTACATTTTATCGATGCAAAAGTAAACTTAACTTTCGTCTTTCTTAACATGAATAATGCTTTATATCAACCTTGTATAACTTAACTTATTACTATCTTTACTTGCTTGACTTTCTTGTTGCCTCTTTCATATTTTGCTCTTTTACCCGATAAATTTCTCGAAATACTCAAACTCATCAAACATGTATCTCGATGCCAATGCCATTTCCCAGACATGGTCTTACATGGGACCGCCTTATGATGCCAATGCCATATCCCAGATATGGTCTTACATGGGATCCCTTAACTCGGTGTCGATGCCATGTCCCAGACATGGTCTTACACGAGACCTTCCTTATATGTTTCCTTTGGAAACTTACCATTGCCATGTCTTGACATGGTCTTTCGTGGTATCATTGCCTTATGAACCTTATCAATGCCATGTCTTGACATGGACTTGCATGACATCTTTGCCTTATGAAATCACCAATGCCAAGCCTTGGCTTGGACTTACATGGGACCTTTGCCTCGTAATAACTTTTCAATGCTATGACTTGTCATGGACTTACATGATATCCTTGCCTTATGCCGATGCCATATCTTGACATGGTATTACAAGGACTTTCCTTATCTCATGTTGTGATAATAGTATCCTCATTATTCCGAGACTTCAACCGGGACTTTCTCATGCATATTCTCATTTACTTTTCTCATCATAATATCAATATTTTAACTTCATAGTAATAATGTACATTACACAACATAGTAAGTAGTTGAATGAGAATACATGTAAAACTTTAATTCATACAAACTTACCTCGGTATTCAAAATGTATGTAGAGATGTAAGTTAGTCCTCGACTTTGTTCTTGCCTCGGTTTTGATCCCGGCTTCGTGTTTCTTGATCTATAGTAACAATTTCACTTGTTAAATTCACATATTGACTAAATTGACTCATAGTTCATGTTTTGGCAAAATTACAATTTTGCCCCTGGACTTTGGCAAAATGATCATTTTGCCCCTAGGCTCAGAAATTAATTCTAATCACATTTCTACCTTCAACAAGCCTAGGTGAACATTTAATACTCTTTTAGCTATCATCAAAACTCAACATTTCACATACTTACTACAAATTTTATAACCTTCACAGCAAGGTCCAATTTGGTGTTTTTATGGCAGCACCTTTCACAAAAGTTGTTCATCTATCAACCGAGACTCATTTTCTTCCATAAAAATGCAGCAAATAACAATGAAAGTTCTCATGGAAATCTTTAAAATTTTCACCATATTGCACAATAGTCCCCTCATTTGAAAGCTTAAGTTCCAAGGGTTCTAAAAGTACAATTATTAATAAGAAAAATAATCAAAATCACTTACTAGAATGGAGAGGAGCTTGCTAAAAATTTGAGCTTTCAAAACCCCTATTTTGCTTGCAAATTTTGATGGAAGAGATGAACAAGAAAGATGGACATCATCTTTTCTTTATTTTAATATTAAGCTATCAATTTAGTCCACCTACTCACCAACTTTGACCAACTTGGTCAATCCTTGTCCCCTATGGCTGGCCATTAATATTTTGGGGGGTCTAATTGCCTTTTAAAGACCCACAATCAACAATCTATGGCTATTTGGCACCCTTAGCAATTAAAATGGAACTTTCTCACTTTATGCGATTTAGTCCTTTTTCGCGATTAAACATGAAATCACTAGAATTAAAATACCAAAATTCTCATGTACTTATACAATCATATACTAATTCATAAAATCACATGAAAATCAATTTCTCAAATCTCAGATTAGTGATCCCGAGATCACTGTTCTGACTAGCCCCTAAATCGGGCTGTTACAAGGTAGAACACTGAAGCGCCCGTGTTTGGTGGCAGTATGGAAAACACAACTCCTGCACGACACTCGGTTAATGGATGGGACATGCACATCGGTGGGTCGATGTTCGATGCTGGAAATACATATTGGGGAATAACATCAACTTTTAGTGGTTGGTAATTCTCATTTGATTGGGGATGTTATGAAATGTCCACAAGAAGGGACAATGTACTCCCTACGGCGTCCACCAGTGAGGGGACCTCGTACGTTGCAGGTCATGGTGGGTTGGATGATGAGTCCAATGTGGATCCACCTGGAGAGCCCAGCCCCAATGGTGTAGAAATTATTTTATTTTCTGAACTGGAGCCTGTTCAATCCGAACCTGAAGATGTTGAAGGGGGTTTAGGAGAAGAAGAAGAAGATCTGTGATTCAGGGCGTACTCACCTCCAGCCCACTTGCATAATGTCGACATATCGACAGATGATGCGTTAGAGTTTTTAGAGCTACCACATAGAACCCGTGACTGTACAAGTTCGTCATTCGATTCGGGTGATTTGGATGTTGGTAAAAAGTTTTCCAGTAAGATAGTTTTCTTGGTGCTTTGAAACAATATAGCATCAACCAAGGGGTTAACTACAACGTGGTTAAATCCAAACCTGAGAAGTTCGAGACCAAGTGTGCAGTGCAAGACGGTATATGTTCATGGAAAATCATGGCTTCTCTTAGGAAAAAGAAAGGCTTGTGGGAGATAAAAAAATACAAAGGTCCACATATCTGTGTTGCCGGTACAGTATCACTGGGTGTTTAGGGTTTTGAATAATAATGTTATTACTTAATGTTGCATTATTTAACGTACTTCATTGATAGGTGTTTCACAAGATCATCCCAAGATGGATTCAGGCATGATAGCTATCTTAATACTACCGATGTTGAAGGTAGATCCCAGGACTTCTGTGTCATGCATAATTGCCAGTATTTGTAGCCAATTAAGGTACATGCCATCTTACCGCAAGGCTTGGATAGCTAAGAAAAAGGCGTTGGAAAAGATGCATAGTGGGTGGGACGCATCATATAATGAGGTTTGACAGTGGTGTTAGGCGCTGGAGAGGAACGTCCCAGGTTGCATAACAGACCTTGAAACGATCCCTGCGTATGCCAAGTGTTCAAACGTCTGTTCTGGAGCTTTAAGTAATGTTGGAATACATTTGTGTATTGCAAGCCATTGGTACAAATTGACTGTACATTTATGTATGGTAGATATACCCATTGGCTATTGCTAGTTGTGGCACAGGATGACAATGGGAGAATCCTTCCAATTGCGTTTACAATAACACCTGAGGAGTCAGCTGATGAATGGGATTTTCTTTCTTTCTAGGTTAAGGAGGTATGTATCCCCTAACCTGTTATCTGCGTTATATCGGATTGGGGCACTAGAGTACTAGCCGCAATTGAGCGACATGGAAGCCTATGGGATCACACACACCATCGGTATTGTTTAAGGCACGTTGCATCCAACTACTACGAGCGATATCGGTCTACGACTGAACGAAAGCAAGTGACCAACATGGGTATTTAATCTCTATTAATATACTTTTGGTTGTAATATTTAATTTATTCTGAATGGAATATTGGTATATAATTTTCGCTATCAACTTATATTGGCAGGGTATGAGATCAATAATGACCATTTTCATGAGATGTTGGGGAATTTGAGTTCAGTTAATGATCAAGGCGCAAACGACCTCTGTAACATACCTTTTGAATAGTGGACACAGGCATACGATGGCAGCCTACGATATGGTCATATGACCTCAAACTTGGCTGAATGCATAAATTCTATTTTAAAAGGAACGCGTCATTTGCCGATAACCTTGGTTGTGCAAAAGACATATTTTTGTTTGGTAGAACTAATTCCAAAGCAAGCAGCGAGTTATAAAGGCCAAATGTAGGGAGGGCATGTATGGTCCCGGAAGGTATTGCAAGAAATTAATAAGGTGAATGCGCGGGCCAACACTATGCACACAGTGTGTCACGATCGCGACGACCTATGGTTTCGTATGACGGAGTTTGACAGGTCGAGCCAATGTATTACTGGTGGGCAATATCGTGTAAACTTGATAAATAGGACTTGCGACTATAGGATGTTTGATGCACTTTGTTATCCATGTGTTCATGCAATTGCAGCTTGTCAGAATCTTTGTTTGGATCCCATGAGATATGTCGACGAAGTGTATAAAATAGAAAACATGTACAATGTGTGGAGACACGTATCCCCACTGATCCCAGATGAACGTAAGTGGCCATCAGTATCGCTTGCTTCATTTAAGCTGTTACCGAATGGAGAATTATGTCGCAAACCAAACGGTCGACCTTACTTGAGTAGAATACGTAATAATATGGATATTCGGAAAAGAACGAACCAACAGAATTTGTGTGGATAGTGTAGGAACCCAAGTCATACAATTCGGTCATGTCCAAATCAAAATAGTTGATAATTACTGTAATGAAACGATGTTGCATTATTTCTATTCCGCCTTATTCAAAAGAACTTATATTTTATTAAAAATATAAAATTTATTTACAACTAAAATATTAAAAACAACTTCTTTTTTATTAAATGAGACAATATAAAAACAATGTCTACAAATATATTAAAAAAATCAATGTATATGCTGGTCGGAATCAGTGCCATATGGGGGTGGATGATGATTACGCGCTGGATTCCTCCTTGGTTGCTCCAGCAGGGGTTGTGGTTGCTCCGGTTGTGGGTGTTAGGAGGATGACCTACCGTGGTAGAATAAAGAATGTGGAGGTGTTTGCATTACCCACAGTGGAGGTGTTTGAATCCCATAAGGCGGTCGTGAATGGTAATGAGGTGAGCTCGCCGACGGTGCCTCGTGCGATTCCTCCGGCGACGATGGTCTATATATCATCGGTTGAGTCATTGGAGTCATCGGGAAAGGAGATGCACCGGGCCATGCGTTCCAACGTACCATAGGACTAGGAAAAGGAAACATATAAGGGTTAGGATACATATAAGGGCTAGGATACGCACCTAGCATAATCTGAAAGGGTTGTGATGTGGGTGTCGTCAATTGAGGCATTGGGCCCGGTGATGGTGTGGGCGTTGTTGATGGGCCTGTCCCATCATCCCTTCTCTTTGGATTTAAAGGGCCCTTTCGTGCCCTTTCCACACAGATTTGCAGACGCCTCTGCTCTTCCGGCAGCAAATATGGCTTGCCATAGATCCTAAACGATGGCATGTATGTAACACCCCTTACTCGTATTCTATGCTGAAATCGGGTACGAAGCGTTACCGTACTCAACTCACATGGTTATACAACTTTTGGCTATCAAATTTCATTCCAAATTAAAACTTTTCCATTCACGTATCTAGCATCCTTATAATGGGCCTACGAGGCCCTAGACATACTTCCGGAAGGTTTCGAAAATAAATAGAAAACTTTCAAGCACTTAGAAAAATTTTGTCTAAACAAGGGCCACACACCTGTGTTGTTTAAGGGACACGCCTGTTTGCCCCTGAGACATGCCCGTGCTTCTCACCCGTGGTCGACACTGACTTAATTCACACGGCCGGACACACGCCCGTGTCCCTGGCCTGTGTCCCTCACATGGCCTCGACACGCCCGTGTCTTAGCCTGTGTGCCAAAACCTTGGCATTCTATTTATAACGTCATCATCTCACTAAGGTTACACGGCTAAGGCACACACCTGTGTCCTTAAACCGTGTGTCAAATTAAATTTCAATTTCAAGGTGCAGACTTCACACGGTCTAGGCACATGCCCATGTCAGTGGCCGTGCCTCCCACACGGTCGTGTCTCTGCCTGTGTGTTTACTACTAAACTTACTGGTTTGAAATTCTAACATGCAAGGGGACACACGGCCTGGTCATACACCCATGGGACTGACCGTGTGTCACACACGGCCTAGACACATGCCCGTGTGCCTACCCATATGGACAAAAACAAGGCTATTTGCCAAGCTCTATCATCACCCTAACTCACTCAAGCATAATTCACCCTCCACCATCCATTCATTCATGCATATTCATAACCAAACAACCAAACCATAAACTCTACACAATCATGAATAACCTCATCTTTTCATTGATTAATAGAATTGAGCCATTAACTATGGCCATGTACAAAAGAATTCATCTATAAGGAGTCAATACACGCTTGGCCAAAATAACAAAACATTTCACCTAGTCTAGCCCCTATACATGCCATATTCAATGCTAATTCAAAATATACCGAGATGAGCTGATAGTGTGAGTGATCTTCTGATTATCTTTGTATCCCGACCCGGTTCTTTGACACTATAAAACAAGGGAAAAGAAAAGGGAGTAAGCTTTACGCTTAGTAAGTTTACATGTAAACAATAAAGATCATAACATATGCTACTCAACAATTAGCATTACATACTGATGATCGCTGGAATCAGAGTCTTAAAATTTATAAAAAGAATGATCGAACCTGGAAACTACCTCTGACAATGATTAAAGGCAAGTGTACCTATCGAACAGTAGTATAGCTTAGGCAAGACCGGATTGTCGAACACAAAGGAACTAAAAGTACTAATACTAACCTTCTTTTTATTATCTAGCCTAAAATAAGTGAAGTTGTTCAAATCTAATCTAACTACTACTAAGCTAAAGATGCAAAGACAAAAAGAATGAATTGGGAAATAACTTGAAGAAAGACTCAGTTGATTTAAGACGATACCCTCAGGAAGAATCCACCTAGACTTCACTTGTTATCTCACAGTGAACCATACGATTTATTCACTTGACTTGATCCGTAGGATTCCCTAAGTTAGATTAAACCCTTCCTCGAAGCGAATAATAACTAACCCTACGTTGATTAATTGAAATCTCTTTCTAATTAAAACCCCTAGAATCGCATTAACTCGATCTATGGATTCCCATATTAGGTTTCACCCTAATCCGGCAAAATCTCGTCACCCTATCTCTAGGCGCGCGAACGGCTCCGCTTTAATTATGCTAGATCTATTCTTAAGCAGGGACTTTTGCTCCTCCACCTAAGAACATCTGACTTGAATCAATATCCCAGAAACATTAACACAAGAATTAAGCGTACATAACTAAGAACAAATCAAGTATTTATCTTATAGTTCAGAAAACAATAACAAGGTTCATCTAGGTTTCATCCCCTTCAGGTATCTGAAGGGTTTAGTTCATATCAAATAAAGAAAACATCTCAGAAGAAAAGATAAAAAAAAAATAAGAAATCCCTAAAACTCCCTGAAGGAATTGAAGGAGAGATCCGCCGTCTTGAGTAGAATTCCGGCTTCTTGAGATGGATCAACTAGCTATCTTTGAGTGATTCCCACAACTCTGACATTTTCGGCTTGGCTCCTTGGCCTAGCTAACCGTCCTCTCTTCAGCTAACACTTAGGGGGTTTATATAGGCTCTTGGAATGTGTTTCTTCGCCCCAAAGTATCCAAATCCGAATGAAATTGCTCTTTGCCACGATAGGGACACGGCCATGTCACACGCCTATGTGACTAGTTTTCAAGCCGTGTTCGGACGTTTTTAATGAGGCACGGCCATGTGAATCGGGGGTAGGGCCGTGTTCCATATGATCAATGCGGCACGACCGTGTGGGCTTAAGTCCAGGCCATGTGGATTTCGTGATATGACCCATTTACTCTGTTTTGGGCCCGTTTTATGTTCTTTTCATCCTCGGGTGCTTTCTTGGGTATAAGACATGAAAAGAAAGGATTAAGAGCACCTTTTTTACATAAATCGAGGCTTAAATCATTCAAAAGCATACTAAATGTGGGATTAAAATATGTTACTTGTACGGTTTATCAAATACCCCCACACTTAAGCTTTTGCTTGTCCTCAAGCAAAATTCTCAACTTACAATTAAAACAAACTTTCCATGATTCATAATTCTTATCAACAATGTCTCATCATAATTCATAGATAATTTATATATGGATGATCTAACTTGAAGAGTCCTAAAGATTCAAACAGTCAAAGTCATACATTTGTAGCATAAAAACGTAGGTGTCTCCCCTTATCTAAATAATTACCTTTGATTCAAAATCGACAAGGATTGACATCCTCACTAAAGATTCACTCAAATCACTCGAGGTGTTTAAGGTTCAAAATTAAGCTCTCAAAAGTCGAACCTAAAAAGTTAATCCCATAGGCTTGCCTGAAAATCAAATCTCCACCACTGTAAAATGAGATGATACACAAATCAAAAGGTCTTTATCAGGGTTGTAACAAGGCTAGGGTTAAAGGTGTGGATAAAGGCTGAATTAGAAGGTTAGAATCGAGATTGAATTGGCAAGTACCTACCTAGAAAATACTGAGATAATATTTACATTAACTGAAAAGTAATAATCCTACTAACACGAGTTTTTCTTTCAAAAAATAGACTTTAACTGTATAAGTTCACCACTAATACTGAATATACTTCGATTTTTTTAAGAACAATAATAAAAGATGAATTCCACTACTGAACTAATTTACTTAGGTAACTTAATCAAATCATATCTCGATCAAAGGGTAGTCAAAAGGAATGGTGATAACAAATACAAAGGGGTTTTGGGTTAATATTAGGTGAGTCAATAAAAAAGGTTGTTAGGATCAACGGGGTTCACTAGGGGTTAATTATGAAGGTAAGCTTTTTAGTGGAGTCGGTGGGTTAAATCCTGGGTGCCTTTATCATCTCTGTATATCAAATCATAGGTGTGGTCTCAACATGTATAATCGAGGCAAGTTCTAGAATAACAGTTCATAGTTGACACACTCATAATCAATAAAGTGAGCATGGACAAGAATATATGCTCTAATAGGCTCAAAATCTCACAAAAATTATGGGTGTTTTGACATCAACCTTGTAAATTTCAAACTTCCAGATAATATTCAGATTTAGCTCAACAACCTAGCAAAGATTTTAATTCTTAAAAATAGACTTATCATGCTTGATTCTCTAATATTCTTCTAATTTAATCATCAATGCACAATTAACTATGACTTAATCTAAAACATATTAATAAAAATCATAAACGATCAGAAATTTCATCCTAATTAGTAATATGAGGAAATTACTTAAAAACAAGACTAAATTCAGGGATTTGAGAATAATGAAGAAAGTTAGGCCAGATTTGAGAATAATGCAAAAATTAGGCCTTTTCTTCAAATAAATATTCACCCCCACACTTAAGATGTATATTGCCCTCAATGCACAAAGATGTATATAAAATTTAAGAGAGAGGGAGAGGTGAAAGTTCCTGAATTTGGATGGTTTCCCGGAGTTGGAAGTCGTTAGGGGTGGTGGCTGCTACCGAGCTCTGCGCTAGATGAAGAAATTGGGGAGCTCGTAGAGAATTAGCCAGGATTTATTAAGACACATTTAAAATAAACAAAATATATAACTAAAAACAAGAAAGAAAAAGGAAAGGAGACTAAGAAGGAAAATAAACTAAGACTGGAAGATAAAAGGGCTTGAGAATCTTTATTGGTAGATGGTTCGTGAGGTGGGTGTGACTTCTAAGGCAGCGGAGGTGCTGGCGGTGGCGGAAGTGGCGTGATTCCCAAGCAGCCTTTTGAACTTCTTAGGCTGCGGTGGTGGTGGTCGTGATTCCCAAGGTGTGATTCCCTAGCAGCCTGAAGAACCTAACACTAAGAAATTAAAATATATTAAACTAAATTAAGCATAAGATTGTCAAAGAGAAGGAAATTGAAGCAAAAGAGAAAAGAAAAATAAAAACTAAATGGTATCAAAGACGCTTGGCTTGTTGTTTAGATGAAGCGGCCGGCATGAGCTTATGAATGTCGGTCTCCCTAAGGAGACTACGCTTGCCTTCGTCCGCTTCTTCGACATTGATATTTGTTGCTCGAGAGTCTGGAGACTTTGTTATTGAGAGGGGAGAAAAAAAGGAGGAAAAGAGAATTAGAAAAGTAGTGGGAAGTGGATGAGATGAATGGGGAGGGTGTTGGTGTTTAAATAGAGGCTCAATTCTGGTACTTGCCCACACCCGTGGGCTGAGGGCGTGTCGATGCACACGGCCACTTTGCACGGCCGTGTGTCTAGGCGTGTTGATTCTCCATGCCCGTTTTTCAACCAGCCACGCTCGTTGGTGACAAGTCAGTATGTTGGGACGGTTTGAAGGCACGGGCGTGTTCTGCCCGTGGTTTGCTAGTCAGTAGCTTCACACGATCGTCGGGCACAATCGTGCCACAATGTCGATACCCGTGGGGGAGTGGTTGAGTCCGTGAATTCAAAAGTTGGTTGGGACTGATTCGTACCGCCTCTGCTATGTCAGTACGGAGATTTTTTTGGTCCACACGGCCACGGCCAAGGCCGTGTGCAAGGCTGTGTGGCTTGGTAATCTGCACTTTTGTGTTAGTTTAAAAACTAAATTTTTAGAACTAAGAAAAGAAAAGAAACTGAAAATAAATGCGAAAGTAAATAGGGTTAGTGCTCGGGTTGCCTCCCGAGAAGCGCTCGTTTATAGTCTTAAGCTAGACTTTCCTTGTATTTGAGAGAAAAAAAATCAGGGAGGTTTAAAGGTTTGAATATCTTCCCTCATGCTTACAGTTCTATTTTCTTGATAAAGTTTAAGTCGAGAAGCGTTTACCTTAAAAGTGCCGAATGTTGGATTGCTTACCTCGACTGTTTTGTGTGGGAGGGTATTGTGTACCTTAAGAGGAATTTCTTCGTTTACTTTCAAGCCTGATATGGTGATGTGAGGGTCGACTTTGTCTAACAGTACTTGGTCTCCTATTTTGAAATGGTTTGATGTTCCTATGAGCTCTTCTGGGGGCTCCTTAGGTTTTACTTTGTACGGTTCCTGTTCTTCTTTGATTTGTGTTTCCTGCTCATTTAGTTTGTTGACCCTGAGGCTTTGTTCCTTATGTGATTCTTCTTTGTTGGTATTAGGTCCGTGATTCGGCTCAGGTTTGTAGTCTTGTGGTGTTCCCTGTGGTGAAGTTTGAACACATTGATTATTGACTGGATTGACTTTCTTGCCTTCATCGATTGTTGTCCTGGCCGAGTCAAGAGCTTGAAGACTGATTGATTCGTCACCTACACAAAGTATGAGTTCTCCTTTGGCAACATCAATTTTAGTCTTAGCTGTTGCTAGAAAGGGTCTTCCTAAAATTAAGGGGATTGAATTATCCTCATCCATGTCTAAGACAACAAAATCTACTAGGAAAACAAATTTATTAATTTTTACAAGAACATCTTCGATAATGCCCCTAGGAATTCTAACAGTTTTATCAGCTAATTGAATGCTCATCCTAGTCTGTTTGGGTTTCCCTAGACCTAGTTGTTTAAACATTTTGTAAGGCATGACATTTATGCTTGCCCCTAAATCAGCTAACGCATTATCAACAGTTAAACTACCAATTAAACATGGAATTGTAAAACTCCCTGGATCTTTTTGCTTTTGCGGTAGTCTATTCTGTAACATCACTGAGCATACTGCATTTAATTCCACATGTGGTTCCTCGTCTAATTTGTGCTTGTTCGTCAAGAGCTGTTTTAGAAATTTTCTCGCGTCTGGCATCTAAAAAAGAGCTTCAAGAAGAGGTAAGTTGATATGTAATTTCTTTAAATGTTTAAGAAACTTATCGAACTGTTCTTCTGTATCATCTCTTTTCATTGCTTCGGGATAAGGTATGCGAGGTTGATACTCTTTGATTACCGATTTTGGCTTTTCTCGTGTTACCTCTAGTTTACCTTCTTCTACCTTGTTTTCTTGTATTGGGTTGGGTTTATCTACCCCTTTACTATCATGAGCTGTGATGGCTTGAATTTGCTCCTTTGGGTTAATCTCCGTGTTACTTGGTAAACGTCCTTGCGGTCGTTCGGACATTAACTTTGTAAGTTGTCCGACTGCTTTAGTGACTTCCCCTACAGACTTAGTAAGTTCCCCGACTCGGTTCTTGGTCTCTTCAACCGATGTTTGTTACCTTTAAGTGTTTCTCAGTATCTTGGAGACGGTTTTCTGTGGCTGTCATGAATTTTGTCAGCATCTCTTCAAGGTTTGGCTTCTTCTCTTGCGGATATGGCTGATTTTGGAAATTTTAAGGAGGTTGTTGTCTCTGATTTCCTTGATTTCCTTGACCTCCCCATGAAAAATTTGGGTGGTTCCTCCAACCTGGATTGTAAGTATTACTATAAGGATTATTATTGGATCTGAAATTATTACCTATATATTTCATCTGTTCGCTCTCTGCACCCGGTTGGTAGGGTAGGTACTCAGGATTCGCCACAGTTCCACTTGCGTCGCACTGCATGACTGGGTGTGCCTGCGAAGAACACAAACTATCAAGCTTTTTGTTTATCATCTTTATCTGTGTTGATAGTGTGGTCATTGCATCGAGGTTGTAAACTCCGACTGATTTTGTCGGTTTAGTCCTTGTAACTTGCCACTGATAGTTATTCAGTGACATCTCTTCAATGAACTCGTAGGCTGTTTCAGGAGTTCTGTTGTTCAGGGTTCCACCGGCGGCTGAATCAATTAATTGCCTCGTTGAGGGATTTACACCGTTATAGAAGGTTTGGACTTGTAGCCATAAGGGTAAACCATGGTGCGGACACCTTCTCAAGAGATCCTTGTATCTCTCCCATGCATCGTATAATGTCTCTAAATCCATCTGCACAAAAGAAGAGATATCATTCCGTAATTTGGCCGTTTTGGCCGGTGGAAAATATTTTAATAGAAATTTTTCGGTCATTTGTTCCCATGTAGTGATTGACCCTTGTGGTAACGAGTTTAACCACTGTTTGTATTTATTTCTTAATGAAAAGGGAAATAACCGAAGACGTATGGCATTATCAGAAACGCCATTTATTTTGAAGGTATCACAGAACTCTAAAAAACTAGCTATATGAGTGTTTGGGTCTTCGTCCTGTAAACCATCAAATTGAACAAATTGTTGAATCATTTGTATTGTGTTAGGCTTTAATTCAAAATTATTAGCAGCTATAGCAGGCCTAACAATACTCGATTCTGCTCTTGTTAAATGCAGTTTAGCATAATCAAACATAGTACGCGGAGCATTGTTTTCTCCCACATCATGTGGTTGTGGATTATTCTCGTCCATCCCTTCAGTAGGATTGGATCTGCCTTCTTGATTTTCCTCTGTGTAATTCAGGGCTCGCCTGATTTCTCTGCGATTTCTTCGAGCGGTAGCTTCAATATCGCTGTCGTATACTAAAGGTGCTCTCGGATTCCTTCTAGTCATAAACTAGAGGTACCTGCTGGAAAAGAAAGAAAGAGAATTTAGCAAAATCAAATTTTAACCTAAAATTAAAATTAAATTGCGAAAAATAAAAAAATAATGGCTAAAGTAATAAAAATAGAGCTTTCTTAATATTTTAGTTCCCCAGCAACGACGTCAAAAACTTGATCGCTGGAATCAGAGTCTTAAAATTTATAAAAAGAATGATCAAACTTGCAAACTAACTCTGACAACGATTAAAGACAAGTGTACCTATCGAACAGTAGTATAGCTTAGGCAAGACCGGATTGTCGAACCCAAAGGAACTAAAAGTACTAATACTAACCTTCTTTTTATTATCTAGCCTAAAAAAAGTGAAGTTGTTCAAATCTAATATAACTACTACTAAGCTAAAGACGCAAAGACAAACAGAATGAATTGGGAAATATCTTGAAGGAAGACTCAGTTGATTTAAGACGATACCCTCAGGAAGAATCCACCTAGACTTCACTTGTTATTTATCCCTGAACCATACGATTTATTCACTTGACTTGATCCGTAGGATTCCCTAAGTTATATTAAACCCTCTCTCGAAGCGAATAATAACTAACCCTAGGTTGATTAATTGGAATCTCTTTCTAATTAATAACCCCCTAGAATAGTAGTAAATCGATCTATGGATTCCCATATTAGGTTTCACCCTAATTCGGCAAAATCTCGTCATCCTATCTCTAGGCGCGCGAACGACTCCGCTTTAATTATGCTGGATATATCCTTAAGCAGGGACTTTTGCTCTTCCACCTAAGAACATCTGACTTGAATCATTATTCCGGAAACATTAACACAAGAATTAAGCGCACATAATTAAGAACAAATCAAGTATTTATCTTATAGTTTAGAAAACAATAACAAGATTTATCTAGGTTTCATCCCCTTCAGGTATCTGAAGGGTTTAGTTCATATAAAATAAATAAAACATCTCAGAAGAAAAGATAAAACAAAACATAAGAAATCCCTAAAACTCCCTGAAGGAATTGAAGGAGAGATCCACCGTATTGAGTAGAATTCCGGCTTCTTGAGATGGATCAACTGGCTATCTTCGAGTGATTCCCACAACTCTGACCTTTTCGGCTTGGCTCCTTGGCCTAGCTAACCACCCTCTCTTCAGGTAACACTTAGGGGGTTTATATAGGCTCTTGGAATGTGTTTCTTCACCCCAAAGTATCCAAATCTGAATGAAATTGCTCTTTGCCACGATAGGAACACGGCCATCTCACACGCCCGTGTGACTAGTCTTCAAGTCATGTTCTGACTTCTTTAATGAGGCATGACCGTGTGAATCGGGGGTAGGGCCGTGTTCCAGATGATCAATGCGGCACGACCGTGTGGGCTTAAGTCCAGGCCATGTGGATTTCGTGATATGACCCATTTACTCCGTTTTGGGCCCATTTTATGTTCTTTTCATCCTCGGGTGCTTTCCTGGGTATAAGACATGAAAAGAAAGGATTAAGAGCACCGTTTTACATAAATCGAGGCTTAAATCATCCAAAAGCATACTAAATGTGGGATTAAAATATGTTACTTTTATGGTGTATCAACTAAGTAAGAACAATTAACATTTCATAGTCATGCTTACTCGTTTCATCTCTTACCACATTCCAACCATATCATGAGCATAATGCTCACATTCATTAACAATCATCCCTGCACTTATCATAACAAGGTCACATGATACGACACATAACAATTCCACAGTAAGCCATTCAAAGTAATACCTAACACTCGGTGGTTTCGCACTTAGCCCACTATTACTCTTTAATAGGGTGGTATCGCACATATCCCACCGAATGATAATATAAACGATGGTATCGCACACAGCCCATCGTGAATAAGTAATAAGGTGGTATCTCACATAGCCCACCATCAAGAATAAATAATAAGGTGGTACCGCACACAGCCCACTGATAAACCGTAAAATTAACATATTTTAATCCCACATTTAGCATGCTTTTGGATGATTTAAGCCCTGAATTGTGTAATTTGGTGCTCTTAATCCTTTGTTTTCATGTTTTATACTCAGGAGAGCACCCAATGATGAAAAGAATGGAAAACGGGCCCAAAACGGAGTAAATGGGCCATATCGCGAAATCCACACGGCCTGGGCCCAAGACCACACGGTCGTGCCTCCCTTCTTACTAGAACACGGCCTGGCCACGTCTGACACGGGCGTGTGCCATGGCCGTGTCCCTGTAGTGGCAAAGAGCAATTTTACTCGGATTTGGATACTTAGGGGCAAAGAAACACATTCCGAAGCCTATATAAACACCCTAAGTATGACCAGAAAAGGGGGAACCCAAGGCTTTAGTCAACGGGCGTCCGACTAGGCCAGAAGAGGTCGATTTGTAGAGATTTACTAGAAGAAAGCCAGTTGATCCATCTCAAGAAGCCAGAGTTATACTCAAGACGGAGGATCTCTTCTTCAATTCCTTCAGAGGGTTTTAGGGATTTCTTATGTTTTATTTTATCTTTTCTTTTGAGATGTTTTCTTTCATTATTATGAACTAAACCTCACATACCTGAGGGGAATGAAACCTAAGATGAATCTTGTCATTGTTTGCTGAACTATATGATAAATATTTGACTTGTTCTTAATTATGTGTTCTTAATTCTTATGTTGATATTTTCAGGATATTAATTCAAGTATGATGTGCTTAGGTGGAGAAGCAAAAGTCCCTGCCTAAAAGTAGATCTAGCATAATTAAGGGAGTTGATCGCACGCCTAAAGATAGGGTGACGAGATTTTGCCAGATTAGGGTGAAACCTAATATGGGAGTCCATAGATCGAGTTAATGCAATTTTAGGGGTTTTAATTAGAAAGAGATTTCAATTAATCAACCTAGGGTTAGATGTTAGTCGCCTCGAGAGAGGGATTAATATAACTTAGGGAATCTTACGGATCAAGTCAAGTTAATAAATCGTCTGGTTCAGAGTTAGATAACAAGTGAAGTCTAGGTGGATTCTTCCTTGGGTGTCGTCTTAATTAATTGGTTTTTCCTCAAGTTATTTTCCCAAACTCTTTCTCTTTGTCTTTGCATCTTTAGTTTAGTAGTTAATTAATTTAGATTAGATAAATAAATCCCTTTATTCTTAGGCTAAATAATAAAAACAAAGTTAGTATTTGTACTTTTGGTTCCTTTGGGATTCGACATTCCGGTCTTGCCTTAACTATACTTCTATTCGATAGGTGCGCTTGCCTCAAATCTTTGTCATATTTAGTTTCCAGGTTCGATCATTCTTTATATAAATTTTTAAGAATCTGACATGCGATCAAGTTTTTGGCGCCGTTGCCGGGGAACTGAAATATTAAAAACGCTCAATTTTTATTACTTTAGCCATTTTTTATTTTTTGCAATTTACTTTTATTTTTTTAAGTCTATTTTTATTTTTTCTAATTTCTTTCTTTTGTTCCTTTCAGGTACCTCTAGTTTATGACTAGATGGAACCCGATAGGACCCCTAGTTTACGACAGTGTTGTTGAAGGTATCGTTCGCAGAAATTGCAGAGAAATAAGGCGAAGCTTAAACTACATAGAAGAAGAGCAAGAAGCCGAAATTAATACTACAGAAGAGATGTCAAAGAATAATCCGCCACCTCTAGAGATGGCCGAACATCATGCTCCATGAACTATGTATGATTATGCTAAACCTAGTTTAACAGGAACTGAGTCAAGTATTGTTAGGCCTACTATTGCTGCAAATAATTTTGAACTGAAACCTAACACTATACAGATGATACAACAGTTTGTTCAGTTTGATGGTTTGCAGGATGAGGATCCTAACACACACTTAGCGAATTTTCTAGAATTTTGTGATACCTTCAAGATAAATGGCGTTTCTGATGATGCCATCCGTCTTCGGTTAATTCCCTTTTCCCTGAGAAATAAAGCCAAACAGTGGTTACATTCTCTTCCACGAGGATCAATCACTACATGGGACCAAATGACCGAAAAATTTTTATTAAAATATTTTTCGCCGGCCAAAACGGCCAAGTTAAGGAATGGTATCTCTTCTTTTGTGCAGATGGATTTAGAGACACTTTACGACACATGGGAGAGATACGATGATTTGTTGAGAAGGTGCCCACACCATGGATTACCATTGTGCCTACAGGTCCAAACTTTTTACAACAGTGTGAACCCCTCAACAAGGCAATTAATCGATTCAGCTGCCGGCGGAACCCTGAACAACAAAACTCCTGAAGTAGCCTACGAGTTTATAGAAGAGTTGTCACTGAATAACTATCAGCGGCAATTTACAAGGACAAGGCCAGCCAAAGCAGCCGGAGTTTTCAACCTCGATGCAGTAACCACGCTATCAAATCAGGTAGAGTTGCTACATAAAAAATTTGATAGTTTCTACGGTTTTTCGTAGGCACATCCAGTAATGTAGTGCGAGACAAGAGCTATCAAGAGCTCGTCTAATTTGCGCTAGTTCGTCAAGAGTTGTTTTAAAAATTTTCTCGAGTCTGGTATCTGAAAAAGAGCTTCAATAAGAGGTAAGTTGATATGTAATTTTTTTAAAAGTTTAAGAAACTTACCGAATTGTTCTTTTGTATCATCTCTTTTCATTGCTTCGGGATAAGGTATGCGAGGTTGATACTCCTTGATTACCGATTTTGCCTTTTCCCGTGTTACCTCTATTGTACCTTCTTCTACCTCGTTTTCTTGTATTGAGTTGGCTTCATCTAACCCTTTACTATCATGAGCTGTGATGGCTTGAATTTGTTCCTTTGGGTTAACCTCTGTGTTACTTGGTAGACGTCCTTGTGGTCGTTCGGACATTAACTTTGCAAGTTGTCCGACTGCTTTAGTGACTTCCCCTACTGACTTAGTAAGTTCCCCGACTCGGTTCTTGGTCTTTTCAACCGATGTTTGTTGACCTTTAAGTGTTTTCTCAGTATCTTGGAGACGATTTTCTGTGGCTGGCATGAATTTTGTCAGCATCTTTTCAAGGTTTGGCTTCTTCTCTTGCGGATATGGCAGATTTTGGAAATTCTGAGGAGGTTGTTGTCTTTGATTTCCTTGATTTCCTTGACCTCCCCATGAAAAATTTGGGTGGTTCCTCCAACCTGGATTGTAAGTATTACTATAAGGATTATTGTTGGATCTGAAATTATTACCTATATAGTTCATCTGTTCGCTCTCTGCGCCCGGTTGGTAGGGTGGGTACTCAGGATTCACCACAGTTCCACTTGCGTCGCACTGCATGACTGGGTGTGCCTGCGAAGAACACAAATTATCAAGCTTTTTATTCATCATCCCTATCTGTGTTGATAGTATGGTCACTGTATCGAGGTTGTAAACTCCGCCTGATTTTGTCGGTTTAGTCCTTGTAACTTGCCACTGATAGTTATTCAGTGACATCTCTTCAATGAACTCATAGGCTGCTTCAGGAGTTCTGTTGTTCAGGGTTCCATCGGCGGCTAAATCAATTAGTTACCTCGTTGAGGGGTTTACATCGTTATAGAAGGTTTGGACTTGTAGCCATAAGGGTAAACCATGGTGCGGACACCTTCTCAAGAGATCCTTGTATCTCTCCCATGCGTCGTATAATGTCTCTAAATCCATCTGCACAAAAGAAGAAATATCATTCTGTAATTTGGCCGTTTTGGCCGGTGGGAAATATTTTAATAGAAATTTTTCGGTCATTTGTTCCCATGTAGTGATTGACCCTCGCGGTAACTAGTTTAACCATTGTTTGGCTTTATTTTTTAATGAAAAGGGAAATAACCGAAGACATATGGCATCATCAGAAACGCCATTTATTTAGAAGGTATCCCAGAACTCTAAAAAATTAGCTATATGAGTGTTTGGATCTTCGTCCTCTAAACCATCAAATTGAACAAATTGTTGAATCATTTGTATTGTGTTAGGCTTTATAGCAGCTATAGCAGGCCTAACAATACTCGATTCTGCTCCTGTTAAATGCGGTTTAGCATAATCAAACATAATACATGGAGCATTGTTTTCTCCCACGTCATGTGGTTGTGGATTATTCTCGTCCATCCCTTCAGTAGGATTGGATCTGCCTTCTCGGTTTTCCTCTGTGTAATTTAGGGCTCGCTTGATTTCTCTGCGATTTCTTCGAGCGGTAGCTTCAATATCGCTGTCGTATACTAAAGGTCCTCTCAGGTTCCTTCTAGTCATAAACTAGAGGTACCTGTTGGAATAGAAAGAAAGAGAATTTAGCAAAATCAAATTCTAACCTAAAATAAAAGTAAATTGCGAAAAATAAAAATAATGGCTAAAGTAATAAAAATAGAGCGTTCTTAATATTTTAGATCCCCGTCAACGGCGCCAAAAACTTGATAGCTGTGATCAAAGTCTTAAAATTAATAAAGAGAATGATCGAACCTGCAAACTAACTCTGACAACGATTAAAGGCATGTGTACCTATCGAACAGTAGTATATCGTAGGCAAGACCGGATTGTCGAACCCAAAGGAACTAAAATTACTAATACTAACCTTCTTTTTATTATCTAGCCTAAAATAAGTGAAGTTGTTTAAATCTAATCTAAATACTACTAAGCTAAAGACGCAAAGACAAAAAGAATGAATTGGGAAATAACTTGAAGAATGACTCAGTTGATTTAAGACGATACCCTCAGGAAGAATCCACCTAGACTTCACTTGTTATCTCACACTGAACCATACGATTTATTCACTTGAGTTGATCCGTAGGATTCCCTAAGTTAGATTCTCGAAGCGAATAATAACTAACCCTACGTTGATTAATTGAAATCTCTTTCTAATTAAAACCCCTAGAATCGCATTAACTCGATCTATGGATTCCCATATTAGGTTTCACCCTAATCCGGCAAAATCTCGTCACCCTATCTCTAGGCGCGCGAACGACTTTGCTTTAATTATGCTAGATCTATTCTTAAGCAGGGACTTTTGCTCCTCCACCTAAGAACATCTGACTTGAATCAATATCCCGGAAACATTAACACAAGAATTAAGCGCACATAACTAAGAACAAATCAATTATTTATCTTGTAGTTCAGAAAACAATAACAAGATTCATCTAGGTTTCATCCCCTTTAGGTATCTAAAGGGTTTAGTTCATATCAAATAAAGAAAACATCTCAGAAGAAAGGATAAAAGAAAACATAAGAAATCCCTAAAACTCCCTAAAGTAATTGAAAGAGAGATCCGCCGTCTTGAGTAGAATTCCGGCTTCTAAAGATGGATCAACTGGCTATCTTCGAGTGATTCCCACAACTCTGACCTTTTCGGCTTGGCTCCTTGGCCTAGCTAACTGACCTCTTTTCAGGTAACACTTAGGGGGTTTATATAGGCTCTTGGAATGTGTTTCTTCGCCTTAAAGTATCCAAATCCGAATGAAATTGCTCTTTGCCACGATAGGGACACGGCTATGTCACACGCCCGTGTGACTAGTCTTCAAGCCGTGTTCGGACTTTTATAATGAGGCACGGCCGTGTGAATTGGAGGTAAGGTCGTGTTCTAGATGATCAATGCGGCACGACCGTGTGGGATTAAGTCCAGGCCGTGTCGATTTCGTGATATGGCCCATTTACTCCGTTTTGGGCCCGTTTTATGTTCTTTTCATCCTCGAGTGCTTTCCTGGGTATAAGACATGAAAAGAAAGGATTAGGAGCACCTTTTTATATAATCCAAAAGCATACTAAATGTGGGATTAAAATATGTTACATTTACGGTTTACCAAATACCCCCACACTTAAGCTTTTGCTTGTCCTCAAGCAAAATTTTCAACTTACAATTAAAACAAACTTTCCATAATTCATAATTTCTATCAACAATGTTTCATCATAATTCACAGATAATTTATACATGGATGATCTAACTCGAAGAGTCCTAAAGATTCAAACAGTCAAAGTCATACATTTGTAGCACAAAAATGTAGGTGTCTCCCTTGATCTAAATAATTACCTTTGAATCAAAATCGACAAGGATTGACATCCTCACTAAAGATTCATTCAAATCACTCGAGGTGTTTAAGGTTCAAAATTAAGCTCTCAAAAGTCGAACCTGAAAAGTTAATCCCATAGGCTTGCCTGAAAATCAAATCTCCACCACTGTAAAATGAGATGATACACAAATCAAAATGTCTTTATTAGGGTTGTAACGGGGCTTCAGTTAAGGGTATGGATATAGGCTGAATTAGAAGGTTAGAATCGAGACTGAATTGACAAGTACCTACCTAGAAAATACTGAGATAATATTTATATTAACTGAAAAGTAATAATCCTACTAACACGAGCTTTTCTTTCAAAAAATAGACTTTAACTGTATAAGCTCACCACTGATACTGAATATACTTCGACTTTTTTTAAGAACAAATCAAAAAAGATGAATTCAACTACTGAACTAATTTAATTAGGTAACTTAATCAAATCATATCTCGATCAAAGGGTAGTCAAAAGGAATGGTGATAACAAATACAAAGGGGTTTTGGGTTAATATTAGCTGGTGAGTCAATAAAAAGGGTTGTTAGGATTAAACGGGGTTCACTAGGGGTTAATTTATGGAGGTAGGCTGTTTAGTGGAGTAAGTGGGTTAATTCCTAGGTGCCTTTATCATCTCTGTATATCAAATGATAGGTGTGGTCTCAACATGTATAATTGAGGCAAGTTCTAGAATAACAGTTCATAGTTGACACACTCATAATCAATAAAGTGAGCATGGAAAAGAATATATGCTCTAAGAAGATTTTTATAAAACTTCGCGAACTTCAGAGAATTTTTAAAGACCCTTTTGAAAAAAACTCCGAGTTTAGTGGTTCGTTTGAAAACTCCGTATTTATTTAAGGAAGATTTTAATTAGCCCAATCCTTGTGTTTAGGCGACGTTTGAAAACACATGTCGTTACATTAGGTCAATCTAGAAGTTTGTCATGAAAATTCATTATAAAATCATTAATTATGTTGTGAGAAAAACTTTTATTTGCATTTTGTAAAGAAAACGTCTTATCGATTATTTTGTATTCAAAACGTCTAAAGTTTAAATCAAAAATTAAACTAAACTAATAATGGCCTTATTACATAACAGAATCCCAAAAAAAATTAAAGAAAAGTAAAGTTCTTTTTAATAAAACCGTGCATGGCCACCTCGTAGTCCTCTCCGACCCAAATCCAGTGCACTATGCATTTCCTGCAAAAATGTTATGCAAAAAGAGTGAGTCGAAAGACTCAGTGTGCAATTGCCAAGCACCATCACTGGGCTCGAGCCCATTCATATACCATCTAGGCCTTAGCCCCTTTACATAATCACATTGGGCGAAGCCCATCCGAAACCGGATTGGGCCTTAGCCCTACAGCACAATATAGCAGATAGCATATGCAAAATGATGCAAAACCCAACCCAGCCTAAATATCCATCTGCTACACACCACCCGTTCCTGCCAAACACACCAGTGGGGATTTCTACAATCGACCCTCACCGCTACACACCATCGATGGCAGTCGTGCTGCAGTCAGCTGCTCATCGCCAAAATATGTGGCATAGCCACCGATATTATGTAACGTCACCAGAGTATGTGGCAAAGCCACTGAAATAATTGTGACAATGTCACCGGAGTATGTGGCATAGCCACCGAAAACACTGCCCTTTCCATCATTATCATATCCCCATGTCCATGCAACACATGATCATAATGGTATGAATGCAACATAAAATGCAACATATAACAGCATACTTAAAATATTCAAAACATGTGCATATTCATGCCAACGACATTACTTATCAAACATAATCAGAGAATAACTCACCTGGTGTTACGATTCTTACCCTCTATGGGTAACACAATAGCTATTACTGCGTTTTCGG
Organism: Gossypium australe; assembly: GCA_005393395.2. Lineage (NCBI taxonomy): Eukaryota > Viridiplantae > Streptophyta > Magnoliopsida > Malvales > Malvaceae > Gossypium > Gossypium australe. The sequence goes on from CM016619.1 coordinate 15,318,741, forward strand.
CTTTCAAACAACACATATATTTATTATAACAGACAAAAGAAAGTGTGGGAATTACAAACCTGTAAATGCAAAAAACTAAACTTTCAATTTCGTTAACATCCTTACTCGTAGAGATCACAACGATCTACCTATCCCGATCCGAAGCCGGCCCACAACCCGGTGGAAAATGAACGGCTGACACTGTGCGCCGTTTGAACTTAGGGGCAGGAACTACGAGTCCAACCCCCTCCCTTACTTGGCTGGCATTCGAATCCATGAAAAGATCTTGATCAGAAGATCGGGTTAAGGCATTGAAGAAGATGAAAGAGAGAATAGATGCTCAAACAAAGAAGTTTCTTACCTAGGTCGACAGAAACCGAAAGCTAATAGACTTGTATTAAGAAATCGTTTGAGTCCCTACACAAACACCATATAAGAATCGATTCCCTAAAATAGTTTAAAAGGAGTGGCCCGTCGGCCAAACTAGTTGGTATAAACCCCCTACCTTGATCGACCAAATCTGATTGCCCCCCAAAGATCTTCCAAACGCTGGCCAGATGCAGAAAGGAATACGAAGACGAGGCCCCCTACATTCGGCCAATGCACCAAAGTACTAAGTTAACGCCTTCGGTTTAACAACCAGCAAGAGAAAGGAAAGAACCGAAAAAGAAGCAGAACACTTACCACCAAACAAGAAGAAGCCGATTTGAGAAGGTTAGAAAATAGGTGACGGCAATATAAAGAACCAAGAACGAGCGAATAGAAACAAACGCACAAGGGAGATTCAGTTATAGTGAAAAGTAAAAACAAACTCAAAGAGAGGGAATGAGGGATAGGTTTTGTCTTTTAGAAGAAGAAATAGAGGAGAAGGATGAATCACCAAGAAGTGAGATGAAGGTTCGGTAATGAAGAAGCAAGAAGAAGAAATATGAAGCAAATAGGTGTTTCGGCTTTTGGTTGACAAAGGAATGAATGCAAAAGGGAGAGTCCAAAAGATGGTTTCGGTTTTGATAAATGAGAGAAGAAAAAAAATGTTCACAAATGCAAACGAGAATGAAAGGTTTCTAAGCTTGACTTGCTAACACTCTACTCAAAATGACCTTTGGAAGAATCGGCACACACACATACCTAAAGATCGAAAGTGTACAAAAGAGATGGAAGAAAGGCCTAAGACTCAAAGGGATGGAAGAAAGGCCTAAGACTCAAAGGACTTTCGGCACACTCACTTCTCCTAGCCCCCAAAACCGAAACCCCCCTCATTCCACCATACCATATTCGGTCAACAACCCCCCAACAAGCCACCAAATCCCTTGATCATCTCCTACATTCACTCTCCTCCCACCATTTGAATCAGTTTGACCCATTCAAACCCCACTACTTCCTCTTGGCCTCTCATTTATAATATTTGACTTATTCCACCAACCACCTTGGAGAGCCCTTGCCAAAACCACCACTTTAGCCTCCTAAGCACAAAAAAAAGAATAAAGCTCTTGAATGCTGTCAATGCGACTCGAACCCCTTCCCCATGCTGGTCCCTTGTGACGCCACTTACCTGCAACCTAAGTGGCGTCTCCTTGCCACTTTACCACTTCACTTCTTGTGTCAACAAACACAAGAAATGATCCTTAAAGCCTGTCCCAGCTAGCTCTCCCCTAAAGTTCCCAAAAATGAAATTTTCACCGAGGTTCAAGCTCAACCCCGAGCCTTCCCGGGGCCCCCAAACATAACAGATTAACAGATAAAGCATACCAAACACACAGAAACATAGTAAATGCAAAGCCTCTAATTCCTGGATGTTACAGTTCTATCCCCCTTAAAGAAATTTCGGCCCTGAAATTTACCTGGTCAAAAGAGGTGAGGGTGTTGCTGACGCGTAACATCCTCTGGCTCCCACGTGGCCTCCTCTGAACCGTGGTTTCGCCATAAAACTTTGACCAAAGGGACTGATTTTCTTCTTAATACCTTAACATCTCGGTCCAAGATCTGTACTGGTTCCTCTTGGAAGGACAAGTCTGATCTTATCTCAATATCCTCCACCGGCATTATGTGAGACGAATCAGAACGGTAACGTCTCAACATCGAGACATGGAACACATCATGTATTTGTCTCAAATCCGAGGGTAGTTGAAGCTGATACGCCACTGGTCCCACACGTCTCAACACCCGATAAGGCCCAATGAACCTGGGGCTCAACTTGCCCTTCGGCCCAAATCTCAAAACTTTCTTCCAAGGCGAAACATTCAGAAACACCTGATCACCCACTGCAAATTCTATATCCTTATGCTTCAGATTAGCATAGGATTTCTGCCTGTCGGAAGCCTCCTTCAATCGAGTTCGAATCAACTTAACTTTCTCCTCTGTCTCCGAAACCAATTCCGGACCCAACATCTGACGCTCACCCAATTTGGTCCGGCAAGTAGGAGTATGACACCTCCGTCCATACAATGCTTCATAGGGCACCATCTGAATGCTAGATTGGTAGCTGTTGTTGTATGCGGATTCTGCCAACAGTAAGAACTCCTCCCAACTACCCCTGAAGTCAATGAAACAAGCTCTCAACATTTCTTCCAAGATCTGAATTATCATCTCAGACTGACCATCAGTCTGTGGATGAAATGCTGTGCTGAAGTCTAGTCTTGTACCCAATGCTTGATGCAGCGCCTTCCAAAATCGCGACGTAAACCTGGGGTCTCTGTCCGATATGATAGACACTGGTACCCCATGCAACCTCACAATCTCTGCCACATATATCTTAGCCAGCTTCTGTAATGAATAGTCGGTACGAACAGGTATAAAATGGGCAGACTTTGTCAATCGATCAACAATTACCCATACCGGATCTTTCCTAGTAGGCGTAAGAGGTAGCCCACTAACAAAATCCATCGTTATCCTCTTCCATTTCCACAGTGGAATCTTCACCGGCTGTAATAACCTCGAAGGCAGCTGATGCTCTGCTTTCACTTACTGACACGTCAAGCACTTAGCCACAAACTTGGTAATTTCTTGCTTCAATCCAGGCCACCAAAACTGTTCACGCAGATCCCGATACATCTTACTCCCACTAGGATGCATAGCGTATGGGCTGCTATGCGCCTCCTAAAGAATCATCTGTCTCAACCCAACATCCTCTGGCACGCAGACCCTTTTATGGTAACACAACACCCCATCATTGTTCAAGTTATAATCCTCTACCCCACCATTCTGTACTTGCAGAAGTCGAGCACTTAAGACATCATCCGATAACTGCTTCTCTTTAATCTGACTTACCCACGTCGGCTTCACTTGGAGTTCAGCTAACACACTTCCATCATCATACAGGCTGAGATGAGCAAACATTGCCCTCAAATCTGATATCACTTTTCGACTCATCGCATCTGCCACTATATTAGCTTTATCCGAGTGATACTCGATCGAGCAGTCATAATCCTTCAATAGCTCAATCCACCTCCGCTGTCTTAAATTCAACTCCTTCTGGGTAAGGAGATATTTCAAACTCTTGTGGTCGATGTAGATAATGGACTTCTCCCCATACAGGTAGTGTCTTCAGATCTTTAGAGCGAACACTACCGCAGCCAACTCCAGATCATGCGTGGGATAATTCATCTCATGCGGTCTTAACTGCCGAGACGCATACGCAACTACCTTCCCATCTTGCATTAACACACACCCTAACCCCGTGTGTGAAGCATCACAATAGACAACAAACTCTTTCCCAGCCTCAGGCTGAATCAAAATCGGAGCTTTCATCAAGATCCTTTTCAGCTTCTCAAAGCTTTCTTGTTGCTTAGCAGCCCAAACAAATGGTACCCCTTTCCGCAACAACTTAGTTAAGGGTGCCGCAATTAAGGAGAATCCCTCAACAAACCTTCTGTAGTACCTAGCCAAACCCAAGAAACTTCAAATCTCTGCCACAGACTTAAGCGGTTTCCAGTCCAACATAGCTTCAATTTTCCGGAGATCAACCCTAATCCTCTCTGCAGATACAACATGACCCAAAAAGGTAACTTCTTTCAACCAAAATTCACACTTACTGAATTTGGCGTACATCTGCTTCTCCCTCAGAATTTGTAGAACCACCTGAAGATGCGAATCATGCTCCCCTTCCGTCCTGGAATATACCAGGATGTCATCTATGAACACCACAACAAATCGGTCCAGATAGGGTTGGAATGCCCTGTTCATCATATCCGTAAACACAGCTGGTGCATTCGTCAGCCCAAACGGAATCACTAAAAACTCATAGTGACCATAGCGAGTTTGAAACACCGTCTTATGAATATTCGCTTTCTTAACCTTAAGCTGATGATATCCTGACCTCAAATCTATCTTCGAAAAGACTGAAGCCCCTTTGAGCTGATCAAACGGATCGTCAATCCTCGGCAGTGGGTACTTGTTCTTAATCGTCAACTTATTCAACTGGCGGTAGTCAATGCACATACGCATCGACCTGTCCTTTTTCTTCACGAACAACACCGGTGCTCCCCACAGAGATACACTTGGTCGGATGAAACCACGGTCCAACAATTCCTGGATCTGAGCTTTAAGTTCTACCAGCTCCTTCGGCGGCATCCTATAAGGGGCGATGGACGCTGGAGCCGTACCCGAAAGTAGCTCAATTCCAAACTCCACTTCACGATCCGGAGGCAACCCCAGAAGCTCCTCAGAAAAGACATCCACGAATTCCTTCATTGTTCTAACCCCATTAATAGTCACTTCTTTTGCATCCAAAGCACTGATAAAAGCTAGGAATGCCTTGCACCCTTTTCGAACCATCTTAATAGCCCTTAATGCGGAAACCACGTTAGACAAATAATTCCTTCTGTCTCCTATCACCACTACCTCTTTGTCTTCTAAGGTTCTCAACAGCATTCGCTTAGTCACGTAATCCAAATTAGCACGATGTTTAACCAGCCAATCCATGCCTAAGATAAGGTCAAACTCACCGAATGACAATTCCATCAAGTCAGCCAGAAACAATACTCCTTGAATTTCTAAAGGCACCTCCCTAAATAATTTGTTCACCACTACCAATTGTCCTAATGGGCTAACCACAGTCATTTCTCTAGCAGCAATTTCAGGCTCTAAATTCAAAGTCTTAGATATGGTACAGGCAACATATGAATGGGTCGATCTAATATCAATTAAAGCAATAAACGGTTTATCAACAATAAGAAATGTACCGGTTATAACGTCCGGTGCATCGCCCTCTTCTCGCCATGGTGCTGTATAGACTAGACCCGACTATCTTGCTTTTGCATTACCGACACCCTTGCCTGGTGTTCCACGACCCCGACCAAAACCATTTCCCCTTCCAACCGGACCACGACCTCTCGGCGGTTGCTGCTGACTTTTCCTGAATTGAGTAAAACCCTGACCTAATGGCCGCACCTTATCCAACTCTTGTGGACAATCTCTAATCATATGGTCCTTAGGTCCATACTTGGAGCATCCTCCAGTTCTTTTCTAACATTCCCCCAGATGCATCTTCCCACACTGAGCACATGGTCGAAATTGACCCACCGCGGCAGGCGTCAGAACTCGAGCTGGCCCATCAAACCTAGGCCTTTTTTGAAAACCCCCAGATGATCCCGACGACCCAAAACTTCTCTTGTTTTTACCCTGATATTTATCCCTATTCTGCCTCTCTGTCCGCTTTACCTCCTCGGCTATTTTAGCTTTCTCAACCAAAACGGAAAAATCCCTCTCCCGCTACGAAGCTATCAGTACCCTCAACTCATCCCGTAGCCCATCTTCGAACCGCACGCAACGTTCATAGTCAATTGCCACTATTCCTCGGGCGTAACGGCTCAAGCGCAGAAATTTCACCTCATACTCAGCCACGGATTTGCCTCATTGTACCAAATTCAGGAATTCTTTCCTCTGAGCATCCACATAACTTGCCCCAACGTATTTCCCTTGAAATTCCGTCTTGAAGAAATCCCAGCCAATTCTATCCGCTGGAGTACCCTATCTTATTGTGAGCCACCACTGGTATGCCTCGTCCCGGAGAAGAGACACTGCTCCTTTCAATTTCTCCTCCACCGTGTAGTCTAGATTATCCATAATCCGCTTGACTGCCTCTAGCCAATACTCAGCTACATTTGGGGCCACACCAGAAATACCCCTAAACATTTCAGCTTCGTTTGCTCGAAGTCGCTCAAGAATAGACTTCCAAGATACTGTCCCAGTGCTTGCCCCAGCAACTCGCTCCAACACACGCAACATTGCTTGAGACAGGGCATCATCCCCACCAGTTCTATCTTGAGATCCCGCTTTTGGCATAGGTGACGCTGGCGCTTCACCTTCAGGCTCATGCCTCGCTTCCAAGAACTCAGCCTCAACACCCCGGCCTCTACCACGGTCGCGTGCAACACGTCCATGTCCTCTGGCACTCATGTCTACCATTTCGTCTTAATTTGGTTTAAAAATTTTATGAATTAGCATTTCTTTCCACTGTTGATTAATGAGTAGTTTTATGAGAATAGAGTTATAAGTAGTTTTCTGCAAAACACATGTATACCTAAAGGTTTCCATCTCTAAAGTAGAGTTCCTTAATTCTAGCTTTCTTAGCACAATATAACTATTTCATGCAATTCACTCAATTCAGTTAGAAAAACTTACCGTATGGACTTGGTGCCAAAGATTCGGGTGCCATGCTTCTAGAAAAACTTGCATACATATGTATATATATATTTTTCTAAATCACTTTTAGACCAACTTCAAAAAACATTTTGAACCCAAAACCCATGGCCGAGCTTTTAAAACCAGGCTCTGATACCAAAATTGTAACACCCCAAACCCGGCCCAACACCACGACCGGATCGGTATGTCACCTGAGAAGATTTTTATAAAACTTCGAGAACTTCAGAGAATTTTTAAAGACCCTTTTGAAAAAAACTTTGAGTTTAGTGGTTCGTTTGAAAACTCCGTATTTATTTAAGAAAGATTTTAATTAGCCCAATCCTTGGGTTTAGGTGACGTTTGAAAACACATGTCGTTACATTAGATCAATCTAGAAGTTTGTCATCAAAATCCGTTATAAAATTGTTAATTATGTTGTGAGAAAAAGTTTTATTTGCATTTTGTAAAGAAAATGTCTTATCGATTATTTTGTATTCAAAACGTCTAAAGTTTAAACCAAAAATTAAACTAAACTAATAATGGCCTTATTACATAACAGAATCCCAGAAAAAATTAAAGAAAAGTAAAGTTCTATTTAATAAAACCGTGCATGGCCACCTCGTAGTCCTCTCCGGCCCAAATCCAGTGCACTATGCATCACCTGTAAAAATGTTAAGCAAAAAGAGTGAGTCAAAAGACTTAGAGTGCAATTGCCAAGCACCATCACTAGGCTCGAGCCCATTCATCTACCATCTGGGCCTTAGCCCCCTACATAATCATATTGGACGAAGCCCATTCGAAACCAGATTGGGCCTTAGCCCTACAGCACAGTATAGCAGATAGCATATGCAAAGTGATGCAAAACCCAACCCAGCCTAAATATCCATCCGCTACACACCACCCGTTCCTGCCAAACACACCAGTGGGGATTTCTACCATCGACCCTCACCGCTACACACCATCGATAGCAGTCATGCTGCAGTCAGCTGCTCATCGCCAAAATATGTGGCATAGCCACCGATATTATGTGACAATGTCACTAGAGTATGTGGCAAAGCCACCGAAATAATTGTGACAACGTCACTGGAGTATGTGGCATAGCCACCGAAAACACTGCCCCTTTCATCATTATCATATCCCCATGTCCATGCAACACATGATCATAATGGTATGAATGCAACATATAATGCAACATATAATAGCATACTTAAAATATTCAAAGCATGTGCATATTCATGCCAACGACATTACTTATCAAACATAATCAGAGAATAACTCACCTGGTGTTACGATTTTTACCCTCCATGGGTAACACAATAGCTATTACTGCATTTTCGGCTTTCAAACAACACATATATTTATTATAACAGATAAAAGAAAGTGTGGGAGTTACACACCTGTAAATGCAAAGAACTAAACTATCAACGTCGTTAACACCTTCACTCACAGAGATCACAGCGATTTGCCTATCCCAATCCGAAGCCGGCCCACAACCCAGTGGAAAATCCCGAACGGCTGACACTGCGCGCCGTTCAAACTAAGGGGCAGGAACTACGAGTCCAACCCCCTCCCTTACTTGGCTGGCATTCGAATCCATGAAAAGATCTTGATCAGAAGATCGGGTTAAGGATTGAAGAAGATGAAAGAGAGAATAGATGCTCAAACGAAGAAGTTTCTTACCTAGGTCGACAGAAACCGGAAGCTAATAGACTTGTATTAAGAAATTGTTTGAGTCCCTACACAAACACCATATAAGAATCGATTCCCCAAAATAGATTAAAAGGAGTGGCCTTTCAGCCATACAAGTTGGTGTGAGCCCCCTACCTTGATCGACCAAATCCGATTGCCCCCCAAAGATCTTCCAAACGCTGGCCAGATGCAGAAAGGAATACGAAGACGAGGCCCCCTACATTCGGTCAATGCACCAAAGTACTAAGTTAACGTCTTCGGTTTAACAACCAGCAAGAGAAAGGAAAGAACCGAAAAAGAAGCAGAACACTTACCACCAAACAAGAAGAAGCTGATTTGAGAAGGTTAGAAAATAGGTGACGGCAATCTAAAGAACCAAGAACGAGCGAATAGAAACAAACGCACAAGGGAGATTCGGCTATAGTGAAAAGTAAAAAAAAAACTCAAAGAGAGGGAATGAGGTATAGGTTTCGGCTTTTAGAAGAAGAAATAGAGGAGAAGGATGAATCACCAAGAAGTGAGATGAAGGTTCGGCAAAGAAAAAGCAAGAAGAAGAAATATGAAGCAAGTAGGTGTTTCGACTTTTGGTTGACAAAGGAATGAATGCAAAAGTGAGAGTCCAAAAGATGGTTTCGGTTTTGATAAATGAGAGAAGAAAACAAATGTTCACAAATACAAATGAGAATGAAAGGTTTCTAAGCTTGACTTGCTAACACTTTACTCAAAATGACCTTTGGAAGAATCGACACACACACACCCCTAAAGACCGAAAGTATACAAAAAAGATGGAAGAAAGGCCTAAGACTCAAAGGACTTTCGGCACACTCACTTCTCCTAGCCCCCAAAATCGAAACCCCCTCCTTCCACCATACCACATTCGGTCAACATGTAGCAGTCCAAATTTGACCCTAATCGGAACGGTGGTTTCGGGACCACGAATCCGAGTTCAGAAAATTTTTAAATACTATTTTCAGTGTTTATTATATGTGAATTACTATGTGTGAAAGTTTCGTATGAAAATTTTATTATTTTTGTGTATAATTTCACAAAAAGGACTTAATGCGTAAGGTGCAAAAGTTGCAAACTATAGTGAAAAGTGCTAATGTGATAGTGGCTTTTTAATATGAGGTGCTAAAAGGGCAAATAGCCCATTATTAGTGTTAGTGGACGGCATAGGACAAAAATGCCCTTGTTTTGTAAGTTAGTTTTATTTTATATTTAAAGGTTAATATGGTAAATAAAAAATAATCATAATATATGATAAAATAACACATAATTAAGCACCATCAATTTGTTCTTTCTCTTGGCCGAATATTGATGAAGAAAAGGGGCTTCGTTATTTTGATTTTCGGCTACTTACAAGCCAAATTCAAGGTAAGATTTTAGTCGATTTTTGTTAATTTTTACGTTTTTGAGATTGTTGCTTCGAATATTAGTTGACCCATGTTAGAATTTTTGAAATTGAGCATGTTTGATATTCGACCATGGTTAGATGTTTGTGTTTTATGATGCTTGACGGAAAAATATTAAAAGTATGTTAGAAATTAACAAGTTTTGAATTGGAAATTTTGGTGAAATTGAGTATTTAGGACTAATTTGTAAAAATAAATTTTTGGAGGGGTACAATTGCAAAATAAATGAAATGTATGCAATTGTAAAGATGTATGGAATATTCGGCCCTAAAGAATTGAGTGCAAATTATGTGTATTTTGTGTTTTGTACAATAGGGACTGAATTGTAAAAGTTGTAAATGTTAGGGGTAAAATGGTAATTTTCTTAATTATGTGTTTTGGGACAAAATTGAGATGAAATGTGCTTGGATGAGCTTATTTTTAATACGATTAGATCAAGGACAAAGAAAAACAGACTTGGATCGGGGGAAGGCTAAAGTTATCGAGTAGCCTTGGGGTGCACCAGTTCTATTTGTAAAAAAGAAAGACGGGACTATGCGAATGTGCATCGATTACCGACAACTGAACAAGGTAACTATAAAGAATAAATACCCGTTGCCACGGATTGATGACTTGTTTGATCTGTTGAAAGGGGCTTCAGTGTTTTCAAAGATAGATTTGAGATCGGGCTATTATCAGTTGCGAGTCAGAGATTTCGATGTGCCAAAGACTGCTTTTCGAACGAGGTACGGACATTATGAGTTTCTGGTTATGCCGTTTGGGCTTACTAATGCACCAGCTGTTTTTATGGATCTGATGAATCGAATTTTCAGACAGTATTTGGATCGATTTGTAGTAGTGTTTATAGATGATATTCCGATCTACTCCAGAGATGAAACCGAGCATGCTGAGCATCTGAGACTGGTGCTACAAACTTTGCGAGATAAACAGTTGTACGTAAAGTTCAGTAAGTGTGAGTTTGGGTTGAATAAGGTCAGTTTTCTAGGTCACGTCGTTTCAGCATCAGGCATTCGGGTTGATCCGAAAAAAATATCGGCTATACTCGATTGGAAACCCCCAAAGAATATTTTTGAAATTCGAAGCATTTTGGGACTTGCTGGTCACTACAGACGATTTGTGAAAGGTTTTTCTATAATAGCTACCCCGTTGACAAAGGTATTACAGAAAGACACTAAATTTGAATGGTCAGAAAAGTGTCAGAAAAGTTTCGATCAGTTGAAAGCTCTTTTGACCGAAGCTCTAGTGTTAGTTCCGCCTGAATCGGGTAAAGAATTTGTTGTTTATAGTGATGCTTCTTTGAATGGTTTGGGTTGCGTTTTGATGCAGGAAGGCAAAGTCGTAGCCTAGGCTTCGAGACAATTGAAGCTGCATGAAAGAAATTACCAGACACATGATTTGGAGCTAGCAACTATTGTATTCGCATTGAAGATTTGGCGTCATTACTTATTCGGGGAGAAATGTCATGTCTATTCAGATCACAAAAGTTTGAAGTATCTGATGACTCAGAAAGATCTGAACCTGAGACAACGCAGATGGTTAGAGCTGTTGAAAGATTACGAGCTAGTGATTGACTATCATCCGGGAAAGGCTAACATTGTTGCAGATGCTTTAAGTCGGAAGTCATTATTTGCTCTTCGTGCGTTGAACGCACATATGGCTATGTCTGGTGATGGTTCAATAGTAGCCGAGTTTAAAGCAAGACCGTTGTTTATGCAACAAATTTGTGATGCTCAGAGAGTTGACAAAGATACGATGGTAAGACGAATTCAGTGTGAAAGTAATACAGAGTCAGAGTTTCGAATTGATGAAAATGACTGTTTGAACTTCAAAGGCCAATTATGTGTTTCGAGGATGTGGTTTTGATTCAGATAATATTGAATGAGGCTCATAATAGTCGATTGTCGGTACATCCAGGTAGCACGAAATTGTATAATGATTTGAAACAATTCTATTGGTGGCCTGGTATGAAACGGGATATATCTGAATTTGTCTCGAAGTGCTTAATTTGTCAGCAAGTAAAAGCCGAACATCAGGTGCCTTCTGGGTTACTTCAGCCGATCATGATACTTGAATGGAAATGGGACAGAATTGCTATGGATTTTGTATCCGGTTTGCCTACGACCCCAAGCAAGAAAGATGCAATTTGGGTTATAGTTGATAGACTAACCAAATCAGCTCACTTTATTCCAGTTCGTACGGACTTTTCGCTCGATAAGCTTGCTGAGTTGTATGTATCTCAAATTGTGAGATTACATGGTGTGCCGATTTCCATTATTTCGGACAGAGACTCGAGATTCACGTCGCAGTTTTGGAAGAAGCTGCAAGATGCTTTAGGTACCAAACTGCATTTTAGTACAGCTTTCCATCCGCAGACAGACGGTCAGTCTGAACGAACTATTCAGATACTTGAGGATATGTTGAGATGTTGCGTCCTCGAGTTTGAAGGTACGTGGGAACGATACTTACCTTTGATTGAATTTGCTTACAATAATAGCTTTCAATCTAGTATCAAAATGGCACCTTACGAAGCTTTGTACGGCCGCAAGTGTCGTACACCATTGTACTGGACCGAGCTCAGTGATAACAAGATACACGGGGTTGACTTGATTAAAGAGACTAAACGGAAAGTGTCAATAATCCGAGATATTTTGAAAGTTGCATCAGATCGCCAAAAGTCATACGCGGATTTGAAACGTAAAGACATTGAGTTTCAGGTTGGAGATCGGGTATTTTTGAAAGTGTCTCCGTGGAAGAAAGTGCTTCGATTTGGTCGAAAAGGGAAACTGAGCCCGAGATTCATCGGACCGTATGAGATCATCGAACGTATCGAGCCTGTTGCTTATAGATTGAAGTTGCCCTCTGAATTAGAAAAGATACACAACGTATTTCACGTTTCGATGCTTTGTAGATATAGATCCGATCTGATATGACGTATGAGGAAGAACCGATCCGTATCTTAGCTCGTGAAGTGAAAGAGTTGAGAAATAAGAAAATTTTGTTAGTAAAAGTACTATGGAATCGTCATGGAGTAGAAGAGGCTACGTGGGAGCCTGAGGATTCAATGAGGCAACAATATCTGACTTTGTTTAATGGTAAGATTTTCGGGGACGAAAATCCCTAAGGGGGAGAGTTGTAACAGTCCGAATTTGACCCTAATCGGAACGGTGGTTTCGGGACCACGGATCCGAGTCCAGAAAATTTTTATATACTATTTTCAGTGTTTATTATATGTGAATTACTATGTGTGAAAGTTTCGTATGAAAATTTGATTATTTTTGTGTCTAATTTCACAAAAAGGACTTAATCGCGTAAGGTGCAAAAGTTGCAAACTATAGTGAAAAGTGCTAATGTGATAGTGGCTTTTTAATATAAGGTGCTAAAAGGGCAAATAGCCCATTATTAGTGTTAGTGGACGGCATAGGACAAAAATGCGCTTGTTTTATAAGTTAGTTTTATTTTATATTTAAAGGTTAATATGGTAAATAAAAAATAATCATAATATATGATAAAATAACACATAATTAAGCACTATCAATTTTTTCTTTCTCTTGGCCGAATATTGATGAAAGAAAAGGGGGCTTTGTTGTTTTGATTTTCGGCTACTTACAAGCCAAATTCAAGGTAAGTTTTTAGTCGGTTTTTGTTAATTTTTACGTTTTTGAGATTGTTGCTTCGAATATTAGTTGACCCATGTTAGAAATTTTGAAATTGAGCATGTTTGATATTCGGCCATGGTTAGATGTTTGTGTTTTATGATGCTTGACGGAAAAATATTAAAAGTATGTTAGAAATTAACAAGTTTTGAATTGGAAATTTTGGTGAAATTGAGTATTTAGGACTAATTTGTAAAAATAAATTTTTGGAGGGGTACAATTGCAAAATAAATGAAATGTATGCATTTGTAAAGATGTATGGAATATTCGGCCCTAAAGAATTGAGTGCAAATTATGTGTATTTTGTGTTTTGTACAATAGGGACTGAATTGTAAAAGTTGTAAATGTCAGGGGTAAAATGGTAATTTTCCTAATTATGTGTTTTGGGACTAAATTGAGATGAAATATGCTTGAATGAGCTTATTTTTAATATGATTAGATCAAAGACAAAGAAAAACGGACTTGGGTCGGGGGAAGGCTAAAGTTATTGATCGCTGTAAAATCAGAGCTTTATATTTATAAAAGAATGATCAAACCTGGAGACTAACTCTGACAACGATATTAAGGTAAGTGTACCTATCGAACAGTAGTATAGCCAAGACCGGTTATCGAACCCAAAGGAACTAAAAGTATTAATACTCACTTTCTTTTTATTATTTAGCCTTAAAATTAGAGTGAAGATTGCGTTTAAACTAAATGGACGACAGCTAAACTAAGGACACAAAGACAAAAAGACGAATTGGAAAATAACCTTGAGGAAAAACTCAGTTGATTTAGATGATACCCTCGGGAAGAATCTACCTAGACTTCTCTTATTATCTAACCTTTTAATTATATGATTTCTTTTACTTAGCTTGATCCGTGAGACTCTCTAACCTATATTAAACCTTCTCTTGAGGCGAATAACGTCTAACCCTAGGTTAATTACTGGAACTCTCGTTCGCTTATAATAACCCCCTAGGACAGCAGTAAATCGATCAATGGACTCCAATATTAGGTTTCACCCTAATCCGGTAAAATCTCGTAACCCTATCTCTAGGCGTTCGATCAACTCCGCTTAATTATGTTAGATCTTCTTTTAGGCAGGGTCTATTCCTCCTCCACCTAAGCACATTAGATTTGTATTAAGCAACATAGTTAAGAACAAACTAAGTAATTTATCATATAACTTAAAAATCAAATAATAAAATCCATCTAGGTTTCATCCCCTTCAGGTATCTAAGGGGTTTAGTTCATAATGAATAAGCAAAACATCACAAGAGAAAAGATAAAACAAAACATAGGAAAACCCTAAAACCCCCTGAAGGAATCGAAGGAGAATTCCACCGTCTTGAGTATAACTCCAGCTTCATGGGATGGATCAACTAGCTATCCTTGCGTTATTCCCTAACTCTGACATTCTCGGCTTGGCTCCTTACCCTCGCTTTCGCTCTCTTTGGCTTCTGCCGAACTCTCCTTTCAAGTTGTCCCCTTGGGTGTTTATATAGACTTTATGATGCCTTTGCTTGGCCCCTAAGTATCCTAATTTAAGTAGAATTCCTACTCTGGTGTTTGAATAGGCTTTGGAATGTGTTTCTTTGCCTCCAAGTATCCTTTCCCAAATGAAATTTCTCTTTCCAGCGACAGGGACACGGCCATGGCACACGCCCATGTGAATCGTGGCCAGGCCGTGTTCGGACTTTTTAATGAGGCACGGCCATGTGTGACGGGGTTGAGGCCCTGCTCTAGGTGTTCATCGAGGCACAGCCGTGTGTGCTTTGGGCCAGGCTGTGTCGATTTCGTGTTAAGGCCCATTTACTCCGTTTTAGGCCCGTTTTGTGTTCTTTTCATCCTTAGGTGCTTTCCTGAGTATAAAATATGAAAAGAAAGGATTAAGAGCACCTTTTTACATAAATTAAGGGATAAATCATCCAAAAGCATATTAAATGTGGGTCTAAAATATGTTACTTTTACGGTTTATCAATTATCGAGTTGCCAGTCTTCGTTGTTCGTAGATAGTCGAGGTAAATCTATAAGCAATTTTATATCGTAAATGGGATTTATAGCATTGATTACATGTTGAATCAAGAAATTATGTTTGTAAAACTTGTCTTAGCCGAATGTGGGTAGTAAGAATGAAAGGAATTGTTGTTATATTTTAAATCGGGTTGATAAGTCAAAGTGATTGAATAATGTGTGACTTACGGGCAGCATTATTGTAATGTGTATGGGATGAAAATAATATTGAATCGGGCTTCGAGCCTAGCAGGCCTTGTGCCGGTGAATTGTATCAGGCTTCGAGCCTACCAGGCCTTGTGCTAGTGAAGTGTTTCGGGCTTATTGCCTAGCAGGCTAAATGCCGGTGATCAAATTTCAGACCTCGGGTCTAGAAGGCTTAATGCCGGTGATATATCACAAATAGAGAAGTTATAAATCATTTACAAGGTGGAACATAGCTACTACAATAAGATAAATGCTCGGGTAGGTATGAATTGTTGCATAGATGCAAGGAATAAGGTAAACTATTATATTTCCTTTTGATTTAAGTAAGTTGTGATGTAATCAAAGTTTTCAGTGAGGTGTTTATATGTGCATTTGATCTTAATAATAATGAGCCTGATATGTGTATTGAAATATAAGCTTGGTTATACTTTTTGAGATTCGGTCATACGTATAAATGTTAAATGTGAGAACGATTGGAAATGCTTACGTATGTGTATAACTAAATTCATGTAGCTAAGATGTATGTTATATTTTATAGTTTTGGAGCATGCGAATATCTATGGTATTTAAGTGCTTTGGAGAGTTTGTATACTGAGGATAAGAGATTGATAAATGCTAAGTGAAAGTAATGGCATTCGGCTATAATGAAATTTGTTAGTTAAATTATTTGTATTCAAATCCATGAATATATATACATATATATATATATATATATGTTTTTAAATGCTTGAATGTTTGATTATTACATTGTAATTGCTTGAGACTTACTAAGCTAGTAAGCTTACTCTGTATGTGTTCAATGTTCTATTCTATAGATTTTGGTCACGCTACGGGCTCAGAGGATCGTCAGAGAATTCAACCACACTATCATCCCTTTTTGGTACTTATAAACTTAGTCTCTGAATCAAAGGCATGTATAGGTTAGACTAAGTTGTAAAATCAATGAACTTTGGTCCTGTATATATAAGTATAGCCTTGCGAAAATGGCTTATTTCTTTTGGTTAACTTAGGTTTCTATGCTTTTGGGATATAATGGTTTGATCATGATGTTCAAGTTTGGTTTTATGTGTTTTTATTTGGTTAAGCACTTGATGTGTTTGGTTTTAGCAAATTTGGCCTTGGCCTAATATATGCAAAACGAGGATTGATGGGTATCTGTAGGGAGTATGATCTCGGTTAAGGTGAGTCTATATGTTACTTGTTTGATATGATTTACTAATGATAGTTGAGTTAAGTCATGTGTTTCGTTAATAAGGTAAATAATATATGTTTGATGTATTTAGAAGTAATAATAATGTTAAGCTTAAGTGATTTTGGCTATGTGATATTTATAGTTATATAATGAAGTATGAATATGAAGATCGGCTATAAAGGTTCGGTTGCTATTGGTAAGAAATCATTATGTTTTATGATTGTTAAGTGCAAATCCAAATGGTAAGTGAAATGGTATGGTTAGTTAATAAAATAAATTGCGAAGTTCAGGTATACTGATTTATATATATTCGAATTTGGTGTACATTGTAAGGTTAATTATGTGCAAACGTAAATGTGACTTTTGCTTATAGGGTAAAGTACGCGTTATATATTTATACACATCAGTAGTACATTCGGTCATGTTGTAATAATACTATGTTTATATGTACATTTGATTATTAAATGGTATAAACAGTATAAATGGTTCGGTTGATTTAATAGGCACATGTATAAAATGATGTAAGTTGGGTTATGCTTTGATTGTATATTTATATCATGAATGTTTAGTTTATATGGTTCGGACATTTCCATGTATTAAGTACCTGTAATAAATCTTGTTGTACGTTATTTAACTCAATAGGTTGTAATGGTATATGAAATAGAAAAGATCGCATTGCTTGTGCTTGATTTCTAATGAATGTTTGTTTGGTATTGAGTTTAATTCTGTGATGCCTCATAACCCTAATCCGGCGATGGATGCGGGTTAGGGGTGTTACACAACAACCCCCCAACAAGCCACCAAATCCCTTGATCATCTCCTACATTCACTCTCCTCCCACCATTTGAATCGGTTTGACCCATTCAAACCCCACTACTTCCTCATGGCCTCTCATTCAAAATATTTGACTTATTCCACCAACCACCTTGGAGAGCCCTTGCCAAAACAACCACTTTAGCCTCCTAAGCGCAAAAAAAAAAAAGAATAAAGCTCCTGAATGCTGTCGATGCGACTCGAACCCCTTCCCCATGCTGTTCCCTTGTGACGCCACTTACCTGCAACCTAAGTGGCGTCTCCTTGCCACTTTACCACTTCACTTCTTGTGTCAACAAACACAAGCAATGATCCTTAAAGCTTGTCCCAGCTAGCTCTCCCCTAAAGTGCCCAAAAATGAAATTTTCACCGAGGCTCAAGCTCAACCCCGAGCCTTCTCGGGGCCCCCAAACATAACAAATTAATAGATAAAGCGTACCAAACACACAGAAACATAGTAAATGCAAAGCCCTTAATTCCCGGATGTTACAAATTTCATCCTAATTGGTAATATGAGAAATTTGATTAAAAACAAGACTAATTTCAGGGATTTGAGAATAATGAAGAAAGTTAGGCCAGATTTGAGAGTAATGAAAAAAGTTAGGCCCTTTCTTCAAATAAATATTCACCCCCACACTTAAGATGTACATTGCCCTCAATGTACAAAGATAGATAATGACAGTTATATAATATCAAAAGAGAGGGTAGAGAGTGACACTTCCTGAATTACGGATGAGATCCCGGAGTTGGAGGTGAAAGATAAGTTGGAGGAGTCGGTCTGGATGACGATCCTGAGCTAGATGAAGAAATTGGGGAGCTTGTGAAGAATTAGCCAGGGGTTATTAAGATACAATTAAAATAAACCAAATATATAATTAAAAATAAGAAAAATAGGTAGAAGGAGAATAAAAAAAGAAAATAAAAGTAAAAGAAAAGGTGGATGGACCGAAGGGTCCTTATTGTTGGATGGTTCGCGAGGTGGGTGTGACCTCTAAGGCTGCGGAGGTGCTGGCGGTGGCAGAAGTGGCACCGCTATGGTCGTGGTCGATGTGATTCCCAGGCAGCCTGACGAACCTGACACTAAGAAACTAAAATATATTAAACTAAATTAAGCATAAGATTGTCAAAGAGAAGGAAATTGAAGCAAAAGAGAAAAGAAAAAGAAAAGATAAATGGTCTCCCTAAGGAGTTTATGAATATCGGTCTCCCTAAGGAGACTACGCTTGCCTTCTTCTACTTCTTCGACATTGATATTTGTGGCTCAAGAGTCTGGAGACTTTGTTATGGAGAGGGGAGAAAAAGGAAGAAAAGAGAATCAGAAAAGTAGTGGAAAGTGGATGAGAAGAATGGGGAGGGGGTTGGTGTTTAAATAGAGGCTCAATTCTGGTACTTTCCCACGCCCGTGGGCTGAGGGCGTGTCATTTTACACGGTCGCTTCGCATGACCGTGTGTCTAGGCGTGTTGATTCTCCATGCCCATTTTTCAGCCAGCCACGCCCGTTGGTGACAAGTCAGTATGTTGGCACAGTTTAAAGGCACGAGCGTGTTCTGCCTGTGGTTTGCAAGTCAGTAGCTTCACACGGTCGTAGGGCACGGCCGTGCTTGTAACATCCTGAAAAGGGCCTATGCATTTTCAGTTTAATTGTACGAAATGTCAAGTCTCAAGTACTACGAATAAATTTTTGATACTTTTGGAAACCTAGAAATGGAAATGGAAATGGAAATGAAAATGGAAATGAACATTTTTGGAAACTTGAACATTTTGGAAACTTGAACATTTTGGAAACTTGAACATTTTGGAAACTTGAACATTTTGGAAACTTGAACATTTTGGGAAACTTGAACATTTTTGGAAACCTGAACATTTTTGGAAATGATTCAAAAATGGAAAGTAAACATTTCTGGAAACTTGGAAATGTAAGAAAATGGCAAGTTTACAGAGCCGGTCGAAAATTTTAGGAAACTTAGAAATGATGCCGAAATGTCAAATTTTAAAGTTCAAAATAGGAAATAAGGACTAGAGGGCCTTAAAAGAAAAAGTTGGAGAATTTTGACACACAAATAGGCTTGGAAAAGTGGCCTGAAGATGCCACTTAGGGCCTAAGGAAATGGCGTCACATGCAGGGGAAATAGGCCTGAGTTCGAGTCACTGGAGAAGCAAATAAATAAGTTTTATTTTTTGCTTCCAGAAGGCTGAGGTGGACGGCACTGGTTTCTAGAAAAGGAAGAGTTTTATTTGCATAAATATGTGAATAATAAGTGATAAATAAAGGATTTTCTTTAATTGGATTTTGAGGAGATAATTGATGGATTAAAGGCTTTTATCTTTTAAATAAAAGAGATAATATTATCAAAAAGAGGAGTGGTGGCCAAGTAAGGGACTCCTTGGCTGATAATTTCGGCTATAAAAGGAGGGCAGGAGGGCTACTCATCAATTTTTGCTTCCTCTTTCTCTCTGCCGAAATTTTCCCTCAGCAAAACTCCATCTTTTCTTCTTCTCTTTTCTTCATCTGTCAAGCCAAAACCTTTTCTTTTAATCCTTGATTAAATCTCCATAGCCGAATCTTTGTGACTCCAAGCAAGAGGTGCAGTCGACTGAGGTATTAAGGTAAGAACAACTAATTCTTGTTCTTCTAATTCTTTTAATAAATCTAGGAAATAACCCCTTTTATGTCTCTTGGCCGAATATCAAAGGAAGAGTTTCGGGATTTCAGATTCAAGGAATTTAAGGTGAGGCACATTCGGCCAAAGGCCAAAATTTTATTTATTAAAGTTAGATCAGATCTAACATATGAATTATAGGAATTTCAACATCTCTAAGGGAGCAAGGAATCGATTTTGGGAATCTCATCATAAGGTAAGTGGTTATAATCGGCCAAGGTTCTCTCTTAAATGTTTAGATCTATTTATGTTAACCAGAGACTAATCAAATCAATGGATTTAATGGTTAGCCGATTTCAAGGGAGAAGAACACAAATCTTCGGGATTTGATCACCAATCAAATCGGCAAACAAGGTAAGTATTAGTAATACCATTCCTATTGGGATTTGGTTTTAAAATCGAAAAGGTTATTAATGTGTTTTTATATGTTGGGCCGAATATAGGAATTTAAAAGATCTAAAGTTAGATCGGGATTTTCGGGATTTCAAGGAATCTATTAAGCAAATCAGGTGTGTACTCACACTAACTTTCGATATATCATATGGCAATTATTTTTTTTATATATGAATATGCATAAGAATGTGAATGTGGCTAAGTACCACAAATGTGGTAAGAGTACCCAGGTACGTTTCCTACTTTCGATAGGATTACGAATATGTTATATTTTTAACATGTGAATAATAAGAAATTAAGTATGTTATGCATGATATAAAAATTTATGGGGCATTCGGGATCTATGTGAAAGGGGAAGAAGGTGTTGACTTCGGTCTCACCAACGGAATATGGTGACTACGGTCACAAAATTTGAATATGGTAACTCCGGTTACATTATTTGAATTTGGTAACTTCGGTTACATTATTTGAATATGGTGTTTAATGACACAAATTATATGGGCGATGAGCACGTCGACTGCAGCGACTGCCTTCGATGGTGTGTAGCGGATGGAGGGTTGACTTAGTAGTCCCCACGGTGTGACTGGCAGGTACGGGTGGTGTGTAGCGGATGGACCATTAGGCTTGGGTTTGGGTTGCATCATTTATTTTATATGAATATGAACTTGATATGAACTTGTATGCCTGATTGTTGAATGTTAATGTTGTGTACACATTGAGTCTGTTGACTCACCCCGTTGTGGGAACTATTTTCAGGTGATGAACAGTGACGGACCGGGACGGTAGACCTTGAGGTGGCCATGCTTCACTTGAAGATTTTATTTAGAATTTGAACTTTATATTTTCTAAGTACTTTCAATTTTATTATTGGGTTTTACTTGATGTAATAAGGCCATAAGGCCCAGTGGATTTTCTTTATTTGCTTTACTTTTAACTATTATGTTACGAACCGTTTATGACTAAAGTTTAAGTGATAAATATTTTTTTATAAACCTCCAAAAATTATTTAGTCACCTTAATAAAAATTGGATTTTCAAATAGATTAAATGGGTTTCTCAATTCAAGCCCAATCCAAAACAATATTTCCTAAAATTTTACAAAATTTCCCTAAGTAACAAAGAATTTGAAAACCGGTATACTTAAGGAACATACCAGATCCGGTCTGGGCTCGTGGGCCGGGTGTGGGGTGTTTCAGTGCTACTTTGTCGGTGCCCGGGGGGTAGTGGTTGGGTCCATGACGTCGAATATTAGTTGGGATTTGATTCGTACGACCTCTGCTATGTCAGTATTTCTGTACTTCAACACAGTCACGGCCACGGCCGTGTACAAGACCGTGTGGTCTTGAAATCTACACTTTTGGTTAGTTTAAAACTTAAGAGAAGAAAAGAAAAGAAATTGAAAATAAATGCGAAAATAGGGTTAGTGTTCGGGTTGCCTCCCGAAAAGCGCTCATTTATAGTCTTAAGCTACACTTTCCTTGTATTTGAAAAAAAATCAGGGAGGTCTAAAGGTTTGAATATCTTTTCTCATGCTTACAGTTCTATTTTCTTGATAAAGTTTAAGTCGAGAAGCATTTACCTTAAAAGTGCCGAATGTTGGATTGCTTACCTCGACAGTTCCGTGTGGGAAGATATTGTGGATCTTTAAAGGAATTTCTTCGTTTGCTTTCAGGTCTGATGTGGTGATGCGAGGATCTGCTTTGCCTAACAATACCCGGACTTTTATTTTGAAGTGGTTTGATGTTCCTATGAGCTCTTCTAGGGGCTCCAGGTTTTACTTCGTGCGGTTCCTATTCTTCTTTGATTTGTGTTTCCTGCTCTTTTAGTTTGTCGACCCTAAGGCTTTGTTCCTTATATAAATTCTCTTTGTTGGTATTAGATCCGTGATTTGGCTCAGGTTTGTATCCTTGTGGTGTTTCCTGCGATGAAGGTTGCACAAATTGATTATCAACTGAATTGACTTTCTTACCTTCATCGATTGTTGTCTTGGCCGAGTCAAGAGCTTGAAGACTGATTGATTCGTCACCTACACAAAGTATGAGTTCTCCTGTGGCAACATAAATTTCAGTCTTGGCAGTTGCTAGGAAGGGCCTTCCTAAAATTAAGGGAATCGAATTATCCTCATCGACAACAAAATCTACTGGGAAAATGAATTTATCAATTTTTACAAGAACATCTTCGATAATACCCCTAGGAATTCTAACAGTTTTATCAGCTAATTGAATGCTCATCCTAGTCTGTTTGGGATTCCCTAGACCTAGTTGTTTAAACATTTTGTAAGCCATGACATTTATGCTTGCCCCTAAATCAGCTAACGCATTATCAACAGTTAAACTACCAATTAAACATGGAATTGTAAAACTCCCTGGATCTTTTTGCTTTCGCGGTAGTCTATTCTGTAACATTGCTGAGCATACTACATTTAATTCCACATGTGGTTCCTTGTCTAATTTGCGATTGTTCGTCAAGAGCTATTTTATAAATTTTCTCGAGTCTGGCATCTGAAAAAGAGCTTCAAGAAGAGTTAAGTTGATATGTAATTTCTTTAAAAGTTTAAGAAACTTACCGAACTGTTCTTCTGTATCATCTCTTTTCATTGCTTCGGGATAAGGTATGCGAGGTTGATACTCCTTGATTACTGGTTTTGGCTTTTCTCGTGTTACCTCTATTTTACCTTCTTCTACCTCGTTTTCTTGTATTGAGTAGGCTTCATCTAACCCTTTACTATCATGAGCTGTGATGGCTTGAATTTGCTCCTTTGGGTTAATCTCCGTGTTACTTGGTAGACGTCCCTGCGGTCATTCGGACATTAACTTTGCAAGTTGTCCGACTGCTTTAGTGACTTCCTCTACTACCTAAGTAAGTTCCCCGACTCGGTTCTTGGTCTCTTCAACCGATGTTTGTTGACCTTTAAGTGTTTTCTCAGTATCTTGGAGACGATTTTCTGTGGTTGCCATGAATTTTGTTAGCATCTCTTCAAGGTTTGGCTTCTTCTCTTGCGGATATGACTGATTTTGGAAATTTTGAGGAGGTTGTTGTCTTTGATTTCCTTGATTTCCTTGACCTCCCCATGAAAAATTTGGGTGGTTCCTCCAACCTAGATTGTAAGAATTACTATAAGGATTATTGTTGGATCTGAAATTATTACCTATATAGTTCATCTGTTCGCTCTCTGCACCCGGTTGGTAGGGTGGGTACTCAGGATTCGCCACAGTTCCACTTGCGTAGCACTGCATGACTGGGTGTGCCTGTGAAGAACACAAACTATCAAGCTTTTTATTCATTATCTCTATCTGTGTTGATAGTATGGTCACTGCATCGAGGTTGTAAACTCTGGCTGATTTTGTCGGTTTAGTCCTTGTAACTTGCCACTGATAGTTATTCGGTGACTTCTCTTCAATGAACTCGTAGGCTGCTTCAGGAGTTCTGTTGTTCAGGGTTCCACCGGTGGCTGAATCAATTAGTTGCCTCGTTGAGGGGTTTATGTAACACCCCAAACCCGGTCTATGCGTTTAGACGAGATTTGGTTTGTCACACCAATCATACATTCGTTTATTTTCATATGATTAAAATAAAATAGTGCTACAAAAACTTTTTGAAAATCGAGTTTAATAAGAAGTTAATACAAGGATTTGAAATTTGTAGCTTAAGAATAATACTTGTTTGAAAACTTATCGTCAAAATAAAAATGTCAAAATCTTAAGATGGTTTAAAAGAACTTTAAAAGAATTTTAAATAATTAAAGTGTTCAGAAATTTTGTTATAAAACCAATGTTCTTAAGAAAACTTAACATATTTAAGATAAAACCATATTAAAAGTTTAGAAATAAAATTTAAACCATCCACACAATAAAATCCATAAAACATAATGAGAGGCCTTATTACATAAAACCCATAACCGAAATTTAAAATAATAATTTAAATAAAGTCATAGTTTATAAAAACCCAAGTTTGTAGTATGGCCTCCACCAAGTCATCTCAGGCCCAAGTCCACGTCAATTTCCATTACCTGAAATGGTTAATAAAATTGGGTGAGTTACAAAGAACTCAGTGTGCAACTCACTTACCACCATTTTCTTGGGCCAGATCGTCAAGACATCAAGCTGGGCTTGAGCCCATTAACAGATTTCAACCTTATATCATAAAATAACATAATTTAAAAAAAATGCATGTAAAATGAATTTCCCAAACCAACCTAGTATCCATCCGCTAACACCCCCGTACCAACCAACACACCTGTGGGGATCAAGTCAACCCACCCCGCCAAACACACCAATTATAGGCTTTAAGCCTTTAATTAATTTTGTAGTGCACTACCGAATTAGATTGTGACATTGTCACCGAACTAGAGGCATTTAGCCGATTTTGTGGCAGAGCCACCGAACTAGAGGCATTGAGCCATATTGTGGCAGAGCCACCGAACTAGAGGCATTGAGCCATATATGTGGCAACTGGCCATTCTTCTCTTCATATATCCCACCCCATGCAATTATGCGTGTATAACAAATGTAGTCATATAACAAATTTTCAATTTATCCATAACATCGGTGGGTTTATCAATAAACATTTCATTAGGCCCATATAAATAATTTAGCAACTAACCCATTTAGTAGTTTAGTGAACTTTTGGCCCATTTATCGAACTAGAGTATTATCGGCCCATTTATCGAACTAGAGTATTATCGGCCCATTTATCGAACTAGAGTATTATCGGCCCATTTATCGAACTAGAGTATTTTGGCCCATTTATCGAACTAGAGTATTATCGGCCCATTTATCGAACTAGAGTATTATCGGCCCATTTATCGAAATAGAGTATTTTGGCCCATTTATCGAACTAGAGTATTATCGGCCCATTTATCAAACTAGAGTATTATCGGCCCATTTATCGAACTAGAGTATTTTGGCCCAATTATCGATTTAACAGTTTTTCGCATATTTCTCGGTTTTAACCGTTTTCATGCATTTTCACAAAAGTATCAATTACTATATAATTTTCGAATTTACCATTTTCACGATTTTATCGCAATACTTATGATTAGAAATCTAACCCAAAAATGAGTGTGAAATTACACACCTGGTTATTGAGAGAACTACACTTTCCCGCTCTTCAACACCTAAACGTATCGCGATAGTTAGAACACTATATTCTAATAAACAAATCGATTTAAACATAACGATCTAGAATTTACCCTCAGATTTTCGTAGTACTTCTACTTGCGATATCTCCCCGATTGATGGTTCGCTAACCGAATCGAATCCACGAACGAATAATGGTTCGGGAGTACGAACGACTTCGAACAATTGATTTTCCTCGGTTGAACGTCCGCAACCCGGTGGAAAATCCCGGATTCCCGAAATAGTCCTTTGCTTGTACTTAGGGGGAATAATAGAACCTCCCCTCTTTCGAAGACTAAACACCGCCCTTTTCTTCCCTATTTTGAATGTCTTCAAAGACAAAGGAACATTAATCCAATGATATCGAAATAATTCTAAGGTTTTAAAGATATGATTTCCTTACCACAAAATTGATTCCAACGTTTTGTCACCCACGACTTCTTGATTCCAACTTCCGTTATCGCATTAAAGTATAACAAAATAAACGTTAATAGATTGAACGTTTATTTCGATCCAAAATAATGCCTTCAAACCATCATCGATATTCGGCCATAACCACTATTAACTAATCGAAACGAAAAGAATCTCTTACCTATTTTCCACGTCGAAAAGAAAGGATTTGAGAATGGTATTGATAGATGAAAGATTCGGCTATGTGAGATTAAGGAGAGAAGAAAATAATTTGGCTTATAGTCACCTTAATATTCGGCCATGAGAGTGTAGGTAGAGAGAATTTCGATTGAAAAGAATAAAATAGGAGAAAGATGGTGATGATGTTGCTTTGATTTCAAAGTGAATAGGAAAAAGAAAAGAAAAAGATGAGCTTGAGAAAGAGATGAATAATCGGCAATGGTAACAAGAAAAGAGAAAAGGAATGGCTTTTGGTGTATGTGATTTTCGGCACTCAAAGGAAATAAGGCACAAAAGAATACCAATTGATGTGCAAAAATGACCAAATGGTCAAAAATTAACAAGGCTTACCAAGGATCAAATTCGGCCAAAGGGAGAAAAGGTTGAGAGAATTTTCAAAACTTGCACAAAACAAAATGACCAAAACAAAAACTAAAACTCCTAGCCAAAACTATCACCAAAATTCGGCTCCCCCTCCTAGCCATAATGCCGTCCATATGCTTGGTCTTTAGGCCAAGATATTGTTTCCATAAATAATTCCTTGATTCTTGCCTCATATCCTCACATTTTCCTTATTCTTTTGATACCCTTCCTTAAGTTCAAAATTTCCTTATTCCATTGATATACTAACCAAAAATAATATAGTCAACACTTACCATATCTCTTGGCCGACACTTGCTATATATGTGCAGAAAAATTCAAAATAAATTTCACCTAGATGCTAAACATGGGATTCGAACCTTCTCCCTCATGCCTAAACCCATGCGCCATCACCACTTGTCCAATAACTCATCTTATGCTTCACTTTGACACTTAAATTAATTTATGTGTCATAGCCACTTAATCCACTTCCATAATTTCTCAAAATTAATATTATTCCATCCCAATAAATTTTAAATTCTTCTTCAGGACTATACTAAACACAAAAATAAATGATGAAATTCCACCTTCTAAAATAATTATTCAAAGCACACAATGAAAATAAATTACTCAAATTTTCAGGGTGTTACAACTCTACCCCCCTAAAAGAAAATTTCGTCCTCGAAATTTACCTGGCTGAAAAAGGTGAGGGTATTGTTGCCAAATTGCATCCTCAGGCTCCCACGTAGCTTCCTCCACTCCGTGGTTACGCCATAACACTTTGACCAACGGCACAGTCTTCTTTCTTAGCACCTTAACATCTCGGTCTAAGATTTCCACTAGTTCCTCCTCAAACGACAAATCCGAATTCAACTCCACTTCTTCTACAGGTACTAAGTGCGAAGGATCCGATCTATAGCGCCTCAACATGGACACATGAAAAACATTATGAATTTGGCTCAATTCTGGAGGTAATTCGATCTGATAGGCCACTGGACCAACTCGTTTCACCACACGATATGGTCCAATGTATCTAGGACTCAACTTACCCTTCTTCCCGAATCTGAAAATTTTCTTCCAAGGTGAGACCTTCAAGAAAACTTGATCTCCTACGGCATACTCGATATCCTTACGCTTCAGATCCGCATACGACTTCTGTCTATCCGAAGCTTCCTTTAACCGTGCTCGAATAACTTTCACTTTTTCTTCCGTTTTAGAAATCATCTCAGGACCTAACATCTGCCGATCGCCCAACTCCGTCCAACAAATAGGAGAACGACACCTACGACCATACAATGCCTCGTAGGGTGCCATCTGAATGCTAGACTGGTAGCTGTTGTTATAAGCAAATTCTGCCAACGGTAGAAAATCCTCCCAACTACCCTTGAAATCAATCACACATCCCCTTAACATGTCTTCCAGAATCTGAATCACTCTCTCCGACTGACCATCTGACTGAGGATGAAAAGCCGTACTGAAGTTTAGCTTTGTTCCCAGAGCTTCATGCAAAGCTTTCCAAAATCGAGATGTAAACCTAGGATCCCGATCTGATATAATTGACACGGGTACCCCATGCAACCTCACGATTTCAGATACATACAGCTTCGCTAACTTCTGCAACGAGTAATCCGTACGCACTGGTAGGAAATGAGCAGTCTTCGTCAAACGATCAACAATTACCCAAACAGAGTTTTTCTTAGTAGGTGTTAAAGGTAACCCACTAACAAAATCCATTGTTATCCGCTCCCATTTCCAAAGAGGAATCTTTACTGGTTGCAAAAGACCTGACGGCAATTGATGCTCCGCTTTCACTTGCTGACAAGTTAAACATTTTCCCACAAATTCTGAAATCTCACGCTTCAACCCAGGCCACCAATACAGTTCACGAAGATCCCGATACATCTTATTTCCTCCGGGGTGCATAGCATAAGGGCTACTATGCGCCTCCCTCAAAATCATTTGCCTCAGATCTGAGTCCTTAGGCATACAGACCCTTCCACGAAAACACAACACACCTTCCGGGTTTATTCCAAAATCCTCTATTTCACCATTTTTAACTTGCTGAAATAAAAGTCCCAACTTCTCATCTAACATCTGTTTTTCCTTGATTTGATCCAACCACAGAGGCTTCACCTGAAGTTCCGCTACCAAACTACCATCCTCATACAAACTCAAATGGGCAAACATAGCTCTCAAATCAGATACCACCTTACGACTTAATGCGTCCGCCACCACATTAGCCTTTCCAGGATGATACTCAATTGAGAAATCATAGTCCTTTAACAGCTCCACCCATCGTCGTTGTCTCAAGTTTAACTCCTTCTGAGTAAGAAGATACTTAAGACTCTTGTGATCTGTAAAGATGATAGACTTTTCACCATAGAGGTAATGCCTCCAAATCTTTAAGGCAAACACCACTGCTGCTAACTCCAAATCATGAGTAGGGTAGTTCACTTCGTGCGGTCTCAACTGACGAGAAGCATAAGCTACAACTTTCCCACTTTGCATCAATACACAACCTAAACCCGTATGTGACGCATTACAATAAACTGTAAACTCCTTCCCAGCCTCAGGTTGAATCAATACCGGCGCTTCCGTTAAAACCTTCTTTAAGCTCTCGAAACTTTCTTGCTGTTTGTCAGTCCATACAAACGGCACTCCCTTCCGCAAAAGCTTAGTTAGGGGTGCAGCAATCAACGAGAACCCCTCAACAAAGCGTCTATAGTAACCAGCTAAACCCAAGAAACTCCGGATCTCAGCTACCGACTTTGGTGGTTTCCAATCCAATACAGCTTCAATCTTCCGAGGATCCACCCTTATTCCTTCGGCTGATACCACATGACCCAAGAAAGTCACTTCTCTTAACCAAAATTCACATTTACTGAATTTGGCATACAACTGATTTTCTCGAAGCACTTGCAATACAATCCGCAAATGCGAATCATGTTCTTCTTCACTTCTCGAATAAACCAGAATGTCATCTATGAATACCACCACAAACCGGTCTAAGAATGGTTGAAAGACCCGGTTCATCATATCCATAAATGCAGCTGGTGCATTGGTCAACCCAAACGGCATCACTAAAAACTCATAGTGTCCGTAACGGGTTCGAAATGCCGTCTTGTGAATATCCGCTTCTTTCACCTTAAGCTGGTGGTAACCCGACCTTAAATCAATTTTGGAGAAAACTGAAGCTCCCTTCAATTGATCAAACAGGTCGTCAATCCTCGGCAGAGGGTACCGATTCTTGATCGCCAGCTTATTCAATTGTCTGTAATCGATACACATACGCATCGTCCCATCCTTCTTCTTAACAAATAAAACCGGTGCTCCCCATTGAGACACACTCGGTCGAATAAAACCCCGATCTAGAAGTTCTTGAATTTGGGCTTTAAGCTCTGACAACTCCTTCGGTGCCATTCTATAAGGAGCAATGGACACTGGAGCAGTTCCGGGCAAAAGCTCAATACCAAATTCCACTTCCCGATCTGGAGGTACACCAGGAAGTTCTTCGGGAAAGACATCAGGGAATTCCATCACAGTTCTCACATCTTCCACTGATAGCTTTTTGGCATCTAAAGCACTAATAAATGCTAAAAATGCTCCGTACCCTTTTCGCACCAACTTCTCCGCCTTTAATGCAGAAATCACGTTTGCCAAGTAATTTCTCCGCTCGCCTATCATAACTATCTCCTTATCCTCCACATTTCTTATCGTCATACGCTTTTCAGCACAGTCCAATTGCGCCCGGTGCTTAACCAACCAATCCATGCCCAGAATAATATCAAATTCGCCAAATGGCAATTCCATCAAATTTGCCAGGAATGTTTCTCCTTGAATTACTAAGGGCACGTCTCTAAACAGTTTATTAACCAACACCGACTGTCCTAAGGGACTAATCTCCCTCATCTCATTATCAGAAATTTCAGATTTTAAACTCAAGTTTCCAGTTATGGTGCTAGCGACGTATGAATGAGTAGAACCAATATCTATCAAGGCAATAACGGGTACATCAGAAATGAAGAACGTACCAGTTATCACATCAGGTGCATTGCCATCCTCACGACGTCTGACCGCATACACCAGTCCTGGCTGTCTTGCATCCGCGTTGCCTCTAGGACCATAGCCTCGACCCGCTGCACCTTGACCACGTCCAGCTCCATTACCACCACGACCCGGTCCACGACCTCTCGGTGGTTGCTGAGCTCCTCTTGTCGGTGGTGCATCAGTAGCACGAACTTCTTGAGTTGTATCCATACGTCGAGGGCAACTCCTATATTGATGATCCGTCGATCCACATTTATAACAAGCACCCGTCTTCCTCCAACATTCTCCGAAATGCCTTTTCCCACAATCAGCACAATCTCGACTCTGATTAACAGCTACAGGTGTTTTACCTTGAGCAGGCTCATCATTCCGAGACCTCTTCAGAAACCTTTTTGAAGAACCCGAATTCTTCAGATCTCTCTTGCCTCGAACTTGCTCCCGATTTTGACGTTCCGAGTTCTTAACCTCTTCGGCTATCTTGGCCTTCTCCACGAGCGTGGAAAAAGTTCTAACTTGCTGTGGGGCTATCAGAACCCGCAACTCATCTTTCAAGCCATCCTCAAAGCGCACACAACGCTCATGATCCGTTGCCACTATCGTTCGAGCATAGCGACTCAAACGTAAGAACTCAGCCTCATATGCTGCCACCGTCTTATTTCCTTGCACCAGGTTCAAGAATTCCTTCCTTCGAGCATCCACATAGCTCGTTCCCACATATTTCCCTTGAAAGGAAGCTTTGAAGAATTCCCAATTAACTAATGCAGCATCGGTGCCTTCTCGGACAGTAAGCCACCATTGGTATGCTTCGTCCCTTAACAAAGATACCGCTCCTCTTAGCTTCTGTTCCATAGTGCACTCAAGATCATCCATAATTCGCTCTACCGCCTCAAGCCAATATTCAGCGACATTGGGAGCTACACCAGAGACACCTCTGAAAACCTCAGCTCCACTTGATTTCAGTCGCTCCGATATCGACCCACGAGCTGTTGGCCCAGTTCTGGATCCAGCGACCCTTTCAAGTACTCGCAATATTGCTCGTGTCACAGCATTATCTTCTTCCATATGGTCATGTGATCCCGTCTCACTCTCGAGTGACGCAGGTGCATCCATTTCCGGCATATGACCCAGCACATCAGTTGCGCCCCTAACACCTCGTCCTCTACCACGGCCACGCCTACCGCGTCCACGACCACGTCCTCTAGTGCTCATAGCGACTAATTCGATTTAATCTGATTAAGAGTTTTATGAATCAGAATAATATTTCAGTTGTTTATTAACGATGTCTTATGATATGAAAGAGATAGAGTGTTTTCGCAACAATATCCTATTGTCTCAATCTCTACGGTTTTAACACCTAAAACTAGAAGTTCTAGAGTGTTTCTTATAATCATATCATAATCGTAACAGACAATCAGTATACAGATACTTACTTGACTTGGCGCGGGATGCTCATGGTGCCATACTACCTTTAAATCCAAAAAGTCTAGAAATTTAAATTGTTTTTCAAACAGATTTCATTGTCGAACCCAAACCACAGCCGAGTTTTGAACCTGGCTCTGATACCACTAAATGTAACACCCCAAACCCGGTCTATGCGTTTAGACGAGATTTGGTTTGTCACTCCAATCATACATTCGTTTATTTTCATATGATTAAAATAAAATAGTGCTACAAAAACTTTTTGAAAATCGAGTTTAATAAGAAGTTAATACAATGATTTGAAATTTGTAGCTTAAGAATAATACTTGTTTGAAAACTTATCGTCAAAATAAAAATGTCAAAATCTTAAGATGGTTTAAAAGAACTTTAAAAGAATTTTAAATAATTAAAGTGTTCAGAAATTTTGTTATAAAACCAATGTTCTTAAGAAAACTTAACATATTTAAGATAAAACCATATTAAAAGTTTAGAAATAAAATTTAAACCATCCACACAATAAAATCCATAAAACATAATGAGAGGCCTTATTACATAAAACCCATAACCGAAATTTAAAATAATAATTTAAATAAAGTCATAGTTTATAAAAACCCAAGTTTGTAGTATGGCCTCCACCAAGTCATCTCAGGCCCAAGTCCACGTCAATTTCCATTACCTGAAATGGTTAATAAAAATTGGGTGAGTTACAAAGAACTCAGTGTGCAACTCACTTACCACCATTTTCTTGGGCCAGATCGTCAAGACATCAAGCTGGGCTTGAGCCCATTAACAGATTTCAACCATATATCATAAAATAACATGATTTAAAAAAAATGCATGTAAAATGAATTTCCCAAACCAACCTAGTATCCATCCGCTAACACCCCCGTACCAACCAACACACCTGTGGGGATCAAGTCAACTCACCCCGCCAAACACACCAATTATAGGCTTTAAGCCTTTAATTAATTTTGTAGTGCACTATCGAACTAGATTGTGACATTGTCACCGAACTAGAGGCATTTAGCCGATTTTGTGGCAGAGCCACCGAACTAGAGGCATTGAGCCATATTGTGGCAGAGCCACCGAACTAGAGGCATTGAGCCATATATGTGGCAACTGGCCATTCTTCTCTTCATATATCCCACCCCATGCAATTATGCGTGTATAACAAATGTAGTCATATAACAAATTTTCAATTTATCCATAACATCGGTGGGTTTATCAATAAACATTAAATTAGGCCCATATAAATAATTTAGCAACTAACCCATTTAGTAGTTTAGTGAACTTTTGGCCCATTTATCGAACTAGAGTATTATCGGCCCATTTATCGAACTAGAGTATTATCGGCCCATTTATCGAACTAGAGTATTATCGGCCCATTTATCGAACTAGAGTATTTTGGCCCATTTATCAAACTAGAGGATTATCGGCCCATTTATCGAACTAGAGTATTATCGGCCCATTTATCGAACTAGAGTATTATCGGCCCATTTATCGAACTAGAGTATTTTGGCCCATTTATCGAACTAGAGTATTATCGGCCCATTTATCGAACTAGAGTATTATCGGCCCATTTATCGAACTAGAGTATTTTGGCCTAATTATCGATTTAACAGTTTTTCGCATATTTCTCGGTTTTAACCGTTTTCATGCATTTTCACAAAAGTATCAATTACTATATAATTTCCGAATTTACCATTTTCACGATTTTATCGCAATACTTATGATTAGAAATCTAACCCAAAAATGAGTGTGAAATTACACACCTGGTTATTGAGAGAACTACACTTTCCCGCTCTTCAACACCTAAACGTATCGCGATAGTTAGAACACTATATTCTAATAAACAAATCGATTTAAACATAACGATCTAGAATTTACCCTCAGATTTTCGTAGTACTTCTACTTGCGATATCTCCCCGATTGATGGTTTGCTAACCGAATCGAATCCACGAACGAATAATGGTTCGGGAGTACGAACGACTTCGAACAATTGATTTTCCTCGGTTGAACGTCCGCAACCCAGTGGAAAATCCCGGATTCCCGAAATAGTCCTTTGCTTGTACTTAGAGGGAATAACAGAACCTCCCCTCTTTCGAAGACTAAACACTGCCCTTTTCTTCCCTATTTTGAATGTCTTCAAAGACAAAGGAACATTAATCCAATGATATCGAAATAATTCTAAGGTTTTAAAGATATGATTTCCTTACCACAAAATTGATTCCAACGTTTTGTCACCCACGACTTCTTGATTCCAACTTCCGTTATCGCACTAAAGTATAACAAAATAAACGTTAATAGATTGAACGTTTATTTCGATCCAAAATAATGCCTTCAAACCATCATCGATATTCGGCCATAACCACTATTAACTAATCGAAACGAAAAGAATCTCTTACCTATTTTCCACGTCGAAAAGAAAGGATTTGAGAATGGTATTGATAGATGAAAGATTCGGCTATGTGAGATTAAGGAGAGAAGAAAATAATTTGGCTTATAGTCACCTTAATATTCGGCCATGAGAATGTTGGTAGAGAGAATTTCGATTGAAAAGAATAAAATAGGAGAAAGATGGTGATGATGTTGCTTTGATTTCAAAGTGAATAGGAAAAAGAAAAGAAAAAGATGAGCTTGAGAAAGAGATGAATAATCGGCAATGGTAACAAGAAAAGAGAAAAGGAATGGCTTTTGGTGTATGTGATTTTCGGCACTCAAAGGAAATAAGGCACAAAAGAATACCAATTGATGTGCAAAAATGACCAAATGGTCAAAAATTAACAAGGCTTACCAAGGATCAAATTCGGCCAAAGGGAGAAAAGGTTGAGAGAATTTTCAAAACTTGCACAAAACAAAATGACCAAAACAAAAACTAAAACTCCTAGCCAAAACTATCACCAAAATTCGGCTCCCCCTCCTAGCCATAATGCCGTCCATATGCTTGGTCTTTAGGCCAAGATATTGTTTCCATAAATAATTCCTTGATTCTTGCCTCATATCCTCACATTTTCCTTATTCTTTTGATACCCTTCCTTAAGTTCAAAATTTCCTTATTCCATTGATATACTAACCAAAAATAATATAGTCAACACTTATCATATAAGCTCTTGGCCGACACTTGCTATATATGTGCAGAAAAATTCAAAATAAATTTCACCTAGATGCTAAACATGGGATTCGAACCTTCTCCCTCACGCCTAAACCCATGCGCCATCACCACTTGTCCAATAACTCATCTTATGCTTCACTTTGACACTTAAATTAATTTATGTGTCATAGCCACTTAATCCACTTCCATAATTTCTCAAAATTAATATTATTCCATCCCAATAAATTTTAAATTCTTCTTCAGGACTATACTAAACACAAAAATAAATGATGAAATTCCACCTTCTAAAATAATTATTCAAAGCACACAATGAAAATAAATTACTCAAATTTTCAGGGTGTTACAGTTTACACCTTTATAGAAGGTTTGTACTTGTAGCCATAAGGGTAAATCATGGTGCGGACACCTTCTCAAGAGATCCTTGTATCTCTCCCTTGCGTCGTATAATGTCTCTAAATCCATCTGCACAAAAGAAGAGATATCATTCTGTAATTTGGCTGTTTTGGCCGGTGGGAAATATTTTAATAGAAATTTTTCGGTCATTTGTTCCCATGTAGTGATTGACCCTCGTGGTAACGAGTTTAACCACTGTTTGGCTTTATTTCTTAATGAAAAGGGAAATAACCGAAGACATATGGCATCATCAGAAATGCCATTTATTTTGAAGGTATCACAGAACTCTAAAAAATTAGCTATATGAGTGTTTGGGTCTTCGTCCTGTAAACCATCAAATTGAACAAATTGTTGAATCATTTGTATTGTGTTAGGCTTTAATTCAAAATTATTAGCAGCTATAGCAGGCCTAACAATACTCGATTCTGCTCCTGTTAAATGCAGTTTAGCATAATCAAACATAGTACGTGGAGCATTGTTTTCTCCCACGTCATGTGGTTGTGGATTATTCTCATCCATCCCTTCAGTAGGATTGGATCTACCTTCTCGATTTTCCTCTGTGTATTAGGGCTCGCCTGATTTCTCTGCGATTTCTTCGAGCGGTAGCTTCAATATCGCTGTCGTATACTAAAGGTCCTCTCGGGTTCCTTCTAGTCATAAACTAGAGGTACCTGTTGGAATAGAAAGAAAGAGAATTTAGCAAAATCAAATTCTAACCTAAAGTAAAAGTAAATTGAGAAAAATAAAAATAATGGCTAAAATAATAAAAATAGAGCGTTCTTAATATTTTAGATCCCCGGCAACGGCGCCAAAAACTTGATAGCTGTGATCAGAGTCTTAAAATTTATAAAGAGAATGATCAAACCTGCAAACTAACTCTGACAACGATTAAAGGCATGTGTACCTATCGAACAGTAGTATAGCTTAGGCAAGACCGGATTGTCGAACCCAAAGGAACTAAAAGTACTAATACTAACCTTCTTTTTATTATCTAGCCTAAAATAAGTGAAGTTGTTTAAATCTAATCTAACTACTACTAAGCTAAAGACGCAAAGACAAAAAGAATGAATTGGGAAATAACTTGAAGAAAGACTCAGTTGATTTAAGACGATACCCTCAGGAAGAATCCACCTAGACTTCACTTGTTATCTCACACTGAACCATACGATTTATTCACTTGACTTGATCCGTAGGATTCCCTAAGTTATATTAAACCCTCTCTCGAAGCGAATAATAACTAACCCTAGGTTGTTTAATTGAAATCTCTTTCTAATTAAAACCCCTAGAATCGCATTAACTCGATCTATGGATTCCCATATTAGGTTTCACCTTAATCCGGCAAAATCTCGTCACCCTATCTCTAGGCGCGCGAACGGCTCCGCTTTAATTATGCTAGATCTATTCTTAAGCAGGGACTTTTGCTCCTCCACCTAAGAACATCTGACTTGAATCAATATCCCGGAAACATTAACACAAGAATTAAGCGCACATAACTAAGAACAAATCAAGTATTTATCTTATAGTTCAGAAAACAATAACAAGATTCATCTAGGTTTCATCCCCTTCAAGTATCTGAAGGGTTTAGTTCATATCAAATAAAGAAAACATCTCAGAAGAAAAGATAAAACAAAACATAAGAAATCTCTAAAACTCCCTGAAGTAATTGAAGGAGAGATCTGCCGTCTTGAGTAGAATTTCGGCTTCTAGAGATGGATCAACTGGCTATCTTCGAGTGATTCCCACAACTCTGACCTTTTCAGCTTGGCTCCTTGGCCTAGCTAACCGCCTTCTTTTCAGGTAACACTTAGGGGGTTTATATAGGCTCTTGGAATGTGTTTCTTCGCCCCAAAGTATCCAAATCTGAATGAAATTGCTCTTTGCCACGACAGGGACACGGCCATGTCACACGCCCGTGTGACTAGTCTTCAAGCCGTGTTTGGACTTCTTTAACGAGGCACGACCGTGTGAATCGGGGGTAAGGCCGTGTTCTAGATGATCAATGCGGCACGACCGTGTGGGCTTAAGTCCAAGCCGTGTCGATTTCATGATATGGCCCATTTACTCCGTTTTGGGCCCGTTTTATGTCCTTTTCATCCTCGGGTGCTTTCCTGGGTATAAGACATGAAAAGAAAGGATTAGGAGCACCTTTTTACATAAATCGAGGCTTAAATCATCCAAAAGCATACTAAATGTGGGATTAAAATATGTTACTTTTACGGTTTATCAATAACCCTTATAGTAATACTTATAATCCAGGTTGGAAGAACCACCCTAATTTCTCATGGGGGATCAAAGAAATCAAAGGCAAGAACCTTTCCAAAACTTCCAACAACAATCCTACCCACAGGAAAAGGAGCCGAACCTTGAAGAGGTGCTAACAAACGTCATAGCAACCTCAGAAACACGTTTCCAGAAGGTAGAAACAAAAATTGAGGCATTGTCACAGGAGTTCAAGGATCAATTCGGGCAACTTACTAAGCAGATTTCTGAGAGACCACAGGGAAGACTATCGAGCAACACCGAGACTAACCCAAGGGAGGAAGTTCAGGCCATAACAGCTCAAGATAGTGAAGGGTTAGATGAGCATAATTTGAAGCAAAAGAATATGGTAGAAGAAGATATGGTTGAGGTCAATAAAAAGCCAAAACCGATAATCAAAGAGTACAAACCTCGGATACCATATCCCCAAGGAATAACGAAAGATGACACAGAGGAACAGTTCGATAAGTTTCTTAAGCTTTTAAAGAAATTACATATTAACTTACTGTTTCTTGAAGCTCTTTCATAGATGCCAGATTCCAAGAAATTTTTAAAAAAGCTATTGACAAATAAGCGAAAGATAGACAATGAATCACATGTGAAACTGAACGCAATGTGCTCAGCAATGTTGCAAAATAAACTACCACAGAAATTGAAAGATCCAGTGAGTTTTACAATTCCATGCTTAATTGGTAGTTTAACTATTGATAATGCGTTAGCTGATCTAGGGGCAAGCATAAATGTCATGCCTTACAAATTGTTTAAACAACTAGGTGTAGGGAAACCCAAACAAACTAGGATGAGCATTCAACTAGTTGATAAAACTATTAGAGTTCCTAGGGGTATAATTGAAGATGTACTTGTAAAGATTGACAAATTCGTATTCCCAGTAGACTTTGTCATTTTAGACATGGATGAGGACAACACGATCCCCCTAATTTTAGGACGACCATTTCTAGCAACTGCCAGAACTAAAATTGATGTCGACGCAGGTGAACTCATACTCTGTGTAGGTGAGGAGACGGTCACTCTTCAAGCCCTCGATTCGGCTAGGACATCTAACAATCAAGGTGAGAAAGTAAATTTTATTGATAACCATTCGGTTAACCTTTCTTTTCAAGAAACATCACAAAAGAACACAACTGAATCCGATCCTAGACCCCGTGCCAACAAGGAAATAACTCATGAGGAACAAAGGATTCAGATCGATGAACTAGAAGAGAGAAAGAAGCATCTTAAAGAAGCACTAGGGATACACGAAGCAGAACCAAGGCCACCCTACGAGACAAACAAGTTTAAAATTAGAGATTAGGTATTGCTAGATAAAGCCGATCCACGAGTGTCCCCTCCTGATTTAACACCAACAAGGTAATCCCTTTCAAGGTAATCGATGTTTTTCCATACGGAATAATCGAGGTAAGTAACCCTATGTTCGACACTTTCAAAATAAACACTACTCGTTTTACATTCTATCATGATAATGAAACTGCCAGCACGAGGAAGGACTTTCAACTCCTCAAACCACCATGAATATACAAAGGAGAGGAAAGTCTAGCTTAAAACTATAAACGAGCGCTTCTCGGGAGGCAACCCGAGTACTAACATGGTAGAGATTGTACGAGTCAGAGAGAATCAATTTTCAGAGTCACGGACTCAAACCACCACACCACAGGCACCGACAAAACCCCACGGCTATGCAATGTGGCCGTGGTCGACACTGTTAGATCACACACGGGCGTGGCAACATGAGCATGGGCGTGGGAGAAACGAACGAAGCCCACCACGGCCGTGCGACATGGCTGTGTGAATCAACACGCCCACAATACACGGGCGTGTGAATGTCCCTGACTTGAAAATTCTATTTAAACCACCCACCCCTTCCTCTTCTCACCCATTTAGCCCATTTAATTTGCCTTTTCTCAAACTTCTTCCAACTTTCCTTCTCAAACCCTTGCCCACAACCATTGAGCTACACCACATCTATGTCGAAGAAGCGGAAGGATCCCAGCACAGTCTCCCTCATGGAGACCGATCTACATAAGTTCATGCCGGCCGCTTCATCCACTCGACAAGCCAAGGGTCTTTGAAACCATTTATCTTTTGTTTTACTTTTATCTTCTCCTCTATTTTCCTTTACTTTGACTATCCTATGCTTAATTTAGTTTATTTTATTTTAGTTGCTTAGTGTCAGGTTCAAAAATTTGCTAGGGAATCACACCGGAACCACAACCACCACCTCAATGCAGCCTTAGAGGTTCTAAAGGCTGCTTGGGAATCATGCCACTTCCGCCACCGCCAACACCTCCGCAGCCTTAGAGGTCACGCCCACCTCGCGAACCATCCATCAATAAGGACTATTTGGTCCATTAATCTTTCATTTTAATTTAATTTACATTTCTATTTCCCTTCACTTTATCTTTCTTGTCTTTAATTATATATTTAGTTTATTTTAAATGTGTCTTAATAATTCCTGGCTAATTCTCTACGAGCTCTCCAATTTCTTCATCTAGCGCAGAGCTCGGTAGCAGCCACCACCCCTATCGACTTCCAACTCCAGGAAACCATCCAAATTCAGGAAGTTTCACCTCCCTCTCTTTCTTAAAATGCATATATATCTTTGTACATTGAGGGCAATGTACATCTTAAGTGTGGGGGGTGAATAGTTATTTCAAGAAAGTGCCTAACTTTTTTCATTATTCTCAAATCCCTGAATATTATCTTGTCTTGAAGTAAGTTTTTCATATTATGATTAGAATGAAATTTTCTTTGATTTATGATTTTTATTGATATGTTTTAGATTAAGTCATTGATAATTGTGCATTGATGATTAAATTTGAAGGACAATAGAGAATCAAGCATGATAAGTCTATTTTTCAAAATTTAAAATTTTTTTGGTTGTCTACCTGAATCTGAATGTTATCTTGAAGTTTGAAATTTACGAGGTTGACATCAAGAAACCATAATTTTTCATGCTCACTTTATTGATTATGAGTGTGTCAACATTGATCTGTTATTCTAGAACTTGCATTGATTATACATGTCGAGACCACGCCTATGATTTGATATACCGAGATGATAAAGGCTCCTAGGTTTTAACCCACTTACTCCATTAAAAAGTCGACCTTTATAATTAACCCCTAGTGAACCCCGTTGATCCTAACAATCCTTTTTTTTTACTCACCCACTAATATTAACCCAAAACCCTTTTATTTGTTATCACCATTCCTTTTGACTACCCTTATGTCGAGATTTGATTTGATCAGTTGCCTGACTATGATCTTATTTCAAGTAGTTGAATTTATCATTTATCACACATTTGACTTGTTCTTAAAAAAGAAGAAGAAGAAGAAAATTTTGAAATATATTCATTATTAGTTCTATGAGCTTATGTATGTAAATTCCAAATCTTGAAAAAGAAGCTTGTTTTATTAGTTTCCAGTTAATATAATTATTCATTATTAGTTCATTGTTTCTAGTTAGGTAATTTGTCAAGTTAATCTCAATTCTAACCCGCTAATTCAGCCTTTATCCATACCTTTAACTTAAGCCCTGTTACAACCCTGTTAAAGAACTTTTGATTTGTGTATCATCTCATTTTATAGTGGTGGAGATTTGATTTTCATGCAAGCTTATAGGATTAACTCTTCATGTTTGACTTTTGAGTGCTTAATTCTGAACCTTAAACACTTTGAGTGATTTGAGTGAATCTTTAGTGAGGATGTCAACCCTTGTCAATTTTGAATCAAAGGTAATTATTCAGGTAAGGGGAAACACCTATGTTTTCATACTATAAAAACTATGACTTTGATTGTTTGAATCTTTAGGACCCTTTGAGTTGAATTATCCATGTCTAAATTACCTTTGAATTATGAAGAAACACTATTGATGAATATTATGAATCAGGGAAGTCCGTTTTAATTGTGAGCTGAGAATTTTGCTTGAGGACAAGCAAAAGCTTAAGTGTGGGGGTATTTGATAAACCGTAAAAGTAACATATTTTAATCCCACATTTAGCATGCTTTTGGATGATCTAAGCCCTGAATTGTGTAGTTTGGTGCTCTTAATCCTTTGTTTTCATGTTTTATACTCAGGAGAGCACCCAATGACGAAAAGAATGGAAAATGGGCCCAAAATGGAGTAAATGGGCCATATCACGAAATCCACACGGCCTGGGCCCAAGACCACACGGCCATGCCTCCCGTCTTACTAGAACACAGCCTGGCCACGACTTACACGGGCGTGTGCCATGGCCGTGTCCCTGTCATGGCAAAGAGCAATTTCACTCATATTTGGATACTTAGGGGTAAAGAAACACATTCCGAAGCCTATATAAATACCCTAAGTATGACCAGAAAAGGGGGAACCCAAGACTTTAGTCAGGGGGCGTCCGACTAGGCCAGAGGAGGTCGATTTGTGGATATTTACTAGAAGAAAGCCAGTTGATCCATCTCAAGAAGTCGGAGTTATACTCAAGATGGAGGATCTCTCCTTCAATACCTTCAGGGGGTTTTAGGGATTTCTTATGTTTCGTTTTATCTTTTCTTTTGAGATGTTTTCTTTCATTATTATGAACTAAACCCTCAGATACCTGAGGGGGATGAAACCTAAGATGAATCTTGTTGTCGTTTGCTGAACTATATGATAAATATTTGACTTGTTCTTAATTATGTGTTCTTAATTCTTGTGTTGATATTTCTGGGATATTAATTCAAGTATGATGTGCTTAGGTGGAGGAGTAAAAGTCCCTGCCTAAGAGTAGATCTAGCATAATTAAGTGGAGTTGATCGCACGCCTAGAGAAAGGGTGACGAGATTTTGCCGGATTAGGGTGAAACCTAATATGGGAGTCCATAGATCGAG
The DNA here is from genome assembly GCA_005393395.2 of Gossypium australe. Lineage (NCBI taxonomy): Eukaryota > Viridiplantae > Streptophyta > Magnoliopsida > Malvales > Malvaceae > Gossypium > Gossypium australe. The sequence continues at coordinate 15,361,550 of CM016619.1, forward strand.
TTAATGTAATTCTAGGGGTTCTAATTAGAAAGATATTTCAACTAATCAACCTAGGGTTAGACGTTAGTCGTCTCGAGAGAGGGATTAATATAACTTACGGAATCTTACGGATCAAGTCAAGTGAATAAATCGTCTGGTTAAGAGTTAGATAACAAGTGAAGTCTAGGTGGATTCTTCCTTGGGTGTCGTCTTAATCAATTGGTTTTTCCTCAAGTTATTTTCCCAAACTCTTTCTCTTTGTCTTTGCATCTTTAGTTTAGTAGTTAATTAATTTAGATTAGATAAATAAATCCCTTTATTTTTAGGCTAAATAATAAAAAGAGAGTTAGTATTAGTACTTTTGGTTCCTATGGGATTCGACATTCCGGTCTTGCCTTAACTATACTACTGTTCGATAGATGCGCTTGCCTAAAATCATTGTCATAGTTAGTTTCCAGGTTCGATCATTCTTTATATAAATTTTTAAGACTCTGACACGCGATCACCCACCATTATTTACTACGGACAATATTCCACATCTACATATCTATTTCAACATTCATACGGAATTTATTCATTTTCTACCCAATCTAATCCATTTAAATCATAAGCGCTCTCAAACATACAATGCACCAATAAGCAACAACATGTGTATTTAAGATGCATCGTTTACACATGAACTTACCTCGGTGCAAAATGCGTTAATTTTGCGGTTTAATTTGAAACCTTGCCTTTTCCCAAGTCAAGGTTAATTCCGCGTTCTTTTTGATCTATAACAACAAAATTTCACTCATTCAATCATTTTATAATCATAATACATCATAACCTCTATTTAGGCAAAAATGACCATTTTGCCCTTATATTATAGAAAAATTACAATTTTGCCCCTAGGCTCATAAATCATTTTTCACCACATTTTCTCATTAAACAAGCCTAGCTGAACATTTCTTTCTCTTACAACAACTTACAAAACCATTTATTTCATGCATTTATTACACAATTTTAATATTTGCAAATAAGTCCTATTTAGGTGTTTCCATGGCAACACCCTTCACAAAAGTTGTTTCTCATCTCACTAACATTCATTTTCTTCCATAAAAACTCAGCTAACAACATAAACCCTCTCATGATAAATCCCTAAACGTTCAACCATTTAACAAGTTAGTCCCCTCATTAGCTAGTTTAAGCTTTGGGGACTCCAAAAGTAAAAAAATCATCAAAATAATCATCAAAATGACTTACTTGCAAGGATAGGATATAGCTGAAAATTTGAACTTCAAAAACCCCTATTCTCTCTTCAATTTTCGATGGAGAAGAAGTGTGAATAGTAAAAGATGGCAACTCTTTTATTCATATTATTTTGTTCATTTTTATTCACCTAATGTCACCAAATTTTTCCTAAATTTAATGCTCTTGTCCCCTTGCTTCCTATGGCCGGCCAACACACTCTATATGACCTAATTGCACTTTAAGGGCCTTCAATTTAATATTATATGACTATTAGACACCTCTACTTTGTATAATGGAACCTTCGCACTTTATACTATTTAGTCCTTTTTCGCAATTAAGCATTCAATTGTCAAAATTAAAGCACCAAAATTCTCATGCATTATTATATACATGTTACAACACATAAAATAATATCAAAATAATTTTCCTCAACCTCGGATTAGTGGTCCCGAGACCCCTGTTCCAACTAGCCTTAAAATCGGGCTGTTAGAATGTAATCCGGGGTGCACACTAACTCTGGGACGATGACTGGTTCACGATCAGGTATATGATCATACTATTTTTTCCCAAATTTTTATATATTCGGACCAGAATACCGGCCTATTCGTATTCATTTGCCGTAAGTTGATTCTGTGCTGGTCATCGAGCACCTCAGGTTCCTCAAGAATCGGTTGTCAGAATCAAAATTGCCGCAACACTCTATCCGTCTGGTGTATCTCGACAATAGCATAGTTGACCAATGGGACCTTAACATGCCAAACGTTCAGATTTTGAAAGAATTCTTCTGGAATTGCTGCCCGTATTGCCGGATCCTCGTATGGTGTCCATTGAAACTATATGAACGGGATAAAAATATTAGTTATATACATAATACTAAATACTAAATACTAAGTACTAAATATGAAACGACTATTTTATGTATATATATTATTTAACACTTACTTGCGCTTCTGACTGTTGGTCTAATAGAAGCCGTATATCTTCAAGAGCAGTAGGTATTCCAATATAACTCGCCGAATGGTTCTACCTAATTAAATAAATTTTTAGCATACAATTTTATTTTAAATCTATGGAATAATTGTAAAATCAAGTAAAAATTTTACCTCGTTATGAGTGGAATGTATATGGGTGGTTCACTCGAGGACATAAAAATGAAAAGTGAAACCGAGCCCATGATTGTACTACTGATAGGCAACCTTTGATTTTGGCTTTTTTTGGTCGCGTCACCCCGCATATCTCCCGGTACAATGTTGCCAACACGGCAGACCCCCAACAATGTTGCCAACGAGTTTCAGCAGCCACCTCAGATGTACGAGGTTTTGTAACAAGTCTGGCATTAGATAACCTCCAATCATCTCAAGGATGTATGCTCGAGCATATCGTATTCTTTCAACTTCAGTCGAATCATTCCCCGGCTCTGGGAATGTGTCTCGTAACCAGCCCATCTCAATTCGACCTTCGTAAATATTATCCGGAATCGCACCCAAAAGATCGTAACATATGGCTCCGTAATCAATAGATTGAACGGACCCAGTGAGTGCGGACCCATCCACCGGCAATCCTAATTGTAACTAGACATCTTCCAAAGTGATAGTACACTTTTCGCATGGAAGATGGAATGTGTGCGCCTCGGGTCTCCACCTCTCTATTAAAGCGTTGATGAGTTTCGGGTCCAACTTGCACCCCCGGCCGATAGTGGCTGCGTGCCAAAAACCCGTTTCCCTCAAGTAATTTTCTATCAACGGTGATGGCGGACCAGACATATTACGAATATAAGATTGTAACACCCGATCTATAGACTGTTATAAAAAATTATAAAATACAAATTAATTAAAATTACATAAATGAAAAAAATATTAAATAATATTCAAAAATTAAAATTAATTAAAATTACATAAATAAAAAAATATTAAATTATATCCAACATTTAAAATAAACCATTACCATTTTCATTTGTTCGACGGAGATATGTTTATGATCGAGACGTATTAATTCTCTGGCCATTGCTAACACGATCAAATATTTTTGAAATTATAAAAAAATAATATTAATTTTAAAAAATAAACTATATAACTAATTATAAAGAGCTTTGAGAAATTTAATGAGAAATTTGAGAGCTTTAGGGAGAATTTTTAGAGATTTTTGGCTAAATTTTGAAGAAATTAAGTGTGAAATATAAGAAGGGATTTTTATAGTTTTTTTTTTAACCGTTGGACTCCCCCAATGGTCAAAAAAATTCAAAAAAAATAGCCACTGTTGCCAGCAAAGCGCGCCCCCACGTAGGCATGATTTGCTGACGTGGCACAAAGCGCTCCCCCAGGGGCGCGCTTTGCTGGATTTTCCCCCTAAAACTCGGCCACGTAGGCATGTTTTGCCAAAACTGGCCCTTTTCCGTAAATAATGTTGATGGTCTCGAAACTAACTATTATTTCGACAAAGGCAAGCGCACCAATCGAACAGTAGTATAGTTATGGTGAGTCCGAAATATCGTATCCTTAAGGACTAAAATTAATAATAATAACTATCTTTTTATTATCTAGCCTAATAATGAAGGGGATTTATTTTTAATCTAAATTTAACTAACTAATTTAACTAACTTAATTAATTATGAATGTGACAAAGAGTGAATTTGGAAAATACTTTTAGACAACTTATATGAGATAGGCAATACCTATGGAAGAATCCACCTAGACTTCACTTATTACTTTTGATTCATATGATTTATTCACTTGACTTAATCCATAGAAATCCCTGATTTATGTTAATATCTCTTTCAAGACTAAAAACAACTGACTTTAGGTTGATTAATTGAAATCTCTTTCTAATTAAAACCACTATTGTCTCATTAACTCGATCTATGGATTCCCTTATTAGATTTGACTCTAATCCGAAAGATTTTCGTCGCCCTATTTCTAGGGTTGCAATCAACTCCGTTTAATTGTATTGATCTACTCTTAAACAGGGAGTTTTGCTCCACTGAATAAGCACATTCGACTTGAATCAATAACCTGAATTATCAAAACAAGAATAAGAACTCACAATTAAGAATAAGAACAAGTATGTATCTTATAAATAAAATAATAAGATCTGTCTTAGGTTTCATCCCCTCAGGTGTTTAGGGAATTTAGTTCATACTGATAGACATATTAGAATAGGGAAAACAACAAAACATAAGAAAACCCAAAAACTTCTAAAGAACTTGATGGGAGATCCTCAGTCTTGATGAAGATCCTTCTCCTAAGCTATTCCCGATGGCTGTCTTGGAGTATTTTCTCCTTCTACTCGGCATCTATTCGACGTCCTGTCGACCTCCTTTTAGGTTGCCCCTTAAGGTGTTTATATAGGATTTGAGATACCTTACTTGACCCACAAGTATCCTATTCCGAATAGAATTCATCCAGGTTTCGGCAGGGACAGGCTTGTGGGTGATAGTCCAGGCCGTGTTCGGTTTTGCTTAGCACACACGGCCTTGTGGATTTGTCCGTGTGCGGTGGTCCAGGCCGTGTAGGCCCATTTTGTCCCTTTTTGGCCTGTTTCTCGTTCTTTTCGACTCCTAAGCCCTCTTGAGTATAAATCATGAAATTAAAGGATTAGGAGCATCGAATTCATTAAATTCAATGGAAAATCATCCAAAATTAAGCCAAGCATGGGGTTAAAATATGTGTAAATTATGGTTTATGAAATGTGTTAATTGGCTCATTTTCGTAGTTTTGTTTGGAAATGGGCCTTTTTGGGTAAATGGGTCTATAATTTTTATATGTCAAATATTTATTATTTCCACTTACATTGTGGTTATGGTAAATTCTAATATTATAAAATCAGATAATTATTTTAAATATCATTATATTTTCACCTGTATTGTGGGTATGATAAATTTTAATATTATAAAAATAATTATTTCGAACACACCGTATAAAAATATATACTACTAAAATTTTTCACGCCCATGATATGGAGGGAAAAATAAATATTTCACATAAAAAAATATATTTACTAAGAATAATGATATTTGAAATAATTAATTGGTTTTATAATATTAGAATTTACCATACCCACGATGTAAGTGGAATAAAATAAATATTTGACATCTAAAAATTATATATAAAGAAAAATATATCAAAAAAAATTAGTTGATGTTTTTAAAAAATAAAATAAATTTAACATAGTGATATATATATGTGTATATATATATATTTTCATTATATAATTACATATTTATTAATATATAAATAAATGAGCTATTAATTAAAAAGTATATTTAACCTAATGTTATATATATAAAAATATTTTTCATTATATAATTACATGTTTATTATTTTGTTTATATAAATAAAGGAGTTATGAATTAAAAAATAAAATAAAAAACTAATGTTTTTAAAACTTGACCGGCGGTTGAACCGGTCAGGCCACCAGGTTGCTAGTCCAACCAAAAAATTATTAAAAATTCAACAAACGAAATTAAAGAACCAGGTTCAATTGCTGGTTCAACCGGTCTTTTAGTCGGTTCAACAGGTTCTTTGTTAGTACAAATCTTCGGTGAGCAAAAACTCAAACACACTAGAACGATGGAAATGTGCAGGTGTACACAATCGCAAAAAGTAATAAAGTGACAAGTAAATGTCGAGTTATTGTATCCACAGGGACTGTAAAAGAATTATTTATGAAAGTAATTTTAAACACTTTGGTGAAGGAAAAATATTTGATTTTAAAAAGAGATAAAAAAAAACTAAGAGTTAAAAACTAAGTGAAATAATTAAAATAAAACAAAGAAATTCTAGTGCACGATTCCAAATATGATTTAATCAAGATGATATAATTGTGTTGGATTAATTATATTTCCTTACCTTAGAATTATTAAACTTATGCTTATACTTGTTACGAATAAATCACGGCAACTCGGTAATTTGCTAACTTATGAACATATTTACAAATAAAAAATCCATTCATCTCTTGTACATATTTCTATGTCAATTCGACCGATTAAACATATTTATAAAGGTAAACATGTTATTGCTCATACATCTTATTAAATTAAACAATATCTCGCATATTCCTATGTCGATTCAAACGATTAATTCAACCTAATAAGCATATAAAAGACTATGTGAGGTAACAAAGTATCCTTACCTTGAAATAGTTTAATCACAATAATCTTGCAAGTTATGCAAGGCATATGTATCGCCAAATACAATGTTAATCTAAGCTTCAGCTACCTTAGAAGAATTAAACATGCACTGATTAAGTATTGTGTCCATTAATTACAATCAATGCGTTTAAATTATCAATTCTTTAGTTATATAAACATTTATAATGCCAGAATAACTTAGGCATGATTTTACTTAATCAAGCATTTTACCGAGGCCTATAACGTCATAAACATAAATTTAACAAATCAAGAGGACGAAATGAAATCAACCCAACACGACTTAATTCAAGCTAGATTGATTAAAATAACCATTTCAAAGACATGAATATTCACAGATATGTTCATCATAAAAACAACAGAAATTTAAAAGATGGGAAACAAGAAGCAAATCTGGTGTTTCTCCGTGGCTTGACTGATTGCTCCTTCTTTCGTCTCTGTTGTCCTTGCCGGTCAAGGCTTCTACGAACACTCGCTTGCTACCCCAAATGGCTGAGAAAACACCTCTTTTCCAAGAGGGGAAATCGGCACAAGAAGGCTTGGTTTTTTTTTTTTTTTGAGAAAAAGAGAGAATGGAGAGAAGAAAAGTGATGAGAGAATGAGAGTGTTGAGGGATGCTTTGAATGGGCAGCAAAGGGGGATTTATATAGCTGAGGATGGCTGCTAAAAATAGCAAATTTCAGCAGCCAAAGAGCCCCCTCATGGCCGGCCATCTTACATGGCAAGGTTGAAACTTTCAACTTTGCTAAAATTAGCCTGGGGCAAATCCGTAAAGCCTTAATTTAAGGTGGGGTTTGAATGCAATTTGAAAGTCTTCCAAGGGCCTTTTTGCAAGCTCATTTAATCAGCTAAAATGCTGATTTGGGTCAGCATTTGAACGGTTCTGGGCTGCCCAATTGGTGGCTGGTTCGGTTCGCTAAATTTGGTTTAACTGGTGCGGTTCAACTGGGCCCTTTTTCCATAATTAATTAAAATTAATTTTTCTAGCCCAAATTAAATTGGGGATAAATTAAAATTAATTATATTATGAATTAATATACATATTTGGACCGTCTTAGGCTGGAAATTATTTCACTTTGTTACTTCGAATTGCTTCTCGGTTTTGTTCTTCTCACGGTGTCTGCCGGGTCAATTTTCGCCCTTTCTTCGGGACGCACTGGACCGGACCTACCAATGAACTGTCTGAGATGGGGTAAATTATACCCGCATCCAACCACTTGATAATTTCCTTCTTTACTACATCCTTCATGATGGGGTTCAGTCTCCATTGTCCATCAATCGTTCCTCCCTCGCCATCTTCTAATATGATCTTGTGCATGCATACAGATGGGTTAATACCGTGAATATCGGTTATGGTCCATCCAATAGCCTTCTTGAATTGTTTCAAAACTATGATAAGTTTCTCTTCTTGTTCAATAGTTAATTCTGCTGCAACAATCACAGGCAGAGTAGAAGCGTTACCTAAATAAACATATTTTAAGTGTGTAGGTAATACCTTGAGTTCTAACTTAGGTGGCTCCTGGATTGTTGCTTTTGGTTGGGTGTAATCCCTTTTATCTAATTCCAAAGATTCAAAACGGGATTGCGGATTAAATCTGTAACACCCCAAACCCAGTTAAAACACTACAACCGAATCTGGCGTGCCACGGGAAAGAAAACGTTTTGGAAACTGATTTGTCGACTTGCTTTAGAAAGGAAACCGATGTAAGATTTTAGAGAAAACGTCGATGTATTTTGGTATCGTGTATAGCATGTTAAAACTTGGTTTGAAAAACTTAGTTGTCATATTTTTACTCCGTATTAATTACTTAATCATTGTATATAAAGAAAACAAGTATTTAGTTTAGCTTTTGAAAACCTCCAAATCATAGTTTAATCATCATATTAAATAGAAACTATAAAATCGACTAAATAAAAGAGCCCAAAATAAAACTTAGGCGGCCTTATTACAGAACTGAAAACCAAAATATAATAAAATAACTAAGTCCGAATGGAAAACTTTGTAATAACCCAAATGCTGTGCATGGCCACCTCGAGTCCACTCCGGCTCTATATCCACGATCTAGGTCTGATCTACAAAATATAATGGAAGGGGTGAGTCACCTAGACTCAGTGTATAAATCCCCATCCCAAGAGAAAATATGCTCTTACACAAATTCATACAATAATATGCAAGTCATGCAACCCATCCAACCTAAGTATCCATCCATGTCTCCCAAATCTACCCCTTGTGGTACCAAACCACTGGTGGTGCCAAACCATTGGTAACCGAAGTTACAATAATAACATATGTGGTACCAAACCACTGGTGGTGCCAAACCACTGAGACTTAGTCACAATTTTATAATATGTGGGGCCAACCCACAGTGTGATACCAAATCACTGGTGATAGTCTGATAGAACATACTTCCACCTCCTCTCATCACCCATAACACATATTTATGGTAACGACACCGGTATGGTCATGCTTAACATACCAAATTATGTAAACAGAATAACATGCTTTAATATATCACATTCATCGCAAGTAATAATAACAACTTACTCGGCAGCCACGCTTTTACCCACCAGGGGTATCTTAGTAACCATTGGCGTCATTCCGGCTTTTTAACAACACACAACATTAACATATTAAGTAAGAAAGTGTGTAAGAGTTACACACCTGGTTTTCGTACCAACGCTTTTACTGCCTCTACGCTACTATCACTCGAGACTACCACTATCGGCCTATGATCTACTTCTGATGTCGGCCCACACCCTGATGGCCAATCTCGCACTCCCGATATTGATCGTTTCTTGTACTTTGGTGTTGGATTTATAGATCTAACCTCTCCTATTGCTTGGCTTTTATTCGAGTCCATAGGAATCCCTTAATCACTAAACCATTTAAACGATGAGATCTAATTAATAATAATAGCGTGAAAAAGAAATCCTTACCTAACTATCGAATCCCGAAAGTCTTTACGAACATGTCACCTTCCAAGCTACATTCGGCCAAGCCCAAAACATCAAACCCACCGATAACCACAACCCCTCAACACCTTATGCTATTCGGCCAAAAAGAAAAGAATAGGAAAGGGCCATTCGGCCGAACCTACCATCAACCACCTACCTTCGGCTTTTCCACAAATTAGCAAAGGAGACTTTAATGAAACAGATTCGGCTTCTAGGGGTAGAGAGTGAAATCGACAGGGCCTCTGAGCAACCAAGTTGGATTAGAACTTGATAAAAACAGAGAAATCGCAAAGAAGGAAAAATCTCGAAACTCACCAGATCACTGAGGAGTATTCAGCTTATGGTGCACCTTCGGGAAAATGAAACCACTCTTGTAGATTCGGCTATGGAGGAAGATGATGGGGACCAGGGTATTCAGCTTTTAGAAGTATGATGGAGAGGATAGGAAGTTTCGGCAAGAAGGGAGAAAATATGAGAAGAGGTCAGAGAGAAATTTCGGCCAGAGAGAAAAGATGAGGAAGAAAAGAGGAAAAGAAAAAAAATGAAAGAAAGATGGACACTTTGGCCTACAAATTTGGCTACTCATGCACACACCTCAGAGTTGGAGTTTCGGCCAACTCTCCCCTCTCCTGATTTTATCCCTTATCTCATCCATCTAATATCACCTCCCTTATCCCCTTCCTTTTATCATCTTTTTATCACTTAAAATAAAAAGAATTAAAGCTCCTAAAATGTAGCCCCTATGCCGTCCACCCCCTCCCCTTCTCAGTGCCGAAATTTGACCCAACAACCTTGGGCTCCAAGCGGCCATACTAGGCCCAATTCCTCCCCCTTTGTGACGCCACCTTAATGCTCATCTAAAGCACATCAAATTTTTGGGCCACACGCCCAGCTTGCTACTAAACATAATAATTTAAATTAAAAATACTACTACCTCTCCTTTTTAATCAGTTTAACCCAGATTTAAGCCCAAACCTGAGCCCAATCCACACCTCAAAGCCTTTACCTACTAACTTAGCCATGCAACATACCAAATGCACAGACCCACAGAGTCAGGATATTACAAAATCCCTTTTGATTAGCTTCTAGGAAAGCTAAGTATTCTTTCTCCTCTTCATCAATTGGAGGGTCTGATGTCAGAATTCGTTACAACGGATCCTCAACATAGTTGATTTCCTTCTCCACTATTAATTCCTCTAAATTGGATACTGTTGAACAATCATCAATTGTGTCAGGAAATCGCATTGACTTAAAAACATTAAATGTTACCTGATCATCTTGAACACGCATAGTCAACTCGCCCTTCTACATATCAATAAGGGTCTTTCCAGTTGCTAAGAATGGTTTTCCTAGGATAATTGGAACTTCTTTGTCTGCTTCAAAGTCTAGAATTACAAAGTCAGCAGGAAAGATAAATTTATCTACACGTACCAATACATCTTCAATTTTTCCTTCTGGATGTGCTAAGGATTGATATACTAGTTGAAGTGTAATTATAGTAGGTCTAACTTCACCTATCCCCAACTTTCTAAATATTGACATAGGCATCAAGTTAATACTTGCACCTAAGTCACATAATGCTTTACCACAATAGGTTGCTCCAATATTGCACGGTATGGTAAAACATCCAGGATCCTTCAATTTTAGGGGTAGTTTGTCCTGAAGATATGCACCGCATTCCTTTGTCAGGGCTACCGTATCAAATTCTCCAAGTTTTCGTTTCTTAGACAGAATATCTTTCATGAACTTGACATAATTCAACATTTGCTCAAGTGCTTCAACCAACGGGATGTTGATGTGAAGTTGCTTAAGTACGTCAAGGAACTTCTTGAATTGAATCTCCTGACTCTGCTTTTGAAGTATTTGAGGGTAGGGTGGTGATGGTTTCTTTACTGGACCTGGTACTGGTTGATTCATCTTCTGTTGTAATTCTGCATCTAACAGAGTTGTTAGTTGATCAGATTTAGCTGGTTCTGAGGTTACCTTGTCGGCTTTTTGTAGATTCTGGTTCTTGTGAAACTGGAATTTCAACACTCGATTGAACTTCCTCTGAGTCTTGAGCCTCAGCTTGCTCCTTTTCAGCTTCAATGGTATTGGGCTCTACCGTCTTTCCACTCCTCAATGTCAGCGCTTTGCAGTGCTCCTTTCCCGGATTTCTCGAATTTTCTGTGTCATTAGGTAAGGTACCTTGTGGTCGGTTCCTAAGTTCAGTTGCAAGCTGGCCCATTTAGTTTTCCAGATTCTTCAATGTAGTTGCTTGTCTTTGGATTAAGGCATCATTCTTTGCCATGTATGCCTTCAGAAAACTCTCTAAGCTATTGCATTCTTCAGCTTGAACTGGTTTCTGAACTTGTTGAGGGAAACTAGGCAGTTGGGTTGGTCTGGATTGGGTGTAAGTGTTACTGGTTCCAACCCCTTGGTTACTCCAGGAAAAATTCGGGTGGTTTCTCTATGATGGGTTATAAAAATTGGATTGCAGCCTTTGCCTTCCTCTGTTTTGGTTTTGATTACCCATGTAGTATACAGATTCTGGGTTCGACGGACATTCTTCAAAAAAATGTCCTTCCCCAAATTAGACACAGGCTATATTCTCAAATTGATTAGGCGGCTGTGCTGCAAAACTATTAGACCCATTAGTAGTAAGATTTTTAAGCATTGAGGGTATTGATGATACCTGATATGCGAGTGAAGTAAGAACGTCTACTTCATGTATTCCAGCAACTTGCCTTCCTGATGCTGCTCGACTGGTTGGCTATTGATAGTTGTTGCTGGAAATCCTCTCGATAATTTCATAAGCCTCATTATAAGACTTAGAAAGGAGAGCACTATTAGCAGAAGCGTCCACTACCATCTCGTGTGAGCGTTGAGGCCATTGTAAAACGTCTCAAGTTGGATGCATTGTGGAATTCCATGATGAGGGCACTTTCGTAATAACTCTTTAAATCTTTCCCATGCCTCATACAAGGATTCGTCATCCATTTGTTGGAAGGTAGTGATCTTGTTCCTCAACTTAGCATTCTTGCTAGGCGGGAAATACTTCATAAGAAATCTCTCTGCTAACTCTTGCCATGTGGAAATTGAGTTCGGTGGCAATGAGTTCAACCAGGCTCGAGCTCTGTCCCTTAACGAATATGGGAACAACTTCAATCGTAATGCATCTTCGGGTACTTTGGCTAATTTGAAAGAGTCACTCACCTCCATGAATAGTCTCAAGTGCAGATGAGGGTCTTCGGTAGGCATTGCACTGAATTAGCCCACTGTCTGAAGCATCTAGAACATGACTGGCTTCAGCTTAAATTGTTGTGTCTCGATTTTGGGTCTTCTAATACCCGAATTAAGATCATTGAACACTGGCACGGCATATTGTCTTAAGGCTCTATCCCTATCATCAGCAATAAGGATAGGATTTTGAGCAAGGTTTGCTCCGTTTTCTTGATCCATATTCTCGAAATTCATCTCTTCGATCCTCCTTTGATTCGCTTGTCTTCTACGTTGCCAAAAGGTTCGTTCTATCTCAGGGTCTATGAGGAGTAAATCAATAATTCGGTCAATACTCATAGACACCTGAAATATTCCCAGAACAATTAATTAAGTTAAAAATTAAACAGAAAATTAAACCAAAATGTAAGACAAACAAATTCACAAATAATGGCTTTTGAAAAACAGTCCCCGGCAACGGTGCCAAAAACTTGGAACGATGGAAATGTGCAAGTGTACACTATTGCAACAAGTAATAAAGTGACAAGTAAATGTCGAGTTATCGTACCCACAGGGACTGTGAAAGAATTATTTATGAAAGTAATTTTAAACACTTTGGTGAAGGAATAATATTTGATTTTAAAAAGAGATAAAAAAAAACTAAGAGTTAAAAACTAAGTGAAATAATTAAAATAAAACAAAGAAATTCTAGTGCACGATTCCAAATATGATTTAATCAAGATGATATAATTGTGTTGGATTAATTATATTTCCTTACCTTAGAATTATTAAACTTATGCTTATACTTGTTACGAATAAATCACGACAACTCGATAATTTGCTACCTTATGAACATATTTACAAATAAAAAATCCATTCATCTCTTGTACATATTTCTATGTCAATTCGACCGATTAAACAGATTTATAAAGGTAAACATGTTATTGCACATACATACTTATTAAATTAAACAATATCTCGCATATTCCTATGTCGATTCAAACGATTAATTAAACCTAATAAGCATATAAAAGACTATGTGAGGTAACAAAGTATCCTTACCTTGAAACAGTTTAATCACAATAATCTTGCAAGTTATGCAAGGCATATGTATCGCCAAATACAATGTTAATCTAAGCTTCAGCTACCTTAGAAGAATTAAACATGCACTGATTAAGTATTGTGTCCATTAATTACAATCAATGCGTTTAAATTATCAATTCTTTAGTTATATAAACATTTATAATGCCAGAATAACTTAGGCATGATTTTACTTAATCAAGCATTTTACCGAGGCCTATAACGTCATAAACATAAATTTAACAAATCAAGAGGACGAAATGAAATCAACCCAACACGACTTAATTCAAGCTAGATTGATTAAAATAACCATTTCAAAGACATGAATATTCACAGATATGTTCATCATAAAAACAACAGAAATTTAAAAGATGGGGAACAAGAAGCAAATCTGGTGTTTCTCCGTGGCTTGACTGATTGCTCCTTCTTTCGTCTCTGTTGTCCTTGCCGGTCAAGGCTTCTACGAACACTCGCTTGCTACCCCAAATGGCTGAGAAAACACCTCTTTTCCAAGAGGGGAAATCGGCACAAGAAGGCTTGGTTTTTTTTTTTTTTGAGAAAAAGAGAGAATGGAGAGAAGAGAAGTGATGAGAGAATGAGAGTGTTGAGGGATGCTTTGAATGGGCAGCAAAGGGGGATTTATATAGCTGAGGATGGCTGCTAAAAATAGCAAATTTCAGCAGCCAAAGAGCCCCCTCATGGCCGGCCATCTTACATGGCAAGGTTGAAACTTTCAACTTTGCTAAAATTAGCCTGGGGCAAATCCGTAAAGCCTTAATTTAAGGTGGGGTTTGAATGCAATTTGAAAGTCTTCCAAGGGCCTTTTTGCAAGCTCATTTAATCAGCTAAAATGCTGATTTGGGTCAGCATTTGAACGGTTCTGGGCTGCCCAATTGGTGGCTGGTTCGGTTCGCTAAATTTGGTTTAACTGGTGCGGTTCAACTGGGCCCTTTTTCCATAATTAATTAAAATTAATTTTTCTAGCCCAAATTAAATTGGGGATAAATTAAAATTAATTATATTATGAATTAATACACATATTTGGACCGTCTTAGGTTGGAAATTATTTTGCCTTGTTACTTCGTATTGCTTCTCGGTTTTGTTCTTCTCACGGTGTCTGCCGGGTCAATTTTTGCCCTTTGTACGAATCTGTCAAAAATAATCAAAATTCACTAAAAATAATTGTAAAATTGACTTAAAATTTAATTTTCAAAATTTTAATACAATTTAATTATTTTATAAAAATTAATTATTTTATGACAAAAATTCTATCGAAAATGCATGATTTTAAGTAAAATTAGGTATGAAAAAGTATATAAATCTTTGTGTTTCCACACCCCCAAACTTAAATCATTGCTCGTCCCGAGTAGTGCACAAATTTCGGAAAGAATTTCTTGGAAACACTATTGAAGAACTCCTTCAGAACAACTTTCTTCTCAAAATTATGAATTTAATATACTTAGGCTCAAAAATAGGAAATTTGATAATTATGCTACTTAAGTATACATATCGTCCAAATTACATCCAACAACTATTATAATAGCAAAATTAGACTAAATGCCTCTTTAAAAAAGACATGTTAACCCTTACCAATTTGATTTTTTTATTCCCTTATTCAAGACTAAGTTGCAACCATTAAGTTTAACTTATGTCTTCATATGTTGATCTTAGCAATTTCTCTCCACTAATTTAGGTAGCATAGAGACTTGAATCAATAGGCCTTTATAAAGGTTGTAGTGTGGCTAGGCTATGGGCAAGTAAAAGATAGATAAATTTTGGCTTACAAACTCTAGACTCAGCGTAAAATCGAACCTTCGAAATTTTTACCTTCGATACACCAACTTGTTTTACTTTCACATGCTCTTTTGTACATCTATTTTCTTTCGAGTACATGTGTTTTTTTTTTCATTCAAATTCGATCACTTGCTTCATGTACTATACTTCTTTTCAATTCCACCAAACTTATTTTCAAACGATATTCTGAATAGTACTGAGTCTAGTGTTTGGGACAATTTTAAAGATAATGAAGAGAAAAGTGATGGCTAAATATTGTAAAGGTCCAAATAAAACTAGGCCATATAGTCTCAAAGTTGGGTTTCAAAGGATAATTTTATCATGGTCGGCTTGAAAGGCACAAACGATCCAAACAATAATTGCCTAAATCATTTTCAATATTCCATGCTTCCTAAGATTTCGCCTCAAGAAGTTACTAAGTCAATTCTAAAGACTTAAACTTTCATGCATGCCTAATTTTTTCGTATGAAACTAAAAATTTTATGGTACGAATTTGCATGCTTTATTAAAAATACATTGATATCATTATTAAGCTAACATAATAACTTATTGAAATAATAGAACTTTATTAATACTAAAGTTTAGCATACTTAAAAAAATTTCAAATTATTGAACAAAACATATCCTAATCATAATTAAAAGAAAATTTTATTCTGAGTGGAATTAATTCAAATTTTCGGTCCCCTTACTTAAAGTGAACAATGTCCTCATTTTTTAAAGTGAATAGATACTATACACTAGGTAGGATTTTAGAAAATAGGAGGTGAGTCAAATTGACTGCTTAAGTACCAAGCTCTCTCTAAATCCAATCTTAGACATGTATATACCTATTGCCACACTTTAGCCTTTGTGACTTGTTTAAATTTTATTCATGATTCCTATCTCTTGTTTTATTGTGCAAAAAATAAAAATTCCTAATTATCCTAATCCTAAAATAACTTAAGAATAAAAGTAAAATAAAGTTGAGGTCCTCCCTTTTTTATTTGTTTGCCGATCCTTCCAAATTTGACTCATCTTTTGCTCCATCATTATTGCCTTTGCATGAATCACTTTGCTCCCTCTTCGATAATGAACTCCATGGTTCAAATATGAAATCTCGAAACTCAGGCACAAAAATAAATGGGTCATTATAAATTTTCCTAAGGGCACTCCTCATCGAGTCATCCCTTATTTTTGAGTATCTCCAGTAGGCTTGTTGCTGCCATTGCATGTGTTGCATTAAGTCCATCAGCTTTGACAGCTCATCTCGAAGATCTAAGCTAGGTGGTGGAGCTCCAAACATTGAGGTTTCGATATCAGGTTCAGCTTTTGGTTCCATTGGTTCTGCCTCATTAGGGACTTCAGTTGATTGCTCTGGCGGGATCTCTGTGGGGTCATCTTCTTCTTCTTCGGGATCCTCACTCTCTTCAACTTGTTGCTGTAGAATAGAATCTCCAGCTACTTGATAGAGGTCCTAATAGGTGATTGTTCCTTGACTATACCCTGTCTTCTTTACGTTCACAAGAATTTTTTCTTTTAAGCACAGAATTGTTATCATAAAGGGGAAATAGGCTAGGCTAGAATGTCTAATGACACAATTTCGCATTTCTCTTAGGATGATTTTGCCCACATCAATGGTCTTTCCTGTTAGAATCGAGTATAATAGGACCATTCGCTCTAATGAGATTGTAGTCCCATGCAAACTAGGCATAAGGTTGAAACAGATGAAATAGAACCATACATTCGCAAGTGGTGTCAAATATTCTCTTCGACACGTGTGGATTCCTTACTTTGACACGGTCCACTTAGACCCTAAAACTGTAAGTTCCTCGAGAATTTCTTGCAAATTTTCAGGCTTAATGTTGCTCAACAAAGAAGAATATTCATCGCTTTCGAAATCAGGTAATTCAAGGACCTCATTAATAACATTTGAATTTATTGATACCTTGATTTCATGAACCGGAACTTCGGTCAATTTGCTTGAGGTTAAGTTCGCATAGAATTCACGAACTAGTTCCTCATCCACACTTGGTCTCTTTTCACAAAACAATTCCCAATTGAGGGCTTCAGCAACTTGACGAATACGTGCCATAAAGTTTCTGTAGTTGCTTTCCTTCAACGTGAAGCCTTTCTTTGGATGCATCTGTTGATTTTTGAAGATACTTTCGTATCTTACTTTGGCTTCTTCATAGTGGAACTTATTTTTCGTTTCATCGAGTTGGGCGGAGGCACGAGTTCTCTTGCGAGGCATGATTAATCGCACAAGTGCTTGGAAGGCAGCTAGGTGCGTGGGCAGATGGTGTGGGAACAGGCATCAATGCGTAGCAGGGGTGAAACACCCCAAACCCGGCCCACGAGCCTCAACCGGATCTGGTATGTTCCTTGAGTAAAACATTTTATAAACTTGTTTGTTACTTTGGAAAAATTTGAGTGATTTTGAAGAAAATTTGATTTGTGTCAATTTCAAATTGAAAACGATGTTATTCTTGAAATCTAGATCTTAATAAAACTTTATTTTAGTACTGGAAAACAATAAGTTAAAAGTATTCAATTTATCTTTGAGAAAAGTTACTTAAAACTTGAAATAATAATAATCATATCATAATGAAATCAAATAAAATGCATGCATAAAAACAATTCAATAGTAATGGCCTTATTACAACTGAAAAATACCAAATAAATCCCGAAAATAAAATAATAGAAAACGCAAGTTCAACTGTTTGAAATCCTGAAAATATTCAACATGGCCACCACATAGTCTCCGCCGACCTGGTCCAAGTCACTGTATGTCACCTGAAAAGATATCCCACAACGGGGTGAGTCAAACAGACTCAGTGTGTAACAGTCAACACAAAGTCCCAGCCGATTTAGGCATATCAAAACATATATATATATATATATATAGCAAATGGAGATAATGGTGCAATCCCGAACCCAAACCTAAATATCCATCCTCTACACATCACCCATACCAACCAATCACACCGTGGGGATTACTAAATCGACCCTCCATCCACTACACACCATCGAAGGCAGTCGCTGCAGACGACTTGCACATCGCCCTTATAAATTGTGGCATAGCCACCAGATAATGTGACAAAGTCACCAGATAACAATATGTGACATAAGTCACCACATTCAGATTATGTGACATGAGTCACCAGATATTGTGGTAAAAACCACCAGATCACTTCCCCTTCACATATCACCCTTATGCCCATATGTCATACAAAACATGCAAAATCATGCCATATATCTTATTCCATGTTCATAACGAATTCACTTATATGTCATATTCAATCTTCATAACACTATTAACATAGTATTAAAAGTGAACGTACCTGGGTACTCTGTACCATCGTATGGTACCTTTAGCCATATCTTTCATATTTTCATTAACACATATATTAAATTAATACCGTAAATCTATTAGGAAACAATGTAGAGTTACACACCTGATAATAGTGATTACGATACTACCGATACCAACGCTCTCGCTAGCAAGAATTAACAATGAAATACTTATCCCTATCGAACTGCCCCTAAAAGATCATAATCAAAATCGGTCAACTTAATAGACAAATATGGCCTTTGGCCGAATATTACTCTTGCTTACCTTGGATATTTAAATCCCGAATGATCTCCCCCTAAACGTCGGCTACAGAGAAACCCCGAAACTTTCCTTCAAGATTCGGCCAAAGAAACTAAGAGGATTAGAATCTTGCTACTCGATAGTCAAAGAGAGATAAAGAAAAAGAGATTAGCCTAGAAGAGATCCTTACCGAAAAAGAATGACCAAAATGTATTTGGTCAAAAACCTCCAAAAAAAATTCGGTAGATGAAGTAGAGAAATAGATTCAAATAAGAAAGAAGATAGGTTTTTGGTGCTTAGAAGCAATCGGTTTCAATGGTGTCAATGGAGTGAAACTTTCGGCTTTAGAAGAGAATAGCAAGGTTATAGATTCGGCTTTAACAAAATAGAAAGGAAAGAAGAGAAATGAAAAGAAAAAGAAAAGAAGAACTGATCAAAGAGACTAAATGGTTTCGGTTATGAAAGAATTTGAACAAAGAAAAAGTTTTTGATAATGGTGCACATTCGGTCAAGTAAGAAAAAGAATGAAAGAAAAATGCCTTCAAAAGTAATAATATTTCGGTACCAAAAAGAAAGAAAAGTTTGAGAGGAAAAGAAGAAAAAGGGATACCAATATGGTCAAAGATGGTAGCCAAAACAAAACAAAATTTTCACCTAATGCCCATGACAAAATTCGTCTAAGGAAAAAGATTTTGGAGAAAAGGGAAAAAGATGCACAAAATGCCAAGAATTTGGCCAACTATCTTCCCCCTAATCCCATACAATATTCGGCCAACCCCCTAGCCCCCTAAGCCGTCCACATTCATGGTCAAAATGACCATGAAAAAATTTCCAAAACATCACCCATACATCAAGCCTTATGTCTCCTTATCCTTCCATAACACCTTGATTCCACACCTTAACAAATAACTTGCCGTTTTCCATTAGTCTACTATCCAAAAATGAAAGAAAATCCATCCATACCAAATATAGAGCTTGGCCGACACTTGATGTAAAGATGCAGAAAAATAAAGTCTCCAAAATGCACTCTATGCAATTCAAACCACTCCCCTCAAGCAACCATTCATGCGCCATTTCCACCATGCCACTAACTCTTCTTGTGCTAAATTAAGACACTTAAATTAACTTAAGCATCATAATCACTTGATCCACTTCACTAAATTCTCCATACTAAAAATTATTCTAAATCCAAATAATTCCAAGCCTTCACAAGACTATATTAATCACACAATAAAATCATATCCGAGCTAACACAATCAACAAGATGATACTCAAATTTAAGGATGTTACAACTCTACCCTCCTAAAAGAAAATTTCGTCCTCGAAATTTCCTGACTAGAACAAGTGAGGGTATTGCTGTCGCATTGCCTCTTCCGGCTCCCACGAAGCTTCTTCCGATCCATGATTACACCATAACACTTTGACGAGAGGAACTGATTTCCTCCGTAACACCTTCACATCCCGATCTAGAATCTGAATCGGCTCTTCCTCGTAGGACAAATCTGGTCATAGTTCCACCTCCTCAACTGGCATTACATGAGATGGATCCGACCGGTAACGACGTAGCATCGAAACATGGAACACATCGTGCATTTGCTTCAACTCCGAAGGCAACTCTAACTGATATGCCACTGGTCCAACCCGCTTTAACACCCGATAAGGTCCTATAAACCTGGGACTTAACTTTCCCTTGCGACCAAATCTCATCACCTTCTTCCAAGGCGACACTTTAAGGAATACTTGATCTCCCACAACAAACTCTATTTCCTTCCGCTTAAGATCTGCGTACGACTTTTTCCTGTCAGATGCCTCCTTTAACCGAGCCCGAATTACCTTAACCTTTTCTTCGGATTCAGCCACCATCTCTGGACCCAAAACTTGACGTTCCCCTAATTCTGTCCAACACGTAGGAGTGCGACAGTTCCGTCCATAAAGTGCTTCATACGGTGCCATCCGAATACTTGCTTGGTAACTGTTATTGTATGCAAACTCCGCTAAAGGCAAAAATTCTTCCCAACTTCCTCTGAAGTCTATCACACAACCCCTTAACATATCCTCTAACACTTGGATTACTCGCTCAGACTGACCTTCAGACTGTGGATGAAATGCCGTACTGAAGTCTAATGAAATGCCGTACTGAAGTCTAACCTGGTGCCTAAAGCTTGTGTAGTGCTTTCCAAAACTGAGACATAAACCTTGGATCCCTATCCAAAATAATCGACACCGGCACTCCATGCAACCTCACAATCTCTGCCAAATACAACTTTGCCAACTTTTGCAAAGAGTAATCAACTCGCACAGGTATGAAATGTGCAGACTTCGTCAATCGATCCACTATCACCCATACCGAGTCTTTCTTAGTAGGCGTAAAGGGAAGCCCACTAACAAAGTCCACGGTGATACGCTCCCACTTCCATTGCGGGATCTTTATTGGCTGAAGCAATCCTGACGGAACTTGGTGTTCAGCCTTGACTTGCTGACATGTCAAGCACTTCCCTGCAAATTCTGTAACTTCCCGCTTAAGACCAGGCCACCAAAACTGATCCCGAAGATCTCTATATAACTTACTTCCTCTAGGATGCATAGCATAAGGGCTACTATGCGATTCCTGGAGAATCCTTCACCTCAGCTCCTCATCCCTTGGCATACAGACCTTACCCTTGAAACACAACACCCCGTCACTATTAACACCATAATCTTCCAATTCCCCACTCTGCACTTGCCGTAACTTAGCACTTAAATCTTCGTCTACCAATTGCTTCTCTTTCACCTGACTCAACCATGTTGGCTTTACTTGCAACTCCGCTAACAAACTTCCGTCGTTATAAAGGCTAAGATGTGTAAACATCACCCTCAGATCCCACACTACTTTCTGACTTAGGGCGTCTGCCACCACATTCGCCTTGCCCGGGCGATACTCTATAGAACAATCGTAGTCTTTCAACAACTCCACCCACCTTCGCTGTCTCAGATTCAGCTTCTTCTGAGTCAGCAGATACTTCAGACTCTTGTGGTCCGTATAAATCACTGACTTTTCTCCATATAGATAGTGCCTCCATACCTTAAGGGCAAAAACCACCGCCGCCAACTCCAAGTCATGCGTCGGGTAGTTAACCTCATGTGGCCTTAATTGCCGAGACGCATAAGCGACAATCTTCCCGTCTTGCATCAGAACACATCCTAATCCGGTATGAGAAGCATCACAATACACCACAAAATCCTTCCCTGCCTCAGGCTGAATCAAAACCGGAGCTTCAGTCAAAACCTTCTTAAGCTTCTCAAAGCTCTCTTGTTACTTATCCGTCCATACGAAAGGTACTTCTTTTCTCAACAACTTCGTCAAAGGTGCAGCTATCGATGAGAATCCTTCTACGAGCCTTCTGTAGTAGCCTGCTAAACCCAAGAAACTGCGAACCTCAGCTACAGACTTAGGTGGCTTCCAATCCAACACTGCCTCAATCTTCCGAGGATCCATCCTTATACCTTCCGCAGACACCACATGTCCTAAAAACGCAACTTCCTTCAGCCAAAATTCACACTTGCTGAATTTGGCATAAAGCTTCTTCACCCTTAACACTTGCAACACTATCCGAAGATGCTCATCATGCTCTGCCTCAGACTTGGAATATACTAAAATTTCATCTATAAACACAACGACAAACTGATCCAAATAGGGTTGGAAAACCCGATTCATCATATCCATGAACGCAGCTGGGGAGTTCGTCAAACCGAACGGCATTACTAAGAACTCATAATGCCCGTATCTTGTTTGGAAAGCTGTCTTATGGATATCCACTTCCTTCACCTTAAGTTGATGATATCCCGACCGTAGATCTATCTTTGAGAATACTGCAGCTCGCTTAAGCTGATCGAATAAGTCGTCTATCCTTGGCAAAGGGTACTTGTTCTTGATGGTCAGCTTATTCAACTGCCGGTAGTCTATGCACATACGCATAGTCCCGTCCTTCTTCTTCACAAACAAGACCGGTGCTCTCCATGGAGACACACTGGGTCGGATAAACCCAGGATCAAGCAACTCTTGGATCTGAGCCTTGAGCTCACCCAGCTCCTTTGGTGCCACTCTATACGGAGCGATAGATACTGACGTTGTTCCAGGCAACAAATCAATCCCAAATTCCACCTCACGATCTGGAGGCAATCCAGGAAGTTCTTCCAGAAAGACATCCACAAATTCTCTCACAGTTCTGACCTCTTCAACAATTGCCTCCTTAGCCTCTAAGGCACTGACCAACATAAGAAAAGCCAAACAACCCATCCTAACCATCTTTTCTGCCTTAAGGGCAGATACTACATTTGACAAGTAATTCCGTCTTTCACCCAACACTACAACTTCCTTATTGTCAAAAGTTCTCAATGACAGGCGCTTAGCAGCACAATCTACATTCGCACGATACTTCACTAACCAGTCCATGCCTAAGAGTAGATCAAATTCCCCGAATGGCAACTCCATTAAGTCAGTCGGAAACTGCGTCCCTTGCACTTCTAAAGGCACTTCCTTAAAGAGTTTATCTACTACTACAGTCTGTCCTAAAGGACTAAGTATAGTCATCTTCCTAGGTACAGTCTCAGAGTTCACATGCAGAGTTCCAGATACTTCACTAGCGATGTAAGAATGAGTTGACCCTATATCTATCAAAGCAATAAAGGGTAACCCAGAAATAAGGAACGTACCCGTGATAACATCAGGTGTATCACTATCTTCCCTCCGATGAACCGCATATACCAGACCTGGCTGTCTAGCCTCTGTATTGCCAACACCTCTGCTCGGTGTTCCTTGTCCTCTTCCAGAACCATTACCTCTTCCATTCGCACCTCGACCCCGCTGAGGCTGCTGTCCACCTCTTCCGGCCTGATTATAGCCCTCACCTGATGGTCAACTCCCGTCTATCTTTATCGGACAGTCCTTAATCATATGATCCTTAGACCCGTACTTAAAGCATCCTCCTGTCTTCTTCCAACACTCTCCTAAATGCTTCTTTCAACACTGGTCACAGGTACGATACTGCCCTCCTGTCGCAGCCTGCTGACCTCGCGGCCCATCAACTCTAGGCCTCATCTGAACATTCCCAGATGACCCTGCTGATCCAAAGCCTCTCTTCTGCCTATTCTGATCCGTATTCTGTCTCACAGAGTCCTTAATCCCTTCGGCTACCATAGCCTTCTCTACCAACACGGCAAACTCCCGCTCCTGCTGTGGAGCTATCAACAACCTTAGATCATCCCTCAGTCCGTCCTCAAACCAGACACATCGTTCATGCTCTGTAGCCACGATCCCTCGAGCATACCGGCTCAACCTTAAGAATTCAGCCTCGTACTCCGCTACGGACTTGTTCCCTTGAACCAGCCCCAGAAATGCCTTCCTCTGCGCATCAACATAATTAATTCCAACATACTTCTTCTGATACACCGCCTTAACATACTCCCAAGTGAGATCCTCAGCTGTAGCACCATCCCGAACTGTGAGCCACCACTGATATGCCTCATCGCGAAGTAGCGACACCATTCCTTTCAGTTTCTCCTCAGCAGTCAGATCTAGCTCGTCCATGATTCGTTTTGTCGCCTCCAACCAATACTCAGCCGTACTGGGCGCTACACCGGATACACCACGGAATACCTCAGCTCCATTGGCTCGGAGTCGCTCGGGTACAGATTTCCGAGCTCCCATACCTCCACCTGCTCCAGCCACCATTTCAAGAACCCGCAGCATCGCCTGCGATACTGCATCATTCCCTGTCTGATCCTGATGCTCAACTCCAACCGCTGGTGGTGGGGGTGGTGGTACCTCATTTTCGGACCCTTGACCAGACCTAATAGGTTCCGATACAGCCATTCTGCCTCTACCACGTCCTCGCACATTATGACCACGTCCCCTAGAATTCATGTCTACGATCGCGATTTAATCTGATTTAAGAAATCTTATGCATCAGTCTTTGTTCCGCTGATTACCCGCGAAGAAATTTTATGAAAAGAAGTTTAGTAGTAGTTCTTTCGATCATTTCAGAGTTTTCGTTTCAAGTTTTCTACCCTAATTCAGAGAAAACACATTCATTCGATAGTACCAACTACACACACACATTCACCACTCAAGCATTTTCATTCATTCTAATCCCAGGGGTATTTTCGTAATTTGTCCTATAGGGGTATTTTGGTAATTTTCCAAATCGGGGTATTTTGATATTTTGCAAATTAGGGGTTTTGGTATTTTTGTAAAGTAATAATATTTTAACAAAAGTCGAGGGTATTATGGTAAATTTATAATCCAAGGGTGTTTTAGTAATTTTTACAAACCAGGGGTATTTGGGTAATTTTGTAAATCGGGAATATTTTGGAAAAATTTTCAAAAATAATTTTCCTACAAATCAAAGAGGTAATTTGGTGAATTTAAAACTAAGGTTTTTATAAAACCGTGTAGCTAGTCCCTTTCGGGTTTTAATTATCGAGTTTAGTCCCGTGAATAAGTCTTCTTGGTTAGGGTGAACCGTCACTACGCACCAGGTAGGATTCGAGTGGAGAGGAGGTGAGTCACTAGGACTACTTAAATACCAAGCTCCCACCGAAACCAATCCTAGACATGCGCACAATGGTTGCCACACCCTAACTCGGCGACTCACTCACAAGTTTGTTTAATTAGGCTTTAAGTTTTATGTAATTCTGTGTTGGAGTAAACTAATCCTAGAGTTCAATAGTTCCTAGTGTACTAATCTACGTTCCCTTTATACCCACATACAAACCATACAATAAGTCATACAATAGTTAGGGGTACTTACCTGGTGGACTTCGGGTCGGAGACTTAGGTGTCATGTCAGAAAACCTGCTCATTTCCAAAATTTTTCACAAAATTGGGCTTAATTTTGAAAACGTTGTGGGCTTTAAACCCAAGGCCGAGAGTTTGAAAACTGGGCTCTGATACCAAGTTGAAACACCCCAAACCCGGCCCACGAGCCTAACCGGATCTGGTATGTTCCTTGAGTAAAACATTTTATAAACTTGTTTGTTACTTTGGAAAAATTTGAGTGATTTTGAAGAAAATTTGATTTGTGTCGATTTCAAATTGAAAACGATGTTATTCTTGAAATCTAGATCTTAATAAAACTTTATTTTAGTACTGGAAAACAATAATTTAAAAGTATTCAATTTATCTTTGAGAAAAGTTACTTAAAACTTGAAATAATAATAATCATATCATAATGAAATCAAATAAAATGCATGCATAAAAACAATTCAATAGTAATGGCCTTATTACAACTGAAAAATACCAAATAAATCCCGAAAATAAAATAATAGCAAACGCAAGTTCAACTGTTTGAAATCCCGAAAATATTCAACATGGCCACCACATAGTCTCTGCCGACCCGGTCCAAGTCACTGTATGTCACCTGAAAAGATATCCCACAACGGGGTGAGTCAAACAGACTCAGTGTGTAACAGTCAACACAAAGTCCCAACCGATTTAGGCATATCAAAACATATATATATATATGTGTATATATATATATATAGCAAATAGAGATAATGATGCAATCCCGAACCCAAACCTAAATATCCATCCTCTACACATCACCCGTACTAACCAATCACACCGTGGGGATTACTAAATCGACCCTCCATCCGCTACACACCATCGAAGGCAGTCGCTGTAGACGACTTGCACATCGCCCTTATAAATTGTGGCATAGCCACCAGATAATGTGACAAAGTCACCAGATAACAATATGTGACATAAGTCACCACATTCAGATTATCTGACATGAGTCACCAGATATTGTGGTAAAAACCACCAGATCACTTCCCTTTCACATATCACCCTTATGCCCATATGTCATACAAAACATGCAAAATCATGCCATATATCTTATTCCATGTTCATAACGAATTCACTTATATGTCATATTCAATCTTCATAACACTATTAACATAGTATTAAAAGTGAACGTACCTGGGTACTCTGTACCATCGTATGGTACCTTTAGCCATATCTTTCATATTTTCATTAACACATATATTAAATTAATACCGTAAATCTATTAGGAAACAATGTAGAGTTACACACCTGATAATAGTGATTACGATACTACCGATACCAACGCTCTCGCTAGCAAGAATTAACAATGAAATACTTATCCCTATCGAACTGCCCCTAAAAGATCGTAATCAAAACCGGTCAACTTAATAGACAAATATGGCCTTTGGTCGAATATTACTCTTGCTTACCTTGGATATTTAAATCCCGAATGATCTCCCCTTAAACGTCGGCTACAGAGAAACCCCAAAACTTTCCTTCAAGATTCGGCCAAAGAAACTAAGAGGATTAGAATCTTGCTACTCGATAGTCAAAGAGAGATAAAGAAAAAGAGATTAGCCTAGAAGAGATCCTTACCGAAAAAGAATGACCAAAATGTATTTGGTCAAAAACCTCCAAAAAAATTCGGTAGATGAAGTAGAGAAATAGATTCAAATAAGAAAGAAGATAGGTTTTTGGTGCTTAGAAGCAATCAGTTTCAGTGGTGTCAATGGAGTGAAACTTTCGGCTTTAGAAGAGAATAGCAATGTTATAGATTCGGCTTTAACAAAATAGAAAGGAAAGAAGAGAAATGAAAAGAAAAAGAAAAGAAGAACTGATCAAAGAGACTAAATGGTTTCGGTTATGAAAGAATGTGAACAAAGAAAAAGCTTTTGATAATGGTGTACATTCGGTCAAGTAAGAAAGAGAATGAAAGAAAAATGCCTTCAAAAGTAATAATATTTCGGTACCAAAAAGAAAGAAAAGTTTGAGAGGAAAAGAAGAAAAAGGGATACCAATATGGTCAAAGATGGTAGCCAAAACAAAACAAAATTTTCACCTAATGCCCATGACAAAATTCGTCTAAGGAAAAAGATTTTGGAGAAAAGGGAAAAAGATGCACAAAATGCCAAGAATTTGGCCAACTATCTTCCCCCTAATCCCATACAATATTCGGCCAACCCCCTAGCCCCCTAAGCCGTCCACATTCATGGTCAAAATGACCATGAAAAAATTTCCAAAACATCACCCATACATCAAGCCTTGTGTCCCCTTATCCTTCCATAACACCTTGATTCCATACCTTAACAAATAACTTGCCGTTTTCCATTAGTCTACTATCCAAAAATGAAAGAAAATCCATCCATACCAAATATAGAGCTTGGCCGACACTTGATGTAAAGATGCAGAAAAATAAAGTCTCCAAAATGCACTCTATGCAATTCGAACCACTCCCCTCAAGCAACCATTCATGCGCCATTTCCACCATGCCACTAACTCTTCTTGTGCTAAATTAAGACACTTAAATTAACTTAAGCATCATAATCACTTGATCCACTTCACTAAATTCTCCATACTAAAAATTATTCTAAATCCAAATAATTCCAAGCCTTCACAAGACTATATTAATCACACAATAAAATCATATCCGAGCTAACACAATCAACAAGATGATACTCAAATTTTAGGATGTTACAAGGGGTCAGTTCGGCAAGTGGCAGCGTGCGGTCAAGCAGGCCTAGTGCACAGGGACGTGAGCGAGCGCTAAGCGTAGGTGCAGAACACGGCCTGGGCAGCTAGGGCTGGAGCAGCAGGGTCAGGCGCGCAATGCAGCGAGCGATGGACAGGTATGCATGCGGTCTGCTGGGCGTGTGTTGGCCGACTGCTGGTTGATGTTATGGCTAGGGCTTGCGGTACTTCAGGGATTTGGTGTTTTGGGTTTTGAGTGATGAATGAATGGAGGGAAGTAAGGGTGGAATTTATTGTAGGAATTAGAGTAGAATTCTTAGTAGAATTTAACAATAAAAAATTCTAATTCTAATTCTATTCAAAGTTAACAACAATTAATAATTAAATAAATGCACAATAAATTATTAATGCTATTAATTTATTGAAACAAAAATAAAATATGATTAATATTAAACTAATCCTAGTTTTATGCTAAGTTGATAAAAATTAATATATAAATTATAATAGATATATTTATATATTAAAGTTTATCATAGTAAAAAATATTTATTTTAGATGCCTTTTGGAAATATTTACAAAAAGATTTTCTTTTATCTTTCTCGAGTGCCTCAGCTTTACAAGCTCGGTCAACAAGTAATACAAACTCTTTTGTTTCTAAAATTCCGACTAACAAACGAATATCTTCATTAAGGCCATCTTCGAATCTTTTGCACATTATAGCTTTAGATGATACACATTCTCGAGCATACTGACTCAGTCTCACAAACTCTCGTTCATATTCCGAAACAGTCATACGGCCTTGTTTCAATTCCAGAAATTCCTTTCGTTTTTAATCAACGAATCTCTCACTGATATATTTCTTCCGGAACTCGATCTGAAAGAAGTCCCATGTAACCCTTTCTCTCGAAACAACAGAAATTAAGGTTTTCCACCATTGATACATCGCATCTTGAAGCAAAGATACAACACACTTTATGCATTCTTCTGGAGTAAGATACATCTCATCAAATACCCGGATCATGTTTTCTAACCAGAACTCAGCTTTTTCAGCATCATCATCATTAGTAGCTCGGAATTCTTCAGCCCTATACTTACGAATCTTGTCAACCGGAGGCTTGTTCCACAGATTCAGATTTGTTGTCGGAGGTATATCAGATATTTGAAGGGGATTAACCGGGGGGTGGGGGTTACGAAACAGTTGGGTTATTCTTTACAAATTGAGTGAACCACTAACTCATCATCTGGAAGAAAGCTTGTTTAGCTTCTCCCTCTTGACCGCTCGTAGCCGGTCTCGAATCAGAAGGCATTGTCCTTTGCGCAGGAGCAGGCCCATTACTTTCTACGTCTTCAGCTACAGCTCTTTCGGGATCCATACTATACGAAAATCATATTTTATACTCAGGATTCATCACACTATCACAATTCAGATATATGGCATCTATAGCTAGACTCTGACACGCTACGTTAGTCCGAGAATCGGCTAAACCGTAGCTCTGATACCAACCAAATGTAAACCCCTATCTCGAGTCCGTCGCCGGATTAGGGTTAGGAACGTTACCGGACAGATCGAAAACATTCAAACCATTTCATACAATACCAATTAAAACAATGACAAATTTCAAGACTAAAACTCATCTCTTCACAAACATAATTCATTCATTTACTTACCCAAAACTAGACCATTTCATGAGCCTCAAACCATACCAAAGTAACTACACATTCCACATTCATCAAAGCAAAATATAAACAATAATTAGCCATATCTCATGACCAAGTCTATACATAAACTTATATCAAAACTAGCCTATACATGTCATATCTAGTTATAAACATTTCCAAAGTGTACCAAAATGGGTTTAGTAGTGTGATGATGATCCTTGACGGTTCCGAGCCTTCAGTAGCTTTTACGACCTATAAAACAGAGAAATCACACACACAGAGTAAGCTTTCCAAAAGCTTAGTAAGTCAATATACAAACAAACTTAGCATGAATTGCATGTAACCGAACTAATAAGATGATTAATATGGTTCTCATGACAAAATCACCTCATTCTTTCTTGAGCTCATATGCTTAGCCATAACTTACCATATTTCCAAAACACATACCATATATGCATATAGTTCATCTAGTTAATACTTTACATATCGTATCATCAATTCCATATGCATAACATCATAATATGCTCACATAGATACTTACCTTATATACTCATTTAGTATATAAGCAACGTACCTGAAATGAATATTCATTCACTTAATTTATCAAAGCTCGGATTTGCGATTTGTATCACAGACTTGCCCATTAAACCGTAAGGAATCTAGTAGGATACTCAGAAACTCAGAAGAGTCGTACAATGCTAACATCCCAAACGAGGTCTTACATGCACTCGGATATCGATGCCACTGTCCCAGACAGGGTCTTACACGAATCAATATGATGCCGATGTCCTAGACATGGTCTTACACGTAAGGATCATAACGATGCCAACGTCCCAGACGTGGTCTTACACGTAAAGCTCACATCGATGCCAACGTCCCAGACGTGGTCTTACACGAGTCTTAAATCAATGCCAACGTCCCAGACGTGGTCTTACATGATAAAAATGGAACAGATACCTATGTCATGACATAGCTAATCATATCTATTCCTAGGTTCATACGGGACTTCTCGGACATTGTCGTTATATCGACCTTATCTCGTAATTCATATGCACAACCTCTCATAAGCATTCATTATCAACATTAGTCATATGAACAATTGCAATTACATACATATACGTTTATTTGCATAGTGACTTACCTCGGATTCGGTTTATCGGAATGAAAACGGCTACTCGTTTACTTTTGCTTTCCCGCGATCTAAGTTCGTTTTCCTCGGTTCTTGATCTAAACATATTCAGAATTAACCTCTTTATTCACTAATTCATTCAATTCAATCCGTACACACATATTTAGGGCTATTTGCAAATTAACCCTCATATTTGCACAATTTATCAATTTTGTCCATTTTTCTAAAAACATCAAATTCACAAAATCAACATATACACATACTTAGCTAAATGCATATACATCTCATACAAGCCCATGTTTTCCATCAAATTAGCAATTTAGTCCCTCAATTTGCTATTTTCACAATTTAGCCCTATTTAGTTAAATTCATCAAAACTTCAAGAACAAAACATGTTCATCTAGCTCAAATCTTTCATTTAACACCATAAATCACCATAAAACTCAACATATTATCAATGGCATTTCACAAAAACATCACCAATTCACAAAATTAATACATAGGTTTTGTAGCTCTCAAAGCAACGATTACAAAAACGTAGAAATTATCAAAAACTGAAGTCAAAACTTACCTTAATTAAGCTTAACCCTTGCCGAAAATCACAAAGCTTCTAACCTTCTTTTTCTTTCCTATTTTTTGGTGGAAAATGAGTGAAAACGGCCATATTTTTGCTTTTGTTTTTATCATATGAACAACAATTATCAAACACCAATTTTGCCCTTAATGAAATGTTTATAAAAAATCATGTAAACTATGGACATAATTGTCCATCAACCACCCGACTTACTAAATAGTGGATCAATTGCCTTATTGGCCTCCACATTTAAAAGCCACATCAATTTGGCCATTAATCAATTAGAAAGCTACTTTTACCTTTTACGCGATTCAATACTTTTCTCAAATTAAGCATACGAACGGACAAATTAACTCACAAAAATTTCACACATACAATTTCACATATCAAAAGCACAGAAAATAATATTAAAATATTATTCAGACTCAGATTCGTGGTCCTGAAACCACTGTTTCGACTAGGGTATAAACCGGACTGTTACAACTTTTGTCCCAATTGACATACAATAATCATTAAAAGCTTGGGATGTAAATTCGCCAGCATTATCAAGATGAATAGTTTTGATTGCATAATTTGGAAATTGTGCTCTTAATTGAATTATTTGAGTAAGTAGTCTCACGAATGCCAGGTTGCAAGTCGATAATAAACACATATGTGACCACCTACTAGATGCATCTATCAATATCATAAAATATCTTAGTGGTCCACATGGTGGATGAATGGGCCCACATATATCACCTTGAATACGTTCCAGAAATGCGGGAGATTCAATCCCAACTTTAGCTTGTGATGGTCTAATAATCAATTTTCCTTGAGAACAAGCAACATAAGATAAATCCTTCAATTCAAGAATCTTTTGGTTCTTTAATGGGTGTCTAATTGAATTCTCGATAGTTCTTCGCATCATAATAGATCCGGGATGGCCTAATCGGTCATGCCAAATAGTAAAACTATGTGGTTCTACAAACTTTTGATTTGTAGTAACATGTGACTCAATTGCACTAATATGTGTATAATATAAACCTGATGAAAAAGCAGGTAGCCTTTCTAAAACATATTTCTTTCCATATTCAACATTTGTAATATATAGATATTCAATATTTTTTCTCATTCATAATCTCAATATGATATCCATTAAGCCAAATATCTTTAAAACTTAATAAATTTCTTTGAGACTTAGTGGAATATAAAGCATCATTAATGACAAGTTTTGTACCTTTAGGTAACAATATAATAGCTTTTCTGAAGCCTTCAATAAGTTTTGAACTACCCAATATTGTATTAACATGGGCATTACTTATTGTCAAATAAGAAAAATATTTTTTTATCTTTGAGTATTGTATGTGTTGTAGCACTATTTACAAGACACATGTCTCCATTGATTTTGAGTCCATCGAAATTTTGTAGAATATTCATATTCTTCATAAAAACAAACCAAATATAATATGAGAAACATTGCAAATATTTATTAAATATATAAATTACTCTTTATGCAAGAAAATAAAGCATACTTAAAACAACATAAAAATGTCAAAATAACATCAATTTTTCTAATGATTCTCAAAGAAATTAGCCTCATCTAGGTGAGTTATATTATTAAGGTCATTAAATTTATCACCCTCGTAGGCATGACCAGTTTTAGTATTATAGTGAATATCTTCATCTGTTGCCTTCATTTCATCATTTTGGGATATAAAATTTGTCTCCATATGCTTTCCCTTCTTTTTAATGAATGCTTGATAAAGTTTCACTAAATGCTCAGACGTACGATAGGTACATGACCAATGCCCTTTCATACCACATCGATAGCATATATTCTCAACAATCTTTAAAGGATTATTTTGACCACTTCATTCTTGTCTTTTATTGTTATTCTTTTTATGGTGGTTAGAAGTATTATTGTTATGACCACCATGATAACGATAACTAGTACGTCCTCGACCACGTCCCCCATTACGTCCACGACCACGACCTCTATATTTTCTATTTTCATAATTATTGTGTACTGCTACATTCACTTCAGGAAATTGTGCAGAACCAGTGGGACAAATTCCATGATTTTTCATCAACAGCTCATTATTTTGTTCAGCCACCAAGAAGTATGAAATCAATTCAGAATACCTTTTAAAACCTTTTTCACGGTACTGCTGCAGCAGAGCACATTAGTAGCATGAAAGGTTGAAAATGTTTTCTCTAATAAGTCCTCATCAGTTATGCTTTCTCCACATAACCTTAGTTAAGAACTAATTTTGAAAATTTCTGAATTGTATTCACTTACAGTCTTAAAATCTTGCAATCGTAAGTGCATCCAATCATAATGAGCTTTAGGGAGTATCACCGTTTTTACATGGTCAAATCGTTCTTTCAATTTTTTCCACAACTCAATAGGGTCTTCAACAGTGAGATATTTCACTTTTAATCCTTCATATAGATGATGACGGATGAAAATCATTGCTTTTATCTTGTCTTGATTAGATGCTTCTTTATCTGCATCTAG
This sequence comes from Gossypium australe, assembly GCA_005393395.2. Lineage (NCBI taxonomy): Eukaryota > Viridiplantae > Streptophyta > Magnoliopsida > Malvales > Malvaceae > Gossypium > Gossypium australe. The sequence goes on from CM016619.1 coordinate 15,395,849, forward strand.
GTGAATTTCAGCATCTAGTCTAAGGCTGCAAATTCAAGTTTGGCAAGATTTGACATTATAATCACTTGAAAAAAAAAATTAGTAAAATAATATGCATTCTCAACCGTAAAATAATTCGTTCTATATACCAAATTTGCTAAATAATAATATGTATGTCAAATATTGGCATAGAGAGGAATAGTCATAATAATAAATTAATACAAAGGGTCTGTTTGATTACATGTAAAAGGTTTTACGGAAAATGTTCTCTGTATTTTCCTGTGTTTGTTTCACAGAAAACAGTTTGCAAACGGAAAATGGCTTACAGGTCAAGGTAAAATAAACCTTTTTTCCTGTAAAATGACTTACCATTTTAAAAGGCGTAAGTCATTTTCCGGAAAAGAGTTCATCTATAGATAATTTTAATTTTATATAAAAATTAACTTAAACCAAGCTTAATATTATTATTTCGATATTAAATTTTATTTTTATTTTTAAAAATATTTAAAATATTATATTTTTCAATATTATTAAACATACATATTTAATTATTTATATTTAGTCATATTATAAATTATTAATATAATAAATATAAATTATTATTTTAATAAATTATTTAATATTTCAATTTTATTTTAATAATAAATTTTAAAAATAATAATTTTAAATAATATTATTCACATATTATTGAAAATATTCAATATTAATGTTTTAATAATAAATATTTATTATAATTATAAATATATTAATAATAAATATTTTGTAGTATAAAGGTTAAAATATGTCATAAGTCTATGTACACTTCACAAATTTGTAATTTAGTCCCTTTACTTTTCAAATTTGAAAATTAAGTCCAATTGTTGGCATCGTTAATTTTTATGTCAATTTTGTTGATGTCATAATTTTAAATAAAAAATATTCACTAAGTAGTCATGTAATTAAAAAATGCCGTTGTAATGGATCTGAATTTAATATAATATTTTTAATATATGCAAAAATAATGTAAAATATAAAATTATATATAAAAATAAATTCAATCAAACAATGAAAAAAAATAAGAAAATCTCAAATGTATGTTTGTTTAATTGAAAACAAATTTTATGAAATATTTTTAAGAAATCTACCAAACAACAGAAAATATTTTACACAGATTCCTCCAAACACCAGAAAATATTAGCTTTTTCAGAAAGGTAAATCATTTTCCAGAAAAAATTGAAATTTCTTTTAGTAAAAAAAATGTATATATAATTATTATTATTACATTTGAGTTGTAAAAATAAATGTGCAAATATTACCCAAAGCAAATATTTCATCTAGAAAATAAAATAAAAGAACTATGAAAATACATATATCGTATATAGTTTAACAGGAGTTATACGGGCAAATTATATAAAGTCAAAATGACGTGAACTTCACTATGAACTTGTAGAAGCTCGTGCTGATAAAGTGTTATAAAATAATCAAATAAAAGAACACTTAAAGTAAACAGAGAATTTTCTTGTATCTATTTTTCATTTACAAAGGAGTTCCATTATAAGCCATTGACATTCAATGCAACATAAATAAATGAAGTTTATTTAACTGCTTAAGTAACACGTACATTAAGCATCTTTGATAATGAATGAGGGTTTAACTCATTACTTTCATAAATATTTAAAGGTTATAGACATCTATTTAATGTATTTACAAAAATATCATTTATTATGTTACAAGATTGATGTCAAAAGTAATTTTTTTTATTTTATAAAATAAATTTTTGGATTTAAAGTTCTGCTTATCTTAGATCGGTTTGTAAATCTATGAATCACTTTAAATGTATTATTTAAAAATAAAATAAACAATAAAATAAACAAATAGATGAAAATAGATCCAGTCATGATTTGAAAGAGGTGAAACGATAGGAACCAGAAGCAACAGATATTGATATTTCATTCAACTGAACTTGATGTTTTCGTAGCTTTTTTTTTTTTTTTTTTTTTTGTTGAAAATAGAAGGCTTAGAAAGGGTAACTTATATAAAATTAAGAAATGTCATCCGACACCAACAGGTGGATGAAATCCGGATAATCCAAATTCAATTAAAAGACATCATATTCATCCATCAACCAATGTGCCAAAATGTGACTAATCTATGAGCAAAAGAAAAGCTAGCAACATCAAATGAGTCACAAACATCTAAGGCCCTTTTAACAATTCGACCATAAAGAGATAAATCAAGAGTCCGATTATTAAACTTATTAATAACAAAAGCCCAATCAAACTCTAAGACAACTCTGGAAAAACCCTTTTCAAGGGCCTTTTAAGTAGCACAAGCTAAAGTGAGAGCCTCAGTCGAAGGAGCATCAAAGGCCAGAACAATCAAGTAGGTGAAACCAGCTAGCACCATTCCCTCATGGTCACAAACAATGACACCACAAGCAACAAATCTCATCTCTGCATTCCATGTCGCGTCAACATTAACTTTGAGTGCATCTTCACAAGGCAAAGTCCACCGTGCCACGTACGGACGTCTAGGTACCAATGGAGCAAAAAGGAGGTTATGCACTCGAAACTCATGATGGAAGATCGAGCTCTCATCACCACATCTTGCGAGAAAACATCTCGCCCTTACGTTCCTCGCCTCCCATAATTGCTAGAGAAGCATAAAAAAACTCGTGAAAGCTTCTTTATCCATCTTTTGCATAACCGCCTCGAGCCAATCAATTGAATTGTAAAAGGTAAAACAAAATAAATCATTATAAATACTACATAATATTAAAGTCTTCCTCAAAAATTCGGCTATCCATAAGAGCATGCAAAAATAGATTAAATCTTTTAATTGATTTGATATGTACCAAAAATAGATAACTACTCACATCTCACCCAAATTGTTGAGTGGGGACTCCTAGTCATGTATATTCATGTCTACATTGTCGAATTTTATATGGCACGTTATGGTGGCAAGACTTGATGGCAATTAGGACTTGATTAATTCAATAAGTTTAATGGAATATAAAAATTGGACTCATATTTTAAGTTATTATATAAAAAACCCCTCAAACTATTACATCATGTTTAGAAAAGCCCTTATATTTATTTTTAGTTAAAAAAAATTTTAATCTATAACTTTCATCCATTAAAATCCTTAATTTTAATTGAGATTAGCGTTACCTGTGAATATTATATATCATAACCATTAATTACATAAAATTAATCTAATTCTCCTACAACGGATTTAAGGTTCACAATATATAAGATTCACGAGTTGTGTTAATCTCAATTAAAATTAAGGGTTCTAATAGGTGATAGTGAAAGAATAAGTACTCATTTAACTACAAAATAAATATAAATATTTGTTTAAATAAAATAATATTATATATATATATATATATTATTAACCCTTTTCACAACAGAAAAAGAACCACTCATATTTGATTGTTGAATTGAAAAAGTTTGAATTTGTAAAACAAAAAAGTTTGAACTTTGAATCACGTAATCAGCAACTTAAGTTTTATATTAAATCCAGTTTGAGCCATTGAATTAAACCTACCTAACTTATAAAAGTTAAGAAAAGAAGCACAACCAGCAACTTTTTAATTTAAAATTATAGTCAAATGATAATTCAATTTAAAATTAAACATTTTTGACTGATCACTAAACGAGGTGTAGACAGGGAAAGTGTACTACGCTTACGTTACTTGTTTTTCATTTTCTATTGCTCATTACTAACCCTAGTAGTTAAACGACAAAAAAAAGAACATAAAATCTGACTCATCCCATTTTATTATTTTTAAATGAAAAATTAACTTTATTGTTTATTGTTTTTTCAAAATTTTTTGATATATACTATATGCTTTCTAATCAATAAATTATATCGGCTTATAAAAAAATCTATACTATATACTATTCTAGTAAAAAAATCTCGAAAGTTTGGGACTGCAAGAAAGAATATCGTCATAGAAAGAACAAATAACCTACGAGTGTTTCAGACTTTCAAAAATCAAAATACATAAACGCAAAAAGAGTGAATCCATAGTCACTTAGAGATTGTTGGTTTCTTTACGATTAGTCAAATTCGCAAGATAAATTGTATGTCACACTTTTTGTTTGCTCTAGTTGACTCGAGATCAATATGTTTCAATTCCCATGCGACGAATGTATAATAACATTAGAAGATAATAATGTTACCCATGGACGTTCCAGTTAAGGGTTTAGCGATAAAGGAAGCTACTGCATTTAATCTAGTGACAACACTTGTTGACTTCTTGGGTGCTTTCCCCGATAAGAAGGACTACGACGGAATGCGAATGAATTTTAAATGGTTGAACATGAGCTCACACAAAATGCAGTTAGCAGATAAGTTTCGTTGACATGTTAGAACTTATTCGACTAATTGGAGGTGTGTTGATGTCTGTTATATCTCTTCTTCAGTTGGGCACATGTCAGCATCAGAAATATAGTTTGACTTCCCTGTTAACTCCATCTAAAACTATATCTTAGCTGATCATTCGTCCCTTCCTAAAAGGAGCCAACCACTTGCTTTTCAAATATGAACACTCTTCAAGCAAGAACACAACTTTAAGGCTACGAGGGGCTGACCACTTGTGCAGAAAACATACAATTTATAAAATAATTTAAAAGTAATTTTTATCCGCAAGCATATGATGTCAAATTGCAATTTAGTTTTTTTATTATAATGAAATACGAAAGTATTCTGAGGATTGAACCCAATGATTTCCAAAATTGGTAAATGTTTGTAACGCTCCAATTTTCTTATACCGCCTTTTGTAATTAATTGACACAATGTCTAGATGCTTAAGTGGTTATGTGTTCTGAGTGTGTGTGAGAGGTCCCAATTTCAAGCCTTTTTGGGCAAATCTTTATATTCTTATGAATAGAGCGGTATCACTAGTCAGTAGGCTTTTAAGTTGTTGTTGGTAAGTTGATATCAGAATGGGCTTGCTGGTCTGGTGGTTTAGTGGAGTGTTATTATGCTGCTGGTCTTGAGTTCAAATCACTGGGGGGTGCAAGGGTAATATTTTTGCTACCAAAATTTCGACTAGAGTTTGTCTTTTGCCGAAAATCTGAGTAGTGGTGGGAGTTGGTGGAGAGAATTGAGGGGAAAAGTTTGGGGGTTAACAGTTTTTGTTCAATACTGCTTTCTCTTTTTGAAAACTTCGGTTAGCCCTTTTCTTTTTACTCTCTACTTGCTATCGACTTCCCTGATGCGTCGTTGAAAGCACCAAAAATATCCTATTCCCTGCAAAATAGTAAAAATAACCGTAAAGGGGAAGTAGGGTCGAATCCTCAGGGACCGGATTGTACGAATGCTTGTTTCTTAAAATCCTGGACAATTTCTTGGCCAAGAAAACCTGCGTTCCTGAAAAATTAAAAAAAAAACAGAATTAAGAATTTCGATCTGGAAAAATAAAAACAGAATTTAAAGTGAATTGAAATTGCGAAATTAAATAAATTGCGAAAATTAAAATGAGGAATATGAAAATAAACAGAGTTTAGGGAAAAGTAAGTTTTTTATGTGGTGAGATTCTAGCCTCCGGTTGTCTCGTTCTGCCTTGGGTTTAATCCTTGGCTTTTAAGTAACCCTTCTCAAGCATGACAAGCGAGTTATAGTGGAAAAGGACGCCTACGAGCACCAGCTCCAAGGATTTAGACTTCAAATTTGGTGGAGCCTGACTCTAGCCAATAATCGTTTTTGTGGGACTATCTTCTACTAGATCATCACTTCCCAACGGCGAATACCACGCCGTTTTGTCTCTTGGATTCGCCAACCTCTGACGCAGAAAGCCAACGAACCTACTGTTCAACCTTCCCAAAACGTACAAAGCGGTCTTTCCTTGCACAAGTTGAAAAGATCACCTATTAAGGGACATGGACGGAAGTGTCAGCCCCGTAATGCGGAGAAGCGATGAATATCTTGTTGAGAAGGCTAAGCGCGGGTTCTAAGCCTCATGAACCTTTTTGGGGAATTTTAACAACCTTCGGCTAGATTAGTTTAGTGGCTCATGATTTTTGGAAAAGAAATAAATATAATAGAAATGAGATTTTTATTGAAGAAAATATGGAGAGAACAAAAGACAGAGTTTTTGGGAGAAGGAGTGTTTACAGAAAAAAGAGAGATGTCCAATATGTGCCACTCCATCCCCTATTTATAGTACTAGAAAACCTAGCCTATTCCTAATTAAATTCTAAAAGATAAATACAAATAAATAAAGATAATTAAAGATAAATGAAAATAAATGAAAATAAATCCTAAAATTAAATCTAAATAACTATCCTTAATTATTATGCTAATAACATTAAATAGAGTCTTGTGCTATAAAATCTCTTGTCCTTAGGTCTTCCATGTTTGTATTTTCGGCACCACCTTTTTCCCTCTGTCGCATGTTGGCCCAATTTTTCTTTAATTTCACGCTTTTCGCCCTTAAATTTACCTTTGCCTTCAATTTAGTCCCTAAAAGATAAAAGACCATAAATAGCCCAAATTACTATAATCATACTCAAAATAAATATGCAATTAGCACATAAAAATATGACGTTCTAGAGTATTATCATTCCCCCTTCCATTATCTCTTTTGTTGCTGAAATTCTACTGCTTCCCCTCTTATTCTGGTTATTCTTTCTTTCAATCGTTTCTGTTATTCAGATTTGAGACGCTCGTTTGGTAAGTTGTGGGTTGGATAATTTTAACTGCTCCTTTTGAATGTTTAAGTTTTTAAAAGGCTTTTGTTGTGCGTAGGAGTTATTTGAGAGGCTGGAATCAACGTTGCGTCGATTTGATTCGAAGAAGTGATCAATTTAGTAGCGGTAAGTCGACTTTACGATATTAAGATTAATCATTTTAGACTCGTTTTGGTTTTTAAGGGGTGAAATATTCTGGTTTAGGTTTCGAGAGGCTCGGGAGTAGTTTCGCAGCGAGTTGATACCAGGTGTGTACCCGAAACCACAGAAAATGATAATCGGCGAAAGCTGAAAAATAATTCTATCGACGCCACACGGCCGTATGGTAGGCCGTGTATAAGGCTGTAAGCCACAACACGGCCGTGTGATCGACGAGCCAGGCCGTGCGCAAGCAACACGGCCATGTGATGGTAGGGCAAGGCCGTGTACGACACACAGGCTCGATCTATTGTGCTGTGTGGGCCACACAGGCATGTGGGCCCACATGGGTGAACCACACGAGCATGTGGGATTTTGGGCCAGGCCGTGTGATTCATACGGCCAAGGCCAATTTGGGCCGTGTGGGCCACCTGAGCTGGCCACCTGGGCAGGTGAGCCCATTTCTCTGAAATGATCTGTAAGGTTGCACAGGTCGCCCAAGTCGACTGTGGACCTACTGTAGGGTCGGTAAGCGTTACTTAGACCCCTAATTACATGAGTCGATTTTGTGATATATGTATTAAGCATGTTGCACTTAGCATGTATACCGATTTGAATGTATGATCTGTTAATTGCATTATAGCATGTCATTAATTATATGCTGCATTACATTGCGGCGGGTTGATGATATTGGAGGAAGCATATGAAAGGCTATTAAGTCTGTTATCTGGCAGCTCAGCTACAATTATCTGATTATGTGCCGCATTTCGGTACAGCATGGTGTGTAGGGATGGGTGGGTTGATTTGATCCCCACATGGTGTGTAGGGTTGGATGGAGATGGCGTGTAGAGGCTGGTGGGTAGGATTCTAATATTCTGTTCTTTTCTGTATATTCTATATCTGAGTGGGCTAAGGTCCACACTGATTCTATAATGGGCTTAGACCTGAACTGTTAATATATGACTGTTTTATGATATTATGCTGTGTGCATGTTTTCTGTGGAGATTACACACTGAGTTTGTGAAAACTCATCCTTTTTCGTTTAATCTGTTCAGGTAATCCCCAGCATTAGACGGATCGGTGCGGCGGAGGACTCGGCGATAACCACAGTTTTGGACTTTTATGGTTTTTATCTCATTTTATGGTTATTGGTTTATGTTGACATAACTCACGGACTTTTTGGGACTTTTTGCTTAAATGGAGTTTTTATTTATTGTTTTTATGGATCCATAACTGCTAGACGCAAGAAGACTCGATTTTCAAAAGCTAAAGTATTTTTTAAACCCTCGATCCCTTAGACGATTTTCTCAAAAATAAAGGGGTTTCGCTAAAATGGACAGATTTACTTAATTAACTCAATTTTCATAAAATAAATGATTTCTAAAGCTTCCACAGCGAATTACGTTTAAAACAATATTCTAGATGAATAAGCGAATTCTGGAATCAATAAAGTAATAAAATGAACACGGTTTATCATAATTAGTTTTCAAAACTCCATTCCATGTGACATCACCAGATTCGGCCATAACGTCTAGTCTGGGTATGGTGTAATATCCTTAAATCGGGGCCTTTGCATTTTTAATGTTTGCATACGAATGGTATGAATGTGATGCTAGTTAGGATGTATTAGGGCCTAGGCTTAAGCCAGGGGTAGGCCCGAGCCATAGCAAAATTATTATTTTTGGCCACTTGGGGGGGGAGCTGAAGGAGTGAGGTGTTAAGGATAATCGTTAGCAAGGTTTGTCACAAGAAATCAAGTAGTAAAGTGGCAAGGGAGGCGCCACTTAGAGCACAAGGGAGTGACGCCTCATGCAGGTGGGAGGACCTGGGTTCGAGCTGCAGGAATCCCTCTTTGTGCATTTATTTTTGACGCCTGGACAAGGAAAGAGGTGTGCTCAGGAGGGACTCTGATGGATGAGGATGGAAGAGGTCAACATATTCGAATAGATGGAGGAGAGAAATTTGTGGAGTTTGAACTATTCAAACTCGTTTGAATTTATGGTCAAGAGAAAAACAAGGAGAGAAAAGGGGGATTGAAGTGGGAGGTGGCTTAGCCGAATTTTTGTAGTGGCTATGAGAGCTTGGAGCATTCGGTTTTTGTGTGTGTTAGGTGTTCCAAATTTGGGTTGTTTTGGGGTGATATTTTTGGCATTTTGGTGCCCACTCCCTCTTTTGCACTTTTGCATTTTTGTTTCTCCCTTTCTCCTTCAAAACATCCTTGGTCGAATGTCCTCCTAAACCTCTTCTCATATTGTTTGTTTTTCTTTTTCCTTTACTTCTTTTGTTGGCCGAACCCACTTGCTGACCATTTGCCATTCGTGTTCATTTTTCTTGTAGTCTCTTAAGGAGCCGAAACCCCATTCTTCATTCCTTCCCTCCATCTTTGTCATTCTTGATAAGCCGAAAACCTTGCTGCTTTCCTCTCTTTTCTTCTTAGCACTTTGGCCGAATACCCTTGGCCATATTTTCTTCTCTTCTTGCATTTTCTAATCTTCTTGGGGTGCCGAAATCTATTTCTCTCCTTTGGGTCTCATAGCCGAATCTCAACTCTTAGACAGCAACAGATCGTTGTCATCCATCTACTCTCAATCGATTTCGTTAAGGATTATGGTAAGGGTTCCTGCCAATTCAATCTTTTCTTGTTATGTTTAAATGCCGAAGGCATTAATCCTATGTTGGTAGTTTTGGCTGATTGTAGTAAGGGGACTCGTCTTCGCGTTGCTTCGACTTTTGCTTGGTGATTGAAGGGTACCAAGGAAGGAGTGACGCAAGCATTTGGATTTCTGGGATTTGCTTGATCTAGGTAAGTGATCTGCTTTTTCGGGTTAAATCTCTGTTCTTAGTTATTCGTTGTGTTAACCTGACTTAGTGACCAAAGGTGTTATGGACCCTAATGCCAGCCAAACGTTAGGTGGGGTTAGATCTGAGACCCCAGCCCCTAAGTTCAAAAAGAGGGCAGTGTCGACCGTTCGCGACTGGCCACCTGGGTGTGGGTCGGCATCTGAGCAAAACAGGAGACAGATACCGGTGGTGTCGATTAACGACAGTACCGACGTACAGAGCATCGTATTACGAATAATCAGGTGTGTAACTCTTACACACTTCATATGTGATATGTTTATATTTTGAATGATATCAAAAGCCGGATTAACTATCAAATTGATATGGTTACCCGTGTGGATATAAGCGAGGACTCCGGGTAAGTCCACTCTGATTGGTTAAGGTTAAATGACTCGGTTAAAATCTGTATATGCCATGCCATGTGATTATTGTATGTTATACATGATATTTATGCCATGGAAAGTATGTTCATTAATGTGGGTATGATGAGAGGAGGGGGAAGGCATGATTATAGACTGTCACCAGTGGTTGTGACCACACAGTGGGTTGGCCCCGCTTTCTATATTATTGTGACTAAGTCTCAGTAGTTTTGACCATGTATACATATCTATCTTCGTGACTCGTCCGAGTGGTTTGGAACCACAGTGGGATGGCCCCACATATCGATACCGGATTGTCACCAGTGGTTTTGACCACAGTGGGTTGGCCCCACACATATTATTTGTGACTTCGGTCACTAGTGGTTGTGACCACCAGTGGTTGTGACCACATACATATATTATTTGTGACTTCGGTCACCAGTGGTTGTGACCACACGGGGTAGACACAGGAGTTTCGGATGGTTAGGTTGGGCTGCATGATATACATATTCACTTATGGAGCTGTGTACGGAATTATATTTTCGGGATGGGGATTCACACTGAGTCTCAGTAACTCACCCCTTCCTTTACATTTTGTAGGTGATTCCTAGATCGCGGATGTGGAGCCGGGACAGACTCGAGGTGGCCATGCATGACGTTGTGGGTTTATGTTTTAAAGGTTGCTTTTCTTTAAATGTGATTTTGGGTTTGTAATAAGGCCACCAATACTCACTTTTTGGGTTCTTTAGCTGATTTAAATTTTCACTGAATCTTGATCAAACTAGTAAGGGCATGCTTAACGAAGTTATAAAATGAATGTTTTCCAAACTTACACAATCTATCGAGATTTTTTAAAACTCACCATCGGGTAACGATAAAAGGTAGTAACCATAAATAAAGCCCAAATGTCTTCAAAACTAAATTCGTAATGGATTTTAGCAACATTATTTCAACCAACTCAGGTTTTTCGCAAGATTATAGTTTTCTTATACTTAGAGACAACAACTTGTTTTCCAAATCACGTTTCTTTCAAATTGAATCAACAACTGGTTTCATAAAATACGAACTTTCCCTGTGACATGCCGGATTCGGTCGTAGTGTCTTGACCGGGTTTGGGGTGTTACAATTTTGGTATCAGAGCCTGGTTCAAAAGTTTAGCTGTGGCCTGAGGCCCAAAAACGTTTTCAATAAAAGGGTTTATGAAATGATTTTTAAGGGAAATGCATATTTTGGGGAAGCATGGCACCTGAGTCTCCGGCACCGATCCGCCACGGTAAGTTCTTTAAACTATTGTTGTTGTGGTTGATGATTGTGATATGAATGATAGTCATAGGGATTCACTTTAGAGACTGAGACCATAGGATTGTGTGAACTTGCGAAAACAATCCCCATAATAAAATTGTTCATAAAACTTTGCTGTAATAACAGTGGAATAAGTCTAATGCATAAAATGCTTAAAATCAGATTAATTCGCGAACGGTAGACATGAGTACTCGTGGACGTGGGCGTAATACGCGTGGACATGGTAGAGGTAGGATGACTGTGTCTGAGCTGGTTGGGTCTGATCACGGGTCAGAGAACGAGGTACCACCGCCGCCAGCTGTGGGCGCAGAGTTTCAGGATCAGATGGGTGGTGACGACGCGGTGTCACAGGTGATGCTGCGGGTTTTGGAGAGAGTCGTGGGTGCAGGTGTTAGAACCTGAGCTCGAAAATCTGTGTCCGAATGACTCCGGGCCAATGGAGCAGAGGTATTCAGGGTGTGTTTGGAATGGCTCCCAATACAGCTGAGTATTGGCTGAAGGCGACAGAACGTATCATGGATGATTTAGATTTCTAGGCTGAGGAGAAGCTGAAGGGGATAGTGTCTCTTCTCCGGGATGAATCTTATCAGTGGTGGCTCACGGTCCGGGATAGTGCGACAGCTGATGATCTCACTTGGGATTTCTTTAAGGCAGCTTATCAGAAGAAGTACGTCTGGGCTAGTTATATTGATGCACAGCGTAAGGTGTTCTTGAATCTGGTCAGGGGAATAAGTCAGTGTCAGAATATGAGGCGGAGTTTCTTCGGTTAAGTCGTTATGCTAGGGGTATCGTGGCTACGAAACACGAGCGCTGTGTTAGATTTGAGGATGGGCTGAGAGATGAGCTGCGGATGTTGATTGCCCCGTAGAGAGAAAGAGAATTTGCTGTCTTGGTGGAGAAGGCCAAAATAGCTGAGGGGGTGAAGCAGTCAGTGAGACAAAATCAGGATAGACGTTGGAATAAGAGGAGTTCTGGGTCATCAGGGCCTGCCGGGAATTCACAGAAAAGGGCTAGATTTGGCGAGCCGAGCCAAGCTGCAGAGCCTGCTGCTACTACTCAGTGGTCGCCACGGTGTACTCGATGTAGGAAGTCTCATTCGGGGGAGTGTTGGTCAGGAAACAGAGGGTGCTTCGGGTGTGGGTCGATGGGGCACCGGGTAAGGGATTGTTCGCTGATATCAGCTCGTGTCCAGTCTGAAGGTCAAGGACGTACACAGTTCAGGAGGGATGGCCAGCAACCACAGAGGGGTCGTGGTCCGGCCAGAGGAGGTAATGGTTCTAGTCGAGGTCGTGGAGCACCGGGCAGAGGCGCTGGGAATTCTGAGGCAAGACAGCCTGGGTTGGTCTATGCTGCGAGGCGTCGAGAGGAGGGCGATGCACCGGATGTCATAACCAGTACGTTCTTAATTTTTGGACTGCCCTATACTACTTTACTTGATGTTGGTTCAACGCACTCATATGTCGCTAGTAGTGTAGTGGGAACTCTGAACTTAGCTCATGAGGTATCTTTTAGGGAGATGATAGTAATTAGCCCTCTAGGTCACTCTGTAGAAGTAAACAAACTGTATAGGGATGTACCCCTAGAACTCCAAGGGGTAGTGTTTTTGGCTGATCTGATAGAACTGCCATTCAGGGAGTTCGATTTGATCCTAGGGATGGACTAGCTAGTGAAGCATTAGGCGAGGTTGGACTGCGCAGCTAAGCGCATGGTATTGAGAACTGTTGAGGATGAAGAGGTGGTGATGATAGGTGATAGAAGGAATTACCTATCCAACGTGGTATCCGCTTTGAAGGCCGAGAAGATGGTCAGAAAGGGATGTGAGGCATTCTTGGTTCATGTTTGTGCACTGGAGGCTAAGGAATCAACGGTGGGGAATGTCCGAACAGTGAAGGAATTTACCGATGTATTCCCAAAAGAGCTTCCGAGTCTGCCTCCAGATCACGAAGTTGAGTTTGGCATAGATTTGTTGCCAGGAACCGCGCCAGTGTCTAGTGCTCCGTATAGGATTGCGCCAAAGGAGTTAGTGGAGCTGAAAGCACAGATTCAAGAGTTGCTGGATCGAGGTTTTATCCGGCCAAGTGTTTCACCTTAGGGAGCGCCTGTGCTTTTTGTTAAGAAGAAGGACAGAACGATGCGGATGTGTATAGATTACCGTCAGCTGAATAGGTTGACGATCAAGAATAAGTACCCGTTGCCGAGGATAGACGACCTGTTTGATCAGCTGAAGGGAGCGTCGGTGTTCTCTAAGATTGACTTGAGGTCGGGGTATCATCAGCTTAAGGTAAAGGAGGCTGATATCCATAAGACGGCGTTTCGCACTCGGTATGGGCACTATGACTTTTTAGTAATGCCGTTTGGGTTGACCAATGCGCCGACAGCGTTCATGGACATGATGAATCGGGTTTTTCAGCCGTACTTGGATCGATTCATCGTGGTATTTATAGATGACATTTTGGTGTACTCGAGATTAGATGAGGAACATGATGAACATCTACGTGTGGTTTTACAAATCCTAAGGGAGAAGCAACTGTTCGCAAAGTTTAGTAAATGCAAGTTTTGGTTGAAGGAGGTAACTTTCTTGGGTCATGTGGTGTCAGCTGAGGGAATTAGGGTGGATCCTCAGAAGGTTAAGGCGGTGTTGGACTGGAAACCACCTAGGTTGGTAGCAAAAATTCAGAGTTTTCTGGGTTTAGCGGGATATTACAGAAGGTTTGTAGAAGAGTTTTCTTTGATTGCAGCACCGTTGACCAAGTTGCTGAGGAAAGGAGTTTTGATAAGCTAAAGAAGATTCTGACAGAAGCTCCGGTTTTGATTCAGCCTGAGGCAGGAAAGGAGTTTTCGGTCTACTGTGATGCGTCGCACACTGGTCTAGGATGTGTGCTGATGCAAGAGGGTAAGGTAGTGGCGTATGCTTCTCGTCAACTAAGACCTCATGAGGTGAATTATCCTACGCATGACTTGGAGTTGGCTGCAGTAGTGTTCACTTTGAAGATTTAGAGACATTACTTATATAGGGAGAAGTCTATAGTCTACACGGATCACAAAAGTTTGAAGTATCTCCTGACTCAGAAGGAGTTGAATTTGAGGCAGTGGAGATGGATCGAGTTATTGAAGGACTACGACTGCTCAATTGAATACCACCAGGGTAAAGCTAATATAGTGGCTGACGCATTGAGTCGCAGAGTGATGTCGGATCTGAGGGCGATGTTCGCTCACCTTAGTCTTTATGATGATGGGAGTTTGTTAGCAGAGCTGCAGGTGAAGCCAACATGGTTAGGCCAGGTAAAAGAGAAGCAGTTGGTGGATGATGGTTTAAGTGCTAAGCTTGTTCAAGTTCAGAACGGGGGATTAGAGGACTACAGTGTGAATAACGACGGGGTTTTGTGCTTTCGTGGTAGGGTTTGTATGCCAAAAGATGTGGAACTGAGGTAGAGGATTCTTCGGGAATCGCATAGTAGCCCTTACGCTATGCATCCTGGAGGGAGTAAGTTGTATAGGGATCTACGGGATCAGTTTTGGTGGCCTGGTCTGAAGCAGGAAGTTACGGAATTTGTGGGGAAGTGCTTGACGTGTCAGCAGATTAAGGCTGAACATTAGGTACCTTCGGGTCTGTTGCAGCCGATCAAGAATACGCAGTGGAAGTGGGAAAGGATTACGATGGATTTCGTCACTCGGTTACCCCTTACGCCTAGCGAGAAGGATTCAGTTTGGGTGATAGTGGATCGTTTGACTAAGTCAGCTCATTTTATACCGGTTAGAGTTGATTACTCGCTCCACAGGTTGGCTAAGTTGTATGTGGCAGAAATAGTGAGACTGCATGGAGTACCAGTATCGATTATTTCGGATAGGGATCCCAGGTTCACGTCGAGGTTTTGGAAAGCGTTGCATCAGGCCTTAGGTACAAGATTGGATTTCAGCACGGCATTTCATCCACAGTCAGATGGACAGTCGGAAAGGGTAATCCAAATTTTAGAAAATATGTTGCGGGGTTGTATTTTGGACTTCAGAGGTAGTTGGGAAGAATTTCTTTCGTTGGCAGAATTCGCGTACAACTACAGTTATCAGGCAAGTATCCAGATGGCACCGTATGAGGCACTGTATGGACAGAAGTGTCGTACCCCTACGTGTTGGACAGAGTTGGGTGAGATTCAGTTGTTGGGTCCAGAGTTAGTGACTGAAACAAAAGATAAGGTTAAGCTGATTCGGGCTCGTCTATAGGAGGCTTCGGACAGACAGAAATCTTATGCCGATCTTAAGCGAAGGGATATAGAGTTTGCAGTGGGTGACAGTGTTTTTCTTAAAGTTTCGCCGTGGAAGAAGGTGCTGAGGTTTGGTCGAAAAGGCAAGCTGAGTCCTAGGTTTATTGGGCCATTTAAGGTGTTGAAGCGTGTGGGACCAGTAGCTTATCAGCTCGAGTTGCCAGCAGAATTGAGTCAGATCCATGACGTGTTTCATGTTTCCATGCTTAGACGTTATCGATCAGATCCATCGCATGTTGTGCCAGTAGAGGAGATTGATGTGAGTCCTAATTTGTCTTTTGAGGAGGAACCAGTACAGATTCTGGATATCAAGGTCTTGCGCAGGAATTCAGTTCCTTTGGTGAAAGTCCTATGGCGGAATCATGGAACTGAAGAGGCTACGTGGGAGCCAGAAGATGTGATGCGGCAGCAGTACCCTCAACTCTTTTGATCAGGTAATTTCGAGGTCGAAATTATTTTTAAGGGGGGTAGAACTGTAATATCCTTAAATCGGGGACTTTGCATTTTTAATGTTTGCATATGAATGGTATGAATGTGATGCTAGTTAGGGTGTCTTAGGGCCTAGGCATAAGCCAGGGGTAGGCCCGAGCTATAGCGAAATTATTATTTTTGGCCACTTGGGGGGGGAAGCTGAAGGAGTGAGGTGTTAAGGATAATCGTTAGCAAGGTTTGTCACAAGAAATCAAGTAGTAAAGTGGCAAGGGAGGCGCCACTTAGAGCACAAGGGAGTGACGCCTCATGCAGGTGGGAGGACCTGGGTTCGAGCTGCAGGAATCCCTCTTTGTGCATTTATTTTTGACGCCTGGACAAGGAAAGAGGTGTGCTCAGGAGGGACTCTGATGGATGAGGATAGAAGAGGTCAACATATTCGAATAGATGGAGGAGAGAAATTTGTGGAGTTTGAACTATTCAAACTCGTTTGAATTTGTGGTTAAGAGAAAAACAATGAGAGAAAAGGGGGATTGAAGTGGGAGGTGGCTTAGCCAAATTTTTGTAGTGGCTATGAGAGCTTAGAGCATTCAGTTTTTGTGTGTGTTAGGTGTGCCGAATTTGGGTTGTTTTGAGGTGATATTTTTGGCATTTTGGTGACCACTCCCTCTTTTGCACTTTTGCATTTCTGTTTCTCCCTTTCTCCTTCAAAACATCCTTGGCCGAATGTCCTCCTAAACCTCTTCTCATATTGTTTGTTTTTCTTTTTCCTTTACTTCTTTTGTTGGCCGAACCCACTTACTGACCATTTGCCATTCATGTTCATTTTTCTTGCTAGTCTCTTAAGGAGCCGAAACCCCATTCTTCATTCCTTCCCTCCATCTTATTCATTCTTGATAAGCCAAAAATCTTGCTGCTTTCCTCTCTTTTCTTCTTAGCACTTTGGCCGAATACCCTTGGCCATATTTTCTTCTCTTCTTGTGTTTTCTAATCTTCTTGGGGTGCCGAAATCTATTTCTCTCCTTTGGGTCTCATAGCCGATTCTCAACTCTTAGACAGCAACAGATCGTTGTCATCCATCCACTCTCAATCGATTTCGTTAAGGATTGTGGTAAGGGTTCCTGCCGATTCAATCTTTTCTTGTTATGTTTAAATGTCGAAGGCATTAATCCTATGTTGGTAGTTTTGGCCGATTATAGTAGGGGGACTCGTCTTCGTGTTGCTTCGGCTTTTGCTTGGTGATTGAAGGGTACCAAGGAAGGAGTGACGCAAGCATTTGGATTTCTGGGATTTGCTTGATTCGTAGTTTAGACCTTGATCTTGAGATCTATCGATCTAGTTAAGTGATATGCTTTTTCGGGTTAAATCTCTTTTCTTAGTTATTCGCTGTGTTAACCTGACTTAGTGACCAAAGGTGTTATGGACCCTAATGCCAGCCAAACGTTAGGTGGGGTTAGATTTGAGACCCTAGCCCCTAAGTTCAAAAAGAGGGTAGTGTCAGCTGTTCGCGACTGGCCACCTGGGTGTGGGCCGGCATCTGAGCAAAACAGGAGACAGATAGCGATGGTGTTGATTAACGACAGTACCGACGTACAGAGCATCGTATTACGAATAATCAAGTGTGTAACTCTTACACACTTCATATGTGATATGTTTATATTTTGAATGATATCAAAAGCCGGATTAACTATCAAATTGATATGGTTACCCGTGTGGATATAAGCGAGGACTCCGGGTAAGTCCACTCTGATTGGTTAAGGTTAAATGACTCGGTTAAAATCTGTATATGCCATGCCATGTGATTATTGTATGTTATACATGATATTTATGCCATGGAAAGTATGTTCATTAATGTGGGTATGATGAGAGGAGGGGGAAGGCATGATTATAGACAGTCACCAGTGGTTGTGACCACACAGTGGGTTGGCCCCGCTTTCTATATTATTGTGACTAAGTCTCAGTGGTTTTGACCACGTATACATATCTATCTTCGTGACTCGTCTGAGTGGTTTGGAACCATAGTGGGTTGGCCCCACATATCGATACCGGATTGTCACCAGTGGTTTTGACCACAGTGGGTTGGCCCCACACATATTATTTGTGACTTCGGTCACCAGTGGTTGTGACCACCAGTGATTGTAACCACCTACATATATTATTTGTGACTTCGGTCACCAGTGGTTGTGACCACACGGGGTAGGCACAGGAGTTTCGGATGGTTAGGTTGGGCTGCATGATATACATATTCACTTATGGAACTGTGTACAGAATTATATTTTTGGGATGGGGATTCAGACTGAGTCTCGGTGGCTCACCCCTTCCTTTACATTTTGCAGGTGATTCCTAGATCGCGGATGTGGAGCCGGGACAGACTCGAGGTGGCCATGCATGACGTTGTGGGTTTATGTTTTAAACTATTATATGGTTGCTTTTCTTTAAATGTGATTTTGGGTTTGTAATAAGGCCACCAATACTCACTTTTTGGGTTATTTAGCTGATTTAAATTTTCACTGAATCTTGATCAAACTAGTAAGGGCATGCTTAACGAAGTTATAAAATGAATGTTTTCCAAACTTACACATTCTATCGAGATTTTCTAAAACTCACCATCGGGTAACGATAAAAGGTAGTAACCATAAATAAAGCCCAAATGTCTTCAAAACTAAATTCGTAATGGATTTTAGCAACATTATTCCAACCAACTCAGGTTCTTCGCAAGATTATAGTTATCTTATACTTAGAGACAACAACTTGTTTTCCAAATCACGTTTCTTTCAAATTGAATCAACAACTGGTTTCATAAAATACGAACTTTCCCTGTGACATGCCAGATTCGGTCGTAGTGTCTTGACCGGGTTTGGGGTGTTACATATGGGGTGTTACATTTAGTGGTATCAGAGCCAGGTTTATAAAACTCGGCTGTGGATTGGGTTATAAAGAATGGTTTTAGGAATTTTTTTTAAGTGGTTTGAAAAGTTTTTGGAACTGAGTATGTGGTACACCGAGTCTCCGATGCCGATCCTGTAAGTGTTCTAAAATTCTATTTAGATTTGTTTACAAATACTACTAGTATGCTTGAAACAGCCAGTAGGTAGTATACTGTACTGAAAACACTTAGGTAGTGCAAACTGAAAACTGTAGTAAGACTGAGACTCGCAATAACGAATTCTGAACTTCTGATACTGTGCTGCATAAAATACTTGTTGATAAACATCGGAACTGTAACTAATGCATAAAACTGTTAATACAGATAAACTCTGAATTTATGATGAGCACACGAGGTACTTGCGGAAGGGGTACTAGAGGCCGTAGAGGGGCTCGAGATGGGTCCTCATCATCTAGAAATCTACCTAATCTGGATACGAGCGAGACACCGGTTTCACTTGCTACAAAGACTGGATCTCATGATCGTGCGGCTAGGGACGATGCACTGTCCCAAGCCATGTTACTGATTCTAGAGAGGGTCGTTGGGCCTAACACCGGATCAGGGGGTCGAGGGTCAATCACGAAACGACTTCGGTCCAATGGAGCTGAGTTATTCAGGGGTGTCACTAGAGTCGCCCCTAATGTGGCTGAATATTGGATGGAGGCCACGAAAAGAATTATGGACAACCTGGATTTTACCGCCGAGTAGAAGCTTGAGGGGGTTGTTTCTCTACTTCGCGATGAAGCTTACCAGTGGTGGATGACGGTTAAGGAGAGCACTCAGCCCGACCGATTGATTTGGGACTATTTTAAGACTGAGTCCTAGAGTAAGCATGTGAGAGCCAGCTATATTGATGCTAGGAGATGTGAGTTTCTTAATCTCACCTAGGAGGCCGAGTTCCTGAGATTGAGTCGTTATGCGCGGGGCATGGTGGCGACTGAGTATGAGTGATGCATCCATTTTGAGGGTGGACTCAGGGACAGTTTGCGAGTTCTGATAGCTTCGCAGAGGGAGCGTGAGTTTGCTACACTGTTTGAGAAGGCGAAGATCGCCGAGGAGGTTAAGCGCACTGAGCGCCAAAACCAAGAAAGAGGTAAGAATAAGAGGGAATCAGAGCCCTCGATTTCTGTGATGAGGCTTAAGAAAAAGGCCTGATCTGATGGGCTAGTGAAAGTTGGGCCTTCTATTGTACCTATTGGGGTGGCGTTTTGTGGACAATGTGGTAGACGCCACTCGGGCGAGTGTTGGAGGACGACGGGGGCATGTTTGAGATGTGGCTCTACCGACCATCGTGTTAGAGATTGTCTGGTAAGAATCGATCAGATGGAAGTTTCGGGTACTGGCACTGCGTAGCCACCGAGAGTAGTTCAGCAGCCACCTAAGGGCCAAGGCTAGGCCAGGGGTTGCAACGGCATGGGCCGAGGACTAAGAGCATCGGACAGAGGTGCTGGACAGGCTGAGGGGAGGCAACCCGCATTGGTTTATACTGCCCTTCACCGTAAAGATCGAAATGCTCCAGACGTTATCAGGAGTGCGTTTTTAATATATAATATACCTTATTTGGCATTGATAGACATAGGCTCTACACACTCTTACGTAGCTAGTACTGTGTCTGAAACCTTGGGAGTTCTGGTTGAGAGTACTTTTAGTGAGGTAACTGTGGTGAGTCCGTTGGGGCAGTCTATTCGAGTGAGTAAATTATTTAGTGGCATCCCTTTAGAGGTTCAGGGAACAGTATTTCTGGCCGATCTGATGGAGCTTCCATTTGGGGAGTTTGATTTGATTCTGGGAATGGATTGACTGGTTAAACACCAGGTAAGTTTGGATTGTGCGACAAAAAGGGTTGTCTTGAGGACCGATGAGGACAGCGAGGTAGTTCTGATTGGGGAACGAAAAGACTATCTGGCTAATGTGGATTTCTGCGTTGTTGGTAGAAAGGTTAGTGAGGAAAGGGTGTGAGGCATTCTTGGCCTACATCAGTATTTTTGACTCTAGGGACTATTCGGTTAAGGACATTAGAACCGTGGAGACTTTTAAGATGTTTTTCCTGAGGAACTACCGGGCCTGCCTCCAAGCCGAGAAGTAGAATTTGGGATTGAGCTCATTCCAGGTAATGTTCCGGTGTCTATCGCGCCCTACTGAATGGCACCGAATGAGCTTACAGAGCTTAAGGTTCAAATTCAAGAACTGTTAGATCATGGATCCATTCGTCCCAGTGTGTCTCCGTAAGGAGCACCGGTGTTATTTGTAAAGAATAAAGATGGAACAATGAGGATGTGTATCGACTACCGGCAGCTGAACAAGCTAACAATCAAGAACAAGTATCCACTACCGAGAATAGATGATCTATTCGACAAGTTCAGAGGGGCTTCTTTGTTCTCCAAGATTGATCTACGTTTAGGATATCATCAATTGAGGGTTAAGGAGGCCGATATGCATAAGATGGCATTTAGGACTCGTTATGGACATATGAGTTCCTGGTTATGCCTTTTGGGTTGACCAATGCACCAACAACATTTATGGATTTGATGAACTGTGTGTTCCAGCCTTATATGGACCAATTTGTGGTGGTATTCATCGATGATATCCTAGTGTATTCCAAGTCTAAGGACGAGCACAATGAGCATCTCAGAGTGGTACTATAGACTCTTCATGAGAAACAGTTGTATGCGAAGTTCAGTAAGTGTGAGTTCTGGCTTCGGAAAGTAACATTTTTGGGACATGTAGTCTCTGCAGAAGGGGTTCGTGTTGATCCTCATAAAATTGAGGTGGTCTTGGATTGGAAACAGCCAAAGAATGTGTCCGAAATCTGCAGTTTTCTGGGGCTGGTGGGTTATTATCGACGCTTCGTAGAAGTGTTCTCCTTGATCGCAGCATCGTTAACCAAGCTTCTGGGCAAGGGAGTTCTTTTTGTCTGGACTGATAAGCAACAGGAAAGCTTCAAGAAGCTCAAATTTGTTTTGACTCAAGCTCCGGTTCTAGTATAGCCTAAATCTGGGAAGGATTTCGTCGTATACAGTGATGTGTCGCATGTGGGTCTGGGTTGCGTTCTGATGCAGGATGGTAAAGTGGTAGCTTATGTGTCTCGTCAGCTCAAGACGCATGAGGCTAACTATCCTACTCAGGATTTGGAGTTGGCTGCTGTAGTTTTCGCTTTAAAGATTTGGAGGCACTACCTATACAGTGAGAACTGAACTATCTACACTAATCATAAAAGCCTCAAATATCTCCTCACTCAGAAGGAGTTAAACCTTAGGCAGCGTAGATGGGTTGAACTGCTTAAGGATTATGACTGCACCATTGAGTACCATCCTGGTAAGGCCAATGTGGTAGCAGATGCTTTGAGCCGTAAGGCTATGATCGATCTGAGAGCGATGTTCGCTCGACTCAATTTATTCGACGATGGGAGTCTGTTAGCGGAACTTCAGGTTACGCCCACATGGATTGATCAGATTAGAGGTAAACAGATGGGGGATAAGTTTCTTGAGTTGTGTTTCCGTCAGGTTGAGACTTGCGATGCTACTGATTTTGGGATTAACAGTGATGGGGTACTTTGTTTCCACGATCGGATTTGTGTACCGAGTGATGAGGAGTTGCCACAGTCGATTCTGAGGGAGGCGTATAGTAGTCCCTATGCTATGCATCCTGGTGGGAACAAGATGTACTGAGATCTCTGAGAGTTGTACTGGTGGCCTGGGTTGAAGAGTAAGGTTACTGACTTCGTTGCTCGCTGTCTGACTTGTCAGCAGGTTAAGGCTGAGCATCAGTTGCCTTCGGGGTTGCTGCAGCCGGTAAAGATACCGATGTGGAAATGGGAACGAGTATCGATGGACTTCGTTAGTGGGTTGCCTTTAACACCCACTAAGAAGGATTTTGTCTGGGCCATCGTTGATCGATTGACCAAGTCTGCTCACTTCATCCCGGTCAGGACGGACTTTTCTCTCTAGGGATTAGCTAAACTGTATATATCTGAAATAGTAAGACTGCATGGGATTCTTGTTTCAATCATCTCCGAGAGGGATCCTCGCTTCACATCTCAATTCTGGAAGAAACTGCATGAGGCTCTGGGTTCAAGGTTGGACTTCAGTTCTGCTTTCCATCCTCAGACAGATGGTTAGTCGGAGAGGGTGATTCAAATACTGGAGGATATGTTGAAGAGCTGTGTTATAGATTTCCGAGACAGTTGTCGTTGGCAGAGTTCCCCCACAACAATAGCTATCAGTCTAGTATTCAGATGGCACCTTACGAGGCCCTGTATGGTCGTAAGTGTCGCACTCCCTTATGTTGGACTGAGTTGGGTGAGAGACGTGCTCTGGGTCCATAATTGGTTTTTGAAACTGAAGATAAGGTTTGCTTGATTTGAGATCGACTGAAAGCAGCATTTGATAGGCAGAAGTCCTATGCTGATTTAAAGAGAAAGGATATTGAGTATCCTGTGGGGGACTTAGTTTTTCTCAAGGTCTTGCCATGGAAGAGGGTCTTGAGGTTTGGTTGCAAGGGTAAGCTGAGCCCTCGGTTTATAGGGTCGTACCGTATTCTGAAACGAGTGGGGCCAGTCGTATATCAGTTGGAGCTTCCTCTGGAGTTGGATCGTATTCATGATGTGTTCCACGTCTCAATGTTGAGACGCTACCGCTCTGATACCACGTATGTTGTTCCTATTGAGGGGATTGAGGTTAGGCTAGATATGACGTTTGAGGAGGAGCCGCTCCAGATTCTGGAACGCGGCATTAAAGTTCTACGAAGAAAGTCTATCCACTTAGTGAAAGTGCTATGGCGGAATCATAGCACTGAGGAGGCCACTTGAGAGCCAGAGGATTCAATGCGTCAGCAGTATCCTCACCTTTTCTGATCACGAAAAATTTCGAGGACTGATAAACCGTAAAAGTAACATATTTTAAGCCCACATTTAGCATGCTTTTGGATGATTTAAGCCTTGAGTTATGTAATTTGGTGCTCTTAATCCTTTGTTTTCATGTTTTATACTCAGAAGAGCACTTGATGATGAAAAGAATGGAAAACAGGCCCAAAATGGAGTAAATGGGCCATATCACGAAATCCACACGGCCTGGGCCCAAGACTACACGGTCGTGCCTTATTCAACAGTTTCGAACACAGCCTGGCCACGACTTAATGGGCGTGTGCCATGGACGTGTCCTTGCCGTGACAAAGAGAAGTTTTAATCGGAATAAGATACTTGGAGGCAAAGAAACACATTCCAAAGCCTATTTAAACACCCTAGGAGGAATTCTACTCGAATTAGGATACTTAGGGGCCAAGTAAGGCATCTCAAAGCTTATATAAACACCCTAGGGGGCAACTTAAGGGGGAGTTTGGCAGAAGACTTCTGCCAGGGCTTTTGTCGGGGAACCCAAGCTTTAGTCAGGGGGCGTCCAGCTAGGCCAAAGAGGGCAGATTTGTGGGGATTTACTTGAAGATAGCCAGTTGGTTCATCTCAAGAAGCCGGAATCATACTTAAGACGGAAGATCTCTCCTTCAATTCCTTCAAGGGGTTTTAGGGATTTCTTATGTTTTGTTTTATGTTTTCTTCTGAGATGTTTTCTTTTATAGTTATGAACTAAACCCTCAGATACCTAAGGGGGATGAAACTTATGATGAATCTTGTTATCGTTTGCTGAAGTATGTGATAAATATTTGACTTGTTCTTAATTATGTGTTCTTAATTCTTGTGTTGATATTTCCGTGATATTAATTCAAGTGTGATGTGCTTAGGTGGAGGAGCAAAAGTCCCTGCCTAAGAGTAGATCTAGCATAATTAAGCGGAGTTGATCGCACGCCTAGAGATAGGGTGACAAGATTTTGCCTGATAAGGATGAAACCTAATATGGGAGTCCATAATCAAGTTAATGCAATTCTAGGGGTTTTAATTAGAAAGTGATTTCAATTAATCAACCTAGGGTTAGACGTTAGTCGCCTCGAGAGAGGGATTAATATACGTTAGGGAATCCTACGGATAAAGTCAAATGAATAAATCGTCTGGTTCAGAGTTAGGTAACAAGTGAAGTCTAGGTGGATTCTTCCTTGGGTATCGTCTTAATCAATTGGTTTTTCCTGAAGTTATTTTCCCCAATTCATTCTCTTTGTCTTTGCATCTTTAGATTAGTTGATTAGTTAATTTTAGATTAGATAAACAATTCTCTTAATTCTTAGGCTAGATAATAAAAAAAGAGTTAGTATTAGTACTTTTAGTTCCTTTGGGTTCGACAATCCGGTCTTGCCTTAACTATACTATTGTTCAATAGGTGCGCTTGCCTCACATCGTTGTCATAGTTAGTTTTCAGGTTCGATCATTCTTTATATAAATTTTAAGACTTTGACATCGCATAAAACGACACGATCAAGTTTTTGGCGCCATTGCCGGGGAACTAAAATATTAAGAACGCTCAATTGTTATTACTTTAGCCATTTTTTATTGCAATTTATTTTTATTTTTATTTGTTTTTACTTTGCTAATTTTTCCTTTATTTACTTTTGGCAGATAATTTTAGTTTATAGAGGAGACGTCATTGAATAATTATCAGTGGCAATTCACAAGGATAAGGCCAACAAAAGCAGCCGGAGTTTTTAACCTCGACGTAGTAACCATGCTATGAAATCAGGAAGAGATGTTACATAAAAAATTTGATGGTTTATAAGGTTCTTTGTAGGTACATCCGGTAATACAGAACGATATGAATGGAAGAGGGGTGAACAACACAGAATATCTATCTACAACCCTGGCACAGAGAACGAACAAGTCCACTATATGGGTAACTATTCTAGACCTCAAAATAATTTTTATAGTGACACTTATAATGCAGGTTGGAGGTACCATCCCAATTTCTCGTGGGATGATCAAAGTAGCCAAAGACCGGAACTTCCTCCAGATTTTCAACAACCACCTCACCAACAGGAAGATGAGTCGAATCTTGAGGAGATGCTGACAACATTTATAGCGGTGACAAAATAGCACTCAAAAATCAAGAAGCATCGATTCAAGGGATCGAGGATCAATTAGGTCAGCTTGCTAAGTTGATCTTAGAACAACCACAAGAAAGCTTGCCAAGCAACACTGAAACTAACCCAAAAAAGCAAATTCAAGCCGTAACAGCTCATGAAAGTGAAAGGTTAGTAGAATTTGACCCAAGGCAAGATCCTGTGGTAAGTGAAGGTAAGGTTGAGATAAGCCATGATTTACTAAACCCAGTAATTACAGAGTGCCATACCCCAATGCGATAAAGAAAGACCAAACAGAGGAACAATTCGGTAAATTTCTTAAACCTCCAAAGAAGTTACATATTAACTTGCCGTTTCTTGAAGCTCTTTCGCAGATGCCAGATCTTAGACCTCTTGTCAATAAAGAAGAAATTCATGAGGAACAAAGGCTTCGGACCGAAGAACTAGACGAGTGGAAGACACACTTCAAAGAGAAACTAAAAACACACGAAGCAAAAACGAGGCAACTCCATGACGAACTTAATGATGGGACAACCCAGCTTAATATAGGAGATCAGGTACTCAAAATCTTCCCAGATGGAACAGTCAAGGTAACTAGTCCTAAAATCAGCACCGTTAAGGTAAACACTACTCGACTTAAACTTTATATCGATAACCAAATTGATCGCATGAGAAAGGATTTTCACCTCCTCAAACCACCATGATTATGTGAATGAGAGGCAAGTCTAGCTCAAGACTTTAAACGAGAGCTTCTCGAGAGGCAACCCGAGCACTAACTCTACTAACTAGTTTCGTTTTATTTCTTTTCGTATTTAGGCGTAGGTTTCATACCCACATGGCCTTGCACATGGCCGTGGCCGTGGCCATGTAGGCACCACAAGTAGGTAAAAAGGCGTGGCCATAGACGTGTGGCAACAGGACAAAATTTTTCCCAAAACACGGGCTGCATCTCTATTTAAAACCCCTTTTTATTTTCTCTTTTCCAGTTGTCTTTCTTCTTTCATTTTCCATTATTTACTTTTATTTTTATTTTTATTTTCTTTATTATTTTCTTCTTATTCTTCGTACCATTTAGATTTAGCTTAGGATACAATAAAATCATGCCGACTGCTTCGAGGATTCAAATTCAAACGGTTCGAGGCGCTTCCTCATGTTCACCTCTAATCTTATCTGGTTTCTTTTCATTGACTTCATCCAAAATTCAGGAAGTTTCACTTCTCCCCCCATCTTATGATTTTATGATCATTTTGATATTATCTATCTTTGTACATTGAGGACAATGTACATCTTAAGTGTGGGGGAGTGTTAACTATAGTATTATTTGAAAATCCCTAAATTATATCTTGTTTCTTTAAGTAAGTTTCTCATATTATGATTAGGATGAAATCTCCTTTGATTTATGATGTTTATTAATATTTTTGGATTAAGTCATTGATAATTGTGCATTGATGATTAAATTTGAAGGATACTAGAGAATCAAGCATGATAAGTCTATTTTTCAGGAATTAAAAAAAATTTTCTAGGTTGTCTACCTAAATCTGAATGTTACTTTGAAGTTTGAAATTTGCGAGGTTGACATCAAATACCCATAATTTGTGTGAGATTTTGATCCTTATAGAGCATATATTTCTTTCATGCTCACTTTTTATTATGAGTGTGTCAACATTGATTTGTTATTCTAGAACTTGCATCGATTATACGTGTCGAGACCACACCTTTGATTTGATATACAGAGATGATAAAGACACCTAGGTTTTAACCCACTCACTCCACTAAAAGCCTACCTTCACAATTAACCCCTAGTGAACCCCGTTGATCCTAACAACCCATTTATTGACTCACCCGCTAATATTAACCCAAAATCTTTTGTATTTGTTATCACCATTCCTTTTGACTACCCTTATGTCGAGATTTGATTTGATTAGTTGCCTAACTATTCTTTTTATTTCAATCGTTAAATTTATCCTTTATTATGTATGTTTGACTTGTTCTTAAAAAAAAAAGAAGTATATTCATTATTAGTTCTGTGATTAGGTGAGCTTATACATTAAATTCCAATTATTGAAGAAGCTCGTATTAGAGTATTATCAATAGTAGTATTATTAGTTTCCAATTGATGTAATTACTTATATTCAGTTTGTTGTTTCTAGTTAGGTAATTTGTCAGGTCAATCTCGATTCTAACCCGTTAATTTAGCCTTTATCCACACCTTTAACCCAAGCCCTGTTACAACCCTGTTAAAGACCTTTTGATTTGTGTATCATCTCATATTACAGTGGTGGAGATTTGATTTTCATGCAAGCCTATGGGATTAACTCTTCATGTTTGACTTTTGAGTGCTTAATTCTGAACCTTAAACACTTCAAGTGATTTGAGTGAATCTTTAGTGAGGATGTCAACCCTTGTCAATTTTGAATCAAAGGTAATTAATTAGGTAAGGGGAAACACTTAACATTTTCGGGCTATAAATGTATGACTTTGATTGTTTGAATCTTTAGGACCCTTTGAGTTGAATTGTCCATGTATAAATTATCTTTGAATTATAACGAAACATTATTGATGAATATTATGAATCTAGGAAGTTCGTTTTAATTATAAGTTGAGAATTTTGCTTGAGGACAAGCAAAAGCTTAAGTGTGGGGGTATTTGATAAACCGTAAAAGTAACATATTTTAAGCCCACATTTAGCATGCTTTTGGATGATTTAAGCCTTGAATTATGTAACTTGGTACTCTTAATCCTTTGTTTTCATGTTTTATACTCAGAAGAGCACCAGATGATGAAAAGAAAGAAAAACGGGCCCAAAACGGAGTAAATGGGCTATCACAAAATCCACACGGCCTGGGCCCAGGACCGCACGGCCGTGCCTTATTCAACAGTCTCGAACATGGCATGGCCACGACTTACACGGGCGTATGCCATGGGCGTGTCCCTGCCGTGACAAAGAGAAGTTTTAATCGGAATAATATACTTAGAGGTAAAGAAACACATTCCAAAGCCTATTTAAACACCCTAGGAGGAATTCTACTCAAATTAGGATACTTAGGGGCCAAGTAAGGCATCTCAAAGCTTATATAAACACCCTAGGGGGCAACTTAAGGGGGGAGTTCAGCAGAAGCCTTCTGCCAGGGCTTTTGTCGGGGAACCCAAGGCTTTAGTCAAGGGGCGTCCAGCTAGGCCAAAGAGGGTAGATTTGTGGGGATTTACTCGAAGATAGCTTGTTGATTCATCTCAAGAAGCCGGAATCATACTCAAGACGGAGGATCTCTCCTTCAATTCCTTCAGGGGGTTTTAGGGATTTCTTATGTTTTGTTTTATCTTTTCTTCTAAGATGTTTTCTTTTATTGTTATGAACTAAACCCTCAGATACCTGAGGGGGATGAAACCTAAGATGAATCTTGTTATCGTTTGCTGAACTATATGATAAATATTTGACTTGTTCGTAATTATGTGTTCTTAATTCTTGTGTTGATATTTTTGTGATATTAATTCAAGTGTGATGTGCTTAGGTGGAGGAGCAAAAGTCCCTGCCTAAGAGTAGATCTAGCATAATCAAGCGGAGTTGATCGCACGCCTAGAGATAGGGTGACAAGATTTTGCCGGATTAAGGTGAAACCTAATATGGAAGTCCATAGATCAAGTTAATGCAATTCTATGGGTTTTAATTAGAAAGAGATTTCAATTAATCAACCTAGGGTTAGACGTTAGTCACCTCGAGAGAGGGATTAATATATGTTAGGGAATCCTATGGATCAAGTCAAATGAATAAATTGTCTGGTTCAGAGTTAGGTGACGAGTGAAGTCTAGGTGGATTCTTCCTTGGGTATCGTCTTAATCAATTGGTTTTTCCTAAAGTTATTTTCCCCAATTCATTTTCTGTGTCTTTGCATCTTTAGATTAGTTGATTAGTTAATTCTAGATTAGATAAACAATTCTCTTATTTCTTAGGCTAGATAATAAAAAGAGAGTTAGTATTAGTACTTTTAGTTCCTTTGGGTTCAACCATCAGGTCTTGCCTTAACTATACTATTGTTTGATAGGTGCGCTTTCCTCACATCGTTGTCATAGTTAGTTTTCAGGTTCGATCATTCTTTATATAAATTTTAAGACTTTGACATCGCATAAAACGACACGATCAAGGACGGAATTTTCTTTAAGGAGGGTAGAGTTGTAACGCCCCAATTTTCTTATACCGACTTTTGTAATTAATTGACACAATGTCTATCTACTTCAGTGGTTATGTGTTCTGGGTGTGTGTGTGAGGTCCCAAGTTTAAGCCTTCTTGGGCAAATTTTTATATTCTTATGAATAAAGCATTACCACTAGTCAGTAGGCTTTTAAGTTGTTGTTGGTAAGTTGATATCAGAATGGGCTTACTAGTCTAGTGGTTAAGTGGAGTGTTATTATGCTGGTGGTCTCGAGTTCGAATCTCTGGGGGTGCAAGTGTAACATCCTAAAAAAAAATTGAGTATCGATATGTTGCATGTTTTGGTGTTTAGCTTGTGAATGATTAATTTGTGTGCTTATTATAGTCATAGGAAGGCTCGGGATTTATTCGGTATTAGAATAAATTTTAGTAATGAGTACTTTATTGAAGTTGATCAAGTGAACCTGATGCTTAAGGTAATTAAGTGTAAAAATCTAGCATAAGATGAGCTAGTAGCAAGGTGGAATTGGCGCCATGAGTGTAGCTTGAGGGGAGAGGTTCGAATCCCATGGATAGCATTTTGGTGACATTTATTTTTACTCTTTCTTAGCAAGTGTCGGCCAAGCTCTATTCTTGGTAAGGATGGACTAATTCTTTTGTGGTAAGGTGGCTAAAGGTTATGGCAAACATGAATTTAGGGATAGAATTTGCTTGATTTTGGGGATAGGATTTCTAAACTTTTGGAAGGTGGAAGAACATAAGGCACCTCTTAAGGGAGAGTGTTTTGGAAAGTTAAGATGGCCAAGTTTGACCATGTATTTGGACGGAATAGGGGGCTAAGGGGGAAGGCCGAATTTTGGTGATAGGTTTGGTATGGTTAGTAGCTTTTGGGTAATTCCATTTGGTCACTTTTGCTTTTACAAGACCTCTTTTTCTCTTTTTATCTCATGCTCTCAAAAACCGAATGTGTATTGGCTAGGAAGAATTATCTTTGTTTCACCTTTTTGGTCATATTTTGTCAATTCAATTTGTGTCTCTTTTCTAGTGCCTAAAACATAAAAAACAAACATCATCTCTTCCTTCTCTCCCATGGCCGAATGCATCATTGTTTCAACCCTTCTCTCTTTGCTTTTCTCTTCTCTTTGAAAATTTAAATCATAAACCTCACATCCTCATTCTCTCTCTTTCTTCTTTTATTTTCTTTTCAACCATACTTCCTTCATCATTTTTCTTACATGGCCGAATGTTAGACTATCTCCATAGTCGAACCATTCTTTTCTCTCCTTTGTTTTTATCAAAGCCGAATCTTCTCTTCATCTATATTGTTTTGTTGATTATTCTTTCAACCTTCATTTAAGCAATCGTGTTATAAAGAAGGCCAGACTCGGAGTATTCGTTATCATAGTGACTCGCTAGAAATCGAGTCGAAGTGTTAAGGTAAGGGTTCCTATCAAGGATTTCTATATTACTCGTCATATCATTATAGAAGGACTACTAATCGATTTCATTTTAGGTGACGTTATCGCTTGATTCTCATTTCGAGAACATAAGGATATTTATTTTTGTGGTAAGCCAATTTCGTCTTAAAACCGATAGTCATAAATTTCGATATACTTTTTAGTCGGACTAATGATCTTTTGTCAATGGAGGCAATCAAGATAGGGACGAAAAGGGTGGTGAGTAGTGTTCGGAAAAGGGGTGGATTCACTATTCCCTCTAGATTCAAGCGAAGGGCTATTTCGGCAATCTGAGATTTTCCACCGGGTTGTGGACCCTCATCCGACGAAAATCAATTATTTGAAGTCATTCGTACTCCTGCGCCTTTGACTGTTCGTGGTTCTTCATCGGGTTATGAACCATCAATGGGGGAGAAATCACAAATAGCTGTTGTTCGAGATTCCGAGGGTAAAGATCTAGATCGTTTATCATTAGAATAGTTTTATATTAAATATTAGTGTTCTAATCAAGCATGATAAATATATAGGTATCGACGAGCGGGAAAGTATAGTTCTCATTGTAATCAGGTGTGTAACTTCACACTTATCTCACGGGTTATACTATGCCGTAGTAATAGAATAAAAATCGTAAATTCGGTAAAATTGGAAAATACGGTATATTAGCACTTTTTGGTGTGAATGCATGAAACCGGTATTAAGGTTGTGAAAAAAATTACGGATTTTCCCTTAATGGGCTATATTGTTAAAAAGTGATATTTTGGGCCATATGATTATTTTGATAAGTTGGCCAAGTGTGAAAATTGTGAAAAAGGCCTCATGTGTTAAATGGGCCAAAATTTGCTAGATCGTTAAATGGGCCAAAATTTGCTAGATCGTTAAGTGGGCCAAAATTTGCTAGATGTCAAATGGGCCAAAGTTTTCTAGATTGTTAAATGGGCCAAATTGCTATTTTGACTAATGGGCCAAATTGATAACTTGTAATATGGGCTTTTTGTTGAAATTTACCTTATGAATATATCGTTATGCATTATATATATACATGACTGGATGGGTTGGGATAATTGACGAAGAGAAGAAAGGCCTGTTGCCAAAAATCTAGTTCGGTGGCTCTACCACAAATATTTTAATTGGCTTAATGCCTCTAGTTCGGTGACTCTGTCACAATCTAGTTCGGTGGCTCTGCCACAAATATTTAAAATGGCTTAATGCCTATGATTGGTGTGTTGGCGGGGTGGGTTGACTTGATCCCCATAGGTGTGATGGTTGGTACGGGTGGTGTATAGCGGATGGAAATTAGGATTGGTTGGGAATTGCATATCACATGCATATTTATTTGATTTATATATTGTACTTTTGTAAATGGGCTCAAGCCCAAATGAAATGCTTAAATGATTCTGGCCCAGTGAACAAGGTAAGTGGGTTACACATTGAGTTCCAAGTAACTCACCCTGTTTTTCTTACCCATCTTAGGTAATGACAATTGATGGAGGCTTGGACCGGGGATGACTTCGTGTGGAGGCCATACTAAGAATGATGAGTTATAAAAACTTTGAACTTCTTTTAAATTTTTATTTAAGTACTATTTCAATTGCGATGTAATAAGGCCTCTGGTATTATTTTTATGGATTTTTATTCGTGGATGGATTTTAATATGTTTTAGTTACTTAATTGGGACTGTTTAATTTTTATAAATGTTTTCTTAAACTTGCGTCTAAAAAAAGGGTTTTTCTTAAATATCGCTTACTCGTAAAATTTTTGTGAAAACTCTTTTATAAATTTATTTTAACCAATTATTTCTCTAAAGATGAATTTATAAACTCTTACGTTTTAAAATCATGGATTTCAAATTAAACTCAGTTTTTGTTAAAACTCCATCTCCAAAATGGTTTTGAAGTTCTGTTTTCTTAAAATCATTAGCTGAATTGAGGTTTGATTAACTTGTGTGGCATTCTAAATCTGGTCTTAACGCATAGACCGGGTTTGGGGTGTTACAACAAGGGTAATATTTTTGCTACCAAAATCTCTGTGGGGGGAGTTGGTAGAAAGAATTAAGGGGAAAAGTTTGGGGGTTAACAGTTTCTGTTTAGTACTGCTTTCTCTTTTGGAAAACTTTAGCTAGCCCTTTTCCTTTCCCTCATTACTTGCTGTCGACTTCCCCTTCCATTATCTCTTTTGCTACTGAAATTCTATTGCTTCCCCTCTTATGTCGGTTCTTCTTTCTTCCAATCGTTTCTGTTATTCAGATTTGAGACGCGCGTTCAGTAAGTTGTGGGTTTGATTAATGTTAACTATTCCTTTTGAATGTTTAAGTTTTTAAAAGGGTTTTGTTGCGCGTAGGAGTTATTTGAGAGGCTGGAATCAACGTTGCGTCGATTTGATTCGATGAAGTGATCGATTTGGTAGCGGTAAGTCGACTTTACGATATTAGGATTAATCATTTTAGGCTCGTTTTTGGTTTCTAAGGGGTGAAATATTCTGATTTTAGGTTTCGTGGGGCTCGGGAGTAGTTTCGCAGCGATTCGATACCAGGTGTGTACCCAAAAATACAGAAAACGAGAATCGGTGAAAGCCAAAAAACAATTATGTCGACGCCACACGGCCGTGTGGTAGGCCGTCTGCAAGGCTGTAAGCCACAACACGACCGTGTGATCTAGTAGCCAGGCCGTGTGCAAGTGACATGGTTGTGTGATGGCAGGGCAAGGCCATGTGCGACACACAGGCTTGATCTATTGGGCTGTGTGGGCCCACACGGGTGAACCAAACGGACGTGTGGAATTTTGGGCCAGGCCGTGTAGGCCACACGGGCGTGTGGGCCCACACGGGCAATCCATCTAGGCATGTGAGCCTATTTCTCTGAAGTGATTTGTAAGGTTGCACGAGTCTCCCAAGTCGACTGTGGACCTACTGTACGGTCGGTAAGCATTACTTAGACCCCTAATTACGTGAGCCTATTATGTGATATATGTATTAAGCATGTTGCACTTAGCATGTATACCGATTTGAATGTATCATCTGTTAATTGCATTATAGCATGTCATTTATTGTATGCTGCATTACATTGGGGCGGGTTGATGATATTGGAGGAAGTATATGAAAGGCTATTAAGTCTGTTATCTGGCAACTCAGCTGCAATTATCTGATTATGTGCCGCATTTTAGTACAGCATGGTGTATAGGGATGGGTGGGTTGATTTTATCCCTACATGGTGTGTAGGGTTGGACGGAGATGGTGTGTAGAGGCTGGTGGGTAGGATTCTGATGTTCTATTCTGTATATTCTGTATCTGAGTGGGCTAAGGTCCACACCGATTCTGTAATGGGCTTAGACCTGAACTGTAAATATATGACTATTTTCTGATATTATGCTGTGTGCATGTTTTCTATGGGGATTACACATTGAGTTTGCAAAAACTCATCATTTTCTATTTAATATGTTCAGGTAATCCCCAGCATTAGATGGATCTGTGCGGCGGAGGACTCGGCGATAACCACGGTTTTAGACTTTTATGGGTTTTATCTCGTTTTACGATTCTTGGTTTATGTTGATGTAACTCGCAGACTTTTTTGCTTAAATGGGGTTATTTATTTATTTTTTTATGGATTCATAACTGCTAGATGCAGGAAGACTCGATTTTCAAAAGCTAAAGTATTTTCTAAACCTTCGATCCCTTAGACGGTTTTCTCAAAAACAAAGGGGTTTCGCTAAAATGGATAGATTTACTTAATTAACTCAGTTTTCATAAAATAAATAATTTCTAAAGCTTCTGCAACGAATTACATTTAAAACAATCCTTTAGATGAATAAGCAAATTCTGGAATCCATAAGAGTTTTATCATAATTAGTTTTCAAAACTCCATTCGATGTGACATCACTAGATTTGGCCATAACGTCTAGGCCGGGTATGGGGTGTTACAATGTTGTTATAAAATCAATTTCAAAACAAGTTTTAATCTAATTGAGTCAAAAATTAATAGTGCAATCAGAAATAGAATTCAGATAAAGTAAAGTAATTAATAAAAAATTAATCAATTCATCAACTATCGATTAAGCTAATATCCTATCCCGATCGAGTTATTGACTACCCTTATTTTGGAATACTCTCTCGGTCTCCTCCTACTGAAGAATTACCACCAAAGCTATCCTTTTGATCACACTTATATATACATTTACTAAATCATTACATGACAAATACTCCTATCGATCTCATTTGTCTAAATATTTTACTAGAGGCATCAATTCTAGTATTCTGAGTAGTTTGGCAAAAATGAATAAAATACCCAATTGAATAGAAATCAACATTAAATTAAATAGTCGATTAATCAATTAATCTATACAAGATAATCATAAAAGCACATAATTCATTCTCATTATCATACAAACATTTGATGAATGAAATATATAATAAGAATAATTGGAGAAATCCTTATTGATAATTTTGGATGATTACAAAGCTCTTGAGTATTTTCCAATCGCAAAGTTTAAACATCGAAATAAGAATTCCACACACGAAATAAATATAAAAATAAGAATAAAAAAATATTAATATCAAAACCTAATCTACTAAGAAAACTTTTTTAAACGAAAAGCTCTAAAATCTATTCATCTACTAGCTATCCATCCTTTGCCTAAATGAGAAATAAATTTTCGTTTATATAGGAAATAATTAAAAGACTAAAGTGACCTTCATGTATTACAATACTTAGGGCATAAAATTGAAAAATGACCACAAAATGCCTTGAAAACGCAAGTCAGCACGCACTGAAATCATTTTGATGTTGCGATGTCAATCGCTCCTCGTCACGACATGAGGTTGTGAAGTTACAACTGTAACACTCTCAACCTGACCTAGGAGTTTCGGCTAAGTCGAAGGCATTACATTGATCACCGAAGTGATCATGTAAAGTCGTTATATAATTAAGTTGATTTTTTATGAAAAATCACTCTTTTGTTTTTAGGAAAATCATTCATTCATCAAACTGGCTTTACCTTAGTAATTTACTTATAATATTATTATTGTGAAGGTTTGAAAAACGATTTAAGGTTTCTAGGAAAAGACTTATAAAAACGTTAAGTATTTTGTAAAACAGTAGAAAACATTTAAAATAATAGTTTCCTAAATTGAAAAGTATGCAAATATTAGAGTAATAATTAAATGTCATGCTTTAGAATAATTAAGCTAAACAAATGCCAAACCTAAGTTATAAAAGCGAGAAAATACTTAATAGTTACATGCAAGGGGTTTGCACATGCTAAGGGTTTGCACACAGGCTCGCACCTACAAGGGCTCACACATATAAGGGGTTCTCCTAGGGGTTATGTAACATCCTATACCCGGTCTGGTCGTTCGAACCGAGCTATAAGGCATTACAACTATAATACTTTAACATCTTTTACAAAATAATAAAAAATGGCCAAGTAATTCATTTAAAATCATTTTCCATGAAATTCAATCAAAATGAGACTTAATTCGAGTTTATGAAAC
Source organism: Gossypium australe (assembly GCA_005393395.2). NCBI lineage: Eukaryota > Viridiplantae > Streptophyta > Magnoliopsida > Malvales > Malvaceae > Gossypium > Gossypium australe. The sequence continues at coordinate 15,432,801 of CM016619.1, forward strand.
ATTTAAAACAATTTGGAAATAAATCTGGATAAAAATGAAACTTTTACAAAAAAAATTGAGAAAAAATGAAAACACGTGTCACACGGCCTTGCGGCCAGGTTGGAAGTTTTAGAAAATTTCAATCACACGCTTTGATTACTATGTTCTTATAGAAAAATTCATCCTCGAAACCTGATAATAAATCTGTTCCAACTAGGTTATTCTTGCGCAATTGAACTTGATGATAAAACACTGTAATATGTCCTCCTGAATTTGAATTACCTGTTCTGACTATCCATCTGTCTACACCATAGCTTCGTGAATTTTGGATACATACAACTCAACTAGCCTTTCAAGCGAGTAATCTATTTTGACTGGAATAAAATGAGTCGATTTCATCATTCTGACAATAATAACCCAGGTCGAGTCTTTCTTTCTCAGCGTCAAAGGTAATCCAGATACGAAATCCATCGTGACTTGTCTTCATATCAAATCGAAAGTCAAAACAAGTTATAATAACCCAGACAAAACTTGATATTCAACTTTGACTTGTTGACATACCAGACATCTCGTTACAAACCCTGAAATTTCATGTTTCATTCTCGACCACCAGTATTCTATCTCAAGTCATTATACATTATTTCGTTTCCTGGTTTAAATCAAATAAACATTGTTATGAACCTCGTGTAAGATGTTCCGTATAATTTCAAAATTGTTCAGCACACATATTCGATTTCAAAAATATAAACTATTATCATAATCCATACTAAAATTAGTGGTCTAATCATTATGAATCTTCCCGTGTAGCTAACGAAATTTTTTCTTCGTATCTCATAAATTTCTCTGAAGAATTAACGGATCAACTCTCAACTCTATAATAATCAAACCAGCATGATTCAAGGTCATTTGAGTGAAGCATTGCTATAAAGAATTATTTACTTCCTAGATTTAGGCTGAATCAATACTGGAGCTTTTGTCAATAAAGTTTTCAATTAGTCAAAACTCTACTGCCACTTATCTGACCAAAAAAATTCAACCTGTGCCTGTAATAGCTTTGATCGTTATGTCAGAGTCTTAAAAATTTATAAAAAGAATGATCGAGCCTAGAAACTAACTATGACAACAATTGAGGCAAGCGCACCTATCGAACAGTAGTATAGTTTAGTGGCAAGACCGGATTGTCGAACCCAAAGGAACCAAAAGTACTAATACTAACTTTCTTTTTATTATTTAGCCAAAGAATTAAGGGAATTATTAATTAATCTAAAACTAACTAACTATTAAGCTAAAGATGCTAAGACAAAGAGAATGAATTGGGGGAAAATACTTGTGGGAAAAACCAATTGATTAAGACAATACTCGAGGAAGAATCCACCTAGACTTCATTTGTTATTTAACTTTTAACCAGGCGATTTATTCACTTGACTTGATCCGTAGGATTCCCTAATTTATATTTATACCTCTCTCGAGGCTATTAACGTCTAACCTTAGGTTGATTAATTGAAATCTCTTTCTAATTAAAACCCCTAGGATTGCATTAACTCGATCTATGGACTCCCATATTAGGTTTGACCCTAATCCGGTAGATTTTTGTCATCCTATCTTTAGGGTTGCGATCAACTCCGCTTAATTATGCTAGATATACTCTTAGATAGGGTCTATTCCTCCTCTGCCTAAGCACATCAATACTTGAATCAATATCCTAAAATATCAAAACAAGAATTAAAAACACATAATTAAGAACAAATCAAGTATTTATCATATAGTTCAGAAAACAATAACAAGATCCGTCTTAGGTTTCATCCCCCTCAGGTATTTGAGGGGTTTAGTTCATAATAGTAAAAAAAATACATCTCAGAAGAAAATATAAAACAAAACATAAGAAAAACCCTAAAACCCCCTGAAGAAAATTGAAGGGAAGATCTTCCGTCTTGAGTATAACTCCAGCTTCTTGAGATGAATCAACTGGCTTTCTTCGAGTAAATCCCACAATTCTGGCCTCTCTGGCTTGGCTCTTCGGCCTAACTGGACGCGCCCCCAAAGGTTGGCCTCTAGGGTGTTTATATAGGCTTTTGGAATGGCTTTCTTTGCCTCTAAGTATCCTAATCCGAGTGAAATTTGAACAGCTCACGTCAGGGACACGCCCATGGCATACGTCCTTGTAAGTCGTGGCCAGGCCGTGTTCGGGTCTGTTAAGGAGGCACGACCGTGTGGTCTTGGACCCAGGCCGTGTTGATTTCGTAATTTGGCCCATTTACTCTGTTTTAGGCCCGTTTCTCATTCTTTTCATCCTCCGGTGCTCTCTTAAGTATAAAACATGAAATTAAAGGATTAAGAGCACCAAATTCCACAATTGAAGGCTTAAATCATCCAAAAATATGCTAAATGTGGGATTAAAATATGTATATATTACGGTTTATCAACTACCCCCACACTTAAGCATTTGCTTGTCCTCAAGCAAAATTCTCAACTCACAATTAAAATGTACTTCCTTGATTCATAATATTCATCAATAATGTTCCATCATAATTTAAAGATAATTCATACATTGATAATTTAAATAAAAGGATCTTAAAGATTCAAACAATCAAAGTCATAGTTTTTGTAGCACGAAAAATATAGGCGTTTTCCCTTACCTAAATAATCACCTTTAATTCAAAATGGCCTCACTAAAGATTCACTCAAATCACTCAAAGTGTTTAAGGTTAAAAATTAAGCACTCAAAAGTCGAACTTGAAAAGTTAATCCTATAGGCTTGCTTGAAAATCAAATCTCCACCACTATAAAATGAAATGATACACAGATCAAAAGGTCTTTAAAAAGGGTTGTAATGGGGTTCGGGTTAAAGATGTGGATAAAGGCTGAATTAGAAGGTTAGAATCGAGATTGAATTGACAATTTACCTAACTAAAAAAATGAACTAATCCTAAATAATTTCATCAACTAAAATTTCATAACATGAGCTTCTTCTCAAGATGTAGAATTTAAACGTACAAGCTCACCTAATTATAAAACTAATAATGAATATACTTCGATTCTCTCTTTTTTTTTTTAAGAACAAATCATTTCAATAATAAGAAAGAACTTTAACAGCTAAAATATAGAACATAGTTAGGAAACTGTTCAAAATCAAATCTCGATTAAAAAAAGGAGTCAAGGAATGGTGATAACAAATACAAGATGGGTTTTAGGTTAATATTAGTGGGTGAGTCAATTAAAGGGTTGTTAGGATCAAAGGGGTTCACTAAGGGTTAATTGTGAGGGTAGGTTTTTAGTGGAGTAAGTGGGTTAAATCCTAAGTGCCTTTATCATCTCTTTATATCAAATCAATGATGTGGTCTCAACATGTATAATCGAAGCAAGTTCTAGAATAACAAATCAATGTTGACACACTCATAATCAAAAAGTAAGCACGAAAGAATGTATGCTCTAAAAGGCTCAAAATCTCACAAAAATTATGGGTTTTTGATATCAACCTTGTAAATTTCAAACTTCAAGGTAATAATTAGATTCAGGTAGACAACCTAGCAATTTTTTTTTTAATTTTTGAAAATAGACTCATCATGCTTGATTCTCTAGTTCCTTAAAGTTTAAATCATCACTGCACAATTATCAATAACTCAATGCAAAACATATCAAAGAAAATCATAAATCACCGGAAATTTCATTCTAATTAATAATATGAGGAAATTACTTAAAGGCAAGACATAATTCAGGGATTTGAGAATAATGCAGAAAGTTAGGAACTTTCTCGAAATAAATATTCACCCCCACACTTAAGATGTACATTGCCATCAATGTACAAAGATATATATTAAATTTAAGAGAAAGGGAGAGGTGAAACTTCTTGAATTTGGATGGCTTCCTTGAGTTGGGAGTGTCGTGGTGTGGTGCCCGTCGACAATCTCTACGCTACATGAAGAAAATGGGAAGCTCGTGAAAAATTAGCCAGGAAAAGAAATAATAATTCAAAATATACTAAATATATATTTCAAGAAAAGAAAAATAAAAAGAAAGAAAATAGAAAGTAAAATTAAATTAAAAGAAAAGATTAATGGACTGAAAAGTCCTTATCGTTAGATGGTTAGCGAAGTGGGTGTGATTTCTAAGGTCGTGGTGTGTGATTCCCAAGTAGCCTTTAGAACCTAAATCAAAGAAATCAAAATAAAATAGATTAAACTAAGTAAAAGAAAAATAAAGAAAAGGAAAATAAATGAGAAGGGGAAATAAAAAGAAAAGTTAAATGGACTCAAAGGTCCTTTTCCTGTCGAGTTAATGAAGCGGCCGGCATGAACTTATGTAGATTGGTCTCACTAAGGGAGATTGTTGATCGCTGTAAAATCAGAGTTTTAAATATTTATAAAAGAATGATCAAACCTGGAGACTAACTCTGACAATGATATCAAGGCAAGTGTACCAATCGAACAGTAGTATAGCTTAGGCAAGACCGGTTATCGAACCCAAAGGAACTAAAAGTATTAATACTCACTTTCTTTCTATTATTTAGTCTTAAAGTTAGAGTGAAGATTACTTTTTAACTAAATCGACGACAGCTAAACTAAGGACACAAAGACAAGAAGACGAATAGGAAAATAACTTTGAGGAAAAACTCAGTTGATTACGACGATACCCTTAGGAAGAATCCACCTAGACTTCACTTATTAATTAACCCTAAATTATATGATCTCTTTTACTTAGCTTGATCCGTGAGACTCCCTAACCTATATTAAACCCTCTCTCGAGGCGAATAACGTCTAACCCTAGGTTAATTAGTGGAACTCTCGTTTGCTTATAATAACCCCCTAGGATAGCAGTAAATCGATCAATGGACTCCCATATTAGGTTTCACCCTAATCCGGCAAAATCTCGTAACCCTATCTCTAGGCGCCCGATCAACTCCGCTTAATTATGTTAGATCTTCTCTTAGGCAGGGTCTATTCCTCCTCCACCTAAGCACATTAGATTTGGATTAAGCAACATAATTAAGAACAAACTAAGTAATTTATCATATAACTTAAAAATCAAATAATAAAATCCATCTACGTTTCATCCCCTTCAGGTATCTGAGGGGTTTAGTTTATAATGAATACACAAAACATCGTAAGAGAAAAGATAAACAAAACATAGAAAAAATTCGAAAACCCCCTAAAGGAATCGAAGGAGAATTTCGCCGTCTTGAGTATAATCCCGACTTCTTGGGATGGATCAACTGGCTATCCTTGCGTTATCCTCTAACTCTGACCTTCTCGGCTTGGCTCCTTGGCGTCACTTTCGCTCCCTTTTGACAGGTGATACTTGGGACTTATTTATAGGCTCTTAGAACGCGATTCTTTCTCCCTAAGTATCTTTTTTCGACTAAAACTGCTCTTTCCAGCGTCAGAGGAACGGCCATGCCACACGCCCGTGTGAATCGAGACCTGACCGTGTTCAGATTTCCCTTGAGGCACGGTCGTGTGTGACGGGGTTGAGGCCGTGTTCTAGGTGTTCTTCGAGGCACGACCGTGTGTGCTTTGGGCCTGGCCGTGTCGATTTCATGTAAAGGCCCATTTACTCCGTTTTAGGCCCGTTTTGTATTCTTTTCATCCTCAGGTGCTTTCCTGGGTATAAGACATGAAAAGAAAGGATTAAAGGCACCTTTTGATATAAAACAAGGGATAAATTATTCAAATGCATACTAAATGTGGGTCTAAAATATGTTACTTTTACGGTTTATCAAATACCCCCACACTTAAGCTTTTGCTTGTCCTCAACCAAAATTCTCAACTTACAATTAAAGCGAACTTTCCATGATTTGTAATTCTTTATCAACAATGTTTTATCCTAATTCATAGAGAATTCATACATGGATGATTTGATTCAAAGCGTCCTAAAGATTCAAACGAAATAAGTCATAGTTTTGTATCTCTGAAAACATAGGTGTCTCCCCTCTTTCAAATAACTACCTTTTCAATTCAAAATTGACAAGGATCGACATCCTCACTTAGGGATCACTCAAATCACTCTAAAGTGTTTAAGGTTTAGAAGAAGATCGCTAATAAGTCGAACTTGAAAAGTTAATTCCATAGGCTTGCCTGAAATTCAAATCTCCACCACTGTAATATGAGATGACAAACAGATCAAAAGGTCTTTGTTTAGGGTTGTAACGGGGTTAGGGTACAAGGTGTGGTTACAGGCTGAAATTAGAGAGTTAGAATCGAGATTGACTTGATAAATTTCCTACTAAAATTTTTTTCCTAAACTTCATTAACTGAAAAGTAATAATCCTACTAATACGAGCTTTTCCCTTGAGAATTGGAATTTGAACATGCATGCTCACTTAATCCTCGAACTAATAATGAATATTCTTCGTTTTTTTAATTAAGAACAAACTAAGTATAATAATAATGAAGAATTTTTTACAACTGAAATACAGAACATAGTTAGGAAACTTGTTCAAAATCAGATCTAGACAAAAAGGGGTAATTAAAAAATTGGTGATAACAAATACAAAGGGGTTTTTTCGGTTAAAGTTAGTAGGTGAGTCAATAAAAAGGGTTGTTAGGCTCAACGGGGTTTACTAGGGGTTAATTATAAAGGTAGGCTTTTTAGTGGAATTAGTGGGTTAAAACCTAAGTGCCTTTATCATCTCGGTATATCAAATCATAACTGTGGTCTCGACATGTATAAACGAGGCAAGTTCTAGAATAACAGTTCATAGTTGACACACTCATAACCAAAAAATGAGCATGAAAAAGAATGTATGCTCTATAAAGTTCAAATACTCACAAAAATTATGGGTGTTTTGACATCATCCTTATGAATTTTTAAATTTCAAGGTAGCATTCAAAATTGGATCAACAACCTAGCAAAAAATTTTAATTCCTGAAAAATGGACTTATCATGCTTGATTCTATAGTATTCTTTAACTTTAATCATCAATGTACAATTAACTATGACTTATTCTAAAACATGTTAATAGTCATCACAAGTCATCAGAAATTTCATCTTAATTAGTAATATGACAATTTTGCATAAAAACAAGACTAAATAAGGGATTTGAGAATAATGAAAAAAGTTATGCATTTTTATTCCATTTTTAACCTTTGGGATTTGAGAATAATGAAAATGGTTAGGTCTTTTTACCCCCCACACTTAAGATGTACATTGTCCTCAATGTACAAAGATAAATAATGCATTTATATTCAAAATCAAAAGGGAGGGGATAGAATACTTCCTGAGGTGTGGCCTATTTCTTTGGAGGAGGGTAGGGGTCGTAGAGGTTATGGTGGAGGATATGGAAAATACGGCGAAGGCATCGGTATGGTGGTGGTGTTGGTTCCCAAGCTCTGTGCTAGATGAAGAAATTGGGGAACTCGTAAAGGATTAGCCAGGGTTTATTAAGACATAATAAAAATAAACTAAATACAAAATTAAAGAAAAGCAAGCTAAAGTGAAGGGGACTAAGAAGAAAACTAAAAAGAAAAGAAAATCCTAATGGACTGTAAGGTCCTTATTAAGGGATGGTTCGCAAGGTGGGAATCAATGCTAAGATTGGGGATGTGGTGGCGGTGGTGAGAGTGTTGAGGCTGTTGGGGTGGTTGGCGTGATTCCCTAGCAGCCTGGCGAACCTGATATTAAGAAACTAAAAGAAAATTAAACGAAAATAGCAGTAGAGAAGCTTAGATGAGGAAAATAAAGGAGAAGAGCAGGAAATTGAAGCAAAAGAGAAAGAAAACATAAAAACTAATTGGTCTCAAAGACCCTTGGCTTGGTATTGAGGCGAAGCTGCCGGCATGAACTCATGTTGATCATTCTTTGTTAAAGAGTTTATGCGTAGCTTCTTTCACTTCTTCGGCAAGGGGTTGGTTTGCTCAAGGATCTAAAGTTCTAAGATGAAGAGTTTAAGGTGAAGGAGAGAAAATAAAGAAGAAGTCAGATGGAGGGAAGGGGAAGGGTTGAGGGGTTTAAATAGATTTTCAAATTTTATACTCCCCCACGGCCGTGGTAACAGGGTGTGTCGATTTACACGGCCACCTCACACGGCCGTGTTCTAGAGGGTGGTGTCCCCCTATGCCCGTACGTGCTTTTCTTATGCCCGTGCTTGTGAAGTCTTTCTTTTGGGCGTGTCTCCCCCGTGTTCGATAAGTCAGTGGCTTCACACGGTTTCCAGCACGGGCGTGTTCTGTCCGTGGTGTGCAAGTCAATAGCTGCACACGATTTTCGACATGGCTTTGCCCTATCTGTCGGTGCCCGTGTGGAGAGGTTGTTGGATCCGTGACGTTGGGGAGGGTGGTTGGGTTGACAGCATGGCCTGTGCCCTGTCATAGTGGTGGTTTAGGTGGTCCACACAGCCACGGACACGGCCGTGTGTAAGGCCGTGTGGTCTGGAAAACCTGCATATTTTTATTAGTTGAACAAGGTAAAAGAGAAGAAAAAGAAAAAGATAGATAAAAGCAATGAAAAAAATAAGGTTAGTGCTCGGGTTGCCTCCCGAGAAGCGCTCGTTTATAGTCTTAAGCTAGACTTCCTTGTGTTTTGAAAATTTTTAGGGAGGTTTAAAGGTTTGAATATCTTCCCTCATGCTTATAGTTTCATTTTCTCGACGATGTTGAAGTCGAGAAACGTTTTCTTTGGAAGTGCCGAGTATTGTATTGCTTACCTCGACTATGCTGTTTGGGAAGGTGTCATGTACCTTGAGAAGGATCTCCCCCTTTGCTTTTAGGTCTGTTGTGAGGATGTGAGACTCGGCTTTTTCTAACAGATCCTGGTTTCCTATTTTAAAGTGATTTGATTTCCTCACGAGCTCTTCTAGTGGTTCCTTCGAGTTTACTTTGTGTGATTTCGGTTCTTTCTCGTGTAATTCTACTTTGCCGATATGAGTTGGCTCAGGGTTTAGGCCTTGTGCTGTTTCCTGTGATGAAGATTGAATAATATGGTTATCTATTGAAGTGGATTTCTTACCTTCATCGACTGTTGTCCTGGCCGAGTCGAGGGCTTGAAGATTGATCGATTCATCTCCTATACGAAGTATGAGCTCATCTGTAGCAACATCAATTTTAGTCCTGGCAGTTGCTAGGAATGGTCTTCCTAGAATTAAGGGGATTGAGTTATCCTCATCCATGTCTAAGAAAACAAAGTCTACTGGGAAAACAAATTTATCGATTTTGACGAGAACATCTTCGATAATGCCCCTAAGAATTCTAACAGTTTTATCAGCTAGTTGAATACTCATCCTAGTTTGTTTGGGCTTCCCTAGACCTAGTCGTTTAAACAATGTATAAGGCATGACATTTATGATTGCCCCTAAATCAACTAACGCATTATCAATATTTAAACTACCAATTAAACATGGAATTGTAAAACTCCCTGGATCTTTTAGTTTCTGTGGTAGTCTATTTTGTAACATTGCTGAGCACGTTACGTTTAGTTCCACGTGATGCTCTTCATCTATTTTTCGTTTTTTGGTCAAGAGCTGTCTTAAAAATTTTCTTGAGTCTGGAATCTGAGCAAGAGCTTCAAGAAGGGGTAAGTTACTATGTAATTTCTTTAAAAGTTTAAGAAACTTACTGAACTGTTCCTCTGAATCGTCTCTTTTTAAGGCTTTAGGATAAGGTTTGCGGGGTTGATATTCCTTAATTACCAGATTTGGCTTCTCTTGTGATACCTCTTTTACACCTTCGTCTACCTTCTTTTCCGGTATTGGATTTGGTTCAGTTAATCCGTTACTATCCTGAGTTGTGATTGCTTGAATTTGCTCATTAGGATTAACTTCTGTGTTACTTGGTAGACATCCTTGCGGTCGTTCTGACATTAGCTTTGCGAGTTGTTCAACTGCATTACTAACTTCCTTGACTGACTTAGCAATTTCATCGAGTCATCTCTCGTTACTTTTGACTGCTCTATCAGTTTCTTGAAGATGTTCTTCGAAGGATGGTTTCTTTTCTCATGGATAGGGCTGATTTCAAAAGTTTTGAGGAGGTTGTTGCCTTTGATTTCCTTGGTTTCCTTGTCCTCCCCACGAAATATTTGGGTGGTTCCTCCAACTTGGATTGTAAGTATTACTATAAGGATTATTATTAGATCGGAAATTATTACCTATATAGTTCATTTGTTCATCTTCTGCTCCTGGTTGGTAGGGTGGGTACTCAGGATTCGCCACAGTTCCACTTGCATCGCACTGCATGACTGGATGTACCTGTGATGAACACAAATTATCAAGCTTTTTATTCATCATCTCTAGCTGTGTTGATAGCATGGTCATGGCATCGATGTTGAAAACTCCTACCGATTTTGTCGGTTTGGTCCTTGAAGCTTGCCACTGATATTTGTTTAATGACATCTCCTCAATGAACTCGTAGGCTACTTCTGGAGTTTTGTTGTTCAGTGTTCCACCGGCGGCTGAATCTTTAAGTTGTCTCATTGAGGGGTTTACACCATTGTAAAAGGTTTGGACTTGTAGCCACAAGGGTAGACCATGGTGTGGGCACCTTCTCAAGAGATCTTTGAATCTCTCCCATGCGTCGTATAGCGTCTCTACATCTATCTGCACAAAAGAAGAGATATCATTCCGTAATTCGACCGTTTTGGCCGGTGGGAAATATTTCATCAAAAACTTTTCGGTCATCTGATCCCATGTAGTGATTGACCCTCGTTGTAACGAGTTTAACCATTGTTTAGCTTTATTTCTTAATGAAAAAGGGAATAACCAAAGACGTATGGCATCATCAGAAACGCCATTTATTTTGAAGGTATCACAGAACTCTAGAAAGTTAGCTATGTGCGTGTTTCGATCTTCGTCCTGTAAACCATCAAATTGGACAAACTGTTGAATCATTTGTATTGTGTTAGGCTTTAATTCAAAGTTGTTAGCAGATATAGCAGGCCTAACAATACTAGATTCTGCTCCTGTTAAATGCAGTTTCGCATAATCGAACATTGTGCGTGGAGCATTGTTCTCCCCCACATCACGTGGTGGTGGGTTGGTTTCATCCATCCCTTCAGTAGGATTGGATCTATCTTCTTCCTCTCTCTTTGTGTAATCTAGGGCTCGCCTGATTTCCTGATGATTCCTACGAGTGGTAGCTTCGATTTCGTTGTCGAATACCAAGGGTCCCCTCGGGTTCCTTCTAGTCATAAATGAGGTACCTGTTCGAAAAGAAAGAGAGAACAATTTCAGCAAAAAAAGAAAAGGAAAAAAAATATAGAAATAAATTGCGAAAAATAAAGAAAAATTAGGACTAAAGTAATAAAAATAGAGCTTTCTTAATATTTTAGTTCCCCGGTAACGGCGCCAAAAACTTGATCGCTGTAAAATCAGAGTTTTAAATATTTATAAAAGAATGACCAAACCTGGAGACTAACTCTGACAACGATATTAAGGCAAGTGTACCTGTCGAACAGTAGTATAGCTTAGGCAAGACCGGTTATTGAACCCAAAGGAACTAAAAGTATTAATACTCACTTTCTTTCTATTATTTAGTGTTAAAGTTAGAGTGAAGATTACTTTTTAACTAAATCGACGACAGCTAAACTAAGGACACAAAGACAAGAAGACGAATAGGAAAATAACTTTGAGGAAAAACTCAGCTGATTACGACGATACCCTTAGGAAGAATCCACCTAGACTTCACTTATTAATTAACCCTAAATTATATGATCTCTTTTACTTAGCTTGATCCATGAGACTCCCTAACCTATATTAAACCCTCTCTCAAGGCGAATAACGTCTAACCCTAGGTTAATTAGTGGAACTCTCGTTCGCTTATAATAACCCCCTAGGATAGCAGTAAATCGATCAATGGACTCCAATATTAGGTTTCACCCTAATCTGGCAAAATCTCGTAACCCTATCTCTAGGCGCCCGATCAACTCCGCTTAATTATGTTAGATCTTCTCTTAGGCAGGGTCTATTCCTCCTCCACCTAAGCACATTAGATTTGGATTAAGCAACATAATTAAGAACAAACTAAGTAATTTATCATATAACTTAAAAATCAAATAATAAAATCCATCTACTTTTCATCCCCTTCAGGTATCTGAGGGGTTTAGTTCATAATGAATACAAAAAACATCGCAAGAGAAAAGATAAAACAAAACATAGAAAAATCCTAAAACCCCCTGAAGGAATCGAAGGAGAATTGTAACATCCTGAAAAGGGCCTATGCATTTTCAGTTTAATTGTACGAAATGTCAAGTCTCAAGTACTACGAATAAATTTTTGATACTTTTGGAAACCTAGAAATGGAAATGGAAATGGAAATGAACATTTTTGGAAACTTGAACATTTTGGAAACTTGAACATTTTGGAAACTTGAACATTTTGGAAACTTGAACATTTTGGGAAACCTGAACATTTTTGGAAATGATTCAAAAATGGAAAGTAAACATTTCTGGAAACTTGGAAATGTAAGAAAATGGCAAGTTTACAGAGCCGATCGAAAATTTTAGGAAACTTAGAAATGATGCCGAAATGTCAAATTTTAAAGTTCAAAATAGGAAATAAGGGCTAGAGGGCCTTAAAAGAAAAAGTTGGAGAATTTTGACACACAAACAGGCTTGGAAAAGTGGCCTGAAGATGCCACTTAGGGCCTAAGGAAATGTCGTCACATGCAGGGGAAATAGGCCTGAGTTCGAGTCACTTGAGAAGCAAATAAATAAGTTTTATTTTTTGCTTCCAGAAGGCTGAGGTGGACGGCGCTGGTTTCTAGAAAAGGAAGAGTTTTATTTGCATAAATATGCGAATAATAAGTGATAAATAAAGGATTTTCTTTAATTGGATTTTGAGGAGATAATTGATGGATTAAAGGCTTTTATCTTTTAAATAAAAGAGATAATATTATCAAAAAGAGGAGTGGTGGCCAAGTAAGGGACTCCTAGGCTGATAATTTCGGCTATAAAAGGAGGGCAGGAGGGCTACTCATCAATTTTTGCTTCCTCTTTCTCTCTGCCGAAATTTTCCCTAAGCAAAACTCCATCTTTTCTTCTTCTCTTTTCTTCATCTGTCAAGCCAAAACCTTTTCTTTTAATCCCTGATTAAATCTCCATAGCCGAATCTTTGTGACTCCAAGCAAGAGGTGCAGTCGACTGAGGTATTAAGTTAAGAACAACTAATTCTTGTTCTTCTAATTCTTTTAATCAAGATCTAGGAAATAACCCCTTTTATGTCTCTTGGCTGAATATCAAAGAAAGAGTTTCGGGATTTCAGATTCAAGGAATTTAAGGTGAGGCACATTCGGCCAAAGGCCAAAATTTTATTTATTAAAGTTAGATCAGATCTAACATATGAATTATAGGAATTTCGACATCTCTAAGGGAGCAAGGAATCGATTTTGGAAATCTCATCATAAGGTAAGTGGTTATAATCGGCCAAGGTTCTCTCTTAAATGTTTAGATCTATTTATGTTAACCAAAGACTAATCAAATCAATGGATTTAATGGTTAGCCGATTTCAAGGGAGAAGAACACAAATCTTCCGGATTTGATCACCAATCAAATCAGCAAACAAGGTAAGTATTAGTAATACCATTCCTATTGGGATTTGGTTTTAAAATCGAAAAGGTTATTAATGTGTTTTTATATGTTGGGCCGAATATAGGAATTTAAAAGATCTAAAGTTAGATCGGGATTTTCGGGATTTCAAAGAATCTATTAAGGAAATCAGGTGTGTACTCACACTAACTTTCGATATATCATATGGCAATTATTTTTTTTATATATGAATATGCATAAGAATGTGAATGTGGCTAAGTACCACAAATGTGGTAAGAGTACCCAGGTACGTTTCCTACTTTCGATAGGATTACGAATATGTTATATTTTTAACATGTGAATAATGAGAAATTAAGTATGTTATGCATGATATAAAAATTTATGGGGCATTCGGGATCTATGTGAAAGGGGAAGAAGGTGTTGACTTCGGTCTCACCAACGGAATATGGTGACTACGGTCACAAAATTTGAATATGGTAACTCCGGTTACATTATCTGAATTTGGTAACTTCGGTTACATTATTTGAATATGGTGTTTAATGACACAAATTATATGGGTGATGAGCACGTCGACTGCAGCGACTGCCTTCGATGGTATGTAGCGGATGGAGGGTTGACTTAGTAGTCCCCACGGTGTGACTGGCAGGTACGGGTGGTGTGTAGCGGATGGACCATTAGGCTTGGGTATGGGTTGCATCATTTATTTTATATGAATATGAACTTGATATGAACTTGTATGCCTGATTGGTGAATGTTAATGTTGTGTACACATTGAGTCTGTTGACTCACCCCGTTGTGGGAACTATTTTCAGGTGATGAACAGTGACGGACCGGGACGGTAGACCTTGAGGTGGCCATGCTTCACTTGAAGATTTTATTTAGAATTTGAACTTTATATTTTCTAAGTACTTTCAATTTTATTATTGGGTTTTACTTGATGTAATAAGGCCATAAGGCCCAGTGGATTTTGTTTATTTGCTTTACTTTTAACTATTACGTTACGAACCGTTTATGACTAAAGTTTAAGTGATAAATTTTTTTTATAAACCTCCAAAAATCATTTAGTCACCTTAATAAAAATTGGATTTTCAAATAGATTAAATGGGTTTCTCAATTTAAGCCCAATCCAAAACAATATTTCCTAAAATTTTACAAAATTTCTCTAAGTAACAAAGAATTTGAAAACCGGTATACTTAAGGAACATACCAGATCCGGTCCGGGCTCGTGGGCCGGGTGTGGGGTGTTTCAGTTTGGTATCAGAGCCAGGTTTTAAACTCTCGGCCTGTGGGCTAAGGCCCAAAACGTTTTCAAATCGAGCCCAAATGAGTTTCTTTGAAAATAAGCAGGTTTTCTGGCATGGCACCTAAGTCTCCGACCCGCAGTCCACCAGGTAAGTACCCCTAACTTTATGTGTGATTCTGTGATTTATGAACTGTATAAGGGTAGAAAAGGCATGGAACGTAGAATAGAATGATAGGAACTTGAACCCTAGGACTAGTCTACTCAAACACAAAACCACATAAGACTTAATGCACTAAACAACCCTATGGCTAAGTCAGTGAGCTAAGGGTGTGGTAACCCCTGTACGCATGTCTAGGATTGGATCCGGAAGAGCCTGGTATTTAAGCAGTCCTAGTGACTCACCTCCTCTTCGCAGGAATCCTACCTGGTGCGTAGCTTCGGTTCACCCTAACTCAGAGGGCTCAGTGGTGTGGCAACCTCTGTGCGCATGTCTAGGAATGGTTTCGGTGGGAGCTTGGTATTTAAGCAGTCCACGTGACTCACCTCCTCTCCACTCGAATCCTGCCTGGTGCGTAGCTTTGGTTCACCCTGACCAAGAGGGCTCGGTCATAGGCTAAACAGATGACTAAAACCCAAAAAGGGAACTAGCCATGTTTTAAAAAAAAAAAGAACAAAACAACAAACCCTAGTTTTTTTTTCAACTTTTAAAAATTTCTTTTAAATCTGAGAAAAATTATTTTACAACATTTTCTGAAAAATTCCTGATTTGCGAAAATTACAATAAAGATGCCCTTAGTGGTGAAATTACTAAAATGCCCTTGGTTTATAAAATGTTCAACTACTCAACAGCTTTACCAAAAAAAATTCATTATTTTGGAAACATTCAAAAACCCTAATTTGTAAAATATCAAAATACCTTGGTTTTGGAAAATTACAAAATTGCCCCTAACTTACAAAATTACTAAAATGACCCTGATTTCTAAAATTTTTGCAACATCCCCATTTTTGAAGGAACAATTTTCAAAAAGAACCCTCAAAGTTTTACAACTTTTGAAAATATCCCTAATTTATTAAATTTTACAAATTTACCCTAATTTTTGAAAAATTACCAAAATACCCCTGAGGTCAAAATTACCGAAATACCTCAAAATTTTTCCAAATTACCCCGAGACTTTGAAATATTCAAAATACTTTTTGACAAAAACACCAAGGAATGTTTTTCTTCTGAAAAATTACGAAAATGCCCTGTAGGAAAAAATTACGAAAATACCCCTGGGTAGTGGAAAACAACAACAACAAAAACTACAATGTTTCTCTGAATGAACGAAAGTTCATACTTGTCTGATGGATGAATGAATGAATGGAAAAGACTGTGTGTTTGTATGAATACGAAAGAACCACTCTTAAATCCCTTTTCATAAAACTCTTTCGCGGGTAAATAAGTAGAACAATGACTAATCCATAAAATTCTTTAATCAGATCCCGACGCTAGAAAATGAGCTCTAGAGGACGTGGTCATCGAGGACGAGGTAGAGGAAGGATGACCGTGTCGGAACCCGTTAGATCGGGTCAAGGGTCCGACAATGAAATACCACCGCCACCACCGCCCCCAGCTGTTAATGTTAAGCAGCAAGCTCAGACGGGGGAAGATGCTGTGTCGCAGGCGGTGCTGCGAGTTTTGGAATTGGTGGCTGGTGCGGGAGGAAATTCAGGAAACCGTAAGTCTGTGCCTGAACGGCTCTGAGCTAATGGAGCTGAAATGTTTCAAGGAGTATCTGGAGTGGCACCCAGTACAGCTGAGTACTGGTTGGAAGCAACGGAGCGTATCATGGATGAGCTCGATCTGACTCCCGAGGAAAAGTTGAAAGGGATGGTGGCGTTGTTACGCGATGAAGCGTATCAGTGGTGGTTAACTGTTTGAGATGGTGCCACGGTGGAGGATCTGACCTGGGAATATGTTAAGGAGGCATTCCAGAAGAAATATGTGGGAACCAGGTATACAGATGAGCAAAGAAAGGCTTCTCTGGGGTTGGTACAAGGGAGTAAGTCTGTCGCAGAATATGAGGCGGAATTCCTGAGGTTGAGCCGCTATGCTCGAGGGGTAGTGGCAATTGAGCATGAACGCTGTGTCCGTTTTGAGGATGGACTGAGAGACGACCTGAGACTTTTGATAGCACCGCATCAGGAGCGGGAATTCTCTGCTTTGGTGGAAAAAGCCAAGGTGGCCGAGGGGATTAAGGACGCTACCAAGCCGGCTGTGGATAGGAATAAGCCCAAAAGAGGTTTTGGACCATCTGGAAAGGGTCACAAGAGGCCTAGGGTTGACGGGCCACGAAATCAACAAGCTGGTACGGGCTGGCAGTATCGCCCTTGTGAGTATTGTGGAAAGAGGCACTTGGGAGAGTGCTGGAGAAAGACGAGAGGATGTTTCAAGTGTGGGTCCAAGGACCATATGCTTAAGGATTGTCCCAAGCAACCAGATGAGAGCCGACCGGCAGTTCAGAATGCTAGCCAGACTGGTAGAGGCGAACAGCAGCCTAAACGGGGTCGTGGTTCGGCTAACAGAGGTAAGGGTGCTGGCAGAGGCCGTGGAACACAGGGCCGAGGTGCTACTAATGCTAATGCAGAAGCAAGACAACCGGGTTTGGTTTATGCGGTTCGCCGGAGGGAAGATGGTGACGCACCGGATGTAATAACTGGTACGTTCTTTATTTTTGACAAACCCTATTTTGCTCTGATTGATGTGGGCTCGACCCATTCCTATGTTGCATGTAGTGTAGTGGAAACACTAGGCCTAGACTCTGAACTTTCTGATAGACAGATGACTGTAGTAAGCCCATTAGGTCAAACTATTGTGGTAGACAAGATCTTTCAAAATGTGCCCTTAGAGATTAAGGGAGTGAACTTTCGGGCAGACTTAATGGAGTTACCTTTCGGAGAGTTTGAACTTATACTCGGAATGGATTGGTTAGTAGAACACCAAGCCGTGTTGGATTGTGCGGCTAAACGTATGGAACTAAGAACCCCGGAGGATGAAGTGGTAGCAATGATCGGCGAAAGGAGGAACTACTTGTCTAACGTAGTTTCGGCACTAAAGGCTGAGAAAATGGTTAAGAAAGGGTGCAAGGTGTTCTTGGCTTTCGTAAGTGCGATAGGTGGAAAGGAAGAAGGTGTTAATGGAGTTAGGACGGTAAGGGACTTCGTGGATGTATTTCCAGAGGAATTACCAGGAATACCCCCAGATAGGGAGGTGGAATTTGGGATAGATTTGCTACCAGGAGCAGCTCCTGTGTCAATCGCCCCATACCGAATGGCACCAAAGGAGTTAGTGGAGCTCAAGGCTCAAATCCAAGAGTTGTTGGATCGTGGGTTCATCAGACCCAGTGTGTCTCCGTGGGGAGCGTCGGTCCTGTTTGTTAAGAAAAACGGCGGAACTATGCGTATGTGCATAGATTATCGTCAGTTGAATAAGCTGACCATTAAGAATAAGTATCCTTTGCCAAGGATCGATGACTTGTTCGATCAGCTGAAGGGGGCCGCAGTATTTTCAAAGATCGACTTAAGGTCGGGATATCATCAGTTGAAGGTGAAGGAGGCTGATATCCATAAGACCGCTTTTAGGACAAGATACGGCCATTTTGAGTTCGTGGTGATGCCATTTGGGTTGACGAACGCTCCAGCCGCGTTCATAGACATGATGAATCGGGTTTTCCAACCCTATTTGGATAGGTTCGTCGTTGTGTTCATCGACGATATTTTGGTGTACTCGAAGTCAGAAGAGGAGCATGATAAGCATCTTCGAGTTGTGTTGGAAGTGTTAAGGGAGAAGAAGCTTTATGCCAAATTCAGCAAGTGCGAATTTTGGCTTAAGGAGGTGGCATTCTTAGGACATGTGGTATCCGCAGAAGAAATAAGAGTGGATCCTAGGAAGATTGAAGCAGTGCTGGATTGGAAACCACCTAGGTCCGTGGCTGAAATCCGAAGTTTCTTAGGCTTGGCAGGCTATTACAGAAGGTTTGTGGAAGGGTTCTCGTCAATAGCCGCACCTTTAACAAAGTTGCTAAGGAAGGAAATACCCTTCGAATGGACTAATAAGCAGCAGGAGAGCTTTGAAAAGCTTAGAAGGGTGTTGACGGAAGCTCCAGTGTTAATTCAGCCAGAGCCAGGAAAAGATTTTATGGTGTACTGTGATGCTTCGCATACGGGGTTAGGCTGCGTGCTAATGCAAGAGGGTAAAGTGGTCGCTTATGCGTCTCGGCAGTTAAGGCCTCATGAGGTTAACTACCCAACCCATGATTTGGAGCTAGCAGCAGTGGTTTTTGCCCTTAAAGTTTGGAGGCACTACCTTTATGGAGAAAAGTCAGTTATCTACATAGACCACAAGAGCCTTAAGTATTTATTGACTCAGAAGGAGTTGAACTTGAGGCAACGAAGGTGGGTGGAATTACTGAAGGACTACGATTGTTCGATAGAATATCATCCGAGCAAGGCGAATGTGGTAGCTGATGCCCTGAGTAGGAAGGTTGTGTCGGATCTACGGGCTTTGCTTGCTCATTTAAGTCTGTATGATGATGGAAGCCTGTTGGCGGAGTTACAAGTCAAGCCCACCTGGCTGAAGGAGGTGAAAGAGGGACAGTTGGCTGATAAGGACTTAAGTACTAAGTTACAGCAAGTACCGCAAGGAGGATTAAAGGACTATGGCGTCAATGATGAAGGAGTATTGTGCTACAAGGGAAAGGTCTGTATGCCAAAAGATAAGGAGTTGAGACAAAGGATTCTTCGGGAAGCGCATGGTAGCCCTTATGCTATGCATCCCGGAGGCATCAAGCTGTATAGAGATCTAAGGGAACATTTTTGGTGGTCTGATCTGAAACGAGAGGTGACTGAATTTGTGGGGAAATGTTTGACGTGTCAGCAAGTTAAGGCTGAACACCAAGTCCCATCAGGATTGCTTCAACCAATCGAAGTTCCCCAATGGAAGTGGGAAAGAATTACCATAGACTTCGTTAGTGGGCTTCCCCTTACGCCTACTAAGAATGACTCGGTATGGGTGATAGTAGACCGTTTGACTAAGTCCGCGCACTTTATTCCAGTAAGAATGGATTATTCTCTTCAGAAGTTGGCCAAGTTATATGTGGCGGAGATTGTGAGGTTGCATGGAGTACCAAAGTCGATCATCTCTGATAGAGACCCAAGGTTTACGTCTCAGTTTTGGAAGGCACTTCATCAAGCTTTAGGCACTAAGTTAGACTTCACTACGGCTTTTCATCCACAGTCAGACGGGCAGTCTGAACGGGTTATACAAGTGTTGGAGGATATGTTGAGAGGCTGTGTAATGGATTTTCGAGGAAGTTGGGAAGATTACTTGCCTTTAGTTGAGTTTGCTTACAACAACAGCTATCAGGCTAGCCTTCGGATGGCACCATACGAAGCATTGTATAGAAGGAAGTGTAGAACACCTACTTGTTGGACCGAGTTAGGAGAACGCCGAGTTTTGGGTCCAGAATTAGTGGCAGAAACTGAAGAGAAGGTTGAGTTAATACGGGCACGGTTGAAGGAAGCCTCTGATAGGCAGAAGTCGTACGCAGACCTTAAGTGGAAGGAAATAGAGTTTGAAGTGGGAGACCAAGTATTCCTGAAAGTCTCGCCTTGGAAGAAGGTAATGAGGTTCGGTCAAAAAGGGGAAGCTAAGCCCAAGGTTTATAGGGCCTTATCGAGTATTGAAGCGAGTTGGGCCAGTGGCATACCAATTAGAGTTGCCACCAGAATTGCAGCAGATGCACGACGTATTTCATGTATCCATGCTGCGTCGCTACCGATCGGATCCATCTCATATAGTACCAGTTGAAGAGGTGGAGCAAAGGCCAGACTTATCTTACGAGGAAGAACCGATTCGGATCTTGGAATGTGATGTGAAAGTACTACGGAGGAAGTCGGTTCCTCTAGTCAAGGTGTTATGGCGCAATCATGGAGCGGAAGAAGCTTCGTGGGAGCCGGAGGAGACAATACGACAACAATACCCTCAACTATTTTAGTTAGGAAATTTTGGGGACGAAATTTTGTTTAAGGGGGGTAGAACTGTAACATCCTGAAAAGGGCCTATGCATTTTCAGTTTAATTGTACGAAATGTCGAGTCTCAAGTACTACGAATAAATTTTTGATACTTTTGGAAACCTAGTGATGGAAATGGAAATGGAAATGAAATTGGAAATGAACATTTTTAGAAACTTGAACATTTTGGAAACTTGAACATTTTGGAAACTTGAACATTTTGGAAACTTGAACATTTTGGAAACTTGAACATTTTGGAAACTTGAACATTTTGGGAAACCTGAACATTTTTGGAAACCTGAACATTTTTGGAAATGATTCAAAAATGGAAAGTAAACATTTCTGGAAACTTGGAAATGTAAGAAAATGGCAAGTTTACAGAGCCGATCGAAAATTTTAGGAAACTTAGAAATGATGCCGAAATGTCAAATTTTAAAGTTCAAAATAGGAAATAAGGGCTAGAGGGCCTTAAAAGAAAAAGTTGGAGAATTTTGACACACAAACAGCTTGGAAAAGTGGCCTGAAGATGCCACTTAGGGCCTAAGGAAATGGTGTCACATGCAGGGGAAATAGGCCTGAGATCGAGTCACTTGAGAAGCAAATAAATAAGTTTTATTTTTTGCTTCCAGAAGGCTGAGGTGGACGGCATTGGTTTCTAGAAAAGGAAGAGTTTTATTTGCATAAATATGTGAATAATAAGTGATAAATAAAGGATTTTCTTTAATTGGATTTTGAGGAGATAATTGATGGATTAAAGGCTTTTATCTTTTAAATAAAAGAGATAATATTATCAAAAAGAGGAGTGGTGGCCAAGTAAGGGGCTCCTTGGCTGATAATTTCGGCTATAAAAGGAGGGCAGGAGGGCTACTCATCAATTTTTGCTTCCTCTTTCTCTCTGCCGAAATTTTCCCTCAGCAAAACTCCATCTTTTCTTCTTCTCTTTTCTTCATCCGTCAAGCCAAAACCTTTTCTTTTAATCCTTGATTAAATCTCCATAGCCGAATCTTTGTGACTCCAAGCAAGAGGTGCAGTCGACTGAGGTATTAAGGTAAGAACAACTAATTCTTGTTCTTCTAATTCTTTTAATCAAGATCTAGGAAATAACCCCTTTTATGTCTCTTGGCTGAATATCAAAGGAAGAGTTTCAGGATTTCAGATTCAAGGAATTTAAGGTGAGGCACATTCGGCCAAAGGCCAAAATTTTATTTGTTAAAGTTAGATCAGATCTAACATATGAATTATAGGAATTTCGACATCTCTAAGGGAGCAAGGAATCGATTTTGGGATTCTCATCATAACGTAAGTGGTTATAATCGGCCAAGGTTCTCTCTTAAATGTTTAGATCTATTTATGTTAACCAGAGACTAATCAAATCAATGGATTTAATGGTTAGCCGATTTCAAGGGAGAAGAACACAAATCTTCCGGATTTGATCACCAATCAAATCGGCAAACAAGGTAAGTATTAGTAATACCATTCCTATTGGGATTTGGTTTTAAAATCGAAAAGGTTATTAATGTGTTTTTATATGTTGGGCCGAATATAGGAATTTAAAAGATCTAAAGTTAGATCGGGATTTTCGGGATTTCAAGGAATCTATTAAGCAAATCAGGTGTGTACTCACACTAACTTTCGATATATCATATGGCAATTATTTTTTTTATATATGAATATGCATAAGAATGTGAATGTGGCTAAGTACCACAAATGTGGTAAGAGTACCCAGGTACGTTTCCTACTTTCGATAGGATTACGAATATGTTATATTTTTAACATGTGAATAATGAGAAATTAAGTATGTTATGCATGATATAAAAATTTATGGGGCATTCGGGATCTATGTGAAAGGGGAAGAAGGTGTTGACTTCGGTCTCACCAACGGAATATGGTGACTACGGTCACAAAATTTGAATATGGTAACTCCGGTTACATTATCTGAATTTGGTAACTTCGGTTACATTATTTGAATATGGTGTTTAATGACACAAATTATATGGGTGATAAGCACTCGACTGCAGCGATTGCCTTCGATGGTGTGTAGCGGATGGAGGGTTGACTTAGTAGTCCCCACGGTGTGACTGGCAGGTACGGGTGGTGTGTAGCGGATGGACCATTAGGCTTGGGTTTGGGTTGCATCATTTATTTTATATGAATATGAACTTGATATGAACTTGTATTCCTGATTGTTGAATGTTAATGTTGTGTACACATTGAGTCTGTTGACTCACCCCGTTGTGGGAACTATTTTCAGGTGATGAACAGTGACGGACCGGGACGGTAGACCTTGAGGTGGCCATGCTTCACTTGAAGATTTTATTTAGAATTTGAACTTTATATTTTCTAAGTACTTTCAATTTTATTATTGGGTTTTACTTGATGTAATAAGGCCATAAGGCCCAGTGGATTTTCTTTATTTGCTTTACTTTTAACTATTATGTTACGAACCGTTTATGACTAAAGTTTAAGTGATAAATATTTTTTTATAAACCTCCAAAAATTATTTAGTCACCTTAATAAAAATTGGATTTTCAAATAGATTAAATGGGTTTCTCAATTTAAGCCCAATCCAAAACAATATTTCCTAAAATTTTACAAAATTTCTCTAAGTAACAAAGAATTTGAAAACCGGTATACTTAAGGAACATACCAGATCCGGTCCGGGCTCGTGGGCCGGGTGTGGGGTGTTTCAAGAATTCCGCCATCTTGAGTATAATACCAGCTTCTTGGGATGGACCAACTGGCTATCCTTGCGTTATCCTCTAACTCTGACCTTCTCGGCTTGGCTCCTTAGCCTCGCTTTCGCTCCCTTTTGACCGGTGATACTTGGGACTTATTTATAGGCTCTTGGAACGCGATTCTTTCTCCCTAAGTATCCTTTTTCGACTAAAACTGCTCTTTCCAGTGTCAGAGGCACGGCCATGCCACACGCCCGTGTAAATTGAGACCTGACCGTGTTCGAATTTCTCTTGAGGCACGGCCGTGTGTGACAGGGTTGAGGCCGTGTTCTAGGTGTTCGTCGAGGCACGGCCGTGTGTGCTTTGGGCCTGGCCGTGTCGATTTTGTGTAAAGGCCCATTTACTCCGTTTTAGGCCCGTTTTGTGTTCTTTTCATCCTCGGGTGCTTTCCTGGGTATAAGACATGAAAAGAAAGGATTAAAAGCACCTTTTTATATAAAACTAGGGATAAATCATCCAAAAGCATACTAAATGTGGGTCTAAAATATGTTACTTTTACGGTTTATCAACTGTGCTAGGATCCTTTCGTTTCTTCAACATGGAAATGGTTAGATCGAGAGTTAGGGGGAATAAAGAAAAATGAGAATGAAAAAGAAGGGGAATGTAAGGAGTGTGGAAGAGAAAGGAATTGGGAGTAGGTGAGAAGGGGAGAGGGGTGTTTTAAATAGAGATTTCTAATCTGGTACATCCCCACGCCCGTGTACTGTGGGCGTGTTGAGTTACATGGCCGTGTCGCACGGTCGTGTTATGCTTCGTTCGTTTCTCCCACGCTGATGTGCAGGTCGCCACGCCCGTGTTGATAAAACAGTGTCGATGGAAACACGAAAATTTATATACTTTTTCATGCCCTTTTTGACCCAAATTCATGTGGTTTCGAGTAAATTTTTGTCAGAAAATAATTAAATATTATAAAATAATTAAATTATGCTAAAAATATGAACATGATGAATTTTAATTAATTTTATAGTAAATTTCGATTTATTTTGACTATTTTTGACAGATTCGCACAAAGGGCGAAAATCAACTCAGCAGACACTGCTCGAAGAACAAAACCGAGAAGCAATTTGAAGTTCAAGGCTAATTTATTTCCAACCCAAGATGGTCCAATTATGAATATTTAATCATAGTATAATTAGTTTTAATTTATTCCCAATTTAATTTGGGTTAAATAAATTAATTTTAATTAATTATGAAAAAGGCCAAGGTGAACCGCATCAGCTGAACCAAACTGGTTGAACCGAACCAAGCAAAGAGTTGGGTGGCCCAAACCATCCATAGGCTGGTCCAAATCAGCTTGTTAGCTGATTAATTGAGTTGCAAAGAAGCCCTTGAAGACTTCTCAAAATCCCATTCAAACCCCTCCAAAATTCAAGGCTTTAAAGATTTGCCCATGCTAATTTTAGCAAAGTTGAATCCATCAACTTTGCCACATGGGATGGCCGGCCAAGTGGAGCTCCTTTGCTGCTGATTTTTTGCTATTTTTAGCAGTCCCTAACACCTATAAATATAGCCCCTAGCTGCTCATTCAAAACATCCCTCAATTCTCCAACATTCTCTCATTCTCTCTTCTTTTCTCTCAACTTTTCTCCCTTCATTTTCATTCCAGTTTCCCCTTGTTCTTGTGCCGATTTCCCCTCTTGGAAAAGAGGTGTTTTCCAGCCATTTAAAGCAGCATTTGAAGTGTTCATAAGCCCCCTTGATAGCCGAGGATAACGAAGAACGAAGAAGGGTTCAATCAGACAAGCCAATTAGAGCCACCGGATTTGTTTCTTGTTCCCTATCTCTTTAAATTAGTTGTTGTTGTTTTGACAAACATGTTTATGAATATTCATGCTTTTGAAATGTTTAATTTAATCAATTTAGCTTGAATTTAATTTGTGTTGGTTTGATTTGATTTCGCCCCCTTAGATTATTAAAACTATGTTTATGCTGTTAAAGGCCTCGGTGAAATGTTTGATTAAGTAAAATTATGCTAAGTTATCTGGCATTATAATTGTTTAGATAGCTAATGAATTAATTATTTAAACGCATTGAAATTGTAATTAATGGACACAATACTTAATCTATGCATGTTTAATTCTTCTAAGGTAGCTGAAGATTAAATTAGCATTATATTTGACGATATGTATGCCTTGCATAACTTGCAGGATTTTTTGTGATTAAAATGTTTCAAAGTAAAAATACTTTGTTACTTCACATGATCTTTTATATGTTTTTAGGTTGAATTAATCGGTTGCATCGACATAGGCTTATGCGAGAGATTGTTTAATTTAATGAGTATGTATGTGCAATAACATGTTTACTTTTTGCAGTCTGTTTAATCGGTCGAATTGGCATAGAAATATGTACAAGAGATAAATGGATTTTTGATTTGTAAATGTGTTCATAAGTTAGCAAATTACCGAGTTGCCATGTTTTAACAAGTATAAACACAATTTTAATCATCTTGATTAAAATTAGTTTTTGAAATCGCAGACTTGAATTTTGTTTTATTTTAATTTACTTTGTTTTTGTTTTAGTTTTCAAATAGTTTCCAAAAAATCAAATATTTTTCCCTAACCAAAGTGTTTGAAATTATTTCATAAATAATTCTTTTACAGTCCCTGTGGGTACGATAACTCGACATTTACTTGTCACTTTTATTACTTGTTACGATTGTGTACACTTGCACATTTTGGTCTATTTTTTCTGTAAAATTTTAATTCTATTTTTTTTTTGTTTCAGAGTATTTGTCAAATTATTGACTTACTTCCTGTAAACCCTGAAATTGAAAGGACCTTCTGACAAAGGAGAAGACAAGCGAACCAAAGAAGGACCGAAGATATGAATTTCGAAAATCCAAACCAAAATCCAAGAGGAACATTCACTTTTAATCCTCACAATTTGATCATTGTTGCCGATGATAGAAACTGTGCCATTCAACAATATGCCTTTCCTCTATTCAACGAGCTCAATCCGAGTATTAAGAGACCCAAAATTGAGGCACAACAATTCGAGTTGAAGCCGGTCATGTTCCAAATGTTGCAAAATATGGGTCAATTTAGTGGGATTCCTAATGAAGATCCACATCTTCATCTTCGACTATTCATGGAAGTGAGTAACTCATTTAAACTAGTCGGAGTGACTGAGGACGCCTTGAGACTGAGATTATTTCCATACTCCTTAAGAGATAGAGCACGAGCGTGGTTGAACTCCCTACCATTTGGTTCCATAACTACATGGCAAGAGTTGGTTGAAAATTTCTTAATGAAATATTTCCCTCCATCTTTAACCGCCAAGATCCGAAATGAAATCACTTCATTTCAACAACTTGATGAAGAATCTTTATATGAGGCATGGAAGCGGTTTAAGGAGTTATTACGAAAGTGCCCTCATCACGGCATTCCTTACTGCGTTCAAATGGAGACTTTCTTTATTGGTCTCAATATTCATACTAGAATGATGGTGGATGCTTCGGCAAATGGAGCTCTTCTTTCTAAGTCTTATAACGATGCTTACGAGATTATTGAAAGAATTGCCAGCAATAACTATCAATGGCCAACCAACCTAGGAGCCTTAGAAAGACGAGCAACAGTAGTACATAAAGCAGACAGACTTGCTTCTTTGGCAGCCCAGGTATCCTCTATGTCTTCTATGCTTAAGAACATAATTGTTAACGATTCCAATGGTAATCTGTCAGGTCAACAGCCAAACCAGTTCGAGAATATTTCTTGTGAATACTGTGGAGATGGCCATTTCTTTGAAAATTGCCCATCGAATCAAGAGTCAAATTATTACATGGGAAATCAGAATTGGAATGGTCTGCAATCAAATTTTTACAACTCTTCATGGAAGAATCATCCAATTTCTGCATGGAGTAATCAATGGGCGGACCATAGTGACGCTGTTATGCCATTTCAACTAAATTATTCGTCGGAATATTCTCAAGAAGTGCAATAACCCCCATCAACTGAATCTTCAAGTGATCTTGAGAATCTGCTGAAGGCATACGTGGAAAAGAATGATGCCTTAATCCAGAACCAAGCAGCTACATTGAAAAATTTGGAGAATCAAGTGGGCCAGCTTGCAACTGAACTTAGGAACCGACCACAGGGTACCCTACCTAGTGACACGGAGAATCCAAGAAATCCGAGAAAGGAAAAGTGCAAAAAAATCTCTTTGACAAGTGGAAAGACATTAGAGCCCAAGGTGGTTGAGGTTCAAGATGAGCCTGTTGTAGCTCAAGACGAAGAGGAAGTTCAATCAAGTGTTGAAACTCCTATACCCCAGAAGTCAAATTCAGTGATCCTTGAAGAGGTAAACTCTAAACCAATTAGTTCTGATTATCTAATACCTTTGTCAAATGCAGAAAAATTTCCACGGAAGAATTGTCCAGTTAAAACTAAGATTCCACCATTGCCATATCCTCAACGACTCTAGAAGCAGCAACGAGATATCCAGTTGAAAGAAATTTTTGATGACAAGGTGACTTTTAATGACTCTGATGCTGCTAAATCCCCAGATGTAGTTGAAGACTGTTCTGCTATTTCCAAGATGGAATCGCTGGCTTCTACAGAATTGGAGCTTAATTCTTTAGATAATTCGTTAGAACATATTCTACTGGATGATTCACCAAGTGATGATAAAGACAATGAATTTTTGGCTTGGTTTAAAGCTAATTCGAAAGAATTCACTCAAGAAGTCCCACTCGAATCATTAGAGTTATCATCTCAAGAGTATAAGCAACCAAAGCTATTGATTGAGGAGCCAGCTAAATTGGAACTGAAGATTTTGTCTCCTCATTTGAAATATGACTATTCGGGCCTATCTTTGACTTTACCTATCATTATTTTAGTTGAGTTCACCAAAGATCAAGAAGAATATGATTAATTCTTAAATAAGGCCGCTAGGAAAGATCATTACAGATTTTCTTTCTCTAATAAGATGTTGGACAGATTTGATGGGAAAGAATATGATTAATTCTTAAATGATTATGGTTGGTATGACAAATGGCCATTTGACACCACCATGGTCAATGACGACCCTAAATAAAATGGAGGGAGTTCTCTTCACTTTCTTTATCATTATTTTATATTTTTAGTTTTTTTCTCATTTGAATAAAATGGAAGGCTTAGATAAAATTTTCTTTAGTTCATTACATTAATTAAAACTCTGTCTAGGAGATTTGGACTTAAGCAGGACCATCCGTGACCCCTCCAGTCTTTCCTGGGAGTTTAAATTAATTATAGGAGCTTAGGATCCAAAAAAGAGCTGCCATTGGGCTTAAGACACTACTAAGAAGGGAAACATTCAACCCTTTTCCGCATAAACCTATAGCCCTTGCCTTGCTCCACCACCACTCCCAAGTAGCCCAATTGTGTATCTCACTTAATCCCTTAATGTTGCAGCCCCTTAACTCCCTGAATCACTACCCCAAACACCTTCATTCGAAGTCAGCAACTACCGCACCTAAACTATCCTTAAAACCGCCACCCTCTTCAACCCTAACCCTCAGCCACTCTCCCACCTGCCAAAAACTGAAACCACCCTTAACAAATTTCCCAAGTTTGATGCTAAGAGTCCCTTTATCTAGCACCATTCCACGAAGTGAACAGCTTGGTATAATGGCTATGCTGCAACATATGTAGTTACAGTAACAAGATTACTGGAGATGCTAAAAAATACGGGATGACTCAATCAGAGATGCATTTAAAATATATATTTCATAACCCGTTTATTTTTGTGCATGAATTTCCAGGCTTTATACTTGAACCATGGACTCCAATGTCGAGGAAGGAAAAAGATGAGTCAGACTCTGATAGACCCGCAAACAAATAAAAAAAGGGAGGACTTCAACTTTTGTTTATTTCTTTCTTAGGTATTTTAGGAATAGGTTAATTAGGAATTTTTTTTGCACAATAAAACAAGAAATAGGAATCATGAATAAAATCTAAACAAGTCACAAAGGCTAAAGTGTGGCAATAGATATATACATGTCTAGGATTGGATTTTAGAAAGAGCCTAGTACTTAAGCAGTCAATTTGACTCACCTCCACTTTTCTAATTATCCTACCTGGTGTATAGTATCTATTCACTTTAAACAATGAGGACATTGTTCACTTTTAGTAGGGGGACCGAAAATTTTAATTGATCCCACTCAGAATAAAATTTTCTTTTAGTTATGATTAGGATATATTTTTGTTCAATAATTTGAAATTTTGTTAATTACGCTAAACTTCAGTATTAATAAAGTTCTATTATTTCAATAAGTTATTATGTTAGCTTAATAAAGATATGAATGTATTTTTGATAAAGCATGTAAATTCGTACCATAAAATTTTTAGTTCCCTACGAAAAATTAGGCATGCATGAAAGCTTAAGTCTTTAGAATTGACTTAGTAATTTCTTGAGGCGAAATCCTAGGAAGCATGGAATATTGAAAATGATTTAGGCAACTGTTGTTTGGACTGTTTGAGCCTTTCAAGCCGACCCTGATAAAAATATCCGTTGAAACCTAATTTTGAGACTATATGGCCTTATTTTATTTGGACCCATGCAAAATTTAGCCATCAACTTTCTCTTCATTACTTCTAAAATTTTCCCAAACACTAGACTCAGTACTATTCAGAAGATCGTTTGAAAATAAGTTTGGGGGAGTTGAAAAAGAAGTATCAATTGCTCGGAAAAAATGTAGTACATGAAGCAAGTGCTCAAATTTGAGTTGAGAATTTTTTTTAAAAAAAAATGTACTCGAAAATGGTCGAAAGAGCAAAAGTTGGTGTATCAAGGTTAAGAATTCTGAAGGTTCGATTTTAAGCTGAGTCTAGGGTTTTTAAGCAAAAAATTTGTCTATCTCTTACCTACCCCTAGCCCAGCCACGTTACAACCTTGTTAAAGACCTATTGATTCAAAGTTCCAATGTTACCTACATTAGTGGAGAGAAATTGCTCTGTTCAACATATGAAGATATCAGTTAAGCTTAATGATTGCAGTTTAATTTTGAATAAGGGATTAAAATCAGATTGGTAGGGATTAACATGTCTTTATTAAGAAACATTTAGTCTAATTTTGCTATTGTAGTAATTGTTGAAATTAATTTGAACGATATATATACTTGAGTAGCATAATTATAAAATTTCTTATTTTTGAGCATAAGTATATTAAATTCATAATTTTGAGAAGAAAGTTGTTCTGAAGGAGTTTTTCAAAGGTGTTTCCAAGAAAATTCTTTTCAAATTTGTGCATTACTCGGGACGAGCAATGAATTAAGTTTGGCGGTGTGGAAACACGAAAATTTATATACTTTTTCATGCCCTTTTTAACCCAAATTCATGTGGTTTCGAGTAAATTTTTGTTAGAAAATAATTAAATATTATAAAATAATTAAATTATGCTAAAAATATGAACATGATGAACTTTAATTAATTTTATAGTAAATTTCGATTTATTTTGACTATTTTTGACAGATTCGCACAAAGGGCGAAAATCAACTCAGCAGACACTGCTCGAAGAACAAAACCGAGAAGCAATTTGAAGTTCAAGGCTAATTTATTTCCAGCCCAAGACGGTCCAATTATGAATATTTAATCATAGTATAATTAATTTTAATTTATTCCCAATTTAATTTGGGTTAAATAAATTAATTTTAATTAATTATGAAAAAGGCCAAGGTGAACCGCATCAGCTGAACCAAACCGGTTGAACCGAACCAAGCAAAGAGTTGGGTGGCCCAAACCGTCCATAGGCTGGTCCAAATCAGCTTGTTAGCTGATTAATTGAGTTGCAAAGAAGCCCTTGAAGACTTCTCAAAATCCCATTCAAACCCCTCCAAAATTCAAGGCTTTAAAGATTTGCCCATGCTAATTTTAGCAAAGTTGAATCCATCAACTTTGCCACATGGGATGGCCAGCCAAGTGGAGCTCCTTTGCTGCTGATTTTTTGCTATTTTTAGAAGTCCCTAACACCTATAAATACAGCCCCTAGCTGCTCATTCAAAACATCCCTCAATTCTCCAACATTCTCTCATTCTCTCTTCTTTTCTCTCAACTTTTCTCCCTTCATTTTCATTCCAGTTTCCCCTTGTTCTTGTGCCGATTTCCCCTCTTGGAAAAGAGGTGTTTTCCAGCCATTTAAAGAAGCATTTGAAGTGTTCATAAGCCCCCTTGATAGCCGAGGATAACGATGAACGAAGAAGGGTTCAATCAGACAAGCCACGGAGAGCCACCGGATTTGTTTCTTGTTCCCTATCTCTTTAAATTACTTGTTGTTGTTTTGACAAACATGTTTATGAATATTCATGCTTTTGAAATGTTTAATTTAATCAATTTAGCTTGAATTTAATTTGTGTTGGTTTGATTTCATTTCGCCCCCTTAGATTATTAAAACTATGTTTATGCTGTTAAAGGCCTCGGTGAAATGTTTGATTAAGTAAAATTATGCTAAGTTATCTGGCATTATAATTGTTTAGATAGCTAATGAATTAATTATTTAAATGCATTGAAATTGTAATTAATGGACACAATACTTAATCTATGCATGTTTAATTCTTCTAAGGTAGCTGAAGATTAAATTAGCATTATATTTGATGATATGTATGCCTTGCATAACTTGCAGGATTTCTTGTGATTAAAATGTTTCAAAGTAAAAATACTTTGTTACTTCACATGATCTTTTATATGCTTGTTAGGTTGAATTAATCAGTTGCATCGACATAGGAATATGCGAGAGATTGTTTAATTTAATGAGTATGTATGTGCAATAACATGTTTACTTTTTACTGTCTGTTTAATCGGTCGAATTGGCATAGAAATATGTACAAGAGATAAATGGATTTTTGATTTGTAAATGTGTTCATAAGTTAGAAAATTACCGAGTTGCCATGTTTTAACAAGTATAAACACAACTTTAATCATTCTAAGGTAAGAAATGTGATTAAACCAACACGATTATATCATCTTGATTAAAATTAGTTTTTGAAATCGCACACTTGAATTTTGTTTTATTTTAATTTACTTTGTTTTTGTTTTAGTTTTCAAATAGTTTCCAAAAAATCAAATATTTTTCCCTAACCAAAGTGTTTGAAATTATTTCATAAATAATTCTTTTACAGTCTCTGTGGGTACGATAACTCGACATTTACTTGTCACTTTTATTACTTGTTACGATTGTGTACACTTGCACATTTCCACCGTTCCAGTCGACCACGGCCGTATCGCACGACCATGGTGTTCAGTTGAGGGTCGTGGCTTGAAGATATTTTTTGTTCTGTTTCGTACTATCTCTGCCACGCCCATGTACCTGTTCGTGGTTTCCATACGGCCACGGCCACGACCACGACTGTAATATCCAGGATTTATGGCTTATGCATTATTGCTTAATTTTATGAAGTAGTATGCCTATGTGTGCTGTGAATGTGTTCTATGAATTTTTGTGAACCTTAGAATGTAGATAAATGCCTTAGAAATTATTCGATTTTAAATTTCAAGAAGGGAAACTAAGTCTGATAAGGCCTTAAGAAAATTGGTAAGGGAAATTTGACATGAAATTGGGCTTGTTAAAGTGGCTGCAAGGCGCCACTTAAGGCTTAGTAAGTGACGCCACAAGCATGTGTGAAGGGCTTGGGTTCGAGCTGCAAGGGAAGCAAATAAAAGAATTTTATTTTGCTGCAAGGAGCAAAGGAGATGGACGGCACTAAGGCACTAAAGGGATGAGCTTTAGTTGGGATTAAATTCTTTTAATAATTTCGGATAAGATAAGAGATTAATGTTGGATTATTTTTATTAATTTGAATAAGGTGATAAAGAGAGAAAAGAGGAGAAAAATGAGGAAGCTGATAAGGGAAGAGTGTGGCCGGCCTAGGGACTCTCTTAAGGTGAATTTCGGTCAAGCTTAGTAAAGGGAATAGCCGAATTTCATTAAGGCATTGTAGCCTCTCTTTCGTTTTCTTTTCCTCTCCAAAGTCATCATATTTCTTCTTTTTCTTGTTCTAGCCGAAACCCCTCCCTAAAGATCACCATTGCCGAAACTC
This sequence comes from Gossypium australe, assembly GCA_005393395.2. Classification (NCBI taxonomy): domain Eukaryota; kingdom Viridiplantae; phylum Streptophyta; class Magnoliopsida; order Malvales; family Malvaceae; genus Gossypium; species Gossypium australe. The sequence goes on from CM016619.1 coordinate 15,466,283, forward strand.
CTAAGCCTCATACTCCCCTCTTTTTGTTCTTGTGGAAGCCGAATACTCAAGTAACCCCTAGCCCCTAGCCGATTTCTCATTAAGCCTCAAAAGTCAAAATTGTTGATCCACATCTAGGCCATAGCCGAATAGCTTTGGGGGTTCAAGTGAAGGTGTTTCCGATTTCAATATTAAGGGTAAGGATGCTATTGTCATCGTTTTAGTTCTTTTCTTCTAGCTGAAATCAAGACTCTAACCCCATTAATGTCTTTGGCTGAAACTATGAAGGATTCTTTTAGGATTTTGCTATAGTCGACTATAAGGAGGTTTCGGGATTTCAATATCCAAGGTAAGTCATATTTGATATTCGGCCAAGGGCTATTTATTTGTGACTAAATGTTAGAAATTGATCTAACATGTGTCTATAGGTATTTCGACAGATACCACAACTAAGGATTAGTTCCGGGATTTAAGATTCATAAGGTAAGTGACTAAGCACATTCGGCCAAGGCCATATTTAGTGATTCGAATCTATTTCTTAGTTGTTCAAAAGCTGAAATTAACCAGTTAAGTGATTTAGTGTCTAGCCGATTGCAAGGGAGAAAACTCTACGAAGTTTCGGGATTTGATTGGTAATCAAATCGGCAGCAAGGTAAGGATTTTTGTCGCAATAATCCTTCGGGATTTGATCATTTAGCCGAATGGCTTTTAGCTAAAATCGGCTTTTAGCTAAAATACTAAGTGTTGGCCGAATGTAGGAACTTGAGATCTAGAGGATTAGATCGGGATTTTCGGGATTCCAGTGGAAGCGTTAAGTATACCAGGTGTGTACCCCACACTAAGCCTTAATAGATTTATGGTTATGTTTTAATGTGTTAATAAGAATGTGTAAGATGTGGCTAAGAGTACCATGCAATGGTACATAATACTCAGGTACGTAACTTACTACTACTGTAGTTATGATAGCATGAAAATCTGTCATGGCACATATGTGAGACTATAAGAATGTGAATAAGGCATAAGGCATGAGATTGCATGACATGTATGATATATGGGGCATATGGGTGTTATATTAAGGGGAAGTGATTTGGTGGTTTTATACCACAATATCTGAATGTGGTGACTTATGTCACGTAATCTGAATGTGGTGACTTATGTCACGTAATCTGAATGTGGTGACTCATGTCACAAAATATTATCTGGTGGCTATGCCACAAAATATATAAGGGCGATGAGCACGTCGTCTGCAGTGACTGACTTCGATGGTGTGTAGCGGATGGAGGGTTGACTTAGTAGTCCCCACGGGGTGATGGTTGGTACGGGTGATGTGTAGCGGTTGGTTATCTAGGTTTGGGTTCGGGATTGCATCATTAAATTTATTTGCTATGTGTATATGTATGATCTGTTATGCCTAAATCGTTGGGGCTTAGTGTTGGTGGTTACACACTGAGTCTGTTTGACTCACCCCGTTGTGGGATATTTTTCAGGTGACGCTCAGTGATGGACCGGGTCGGCAGGAACTTAGTGATGGCCATGCTCAGCTCAGAATTTATTTCGTTTTGGACTTTTTACATTTTAAGTACTTTGAATTTATTCGGGTTTTGTTTTTGATGAAATAAGGCCACTAGTATGAACTGTTATGCAGGCATTTTAATTATGTTATTATAATACGAATTTTTATCAACTTAAAGTTTAAGTAACTTTTCTTAATAATAAGTGATAAATGTTTTGACACTTAAATCCAAATGATTTACAAATTAAATAGTAAACTTTATAGACTCGACTTTTACCAGTAACTTATAGTTTTGAAATATAACAATAAAGTTTAACAAAACGAAATCTTGAAAATAACGATGTTTTCAATTTGAACCCAAATCAAATTTTTCTCTAAAATCACTCAAAGTTTTCCCAAGAAATAAACAAGTTTGAATCGTTTTTCTCGAGGAACATTCCAGATCTGGTCGAGGCTTGTGGGCCAGGTTTGGGGTGTTTCAGTTTGGTATCAGAGCCCAGTTTTAAAACTCTCGGCTTTGGGTTTAAAGCCCACAACATTTTCAAATCGAGCCCAAATAAGTTTTATGGAAATCTTTTTGGAATTGAGCAGGTTTTCTGGCATGGCACCTAAGTCTCCGACCCGAAGTCCACCAGGTAAAGTACCCCTATCTATTGTGTGATTTATAGTATGATCTGTAGAAGGGTATAAATGGAACGTAGATTAGTATATTAAGTACTTGAACTATAGGACTAGTTTACCCCAACAATTACATAAAACTTTAATGCCTAATTAAACAAACCTGTGACTAAGTTGCCGAGTTAGGGTGTGGCAACCATTGTGCGCATGTCTAGGATTGGTTTCGGTGGGAGCCTAGTATTTAAGCAGTCCTAGTGACTCACCTTCTCTCCACTCGAATCCTACCTGGTGCGTAGTAACGGTTCACCTTAACCAAGAGGACTTATTCACGGGCTAAACTCAATAACTAAAACCCGAAAGGGACTAGCCGTATTTTTATAAAAACCCTAGTTTTAAAATCCTCAAATTACCCTGTTGATTTGTAAAAACTATTTTTATAAATTTTTTCTGAAATATTCCCGATTTACAAAATTACCTAAATACCCCTAGATGTAAAAATTACTAAAATGCCCCTAGCTTGGAAAAATTTTTATTACCATACTACCCTCGACTTTTACTAAGATATTTTTCAAAATACTAGAAACCCCTATTTTTGCAAAATAATAAGATACCCTGATTTGGAAAATTTACGAAATTACCCCTGGTTTACGAAATTACCAAAATAACCCCAATTTCCAAAATTTCTGCCATACCATTGATTTGAGAAAATTTTCAAAAAAACTACCCTAGATTTTTGAAATATCAAAGTGCCCTGATTTATTAAGATTTCCAAATTGACCCCGATTTATTACCAAAATACCCCTGTAGGACAAATGACGAAAATACCCCTGGGATAGGAACAGACAAAAATGTTTGAAGAGTGAATGTGTATGGTAGATACTACGGAATGGATGTGTTTCTGTGAATTAAGGTAGAAGACTTGAAACTTTGATTGATCGAAAGAACTACTATTAAGCTCTTTTCATAAAATTGTTCGCGGTTAAACAGTGGAACAAATACTAATACAAAAAATTTCTTAAATCAGATTAAAGCGCGATCGTAGACATGAGCTCTAGGGGACGTGGTCGTAATGTGCGAGGACGTGGTCGAGGCAGAATGACTGTGTCGGAACCCGTTAGGTCGGGTCAAGGGTCTGAAAATGAGGTACCACCACCCCCACCACCAGCTGTTGGTGTTGAGTAGCAAGATCAGACGGGGGATGATGCTGTATCGCAGGTGGTGCTACGAGTTCTGGAGATGGTGGCTGGAGCAGGTGGAAGTATGGGAGCTCGAAAATCTGTACCCGAGCGACTCCGAGCCAATAGAGCTGAGGTGTTCCGTGGTGTATCTGGTGTGGCACCCAGTACTGTTGAGTATTGGTTGGAGGCAACCGAACGAATTATGGATGAGTTGGATCTGACGGCTGTGGAGAAAGTTAAAGGAATGGTGTCGCTTCTTCGCGATGAGTCATATCAATGGTGGCTCACAGTTCGGGATGGTGCTACGGCTGAGAAACTCACTTGAGAGTATGTTAAGGCGGCATACCAGAAGAAGTATGTTGGTACTCATTATATAGATGCACAGAGGAAGGCATTTCTGGGGCTGGTTCAAGGGAACAAGTTCGTGGCGGAGTACGAGGCTGAATTCCTAAGATTGAGCCGGTATGCTTGAGGAATCGTGGCTACAGAGCATGAGCGGTGTGTCCGGTTTGAGGACGGACTAAGGGATGGTCTGAGGTTATTGATAGCTCCGCAACAAGAGCGGGAATTTGCTGTATTGGTAGAGAAGGATAAGGTAGCCGAAGGAATTAAGGACTCTGTGAGGCAGAACACGGACCGGAATAAGCAGAAGAGAGGATTTGGATCATCAGGGTCTTCTGGGAATATTCAAAAGAGGCCTAGAGTTGATGGGCCGCGAGGTCAGCAGGTTGCGACAGGAGGACAGTATCGTACCTGTGACCAGTGTGGAAAGAAGCACTTGGGAGAGTGTTGGAAGAAGACAGGAGGATGCTTTAAGTATGGGTCTAAGGATCATATGATTAAAGACTGTCCTATGAAACCGGATAGGAATCGACCAGCAGCTTAGGGTTTTAATCAGGCTGGAAGAGGCGGACAGCAGCCTCAGCAAGGGCGTGGTTCGAATGGTAGAGGAAACGGTGCTGGAAGAGGACGTGGAACACCTGGCAGAGGTGCTGGTAATACAGAGGCAAGACAGCCGGGCTTGGTATATGCAGTTCGCCGTAGGGAAGATAGAGACGCGTCAGACGTCATAACCGGTACGTTCTTTATATTTGGCAAGCCTTACTTTACTTTGATTGATGTGGGCTCGACCCATTCCTATGTTGCATGTAGAGTAGTTGAAACTCTAGGCATAGCCTCTGAACTGTCTGATAGGGAGATGACTGTAGTAAGCCCACTAGGTCAAACTGTAATGGTGAATAAGATGTTTCGGAAAGTACCTTTAGAGATTGAATGAGCAGTATTCCCGGCTGACTTAATGGAGCTACCTTTTGGAGAATTCGATCTCATACTTGGCATGGACTAGCTAGTGGATCATCGAGCCATATTGGATTGTGCCGCTAAGCGAATGGAGTTAAGGACGCCGGAGGGTGAGGCGGTAATTATGATAGGAGAAAGAAGAAACTACTTGTCTAACGTAGTTTCAGCACTAAAGGCTGATAAGATGGTTCGGAGAGGATGCAAGGCATTCTTGGCTTTCGTTAGTGCGTTGGACGCAAAGGAAGAGGGCGTTAGTAGAGTTCGAACAGTAAGGGATTTTGTGGATGTCTTTCAGGAGGAATTACCTAGAATACCCCCGGATAGAGAGGTGGAGTTTGGAATAGATTTGCTACCTGGTACAGCTCCTGTGTCAATCGCCCCGTACAGAATGGCACCAAAGGAGTTGGTTGAGCTCAAGGCTCAAATACAAGAGTTGCTTGATCGTGGGTTTATTCGACCCAGTGTGTCTCCATGGGGAGCACCGGTCTTGTTTGTGAAGAAGAAGGACGGAACTATGCGTATGTGCATAGATTATCGTCAGTTGAATAAGCTGACTATCAAGAACAAGTACCCTTTGCCGAGGATTGACGACTTGATTCGATCAGCTTAAGGGGGCAGCGGTTTTCTCGAAGATAGATCTAAGGTCTGGATATCATCAGCTTAAGGTGAAGGAAGTGGATATCCATAAGACAGCTTTTCGGACAAGGTATGGGCATTTTGAGTTCGTGGTAATGCCGTTTGGTTTGACGAACGCCCTAGCTGCGTTCATGGATATGATGAACCGGGTTTTTCAACCTTACTTGGATCGATTCGTCGTTGTGTTCATCGACGACATCTTAGTGTATTCCAAGTCTGAGGATGAACATGATGAGCATCTCCGGATTGTGTTGCAAGTGTTAAGAGAGAAGAAGCTCTATGCCAAATTCAAAAACTGTGAATTTTGGCTTAAGGAAGTGGCGTTCTTAGGACATGTAGTGTCTACAGGTGGAATAAGGGTGGATCCTGGGAAGATTGAGGCGGTGCTAAATTGGAAACCACCTAAGTCTGTGGCTGAGATTCGTCGTTTCTTAGGATTGGCAGGCTACTACAGAAGGTTTGTGGAAGGATTCTCATCGATAGCCGCACCTTTGACAAAGTTGTTGAGAAAGGAAGTACCTTTCGTATGGACGGATAAGCGACAGGAGAGTTTTGAGAAGCTTAAGAGGGTTTTGACTGAAGCTCCGGTTTTGATTCAGCCTGAGGCAGGAAAGGATTTCGTGGTGTATTGTGACGCTTCCTATACAGGATTGGGATGTGTTTTGATGCAAGACGGGAAGGTAGTCGCTTATGCGTCTCGACAATTAAGGCCACACGATGTTAACTACCCGACTCATGATTTGGAATTGGCGGCAGTGGTCTTTGCTCTTAAGGTATGGAGGCACTATCTTTATGGAGAAAAGTCAGTGATCTACACAGACCACAAAAGCCTTAAGTATCTATTGACTCAGAAGGAGTTGAACCTGAGACAGCGAAGGTGGGTGGAATTACTGAAGGATTACGATTGTTCAATAGAGTATCATCCGGGCAAGGCGAATGTAGTGGCGGATGCCCTAAGTCGGAAAGTAGTGGCGGATTTAAGGGCGATGTTTGCACATCTGAGCTTGTATGATGATGGAAGTCTGCTGGCAGAGCTGCAAGTGAAGCCGACGTGGTTGAATGAAGTGAAAGAGGGACAGTTGGTTGATGATGATCTAAGTGCTAAGCTACGGCAAGTGCAGAGTGGGGAGTTGGAGGATTATAGTATTAATGACGAGGGAGTTTTGTGTTTCAAGGGTAAGGTCTGTATGCCTAAAAATGAGGAGTTGAGGCAGAGGGTTCTTCAGGAATCGCATAGCAGCCCTTATGCTATGCATCCTGGAGGAAGTAAGTTATACCAAGATCTAAGGGAACAGTTTTGGTGGCCTGGTCTTAAGAAGGAAGTTACCGAATTCGTAGGGAAGTGCTTAAAGTGTCAGCAAGTTAAGGCTAAACACTAAGTTCCGTCAGGATTGCTTCAGCCAATAAAGATTCCGCAGTGGAAGTGGGAGAGAATTACCATGGACTTTGTTAGTGGGCTTCCCCTTACGCCTACTAAAAAGGACTCGGTATGGGTGATAGTGGATCGGTTGACAAAGTCCGCGCATTTCATTCCAGTGCGGGTTGATTATTCTTTGCAGAAGTTGGCGAGGCTGTATGTGGCGGAAATTGTACGGTTGCATGGAGTTCCAGTATCAATCATTTCGGATAGGGACCCAAGGTTTACGTCTCGATTCTGGAAAGCACTACATCAGGCTTTAGGCACCAGATTAGACTTCAGTACGGCTTTTCATCCACAGTCGGACGGTCAGTCTGAACGAGTAATCCAAGTGTTAGAGGATATGCTGAGAGGATGTGTGATAGACTTCAGAGGAAGTTGGGAAGAATATTTGCCTTTGGCGGAATTTGCATACAACAACAGCTATCAAGCTAGTATTCGGATGGCACCGTATGAAGCGTTGTATAGACGGAAGTGTCGCACTCCTACGTGTTGGACGGAATTAGGGGAACGTCAAGTTTTGGGTCCAGAGTTAGTGGCGAAATCTGAAGAGAAGGTTAGTGTGATTCGAGCACGGTTGAAGGAGGCATCTGACAGGCAGAAGTCGTATGCAGATCTCAAACGGAAGGAAATAGAATTTGATGTGGGAGATCAAGTGTTTCTTAAAGTTTCGCCTTGGAAGAAGGTAATGAGATTTGGTCACAAAGGGAAGTTAAGTCCAAGGTTTATAGGACCTTATCGGGTATTGAAGCGAGTTGGACCAGTGGCATACCAGTTAGAGTTGCCTTCGGAATTGAAGCAGATGCACGACGTATTCCATGTGTCCATGCTACGTCGTTATCGATCGGATCCATCTCATGTAGTACCGGTTGAAGAGGTGGAGCTAAGGCCAGATTTGTCCTACGAGGAGGAGCCGGTTCTGATTTTGGAATGGGATGTGAAAGTGTTACGGAGGAAGTCAGTTCCTCTAGTCAAAGTGTTATGGCGTAATCATGGATCGGAAGAAGCATCGTGGGAGCCAGAAGAAGCAATGCGACAGCAATACCCTCACTTATTTTTGCCAGGTAATTTCGAGGACGAAATTATTTTAAGGGGGTAGAACTATAATATCCAGGATTTATGGCTTATGCATTATTGCTTAATTTTATGAAGTAGTATGCCTATGTGTGTTGTGAATGTGTTCTATGAATTTTTGTGAACCTTAGAATGTAGATAAATGCCTTAGAAATTATTCGATGTTAAATTTCAAGAAGGGGAACTAAGTCTGACAAGGCCTTAAGAAAATTGGTAAGGGAAATTTGACATGAAATTGGGCTCGTTAAAGTGGCTGCAAGGCGCCACTTAAGGCTTAGTAAGTGACGCCACAAGCATGTGTGAAGGGCTTGGATTTGAGCTGCAAGGGAAGCAAATAAAAGAATTTTATTTTGCTGCAAGGAGCAAAGGAGATGGACGACACTAAGGCACTAAAGGGATGAGCTTTAGTTGGGATTAAATTCTTTTAATAATTTCGGCTAAGATAAGAATTAATGTTGGATTATTTTTATTAATTTGAATAAGGTGATAAAGAGAGAAAAGAGGAGAAAAATGAGGAAGCTGATAAGGGAAGAGTGTGGCCGGCCTAGGGACTCTCTTAAGGTGAATTTCGGTCAAGCTTAGTAAAGGGAATAGCCGAATTTCATTAAGGCATTGTAGCCTCTCTTTCGTTTTCTTTTCCTCTCCAAAGTCATCATCTTTCTTCTTTTTATTGTTCTAGCCGAAACCCCTCCCTAAAGATCACCATTGCTGAAACTCCTAAGCCTCATACTCCTCTCTTTTTGTTCTTGTGGAAGCCGAATACTCAAGTAACCCCTAGCCCCTAGCCGATTTCTCATTAAGCCTCAAAAGCCGAAATTGTTGATCCACATCTAGGCCATAGCCGAATAGCTTTGGGGGTTCAAGTGAAGGTGTTGTCGATTTCAATATTAAGGGTAAGGATGCTATTGTCATCGTTTTAGTTCTTTTCTTCTAGCTGAAATCAAGACTCTAACCCCATTAATGTCTTTGGCCGAAACTATGAAGGATTCTTTTGGGATTTTGCTATAGTCGACTATAAGGAGGTTTCGGGATTTCAATATCCAAGGTAAGTCATATTTGATATTCGGCCAAGGGCTATTTATTTGTGACTAAATGTTAGAAATTGATCTAACATGTGTCTATAGGTATTTCGACAGATACCACAACTAAGGATTAGTTCCGGGATTTAAGATTTATAAGGTAAGTGACTAAGCACATTCAGCCAAGCCATATTTAGTGATTCGAATCTACTTCTTAGTTGTTCAAAAGCCGAAATTAACCAGTTAAGAGATTTAATGTCTAGCCGATTGCAAGGGAGAAAACTCTACGAAGTTTCGGGATTTGATTGGTAATCAAATCGGCAGCAAGGTAAGGATTTTTGTCGCAATAAACCTTCAGGATTTTATCATTTAGCCGAATGGCTTTTAGCTAAAATACTAAGTGTTGGCCGAATGTAGGAACTTGAGATCTAGAGGATTAGATCGGGATTTTCGGGATTCTAGTGGAAGCGTTAAGTATACCAGGTGTGTACCCCACACTAAGCCTTAATAGATTTATGGTTATGTTTTAATGTGTTAATAAGAATGTGTAAGATGTGGCTAAGAGTACCATGCAATGGTACATAATACTCCGGTACGTAACTTACTACTACTGTAGTTATGATAGCATGAAAATCTGTTATGGCACATATGTGAGACTATAAGAATGTGAATAAGGCATAAGGCATGAGATTGCATGACATGTATGATATATGGGGCATATGGGTGTTATATTAAGGGGAAGTGATCTGGTGGTTTTATACCACAATATCTGAATGTGGTGACTTATGTCACGTAATCTGAATGTGGTGACTTATGTCACGTAATCTGAATGTGGTGACTCATGTCACAAAATATTATCTGGAGGCTATGCCACAAAATATATAAGGGCGATGAGCACGTCGTCTGCAGCGACTGCCTTCGATGGTGTGTAGCGGATGGAGGGTTGACTTAGTAGTCCCCACGGGGTGATGGTTGGTACGGGTGATGTGTAGCGGTTGGTTATCTAGATTTGGGTTCGGGATTGCATCATTAAATTTATTTGCTATGTGTATATGTATGATCTGTTATGCCTAAATCGTTGGGACTTAGTGTTGGTGGTTACACACTGAGTCTGTTTGACTCACCCCGTTGTGGGATATTTTTCAGGTGACGCTCAGTGATGGACCGGGTCGGCAAGAACTTAGTGGTGGCCATGCTCAGCTCAGAATTTATTTCGTTTTGGACTTTTTACATTTTAAGTACTTTGAATTTATTCGGGTTTTGTTTTTGATGTAATAAGGCCACTAGTATGAACTGTTATGCAGGCATTTTAATTATGTTATTATAATGCGAATTTTTATCAACTTAAAGTTTAAGTAACTTTTCTTAATAATAAGTGATAAATGTTTTGACACTTAAATCCAAATGATTTACAAATTAAATAGTAAACTTTATAGACTTGACTTTTACCAGTAACTTATAGTTTTGAAATATAACAATAAAGTTTAACAAAACGAAATCTTGAAAATAACGATGTTTTCAATTTGAACCCAAATCAAATTTTTCTCTAAAATCACTCAAAGTTTTCCCAAGAAATAAACAAGTTTGAATTGTTTTTCTCGAGGAACATACCAGATCTGGTCGAGGCTTGTGGGCCGGGTTTGGGGTGTTTCAACGACCGTGTGTGAGGCCGCGTGGGTGGAGAAACCTACACTTTGGTTAGTTTATACTTAGATGCTCAAAAGGAAAAATAAAATTACAAATAAAAATATAAAAATTAATGGGGTTAGTACTCGGGTTGTCTCTCGAGAAGCGCTCGTTTAAAGTCTTAAGCTAGACTTAACCTGTTTTCATTTCTAAATGAAGGTTCACGGAGCCGAAGCTCCTCTCTCATATCCCTAAAATCTTCACCATTATAAATTTTCAGTCGTTGACCATTTACCTTGAATGTGCCATGAGTTGGATGAGTTACCTCGATTGTGCCATAGGGAAAAATAGTTTTGATCACGAATGGACCTGACCATCTTGATTTCAGCTTTCCAGGAAACAATTTGAGCCTTGAATTGTATAGCAGGACTAAATCTCCTACTTCGAATTGCTTTGATTGCTTTAAACGAGTATCATGGCGTTGCTTTGTTGCCTACTTATATAGTCTTGAGTTTTCATAGGCATTTGCTCGCCATTCATCTAGTTCGTTCAACTGCATCATCCTCTTCTCACCTGCGGTTTTAAGATCATAATTTAAGAATTTTATAGCCTAAAAAGCTTTGTGCTCTAACTCAAATGGTAGATGACAACTTTTTCATTAGACAAGTTTGTATGGGGATGTTCCTATGGGAGTTTTAAACGCTGTTCTATAGGCCCATAAAGCATCGTCTACTTTTAATGCCCAATCTTTCCTGTTTGATTCTATTGTTTTCTCTATAATACGCTTAAGTTCTCGATTTGCTACTTCTACTTATCTACTGGTTTGAGAGTGATAAGGGGTAGCTGTTCTGTGGTGTACTCCATATTTCTTTAAGACTTTGTCAAATTGAGTATTACAAAAATGAGTACCCCTATCGCTTATAATTACTCTGGGTGTTCCAAATCGAGAAAAAAGTCTCTTAAGAAATCTTACTACCATTCTGGCATCATTAGTAGGTAAAGCTTAAGCTTCCACCCATTTTGACATATAGTTCACTGCTACTAAAATGTATTTATTCCCAAATGAGTTAGGGAATGGGCCTATAAAATCAATACCCCATACATAAAAAATTTCACACGATAGCATGTATGTTTGAGGCATTTTGATAAACCATAAAAGTAACATATTTTAAGCCCACATTTAGCATGCTTTTGGATGATTTAAACCCTGAATTGTGTAATTTGGTGCTCTTAATCCTTTGTTTTCATGTTTTATACTCAGGAGAGCACCCAATAACGAAAAGAACGGAAAACGGGCCCAAAATGGAGTAAATGTGCCATATCACGAAATCCACAAGGCCTGGGCCCTGGCCATACAGCCGTGCCTCATTCAACAGGCTCGAACACAGCCTGGCAACGACTTACACAGGCATGTGCCATAGGCGTGTCCCTGCTGTAGGAAAGAAGAGTTTCACTCAGATTTGGATACTTAGGGGCAAAGAAACACATTCCAAAGCCTATTCAAACACCCTAGTTGGAATTCTACTTGAATTAGGATACTTAGGGGCCAAGTAAGGCATCTCAAAGTCTATATAAACACCCAAGGGGTAATTTGAAGAGGAGTTCGACAGATGCCGGAACCCAAGGCTTTAGTCAGGGGACGGTTAGCTAGGCCAATAAGCCAAGCCAGAAAGGTCAGAATTGTGGAAATCACTCGAAGATAGCCAGGTGATCCATCTCAAGAAGCCAGAATTATACTCAAGACGGAGGATCTCTCCTTCAATTCCTTCAGCGGGTTTTAGGAATTTCTTATGTTTTGTTTTATCTTTTCTTTTGAGATGTTTTCTTTTATTATTATGAACTAAACCCTCAGATACCTGAGGGGATGAAACCTAAGATGAATCTTGTTATCGTTTGCTGAACTATATGATAAATCTTTGACTTGTTCTTAATTATGTGTTCTTAATTCTTGTGTTGATATTTTCGGGATATTAATTCAAGTATGATGTGCTTAGGTGGAGGAGTAAAAGTCCCTGCCTAAGAGTAGATCTAGCATAATTAAGCGGAGTTGATCGCGCGCCTAGAGATAGGGTGACGAGATTTTGCCGGATTAGGGTGAAACCTAATATGGGAGTCCATAGATCGAGTTAATGCGATTCTAGGGGTTTTAACTAGAAAGTGATTTCAATTAATCAACCTAGGGTTAGACGTTATTCGCTTCGAGAGAGGGTTTAATATAACTTAGGGAATCTTACGGATCCAGTCAAATGAATAGATCGTCTGGTTCAGAGTTAGATAACAAGTGAAGTCTAGGTGGATTCTTCCTTGGGTGTCGTCTTAATCAATTGGTTTTTCTTCCAAGTTATTTTCTCAATTCATCCTCTTTGTCTTTGCATCTTTAGTTTAGTTCATAGTTAATTTTAGATTAGATAAATTAATCCCTTTATTCTTAGGCTAAATAATAGAAAGAGAGTTAGTATTAGTACTTTTGGTTCCTTCGGGTTAGACATTCCGGTCTTGCCTTAACTATACTACTGTTCGATAGGTGCGCTTGCCTCAAATCATTGTCAGAGTTAGTTTCCAGGTTCGATCATTCTTATATAAATTTTAAGACTCGACAGACACGATCAAGTTTTTGGCGCCGTTGCCGGGGAACTGAAATATTAAGAAAGCTCAATTTTTATTACTTTAGCCATTATTATTATTATTATTACTTTGCTAAATTTTCTTTTATTTGATTTTGGCAGAAAGAGGAGATGGCACTGAATAATTATCAGTGGCAAGTCATGAGGACAATTCCTACTAAAGCAGCCAGTTTCTTCAACCTCGACGTGATCACCAGGTTATCTAAGCAGCTAGAGATGATGAATAAAAAGATTGATGGTTTGCATAGTCTCTCGCAGGTACACCCAGTAATGCAATATGACTCAAATCTAGGAGGCGTGGCGAATCCTGAGTACCCATCCTACGGATATGGCATGGAGAACGAACAAGTCCACTATATGGGTAACTATTCTAGACCTCAAAATAATTTTTATAGTGACACTTATAATGCAGGCTGGAGGTACCATCCCAATTTCTCGTGGGATGATCAAAGTAGCCAAAGACAGGAACTTTCTCCAAATTTTCAACAACCACCTCACCAACAGAAACAGGAGTCGAACCCTGACAAAATTCATAGCAGCCTCAGAAACACGTTTCCAACAGATAGAAACAAAACTTGAAGTATTGTCACAAGAGTGCAAGGATTAATTCGGGCAACTTGCTAAGCTGATCTCAGAGCAGCTACAAGAAAGCTTGCCAAGCAACACTGAAACTAACCCAAAAGAGCAAATTCAAGCCGTAACAGCTCATGACAGTGAAAGGTTAGTGGAATCTGACCCAAGGCAAGAGCCTGTGGTAAGTGAAGGTAAGGTTGAGGTAAGCCATGATTTACCAAACCTGGTGATTACAGAGTACCAACCCCGTGTGCCATACCCTGATGCGATAAAGAAAGACCATAGAGAGGAGAAACTCGGTAAGTCTCTTAAACTTTCAAAGAAATTTCTTATTAACTTGTCATTTCTTGAAGCTCTTTCACAGATGCCAGATCCTAGACCTCGTGTCAATAAAGAAGAAATTCATAAGGAACAAAAGCTTCAGATCGATGATCTAGATGAGTGGAAGACACACTTCAAAGAGAAACTAAAAACACACGAAGCAAAAACAAGGCAACTCCACGACGAACTTAATGATGGGACAACCCAGCTTAAGATAGGAGATCATGTACTCAAAATCTTCCCAGATGGAACAATCGAGGTAACTAGTCCTAAAATCAGCACCTTTAAGGTAAACACTACTCGACTTAAACTTTATATCAATAACCGAATTGATCGCATGAGAAAGGACTTTCACCTCCTCAAACCACCATGATTATGCAAATGAGAGGACGTCTAGCTCAAGACTTTAAACGAGTGCTTCTCGAGAGGCAACCCGAGCACTAACCCTATTAATTTTTACATTTTTTTATTTTTATTTTTTACTTTTATTTTCTTTTTAGCACTAAGCATAAACTAACCAAAGTTTAGATTTCCATACCACACGGCCGTGGCCGTGGCCGTGTGGCCACCATAGAAAGGTACAAGGGTGGGGGCAACCACCAGATCCATAATTTCTATTTAGCCCCCTTCTTCTTCCTTCTTTGTTTCCAGTTATTTTTCTTCTTTCATTTTCCATTATTTACTTTTATTTTTATTTTTTATTTTTATTTTCTCTTTATTCTTCATACCATTTAGCTTAGGACACAATAAAATTCTACCGACTGCTTCGAGGATTCAAATTCAAAAGGTTCAAGGCGCTCTCCCACGTTCACATCCGCCCAATCTTATCCGATTTCTTTTCATTGACTCCATCCAAAATTCAGGAAGTTTCACTTCTCTCCCTATCTTATGATTTTATTATTTTGCTATTATCTATTTTGTACATTGAGGGCAATGTACATCTTAAGTGCCGGGGGGGTTAACTATAGTATTATTTGAAAATCCCTGAATTATGCCTTGTTCGAAAAGTAAGTTTCTCATATTATGATTAGAATAAAAATTCCTTTGATTTATGATTTTTATTGATATGTTTTAGAGTAAGCCATTGATAATTGTGCATTGATGATTAAATTTAAAGAATACTAGAGAATCAAGCATGATAAGTCTATTTTTCAAAATTTTAAAATTCTTTAGGTTGTCTACCTAAATTTGAATATTAATTTGAAGTTTGAAATTTACGAGTTTGATATCAAACACCCATAATTTTTGTGAGATTTTGAGCCTATTAGAGCATATATTCTTTTTCATGCTTACCTTATTGATTATGAGTGTGTCAACATTGATTTGTTATTCTAGAACTTGCATCGATTAATCATGTCAAGACCACACCTTTGATTTGATATACAAAGATGATAAAGGCACCTAGGTGTTAACCCACTTACTCCACTAAAAAGCCTACCTTCATAACTAACCCCTAGTGAACCCCGTTGATCCTAACAACCCTTTTTATTGACTCACCTGCTAATATTAACTCAAAACCTTTTGTATTTGTTATCACCATTCCTTTTTGACTACCCTTATGTCGAGATTTGATTTGATCGGTTGCCTAATTATTTTATTTCAGTAAAAAGTTCATCATTTGACTTGTTCTTAAAAAAACGAAGTATATGCAGTATTTGTTCTATGTAATTGAGCTTATATGTTTAAATTCCAAATATTGAAGAAAAAGCTCGTACTAGAGTATTAGTAGTACAAATTTTCATTTGATGTAATTACTTATTATTAGTTCGGCAATTTGGCAGGTCAATCTCGATTCTAACCTTCTAATTCAGCTTTTATCCACACCATAACCCAAGCCCCGTCACAACCCTGCTAAAGACCTTTTAATTTGTGTATCATCTCATATTATAGTGGTGGAGATTTGATTTTCATGCAAGCCTATGGGATTAACTTTTCATGTTCGGCTTTTGAGTGCTTAATTTTGAATCTTAAATACTTCGAGTGATTTGAGTGAATCTTTAGTAAAGATATCAACCCTTGTCAATTTTGAATCAGAGGTAATTATTCAGGTAAGGGGAAACACCTATATTTTCATACTATAAAAACTATGACTTTGATTGTTTGAATCTTTAAGACTCTTTGAGTTGAGTTATCCATGTATGAATTATCTATGAATTATGATGAAACACTATTGATGAATATTGTGAATCAGGGAAGTCCGTTTTAATTGTGAGTTGAGAATTTTTCTTGAGGACAAGCAAAAGCTTAAGTGTGGGGGTATTTGATAAACCGTAAAAGTAACATATTTTAAGCCCACATTTAGCATGCTTTTGGATGATTTAAGCCCTGAATTGTTTAATTTGGTGCTCTTAATCATTTGTTTTCATGTTTTATACTAAGGAGAGCACCCAATGACGAAAAGAACAAAAAACGGGCCTAAAATGGAGTAAATGGGCCATATCACGAAATCCACACGGCCTGGGCCCTAGCCACACGGTCGTGCCTCATTCAACAGGCTCGAACACTGCCTGGCTTTGACTTACACGGGCGTGTGCCATGGGCGTGTCCCTACCGTAGGAAAGATGATTTTCACTCAGATTTGGATACTTAGGGGCAAAGAAACATATTCCAAAGCCTATTCAAACACCCTAGTAGGAATTCTACTTGAATTAGGATACTTAGGGTCCAAGTAAGGCATCTCAAAGTCTATATAAACACCTAAGGGGCAACTTGAAGAGGTGTTCGGTAGAAGCCGGAACCCAAGGCTTAAGTCAGGGGACGGTTAGTTAGTCCAAGGAGCCGAGCCAGAAAGGTCAAAATTGTGGAAATCACTCAAAGATAGCCAGGCGATCCATCTCAATAAGCCAGAATTATACTCAAGGTGGAGGATCTCTCCTTCAATTCTTTCAGCGGGTTTTAAGAATTTCTTATGTTTTGTTTTATCTTTTCTTTTGAGATGTTTTCTTTTATTATTATGAACTAAACCCTCAGATACCTGAGGGGATGAAACCTAAGATGAATCTTGTTATCGTTTGCTGAACTATATGATAAATATTTGACTTGTTCTTAATTATGTGTTCTTAATTCTTGTGTTGATATTTTCGGGATATTAATTCAAGTATGATGTGCTTAGGTGGAGGAGCAAAAGTCCCTACCTAAGAGTAGATATAGCATAATTAAGCGGAGTTGATCGCACGCCTAGAGATAGGGTGACGAGATTTTGCCGGATTAGGGTGAAACCTAATATGGGATTCCATAGATCGAGTTAATGTGATTCTAGGGGTTTTAATTAGAAAGTGATTTCAATTAATCAACCTAGGGTTAGATGTTATTCGCTTCGAGAGAGGGTTTAATATAACTTAGGGAATCTTATGGATCAAGTGAAATGAATAAATTGTCTGGTTAAGAGTTAGATAACAAGTGAAGTCTAGGTGGATTCTTCCTTGGGTGTCATCTTAATCAATTGGTTTTTCTTCCAAGTTATTTTCTCAATTCATCCTCTTTGTCTTTGCATCTTTAGTTTAGTTGGTAGTTAAATTTAGATTAGATAAATAAATCCCTTTATTTTCAGTCTAAATAATAGAAAGAGAGTTAGTATTAGTACTTTTGGTTCCTTTGGGTTCGACATTCCAGTCTTGCCTTAACTATACTACTGTTCGATAGGTGCGCTTGCCTCAAATCGTTGTCAGAGTTAGTTTCCAGATTCGATCATTCTCATTATAAATTTAAAACTCTGAAATCGACGATCACATTTCATCGCGTTTAGAGATATTACCTGTTCTCTGACATCTATTGCATGAAGCAACATACCTGTTAGCGTCTTTGAACAAGGTAGGCCAATTAAAACCTGATTTGAGCATTTTGTGTGCTGTCCTAATCCCACTGTAATGTCCTCCTGATGGTCCTGAATGGCAATGTTCTAAGATTTGGCTTGCTTTTGCTTTTGTAACACATCTCTGAATTACTTGATCTGCACATATACGGAAAAGAAAAGGATCCTCCCAAAAGTAGTTGTTCGCATCAACAAAGAATCGCTTCTTTTGATGATGTGCTAACCTTTTCGGTAGGATGTTAGCAGCTAAGTAATTTGCAATATCTGCAAACCAGGGTATCTTGGAGTTAGATATAGTGAATAGTTGTTCTTCGGGAAACGAGTCATATATCTCACTCTCATCTAGTTCTTTGATATATGGATTTTCAAGCCTAGAAAGATGATCTACTACAAGATTTTCAGCTCCCTTCTTATCTTGAATTTCCAAATCAAATTCCTGTAAGAGTAAAATCCTCTTATGAGTCGAGGTTTTACATCAGATTTAGTTAAAAGATAACAAGTGCTGAATGGTCAGTGTAAACGACAACTTTAGATAATATCAAATATTCTCTAAATTTATCAAATGCAAAAACCACAGTTAGCAATTCTTTTTCTGTGGTGGTGTAATTTTCTTGTGCAGCTGTTAATGTCTTACTAGTGTAATAGATCGACTGAAAGTGCTTGTCTCTTCGCTGTCCCAAAACTGCACCTACTGCAAAATCGCTCGCATCACACATTAGTTCAAAGGGTAAGTTCCAATCAGGAGCAATTATTATTGGAGCATTTATTAATTTAACTTTGAGGATATTAAATGCATTTAAACATTCCTGATCAAAATTGAATGGTACATCTTTTTCTAGTAATTTCGTTAAAGGCTTAGCTATTTTGGAAAAATCCTTAATAAATCTTCTATAAAATCCAGCATGTCCTAAAAAACTTCTAATAGCCTTAACTGAACTAGGAGAAGGTAATTTTTCTATGGTTTCGACCATTGCGTTGTCTACCTCAATCCCTTTACTAGAAATTTTGTGTCCTAACACAATCCCCTCTCGAGCCATAAAGTGACACTTTTCCCAATTTAAAACAAGGTTCGTTTCCTCACATCTCATTAGAACTTGTTTTAACTTTTTAAGGCAAAGATGGAAAGAATTACCGAATACTGAAAAGTCGTCCATAAATACCTCCATAATGTCTTCCACAAGTTCGTCAAAGATGGCCAGCATGCAACGCTGAAAAGTAGCAGGAGCATTACATAATCCAAAAGGCATTCTACGATAAGCAAACATACCGTATGGACATGTAAATGTTGTCTTTTCTTGATCCTCAGGGCCTATTGGAATTTGGAAGTAGCCGGAGAGTCCGTCCAGGAAGCAGTAGTACCTATGTACAGATAATCTTTCTAACATCTGCTCAATAAAGGGTAAAAGAAAGTGATCTTTTCTGGTGGCATCATTTAACTTTCTATAGTCAATACAGACTCTTCAACCTGTGACTATTCTTGTAGGAATCAATTCATTCTTTTCGTTGGCTACAACAGTCATGCCCCCTTTCTTTGGAACGACCTGCACAGGACTTACCCAAGTACTGTCAGAAATAGGATAAATTATTTCAGCATCTAGAAGTTTAATTACCTCGGCTTTAACAACTTCTTCTACATTGGGATTCAATCGTCTTTGAGGTTGCACGCATGGTTTAAACTCATCTTCCATTAAAATTTTGTGAGTGCGGAATGATGGGCTTATTCCTTTGATGTCAGAAATTTTCCAAGCTATGGCTCTTTTATGTTCCCTTAGTACCTGTAGCAACTCGTTTTTCTCTTTGGGTTCCAGTTCTGAAGAGATGATTACTGGTAACATGGAATTATCTCTGAGGTATGCATATTCTAAGTGTTTTGGCAACTGTTTTAATTCCAATTTCGGTGGCTCATCAATAGAGGGTTTTTGTTTTAGATCGTCGTTGATTTCAATGCCCTCTTCTTTCTTTTGTCTAGAGGAAGGTGGATTAGAATTCAACTTATCATTATCATCGTCTACCCCCTCACTTTGGGTAAGAAACAGTTCCATCGTGTCGTCATGTATGATTTCCTGCAAAGAATCTTGAATAAAATGATCAATGGCATCAATAAAATAACAGGAATCATCTTGTTCTGTAGAGTATCGCATAGAATCATAAATTTGAAAAATAATTTCCTCGTCGCCTACCCTTAATGCAAGTTTACCATCACCTACATCAGTAACATCCCTAGCAGTAGCTAAAAAGAGGCGCCCAAAATTAAAGGTACCTCAATGTCTTCATCCATGTCAAGCACAACAAAATCAACAGGAAATATAAATTTATCAACTTTTACCAGAATATCTTCAATAACTCCCTTAGGATATTTAATAGATATGTCAGCTAATTGAATATTCATTCTAGTGGGTTTTGGTTCCCCAAGATCAAGTTGCTTAAACATTTTATAAGGCATTAAATTAATATTGGCGCCTAGATCAGCTAATGCTTTCTTAACATTTAAACTACCAATTAAACAGGGAATTGTAAAACTTCCTAGATCTTTTAATTTGGTTGGTAGCTTGTTTTGGAGGATGGCTGAACATTCTTCATTAAGTTCCACTGTTGATATCTCTTCAAACTTCCTTTTATTTGTTAGAAGCTCTTTTAGGAATTTTGCGTACGTCGGCATCTATGAAATAGCTTCAACAAAAGTTAAGTTAATATGTAACTGTTTAAAAAGTTCAATAAATTTACCGTATTGTGCATCTAATTGGTCTTTCTTTAACTTTGCCGGATATGGGATTGGTGGTTTACATTCTTCGTGTACCGGTGTTACATTCTCAACCTCCTCATCCTTTGCCTTATCAGTTTCGTGTGGTATATTTTTCTTTGTTTCAACTAACTCCTTTCCACTTCTTAGTGTAACTGTCTTCACCTGCTCTTTTTCCCTAGGTAAACTTTCTAGTTGCCGTTCAAAAACTAACTTAGTTAGTTGTCCAATTTGATCCTTAAGCCCTTGAATTGATGCTTGCTGAATGTTCAATATCGTTTCAGTATTTTGGAAACGGGTTTCTGACACCTCTATAAATTTTGTCAGCATCTCTTGAAGGTTTGGCTTCTTTTCTTGTGGGTAGGATTGTTGTCTTTGGTTTCTTTGACTACCCCACGAGAAATTTGGATGGTTCCTCCAACTTGAATTGTAAGTGCTACTATAAGGGTTATTTTGAGGTAAAAAATTGTTACACATGTAGTGAACTTGTTCGTTTTCAGCGCTCGGGTTGTAAGGCGGATATTTTTTGTTGTTCATCCAACCTCCATTCGTATTGCACTGCATAATTGAATGTACCTGCAAAGAATCACATAAACCATCAATCTTTTTATTTAAAAGTTCTACCTGGTTTGATAGCATGGCTACTGCGTCAAGGTTGAAAACACTGGCTGCTTTTGTTGGCTTTGTCCTTGTGACTTGCCATTGATAGTTATTCAGTGACATCTCTTCAATTAATTCATAGGCAGCCTCAAGTGATTTATTATTCAGGGTTCCGCCGGTGGCCGAATCGATCAATTGCCTCGTTGAAAGGTTTACCCCGTTGTAGAAGGTTTGAACCTGAAGCCACAAAGGTAACCCATGGTGAGGGCTCCTTCTCAACAAGTCCTTGTATCTCTCCTATGCATCATATAGTGTTTCTAGATCCATCTGCACAAAAGAAGAGATATCATTCCTCAACTTGGTCGTTTTGGCCGGCAGGAAATATTTTAACAGGAATTTTTCTATCATTTGATCCCATGTATTGATTAACCCTCGTGGAAGAGAATTCAACCACTGTTTGGCTTTATTCCTTAGAGAAAAGGGAAATAACCGAAGACGGATGGCATCAATAGAAATGCCATTTATTTTGAAGGTATCACAGAATTCTAGAAAATTCGTTAAGTGTGTGTTAGGATCCTCATCCTGCAAACCATTAAACTGAACAAATTGTTGTATCATCTGTATAGTGTTAGGTTTCAGTTCGAAACTATTTGCAGCAATAGTAGGTCTAACAATTCTTGATTCAGTACCAACTAAACTAGGCTTAGCATAATCATACATAGTACGAGGAGCAGGATCTATAACCACCGAAGGTAATGGATTATTTTGATTTTCAGCCATCTCTTCAGTAGTATTGGTTTCGTCTTCTTTCTCTTCCTCTATGTAATTTAAGCTTCGCCTTATTTCTTTAAGATTTCTATGAACAGTACCTTCAATATCACTGTCGTAAATTAAGGGTCCTGTCGGGTTCCTTCTAGTCATAAACTAGAGGTGCCTGCCAAGAACAAATAAAAGAAGGAAAATTAGCAACGTTAAAAGCAAAATAAAAATAAAAGTAAATTGCAAAAATAAAATGGCTAAAGTAATAAAAAATGAGCGTTCTTAATATTTTAGTTCCCCGGCAACGGCGCCAAAAACTTGATCGTTATGTTAGGGTCTTAAAAATTTATAAAAAGAATGATCGAGCCTAGAAACTAACTATGACAACGATTGAGGCAAGTGAACCTATCGAACAGTAGTATAGTTTAGTGGCAAGATCGGATTGTCAAACCCAAACGAACCAAAAGTACTAATACTAACTTTCTTTTTATTATTTAGCCTAAGAATTAAGGGAATTATTAATTAATCTAAAATTAACTAACTATTAAGCTAAAGATGCTAAGACAAAGAGAATGAATTGGGGGAAAATACTTGTGGGAAAAACCTATTGATTAAGACAATACCCGAGGAAAAATCCACCTAGACTTCACTTGTTATTTAACTCTGAACCAGACGATTTATTCACTTGACTTGATCCGTAGAATTCCCTAATTTATATTAAAACTCTCTCGAGGCTACTAACGTTGATAAACCGTAAAAGTAACATATTTTAATCCCACATTTAGCATACTTTTGGATTATTTATCCCTTAATTTATGTAAAAAAGGTGCTCTTAATCCTTTCTTTTCATATTTTATACTCAGGAAAACACCCAAGGATGAAAAGAACACAAAACGGGCCTAAAATGGAGTAAATGGGCCTTAACACAAAATCGACACGACATGGCCCAAAGACCACACGGCTATGCCTCATTAAATTACTAGAGCACGGCCTGATCACGATTTACACGGCCGTGCCTCATTAAAGAAATCCGAGCACGGCCTGGCCACGATTCACACGGGCGTGTGCCGTGGTCGTGTCCCTGTCGCTGGAAAAAGCAATTTCATTTGGAAAAGGATACTTGGAGGCAAAGAAACACATTCCAAAGCCTATTCAAACACCCTATTAGGAATTCTACTTAAATTAGGATACTTAGGGGCCAAGTAAGGCATCACAAAGTCTATATAAACACCTTAGGGGGTAACTTGAAAGGGGAGTTCGGCAGAAGCCGAAGAGCGAAAGCGAGGCCAAGGAGCCAAGCTGAGAAGGTCAGAGTTAGGGAATAATGCGAGGATAACCAGTTGATCCATCCCAAGAAGCCCGAGTTATACTTAAGACGGCGGAATCCTATTAGGAATTCTACTTAAATTAGGATACTTAGGGGCCAAGTAAGGCATCACAAAGTCTATATAAACACCTAGATGAATTTTATTATTTGATTTTTAAGTTATATGATAAATTACTTAGTTTGTTCTTAATTATGTTGCTTAATCCAAATCTAATGTGCTTAGGTGGAGGAGGAATAGACCCTGCCTAAGAGAAGATCAAACATAATTGAGCGGAGTTGATCGAATGCCTAGAGATAGGGTTACGAGATTTTGCCGGATTAGGGTGAAACCTAATATGGGAGTCCATTGATCGATTTATTGTTGTCCTAGGGGGTTATTATAAGCGAACGAGAGTTCCACTAATTAACCTAGGGTTAGACATTATTCGCTTCGAGAGAGGGTTTAATATAGGTTAGGGAGTCTCACGGATCAAGCTAAGTAAAATGAAATCATATAATTAAAAGGTTAGATAATAAGAGAAGTCTAGGTGGATTCTTCTCGAGGGTATCATCTAAATCAATTGAGTTTTTCCTCAAGGTTATTTTCCAATTCGTCTTTTTTGTCTTTGTGTCCTTAGTTTAGCTATCGTCAAGTTTAGCTATCGTCAATTTAGTTAAAAAGTAATCTTCACTCTAACTTTAAGGCTAAATAATAAAAAGAAAGTGTGTATTAATACTTTTAGTTCCTTTGGGTTCGATAACCGCTCTTGCCTAAGCTATACTACTATTCGGTAGGTACACTTGACTTAATATTGTTGTCAGAGTTAGTCTCCAGGTTTGGTCATTCTTTTATAAATATTTAAAGCTCTGATTTGCAGCGATCAAGCTTTTGGCGCCGTTGCCGGGGAACTAAAATATTAAGAAAGCTTAATTTTTATTATTTTTGCGATATTTTTTATTACAATTTTTTATTTTATTTTTTATTTTAATTTTTTTCTTGCTATTTTTTCTTTTATTTTGGCAGATAAGTATAGTGTATAGAGGAGATGGCACTAAATAACTATCAGTGGCAAGTTATGAGGACAATGCCAACAAAAGCCGCCAGTGTCTCCAACCCCGACGTGGTCACCAGGCTATCTAACTAGCTAGAGATGATGAATAAAAAGATTGATGGTTTGTGTAGTCTCTCGCAGGTACACTCAGTAATGCAATATGACTCGAATCTAGGAGAAGTGGGGAATCCTGAGTACCCACCCTACGGATATGGCATGGAAAACGAGCAAGCTCACTATACGGGTAACTATTCTAGACCACAAAATAATTTTTATAATGACACTTATAACGTAGGTTGGAGTTATCATCCCAATTTCTCGTGGGATGATCAAAATAGCCAAAGACCGGAACTTTCTCCAAACTTTCAACAACCACCTCACCAACAGGAAGAGGAGTCGTACCTTGAAGAGATGCTGACAAAATTTTCGGCAGACACAGAGAAACATATCCAAGAAACTAAGATAACAATCAAAAGCAATGAGAGCCGAATCGTGGAAATTACTAAGTCAGCGAAGGAAGTCACTAACGCAGTCGAACAACTTGCAAAGCTGATGTCAGAACGACCGCAAAGACGTCTACCTAGTAACACGGAGATTAACCCTAAGGAGTAAAATCAAGCCATCACCGCTCAGGACAGTAAAGGGTTAGATGAACCCAATGCAATACCAGAAAACAAGGTAGACGAAGGTAAAACAGAGGTAACACAAGAAAAGCCAAAACCGGTAATCAAAGAGTACCAACCTCGCATACCTTATCCCGAAGCAATGAAAAGAGACGATTCAGAAGAATAGTTCGGTAAGTTTCTTAAACTTTTAAAGAAATTGCATATTAACTTACCTCTTCTTGAAGCTCTTTTTCAGATGCCAGATTCGAGGAAATTTTTAAGATAGCTCTTAACAAACAAATGCAAATTAGACGAGGAGCACCACGTGGAATTAAACGCAGCATGCTCAGCAATGTTACAAAACAGACTATCGCAGAAGCAAAAAGACACAGGGAGTTTTACAATTCCATGTTTAATTGGTAGTTTATCTATTGATAATACTTTAGCTGATTTAGGGACAAACATCAATGTTATGCCTTATAAAATGTTTAAACAAGTAGGTCTAGGGAAACCCAGACAAACTAGGATGAGCATTCAATTAACTGATAAAACTATCAGAATTCCTAGGGGTATAATAGAAAATGTTCTAATCAAAATTGATAAATTCATATTCCCAGTAGATTTTTTTGTCTTAGACATGAATGAGGACAATTCGATTCCTTTAATTTTAGGAAAACCCTTTCTAGCAACTGCCAGGACTAAAATTGATGTTGGTACAGGAGAACTCATTCTTCGTGTAGGTGACGAATCAATCAGTCTACAAGCCTTTGACTCGACCAGGACATCAAGTGATAAAGGTGAGAAAGTAAATTCAGTTGATAATCAAATTGTTCAACTTTCACCACAGGAAACACCACAAGGCTACAAACCTGAGCTGAATCATGGGCCCCAAGCCGTACAAGCTCATAACAATGAATTGTTAGTGGAATCTGACCCAAGGCAAGAACCTGTGGTAAGTGAATGTAAGGTTGAGGTAAGCCATGATTTACCAAACCCGGTAAATACAGAGTACCAAGCTCGTGTGCCATATCCCGATGCAATAAAGAAAGACCACACAGAGGAAGAATTCGGTGGACTTACACTTCGTGTAGACGACAAAACAATCACACTTCAAGCTCTTGACTCAGCTAGGACATCGAGTAATAAAGGTACGAACGTTAATTCTATTGATAATCATTTGGTTCAACCTTCTTTACAGGAAGCATCACGAAATCACTTAGCTGAGCTAGATCTTAGACCTAGTGCCGACAAAAAAGAAACACATAAGGAACAAAGCATTAGGGTTGACAAACTAAAAGAGCAGGAAACACAAATCAGAGAGGAACAGGAGCCACACGAAGTGAAACTGAAGGAGACCCCAGACATGCTGATAGGAACAACAAATCACATCAAAATAGAGGATCAGGTATTGTTGAATAAGGAAGACCCTTGAATCACCAATTCAGACCTCAAGACAAACGAAGAAATCACTTTTGAGGTACTTAATGTCTTTCTATACAGCACAGTCGAGGTAAGCAATCTTAAATTCGACACTTTTGAGGTAAACATTACTCAACTTAAACTATATATCCACAACCGAAGTGATCGCATGAGAAAGGATTTTCACCTTCTCAAACCACCATGACCATACGAATGAGAGGTAAAGTCTAGCTTAAGACTATAAACGAGCGCTTCTCGGGAGGCAACCCGAGCACTAACCCTTTTTATTTATTTATTTTATTTTTATTTTCATTTTTATTTTTTTCTTCTTTCTTCTTTTATTTTCTTCTTCTTCTTTAGCACCGAACTAACCAAAAGAGCAGGTTTTAGACCACACGGCCTTACACACGGGCGTGTCCGTGACAAGAAAATGCATAAATTTCAACATGGCCTTGACACAGGCGTGTACATAGCCGTGCATAGCCAGGAAATAGACCATGGGCGTGCCAAAGCACCGTGCCTAAACAGGGTAAAAATTTTTTCGGTGACACGGGCTGCAACACCAGACCACGCCCGTGCTAGATAACCGTGTAAAATTACTGAGGTTACTGACTTATAATACACGGGCACAACACGGCCGTGCCTCATAGCCGTGTGAAATTACTAAGGTTACTGACTTGTTATACACGGGCTAGACACGCTCGTTCCAACCGACTGTGTGAAGAAAAACACGGGTGTGTCATCTACAACATGGCCGTGGTAAACCCACCTGAACGCGCCTAAAATAAAACACGGGCTACATCTCTATTTAAACCTCCTTCTTCCTTTTTCTTTTCTAGTTGTCTTTCATTTTCCATTATTTTTTTTTATTTTCATCATTTTTTTCTTTATTTTTTTCTTTATTATTTTCTTCTTATTCTTTATGAAATTTAGATTTAGCTTAGGATAAAATCAGACCGGCTACTTCAAGGATTCAATTCCAAACGGTTCGAGGTGCTCCCCCAAGTTCACCTACAATCCTATCTGATTCCTTTCATTGACTTTATCCAAAATTCAGAAAGTTTCACTTCTCTCCCCATCTTATGATTTTATGATTATTTGATACTATCTATCTTTGTACATTGAGGGCAATGTACATCTTAAGTGTGGGGGGGGATAACTATAGTATTATTTGAAAATCCTTGAATTATGCCTTGTATAAAAGTAAAGTCTCTCATATTATGATTAGAATGAAATTTCTTATGATTTATGATCTTTGTTGATATGTTTTGGAGTAAGTCATTGATAATTGTGCATTGATGATTAAATTTGAAGGATACTAGGGAATCAAGCATGATAAGTCTATTTTTCAGAATTAAATTTTTTTTTAGGTTGTCTACCTGAATCTGAATATTACTTTGAAGTTTGAAATTTATGAGGTTGACATCAAAATACCCATAATTTTTGTGAGATTTTGAGCCTTTTAGAGCATACATCCTTTCATACTCATTTTTTGATTATGAGTGTGTCAACTATGAACTGTTATTCTAGAACTTGCCTTGATTATACATGTCGAGACCACAGTTATGATTTGACATACCGAGATGATAAAGGCACTTAGGTTTTAACCCACTCACTCCACTAAAAAGCCTACCTCCACAATTAACCCCTAGTGAACCCCGTTTAAGCCTAACAACCCTTTTCATTGACTTACCTTCTAACATTAACCCAAAACCCTTTGTATTTGTTATCATTGTTCTTTTTAACTACCCTTTTTGTCGAGATTTGATTTTGAGCAGTTACCTAACTATGTTCTCTATTTCAGTTGTTAAAGTTCGTTATTATTATTGATTTGTAAAAAAAACAAAGTATATTCATTATTAAGTGAGCTTACATGTTTAAATCTCAAATATTGAAAAAAAAAAGAAAGAAAGATAAGCTCGTATTATTAGTTTTCAATTGACGTAATTATTTAGGATTAGTTCATTTTTTCTAGTTAGGTAATTCTTTAGGTCAGTCTCGATTCTAACCTTCTAATTCAGCCTTTATCCATACCCTTAACCTAAGCCCCGTTACAACCCTACTAAAGACCTTTTGATTTGTGTATCATCTCATTTTACAGTGGTGGAGATTTGATTTTCATGCCAGCCTATAGGATTAACTCTTCATGTTTGACTTTTGAGTGCTTAATTCTAAACCTTAAACACTTTGAGCGATTTGAGTGAATCTTTAGTGAGGATGTCAATTCTTTTCGATTTCGAATCAGAGGTAATTATTTAGGTAAAGGGAAACACCTAACGTTTTCAAGCTACAAATGCATGACTTTGATTGTTTGAATCTTTCGGACCCTTTAAATTGAATTATCCATGTATGAATTATTTTTGAATTATGATAAAGCATGATTGATGAATATTATGAATCGAGGGAAGTTTGTTTTAATTGTGACTCGAGAATTTTGCTTGAGGACAAGCAAAAGCTTAAGTGTGGGGGTATTTGATAAACCATAAAAGTAACATATTTTAATCCCACATTTAGCATACTTTTGGATGATTTATCCCTTAATTTATGTAAAAAGGTGCTCTTAATCCTTTCTTTTCATATTTTATACTCAGGAAAACACCCAAGGATGAAAAGAACACAAAACGGGCCTAAAACGGAGTAAATGGGCCTTAACACGAAATCGACACGGCCTGGCCCAAAGACCACACGGATGTGCCTCATTAAAATACTAGAGCACAACCTGATCACGATTACACAGTCGTGCCTCATTAAAGAAATCTGAGCACGGCCTGGTCACGATTCACACGGGCGTGTGCCATGGCCGTGCCCCTATCGCTGGAAAGAGCAATTTCATTTGGAAAAGGATACTTGGAGGCAAAGAAACACATTCCAAAGCCTATTCAAACACCCTATTAGGAATTCTACTTAAATTAGGATACTTAGGGGCCAAGTAAGGCATTACAAAGTCTATATAAACACCTTAGGGGGTAACTTGAAAGGGGAGTTCGGCAGAAGCCGAAGAGCCAAAGCGAGGCCAAGGAGCCAAGCCGAGAAGGTCAGAGTTAGGGAATAATGCGAGGATAGCCAGTTGATCCATCCCAAGAAGCGGAGTTATACTCAAGACGGTGGAATTCTCCTTCGATTCCTTCAAGGGGTTTTAGGGTTTTCCTATGTTTTGTTTTATCTTTTCTCTTGCGATGTTTTCTTTATTCATTATGAACTAAACCCCTCAGATACCTGAAGGGGATGAAACCTAGATGAATTTTATTATTTGATTTTTAAGTTATATGATAAATTACTTAGTTTGTTCTTAATTATGTTGCTTAATCCAAATCTAATGTGCTTAGGTGGAGGAGGAATAGACCCTGCCTAAGAGAAGATCAAACATAATTAAGCGGAGTTGATCGAACGCCTAGAGATAGGGTTACGAGATTTTACCGGATTAGGGTGAAACCTAATATGGGAGTCCATTGATCGATTTACTGCTGTCCTAGGGGGTTATTATAAGCGAAATTGAGTTCCACTAATTAACCTAGGGTTAGACGTTATTCGCTTCAAGAGAGGGTTTAATATAGGTTAGGGAGTTTCACGGATCAAGCTAAGTAAAAGAAATCATATAATTAAAAGGTTAGATAATAAGAGAAGTCTAGGTGGATTCTTCCCGAGGGTATCATCTAAATCAACTGAGTTTTTCCTCAAGGTTATTTTCCAATTCGTCCTATTTGTCTTTGTGTCCTTAGTTTAGCTATCGTCAATTTAGTTAAAAAGTAATCTTCACTCTAACTTTAAGGCTAAATAATAAAAAGAAAGTGAGTATTAATACTTTTAGTTCCTTTGGGTTCGATAACCAGACTTGCTTAAGCTATACTGCTGTTCGATAGGTACACTTGCTTTAATATCGTTGTCAGAGTTAGTCTCCGGGTTTGATCATTCTTTTATAAATATTTAAAGCTCTGATTTGCAGCGATCAAATATCTAACCCTCGGTTGATTAATTGAAATCTCTTTCTAATTAAAACCCCCAGGATTGCATTAACTCGATCTATGGACTCCCATATTAGGTTGGACCCTAATCTGGCAAATTTTCGTCATCCTATCTCTAGGGTTGCGATCAACTCCTCTTAATTATGCTAGATCTACTCTTAAACGGGGTCTATTCCTCCTCTACCTAAGCACATCAATACTTGAATCAGTATCCTGAAATATCAAAACAAGAATTAAGAACACATAATTAAGAACAAATCAAGTATTTATCATATAGTTCAGAAAAAAATAACAAGATCCGTCTTAGGTTTCATCCCCATCAGGTATTTGAGGGGTTTAGTTCATAATAATAAAAAAATACATCTCAGAAGAAAATATAAAACAAAATATAAGAAAAACCCTAAAACCCCCTGAAGGAAATTGAAGGGAAGATCTTCCGTCTTGAGTATAACTCTGGCTTCTTGAGATGAATCAACTGGCTTTCTTCGAGTAAATCCCACAATTCTGGCCTCTTTGGCTTGGCTCTTCGGCCTAACTGGACGCTCCCCCAAAGGTTGGCCTCTAGGGTGTTTATATAGGCTTTTGGAATGGCCTTCTTTGCCTCTAAGTACCCTAATCCGAGTGAAATTAGAACAGCTCACATTAGGGACACGCCCATGGCACACGCCCGTGTAAGTCGTGGCCAGGCTGTGTTCGTGTCTGTTAAGGAGGCACGGCCGTGTGGTCTTGGGCCCAGGCCGTGTCGATTTTGTAATTTGGCCCATTTACTCTGTTTTAGGCTCGTTTCTCGTTCTTTTCATCCTCCAGTGCTCTCCTAAGTATAAAACATGAAATTAAAGGATTAAGAGCACCAAACTCCACAATTCAAGGCTTAAATCATCCAAAAGTATGCTAAATGTGGGATTAAAATATGTATATATTACGGTTTATCAAGCTTCATCTTCGGTGATATAATTATCGAGGAAATCTTAATAAATAGTCTGTTATAAAAATTTTCAATTGTTGAGTATGCTCTGAATTAGTTTTGTAATAGATCAATATATCATCAATAAAAACAACAACAAACCTATCGAGATGTAGTTGAAAAACTCAGTTCATTAGATCCATAAATGCTACGAGAGCATTAATCAATCTGAAAGGTATAACTAGAAACTCGTAATGTTCATAACAGATTCTAAATGTTGTTTTCGGCACATCAACATCTTTGACTCGTAATTGGTAGCAACCAGATCTAATATCAATCTTTGAAAACATAGTAACACCTCTCAGCTGATCGAATAAATCACTAATACTAGGCAACATATGTTTATTTTTTATCATGACTTTATTCAACTTTTGATAATCTACACACAATCTCATTGACCTATCTTTCTTTTTCACAAACAAAATAGGTGCACCCTTAGGTGATATACTTATTCAAATAAATCCTCTAACAATTAATTTTTGCAACTGAGCTTTTAATTATTTTAATTCAGTTGGAGCCATTCTGTACGGAGCAATAAAAATTAGAGTAGTCATTGGCATTAATTCAATAGCAAACTCAACTTCTCATTTTGGTGGTAAACCCGACAATT
Source organism: Gossypium australe (assembly GCA_005393395.2). Taxonomy (NCBI): domain Eukaryota; kingdom Viridiplantae; phylum Streptophyta; class Magnoliopsida; order Malvales; family Malvaceae; genus Gossypium; species Gossypium australe. The sequence goes on from CM016619.1 coordinate 15,497,988, forward strand.
CCTTAGGAAAAATATCTATATTCTCGTTAACTATCAACACCTGATCAACTTTCATTTTTGATACCCTGAAATCCAAAATATAAGCTAAAACACATTACAGCCTTTTTGAATCAATTTCTATGTAGATATTGCTGAAATCATATTTGAAACCAATTCAAATTTAACAGATTCAACAAAAATTACTTTACCATTATAATGTCTCAAATCAATTTGTTTTTGTCTTTAATATACTACAGCATCGTGTACAATCAACCAATCCATCTCTAGAATAATGTTAAATTCATTAAATGAATGTTAAATTCATTAAATGACAGTAACATCAAATTAGCATAAAAGTCATAGCCTTGAATTTTTAGTGGTCACTTTTTGCAAACCAAATCAACTATGACACTTTGGCCTAAAGGGTTCGTTACTTTAGCGACATATGTAGTTGACTCAACCAGTAAAATGAATCAACCTAGGATAAATTAATGCATACACAGTAACATAAAAGATAGAAAAGATACCAGCAATATCATCAAGAGTCGAGGCCTCCTCGCATAGATCGCATAAAATTTGGCAGGAGCTTGAGCTTCAGATCGAGTTACTGTGTCTTTGGTCCCACTTCTATTGACTCCTGTGGTACCACTATTCCCTGGTCGTCTGCCTCTAGTGGAAGGAACAACAGGTTTTGGATTCAGGTCTCTATTTAATTCAATTCAATTCGGACAATATTTCTTGAAATGATTGGGAGATCCATAAATAAAGAAGGATTTGTCTTTCAATCTACACTCTACAAAGTGATTCTGGGCACAATGATTGCATTCATGTTTATTTATATTTTGAATGCTACCTGCGCTAGCTACTGAAGGCGTCGGGGATCTTATACTACTCTGATTCATTTTTTTATGTTAGAAACCCCTGATGGCACTTCTTTCATTTTCTTCTGTGGGGAAGTAGAAAATGTTCTGGGTGTGTTACATTTATTGAAGTCACGAGCTTTCTTTTCATTCTATTTCTTGTGGTTGTAAACTTCTTCCATTTTCTAAGCTCGATCAAACAAAACTACGAACTTTCAAATTTCCATTGTACCAACCAACAACTTGATCTCGTTGTTTAATCCATCTTCAAAATAGATACACATTTCTTACTCAGTAGAGACAATTTCACGGGCATATTTATTGACCTGAACAAAACCGCTTCATATTTCAGAACTGATCTATTTCTCTGTTTCAATTTGAGGAATTCCTTTTTCTTCTTATCACGGTATCGTTTGCTGATGTATTACTTTTGAAACTCAATTTTGAAAAATTCCCAGTGAACTCGTTCTTTAGGTAGAACCGCAATCAAAGTCGACCACCAATGAAAAGCCTCATTTTTTAACAGATAAAACACATCACATACAATCTTCAAGAGGACAAAACATTTCATTAAGAACTCTTTGTGTGTGTTCTAATACTCGGCTCTGGCCAGATCGTCACCGATATTACCATGAAACTCTTCAGCCCCGCATTTTCGAACTTTATCAATAGAAATCCAAATAATATTTTGTTGTATAAGACTTTGAGGACGAGGGGGTGGAGGTTCTTGAACCATAGAATTGCCTTTCATATACGCTGTAAACATATAATTCATCATAAGGAAAAAGGAATTATTAGCCACTTCAGCGAGCCCTTGAAACTCGAGCACATTATTAGCAGCCCCTTGATTGGTGGCTGGAATATAACTCTGTACTTCATCAGGATATGCTCGATTGGATTAAGTTGACACCTTTAATCTATAAGAAAACGAGTCAAACTAATTAGAAGTCATCACACAATCACAATTTATAAAGTGGCATGTATTTCTAAACTCAATACATACTATGTTCAGTCCTAGAATTGACTAAACCGTAGCTCTGATGCCACTAAATGTAACACCCTATACGCGATCTGGTTGCACGATCCGAGCTATAAGACATTACAACTATAACACTTGAACTCATTTACAAATTAATAAAAAATGACCAAGTAATTCATTTACACTTATTTTCCATGATATTCAATCAAAACGAGACTTAATTCGAGTTTATAAAACATTTAAAACAAACTGAGAATAAATCTATATTAAAATGAAACTTTTACAAAAAATTAAGGAAAAATTAAAACAGGGGTCACACGATCGTGTGACTAGGCCGTGTGACAAAGCTTAGCTCGTGTGGCTTCAAAACATGACCGTGTAACAAACTGTGACCGTGTGGAAAATCTTTAACCAAAAAAAAAAAAAGGACCACACGCCCGTGTCATACAACCGTGTGGGGCAACAACAGTGTCACAAGCTATGTATGTCCAAAAACACTTTCAAATACAAGCCATTCCATGTACTAGATCTTAGGCTCCAAACAATGAAGGAACCAACATTCAAATCTACTAAAAATGTGTCAAAACATGCCAAAATATGCCAAATTACATTCAACCTATGTGCTTAACCAATATGCCTTCATTGGCACCACAACCCAAACATAAACATTAACCATTCAAACCAAAAGATAAACAACTTATTAAGCCTTTTCAATCATCAACTAAACCACAATTACCAAATGCCAAAATCATCCATTTATACCAAGTTTTCAAAGCCTAACATAACCTAACCAAAGTTTAATAAGTACTAAAACAAAATGGCCACTTCAACAACAACATTTCAAGATAAGAACCAAATGATAAGCTACCAATTCAAGTCACCAAAACACCAAATGCAATGCCTGAATAACTTAAGTCTGTTTTTGTGAAATCTAACACAACTATGTATCTGCTTCAATGGTTAAGTATTCTAGGTGTGTGTATGAGGTATTAGGTTCAAGTCTCATATTTGAAAAATTTTGGTTATTTTTTATCTTAGCCTTACCCTTGTAGGCTTATATAATTTTTTTTGTTAATCCATATCAGAATGAGCCTGCTGGTTCGAGTGGTAAGGGTTTGTTGTGCTGGAGGTCTTGTGTTCGAATCCCTGCAGGAGCGAGGGTGTGAAATTTTGTTTCGGTTGGCTGAGAGAGTTTGAGTGGTCTTCAAATTCTGAGGTAGTTGAGGTTGAGTTGTTAGTGGGAATTTAGGATTGTAATCAAATGTTTTATTTTGTTTTATTTTAATTGATTTTCTTTGTTTTTTTCAAATTTTTCTCTCTACCAAAAAAAAAAAAATCTGATGTAAGTTTTGTTCTTCCCTTTCTTTGTATTTTCATTGTTTTTTTTTCTTTTTTGCTATCTCTTCATACCTGTTCAAACTATCGCCAAATCTTTGCATTTTAGGATGTAATATCCTAGATTAGGGGTTATGCGTTCGTGCGTAATTCATGAGATAGTAGGCTCAGTGGGTGTGTTGGATGTGTTCTGAGGAGTTTTAGGAACCTTAAGATGTAAGGAAATGTCATGTCCTGGAAATGTAGGGAAATGTCCTGGAAATGTAAGGAAATGATTTAGAAATGTTAAGTTTCAAAAGAGGAAAGTGAACATTTCTGGAAACTTGGAAATGTAAGAAATGTTAAGTTCAAAAGAGGAAAGTGAACATTTCTGGAAACTTGGAAATGTAAGAAATTTTAAGTTTAAAGGAGGCAAACAAACATTTTTGGAAACTTGGAAATGTAAGGAAATGTAAGGAAATGTAAGGAAATGTAAGGAAACGTTTTAGGAAAAGTTAAGTTCTGAGGTTAAAAGAGGGAAGAAAAGTAGGGTGGCCTTAAGAAAATTTGTAGGGGAAATATGACATACAAATGGGCTTGGAAAAGTGGCCTGGAAATGCCACTTAAGGCCCAGGTAAGTGACGCCACAAGCTATGCAAGTGGGCCTGAGTTCGACTCACTTAGGGAGCAAAATAAAGCTTTTATTTTTGCTTCCAGAAGCAGAGAAGTGGACGGCACTAAGGAACTCAAAAGAGGAGTTTTATTCTCTTTAAAATTCGGCTAAATAGGTGGATAAATGATGGATAATTATTGATTAAGAGATAAGAGATAATTGAGGGATTAATTCTAATATTGAATAAAGTGATAATTAGAAGATAAAATTATCACATAGGAAGAGTGGTGGCCAAGTAAGGGATTCTAGCCTAGTAATTTTGGCTATAAAAGGAAGAGTAAGGCTATTCTTCATTCATTCTTTTTTCTTCAAGAAAACCTCTGCCGAAATTCTCTAAAGTTTCTCCTCTTCTCTCTGCCGAATTCTCTCTGCCATTATTCTCTTTTTCTCTTTTCTTTTCTTCTTCTCTTGGTTAGCCAAAGCCGAAATACCTTGTGTTCTAGCCGAATCCTCCATCTTTATTCTTCCTTCTCTTTTCTTTCTAATCCCTCCAAAAGCCGGAAGTAAGCCTTTTAAGGCCATAGCCGAATATCTTAAGTGGCTTCAAGCTTAGGTGCTATCGATTTCTTCAAAGGTAAGAACAAGTTTGATTTCTATTCTTTTCTTTCAGATTTGTCGAAATCTAGGACTAATCCCATCAATATTCTTGTTGCTGAAACCTTGAAGAGATCTTTCGGGATTTACTAAGTGTCAACTACAAGGAAGGAGAAGTTCTTTTCCCGAAGGTACACCATAGGCCGCGTGTTCCCTAGTTATTCGGTGAATTTCGAGATTTAAAATCCACAAGGTAAGTCATATTTAACATTCGGCTGAGGGTTATTTGTTATGAATAAATGTTAGAAATTGATCCAACATGAAGTTATAGGGATTTCGACAGACATATAAGGCAATGAGTACTTTTGGGATTTGGAAATTGCAAGGTAAGTTTTAGTGTACTAATCCTACTAGGATTTGGATTTATGGCCGAATGGCTCTTTACTAAGTATTAAATGATTGATTAAATGTAGAGATCTAAGATCTAAGGCATTAGATCAAGCTTTTCGGGATTTGGATTGGAAACCTTAAGCGAATCAGGTGTGTACCCCACACTAATTCTTAATATGTTTTATGGCATGTTTAATAAATATATGTATGTGATATTAAGAATATGAAAGTGTAAGAATATGGCTAAGGTACCATGTTATGGTACAAAGTACTCAGGTACGTTTCCTACTCCTACTAGGATTATGAATATATGTTATATGTAACATGAGAACAATGATAAGAATGTGAAATTTGGCATGTTAATGCATAATATGTATGCTATAGGGCATATGGGTTTTATTTTAAAGGGGAAGTGAATGTGGTGACCTAAGACCACGAACACGGTGACCTAAGACCGTGATATCTGAATGTGGTGACCTAAGACCACATTAATCTGAATGTGGCGACCTAAGACCACATTAATCTGAACGTGGTGACCTAAGACCACGAATGCGGTGACCTAAGACCGCGATATGGAGTGTAGCGGAAGGAGGGTTGACTTAGTAGTCCCCACGGTGTACAGGTTGGTACGGGGGAGTGTAGCGGATGGCTTAATAGGTTTGGGTTCTGAGAATGCATCATAACTTGTATGCTATGATATGAATGTGTAATAATTGTTATGTCTGATTCGATTATGATTTAGTGTTGTGTACACATTGAGTCTGTTGACTCACCCCGTTGTGGGAACCTTTTTCAGGTGACGAACAGTAAAGGACCGGGTCGGCAGGAGCTTAAAGGTGGCCATGCACAACAAGGAAAATTTTATTATTTGGACTTTTATTCTATTTAAGCACTTTAATTTATTTTTGGGAATTATTTGATGTAATAAGGCCATAGTGAACTATTTTGTTTTCTGTTTTATTTACTATGTTACGAAATTTTTAATTATTAAAGATTAAGTCAATTTAATTTAAAATAAACTCTAAATTTTTTGTCACCTGAAATAAATGGGTTTTCAATATAAAAGCGAATTCGTTTTCAACTCAAGCCCAACCCAAAACAATATTTTTTTTAAAATCGCACAAGTTTTTCTTGAGAAGCAAAAGAATTTTGAACCGGTTTTCTTGAGGAACATACCATATCTGGTCAAAGCTCGTGGGCCGGGTGTGGGGTGTTTCAGTTTGGTATCAGAGCCCAGTTTTAAAATCTCGCCCTGTGGTCTAAGGCCCAAAACATTTTCAAATCGAGCCCAAATGAGTTTTATGAAAATATTTTTGGAAGTAAACAGGTTTTCTGGCATGGCACCTAAGTCTCCGACTCGAAGTCCACCAGGTAAGTACCCCTAACCTTTGTGTGATATCTATTGTGAACTGTAGAAGGGTAGAAATGGAATGGAACGTAGACTAGCATGATAAGTATTTGAACCCTAGGACTAGTTTACCCCAACTATTACATAAGACTTAATGCTTAATTAAACAAACCTATGGCTAAGTCACCGAGTTAGGGTGTGGCAACCATTGTGCGCATGTCTAGGATTGGATCCGGAAGAGCCTGGTATTTAAGCAGTCCTAGTGACTCACCTCCTCTTCGCAGGAATCCTACCTGGTGCGTAGCTTCGGTTCACCCTAACCAAGAGGACTCAGTCACAGGCTAAACCCAATAACTAAAACCCGAAAGGGATTAGCCACATTTTTATGGAAACCCTAGTTTTAAAATGACTAAATTACCCTTTTGATTTATACAAGTTATCCCATAAAATTTTTTTGAAATATTTCTTGATTTACAAAATTACTAAAATACCCCTAGTGGTAAAATTACAAAAATGCCCTTGGTTTATGAAATTTCCAAAATACCCACAGTTCTTATTCAAAAAAAAAAATTCATTACTTTATAACAAGTCCAAAAACCCTAATTTTCAAAATATCAAAATACGTTGATTTTGGAAAATTACGAAATTGCCCCTAACTTACAAAATTACCAAAATGTCCCTGGTTTTCAAAATTTTTGCAACATCACCGATTTGGAAAATAAATTCTCAAAAATAACCCTCAAGTTTTGCAAATTTTGAAATACCCTTGATTCAGTAAGATTTACAAATTTGCCCTGGTTTATTACCAAAATACCCCAAGTTCCAAAATTACCGAAATACCCCTGTAATTTCAAAATTTCTGAAATACCCCGGGATTTCAAAAATTACCAAAATACCCTTAGTGACAAAATCCACAAGGAACCTTATTTTGAAAAAAAAATTTACGAAAATACCCCTGTAGGGTAAATTATGAAAATACCCCTGGGTAGTGAAAGTGTTCGAAGCATTGCATATGGACTTAAAGATTGTGCATAGGAAGTATGATATTTTTATAAGATGAGAGTGCGCAGCATAAGCGTAGTGCGGCGAGTTAAGATGTACGATTAATCGTTAGTAAGTAATTTCGAGGACGAAATTATTTTTAAGGAGGGTAGAACTGTAACATCCTAGATTAGGGGTTATGCGTTCGTGCGTAATTCATGAGATAGTGGGCTCAGTGGGTGTGTTGGATGTGTTCTGAGGAGTTTTAGGAACCTTAAGATGTAAGGAAATGTCTTGTCCTGGAAATGTAGGGAAATGTCCTGGAAATGTAAGGAAATGATTTAGAAATGTTAAGTTTCAAAAGAGGAAAGTGAACATTTCTGGAAACTTGGAAATGTAAGAAATGTTAAGTTCAAAAGAGGAAAGTGAACATTTCTGGAAACTTGGAAATGTAAGAAATTTTAAGTTTAAAGGAGGCAAACGAACATTTTTGGAAACTTGGAAATGTAAGGAAATGTAAGGAAATGTTTTAGGAAAAGTTAAGTTCTGAGGTTAAGAGAGGGAAGTAAAGCAGGGTGGCCTTAAGAAAATTTGTAGGGGAAATATGACATACAAATGGGCTTGGAAAAGTGGCCTGGAAATGCCACTTAAGGCCCAGGTAAGTGACGCCACAAGATATGCAAGTGGGCCTGAGTTCGAGTCACTTAGGGAGCAAAATAAAGTTTTTATTTTTGCTTCCAGAAGCAGAGAAGTGGACGGCACTAAGGAACTCAAAAGAGGAGCTTTATTCTCTTTAAAATTCGGCTAAATAGGTGGATAAATGATGGATAATTATTGATTAAGAGATAAGAGATAATTGAGGGATTAATTCTAATATTGAATAAATTGATAATTAGAAGATAAAATTATCACATAGGAAGAGTGGTGGCCAAGTAAGGGACTCTAGCTACTAATTTTGGCTATAAAAGGAAGAGTAAGGCTATTCTTCATTCATTCTTTTTTCTTCAAGAAAACCTCTACCGAAATTCTCTAAAGTTTCTCCTCTTCTCTCTGTCGAATTCTCTCTGCCATTATTCTCTTTTTCTCTTTTCTTTTCTTCTTCTCTTGGTTAGCAAAGCCGAAATACCTTGTGTTCTAGCCGAATCCTCCATCTTTATTCTTCCTTCTCTTTTCTTTCTAATCCCTCCAAAAGCCGGAAGTAAGCCTTTTAAGGCCATAGCCAAATATCTTAAGTGGCTTCAAGCTTAGGTGCTGTCGATTTCTTCAAAGGTAAGAACAAGTTTGATTTCTATTCTTTTCTTTTAGATTTGTCGAAATCTAGGACTAATCCCATCAATATTCTTGTTGTCGAAACCTTGAAGAGATCTTTCGGGATTTACTAAGTGTCAACTACAAGGAAGGAGAAGTTCTTTTCCCGAAGGTACACCATAGGCCGCGTGTTCCCTAGTTATTCGGTGAATTTCAGGATTTAAAATCCACAAGGTAAGTCATATTTAACATTCGGCTAAGGGTTATTTGTTATGAATAAATGTCAGAAATTGATCTAACATGAAGTTGTAGGGATTTCGACAGACATATAAGGCAAGGAGTACTTTCGAGATTTGGAAATTGCAAGGTAAGTTTTAGTGTACTAATCCTACTAGGATTTGGATTTATGGCCGAATGGCTCTTTACTAAGTATTAAATGATTGATTAAATGTAGAGATCTAAGATCTAAGGCATTAGATCAAGCTTTTCGGGATTTGGATTGGAAACCTTAAGCGAATCAGGTGTGTACCCCACACTAATTCTTAATATGTTTTATGGCATGTTTAATAAATATATGTATGTGATATTAAGAATATGAAAGTGTAAGAATATGGCTAAGGTACCATGTTATGGTACAAAGTACTCAGGTACGTTTCCTACTCCTACTAGGATTATGAATATATGTTATATGTAACATGAGAACAATGATAAGAATGTGAAATTTGGCATGTTAATGCATAATATGTATGCTATGGGGCATATGGGTTTTATTTTAAAGGGGAAGTGAATGTGGTGACCTAAGACCACGAACACGGTGACCTAAGACCGTGATATCTGAATGTGGTGACCTAAGACCACAGTAATCTGAATGTGGTGACCTAAGACCACAGTAATCTGAACGTGGTGACCTAAGACCACGAATGCGGTGACCTAAGACCGCGATATGGAGTGTAGCGGAAGGAGGGTCGACTTAGTAGTCCCCACGGTGTACAGCTTGGTACGGGGGAGTGTAGCGGATGGCTTAATAGGTTTGGGTTTTGGGAATGCATCATAACTTGTATGCTATGATATGAATATGTAATAATTGTTATGCCTGATTCGATTATGATTTAGTGTTGTGTACACATTGAGTCTGTTGACTCACCCCGTTGTGGGAACCTTTTTCAGGTGACGAACAGTAAAGGACCGGGTCGGCAGGAGCTTAAAGGTGGCCATGCACAACAAGGAAAATTTTATTATTTGGACTTTTATTCTATTTAAGCACTTTAATTTATTTTTGGGAATTATTTGATGTAATAAGGCCATAGTGAACTATTTTATTTTCTGTTTTATTTACTATGTTACGAAATTTTTAATTATTAAAGATTAAGTCAATTTAATTTAAAATAAACTCTAAATTTTTTGTCACCTGAAATAAATGGGTTTTCAATATAAAATCGAATTCGTTTTCAACTCAAGCCCAACCCAAAACAATATTTTCTTTTAAAATCGCACAAGTTTTTCCTGAGAAGCAAAAGAATTTTGAACCGATTTTCTTGAGGAACATACCAGATCTGGTTAAAGCTCGTGGGCCGGGTCTGGGGTGTTTCATAGGATTTCCGTCTTCCTTCATTTGTTTTTGTAAGTGAGATTTTGGTGTTTCTATAACTTTTGATTTCCAAAACGCTGGTTAGAACTATACATTTTGTTTTGGTGAAATGGTGAGTAGTTAAGGGATGATTTTTGCAAATTTGTGGTGTATGAAAAGGTTGTGAGCAGTGAAATTTTACTCTACAGCCTAAATCACGCTAGTGTTTCTTAGTGTCATTAGTAAGTTATGTGCGTTATTTCAGGTTATGTGTCGATTCGTAAATTGACTGCTAATTTGACATTTCAATGCTATTTCTTAGGTTTCGGAGGGCTCAGGATTGCTATAGCATCTAAAACTAACTAGGCGTGTGGGCCCACACAGGCACGTGGGCCCATAATTTTGAAATTTTCCCTAGGGTTGCACGGGTCGTTCCAATCGACTGTGGGCCTATCATAGGGTCGGTAAGGGCTAACCAAACCCTATTTTGTGTGCTATGGTATTCTGATAGACGAATCTAAGTAGGATACTAAAGGTATATTTGACTGTACTATTTAAGTATGTATCCATCTGTATATGAGCACGTTTAATTTGATATATCTGCATCTGTATTATGTATCTGTGTTTGGGGGATGGGAATTGCATATGTCGAGGAAGTGATCTGAATGGCGACTCTTCACCTATTTTTTGGCAGCTTGACTGCATATTATCTATTATGTGTCGTATCGGCACTATATGGTGTGTAGGAATGGGTGGGTGTTTTTAACCCCACATGGTGTGATGGGATGGTCAGAGATGGTGTGAAAAGGATGGGGTAGGATTCTGTATATCTGTTATGTTTATCTGATTCTGGTATCTATATCTGATTGATCATAAAATTCTGTGCACGACTAATTCTGTAGGGTTACACACTGAGCTTATAAAAACTCACATCTGTTTGTTTGTTCTGTTCAGGTAATCTACAAAATTAGGCGGGTCGGTGCGACGGAGGCTCAGCGGTGACTACTCGACTTAGAACTGGTTATAAATAGTAATTAACAGTTTTAATTTAAATTCTGGATTTATTTGAGAGTTTGTTCTTTTCTGGGACTCTCTGGACTATATGGTTTTAACTGTTGATTCTAGTTTCGTTTGCTTGCTATCCTACGTGGTTTGACAAAACGATTTATGAAAACGATGGTTTTACGCAAATAAAGATTTTTGTGAAAATACAAACTAGATTTCCAAAATATAATGGTTTGTAAGACTTCCATTGTAAATTATGTTTTGGAAAATGAATTAATTAAATAACATTTTCAGTAATAGTTGTATAAATGAGTATGGGTTGTAAACTTGGATGATTTATCGAAGAAAACTGATTGTGAAACCCTTCATCGTAACATTACCAGATTTGGCCATAACTTCTAGGTCGAGTTTGGTTTGAGGCCACTGAAAAGATTATGAACGACATCGACTGTACTCCTAATCAGAAATTAAAGGGTGCAGTCTCTTTACTTCGCGATGGGACATATCAGTGGTGGTTGTCGTTTGAAGAAGGTACTCAACCAGATCATCTGAACTAGGATTATTTTAAGACTGCCTTCTAGGGGAAGTATGTGGGCGCGAGCTATGTTGATGCTCATAGATGTGAGTTCATGAATATCACGTAATGTGATAAATCTATGGTTGAGTAGGAGGCCAAGTTTCTGAGGTTGAGCCGCTACACTTGAGGCATGGTGGCATCTGAGTATGAGAAATGTGTCCATTTTGAGGATGGTTTGAGGGATAGTTTGAGGGTTCTGATTGCTCCTCAAAGGGAGCGTGAGTTAGCTGTTCTGGTGGATAAGGCGAAGAACGCCAAAGAGGTTAAGCGCGTTGAGAGCCAAAATAGAGATCGAGAGAGAGGCAAGAATAACAGGAATTCGGAGCCCCCTAGTTCTATTCAGAGGCCTAAGAAACGGGCTAGACCAGATGGGATTCTTAAAGTGGGGGTTCCTGTAGCTCCTACTGGGATTTAGCCTTGTGGTGACTGTGGTAGGCGCTATCCGGGTGAGTGTTGGAGGAGATTAGGGGCTTGTCTGTGGTGTGGGTCTTTGGAGCATCAGATCAGAGAGTATCCACATCATACTGATCAGATGCAAGCTTCAGGACCGAGTTCTATACAGCCTCAGAGGGCAGTTAAGCAGCCACCTAGAAGCCATAGACCAGCTAGGGGTGGTAATAATATGGGTCGAGGACAGAGAGCACTGGGTAGAGGTGATAGTCAGACTGAGGTGAGGCAGCCTGCACTAGTTTATATTGCTCGATGCCAATAGGATAGAGACACTCCTGATGTGATCATGGGTACGTTTTTAATTTTTGATGCTCCGTATATTGCTTTAATAGAAATAGGCTCTACTCATTCCTATGTAGCTAGTACTATTTTTAAGAACTTGGGGATTTTTGTTGAGTGTACTTCTAGTGAGATTACTGTACTGAGTCTATTGAGGCAGTTTGTTCGAGTAAATCGACTTTATAAGAATGTTCCGTTGGAAGTACAAGGGACTGTGTTTCCGAAAAATCTGATGGAGCTACCGTTTGGGGAGTTTGACTTAATTCTGGGTATGGATTGGTTGGTTGAGCATCGAGTTAGTCTGGACTATGCGACTAAGAGGGTTGTTCTGAGGATCGTGGATGATAAAGAAATAGTTGTGATCGATGAGCATCGCGATTACCTGTCTAATGTGATCTCTGCTCTTGTGGCTAAGAAATTGGTTCGAAAAAGGTGTGAGGCGTATATGGCTTACGTCAGTGTTTTAGTTTCTGGGGACTCTTCCGTTAGGGATATCAGAACAGTGAGGGAATTTTCAAATGTTTTTCCTAAGGAATTACTGGGCTTACCTCCGAATCAGGAAGTTGAGTTTGGCATTAAGTTTCTAGTGCGTACAGCTCGGGTGTCCACCGCTCCATATCGTATGGCACCGTAGGAGCTTACAGAGGTTAAGGCTCAACTTCAAGAGCTTCTGGATCGTGGTTTCATTCGTCCTAGTGTGTCTCCGTAGGGGGCACCGGTTCTGTTTGTAAAGAAAAAAGATGGTACCATGGGGATATGTATTGACTACCAACAGTTGAATAAATTAACTGTGAAGAATAAGTATCCACTTCTGAGGATCGACGATTTATTTGATCAGTTCCAAGGGGCTTCAGTGTTCTCCAAAATAGATCACCGATCTAGGTATCATCAGCTTAGAGTTAAGGAGGTTGACATTCATAAGACGAAATTTAAGACCTGTTATAGGCACTACGAGTTCCTCGTTATGCCCTTTGGTTTGACGAATGCTCCGGCTGCATTCATAGATCTGATGAACCGAGTTTTTTAGCCGTATCTGGATCAGTTCATCGTGGTCTTCATCGACGATATTCTGGTTTACTCTTAGACTGAGGATGAGCATGATGAGCATCTTAGAGTAGTGCTTTAGATACTCCGAGAGAAACAACTCTATGCTAAGTTGAGCAAGTGTGAGTTCTGGTTGCGAGAGGTAACTTTTGGGCCACATGGTTTCTACTGAGGGGACCCGAGTTGATCCTAGAAAGATTGAGGCTGTGTTTGATTAGAAAAAAACCTAAGAATGTATCTAATATCCGTAGTTTTCTAGGTCTTGCGGGATATTATCATCAGTTTGTTGAGGGGTTCTCTCTAATTGCAGCTCCTTTGACTAAACTTCCACGCAAGGGTGTTCCTTTTTCTGGACTGATGCGCAACAATCGAGCTTCCAGAAGCTCAAGTATGTTCTGACTTAGACTTCTGTTCTGATACAACTTGAATCTGGTAAAGAGTTTGTAAGGTATAGTGATGCGTCGCACGTCAGTTTGGGATGTGTGTTGATGCAAGATGGTAAGGCTATGGCTTATGCGTCCCGTCAACTTAAGTCACAAGAGGGGAATTATCCAATGCATGACCTCGAGTTAGCTGATGTGGTATATGCGTTAAAAATCTGGAGGTACTATCTGTATGGTGAGAGGTATATTATCTACACTGATCACAAGAGCCTCAAGTACCTCCTTACTCAGAAAAAGTTGAATCTTAGACAGTGTCGATGGATTGAGCTGCTTAAAGATTATGACTGCACGATAGAGTATCATCCTGGTAAGGCCAATGTGGTGGCCGATGCTCTCAGTCGAAGAGCGATGACCAATTTGAGAGCGATGTTCGCTCGTCTTAGTCTATTCGATGATGGGGGTCTATTAGTAGAGTTGCAGGTTAAATCGACTTGGATTGGGTAGATTTGAGAGAAGCAGATGGGGGATGAGTCTTTGGTTTTGCTGTTTCGCTAGGTTGAGAGTGGTAGTACCTCTGATTTTGGACTGAATAGGGATGGAGTTTTGTGTTTCTGGGGACAGGTTTGTGTATCGAATGATTCTGATCTGAGATAGTCAATATTGAGAGAGGCACATAATAACCCTTATGCTATGCATCCCGGTGGTAATAAGATGTATCGGGATCTCTGTGAACTGTACAGGTGGCCATGTTTGAACGAGAGGTAACAAATTTTGTTGCTCGTTGTCTAACGTGCTAGCAAGTTAAGGTTGAGCACCAGCTACCTCCAGGTTTGCTGCAACCTGTTAAGATTCCCTTATGGAAATGGGAATGTGTGACAATGGACTTCGTTAATGGCTTCTGATTGAAAGAAGATAAGGTTAGACTGATTCGGGATCGTCTAAAGATGACTTTTGATATACAGAAGTCTTATGCTGATGTGAAAAGGAGAGATATCGAGTATTCTGCGGGTGACTTCGTATTTCTCCAAGTTTCTCCGTGGAAGAAAGTTTTGAGGTTCGGTCGTAACGGCAAGTTGAGTCCTAGGTTAATTGGGCCGTATCAGATTCTAAAGCGTGTAGGACCGGTCGCTTATTAGTTGGAGCTACTTCTAGCGTTGGACCGTATCCATGATGTGTTTCACGTCTCGATGTTGCGGCGGTATCAATTTTATCCATCTCACGTTATCTCTGGTGAGGACATCGATGTTGACCTGGATTTGAATTTTGAGGAGAAGCCAGTTCAGATTTTGGATCGAGATACTAAAGTTCTGAGGAGGAAGTCCATACCGTTAGTGAAGGTTCTTTGGCGGAATCATGGCACTGAGGAAGCCACGTGGGAACTTAAGGACTTGATACATCAACAGTATCCTCATCTGTTTAGATCAGGTAAATTTCAAGGCCGAAATTTCTTTTAGAGGGTAGAGTTGTAACACCCTGAATAATTTAAGTATGTTTTTGTGAAATCTGACACAACTGTGTATATGCTTCAGTGGTTAAGTGTTCTGGGTGTGTGTATGAGGTATTGGGTTCAGGTCCCACATTTGAGAAATTTTGGTTTTTTTTTATCCTAGCCTTACCCTTGTTGAGTGGGCTTATATAAAATTGTTTGTTAATTCATATCAGAATGAGCTTGCTGGTTCGAGTGGTAAAGGGTTGTTGTGCTAGAGGTCTTGTGTTCGAATCCCTGCGAGAGCGAGGGTGTTAATTTTTGATTCGGTTGGCTGAGAGAGTTTGAGTGGTCTTGAAATTCTGAGGTAGTTGAGGTTGAGTTGTTAGTGGGGAGTTGGGGTTGTAATCAATTTTTTTTCTTTTTTCTTTTTTTTTCAAATTTTTCGCTCTATTCCCAAAAAAAAAATCTGACGTCAATTTTGTTGTAAGAGTCCGAATTTGACCCTAATCGGAATAGTGGTTTCGGGACCACGAATCCAAGTCCGAGAAATATTGAAATATTATATTTTGTGCTTATACTGTGTGAATTAATGTGTGTGAAAGTTTCGTAGAAAAATTTTATCGTTTGAATGTTTAATTTAACAAAAAGGATTAAATCGCGTAAAGTGAAAAAGTTGCATACTATAGTGTAAAGTACTAGAATGATGATGGCTTCTTAATATGGAGTATTAAAAGGACAAATAGCCCATTTTACAAGTTAGTGGATGGCTTTTGACTAATGTGCCCTTATTATATATGATAGTTTTATTTTATTTCATAAGGTTAATTTAGTAATTAGTTAATAACATAATATACTTAATAAAACAAAACAAAAAAATGCCATTATCATCCTTATTTGCTTATGGCCGAATGTTGGTGAAGGAAGAAAGGGTTTATTTCTTTGAAATTTCGACATTTAGAAGCTCAAATTAAAGGTTAGTGTAACATCCTAAAATAGGGGTTATTTGTGATTGAATTATTTTTCTTGTGTTTGAATTGCTGTGATATTATTCGTGGTGTTATAAGACTTAATTAGGGGTCTTGAGTAGGCTCGATTTAGTAGAATAATTTTTAGTATGGTTTATTTAATGAAGTGGGTTAAGTGAGCTTAGCACTTAAGTTAATTTAAGTGTTAATTAAAGCATAAGAGGAGTAAGTGGCAAGTTGGTTAAGGAGCTTGAAAGGTGGCTTGAGGTTAGAGGTTCGAGTAGCATGTTTAGCATTTTGAAGGTTTATTTTTGTGATCTAGCATTGATGGACGGTCAAACTTATTTATGATAGGTTGGACTATTTATTTTGGTAAGTTGAATATATGTTTAAGGAAAGCTTGATATTAGGGATAAGAATCTTGAGTTTATGGTATGATGAGGGGACAAAGGCATGAAGGGTGGTGGATGTTTTGGAAAGTTTTCCTAGGCCTTTAGTGGTTGAATGTGGACGGCATGTGTGGGAAAGGGGGATGGCCGATCGTTGTTAGGTGGTTTGGGGGGTAAATAGTTGGCCAATTCCTTCTTTTGAACATCTTTTTACATTTTGTTTTCCCTCTCCAAAAACTCTCACCTTTGGCCGAATGTCTAGGTTACTTTTGGTGCAAAATTTCTTTTGATGTTAGCTTCATTTTGTTTGAAATAAATACCACTTTCTTTCTTTCATTTGTCCTTTTGAACCAAACTACATTTTTGTATTTTGTGCATTTTCTTCTTTGGTAAAAATTAGTGTTGACCGAATCTCATTTCTCCCATTCCTCTTTTTCTTCTTTTGATCAATTCTTTTTCACTCTCTTTTCAACCTTTATCAAAACCAAAAAAAAAACCATTCTTTCTTTTTCTAGACATTGGCCGAATCTCCTACACCATCATCTTCCATCTATTTCTTTTCTTTTCTTCTCAAAACCGAAGCCCCTATTTCCCTTTCTTCTCAATATTTTCTTTATTAGCCGAATATACTCCTTTGGGTGTGCCGAAACTCTCTTCTCCTATTTTGTTTAGCCTTGGCCGAATATTTTAGCAAGGGTGCCTCTTCTACTTTTTCCTCCAATCGACTCTAAGGTGAGTGTCCAAGGCCGAATGCCTTTTCTTTGGTTCTCTTGTTCTTGTCGACTTCTAAAGGGGTAAGAGCCGATTTCGGTATTGGATTGCAAGTGTGAATCGACTGATTTGGAATCGGTTTTGTTGTAGGGCCTTGGAAGTGTTGGAAGCAATCTAGTGAAGCCGTCACCTTTGATTGATTGGTTGGTAAGTGGTGGTAAGAATGTGTTAGTAGTTTAATCTCTTTAGTATTTGTTTAAGCCGAAGGCTATTAACATGTGATTGCCGATTTAGGGAAGCAAAAGCGCTTGGAGTGTGGTGGCTAGTATTCAAAGGCATTTGGGTAAGGTTTCGAGTTCACAAGGAACCCTTTGCAATTAATTTTTGGTTTGGCCGAATAGGCTATGGCACAAATCTTGTGTTTGGCCGAATATAGGGCAAGGATATTGTGGGTAGCCGATTTGGTTCTTCAAGATTTAAGGCTTTCGTTAATTTCAAGTGTGTATGTATACACACTTTATGATTAATAAACTGTGCTAAATATTTGTGTATACTAAATCTGGTTCATGTAGCTTTGGATTTAATACCATAACGGTATAAGCGATGATTCAGGTAAGTTCCTGACAGTATGAGTTTTCTATTGATGCTTTTGGGAAGCATGGCATATTTGATATATGTGATTTAAATATATATATGTTGGCATAAACTCTGTTATATAATTGATTGATGTGGGTTGATGAGAGGAGGGGGCAGTGATATTCGTGTCGACGGACACCAGTGGTTTGGTACCACATTGTGACTACGGTCACCAGAGGTTTGGCACCTCATAGCGTCTCGTCCCTGTGGCTTAGCACCACCGTGGGTTGGCCCCACTTTGAGATACGGGATTGACGCCAGTGATTTGGTATCACACGATGGGTTGGCCTCATCATTTGATTTGTGACTTTGGGTCACCAGTGGTTTGGCACCACAATATAGCGGATTTCGTGACTATATGTCAGCAGTGGTTTGGCACCACCAGTGGTTTGGTACCACACGGGGTAGAGAAAGGTGTTCGGATGGCTAGGTTGGGTGCATTTTACATTTGTGCATATTAAATTAATTATGATTGTGTATGATGTTACATTAAACCAGGAAAAAGGGTTACACATTGGGTCTTGATGACTCACCTTTTTCCTTTAACATTTTCAGGTGATTCGTAGCTGCGGATAAGGAGCCGGATGGACTCGAGGTGGCCATGAAATGAAAATATGGACTAGGTGGATTTTGAACTATTTTATTTTATTATGGGTTTATTTTATTTAAGTTGTAATAAGGCCTCCTAATATTGCACTTGGAATATTTTACATGTTTTGATAATTTTCTTAAACTACTTCATGATATTAAAATGGGTACACATGTTTTCTAAAAATTAATACGTAAAATGTTTTATTGTGCCATCGGGTACACTTGAATCTGTGACAACCTGATTTAATATATTTTTTTAACAACACTAAGTGATGATTTCTTCATACACCTCAACCGTTTTAAAAACAAGGCAATATCTTTTATCAAAAAAGTTTTTCTCTGTGGCATACCAAATTCGGTCGTAATGTTTGGACCGGGTTTGGGGTGTTACAAATTGGTATCAGAGCCCAGTTCAAAGCTCGGCTGTGGGGGCCCAAGGCCCAAAAAAATGTTTTTGGTAGGCCTATTTGAAATATTTTGGTTTTGAATAAGCATGGCACCGAGTCTCCGGCACCAATCCGCCCAGGTAAGTACCTCTAACTTTTTGTATGGATTATTAATGTAGAAAGGTAGGTAGGAACGTAGTTAGTGTGATAGGTGTTGAACTTTAGGACTAGTTCACCCCAACAAAACTTATAAGATTTTAATGGCCTAATTAAAACCAATCTGTGACCAAGTCGCCGAGTTAGGGTGTGGTAACCTTGGTGCGCATGTCTAGGATTGGATCCGGAAGAGCTTGGTATTTAAGCAGTCCTCGTGACTCACCTCCTCTTCGCGGGATTCCTACCTGGTGCGTAGCTTCGGTTCACCCTAACCAAGAGGACTCGGTCATAGGCTAAACACGTTAAATAAAACCCGCAAGGGATTAACCCTGTTTCATGAAAGCTCTAAGTTTTAAGAATCATTACGACACTCCTTTAAATAGTAGTAAAAATTTATTTCTGGAAAAGTTTCAAAATATTTTCAGCTTATCAAAATTTCCAAAATGCCCTAGTGGCAAAATTTCGAAAATGCCCTTGGTTTCTAAAATTACCGTATTACCTCGATTTTGATTAAAACTTTTATTTTGCATAAGTACGCGAAAATTTTGTATTTCAACATAACACCCTGACTTTGGAAATTTACAAAATTACGCCGATTGACAAAATTACCAAAATACCCCTGGTTTTCAAAATTTCGCTATACCTTTAAATTTAGAATTTCTCGAAAATACTCCTCAGTTTTAGAAATTACAAAATGTTTTGATTTATTAAAGTTTTCAAAATTTCTTCGGTTTATTACGAAAATACCCTGTAGGAAAATGACGAAAATACCCCTGGGATAGAAACGGACAGAAATGCCCGAAGAGTGCATAGGTATGAAAGGTATAGGGAATGGATATACTTTTCTGTGTTAACTAGGATAGAAGACTTAAAACTTTGATTGATCGAAAGAATCTCTATTAAATTCTTTTCATAAAATTTCTTCGCGGATAACCAAGTGAAACATGTACTAATTCATAAAATTTCTTAATCAGATTAAAGCGCGATAGTTAGAATGAGCTTTAGAGGACGTGGCCGTCGTGGACGCGGAAGGGGTAGGATGACCGTGTCAGAACCTGTCAGGTCGGGTCAGGGATCTGAGAATGAGGTACCACCGCCACCACCACCCCCAACTTTTGGAGCTGAGGAGCAGGATCAGACGGTTTATGACGCAGTGTCACAAGCGATGCTGCGGGTGCTGGAAAGGGTAGCTGGAATGGGTGGAGGTGGAGGAGCTCGGAAGTCGGTACCTGAGAGACTTCGAGCTAACGGAGCTGAATTTTTCCGAGGTGTGTCCGGTGTAGTGCCCAATACGGCTGAGTATTGGCTAGAATTGACTGAAAGAATCATGGATGATATAGATCTGACGAATGAGGAGAAACTGAAAGGAGCGGTGTCGCTTCTCAAGGATAAGTCATATCGATGGTGGCTCACGGTTCGAGATGGTGCAACGGCAGACGATCTTACTTGGGAGTATTTCAAAACTGCTTATTAGAAGAAGTATGTGGGCACTAGCTACATTGATGCACAGAGGAAAGCTTTTCTGGGGTTGGTACAAGGAAATAAGTCTGTGTCAGAGTATGAAGCGGAATTCTTGAGGCTGAGCTGCTATGCTCAGGGTATTGTGTCAACGGAGCATGATCGTTGTGTCCGCTTTGAAGACGGACTTAGGGATGAGTTAAGGTTGCTGATTGCTCCGCAGCAGGAGCGTGAGTTTGCTATCTTGGTGGAAAAGGCTAAGGTAGCCGAAGGGGTCAAGGAGTCCGTGAGACAGAGCTATGATAGGAACAAGCAGAAAAGAGGCTTTGGGTCGTCTGGGTCAGGTGGTAATGTTCAGAAAAGGGTTAGGCAGAGTGGGCCGAATCAGGCGGAAAGGCCCATGGCTGCTAATCAGAGACCGACTCAGTGTAATCGCTGTGGAAAATCACATTGGGGAGGTTGTTGGACTGGTGAGAAGGGTTGCTTTGAATGTGGGTCTTTGGATCACCGTGTAAGGGATTGTCCTCGGAAGTCAACCAAGAATCAATCAGAGGGTCAGAACCGTGCTCAGGCTAGGAATGTAGGACCACCACAGAGGGGTCGTGGTAATGGTAGAGGAGGAAATGGATCTAATCGAGGTCGCGAAATTTCGGGCAGAGGTACAGGCAGCACAGAAGCAAGGCAGCCTGGTTTAGTCTATGCGGTAAGGCGTCGAGAGGAAGGTGACGCACCGGACGTCATTACCGGTACGTTCCTAATTTTTGGTCTTCCATATGTTGTATTAATTGATGTGGGTTCGACGCATTCATACGTTGCTAGTAGTGTGGTAGAGACTATGAACTTAGACTTCGAGACTGCTTCTAGGGAGATGACTGTAATTAGCCCTCTATGACACTCTGTAGTGTTAACAAGCTATATAGAGATATACCCCTAGAACTCCAAGGGGTCGTGTTTGTGGCTGATCTAATGGAACTGCCGTTTGGGGAGTTCAATTTGATCCTTGGAATGGACTGGTTGGTTAAGTATCACGCAAGGTCGGATTGTGCTGCTAAGCGCATGGTTCTTAAGATGGCTGAAGGTGATGAAGTGGTCATGATAGGTAATAGAAGAGATTACCTATCCAATGTAGTGTCTGCTTTGAAGGCTGAGAAGATGGTCAAGAAAGGTTACGAAGCGTTTTTAGTTCGAATTTGTGCCTTGGAGGCTAAGGTGTCAGCAATTGAGAAGGTTCGAACTGTAGGGGAGTTCGCTGATGTGTTTCCAGAAGAACTTCCGGGTCTGCCTCCAGATCGGGAAGTTGAATTCGGTATAGACTTGTTACCCGGGACGGCACCTGTGTCTATAGTACCTTACCGAATGGCACCAAAGGAATTGGTGGAGCTGAAGGCTCAAATTCAGGAGCTGTTGGATCGAGGATTTATTCGACCAAGTATATCTCCGTGGGGAGCACCTATGTTGTTTGTCAAGAAGAAGGACGGTTCAATGCGGATGTGTATCGACTACCGCCAATTGAACAAGTTAACGATCAAGAATAGGTATCCGTTGCCTCGGATTGATGACTTGTTTGACCAACTGAAGGGTGTATCAGTATTCTCGAAGATAGATCTTAGGTCGGGATATCATCAACTCAAGGTGAAGGAGGTGGATGTGCACAAGACGGCATTCCGAACAAGGTATGGGCATTACGAGTTTTTGGTGATGCCTTTTGGGTTGACTAATGCACCGGCAGCATTCATGGACTTAATGAATAGAGTGTTTCAGCAGTACCTAGATCAGTTTGTCGTGGTGTTTATAGACAACATATTGGTTTACTCAAAGACGGAGAAGGAGCATGACATGCATTTGCGTATAGTTCTACAAGTATTAAGAGAGAAGCAGTTATATGCCAAATTCAGTAAGTGCGAATTTTGGCTTAGAGAGGTGGCTTTCTTAGGTCACGTAGTGTCAGCGGAAGGGATTAGAGTAGATCCTCGCAAGGTGGAAGCGGTGTTGGACTGGAAATCGCCTAGGTCAGTGGCAGAAATTCGAAGTTTTCTGGGGCTGGTAGGTTACTATCGAAGATTTATGGAAGGATTCTCTTTAATTGCAGCGCCGTTGACTAAGTTGTTAAGGAAGGGAGTTCCGTTTGTATGGTCGGAGAAGCAACAAGAAAGTTTTGACAAGCTAAGGAACATTCTGACGGAAGCTCCGGTTCTGGTGTAGCCTGAGGCAGGAAAGTTGTTTACGGTTTATTGTGATGCGTCCCATACTGGTTTGGGATGTGTATTGATGCAGGAAGGGAAGGTAGTGGCCTATGCGTCCCGTCAGCTAAGACCGCATGAGGTTAACTATCCAACTCACGACTTGGAGTTAGCGGCAGTAGTCTTCGCTTTGAAAATATGGCGGCATTACCTGTACGGGGAGAAGTCGATAGTCTATACGGATCATAAAAGTCTGAGGTATCTCTTGACTCAGAAGGATTTGAATTTGAGGCAGCGTCGGTGGATTGAATTGTTAAAGGACTACGATTGTTCGATTGAGTACCATCCGGGTAAGGCTAACGTAGTGGCTGATGCCTTGAGCCGAAAAGTCGTGACAGACTTAAGAGCGATGTTTGCTTACCTCAGTCTATACGACGATGGAAGTCTTTTAGCAGAACTGCAAGTTAAGCCAACTTGGATTGAGGAGATTAAGGAAAAGCAAATTGTGGATGACAGTTTGAATGCGAGGAGGTTGCAAGTTCAAGACGGTGGTTTGAAAGGGTACAGTTTGTCTGGTGAGGGAGTGCTATGTTTTCAAGGGCGAGCTTGTATGCCGAAAGATGTGGAATTGAGGCGGAAGATTCTCCAAGATGCACATAGCAGCCCATACGCTATGCATCCGGGAGGTAGCAAGATGTATGGAGATTTGCGGAAACAGTTCTGGTGGCCTGGGTTGAAGCGTGAGGTAACTGAATTCGTGGGTAAGTGTCTGACGTGTCAGCAAGTGAAAGCTGAACATCAATTGCCATCAGGGTTACTCCAACCGGTGAAGATTCCTCAGTGGAAATGGGAGAGGATCACGATGGATTTTGTCAGTGGATTACCCCTCACGCCTAGTAAGAAGAACTCAGTTTGGGTAATTGTGGATCGACTAACTAAGACAGCGCATTTCATACCTGTAAGGGTGGATTATTCGCTTCAGAAGCTAGCAAAGTTATATGTAGCCGAGATAGAAAGATTGCATGGTGTGCCAGTATCGATTATATCGGATAGGGATCTGAGGTTTACATCAAGGTTTTGGACAGCCTTGCATCAAGCCTTGGGAACGAGATTAGACTTCAGCACAGCTTTTCACCCGCAAACTGACGGACAATCGGAAAGAGTGATACAGATTTTAGAGGATATGCTCAGAGGATGCGTTCTGGATTTCAGTGGTTGTTGGGAAGAGTATCTACCGTTGGCAGAGTTCGCTTATAACAATAGTTATCAAGCGAGCATTCAGATGGCACCATTCGAGGCACTGTATGGACGGAAGTGCCGTACTCCTACGTGTTGGACGGAACTAAAGGAGCGACATGTCTTGGGTCCAGAATTGGTAGTGGAAACTGAAGATAAAGTTAAGTTAATCCGGACTCGTCTCAAGGAGGCATCAGATAGGCAAAAGTCTTATGCCGATCTCAAGCGCAAGGAAATGGAATACGAGGTAGAAGATAAAGTCTTTCTGAAGGTGTCGCCTTGGAAGAAGGTGTTGCGATTTGGAAGAAAAGGGAAGCTAAGCCCAAGGTTCATCGGGCCATATACAGTGTTAAAGCGAGTGGGACCGGTAGCTTATCAGCTCGAGCTACCGGCAGAGTTGAGTCAGATTCATGATGTCTTCCATGTGTCGATGCTTAGACGGTATCGGTCTGATCCATCACACGTCTTGCCAGTGGCAGAGATTGAGGTTAACTCAGACCTATCTTTCGAGGAGGAGCCAGTTCAGATCTTAGATCGTGATGTCAAGGTTTTACGTAGGAAGTCAGTACCCTTGGTGAAAGTGCTATGGCGAAACCATGGTACGGAGGAAGCGACGTGGGAACCTGAGGATGTGATGCGTCAGCAATACCCCTATCTCTTTTGATCAGGTAATTTCGAGGTCGAAATTATTTTTAAGGGGGGTAGAACTGTAACATCCTAAAATAGGGGTTATTTGTGATTGAATTATTTTCTTGTGTTTGAATTGCTGTGATATTATTCGTGGTGTTATAAGACTTAATTAGGGGTCTTGAGTAGGCTCGGTTTAGTAGAATAATTTTTAGTATGGTTTATTTAATGAAGTGGATTAAGTGAGCTTAGCACTTAAGTTAATTTAAGTGTTAATTAAAGCATAAGAGGAGTAAGTGGCAAGTTGGTTAAGGAGCTTGAAAGGTGGCTTGAGGTTAGAGGTTCGAGTAGCATGTTTAGCATTTTGAAGGTTTATTTTTGTGATCTAGCATTGATGGACGGTCAAACTTATTTATGATAGGTTGGACTATTTATTTTGGTAAGTTGAATATATGTTTAAAGAAAGCTTGATATTGGGGATAAGAATCTTGAGTTTATGGTATGATGAGGGGACAAAGGCATGAAGGGTGGTGGATGTTTTGGAAAGTTTTCCTAGGCCTTTAGTGGTTGAATGTGGACGGCATGTGTGGGAAAGGGGGATGGCCGATCGTTGTTAGGTGGTTTGGGGGGTAAATAGTTGGCCAATTCCTTCTTTTGAACATCTTTTTACATTTTGTTTTCCCTCTCCAAAAACTCTCACCTTTGGCCGAATGTCTAGGGTACTTTTGGTGCAAAATTTCCTTTGATGTTAGCTTCATTTTGTTTGAAATAAGTACCACTTTCTTTCTTTCATTTGTCCTTTTGAACCAAACTACATTTTTGTATTTTGTGCATTTTCTTCTTTGGTAAAAATTAGTGTTGACCGAATCTCATTTCTCCCATTCCTCTTTTTCTTCTTTTGATCAATTCTTTTTCACTCTCTTTTCAACCTTTATCAAAACCAAAAAAAAAAAACCATTCGTTCTTTTTCTAGACATTGGCCGAATCTCCTACACCATCATCTTCCATCTATTTCTTTTCTTTTCTTCTCAAAACCGAAGCCCCTATTTCCCTTTCTTCTCAATATTTTCTTTATTAGCCGAATATACTCCTTTGGGTGTGCCGAAACTCTCTTCTCCTATTTTGTGTAGCCTTGGCCGAATATTTTAGCAAGGGTGCCTCTTCTACTTTTTCCTCCAATCGACTCTAAGGTGAGTGTCCAAGGCCGAATGCCTTTTCTTTGGTTCTCTTGTTCTTGTCGACTTCTAAAGGGGTAAGAGCCGATTTCAGTATTGGATTGCAAGTGTGAATCGACTGATTTGGAATCGGTTTTGTTGTAGGGCCTTCGAAGTGTTGGAAGCAATCTAGTGAAGCCGTCACCTTTGATTGATTGGTTGGTAAGTGGTGGTAAGAATGTGTTAGTAGTTTAATCTCTTTAGTATTTGTTTAAGCCGAAGGCTATTAACATGTGATTGCCGATTTAGGGAAGCAAAAGCGCTTGGAGTGTGGTGGCTAGTATTCAAAGGCATTTGGGTAAGGTTTCGGGTTCACAAGGAACCCTTCGCAATTAATTTTTGGTTTGGCCGAATAGGTTATGGCACTAATCTTGTGTTTGGCCGAATATAGGGCAAGGATATTGTGGGTAGCCGATTTGGTTCTTCGGGATTTAAGGCTTTCGTTAATTTCAGGTGTGTATGTATACACACTTTATGATTAATAAACTGTGCTAAATATTTGTGTATGCTAAATCTGGTTCATGTAGCTTTGGATTTAATACCATAACGGTATAAGCGATGATTCAGGTAAGTTCCTGACAGTATGAGTTTTCTATTGATGCTTTTGGGAAGCATGTCATATTTGATATATGTGATTTAAATATATATATGTTGGCATAAACTCTGTTATATAATTGATTGATGTGGGTTGATGAGAGGAGGGGGCAGTGATATTCGTGTCGACGGACACCAGTGGTTTGGTACCACATTGTGACTACGGTCACCAGAGGTTTGGCACCTCCAGAGGTTTGGCACCTCATAGCGTCTCGTCCCTGTGGCTTAGCACCATCATGGGTTGGCCCCACTTTGAGATACGGGATTGACGCCAGTGATTTGGTATCACACGATGGGTTGGCCCCATCATTTGATTTGTGACTTCGGGTCACCAGTGGTTTGGCGCCACAATATGACGGATTTCGTGACTATATGTCAGCAGTGGTTTGGCACCACCAGTGGTTTGGTACCACACGGGGTAGAGAAAGGTGTTCGGATGGCTAGGTTGGGTGCATTTTACATTTGTGCATATTAAATTAATTATGATTGTCTATGATGTTACATTAAACCGGGAAAAAGGGTTACACATTGGGTCTTGATGACTCACCTTTTTCCTTTAACATTTTCAGGTGATTCGTAGCTGCGGATAAGGAGCCAGATGGACTCGAGGTGGCCATGAAATGAAAATATGGACTAGGTGGATTTTGAACTATTTTATTTTATTATGGGTTTATTTTATTTAAGTTGTAATAAGGCCTCCTAATATTGCACTTGGAATATTTTACATGTTTTGATAATTTGCTTAAACTACTTCATGATATTAAAATGGGTACACATGTTTTCTAAAAATTAATACGCAAAATGTTTTATTGTGCCATCGGGTACACTTGAATCTGTAACAACCTAATTTAATATATTTTTTTAACAACACTAAGTGATGATTTCTTCATACACCTCAACCGTTTTAAAAACAAGGCAATATCTTTGATCAAAAATTTTAATCGGCTTAAAGGGATTTTCAAAAAAGTTTTTCTCTGTGGCATACCAAATTCGGTTGTAATGTTTGGACCAGGTTTGGGGTGTTACAGTTAGTTTGATTTTGGTTTTTGTTAATTTTTACGTTTTTGAGATCGTTGCTTAGTATATTAGCTGACCCATATTAAAATTTTCAAATCTAAGCATGCTTGATATTCGACCATTGTAGTGTTCATGTGATTTTTGGTGTTTGATGATTTTAATTTAAAGATATGTTAAAGATTAGTATATTAAGTATTGGAAGTTTTGGTGAAATTGAGTAATTAGGGCTAATTTGCAAAAATAGAATTTTAGAGGGGCTTATTTGCAAAATAAATGAAAGAAATGGACTTGTAGGGTCCCTATAAATATTCGGCCCTTGAGTAGTATTGGGAAATTTTGTGTATTTTGTGTTTGATGCAAATAGGACTAAATTGTAAAAATGTGAAACATTAGGGGTAAAAGGGTAATTGGCCCATTTATGTGTTTTGTAGACTAAATTGAGATGAAATGTGTTTGAATGATCTAAATTTTAATGTGTTTAGATCAAGAACAAAGAAAAACGGATCTGGATCGGGGAAAGACGAAGGTTATTGAATAGCCGGTCTTCGTCGTTCGTTGATAGTCGAGGTAAGTTCTTAAGTTAAAGTACATTAAAGACAATTATGAATATGTTCAATGATATTATTTGATTAATTTGAGTAAGAATATATGTGATAGCTGACTGTAAATGTCCTATATTGGATTAAATATGTTTTGAAATGCAATATGAAGTAGTACATTTGATATGATAGGTGAGTGTGGTTTGTGTTTATGAATTGATAGTGATGTAAGTGCTAAGAAATGTAAGTTGATGAATTGATTAGGTGAATAGTTTGGGCTTCGAGCCTAGCAGGCCTTGTGCCGGTGTGTTATTCGGGCTTTGAGCCTAGCAGGCCACGTGCCGGTGAAATAATTCGGGCTTATTGCCTAGCAGGCTTAATGCTGGTGTTTAACTTCGGACCTTGAGTCCAGCAGGCCTAGTGCCGGTGTATGTGATTCGAGCTCAGAATATGCAAGAACCGAGTTATGAAACAAGTCAAGAAATTTACAGCTTTAAAAATGAATTGTATTAATTCGACATGGAGGTAAGTATTTTTATACTCATGTTACTCATGAAAATAATGAACAAGTACATGAGGAAGTGAATATCTTATACGTTGATTGGTGGTAGATATATATATATATATATGTGTGTACATGTTATATCGTGTGGTGATTGATCTTTCAAAAGTATGAATGGGGTGAAATTATTTAGGTAAGCATATGTTAGATATATATATATCTTTGATATACTCGGATTGTTGTGTATAAGCAAGAAATGTAAAGCTATTGAGTTAAATGCAATAATGGTATTAGGTTATCTTAGCTTTGTTAGTTAAACTATGTATTACTTATGTTTAAATTGATGATAAAGGAATTTGACTTGAATGTTTGGATTTATGGTATATATTTTCTTAAGTCTTACTAAGCTAATAAGCTTACTTTGCGTGTGCCATTGTTCGTTTTATAGATTTTATTCAAGCTACGAGCTCCGTGGATCAACATTGAAGTCAACCACACTATCGACTCATTTTGGGTACAATTAGAAGTTGATGTTTCAATTATTAAGGCATGTATAGGCTAGTTAACATTTTGGATTGGTACTTGTTAATGGTATGCCATGCGAAAATGGCTCATCTTTTATTAAATAGTCTAAAGACATGTAAATATTGATTGTAAATGTGCTTTTGTTCTTGTTAAGTAAAATGTTGTAATAGATGTGCATGTTACGTGGCTAGTTAGATATGAATCTATAATAGATCCTTTCAAACATGAATATGCATGCGGTCTAATAGGCTTGAACTGGTTTACGTGTGTATATTATGCTTGAATGGTGACTATAGTTTATTTCTTGTTTACTTTATCATAACAATATGGTTTGGTTTGAAATAAGTAAAATGGTTATAATTATTTAGGTGGAAGTTTGAAGTGCCGTAGTTAAAACCGAATTTAGAATGGTGGATTATGAGTAGTATATTCGCTTTTCAAATTGGTTATATGTATTACATGATTTTGGTATGATTTTCAATGATTCTTGTGTCTATAAATCTTTGTTGTGGATGCAGTGAAATGAGCATGTAATTGGGGATAATTTTTTGTTTAAAGCTTGATGTGGTTATAGATATATGCTTACTAATGAAAAGTATAGAAATAAGCATGCCTATCACATTGGTAACATGAGCATGTTTGATAATGATACTAGGAACTATTATTTCATATGTGATTGGATATATCACTAGGTGTTATAAGTGTATATGTTTTAAATATGCATGTGTGCATATGAGATTTGTAATGAATTTTATGAATGTATGAAATGTGATAAAGGTCTGTAATGTTCTGAGTTTGGTTCGGTAATGCCTCAAAACCCTAATCTGGCGACGGGTACGGGTAAGGGGTGTTACATTTTATTAGTATCAGAGCTTACGGTTTAGTCAATTCTAGGACTACAGTAGCGCGTGAGAGTCTAGCTATACATGCTTTATTTGTATATTTGATAGTGTGGTGACTTTTGACATTCCAAACTGTGTTTTATATAGTAAATCGATTTCGATCTTGACAGAGCCGTAGCTGATGATGTAGAGAGTGTAGTGCCTGATCGTGCACGCGGATCAGCGCCAATAGACTCTCGACCAGTTTCAGGCAGCCATGAGGGGGAGGTTAAACAAGCCTTCTACCAGATGATGAATGAATGGTTTACCCAGTTTGTTCAGAATAATCCGGCTGTACAACAACCTCCACCCCCGAATAATCCAACTCCGGTACCTTCAGCACCCCCGACGATAGATCCGATGAGATCTAGTAGGCCTCTTGTTGATAAAATTAGAAAATATGGGGCCGAAGAATTTAAAGATAATGATGATGATGACGCTGAGCGAGCTGAGATGTGGCTTGATAATACTATTCGGGTACTTGATGAGTTATCCTGTACTTCAGAGGAATGCCTAAAGTATGCTATATCTTTACTCAGGGACTCTGCCTACCACTGGTGGAAAACACTAGTATCAGTGGTTCCGAAAGAAAAAGTGACGTGGGATTTCTTCCAGAATGAATTCCGCAAGAAATATATCAGCCAGAGGTTTATCGACCAGAAACGCAAAGAATTTCTTGAACTGAAACAGGGGCGAATGACCGTGATAGAATATGAGCGGAAATTTGTCAGACTCAGCAGATATGCGAGAGAGTGTGTTTCTTCTGAAGCCATTATGTGTAGAAGATTTGAAGACGGTCTGAACGAAGACATAAAGTTACTTGTGGGCATTCTTGAGATTAAAGAGTTTGTGGTAGTGGTCGAGCGAGCTTACAAAGCTGAAGAGCTCGGAAAAGAGAAAAGAAAGGCTGAGACAGAAGCTAGAGACACTCGTAAAAGATTGTTGAGTAAAACTTTCCATTCAACATTTAGGAAGTTCAGAGATGACTTTAACCGACATAAGACTACTCCTGACTTGTCTAGACGAGACAGACCTCCAGTGAGTTCTCGAGCCACTTCGATGGCTAGTGTTGGTAATGTTCAACAGGATCGGATTGAGTGCAAGCATTGTGGAAAATGGCATTCTGGGAGTTGTAGATTCCGTGATTGGTCTTATTTTAAATGTGGATCGTCAGATCATTTTATTCGAGAGTGCCCGATGCTAGCCGAGCAAAATATACCTCAGAATACTAAACCGAACAGCGCACCAGCATGGGGCAGACCACCCAGATATTCAGGCAATGTAGGTGGTAGTCAGAGAGGGACGAAGGACACTGCAGTTCGATCAGAGGCTAGAGCTCCAGCTAGAGCTTATGCTATACGAGCCAGAGAGGATGCTTCTTCCCCACATGTCATTACCGGTACTTTCACACTTTATGATACTACGGTGATTGCATTGATTGATCCTGGTTCGACTCATTCATATGTGTGTGAAACTTTAGTATCCAGTAAGACTTTACCTGTTGAGTCTACTGAGTTTGTAATTTGTGTGTCCAACCCTTTGGGTCGCTGTGTACTTGTTGATAAAGTGTGTAAAAGTTGCCCGTTGATGATTTGGGATTCCTGCTTCCCAGCTGATTTAATGTTATTGCCTTTTGACGAGTTCGATATAATCTTGGGAATGGACTGGTTAACTTTGCATGATGCAGTGGTGAATTGCAAAAGAAAGATTATTGATTTGAGATGTCAGAATGGTGAGATTATCCGGGTCGAATTAAATGGTCTGAATGGGTTGCCTACAGTGATATCCTCGATGCTAGCTCAAAAGTATGTGGGAAAAGGATGTGAAGCTTACTTGGCTTATGTGTTGGATAGTAAAGTGCCCGAATAGCAAATTGAATCAGTACCGGTTGTGAATGAATACTCAGATGTGTTTCCTGAAGAATTACCAGGTTTAACACCAGTACGAGAGATTGAGTTTGGCATCGAACTAGTTCCGGGGACGACTCCGATTTTGATAGCTCTGTACCGGATGGCACCTACCGAGTTGAAAGAGTTGAAAGCACAGTTGCAAGAGTTGACAGATAGGGGCTTTTCACGACCGAGTTTCTCTCCTTGGGGTGCATCGGTTCTATTTGTGAAAAAGAAAGATGGGATTATGCGAATGTGTATTGATTATCGACAGTTAAATAAAGTGACAATAAAGAATAAATACCCGTTGCCTCGAATAGACGATTTGTTTGACCAGTTGAAAGGGGCTTCAGTGTTTACAAAGATTAATCTAAGATCGGGTTATTATTAGCTGCGAGTCAGAGATTCTGATGTGCCTAAGACTGCATTCCGAACGAGGTACGGACATTTTGAGTTTTTGGTTATGCCTTTTGGGCTTACTAATGCACCTGCTATTTTTATGGATTTGATGAATCGGGTCTTCAAACAGTATTTGGATCGGTTTGTGGTAATGTTTATAGATGATATCTTGATTTACTCCTGAGATGAAACCGAGCACGCCGAGCATTTGAGATTAGTGCTACAAACTTTGCGAGATCGACAGTTGTATGCAAAGTTTAGTAAATGTGAGTTCTGGATGAAGGAAGTCAGCTTCCTGGGTCATGTTGTTTCAGCATCAGGTATTCGGGTTGATCCGAGCAAAATATCGTCTATACTTGATTGGAAGCCACCAAAGAGTGTTACTGAAATTCGAAGCTTTCTTGGACTTACGGGATATTACAGACGATTCGTCAAAGGCTTTTCTATGATAGCTACACCTTTGAAAAAGTTGCTACAGAAAGATGTCAAGTTCGAATGGTCAGAAATGTGTCTGAAAAGTTTCGATCAGTTGAAAGCCCTTTTAACCGAAGCCCCAGTGTTAGCTCAGCCTGAATCGGGTAAAGAATTTATTGTTTACAGTGATGCTTCTTTGCATGGTTTGGGTTGCGTTTTGATGCAGGAAGGCAAAGTCATAGCCTACGCTTCGAGACAATTGAAGCCTCATGAAAGAAATTATCCAACTCATGATTTGGAGCTAGCAGCCATTGTTTTCGCTTTGAAAATATTGCCTCACTACTTGTTCGGTGAAAAATGTCATGTTTATTCAGATCACAAAAGTCTGAAGTATTAGATGACTCAAAAAGATCTGAACTTGAGACAACGTAGATGGTTAGAGCTGTTGAAGGACTATGAATTGGTAATTGACTACCATCCGGGAAAAGCTAACGTTGTTGCAGATGCTTTAAGCCGAAAACCATTGTTTGCTCTTCGTGCGTTGAACGCACATATGGTTATGACTAGTGATAGTTCGATCATAGCCAAATTGAGGACTAGACCGTTGTTTATTCAGCAAATTAGCGATACACGGAAAGTTGACAAAGATATGACTGCTAGACGAGCTCAGTGTGAAAATGATACAGAGTCAGAGTTTCAAATTGATAAAAATGACTATTTGAACTACAAAGGCCGATTGTATGTATTGAGAAATGCAGACTTGATTCAGATGATATTGGATGAGGCTCATAATGGTCAAATGTCGATACATCCGGGTAGCACAAAGATGTATAATGATTTAAAATTGTTCTATTGGTCGCCGGGCATGAAACGGGATATATTTGAATTTGTTTCAAAATGCTTAGTTTGTCAGCAAGTAAAAGATGAGCATCAAGTGCCTTCCGGGTTACTTCATCCGATCATGATACCTGAATGGAAATGGGATAGAGTCACTATGGATTTTATATCCGGTTTGCCTACGACACCAAGCAAGAAAGACGCAGTCTGGGTTATAGTGGATAGACTGACCAAGTCAGCTCATTTTGTACCGGTTCGTATGGACTATTCGCTCGACAAACTTGCTGAATTGTATGTATCGCAGATTGTGAGGTTGCGTGGTGTATCGAATTCCATTGTTTCAGATAGAGACCTAAGATTTACATCGCGGTTTTGGAAGAAGTTGCAAGATGCTTTAGGTACTAAACTTCATTTTAGTACAGCCTTTCATCCGCAGACAGACGGTCAGTCCGAGAGAACTATTTAGATACTTGAGGACATGTTGAGATGTTGTTTTCTTGAATTTGAAGGTACATGGGAAAGATACTTACCCTTGGTTGAATTTGCTTATAATAATAGCTTTCAAACTAGTATCAAAATGGTGCCCTACGAAGCTTTGTACGGTCGCAAGTGTCGAACACCATTATACTGGACTGAGCTCAGTGAGAACAAGATACACGGGGTCGATTTGATTAAAAAGACAGAACAGAAAGTGGCTATAATCAGAGATAGTTTGAAAGCTGCATCAGATCGTCAAAAGTCTTACACTGATTTGAAACGTAAAGACATTGAATTTCAGGCCGGAGATCGAGTATTCTTGAAAGTTTCTCCATGGAAGAAAGTACTCTGATTTGGTCGGAAAGGCAAATTGAGTCCGAGATTCATCGGACCATATGAAATCATCGAACGCATTGGGCCTATAGGTTATAGATTGAAGTTGCCCTCTAAATTAGAAAAGATACATGATGTATTTCAAATTTCGATGCTTCGTAAGTATAGTTCAGATCCGTCACATGTGATCACTCCGTCAGAGGTTGAGATCTGATCTGATATGACATATGATGAAGAACCGATCCGTATCTTAGCTCGGGAAATAAAAGAGTTGAGAAACAAAAGGATTCCATTGGTGAAAGTACTATGGAATAGGCACGGAGTTGAAGAGGCTACGTGGGAGCCTGAGGATTCAATGAGGCAACAATTTCCGACTTTGTTTAACGGTAAGATTTTCGGGGACGAAAATCCTTAAGGGGGAGAGTTGTAACAGTCCGAATTTGACCCTAATCGGAATAGTGGTTTTGGGACCACGAATCCGAGTTCAAGAAATATTTAAATATTATATTCTGTGCTTATACTGTGTGAATTAATGTGTGTGAAAGTTTCGTAGAAAAATTTTATCGTTTGAGTGTTTAATTTAACAAAAAGGATTAAATCGCGTAAAGTGAAAAAGTTGCATACTATAGTGTAAAGTACTAGAATGATGATGGCTTCTTAATATGGAGTATTAAAAGGGCAAATAGCCCATTTTACAAGTTAGTGGATGGCTTTTGACTAATGTGCCCTTATTATATATGATAGTTTTATTTTATTTCATAAGGTTAATTTAGTAATTAGTTAATAACATAATATACTTAATAAAACAAAACAAAAAATGCCATTATCATCCTTATTTGCTTATGGCCAAATGTTGGTGAAGGAAGAAAGGGTTTATTTCTTTGAAATTTTGGCATTTAGAAGATCAAATTAAAGGTTAGTTTGGTTTTTGTTTTTGTTAATTTTTACGTTTTTTTAGATCGTTGCTTAGTATATTAGCTGACCCATGTTAAAATTTTCAAATCTAAGCATGCTTGATATTCGGCCATTGTAGTGTTCATGTGATTTTTGGTGTTTGATGATTTTAATTTAAAGATATGTTAAAGATTAGTATATTTAGTATTGGAAGTTTTGGTGAAATTGAGTAATTAGGGCTAATTTGAAAAAATAGAATTTTAGAGGGGCTTATTTGCAAAATAAATGAAAGAAATGGACTTGTAGGGTCCCTATAAATATTCGGCCCTTGAGTAGTATTGGAAAATTTTGTGCATTTTGTGTTTGATGCAAATAGGACTAAATTGTAAAAATGTGAAACATTAGGGGTAAAAGGGTAATTGGCCCATTTATGTGTTTTGTAGACTAAATTGAGATGAAATGTGTTTGAATGATCTAAATTTTAATGTGTTTAGATCAAGAACAAAGAAAAACGGATCTGGATCGGGGAAAGACGAAGGTTATTGAATAGCCGGTCTTCGTCGTTCGTTGATAGTCAAGGTAAGTTCTTAAGTTAAAGTACATTAAAGAGACAATTATGAATATGTTCAATGATATTAGTTGATTAATTTGAGTAAGAATATATGTGATAGCCGAATGTAAATGTCCTATATTGGATTAAATATGTTTTGAAATGCAATATGAAGTAGTATATTTGATATGATAGGTGAGTGTGGTTTGTGTTTATGAATTGATAGTGATGTAAGAGTTAAGAAATGTAAGTTGATGAATTGATTAGGTGAATAGTTCGGGCTTCGAGCCTAGCAGGCCTTGTGCCGATGTGTTATTCGGGTTTTGAGCCTAGCAGGCCACGTGCCGGTGAAATAATTCGGGCTTATTGCCTAGCAGGCTTAATGCCGGTGTTTAATTTCGGACCTTGAGTCCAGCAGGCAGTGTCGGTGTATGTGATTCGAGCTCAGAATATGCAAGAACTGAGTTATGAAACAAGTCAAGAAATTTACAGCTTTAAAAATGAATTGTATTAATTCGACATGGAGGTAAGTATTTTTATACTCATGTTACTCATGAAAATAATGAACAAGTACATGAGGAAGTGAATATCTTATATGTTGATTGGTGGTAGATATATATATATGTGTACATGTTATATCGTGTGGTGATTGATCTTTCAAAAGTATGAATGGTGAAATTGTTTAGGTAAGCATATGTTATATATATATATATATATATATATCTTTGATATACTCGGATTGTTGTGTATAAGCAAGAAATGTAAAGCTATTGAGTTAAATGCAATAATGGTATTCGATTATCTTAGCTTTGTAAGTTGAACTATGTATTACTTATGTTTAAATTGATGATAAAGGAATTTGACTTGAAAGGTTGGATTTATGGTATATATTTTCTTAATTCTTACTAAGCTAATAAGCTTACTTTGAGTGTGCCGTTGTTCGTTTTATAGATTTTATTCAAGCTACGAGCTCTGGGGATCAATACTGAAGTCAACCACACTATCAACTCATTTTGGGTACAATTAGAAGTTGATGTTTCAATTATTAAGGCATGTATAGGCTAGTTAACATTTTGGATTGGTACTTGTTAATGGTATGCCATGCGAAAATGGCTCATCTTTTATTAAATAGTCTAAAGACATGTAAATATTGATTGTAAATGTGCTTTTGTTCTTGTTAAGTAAAATGTTGTAATAGATGTGCATGTTACGTGGCTAGTTAGATATGAATCTATAGTAGATCCTTTCGAACATGAATATGCATGCGGTCTAATAGGCTTGAACTGGTTTACGTGTGTATATTATGCTTGAATGGTGACTATAGTTTATTTCTTGTTTACTTTATCATAACAATATGGTTTGGTTTGAAATAAGTAAAATGGTTATAATTATTTAGGTGGAAGTTTGAAGTGCCGTAGTTAAAACCGAATTTAGAATGGTGGATTATGAGTAGTATATTCGCTTTTCAAATTAGTTATATGTATTACATGATTTTGGTATGATTTTCAATGATTCTTGTGTCTATAAGTCTTTGTTGTGGATGCCGTGAAATGAGAATGTAATTGGGGATAATTTTTTGTTTAAAGCTTGATGTGGTTATAGAGATATGCTTACTAATGAAAAGTATAGAAATAAGCATGCCTATCACATTGGTAACATGAGCATGTTTGATAATGATACTAGGAACTATTATTTCATATGTGATTGGATATATCACTAGGTGTTATAAGTGTATATGTTTTAAATATGCATGTGTGCGTATGAGATTTGTAATGAATTTTATGAATGTATGAAATGTGATAAATGTCTGTAATGTTCTGAGTTTGGTTCGGTAATGCCTCAAAACCCTAATCCGGCGATGGGTACGGGTAAGGGGTGTTACATTTGTTCTTCCCTTTCTTTGTATTTTTGTTCTTTTCTTCTTTTTTGCTATCTCCTCCTATCTTGTTCAAACTATAGTCAAATCTTTGCGTTTCAAGATTTACGTCTTCTTTCGTTTGTTTTGGTAAGTGAGATTTTGGTGTTTCTGTAACTTTTGATTTCCAAAACGCTGGTTATAACTATACCTTTTGTTTTGTTGAAATGGTTAGTAGTTAATGGATTGATTTCTACAAATTTGTGGTGTAGGAGAAGGTTGTGAGGAGTGAAGTTTTACTCCGAAAGCCTAAATCGCGCTAGTGTCTGTTTGTGTTATCAGTAAGTTATGTGTATTATTTCGGGCTATGTGTCGATTTGCAAATTGATTGTTAATTTGGCATTTGGATGCTATTTCCTAGGTTTTGGAGAGCTCGAAATTGTTGTAGCATCTGAAATGAACCAGGTGTGTACTCTTAACACGAAAAATCGAGGTTCGGAAAAGGCCGAAAAAGGGCACTGTCGACGCCACGCCGGCGTGTGCCCGGCTATGTGGGTGGTCATGTGCGAGACACAACCATGTGTTTGACGAAGGCGTGGCTGTGCGCAGGACACGGCTGTGTGATGGTGTGAGTGTTGCCGTTTGGGCCACACAGGCTAGGCCAGATTGGGCATGTGGTTTTGGACCAGGCCGTGTGGGTCACACGGGCAAGGCCAATCTAGGCGTGTTGGCCCAAAAGGGCCAGCCACATTGGCACGTGGGCCCATAATTCTAAAAATTTTCCCTAGGGTCGCACGGGTCACTCCGATCGACTATGGGCATATCGTAGGGTCGGTAAGGGTTAACCAAGCCCTATTTTGTGTGCTATGGTATTCTGATAGACGAATCTAAGTAAGATACTAAATGTATGTTTGATTGTACTATTTAAGTATGTATCCATCTGTTTACGAGTATGTTAAGCATGTTTAATCTGATATATCTGCATCTGTATTTTGTATCTATGTTTGGGGATGGGAATTGTATATGTGGACGAAGTGATCTGTATGGCGACTCTTCACCTATTTTCTGGCAGCTTAACTGCATATTATCTGTTATGGGTGGTATCGACACTATATGGTGTGTAGGGATGGGTGGGTGTTTTTAACCCCACATGGTGTGATGGGATGTTCAGAGATGGTGTTTAGAGGATGGGGATAGGATTCTGTATATATGTTATGTTTATCTGATTCTGGTATCTGTATCTGATTCATCATAAAATTCTCTGCATGACTATTTTTGTTGGGTTACACACTGAGTTTACGAAAACTCACATCAGTTTGTCTGTTTTGTTCAGGTAATCAACAAACTTAGGCGGGTCGATGCGATGGAGGCTCAGCTGTGACCACTCGACCGAGAACTGGTTATACTTAGTAATTAATGGTTTTATTTTAAATTCTAGATTTATTTGAGAGTTTGTAATTTTTTGGGACTCTTTGGACTGTATGGTTTTAACTGTTGGTTTTGGTTTTATTTGCTTGCTATCCTGTGTGGTTTGATAAAATGATTTATGAAAACGACGGTTTTACGCAAATAAAGGTTTTTCTGAAAATACGAACTGGATTAACAGAATGTAACGGTTTCTAAGGCTTCCGCTATAAATTATGTTTTGGCAAATGAATTAATTAAATAACGTTTTCGGTAATAGTTATATAAACGAGTATAGGTTGTAAACTTGGATGATTTATCGAAGAACACTGATTTCGAAACCCTTCATCATAACATTACCAAATTCGGCCATAATGTCTAGGCTGAGTTTAGGGTGTTACACCAAACACATATTTATATCTCAAATGGCACAAAACATCCCAAGATACCTATCAACATAAACATACCAAAACAATCATTTAAAATGCATTTAGATCCCAAATCATGCATTTACCATTACACACCACAACCAACCAAAATACCAATTAAGTTTTACATCAATACACATATCATATACTTTAAATGGCACAAAATATAACCCTAGTGCTTATAACATACACAACCAAAGCCCTATTTATATGCACTTATAACCGGGCCAAAGTAAACAAATAGCTACCGAATGAGCTGTCGGATAGTGTGATATCCAACAACGTTCCAATCAACAGTAAAAGTCCGACAATCTACAAAGAAGAAAAACCAAATAGAGTAAGCTTATGTAAAGCTTAGTAAGTTCATAAAACCAAACATCACATACCTATATATTTAATTCCAAATCATACATAACATAAAGCTAACAATCCTTTGTCGTATTTCATCGTTTCAACTATCCGAAACAATTAATCCTGGATGATTCATATCACCAAAATATAACCAGTTAATAATCATATGCCAAGATATAATCAACCTGTGATAATTCATCATATCTTCCTATACAATTTTCATTTCAATAGTTAACTGTTTTGCCCAGAGAACAATAGTAAATTGACTTCGGATACATGGAAGGGTAACACTCATACGAGATGACAAAACTACATTAACCGATACACGATGATGCTTACACAAGCTTCAAAAAATCCACAACACATGCAGGATCTCAAGCCATCAGTATGGTATCCATCACCGATACGTAGTACCTACTAAATATAACATCGACACAAACTGTCTGCTACTGCAACACCAGTACATAATATCTGCTGAATATAAATGGAACATTGCCAACACCGGTACATAGTACTTGTTGAATATAAATGGCAGGTAGCCAACACCGGTACATAGTACCTTTTGAATATAAATCCTAATGACATGTCATTTGTATCCTAGCTATTCACTAAGTTTACACGGGCTTTAACCTGTATTTCATAACCTTTTCATCTTTATACTATTATATCATGATCAACCTACTCATATACATTTCATACCATATACCATTCAATTCACACATACTCATTTACCATGCTTGACAAATCAATATTTCATTTCGAATTTCATGTCTTACTTCAATTAATCATGTTAACTATAATATATATACATAAACACATATATAATTGAATTCAAATCATTATAAACATAATAAATCTAATATTAACTTGCCAAATTATAGTAGCTACCAAAACTTCGACTATGACTATGCAACGACTTTTCCTTTCTCGTGATTATCAACTAATTGATTTGTTTCTTGATCTAAACATAATAGTTTTATTCAATTAACTAATTCAATACCATAAAATATGTAAATTTACATATTTGACCCTTTGACAACACTTACACTTTTACACTAAACTTTTAAATTGTACACAATTTAGTCCCTAAACCCAAAACTTCCAAATCCATCACAATTTCACCAATTTCATGCTAGCCGAAGTTTCTCTTATACCTTACAACCCATAATTATTAAAATTTCAAAATTATTTTATGTCAAATTTAATATTTTATCAATTCAATCCTTTAACTAAAAACAAACCAAAATCACTTTACAAAATAGTCCTATTTAACTATCAAGCTTAATAATCTATCATCAAACTTCAAAAACACTAAAAATTCATCAATGGCATAATTCAAAACATTTAACAGTTTCACAAATTAGTTATCGGGTTGGCTAAATTAAGCCACAGCAATCTCAAAAACATAAAATTTACGAAAAACAAATAATTGAAGGATTTACGTGCAAGGAAATGAATGGCCAAATCTTGAATGTTAATAACTTCCCAAGGTTATTTTTCTTTAAAAAATTTGGTGAAGAATTTTGGTGGAAGATGATGTTTTTATTTTTGTATATTTTATTTAACTTATTTTATTATTTTACATTTTACTTAATAAAAAGTTCATCTAAAACTTCCACCTACAGTCCATAATAATAAATTATGGTCTATTTACAAAATAAAACCTCTCACTTTTACTTTTTAATCTATTTAATTAAGAAAAATCAATAGCAAGCAACTTTTGTAACTTTTACGATTTAGTCCTTTTTACTTAATTAACTATCCAAACGTCAAAATTTTTGGACCATTCAATGCACCTATATAATCACTTCATAAATACTTAATAAAATATTTACGAAATCGATTTACAAAAATGAGGTCCTGATACCTTGTTTTTCGAAACCACTTAACTTTAAGGACAAACCATTTGTACTTAACTATTCATTCAATTAGCAAAATTTATCATATCAAAATTTAACATTATACTATATTTGACTCGTAAATATCAAATAATAATATTTACAAACTCACTCATTGAAGTTGTGGTCCCGAAACCACTGTTTCCAACACCACTAGAAAACAGGCTATTACAATTTCACCTATATCTGTTCTTTACTTTCTACTGCTTCAATTATACACAAAGATTTAGGTTTAGATCTTATACCTAATTTGACAAAACTAAAACCTTAGTTTTGGAGAGGAGATTAATGGTGAAATTCGGGAGGAGAGGGACGTTTTTGAAACCTTGATTCCTTTTGCGTTGAAATTTGATTTGGTAATGGTGCAGAGAAAAAGAACATTCTTTTTCTTTAAACTTCTCCTAGGTAACAAGTTTAGTGTTTGAATAAAATTGTCTATTTATAAAACTTTCTTTCCCTAATTGAAATAGGTTTTAAGAATTCATGTTGAATTAGGATTATTTTAAATTAAAGACTATATTAAAAAATGATTTTTGGCATGGGCTAGTTTGAACACTTGGCTCTTTTATGGGGTAAATAAGAAAATCAAATATTGTGACTGAAAGGTACACAAGGGGTTTTGAACTTGGGACCTAAAGGTAAGTTAGGGCTTTACCACTAAACTAACAAGCTCATTATTGACAATTCTTAACACAAATAATTTTTAAGGCATTCTAATTCTTTAACCCTATGCTTTTTTTTTAAAAAATTTCTACATTTTATCCCGATTCCTTCTAGCCCTTTTTTTTTGGGATGTGACAACAACGTTGACTATTTCCATGTCACAACGAAATGTCTTGATTTTGTCTCCCATGTTTCTGTCTTCAATGTTGCGACTTCCTTGCATTGTGCTCATAACCTCGACTACAGTTCAACCATTGAAATGTATCTTCAACCCCTAATTGATCTTATGTAACCACAACTTTATTTAGATATCCAAAACATAAAATAATGTAAAAATTAGTCAAAAACCACACATTTACTACCTAAACTCCTGAAAACACAAAATATCAATAAAATGACTTGGTTTTACTTAAAACATGCTGAAATGTGTGCAAAGGAACAAAAAATGAACATGTAAAATTATGAAAGACCAAATCCCCTACACTTGCATTTTTGCTTGTCCTCAAGCAAAATCAAGTCTAAACACACCAAGCATGCAAAGACAACCTTTAGAATATGTTGAACACTAAGAAGCATGATAATCAACTATTGAATTTGTATAAGACCTATCTCACATGAACTTAAGATTGATGTTCTGATAACTTAAATACTCATCAAGTAAATCTACCTAGTTCACTAAGTTAAAGAACAAACAAACCTAGAGGCAATTCAAATGAACAAATATTCAATTATGCTATCCATAAATATAAGTCATATAAATAAATAGTAGACACAAAAATGCGAATAAAAAACATTCAATAAGCTAATTATAAACAAGTCAAGAAGATCATATAAAGGAAATGCTTAGGTCACTTAGGTCTTCTAGGCTTGTAACATTCTGAGGGTTAGGTGTAACACCCCCAACCCGACCTAGACGTTATGACCGAATTTGACGTGTCACATTAAAGTTTGAAAACCGAGTTTGTCGATAAAAGTTTGTTACTAAATTTTAAATCTCCTTTAACAATTGTTTTGAAAATGTTAGTGTTGTAAAACCTTGTTGTCCAATTATAGGTCGTCTCAATTGTTATAAGCTTGCCAATCTGAGATAAAACCGTGGAAGCCCTTTTAGTTGTAAATTTTAAGATTTGAAAACTTGATTTTCAAAAATGGTTATTGTTTCAAAACCTGTGTTTCCTAGACTAGCAGGTTGAAAAAGAGAACCACCAAATAAAAGTTAAAACCCTAAATGGCCTTATTACATAATTATTAACCCAAAACATTAAAAATAAAATAACTAAGTCTGAGATGAAAACATATCGAGCGTGTGGCCACCTCCGAGTCCTTCACAGCTCCAAATCATCTAAGGCTGGGGATTACCTGTGCAATTGAAGAAAAGGGTGAGTTACGAGACTTAGTGCGTAATCCCCAATCATGCAATAATAGTCTGGGCCTGAGCCCTATTCAGTATCAGTTCAGTCTGGGCTTTAGCACTATATAGTAGCAGTGTGGGCCTAAGCCCAAATGATCACAAAACAGAGCAGTAATGCAACCCAACCCAATCCAGCCAGCACACCACCCGTACCAACCAACACACCATGTAGGGACCAAGTCGACCTACCCAGCCAACACACCAGTATCGCAACATAGCTGCTAGTAGTAACGCAGTAAAGCTGCTAATGACAGTGAACGTGGGCCAAGCCACTAAAATCAGAATACGTGGCGAAGCTACTAAATCAATAAAACGTGGCAGAGCAACTAATACAGTACTTCTTCCAAATACAAATCCCCACCCCAATGCAGAATGTCGTGTCATAAATAATTCGTGCATGCAGTATGTCACAAACATAATCAGTCATATAAATATCACACAAACATCACTTAAGCT
This sequence comes from Gossypium australe, assembly GCA_005393395.2. Taxonomy (NCBI): domain Eukaryota; kingdom Viridiplantae; phylum Streptophyta; class Magnoliopsida; order Malvales; family Malvaceae; genus Gossypium; species Gossypium australe. The sequence continues at coordinate 15,541,894 of CM016619.1, forward strand.
ACCACTAGGGGTATAACGATCATTTTTTCGATTAAGGGTAAAACGGTAATTTCACCCCTCGGGGGTATTTCGATATTTTTTACCATTCGAGGGTATTTTGGTAATTTTACTCATCGAGGATATTTCGGTAATTTTACCCTATAACGGCTTCTCTGAAGGCCTACAGTTGCCTTGAGCGACACAGACACCCTTTTTGGTCGAAACGGTGAAATTGGGCCAACACGCTCGTGTGGCCTATTTAGCCCAATTTCGGTCGCAGCTATGCGAACTTCACATCCTAATTCATTATCTGACACTATCGTGAATTTTACCCACGTAGGGCCCATGGGCCCAATGGCCCATCTCAGCCCAACGATGCCTATTACGACCTAAGCCCATGAGAATGTTCGTGGCAGCCTCAATGGTTTATCGCCAACGATTGTGGCTCAGTTTATCTTTACGAGCGCTCTCATGCTTGAGAGCCCTCAGATGCCGAAGTTTTGGCTTATCGATTTTTCAGCTTTAGCCGATTCACAATTCATCAGGGGTGTGAATACACACCTTCATTCGTCATATTGACAGAACCAAAACTGGGTGTACCATTACACACCTATTACGAGTTGTAGTTTGAAGCGCTTCTAAGACACCTATGATAACAACCGCCCACTAGTTAGTCACAAACCCTTGTTAAACCATAGTATTGAAACGCTTTAATCAAACTAACTTTACCTACCACGAAACGAAAGATCCCTTGTAGTGAAACAATAATCGGCCTACCCCTTGGTTAAGGAAATCGAGTCCCTAGCAACATTCAACGAGAAAGAAAGTGTTAGCAATATATATTTCTACGGCAACAGGGGAGAAAAGCCATTTTGCCTAAGAGAAAAAAATCAAATAAGGAGAAAAAGCCAACCTAGATTCAGCTATAGTCATCACTTACCAACCAATCGAAGAGCTTCAGAAACAGTTAGAAACGAAGAGAAGAAGATACTTAGGCCTTAGTAGATTCGACTGACACAAGAAGAAAGAAAGTGTTCGGCTATCTTGTAGAGAAAAGAAAAGAATAACAAGAGGGAAAAGAAGAGTTGTGTTCGGCCAAAGGAGAAACTGAAGAAGAAAAAGGTAATTCAGTAGAAAGTAGGTAGCAACAGAGAAATAAAGATGAGAGGAAGAAAGAACGATAAGACCCGAATGGTAAAAGCTTGCACGAGACGCCACCAAAAGGAATAAATCTCGAAATGCAACAAAAGAAGAACATAAAAAAAACCAAAGAGAATATTTGGCTTCCTCACTTACCCAAATTGCCAAAATTGCACAATTGAGAACCCTCTAGCTGAAATTCCCTTACTTATCTCTTCCCAAATTCGGCTAAGACTCCTACACTCTTCAACTCCCTCAAACTCTCCACCAAATCCTCCTCGAATTGATCCAAACTCTACCTCTTGCACCATCAAATCATAAAATAAAATCCCCTATTTGCTTGTCATGGGATTCGAACCCCACTCCCCTTGCCATCTCAATGACCCACAGCCACCAAGTCGCAAGCGCTTTTTGTGACACAAAAACACACACATTTATACATAAGTCTTAGTGCTAACAACCCATTCCTCTTAAGAGCAAAAACTAAAAATTTTCCAAGGCCCAGACTCGAACCCAGGCCTCCTAAGAACCCCCAAATACACTCAAATACCTAGCCATTCAAGCACATTATGGAATTTAAGCCACTTCTGAAAAATTACAAACCCCTCATTTTTGGGGCGTTACAACTCTACCCCTTAAAGAAATTTTGGCCTTGAAATTTTCTTGGTCAGAAGAGGTGAGGGTATTGTTGTCGCATTGCCTCCTCAGGCTTCCACGTGGCTTCCTCTTAGCCGTGATTACGCCAAAGCACCTGGACTAACGGAATAGATTTCCTCCTTAACTGCTTAACATCATGATCCAGTATCTGCACCGGTTCGTCATCAAAAGTCAGATCAGGTCTAACCTCAATCTCCTCCACCGGCACTATATGTGAGGGGTCAGAGTGGTATCGCCTCAACATAGAGACGTGGAACACATCATGTATCCGGTTTAACTCAGGAGGCAGCTCCAGTTGATAGGCGACCGGTCCCACACACTTTAATATCTGATAAGGTCCGATGAATCTAGAGCTCAGTTTGCCTTTCCGCTCAAGTCTCAAAATCTTCTTCCATGGTGATACCTTCAAGAAAACGTAATCCCCCATAGAGTACTTTATCTCCTTACGCTTTAAATTAGCATAAGACTTCTGCCTATCTGCTGCTTTCTTTAATCGATCTCGAATGAACTTTACTTTTTCTTCGGTTTCAGAAACCAATTCTGGCCCCAAAACTCGCTGCTCACCAAGTTTTGTCCAATAGGTAGGGGTGTGACACCTACGACCATATAACGCCTCGTACGGTGCCATTTTTATACTAGATTGGTAACTGTTGTTATACGCGAACTCCACTAACGGCAAGTAGTCTTCCCAACTGCCTTTGAAATCAATTACACAGCTTCCTAGCATGTCCTCCAATATCTGGATCACCCTCTCCGACTGCCTGTAACAGTCTGAATTTGACCCTAATCGGAACAGTGGTTTTGGGACCACGAATCCGAGTCTGAAATATTTTTAAATATTATATTTTGTGTTTATTATATGTGAATTAATATGTGTGTGAAAGTTTCGTAGAAAAATTTAATCATTTGTGTGCTTTATTAAATAAAAGGACTTAATCGCATAAAGTGTAAAAGTTATAAACTATAGTGTAAAGTGCTAGAATGATGATGGCTTTTTAATATGGAGTATTAAAAGAGTAATTAACCCATTTTATGAGTTAGTGGGTGGCAAAGGTCAAGTGTAACCTTATATTATAAGTTGTTTTTATTATTAATTAAAGGTTAAAATGGTAAAACATTAAAAATGTTATTATATGTTATATTATATGAAATTAAAAGCCATTTTTAGTTGTTCTTCTTCTTCCATTGCCGTGAGCTAGCTAAGAAAAAGGGGTTTAAAGGCTTAAAACATTCGACCATCATCAAGCTCAATTAGATCAAGAACAAAGAAAAACAGATTTGGATCGGGGAAAGGCGAAAGTTATCGAGTAGCCGGTCTATGCTGTCCATCGATATTCGAGATTTTGATCAAGCTACGGGCTCAGAGGATCATCTGTGAAGTCATCCACACTATCGACTTGTTTTGGTATTTTCGAAGTCTAGATTTTGAACTTAAGGCATGTATAGGCTAACTCTATGGTTGAATATCATTTTGATGATGTATAGTAGCCATGAGAAAATGGCTTAAATTTTCATATCAAGTTCGGCTCTATTTACCCTTGCCTATGTGATTAATATGTTTGGCTTCATTTATTCAGTTAGGGGCTGTTCTTTTAATTATATCTTATGAATTACGCGTAATATATGATTGCTTGTTGTAATGTCAATGTTTGTGTTAAATTAGTCAAGAGTTTCAGCTTTTAATTTAATATTTGCAAGTATAATTCAAAGTAGGTATGTGTAGTTGAGCATTATTCGGAATTTAAGTATGTATGTCAACTTTAGTTGATTAACGAAGTATGAATTATATTGAGTAATGCAGGTATGTGTATTCGGCCAAGTCTTTGTATGTGTATTCGGCCAAGTCTTTGTAACATATTCAAATGTAGTTAACATGCCTAAGAGAATTAGGTATGGTTAATGAATGAGTCTTATGTGCTAGTAAATAATTATGTATATTCGATGATGACTTATATTGTTTTAAGGTATGTTTTATGAATTATATACTTGAAATGATTGGCTTGTAAGTATTTATTGAGAAGTGAATGGAAATGAGGTTATACGGTTATGAAATCAACGTATTTGGAAGTGCATTTTTATGTTATAATTTGAGTGTGAAGATGAACTTATGTTCGGCTTGAATAGCATGATATTGGATGAACGTATTCGGGTATTTGATGAGCTATCCTGTACTCCAGATGAAGGTCTGAAGTGTGCTATATCTTTACTACGGGACACTGCATATCACTGGTGGAACACGCTAGTATCAGTGGTTCCGAAAGAAAAAGTGACGTGGAATTTCTTTCACATCGAGTTTCGTAAGAAATATGTTAGCAGAGGTTCATTATCAGAAAAGGAAAGAATTTCTGGAGTTAAAACAGGGCCGCATGACTGTGACTGAATATGAGCGGAAATTTGTCAAACTAAGCCGATATGCCCAAGAGTGTGTATCAATTGAAGCCATTATGTGCAAAAGGCTTGAAGATGGTCTGAATGAAGACGTAAAGTTGCTTGTTGGCATTCTTGAAATCAAAGAGTTCGTAGTACTTGTCGAACGAGCTTGCAAAGCTGAAGAGCTTGGAAAAGAGAAAAGAAAGGCTGAAATAGAAGCCAGAGACACTCGAAAAAGATCATCGAGTAAGACTTTCCATTCAGCGTCTAAGAAGTTCAAAGATGACTTCGGCCGACATAAAGCTACTTCAGACCTGTCTAGACGAGATCAACCTCCAGTGAGTTCCCGAGCCACTTCGATGGCTAGTGTTGGTAATGTTCAACAGAACTGGACTGAGTGCAAGCATTGTGGAAAATGGCATTCTGGGAGTTGTAGATTCCGTGATCGGTCTTACTTTAAATGTGGATCATCAGATCATTTTATTCGAGAGTGTCCGCTGCTAGCCGACCAAAATACAGTTCAGAATATTAAACCGAGCAACACGTCAGCACGAGGTAGACCACCCAGACATTCAAGCAATGTAGGTGGCAGTCAGAGAAGGACGAAGGACACTGCAGTTCGATCAGAGGCCTGAGCACCAGCTAGAGCTTATGCTATACGAGCCAAAGAGAATGCTTCTTCCCTAGATGTTATTACCGGTACTTTTACACTTTATGATACTACTGTGATTGCATTGATTGATCCTGGTTTGACTCATTCATATGTGTGTGAAACTCTAGCATCCAGTAAGACTTTGCCTGTTGAGTCTACTGAGTTTGTGATCCGTGTGTCCAACCCTTTGGGTAGATGTGTTTTCATTGATAAAATGTGTAAAGGTTGCCCGTTGATGATTCGGGATTCCTGCTTTCCAGCTGATTTAATGTTGTTCCCTTTTGACGAGTTCGACGTAATTTTGGGAATGGAGTGGTTAACTTTGCATGATGCTATGGTAAATTGCAAAAGAAAGATTATTGATTTGAGATGTCAGAACAGAGAAATCATACGGGTTGAATCTAATGATTTGACCGGGTTGCCTACCGTTATATCCTCGATGTTAGCTCAAAAGTATGTGAAAAAAAAGGATGTGAAGCTTACTTGGCTTATGTGTTGGATAATAAAGTGTTCGAAAAGCAGATTGAATCTGTACCAGTTGTGTGTGAATACTCAGATGTGTTTCCCAGAGAATTACCGGGTTTGCCGCCAGTTTGAGAGATAGAGTTTGGTATTGAATTAGTATCGGGGGCGACTCCAATTTCGATAGCTCCGTATCGGATGGCACCTACTGAGTTGAAAGAGTTGAAAGCACAGTTGTAAGAGTTGACAGATAGGGGCTTTGCACGACCGAGCTTCTCTCCTTGGGGTGCACCAGTTCTATTTGTGAAAAAGAAAGATGGAAATATGCAAACGTGCATTGATTATCGGCAGCTGAATAAGGTGACTATAAAGAATAAATACCCGTTGCCTCGGATTGATGACTTGTTTGATCAGTTAAAAGGGGCTTCAGTGTTTTTGAAGATAGATTTGAGATCGGGTTATTATCAGTTGCGAGTCAGAGACTCCGATGTGCCAAAGACTACTTTCTGAACGAGGTACGGACATTTTGAGTTCCTAGTCATGCCTTTTGGACTTACTAATGCACCTGCTGTCTTTATGGATTTGATGAATCGGGATTTCAGACAGTATTTGGATCGATTTGTGGTAGTGTTTATAGACGATATCCTGATCTACTCCAGAGATGAAACCGAACATGTCAAACATTAGAGATTGGTGTTACAAACTTTGCGAGATCAACAGTTGTATGCAAAGTTTAGTAAGTGTGAATTCTGGATGAAAGAAGTTAGCTTTTTGGGTCATTTCATTTCAGCATCAGGTATTCAGGTTGATCCGAACAAAATATCGGCTATACTTGATTAGAAGCCACTAAAGAATGTTTCAGAAATTCGAAGCTTTCTGGGACTCGCGGGATACTACAGACGATTCGTCAAAGGTTTTTTCCATGATAGCTACACCTTTGACAAAGCTACTACAGAAAGATGTCAAATTCGAGTGGTCGGAAAAGTGTCAAAAAAGTTTCGATCAGTTGAAAGCCCTTTTGATCGAAGCTCCGATGTTAGCTCAGCCTGAATAGTGTAAAGAATTTATTATTTATAGTGATGCTTCTTTGAATGGTTAGGGTTGTGTTTTGATGCAGGAGGGCAAAGTCATAGCCTACACTTCAAGATAATTGAAGCCTCATGAAAGAAATTATCTGACTCATGATCTAGAATTAGCAGCCATTGTGTTCGCATTGAAAATTTGGCGTCATTACTTATTCAGTGAGAAATGTCATGTTTATTCAGATCACAAAAGTTTGAAGTACTTGATGACTCAGAAAGATTTGAACTTGAGACAACGCAAATGGTTATAGCTGTTGAAAGACTATGAATTAGTAATTGACTACCATCCGGGAAAAGCTAACGTGGTTGCAGATGCTTTAAGTCAAAAATCATTGTTTGCTCTTCGTGCGTTGAACTCACATATGGTTATGTCTGGTGATGGTTCAATCATAGCCGAGTTGAAAACAAGACTGATGTTTATTCAGCAAATTTGTGATGCACACAAAATTGACAAAGATATGATTGCTAGACGAATTCAGTGTGAAAATGATGCAGAGTCAGAGTCTCAAATTGACGCAAATGATTGTTTGAACTTCAAAGGCCGAATATGTGTTCCGAGGAATGTGGTATAGATTCAGATGATTTTGAATGAGGCCCATAATAGTCGACTATCGATACATCCAGGTAGCACAAAAATGTATAATGATTTGAAACAGTTCTATTGGTGGCCTGGCATTAAACGAGATATATCTTAATTTGTTTCAAAGTGTTTAATTTGTCAGCAAGTAAAAGCCGACCATCAAGTGCCTTCTGGGTTACTTCAGCCGATCATGATACCTGAATGGAAATGGGATAGAATCACTATGGATTTTGTATCCGGTTTGCCTACGACACCGAACAAGAAAGATGTAGTTTGGGTTATAGTGGATAGACTGACCAAATCAACTCACTTTGTGCCGATTCGTACAGACTATTCGCTCGATAAACTTGCTGAGTTGTATGTATCTCAAATTGTGAGATTACATGGTGTGCCGAGTTCCATTGTTTCAGACAGAGACCCGAGATTCACATCGCGGTTTTGGAAGAAGTTGTAAGATGCTTTGGGTACTAAACTCCACTTTAACACAGCCTTTCATCCGCAGACAGACGGTCAGTCTGAACGAACCATTCAGATACTTGAGGACATGTTGAGATGTTGCATCCTTGAGTTTGAAGGTATGTGGGAAAGATACTTACCTTTGATTGAATTTGCTTATAATAACAGTTTTCAATCTAGTATCAAAATGGCACCTTATGAAGCTCTATATGGCCGCAAGTGTCGTACACCGTTGTATTGGACTGAGCTCAGTGAAAATAAGATACATGGGGTTGATTTGATTAAAGAGACTGAACAAAAAGTGGTTGTGATCAGAGATACTTTAAAAGCTACTTCAGATCGTCAAAAGTCTTATGCTGATTCGAAGCGCAAAGACATTGAGTTTTAGATCGGAGATCGGGTATTCTTGAAAGTTTCTCTGTGGAAGAAGGTACTCCGATTCCATCGGAAAGGCAAGCTAAGTCCGAGGTTCATCGGACCGTACGAGATCATCGAACGTATTGGGCCTGTTGCTTATAGATTTAAGTTGCCCTCGGAATCAGAAAAGATACACAACATATTTCACGTTTCGATGCTTCGTAGATATAGATCAGATCTGTCACAATAATCGCTCGGTCTGAGATTGAAATCCGATCCGATATGACATATGAGGAAGAACCGATCCGTATTTTAGCTCGGGAAATGAAAAAGTTGAGAAACAAGAGTATTCCATTAGTGAAAGTACTATGGAGTAGGCACAGAGTTGAAGAGGCTACATGGGAGCCTGAGAATTCAATGAGGCAACAATATCCGACTATGTTTAACGGTAAGATTTTCGGGGACGAAAATCCCTAAGGGGGGAGAGTTGTAACAGTCCGAATTTGACCCTAATCGGAACAGTGGTTTTGGGGCCACGAATCCGAGTCTGAAATATTTTTAAATATTATATTTTGTGTTTATTATATGTGAATTAATATGTGTGAAAGTTTCGTAGAAAAAATTAATCGTTTGTGTGCTTTATTAAATAAAAAGACTTAATCGCGTAAAGTGTAAAAGTTATAAACTATAGTGTAAAGTGCTAGAATGATGATGGCTTTTTAATATAGAGTATTAAAAGAGTAATTAACCCATTTTATGAGTTATTGGGTGCCAAAGGTCAAGTGTAACCTTTTATTATAAGTTGTTTTTATTATTAATTAAAGGTTAAAATGGTAAAACATTAAAAATGTTATTATATGTTATATTATATGAAATTAAAAGCCATTTTTAGTTGTTCTTCTTCTTCCATTGTCGTGAGCTAGCTAAGAAAAAGGGGTTTAAAGGCTTAAAACATTCGGCTATCATCAAGCTCAATTAGATCAAGAACAAAGAAAAACGGATTTGGATCGGGGAAAGGCGAAAGTTATCGAGTAGCCGGTCTACGCTGTCCGTCGATAGTCGAGATTTTGATCAAGCTACGGGCTCAGAGGATCATCTGTGAAGTCATCCACACTATCGACTTGTTTTGGTATTTTCGAAGTTTAGATTTTGAACTTAAGGCATGTATAGGCTAACTCTATGGTTGAATATCATTTTGATGATGTATAGTAGCCATGAGAAAATGGCTTAAATTTTCATATCAAGTTCGGCTCTTTTTACCCTTGCCTATGTGATTAATATGTTTAGCTTCATTTATTCGGTTAGGGGCTGTTCTTTTAATTATATCTTGTGAATTATGCGTAATATATGATTGCTTGTTGTAATGTCAATGTTTGTGTTAAATTAGTCAAGAGTTTTGACTTTTAATTTAATATTTGCAAGTATAATTCAAAGTAGGTATGTGTAGTTGAGCATTATTCGGAATTTAAGTATGTATGTCAACTTTAGTTGATTAGCGAAGTATGAATTATATTGATTAATGCATGTATGTGTATTCGGCCAAGCCTTTGTAACATATTCAAATGTAGTTAACATGCTTAAGAGAATTAGGTATGGTTAATGAATGAGTCTTATGTGCTAGTAAATAATTATGTGTATTTGATGATGACTTATATTGTTTTAAGGTATGTTTTATGAATTATATACTTGAAATGATTGGCTTGTAAGTAGTTATTGAGAAGTGAATGGAAATGAGGTTATACGGTTATGAAATCAACGTATTTGGAAGTGCATTTTTATGTTATAATTTGAGTGTGAAGATGAACTTATGTTCGACTTGAATAGCATGATATTGGATGGAAAAGTTTTAGATTTATGTTCCATGAATTTATGAACTATGAGATATTTTTGTTATGAATCAGGAAAATTAGTACATACATATATGCATTTGTATTGTATGTTTGACTATGCTATTTGAACAATTAGGTTCGGTTTATAAATGCATGAAAGCATATGTTTTTGGATTGTTATAAAACGAAAATGAAATAAATAGGTTTGGTATAATGTTCAATTTGTATAATGTGCATACAATTTTATATACATGTCCTTGTATATTAGGCCATGTAAATAAATGTGTGCATGATATTGAAATGAGCTTAATTATATATATGTTTATGGGATTGTCTGTATATAATTAAATCATTTTATAGGGATGTTCAATTAGGACCTAATTGATTGAATAAAAGTTTTGATTTATCTGGTAATGCCCGTAACCCTAATCCAGTGATGGACACAGGTTAGGGGTGTTACACTGCCCATCTGTCTGAGAGTGGAATACAGTACTGAAATCCAATCTTGTACCCAATGCCTCGTGTAACTTATTCCAGAATTGAGATGTGAATCTAGAATATCTGTCTGAAATGATAGACACTGGTACTCCATGCGGTCTTACAATCTCAGCCACATATAACTTAGCCAACTTCTGCAGCGAATAATCGGTACGGAACGGTATGAAGTGGGCAGATTTAGTCAGTCGGTCAATAATAATCCATACCAAATCCTTCTTAGTAGTCAAGGGTACCCCACTAACAAAGTCCATGGTTATCCTCTCCCACTTCCAGAGTGGAATTTTAATGGGTTGCAGCAATCCAGAAGGCAGTTGATGCTCAGCCTTAACTTGCTGGCATGTCAGACACTTACTTACGAAATTTGTAACCTCGCGCTTGAGCCCTGACCACCAGTACAGTTCACGCAGATCCCGATATAACTTGTTTCGGCCAGGATGCATAGCGTATGGACTACTATGCGCCTCTCGCAGTATAGACTGCCTTAACTCAGAATCCCTCGGTACACAGACTCTCTCACGAAAGCATAGCACACCCTCACTATTCAGCCCCAAATCTGCAATCTCCCCCTTCTCAACCAGTCGGAAACGAGGGACCAACGATTCATCTAGCAACTACTTCTTCTTAATTTGATTAATCCAAGTCGGTCTCACTTGGAGTTCAGCCAACAGACTACCATCCTCAAACAGGCTGAGACGAGCAAACATTGCTCTCAGATCAGATACAACCTTACGGCTCAGTGCATCTGCTACTACGTTAGCTTTACCCGGATGGTACTCAATCGAGCAATCATAATCCTTAAGTAATTCTATCCATCTTCATTGCCTAAGATTCAACTCCTTCTGAGTAAGGAGGTACTTGAGGCTTTTATGGCCGGTAAAAATAATAGACTTCTTATCGTATAAATAATGTCTCCAAATCTTCAGTGCGAATACCATCGCAGCTAATTCCAAGTCATGAGTGGGGTAATTCACCTCGTGAGGCTTAAGCTGGCGAGACGCGCAAGCAACCACCTTACCCTCTTACATCAACACACATCCCAATCCAGTGTGCGATGCATCACAGTAGACAATAAATTCCTTCCCAAACTCTAGTTGTATTAACATCGGGCTTCAGTCAGAACCTTCTTCAGTTTCTCAAAACTCTCTTGCTGCTTATCCGTCCAGTTTAAAGGTACCCCTTTACGCAGTAACTTAGTCAAAGGTACAGCAATCAGTGAGAACCCTTCAACAAAACGTCTGTAATACCCAGCCAGACTTAGAAAACTTCTACTCTCAGATACAGTCTTCGGTGGTTTCCAATCCAATACGGCCTCAATCTTTCGAGGATCAACCTTGATCCCCACGGCAGACACCATGTGACCCAAAAATGTCACTTCCCGCAACCAGAACTCACAGTTGCTGAACTTTGCATATAACTGCTTTTCCCTCAGGATTTACAAAACAATGCGAAGAAGTGCATCGTGATCTCCTCGGTTCTAGAATACACCAGGATGTCATCTATAAACAACACTATAAATCGATCCAAATAGGGCTGGAATACTCGGTTCATCATATTTATGAAAGCAGCAGGTGCATTTGTCAACCCAAACGGCATGACTAGAAACTCGTAATGCTCATAACGAGTTCTGAACACAGTCTTGTACACATACGCCTCTTTAACCCGTAGCTGATGGTACCCAGATCGAAGATCTATCTTGGAGAAAACCGAGGCTCCTCGCAGCTGGTCAAATAGATCATCTATTCTCGATAATGGGTACTTGTTTTTAATCGTCAGTTTGTTCAGTTGACGATAATCGATGCACAAGCGCATGGACCAATCCTTCTTCTTCATGAACAACACTGGTGCTCCCCATGGAGACGCACTCGGCCGAATGAATCCTCGGTCCAGTAGCTCTTGAATTTGAGCCTTTAATTCTACCAGCTCCTTTGGAACCATCCTATAAAGGGTGATAGACACTGGAGCTATTCCAAGTAAAAGCTCAATACTGAATTCGACCTCACGATTTGGAGGGAACCCAGGAAGCTCTTTGAGAAATACATCCGAAAACTCCTTCACAGTTCTGACATTCTCAATAGACGAACCTTTAGAATCAGAAATGCTGACATAAGCTAAGAATGTCTCGCAACCCTTGCGAACCAGTTTCTCGGCCCTTAATGCTGAGATTACATTAGACAGATAATCCATTTGTTCCCCTATCACAACCACCCTCTCATCCTCAGAAGACTTCAATATCATACGGTTAGCAGCGTAATCCAAATTCGCACGGTGTTTCACTAGCCAATCCATGCCCAAAATAAGATCGAATTCACCAAACGGTAGTTCCATCAAATCTGCCAGAAAGACAACCCCTTGGACCTCTAGGGGCACTTCTCTAAACAAATTATTCACTCTAACTGACTGTCCCAGTGGACTTAACACAGTCATCTCCCTATCAGTAATTTCAAACTGAAAACCCAGCGTCCTAGACACAGTGCATGCAACATACGAGTGTGTAGATGCAATATCAATTAAAGCGATATATGGTACATTATAAATGAGAAACATACCGGTTATGACCATAGGAACGTCGCCATCCTCTCGGTGCTGAGCAGCATAGACCAAAGCTGGCTGTCTCACCTCAGTATTTCCAACACCTCTGCCCGGTGCTCCACGACCTCTACCCAAACCATTTCCTCCTCTGGCCATACCATGGCCTATTGGTGGCTGCTGACCACCTCTCCCTGGCTGAACATAGCCTTGACCTGTGGCTTGCATCTGAATAGGCCTCTGAGTACAGTTCTTAACCTGATGATCCATGGACCCACATCTAAAGCACCCCGTTCTTTTCCAGCATTCACCCTAGTGAGATCTTCCACAATCCGCGCAAGGCTGCGGTCTAGCAGCAACAATAGGGACCCCAGCTCGGACTGTCCCATCAAATCTAGGCCTCTTTTTAGGCCCACCAAATGAACTTGAGGGCCCAAAATCCCTCTTACTTCTGCCCATATCTATCTCATAGTTCTGATGCTCTGAGTGTTTCACATCCTCGGCAATTTTTGCCTTCTCAACAATTGTTACTAAATTTAAAATCTCCTTTAACAATTGTTTTGAAAATGTTAGTGTTGTAAAACCTTGTTGTCCAATTATAGGTCGTCTCAATTGTTATAAGCTTGTCAATCTAAGATAAAACCGCGGAAGCCCTTTTAGTTGTAAATTTTAAGATTTGAAAATGTGATTTTCAAACACGATTATTGTTTCAAAACTCGTGTTTCCTAGACTAGCAGGTTGAAATAAAGAGAATCACCAAATAAAAGTTAAAACCCCAAATGGCCTTATTACATAATTATTAACCCAAAACATTAAAAATAAAATAACGAAGTCTAAGATGAAAACATATCGAGCATGTGGCCACCTCCGAGTCCTTCGCAGCTCCAAATCATCTAAGGCTGGGGATTACTTGCGCAGTTAAAGAAAAGGGTGAGTTATGAGAACTTAGTGTGTAATCCCCAATCATGCAATAATAGTCTAGGCCTGAGCCCTATTCAGTACCAGTTCAGTTTGGGCTTTAGCCCTATACAGTAGCAGTGTGGGCCTAAGCCCAAATGATCACAGAACAGAGCAGTAATGCAACCCAACCCAACCTAATCCAGCCAGCACACCAGTATCGCAGCATAGCTGCTAGTAGTAACGCAGCAAAGTTGCTAATGACAGTAAATGTGGGCCAAGCCACTAAAATCAGAATATGTCGCGAAGCCACTAAATCAGTAAAATGTGGCAGAGCCACTAGTACAGTAGTTCCTCCAAATACAAATATGCACCCCAATGCAAAATGTCGTGTCATAAATAATTCGTGCATGAAGTATGTCACAAACATAATCAGTCATATAAATATCACACAAACATCACTTAAGCTACCACTAGGGGTATAATGGTTATTTTTTCAATTAGGGGTAATTTGGTAATTTTACCCATTGAGTGTATTTCGGTAATTTTACCCTTCGAGGGTATTTCGGTAATTTCACTCATCGAGGGTATTTTAGTAATTTTACCCATCGAAATTATTTTGGTAATTTTACCTTATAACGGCCTCTCCAAAGGCCTACAGTTGTCTTGAGCGACACAGACACCCTTTATGGTCGAAACAGTGCAACTGGGCCCAAAGCCCAATTTTCGGCCCAAGTGGGCGCACACGTTCGTGTGGCCTATTCAGCTGAATTTTTGTGGCGGCTATGTGAACTTCACAGCCCAAGACATTATCTGACATTATCGTGAAATTTACCTACGTGGGGCCCATGGGCACAATGGCCCATCTCGGCCTAACAAGGCCCATTACGACCTAAGCCCATGAGAATGCTCGTGGCAGCCTCAACGGTGTGTCACCAACGATTGTGGCTTGATTTATCTCTAGAGCACTCGCACGCTCGAGAGCTCTCAGATGCCGAAGTTTCGGCTTATCGATTTTTCGGCTTTAACCGATTCACAATTCATCAGGGGTGTGAATACACACCTTCATTCGTCATATTGACAGAACCAAAATTGGGTGTACAATTACACACCTGTTACGAGTTGTAGTTTGAAGCGCTTCCAGGACACTTATGATAACAACCGCCCATTAGTTAGTCACAAACCCTTGTTAAACCATAGTATTGAAACACTTTAATTAAACTAACTTTACTTACCACAAAACGAAAAATACCTTGTAGTGAAACAATAATCGGCCTACCCCTTGGTTAAGGAAATAGAGTCCCTAGCAACATTCAATGAGAAAGAAAGTGTTAGCAATATATATTTCCACGGCAACAGGGGAGAAAAGCCATTTGGCCTAAGAGAACAAAATCGAATAAGGAGAAAAAGCCAACCTAGATTCAGCTATAGTCACCACTTACCAACCAATCGAAGTGGTTCGGAAACAGTTAGAAATGAAGAGAAGAAGATACTTAGGCCCTAGTAGATTCGGCTGACACAAGAAGAAAGAAAGTGTTCGGCTATCTTGCAGAGAAAAGAAAAGAATAACAAGTGGGAAAAGAAGAGATGTGTTCGACCAAAGGAGAAACCGGCAGAAAGTAGGCAGCAATAGAGAAATAACGATGAGAGGAAGAAAGAACGATAAGACCTGAATGGTAAAAGTTTGCACGAGACGCCACCAAAAGGAATAAATCCCGAAATGCAACAAAAAAAATCTTAAAAAAACCAAAGAGAATATTCGGCTTCCTCACTCACCCGATTTGCTGAAATTGCCCAATTGAGAACCCTCTGGCCAAAATTCCCTTACTTATCTCTTCCCAAATCCGGCTAAGACTCCTACACTCTCAACTCCCTAAAACTCTCCACCAAATCCTCCTTGAATTGTTCACAGCCTCCCATTCAAATTTATTGACCAAGTCTTCAATCTCCTCTGTAGAGTTTGATCCAAACTCTACCTCTTGCACCATTAAATCATAAAATAAAATCCCCTATTTGCTTGTCATGGGATTTGAACCCCACTCCCCTTGCCATCTCAGTGATGCCACAGCCACCAAGTCGCAAGCTCTTTTTGTGACAAAAAAACACACACATTCCTCTTAAAAGCAAAAACTAAAAATTTTCCAAGGCCCAGACTTGAACCCAGGCCTCCGTAGAACTCCCAAATATACTCAAATACCTAGCCATTCAAGCACATCATGGAATTTAAGCCACTTCAGCAAAATTACTAACCCCCCGTTTTTGGGGCGTTACATTAGGACCGTTTGAATTCAAAGGAAATATAACTCAAAATGGTTCAAGCATTTGAAATAGTAAGGCAAGTGACATTGTTCCCTATTCATCTCCAATTTTACCTATTAAGTTCTCCTTATTGTTGGGAAAAATTTGATTTGAAAACAGTTTTCTTGCACAGCGAAAAATAAAAATTTTGAAAACCGAGTCGATTTTTGATATTTTTAACAATAAACCAATTACCGAATTCACACATATGTTTTTGGCTAGACGGATACTTATCATTTTTGGATTTTAACCGAATGACCTTCTTCACTATTCTCGTACCATGAATTGCTTCGACTGTGGGCTCGAACTATTTGAATCACACAGAACCATAAAGAGTTGTTTTTTTGCTTTACTGTGAAAATGAAAAATTTCTTCTCAAATAGAAATTAACAGAATTGTTATTCCAGAGAATAGATTTGATACTTAGATAATAAAACTCTTTATTTTCGGGTAGAGTAACAATATCTTAAAGTTGTGTAAATGACCCTATCGATGCCATCTGTTTATAAGGAGAATAAGTAAAACCCTTGTTGAATTGTAGAAGTTTATGTCAACTAGAAAATTGAACTCCTAGTCTAACTAGAAGTATAGGGGTGGCAAACCTAGTAATAATACTAGGGTTTGTTGTCCCCCCTTTAACATGAGGGGCTTTTGGGCCTTTCCCATATCGGGTCAAATAACAATTTCTTCCTGGACCTTTAACCCAGTACTTTATAATTCAATCCAACCCAATATTTTTTTTGTATTTCCCAAAATAAACATCTCAATTTATTTACAATTAAATAATTTTCTCAACCCAATTCTAATTCTGTTAAAATCATGATGACTTTACCGTAAAAGAATCTATTAGAAAATATATTTAATATTTGCACATTCAACGGGTTCACTATGACCAAATGAGCTATTTCCATTTTCGAACTTCATTTTATTTGAAAAATAGAAATTCATTTCCAGGTCATTTCATTTTGGAGAAAACCGTATTCATTTCCAAATGATTCCATTTCTCCATTTTCGTTTTGGAGAAAAGTATAATCATTTCCAAATGTTTCCCATTTCTCCATATTCACCATTTCTATCCATTTCTATTCATTTGATTCAACATGCAATTCATTTCTAGTTTCAACGAGCTAGCGAAGGGACCAATTGGACATATGTGATTAGAGCTCAAATAATTTATAATTAATTTCCAACTTTTCGCATATTAATTATAAACTTGATTGTTGCTTTATACGATGTCAGAGTCTTAAAATTTATATAAAGAATGATCGAACCTGGAAACTAACTATGACAACGATTTGAGGCAAGTGCACCTATCAAACAGTAGTATAGTTAAGGCAAGACCGGGTTGTCGAACCCAAAGGAACCAAAAGTACTAATACTAACTCTCTTTTTATTATCTAACCTAAGAATTAAAGGAATTGTTTATCTAATCTAAAATTAATTAACTACTACACTAAAGACTCTAAGACAAAGAAGAATGAAATTTTAGAAAACTTTTAGGAAAAACCAATTGATTAAGACGACACCTAAGGAAGAATCCACCTAGACTTCACTTGTTATCTAATTCTGAACCAGACGATTTATTCATTTGACTTGATCCGTAAGATTCCCTAAGTTATATTAATTCCTCTCTCGAGGCGACTAACGTCTAACCCTAGGTTGATTAATTGAAATCTCTTTCTAATTAAAACCCCTAGAATTGCATTAACTCGATCTATGGGCTCCCATATTAGGTTTCATCCTAATCTGGCAAAATCTCGTCACCCTATCTCTAGGCGTGCGATCAACTCCGCTTAATTATGCTAGATCTACTCTTAGACAGGGACTTTTGCTCCTCCACCTAAGCACATCACACTTGAATTAATATCCCGGAAATATCAACACAAGAATTAAGAACAGATAATTAAGAACAAATCAAATATTTATCATATAGTTCAGCACACGATAACAAGATTCATCTTAGGTTTCATCCCCATCAGGTATCTGAGGGTTTAGTTCATAACAATAAAAGAAAACATCTCAGAAGAAAAGATAAAACAAAACATAAGAAATCCCTAAAACCCCCTGAAGGAATTGAAGGAGAGATCCTCCTTCTTGAGTATAACTCTGGCTTCTTGAGATGAATCAACTGGCTATCTTCGAGTAAATCCCCATAAATTTGCCTTCTTTGGCTTAGCTGGATGCCCCCTGACTAAAGCCATGGGTTCCCCCTTTTTAGGTCATACTTAGGGTGTTTATATAGGCTTCTGAATATGTTTCTTTGCCCCTAAGTATCCTAATCCGAGTGAAACTCTTCTTTCCCACGGTAGGGACACGCCCATGTCACACGCCTGTGTAAGTCGCGGCCAGGCCGTGTTCGAGATTGTTGAATGAGGCACGGCCGTGTGGTCTTGGGCCCAGGTCGTGTGGATTTCGTGATATGGCACATTTAATCTGTTTTGGGCCCGTTTTCCTTTCTTTTCGTCCTCCGATGCTCTCTTGAGTATAAAACATGAAAACAACGGATTAAGAGCACCAAATTACATAATTCAAGGCTTAAATCATCCAAAAGCATGCTAAATGTGGGCTTAAAATATGTTACTTTTACGGTTTATCAAATACCCCTACGCTTAAGCTTTTGCTTGTCCTCAAGCAAAATTCTCAACTTACAATTAAAACGAATTTCCTAGATTCATAATATTCATTAATAATGTTTTATCATAATTCAAAGATAATTCATACATTGATGATTCAACTCAAAGAGTCCTAAAGATTCAAACAATCAAAGTCATAGTTTTTATAGTATGAGAAAAATAGGTGTTTCCCCTTACCTGAATAATTACCTCTGATTCAAAACCGACAATGGTTGACATCCTCACTAAAGATTCACTCAAATCACCCGAAGTGTTTAAGGTTCAGAATTAAGCACTCAAAAGTCAAACATGAAGAGTTAATCCCATAGGCTTGCATGAAAATCAAATCACCACCACTATAATATGAGATGATACACAAATCAAAAGGTCTTTAACAGGGTTGTAACGGGGCTTGGGTTAAAGGTGTGGACAAAGGCTGAATTAGAAGGTTAGAATCGAGATTGAATTGATAATTTACCTAACTAGAATAATGAACTAATCCTAAATAATTACATCAATTGAAGAATAATAATACGAGCTTTTTCTTTAAGATTCAGAATTTTTTGTATAAGCTCAATTACATAAAACAAATACTGAATATACTTCGTTTTTTTAAGAACAAGTCAAATAATAAAGGATGAATTCAACTACTGAAGTAATATAACTAAGTAACTAATCAAATCAAATCTCGATATAAGGGTAGTAAAAAAAGAATGGTGATAACAAACAAATACAAAGGGTTTTGGGGTAATATTAGTGGGTGAGTCAATAAGAAGGGTTGTTAGGATCAACGGGGTTCACTAGGGGTTAATTATGAAGGTAGGCTTTTAGTGGAGTAAGTGGGTTAAATCCTAAGTACCTTTATCATCTCTGTATATCAGATCAAAGGTATGGTCTCGACATGTATAATCGATGCAAGTTCTAGAATAACAAATCAACGTTGACACACTCATAATCAATAAAGTGAGCAAGAAAAAGAATATATGCTCTATATGGCTCAAAATCTCACATAAAATTATGGGTTTTTTTGATGTCAACCTCGTAATTTTCAAACTTCAAAGTAATATTCAAATTCAGGTAGACAACCTAACAAATTTTAAATTTCTAAAAAATAGACTTATTATGCTTGATTCTCTAGTATCTTAAAGTTTAATCATCAATGCACAATTATTAATGACTTAATCCAGAACATATCAACAAAATCATAAATCAAATAAAATTTCATTCTAATCATAATATGAGAAACTTACTTTAGAACAAGGCATAATTCAGAGATTTTCAAATAATACTATAGTTAAACCCCCCACACTTAAGATGTACATTGCCCTCAATGTAAAAAGATGTATAATATCAATAAAATAATAAAAATAAAAAAAGGGGAAGAAGTGAAACTTCCCTGTATTATGGATGAAATTCTTGGAGGGTATTCTATGACGAATGTGATGACTAGGTATAGGTGATGTTTTCGTTCCTTGAGTGGTACATTAAATCTGTTTAAGCTACGAAGTCATTAATTAAATTCAATGAATGGATGTCATTATGGAGACTTAGGGTTAGATAGCCAGCGATGAAGTGAGATCAATAGTACTAATGAAATTTTCAAGTCTTTAGACAATAGACTAAAACAGAATCAACATAAATAAAAGTAGAAATAAAGATAGAGGAGAAAAATAAAAATAAAAAGAAAAAGAAAAAGAAAAGGACTCAGAAGTCCTCTGCATCAGCTGGGTCTTGAGGTGGTGGTGGTGACTGCGATTTTCTTGCCTCGGGATGATGACATTGTGGGCCTGAAAAGAACCAATAAGCAATGATTCAAGTATATTTCCAACCAAAACATATATCAAGGGCTTCGATCAGTGTCTAAAATATACAAAGGTTAAACTGATAATGAGTTGAAATAATCGTGTGTAGCAGGAGCAAGAATTTGACAAATAAAGATTCTATCTAATCCTAAGCATTATTCAAACTAAGTTTCAATGGCTACATCAAAATAATGTAATTAAATAGATAAAATTGTAAGTCTAAAATAGTTAAATAGAGGTAAATGTGGCAATGAGATGTGACCGGTGGTGGTAACGGTGTGTTTTGGCAGAGCACGGGCGTGTAGGGGCAAGCCACGGGTGTGTGCTGCAACTTGGTGGGGAAACACGGCAGTGGGAGACCTTTGGGCGGGCGTGTACTCTGTTGGCACGGGTGTGGAGTGGTTTTTTGATGGGTAAGTGAAAGAGGGAGGGAGATAAAGACTCGAGAAAGTCAAGGGTGAGGGTTTGTTTGATGGTGGACGGAGTGGGGTAGAGAGGTTTGAGGAAGACGGCTAGGGTTGGGAGTTTGGGGGAGAGTTTTAGGGAAAACGGGGGCTGTGTTATTTAAATAGGAAAGGGGGCACGGGCGGGTGCCACGCCCGTGTCTCTTTTTATTCAGCCCGTGCTTTTCGTGGTTTTTAAAATTAGGCGCATTTGAGATTTTCCCACGCCCGTGCTTCTTGGGCGTGTACTGTTATGTTCGCTTCTCCCACACCCGTGCTCATGTTGCCACGCCCGTATTCAGGTAGTCAGTGTCTCACACGGTTGGTAGGCATGGGCGTGGCTCATGCCCGTGCTGGTTTACTCAGAATAGAACATTGTTACATCACATTTCTTCTTCATCTCAGCACGCCCGTTTTTCATCTCATGGCATCAACACGGCCACAGGCACGCCCGTGTGCAAGGCCGTGTGGTGGGAGGAAACCTGCGTTTCACTGTATTGGTTAGTTTGGGTTAGGTGTTAAAAGGAAAAAATAAAATTAAAAAATTAAAGAAATGTGAAAATTAACGGGGTTAGTGAAGTCAGTGCTCGGGTTGCCTCCTGAGAAGCACTCGTTTAAAGTCTTAAGCTAGACTCACTCTGTTTTCATTTCTAAAAGAAGGTTCACGGAGCTGAAGCTCCTCGCTTAATTCCTTGAAATCTTCACCATTATAAAGTTTTAGTCAATGGCCATTTACCTTGAATGTTCCTTGAGTTGGGTGGGTTACCTCGATTGTGCTGTAAGGAAAAATAGTTTTGATCACGAATAGGCCTGACCACCTTGATTTCAGCTTTCCAGGAAATAGTTTGAGTCTTGAGTTGTACAGCAGGATCAAGTCTCCTACTTCGAATTGCTTTGATTTTTTTAATCGAGCATCATGGCGCCATTTTATTGCCTCCTTATATAGTCATGAGTTTCCGTAGGCCTCAACTCGCCATTCATCTAATTCGTTCAGCTGCATCATCCTCTGTTCACCTGCAGTTTTATGATGCTTTGTGCTCTAACTCAAATGGTAGATGACAACTTTTCCCGTAGACAAGTTTGTATGGGGATGTTCCCAAAGGGGTTTTAAATGTTGTTCTATAGGCCCATAAAGCATCATCTACTTTTACTGCCCAATCTTTCCTGTTTGATTCAACTGTTTTTTCTAGGATTCGCTTAAGCTCTCGATTTGCTACTTCCACTTGCCCACTGGTTTGGGGATGATAAGGGGCAGCTGTTCTGTGGTGTACTCCATATTTTCTAAAGACTTTATCAAATTGAGTATTGCAAAAGTGAGTACCCCTATCACTGATGATGGCTCTGGGTGTTCCAAAATGAGAGAAAAGTTTCTTAAGAAACTTTACTACAGCTCTAGCATTGTTAGTAGGTAAAGCTTGGGCTTCCACCCATTTTGACATGTAATCTACTGCTACTAAGATGTATTTATTTCCGAATGAGCTGGGGAACGGACCCATGAAGTCAATACCCTATACATCAAATATCTCACATGATAACATATATGTCTAAGGCATTTCATCGCGTTTAGAAATATTACCTATTCTTTGGCATTTATCACGCGAAACGGCATACCTGTTGGCATCTTTAAAAAGAGTTGGCCAATAAAATCCTGATTCGAGCGTTTTGTGTGCTGTCTTAATCCTGCTGTAATGTCCTCCTGAAGGTCCTGAATGGTAATGTTCTAGGATCTTACTTGCTTCCGTCTTTGTAACGCATCTCTGAATTACTTGATCTGCACATATGCGGAAAAGAAAGGGATCCTCCCAAAAATAGTTTTTTTGCATCAGCAAAGAATCGCTTCTTTTGATGGTGTGTTAACCTTTTTGGTAAGGTGTTAGCAGCTAAATAATTTGCAATATCTGCAAACCACCGTACCTCGGAGTTGGTTATAGAAAAGAGTTGTTCCTCGGGGAACGAATCATTTATCTCACTTTCATTGAGCTCTTCAATATGTGGGTTCCCAAGCCTAGAGAGGTGATCTGCTAGAAGATTTTCAGCTCCCTTCTTATCCTAAATTTCCAAATCAAATTCTTGTAAGAGTAAGATCCATCGAATGAGTCGAGGTTTTGCATCAGATTTAGTTAGGAGATAACGAAGAGCTAAATGGTCAGTGTAAACGACAACTTTAGATAATATCAAATACTGTCTAAATTTGTCAAATGCAAAAACTACAACTAGTAATTCTTTTTCTGTGGTGGTGTAGTTTTCTTCTGCGGGCGTTAATGTTCTACTAGCATAATAAATTGGCTGAAAATGCTTGTCTCTTCGTTGTCCCAAAACTGCACCTACTGCAAAATCACTCGCATCACACATTAGTTCAATGGGTAAATTTCAATCAGGTGCACTTATAATCGGAGCATTTATTAGTTTATCTTTGAGGATATTAAATGCATCTAAACATTCTTGATCAAAATTGAAAGGAACATCTTTTTCTAGTAATTTTGTTAAAGGCTTAGCTATTTTAGAGAAATCTTTAATGAATCTTCTATAAAATCTAGCATGTCCTAAAAAGCTTCTAATAGCCTTAATTGAACTAGGAGGAGGTAATTTTTCTATGGTTTCAATCTTTGCTTTATCTACCTCGATCCCTTTACTAGAAATTTTATGTCCTAACACAATCCCCTCTCTAACCATAAAGTGACATTTTTCCCAATTCAATACAAGATTTGTTTCCTCACATCTTATTAGAACTTGTTCTAAATTTTTAAGGCAAAGGTGGAAAGAATTACCGAATATTGAGAAGTCGTCCATAAATACCTCCATAATGTCCTCCACAAGTTCATCAAAGATGGCCAGCATACAGCGCTGAAAAGTAGTAGAAGCATTACATAATCCAAAAGACATTCTACGATAAGCAAACATACCGTATGGACATGTAAATGTTGTCTTTTCTTGATCTTCAGGAGCTATTGGGATTTGGAAATAGCCAGAGAGTCCGTCCAAGAAGCAGTAGTACATATGCCCAGATAATCTTTCTAACATCTGATCAATAAAGGGCAAAGGGAAGTGGTCTTTTCTGGTGGCGTCGTTCAGTTCCTATAGTCAATACAGACTCTCCAACCTGTGACTGTTCTTGTAGGAATCAATTCATTCTTTTCGTTGGCTACAATAGTCATGCCTCCTTTCTTTGGAACTACCTGCACAAGACTTACCCAAGTACTGTCAGAAATAGGATAAATTATTCCTGCATCTAGAAGTTTAATTACCTCAGCTTTAACAACTTCTTTCATATTGGGGTTCAAACGTCTCTGAGGTTGCACACACGGTTTATACTCATCTTCCATTAAAATTTTGTGGGTACAGAATGATGGGCTTATTCCTTTAATATCAGACATTTTCCATGCTATGGCTCTTTTATATTTCCTTAGTACCCTTAGCAAATCTTCTTCTTTGGGTCCTAGTTCTGAAGAGATGACTACTGGTAGTGTAGAATTATCCCCTAGGAAAGCATATTCTAAATGTTTTGGCAACTATTTTAATTCTAATTTGTGCGGTTCATCAACAGAGAATTTCTGTTTTTGTTCGTCATTGATTTTAATTTCCTCTATTTTCATCTGTCTAGAGGATGATGTATTAGCATTTGATTCATCGATATCGTCATCTATCTCCTCTCCTTGTGAAAGACACAATTCCATCGTGTCATTGTGTATGATTTCCTACAAAGACTCTTGACAAATTTGATCAGTGGTATCAACAAAGTAACAAGAATCATCTTGTTCTCTAGAATATCGCATGGCATCATAAATTGGGAACACAATTTCCTCATCGCCTACCCTTAGTGCAAGTTTACCATCACCAACATCAATGACAGCTCTAGCAATAGCTAGAAAGGGTCGTCCCAAAATTAAAGGTACCTCTACGTCCTCATTCATGTCAAGCACAACAAAATCAACAGGAAATATAAATTTATCTACTTTTACCAGAACATCTTCGATAATTCCCCTAGGATACTTAACAAATCTATCAGCTAACTGAATACTCATCCTAGTGGGTTTTGGTTCCCCGAGACCAAGTTGTTTAAACATTCTATAAGGAATTAGGTTAATACTGGCACCTAAATCAGATAATGCTTTCTCTATGCTCAAACTACCAATTAAACAAGGAATAGTGAAACTTCCTGGATCTTTCAATTTGGTTGGCAGCTTGTTTTGGATGATAGCTGAGCATTCTTCATTAAGTTCTATTATTGAAATTCCCTCGAACTTCCTCTTATTTGTTAGAAGCTCTTTTAAAAATTTTGCATATGTTGGCATCTGCAAAATAGCTTCAACAAAAGGTAAGTTAATCTGTAGTTGTTTGAAAAGTTCAAGAAATTTACCATATTGTGCGTCTAAGCGGTCTTTCTTCAATTTTGATGAATATGGGATTGTTGGTTTAATTTCCTCACGGGTCGGGGTTATCTTTGTCTTACCGATTTCATGTGGTACCTCTTTTTTCGTTTTAATTTACTCCCTTCCACTTCTTAGCGTCACTGCCTGTACCTGCTCTTTTTCCCTAGGTAAGCTTTCTGATTGTGTTTCAAAAACTGACTTAGTGAGTTGCCCGATTTGATCTTTGAACTCTTGTGTCAATGCCTCAAGTTTTGTTTCTATATTCTGGAAATGTGTTTCTATGGCTGCCATGAATTTAGTCAGCATCTCCTCGAGGTTTGGCTTTTTTTCCTGTGGGTAGGGCTGTTGTTGGAAGTTTTGGGATGGTTGTTGTCTTTGAATTCCTTGGCCACCCCATGAGAATTTGGGGTGGTTCTTCCAACCTGGTTTAAAAGTATTACTATAAGGGTTATTGTTAGATCAAAAATTGTTACCCATATAGTTCATCTGTTCGCTCTCCATGCCCTGTCCGTAGGGTGGGCACTCAGGATTCGCCACTCCTCCACTTGCGCCGCACTGCATAACTGGATGTGCCTGCGAAGAACCGTATAAACCATCAATTTTTTTATGTAGCAACTCTACCTGATTTCATATTATGGTTATTACATCGAGGTTGAAAACTCTAACTGCTTTGGCTGGCCTTGTCCTTGTAACTTGCCACTGATAGTTATTCAATGCCATCTCCTCTATAAACTCGTAGGCCACTTCAAGAGTCTTGTTGTTTAGGGTTCCACCGGCGGCTGAATCGATTAG
Organism: Gossypium australe; assembly: GCA_005393395.2. Lineage (NCBI taxonomy): Eukaryota > Viridiplantae > Streptophyta > Magnoliopsida > Malvales > Malvaceae > Gossypium > Gossypium australe. Next base: position 15,567,696 of record CM016619.1, read on the forward strand.
TTGCCGTGTTGAAGGGTTCACACCATTGTAAAAAGTTTGGACCTGTAGCCACAAAGGTAATCCGTGGTGTGGGCACCTCCTCAACAAATCTTTGTATCTCTCCCATGCATCGTAGAGTGTCTCTAAATCCATCTGCACAAAAGAAGAGATATCATTCCTTAACTTGGTCGTTTTGGCCAGTGAAAAATATTTTAATAAATTTTTTTAGTCATTTGGTCCCATGTAGTGATTGACCCTCGTGGAAGAGAATGTAACCACTGTTTGGCTTTATTCCTCAAAGAAAACCACTGTTTGGCTTTATTCCTCAAAGAAAAGGGAAATAACCGAAGAAGGATGGCATCATCAAAAATGCCATTTATCTTGAAGGTATCACAGAATTCTAAAAAATTTGCTAAGTGTGTGTTAGGATCCTCATCTTGCAAACCATCAAACTGAACAAACTGTTGTATCATCTGTATAGTGTTAGGTTTCAGTTCAAAATTATTTGCAGCAATAGTAGGCCTAACAATACTACTCTCAGTTCCTGTTAAACTATGTTTAGCATAATCATACATAGTTCGAGGAGCATGATTTTCGGCCATCTTTGGAGGTGGTGGATGATTTTCAGCCATCTCTTCTGTAGTATTAATTTCGGCTTCTTGCTCTTCTTCTATGTAGTTTAAGCTTCGCCTTATTTCTCTACGATTTCTGCGAACGGTACCTTCAATATCACTGTCGTAAAGTAGGGGTCCTGTCGGATTCCTTCTAGTCATAAACTAGAGGTACCTGAAAGGAACAAAAGAAAGAAAATTAGTAAAGTTAAAAATAAAAGTAAATTGCAAAAAATAGAAATGGCTAAAGTAATAAAAATTAAGCTTTCTTAATATTTTAGTTCCCCGGCAATGGCGCCAAAAACTTGATCATTGTTTTATGCGATGTCAAAGTCTTAAAATTTATATAAAGAATGATCGAACCTGGAAACTAACTATGACAACAATTTGAGGCAAGTGCACCTATCAAACAGTAGTATAGTTAAGGCAAGACCGGGTTGTCGAACCCAAAGGAACCAAAAGTACTAATACTAACTCTCTTTTTATTATCTAACCTAAGAATTAAAGGAATTGTTTATCTAATCTAAAATTAATTAACTACTACACTAAAGACTCTAAGACAAAGAAGAATGAAATTTTAGAAAACTTTTAGGAAAAACCAATTGATTAAGACGACACCTAAGGAAGAATCCACCTAGACTTCACTTGTTATCTAATTCTGAACCAGACGATTTATTCATTTGACTTGATCCGTAAGATTCCCTAAGTTATATTAATTCCTCTCTCGAGGCGACTAACGTCTAACCCTAGGTTGATTAATTGAAATCTCTTTCTAATTAAAACCCCTAGAATTGCATTAACTCGATCTATGGACTCCCATATTAGGTTTCACCCTAATCTGGCAAAATCTCGTCACCCTATCTCTAGGCGTGCGATCAACTCCGCTTAATTATGCTAGATCTACTCTTAGACAGGGACTTTTGCTCCTCCACCTAAGCACATCACACTTGAATTAATATCCCGGAAATATCAACACAAGAATTAAGAACAGATAATTAAGAACAAATCAAATATTTATCATATAGTTCAGCACACGATAACAAGATTCATCTTAGGTTTCATCCCCCTCAGGTATCTGAGGGTTTAGTTCATAACAATAAAAAAAACATCTTAGAAGAAAAGATAAAACAAAACAAAAGAAATCCCTAAAACCCCTGAAGGAATTGAAGGAGAGATCCTCCGTCTTGAGTATAACTCTGGCTTCTTGAGATGAATCAATGGCTATCTTCGAGTAAATCCCCACAAATCTACCTTCTTTGGCCTAGCTGGATGCCTCTTGACTAAAGACCTGGGTTCCCCCTTTTTAGGTCATACTTAGGGTGTTTATATAGGCTTCTGAATATGTTTCTTTGCCCCTAAGTATCCTAATCCGAGTGAAACTCTTCTTTCCCACGACAGGGACACGCCCATGGCACACGCCCGTGTAAGTCGTGGCCAGGCCGTGTTCGAGACTGTTGAATGAGGCACGACCATGTGGTCTTCGGCCTAGGCTGTGTGGATTTCGTGATATGGCCCATTTACTCTGTTTTAGGCCCGTTTTCCGTTCTTTTCGTTCTCCGGTGCTCTCCTAAGTATAAAACATGAAAACAAAAGGATTAAGAGCACCAAATTACATAATTCAAGGCTTAAATCATCCAAAAGCATGCTAAATGTGGGCTTAAAATATGTTACTTTTACGGTTTATCAAAACTCATCTAGTTACGAAGTCATTCCACTATAGTATCATGATTGAGCTCTCGCTAACGACATACCATTACAAAAGCAACTTGATTAGTGCTAGTTCAATGACCTTGTCATAAGTGTGTTACCCTCATAAGATATCCTTAATCTCTTTGGGATAATATCCGTTCTCCTAATATGATCCTATTTTATCTCATGGTAACCATTACGTCTTCCTTCATGAAATTCAATTACTATAAATAGTAATCAAGTCATTAATCACAGAGACGAACGACTTATGACCATGTTTACTTTTCATCAACCATGTAATGCCAATGAGAGGATATCATTTACGCATGTATCAGTTTATGAATTCCATTATTGTAAATGACACTACATAGTACAAAAGTTGTATACCCAAAGCACCAACTTTCAGTTTCTTATCTATTTTAACTGAGGCGTTTACTTACATCAAAGCATACGAGTCATGCATACATAGTCCATCATCCATTTAGGATTTATGAATGCCACACTATAAAGGTCACAAATAAATAAATCCATAAATGGTTTCAAGATCTATTATTCTTGGGTCTAGTTCGATGTAATGCCAGTCCTGTCAGTCACATCTATGTCTCTATCTTCTGCGAGTCATTCGCCCCGATGCCCAAAACAAAGCATCTCCCTAATTGGACTTGATAGACGACATATTAGTCTTTCAATCAGTTTGTTCATTTCCAATTCGACTAAGGACATGTTTAGGTTCGTTTACGAATACAAGTTGATTTTTTGTATTACGATCCAATCACGTAATCTTTGCGTGGAAAAACCACATGAGGAGAATTATACAAAATATATTAATGTAATTCATGAATTTGTTTTATTAACCAATAAGTTTGAAAAAATTACAAGTTTTAAAACGAATATACTACACTTAGGGCACCAACTCCAACACTTATTTCTCTTTCTCTCACCTTCCTTATCTCTTTAAAGATATGAAAGATATGGTTCAATATTGGTGAGTATAAAAAGCTCGAAAAGAATTTGTGTAGTATAGAAGAGAAAATTTTCTTTTAAGCTCGAAATTTTTTTTTTTCATTTAAGCACCTTAAAGAAATTTCACTATTTTCACTCACAATGCTTTAAACATTATTTAGCTTTTATCCACTCACTTTTATTTTAACCCTCACAATGCTTTTATTCACTCAAAGATTTTTCCTTTAAGCGCATTTTAGCAAGAGTCCTATACTCACCATATTGCACCATCTCTTCACTTTCCACTCAAATTCATTTTGAAACCATCAATCTATCTCTACCTAACCCTCAATATCTATGGCCTAACGTCTATTCCATGGTACAATTAAAGAACAAGGACAGAGAATGGTCTACTTAGTTTGAGCTCAAAGTTTCAATAATAAAGGTTCATCAAGAAAGGGTAAATAAGCTCAAACATGAGAAACTAAGGATGCATAGCATAAAGGTAGATTTATTTAAACACTAGTTATTTAAACAATTCATTAGGTCATTCCTAAATATTTTGCCAAGCACGACTTCTTTCATGATTATAATTACACAGATGAATGACAATTGATTCAATCATTATCTATATACAAACATCTATATAACTTGTCTACCATATGACACAAAATCAAACATATTTAAAAAAAGTAATTACCTCTAGTCTATTATGCAATTTAACAAAGTGAACTAACTAATCTACCTTAAAAAAAAAACAAATTATCTAACATCAATCACAATTTACATGCTTGAAAGTCAACAATAATATCCATAGCCAATAATCCCAATATCAACATAACCCAAGCTGTAATATCCTGGATTATAACTTATGTATTAATACTAAATTGTATGAAATAGCATGCCTATGTGTGTTGTGAATGTGTATTATGAATTTTGTGAACCTTAGTGTGTAGGGGAATAGCTTAAAAATTATTTGATTTTAAGTTTAAAAAAGAAAGCTAGGCAGAGTAGGCCTTAAGAGAAATAGTAGGGAAAATATGGCATGGAAATGGGCTTGGTAAAGTGGCTGCAAGGCGCCACTTAAGGCCTAGTAAGTGACGCCATATGCAAGGAGTAAGGGCCTAGGATCGAGTCACATGGGAAGCAAATAAAAGAATTTTATTTTGCTGCATGAATGAGCAGCAGTGGACGACATGGGGACTCCATTAAGATGAGGATTATTCTTTTAAAATTCGGCTAGATAGGGGATAAATTGTAACATCCTAAAAACGGGGCTATTTGGTTTATAAATTATTTTTCTTATGTATGAATTGCTGTGTTATTATTTATGAAATAATAGAGCTTAATTTAAGGCTTTGAGTGTGCCCGGTTTGATAGAAAAATTTCAGTTTTAACTTTAAAGGCAAGGAGCATTAGTAGGAGGGTGTTATAAGAATAAATGTGGGTATTTTAACACAAAGATGAGCCTAGAATAAGTGGCAAAGTAAGCCCACTTAAGAGCTAGCATGTGACGCCACCAAGGAGCAAGGGAGAACCTTGGTTCGAGTCACAACAATCCCTCTTTTTGCACTTTGGTTGGACGGCAATAAGAGAGAGTTTTTCTCTCTTTAATTTCTTTTAATTATCTTTTAGATAATAGGATAATAGGAGATAATTAAGGATTTTATTTGGTTAAAAAGGGATTTTACTATAAGGATATTAAGAAGATAATCAAGGATATTATTATTATCATTTTGATAATAAGATAATATAAGATAATCAAGAAGATTATTTGATTAAAAGGATTAATTAGTATTATTATTATTTAGATATCATGATAATAGTAGATTAAAGGGATTATTTGATATTATTTGGATTATTGATGGATTTTTGGATTAATTCAAAATTAATTTGAATTAATTAAAAGGGGTGGACGGCAAGGGTACTTAGAGCCTATAAAGCATTAGTTGACCCCCTTGTTTTGTTTTTTTTTTTCCATTCTTGCTAGTTGCCGAAAATCCCTAACCCCTCTCCCTTTGTGCTCTTTTATTTTCTTTGTTCTCTCAAACCCCTTCAAGCCGAAATTTCTAGCACCTTTCTTTCCCATTATTTTCTTTCTCCCCTTGGCCGAATACACTCCCTTGGAAGTGCTGATTTCTTTTCCTCTTATTAAACTCTCTATTGGCCGAATACAACCTAGTAGTTTGCCGAAACTCCCTTCTTCTATTCTAGTGTACTTTGGCCGAATATTGGAAGGAATATAGATCTCTTCAGATTCTTTGTTATCAATCGGGTGATAAGGTAAGTGATGGCCGAATTTCTATTTCCCCTTTTCTTTCTTTTTCTATCGACTTTTTACAAGGAAAGGAGCCGATTTCGGCAATGGTTAAGTCTTTTAATCGAGTAGTAACCGATTTCTGTTAGGTACTCAGGGGAGTAAAGCAGTCGACTCACAACCCGATCTCTAGTAATCGATTTTTGGTAAGTAATGGTAAGAGCTACTTTAGTTAGTCAGTTGATATTCGTTTTAGCCGAAGGCTACTAACTTATTGAGTGCCGATTCATGGAATCAGAAGCAGATTCAGGAGTTTGGTGTGCGATTAACATCCAATCGAGGGAAGGTAAGATACCGGGTTCATAAGGAACCCCTTTCAATAATTTGGTTTGGTCGAATAGGCCATAAGACTAACCCATGAATTTGGCCGTATATAGGACAAGTGGATCTGTGGTGACCAACGTTTCTTTTCGGGATTAGAACATCCAAGGGTGACAGGTGTGTACATACACACTATAACCTATTTAATGTGCTGATTATTGGAAATGCTTAATTGATTTATGTAGCATTGGATGATATACCATATCGGTATAGATGGCAATTCAGGTAAGTACCTGTTAATGTGAATTATTATTAATGCTTTTGGGAAGCATGATGTACTGATTTATACATATAATGGCATGTAACATATATTTATGTGACTGATGTGGGATTGACTGAGTGGAGGGGGCAGCGATATTGTGCCGACGGGCACCAGTGTTTTGGTAACACACTATGACTACGGTCACCAGAGGTTTGGTACCTCCAGAGGTTTGGCACCTCAGTAGCGACTTATCCCTGTGGTTAACACCACCGTGGGTTGGCCCCACTTGAGATATGGGATCGTCTGCCAGTGATTTGGTATCACACGATGGGTTGGCCCCATCACCCGATTTGTGTCTACGGACACCAGTGTTTTGGTAACACATTGTGACTATATGTCACCAGTGGTTTGGCACCACCAGTGGTTTGGTACCACAACGGGGTAGACAGTGGCGTATGGCTGGCTAGGTTGGGACACATGATATTTTGCATATTAATTGTTATATGTTGTGTATGAAAAATGTTTTTAAAACGAGGGAAGGGTTACATACTGAGTCTTGGTGACTCACCTTCTCCTTTATATTTTTCAGGTAACATGTAGATCGCGGATATGGAGCCGGATGGACTCGAGGTGGCCATGCAGTGGACTTGAATTAATTGAACTTTAAATTTAGTTATTTTATTTTATTATTGGTTTATTTTATTTTGGATGTAATAAGGCCTCCTTATACTTTATTTTTTTTGTTATTTTTCTCATATGTTGGATATTTTGTTTAAAACTATATTATTAAAATTAAATTAAAATCACATGTTTTCCAAGTTTAAAACGAAAATTGTTTTTACCGTGCCATCGGGCACATTTGGAATTTTATATCAACTTGGCTTAAATAAATTTTCTAATAAAAACTAAATAAAGTTTTTACAAGACATTCAAACAAAAGGTTTTCAACAACTTAAATTAATTTAGAAAGACGAATTTTTCAAAATATTTTCCTTGTAACAGACTAGATTCGGCCATAGTGTTTGGGCCGGGTTTGGGTCGTTACAAAATTGGTATCAGAGCCCAGTTCAAAGCTCGGCTGTAGGGGCCCAACGTCCAAAAATGTTTTGGTAGGCCTTATGGAATGATTTTTGGTTTTTGAACAGCATGGCCCGAGTCTCCGGCACCGATCCGCCCAGGTAAGTACTTTTAAACCTCTTTGTGAATTATATTCTGTAGAAGGGTAGGAAGCATGGAACGTAGATAGACTTATAGGAACTTGAACCCTAGGAATAGGTTACTCAAACACACAAACGAAGCATAAGACTTAAAGAACTAAACCAACCTATGACTTAGTCACTGAGCTAGGGTGTGGTAACCCCTGTACGCATGTCTAGGATTGGATCCGGAAGAGCCTGGTATTTAAGCAGTCCTCGTGACTCACCTCCTCTTCGCAGGTATCCTACCTGGTGCGTAGCTTCGGTTCACCCTAACTCAGAGGGCTCAGTGGTGTGGCAACCTCTGTGCGCATGTCTAGAAAGGTTCAGTGAGAGCTTGGTATTTAAGCAGTCCGCGTGACTCACCTCCTCTTCACTCGAATCCTGCTTGGTGCGTAGCTTTGGTTCACCCTGACCAAGAGGGCTCGGTCATAGGCCTTAAATAATGACTAAAACCCGAAGGGGATCTAGCCACGTTTTGAAATGAATGAAACAACAAAGACTCAAATGTTTTCAAAACTTTTGCAATAAACTCTTTCAAAATTGAGAACAACACTTTTACAATGTTTTTCTCAAAAAAAAAAAAAAAAACTTGATTTGCGGAAAATTACAAAAAGGCCCTTAGGGGTAAAATTACTAAAATGCCCTTGGCTCATAAAATATCAGTTCAATGGTTTGGCTCAAAATTTCAACTATTTTACAAATATTCAGCAACTTAGCTTTGAAAATCATCAACAAAATATTTTGGTTTTGGAAAATTACGAAAACGCCCTCGAATTCAAAATTTCCCTAAATGACCTTGACTTTTGAACTTTTTGCAAACAGCAACGTTTAAAAAAAAAAAGAAAACTTTCAAAAGAACCCCAAAGTTTTACAACCGTTAAAAAGAACCCTGATTGATCAAAATTACAAAATTGCCCTGATTGACAAAATTACTAAAATACCCCTAGGTTCCGAAACGATGTTATACCTTCAAATTTTTACAAAATCTTCAGAAACCTCTCCAGTTTTGAGAATTTCAAAATGATATGTTTTATTAAAGTTTTACAAACTTTTTATTTCAAAAATACCCTTATAGGAAAAATGACGAAAATACCCCTGGGTTAGAAATGGGCAGAAATGTCCGAAGAGCGAATAGGTAGGGAAAGTAGTAAGGAGTGGATGCATGAACTCTTCTGTGTGAACTAGGATAGAAGACTGAAACCTTGTTTGCTCGAAAGAATCTTTAACTAAAACTCTATCCATAAAATTTCTTCGCGTATAAGAAAGTGGAACAAATGCTAACGCATAAAATTTTCTTAATCAGATTAAAAGCGCTGTAGATAGAATGAGTTCCAGAGGACGTGGACGCCGTGGACGCGGTAGGGGTAGGATGACGGTGTCTGAACCCGTCAGGCCAGGACAAGGTTCTGAAAACGAAGTACCACCGCCACCACCACCTCCAGCTTTTAGAGCTGAGGAGCAGGATCAGACTGGTGGTGAGGCAGTGTCGCAAGCTGTGTTGCGAGTTCTCGAGTTGGTGGCTGGGGCTGGTGGAAATCTGGGAGCTCGGAAGTCTGTTCCAGAGCGAGTTCGGTCTAACGGAGCTGAGGTATTCCGGGGTGTCTCAGGAGTGGCACCCAGTGCAGCAGAGTATTGGCTAGAATCTACAGAAAGGATCATGGACGATCTTGATCTGATTGAGGAGGAGAAGCTGAAAGGAGCAATATCGCTTCTGAAGGATGAAGCATATCAGTGGTGGTTGACGGTTCGGGATGGAGCCATAGCAGATGATCTCACGTGGGACTACTTCAAAAATGCCTTCCAGAAGAAGTATGTGGGTACTAGCTACAAGGATGCTCAAAGGAAACTTTTTCTGGGCCTTGTGCAAGGGACTAAGTCGGTAGCGGAATATGAGGCGGAGTTTTTAAGGCTGAGTAGGTATGCTAGAGGCATCGTGGCTACTGAACACGAGCGTTGTGTCCGTTTTGAGGACGGACTTAGAGATGATTTGAGGCTGCTGATAGCTCCGCAGCAGGTTCGTGAGTTCTCATCCCTAGTGGAAAAGGCCAAGGTGGCCGAAGGGATCAAGGAGGCTATGAGGCAAAGTTATAGTAGGAATAATCAGAAGAGAGGATTTGGGCCAGCTGGGTCAGGTGGTAATGTCTAGAAAAAGGCTAGGCCAAGTGGGCCAAATCAGGCAGCGAGGCCCATGACTACTAATCAGAGGCCGACTCAGTGTAACCGCTGTGGAAAGACCCATTGGGGAAGTTGTTCGACCGGCGATAGAGGATGTTTTGAGTGTGGGTCGTTGGAGCATCGTGTTAGAGATTGTCCCCGGAAATTAGCCAAAAATTAGCCAGAGGGGCAGAATCGTACTCAGGATAGAAATGTGGGACCACAGAGGGGTCGTGGTAATGGCAGAGGAAACAACGGTCCTAACCGAGGTCGTGGAACTCAGGGCAGAGGTTCAGGCAACACAGAGGCTAGGCAGCCTGGCTTAGTCTATGCAGCTAGGTGTCGCAAGGAGGGTGACGCACCGGATGTCATAACCGGTATGTTTTTAATCTCTGGTTTTCCTTATGTTGCATTGATTGATGTGGGTTCAACGCACTCGTACATTGCTAGTAGTGTGGTAGGAACTATGGACTTAAACTCTGAAACTGCTTCTAGGAAGATGACTGTAGTTAGCCCTTTAGGTCACTCTATTTTGGTAGACAAACTTTATAGAGACGTACCCCTAGAACTCCAAGGGGTAGTATTTGTGGCTGATCTGATGGAACTACCATTTGGGGAGTTCGATTTGATCCTTGGAATGGACTGGCTGGTTAAGTATCAGGCGAATTTGGATTGCGCGGCTAAGCGCATGGTTCTTAAGACGGCTGAAGGTGGTGAAGTGGTTATGATAGGTGATAGAAGGAATTACCTATCCAATGTGGTGTTTGCCTTGAAGGCTGAGAGGATGGTCAAGAAGGGTTGTAAGGCGTTTTTGGTTCAAATTTGTGCTTTGGAAGTTAAGGAGTCAGTAGTTGGAAAGGTCCGAACGGTTGGGGAATTTGCTGATGTGTTCCCAGAAGAGCTTCCGGGTCTGCCTCCAGATCGGGAAGTCGAATTCGGTATAGACTTGCTACCCGGAACGGCACTGTGTCTATAGCACCGTATCAAATGGCACCAAAGGAATTGGTGGAGCTGAAGGCTCAAATTCAGGAGCTCTTGGATAGAGGGTTCATCCGACCAAGCATATCTCCGTGGGGAGCACCTGTGTTGTTTGTCAAGAAGAAGGACGGTTCAATGCGGATGTGTATAGATTACCGCCAACTGAACAAGCTAACGATCAAAAACAAGTATCTGTTGCCTCGGATTGACGACTTGTTCGATCAACTGAAGGGTGCTTCGGTGTTTTCGAAGATAGACCTTAGGTCGGGCTATCATCAACTTAAGGTGAAGGAAGTTGATGTTCACAAGACTGCGTTCAGAACTCGGTATAGACACTACGAGTTTTTAGTGATGCCATTTGGGTTGACCAATGTACCGGCGGCGTTCATGGATCTAATGAATAGGGTATTTCAGCAGTACTTAGACCAATTTGTCGTGGTATTTATAGACGACATCTTGGTTTACTCAAGGACGGAGGAGGAGCATGATAAGCACTTACGTATAGTTCTACAAGTGTTGAGGGAAAAGCAATTATATGCCAAATTCAGTAAGTGCGAATTCTGGCTTAGAGAGGTGGCTTTCTTAGGTCACGTAGTGTCAGCGGACGGAATAAGAGTAGACCCTCGCAAGATTGAAGCGGTGTTGGATTGGAAACCACCTAGGTCAGTGGCGGAGATCCGAAGTTTCCTGGGTTTAGCGGGGTACTATCGAAGATTTGTAGAAGGATTCTCCTTAATCGCAGCGCCGTTGACTAAGCTACTAAGGAAGGGTGTTCCATTCGTATGGACGGAGAAGCAGCAAGGAAGCTTTGATAAGCTAAGGAAAATTCTGACGGAAGCTCCAATTTTGGTACAGCCTGAAGCAGGGAAGTTATTTACCGTCTATTGTGATGCATCCCATACTGGTTTGGGATGTGTGCTGATGCAAGAAGGGAAGGTAGTAGCCTATGCATCCCGACAGTTAAGACCACACGAATTGAACTACCCAACGCACGACTTGGAGTTAGCCGCAGTCTTTTTCGCACTGAAGATATGGAGACACTACCTTTATGGGGAGAAGTCAATAGTCTACACGGATCATAAGAGTTTGAGGTATCTCTTGACACAGAAGGATCTCAACTTGAGACAGCATCGGTGGATTGAACTTTTAAAGGACTACGATTGTTCAATCGAGTACCAACCAGGTAAGGCTAACGTGGTAGCTGACGCGTTGAGCCGGAAGGTTGTGACGGACTTAAGAGCGATGTTTGCTCGGATGAGTCTATATGATGATGGAAGTCTTTTGGCGGAACTTCAAGTTAAGCCAACGTGGATCGAGGAGATTAAGGACAAGCAGTTAGTGGATGAGGGTTTGAATGCTAAAAGGGTACAAGTTCAGGATGGTGGTTTGGAAGGGTACAGTCTATCTAGTGATGGAGTGCTATGTTTTCAAGGGCGAGCATGTATGCCAAAAGATGTGGAGTTGAGGCGGAAAATTCTCCAAGATGCTCATAGCAGCCCATATGCTATGCATCCGGGAGGAAACAAGATGTATGGGGATTTACGGAAGCAGTTCTGGTGGCCCGGGTTAAAGCGTGAAGTAACAGAGTTTGTTGGTAGGTGTTTGACTTGTCAGCAGGTCAAGGCTGAACATCAGTTACCGTCAGGGTTGCTTCAGCCAGTGAAGATTCCTCAATGGAAGTGGGAGAGGATCACTATGGATTTCGTCAGTGGGCTACCTCTTACGCCCAGCAAGAAGGACGCAGTTTGGGTAATAGTAGACCGTCTGACTAAGTCAGCTCACTTCATACCGGTGAGGGTGGATTATTCTCTTCAGAAGCTAGCTAAGCTATATGTATCGGAGATAGTGCGATTGCATGGTGTGCCGGTATCGGTCATCTCGGATAGGGATCCCAGGTTCACGTCAAGGTTCTGGAAAACCTTGCATCAAGCTTTGGGTACACGGTTAGATTTCAGTACCGCTTTCCATCTACAGTCTGACGGACAACCGGAAAGGGTGATACAGATTTTAGAGGATATGTTAAGGGGATGTGTCTTGGATTTTCGGGGTAGTTGGGAGGAATTTCTACCATTGGTAGAGTTCGCCTACAACAACAGCTATCAGGCGAGTATCCAGATGGCTCCATACGAAGCACTGTATGGACGGAAGTGTCGTACTCTGACATGTTGGACGGAATTGGGTGAGCGACAGATTTTGGGTCCCGAGTTGGTGACAGAGACTGAAGACAAAGTCAGGGTGATTCGGTCTCGTCTCAAGGAAGCATCAGATAGGCAAAAGTCTTATGCCGATCTAAAACGCAAGGAAATGGAGTATGCTGTGGGAGACAGGGTTTTTCTGAAGGTGTCGCCTTGGAAAAAGGTGTTGAGATTTGGACGAAAAGGGAAGCTAAGCCCAAGATTCATCGGGCCATATACAGTTGTAAAGCGAGTAGGACCGGTAGCTTATCAGCTAGAGTTGCCGGCAGAACTGAATCAGATCCATGATGTATTTCATGTATCGATGCTGAGACGGTATCGGTCAGATCCTTCACACGTTGTGCCAGTAGCAGAAATTGAGGTGAACTCGGACTTATCTTTCGAAGAAGAACCAGTTCAGATCCTAGATCGAGATGTGAAGGTTCTACGTAGAAAGTCAGTACCCTTAGTGAAAGTGCTATGGCGGAATCATGGTACAGAGGAAGCTACGTGGGAGCCCGAGGATGTGATGCGGCAGCAATACCCCCACCTGTTTTGATCAAGGAATTTCGAGGACGAAATTTATTTTAAGGGGGTACAATTGTAACATCCTAAAAATGGGGCTATTTGGTTTATAAATTATTTTTCTTATGTATGAATTGCTGTGTTATTATTTATGAAATAATAGAGCTTAATTTAAGGCTTTGAGTGTGCCCGGTTTGATAGAAAAATTTCAGTTTTAACTTTAAAGGCAAGGAGCATTAGCAGGAGGGTGTTATAAGAATAAATGTGGGTATTTTAACACAAAGATGAGCCTAGAATAAGTGGCAAAGTAAGCCCACTTAAGAGCTAGCATGTGACGCCACCAAGGAGCAAGGGAGAACCTTGGTTCGAGTCACAACAATCCCTCTTTTTGCACTTTGGTTGGACGACAATAAGAGAGAGTTTTTCTCTCTTTAATTTCTTTTAATTATCTTTTAGATAATAGGATAATAGGAGATAATTAAGGATTTTATTTGGTTAAAAAGGGATTTTACTATAAGGATATTAAGAAGATAATCAAGGATATTATTATTATCATTTTGATAATAAGATAATATAAGATAATCAAGAAGATTATTTGATTAAAAGGATTAATTAGTATTATTATTATTTAGATATCATGATAATAGTAGATTAAAGGGATTATTTGATATTATTTGGATTATTGATGGATTTTTGGATTAATTCAAAATTAATTTGAATTAATTAAAAGGGGTGGATGGCAAGGGTACTTAGAGCCTATAAAAGCATTAGTTGACCCCCTTGTTTTGTTTTTTTTTTCCATTCTTGCTAGTTGCCGAAAATCCCTAACCCCTCTCCCTTTGTGCTCTTTTATTTTCTTTGTTCTCTCAAACCCGTTCAAGCAGAAATTTCTAGCACCTTTCTTTCCCATTATTTTCTTTCTCCCCTTGGCCGAATACACTCCCTTGGAAGTGCTGATTTCTTTTCCTCTTATTAAACTCTCTATTGGCCGAATACAACCTAGTAGTTTGCCGAAACTCCCTTCTTCTATTCTAGTGTACTTTGGCCGAATATTGGAAGGAATATAGATCTCTTTAGATTCTTTGTTATCAATCGGGTGATAAGGTAAGTGATGGCCGAATTTCTATTTCCCCTTTTCTTTCTTTTTCTATCGACTTTTTACAAGGAAAGGAGCCGATTTTGGCAATGGTTAAGTCTTTTAATCGAGTAGTAACCGATTTCTATTAGGTACTCAGGGGAGTAAAGCAGTCGACTCACAACCCGATCTCTAGTAATCGATTTTTGGTAAGTAATGGTAAGATCTACTTTAGTTAGTCAGTTGATATTCGTTTTAGCCGAAGGCTACTAACTTATTGAGTGCCGATTCATGGAATCAGAAGCAGATTCAGGAGTTTGGTGTGCGATTAACATCCAATCGAGGGAAGGTAAGATACCGGGTTCATAAGGAACCCCTTTCAATAATTTGGTTTGGCCGAATAGGCCATAAGACTAATCCATGAATTTGGCCGTATATAGGACAAGTGGATCTGTGATGACCAACGTTTCTTTTCGGGATTAGAACATCCAAGGGTGACAGGTGTGTACATACACACTATAACCTATTTAATGTGCTGATTATTGGAAATGCTTAATTGATTTATGTAGCATTGGATGATATACCATATCGGTATAGATGGCAATTCAGGTAAGTACCTGTTAATGTGAATTATTATTAATGCTTTTGGGAAGCATGATGTACTGATTTATACATATAATGGCATGTAACATATATTTATGTGACTGATGTGGGATTGACTGAGTGGAGGGGGCAGCGATATTGTGCCGACGGGCACCAGTGTTTTGGTAACACACTGTGACTACGGTCACCAGAGGTTTGGTACCTCCAGAGGTTTGGCACCTCAGTAGCGACTTATCCCTGTGGTTAACACCACCGTGGGTTGGCCCCACTTGAGATATGGGATCGTCTGCCAGTGATTTGGTATCACACGATGGGTTGGCCCCATCACCCGATTTGTGTCTACGGACACCAGTGTTTTGGTAACACATTGTGACTATATGTCACCAGTGGTTTGGCACCACCAGTGGTTTGGTACCACAACGGGGTAGACAGTGGCGTATGGCTGGCTAGGTTGGGACACATGATATTTTGCATATTAATTGTTATATGTTGTGTATGAAAAATGTTTTTAAAACGAGGGAAGGGTTACATACTGAGTCTTGGTGACTCACCTTCTCCTTTATATTTTTCAGGTAACATGTAGATCGCGGATATGGAGCTGGATGGACTCGAGGTGGCCATGCAGTGGACTTGAATTAATTGAACTTTAAATTTAGTTATTTTATTTTATTATTGGTTTATTTTATTTTGGATGTAATAAGGCCTCCTTATACTTTATTTTTTTTGTTATTTTTCTCATATGTTGGATATTTTGTTTAAAACTATATTATTAAAATTAAATTAAAATCACATGTTTTCCAAGTTTAAAACGAAAATTGTTTTTACCGTGCCATCGGGCACATTTGGAATTTTATATCAACTTGGCTTAAATAAATTTTCTAATAAAAACTAAATAAAGTTTTTACAAGACATTCAAACAAAAGGTTTTCAACAACTTAAATTGATTTAGAAAGACGAATTTTTCAAAATATTTTCCTTGTAACAGACTAGATTCGGCCATAGTGTTTGGGCCGGGTTTGGGTCGTTACATAAATAATGGACTATTTTTATTAATTTTAGATGAGGTGATAAGAGGAGAAAAATAAGGGATTTGATAAGGGGATGTGTGTGGCCGGCCAAGGGGACTCTTTTGATGTGATTTTCGGCTAAACATAGTAAGGGGGTAACCGAATTCTCACTAAGCACCCTAGCCTCTCTTTTGTTTTCTTTTTCTCTAAAAATCTGCACCTTTCTCTTCTTTTTCTTTTATTTGTTATAGCCGAAATCTTATTCTCCCTAAAGACCACCATTGCCGATTTTCCCTAAGCTCATATCCCTCTCTTTTCATTCTTGTTGAAGCCGAATACACAAGTGACTCATAGCCGACTATTCTCTAAGCCTCAAAGCCGAATCTCTGTGGATTAAAGTGAAGGTGCAATCGCCTACAACATTAAGGGTAAGGGTTCAATCGTTGTTATATTATTATTTCTTTTCTTTTAGCCGAAAAATAGGTATCTAATCCCAATAATACTCTATGGCCGAAACTTTGAAGGGTCTTTCGGGATTTAGTAGTTATCGACTACAAGGAGGAGATCATTCGGGATTTCAGATCTAAGGTGAGCAAGTAAGATCTTAGGCCGAAGGCCATTTGTTTTGGTCCATTAAGTTTTAAATCGATATTAACAAAGGTTATGCAGAGATTTCGGCATCTCCATTGATCAAGAAGCGATCTCGGGATTTAGATAATCAAGGTAAGGGAGCCTTGATATTCGGCCAAGGGCCATATATTATGATTTAATGTTAGAAATTGATCTAACATGTACCTATAGATATTTCGACATCCTCATAAGCCAAGAGACTACTTTTTGGGATTTAAAATCGCAAGGTAAGTGTACATGTATATTCGGCCAAGGCCTATTTGGTGACTTAGATTTATTTCTTAAATGTTTAAAAGCCGAAACTAACCAAGTCAAGTGATATGGTAGTTGGCCGATTGCAAGAGGGGGCATGACAAGGTTTCGGGATTTGATTAGAAATCAAATCGGCAGCAAGGTAAGACTCTGGTTGCGATAAATCCTTCGGGATTTGATTATTTGGCCGAATGGCCTTTAGCTAAAGTATGTAGTGTTGGCCGAATGTAGGGACTAAGATCTAGAGGATTAGACCGGGATTCTTCGGATTTCAATGAACTCGCTAAGTGAATCAGGTGTGTACCCCACACTATGTCTTAATAGATTTTATGGTTATATATAATAAACGTGTTAATATGAAAGTGTAAGAATATGCTACAGTACCATGCAGTGGTACAAAGTACTCAGGTACGTTTACCTCCTCCTACTATGAGTATAATATGATCTGTTACGGCACCTATGTGAAACTATAAGAATGTGAATATAGAATAAGGCATGTTATTGCATGATTATATGACATGGGGCATATGGGTGATATGTTAAGGGGAAGTGATCTGGTGGTCTTTACCACGATATCTGAATATGGTGACTTATGTCACGAATAATTATCTGGTGGCTATGCCACGAATTTTATAAGGGCGATGAGCACATCGACTGCAGCGACTGCCTTCGATGATGTGTAGCGGATGGAGGGTTGACTTAGTAGTCCCCACGGTGTGCAGGATGGTACGGGTGATGTGTAGCGGATGGTACCTAGGTTTGGGTTCGGGTTTTGCATCATTATATTTAAATTATATGTATATGTATGATTTGTTATGCCATGAACTGTTGGGACTTAGTGTTGGCTGTTACACACTGAGTCTATTTGACTCACCCCGTTGTGGGAATATTTTTCAGGTGACGAACAGTGATGGACCGGGTCGGCAGAAGCTTAGGGGTGGCCATGCTCAGTTCGGGATTTTATTTTAATTTGGACTTGTTATATTTTAAACATTTTGGATTTATATTGGGTTTCGTTTTCGATGTAATAAGGCCATAGTATGAACTGTTATGAATGCATATTAATTACTTTATTATGTTTCGAATTTTTTTTTATCAAATTAAAGTTTAAGAAATTTTTCTTAATAATAAACGAAAAATGTTTTGACACCTAAATACAGATGGTTTTCAATTTAAGATAAACTCTCAAACAACTCGGTGTTTCTTTAATTTAAAAGCCTTGAACTTAGAAATAAAGTTTTATAAAAACCTCGATTTCAAGAATAAACTTGTTTCCAACTCGAGCCCGACACAAAAATAAATTTTCTTTCAAAACCACTCAGATTTTTCCAAAGTCACAAACAAATTTTGAACCGTTTTACTCAAGGAACATACCAGATCCGGTCAAGGCTCGTGGGCCGGGTTTAGGGTGTTTCAGTTTGGTATCAGAGCCTAGTTTTTAAACTCTCAGCCTTGGGTTTAAGGCCGAAAACATTTTTAAATTTAAGCCCAAATGAATTTTGTGAAAATTTTTGTGAAATCAGCAGGTTTTTCTGGCATGGCACCTAAGTTTCCGACCCGAAGTCCACCAGGTAAGTACCCCTACCCATTGTGTGAATTATTGTATGATTTGTATAAAGGTTTAAATGGAACGTAGATTAGCATACTAAGTACTTGAACCCTAGGACTAGTTTACCCCAACAATTACATAAGACTTAAAGCCTAATTAAACAAACATGCGGCTAAGTCGCCGAGTTAGGGTGTGGCAACCATTGTGCGCATGTCTAGGATTGGATTCAGGAAGAGCTTGGTATTTAAGCAGTCCTCGTGACTCACCTCCTCTTCGCTCGAATCCTACCTGGTGCGTAGTGACGGTTCACCCTAACCAAGAGGACTTATTCACAGGCTAAACTCAATAATTAAAACCCGAAAGGGACAAGCCATATTTTTATAAAAACCCTAGTTTTAAAAATCAACAAGTTGCCCTTTTGAATTAAGAAAATTATTTTCGAAAATTTTCTAAAAATATTCCTGATTCACAAATTACTAAAATACCCCTAGTGGTAAAATTACTAAAATGCCCCTGGTTTCTAAAACTACCACACTACCCTTGATTTTAATAAAATTTTCTTACTTTGCAAAAATATCACAAAACCCTATTTTACGAGATACCAAGATACTTTGATTTGGAAAATTTATCAAATTACCCCTGACTTAAAAAAATTACAAAAATAACCCTGATTTCTGAAATTTCTGCAACAGCACCGATTTGGAAAACAAATTCTCAAAAGTAACCCCAAGTTTTTGCAAATTTTGAAATACCTTTGATTTATAAGGATTTTTGGAATTTACCCCGATTTATTACCAAAATACCCCTGTAGGTGAAATGACGAAAATACCCCTGGGATAGGAATAGGCAAAAATGTGGGAACGGAGAATGTGTGTGGTAACTATAACTGAATGGATGTGTTTCTCTGAACTAGGATAGAAGACTTGAAACTTTGAATGATCGAAAGAACTACTATTGAAACTTCTTTCATAAAATTTCCTCGCGGATAATCAGTGGAACAAGGACTAATGCATAAAATTTCTTAATCAGATTAAAATGCGAACGTAGACATGAGCTCTAGGGGACGTGGTCGTAATGTGCGAGGATGCGGTCGAGGCAGAATGACCGCGTCGGAACCCGTTAGATCGGGTCAAGGGTCTGAGAATGAGGTACCATCACCTCCACCACCAGCTGTCGGTGTTGAGCAGCAAGATCAGACAGGGGATGATGCTGTATCGCAGGCTGTGCTGCGAGTTCTTGAGATGGTGGCTGGAGCAGGTGGAAATATGGGAGCTCGAAAATCTATACCCGAACGACTCCGAGCCAATGGAGCTGAGGTCTTCCGTGGCGTATTTGGTGTGGCACCCAGTACAGCTGAGTATTGGTTGGAGGCGACGGAACGAATTATGGATGAGTTGGATCTGACCCCTGAGGAGAAGCTGAAGGGAATGGTGGCGCTGCTACGCGATGAAGCGTATCAATGGTGGCTCAATGTTCGGGATGGTGCCACAGCAGAGGATCTTACTTGGGAATATGTTAAGGCAGCGTATCAGAAGAAGTATGTCGGCACGCGTTACACTGATGCGCAGAGGAAGGCATTTCTAGGGCTGGTTCAAGGGAACAAGTCCGTAACGGAGTACGAAGCTGAATTCCTGAGGTTGAGCCGATATGCTCGAGGAGTAGTGGCTACGGAGCATGAACGATGTGTCCAATTTGAGGACTGACTTAGGGATGACCTGAGGTTGTTGATAGCTCCACATCAGGAGCGGGAGTTTTCTGCATTAGTAGAGAAGGCTAAGGTGGTCGAAGGAATTAAGGACTCTGTGAGGCAGAACATTGATCAGAATAAGCAGAAGAGAGGATTTGGACCATCAGGGTCATCTGGGAATGTTCAAAAGAGGCCTAGAGTTGATGGGCCGCGAGGTCAGCAAGATGTTACAGGAGGGCAGTATCGTACTTGTGATCAGTGTGGGAAGAAGCACTTAGGAGAGTGTTGGAAGAAGACAGGGGGATGTTTCAAGTGTGGGTCCAAGGACCACATGATCAAGGACTGTCCTATCAAGATAGACGAAGATCGACCAGTAGTTCAGGGTTTTAATCAGGCTGGCAGAGGTGGACAGCAGCCTCAGCGAGGCCGTGGTCCGAATGGTAGAGGTAACGGTGCTGAAAGAGGACGTGGAACACCTGGCAGAGGTGTTGGTAATGCAGAGGCAAGACAGCCGGGCTTGGTATATGCAGTTCGCCGGAGGGAGGAAGGAGACGCGCCGGACTTCATAACCGGTACGTTCCTTATAGCGAACAAGCCTTATTTTGCTTTGATTGATGTGGGCTCGACCCATTCTTATGTTGCATGTAGAGTAGTTGAAACTCTAGGCATAGCCTCTGAACTATCTGATAGGGAGATGACTGTAGTAAGCCCATTGGGTCAAACTGTAATGGTGAATAAGATGTTTCGAAGAGTACCTTTAGAGATTCAAGGTGTAGTATTCCCTGCCGACTTAATGGAACTACCTTTTGGAGAATTCGATCTTATACTTGGTATGGACTGGTTAGTGGAGTATCGAGCTATATTGGATTGTGCAGCTAAGCGAATGGAGTTAAGGACCCCAGAGGATGAGGAAGTAGTTATGATTGGAGAAAGAAGAAACTACTTGTCTAAGGTAGTTTCAGCATTAAGGGCGGATAAGATGGTTCGGAAAGGATGCAGGGCATTTTTGGCTTTCGTTAGTACATTGGATGCAAAGGAAGAAGGTGTTAGTGGAGCTCGAACTGTAAGGGATTTTGTGGATGTCTTTCTAGAGGAATTACCTGGAATACCCCCGGATAGGGAGGTGGAGTTTGGAATTGACTTGCTACTCGGTACAGCTCCTGTGTCAATCACTCCGTACAGAATGGCACCAAAGGAGTTGGTCGAGCTCAAGGCTCAAATCCAAGAGTTGTTTGATTGTGGGTTTATTCGACCCAGTGTGTCTCCATGGGGAGCACCGGTCTTGTTCGTGAAGAAGAAGGACAGAACTATGCGTATGTGCATAGATTATCGTCAGTTGAATAAGTTGACTATCAAGAACAAGTACCCTTTACCGAGGATTGACGACTTGTTCGATCAGCTTAAGGGGGCAGCGGTTTTCTCGAAGATAGATCTAAGGTCTAGATATCATCAGCTTAAGGTGAAGGAAGTGGATATCCATAAGACAGCTTTCCGGACAAGGTATGGGCATTTTGAGTTCGTGGTAATGCCGTTTGGTTTGACGAACGCCCCAGCCGCGTTCATGGATATGATGAACCGGGTTTTTCAACCCTACTTGGATAGATTCGTCGTTGTGTTCATCGACGACATCTTAGTGTACTCCAAGTCTGAGGAAGAACATGATGAGCATCTTCGGATAGTGTTGCAAGTGCTAAGAGAGAAGAAGCTTTATGCCAAATTCAGCAAGTGTGAATTTTGGCTTAAGCAGGTGGCGTTCTTAGGACATGTAGTGTCTGCAGAAGGAATAAGGGTGGATCCTAGGAAGATCGAGGCAGTGTTAGATTAGAAACCACCTAAGTCGGTGGCTAAGGTTCGTAGTTTCTTGGGATTGGCAGGCTACTACAGAAGGTTCGTAGAAGGATTCTCATCAATAGCCACACCTTTGACGAAGTTGTTGAGGAAGGAAGTACCTTTCGTATGGACGGATAAGCAACAGGAGAGCTTTGAGAAGCTTAAGAGGGTTTTGACTGAAGCTCCGGTTTTGATTCAGCCTGAGGCAGGAAGGGATTTCGTGGTGTATTGTGACGCTTCTCATACAGGATTGGGATGCGTATTGATACAAGACGGGAAGGTAGTTGCTTACGCTTCTCGGCAATTAAGGCCACACGAGGTTAACTACCCGACACATGATTTGGAGCTAGCGGCAGTGGTCTTTTCTCTTAAGGTATGAAGGCATTATCTTTATAGAGAAAAGTCAGTGATCTATACGGACCACAACAGCCTTAAGTATCTGTTGACTCAGAAGGAGTTGAACCTAAGACAGCGAAGGTGGGTTGAATTACTGAAGGACTATGACTGTTCGATAGAGTATCATCCGGGCAAGGCGAATGTAGTGGCGGATGCTCTAAGTCAGAAGGTAGTGTCAGATCTGAGGGTGATGTTTGCACATCTGAGCTTGTATAATGATGGAAGTCTGCCGGCAGAGCTGCAAGTTAAGGCAACATGGTTGAAGGAAGTGAAAGAGGAACAGTTGGCAAATGTTGATCTAAGTGCTAAGTTACGGCAAGTGCAGAGTGGAGAGTTAGAGGAGTATGGTATTAATGATAAGGGAGTATTGTGTTTCAGGGTAAGGTCTGTATGCCGAAGAACGAAGAACTTAGACGGAGGATTCTTCAGGAATCGCATAGTAGCCCGTACGCTATGCATCCTAGAGGTAGTAAGTTGTACAGAGATCTAAGGGAACAGTTTTGGTGGCCTGGTCTTAAGAGGGAAGTTACCGAATTCATAGGGAAGTGCTTAACGTGTCAGCAAGTTAAGGCTGAACACCAAGTTCCGTCAGGATTACTTCAACCAATAAAGATTCCGCAGTGGAAGTGGGAGAGAATCACCATGGACTTCGTTAGTGGGCTTCCCCTTACGCCTACTAAGAAGGACTCGGTATGGTTGATAGTGGATCGGTTGACAAAGTCCACGCATTTCATTCCAGTGCGGGTTGATTATTCTTTGCAGGGGTTAGCAAAGTTGTATGTGGCAGAAATTGTAAGGTTGCATAGAGTTCCGGTGTCAATTATCTCAGATAGGGACCCAAGGTTTACGTCTCGATTCTGGAAAGCACTACATCAAGCTTTAGGCACCAGATTGGATTTCACTACGGCTTTTCATCCATAATCGGACGGTCAGTCTGAACGAGTAATTCAAGTGTTGGAGGACATGTTGAGAGGCTGTGTGATAGACTTCAGAGGAAGTTGGGAAGAATATTTGCCTTTAGCGGTACATACAACAACAGCTATCAAGCTAGTATTCGGATGGCACTGTATGAAGCATTGTATGGATGGAAGTGTCGCACTCCTACGTGTTGGACGGAGTTAAGGGAACATCAAGTTTTGGGTCCAGAGTTAGTGGCGGAATCTGAAGAGAAGGTTAGTGTAATTCGGGCACGGTTAAAGGAAGCATCTGACAGACAGAAGTCGTACGCAGATCTCAAACGGAAAGAAATAGAATTTGCTGTGGGAGATCAGGTGTTTCTTAAAGTGTCGCCTTGGAAGAAGGTAATGAGATTTGGTCGTAAAGGGAAGTTAAGTCCAAGGTTTATAGGACCTTATCGGGTATTGAAGCGAGTTGGACCAGTGGCATACCAGTTAGAGTTGCCTCCAGAATTGAAGCAGATGCACGACGTATTCCATGTGTCGATGCTACGTCGTTATCGATCGGATCCATCTCATGTAGTTCCGGATGAAGAGGTGGAGCTAAGGCCAGATTTGTCCTACGAGGAGGAGCCGATTCAGATCTTGGAACGAGATGTGAAAGTGTTACGGAGGAAATCAGTTCCTCTAGTCAAAGTGTTATGGCGTAATCATGGATCGGAAGAAGCTTCATGGGAGCCGGAAGAAGCAATGCGACAACAATACCCTCACTTATTTCAGCCAGGTAATTTCGAGGACGAAATTATTTTAAGGGGGTAGAACTATAATATCATGGATTATAGCTTATGCATTAATACTAAATTGTATGAAATAGCATGCCTATGTGTGCTGTGAATGTGTATTATGAATTTTGTGAACCTTAGTGTGTAGTGGACTAGCTTAAAAATTATTTGATTTTAAGTTTAAAAGATGAAGCTAGGCAGAGTAAGCCTTAAGAGAAATAGTAGGGAAAATATGGCATGGAAATGGGCTTGGTAAAGTGGCTGCAAGGCGCCACTTAAGGCCTAGTAAGTGACGCCATATGCAAGGAGTAAGGGCCTAGGATCGAGTCACATGGGAAGCAAATAAAAGAATTTTATTTTGCTGCATGAATGAGCAGCAATGGACGGCATAGGGACTCCATTAAGATGAGGATTATTCTTTTAAAATTCGGCTAGATAAGGGATAAATAATGGATTGTTTTTATTAATCTTAGATGAGGTGATAAGAGGAGAAAAATAAGGGATTTGATAAGGGGATGTGTGTGGCCGGCCAAGGGGACTCTTTTGATGTGATTTTCGGCTAAGCATAGTAAGGGGGTAACCGAATTCTCACTAAGCACCCTAGCCTCTCTTTTGTTTTCTTTTTCTCTAAAAATCTGCACCTTTCTCTTCTTTTTCTTTTATTTGTTATAGCCGAAATCTTATTCTCCCTAAAGACCACCATTGCCGATTTTCCCTAAGCTCATATCCCTCTCTTTTCATTCTTGTTGAAGCCGAATACACAAGTGACTCATAGCCGACTATTCTCTAAGCCTCAAAGCCGAATCTCTGTGGATTAAAGTGAAGGTGCAATCGCCTACAACATTAAGGGTAAGGGTTCAATCGTTGTTATATTATTATTTCTTTTCTTTTAGCCGAAAAATAGGTATCTAATCCCAATAATACTCTATGGCCGAAACTTTGAAGGGTCTTTCGGGATTTAGTAGTTATCGACTACAAGGAGGAGATCATTCGGGATTTCAGATCTAAGGTGAGCAAGTAAGATCTTAGGTTGAAGGCCATTTGTTTTGGTCCATTAAGTTTTAAATCGATATTAACAAAGGTTATGCAGAGATTTCGGCATCTCCATTGATCAAGAAGCGATCTCGGGATTTAGATAATCAAGGTAAGGGAGCCTTGATATTCGGCCAAGGGCCATATATTATGATTTAATGTTAGAAATTGATCTAACATGTACCTATAGATATTTCGACATCCTCATAAGCCAAGAGACTACTTTTCGGGATTTAAAATCGCAAGGTAAGTGTACATGTATATTCGGCCAAGGCCTATTTGATGACTTAGATTTATTTCTTAAATGTGCGAAAGCCGAAACTAACCAAGTCAAGTGATATGGTAGTTGGCCGATTGCAAGAGGGGACATCACAAGGTTTCGGGATTTGATTAGAAATCAAATCGGCAGCAAGGTAAGACTCTGGTTGCGATAAATCCTTCGGGATTTGATTATTTGGCCGAATGGCCTTTAGCTAAAGTATGTAGTGTTGGCCGAATGTAGGGACTAAGATCTAGAGGATTAGACCGGGATTCTTCGGGATTTCAGTGAACTCGCTAAGTGAATCAGGTGTGTACCCCACACTATGTCTTAATAGATTTTATGGTTACGTTCAATAAACGTGTTAATATGAAAGTGTAAGAATATGCTAAAGTACCATGCAGTGGTACAAAGTACTCAGGTACGTTTACCTACTCCTACTATGAGTATAATATGATCTGTTACGGCACCTATGTGAAACTATAAGAATGTGAATATAGAATAAGGCATGTTATTGCATGATTATATGACATGGGGCATATGGGTGATATGTTAAGGGGAAGTGATCTGATGGTCTTTACCACGATATCTGAATATGGTGACTTATGTCACGAATAATTATCTGGTGGCTATGCCACGAATTTTATAAGGGCGATGAGCACGTCGACTGCAGCGACTGCCTTCGATGATGTGTAGCGGATGGAGGGTTGACTTAGTAGTCCCCACGGTGTGCAGGATGGTACGGGTGATGTGTAGCGGATGGTACCTAGGTTTGGGTTCGGGTTTTGCATCATTATATTTAAATTATATGTATATGTATGATTTGTTATGCCATGAACTGTTGGGACTTAGTGTTGGCTGTTACACACTGAGTCTATTTGACTCACCCCGTTGTGGGAATATTTTTCAGGTGACGAACAGTGATGGACCGGGTCGGCAGAAGCTTAGGGGTGGCCATGCTCAGTTCGGGATTTTATTTTAATTTGGACTTGTTATATTTTAAACATTTTGGATTTATTTTGGGTTTTGTTTTCGATGTAATAAGGCCATAGTATGAACTGTTATGCATGCATATTAATTACTTTATTATGTTTCGAATTATTTTTGTATCAAATTAAAGTTTAAGAAATTTTTCTTAATAATAAACGAAAAATGTTTTGACACCTAAATACAGATGGTTTTCAATATAAGATAAACTCTCAAACAACTCGGTGTTTCTTTAATTTAAAAGCCTTGAACTTAGAAATAAAGTTTTATAAAAACCTCGATTTCAATAATAAACTTGTTTCCAACTCGAGGCCAACACAAAAATAAATTTTCTTTCAAAACCACTCAGATTTTTCCAAAGTCACAAACAAATTTTGAACCGTTTTACTCAAGGAACATACCAGATCCGGTCAGGACTCGTGGGCCGGGTTTGGGGTGTTTCACAAGCACCATGCAATTCAAACACAAACATAGATAACATAAATATTTTTATATAAAATAAAAGATAAAAAAAGCAAAACGAGAAAACTATAAATCTATGTTCGCCCCCCACTTAGAATATACATTGTCCTCAATTTAAATGAAATAAAGAATAAGTGAAAACAAGAAAGCTTTCCTAAAAAGGTTGAATCCTTGCTATCAAATCTGAGTCAAGGTCAACATATGCTCCGAATGAACAGAAGAATAGCTAAAAAAAAAAAAGCACAACACTCCTGCAAAATAACATAAACATAAATAATGTTAAAGTAAAAATAAAACAAAAAAAGAATAAGTATAAAAATTATTGAAGTTCAAAAATAATAAAATAAAGAAAAACTTCCTCAAATGTCATTAAAATTGTAATAACTTGATTTTCAATGGTGTCTGAAATGACAGTTTCAAAACCCCATTTCTGTAGTTTGAGTCTGTAAACACTAAATATTAATACTTAAGAGGTTAATATAGATATATATTCTTATATATTCAAGTTTGGTCTAGTAATTTTGCAGAATTGATAGTTAATTAAGGTACAAGGACTGAATTGTAAAAGTTTATCGCCAAAGGACTATATGAATAATTAGACCATTTTTAAATGGTCAATCGGTGGTAGATGTTGATAAAACCCACTAAAATTTGTTAATTTAGCTTATTTTTTTTATTAATTAATGTTAAATTAATTAATTAATTAATTAAAAGTTTAATTAAACTATATAAGATAAATTAAAAAGAAACAAAGGCCATCTTTTTTTCTTCTATCCATCTTCACCGAAACAAAAGAGAAAGAATAGGGTTTAAAGCTTCAAAACATTTTGTCCATCAAATTGGTAAGTTATTAAGTCATTTTTCTTATAATTTTTATGTTTTTGCTGTCATGGGAGCTTGATTTAACTAGCTCATGTGCCAGTTTGTAAAACTGTTAAAGTTTTTGGAAGTTACCATTGTTGATTTCTTGAAGAGATTGCTGTTAAATTGATAGATTTTAAGCTCAGATGTAAAAAAGGACTAGATTATAAAGTTTAGTTGTTAGTTTTGTTCAAATGGATCCAAGCGTATAAATTGTGAAATTGATGTGTATTGTCTATAATAATAGATAGTAGAGGGTCTTAGAAGGATGCGATTGAGATCGATGTTGAAACCGAAGCTTAAATTTGAAAGATATTATTATCTCTAATTTAGGGACTAAATTGAATAAAATGAAAAAAATTAGGGGCATTCACAAATGAAATTAAACTGGGTCTATAATATTATAAAAATGTTTGGTATTGATAAATCGAATTGAATAATTGTATAGATTGAGAATTGAACCAAACTGAGGATAATCAAGGAAAAGGCAAAATTGTGGAATAGTCCTTAAAGATACAATTGCTTGCCCTTTTTCCTGGTAAGTTCATATGGTATGATTGTATTTTAAATTGTTATGTATTTTAATTATAAATATGTGTGTGTTTGGTTTTAATTTGAATTGTTTGTGAATTGGTACAAAAAGTGAGATATGGACTAAATTGTAAAGAAATGAATATATGTGTTAAAGATGCTTAAGTGAACTTAGTAAAGGTTAGGTTATGTTTAACATATCAATAGGGTTATATGTGTGCTTGAACAAGAATTGTTATTGTACGGAGATCATTACAGTGTATATTAGGATCCAACATTTGTTGCATATCACAAAGTATTATATGTATCTGTGGAGACCTTGGTGTGGTGGAGGGATGTATTATTATACGATTATTCATATGATTTCCCATGGGCTTTTTACTTCGGTGCCCTGGTGTGGTGTAGTTATTGCCTAGACTAGCAATTTGGTGTGGTATAATTACTCGTGTATCCAAATCTGTTCACTAGAATTCATCAACCTAAATGGTTAATGAAAAGTGAAAAATGGCAATGATATGATATGAGTTTGATACCTGAATGGTTAAATGTTGATTGGATTATGAGAATGGTATTGAAATGTTGATTTTATATGAAATGGATTGCTATATGTTTTGAGTTACCGTATTAAGTGGTTATATGTTAAACTCACCTTATTGATATGTGATTTGCTATGTTTAGCCAACTTGTCAAGCTAAATAGCTTATTCTGTTTAATTGTAAAATGAGGTAAGTTTTTGTTTAACGCTTATGAACTTACTAAACATTGTATATGCTTACCCTATTTGTTTTTTCTTTCCCTTGTAGATCACCTTGCATAACTTGTCAAGCCGGATCGATTGGAAGATCACACTATCCTATCACCAAATCGGTAGCTTTTTGGTCATTTTGAAACTAAAGTTGTGGCAAGTATATATAAGATGTCTTAATGTGATTCTAATGTATGTAAGTGTTTTGGTATTTGTAGAAAAAAAAATATATAAATGCCATGTTGAGTTTTGATAACTTTTGACGAGTTTATAACATGAAATTGGTTAAATGCATGAATTTGAAATGTTTGGTAATTGTTGGAAACGGAAAAGCTTGAATGGCATGTTTGAGGTATGCATAATGAAATTGTAACGCCCCAAAATTTTAATTTTTGATTTTGTGTATGTGTGACACACAATGTTTATCTGCTTCAGTGGTTTTGTGTTTTGGGTGTGTGTGAGGTCCCAAGTTCAAGCCTTACTTGGGCAAATTTTGGTATTTTTTATAAATAAAACCTTAACCTTGTGCAAAGGGCTTAAATTTAATTATTGGTAAGTTTATATCAGAATGGGCCTACTAGTTTGGTGGTTAAGTGGAGTGTTGGAGGTCCCGTGTTCAATTCTCTATGATGGCGTGGAAACAGTATTTTTGCTCCAATTTCGGCTAAGAGTTGTGTTGGGGAAAAATTCTGAGTAGTTGTGTTTTACTGGGTTAATATGGAGTGATTTTAGGAGATAATTGGGGAGAGGTTACCAAAAAATAATCTAATTATATTTTTGTTGCAAAAAAAAAAAAAGAGAGAGTAGAGTTTCAGTTTTCTCTCCAATTCCCCAAACTTTTTCTGACGTTTTCTTCTTCTTCTTCTTCTTCTTCTTCTTTTCCCTCCTTTGCCGATTCTTTCTCCTAGTTGCTGCCGAAATTTCCATTATTTTTTCCCCTTCCGTTTCTTTCTTTTTGTTTTTCCAATTGATTCAGTTGTTCATTGTTGGTTGTGTTTGCTAAATAACGGTTTTGTCTATTGTTAATCGTTCTTGGTTAATCTCTAAAAGGGGGGTTCCTTTTTGGTGTTTAGAAGTTAATCAAGGGGCTAGTGGTTTTGAATCGATAATGTGATTGTGTGAAGTCATGGTTACTCAAGTGAGGTAAGGGTTTTGCTAGGTTTTTAGTCGAGTTCCTTCCGAAATTGGTTGATTAAAAACAAATTAAGTGATTAATCTGGAGATATGTTTGTCGATTTTAGGTTCTGGAGGCTTAGGAGTGCTTACGCATCAGAAATAATACCAGGTGTGTACCTGAAATGCAGAAAACGAGATTCGGCGAAAAGCTGAAATTGCTTGCTGTCGAGAAATAAGAGAAAATGATGTGAAATATTGTAGAGAAAGGAAATAAGGGTGTTACAAACTTGGAAATCAACATTTTGCACTAAAATAGTTTTGGATAGCAGCAGTAGTCTAATTTTGAAAAATAATCAAAAATAGTAGGAATTGAGTTAGAGGTTGAATAAAATATGAAATTAAATTTTATTGAGCCTAGTTTTTCATGGAAGAAACAGTGTAAGCAATGGAATTGTAAATCATGAGATATAGTAAATTTTGTTAGATAAGGTCAGAATGATTTCGGGTTCCCCTGTTCTGAATTAAGAAAATCATCAAAAATTGTAAAAAAAAAAATAATTAGGGGCTTAAATTTATGTGTTTAAATTCTTAATGAGTTTATTTTTAAGAAAACCAAATAGAAACATCATCTAAATTCCGTACTAAGAGATAAATAATTTTTAGTAAGAAAAGGATGAAGCTGTCAAACAGTAGAATATGGATAACTTTAAAGATTTTATTGTACTTATTTGATAAACTATAAATTATAAAATTTTTATGGTAGAAAGGTATTTGATTCTAGTTTCAAAAACATCAAGCGAATCTTAATTTGGAATTCTGTAGCTCAAGATATAAATAATTTAGTGATAATGACTCAAGTAGACAACTTTGAATGAACATATAAGTAAATAGTGGAAACATATATGAGTATTGAGCTAGCATGGGTTACTTTAAAAATGGATCACACGGCCAAGGCCAATTTGGGCCGAGTGGGCCACACGGGCGTGTGGGCCCATACAGAAAGATCACATGGGCGTGTGAGCCCATTTTTACCGAAATGTTTTTAAAGTTGCACGGGTCTCCCAAGTCGACTGTAACACCCCAAACCCGGCCCAAACACCATGACCGGATTTGGAATGTCACATGGGAAGGTTTTTATGAAACTTCGCGTTCGTCTGAAAAATTTTTAAAATCCCTTTTGAAAACTTCAAGTTCAGCAGTTCAACCGAAAACTCAGTGTTCATTTCTTTTTTTAAAAAAAATGTAATTAGCCCAAATCTTGCATTTAGGTGATGTTTGAAAACACTTAGTGTTGTATTAGGTTAACTTGAGATGTTGTTCAATTTAATTTACAAAATCGTTGGTTAAGTTGTGAGAAAAACATCCAATTGCATTTTATAAAGAAAAGTATTACCAATTAATGCATAGATTAAAGCGTTTAAAGTTTAAACCGGAAATAAACCTAAATAGTTAATGGCCTTAATACAAAGCAAAAACCCCCAAAAACAGAAAATGAAAAATAAAGAAGAGTTTAGTTAAATAAAAACCCGCGCATGGCCACCACGAGTCCATTCCGGGTCAATCCACTGAACTAAGAATCATCTGCAAAAGTCAAGCAGAAGGGGTGAGTCATGAAGACTCAGTGTGCAATTACCCCATGTATCACAACTGGGCCCAAGCCCCTATATATTAATCGGCCAAAGCCCAAACACAATAACATATCAGATAATCAATATGATAAACCCAACCCATCCTAGTGATCCATCCTCTACACTCCGCTCTATATCCAACCTCAGCACACCTGCGGGGATTTCTACAATCAACCTTCCATCCGCTACACCCCTCTTTGGCAGTCATGCTGCTCAAAGTCGATACGATGTGGCCTAGCCACCGAGTCAATGTGACCAAGTCACCGATATACAAATATGGCGCCGAGCCATCAAAATAGTGTTACAAAGTCACTGATATACACTTCCCCTTAACATCATCAACATTTCCCCAATCCCATGCAACATGCGAACATAATGGAATGAATGCAACATTTTATAACACAAGCAATATCATCAAAACATATATAATCCATGCTAAAGAGTTTTAAGCGGCTTACTTAGAAAATCACTAACTTGGTATCTCGATTTTACCCTTCAAGGGTAACCCAATACACACTGTCGAACTCGGCCTCTAAATAAGGCATACACTTAGTGAATAACAAACAAACGATAGATTGAGTGAGAAATTACACACCTGTAAACACGGAGAACTAAACTCTCAATATTGTCGACACTTTCAGAAGAGGGAACAACTGCAATCTGTCTATTCAGATCCGAAGCTAGCCCACAACCCGGTGGAAAATCCCGAACGGCTGACACTGCACGCCGGTTGAACTTAGGGGCAGAGACTACGAGTCCAACCACCTCCTTTACTTGACTTGATCAACAGAAACCGAAAGCTAGAAGGCTTGGCCTAAGAAACCAATTGAGTCCCAAGATCCTCTTGAAAGCGAGCCACACGAAGAAGAGATGATGGAAATACACCCCTCGAAACAAAAGTAGGCCGAATGGAGAGTCTATGTTCGGCTATTAGCAAAATCGATGGAAAGAATATAGGTTCGGCTATAGAGGAGCAAATGGAAAAAAAGGTGGAAAAGAAATGAAGCTACCAAATTCGGTTGAAGGGAAAAGATGAGAAAAGAAGAAGAAGTCACTATGAATTTCAGTAATGCTCACAAGTGAAAAAAGAAAAAAATTGGAAGGAGAGAAAGAAGCACAAATAGACCCTCTGATATTCGGCTATTACCCAGGAATGAAGGAAAGGAATTGGAGTAAGGATGTTGTGGTTTTGGTAGAAAAGGAAATGAATCAAAGTGACTAGAAAGTGACTAAAATGCAAGAAATGGTTTCAGTTCCACACTACCTCTAAAGACACTTTGAGAAAAACGGCACACTCTAACCCTATGACTGAATGCACAACAAAAATGCAAAAAGCAACAAATGAAGGTTCGGCCCCACCTACCAAGCTAAACCGTGCACACACACACACACCACACCTTCCCAAAATCGGCCAACCTCTCTCCCTCTCTCCAAATCCCATAACTTCCTCCACCTTTCACTCTCCACTCCCAATTCAAAAATGTTGACCACTTCTTACTCCTCCAACTCCTCTCCTCCTTTCATTTCAAATGTGTTGACTCATTCAACTCCCACACACCAAAGTCCTACCCGAATCCACCTCCCCTCCATCCTGATGCCAAAAAGAACTCCAAAATGCCAGCTGCGCGACTTAAACCTGCACCCTCACTACTCTCCTGTGGCGTCATCTCCCCTTTCTCCCTAAGGCATCACTTTCACTCTTCCACATCCCTTTTTGTGTCATCAAACACACCCAAATATATATGACCTACCTCCACAAGCTCCCCCTAAAGTGCCTTAAAACTAAAATTTAACCAAGACTCCAACTCGAAACCTAGCCTTCTTAAGACCCCTAAACACGTCCAAATAGTAAGCAAAACAAGCCAAACACACAGAAACATGAAATGCAGAGCCCCCTAACTTGGGATGTTACATTTCTACCCCCTTAAAGAAATTTCGACCTCGAAATTTACCTGGTCAAAAGAGATGAGGGTATTGCTGCCGCACTACATCTTCCGACTCCCACGTGGCTTCCTCTGTACCTTGATTTCACCATAAGACTTTCACGAATGGAACTGATTTCTTTCTCAATACCTGAACGTCTCGATCTAAGATCTGCACTGGTTCCTCTTGGAAAGACAAGTCTGGTCTTACCTCAATTTCCTCCACTGGCACAATGTGAGATGGATCAGAATGGTAACGTCTTAACATCGAGACATGGAACACATCATGCATTTGTCTCAATTCTGGAGGTAACTTAAGCTGATACGCCACTATTCCCACAAGTTTCAATACCTGATAAGGCCCGATAAACCTGGGACTTAGCTTACCCTTTCGTCCAAACCTCAATACCTTCTTCCACGGTGAAACTTTCAAGAAAACCCGATCACCCACTGCAAATTCTATTTCCATATGCTTCAGGTTTGCATAAGACTTCTGCCTGTCGGAGGCTTCCTTCAACAGAGCCCGAATCAGCTTAACTTTCTCCTCTATCTCTGAAATCAATTTCGGACCCAACAATTGTCGCTCACCTAACTCTGTCCAACAGGTAGGGGTTTGACACCTACGACCATACAGCGCTTCGTAGGGTGCCATCTGTATGCTGGATTGGTAGCTATTGTTGTATGCGAATTCTGCCATCGGTAGAAAATCCTCCCAACTACCCCTGAAGTCAATAACACAGCCTCTTAACATGTCTTCCAAAATCTGAATTACCCTCTCAGACTGACCATCAGTCTGTGGATGAAAAGCCGTGCTGAAATCCAATCTTGTACCCAGTGCCTGATGTAATGCCTTCCAAAATCACAACGTAAACCTAGGGTGAAACATCCCAAACCCGGCCCACAAGCCCCGACCGGGTCTGACATGTTCCTTATGAAAAACTTAGCTCAAATTCCATTTCGTCATTTTTATAAAACTCATCAATTTTAAAACGAGGTTGTCGTTGTGTCGAGTTCGAAAACAAGTTGCCATTCATGTTAGTGTTTTGTTAAATTGTTCCCATTATACTCCATAGATTAAGAGATTTGTCGGATTTTAAAGTTCATTAAGATGAAAACCGCTAGTTTGGTTAAATGATAAAATGTTGATGTTGCTTTGAGAAAAATATTTAATTACCCGTTTGATCATTATCGCATGAAAATAAAGTTTAAAACGCAAAGTTAAAATAGTTAAGGAATGGCCTTATTACATGTTATAACCCGAAATAAATCCCGAAAAACATACTAAAGAAAAATGAAAAGAGTTCAACCGTAAGAAATCCCGAAATTTGCTGAGCATGGCCACCACACAGTTCATGCCGACCCAGTCCACTGCACTATGCGTCACCTGTAAAATGTTAGCCCACGAAGGGTGAGTCAACAGACTCAATGTGCAACTACCAACACAGATTCCCAACCGATTACAACCTTTGTTACGAACATTTTGGGCAAGCCCATCCGAAATCATAATCTGGCCATTGGCCCATAGTCATAACACAATATATCATACATATAGCAGAAATGATGCAACCCAAACCCACCTAGATATCCAACCTCTACACACCACCCGTACCTCCCAGTCACACCAGTAGGGATTACTAAATCGACCCTCCATCCGCTACACACCCTCGAAGGTAGTCGCTGCTCATCGCCCTTAATACGTGGCATAGCCACCAGATAATGTGACAACGTCACCGAATCATAATATTGTGACATGAGTCACCGAATAATATGGTAAAACCACCGGAACACTTCCCCTTTACATTATAACCCTCGTGCCCATGCAATATACAAATTATATAGGTATTATGCTAAATGCTTAACCCAAGCCACTCAGAGATTTACATGCTTTCCTACAAATGAATGTAACCACTGTTAACAAGGTGTTAGTGTAACGTACCTGAATAAACTGTACCCTTAAATGGTACCTTTAGCCACAGTTATTCATAATCTTATTAACACATACTTAGTCATATTAGTTCACCAGGAAAAAGTCTGGGGTTACACACCTGTAAACACAAAGAACAACACTCTCGATCTCACTGACACCTCCACTTGCAGGGATCACAGCGATCTGCTTGTCCCTTTCCGAAACTGGCCCACAACCCGGTGGCCAGTCACGCACCGCAGAAAGCGAACGTTTCTTGAATCTAGGGGTAGGGACTACCCCTTTCTCTGCTCCACTGGTACTCGCATCCATTGAATATCACTTAATCAGAACACTCGGTTAATCGACAAGTAAAATCTAAACAAGTCAAATGTATAGCTTAATTGAATGCCCTTACCGAAGTAGATCTAAATCCCAAAGACTCCTCCTTTACCTTTGTCGAACCCTTCCTATAACACCATAGTTAGAATCGGCTAACACTAAAAGATATGGCCTTTGGCCGAATGGCACTATCTCCTTACCTTATTGATCAAATCCCGAAAGCCCTTCCTCTTAACGTTGGCTACAAAGAATCCCGGAACCCACCTTCATGGTTTCGGCCAAAAGGATAAATGGGATTAGAGTTCTTGATTTCGACAATCCAAGAAGAAAAGAGATAAAGTTTGAACACAAAAGAGCCCTTACCACACTTACTAGCAGTCAACTGAAAGATCTGACCAAGGAAGATCGGTTTTGAAATACAACAGAGGTAAAGAGATTCGGCCACCAATTGATTCTTCGGCTTCCGCAAAGTTTGATAACATGAAAAGAGAAAAGAGTGAAATGGTGGTATGATTCGGCTAAGACCCCAAAAGAAAGTAGAGCATTCGGCCACAAGGGGTAGAGTATAGGGAAGAACGGCTTCTAAAATAAAGAGAAAGTAAGGGCTTTGTCACCAAAACGAAAAGAAAAGAAGAGTAGAGTGGAAGAGATAGGTTCGGCCTTGTGAAGAGAGTGGAGAAGAAGATAAGATGAACACAAAGGATGACCTTAAGGGTCTTTTGAGGTTTCGGCTAAGGACCAACAAGAGAGAAAAAGGGTTGAATTCAATGTGGTTTTGGTACGAAAGAAAAGAATGAGAACTAAGAGAGAAATGAGCTAAATTTTGGCTAGAGGAAAGTGACTAATTTGGCCCTTTGACAACACTAAATTTCGGCACACCAAAAGCTTCCCCAAACCGATTATGCAGCCCCTTCCAAAGTCCTACATTCGGCCAACTCTCACCCCTCTCCTCATCCCCTATTTTCTCTCCACTTTTTCCTCCCCTCCTCTCCTTTAAATGAGTTTGAATGAGTCAAACTCCCATCTTTTCTTGTAACATCCTGGATTGTGGCTTATGCATTATTGCTAAATTGTGTGAACTAGCATGCCATTGTGTGCTTGAATGTGTTTTCTTGTGAACTTTAGAATAATAGGAAAATGCCTTAGAAAATATTAAGTTTTAAGTTTGAAGAGGGAGCTAAGCCTGATGGACCTTAAGAAAATAAATAGGGGAAATTAGACACAAAGATGGGCTTGTCTAAGTGGCTACAAGGCGCCACTTAGGGCTTTAGTGTGTGACGCCATTATCAAGGGGAAGGGGCCTAGGTTCGAGTCACAAGGGAAGCAATAAGGGATGAGCAGCAAGGGACGGCACCAAGGCTATATATTAGGAGCATAAATCCTTTTATTTTTAAGAGATAAAAGATGATTAAATAATTAAGGTAAGGGATAAGTAATGGATTATTTTTATTGATTTTAGATGAGGTGATAAGAGGAGAAAAACAAGGGATATGATAAGTGGAGATGTAGTGGTCGGCCAAGGGGCTCTTTGGATGGTATTTTCGGCCAAGGAAGGAAGGTAAGGTCATTCACTTTCTTTTCTTTCCAATTAAGCCTTGCCAAATTCTATAGTAAGCTCTCTTCTCTTCTACTTTTTCTTTTTTTGTCAAAACTGAATAGTCCCTTCTCAAAATTCACCATTGTCAATTCTCTAAGCCTCAACACCCTCTCTTTTCTTTTCCTTATCAAAGCCGAATCCCTTTTGTACCCCATTCTCTTCTTGTTTCCTCAATCTCTCAAAAGCCGAAACTTGTGAGATCATCATCTAGCCATAGCCGAATCTCTGTGAATTGAAGTGAAGGGGTAGTCGACAATAACAGTAAGGGATTCTTTCGGGATTTGGCTTACTGTCGACTAGCAAAGGAGGAAGGTTTTGGGACTTTTAAAGATTTAAGGTAAGTCATATTTGACATTCGGCTATAGGCCATTCTTATGTGATTCAAAGTTGGAATTTAATCTAACCTATGACTATAGGTATTTCGACAAGTCCTTGGTTAAGTGACTAATTCCGGGATTTGGAATCACAAGGTAAGTGAAGGTATATATTCGGCCATATTAGTTACCATAGTAGCCAAATCTAACTATGGACATGTAGGGGCAGTCGACAGTGGTACACAAGGTTTTCGGGATTCCAAGTCGCAAGGTAAGCACTTATGTACAATCGGCCATTGCCCTATTTTGATATCTAGATCTATTTCTTATTTGTTTAAAAAGCCGAAAACAAACTAGTTAGGAGTTTTGGTGGCTAGCCGATTGCAAGGGTGTGCATCACCAAGTTTCGGGACTTGATTCTTAAGTCAATCGGCAGCAAGGTAAGTTTTTGGGTTGCAAAAATCCTTCGGGATTTGGTCATATAGCCGAATAGGCTTTTGATAGATACTAAATGTTGGCCGAATATAGGAACCAAGATCTAGAGCAGTAGATCGAGACTCTTCGGGATTTGGAGTGAATTTGCTAAGTAAATCAGGTGTGTACCCCACACTATCTCTTAATAAGATTTATGGCAATGTTTAATATATGTGTGGTATTAAGAATGTGAAAAATATGGCTAAGGTACCATGCAATGGTACAAAGTACTCAGGTACATTTTCCTACTCCTACTAGGATTATAACATGATTTGTTATGGCACGTATGTGAACCTATAAGAATGTGAATAGAGAACATGGCATGATAATGCATGATTTGTATAACATGGGCATATGGGTGATTATGAAAGGGGAAGTGAATGTGGTGACTTATGTCACGATATCTGAATGTGGTGACTTCGGTCACGTTATTTGAATGTGGTGTCACATGACACAAAATTATTATCTGGTGGCTATGCCACAAAATTATAAGGGCGATGAGCACGTCGACTGCAGCGACTGCCTTCGATGTTGTGTAGCGGATGGAGGGTTGACTTAGTAGTCCCCACGGTGTGCAGGTTGGTACGGGTGATGTGTAGCGGATGGCATCTAGGCTTGGGTTCGGGATTGCATCATTAATTGATTTATATTATGATATGTATGTGTATGATTTGATATGCCTGAATCATTAGGACTTAGTGTTGGATGTACACATTGAGTCTGTTTGACTCACCCCGTTGTGGGAACATTTTTTTCAGGTGACGATCAGTAATGGACCGGGCCGGCAGGAGCTTAGTGGTGGCCATGCTCAGCAAGGAATTTTATTATCTGAATATTTTATTTTATTTTAAGTACATTAAATTTATTTTGGGTTTGTTTATTTGATGTAATAAGACCATAGTACGAACTATTTTATGCATGTATGTTATTTATTTTCTTATCATACGAAATTTTTATCAAATTAAAGACTAAGTAAATTCTATATAAGAATGAATTCTAAACGTTTGACACTTAAAGAAAATGATTTTTAATCTAAAGATGAAACCTAAAACAAATTCAGCATACCTTTTAACTTAAAGTTTTGAAACTTAACAATGGAATTTTTATAAAAACTTATGTTTCAAAAATAAACTGGTTTCCAACTTGAGCCCAATCCAATTCGAGTTTTCTCCCAGAATTACTCAAAGATTTTCAAAAGATACAAATCAGATTTGAACCGTTCTACTCGAGGAACATACCAGATCTGGTCGAGACTCGTGGGCCGGGTTTGGGGGTGTTTCATTTCTCCTAGCCGCATATTCAAGCACCTTGACCAAGTCTCATCCTCATCCATTCAGAGTCTGATTGCCGTCCAACTCTTCACTCCCCTTGACGCAAAATAAATGCCAAAATGCTGCCAATACTGCTAGAACCAAGGCCCTTCTCACTCTTTGAGGCGTCATCCACAAGCACTCTAAGTGGTGCCTCCTTGCCACTTTACCAACTGGGTTCTTGTGTCATAATCCACACAAAAATTCCCTTAAGGCCTAGCTCCCCTAGCTCTCCCCTATCAGCTTAAAAACAATTATTTTTCCAAGGCCTCTACCCACACCTCAAGGTTTCTCGAAGCCCCCAAACACAACCAAACAGCATACAGAGCACACCAACACACAGATACAAATTAAATGCATGACCCCCAAATCCTGGATATTACAGTTCCACCCCCTTAAAATAATTTCGACCTCGAAATTACCTGGCCAAAATAGGTGAGGGTATTGCTGTCGTATTGCTTCCTCTGGCTCCCAAGTTGCCTCTTCCGCTCCATGGTTCCGCCATAAGACTTTCACCAATGGAACTGACTTCCTTCTCAGCACCTTGACATCTCGTTCCAGAATTCAAATCGGTTCCTCCTCATATGATAGATCTGGCCTTAACTCAATTTCCTCTGCTGGTATAATATGAGATGGATCTGACCTGTAGCGTCGTAGCATCGACACATGGAATACATCATGCATTTGCTTCAGCTCCGAAGGCAACTCTAGTTGGTATGCCACTGGACCCACACGCTTCAAAACCCGATATGGTCCGATAAACCTGGGACTCAGTTTACCCTTGCGACCAAATCTCATCACCTTCTTCCACGGTGAAACTTTCAAGAACACCTGATCACCAACTGCAAATTCTATCTCCTTCCGTTTTAAATCAGCATATGACTTCTGCCTATCGAATTCCTCCTTCAATCAAGCCCTAATCAACTTAACCTGTTCTTCCGTCTCTGCAACCAACTCTGGACCTAACATTCTGCGTTCCCCCAAATCAGTCCAACAAGTAGGAGTTCGACACTTTCGCCCGTATAATGCTTCGTAGGGCGCCATCCGGATACTAGACTGGTAACTGTTGTTGTACACAAATTCAGCCAACGGTAAAAACTTCTCCAAGCTACCTCTGAAATCAAGGATACATCCTCTCAACATATCTTCCAATATCTAGATTACCCTCTCAGATTGCCCATCAGCCTGAGGATGGAAGGCTGTGCTGAAATCCAGTCTCGTCCCCAGTGCCTGATGTAGTGCCCTCCAAATACGTGACGTAAATCTCGTATCCCTATCTGATATGATTGACACCGGTACCCCATGTAACCTTACTATCTCAGCCACATACAACTTTGCTAACCCTTACAGAGAGTAATCTACTCGAACTGGTATGAAATGGACTGATTTAGTCAGTCGATCCATGACCACCCATACCGAATCCTTCTTAGTAGGTGTAAGGGGTAACCCGCTAACGAAGTCCATAGTGATTCTCTCCCATTTCCATTGCGGTATCTTAATCGGCTGCAATAATCCTGAAGGCAACTGATGCTCGGCTTTAACCTGCTGACACGTCAGACACTTCCCCACATACTCTGTAACTTCCTGCTTCAAACCAGGCCACCAAAACTACTCACGTAAGTCCCGATACATCTTACTCCCTCCAGGATGCATAGCGTAAGGGCTACTATGCGCTTCCCGAAGTATCATTTGTCTCAACTCCTTGTCCTTTGGCATGCACATCTTTCCATGAAAGCATGGAACTCCATTACTGTCCACACTGTAATTCTCTAATCCACCCCCTTGTACCCGCAGAACTTGAGCATTCAAAACATCATCTACTAACTCTTTTTCC
This sequence comes from Gossypium australe, assembly GCA_005393395.2. Lineage (NCBI taxonomy): Eukaryota > Viridiplantae > Streptophyta > Magnoliopsida > Malvales > Malvaceae > Gossypium > Gossypium australe. The sequence continues at coordinate 15,608,811 of CM016619.1, forward strand.
TTGATCTGATCCACCCATATTGGTTTTACCTGAAGCTCGGCTAACAAACTTCCATCATCAAATAAACTCAAATGGGCAAACATCACCCCAAGATCCGATATTGCCTTCCAACTTAACGCATTTGCCACCACGTTAGCCTTCCCCGAGTGATACTCAATTGTGCAGTCGTAATCCTTCAACAGTTCAACCCATCTACGCTGCCTCAGATTTAACTCCTTCTGAGAAATGAGATATCTCAGACTTTTGTGGTCGGTGTAGATGATAGACTTTTCTCCGTACAGATAGTGTTTCCAAATTTTTAGAGCGAACACCACTGCCGCCAATTCCAAGTCATGTGTGGGATAATTGCTTTCATGGGGCCTCAACTGACGAGAAGCATACACAACAACTTTCCCTTCCTGTATCAGCACACACCCTAACCTCGTGTGAGATGCATCAAAATACACCACAAACTCCTTACCAGCCTCCGGTTGAATTAACATGGGTGCCTCAGTTAAAATTCTCTTCAACTTTTCAAAGCTTTCCTATTTCTTATCAGTCCAAACAAATGACACTCATTTCTGCAACAACTTTGTTAAAGGCGCTGCAATTAAGGAGAACCCTTCCACAAATCTTCTATAGTATCCTGCCAACCCCAAGAAACTCCGAACCTCTACCACAGACTTAGGGGGTTTCTAGTCTAACACAACTTCAACTTTTCGGGGATCTACCGAATCCCTTCTACAGATACCACATGACCCAGAAACGTGACCTCTTTCAGCCAAAACTCACACTTGCTAAATTTGGCATATAACTTCTTCTCTCTTAAATTTTGCAAAACCATTCGCAAATGCAGATCATGCTCCTCCTCCGCCTTGGAATACACCAAGATATCGTCAATAAACACCACAATGAACCGGTCCAAGTAGGGTTGGAAGACCCAATTCATCATATCCATGAACGCCGCTGGTGCATTTGTCAAGCCGAACGGCATCACTAAGAACTCGTAGTGGCCATAGCGAGTCCGAAACGCCGTTTTGTGTATATCCCCTTCCTTAACCTTCAACTGATGGTATACTGACCTCAAGTCTATTTTGGAAAAGACTGAAGCTCCCTTCAACTGATAGAACAGATCGTCGATCCTTGGTAATGGGTACTTGTTTTTTATCATCAGCTTGTTCAGTTGGCGGTAATCTATACGCATGCGCATAGTCCCATCCTTTTTCTTCATGAACAACACCGGCGCCCCCACGGATTTACACTCGGTCAAATAAACCCACGATCCAACAACTCTTGGATCTGAGCCGTAAGCTCTACCAACTCTTTTGGCGCCATTCTATATGGAGCAATTGATACTGGAGCTGTACCTGGCAGTAAATCAATTCCGAACTCCACCTCCCTGTACAGGGGTAACCTTGGTAGCTCCTCAAGAAAGACGTCCACAAATTCCCTTACTGTTCTAACTCCACTAACCCCCTTTTCTTTTGCATCCAGAGCACTAATGAAGGCTAGGAATGCCTTGCACCCCTTTCGAACTATTTTATCAGCTTTCAACGCGGAGACTATATTCGATAAATAGTTCCTTCTTTCCCCTATCACGATTATCTCCTCATCCTCCGGGGTCCTCAACTCCATTCGCTTAGCTGCGCAATCCAACTTAGCATGATGTTCTACTAGCCAGTCCATGCCCAGAATGAGATCAAATTCCCCGAAAGGTAGTTCCATCAAATTGGCCAGAAACACTACTCCCTGAGTTTCTAGAGGCACACTCCGGAATAATTTATTCACCACTACCGTTTGACCTAACCGGCTAACTACAGTCATCTCCTTAGTAGACAGTTCAGATGCTACACCTAATGTTTCAGCTATTCTACATGCAACATATGAGTGGGTCAAACCAACATCAATCAAGGCAAAGAAGGGCTTATCAGCTATAAGGAACGTACCGGTTATGACGTCTGGTGCGTCACTATCCTCCCTCCGATGAACTGCATACACCAGACCAGGCTGTCTCGCCTCCGCATTACCAGCACCTCTGCCAGGTGTCCCGCGACCTCGACCAGAACCATTACCTCTGCCAACCGGACCACGACCCCTCGGTGGCTGCTTTCCACCTCTTCTAGTCTGATTAAAACCCTGACCTGCTGGTCGACTCCTGTCTGTTTCCAATAGACAGTTCCTAATCATGTGATCTTTGGACCCACACTTAAAACATCCCCCTGTCTTCTTCCAATACTCCCCCGGGTGCATCTTTCCACATTGAGCACATGTACGATACTGACCTCCCACAGCAACCTGCTGATCTTGCGGCCCATCAACTCTAGGTCTTTTCTGGAAACTCCCGGATGACCCTGATGACCCATAACTCCTCTTGCTCTTACCCTGACCTCTGTCCCGGTTCTGTCTCTCGGTCCGTTTCACCTCCTCGGCTATTTTCGCTTTCTCAACCAATACCGCGAAGTCCCTTTCTCGCTGTGGGGCTATTGACACCCTCAACTCATCTCGAAGCCCATCTTCGAACCGTACGCAGCGCTCATAGTCAGTTGCCACAATTCCCCGGGCATATCGGCTCAAACGAAGGAATTCCGCTTCATACTCGGCTACAGATTTGTCCCCTTGTACCAAGTTCAAGAATGGCTTCCTCTGAGCATCCACATAACTCGCTCCTATGTACTTCCTTTGGAACTTTGTCTTGAAATAATCCCAATCAATTCGGTCCACCTGGGTACCCTCTCTAACAGTGAGCCACCACTGGTACGCCTCATCCCGGAGTAGTGACACCACCCCTTTCAGTTTTTCCTCAGCCGTGCAGTCCAGGTCGTCCATAATCCTTACGACTGCTTCCAACCAATATTCAGCAACATTTGGGGCCACCCCAGAGACCCCCTGAACACCTCAGCTCCGTTTGCTCGCAGTCGCTCAGGCACTAACTTCCGAGCCCCTCCACCTAGACCTGCCCCAGCAACTCTTTCCAACACTCGCAACATCACCTGGGATATCGTGTTATCTCCTCCGGTTTGGTCCTAAAATTCTGCTTCTCCAACTGGTGGTAACGGGATTTCATTCCCGGACCCGTGTCCAGACCCTGTTGGTTCGGACACAGTAATTCTGCCTCTACCACGTCCGCATGTATTGCGACCTCGTCCCCTAGTACTCATATCTACTGTCGCGTTTTATCTGTTTTTACAAATTTTATGCATTAGATTTCTTTTCACTTCTTGTTTAAAGAGGAGTTTTATGCAAAAAGAAATTTAATAGTTGTTTTCTGCAAGAGCACACATATACCTAGGGGTTCACGTCTCTATAGTATGGTTTCCTAGTCCTACCATCTATAGTAACATACATCAATTCACACATATAGACCAATTTATCATTCAAAGAACTTACCTGGTGGACTTGGGCCGAGAACTCGGGTGCCATGCTTCCATAAGACCATTTCATGAAAATTTTCAAAACCCATTTTTAATACAAATGTTGAAAACGTTGTAGGCCTCAAAACCTAAGGCCGAGTTTTTAAACCAGGCTCTGATACCAAATTAAAACATCCCAAACCCAGCCCACAAGCCCCGACCGGGTTTGACATGTTCCTTATGAAAAACTTAGCTCAAATTCCATTTCGTCATTTTTATAAAACTCATCAATTTTAAAACGAGGTTGTCGTTGTGTCGAGTTCGAAAACAAGTTGCCATTCATGTTAGTGTTTTGTTAAATTGTTCCCATTATACTCCATAGATTAAGAGATTTGTCAGATTTTAAAGTTCATTAAGATGAAAACCGCTAGTTTGGTTAAGTGATAAAATGTTGATGTTGCTTTGAGAAAAATATTTAATTACCCGTTTGATCATTATCGCATGAAAATAAAGTTTAAAACGCAAAGTTAAAACAGTTAAGGAATGGCCTTATTACATGTTATAACCCGAAATAAATCCCGAAAAACATACTAAAGAAAAATGAAAAGAGTTCAACCGTAAGAAATCCTGAAATTTGCTGAGCATGGCCACCACACAGTTCATGCCGACCCGGTCCACTGCACTATGCATCACCTGTAAAATGTTAGCCCACGAAGGGTGAGTCAACAGACTCAATGTGCAACTACCAACACAGATTCCCAACCGATTACAACCTTTGTTACGAACATTTTGGGCAAGCCCATCCGAAATCATAATCTGGCCATTGGCCCATAGTCATAGCACAATATATCACACATATAGCAGAAATGATGCAACCCAAACCCACCTAGATATCCAACCTCTACACACCACCCGTACCTCCCAGTCACACCAGTGGGGATTACTAAATCGACCCTCCATCCGCTACACACCCTCGAAGGTAGTCGCTGCTCATCGCCCTTAATACGTGGCATAGCCACCAGATAATGTGACAACGTCACCGAATCATAATATTGTGACATGAGTCACCGAATAATATGGTAAAACCACCGGAACACTTCCCCTTTACATTATAACCCTCGTGCCCATGCAATATACAAATTATATAGGTATCATGCTAAATGCTTAACCCAAGCCATCTCAGAGATTTACATGCTTTCCTACAAATGAATGTAACCACTGTTAACAAGGTGTTAGTGTAACGTACCTGAATAAACTGTACCCTTAAATGGTACCTTTAGCCACAGTTATTCATAATCTTATTAACACATACTTAGTCATATTAATTCACCAGGAAAAAGTCTGGGGTTACACACCTGTAAACACAAAGAACAACACTCTCGATCTCACTGACACCTCCACTTGCAGGGATCACAGCGATCTGCTTGTCCCTTTCCGAAACTGGCCCACAACCCAGTGGCCAGTCACGCACCGCAGAAAGCGAACGTTTCTTGAATCTAGGGGTAGGGACTACCCCTTTCTCTCCTCCACTGGTACTCGCATCCATTGAATATCACTTAATCAGAACACTCGGTTAATCGACAAGTAAAATCTAAACAAGTCAAATGTATAGCTTAATTGAATGCCCTTACCGAAGTAGATCTGAATCCCAAAGACTCCTCCTTTACCTTTGTTTAACCCTTCCTATAACACCATAGTTAGAATCGGCTAATACTAAAAGATATGGCCTTTGGCCGAATGGCACTATCTCCTTACCTTATTGTTCAAATCCCGAAAGCCCTTCCTCTTAACATTGGCTACAAAGAATCCCAGAACCCACCTTCATGGTTTCGGCCAAAAGGATAAATGGGATTAGAGTTCTTGATTTCGACAATCCAAGAAGAAAAGAGATAAAGTTTGAACACAAAAGAGCCCTTACCACAATTACTAGCAGTCGACTGAAAGATCTGACCAAGGAAGATCGGTTTCGAAATACAACAGAGCTAAAGAGATTCGGCCAACAATTGATTCTTCGGCTTCCGCAAAGTTTGATAACACAAAAAGAGAAAAGAGTGAAATGGTGGTATGATTCGGCTAAGACCCCAAAAGAAAGTAGAGCATTCGGCCACAAGGGGTAGAGTATTGGGAAGAACGGCTTCGAAAATGAAGAGAAAGTAAGGGCTTTGTCACCAAAACGAAAAGAAAAGAAGAGTAGAGTGGAAGAGATAGGTTCGCCTTATGAAGAGAGTGGAGAAGAAGAGAAGATGAACACAAAGGATGACCTTAAGTGTCTTTTGAGGTTTCGGCCAAGGACCAACAAAAGAGAAAAAGGGTTGAATTCTATGTGGTTTTGGTACGAAAGAAAAGAATGAGAACTAAGAGAGAAATGAGCTAAATTTCGGCTAGAGGAAAGTGACTAATTTGGCACTTTGGCAACACTAAATTTCGGCACACCAAAAGCTTCCCCAAACCGATTATGCACCCCCTTCCAAAGTCTTACATTCAGCCAACTCTCACCCCTCTCCTCATCCCCTCTTTTCTCTCCACTTTTTCCTCCCCTCCTCTCCTTCAAATGAGTTTGAATGAGTCAAACTCCCATCTTTTCTCCTAGCCGCATATTCAAGCACCTTGACCAAGTCTCATCCTCATCCATTCAGAGTCTGATTGCCGTCCAACTCTTCACTCCCCTTGACGCAAAATAAATGCCAAAATGCTGCTAGTGCTGCTCGAACCAAGGCCCTTCTCACTCCCTGAGGCGTCATCCACAATCACTCTAAGTGGCGCCTCCTTGCCACTTTACCAACTGGGTTCTTGTGTCATAATCCACACAAAAATCCCCTTAAGGCCTAGCTTCCCATAATCTCCCCTATCAGCTTAAAAACAATTATTTTTCCAAGGCCTCTACCCACACCTCAAGGTTTCCCGAAGCCTCCAAACACAACCAAACAGCATACAGAGCACACCAACACACAGATACAAATTAAAATGCATGACCCCTAAATCCCAGATATTACATAGGGTCTCTGTCTGATATGATAAGCACTGGTACCCCATGCAACCTCACAATCTCTGCCACATACAGCTTAGCCAGCTTCTGCAATGTATAGCTAATACGAACAGGTATGAAATGGGCGGACTTCGTCAGCCGCTCAACAATCACCCATACCAAATCTTTCTTGGTAGGCGTAAGAGGTAGCCCACTAACAAAGTCCATCGTTATCCTCTCCCATTTCCACTGTGGAATCTTCACCGGCTGTAATAACCCCGAAGGCAACTGATGCTCTGCTTTCACCTACTGACACGTCAAGCACTTACCTACAAACTCGGTAATTTCTCGCTTCAAACTAGGCCACCAAAACTGTTCACGCAGATCCTGATACATCTTACTCCCACCAGGATGCATAGCATAAGGGCTACTATGCACCTCTTGAAGAATCATCTGTCTCAACTCAACATCCTTCAGCATGGAAACCCTCTTCCGGAAACAGAATACCCTATCACTGTTCAAACTATAATCCTCTACCCCACCATCTTGTACTTGCAGAAGTCGAGCACTTAACACATAGTCCAATAATTGCTTCTCCTTAATCTGGCTTACCCACGTCGGCTTTACTTGAAGCTCAGCTAGTAAACTTCCATCATCGTACAAGCTGAGATGAGCAATCATTGACCTTAAATCCGATATCACTTTCCGACTTAACGCATCTGCCACCACATTTGCTTTTCCCGGGTGGTACTCGATCGAGCAGTCATGATCCTTCAATTGCTCAATCCACCTTCGCTGCCTTAAATTCAACTCCTTCTGGGTAAAGAGATATTTCATGCTCTTATGGTCGGTGTAGATAATGGACTTCTCCCCATACAGGTAGTGTCTCCAGATATTCAGAGTGAATACTACCGCAGCTAACTCCAAGTCATGCGTGGGATAATTCATCTTATGCGGTCTTAACTGTCGAGATGCATACGCAACTACCTTCCCCTCTTGCATTAACACACACCCTAACCCTGTGTGCGAGGCATCACAATAGACAACGAACTCCTTCCCCGCCTCAGGCTGAATCAATACCGGAGCCTCCGTCAAGATCCTTTTTAGCTTCTCAAAGCTTTCCTGCTGCTTATCAGTCCAAACAAATGGTACCCCTTTTTGCAACAACTTAGGTAAGGGTGCCGCAATCAAGGAGAATCCTTCAACAAACCTTCTGTAGTACCCGGCCAAACCCAAGAAACTTCAAATTTCTGCTACAGATTTCGGCGGCTTCCAATCCAAAACAGCTTCGATTTTTTGGGGATCCACCCTAATCCCCTCCGCAGATACAACATGCCTCAAGAAGGTCACTTCCTTCAGCCAAAACTCACACTTACTAAATTTGGCATACAGTTGCTTCTCCCTTAATACTTGCAGAACAACCCGAAGATGTGCATCATGCTATTCTTCCGTTCTGGAATAAACCAAGATATCATCTATAAACACTACGACAAACCGATCCAGATAGGGTTGGAATACCTGATTCATCATATCCATAAATACAGCTAGTGCATTCGTCAACCCGAACGACATCACTAAAAACTCATAGTGACCATAACGAGTTCGAAACGCCGTCTTATGAATATCCGCCTCCTTGACCTTAAGCTGATGATAACCTAGCCTCAAGTCTATCTTCGAGAAGACTGAAGCCCCTTTAAGCTGATCGAACAAATTATCAATCCTCGGCAGTGGGTACTTGTTCTTAATCGTCAACTTATTCAACTGACGATAGTCAATGCACATTCGCATCGACCCGTCTTTTTTCTTTACGAACAACACCGGCGCTCCCCACGGAGATACACTTGGTCGAATAAAACCATGATCCAACAGTTCCTGGATCTGAGCTTTAAGTTCTACCAGCTCCTTTGGTGCCATCCTATATGGAGCGATGGACACTAGAGCCTTACCTGGAAGTAGTTCAATTCCATATTCCACCTCACGATCCGGAGGTAACCCCGGAAGCTCTTCAGGAAAATCGTCTACGAATTCCTTCACTGTTCTAACCCCTTTTACAGACACTTCTTTTGCATCCAAAGCACTGATAAAAGTTAGGAATGCCTTGCACCCTTTTCGAACCATCTTAACAGCCCTTAATGCAGAAACCACGTTAGATAAATAATTCCTTCTTTCTCCTATCACAACCACCTCTTTATCCTCTGAGGTTCTCAACACCATTCGTTTAGTCACACAATCCAAATTAGCACGATGCTTAACCAGCCAATCCATGCCTAAGATAAGGTCAAACTCACCGAATGGCAATTCCATCAAGTCTGTCGGGAATACTACTCCTTGAATTTCTTAAGGCACATCCCCAAACATCTTGTTCACTACTACGGATTGTCCTAAAGGGCTAACCACAGTCATTTCTCTAGCAGCAGTTTCAGATTCTATACTTAAAGTCTCAGATACAGTACAAGCAACATAAGAGTGGGTCGATCCAATATCAATCAAAGTAAGAAATGGCTTATCAACTATAAGAAACATACCGGTTATGACGTCCGGTGTGTCGCCATCCTCTTGCCACCGTGCTGCATAGGCTAAACCTGGCTGTCTTGCATCTGTATTACTGACACCCCTGCCAGGTGCTCCACGACTGCGACCAACACCATTTCCTCCTTTGATTGGACCCCGACCTCTCGGCATCTGCTGACCACCTCTCCCCGGCTGCACATAACCCTGGCTTACTGACTGTGCTCTAGCTAACTCTTGCTGACAATTCCTTATCAGATGATCCCTGGATCCACACTTGAAACATCCCCTACCTCTTCCCTAGCAGTCTTCCGTATGTGATTTCCCACACTGAGCACACTATCGAGACTGACCAACAGTAACTGGCATCGCAACTCGACCCGGCCCATCAAACTTAAGCCTCTTCTTATTTTTACCTCTATCCTTATCCCTGTTTTGTCTCTCAGTCCGCTTAAACTCTTCGACTATTTTAGTTTTCTCCACCAAAATAGCAAAATCCCTCTCCCGCTGATTGTTTGTTTGTTTCTGCGGGATTACACACTGAGTTTACGTAAACTCGCCCTTTTTGTTTAATGTGCACAAGTAATCCCTAGACTTAGAAGGATCAGTGCGATAAAGGACTCAACAGTGACCACAGTAATTTTTGGACTTCATGGTTTTCAATTTAAGATTTATGATTTGATTATTATTGATTATTTGGGTTGTAATTTAAGGACCCTCTGGGACTTTGGTTTTAAATTTGGATTTTTATTTATTTATTTTACTCTATGGATTTATACCTGCTGGTCGTAGGAAATTCGGTTTTCAAAAAGTTAGAGTAATTTCTAAAAGCATGATCACCTAGATTGTTTTATTAAAGCTTTCACAACGAGGGATGTTTCAAAACAAATGTTTTAAATGAATAAAGACGACTTCTTAAGTTCTAACAAAGGTTTACTAAAGATAATAATATGAAATGTTTTCATCGTAACAACGAAGTTTCAAAAACACTATCGTATGACATTAGCAGATACAGCCATAACGTCTAGGTCGGGTTTGATGTGTTACAGAAATGTTAATATCACGAAAGTGACCATGGTTGAGAAATGTTGAGATCGAAATTGAAAGATAGGTCTTCATAGCTTGATAAATAAGTGAATGAGTTGAAATGTATTTGAACATATGTACTTTGGAATATGTTGTATTATGTGGTCTAGTTTGTTGTTGATGATAGTTGTTCTAATGTTTAATAGCCATAGTTGAATAAATGTATATTATATAGGTGTTAAAATAAGAATAATTTGATATGTTTTGGTGGGATTATGTATGTGTTTTAATCTGAATTTCACAAGTTGATTGGTTATTATCATCATAACGAGGACCCCCTCACATCGTTGTGACGTCAATATGAAGTTTTGTAATTGTTACAAATTGGTCTTTGTTCCATCTCGGGCTAACTTAAAGCATTTGTAGGCTCATATAAGACCCGAGAAAGCCTTTATAACATATCTATTACATGTTTGCATGATAATGTTTCAAATTGAATGTTAAATGATTGTATTTGCTCTGGTATTGACTGTAGCATCCTATATCTTAAACCCGATGATCAAGTCGAGCAAGGGGGTTACAAAAATAATCATTATCAAACTTGTTTGTGCTATCATCATTTTCTTCATCCGAGATGATTATTTTTTCCTTATCTTTACTCAATTAGGAATTTACTGTCTTTGAAGCTCGTGGAGAGTCGAACAGGTTACAGATGGTGATCCCTTTCTCTTTTGGCCTTGAACGTATACCACCACTCTATACCAAAGCGGGCTGCTGTGGTGATGGAACTGTAGGATCAACACTAGAAGAAGTATAACACGTTGGAAGTGGTTGCGGCCAAAGAGACATCTCTAGACCATGTCTCTCGGCGTAGTGGGTCACTAGCGGCCCAAGAGTGACCATGAACTGCATCAAATACTTGATGTTAGCTTGCATGTTGGGGTCTAAACTCAATGGAGCTGCAAAAGTTACTTTCTTTAGCCACGGCCTCGGTGACATAAGTCTCTGATAAACTATAAAAGTAACACATTTTAATCCTACGCTTAGCATGTTTTTGGATGTTTATCTATATAATTTTGTGAATTCGATGCTCCTAATCCTTTAAATTTGTATTTCTATACTTTGGTGAGCATAGGGAAGCGGAAGGAGTGGAAAACGGGCCAAAACTGAACAAAACGGGCCATATTAAGTATCCACACGGCCAAGCCAGAACCACATGAGCGGAGCACATGCCTGTGTGACTCACACGGGCTAGACACACACCCATGTGCCAACCCGTGTCGATCGCAATTCACTCAAATTCCCACACGGCCTGCGCACTCTCACATGGGCTGAGCACACGCTTGTGTCCCTGTCGCACCCTATTTTGTTTTCACGCGAAAAAAAGCCAATTTTTAGGGTTTCTGAGCCTTTTAAAATCCTATAAATACATGCAAGAGGAAGACCTAAAGGACGGAGAGAACACACAGAGTAGATCAAAGTAATTACTCAAAGGAAGTCGTCAGAATCATCTCGGAAGTGGATTCACTCCAAGATTGAAGATCTCCATCAAGTTCTTGAAAAGTTTTTGGGTTCTTTATATCTTGTTGTTTTCTTATTCTTAAGATGTTTTCCTTTCACATTATGAACTAAACTCCCTAAATACCTAGGGGGATGAAACCTAGGTGAATCTTATTATTCAATAAATCTAAATTACGTGATAAATACTTGTTCTTGTTCTTAATTATGTAGTCTTAATCCTTGTTTTGATGTTTTCAGGAATATTAATTCAAGTTTAATGTGCTTATTCAGTGGAGCAAAAGTTCCTGTTTAAGAGTAGATCCAACATAATTAAGTGAAGTTGATTGCAACCCAAGAAACAGGGCGACATAAATCTGCTGGATTAGAGTCAAATCTAATAAGGGAACCCATAAATCGAGTTAAGGCGACGATAGAGGTTTTAATTAGAACAAGATTTCAATTAATCAACCTAGAGTCAGTTGTTTCTAGTCTCGAAAGAGATATTAACATAATTTAGGGATTCCTACGGATCAAGTCAAGTCAATAAATCATTTAATTCAGAGTTAGAATAATAAGTGAAGTCTAGGTGGATTCTTCCTTGGGTATTGTCTTTATTATTGGTTTATTCGATTATTTCTTTCACTCTCTATCATGTTCATAGTCAATTAGTTAGTTAATTTTAGATTAAAAGCAAAATCCCTTAATTATTTGGCTAGATATTAAAAAGATAGTTATTACTAGTAATTTTAGTCCTTGAGGATACGATATTCTGGATTCACTACAACTATACTACTGTTCGATAGGTGCGCTTGCCTTTGTCGAAATATTAGTTAGTTTCAAGACCATCAAGTTTTTGGCGCCGTTGCCGGGGACTAAAATATTAGGAACACTTAACTTTTATTACTTTAGCCATTTTTATTTTTATTGCAATTTTTTTTGTTTTATTTTAATTTACTAACTTTTCTTTTATTTGCTCCTGGAAGGTATTTTAGTTTATGACTAGAAGAAACCCGTCAGGACCATTACTTTTTTATAGTGAAATTGAAAGTACAGCTCGCAGAAACTGTAGAGAAATAAGGCGAAGTCTACAATATATAAAGGAAGAGCAAGAGGTCGATACCAATGTCGTAGAGGAGATGGCTGATAATAATCTGCTACCCCCGGTGGTTGCCAAAAATCCTGCTCCTCATACTATGCATGACTATGCTAAGCCTATTTTGATTGGGGCTGAATCGAGTATTGTGAGGCTTGCTGTTGCTGCAAATAACTTCAAGTTGAAGCTAAACACTATACAGATGATTCAACAATGTGTTCAGTTCGATGGTTTACAGGATGAGGATCTGAATACTCATTTAGCCAATTTTCTAGAATTCTGTGATACTTTTAAAATTAATGGCATTTCTGATTATGCCATTCGCTTATGGTTATTTCCCTTTTCGTTAAGGAATAAAGCTAAACAGTGGTTGAACTCATTACCACGAGGTTCTATCACTACTTGGGAACAGATAACTGAAAAGTTTTTTTTAAAATATTTTTCGCACGTTAAAACGGCAAAGTTGAGGAATGATATCTCTTCTTTTGTGCAAATGGATTTAGAAACGCTTTACGACGCATAGGAGAGGTACAAGGACTTGTTGAGAAGGTGCCCACACCATGGGTTACCTCTATGGCTACAGGTTCAAACCTTTTACAATGGTTTGAACCCCTCAACTAGGCAACTGATAGATGCAGCCACCGATAGTACTCTAAACAACAAAACCCCTGAAGTAGCTTATGAGTTTATAGAAGAGATGTCACTGAATAACTATCAGTGGCAAGTAATGAGAACGAAGCCAACAAAAACCTCTGGCATTTTTAACCTCGACGCAGTCACAATGCTATAGAACCAGGTAGAGCTCTTGAACAAAAAGATTGATGGTTTATGTGTTTCTACGCAGGTACATCTGGTGATGCAGTGCGACACAAATAGAGGAGGGACGAACACAACAGAACATCCACCTTACAACCTGAGCATTGAGAATGAGCAATTTCACTATATGGGTAACAATTCTAGACCTCAAAATAACCTCTATAGTAACACTTACAATCCAGGTTGGAGCAACCGTCCCAATTTCTTATGGGGTGGTCAAGGAAATCAGAGACAACAACCCCCTCCAAGCTTCCAACCACAACCCTACCAACAGGAGAAGAAGCCGAACCTTGAAGAGATGCTAACAAAATTCATCTCGATGTCAAAAACCCATTTCCAAAACACCAAAACAGCACTCAAAAATCAGCAGGCATCAATTCAAGGGCTCGAAAACCAAATAGGTCAGGTTGCTAAGCTAATCTCAAAACGACCACAAGGTAGGTTGCCTAGTAACACTGAACCTAATCCAAGGGAGTAACTCCATGCCATCACGATGTGCGGCGACGAAGGGTTAGTAGAATCTGAAACTGAACCGAGGCAAGAACCTGTGGTAAGTAAAGGTAAGGGTGGGGAAAGCCACAATACACGGAAACCGGTAAGTAAAAAGCATGTACCTCGTGTACCATACCCTAACACGACGAAGAAATACCATACTAATGAGCAATTTGATAAATTTCTTAAACTCTTAAAAAAGCTACATATTAATTTACCATATATTGAAGCTCTTTCGCAGATGCCCAACTTAGTTAAATTTTTGAAGGAGCTTCTAGCAAGCAAATGAAAGTTAGATGATGCATCACACGTGGAGCTAAATGCAGTCTACTCAGCCATTTTACAGAATAAATTACCTGATAAATTACCTGATAAATTAAAGGATCTAGGGAGTTTTACGATTCCTTGCTTAATTGGTAGTTTAGATGCTAACAATGCCTTGGCTGATTTAGGGGCGAGTATTAACGTCATGCTCTATAAAATGTTTAAGCGGCTAGGTCTTGGGAAACCTAAACAAACTAGGATGAGCATTCAACTTGCAAATAAAACTATTAGATTTCCTAGCGGAATTGTTGAGGATGTACTGTTAAAAGTCGATAAATTTATCTTCCTAGTTGACTTTGTTATTCTAGACAAGGATGAGGATAGTAACGCACCTTTAATCTTAGGGCGACCCTTTTTAGCAACTGCTAGAACTATCACTAATATTGGCATAGGTGAATTAACACTTCATGTAGGTGATGACACGGTTAAACATCAAGCCCGTGATTCCGTTAAAATATCTAGTAATCGAGATGAACTTTCGAGTTCTGTCAATAACGTTGTAGCTCAAACTTCTTTATAAGAAATCCCTAGGAAGAAAGTGATGGAGCCACATTCTGTGCTATATGAAAAACACAGAACGATTCATGAGGAACGAAGGCTTCAACTCGATGAACTAGACGAATAGAGGACACATGCCAAGGAGAAATCAAGAACACACGAAGCAAAACCGAGGCAACTCCATAACAATTTTAAAGGTGGAACAAATCACTTCAAGGTTGGGGACCAGGTACTGTTAGATAAAACTGACCCTCGAATAACCGTTGCAGAGCTTAATGCATACGAAGCGACTCCTTTTATGGTACTCAATTTCTTTCCATACGGGACAGTCGAGGTAACTCATTCTAATTTCGGCACTTTTAAAGTAAATACTACTCGACTTAAACCGTATGTTGGTAGTAGAATTGATAGCGAGAAAGAGGACTTTCAACTCCGCGAACCACAGTAACCGAGCAAAAACGAGGTAAGTCAAGCTTAGGCTTTAAGTAAGCGCTTCTTGGGAGGCAACCCGAGCATTAACATGCCTAACCTACTAATTATATTTTTATGATATCTTAAAAATTAATTAATTAAAAAAATGGTATTTTTAAACCCACACGGCCTAGAGACACAGGCGTGTCGCTGGCCGTGTGGATCCTAGGAATTAGTTTTTAAATTTTAAATAAATCGACAGAGGGCTACACGGCTTGGGAACATGGCCGTGTCACCCACACAGCCTAGACACACCGGCGTGTCCTTGGCCGTGTGGATCCTGGAGCTTTAAAATCCTAAAAATCGATGGAGACACGACCTAAATATATTCCAAATGGGCGTGCGACGCGGCCGTGTGAATACTAGAGCTTAATTTTTTCAAATTTCAAGATTTAAAACAAGTCACGAGGCTTCACGGGCAATACACACTGCCATGTGTGAGATCACACGGGCATAAGGAATTCCACACGGGCGTGGAAGAAGCGAAGGATGATATACATGGCCGTGCGACTCAACCGTGTTAACCACATGGTCTGGACACACGAGCGTGTCTGAGGCTGTGTGAAGACTGGGCTATTTTTTCCCTCGATGAACATGGGTTGAAAACAAGCCATGCGGGCGTGTGACACGGCTGTGTGGCCCAACAGGGACCATCACACAACCATGTCACCCATAAAAACCCTAACCCCTTTTCCTTTTTCTTATTTTTTCTTCTTGTTTTATCTTATTTCTATTTCTATTTCTATTTTCATTTTATTTTTATTTTATGTTTCTTATTATCTTTTAAAGACTTGTCTAATGTATTTTGAGCTCTATTTTAATTTTTATGATTGTTCCTAATCGAGTAATCCTTTAATCTTCTTCCACAGTTGTGTTTATTTTCTTAATAGTTGCTCAGAATCATGCACTTCACTTAGTGTAACATTCGGGATTTTAGGGGCTCTGCATTTATCTTGTTTCTATGTGTTGGTATGCTCTGTGTGTTGTTTATGTGTGTTTGGGGTCTCCGAGAAGGCCCAGGGATAAGCCGAAACCTTAGCCAAAATTTTAGTTTTGGGCACTTTCAGGGGAAAGCTAGCTAGGATAGGACTTAAGGGATATTGTTTGTATTTGGATGACACAAGAACTAGGGTGGTAAAAGTGGCAAGGATGCGTCACTTAAGGTGCAGATAGTGCCGCCTCAGGAGAGCTGAGAGGGAGCAGGTTCAAGCTGCATGAAGCACATTTTGGCAGTCTTTTTGGCGTCAAGGGGAGCAGAAGCAGAAGTCGACTGGGACACTTCAGGATGGGATATTTGAATGTGTGGATGAGAGAAAATAAAGGAGTTTGAAGCATTCAAAATAATTCAAACGGATGATCAGGAGGAAATTGAGGAGAAAAGAAAGGGATTGGCATGTGATCTTGGTGTTGGCCCAATTTCAAACACTTGGTATAGGGGGGATTCGGTTTTCGCTTGTGTTGGGGTGTGCTGAATTTTAGTGATGGTCATAGGCATTTCGGCTTTGAAAGGGTGCATTTTCGGTTTTGGTTCTAGGGGATGGAAAATTTTTGAGGTATTAGATAGTTTAGTTTGAGAGCTCTTTTCCTTACGGTATTTCGGTGTTCTCCTTTTTGACAATTTTGGAACCCTTTTTTTTGTGTAGCCGAAACCTCTACCATCCTCTCTGTTTTTCATTTTCTTTCTTCTCATCTGCATTACCAAAAGCCAAACCCTTCCATCATCTCTTCTGATTCCTTTCTTGTTCTTCTTCTTTTCATTTGTTTCATCTAGAAGCCGAAACCTGTTTCTCATCTTTTCCCTTCTTTATTTGTTTTGTATTGAAAGCCAAACCCCAAAACTCTCATTCTCTTCTCCATTTTTCTACTAAAGTCGAATATCTCTTGTTCATTATTCTCTTCTCTAATTTCTTCTATTGGCCGAATCTCCCTAGCCATTCTCCTACATTCCTCTCTTGCTTTCTCTAAAAGCCGAAACTTCTATTTGAAGTTCTCTCATTCTTATTTTCCGTTCTTTCACCTTGTTCTCTTTTACCATAGTCATTGCCGAACATTCGCTACTGCTGTGCTTGTGCCGATTTCTCTTAGGTGTCATTCGAATCTTCTATGTCAAGGTAAGAAGCGATTTCTCCTATTTCTTTATATCCCTTTCGGTTTTTGGTAGCCAAAACCGAATGGCTAATTGGCTTAATGTTTTGGATGCTTTGGCCGAGTATAGGTGGGGGTGGTGTTCGCATTCTTTTGGGAGACTTTCGGGGTTCTCTTGAATTGTGAACCAAGCCTAAAACTTTCGGCTTTTGTCGATCTAAGTAAGGAGATCTATTCAGCTAAACGTATAATCCTACTCATATCTTATTCTATGTTTTAACTCGGTCTTCTGACCAAGATTTATTCCATGGACTCAAACGCCAGCAATTCTAAAGAAGGGGTTGGACCGGTGAACCCAGCCTCTAAGTTCAAGAGACGTACCGTGTCAGCAGTACGAGATTGTCCACCGGGTTGTGGGCTAGCTTCAGAATAGAGTCGTAGGCAGATAGCAGTCGTTTCTGCTATCAATAGTGTCGACATAGAGAGTATTATCTTGCGTGTTACTAGATGTGTAAACCCTAGCACACTTTATTTTAACTGTTTTATTATTGATTGTATTGGCTGAAAAGCCAGAGAAGGCTGTGTGCACAGTCGAAATACCCTTGTGGGTAAGGCAGGGAGTGCCAGGTACGTGTTTGTAATGACTTAATACGAGACTGGATGTATGTGATAGTTTTTTGCCTTATTATTAGCATGTTACATCTGTTATGACATATATGCTGTGCATGGGATTTGGGAATGATGATAAAGGAGAAGTGATAAAGTCACGTAGTGATCGGTGGCTCTGCCACATTTGATTATAAGGTCACATAGTGATTGGTAGCTCTGCCACAAATGATTTATGAGGTCACATGGTGATCGGTGGCTAAGCCACAGTTGATTTTAAGGTCACATAGTGATCGTTATTATAACCGGTAGCTTGATTGTCGAGACAGCGTGTAGCGGATGGAGGGTTGATTGTAGAAATACCCACAGTGTGATGGTTGGTACGGGATGGCGTGTAGAGGATGAAAAATACTAGGTTGGGCTGGGCTTGATGCATTCATGTAGTGTATGATATCATGTGTGGGCTAAATATGAGATGGTAGGCCGTGGGCCGTGTTGTGTGTTTTGATGGTTTTACACACTGAGTCTCTGTGACTCACCTTTTTCCTAACTTTTTCAGGTAATCAGTAGATCGTGGATCTGGGAGCCGAAGCAGACTCGTGAAGGCCACGGAGACTTTTCTGTTCGCAAACTTTTTACTGCTTAACTTTTATTTTTATTTGGGGGATTTTGATGTAATAAGGCCTTCCTGAATTGACGTTTGGGTTTTAATTTTATCTGTTTATCGATTATTTAAAACTTGACACTATGCAAATTTGAACACGAAATTAGAAAAAAGGGGGATTTTCAAAATACGAGTAACTCAAAGCAGATGTTTTCTTTCAAGTATCACCGAACATAATGAATATTTGTTTAACATGAATTGAAATTTTCTTAAACTATCAAACCACTGTTTTCTAAACATCGCCTTAAAGGAAAAAAAAGTTTTCAAATATTTGGTTTTCCTTAAATAGTCAAAACTTCATTTTTACTTCACCTTGTAACATACCGGATGCGGTCGTAACGTTTTGCCCGGGTTTGGGGTGTTACAATTTTGGTATCAGAGCCTAGGTTGCAAAGCCCGGGCTATGAAATGGGTTCAACGATATTTTACAAAACCAATGTGAAAGTTAATTGGAGGAATGTTTTGATTGAAATATGGCATCCGAGTCTACCGACACCCGATCCACCCAGGTAAGTGTTCTAACTATTTAATGGTGTATGCATAGGATGATTGTTAGCCTGAAGAAATAGGCTTGTTAGTCTTAGGGATTCAAACTTTAGAGACTGAACCCTCTAGGTTGTGATGTGTTCTGCGAAAACTACTCTCTAAAGATATTTCTCATAAAACTGCTCGGTATTAAACAGTGAAAGATACTAACTCATAAAACTTTTAACCAGATTAAAACGCGACAATAGTCATGAGTACTAGGGGACGTGGATGTAATGTGCGTAGATGTGGTAGAGGCAGGATTACTGTGTCGGAACCAGTAGGGTCTGGTCATGGGTCAGGATATGAGGTGCCGCTACCGCCAGCTGCGGAAGCAGAGTTTCAGGACCAAACGGGTGGAGACAATACGGTGTCTCAGGTGATGTTACGGGTCTTGGAGAGAGTTGCTGAGGCAAGCTTGGGTACAGGGGCTCGAAAATCAGTGCCAGAACGACTTCGAGCTAATGGAGCGGAAATGTTCAGGGGTGTTTCCGACGTAGCCCCTAATGTAGCTAAATATTGGTTGGAGGCCATTGAGCGTATAATGGATGACCTCGATTTCACGGAGGAGGAAAAATTGAAAAGGGTCGTGTCTCTTCTGCGGAATGAGGCGTATCAATGGTGGCTTACGGTCACGGATGGTACAGTGGCTGACCGCATTACATGGGATTTCTTCAAGTTGTCGTTCCAGAGTAAGTACATTGGATCGAGTTATGTGGATGCACAGCACAAGGCATTTCTGAATCTGGTTCAAGGGAACAAATCGGTGGCTGAGTATGAGGCAGAATTCTTACGCCTTAGCCGTTATGCCAAGGAATGGTGGCCACAGACCATGAGCGTTGTGTTCGGTTTAAAGATGGGTTGAGAGATGATTTGTGGGTGCTGATAGCTCCACAACGAGAAAGGGAATTGACTGTCTTGGTGGAAAAGGCTAAGATAGCCGAAGAAGTGAAGCGGTCGGAAAAGCAGAGTCGGGATAGAGATAGAGGAAGTAATAAAAGGAATTTTGGATCGTCAAGGTCAACTGGGCGTTTTCAGAAAAGACCTAGGATGGATGGGCCAAGTCGAGTTGCGAGACCTATTGTTGATAGGTAGCCTCAAAGGTGTGCTCGATGTGGCAAATTCCATTTAGGGGAGTGTTGGACGAGTAACAGAAGATGTTTCAGGTGTGGATCTCCTGATCATCAGATTAGAGATTGTCCACAGGAGTGGGACGGTGCAAGGTTCGGAAGTCAGGGTTATGCTCAACCGGGTAGAGCTGGTCAGCAGCCACAGAGGGGTCGTGGTCTAGCTAGAGGAGGTAATGGTTTTGGTCGGGGCCGTGGAACATCAGGCAGAGGTGCCGAAAATACCGAGATGAGACAGCCGGGGTTAGTCTATGCAGCTAGACGCCGAGAAGAGGGTGATGCACCAGACGTCATAACCGGTACGTTTCTTATTTATGGGTTGCCTTATACTACTTTGATTGATATCGGGTTGACACATTCTTATGTTGCTAGTGTGGTATCTGGAACTTTAAGTTTACACTCTGAGATTACCACTAGGGAGATGACTGTACCTAGCCTGCTAGAACAAACTGTAGTGGTGAACAAACTTTATAGAGATGTACCTCTAGAAGTGCAAGGGGTAGTTTTTCCAGCTGAATTGATAGAGTTGCCGTTCGAGGAGTTTGATTTAATCTTAGGCATGGACTGGCTGGTAAAGTATCAAGCAAATTTGGATTGTGCAGCCAAGCGCATGATGTTAAGAACTCTCGAGGGTGAAGAAGTGGTGGTAATAGGTGAGAGGAGGAATTACATATCTAATGTGGTGTCCGTCTTGAAAGCTGAGAGAATGGTGAGGAAAGGATGTGAGGCGTTTATAGCCTATGTTTGTGCTTTGGAAGCCAAGGAATCAACTGTGGAGGATGTTCGAGCAGTGAAGGAATTTTCTGATGTTTTTCCGGAAGAGCTTCCGGGATTGCCTCCCGATCGCGAGGTGGAGTTTGGTATTGATCTTCTACCAGGAACAGCGCCTATGTCCATCGCACTGTATAGGATGGCGCCAAAGGAGTTGAAGGAGTTGAAAGCGCAAATTCAGGAACTATTAGATTGGGGATTTATTCGACCGAGTGTATCGCCTTGGGGAGCGCTGGTGTTATTTGTTAAGAAGAAGGATGGGTCAATGCGTATGTGCATTGATTACCGTTAGTTGAACAAGTTGACGATCAAAAACAAATACCCGTTGCCGAGGATTGACGATTTGTTCGATCAATTGAAGGGGCGTCAGTTTTTTCAAAGATAGATTTAAGGTCAGGGTATCATCAGCTTAAGGTCAAGGAAGCGGATATCCATAAGACGGCTTTCAGGACTTGCTATGGTCATTATGAATTCTTGGTAATGCCGTTCGGGTTGACCAATGCACCAGCAGCATTTATGGACATGACGAATCTGGATTTCCAACCCTACCTGGATCGATTTGTCGTGTTATTTATAGACGATATACTGGTCTATTCAAGATCAGAGGAAGAGCATGATACGCATCTTCGAGTGGTTTTACAAATCCTGAGGGAGAAGCAGTTATTCGCCAAATTCAGTAAGTGTGAATTCTGGCTAAGAGAAGTTACCTTTTTGGGCCATGTGGTGTCTGCTGAGAGGATTAGGGTTGATCCCCGAAAAATTGAGGCTGTGTTGGAGTGGAAGCCACCTAAGTCTGTGGCAGAAATCCGGAGTTTTCTTGGTCTGGCTGGGTACTATAGAAGGTCTGTGGAAGGGTTCTCATTAATTGCAGCACCTCTAACCAAGCTATTGAGGAAAGGGGTACCTTTTGTTTGGTCTGATAGGCAGCAGGAGAGTTTTGAAAGACTGAAAAGAATTTTGACGAAGGCTCCGGTGTTGATACAGCCTGAGGCTAGGAAAAAGTTTGCGGTTTATTGCGATCTGTCGCATACAGGCTTAGGATATGTATTTATGCAGGATGGGAAAGTGGTAGCATATGCGTCTCGGCAGTTGAGACCGCATGAGTTAAATTACCCCACGTATGATTTGGAGTTAACGGCAGTGGTGTTTGCTCTGAAGAGTTGGAGGCATTATCTGTATGGGGAGAAGTCTGTTATTTGTACAGACCACAAGAGTTTAAAATACCTTCTCACCCAGAAAGAATTGAATTTGAGGCAGCGGCGGTGGATTGAGCTATTGAAGGATTACAATTGCTCGATTGAGTACTATCCGGGTAAAGCTAACGTGGTGGCGGATGCAGTAAGTCGTAGGGTGATCTCTGACCTGAGACCAATGTTTGCTCATCTCAGCTTGTACGATGATGGGAGTATATTAGTTGAACTACAGGTGAAACCTTCTTGGGCCAGTCAGATTAAAGACAAGCAGTGGGCCAATGAGGTTTTAAAATCAAAATTTCAGTTGGGATCAGGCGATGGGACCACGGAATTCAGTGTGAATAATTACGGGGTACTGTGCTTTCGAGGAAAGGTTTGCATACAAAGGGATCCTGAGTTAAGGGGTAAGATTTTGCAGGAAGCGCATAGCAGCCCATATGCTATGCACCTTGGGGGAAGTAAGATGTACCGAGATCTGCGGTTGAAGCGAGAGGTAACCAAATTTGTAACTACTTGGCGTATCAGCAGGTAAAAGCAGAACATCAGTTTCCTTCGGGGTTGTTGCAGCCTATAAAGATTCCGCAGTGGAAATAGGAAAGGATCACGATGGATTTTGTTAGTGGGCTACCCCTTAGGTCTACCAAGAAAGACTCGGTATGGGTGATAGTGGATCGTTTGACAAAGTCTGCTCATTTCATACCAGTTCGGGTCGACTACTCCCTTCAGAAATTAGCTAAGTTGTATGTAGCAGAAATCGTAAGGTTGCATGGAGTACCAGTGTCTATCATCTCAGATAGAGATCCGAGGTTCACGTCAAGATTTTGGAAGGCACTGCATCAAGCGTTGGGATCAAAGTTAGATTTCAGTACAGCGTTTCATTCACAGTCTGATGGACAATCAGAGAGGGTAATTCAGATCCTAGAGGATATGTTGAGGGGCTGTGTTTTGGACTTCAAAGGTAGTTGGAAAGAATTTCTACCGTTAGCAGAATTCGTGTATAACTATAGCTACCAATCGAGTACTCAGATGGCACCGTATGAAGCGTTTTATGGTCGGAAGTGTCGTACCCCTATTTGTTGGACAGAGTTGGGTGAGCACTAGATGTTGGGGCCAGAATTGGTTGCTGAGACGGAAGAGAAGGTTAAGCTAATTAGGTCTCAGTTGAAAGAAGCATCCGATAGGCAGAAGTCTTATGCAGACCTGAAACAGAAGGAAGAAGAATTCGCAGTGGGTGACCGGGTCTTTTTAAAGGTGTCACCGTGGAAGAAGGTGTTAAGGTTTGGACGGAAGGGTAAGTTAAGCCTCAGGTTCATCGAACCTTATCGGATGTTGAAGCGTGTGGGACCAGTAGCCTATCAGCTCGAGCTACCTTCGGAGTTGAGTCAGATCCATGATGTGTTTCATGTTTCTATGCTAAGACGCTACCGTTCGGATCCATCGCATGTTGTGCCAGTGGAAGAAATTGAAGTAATGCCTGATCTATCTTTTGAAGAAGAACCGGTGCGGATCTTGGATCGGGATGTCAAAGTATTGCGTAAGAAATCAGTTCTTTTGGTTAAAGTGTTGTGGCGGAACCATGGATCGGAGGAAGCTACGTGGGAACTAGAGGATGTTATGCGGCAGCAATACCCTCATCTCTTTTGACCAGGTAATTTCGAGGTCGAAATTTCTTTAAGGGGGTAGAACTGTAATATCCGGGATTTTAGGGGCTCTGTATTTATCTTGTTTCTATGTGTTGGTATGCTCTGTGTGCTGTTTATGTGTGTTTGGGGTCTCCGGGAAGGCCTAGGGATAAGTCGGAATGTTGGCCAAAATTTTAGTTTTAGGCACTTTCAAGGGAGAGCTAGCTAGGATAGGACTTAAGGGATATTGTTTGTATTTGGATGACAAAAGAACTAGGGTGGTAAAAGTGGCAAGGAGGCGCCACTTAAGGTGCAGATAGTGACACCTCAGGGGAGCTGAGAGGGAGCACGTTCAAGTTGCATGAAGCATATTTTGGGAGTCTTTTTGGTGTCAAGGGAAGCAGAAGTAGAAGTCGACTGGGACACTTCAGGATGGGAGAGTGGATTGAATCAAAATATTTGAATGTGTGGCTGAGAGAAAATAAAGGAGTTTGAAGCATTCAAAATAATTCAAACGGGTGATCAGGAGGAAATTGAGGAGAAAAGAAAGGGATGGGAATGTGATCTTGGTGTTGGCCGAATTTCAAACACTTGGTATAGGGGGTTCAGTTTTGGCTTGTGTTGGGGTGTGCCAAATTTTACTGATGGTCATAGGCATTTCGGCTTTGAAAAGGTGCATTTTCGGTTTTGGTTCTAGGGGGTGTCGAATTTTTGAGGAATTAGATAGTTTAGTTTGAGAGCTCTTTTCCTTACGGTATTTGGGTGTTCTCCTTTTTGACAATTTTGGAACCCTTTTCTTTGTGTAGCCGAACCATCCTCTCTGTTTTTTAGTTTATTTCTTCTCATTTGCATTACCAAAAGCCGAACCCTTCCATCATCTCTTCTGATTCCTTTCTTTTTCTTCTTCTTTTCATTTGTTTCATCTAGAAGCCGAAACCTGTTTCTCATCTTTTCCCTTCTTTATTTGTTTTGTATCGAAAGCCGAAACCCCAAAATCTCATTCTCTTCTCCATTTTTCTGCTAAAGCCGAATATCTCTTGTTCATTATTCTCTGAATCTCCCTAGCCATTCTCCTACATTCCTTTCTTGCTTTCTCTAAAAGCTGAAACTTCTAAGTCTCTATTTGAAGTTCTCTCATTCTTATTTTCGGTTCTTTCACCTTGTTCTCTTTTACCATAGTCATTGCCGAACCTTCGCTACTGCTGTGCTTGTGCTGATTTCTCTTAGGTGTCATTCGAATCTTCTGTGTCAAGGTAAGAGGTGACTTCTCCTATTTCTTTATCTCCCTTTTGGTTTTTGGTAGCCAAAGCCGAATGGCTAATTGGCTTAATGTTTTGGATGCTTTGGCCGTATATAGGTGGGGGTGGTGTTCGCATTCTTTTGGGAGACTTTCGGGGTTCACTTGATTTGTGAACCAAGCCTAAAACTTTCGGCTTTTGTCGATATAGGTAAGGAGATCTATTCAGCTAAACGTATAATCCTACTCATATCTTATTCTATGTTTTAACTCGGTCTTCTGACCAAGATTTATTCCATGGACTCAAACGCCAGCAATTCTAAGGAAGGGGTTGGATCGGTAAACCCAGCCCCTAAGTTTAAGAGACGTGCCGTGTCAGCAATACGAGATTGGCCACCAGGTTGTGGGCCAGCTTTAGAACAGAGTCGTAGGCAGATAGCAGTCGTTTCTGCTATCGATAGTGTCGACATAGAGTGTATTATCTTGCGTGTTACCATGTGTGTAGACCCTAGCACACTTTATTTTAACTGTTTTGTTATTGATTGTATGGGCTGAAAAGCCAGAGAAGGTTGTGTGTACAGTCGAAATACCCTTGTGGGTAACGCAGGGAGTGCCAGGTACGTGTTTGTAATGACTTAATATGAGGTTGGATGTATGTGATAGTTCTTTGCCTTGTTATTAGCATGTTACATCTGTTATGACATATATGCTGTGCATGGGATATGGGAATGATGATAAAGGGGAAGTGATAAGGTCACGTAGTGATCGGTGGCTTTGCCACATTTGATTATAAGGTCACATAGTGATCGGTGGCTCTGCCACAAATGATTTATGAGGTCACATGGTGATCGGTGACTAAGCCACAGTGGATTTTAAGGTCACATAGTGATCGTTATTATAACCGGCAGCTTGACTGTCAATACGGCGTGTAGTGGATGGAGGGTTGATTGTAGAAATCCCTACGGTGTGATGGTTGGTACAGGATGGCGTGTAGAGGATGGAAAATACTAGGTTGGGCTGGGCTTGATGCATTCATGTAGTGTATGATATCATGTGTGGGCTAAATATGAGGTGGTAGGCCGTGGGCCGTGTTGTGTGTTTTGATGGTTTTACACACTGAGTCTCTATGACTCACCCTTTTCCTAACTTTTTTAGGTAATCAGTAGACCGTGGATCTGGGAGCCGAGGCAGACTCGTGGAGGCCATGGAGACTTTTCTGTTCGCAAACTTTTTACTGCTTAACTTTTATTTTTATTTGGGGATTTTTGATGTAATAAGGCCTTCCTGAATTGACGTTTTGGTTTTAATTTTATCTGTTTATCGATTATTTAAAACTTGACACTATGCAAATTTGAACACAAAATTAGAAAAAAGGGGGATTTTCAAAATACGAGTAACTCAAAGCAGATGTTTTCTTCCAAGTATCACTGAACATAATGAATATTTGTTTAACACGAATTCAAATTTTCTTAAACTATCAAACCACTATTTTCTAGACATCGCCTTAAACGAAAAAAAAGTTTTCAAATCTTCGATTTTCCTTAAACAATCAAAACTTCGTTTTTACTTCACCTTGTAACATACCGGATCCGGTCGAAATGTTTTGGCCGGGTTTGGGGTGTTACACTTAGCTATGTCCACAACTCCGCTTTCACTATTCCACGAAATTCATCCAAAATTCAGGGCAGTTTCACTTCTCTCCCTCTCTTATGATATTTGATTTATACTGTCATTATATATATTCATACATTGAAAACAATGCATATCTTAAGTGTGGGGAGGTTATTTATATGATTATTAGAAAATCCCTGAATTATATCTTGTTTTTAAGTAATTTTCTCATATTACTATTAGAATGAATTTTTATTGATTTATGATTTTTATTGGTATGTTTTGGATTAAATCACAGGTAATTGTGCATTGATTGTTTAAACTTTAAGACATTAGAGAATCAAGCATGATAAGTCTATTTTCAGAATAAAAAAAAATTGCTAGGTTGTTTCCCTAAATTTGAATATTACCTTGAAGTATGAAATTTGCAAGATTGACATCCAAAACCATAATTTTTGTGAGATTTTGAGCCTTTAAGAGCATACACTTTTCTTGCTAACTTTATTATTGTTTATGAGTGTGTCAATATTGATTTGTTATTCTAGAACTTGCTTCGATTATGCATGTCGAGACCACACTTTTGATTCGATATACTGAGATGATAAAGGCACCTAGGTTTTAACTCACTTATCCCAAAAGGCCTACCTTCTTAATTAACCCCTAGTAAACCCCTTTAATCCTAATAAACCGTTTCTTGATATACCCTGAATATTAACACAAAAACTCATTCTTTTTAATTTATTAAGAATTTCCCTATTGTAGTAACATCCTTTTTTGTCGAGATTTGATTTGGTCAGTTGCCTAATTAGGTTGTTTATTTCAGTTATTAATTTCTTTATTATTGTTCTTGTTCTTGAAAAAAAAGAAAAAAAAGAAGAAGTTGGAAATATATTAATTATTAGTTCTATGTTATTTGAGCTTAAACTAGTAAGTACAGAGTATAAACCTCGTATGCCATACACCCAATTCGACGATGAAAGACCGCACTGGTAAACAATTCGGTAAATTTCTTAAACTTCTAAAGAAATTACATATTAACTTACCATTCCTTGAAGCTCTTTCGCAGATGCCCAATTCAAGTAAATTTTTAAAAGAGCTTTTGACAAACAAACAGAAGTTAGATGATACATCGCATGTGGAGCTAAATGCAATGTGCTCAACAATTTTACAAAATAAACTACCACGAAAGTTAAAAGTTCCAGGGAGTTTTACAATTCCGTGCTTAATTGGTAGTTTATCTGTTAATAATGCTTTAGCTGATTTAGGGGAAAGCATAAATGTTATGCCTTATAAAATGTTTAAACAGCTAGGTCTTAGGAAACCCAAACAAACTAGGATGAGCATCCAATTAGCTGATAAAACCATTAGAGTTCTTAAGGGTACAATTAAGGATGTACTAGTGAAAATTGACAAATTCATATTCTCAGTAGACTTTGTTGTTTTAGATATGAATAAGGATAATGATGTTCCTTTAATACTAGGACAACCCTTTTTAGCAACTTCTACGACCATTATCGATGTTGATACAGGGGAAGTAATACTTCGTGTAGGTGATGACATGATTAAAATCAAAGCACGTGATTCTGACAGAATATCTAATGGTCAAGAGAATACAAGTCCCGTTAATATAAATAAACTTAACGTTCAATCTTCTTTGCAGGAAATCTCTCAGGAAAAGATAACAGAGCTAGTATCTAGCATTCATATTGAAAATAAAACTGTTCATGAGGAACAAAGATTACAAATCAATGAACTAGATGAATGGCGGACACACATCAAGGAAAAACCGAAAAAGCATGATGAACCAAAGCAAATCCATGCCAAACTTAAGGATGGGACAACCCAATTTAAGATCGGGGATCAGGTATTGTTGGATAAAATAGACCCTCAAATCGCCATTTCAGACCTTAATGAAGAGATCCCTTTCACGGTACTAAATGTCTTCCCATACGGAACATTCGAGGTAACTAATCCTACATTCGACACTTTTAAGGTAAACGCCACTCGACTCAAACTATACAGTGATCATAGAACTAATAGCAGGAGAGAGGAGTTTCAACTCCTCAAACCACCATGATTATGTGAATGAAGGGTAAGTCTAGCTTAAGACTTTAAACGAGAGCTTCTCGGGAGGCAACCCGAGCACTAAATTCACTAATGTCATAATGTCAATTTTTAGCACCTAACTAAAAACTAACCAAATTAATAAAGCGCAGGTTTCCCTACCACACGGCCTTACACACGGGCGTGGCCGTGGCCGTGTGGACACCACGAACAGACACATAGGCGTGGAAGTGACCGTGTGAACCAAGGACAAAAATTCCCCAAACCACGAGCGACAATAAAATGCTACAGCCGTGCGATACAGCCGTGGTCAACACTGAGAAAGTAACACGGGAGTGCGACACGCCCGTGTCCCTAGGCCGTGGTTGACATTGATTAAACAACACCGGGGTACGAAACTTTTACACTGGTGTGGGAGAAACGAACAAAGCATAACACGACCGTGTAACACGATCGTGTGACCTAACACGCCCATGTCACACGGGCGTGGGCCACAAACGCTATTTAAACCCCCTTCTTCTGTTCACTTTCTTCCCCAATTCTTCTTTCTCCTAAACCCTAGCCAACACACCCCTTTCTTTTCCAATTATCTTTCTTCCTTCATTTTCCTTTCCCCCTCTCCCTTCTTCCTTCTTTACACCACCACCACACTAACAACCATCCTTGCTACCATACACGATGACTACTACTAGAAGTGAGACAAAAACCACCATCCCCATGTCAAAAAAGCGAAAGGATCATGGCACAGTCTCCCCGTGCGAGACCACTCCACATAAGTTCATGTCGGCCGCTTCATTTACTCGACAAGACAAGGACCTTTGACTCCATTTATTTTTTCTTTTTCTTTTATTTTTTATTTTTAAATTTTTTTCTTTTATCATTCTTATCTTTAAATTATATTATTATATTTTGATTTCCTTAATTTAGGTTCAAGGGGCTGTTAAGGGATGACCACACCCCCACCGGAGTATCCACCTCCACCTTCATCTATGCCCAACTTACCATTTCTTTTCCTTGACTCCATCCAAAATTCAGGAAATTCTCTTCTCTCCCTATCTTATGATTTTCTATATTGTCGATATCTATTTTTGTACATTAAGGACAATGTACATCTTAAGTGTGGGAGGTGTCAACAATACTGAATTATGCCTTGTTCTTAAGTAACTTTCTCATATTTACCATTAGCTATTGATTTTTTATTTTTATTGATATGTCTTGGATTAAGTCATAGATAATTGTGCATTGATGGTTTAAACTTTAAGACATTAGAGAATCAAGCATGATAAGTCTATTTTCAAAATTAAAAATTTATTAGGTTGTTTCCCTAATCTTAAATATTACTTTAAAGTTTGAAATTTGCAAGGTTGTTATCAAAAGCCATAATTTATGTGAGATTTTGAGCCTTTTAGAGCATATATTTTTCTTGCTCACTTTATTGATTATGAGTGTGTCAACATTGATTTGTTATTCTAGAACTGGCTTCGATTATGCATGTCGAGACCACACTTTTGATTTGATATACTGAGATGATAAAGGCACCTAGGATTTAACCCAGTTAATCCACCAAAAAGCCTACCTTCATAATTAACCCCTAGTGAACCCCTTTGATCTTTTATCCACACCTTTAACCTAAGCCCCATTACAACCATTTTAAGACCTTTTGATTTGTGTATCATATCATTTTATAGTGGTCGAGATTTGATTTTCATGCAAGCCTATGGGATTAACTTTTCCTGTTTGACTTTTGAGTGCTTAATTTGAACCTTAAACACCTTGAGTGATTTGAGTGAATCTTTAGTGAGGATGTCAATTCTTCTCGATTTTGAATCATAGGTAATTATTTAGGTAAGGGGAAACACCTATGTTTTTGTGCTATAAAAATTTATGACTTAGATTGTTTGAATCTTTAGAACTCTTCTAGTTAAATTATCAATGTATGAATTATCTATGAATTATGATAAAACATTATTGATGAGAATTATGAATTGAGGAAGTTAATTTTAATTATGAGTTGAGGATTTTGCTTGAGGACAAGCAAAGGCTTAAGTGTGGGGATATTTGATAAACCATAACTTACACATATTTTAACCCCATGCTTGGCTTAATTTAGGATTAATTTTTATTAGATTTGATGAATTCGATGCTCCTAATCTCTTAATTTCATGTTTTATACTCAGGAGAGCTTAGGGAGTCGAAAAGATCGAGAAACGGGCCAAAATGGGACAAAATGGGCCTACATCAGAAATCACACGGCCTGGACTATCGTCCACGGGCAGATCACATGGTCGTGTGAGGCGAGCAGAATCGAGCACGGGCGTGTCCCTGTCGACCCTAGGTTTAATTCTATTCAAAAAAGGCTACTTGTGGGCCAAGAAAGGAATTCCAAAGCCTATATAAACACCCTAGGGGGCAACCTAAGAGGGGACGTCGAGTAGACGCCGAGTAGAAGGCAGAAAATACTCAAAGGCAGTCGTCGAGAACAGCTTAGGAGAAGGATCTCCATCAAGACTGAAGATCTCCCATCAAGTTCTTTAGAAGTTGATCGTGTCCAAACTAACTATGACAACGAGTAAGGCAAGCGCACCTATCGTTTGGTAGTATAGCTATGGCAAGACCGGAAATATCGTATCCTCAAGGACCAAGAGTACTAGTAATTACTATCTTTCTATTATTTTGCCTAAGAATTAAGGGAATTGTTGTTTAGTCTGAAACTAACTAATTACTAAGCTAAAGATGCTAAGACAAAGAGAATGAATTGGGGAAATACTTTTGAGAAAACCAATTGATTAAGACAATACCCGAGGAAGAATCCACCTAGACTTCACTTGTTATTTGACTCTGAACCAGACGATTTATTCACTTGGATCCGTAGGACTCCCTAATTTATATTAATACCTCTCTCGAGGCTACTAACGTCTAACCCTGGGTTGATTAATTGAAATCTCTTTTTAATTAAAACCCCTAATGTTGCATTAACTCAATCTATGGACTCCCATATTAGGTTTGACCCTAATCCGACAGATTTTCGTCGTCCTAACTCTAGCAGTGCGATCAACTCCGCTTAACTATGCTAGATCTACTCTTAAACAGGGACTTTTTCTCCACTGCCTAAGCACATCAATACTTGAATCAATATCCTGATATATTAAAGCAAGAATTAAGAACACATAACTAAGAACAAATCAATTATTTATCATATAGTTCAAAAAACAATAAAGATTTGGCTTAGGTTTCATCCCCCTCAGGTATTTGAGGAGTTTAGTTCATGTTTATAAAAGAATACATCTCAGAAGGAAGTATAAAACAAAACATAAGAAAAACCCTAAAACCCCCTGAAGGAAATTGAAGGGAAGATCTTCTGTCTTGAGTATGATTCCAGCTTCTTGAGATGAATGAATTGGTTGTCTTGGAGTAAATCCCACAATCCGGCCCTCTCTGGCTTTGCTCCTAATGCCTCCCCTTTAGGTTACCCTCTAGGGTGTTTATATAGGCTTTCGGAATGTCTTTTTTTGGCTCTAAGTATCCTTTTCTGAGTGGAATTAAAATAGGTTACGACAGGGACACGCCTGTGTGGTACGCCCGTGTAAATCTAGCCCAGGTCGTGTTAGGGTCTGCTAAAGTGGCACGGCCGCGTGGACTTCTTACTTTGGCCCATTTACTCTGTTTTTGGCTCGTTTCTCGTTCTTTTCATCCACCGATGCTCTCTTAAGTATAAAACATGAAATTAAAGGATTAGAAGCATCAAATTCCACAATTCAGGGGATAAATCATCCAAAAGTATTCTAAATGTGGGATTAAAATATGTACATATTACGATTTATCAAATACCCCCACACTTAAGCATTTGCTTGTCCTCAAGAAAAATTCTCAAATCACAATTAAAATGAACTTTCTCAATTCATAATATTCATCAATAGTGTTTCATCATAATTCATAGGTAATTCATACATTGATAATTTCACCAAAAGGGTTCTAATTATTCGAACAATCAAAGTCATGGTTTTTATAGTACGAAAACATAGGTGTTTCCCCTTACCTAAATAATTACCTTCAATTCAAAATCGACAAGGTTTGACACCCTCACTAAAGATTCACTCAAATCACTCAAAGTGTTTAAGGTTCAAAATTAAGCACTCAAAAGTCAAACATGAAAAGTTAATCCCATAGGCTTGCATGAAAATCAAATCTCCACCACTATAGAATGAAATGATACACAGATCAAAAGGTCTTTTAAGGGTTGTAATGGGGCTTTGTTTAAAGGTGTGGATAAAAGCTGAATTAAAGGGTTAGAATCGAGATTGAATTGACAAATTACCTAATTAGAAAGATGAGCTAAGATTCGAATAATTACATCATTTAAAATTCCATAGCACGAGCTTCTTCTTAAGATGTGGAATTTAAACGTATAAGCTCAATTAACATAGAACTAATGACGAAAATACTTCAATTTTTTTAAGAACAAATCAAATTCAATAATAGAATTTAACAACTGAAATGGAAAACATAGTTAGGCAACTTCTCAAATCAAATCTCGACAAAAAGGAGTTAATTTAATAGGAAAAATTCTTTATGAATAAAAAAGAATGAGTTTTTTTTTTTTGGTTTAATGTTGAGGGTAAATCAATGAAAGGATTGTTAGGATCAAAGGGGTTTACTAAGGGTTAGACATGAAGGTAGGAATTTTGGAAGTAACTGGGTTAAAACCTAGGTGCCTTTATCATTTCAGTATATCAAATCAATGATGTGATCTTGACATGTATAATTGAAGCAAGTTCTAGAATAACAAATCAATGTTGACACGCTCATAATTAATAAAGTGAGCAAGAAAAGAATGTATGCTCTAAAAGGCTCAAAATCTCACAAAAAATTATGGGATTTTGATATCAACCTTGTAAATTTCAAACTTCAAGGTAATAATTAGATTCAGGTAGCCAACCTAACAAGTTTTCAATTTTGAAAATAGACTCATTATGCTTGATTTTCTAGTCTCTTAAAGTTTAAATCATCACTGCACAATTATCAATGACTTAATCCAAAACATATCAATAAAAATCATGAATCAAAGGAAATTTCATTATAATAGTAATATAAGAAAATTACTTAAGAACAAGACATAATTCAGGAATTTGAAAATAATGCAAAAAGTTAGGAACTTTTCAAAATAAAATTCACCCCCACACTTAAGATGTGCATTGCCCTCAATGTACAAAGATATATATCTAGAGATTAATAGTATGAAATCATAAGAGATAGGGAGAAGTGAAACTTCTTGAATTTTGGATAGATTCCTTAAGTTGGAAGTGGTCGTGGTGTGGTGATTCCCAAGTAGCCTTTATAACCTAAAATCAAGAGCCTAAAATAAAATATACTAAATTAAGTACAAGAAAAATAAAGAGAAGGAAAATAAACGACAAGGGAAAAGAAAAAGAAAAATTAAATGGACTCAAATGTCCTTGGCTTGTCGGATAAATGAAGCAGTCGGCATGAACTTATGTAGATCGGTCTTGCACGGGGAGATTTTGGTAGGATTCTTTCGTTTCTTTGGCATAGGGATGGTGATGAGTATGGTGGAGAAGGAAGAAAATTTATGGTGGCTAGGGTTGAGAGAAAATGTTTGGTGGAGAAGATGAATAGTGAAGGGTTTATATAGAAATAGTGGTACACGGGCGTGTCGCACGCCCGTGTGACTCTTTTTGAGCTCGTGTACTTTGAATATTAGGGTTTCGGCACGCCTGGTTTTGCGGCCCACGTTCATGTGCTGTGGACGTGTTGGCCTGCACGGCCATGTTGCACGGTCTTACAGAGCTTCGTTCGCTTCTCCCACGCCCGTGTTAATTCAATAGGTTTGGCCACGGTTTGTAGGCACGGGCGTGTCGCACGCCCGTGTCGTTTTAACAGTATCGACCCTAGCCCAGAGGCACGCCCATGTCATTCTTACCGACGCCCGTGTGCCTTACTCAGTTTTGATAACGGCCGCACCGCACGGTCTCTGCCATGCCGATATGCTTACTCGTGCTGTCCACACGGCCACGACCACGCCCGTGTGCAAGGGCGTGTGGAGGTGCAACCTACACTTAAAGCATAAATAAAGGTAAAAGCAAATTAATTAGTATGGTTAGAGTTCGGGTTGCCTCCCGAGAAGCGCTTGTTTATAGTCATAAGCTCGACTTATCTTCCATTCGCATAATCATGGTGGTTTGAGGGGTTGAAACTCCTCATTCCTGCTATCAATTCTAACGATATATGGTTTGAGTCGAGTAGTGTTTATTTTAAAAATGCCAAACTTGGGATTAGTTGCCTCGAATTTTCCGTGTGGGAAGACATTTAGTACCTCAAAAGGGATTTCTTTGTTTGTATCAAGGTCTGTAGTGGCGATCTAAGGGTCTGTTTTATCCAACAATACCTGATCTCCAATGTTAAATTGGTTTGGCTTATCCCTAAGTTTGACATGGTTTTGCTTTGGTTCTGCTTCGTGTGTTACTAATTTCTTCTTGAAATGTGTCATCCACTCGTCTAGTTCATCGATCTGAAGCATTCGTTTCTCATGAGTTATTTCCTTTTTGGCATGAGATCTAGGATCTGGCTCAGTTGTGTAGTTACATGGTGCTTCCTGAAAAGAAGGTTTAACCAAATGGTCATTATTAGAATTTATTTTCTGACCTTGATTACTTGATGTCCTAGCCGAGTCAAGAGTCTGAAGAGTGATTGTCTCGTCACCGACATGAAGTATGAGTTCACATGTACCAACATCAATTTTAGTTCTAGCAGTTGCTAAAAAGGGTCTTCCTAAAATTAAAGGAACATTGTTGTCCTCATCCATGTCTAAAACAACGAAGTCTACTGGGAATATAAATTTATCAGTTTTCACGAGTACACCTTCAATTATACCCTTAGGAATTCTTATAGTTTTATCAGCAAATTGAATGCTCATCCTAGTTTGTTTGGGTTTCCCTAGACCTAGCTATTTAAACATTTTATAAGGCATAACATTGATGCTTGCCCCTAAATCAGCTAAAGCATTATCAATAGATATCCTACAAATTAAACATGGAATTGTAAAACTCCCTGGATCTTTTAATTTTTGTGGTAGTTTATTTTGTAGAATTGCTGAGCATACTGCATTTAGTTCCACATGCGACGCCTCGTCTAACTTTCGTTTGTTTGTCAAAAGCTCTTTTAAAAATTTCCTTGAATCTAGCATCTGTGAAAGAGCTTCAAGAAACGGTAAGTTAATATGTAATTTCTTTAAAAGTTTAAGAAATATACTGAATTGTTCATTTGTGTTGTCTTTCTTCATTGTATTGGGGTATGGCACACGAGGTTGGTACTCTTTAATTACCGGTTTTGGCTTATCATGACTTACCTCAACCTTAGCTTCCTCTACCACATTCTCTTGCCTCAATTTTGATTTATCTAACCCTTCACTAGCATGAGCGGTTATTGCTTGAAGTTGTTCCTTCGGGTTAGTCTCAGTGTTGCTTGGTAGGCTTCCTTGTGATCGTTCAGAGAATTGCTTAGTAAGTTTCCCTAATTGGTTCTCGATCCCTTGAATCGACGCTTGTTGATTTTTGAGTGCTGTCTTGGTGTTTTGGAAATGTGTTTCTGACACCGCTATGAATTTTGTCAGCATTGCCTCAAGGTTCGGCTTCTTTTCTTGGGGGTAGGGTTGTTGTTGAAAACATGGGAGGTGTTGTTGTCTCTGATTTCCTTGGTTACCCCATGAGAAATTGAGATGGTTCTTCCAACCTGGATAATATGTGTTACTATAAGGGTTATTTTGAGCTCTAGGATTATTACCCATATAGTTCATCTGCTCGCTTTCTAAGCCAGGATTGTAGAATGGATATTCTGTATTGTTCATTCCTTTTCTACTCGTGTAGCACTGCATCACTGGGTGTACCTATAACGAACCACACAAACCATCAATTTTCTTAGTCAAAAGTTCTACCTGGTTTGATAGCATGGTTATTGCGTCGAGGTTGAAAACACTAGCAACTTTTGTCAGCTTTGTCCTTGTAACTTGCCACTTATAGTTATTCAGTGACATCTCTTCAATGAATTCATAGGCAGCTTCAGGTGTTTTGTTGTTTAGGGTACCGCTGGCAGCTAAATCAATCAACTGCCTATTTGAGGGGTTCACACCGTTGTAAAAGGTTTGAGCTTGGAGCCACAAAGGTAATCCATGGTGTGGGAAACTTCTCAATAGATCCTTGTATCTCTCCCATGCATCGTAAAGTGTCTCTAAATCCATCTGCACAAAAAAAGAGATATCATTCCTCAATTTTGTCGTTTTAGCTGACGAAAAATATTTTAACATAATTTTTTCGGTCATTTGTTCCCATGTAGTGATTGATCCTCATGGTAACGAGTTCAACCACTGTTTAGCTTTGTTCCTCAACGAAAAAGGGAACAACCGAAGGCGAATGGCATCGTCAGAAACACTATTTATTTTGAAGGTGTCACAAATTTCCAGGAAATTTTCCAAGTGAATATTTGGATCCTCATCCTGCAAACCATCAAACTAAACAAATTGCTGAATCATTTGAATTGTGTTTTGTTTTAGATCAAAATTATTTACAGCGACAGTAGGTCTAACAATACTAGCTTCAGTTCTTGTAAAATTAGGTTTAGCATAATCATACATAGTTCGAGGAGCATGATTTTCGGCCACGACCGGAGGTAGCGGATTATTATCAGCCATCTCTTCAGTATTATTAGTTTCGTCTTCTTGCTCTTCTTGTATGTATTGTAGACTTCTCCTTATTTCTCTTTGGTTTCTGCGAACTATGCTTTCAATTTCACTATCGTAAAGTAGAGGTCCTGACGTGTTTCTTCTAGTCATAAACTAGAATACCTGCCAAAGGCAAAGAAGAAATTTTAGAAAAGTAAATAAAATTTAATAGCAAAAATAAAGAATGGCTAAAGTAATAAAAATCAAGTGTTCCTAATATCTTAGTCCCCGGCAACGGCGCCAAAAACTTGATCGTGTCCAAACTAACTATGACAACAAATAAGGCAAGCGCACCTATCGTTTAGTAGTATAGCTATGGCAAGACCGAAAATATCGTTTCCTCAAGGACCAAGAGTACTAGTAATTACT
This sequence comes from Gossypium australe, assembly GCA_005393395.2. Taxonomy (NCBI): domain Eukaryota; kingdom Viridiplantae; phylum Streptophyta; class Magnoliopsida; order Malvales; family Malvaceae; genus Gossypium; species Gossypium australe. Next base: position 15,646,438 of record CM016619.1, read on the forward strand.
ATCTTTCTATTATTTAGCCTAAGAATTAATACTAAGACACAGAGAATGAATTGGGAAAATACTTTTGAGAAAACAAATTGATTAAGACAATACCTGAGGAAGAATCCACCTAGACTTCACTTGTTATTTAACTCTGAACCAGATGATTTATTCACTTGACTTGATCCGTAGGACTCCCTAATTTATATTAATACCTCTCTCCAGGCTACTAACGTCTAGCCCTAGGTTGATTAATTGCAATCTCTTTCTAATTAAAACCCCTAGTGTTGCATTAACTCGATCTATAGACTCCCATATTAGGTTTGACCCTAATCCGGCAGATTTTCATCGTCCTATCTCTAGGAGTGCGATCATCTGCGCTTAACTATGCTAGATCTACTCTTAAACATGGACTTTTGCTCCACTGCCTAAGCACATCAATACTTGAATCAATATCCTGATATATCAAAGTAAGAATTAAGAACACATAACTAAGAACAAATCAAGTATTTGTCATATAGTTCAGAAAACAATAACAAGATTCGTCTTAGGTTTCATCCCCCTCAGGTATTTGAGGAGTTTAGTTCTTGTTTATAAAAGAATACAGCTCAGAAGGAAGTATAAAACAAAACATAAGAAAAACCCTAAAACCCCCGAAGGAAATTGAAAGGAAGATCTTCCGTCTTGAGTATGATTCCGGCTTCTTGAGATGAATCAACTGGCTGTCTTCAAGTAAATCCCACAATCTGGCCCTCTCTGGCTTCGCTCATTCCGTCTCCCATTTAGGTTACCCTCTATGGTGTTTATATAGGCTTTCGGAATGTCTTTCTTTGTCTCTAAGTATCCTTTTCCGAGTGGAATTAAGACAGGTCACGGCAGGGACATGCCTGTGTCGCACGCCCGTGTAAGTCGAGCCCAGGCCGTGTGGTTATCTCCAGGCCGTGTGAACTTCTTACTTTGGCCCATTTACTCCGTTTTTTGCCCATTTCTCATTCTTTTCATCCTTTGATGCTCTCTTAAGTATAAAACATGAAATTAAAGGATTAGGAGCATCAAATTCCACAATTCAGGGGATAAATCATCCAAAAGTATGCTAAATGTGGGATTAAAATATGTACATATTACGGTTTATTAGAAGTTTTTGGGTTTTCTTATGTTTTGTTGTTTTCCCTATTTTAAGATGTTTCCCTCTATCAGTATGAACTAAATCCCTTAAATACCTGAGGGGATGAAAACCTAAGACAGATTTTATTATTATTTGATTTATAAGATAAATATTTATTTTTATTCTTAATTGTGAGTTATTATTATAGTTTTGATAATTCAGGTTATTGGTTCAAGTCGAATGTGCTTATTCAGTGGAGCAAAAGTCCCTGTTTAAAAGTAAATCAACACAATTAAGCGGAGTTGATTGTAACCCTAAAAATAGGGCAACATAAATATGCCGGATTAGAGTCAAATCTAATAAGGCGATTAATAGATCGAATTAATGCGATAATAGGGGTTTTAATTAGAAAGAGATTTCAATTAATCAACCTAGAGTCAGTTGTTTTTAGTCTTGAAAGAGATATTAACATAATTCAGGGATTTCTACAGATTAAGTCAAGTGAATAAATCATATGAATCAAAAGTAATAAGTGACGTCTAGGTGGATTATTCCTTAGATATTGCCTATCTCATATAAGTTGTCTAACAGTATTTTCTTAATTCTCTCTCTTATCATGTCTTTAATTAAGTTTTAGTTTAAAAGAAATCACCCTAATTCTTAGGCTAAATAATAGAAAAATAGTAATTACTAGTACTCTTGGTCCTTGTGGATACGATATTACTGGTCTTACCATAAATATACTATAAATTGTAGGTGCGTTTGCCTTTATTATGATCATAGTTAGTTTTAGACCACATCAGTCTCAAAATGATCCTAAATAGCTTTAATTTTTACAAGAATGGGGATTTCATCGCATCATCACAACATCGCTTGCTTCCTCGTTGGGACGATGACCCTATTTTTCATGATATTGTGATAAGGTTTTTCGTGTCGTCATGATGTCAGCCCCTATTTTAGCTTTTGACTTTGCCCTACTTGAGACACACTAATTTGTTGTGTCTTTAAAAGTGACCCCTTTTTTGAGTGAAACATGGTATATTAATCAAACGTAACATCTCTGCTAACAGTGGTTTGGTTGGTTTCCGAACACGACAGTTTAAAACCTTTCGTACCCACAGAGTAACCCAAATAAATGCACTTTACGGCTCTTGGATTGAGCTTTCCCTAGCTTACTTTAGCATAAGCAGGACATCCGAAAATTCTAAGATTTGAATAATTTGGAGGACTACTTGACCATATCTCCTCTAGAACTTTACCATCTAATGCGCGATGTGGAGATCAATTTACCAAATAGCTTTCTAAATTTAAGGTTTCATCCCAAAACCCCTTCCCTAACCCTGTATTTGGAAGCATGCATTGGGCCTTTTCCAGCAAGGTTTTGTTCATTCTTTCTGCAACTCCATTCTATTGCGGGTACCTACAATGGTTCCCTTTCTGTTTGTAGTAGTCATTAAACTCGGATGAATAGAACTCAAGTCTATTGTCCTTTCTCAATCGTTTTTGGACTTTCTGATATGTTTTTCTAACAATGTTTTCCATTGCTTGAAGATTTCAAAGATTTCGTTTTTCTATTTCAGAAAATAAACTCAAACTTTTTTGGAATGGTCATCAATAAATGTTAGGAAATATTTATTACAACCCTAGAAATGGGGCGACGAAAATCTGCCAGATTAGAGTCAAATCTAATAGGGGAATCCATAGATCGATTTAATGCGATAATAGAAGTTTTAATTAGAAAGATATTTCAATTAATCAACCTAGAGTCAGTTGTTTTTAGTCTTGAAAGAGATATTAACATAATTCAGGGATTTCTACTTAAGTCAAGTGAATAAATCATATGAATCAAAAGTAATAAGTGAAGTCTAGGTGGATTCTTCCTTGGGTATTGTCTTTATCATATAAGTTGTCTAAAAGTATTTTCCTAATTCATTCTTTGTCGTGCTCTTAATTAATTTTAGTTTAAAAGAAATCACTTCAATTCTTAGGCTAGATAATAGAAAGATAGTAATTACTAGTACTCTTGGTCCTTGTGGATACGATATTACCGGTCTTACCATAACTATACTATTAAACGATAGGTGCGCTTGCCTTTATTGTGATCATAGTTAGTTAGAGACACATCAAGTTTTTGGCGCCGTTGCTAAGGACTAAGATATTAGGAACACTAGATTTTTATTACTTTAGCCATTTTTATTACAATTTAAATTTTACTTTTTATTTTTTTCTACTTTTCTACTTTTTCTTTCTTTTCTTTTGGCAGGAACTTTTAGTTTATGACTAGAAGGAACTCGTCAGGACCATTACTTTTTGACAGTGAAATTGAAAGTACAGCTCGTAGACACTGAATAGAAATAAGGCAAAGTCTACAATACATAGAAGAAGAGCAAGAAGACGAAACCAATACTACCGAAGAGATGGCTGATAATAATCCGCTACCTCCTATGGTTGCCGCAAATCCAGTGAATCAAAATCCTGCTCCTCGTACTATGTATGATTATGCTAAACCTAATTTAACAGGAACTGAATCAAGTATTGCTAGACCTACTGTTGCTGCAAATAATTTTGAACTGAAACCTAACACTATTTAGATTATTTAGAGGTTTGTTCAGTTTGATGGTTTGCAGGATGAGGATCAAAACAATCACTTGGAAAATTTTATGGAGTTTTGCGATACCTTCAAAATTAATGGCGTTTCTAATGATGTCATTCGCCTTCGGTTTTTTCCCTTCTCATTGAGGAAGAAAGCTAAACAGTGGTTAAACTCGTTACCACGAGGATCAATCACTACATGGGAACAAATGACCGAAAATTTTTTACTTACATATTTTCTGCCGGCTAAAACGGCTAAGTTGAGGAATGATATCTCTTCTTTTGTGCAGATGGATTTAGAAACACTTTATGATGCATGGGAGAGATACAAGGATCTACTAAGAAGGTTCCCTCACCATGGGTTACCATTATGGCTACAGGTTCAAACCTTTTACAATGGTGTAAACCCCTTAACTAGAAAATTGATTGATGCAGCCGCTGGCGGTACACTAAATAACAAAACACCTGAGGCTGCCTACGAATTCATTGAAGAGATGTCACTGAATAACTATCAGTGGCAGGTTATGAGGACAAAGCCAACAAAAGCAGCCGGTGTGTTTAACCTCGACGCAGCCACCATGTTATCAAACAAGGAAGAGCTTTTTAAGTACAAAGATTGATGGTTTGTGTGGTTCTTCGCAGGTACATCCAGTTATGCAGTGCGATACGAATGGAGGAGGAATGAGTAATACAGAATATTCATCCTACAACCCTAGCATAGAAAGCGAACAGATGAACTATATGGGTAATAATTCTAGACCTCAGAATAATCCCTATAGTAACACTTATAATCCAGGTTGGAGGAACCATCCAAACTTCTCATGGGGTGGTCAAGGAAATCAGAGACAACAACCCCCTCCAGGCTTTTAACAACAACCCTACCCACAAGAGAAGAAGCCGAACCTTGAGGAGATGCTAACAAAATTCATTGCGATGTCAGAAACCCGTTTCCAAAACACCGAAACAACACTTAAAAATCAACAAGCATCGATTCAAGGGCTCGAGAACCAAATAGGTCAGCTTGCCAAGTTGATCTCAGAACGACCACAAGGTAGCTTGTCAAGCAACACTGAAACTAACCCAAAGGAACAACTTCATGCCATCACTACTCACGATAGTGAAGGGTTAGACGAACCAAACCCGAGGCAAGAAAACGTGGTAGACAAAGTTAAGGCTGAGGTAAGCCATAATAAACCAAAACTAGTAAGTACAGAGTACAAAACTCGTGTGCCATGCCCCAACGCAATGAAGAAAGACCGCACAGATGAACAATTCGGTAAATTTCTTAAACTTTTAAAAAAAATTACATATTAACTTATCGTTTATTGAAGCTCTTTCACAGATGTCCAATTCAACAAAATTTTTAAAATAGCTTTTGACAAACAAACGGCGGTTAGACGGTGAGTCACATGTGGAGCTAAATGCAGTGTGCTCAGCAATTTTACAAAATAAACTACCCCGCAAATTAAAAGATCCAGGGAGTTTTACAATTTCTTGCTTAATTGGTGGCTTATCTATTAATAATGCTTTAGCTGATTTAGGGGCAAGTATCAATGTTATGCCTTATAAAATGTTTAAACAGCTAGGTCTTGGGAAACCCAAACAAACTAGGATGAGCATTTAATTGGCTGATAAAACCATTAGAGTTCCTAGGGGTATAATTGAAGATGTACTAGTAAAAATTGATAAATTCATATTCCCATTAGACTTTGTTGTTCTAGACATGGATGAGGATAGTAATGCACCTTTAATCCTAGGACGACCCTTTTTAGCAACTGCTAAAACTAGAATTGATGTTGGTACAGGTGAGCTCACACTTCGTGTAGGTGAAGAAACAATCACTCTTTAGGCTCATGACTCGGTTAAGACGTCGAGTAATAAAAGTGAATACATAAATTCTATTAATAACCATTCAGCTCAACCCTATTTCAGGAAGCACCTCGAAAATACTCAATGGAGCCACATCATAGTTTTCGTACCAACAATGAAATAATTCATGAGGAGCGAAGGCTTCGGATCGATGAACTAGACGAGTGGAGGACACATGCCAAGGAGAAACCAAGAATACACGAAGAGGAACCAAAGCAGAGCCATGACGAGCCTAAAAACAAAACGAGTCAAATTAAGGTTGGAGACTGAGTCCTAATGGATAAAACAGATCCTTGTATTACCGCTTCTGAACCCAATGGAACAACCCCTTTCACGGTACTAAATATTTTCCCATACGGTACAGTTGAGGTAACTCATTCCATATTTGGCACCTTTAAGGTACATAAGACTCGTCTAAAACCTTACTTTAACCAAGTTGATGGTAGGAATGAGGAGTTTCAACTCCTCAAACCACCATGATTATGCGAATGAAAGGTAAGTCTAGCTTAGGACTCTAAACAAGCGCTTTTCGGGAGGCAACCTGAGCACTAACCCCATTAATGTCTATATTTTTATTTTTTTTAGCACTTAACTAAAAACTAACCAAATTAACAAGCGCAGGTTTTCCCTACCACACAGCCTTACACACAGGTGTGGCCGTGGCCGTGTGGACACAATGAGTAGGCACATCGGCATGGCACAGACCATGCAGAAACAGGGAAAAATTTTCCTCAAAACACGGGCTGTAATAAAACGCCACGGCCGTGAGATGCGGCTGTGGTTGAAACTGACTAAAGAACACGGGATGCTAATAAAATCATACAGGGCGTGCCTTAAAACCATGGTCAATACTGAGTAAATGACACAGGCGTAAGACACACCTATGCTTTTAGGTCGTGGTCGACACTGATTAAGCAACATGGGCGTGGAAACCCCTACAGGCGTGGGAGAAACGAACAATGCATCACACGGTCGTACAATTCGGCGGTGTGACCTAACACGCCCAAGGCACACGGGCGTGGGCCACGACCATATGTCCCAATCTCTATTTAAACCCCCTTCTCATGTTCACTTTCTTTCCCAAATCTTCTTCCCCCAAACCCTAGCCACCGCACCCCTTTCCGACCATCACCTTTCTCCTCCACTTTTTTCCCTCCCCTCTCTTCTTCCACAGCCTGAAAACCCCCCTTTTCCCTTTTCTTTTCCCCTTGTCTTTCTTCCTTCTTTTCCCTTTCCCCCTTTCCCTTATTCTTTCTTTACACTGCCACCATACCAACCGCCATCCTTGCCACCGTACACAATTATTAGTACTAGAGGCAAGACCATGGCCACTATCCCGATGTCGAAAAAGCAAAAGGATCCTGGCGTAGTCTCCCCATTCGCGACCACTCTACAGCAAATATACCACAACTACCTCCTAAGTTCATGCCGGCTGCTTCATTTACTCGACAAGACAAGGACCTTTAAGTCCATTCATTTTTTTTCTTTTATTTTCATTTTAAAATTCTTTCCATTTATCTTTCTTGTCTTTAATTTATATTAGTATATTTTGATTTCTTTATACCTCTGGCTGTTTTTATTAAGGAACAACCACACCATCGGAGTATCCTTCCCCATGTTCACCTCTGCCCAAACTTATCAGGTTTCTTTTCATTGATTCCATCCAAAAATTCAGGAAGTTTCACTTCTCTCCCTATCTTATGATTTTCTTACTATATTATCTATCTTTGTACATTGAGGGCAATGTACATCTTAATTGTGGAGAGGTTAATTATAGTATTATTAGAATATCCCTGAATTATGCCTCGTTCTTAAGTAAATTTTCTCATATTACTAATTAGAATGAAACTTCTATTAACTTCTGATTTTCATTGATATGTTTCGAATTAAGTCATAGGTAATTGTGCATTGATCGTTTAAACTTTAAGACATTAGAGGATCAAGCATGATAAGTCTATCTTCAAAATTAAAAATTTGTTAGGTTGTTTCCCTAAATTTAAATATTACTTTGAAGTTTGAAATTTGCAAGGTTATCATCAAAAACCATAAATTTTGTGAGACGCCTTTAAGAGCATATCATTTTTGTAACACCCCAAACCCGGCCCAAACAATATGACCGAATTTGGTTTGCTACAGAGAAAACATTTTGAAAACCATTTTAAAACCGATTTTAAAAGTAGTCGAAATGCCTTTCAATTTGAATTTTCTTTGTTAAAAACCACACTTAAAAATATTTGTTGAGTCGAGTTGTTTAAAAATTTCAAATGTACTCGATGGTACTTTAAAAACATTTTGCGTTTAATTTGAGAAAACATGTGCAACCGTATTAACATCATCAAATAGTTTAAACCAAACATTCAAGCATGCAGCAATAATAAAACCATCCTAGGAGGCCTTATTACAATTAAGCAACATAAACCCAAAAGAAAAATAGATAAAATCCAAAATTCATTTATTAAAAATCTCCACTGCATGGCCACCTCGAGTCCATCCGGCTCTTCACCCGCGATCTACGAGTCACCTGAAAAAAATTAAAGGAGAAGGTGAGTTACCAAGACTCAATGTGTAACCCTTCCTCGATTTAGTGCAATAACATACACAAATCATAACCAATTAACATGCATAAGTTTAAAATGCACCCAACCTAACCATCCAAACGCCTTTCTCTACCCCGTGTGGTACCAAACCACTGGTGGTGCCAAACCACTGGTGACATATAGTCACAGATGTGATGCCAAATCACTGGAGATACCAAATCTCTAGTGTCCGAAGACACAAATCGAATGATGGGGCCAACCCATCATGTGATACCAAATCACTGGCAGACGATCCCATATCTCAAAGTGGGGCCAACCCACGGTGGTATCAACCACAGGGACAAGTCGCTATGAGGTGCCAAACCTCTGGAGGTACCAAACCTCTGGTGTCCGTAGTCACAATGTGTTACCAAAACACTGGTGTCCGTCAACACGAATATCACTGCCCCCTCCACTCATCAACCTATATCAACAATTATATACTTTTACTGAAATCATGCTAATAGGTTTATTTAACAACATTCATAGATTTATCATTGCCATAAATCAAATATTGCACATACCAAATGTGTCATGCTTCCCAAAAGCATCAAATTATAATCTCAAAGCAATAAAGACTTACCCGAGTCCTTGTTAATACCATGATGGTATTACATCCATGTCTACACAAACCGATTAGGCATAATATAACACTTAGCATATTTAAAAAGGTTATAAGATGTGTATGCACACACTTGATACTAACGAGAGTCCTAAATCCCGAATAGACAAATCGGCCACACAAGTTTTCCTTGCCCCTATATTCGGCCAAAAATGGACATTAATGACATGGCCTATTCGGCCAAAACAAATAAATAGAAAGATTATCTCACGAACCCGAATCCTTACCTACTCGCGTTGTACACGCTTTAAAACTTTGTTTCACCACCCTACAATCGGCCATTGACATTGCTCTCATCAATAATCTTTGGCTTAATCGAATACTAAATAAATAAAAACTATAGATCCTTACCACCTTACCAAAACCGATTGCTAGAGGAGAGAAGTTTGGATTGATCACTTATAAACCCGAAGTACCTAGATAGAATCGGTTTAAGAGAAGAAATAGTTAGCCATCACGAACGCCATATCTCGGTTCATCCATTCATCCAAGTCGACAAGGAATCAAAAGGGAAAAGAAATAACCATTCGGCTAACACACTTACCTACCCAAACCGATTGGAAAAACACTTGAAAAGAAATCACCTTTGCTTTGATATTCGGCCAAGGCTACCCAAAGTAGAAGAAAGGAATTTCGGCACACTAAGAATGTAGATTCGGCTAAGAAAGAAAAGAAATAATGGACAAAAAGGAATAGAAATTTCGGTTATGGTTGAAGACAATACTCAAGATTCGGTTTTGAGAGAATGAGAAGGAAAATAGAAGATGAGCAAAATGACTAAATGGTCAAAAGAGTTTAGGCTTATCAAAAGGTAAAATTCGGCCAAAAGAAAAGAGGTTGAGAGAGTGTTTTGCAAACTTTTGCACCAATTGCTAGAAATGACCAAAACAACTCCTAAACCTTACCAACAACTAGCATATTCGGCCAACCTCCCCCCTTAGCTACATTGCCGTCCACATTCATGCATTAAGGCATAGGATTTCTTTCCAAAACACTTTCCACCCTTCATGCCTTTGTCCCCTCTTAATACCATAAACTCAAGAATCTTATCCCTTATTCCATGCTTTCCTTAAATATAAATTCAACTTACCAAAAGATGAAGGTCCAACCTATCATAATTATAGGTTGACCGGCCATTAATGCTAACATACAAAAATAAACTTTTAAAATGTTAAACATACTACTCGAACCTCTAACCTCAAGCTATAAGTTCAAACACCATAACCACTTTACCATTAACTCCTCATATGCTTTAATTAACACTTAAATTAACTTAAGTGCTAAGCTCACTTAATCCACTTCATTAAATAAACCATACTAAAAATTATCCTAGTAAACCGAGCTTACTCAAGACCCCTAATTAAGTCTTATTACACCACGAATAATATTACAGCAATTCAAACACAAGAAAAATAATTCAATCACAAATAACCCCTATTTTAAGATGTCACAGTTCTACCCCCTTAAAATAATTTCGTCCTCGAAATTACCTGATCAGAAGAGATGGGGGTATTACTGCCTCATCACATTCTCGGGTTCCTATGTCACTTCCTCCGTACCATGGTTTCGCCATAGCACTTTCACCAAGGGTACTGCTTTCCTGCGCAAAACCTTGATATCACGATCTAAGATCTGAACTGGCTCCTCCTCGAAAGATAAGTCGGAGTTAACCTCAATCTCTGCCACTGGCACAACGTGCGATGGATCCGACCGATACCGTCTAAGCATCGACACATGAAAGACGTCATGAATCTGATTCAACTCTGCCGACAATTCGAACTGATAAGCTACCGGTCCTACTCGCTTCAACACAGTATACGGGCCGATGAACCTTGGGCTTAACTTCCCTTTTCGCCCAAAACGCAACACCTTTTTCCAAGGCGACACCTTCAGAAAGACTTTTTCTCCTACCTCGTATTCCATTTCCTTGCGCTTGAGATCGGCATAAGACTTCTGCCTATCCGACGCTTCCTTGAGACGAGCCCGAATTACCTTAACTTTGTCTTCAGTTTCAGTCACCAATTCTGGACCCAAAACCTGACGTTCACCCAACTCCGTCCAACACGTAGGAGTACGGCACGTCCGTCTATACAGTGCTTCATATGGTGCCATTTGGATACTCGCTTGATAACTATTGTTATAAGCGAATTCCGCTAACGGTAGATACTCCTCCCAACTGCCACTGAAATCCAGAACGCATCCTCTGAGCATATCTTCTAAGATCTGAATCACTCTCTCCGATTGTCCGTCGGACTGCGGGTGAAAAGCTGTGTTGAAATCCAATCTCGTTCCCAAGGCTTGATGCAAAGCTCTCCAAAACCTTGATGTAAACCTCGGATCCCTATCCGAGATAATCGATACTGGCACACCATGCAATCTTACTATCTCCGCCACATATAATCTTGCCAGCCTCTGAAGAGAATAATCCACTCTCACTGGTATGAAGTGAGCTGACTTAGTTAGTCGATCCACAATCACCCAAACTGAGTTCTTCTTGCAAGGCGTGAGGGGTAATCCACTAACAAAGTCCATAGTGATCCTCTCCCATTTCCACTGAGGAATCTTCACCGGTTGAAGCAACCCTGATGGCAACTGATGTTCAGCTTTAACTTATTGACACGTCAGACACTTTCCCACGAATTCAGTTACCTCACGCTTCAACCCAGGCCATCAGAACTGTTTCCGCAAATCTCCATACATCTTGCTACCTCCAGGATGCATAGCGTATGGGCTGCAATGTGCATCTTGGAGAATCTTCCGCCTCAATTCCACATCTTTCGGCATACACGCTCGCCCTTGAAAACATAATACTCCATCGCCAGATAAACTATATCCTTCTAACCCACTATCTTGAACTTGCAACCTCTTCGCATTTAATCCTTCGTCTACTAACTGCTTTTCCTTAATCTCCTCAATCCAAGTTGGCTTAACTTGAAGTTCTGCCAAAAGACTTCCATCATCATATAGACTGAGGTGAGCAAACATTGCTCTTAAGTCTGATACGGCCTTCCGGCTCAACGCGTCAGCTACCACGTTCGCCTTGCCCGGATGGTACTCAATTGAGCAGTCGTACTCCTTTAACAGTTCGATCCATCGATGCTGCCTCAAATTCAAATCCTTCTGCGTCAAGAGATACCTCAGACTTTTATGATCCGTATAGACTATCGACTTTTCCCCATACAAGTAATGCCGCCATATTTTCAAAGCGAAGACTACTGCCGCTAACTCCAAGTCGTGCGTTGGATAATTAACCTCATGCGGTCTTAGCTGACGGGACGCACAGGCCACTACCTTCCCTTCTTGCATTAATACACATCCCAAACCAGTATGGGACGCATCACAGTAAACCGTAAACAACTTTCCTGCCTCAGGCTGTACCAACACCGGAGCTTCCGTCAAAATCTTCCTTAGCTTGTCAAAACTTTCTTGTTGCATCTCCGACCATACAAATGGGACTCCCTTCCTTAATAACTTAGTCAACGGCGCTGCAATTAAAGAGAATCCTTCCACAAATCTTCGATAGTAACCTGCCAGACCCAGAAAACTTCGAATTTCTGCTACTGACCTAGGCGGTTTCCAGTCCAACACCGCTTCCACCTTGCGAGGATCTACTTTAATCCCCTCTGCTGACACCACGTGACCTAAGAAAGCCACCTCTCTAAGCCAAAATTCACACTTACTGAATTTGGCATATAACTGCTTCTCTCTTAATACTTGTAGAACTATACGCAAATGCATATCATGCTCCTCCTCCGTCTTTGAGTAAACCAATATGTCGTCTATGAACACTACGACAAATTGATCCAAGTACTGCTGAAACACTCGATTCATTAAGTCCATAAATGCTGCCGGTGCATTAGTCAACCCAAATGGCATCACCAAAAACTCGTAATGCCCATACCTTGTACGGAATACCGTCTTGTGCACATCAACCTCCTTCACCTTGAGTTGATGATATCCCGACCTAAGATCTATCTTCGAGAATACCGATGCACCCTTCAGTTGGTCAAACAAGTCATCAATCCGAGGCAAGGGATACTTGTTCTTGATCGTTAACTTATTCAATTGGCGGTAGTCTATACACATCCGCATTGAACCGTCCTTCTTCTTGATAAACAACACAAGTGCTCCCCACGGAGATATACTTGGTCGGATAAATCCTCGGTCCAGAAGCTCCTAAATTTGAGCCTTCAGCTCCACCAATTCCTTTGGTGCCATTCGGTAAGGTGCTATTGACACAGGTGCCGTTCCAGGTAGCAAGTCTATACCGAATTCAACTTCCCGATCTGGAGGCAGACCCGAAAGTTCTTCTGAGAACACATCAGCAAATTCCCTTACTGTTCGGACCTTCTCAACAGCTGACTCCTTAGTCTCCAAGGCACAAATTCGAACCAAAAATGCTTCGCAACCTTTCTTGACCATCTTTTTAGCCTTCAACGTAGACACTACATTGGATAGGTAATCTCTTCTATTACCTATCATGACCACTTCACCACCTTCAACCATCTTAAGAATCATGCGCTTAGCAGCACAATCCAACCTTGCCTGATACTTAACCAACCAGTCCATTCCAAGGATCAAATCGAACTCCCCAAATGGCAGTTCCATCAGGTCAGTCATAAACACTACCCCTTGGAGTTCTAGGGGTACATCCCTATATAGCTTGTTAACAACTACAGAGTGACCTAGCGGGCTAATTACAGTCATCTCCCTAGAAGCAGTCTCGAAATCTAGGTTCATGGTCTCTACCACACTACTAGCAACGTATGAATGCGTTGAACCCACATCAATTAATGCAACATATGGAAGACCAAAAATTAGGAACGTACCGGTTATAACGTCCGGTGCGTCACCCTCCTCACGACGTCTCGCTGCATAGAGTAAACCAGGTTGCCTTGCTTCGGTGTTGCCAGCACCTCTACCCAGAGTTCCGCGACCTCGATTATAACCATTGCCTCCTCTACCATTACCACGGCCTCTCTGCGGTGATGGTCCCTCCTTTCTGAACTGAGCACAACCTTGACCTTCAGACTGATTCCTAGCTTGCTTACGTGGACAGTCTCTCACACGATGATCCAGCGAACCACACTCGAAACACCCTTTCCCTCCGGTCCAACATTCACCCCAATGAAACTTCCCACATCGTTTACACTGGGCCGGTCTCTGATTAGCAGCTGTGGACCTCCCTGCCTGATTTGGCCCATTCTGCCTAAGCCTTTTCTGAATATTACCACCTGACCTAGACGACCCAACGCCTCTTTTCTGCTTGTTCCTATCGTAGCTCTGTCTCACGGACTCCTTGACCCCTTCGGCTACCTTAGCCTTTTCCACCAAGACAGCAAACTCACGCTCCTGCTGCGGAGCAATCAGCAACCTTAACTCGTCTCTAAGTCCATCTTCAAAGCAGACACAACGATCATGCTCCGATGCCATTATTCCCTAAGCATAGTGGCTCAGCCTCAAGAATTCCGCTTCATACTCCGACACAGACTTATTTCCTTGTACCAACCCCAGAAAAGCTTTCCTCTGTGCATCAATGTAACTAGTGCCCACATACTTCTTCTGATAAGCAGCTTTGAAGTATTCCCAAGTCAGATCATCTGCCGTAACACCATCACGAACCGTGAGCCACCATCGATATGACTCATCCTTGAGAAGCGACACCGCTCCTTTCAGTTTCTCCTCATTCGTTAGGTCTATCTCATCCATGATTCTTTCGGTCGATTCCAGCCAATACTCAGCCGTATTGGGCGCTACACCGAACACACCTCGGAAAAATTCAGCTCCGTTAGCTCGAAGTCTCTCAGGTACTGACTTCCGAGCTCCTCCACCTCCACCCATTCCAGCTACCCTTTCTAGAACCCGCAGCATCGCTTGTGACGCTGCGTCATCACCCGTTTGATCCTGCTCCTCAGCTCCAAAGGTTAGGGGTGGTGGTGGCGGTGGTATCTCGTTCTCAGATCCCTGACCCGACCCGACCCGACAGGTTCTGACACGGTCATCCTACCCCTTCCGCGTCCACGATGGCCACGTCCTCTAAAGCTCATTCTAACTATCGCGCTTAATCTGTTTAGGAAATTTTATGAATTAGTACATGTTTCACTTGATTATCCGCGAAGAAATTTTATGTAAAGAGTTTAATAGAGATTCTTTCGATCAAACAAAGTTTTAAGTCTTCTATCCTAGTTTACACAGAAAAGTACATCCATTCCTTAATACCTTTCATACCTATCACTCTTCAGACATTTCTGTCCGTTTCTAACCCAGGGGTATTTTCATCATTTTTCCTACAGGGTATTTTTGTAATAAATCAAGAAAATTTTAAAACTCTAATAAATCAAAACATCTTGTGATTTTTAAAACTGAGGGTATTTTTGAGAAATTCTCAATTTGAAGATATGACAAAATTTTGAAAACCAGGGGTATTTTGGTAATTTTGTCAATCAAGTGTAATTTTGTAAATTTCCTAAAGTCAGGGTATTATTTTGAAATACAGAATATTGGATACTTTTGTAAGGTAAGTAGATTTTATAAAAATTGGGGTAATACAGAAATTTTTTAAAACCAAGGGCGTTTTTGTAATTTTGCCACTAGGGGCATTTTGGTAATTTTGGTAAACCGAAAATATTTGATAATTTCTGAAGATAAATTTGTGCTACTATCTAAAAGAGATAATTTAGTGGTTTTAAAACCGAAGTTTTCCTTAAAACATGGCTAGTCCCTTTCGGGTTTTATTTAGGGTTTTGCCTATGACCGAGTCCTCTTGGTTAGGGTGAACCGAAGCTACGCACCAGGTAGGAATCTCGCGAAGAGGAGGTGAGTCACAAGGACTGCTTAAGTACCAAGCTCTTCCGGATCCAATCCTAGACATGCGCACCAAGGTTACCACACCCTAACTCGACGACTTGGTCACGGGTTGGTTTTAATTAGGCTTTTAAAGTCTTATGCCTTTATTTGAGGTAAACTAGTCCTAAAGTTTAAAGTACTTATCACTATCTACGTCCCATGCTTCCTACCCTTCTACAGGAAATAATTCATACAAAAGTTAGAGGTACTTACCTGGGCAGATCGGTGCCGGAGACTCGGTGCCATGCTTATTCAAAACAAAAAATATTTCAAAAAGGCCTACCAAAAACCTTTTTGGGCCTTGGGCCCCCACAACCGAGCTTTGAACTAGGCTCTGATACCAATTTTGTAACACCCCAAACCCAGCCCAAACAATATGACTGAATTTGGTTTGCTACAGAGAAAACATTTTGAAAACCATTTTAAAACCGATTTTAAAAGTAGTCGAAATGCCTTTCAATTTGAATTTTTTTTGTTAAAAACCACACTTAAAAATATTTGTTGAGTCGAGTTGTTTAAAAATTTCAAATGTACTCGATGGTACTTTAAAAACATTTTGCGTTTAATTTGAGAAAACATGTGCAACCGTATTAACATCATCAAATAGTTTAAACCAAACATTCAAGCATGCAGCAATAATAAAATCATCCTAGGAGGCCTTATTACAATTAAGCAACATAAACCCAAAAGAAAAATAGATAAAATCCAAAATTCATTTATTAAAAATCTCCACTGCATGGCCACCTCGAGTCCATCCGGCTCCTCACCCGCGATCTACGAGTCAGCTGAAAAAAATTAAAGGAGAAGGTGAGTTACCAAGACTCAATGTGTAACCCTTCCCCGATTTAGTGCAATAACATACACAAATCATAACCAATTAACATGCATAAGTTTAAAATGCACCCAACCTAACCATCCAAACGCCTTTCTCTACCCCGTGTGGTACCAAACCACTGGTGGTGCCAAACCACTGGTGACATATAGTCACAGATGTGATGCCAAATCACTGGAGATACCAAATCTCTGGTGTCCGAAGACACAAATCGAATGATGGGGCCAACCCATCATGTGATACCAAATCACTAGCAGACGATCCCATATCTCAAAGTGGGGCCAACCCACGGTGGTATCAACCACAAGGACAAGTCGCTATGAGGTGCCAAACCTCTGGAGGTACCAAACCTCTGGTGACCGTAGTCACAATGTGTTACCAAAACACTGGTGTCCGTCGACACGAATATCACTGCCCCTCCACTCATCAACCCATATCAACAATTATATACTTTTACTGAAATCATGCTAATAGGTTTATTTAACAACATTCATAGATTTATCATTGCCATAAATCAAATATTGCACATACCAAATGTGTCATGCTTCCCAAAAGCATCAAATTATAATCTCAAAGCAATAAAGACTTACCCGAGTCCTTGTTAATACCATGATGGTATTACATCCATCTACACAAACCGATTAGGCATAATATAACACTTAGCATATTTAAAAAGGTTATAAGATGTGTATGCACACACCTGATAGTAACGAGAGTCCTAAATCCCGAATAGACAAATCGGCCACACAAGTTTTCCTTGCCCCTATATTCGGCCAAAAATGGACATTAATGACATGGCCTATTCGGCCAAACCAAATAAATAGAAAGATTATCTCACGAACCCGAATCCTTACCTACTCGCCTTGTACACGCTTTAAAACTTTGTTTCACCACCCTACAATCGGCCATTGACATTGCTCTCATCAATAATCTTTGGCTTAATCGAATACTAAATAAATAAAAACTATAGATCCTTACCACCTTACCAAAACCGATTTCTAGAGGAGAGAAGTTTGGATTGATCACTTATAAACCCGAAGTACCTAGATAGAATCGGTTTAAGAGAAGAAATAGTTAGCCATCACGAACGCCATATCTCGGTTCATCCATTCATCCAAGTCGACAAGGGATCAAAAGGGAAAAGAAATAACCATTCGGCTAACACACTTACCTACCCAAACCGATTGGAAAAACACTTGAAAAGAAATCACCTTTGCTTTGATATTCGGCCAAGGCTACCCAAAGTAGAAGAAAGGAATTTCGGCACACTAAGAATGTAGATTCGGCTAAGAAAGAAAAGAAATAATGGACAAAAAGGAATAGAAATTTCGGTTATGGTTGAAGACAATACTCAAGATTCGGTTTTGAGAGAATGAGAAGGAAAATAGAAGATGAGCAAAATGACTAAATGGTCAAAAGAGTTTAGGCTTATCAAAAGGTAAAATTCGGCCAAAAGAAAAGAGGTTAAGAGAGTGTTTTGCAAACTTTTGCACCAATTGCTAGAAATGACCAAAACAACTCCTAAACCTTACCAACAACTAGCATATTCGGCCAACCTCCCCCCTTAGCCACATTACCGTCCACATTCATGCATTAAGGCATAGGATTTCTTTCCAAAACACTTTCCACCCTTCATGCCTTTGTCCCCTCTTAATACCATAAACTCAAGAATCTTATCCCTTATTCCATGCTTTCCTTAAATATAAATTCAACTTACCAAAAGATGAAGGTTGACTGGCCATTAATGCTAACATACAAAAATAAACTTTTAAAATGTTAAACATACTACTCGAACCTCTAACCTCAAGCTATAAGTTCAAACACCATAACCACTTTACCATTAACTCCTCATATGCTTTAATTAACACTTAAATTAACTTAAGTGCTAAGCTCACTTAATCCACTTCATTAAATAAACCATACTAAAAATTATCCTAGTAAACCGAGCTTACTCAAGACCCCTAATTAAGTCTTATTACACAACGAATAATATTACAGCAATTCAAACGCAAGAAAAATAATTCAATCACAAATAACCCCTATTTTAGAATGTTACAATTTTCTTGCTCACTTTATTGTTGGTTATGAGTGTGTCAACATTAATTTGTTATTCTAGAACTTGCTTCGATTATGCATGTCGAGACCACACTTTTGATTTGATATACTGAAATGATAAAGGCACCTAGGTTTTAACCCACTAATTCCATTAAAAAGCTACCTTCATAATTAACCCCTAGTGAACCCTTTTGAACCTAATAAATCGTTTCTTGACCCAAAACCAAATTCTTGCTTCTCCCACTTTAATTGACTCCCCTTGTGTCGAGATTTGATTTGATCAGTTGCCTATCTATTTTCTTTATTTCAATTGTTAAATTCATCTTATATCGTGTACTTACTCTTAAAAAGAAAGTTGAAAATATATTCATTATTAGTGCTATGAGCTTATATGGTTAATTTCACATCTTTAGAAGAAGCTCGTGTTATTAGTGATAAGTTTTCAAACAATACTATTATTCAGTATTAGTTAATTTTTCTAGTTAGGTAAATTGTCTATTCAATCTCGATTTTAACCTTCTTTTTCAGCCTTTATTCACACCTTTAACCCAAGCCTCATTACAACCCTTTAAAGACCTTTTGATCTGTGTATCATCTCATTTTATAGTGGTGGAGATTTGATTTTCATGCAAGCCTATGGTAATAACTTTTCATGCTTGACTTTTGAGTGCTTAATCTGAACCTTAAACAAATTGAGTGATTTGAGTGAATCTTTAGTGAGGATGCAATTCTTGTCGATTTTGAATCAAAGGTAATTATTTAGATAAAGGGAATCACCTATGTTTTCATGATATAAAAATTTATGACTTAGATTATTTGAATTTTCAAGGACTCTTTTAGTTTAATTATCAATGTATGAATTATCTATGAATTATGATCAGACATTATTATTGAGAATTATGAATTGAGGAAGTTAATTCTTATTGTGAGTTGAAGATTTTGCTTGAGGACAAGCAAAGGCTTAAGTGTGGGGATATTTGGTAAACCTCAATTTATACATATTTTAACCCCATGCTTGGCTTATTTTTGGATGAATTTCCATGAGATTTGATGAATTCGATGCTCCTAATACTCTAATTTTATGTTTTACACTCGGGAGAGCTTAGGGAGTCGAAAAAGATGAGAAACGGGCCAAAAAGGGACAAAATGGGCCTACCTCGGAAATCAACACTGCCTGGAATTTCTCACATGCCCGTGTGTGATGAGCAGAATTGCATACAGCCTGAGCCATTGAACACAGCCGTGTGAGCAAAGCAGAATCAAGCACGGCCTAAGGATATTGAACACGGGCCTGTCCCTACCGATCCTAAGTCTAATTCTATTCGGAATAGGGTACTTGTGGGCCAAGAAAGGCATTCCGAATCCTATATAAACACCCTAGGGGGCAACCTAAATGGGGAGGCCAAGTAGAAGGAAGAAAATACTCGAAGATAGCCGTCGGGAGCAGCTTGGAAGGAGGATCTCTTATCAATTTCTCTTGAAGTTTTTGGGGTTTCTTATGTTTTGTGGTTTTCCTTATTTTAAGATGTTTCCTTTTATCATTATGAACTAAATCTCTCAAATACCTGAGGGGGTGAAACCTAAGACGGATCTTATTATTTGATTTATAAGATAAAAACTTATTCTTATTCTTAATTGTGAGTTCTTATTCTTGTTTTGATAATTTAGGTTATTGATACAAGTTGAATGTGCTTATCCAGAGGAGCAAAAGTCCCTGTTTAAGAGTAGATCAACACAATTAAGCGGAGTTGATTGCAACCCTAGAAATAGGGGGACGAAAATCTGCTGGATTAGAGTCAAATCTAATAGGGGAATCCATAGATCGAGTTAATGCGATAATAGGGGTTTTAATTAGAAAGATATTTCAATTAATCAACTTAGAGTCAGTTGTTTTTAGTCTTGAAAGACATATTAACATAATTCAGGGATTTCTATGGATTAAGTCAAGTGAATAAATCATATGAATCAAAAGTAATAAGTGAAGTTTAGGTGGATTCTTCCATGGATATTGCCTTTATCATATAAGTTGTCTAAAAGTATTTTCCTAATTCATTCTTTGTCGTGCTCTTAATTAGTTTTAATTTAAAAGATAGTAATTACTAGTACTCTTGGTCCTTGTGGATACGATATTACCAGTCTTACCATAACTATACTATTAAACGATAGGTGCGCTTGCCTTTATTGTGATCATAGTTAGTTAGTGAAACATCAGTCCTTCTCAAGGTCACCATGAAGAAAAGCAGTCTTTACATCTAACTGCTCTAGCTCAAGATT
This sequence comes from Gossypium australe, assembly GCA_005393395.2. Lineage (NCBI taxonomy): Eukaryota > Viridiplantae > Streptophyta > Magnoliopsida > Malvales > Malvaceae > Gossypium > Gossypium australe. The sequence continues at coordinate 15,667,188 of CM016619.1, forward strand.
ATTGATGCAACAAGAGCCAAAAGTGCCCCGAATGGACGTATGTTTCACAAAGGGAGGGAAAACATCATGAAAATCAAATCATTCCACTTGGCTGTAGTCCTTTGCAACCAATCCTGCTTTGTACCTAGTTTTGTTTGGACCTGATCCTTTCTTCTTCTTAAACACTCATTTGCAGCAAACTATTTTCTTATCGATGGGTGGTTTTACTAGTCGCCAAGTCTCGTTCTTCTGAAGTGACTCCATCTCTTCTTCCATAGTAATGAGTCATTTGCTAGGATCAAAGGCCCTAGCTACCTCAAAATAGAATGAAGGATCGGTTGAATCAATGCTCTCTGCAACACTTAAAGCGTATGCCACTAGGTTTCCTTCACAATACTTCTATGGTGGTTGGATTTCTCTCCTTTACCTATCACGAGCCAACTTATAGTTAGTTAACTAAGATGGTGATGGTACCTGAGGGTCGAATAAAGTGCCAAAATGATCCGAAATAGCTTTAATTTTTGCAAGAACAGGGATTTCATCGTATCATTACAACATCGCTTCCTTCCTTGTTGGGACGATGACCCTATTTGTCGTGATATTGCGATAAGGTTTCGTGTCGTCATGATGTCAGCCCCTATTTTAGCTTTAAACTTTGCCCTACTTGAGACACTCTAATTTTTTGTGTCTTTAAAAGGGACCCCTTTTCCTAGTGAAATATAATATTAATCAAACGTAACATATCTGCTAACAGTGGTTTTGTTGGTTTCCGAACACGGTAGTTTAAAACCTTTCGTACCCACAAAGTAACCGAAATAAATGCACTTTACGACTCTTGGATTGAGCTTTCCCTAGCTTACTTTAGCATAAGCAGGACATCCAAAAAATCTAAGATTAGAATAATTGGGAGGACTACTTGACTTTCTCTCTTCTAGAACTCTACCATTTAATGCTCGATGTGGAGATCAATTTACCAAATAGCTTTCTAAATTTATACGTTTCATCCCAAAACCCCTTCCCTAATCCTGTATTTGGAAGCATGCATTGGGCCTTTTCCAGCAAGGTTTTGTTCATTCTTTCTGCAACTCCATTCTATTGCCGGTACCTACAATGGTTCCCTTTCTGTTTGTAGTAGTCATTAAACTCGGATGAATAGAGCTCAAGTCCATTGTCCGTTCTCAATCGCTTTTGGACTTCCTGATATGTTTTTCTAACAATGTTTTCCACTGCTTGAAGATTTCAAAGACTTCGCTTTTCTGTTTCAGAAAATAAACTCAAACTTGTCTGGAATGGTCATCAGTAAATGTTAGGAAATATTTATTACCTCTTTTTGAGATGTCAGAAGTTGGACCCCATAAATTGGAAAGGACGTATTCAAGAGTCCCTTTTCTTCTATGCACTGCTAAATTAAAACTTACTCGCGTCTGTTTCTCGTAAGTGCAGTGTCCATAGAAACCTAAGTTTCCAATTCCAGTGTATTTTATAAGACCTGGTTTGCACAATGTTTTCATACCTTTCTCACTTATATGATTGAGTCATATGTGTTAGAGTTTTTAAACATAATTGAATTGTGGATAGAGTCTTTTTATCTAACGTATCACATTCTGACTAATCCATGTCTGCAGGTTTCCTCTCTATAAGGATCCTATCAGAATCACTTTGAATCAATATTGCTGGCATTCGAATTTGTCATAGGCTAAATTTGTGATGCTGTCGAACTTATCGATATCAAACCTTGATGTTGGCATCTCTAAATTGGTTAAATGTGGAAATCAAACTAGCTCTGATACCAATTTGTTGGGAAATAACCCATGTTATGCAGCGACCAAGTAAATAAAGTAAAAGTGAAAAGATCGAACATACAAATTTTACGTGAAAAAACTCCTCAAAAAAGGATAAAACAATCATGGGCAAAAAGAGATCTACTGTAATAAATGAGAGTACAAAAGATGGAGAAAATAAAAGCAAAACTTGAAGCAACAAAAGAAAAATCCTTCAAAACAAAGAACATAATTCTCTTGATCTAAATATTTCTATTTTATCTAACCTAGAGTAACTAAGGCCTATTTATAGGCTGAAATTCGTAGCATATATGACTAGAATAATCCTAGGTTAATTAGAGTTTCAGTGGGAAACTAAAAACAAAGTTTAACTAGGAGAGAAAAGTCAAAAACCTTGAGGTGCACGTTGCCACATCATGACGTGGCATTTGCATTGTCGAGACGAGGGGGCGTCGTGTCACCAGGACGAAGGCTTTCTTCTTCTCGGGACTAAGAAAACTTCCTCGACGTGGTGTCACACATTATTTAGTCTGAAAATGTGATGCATAACTCTATAGATCACTTGAAGAGAGTATAAATAGGTTGTTCTGTGCCGCACATATGTGCAATTTTTTAGTGTCTTTAGCATTTGTATTTACTATTTTATTGGGTAAAGTTGTAACACTCTTTTAGACATTTTTTAGAGAGGTTTATTGATTGTGTTGTGAGGAATTTGGGTGAATGGTTTGTAAGAATCAAGGTCGATGTGTAAAGGTAGATTGGGCTTAAGCCAATAGGTGATCTGGAATATTGTTGAATAAAATCATTCATTGAGCGGTGCTTTGCAGAGTAGGATTGTTAAATCCAAACTACGTTAACAAATATCATGTGTTAATTCTCTCATTATTTTGCTTCTTACTTTAATTTGCATTTAATTTGTTTAGTTCAATTCTACTGCAACAACAATTAGAATGAAACTGTTTTTCTAGCTACAAACTGAGGCCTTGTAAAAAATAATTACAATTTACAAATAACAAAGTTATATAACAATAGAACATTGAACTCTTTAAGATCATACTAAAAACAACTCTATGATGGCTGGAAAAAATTTATGGAAGATATACGTAGATCACATTCGCGTATTGATCGTGTGTCAGAGTCTTAAAAAGTTATAAAAAGAATGATTGAGCCAAGAAACTAACTATGACAACGATTGAGGCAAGCGTACCTATCGAACAGTAGTATAGTTTAGTGGCAAGACCAGATTGTCGAACCCAAAGGAACCAAAAGTACTAATACTAACTTTCTTTTTATTATTTAGCCTAAGAATAAAGGGAATTATTAATTAATCTAAAATTAACTAACTATTAAGCTAAATATGCTAAGACAAAGAGAACGAATTGGGGGAAAATACTTGTGGGAAAAACTAATTGATTAAGACAATACCCGAGGAAGAATCCACCTAGACTTCACTTGTTATTTAACTCTGAACCAGACGATTTATTCACTTGACTTGAACCGTAGGATTCCCTAATTTATATTAATACCTCTCTCGAGGCTACTAACGTCTAACCTTAGGTTGATCAGTTGAAATCTCTTTCTAATTAAAACCCCTAGGATTGCATTAACTCGATCTATGGACTCTCATATTAGGCTTGACCCTAATCCGGCAGATTTTCGTCATCCTATCTCTAGGGTTGTGATCAACTCTGCTTAATTATGCTAGATCTACTCTTACACAGGGTCTATTCCTCCTCTGCCTAAGCACATCAATACTTGAATCAATATCCTGAAATATCAAAACAAGAATTAAGAACACATAATTAAGAACAAATCAAGTATTTATCATATAGTTCAGAAAACAATAGCAAAATCCGTCTTAGGTTTCATCCCCCTCAGGTATTTGAGGGGTTTAGCTCATAATAATAAAAGAATACATCTTAGAAGAAAATATAAAACAAAACATAAGAAAAACCCTAAAACCCCCTGAAGGAAATTGAAGGGAAGATCTTCCATCTTGAGTATGACTCAGGCTTCTTGAGATGAATCAACTGGCTTTCTTCCAGTAAATCCCACAATTCTGGCCTCTCTGGCTTGGCTCTTTGGCCTCACTGGACGCCCCCTGAAGGTTGGCCTCTAGGGTGTTTATATAGGCTTTTGGAATGTCTTGCCTCTAAGTACCCTATTTCGAATAGAATTCAAACAGATCACGTCACGGACATGCCCATGGCACACGCCCGTGAATCGTATCCAGGCCGTGGTCGGGTCTATTAAGGAGACCCGACTGTGTGGTCTTGGGCCCAGGCCGTGTCGATTTTGTAAGTTGGTCCATTTACTCCGTTTCAGGCCCGTTTCTCGTTCTTTTCATCCTCCGGTGCTCTCCTAAGTATAAACCATGAAATTAAAGGATTAGGAGCACCAAATTCCACAATTCAAGGCTTAAATCATCCAAAAGTATGCTAAATATGGGATTAAAATATGTATATATTACGGTTTATCAAATAGCCCCACACTTAAGCATTTGCTTGTCCTCAAGCAAAATTCTCAACTCACAATTAAAATGTACTTCCTTGATTCATAATATTCATAATAATGTTATTCATAGATAATTCATACATTGATAATTTAAGTAGAAGGTTCCTAAAGATTCAAACAATCAAAGTCATAGTTTTTATAGCACAAAAAATATAGGTGTTTTCCCTTACCTAAATAATCACCTTTAATTCAAAATCGACAAAAGTTGACATCCTCACTGAAGATTCACTCAAATCGCTCAAAGTGTTTAAGGTTCAAAATTAAGCACTCAAAAGTCGAACATGAAAAGTTAATCCCATAGGCTTGCCTGAAAATCAAATCTCCACCACTATAAAATGAAATGATGCACAGATCAAAAGGTCTTTAAAAAGGGTTGTAATGGGACTCGGGTTAAAGGTGTGGATAAAGGCTGAATTAGAAGGTTAGAATCGAGATTGAATTGACAATTTACCTAACTAGAAAAATGAACTAATCCTAAATAATTACATCAACTAAAATTTCATAACATGAGTTTCTTCTCAAGATGTGGAATTTAAATGTATAAGTTCACTTAATTATAAAACTAATAATGAATATACTTCGATTCTCTCTTCTCCTTTTTTTAAGAACAAATCATTTCAATAATAAGAAAGAACTTTAACAACTAAAATATAGAACATAGTTAGGAAACTTTTAAAATCAAATCTCGACAAAAAAGGAGCCAAAGAATGGTGATAACAAATATAAGGTGGGTTTTAGGTTAATATTAGTGGGTGTGTCAATAAAAGGGTTGTTAGGATCAAAGGGGTTCACTAAGGGTTAATTGTGAGGGTAAGCTTTTTAGTGGAGTGAGTGGGTTAAATCCTAAGTGCCTTTATCATCTCTGTATATCAAATCAATGATGTGGTCTCAACATGTATAATCGAAGCAAGTTCTAGAATAACAAATCAATGTTGACACACTCATAATCAAAAAGTGAGCACGAAAAGAATGTATGCTCTAAAAGGCTCAAAATCTCACAAAAATTCTGGGTTTTTGATATCAACCTTGTAAATTTCAAACTTCAAGGTAATAATTAGATTCAGGTAGACAACTTAATTAAAATTTTAAGTTTTTTGAAAATAGACTCATCATGCCTGATTCTCTAGTTCCCTAAAGTTTAAATTATCACTGCACAATTATCAATAACTTAATCTAAAACATATCAATAAAAATCATGATTCGCAGGAAATTTCATTTTAATTAGTAATATGAGAAAATTACTTAAAGACAAGATATCATTCAGGGATTTAAGAATAATGCAGAAAGTTAGGAACCTTCTCGAAATAAATATTCACCCCGTACACTTAAGATGTACACTGCCCTCAATGTGCAAAGATATATATGAAATTTAAGAGAAAGGGAGAGGTGAAACTTCCTGAATTTGGATGGCTTCCTTGAGTTGGGAGTGTCGTGGTGTGGTTGCCGCCGACAATCTCTGTGCTAGATGAAGAAATTGGGAAGCTCGTAAAGAATTAGCCAGGAAATAATAATAATAATTCAAAATATACTAAATATATATTTAAAGACAAGAAAGAGAAAGAGAAAGAAAATAGAAAGTAAAATAAAATTAAAAGAAAAGATTGATGGACTGAAAAGTCCTTATCGTTAGATGGTTAGTGAAGTGGGTATGACTTCTAAGGCCGTGGTGTGTGATTCCCAAGCAGCCTTTAGAACCTAAATCAAAGAAAATGAAATAAAATAGATTAACTAAGTATAAGAAAAATAAAGAAAAGGAAAATAAAGGAGAAGGGGAAATAAAAAGAAAAGTTAAATGGACTTAAAGGTCATTGTCCTGTTGAGTTAATGAAGCGACAGGCATGAACTTATGTAGATCTGTCTCGTAGAGGGAAACTGTGCTAGGATCCTTCCGTTTCTTCGACATGGATATGGTTAGATCTAGAGTTAGGGGGAATGAAGAAAAATAAGAATGAAAAAGAAGGGGAATGTATGGAGTGTGGAAGAGAAAGGAATTGGGAGTAGGTGAGAAGGGGAGAGGGGTGTTTTAAATAGAGATTTCAAATCTGGCACATCCCCACGCCCGTGTACTGTGGGCGTGTTGAGTTACACGGCCGTGTCGCACGGTCATGTTATGCTTCGTTCGTTTCTCCCACGCCCATGTGCAGGTCGCCACGCCCGTGTTGATGAAACAGTGTCAACCAAAGCCGTATCGCACGGCCGTGGTGTTCAGTCGAGGGCCGTGGCTTGAAGATATTTTTCATTCTATTTTGTACTATCTTTGCCATGTCAATATAGAAATCCGTAGTGTGCACACGGCCATGGTCACGGTCGTGTGCTATGAAAATCTGCACCTTGGTTAGTTTATAGTTAGATGTTAACAAAGAAGAATAAAAGTAAAATTAAAATAGTAAAAATTAACGGGGTTAGTGCTCGGGTTGCCTCTCGAGAAGCGCTCATTTAAAGTCTTAAGATAGCTTACCTCTCATTCACAAAATTATGGTGGTTTTAGGAGTTGAAAATCCTTTCTCATGCTATCAGTTCTATTATGGGTATATGGTTCGAATCGAGTAGCATTTACTTTAAAAGTACCGAACGTAGGATTACTTACCTCGACTGTTCCGTATGGGAAAACATTGATTACCTTAAAAGGGATTTCTTCATTTGTATTAAGGTCAGGCGGAGATATTCGAGGGTCTGTCTTATCTAACAATACATGATCTCCGATCTTCAATTTGTTTGTCCCACAGAATGGCGTTGGTTCTGCTTTGTGTATTCCTAATTTCTCTTTGAAATGCGTCTTCCATTCGTCTAGTTCATCGATCTGAAGCCTTCATTCCTCATGAGTTATTTCCTTGTTGTCATGAGGTTTAGGATCTGGCTCAGTTGTGTAGTTCCGTGGTGCTTCAAGAAAAGAAGGTTCAACCGAATAGTTGTTAATAGAATTTATGTTCTCACCTTGATTACTCGATGTCCTAGCCTAATATGTCCTAGCCGAATCGAGAGCTTGAAGAGTGGTTGTTTCGTCACCTACACAAAGTATGAGTTCACCTGCGCTAACATCAATTTTAGTTCTGACAGTTGCTAAAAAGGGTCTTCCTAAAATTAAGGGGATACTATTATCCTCATCCATGTCTAAAATGACGAAGTCTACTAGGAATACGAATTTATCAATTTTTACGAGAACATCTTCAATTATACCCCTAGGAATTCTAATAGTTTTATCAGCTAATTGAATGCTCATCCTAGTTTGTTTGGTTTTCCCTAGACCTAGTTGTTTAAATATTTTATAAGGCATAACATTTATGCTTGCCCCTAAATCAGCTAAATCATTATCAACAGATAAACTACCAATTAAGCATGGAATTGTAAAACTCCCTGGATCTTTTAATTTTCGTGGTTGTTTGTTTTGCAACATTGCGGAGCACACTGCGTTTAATTCCACATGCGATTCCTCGTCTAACTTCCGTTTGTTTGTCAAAAGCTCTTTTAAAAATTTCCTTGAATCTAGCATCTGCGAAAGAGCTTCAAGAAACGGTAAGTTAATATGTAATTTCTTTAAAAGTTTAAGAAATTTACCGAATTGTTCGTCCGTATTGTCTTTCTTCATCGTATCGGGATATGGTATACGAGGCTGGTACTCTTTAGTTACAGGTTTTGGCTTGTCATGGCTTACCTCAACTTTACCTTCCTCTACCACATTCTCTTGCCTTAATTTGGGCTCATCTAACCCTTCGCTATCATGAGCAATTATGACTTGAAGTTGCTCCTTTGGGTTAGTCTCAGTGTTGCTTGGCAAGCTTTCTTGTGGTCGTTCAGAGATCAGCTTAGCGAGTTGCCCTAATTGGTTCTCAATCCCTTGAATCGATACTTGTTCATTTTTAAGTGTTGTTTCGGTGTTCTGGAAACGAGTTTTTGACACCACGATGAATTTTCTCAGCATCTCCTCAAGGTTCAACTTCTTTTCCTATGGGTAGGGCTGTTGTTGGAAATTTGGAGGGGATTGTTGTCTCTGATTTCCTTGTCCACCCCGTGAGAAATTGGGGTGGTTCCTCCAACCTGGATTATAAGTATTACTATAAGGATTATTTTGAGGTTTAAAATTGTTACCCATATAGGGAATGTAACATCCTGAAAAGGGCCTATGCATTTTCGGTTTAATTGTATGAAATGACATGTCTTATGTGTTATGAATGTGTTTTGAACGTTTTTGGAAACCTGGAAATGTATGGAAATGTTAAGTTTAAAGGAGGCAAACGAAAATTTTTGGAAACTTGGAAATGTAAAGAAATGTCAAGTTTTAAAGGTTAAAAAGAGGAAACTAAGGCAGGGTGGCCTTAAGAAAATTAATAGGAGGAATTTGACACACAAACAGGCTTGGAAAAGTGGCCTGAAGATATCACTTAAGGCCCAGGTAGGTGACGCCACAAGCTATGCAAGTGGGCCTGAGTTCGAGTCACTTGGGGAGCAAATAAAAGAGTTTTATTTTGCTGCAAGGAGCAAGGGAGTTGGACGGCCCATGGCTAAATTCTAGGAGCTTTTATTCTTTTATAATTAGTGGATAAATAAGGGATAAATAAAGGATTTATTTATCATTATTTTCAAGAGATAATTGTTGGATTAAATTCTTTTAATAAAGTGATAATTCAAGGGATAAAACTATCAAAATAGAAGAGTGGTGGCCAAGTAAGGGACTCTAGCTAGTAAATTCGGCTATAAAAGGAAAAGAGAGGCCATTCATTCATTCACTTTTCCTTTACCGAATTTCTTAAGCAAATTCTCCTCTCTCTGCCGAATTTCCTACAGTTTTATTCTTCTTCTCTTTGTTAGCCAAAGCCAAAATACCTTGTGTTCTAGCCGAATCCTCCATCTTTATTCTTCCTTCTCTTTTCTTTCTAATCCCTCCAAAAGCCGGAAGTAAGCCTTTTAAGGCCATAGCCGAATATCTCAAGTGGCTTCAAGCTTAGGTGCTGTCGATTTCTTCAAAGGTAAGAACAAGTTTGATTTCTATTCTTTTCTTTTAGATTTGTCGAAAATCTAGGACTAATCCCATCAATATTCTTGTTGCCGAAACCTTGAGGAGATCTTTCGGGATTTACTAAGTGTCAACTACAAGGAAGGAGAAGTTCTTTTCCCGAAGGTACACCATAGGCCGCGTGTTCCTTAGTTATTCGGTGAGTTTCAGGATTTAAAATCCACAAGGCAAGTGTCTATAGCATTTGGCCAAGGCTTATTTTGGTATGAAGATCTATTTCTTATTTCGTTTAAAAGCTGAAACTAATTAGTTAAGTGATTTTAGTGCCTAGCCGATTGCAAGGGGACAACTCTGCGAAGTTTCGGGATTATAGTCAATTTGACACCAAGGTAAGTTTTAGTGTACTAATCCTACTAGGATTTGGATTTATGGCCGAATGGCTCTTTACTAAGTATTAAATGATTGATTAAATGTAGAGATCTAAGATCTAAGGCATTAGATCAAGCTTTTCGGGATTTGGATTGGAAACCCTAAGCGAATCAGGTGTGTACCCTACCCTAAGTTTTAATATGTTCATGGCTATGTTTTAGATTAAATGTGTTATTAAGAATGTGAAAATATGGCTAAGTACCATGCTATGGTACAAAGTGCTCAGGTACGTTTCCTACTCCTAATAGGATTATGAAATATGTTATTAGTAACATGAGAATAATGATAAGAATGTGAACTTTGGCATGTTAATGCATAATATGATTTGGGCATATGGTTTATATGAAAAGGGGAAGTGAATGTGGTGACCTAAGACCACGAACACGGTGACCTAAGACCGTGATATCTGAATGTGGCGACCTAAGACCACAGTAATCTGAATGTGGTGACCTAAGACCACAGTAATCTGAATACGGTGACCTAAGACCATGAATGCAGTGACCTAAGACTGCGATATGGAATGTAGCGGAAGGAAGGTCGACTTAGTAGTCCCCACGGTGTACAGGTTGGTACGGGGGAGTGTAGCGGATGGCTTAATAGGTTCGGGTTTGGGTTGCATCATTATTTTTACATGTTATTTGAATATGTATGTGATATGATAATGCATGCCTGAAATGTTAAGACTTAGTGTTTGTGTACACATTGAGTTCTGTTTGACTCACCCCGTTGGGGAACTTTTTCTTCCAGGTGATGATCAGTAATGGACCGGGTCAGCAGGAGCTTAAAGGTGGCCATGCACAACAAGGAAAATTTTATTATTTGGACTTTTATTTTATTTAAGCACTTTAATTCATTTTTTGGGAATTATTTGATGTAATAAGGCCATAGTTGAACTAGTTTATTTTTCCTTTATTTATTACGATACCAATTTTTATTAATTAAAGATCAAGTGAAATTTATTTTCAAATAAACTCTAAATATTTTGTCACCTAAAATAAACTCGTTTTCAACTCAAGCCCAACCCAAAACAAACTTTCTTTCAAAACACCCAAGTTTTCCTAAGTCACAAAAGAATTTGAAACGGTTTACACCGGGGAACATACCAGATCCGGTCAAGGCTCGTGGGCCGGGTGTGGGGTGTTTCAATTTGGTATCAGAGCCCAGCTTCAAACCCTCGGCCTAGGGTTTAAGGCCCAAAATGTTTTCAAATCGAGCCCAAATGAGTTTTTGAAGATAAGCAGGGTTTTTCTGGCATGGCACCTAAGTCTCCGACCCGAAGTCCACCAGGTAAGTACCCCTAACCATCTGTGTGCTTTATGTGATTATATTATGAAGGGTAGAAATGGAGTGGAACGTAGAGTAGTATGATAAGCATGTGAACCCTAGGACTAGTTTACCCCAACTATTACATAAGACTTAATGACTAATTAAACAAACCTATGGCTAAGTCGCCGGGTTAGGGTGTGGCAACCATTGTGCGCATGTCTAGGATTGGATCCGGAAGAGCCTGGTATTTAAGCAGTCCTAGTGACTCACCTCCTCTTCGCAGGAATCCTACCTGGTGCGTAGCTTCGGTTCACCCTGACCAAGAGGACTCGGTCATAGGCTAAACACACTAACTAAAACCCGAAAGGGATTAGCCACATTTTTATGGAAACCCTAGTTTTAAAATGACTAAATTACCCTTTTGATTTATACAAGCTATCCCATAAAATTTTTCTGAAATATTTCTTGATTTACAAAATTACTAAAATACCCCTAGTGGTAAAATTACAAAAATGCCTTTGGTTTATGAAATTTCCAAAATACCCACAGTTCTTATTCAAAAAAAAATTCATTACTTTATAACAAGTCCAAAAACCCTAATTTGCAAAATATCAAAATACTTTGATTTTGGAAAATTACGAAATTGCCCCTAACTTACAAAATTACCAAAATGACCCTGAATTTCAAAAAAAAAATTTGCAACATCACCGATTTGGAAAACAAATTCTCAAAAAGAACCCTCAAGTTTTGCAAATTTTGGAAATACCCTTGATTTATTAAGATTTACAAATTTACCCTGGTTTATTACCAAAATACCCCCGAGTTTCAAAATTTACCGAAATACCCCTGTAATTTAAAAATTTCTGAAATACCCCCGGGATTTCAAAAAAAAATTACCAAAATACCCTTATTGACAAAATCACCAAGGAACCTTATTTTGACAAATTACGAAAATACCCCTGTAGGGCAAATTACGAAAATACCCCTGGTAGTGGAAAAACAGCAACAATGAAAACTACAACATTTCTCTGAATGAACGAAAGTTCATAATTGATTGATGAATGTATGAATGTAAAGACTGTATGCATGTATGAATATGAAAGAACCACTTCTAAAATTCTTTTCATAAAACTTCTTCGCGGGTAATCAGTGGAATAAAGGCTAATTCATAAAATTTCTTAATTAGATTAAAGCACGATCATAGAAATGAGCTCTAGGGGACGTGGTTCTGGAATACCTTAATTGCCTTGTTCGTTGTAAAGTCAGTTCGTTCTTATGTGGCTAGTAAGGTGTACGGAACCTTGATTGTAAACCAAGAGAATGTGCCTAGAAAGTATGATAGTTTCTTAAGATCAGAGTGCGTAGCAGTAGCGTAGTGTGGTGAGCTAGGAAGTACGACTGTTCGTTAGTAAGTAATTTCGAGGACGAACTTTGTAACACCCCTTACCCGAAACCTTTTCCGGAGTCGAGTATGTGGCATTACTAGACTTGACTACTAATTTGGGGCATAAAAATTTAAAGTTGTCCAACTACGTCATGCTGACTAAATTGACCATAACTCGAGTTACAAAACTCGAAATTTAGATCAGTAAATTTTCCTTGAAACTAGACTCATATAAATTTCTACCATAATTTTTCCAGAATTTTTCATGTGGCCAATTAGTACATTTTATTCATCAAAGTTACCCCTATATCACTGTTTGATAATTCTGACCTATCTATACAAAAACTCAGTTATCTCATTGTACAAAATTTCAATAATGTTCTTGTTTATTCCAATCAAAAATAGACTCATTAACAATTCTAAACATATAAACTATGCTCCATAATTATTTTTGTACAATTTTTAGCAATTTTTCCAAGACAGAATAGGGTATCACGAATTCATTCAGAACAAGTCTCACTAAAATTTAAATATCTCATAATATAAAATTTCTTTGACTACTCTGTTTCTTTCATATGAAAATAGACATAATAGGCTTTAATTCTATATCTTATTCACTTTCTAATTCAATTTATCCTATTTTTGGTGATTTTTCAAAATCACATCACTGCTACTAACTAAAAACTATTTCATTGCAAAATATGATTAACTAGTTTATAACCGAACATACCCACATACAACTCATACTGTCCATGCATTTTAATCATTTATGCAAATTAACTTATACCTAAAACATTCGCGTAATATCCTAACATCATCGATTTATTAACCAAACACAACTATGGTTCCATATAATCGAGTGTACCATTGGTTACTTACCACAATACCTAATTCAAAGGTTCATTTCGTAAACATACATTTCCTTATCAAAAACGATTAAACTTCGATTAAAAATGCACAAACATTACCAACTTTAATCATCAACCTAGTATACCTATATACATTCGGCCATGTTATAAATAGGTACTAAAATTCATCAATTCTTACAATTTAATATAATCATAATTAATTCTTTGACATATTTTAGCTAAAGGACTTACCTCGGTTGTCGATAGTCCGTGCGAATCGGCTATTCGAGAACCTTCGTCTTTTCCCGGTCTAATTCTGTTTTTCTTTGCTCTTGATCTAAAACACATTAAAATTTAGCTCATTTAATTGCATTTCACCTCAATTTAGTCCCAAAACACATAAATGGGCAATTTACCATTTTGCCCCTAAGGTTTCCCATTTTTACAAATTGGTCCTATTTACACAAAACTCAAAATATGCAAAATTTCCTAACACCATAGCTAGGCCGAATCTTCCCCATAGCTATGTGTGTCCATGCATTTCATTTATTTGTCATTTTAACTCTTCACAAATTTATATTTTTCAATTTAGCCCTATTTACTCAAAATCACCAAAAACTTCAATACAAAACTTGTAAATCTTTAACATATATTTAATCTAAATCCATCAAATATCAAAACCATCCAAGCATGTTAATGGCCGAATCCTATATACATAATATTTTCAAAAATTTAGGCATGGGTCGGGTAATATACGAAGCAACGATCTCAAAAACGTAAAAATTTTCAAAAACTAAAAACCGACCATACCTTAATCAAGCTCCCTAAGTTGCCGAAAATAAAGCTTCAATAATGGAGTTTTCTTCCTCCAACATTCGGCCAAGAAGAAGAACAAGGTATGTTCTCTTTCTTCCCACTTGTTTTTATTATTTAATGTTGTATTTAACATATATATTAACATTATTTATAAATACACTAATATAACTTTATAATAAAACTAAACTAACATATAATTTGTAATTGGAGTGGCCCATTGCCGTTCCTCTTTGTTGTATATGGGCTAATTGCCCTTTTAGAACATCCACTTAAAAACCCACAATCAATTTAGTACCTTTCACCTTAGCATGCAACTTTTACGCTTTTCACGATTAAATCCTTTTTATCAAATTAAGCACTTAAACGACTAAATTTTTCTACGAAACTTTCACACTCACTAAATCACATATAATAAACACAAAATATAATATTAAAATATTTCTCGGGCTCGGATTCGTGGTCCCGAAACCACCGTTCCGATTAGGGTCAATATTGGTCTGTTACAACTCTCCCCCCTTAAGAATTTTCGTCCTCGAAAATTTTTACCGTTAAACAATTTCGGGTATTGCTGCCTCATTGAATCTTCAGGCTCCCACGTAGCCTCTTCAGTCCCGTGTCTATTCCATAGTATTTTTACTAGTGGAATCTTTTTATTTCTCAACTCTTTCAATTCCCGGACTAAGATACGGATTGGTTCTTCATCATATGTCAAATCGGATCGAATTTCAATTTCTGACGGTGTGATCACATGGGACGGATCCGATCTGTATTTGCGAAGCATCGAAACGTGAAATACATTGTGTATCTTTTCTAAGTCAAGGGGCAATTTCAATCTATAAGCAACAGGCCCTATACGCTCGATGATTTCATACGGTCCGATAAATCTCGGACTCAACTTGCCTTTCCGACCAAATCGGAGTATTTTCTTCCACGGAGAAACTTTTAAGAACACCCGATCTCTGACCTGAAATTCAATGTCCTTACGTTTCAAATCGGCATAGGACTTTTGACGATCCGAAGCAGCTTTCAAATTACTCCTAATAACAACCACCTTCTGTTCTGTTTCTTTAATCCAATCAACCCCGTGTATCTTATTTTCACTGAGCTCAGTCCAATACAACGGTGTGCGACATTTTCGCCCGTATAAAGCTTCATAAGGTGCCATTTTTATACTAGATTGGAAGCTATTATTGTAAGCAAATTCAACCAAAGGTAGGTATCGTTCCCACGTACCTTCAAATTCGAGAACGCAACACCTCAACATATCCTCAAGTATCAAAATAGTTCGCTCAGACTGACCGTCTGTTTGCGGATGGAAGGCTGTACTAAAATGAAGTTTAGTACCTAGAGCATCTTGCAATTTCTTCTAGAACCGCGGTGTGAATCTCGGGTCCCTATCTGAAACAATGGAACTCGGTACACCGTGCAACCTTACAATCTGCGACACATACAATTCGGCAAGCTTATCAAGTGAATAGTCAGTACGTACCGGTACAAAATGAGCTGATTTAGTCAGTCTATCAATGATAACCCATACGGCATCTTTCTTACTCGGTGTCATAGGAAGACCGGATACAAAATCCATTGTAATTCTATCCCATTTCCATTCAGGTATCATGATTGGTTGAAGTAGTCCGGACGGTACCTGATGCTCAACTTTTACTTGTTGACAGATTAAGCACTTGGAAACAAACTCAGATATATCTCGTTTCATACCAGGCCACCAATAGAACTGTTTCAAATCGTTATACATTTTAGTGCTACCCGGGTGTATCGATAGTCGACCACTATGGGCCTCACTCAGAATCATCGGTATCAAATCTGAGTTCTTTGGAACACACACTCGGCTTTTATAATTCAAACAATCATTTGCATCAATCTGAAAATCTGATTCTGCACCTTTTTCACATTGAATTCGACTAGCAATCAAATCTTTATCAACTTTCTGTGCATCACAAATTTGTTGAATAAACATCGGTCTTGCTTGTAACTCAGCTATAATCGAACCATCACCAGACAGAGTTATCTGTGCGTTCATTACACGAAGAGCAAACAATGATTTTCGACTTAACGCATCTGCAACAACGTTAGCTTTTCCTGGATGGTAGTCAATCACTAATTCATAGTCTTTCAGCAATTCTAACCATCTGTGTTGTCTCAAATTTAAATCTTTCTGAGTCATCAAATATTTTAGACTTTTATGATCCGAATAAATGTGACATTTCTCGCCGAATAAATAGTGACGCCAAATTTTCAATGCGAAAACAGTGGCCGCTAGTTCCAGATCGTGAGTCGGATAATTTTTCTCATGCGGCTTCAATTGTCTCGAAGCGTAGGCTATAACCTTGCCATCCTGCATTAAAACGCAACCCAACCCATTCAAGGAAGCATCACTAAAAACAACAAATTCTTTACCCGATTCAGGCTGGACTAACACTGGAGCTTCGGTTAGAAGGGCTTTCAACTGCTCAAAACTTTTCTGACACCTTTTCGACCACTCAAACTTGACATCTTTCTGTAGGAGTTTCGTCAAAGGTGTAGCTATTACAGAAAAACCCTTTACAAATCGTCTGTAATATCCCGCCAGGCCTAAGAAACTTCGGACCTCGGAAATATTCTTTGGTGGTTTCCAATCGAGTATAGCTGCTATTTTGTTTGGATCCACTCGAATACCTGATGCTGAAACAACATGGCCCAAAAAGCTAACTTCATTCATCCAGAACTCACACTTACTAAACTTCACATACAGTTGTTGATCTCTCAAAGTTTGTAGCATTAATCTCAAATGCTCAACATGTTCGGTTTCATTTTTGGAATAGATCAGTATATCGTCAATAAACACTACAACAAACCGATCCAAAAACTGTCTGAAGACTCGATTCATTAGATCCATAAAAACAGCAGGTGCATAGTGAGTCCAAAAGGCATAACCAAAAACTCAAAATGTCCGTACCTCGTTCGGAACGCTATTTTTGGTACATCTGTATCTCTGACCCGCAACTGATAATAGCCCGATCTCAAATCTATTTTCGAAAATACTGAAGCCCCCTTCAACTGATCAAACAAGTCGTCAATCCGAGGTAACGGGTACTTATTCTTTATAGTTACTTTATTTAACTGCCGATAGTCGATACACATTCGCATAGTCCCGTCTTTCTTTTTCACAAATAAAACCGGTGCACCCCAAGGAGAGAGGCTCGGTCGTACAAAGCCTCTATCTGTCAACTCTTGCAACAGTGCTTTCAATTCTTTTAACTCAGTAAGTGCCATCTGATACGGAGCTATCGAAATCGAAGTCGTCCCCGGTACTAATTCAATGCCGAACTCAATCTCTCGTACTGGTGGTAAACCCGGTAGTTCTTCAGGAAACACATCGGGGTATTCACATACGACTGATACAGATTCAATTTGTTTCTCGGACATTTTATTATCCAGTACATAAGCCAAATAAGCTTCACACCCCTTTCTTACATACTTCCGGGCTAACATCGAAGATATTACTGTAGGAAACCCATTTACATCACAGGATTTTATTCTGATGGTCTCACCGTTTTGACATCTCAGATCAATAAGCTTTTTTTTACAATCCACTACTGCTTCATGTGAAGTTAACCAGTCCATACCCAAGATTATATCAAATTCGTCAAAGGGCAACAACATTAAATCAGCTGGGAAGCAATAATCCCGAATCATCAACGGGCAACCTCTACACACTTTATTAACAAGCACACATCTACCCAAAGGGTTGGACACACGAATCACAAACTCGGTAGACTCAACTAGTAGAGTCTTACCGAATTCTAAAGTTTCACACACATATGAATGAGTCGAACCAGGATCAACTAGTGCAATCACAGTAGTATCATAAAGGGTGAAAATACCGGTAATGACGTCGGGGGAGGAAGCATCCTCTCTGGCTCGTGCAGCATAAGCTCTAGCTGGAGCTCTAGCCTCAGATCGAACTGTAGTGTTCTTCGTTCCTTTCTGACTACCACCTACATTGCCTGAGTGTCTGGATGGTCTGCCTCGCACTGTCGTGTTGCTCGGCTTAATGTTCTGAACTGTATTCTGCTCAGCTAACATCGGACATTCTCTAATAAAATGATCTGACGATCCACATTTAAAGCAGGACCGATCATGAAATCTACAGCTCCCAGAATGCCATTTCCCACAGTGCTTGCATTCAACTTGATTCTGTGGAACGTTACCAACACTGGCCATCGAGGTAGCTCGGGAGCCCACAGGAGGTCGATCCCGTCTAGGTAGAGTCATCTCTGAACTTCTTGGATGTGGGATGAAAGACCTTACCCGAAGATCTTTTACGAATGTCTCTAGCTTCTGTCTCAGCCTTCCTTTTCTCTTTCCCGAGCTCTTCAGCTTTGCAAGCCCGCTCAACTAGAGTCACAAACTCTTGAATTTCAAGAATGCCAACAAACATCTTTATATCTTCATTCAGGCCATCTTCAAATCTTTTGCATATAATAGCTTCAGTAGAAACATACTCTCTAGCATATCTGCTGAGCCTGACAAATTTCCGTTCATATTCCGTCACGGTCATTCGCCCCTGTTTCAGTTCAAGGAATTCTTTTCGTTTTTGATCAACGAATCTTTTACTGATGTATTTCTTACGGAATTCATTCTGGAAGAAATCCCATGTCACTTTTTCTTTCAGAACTACTGATACTAGCGTATTCCACCAGTGATATGCAGTGTCCCGCAGTAAAGATATAGCACACTTCAAGCATTCATCTGGAGTACAAGATAGCTCATCAAGTACCCGAATAGTGTTATCAAGCCACATTTCGGCTCGCTCTGCGTCATCATTATCATTGGCTTTAAATTCTTCGGCCCCAAATTTTCAGATTTTATCAACTGGAGGCCTACTAGATCTCATCTGATCTATAATCGGGGGTGCTGGTGGAATCGGAGTTGGATTATTCGGGGATGGAGGTTGGTGTACAGCCGGGTTAGTTTGAATGAACTGGGTAAACCACTCATTCATCATGTGATAAAAGGCTTGTTTAGTCTCCCCCTCGTAACTACCCGAAACAGGTCGAGAGTCTACCGGCACTGATCCGTGTGCACGGTCA
This sequence comes from Gossypium australe, assembly GCA_005393395.2. Taxonomy (NCBI): domain Eukaryota; kingdom Viridiplantae; phylum Streptophyta; class Magnoliopsida; order Malvales; family Malvaceae; genus Gossypium; species Gossypium australe. The sequence continues at coordinate 15,686,246 of CM016619.1, forward strand.
GGCGCTACACTCTCTACATCATCTGCTACGGCTCTTTCAGGATCAGTGTCCATTTGCTATATAAAATAAAATTCAGGCTGTCAGAAGTCACCACACTATCAATATATGATAAAGGCATGTATAGCTAGACTCACACGCGCTACAGTAGTCCTAGAATCGACTAAACCTGGCTCTGATACCAATCAAATGTAACACCCCTTACCCGAAACCTTTGCCGGAGTCGAGTATGTGGCATTACTAGACTTGACTACTAATTTGGGGCATAAAAATTTAAAGCTGCCCAACTGCATCATGCTGACTAAATTGACCATAACTCGAGTTACAAAACTTGAAATTTAGATCCGTAAATTTTCCTTGAAACTAGACTCATATAAATTTCTACCATAAGTTTTCCAGAATTTTTCATGTAGCCAATTAGTACAGTTTATTCATCAAAGTTACCCCTATATCACTGTTTGATAATTCTGACCTATCTTTACAAAAACTTAGTTATCTCATTGTACAAAATTTCAATAATGTTCTTGTTTATTCCAATCAAAAATAGACTCATTAAGGATTCTAAACATATAAACTATGATCCATAATTATTTTTTTACAATTTTTAACAATTTTTCCAAGACAGAACAAGGTATCACGAATTCATTCAGAACAAGTCTCACTAAAATTTAAATATCTCATAATATAAAATTTCTTTGACTACTCTATTTCTTTCATATGAAAATAGACATAATAGGCTTTAATTCTATATCTTATTCACTTTCTAATTCAATTTATCCTATTTTTGGTGATTTTTCAAAATCACATTACTGCTGCTAACTAAAAACTATTTCATTGCAAAATATGATTAACTAGTTTATAACCGAACATACCCACATACAACTCATACTGTCCATGCATTTTAATCATTTATGCAAATTAACTTATACCTAAAACATTCGCGTAATATCCTAACATCATCGATTTATTAACCAAACACAACTATGGTTCCATATAATCGAGTGTACCATTGGTTACTTACCACAATACCTAATTCAAAGGTTCATTTCGTAAACATACATTTCCTTATCAAAAACGATTAAACTTCGATTAAAAATGCACAAACATTACCAACTTTAATCATCAACCTAGTATACCTATATACATTCGGCCATGTTATAAATAGGTACTAAAATTCATCAATTCTTACAATTTAATATAATCATAATTAATTCTTTGACATATTTTAGCTAAAGGACTTACCTCGGTTGTCGATAGTCCGTGCGAATCGGCTATTCGAGAACCTTCGTCTTTCCCCGGTCTAATTCCGTTTTTCTTTGCTCTTGATCTAAAACACATTAAAATTTAGCTCATTTAATTGCATTTCACCTCAATTTAGTCCCAAAACACACAAATGGGCAATTTGCCATTTTGCCCCTAATGTTTCCCATTTTTACAAATTGGTCCTATTTAAACAAAACTCAAAATATGCAAAATTTCCTAACACCATAGCTAGGCCGAATCTTCCCCATAGCTATGTGTGTCCATGCATTTCATTTATTTGTCATTTTAACTCTTCACAAATTTATTTTTTTTCAATTTAGCCCTATTTACTCAAAATCACCAAAAACTTCAATACAAAACTTGTAAATCTTTAACATATATTTAATCTAAATCCATCAAATATCAAAACCATCCAAGCATGTTAATGGCCGAATCCTATATACATAATATTTTCAAAAATTTAGGCATGGGTCGGGTAATATACGAAGCAACGATCTCAAAAACGTAAAAATTTTCAAAAACTAAAAATCGACCATACCTTAATCAAGCTCCCTAAGTTGCCGAAAATAAAACTTCAACAATGGAGTTTTCTTCCTCCAACATTCGGCCAAGAAGAAGAACAAGGTATGTTCTCTTTCTTCCCACTTGTTTTTATTATTTAATGTTGTATTTAACATATATATTAACATTATTTATAAATACACTAATATAACTTTATAATAAAACTAAACTAACATATAATTTGTAATTGGAGTGGCCCATTGCCGTTCCTCTTTGTTGTATATGGGCTAATTGCCATTTTAGAACATCCACTTAAAAAGCCACCATCAATTTAGTACCTTTCACCTTAGCATGCAACTTTTACGGTTTTCATGATTAAATCCTTTTTATCAAATTAAGCACTTAAACGACTAAATTTTTCTACGAAACTTTCACACTCACTAAATCACATATAATAAACACAAAATATAATATTAAAATATTTCTCGAGCTCGGATTCGTGGTCCCGAAACCACCGTTCCGATTAGGGTCAATATTGGTCTGTTACAAAATTATTTTAAGGGGGTAGAACTGTAACATCCTGAAAAGGGCCTATGCATTTTCGGTTTAATTGTATGAAATGACATGTCTTATGTGTTATGAATGTGTTTTGAACGTTTTTGGAAACTTGGAAATGTATGGAAATGTTAAGTTTAAAGGAGGCAAACGAAAAGTTTTGGAAACTTGGAAATGTAAAGAAATGTCAAGTTTTAAAGGTTAAAAAGAGGAAACTAAGGCAGGGTGGCCTTAAGAAAATTAATAGGAGGAATTTGACACACAAACAGGCTTGGAAAAGTGGCCTGAAGATATCACTTAAGGCCCAGGTAGGTGACGCCACAAGCTATGCAAGTGGGCCTGAGTTCGAGTCACTTGGGGAGCAAATAAAAGAGTTTTCTTTTGCTGCAAGGAGCAAGGGAGTTGGACGGCCCATGGCTAAATTCTAGGAGCTTTTATTCTTTTATAATTAGTGGATAAATAAGGGATAAATAAAGGATTTATTTATCATTATTTTCAAGAGATAATTGTTGGATTAAATTCTTTTAATAAAGTGATAATTCAAGGGATAAAACTATCAAAATAGAAGAGTGGTGGCCAAGTAAGGGACTCTAGCTAGTAAATTTGGCTATAAAAGGAAAAGAGAGGCCATTTATTCATTCACTTTTCCTTTGCCGAATTTCTTAAGCAAATTCTCCTCTCTCTGCCGAATTTCCTACAGTTTTTATTCTTCTTCTCTTTGTTAGCCAAAGCCGAAATACCTTGTGTTCTAGCCGAATCCTCCATCTTTATTCTTCCTTCTATTTTCTTTCTAATCCCTCCAAAAGCCGGAAGTAAGCCTTTTAAGGCCATAGCCGAATATCTCAAGTGGCTTCAAGCTTAGGTGCTGTCGATTTCTTCAAAGGTAAGAACAAGTTTGATTTCTATTCTTTTCTTTTAGATTTGTCGAAAATCTAGGACTAATCCCATCAATATTCTTGTTGCCGAAACCTTGAGGAGATCTTTCGGGATTTACTAAGTGTCAACTACAAGGAAGGAGAAGTTCTTTTCCCGAAGGTACACCATAGGCCGCGTGTTCCCTAGTTATTCGGTGAGTTTCGGGATTTAAAATCCACAAGGCAAGTGTCTATAGCATTCGGCCAAGGCTTATTTTGGTATGAAGATCTATTTCTTATTTCGTTTAAAAGCCGAAACTAATTAGTTAAGTGATTTTAGTGCCTAGCCGATTGCAAGGGGACAACTCTGCGAAGTTTCGGGATTTGACTATAGTCAATTTGACACCAAGGTAAGTTTTAGTGTACTAATCCTACTAGGATTTGGATTTATGGCCGAATGGCTCTTTACTAAGTATTAAATGATTGATTAAATGTAGAGATCTAAGATCTAAGGCATTAGATCAAGCTTTTCGGGATTTGGATTGGAAACCCTAAGCGAATCAGGTGTGTACCCTACCCTAAGTTTTAATATGTTCATGGCTATGTTTTAGATTAAATGTGTTATTAAGAATGTGAAAATATGGCTAAGTACCATGCTATGGTACAAAGTGCTCAGGTATGTTTCCTACTCCTAATAGGATTATGAAATATGTTATAAGTAACATGAGAATAATGATAAGAATGTGAACTTTGGCATGTTAATGCATAATATGATTTGGGCATATGGGTTATATGAAAAGGGGAAGTGAATGTGGTGACCTAAGACCACGAACACGGTAACCTAAGACCGTGATATCTGAATGTGGTGACCTAAGACCACAGTAATCTGAATGTGGTGACCTAAAACCACAGTAATATGAACGTGGTGACCTAAGACCACGAATGCGGTGACCTAAGACCGCGATATGGAGTGTAGCGGAAGGAGGGTCGACTTAGTAGTCCCCACGGTGTACAGGTTGGTACGGGGGAGTGTAGCGGATGGCTTAATAGGTTTGGGTTTGGGTTGCATCATTATTTTTACCTGTTATTTGAATATGTATGTGATATGATAATGCATGCCTGAAATGTTAAGACTTAGTGTTTGTGTACACATTGAGTCTGTTTGACTCACCCCGTTGGGGAACTTTTTCTTCCAGGTGATGATCAGTAATGGACCGGGTCGGCAGGAGCTTAAAGGTGGCCATGCACAACAAGGAAAATTTTATTATTTGGACTTTTATTTTATTTAAGCACTTTAATTCATTTTTGGGAATTATTTGATGTAATAAGGCCATAGTTGAACTACTTTATTTTTCCTTTATTTATTACGGTACCAATTTTTATTAATTAAAGATCAAGTGAAATTTATTTTCAAATAAACTCTAAATATTTTTTCACCTCAAATAAACTCGTTTTCAACTCAAGCCCAACCCAAAACAAATTTTCTTTCAAAACACCCAAGTTTTCCTAAGTCACAAAAGAATTTGAAACGGTTTACACCGGGGAACATACCAGATCCGGTCAAGGCTCGTGGGCCGGGTGTGGGGTGTTTCAGGGAACTTGCTCGTTTTCAGCACTCAGGTTGTAAGGTGGATAGTCTGTGTTGTTCATCCCTCCTCCATTCGTATCGCACTGCATAATTGGATGTACATGCGAAGAACCACATAAACCATCAATCTTTTTATTTAAAAGTTCTACTTGGTTTGATAGCATGGTTACTGCGTAGAGGTCGAAAACACTGGTTGCTTTTGTTGGCTTTTTCCTTGTGACTTGCCACTAATAGTTATTCAGTGACATCTCTTCAATGAATTCGTAGGCACCCTCAGGTGTTTTGTTGTTCAAAGTTCCGCCGGCAGCTGAATCGATTAGCTATCTAGTTGATAGGTTCACACCGTTGTAAAAAAGTTTGGACTTGTAGCCACAAGGGTAATCCATGGTGTGGACACCTTCTCAGTAGATCTTTGTATCTCTCTCATACATCATAGAGTGTTTCTAAATCCATCTGCACAAAAAGAAGAGATATCATTCCTTAACTTGGCCATTTTAGCCGGCAGAAAACATTTTAATAAAAACTTTTCGGTCATTTATTCCCATGTAGTGATTGATCCTTGTGAAAGAGAATGCAACCACTGTTTAGCTTTATTCCTCAAAGAAAAGGGAAATAACCGAAGACGGATGGCATCATCAGAAACGCCATTTATTTTGAAAGTATCACAAAATTCTAGGAAATTTGCCAAGTGATTATTTGGATCTTCATCCTACAAACCATCAAACTGAACAAATTGCTGTATCATCTGTATAGTGTTAGGTTTCAGTTCAAAATTATTTGCAGCAATAGCAGGTCTAACAATACTTGACTCAGTTCCTGTTAAATTAGGTTTAGCATAATCATACATAGTTCGAGGAGCATGATTTTCAACCACCTCTGGCGGTAGCGGATTATTCTCAGCCATCTCTTCAGTGGTATTGGTTTCGACTTCTTGTTCTTCAGTGGTATAGTTCAGAAAACAAGAACAAGATTCGTCTTAGGTTTCATCCCCCTCAGGTATTTGAGGGGTTTAGTTCATAATAATAAAAGAATACATCTTAGGAGAAAATATAAAACAAAACATAAGAAAAACCCTAAAACCCCCTGAAGGAAATTGAAGGGAAGATCTTCCGTCTTGAGTATGACTCCGGCTTCTTGAGATGAATCAACTGGCTTTCTTCGAGTAAATCCCACAATTCTAGCCTCTCTGGCTTGGCTCTTCGGCCTCACTAGACACCCCCTGAAGGTTGGCCTCTAGGGTGTTTATATAGGCTTTTGGAATGTCTTTCTTTGCCTCTAAGTACCCTATTCCGAATAGAATTCAAACAGATCACGTCAGGGACACGCCCATGGTACACGCTCGTGTGAATCGTATCCAGGCTGTGGTCGGGTCTATTAAAGGGACCCGACCATGTGGTCTTGGGCCCAGGCCGTGTCAATTTCGTAAGTTGGCCCATTTACTCTGTTTTAGGCCCGTTTCTCGTTCTTTTCATCCTCCGGTGCTCTCCTAAGTATAAACCATGAAATTAAAGGATTAGGAGCACCAAATTCCACAATTCAAGGCTTAAATCATCCAAAAGTATGATAAATGTGGGATTAAAATATGTATATATTACGGTTTATCATGTACTTAAACTATAAAAGACCTTGAAATCTCAATGAAGTGGTCATTTACTCAAGTGGTTACAAAAGAAATGGTAGTCCCTTTAAAGTTGGACTCTAAAAAACAATGAGGGTTTGTTGCACTAAGATTATCTATGCTACTATTATATTGAATTACCTTAAATTAGGTAGTTTACATTGATTATCATAACAAAAACAATCACAAAAAATCTAACAAATGTCGCCCATAAACCCTAACCTAGAACTCCATGCTAACCCCATGATTTTTTCTTGGTCTCTATAGCCTTCTCAAAGCACTACTAACCCTCTAACACATTTCCTTGAACCGTAATGGCTAATCCTAAATTGTAAACTTAAAACATTAATCTATAACTCGAACCCCGAACCTTAAAACATAATATTAAGTCAATATTATTTCAACTAGATATCGAGATCATATTATTTAATGCCAAGATCTATTTAAATGCCCTGACCTAAACCTTGTATATTACTTCCTCACACTTATTTTTTTCCTCAACCATGTAACCTAAAACCTTTAATCGTCAATAGTAACTAAATTACAAGCCACAACTTTTTTATTAAGGAATTTATATATAAAAAAAACTATAAAAAACCCTAAATCCTTAAGACTTAAAAATTTAATTCAAATACAATTACCCAAAACCAATACCTTCTCCCTATACTCAAAACCTAGAATATAAAACTTAAAACAAAGCCTTTAAATACAAATCTTAAATTGAATAACTTTAAACCTAAATAATAAACTGTGGACAATAAAATATAAACTACATGCTACAAAACCTAAACCCTAAGGCTTGGGTAGTAAATGACTAAACTACATGCTACAACTAGTATAAACGGGGAATTTATAAATAAATATAAGGTATATACCCTAAAACATGATTTTGACTAATAACTTGTACAAGTTTTAAACCTTAAAAGAATAAATTAAAACGCCAATAAACTATTTAGAAATTAAATATGGAATTTTTTCAATGTGTCCAATATTGAATACAATTTATTAATAAATATAGTCAAATATATATTTTCTCACTAATACAATTTAATCATGCCTCTCGACACTCGATGTTTGTCCTGTTCTACATTTTGAAAATTGATTTGGTTGGTGGCGAAATTAAGAATTTTGTTTAGTGCCCAATTAAAAGAAAAATTATATAAATTTAAATAAAATTAAGTTGTTAAGTTAAATTATTTTTCTAATTTTATGACTCGATTTAAATAATTTTATTTTTAAATTTAGATAAACTTAGATATATATTTTAATTTAAAAACATTTTGTTTAATTTTAATTCAAAATATCTTTAGACATCATACTAACTATATTAATTAAAAAAATATTCCACTATCAAAATATGTTCTATAGCTCATTTTAAATATTCTCTAGTTGTTTTGTCGATAATTCTATTAGGAAAGCACCGTATTTAAATATGATATAATATTTATGGGAAAAAATATTAAAATTATATACGAATTTTGATACAGTCTGTAATGTTATACATCAATTTTAATTTGGTGTATTGGTATATATTAAATTTTAATTCTGGTTCAATTTTCACATTTCATTGACCCATTATTTATGTGATACAATTTTTCATTAAATCATGTGTAAATTGTTGACATTACATTTTATTAGGTTAAAAAATAAACAAACAAATTTAAATTATTTCCTTCTAGATTAAAAAAAAAATCTGGGGAATAACATACCCTTTTCCCAGTTGTGTTTATTTTTTAATCTACGTGAGAATGGTTTAAATTTATTATTTTCTAACCTAATAAAATTTCATGCCAATAATTTACACAGACTTAACAAAACCATGTAGATAACAGGGTTAGTGAAATGTGAAAATTGAACTAAATTTAAAGTTTGTTGTATAGTAATTCACCAAATTAAAGTTGATGTATAACATTGTAAATTGTAGCAAAGCTCAGATATAATTTTAGCATTTATCCCATATTTAAATTATCAATATTATATAAAATCTTAGTTTTTATTTAATTTTTAACATTAATGAATTTCTTCTCCTCTCCTCGTGATTTTTTTTCCCGAAAGGGTTTTCACGCAAAATTTATCTTTTTTATTTTATTTTTTCTTTCTTATTACTTTCCGATTGTTTTATATTACCATTATTGACGTTCAATTTTATAGTTCACATGTAATTTTAGTATTTATCCCATATTTAAATTATCCTTATTATATAAAATCTTATAATATTTTTTTCAATTTTCAAATATTATAAATTATAAGAAATAATATTATAATTAAAATATGAATAAAATTATTTAATATTATAATATAAAAAACATAAAATTATATTAATTTAGAGAAGTAAAATAAGTAATATCCAATTTGTATTAAGAATAATCATAGTTTAAGTTTTTTTTCTTCATTATGAGCATGGGATGAAAAAGTATTACCAACAAAACAACTAATGTAAATATATCCATTTGATTAATAAAAATGTAAAAAAAATTAAGCTCAAAGTAATAAATGGTGTATATTAAAAGTGTTAGCAAATAGATTGAATTAAATTAAAATTTTATTAGGATTAAGTTTAAAACTTTCGGAAGGGTCAAATATAATTTATATTACTTTTAAATAATGATACAAGGATTTTTTTTAAAATATTAAAAAAATTGAGTGGCCAAACCTAATTTTACATTTTTTAAGTAATGATACAAGAACAATTTAATAATGTTAAAAACTTTGGGCCCCAAAAGAAATTTTACCTTTTTTAATTGTCTAAACAAATGACAATAACATAATAATAATATTGTTAAAATTTCGAGAGGGGCGGGGAGGTGGGAAGTTACCCTTCAAAATTGGAAAATTTTATTTTTTTACTATTTAAAATTTATAAAATCATATATTAATAATTCTTAAATTACATTCTTTATCTTCAAAATGATAAGATTTTATTTTAATGTTTTAAATAATTATAAAGATATTAACTAATACAATAATAAAATTAGATTCAAAATTTATAAATTAATTTTGTCAAATTCATAAACTAATTTCGTCCAAAATTCATAAACTATGTGCTACGACCAATTCTCCTCATTGGGGAGTGATGGAAAGTCATGTTGATAAATGTTGATTATATGATCACATCTTTGGACACCATCAACATATTTTCAGGGGCGTCAAGATTAAACTATTTCAAGTCAAATCGATATTGATATAGCTGAATGAGATTTTTGAATGATTATCCAAAAGTAAAAAACTTAACGTTTAACACCAATAAATTTTAAGATCTTGTAGGATCATCTTACCATTTCCCCAATAATGGGACTCAATTTCCACAAAAATTTCTAAAGTTAATATTTATTGATATCGAAATTAAAACAAAAATTGCCACGTGAAAAACAACACATTTTTATAAATAATTCCAAAATAAGGAGAAAAAAATAATATTTAAATAAAAACTTCAAGGAGGATATTTTCTTCTACTCTAGTCTTTTTTAAAAGAAAAAGAAAGCGAGAATCTCATTTTCTTTATTGTAGTTTCTTATTAAATTTCGTTTATGTCCTATATCAATAATTCTTTTTTTTTTTGTCAAGAAAATAGCATGTTTATTAAAGAAAACGTTCGATACATAACTACCTCTAGAGAATCATCTAAAACAATATGACACAAATAGTCAGGGGGGTTAGAATATACATAAAAAAGATCAAAAGCATAAAGTTCAACCAAATATAAAGGCAAATGAAAATTACTGCCCAGGCGGGCTAAAGCATCAGCACACTTGTTCCTTTCTCGAAAGACATGTGTCCAGCATTAAGAATTCATAGAACTGAGAAGCATCCTGCACTCATCAATCTAAGGAGATAACAAAGTATTTTGGTTAGTAGAGGATTGAATAATGTAACACCCATAACCCGTTTTCATCGCCGAATTAGGGTTACGGAGTATTACCAGATGATTTAGAACAACCAATAACATATAGCATCAAGTTACCAAATTAATTAATGAAATTTCATAAATAATTTAGGTCAGAGTGGAACCTACACTTATAGGCCTTAAATAGAGCTTACGAGGCCTTTAAAATAGTTTAGAAACAATTGGGGACCAATTCGAGACAGAACAGAAGATTTAGAGAGAAAGTGAAATTTTTCAAATCAAAGGTCACACGGCCATGTGACAGAGCCCAGACCGTGTGGCTCCAGACATGGCTGTATGGCTATCCCACATGCCTGTGTGCTTAGGCCATGGAGCTCACTGACTTGCCTCACACGCCCATGTCCCAGCCTGTGTATCTACCCGTGTAACTCACTGACTTGGGCCACACGGTCGTGTCGCAGGCCATGTGCTAGCCCATGTGAACCTTGCACCTAACACATTTAGGGCACACGTCCGTGTGGGTTACCCATGTGTGACACACGACCATCTGATAGCCCATGTCCTAGGCCGCGTGTGCCCAAAAAATGTTCCAAAACATGCTCATTTCACATCCAAATTCTTAGGTATCTTATTATACACTTACACACATGTTCACAAGACTTTAGAATGCATTTTAAACCACTCAAATCAAGTTAACCAACCATCCTATATGCCACCATTGACACCAATTTCAGTCACATAACAAACCATTATCAAGCTAAACTTTCAAGCCATCCATGCATACCACATCAAATAAGAAAACTTACCAATTCATGCTTGATTAGCATCAACCATTCATGCCTTCACTAGAATTAAGCATACATGCCTCAAATAGCTACTTGATGGTCTCGAAACTAACAAATATTTCAACAAAGGCAAACGCACCTATCGAACAATAGTATAGCTGTGATGAGTCTAGAATATCGTATCCTCAATGACTAAAATTACTAGTAATAACTATCTTTTTATTATCTAGCCTAATAATTAAGGGATTTTGTTTTAATCTAAAATTTAACTAACAAATTTACTAATGAAAGTGACAGAGAGTGAAGGAAGTAATCGAATAAACCAATGATGGAGATCTTGATGGAGATCTTCAATCTTGAATGAGATCCTGCTTCCGAGATGATTCCGACGGCTTCCTTCGAGTAATTTCTTCGATCTACTCTGCTTGCCCTCTAGGTCTTCCTTTGGTGTGTATTTATAGGCTTTAGAAAGCTCAAAAACCCTAAAAATTGGCTTTTTCTGCGTGAAAACAAAGCAGGGTGGACAGGGACAGAGGCGTGTGCTCAGCCCGTGTGAGGGTGCTCAGGCCGTGTGAAATTTTGAATGGCTCGCGATCGACACGGGCTGGCACACGGGTGTGTGTCCAGCCCGTGTGGTTTACACGGGCATGTGCCCTGCCCATGCTGTTCTGGCTTGGTTGTGTAGATCCTTAAGATTGCCCGTTTTGATCGGTTTTGGCCCGTTTTCTGCTCCTGTCGCTTCCTTATGCTCTCCTAAGTATAGAAATACAAATTTAAAGGATTAGGAGCATCAAATTCACCAAATTATATAAATAAACATCCAAAAACACGCTAAGCGTGGGATTAAAATGTGTTACTTTTATGGTTTATCACTCCTTGACACAACAAAAGTACAAGTACATCAAGCTACCATATATGTGCCTAAAATTATCACAAAACATCCACCATTAGCCTATTACATGCCATATAAGCCAAGGTTATAGTCAAAGTCTACCAAAAGATTCTCAGATAGTGTGATTCTTTGAGTTGATTTGATTTCCCGATTTCCACAAAAACTTAATCTACAAAGAAAAAGACAAGGACACGAGTAAGCTTACATAAAGCTAGTAAGTTCGTCAATTAAATGATAAAGCTTACCGAATTAAAATAATAATTCAAATAACAGGGTTACTCACAGAGTTCTTATCAATCATATCTTACAACATGTGAGTAATGCTCAAACAATAGCACAAATCAATTTCTCACATTTCAATAACAATCAGTGATCAATTAAACATTTCCTGATGAACGATATAAGGATACAATTACACGTTTATCCATATAAAACACACCAAACGCTCATACGAGCAAATCCAACTGATAACATAACTCGGCACTAAGTGCCTAGTTTGTAGGCTAACATCCACCCCCGTAACACACGAAAAAAATACTGTAATATCACACGATAGTCCACATCATATGCAAGCCCCCGATATATTCAGTGAACAGATGATATGAAGAAATCATCATCACATCTCATGCCAATCCCGTACCGCGCGCAAAACAACTTATTGGCATGCCAATCATACTCTATCCTACGTTCATCGGCTCAGAATATTCCAATTAGTGACCAATACCATATCAATTCATTATTTTCATTACCAAATACATGCATCAATATTATCCATCATTCTATAATTAAGCTCATATAATATACATTTAAAATGTATTAAAATTGAAATGAATGAACTTACCAAATTAAACTGCAACGATGACAAAGGTACAGAAATTATTCAGCAACTTCTCTATGCCTCAATTTTTAACCCATTCTTGATCAAATCAAAGAGCCCTGGCTTTGCCAAAAGCTTCTCTACCTCTACCATGGCTATTTGGTCTTCACTATCAAAAAAAAAAAAAAAAAAGAAGGAAAGAAGATGATGATATTATCCTTTTAATCTTTTTATTTAAATTACCATTTAACTTTTTACAAACTTAACCTTTCAATTATTACTTATAAAATCATTTAAAAATGTCCATATTTGTCCATCAAATGAGAACATGGTATAATTACCATAGTTTAAATCTATAGCGATTAACTTTTACCTCTTTTACAATTTAATCTTTTTACCTTAATCAAGCAACCAATAGTCAAAATTACTAGACAAAAACTCAATTCACCTATAATACAACTCTATAAATATTTAATAAAAATATTTATAGTCTTAAATTATGAAAACGGGTCCCAATACCTTATTTTTAAAAACCACTTGACTTTTGGACTGAACCTTTTATACTAACCATTAGTTCAATTAATGAAAATTCATCAAATCAAAATTTAATATAAACATTATTTTTGACTCGTATAATTCAAATACTAATTTTATGAACTTACTCATCGAATTTGCAGTCCCGAAACCACTGTTTTCGACACAACTGAAAAACGGGTTGTTATAACTCTCCCCCTAGAAAATTTTGTCCTTGAAATTTCTTACCAAAGTTACTGAATTCTGAAAGATTCTTCTATTCCTCAAATCAAATCTGTCACCACAAACCTGTTCCACTCTATTTTCTCAACGATGTATATTCTTTATGTAATAGTCAGGTTTAGATCCTAGTCGGAATAGTGGTTTCGAGACCACAAATCCGAGTTAGAAAAATATTTTAATATTATTTTCTGTGCTTATAGTATGTGAATTTGTATGTATGAAAGTTTCGTAAATTAATTTGTCCGTTTGAGTGCTTAATTTGATAAAAGGACTTAATTGTGAAAGATGCAAAATTTGCATGCTTTATGAAAAGATATCTATTTGACATGGATTTATAAATATGGAGTCCTTATGTTGTTATTAAACCAAAGAGATTTTGAATGGACAAAAATGCCATATGTTAGTGGAATATAAATATGAATAAAAAGGCTAAAAGTGGAAATAGATAATTATTATGAAATATAATAAAAACAAGTATGAAAATAGGCATTTTGTTCATCTATTTGACCGAAAATACCAAGGAAAAGAAAGAAAAGAACAAGTTAGGTTTCGGTTATGATTTGAGCTTGAATCAAGGTATGTTTTGCTTTGGTTTTTGATAATTTCTACGTTTTTATAATCGTTGCTTAGTGTTTTTCAAAACCCATGCTTTTATTTTGTAAATTGATGATGATTTTGAAAAGAGCCATTGATGAATTCATGAGTTTTATGATGTTTGAGGATGAAATATGAAATATGTGTGTGTGATTAACATGTGTTGTCTTTGAATTTTTGATAAATTTCAGTAATTTGGACTTAATTGAGAAAATAATATTTTTAAGGTCTAAATTGTGAAGTAAATGAAATGCATGGACTTGTATGAAGCTTGTGAAAATTTGGCTAGGCATGGGTAACATGAAATTTTGTGTATTTTGTGATTTTATGAAATAGGGATTATAATGTCAAAATGTGAAAATGTGAAGGCTAAATTGTAAATTGCCCTAAATATGTGTTCTGGGATTGAAATGAATGAATTGGTGAATAAATGAGCTAAATCTGAATATGTATAGATCAAGAACCGAAGAAAACAGATTTAGATCAAGGGAAATCGAAAGTGATTGAGTAGCCGAGTTCGTCCGTTTATCCGAGTCCGAGGTAAGTCTATATATAAATAAATGTATTTGTATTGAATTATGTATACATGTATGAAATTGGATTATGATGAATGAATACGAATGATAAGCTTATGAGATCCGAGATGTTATTGACAAGGTGTCAAAGTCCGAAAAGTCCCGTTTGAACCTAGGAATAGATAGGATTACATATGTCATGACATAGGTTTCCGATATGTGATATCGTGTAAGACCACGTCTCGAACGTTGGCGTCGATTAAGATTTACGTGTAAGACCATGTCTGGGACATTGGCACCGTATTTGGTTCGTGTAAGACCCTGTCTGGGACAGTGGCATCGATATTTGGTTACATGTAAGACCACGTCTGGGACGTTGGCATTGTACAACTATTTCGACTATTCTGAGTATCCTATTTGATTCCGAATGGTTCAACGGGCAATTCTGAGAAAATGAAACGCTATGTGAAATGTATAATTGAATCAGGTACGTTTGATATGTACACTATGTAAGTGTATGAAAGGTAAGTATATATATGAACTTACCTAGATGAGATGTGTGTATAAATTTGATGAAGTAAAATGTGATATGTGAATGAATGAACTATGATATAATGAAGTACATGGTGATATATATTGGTAAGCAAATGGTTAAATAAATGAGCCCAGAAGGACTATGAAAGTGCAAATGAGTTATTAGTAATCTCATATTTGATATGAATAATGAATGCTTATATGTTAAATTTATTTATATATGGCTTACTAAGCTTTTGAAAGCTTACTTTGTGTGTGTTTGCTTTGTTTTATAGATCGTCAAAGCTACTGAGGGCTCAGGGATTGTTGAGGATCGTCATCACACTACTCAAATCACATTTTGGTACTTTTGAATATGTATATATTAAGTATGGCATGTATAGTCTAGTTGGTATGGTTATGTTTTGAAAGGGTGTATAGATAGCCATGTGATATGGCTAGATAATGACATTATGTGAATGAATAGTTATGTCTTATGATGTTAAGTTTTGGTATGGTTTGATGGCTAGAGAAATGGTCAAAATTATGGTAAGCTTATTGATGCAAAGTAAGTATATATTTGATGTATGGTTGTTACAATGAAATGGTAAGTTATGAATGAATTATGCTTGGATTTACTTGTGATTTGGTTGAGCTAATTGGTATACAAGATGTTGTGATGAAATGTTCTTGAATGATTAAAATAGCTAGTCAATTTGGTATGTATTGGTTGCCCTTGATACTTGGATTGATGCTTAATTTTGTTTGTAGGTATAAACCAAAGTGTGGGTGGCAAATTGGCCTTGAAAATAGCCTATAATTGCCCACACGGTTGAGCACACGGGCGTGTGGCTCGACCGTGTCCCTCGTGATTGCATTTCAAAATAAGTCAGAGTCGACCACGGGCTGGACACACAGGCGTGTGACTGGCCGTGTGGTGCAAGTCAGTAGCGACCACGGGTGAGGCACACGAGTGTGTCCACGGTCGTGTAGACAAGTCAGTATGTATGCCCTATTTTGACACGGCTTAGACACACAGGCATGTCTGAGGCCGTGGGACGCACACGGCCTGCCCACACGGGCGTGTGACCTCTGTAACTTAGAAAAATTTTTAAATTTCTGATAATTTCCGTATGTTTTCGGTTCAGTCCCAGCCCTTTCCTAAAGCATGCTTGAGGTCTCGCAGACATAATTAAGGGACACTTTGATTTGTTTCATTGAATAATATTATGAAATGTTCATAAAAGGTTCTGTTTTGTCTGGTAATACCTTTAACCCTAGACCGGCGACGGTTACGGGTTAGGGGTGTTACATTTGATTGGTATCAGAGCTAGGTTTAGTCGATTCTATGACTAACATAGCGTGTGAGAGTCTAGCTATACATGCCATATATATGAAATGTGATAGTGTGATGAATCCTGACGTGTAAAATGTGTTTTTCGTTTAGTAATGGATCCCGAAAGAGTCGTAGCTGACGATGTTGAAAGTAACACGCCTGCTCCCGCTCAAGATGGGCTACTAGTGGTCAAGAGGGAGAGGCTAAACAAACCTTCTTCCAAATGATGAATGAGTGGTTCACTCAATATGTTAGAACGAATCCGGTTGTTCCACAACCTCCGCCACTTCCTAATCCTCCTTAGACTTCTACTATACATTCGGTTATGAATTTGAATCTGTTGAATAAACCTCTGCTCGAAAAAATCCGTAAGTATGGGGCTGAAGAGTTCAGGGCCACCAGTGATAGCGATGCCGAAAAAGCTGAGTTTTGGCTAGAGAATACAATCCGAGTATTTGATGAAATGTCATTGACTTCTGATGAATGTGTGAAATGTGTTGTTTCTTTGTTACAAGACCCAGCTTACCAATGGTGGAAGATTTTGATTTTCGTTGTTCCGAAAGAACGAGTTACATAGGACTTCTTTCAGTCTGATTCCAGAAGAAATATATTAGTCAGAGATTTATCGATCAGAAACGAAAAGAATTCTTGGAATTGAAACAGGGTCGCATGTCTGTCACTGAGTATGAACGAGAATTCGTGAGATTAAGTCAATATGCTCGAGAATGTGTATCAAAAAAAGGCAATAATGTGCAAAAGATTGTAAGACAGGCTAAATAAAGATATCCGTTTGTTAGTTGGAGTCCTGGAAATGAAAGAGTTTGTTGTGCTTGTTGATCGAGCATGTAAAACTGAAGCACTCGGGAAAGAATAAAGAAAAGCTGAGTCTGAAGCCAGAGATGTGAGAAAGAGATTTTCAAGTAAATCATTTCAGTCTGCTTTAAAGAAATTCAGAGATGAGCATAGTCATTCAAATGTTAATGTAGGACATTTGAATAGAGATCGTGCTAGAATGCAATCGAACGTCAAAGCTCCAGCAACTTCGATGGCTAGTGTTGGAAATGTTCGATCTGAAAGACTTGAATGTAAGCATTATGGTAAAAGACATTCGGGTAATTGTAGATTGAATGACCGAGCATGTTTTAGATATGGATCATTAGATCATTTCATCCAAGACTGCCCAGAGTCTGTTGAGTAAGAGATTGTTCAGAACCTGAGGTCAGATAATGTTATAGCTAGAGGTAGACCTACTCGAAATACAAGAAATGTTAGTAGTAGTCAGAGAGCTACGAAAGACACTGTTGCGAAATCTGAAGCTAGAGCCTCTGCCAGAGCGTATGCCATCCGTGCCCGTGAGAAATCTTCATCTCCAGATGTTATTACGGGTACATTTACTCTTTATGATACTTTTGTGATTGCATTCATAGACCTAGGTTCTACTCATTCGTATATATGTATGAACTTAGTATCCAGTACGACTTTGCATGTGGAGTCTACTGAATTAGTGATTAGAGTACCGAACCCCTTAGGTAAAAGTGTTCTGGTTGATAAAGTATACAGGAACTGTCTGTTAATGTTTCGAGATGTTTGTTTTCCGGCTGATCTGATGTTATTACCTTTTGATGAGTTCGATATAATTTTGGGTATGGACTGGTTAACATTGCATGATGATATAGTAAATTGCAAAAGAAAGACTAATGATTTGAGATGTCAGAATGATAAAATAGTTCGGATTGAGTTTAATGAATTGAATGGGTTACCAGCTGTGATATCAGTGTTGAAAGCTCAGAATTATGTGAAAAAGGGTTATAAAGCTTATTATGCTTATGTGATTGACTCGAAAGTAACTGTAACACCCTGGTTTAGGGGCTATGCATGTTGGGTATAATTCATGTTCTAGTAGGTTTTGGGTATGCTTGGATGTGTTTGAGAGGTGTTAAGAATGTTTGGACTCAAGGGGAAGACTTTAGAAAATTTTGGATTTTTAAGTGCAAAAAGGGGGAGCTTGGCGATGGGTGTCTTAAGAGAATTATTTGGGAGAATATGACACAAGAATTGGGCTGGTGGAGTGGCAAGGGAGACGCCACTAAGAGCTTGGGGAGGTGACGTCTCAGGTGCAAGGGAAGGGGCCAGTGTTCGAGCTGCGAAGGCAGCACTTTGGCCTTTATTTTTGGCGTCAGAGAGGTAAGAAGTTGGGTGGCTTTTGGATGCTTAAAAGATGGACAAAGACTTGGTCTTTGTTTTTAAATTCAGCTAGGAAGAGGTTTGACTCATTCAAACCTTTTTGATGAGTGTTAGGGAGGAAAAAGGGGAGAGAAATAAGGGATTTGGTGAGGGGTTGAAGCTTTGGCCGAATGTGGGAGTCTTGGGGTGGTTTTTTCGGTTTTGTGGGATGTGTGTAGGTGTGTGCCGAACCTTAGTCCTATAAATAGGAGGGGCACCCTTTTGAAAATAGTTTTTCTCCTTTTGTTGTTTTTGCCGAAAGTTCATTCTCTCATCTCCCTCTTGTGCCGAATTTTATTTGTTCTTCTCTAGTTGTTGTTGCCGAATTTGTAAGCAAGAGAGAACCTCTTCTTTCCCCATTTATTTTGCATAGGCCGAAACTTCTTTTGAGCACCATTGCCGAAACCTCTTAACCCTTTTTTCTTTTAGCCTAAGCCGAATATCCACAGCCTCTTCTCCTTTTCTCTTCTTTATGTTTTAGCCGAATCTCCTCTCACCCTTGTCGAAATATCCTCTTAGTAGCCTAGTGTGGTTGGCTGAATATCAGCAAGGGCGACCTCTCCTAGTTCTGCTCCATTCAGTTTAAGGGAAGGTAATTGCTCGGCCTTAGCAGTTGATTTGAGTTCTTTGTTTTAATGGCCGAAACCGAAGGATTGGCCTTAGTTTGGTGTGGCCGAATGTTCTCAAGGGCCTTAAGTGTTATGTTTCTAAGTTTTGGGCCAAATCTAATATGGTATTATTATGGGTTGTTTAAGGTGGTGTTTCGGCAGAGAGTTAGTCAAGCAGCATTTCGGGATTGGATCATTTGTGCTATTAAGGTGCGTAATCAACGCACTATTTCTACGATTGTTGGTTTTTTAAATGTGTTTACATATATGTGATGTGTGGTTGCCGAATGTGATGGCTTGTGTGGTGAATGGTTATTTTGGGTAACCATATGTCAGGAGAGTAAAGTCTTTTGTATGAAATTATTTATGATAAATACATGATTTGGTATTTAACATGAGATGCCTTCTCTTTTGTTATGATCTGACATATTACCTTTTTCATACATATATGGGAGGTGGATTGATTCGGTGGAGGAAGAAGTGTACACATGATGTACGTGGTCTAATGTTGGCTCAGGCTACATTAGCGCTTGATGGTTAGCTTTGTGCTACCTCAAGGGAGATGTTGGCTAGGTGCCCATCTCGGCGGTCGATGGCTATGTGCATCACCGTAGGCAGAGTATGTTGTTGGATCACTTTGGTTGATCGGTGGCTCAGCCACGGCCTTGAGCAGTGAGCTTGCCAAGGTAAGATGTTAGGGATCACGATGTGATCGGTGGGGAGTTTCCCACGGCCTTAGGCAGGGAGTCTGCTAAGGTTGGTGTCACGGTTGGATATTAGGTGGGGCTGAAGTGCATTCTTGCATGAACTGTTTCGATGGCTGTGTGGGTATGGGCCAAGCCCATACATGTGGAAATCTGTGTTTTGATTATGCACTGAGTCGGTGGACTCACCCAATTATTTTCCTAACATTTCAGGTGATTCATGAGATGGACCGGGATCGGAGAGGACACATGGTGGCCCATGCCGAAGGAGATGTTTTTCTTGGTTATATTAAATATTAAGTATTTCATTTAAATAATAGTTGTAACAAGGATTTATCTTATTATTTTGGTATCATTTTATTATTAACTCTATTATGGTTTGTTTAAATTGAAACACTATGTGAAGATGGTTATATTTTTTTATAACTTACTTATTCAAATATGGAATTATTAAACACGTGGCTATAATTTCGAAAGAACATGGTTTTCCAAGAGCAAATAAATTTTTACTATTTTAATTCTAAGACAAAAATATTCTCACTAACATAACCAGATTCGGTCGTAATGAATGGGCCGGGTTTGGGGATGTTACAAATTGGTATCAGAGCCCGGTTCAAAACTCGGCTTTGAGGGTTTTTGGGCCCGAAACAGTTTTCAAAATGGACTTTTTGAAATGTGGGCTTTTATAAAAAGGTTTTCAAGTTATTCTGGCATGGCACCTGTACCTCCGACCCGAAGTCCACCAGGTAAGTACCTCGGACTTTCTTGAAGTGGTTTGTTTGTATGAATTGGTTTGGGCTTAATTTGGGCTCGTAGAATAGAATAGTAGGATCTGTTGGACCCTAGGACTAGACTACTCAAACATGTGCGTAAAACTTAAAGCTCTTAAACAAACCTGTGAAATAAGTCGCCGAGTTAAGGTGTGGCAACCTGTGTGCGCATGTCTAGGATTGGATCCGGAAGAGCTTGGTACTTAAGCAGTCCACGTGACTCACCTCCTCTTCGCAGGAATCCTACCTGGTGCGTAGCTATGGTTCACCTTAACCAAGAGGACTTGTTCATAGGCTAAACCGATTATTAAAACCCGAAAGGGAATTAGCCTTGTTGTTTTCTAAAACTTTCTGTATTAAAATTTTTCCAAATTTACCCCTTTGGTTTGTGAAACCTTAAATTTGATTTTGAAGGACGTTTTCGATTTACAAAATTACCAAAATGCCCTTAGTGGCAAAATTACAAAAATGCCTCTGTGTTATAAAATTACCGTTCTACCCTCAATTTTGATAAAATGCTTTTTACTTGGTAAAATACCAAAATCTCGAGTTTTCAAATATTAAGATACCTTGGTTTGTGAAAATTTATGAAAATACCCCTGGTTGATAAAATTACCGAAATGCCCTTGGTTTCTAAATTTTCAGTTTTCTCTCAACTTTTACTGAAATATTCCTATTTTACCAAATATCAAAAACTTCTATTTTTGTGAAATATTGTGATATTCCGATTTGGAGAATTTTCGAAAATGCCCGTGATTTCCAAAATTACTGAAATAACCCTGACCTCTGAAAATTTTGCAACACATCCGATTTGAAACAAAATTTTTCAAGATAACCCCTGTGACTTTGTAAATTTTGAGATATCTTTAAGTTGGAAAACTATTTTCAAAATTGACCCAGAGTTATTACCTATATACCCCTATAGGAAAATGACGAAATTACCCCTGGGTAGGGAAGGAAACTTGATTGCTCGAAAGAACTACTCTCGGAAATTTTATTGCATAAAATTGCTCGTGGATAAAATAGTGAAACAATAATTTCTAATCCATAAAACTTTCTAAACAGACTAAATCGAGGCGCTAGATATGAGTTCTAGGGGGCGTGGTCGCAATACTAGTGGACGTGGTAGAGGCGGGATGTCAGTATCGGAACCGGTTGGGTCACGCCATGGGTCAGAGAGCGATGCACCGCCACCAGCTGTTGAGGTGGAACAGTAGGATCAGACTGGAGGGGACGACGCAGTGTCACAAGCGGTGCTGCGAGTGCTCGAACGAGTGGCAGGAGCCAATGTGGGCAATAGGAATCGGAAGTCAGTGCCCGAAAGGCTTAGGGCGAATGGAGCTGAGGTTTTCAGAGGAGTGTCTGGGGTAGCTCCAAACGTGGCAGAGTACTGGCTGGAGGCAGTTGAAAGGATTATGGATGATCTCGACTTGACTGCTGAGGAAAAGCTTAAGGGTGTTGTTTCGTTGCTGCGGGATGAAGCCTACCAGTGGTGGCTCACTGTTAAGGAAAGTACCCTGGCAGATCGAGTGGACTGGGGTTATTTTAAGATCAAGTTCGAGGGGAAGTATGTCGGAGCGAGCTATGTGGATGCTCAGAGGAAGGCGTTCCTTAGCTTGGTGCAAGGAAACAAGTCGATAGCGGAGTACGAAGCTGAGTTTTTGCGTTTGAGTCGGTATGCTCGGGGCATCGTGGCAATAGATTATGAGAGATGTGTCAGATTTGAAGATGGTTTGCGGGATGAGCTGCGAGTTTTGATTGCTCCGCATCAGGAAAGAGACTTCGCCGTTTTAGTGGAGAAAGCTCGAATAGCTGAGGAGGTCAGGAAGGCTGAGAGGCACAATAGGGAAAGGATCCGTGATAAGAGAAGTGTTGGATCGCCAGAAGTGGTTGAGAGGGTCCAGAAAAGACCGAGGGTTGAGACTCCTGTTCATATTGCTAAGACAACTGAGAGGAATCCAGATCGTCCGTGTGCGTAGTGCGGAAGGTACCATGTTGGCGAGTGCTGGAATCGGGTTCGGAATGCTTCAGATGCAAGTCCAAGACTCATCTGGTTAAGGATTGTCCCCAGGATCCGAATAGGACTCGGGTAGTGGGTCAAGGTTATGTGCAACCAGGTAGAGGTGGTCAGCAGGCGACGAGAGGTCGTGGTTCGAACCATGGAGGACATGGTTCTGGCCGAGGTCGTGGAGTAGTAGACCGCGATAATGGTGGTACTGAGGCAAGACAGCCAGCTCTGGTTTATGCAGTTCGTCGGAGAGAGGATAATGATGTGCCTGATGTGTCAGCTGGTAAGTTCCTTGTGTTTGGAATATTCTTTGTTGTTTCGTTCGTGTTGATGACTGTTTGATTTGTTGCTCGTAAAGTAGTTGGAACCTTGGGTATGAACTTAGAAACTGTGCCTAGAAGGTATGTTAGCTCTTTAAGATCAGAGTGCGCAGTTTTAGCGTAGTGGGAAGAATTGGACTGTTAGTTTAGACAAGTAATTTCGAGGACGAAATTATTTTAAGGAGGGTAGAATTGTAACACCCTGGTTTAGGGGCTATGCATGTTGGGTATAATTCATGTTCTAGTAGGTTTTGGGTATGCTTGGATGTGTTTGAGAGGTGTTAAGAATGTTTGGACTCAAGGGGAAGACTTTAGAAAATTTTGGATTTTTAAGTGCAAAAAGGGGGAGCTTGGCGATGGGTGTCTTAAGAGAATTATTTGGGAGAATATGACACAAGAATTGGGCTGGTGGAGTGGCAAGGGAGACGCCACTAAGAGCTTGGGGAGGTGACGTCTCAGGTGCAAGGGAAGGGGCCAGTGTTCGAGCTGCGAAGGCAGCACTTTGGCCTTTATTTTTGGCGTCAGAGAGGTAAGAAGTTGGGTGGCTTTTGGATGCTTAAAAGATGGACAAAGACTTGGTCTTTGTTTTTAAATTCGGCTAGGAAGAGGTTTGACTCATTCAAACCTTTTTGATGAGTGTTAGGGAGGAAAAAGGGGAGAGAAATAAGGGATTTGGTGAGGGGTTGAAGCTTTGGCCGAATGTGGGAGTCTTGGGGGTGGTTTTTCGGTTTTGTGGGATGTGTGTAGGTGTGTGCCGAACCTTAGTCCTATAAATAGGAGGGGCACCCTTTTGAAAATAGTTTTTCTCCTTTTGTTGTTTTTGCCGAAAGTTCATTCTCTCATCTCCCTCTTGTGCCGAATTTTATTTGTTCTTCTCTAGTTGTTGTTGCCAAATTTGTAAGCAAGAGAGAACCTCTTCTTTCCCCATTTATTTTGCATAGGCCGAAACTTCTTTTGAGCACCATTGCCGAAACCTCTTAACCCTTTTTTCTTTTAGCCTAAGCCGAATATCCACAGCCTCTTCTCCTTTTCTCTTCTTTATGTTTTAGCCGAATCTCCTCTCACCCTTGTCGAAATATCCTCTTAGTAGCCTAGTGTGGTTGGCTGAATATCAGCAAGGGCGACCTCTCCTAGTTCTGCTCCATTCGGTTTAAGGGAAGGTAATGTGTTCGGCCTTAGCAGTTGATTTGAGTTCTTTGTTTTAATGGCCGAAACCGAAGGATTGGCCTTAGTTTGGTGTGGCCGAATGTTCTCAAGGGCCTCAAGTGTTATGTTTCTAAGTTTTGGGCCAAATCTAATATGGTATTATTATGGGTTGTTTAAGGTGGTGTTTCGGCAGAGAGTTAGTCAAGCAGCATTTCGGGATTGGATCGTTTGTGCTATTAAGGTGCGTAATCAACGCACTATTTCTACGATTGTTGGTTTATTAAATGTGTTTACATATATGTGATGTGTGGTTGCCGAATGTGATGGCTTGTGTGGTGAATGGTTATTTTGGGTAACCATATGTCAGGTGAGTAAAGTCTTTTGTATGAAATTATTTATGATAAATACATGATTTGGTATTTAACATGAGATGCCTTCTCTTTTGTTATGATCTGACATATTACCTTTTTCATACATATATGGGAGGTGGATTGATTCGGTGGAGGAAGAAGTGTACACATGATGTACGTGGTCTAATGTTGGCTCAGGCTACATTAGCGCTTGATGGTTAGCTTTGTGCTACCTCAAGGGAGATGTTGGCTAGGTGCCCATCTCGGCGGTCGATGGCTATGTGCATCACCGTAGGCAGAGTATGTTGTTGGATCACTTTGGTTGATCGGTGGCTCAGCCACGGCCTTGAGCAGTGAGCTTGCCAAGGTAAGATGTTAGGGATCACGATGTGATCGGTGGGGAGTTTCCCACGGCCTTAGGCAGGGAGTCTGCTAAGGTTGGTGTCACGGTTGGATATTAGGTGGGGCTGAAGTGCATTCTTGCATGAACTGTTTCGATGGCTGTGTGGGTATGGGCCAAGCCCATACATGTGGAAATCTGTGTTTTGATTATGCACTGAGTCGGTGGACTCACCCAATTATTTTCCTAACATTTCAGGTGATTCATGAGATGGACCGGGATCGGAGAGGACACATGGTGGCCCATGCCGAAGGAGATGTTTTTCTTGGTTATATTAAATATTAAGTATTTCATTTAAATAATAGTTGTAACAAGGATTTATCTTATTATTTTGGTATCATTTTATTATTAACTCTATTATGGTTTGTTTAAATTGAAACACTATGTGAAGATGGTTATATTTTTTTTATAACTTACTTATTCAAATATGGAATTATTAAACACGTGGCTATAATTTCGAAAGAACATGGTTTCCAAGAGCAAATAAATTTTTACTATTTTAATTCTAAGACAAAAATATTCTCACTAACATAACCAGATTCGGTCGTAATGAATGGGCCGGGTTTGGGGATGTTACAAATTGGTATCAGAGCCCGGTTCAAAACTCGGCTTTGAGGGTTTTTGGGCCCGAAACAGTTTTCAAAATGGACTTTTTGAAATGTGGGCTTTTATAAAAAGGTTTTCAAGTTATTCTGGCATGGCACCTGTACCTCCGACCCGAAGTCCACCAGGTAAGTACCTCGGACTTTCTTGAAGTGGTTTGTTTGTATGAATTGGTTTGGGCTTAATTTGGGCTCGTAGAATAGAATAGTAGGATCTGTTGGACCCTAGGACTAGACTAGTCAAACATGTGCATAAAACTTAAAGCTCTTAAACAAACCTGTGAAATAAGTCGCCGAGTTAAGGTGTGGCAACCTGTGTGCGCATGTCTAGGATTGGATCCGGAAGAGCTTGGTACTTAAGCAGTCCACGTGACTCACCTCCTCTTCGCAGGAATCCTACCTGGTGCGTAGCTATGGTTCACCTTAACCAAGAGGACTTGTTCATAGGCTAAACCGATTATTAAAACCCGAAAGGGAATTAGCCTTGTTGTTTTCTAAAACTTTCTGTATTAAAATTTTTCCAAATTTACCCCTTTGGTTTGTGAAACCTTAAATTTGATTTTGAAGGACGTTTTCGATTTACAAAATTACCAAAATGCCCTTAGTGGCAAAATTACAAAAATGCCTCTGTGTTATAAAATTACCGTTCTACCCTCAATTTTGATAAAATGCTTTTTACTTGGTAAAATACCAAATCTCGAGTTTTCAAATATTAAGATACCTTGGTTTGTGAAAATTTACGAAAATACCCCTGGTTGATAAAATTACCGAAATGCCCTTGGTTTCTAAATTTTCAGTTTTCTCTCAACTTTTACTGAAATATTCCTATTTTACCAAATATCAAAAACTTCTATTTTTGTGAAATATTGTGATATTCCGATTTGGAGAATTTTCGAAAATGCCCGTGATTTCCAAAATTACTGAAATAACCCTGACCTCTGAAAATTTTGCAACACATCCGATTTGAAACAAAATTTTTCAAGATAACCCCTGTGACTTTGTAAATTTTGAGATATCTTTAAGTTGGAAAACTATTTTCAAAATTGACCCAGAGTTATTACCTATATACCCCTATAGGAAAATGACGAAATTACCCCTGGGTAGGGAAGGAAACTTGATTGCTCGAAAGAACTAC
Organism: Gossypium australe; assembly: GCA_005393395.2. Lineage (NCBI taxonomy): Eukaryota > Viridiplantae > Streptophyta > Magnoliopsida > Malvales > Malvaceae > Gossypium > Gossypium australe. Next base: position 15,712,940 of record CM016619.1, read on the forward strand.
TCTCGGAAATTTTATTGCATAAAATTGCTCGTGGATAAAATAGTGAAATAATAATTTCTAATCCATAAAACTTTCTAAACAGACTAAATCGAGGCGCTAGATATGAGTTCTAGGGGGCGTGGTCACAATACTCGTGGACGTGGTAGAGGCGGGATGTCAGTATCAGAACCGGTTGGGTCACGCCATGGGTCAGAGAGCGATGCACCGCCACCAGCTGTTGAGGTGGAACAGCAGGATCAGACTGGAGGGGACGACGCAGTGTCACAAGCAGTGCTGCGAGTGCTCGAGCGAGTGGCAGGAGCCAATGTGGGCAATAGGAATCGGAAGTCAGTGCCCGAAAGGCTTAGGGCGAATGGAGCTGAGGTTTTCAGAGGAGTGTCTGGGGTAGCTCCAAACGTGGCAGAGTACTGGCTGGAGGCAGTTGAAAGGATTATGGATGATCTCGACTTGACTGCTGAGGAAAAGCTTAAGGGTGTTGTTTCGTTGCTGCGGGATGAAGCCTACCAGTGGTGGCTCACTGTTAAGGAAAGTACCCTGGCAGATCGAGTGGACTGGGGTTATTTTAAGATCAAGTTCGAGGGGAAGTATGTCGGAGCGAGCTATGTGGATGCTCAGAGGAAGGCGTTCCTTAGCTTGGTGCAAGGAAACAAGTCGATAGCGGAGTACGAAGCTAAGTTTTTGCGTTTGAGTCGGTATGCTCGGGGCATCGTGGCAACGGATTATGAGAGATGTGTCAGATTTGAAGATGGTTTGCGGGATGAGCTGCGAGTTTTGATTGCTCCGCATCAGGAAAGAGACTTCGCCGTTTTAGTGGAGAAAGCTCGAATAGCTGATGAGGTCAAGAAGGCTGAGAGGCACAATAGGGAAAGGATCCGTGATAAGAGAAGTGTTGGATCGCCAGAAGTGGTTGAGAGGGTCCAGAAAAGACCGAGGGTTGAGACTCCTGTTCATATTGCTAAGACAACTGAGAGGAATCCAGATCGTCCGTGTGCGTAGTGCGGAAGGTACCATGTTGGCGAGTGCTGGAATCGGGTTCGAAATGCTTCAGATGCAAGTCCAAGACTCATCTGGTTAAGGATTGTCCCCAGGATTCGAATAGGACTCGGGTAGTGGGTCAAGGTTATGTGCAACCAGGTAGAGGTGGTCAGCAGGCGACGAGAGGTCGTGGTTCGAACCATGGAGGACATGGTTCTGGCCGAGGTCGTGGAGCAGTAGACCGCGATAATGGTGGTACTGAGGCAAGACAGCCAGCTCTGGTTTATGCAGTTCGTCGGAGAGAGGATAATGATGTGCCTGATGTGTCAGCTGGTAAGTTCCTTGTGTTTGGAATATTCTTTGTTGTTTCGTTCGTGTTGATGACTGTTTGATTTGTTGCTCGTAAAGTAGTTGGAACCTTGGGTATGAACTTAGAAACTGTGCCTAGAAGGTATGTTAGCTTTTAAGATCAGAGTGCGCAGCTTTAGCGTAGTGGGAAGAATTGGACTGTTAGTTTAGACAAGTAATTTCGAGGACGAAATTATTTTAACGAGGGTAGAATTGTAACACCCTGGTTTAGGGGCTATGCATGTTGGGTATAATTCATGTTCTAGTAGGTTTTGGGTATGCTTGGATGTGTTTGAGAGGTGTTAAGAATGTTTGGACTCAAGGGGAAGACTTTAGAAAATTTTGGATTTTTAAGTGCAAAAAGGGGGAGCTTGGCGATGGGTGTCTTAAGAGAATTATTTGGGAGAATATGACACAAGAATTGGGCTGATGGAGTGGCAAGGGAGACGCCACTAAGAGCTTGGGGAGGTGACGTCTCAGGTGCAAGGGAAGGGGCCAGTGTTCGAGCTGCGAAGGCAGCACTTTGGCCTTTATTTTTGGCGTCAGAGAGGTAAGAAGTTGGGTGGCTTTTGGATGCTTAAAAGATGGACAAAGACTTGGTCTCTGTTTTTAAATTCGGCTAGGAAGAGGTTTGACTCATTCAAACCTTTTTGATGAGTGTTAGGGAGGAAAAAGGGGAGAGAAATAAGGGATTTGGTGAGGGGTTGAAGCTTTGGCCGAATGTGGGAGTCTTGGGGGTGGTTTTTCGGTTTTGTGGGATGTGTGTAGGTGTGTGCCGAACCTTAGTCCTATAAATAGGAGGGGCACCCTTTTGAAAATAGTTTTTCTCCTTTTGTTGTTTTTGCCGAAAGTTCATTCTCTCATCTCCCTCTTGTGCCGAATTTTATTTGTTCTTCTCTAGTTGTTGTTGCCGAATTTGTAAGCAAGAGAGAACCTCTTCTTTCCCCATTTATTTTGCATAGGCCGAAACTTCTTTTGAGCACCATTGCCGAAACCTCTTAACCCTTTTTTCTTTTAGCCTAAGCCGAATATCCACAGCCTCTTCTCCTTTTCTCTTCTTTATGTTTTAGCCGAATCTCCTCTCACCCTTGTCGAAATATCCTCTTAGTAGCCTAGTGTGATTGGTTGAATATCAGCAAGGGTGACCTCTCCTAGTTCTGCTCCATTCGGTTTAAGGGAAGGTAATGTGTTCGGCCTTAGCAGTTGATTTGAGTTCTTTGTTTTAATGGCCGAAACCGAAGGATTGGCCTTAGTTTGGTGTGGCCGAATGTTCTCAAGGGCCTCAAGTGTTATGTTTCTAAGTTTTGGGCCAAATCTAATATGGTATTATTATGGGTTGTTTAAGGTGGTGTTTCGGCAGAGAGTTAGTCAAGCAGCATTTCGGGATTGGATCGTTTGTGCTATTAAGGTGCGTAATCAAAGCACTATTTCTACGATTGCTGGTTTATTAAATGTGTTTACATATATGTGATGTGTGGTTGCCGAATGTGATGGCTTGTGTGGTGAATGGTTATTTTGGGTAACCATATGTCAGGTGAGTAAAGTCTTTTGTATGAAATTATTTATGATAAATACATGATTTGGTATTTAACATGAGATGCCTTCTCTTTGTTATGATCTGACATATTACCTTTTTCATACATATATGGGAGGTGGATTGATTCGGTGGAGGAAGAAGTGTACACATGATGTACGTGGTCTAATGTTGGCTCAGGCTACATTAGCGCTTGATGGTTAGCTTTGTGCTACCTCAAGGGAGATGTTGGCTAGGTGCCCATCTCGGCGGTCGATGGCTATGTGCATCACCGTAGGCAGAGTATGTTGTTGGATCACTTTGGTTGATCGGTGGCTCAGCCACGGCCTTGAGCAGTGAGCTTGCCAAGGTAAAATGTTAGGGATCACGATGTGATCGGTGGGGAGTTTCCCACGGCCTTAGGCAGGGAGTCTGCTAAGGTTGGTGTCACGGTTGGATATTAGGTGGGGCTGAAGTGCATTCTTGCATGAACTGTTTCGATGGCTGTGTGGGTATGGGCCAAGCCCATACATGTGGAAATCTGTGTTTTGATTATGCACTGAGTCGGTGGACTCACCCAATTATTTTCCTAACATTTCAGGTGATTCATGAGATGGACCGGGATCGGAGAGGACACATGGTGGCCCATGCCGAAGGAGATGTTTTTCTTGGTTATATTAAATATTAAGTATTTCATTTAAATAATAGTTGTAACAAGGATTTATCTTATTATTTTGGTATCATTTTATTATTAACTCTATTATGGTTTGTTTAAATTGAAACACTATGTGAAGATGGTTATATTTTTTTTATAACTTACTTATTCAAATATGGAATTATTAAACATGTGGCTATAATTTCAAAAGAACATGGTTTCCAAGATCAAATAAATTTTTACTATTTTAATTCTAAGACAAAAATATTCTCACTAACATAACCAGATTCGGTCGTAATGAATGGGCTGGGTTTAGGGATGTTACAGTAACTGAAAAGAAAGTTGAATCAGTGCCAATTGTCTGTGAATCCCCTGATGTATTTCTTGAAGAATTACTGGGATTGCCTCCGATACGAGAAGTTGAATTTGGTATTGATCTGTTACCGGGAATGACTCCTATTTCAATAGCTCCTTATAGAATGACACCAACAGAATTGAAAGAGTTGAAGTCTCAGTTACAAAGTTGACCGATAGAGGGTTTGCACGACCGAGTTTCTCACCTTGGGGTGCTCATGTTCTATTTGTGAAAAAGAAATATGGTACGATAAGGATGTGCATTGATTACCGTCAGTTGAACAAAGTGACTATAAAGAATAAATATCCTCTACCCAGAATTGATGATTTGTTTGATCAGCTTAAAGGAGCCACCGTGGTTTCAAAGATAGATTTGAGATCGGGGTATTATCAATTGCGAGTAAAAGATTTAGATATTTTGAAAACTGCTTTCAGAACAAGGTACGGGCATTATGAGTTTTTAGTTATGCCTTTTGGACTAATGAACGCTCTTGCTGTTTTTATGGATTTGATGAACAAAATTTTTAGAATGTATTTAGATCGATTTGTTGTCGTATTCATTAACGATATCTTGATTTATTTGCTTGATGAAACCGAACATGCTGAACATTTGAGAATTGTGTTGCAAACTCTTCGAGATAAGCAATTGTATGCAAAATTCAGTAAATGTGAATTCTGGTTGCATGAAGTCAGTTTTTTGGGACATATTGTGTCAGCATCTGGTATATGGGTGGATCCGAGCAAGATTTCTGCTATTTTAGAGTGGAAGCCTCTGAAAAATGTGTTTGAAGTTTGCAATTTTCTGGGACTTACTGGTTATTATTGAAGGTTTGTAAAAGGCTTTTTGATGATAGCTACTTTATTGAGTAGATTCTTCAGAAAGATGTGAAATTTGAATGGTCTGATAAATGTCAAAAAAACTTTGATTAGTTGAAAGCCCTTTTGACTGAAGCTCCAATTTTGGTACAGCCAGAATCGGGTAAAGAATTCATGATTTATAGTGATGCTTCATTGAATGGTCTGGGATGTGTTTTGATGCAGGAAGGCAAAGTTATAGCTTATGCCTCGAGACAATTGAAGCCGCATGAAAAGAACTAGTCGGCACACGACCTTGAGTTAGCAGCGATTGTATTTGCTTTAAAGATCTGGCAACATTATCTTTTTGGTGAAAAATGCCATGTATTTTCGGATCATAAAAGTCTGAAATATTTGATGACACAAAAAGACTTGAATCTACGACAGATAAGATGGTTAGAGCTTTTGAAAGACTACGAGCTTGTGATAGACTATCATCCGGGTAAGGCAAATGTTGTTGCTGATGTTTTGAGTCGAAAATCACTGTTTTGCATTACGTGCTATGAATGCTCATTTAGACTTGTCTGATGAAAGTTCAGTTTTAGCTTAATTAAAAGTGAAACCGTTGTTTTTACAACAAATTTTTTATGCTCAGAAAGTTGATAATAAAATGCTAGTGAAATGAGCTCAGTGTGATTCGAACTCCGATTCTGAATTTTGAGTTGATGATAATGATTTCTTGAGATTTCGAGATCGAATTTGTGTTCTGAGAAATCCAGAATTATTATAGTTAATTTTGAATGAAGCTCATAACAGTCACCTATCTGTTTATCCAGGAAGTACAAAGATGTACCATGATTTGAAGCAACACTATTGGTGGTCTGGAATGAAAAGAGATATGTTTGTTTTTGTCTCGAAATGTTTAGTTTGTCAGCAAGTTAAAGCTGAACATCAGGTTCCATCTGGTTTGTTGCAATCGATAATGATTCCCGAGTGGAAATGGGACAGAATAACAATGGATTTTGTCTTTGGTTTGCCTTTGACTCCGAGAACGAAGATGCAATTTGGGTCGTAGTTATCGATTAACGAAATTCGCCCATTTTATTCCGGTATGATCTGATTACTCACTTGATAAGTTAGCTGAGCTTTACGTTTTTGAGATTGTGAGATTACAGAGGGTGCCATTGTCTATTGTGTCAGATAGAGATCCGAGTTTTAGTTCACAGTTCTGGAAGAAATTGCAAGAAGCCCTAGGTACTAAATTGCATTTCAATACGGCTTTTCACCCGCAGACAGACAGTCAATGCAAGTGAACCATTCAGATACTCGAGGATATGTTGAGATGTTGCATTCTTGAGTTTAATGGTACATGGGAAGAATATCTGCCACTAATTGAATTTGCATACAATAATAGTTTTCAGCCAAGTATCAAAATGGCAGCTTATGAGGCTTTGTACGGACGCAAATGTCGGACGCCTCTGTATTGGATCGAACTTAGTGAAAATAAGATACACGGGGTCGATTTGATAAAAGACACTAAACAGAAAGTGAAAGTGATTTGTGACAGTTTGAAAGCAGCGCCTGATCGTCAGAAATCTTATGTAGACTTGAAACGGAAAGGTATTGAATTTAATATCGGTGATAAAATGTTCTTGAATGTGTCTCCATGGAAGAAAGTACTCTGATTTGAATGTAAAGGCAAATTGAGTCTGAGGTTCATCGGACCGTATGAAATTGTCGAGCGTGTTGGACCTGTTGCGTATAGATTTTTATTGCCACCTGAGCTAGAAAAGATTCATAATGTGTTTCACGTGTCAATGCTTAGACGATACAGATTGATCCATCACATGGGATATCTCCGTCTGAAATTGAAATCCGATCTGATATGACTTACGAAGAAGAATCGATTCGAATATTAGCTCGTCAGGTGAAAGAATTGAGAAATAAGAAAATTACGTTAGTAAAAGTACTGTGGCATCGTCACGGAGTGGAAGAGGCTATGTAGGAACCTGAAGATTCAATGAGACAACAATATCCGAATCAGTTTAACGGTAAGATTTTCGGGGACGAAAATCCCTAAGGGGGAAGAATAGTAATGGTCCGATTTAGACCTTAGTCGGAATAGTGGTTTCGGGACCACAAATCTGAGTCAGAAAAATATTTTAATATTATTTTATGTGCTTATAGTACGTGAATTTGTATGTGTGAAAGTTTCGTAAATTAATTTGTCTGTTTGGGTGCTTAATTTGATAAAAGGATTTAATTGTGAAAGATGCAAAATTTGCATGCTTTATGAAAAGATATCTATTTGACATGGTTTTATAAATATGGAGTCCTTATGTTGTTATTAAACCAAAGGGATTTTGAATGGTTAAAAATGCCATATGTTAGTGGAATATAAATGTGAATAAAAAGGCTAAAAGTGGAAATAGATAATTATTATGAAATATAATAAAAACAAGTATGAAAATAGGCATTTTATTCATCCATTTGACCGAAAATACGACAGAAAAGAAAGAAAAGAACAAGCTAGGTTTTGGCTATGATTTTAGCTTGAATCAAGGTATGTTTTGCTTCGATTTTTGATAATTTCTACGTTTTTGTAATCATTGCTTAGTGTTTTTCAAAACCCATGCTTTAATTTTGTAAATTGATGATGATTTTGAAAAGAGCCATTGATAAAGTCATGAGTTTTATGATGTTTGAGGATGAAATATGAAATATATGTGTGTGATTAACATTTGTTGTCTTTGGATTTTTGATGAATTTGAGTAATTTGGAATTAATTGAGAAAATAATATTTTGAAGGACTATATTGTGAAATAAATGAAAAGCATGGACTTGTATGAAGCTTGTGAAAATTCGGCTAGGCATGGGTAACTTGAAATTTTGTGTATTTTGTGATTTTATGAAAAAGGGACTATAATGTCAAAATGTGAAAATGTTAAGGCTAAATTGTAAATTGCCCTAAATATGTGTTCTTGGATTGAATTGAATGAATTGGTGAATAAATGAGCTAAATCTGAATATGTATAGATTAAGAATCGAAGAAAACGGATTTAGATCGAGGGAAATTGAAAGTGATTGAGTAGCCGAGTTCGTTCGTTTATCCAAGTCCGAGGTAAGTCTATATATAAATAAATGTATTTGTATCGAATTATATTTACATGTATGAAATTAGATTATAATGAATATATATGAATGATAAGCTTATGAGATCTGAGATGTTATTGACAAGGCTTCAGAGTCCGAAAAGTGTAACACCCTGATTTAGGGGCTATGCAGGTTGGGTATAATTCGTGTTCTAGTAGGTTTTGGGTATGCTTGGATGTGTGTGAGAGGTGTTATGAATGCTCGGATTAAAGGGGAAGACTTTGGAAAATTTTAGATTTTTAGGTGCTAAAAGGGGAGCTTGGCTGTGGGTGTCTTAAGAGAATTATTTGGTGAATCTTGTCACAAGAATTGGGCTGGTTGAGTGGCAAGGGAGGCGCCACTAAGAGCTTGGAAAAGTGACGCCTCAGGTACAAGGGAAGGGGCCAGTGTTCGATTCGCAAGGGCAGCAGGAGGCTTTGTTTTTGCGTCATCTAGGTAGAGTGTTGGACGGTTTTTGGGAGGCTTAAAAGATGGACAAAGACTTGGTCTTTGCTTTTTGAATTTGGCTAGGTAGGTTTGACTTTTTCAAATCTTTTTGAATGGATGGAAGGGAGGTGTTTTAGGAGAGTTTTGAGGATTTTTTTTTGGGAGCTTGGAGCTTGGCCGATTAGTATAAATAGGGGGGAGGTGTTCATTTATTTTCACCATTTGCTTTCTCTCCCTTGCCGAATTTTGCTTCCCAAAATTCCTTTGGTTGCCGAAACTTCCTTCTCCAAATTCTTTTGCTCTCACATTTTCCAAATGGCCGAAACTTCAAGGTCATATAGCTATCTTCTTCTCCTCATTTCTTTTGAGCCAAAACCACTCCATTTTATCCCTCAAACCTTTATCCTCTTTTCTAGCCGTAACCCCTATCCCTTTTCATCCGTTTTCCTTCAAGCCGAACCCTTACTTCCTTGGTGGTGGCCGATTCTTGTTAGAGGAAGGGTAGTGGTTAGCAAGGTCGATTATAGGGGAGGAGAGTCTAGCGCAGGAGACCTTTTGGGATTTGTTTAGTCAGCAGTGCAGTGGTATAAGGTTGCGTTTCGAGGGTAGATCGGGTGTGCTATCTAGGTGCGTAATCATCGCACTATTTCTCGGTTTGATTGCTAACGTTTAAACCTGTGTGTTAGGTGTGGTAGCCATTTATAATGGCTTAAGTGATGAGTACCTGGTGATGGTAAGATTATTTGTGATGTATAATTGTATATGTGTATATTTATATACCTATGTGATACAATGACTTAACATGTAGCATCTATATATTTGCATGAGGTGGGGCTTGATTCGATGAAGGAGGAAGTGTACACGAGGTGTACGTGGTCTAATGATAGCTCCGGCTACATTAGCGCTTGATGGTTAGCTTTGTGCTACCTCAAGGGAGATGTTGGCTTGGTGCCCATCTCGGCGGTTGATTGCTATGTGCATCACCGTAGACAGATTACGATATTTGGATCACTTTGGTTGATCGGTGGCTCAGCCACGGCCTCGAGCAGCGAGATTGCCGAGGTAAGATTTATGGATCACGATGTGATCAGTGGTGGTTTATCCACGGCCTTAGGCAGGGAGTCTGCTAAGGTTGGTGTTACGGTTGGAGTGGGTTGGGCTGAGATGTATATGTGCATGACTTGCTATGTGAATTGTTTGGTATGGGGCCAAGCCCATACGCGGGAAACCTGTGTTGTGATTATGCACTGAGTCAGTGGACTCACTCTTTTCATTAACCATTTCAGGTGATGCGTAGATTGGACCGGGATCGGAGAGGACACAAGGTGGCCCATGCAGAAGATGTTTTACTTCATTTAAGTATTTTATATTATCAATATTTTGGAATTTTACTTGATGTAATAAAGGTCCCTTTGATTTAAAGTACTCTGTTTATGATTGTGGGAGTTAATACTATACTTAAAAATATTTTCATAAAAGATTCATATTATACTTATAATAATATTTTATTCCAGAAATTTTCAACAAACTTATATTATTTATTAATTTTTAAGTGGACATAATTTTCAAAAGATAGTAAATTTTCATGTTTTAAATTCTAAGTAAAGAAACATATTTTCACTAACATAACCAGATTCGGTCGTAGTGAATAGGTCGGGTTTGGGGATGTTACAGTTTGGTATCAGAGCCCGGTTCAAAACTCGGCTTTGAGGGTTTCTGGGCCCGAAACAGTTTTCAAAATGGGTTTTTGGAATGTGGGCTTTTACAAAAAAGTTTTGCAGATTATTCTGGCATGGCACCTGTACCTCCGACCCGAAGTCCACCAGGTAAGTACTTCTAGCTCTTGAAGTGTTTTGTTTGTGTGATCTATTATGGGCTTAGTTTGGGCTCGTAGATTAGAATATTAGGACTATTGGACCCTAAGGTTAGTTTACTCAAACATATGCATAAAACTTAAAGCTCTTAAACAAACCTGTGAAATGAGTCGCCGAGTTAAGGTGTGGTAACCTTGGTGCGCATGTCTAGGATTGGATCCGGAAGAGCCTGGTACTTAAGCAGTCCTCGTGACTCACCTCCTCTTCGCAGGAATCCTACCTGGTGCGTAGCTACGGTTCACCTTAACCAAGAGGACTTGTTCATAGGCTAAACCGGTTATTAAAACCCGAAAGGGAATTAGCCTTGCTGTTTTTAAAACCTTCTGTTTTAAAACTTTTCAAACTTACCCCTTTGATTTGTGAAACCCTAAATATAATTTTGAAAAACGTTCGTCGATTTACAAAATTTCCCAAAATGCCTTTAGTGGCAAAATTACAAAAATGCCCCTGTATTGCAAAATTACCGTACTACCCTCAACTCTTGATAAAATGATTTTTACTTTACAAAATATCAAAATCTCGAGTTTTCAAAATATTAAGATACCCTGGTTTGTGAAAATTTACGAAAATACCCCCGGTTGATGAAATTACCAAAATGCCCTTGGTTTCTAAATCTTCAGATTTCTCTCGATCTTTTACTAAAATATTCCTATTTTACTAAATATCAGAAAATTATATTTTGTGAAATGTTGTGATATTCCAATTTGGAGAAATTACGAGAATGCCCATGATTTCCAAAATTACTGAAATAACCCTGATTTCTGAAATTTTTGTAATATCTCTAGTTTGAAAAACAAAATTTTCAAAATGACCCTTGAGATTTTGTAAATTTTGAAGTTGGAAAACTATTTTCAAAATTGACTCTGAGTTATTACCAAAATACCACTCTTTAGGAAAAATGACGAATTTACCCCTGGGTAGGGAAGGAAACTTGATTGCTCGAAAGAACTACTCTCGGAAACTTCTTTGCATAAAATTTGCTCGTGGTTAAACAGTGAAACAAGGATTTCTTATGCATAAAACTTTCTAAACAGACTAAATCGAGGCGCTAGATATGAGTTCTAGGGGGCGTGGTCGCAATACTCGTGGACGTGGTAGAGGCAGTTTTGGTGACTGTTTGTTTTGTTGCTCGTAAAGTATGTTAGCTCTTTAAGATCAGAGTGCGCAGCTATAGTGTAGTGTGCTGTTAGTTTAGATAAGTAATTTCAAGTACGAAATTATTTTAAGGAGGGTAGAATTGTAACACCCTGATTTAGGGGCTATGCAGGTTGGGTATAAGTCGTGTTCTAGTAGGTTTTGGGTATGCTTGGATGTGTGTGAGAGGTGTTATGAATGCTCGGATTAAAGGGGAAGACTTTGGAAAATTTTAGATTTTTAGGTGCTAAAAGGGGAGCTTGGCTGTGGGTGTCTTAAGAGAATTATTTGGTGAATCTTGTCACAAGAATTGGGCTGGTTGAGTGGCAAGGGAGGCGCCACTAAGAGCTTGGAAAAGTGACGCCTCAGGTACAAGGGAAGGGGCCAGTGTTCGATTCGCAAGGGCAGCAGGAGGCTTTGTTTTTGCGTCATCTAGGTAGAGTGTTGGACGGTTTTTGGGAGGCTTAAAAGATGGACAAAGACTTGGTCTTTGCTTTTTGAATTTGGCTAGGTAGGTTTGACTTTTTCAAATCTTTTTGAATGGATGGAAGGGAGGTGTTTTAGGAGAGTTTTGAGGATTTTTTTTGGGAGCTTGGAGCTTGGCCGATTAGTATAAATAGGGGGGAGGTGTTCATTTATTTTCACCATTTGCTTTCTCTCCCTTGCCGAATTTTGCTTCCCAAAATTCCTTTGGTTGCCGAAACTTCCTTCTCCAAATTCTTTTGCTCTCACATTTTCCAAATGGCCGAAACTTCAAGGTCATATAGCTATCTTCTTCTCCTCATTTCTTTTGAGCCAAAACCACTCCATTTTATCCCTCAAACCTTTATCCTCTTTTCTATTGCCGTAACCCCTATCCCTTTTCATCTGTTTTCCTTCAAGCCGAACCCTTACTTCCTTGGTGGTGGCCGATTCTTGTTAGAGGAAGGGTAGTGGTTAGCAAGGTCGATTATAGGGGAGGAGAGCCTAGCGCAGGAGACCTTTCGGGATTTGTTTAGTCAGCAGTGCAGTGGTATAAGGTTGCGTTTCGAGGGTAGATCGGGTGTGCTATCTAGGTGCGTAATCATCGCACTATTTCTCGGTTTGATTGCTAACGTTTAAACCTGTGTGTTAGGTGTGGTAGCCATTTATAATGGCTTAAGTGATGAGTACCTGGTGATGGTAAGATTATTTGTGATGTATAATTGTATATGTGTATATTTATATACCTATGTGATACAATGACTTAACATGTAGCATCTATATATTTGCATGAGGTGGGGCTTGATTCGATGAAGGAGGAGGTGTACACGAGGTGTACGTGGTCTAATGATAGCTCCGGCTACATTAGCGCTTGATGGTTAGCTTTGTGCTACCTCAAGGGAGATGTTGGCTTGGTGCCCATCTTGGCGGTTGATTGCTATGTGCATCACCGTAGACAGATTACGATATTTGGATCACTTTGGTTGATCGGTGGCTCAGCCACGGCCTCGAGCAGCGAGATTGCCGAGGTAAGATTTATGGATCACGATGTGATCAGTGGTGGTTTATCCACGGCCTTAGGCAGGGAGTCTGCTAAGGTTGGTGTTACGGTTGGAGTGGGTTGGGCTGAGATGCATATGTGCATGACTTGCTATGTGAATTGTTTGGTATGGGGCCAAGCCCATACGCGGGAAACCTGTGTTGTGATTATGCACTGAGTCAGTGGACTCACTCTTTTCATTAACCATTTCAGGTGATGCGTAGATTGGACCGGGATCGGAGAGGACACAAGGTGGCCCACGCAGAAGATGTTTTACTTCATTTAAGTATTTTATATTATCAATATTTTGGAATTTTACTTGATGTAATAAAGGTCCCTTTGATTTAAAGTACTCTGTTTATGATTGTGGGAGTTAATACTATACTTAAAAATATTTTCATAAAAGATTCATATTATACTTATAATAATATTTTATTCCAGAAATTTTCAACAAACTTATATTATTTATTAATTTTTAAGTGGACATAATTTTCAAAAGATAGTAAATTTTCATGTTTTAAATTCTAAGTAAAGAAACATATTTTCACTAACATAACCAGATTCGGTCGTAGTGAATAGGTTGGGTTTGGGGATGTTACAAAAAGTCTCATTTGAACCTAGGAATAGATAGGATTATATATGTCATGACATAGGTTTCCGATATGTGATATCGTCTAAGACCATGTCTAGGACGTTGGCGTCGATTGAGATTTACGTGTAAGACCATGTCTGGGACATTGGCATCGTATTTGGTTCGTGTAAGAGCCTGTCCGGGACAGTAGCATCGATATTTGGTTACATGTAAGACCACGTCTGGGACGTTGGCATAGTACGACTATTCTGAGTATCCTATTTGATTCTGAATGGTTCAATGGGCAATTCCGAGAAAATGAAAGGCTATGTGAAATGTATAATTGAATCAGGTACGTTTGATATGTACACTATGTAAGTGTATGAAAGGTAAGTATATATATGAACTTACCTAGATGAGATGTGTGTATAAATTTGATGAAGTACAATGTGATATGTGAATGAATGAACTATGATATATGAAGTACATGGTGATATATATATATTGGTAAGCAAATGGCTGAATAATTTAGCTAAGAAGAACTATGAAATTGCAAATGAGTTATTAGTGATCACGTATTTGATATGAATAATGAATGCTTATATGTTAAGTTTATTTGTATATGGCTTACTAAGCTTTTGAAAGCTTACTTTGTGAATGTTTGCTTTGTTTTATAGATCGTCAAAGCTACTGAGGGCTCAGGGATTGTTGAGGGTCGTCATCACACTATTCAAATCACATTTTGGTACCTTTTGAATATGTATATATTAAGTATGGCATGTATAGTCTAATTGGTATGGCTCTGTTTTGAAAGGGTGTATAGATAGCCATGTGATATGGCTAGATAATGACATTATGTGAATGAATAGTTATGTCTTTGATTTGTCTCTAACTAACTATGACCACAATAAACGCAAGCGCACCTATCGTTTAATAGTATAGTTATGGTAAGACCGGTAATATCGTATCCACAAGGACCAAGAGTACTAGTAATTACTATCTTTCTATTATCTAGCCTAAGAATTGGAGTGATTTCTTTTAAACTGAAACTAATTAAGAGACGACAAAGAATGAATTAGGAAAATACTTTTAGACAACTTATATGATAAAGACAATACCCAAGGAAGAATCCACCTAGGCTTCACTTATTACTTTTGATTCATATGATTTATTCACTTGACTTAATCCGTAGAAATTCCTAAATTATGTTAATATCTCTTTCAAGATTAAAAACAACTGACTCTAGGTTGATTAATTGAAATCTCTTTCTAATTAAAACCCCTATTGTCGCATTAACTCGATCTATGGATTCCCCTATTAGATTTGACTCTAATCCGGTAGATATTCGTCGCCCTATTTCTAGGGTTGTAATCAACTTCGCTTAATTGTGTTGATCTACTCTTAAATAGGGACTTTTGCTCCTCTGAATAAGCACATTCGACTTGAATTAATAACCTGGATTATCAAAACAAGAATAAGAACTCACAATTAAGAATAAGAACAAGTATTTATCTTATAAATCAATTAATAATAAGATCTGTCTTAGGTTTCATCCCCTTAGGTATTTAAGGGATTTAGTTCATACTGATAGAGGGAAACATCTTAAAATAAGGAAAACAACAAAACATAAGAAAACCCTAAAATTTCTGAAGAACTTGATGGGAGATCTTCAGTCTTGATGAAGATCCTACTTCTGAGCTGCTCCCGATGGCTGTCTTTGAGTATTTTCTGCCTTCTACTCGGCGTCCTCATTTAGGTTGCCCCCTAGGGTGTTTATATAGGCTTTGGGACATTTTTCTTGGCCCACAAGTAGCTTTTTTCGAATAAAATTAGACTTGGGTTTGGCAGGGACACGCCCGTGCGTGATGGCATGGGCCGTGCTCAATTCTGCTAGTCATCCACTGTAACATCCTGAAATTGGGCCTAGTAGGATTAAGCCCATTGGGCCTTAAGCGTAGTAGCATTTAAAATTTTAGAGAACGGTATTAATGTAAGTTAGACTTATTAGGTAAGTGATTTTGGAAGGTTAGAGGGCTTCTAGGAAGTCCCGGGATCAAATTTAGGCTTTAGGGAAATTTTGGTTTTAGGCGGAAAAAACCCTGGAAGTTGGCAGGTAGGCCTTAAGAATAAAATATGGAGAAAATGACACAAGTGGAGTGTGTGGTGTAGTGGCAAAGTGACGCCATTTAGGGAGCAAGGGGGGTGACGCCACAAGGAAGGAATGAGGTCCAAGGTTCAAGTCTTGGCTTTTGCATTTTGGTTTCTTTTTACTTGGATCTTAGAATTTGGGCCATAGTTTATATTTAGTTGCGCATGGTTTAAGACACAAGAGGAGCTTGTGGCCAAGTGGTTAGCAGCGTGGATTATGCTACAAGGGAGCCTGGGTTCGAATCTCATGAGAAGCAAGGGAGTATTTATTTTGCGGATTGGACGGCAAGAGTTTCAGTTTAATTTAAACTCTACTGGCGAAGGGATCCCACATCAGAAAGACACAAAGAATGAAGGTGAAGAGCTAGCTATATAAAGAGCATCCTAGGAGGAGAGTAAACACATCTTGGAGGGCGTTTGGGCATAGGAGTGGTCGGAGCGCGGATTAACACCAGAGTCCTATCAGGTGTGTAACTCTCTCTACTCTAGCTGTAGAGCGGCAAATGCTGAAGTGCCGGTCACGGCAATAGTAGCTACACGAGCGTGCGAGCGCACGTATGGGGCTTCGACGCGATAGTTGAGGCCATCAGTAGTATTTTGGTGGGTTGAGGCTGCTTGGGCCACGATGGGCCGAAGTGGGCCCAATGGGCTCGTGGGCCCATATGAGTAAATTGTATGATGATATAGTATATAGTGAACTAGACTAGGTGGAACTTATATACGTGGCTAGATTTGTGCTAGGTGGGCCACACGAGCGTGTGGGCCCGAATGGGCCGAAATCGGGTTTTAGGCCCAATAGTCCAGTAAGGACTGGAAATGGTAGCTGAGTCGCTCAGGGCGACATTAGGCCTTCGGAAAGGCCATTGCAGGTGCGAATTTACGAAAATACCCTTGGTGGGTAAATTACAAAAATACCCTTGGTAGGTAAAATTACTGTTATACTCTTAGAGGTTGGTTAGCTTGATTATGTTGTATATTATTATTCTGATTATGATGGTAATTCGTTTCATACGTTGTCTGATATGTTCATAATGATTACATTGTCATTTCATCATAATATATTGTATGTGCATGGGGATCGGGTTACATTTAATGAAGGAAAGTGTGTACATTTATGTACGTGGATTGTTGTCAGCCTTGAGCTACATCGAGGATTGATGTTGGCTTCGTGCCTCATCGTGGATTGATGTTGGCTATGTGCCTCATCGTGGATTGATGTTGGCTATGTGCCTCATTGTGGATTGATGTTGGCTATGTACCTCATAGTGGATTGATGTTGGCTTCGTGCCTCATCGTGGATTGATGATGACCTTGAGTCACATCGTAGATATTGTGATTTGGTCACATAGTGATCGGTGGCTAGGCCACGTTATATTGACTTTGAGCAGCATGACTGCCAAAGAGGTGTGTAGCGGATGGAGGGTCGATTTAGTAATCCCCTGGTGTGTGGTGGATGGATATACGGGGGTGCATAGCGGATGGACACTAGGTGGGGTTGGGTTAACATTTTGCATCATAATGCGTGGTATGTGGTTTGATGTGGATTTGGGGCCAAGCCTATTTGTGGAATCATGTGGATTAATTGCATTGCACTCATTCTTGATATGCCATGACATTGGGCTAATATAGTACTGTGGGCTTAGGCCCAGTTATCGTGGTAAGGGGAATTACACACTGAGTCTCGATGACTCACCCCCTCTTTTTAAATGTTACAGGTAATCATTAGATCGCGGATTTGGGAGCCGAGGCAGACTTGTGGTGACCCTGCAATGTTTTCTCGTAAACTCGTTTCTTTTATTTAAACTTACTTTTAATTTTGGGATTTTGTTATGTAATAAGGCCAATATAACTTTAGCTTGGGTATTTTATTTGGTTTAGCTTTTAATTTGATTACTACCTATTATTATTAAATGTTCAATATGGGATTTTCCTAAAGTGATAATAAACCATTTCTTATTCAAAATTTCTTAAACTCGATTTTCACAACAAATACAATTTTATTCAAATTAGTAACAAGGAGCTAGTTGGTAAAATGGGCATTAAATGAATCGGCTTTTATAAACAAACCACAAAACGCGGAGTTTCAAAAAGAATACGAACTTTTTAACGAACGCACAATTTTTTTAGACATTCCTTTCATGTGACATGTCAGATGCGGTCGTAACGTCTAGGCCGGGTTTGGGGTGTTACATCCACGGCCGTGTGGTCTGCCCGTGTGCGGAAGTCCAGCCCATGTTGATTTCTGAGGTAGGCCCATTTTGTCCCTTTTGGCCCATTTCTCGTTCTTTTTGGCTCCTAAGCTCTCCTGAGTGTAAAACATGAAATTAAAGGATTAGGAGCATCGAATTAATCAAATCTAATGAAAATTCATCCAAAAATTGGCCAAGCATTGGGTTAAAATATGTATAAATTATGGTTTATCAAATATCCCCACACTTAAGCAAAATCCTCAACTCACAATTAAAATTAGCTTCCTCAATTTAGAATTCTCATCAATAATGTCTCATCATAATTCATAGATAATCCATACATTGATAATTTAACTAAAATAGTCTTAAAGATTCAAACAATTTAAGTCACAAATTTTTATAGCACGAAAAAATAGGTGTTTCCCTATTACCTAAATAATCACCCTTAATTCGAAACCTGTCAAGAATTGACATCTTCGCTAAAGATTCACTCAAATCACTCAAAGTGTTTAAAGTTCAAATTAAGCACTCAAAAGTCAAACATGGGAAGTTATTACCATAAGCTTGCATGAAAGTCAAATATCCACCACTATAAAATGAGATGATACACAAATCAAAATGTATTAAAAAGAGTTGTAATGGAGCTTGGGTTAAAGGTGTGGATAAAGGCTGAATTAGAGGGTTAGAATCGAGATTTAATTGATAATTTACCTAACTAGAAATAATAAACTAATAATTAATAATTACATTAATTGAACTTATCACTAATAATACAGGCTTCTTCTTAGAATATGAAATTAACCATTTAAGCTCAAATATCCTAGAACTAAGTAATGATTTTTTTTAAGAATAAGAACAAGATATAAGATGAATTTAACAACTGAATAAAGAATATAGATAGGCAACTGATCAAATCAAATCTCGACAAAAGGGGAGTAAATAAAGTAGGAGAAGTAAAAATTTGGTTTTGGGTTAATATTAATGGGTGAGTCAAGAAATGGTTTATTAGGTTCAATGGGGGTTCACTAGGGGTTAATTATGAAGGTAGGTTTTTTATAGAGTAAGTGGGTTAGATCCTAGGTGCCTTTATCATCTCAATATATCAAAACAAAAGTTTGATCTCGACATGCATAATCGAAGCAAGTTCTAGAATAACAAATCAATGTTGACACACTCATAATCAATAAAGTGAGTAAGAAAAATATATGCTCTAAAAGGCTCAAAATCTCACAAAAATTATGGTTTTTAATGTCAACCTTGTAAATTTCAAACTTCAAAGTAATATTTAAATTTAGGGAAACAATCTAATTTTTTTTTGAAAATAGAATTATCAAGCTTGATTCTCTAATGTCTTAAAGTTTAAACCACCAATGCACAATTACCTATGACTTAATTCAAAATGTATCGATGAAAATCAGAAGTCAAGAGAAGTTTTATTCTAATAGTAATATGAGGAAATTACTTAAGAACAAGACATAATTCAGGGATTTTCAAATAATACTATAGTTAATCTACCCACACTTAAGATGTACATTGCACTCAATGTACAAAGATAATGAAAATAGATTAAGAAAATCATAAGATAGGGAGAGAAGTGAAACTTCCTGAATTTTAGATGGAGTCAATGAAAAGAAAATCTGATAAATTTGGGCCGAGGTGAACATGGGGGAGGATACTCCAGTGGTGTGGTCGTTCCTTAATAGCACCTTGAACCTTTTGAAATTAACTTGTCGAGTTGACGAAGCAGCCGTCATGAACTTATGGTACCTTAAGCTAAATCTAAATGGTATGAAGAATAAGAACATCATAATAAAGAAAATGAAGATAAATAATGGAAAAGAGATATGAATTCAAAAATAAAGGGGAAAAAGAGTGACTGTCGGTGGCAGAGATGGTGGTTGGTGTGGTGGCGGTGTAAACAAGGAATAATAGAAAGGGGAAAGAATTTCGGGTTGAGGGAGAAAGAAAAAGGAGTAAGGGGGAGGAGGTTGGTCAGTGGTGGCTAGTGGTGGAAAAAGGGAAGAAAGCTGTGGTGGCTAGGGTTGGGGAGGAAGGGATTTGGGGAAGAAAGTGAACAGAAAAAGAGGTTTAAATAGAGATTGGGACACATGGTCGCAGCCCACGCATGTATGCCCTGGCCGTGTTAGGTCACACGGCCGAATCACACGGTCGTGTGATGCGTCGTTTGTTTCTCCCATGCATGTGTAGGGGTTTCCATGCCCATGTTGCTTATTCAGTGTCGACCACGGTTTAGAGGCACAGGCGTGTCTCACATCCGTGGCATTTTATCGTAGTCCTGTGTTCTTTAGTCAGAATTGACCATGTCCACATAGCACGACCGTGGCATTTTGTCGCAGCCCGTGCTTTGGGGAAAATTTCCGTCCTATTTTCGTACGATCTCAGTCACGCTCATAGTCCTACTCGTGGGGTCCACATGGCCACGCTCATGTGCAAGGCCGTGTGGTAACGAAACCTGCACCTATTAACTTGGTTAGTTTTTAATTAGGTGCTAAAAATCGAAAATATATACATTAATTGGGTTAGTGCTCGGGTTGCCTCTCGAGAAGAGCTTATTTAGAGTTTAAGCTCGACTCACCTTTCATTCGCATAATCATGGTGGTTTGAAGAGTTGACAATCCTCTATCCTGCTATTAGCTTTATGATCACTATACAGTTTAAGTCGAGTAGTGTTTACCTTAAAAATGCCGAACCGAGGACTAGTTACCTCGACTGTTCCATATGGGAAGACATTGAGTACCGTGAAAAGGATCACTCTGTTTGTATTAAGGTCTGAAGTAGCGATTCAAGTGTCTATTTTTCCAACAATACCTGATCCCTGATCTTAAATTGGTTTGTCCTATCTTTAAGCTTGTCATGGAGTCGCTTTGGTTCATCGTGTTTTCTCAATTTCTCCTTGAACTGTGTTCGCCATTCATCTAGTTCTTCGATCTGAAGCCTTCGCTCCTCACGAGTTATTTCATTGTTGGCACGAGATCTAGGATGTGGCTCGGTTGTGTATTTTCGAGGTGCTTCCTGAAAAGAGGGTTAAACCGAATGATTTTTAATAGAATTTATGTACACACCTTTATTACTCGATATCCTAACCGAGTCACGAGCCTGAAGAGTGATCGTTTCGTCACCTACACGAAGTGTGAGCTCACCTGTACCAACATCAATTCTAGTTTTAGCAGTTGCAAAAAAAGGGTCTTCCTAAAATTAAAGGGACATTACTATCCTCATCCATGCATAAAACAACAAAGTCCACTGGGAATATGAATTTATCAATTTTCACTAGCACATCTTCAATTATACCCCTAGGAACTCTAATGGTTTTATCAGCCAATTGAATGCTCATCCTAGTTTGTTTGGGTTTCCCAAGACCTAGCTGTTTAAACATTTTATAAGGCATAACATTGATGCTTGCCCCTAAATCAGCTAAAGCATTGTTAACAGGTAAACTACCAATTAAGCAAGGAATCATAAAGCTCCCTGGATCTTTTAATTTGTGGGGTAGTTTATTCTGTAGAATTGTTGAGCACACTGCGTTTAGCTCCGCATGCAACGCATCATCTAACTTCTGTTTGTTTGTCAAAAGCTCTTTTAAAAATTTTGTTGAATTGGGCATCTGCGAAAGAGCTTCAATAAACGGTAAGTTAATATGTAATGGTTCTAAAAGTTTAAGAAATTTACCGAATTGTTCATCTGTGCGGTCTTTCTTGGTCGTATTGGGATATGGCACACGAGGTTTATACTCTGTATTTATCAGTTTTGGTTTATCATGGCTTACCTTTATCTACCACATTCTCTTGCCTTGGGTTGGGTTCGTCTAATCCTTCACTATCGTGAGCAGTGATGGCATGAAGTTGCTCCTTTGGGTTAGTTTCAGTGTTACTTGGCAAGCTACCTTGTGGTCGTTCAGAGTTCAGCTTAGCAAGTTGTCCTATTTGGTTCTCGAGCCCTTGAATTGATGCTTGCTGATTTTTTAGTGCTGTTTCGATGTTTTGGAAATGGGTTTCTAATGCAGCGATGAATTTTGTTAGCATCTCCTCAAGGTTCGGCTTCTTCTCTTGTGGGTAAGGTTGCTATTGAAAGCCTGGAGGGGGTTGTTGTCTCTGATTTCCTTGACCACCCCATGAGAAGTTTGAGTGGTTCCTCCAACCTGGATTGTAAGTATTACTATAGGAATTATTCTGTGGTCTAGATTTATTACCCATATAGTTCATCTGTTCGCTTTCTATGCCAGGGTTGTAGGATGGATATTCTGTATTAACCATTCCTCCTCCATTCGTATCGGACTACATCACTGGATGTACCTGCGAAGAACCACACAAACCATCGATCTTTTTACTTAAAAGCTCTACTTGATTTGATAGCATGGTCACTGCGTCAAGGTTGAAAACTCCGGCTGCTTTTGTTGGCTTTGTCCTCATAACTTGCCACTGATAGTTATTTAGTGACATCTCTTCAATGAATTCGTAAGCAGCCTCAGGTGTTTTATTGTTTAGTGTACCGCCGGCAGCTACATCAATCAATTTCCTAGTTGAGGGGTTCACACCATTGTAAAAGGTTTGAACCTGTAGCCACAAAGGTAACCCATGGTGAGGGCATCTTCTCAATAGATCCTTGTATCTCTCCCATGCATCGTAGAGTGTTTCTAAATCCATCTGCATAAAATAAGAAATAGCATTCCTCAACTTAGCTATTTTAGCCGGTGGAAAATATTTAAGTAAAAATTTTTCGGTCATTTGCTCCCATGTAGTGATTGATCCTCGTGGTAACGAGTTCAGCCACTGTTTAGCTTTGTTCCTCAATGAAAAGGGAAACAACCGAAGGCGAATGACATCATCAGAAACACCATTTATTTTGAATGTATCACAGAATTCCAGAAAATTTGCTAAGTGATTGTTTTGATTCTCATCCTGCAAACCATCAAACTGAACAAACTACTGAATCATCTAAATAGTGTTAGGTTTCAGTTTAAAATTATTTGCAGCAACAGCAGGTCTAACAATACTTGATTCAGTTCCTGTTAAAGTAGGCTTAGCATAATCATACATAGTACGAGGAGCAGGATTTTCGGCCACCACCGGAGGTAGCGGATTATTGTCGGCCATCTCCTCGGTAGTATTAGTGTCATCTTCTTGCTCTTCCTCTATGTATTGTAGACTTCGCCTTATCTCCCTATGATTTCTGTGAGCGGTACCTTCTATATCACTGTCAAAAAGTAATGGTCCTGACGGGTTCCTTCTAGTCATAAACTAAAAATATGTAACACCCCAAACCCGGTCAATACGCCACGACCGAATCTGGTATGTCACTGAGGAAAACATTTTGAAAAGAATCGAATAACAATTAAATTTTTGTGAAAAACTGATAATTTACTTTGAAAATCCCGTAAGTAAATCTTTTGAAACTTAGTTAAGAAAACATTTGTATCATTTTAAGAAAACTCAAATAAATACTTTGAAAACCGTTTGCATTTGAATATAGAAACTTAATATTTAGAAATCATTTAAATTGTAGAAAACACTTAAATTATATTTTACTATCAAATGATTTAAATTACCCGATGGTAAGATTTTAAAACCATTGCGTGTTTATAATTTAGAAAACTTTGGGCTCAATTATTAAATTAACCAATAATTTATAAACCATATTAAAACATATCCAAAACATAATAATAATAATCCAAAACATAATTAAAGAGGCCTTATTACAAACCCAAAATATCAATAACCAAATTAAAATAAATTAAAGTACCCCAAATCGAAGTTCATGTAAAATCAAATTTTATTGCATGGCCTCCTCGAGTTCATCCGGCTCCTCATCTGCGATCTCATGAATCACCTGAAAAGATAAGGGAGAAGGTGAGTCACCAAGACTCAGTGCATAATCCCTCTCCCGGGTAAATGCCACGTACTTACACAAATTATAACCAAGCAATATATATATGTAATGCACCCAACCTAACCATCCGTAACACCTTTTTCTACCCGTGTGGTACCAAACCACTGGTGGTGCCAAACCACTGGTGACCAAAGTCACGATATCCAAAATGTGATACCAAATCACTGGTGACCAAAGTCACGAATAATCCATCTGTGGGGCCAACCCACGTGTGATACCAAATCACTGGCGACAATCCCATATCTCAAAAGTGGGGCCAACCCACGGTGGTGTTAAACCACAGGGACGAGTCGCTATGAGGTGCCAAACCTCTGGTGTCCCAAAGACACAAATGTGATACCAAATCACTGGTGACCGAAGTCACGAATAATCAAGTTGTGGGGCCAACCCACGTGTGATACCAAATCACTGGCGACGATCCCATATCTCAAAAGTGGGGCCAACCCACAGTGGTGTTAACCACAGGGACGAGTCGCTATGAGGTGCCAAACCTCTGGTGTCCCAAAGACACAAATGTGATACCAAATCACTGGAGGTACCAAACCTCTGGTGTCCGAAGACACGATATCAATCTTCCCCCTCCTCTCATGTTGCCCATACCAATGCAATAGATAAACAAATCATGTCAATATACTTTGATATGAATCACATAACAAAATATCACAAATCGTAGATCATGATTTCAATCCACATGTATTAACAACATATCGAAACGGACTTACCCGAATCCTCATTCATACCATCATGGTATCATATCAAGATCTCATCGTTTCCACTTTGATAATATGATTAATATAATATATATATACATATACAAAACCGAGTTATAAAGTGTGTTTGGTATCACATTTGTAACACCCCAAACCCGGCCCATACGTTTC
Organism: Gossypium australe; assembly: GCA_005393395.2. Classification (NCBI taxonomy): domain Eukaryota; kingdom Viridiplantae; phylum Streptophyta; class Magnoliopsida; order Malvales; family Malvaceae; genus Gossypium; species Gossypium australe. The sequence continues at coordinate 15,737,364 of CM016619.1, forward strand.
GACCAGATCTGGTATGCTACTTTGAACGTTAAAATCTTTTGCTAAGTTGGTTTTAGAAAATCATAAATTATTAGGCAATATTTGAATAAATAAGTGACATTTGAAAAGAAACCTTGTATTATTATTATTTGGTATAAATAAACCCCTGACATAAATTCATAAGTTGCAAATATTAAAAAAAACTACTTAGGCGAATATAAACTATGGGGCCTTATTACCTAAATATTCCCAAAACAAAACTTAAAGGAAAACCGAAAATAATCTATAGAAATAAAAACTTGATGGCCCCTCGAGTCCGTCTCGGCTCCCATGTCCACGATCTACTGCTCATCTAAAAAGTTAGGGAAAAATAATAGGGTGAGTCACCAAGACTCAGTGTGTAAATCCCGAAAATGTATAAAAGGCTTGGGCCCACAAACACATTATGAGCCCTGGCCCATACACAATGGCAACAATCATAATCACATGACAGATAATAAATGATGCAAAGCCCAACCCATCCTAGAATTCCATCCTCTACACACCAACCCGTACCAACCATCACACCTTGGGGATTTCTACGATTAACCCACCAACCGCTATACACCATATCGACAGTCATACTGCCTACTCCTTATCAATCAGGAATTTTAACGTGGTTTTCTACCACTGATCACCAAGTGACCTAACATTTCATTACGTGGGTTTTCTACCACCGATCACCAAGTGACCTAACATTTCATTACGTGGGTTTTCTACCACCGATCACCATGTGACCTAACATTTCATTACGTGGGTTTTCTACCACCGATCACCATGTGACCAATCATGCTCTTCCCCTTTCCATATCAAAAACCCCCCATGCATACACATATAAAGAAAACATCATGCAAGCTTACATATATTTCGATACACATAGAGAGTTCTATGTTTACATACCTGGAATCCATGCCTAACCCATTTAGGGTTCCATTCGACTGTCTATACAGCTTCTTTTCGGCTTTTTAGCCCATAACATATATATATAGACATACATACAAGATTAATAGTGTGTTAGAGATCTACACACCTGATTACCGTTAGAACGAGACTTTCTAAGTCAACGCTATCCGTAGCCAACACAGCTGCTATCTGTTCCATGTGTTGTTCAGAGGCTTGAAATCCCGAAAAGTGATATGAGATTCAAGAACTAGTGTTTCCGGCTTTTAGGTCTAAGAGATCTTACTAGAGAAGATTCGGCTACTCCCAGAGGATTCCAGCTTTTTGCGAAAATCAGGAAGAGAAGATGATTCAAAGAAATCTATAGAGATTTGGCTTTTAGAAGAAAGAAGACAAAAGAATAATGGAGTTTTTGGCTTTTAGAAGAAAGAAGAGAAAAGAATAATGGAGTTTTCGGCTTTTAGAAGAAAGAAGAGAAAAGAATAATGGAGTTTTTGGTTTTTAGAAGAAAGAAGAGAAAAGAACAATAGAGTTTCGGCTTTTGAATCAAAGTGAAGATAAGGGAATAGGGTTAGGAATTTCGGCTTTTAAGAAAATCCCCAAGAAAAATAAGATGAACAAGAGGGAGATTTCGGCTACAAGAACAACCAAGAGTGTAGTTTCGGCTTTTAGTGAATGGGAGAAGAATAACAATGGAGATCAGAAGATTCGGCTAAATGGAAATTTTCAAAGAAAGAAGAAAGGGTGAGGGAGGTGGTGATTTTCGGCTTTTGGAAGAGAAAAGATGTTGAGAAAATTGGGAGGTTTCGGCTTTTGAAGAAATCAAAAGAAAAGAAATTGCAGAGGAAGACTGAGAATTTCGGCACAAGGAAAGAAGAAAAGAGTAGGGTTTTAAATGCCAGAATTGATGAGATATCCCCCATATTTATAGAAATTTCGGCACTTACCTAACCTTGCAGATAAATCCTATCTTTTCTCATTTATCTTAATCTACTAACTCATCTAAAAGAGACTTAATTAGCTCCAACTCCTCCCTCCTTTATCAGCATAATATCCACATATTTTAAACATTAAAAATCCCCTAAATAATAGCCTTGTTGTCATCCACTCCATCTAACCCTAATGCTTAAAATTAGCTAGCTTAAATTAAGAGAATTGGGCTCTATGAAACTTAAATTTGGGCCCTTTACTCCCTTGTATAGCGTCACCTCCTTGATCCCTAAATGGCGCCACTGACCACTGGGCCACGAGCCCATTTTGATAATTGGAGTGATTTCTTTTAAATTAAAACCAATTAAGAGCACGACAAAGAATGAATTAGGAAAATACTTTTAGACAACTTATATGATAAAGACAATACCTATGGAAGAATCCACCTAGGCTTCACTTATTACTTTTGATTCATATGATTTATTCACTTGACTTAATCCGTAGAAATCTCTAAATTATGTTAATATCTCTTTCAAGACTAAAAATAACTGACTATAGGTTGATTAATTGAAATCTCTTTCTAATTAAAACCCCTATTGTCGCATTAACTTGATCTATGGATTCCCCTATTAGATTTGACTCCAATCCGGCAGATATTCATCGCGCTATTTCTAGGGTTGCAATCAACTCTGTAACACCCCATACATGAGTCCAAGGCTGAGACCAGATACGAGACATGACTATGCTTGAACTTTCTTAAACATGCACTTACGGGCTGTAAAATTTTGTTCTGAATTAAAACTTCTCTTTCTTAGTCTAGTCATACATTTCATGGGCCTATGAGGCCTTAAACACATATCTGGAAACTTTTAGAACTTAATCGAAAACTTTTTCTTAAAACAGGGGTCACACGCCCGTGTACCCCTAAGACACGTCCATGTCTTCCAACCGTGGTTGATACTAACTATAATCACATGGCCTTGACATGCCCGTGGACTTAGACCGTGGTCGACACTGACTATATTCACAAGGCCTCGGGCACACGCCCATGTTCTGACTGTGTGTCACACATGACCTAAACAAACGACCGTGGGATTAGCCCATGTCTAATCTAACTTAAAGTACTAAGGTGCAGGGGACGCACTGTAATATCCCGGGTTAGGGGCTATTTTTTGTTATGACTTTGTTTGCTTGTGTCTGGTGTGCCATATTATTGTTTTGATGTTTTAGGGGCTTAGTTGTAAGCTAGGTGTAAGCTTGAGTTGTAGGAAAAATTTTAGTTTTAAGCTTTATGTGAGAGGAGCTGAGGAAGCTGGGGTTTAAAGGTTTTATTTGGTGGTTTTTAGCACAAGAGATGAGCTGGTGGAGTGGCAGGATAGGCGCCACTAAGGGCTTGAGAGTGTGACGCCACTTGCAGGGGATGAGGTCTTGTGTTCAAGCTGCGGAGTGGCCACATTTTGCATCCTTTTTGACGGCATGGAAGGGAGAAGTTGTAGGCAGTTCAAACTCTGCCTAAGACCAAGTCCAATGACTTGAATGGTGAGTGGAGAGTGAATTTAAGAAGGAGACTTGTTCAAAGTGTTTTGAATGAGCGGTTGTGAGTGCATGGTGGAAGTCGCCGATTGTGGGAGAGTTTTGGGGGGAGTGGACGGCTTGGTATGTGGAAAAAGGGGGAAGTGCCGAAATCCACTTGGATTTTTGGTGCATTTTCGGTCAAGTTTGGTAAGCCAATTCTTCCTTGTTGTCATTGAATTTTCAAGAGAGAGTTTTCTCTCATTCTCTTTACTTTTGAAACCGAAAGACCAAATCTCCAAAAGCTTGCCGAAAGGTTGCATTTTTGTCTCCTAGAGTGCTTGTAGCCGAATGCTTTTGAACCTCAAGCTTCTACCTCTTTTGTTTCATTCGGCCGAATGTTTTTCCCATTTCTTCTTCTTTTCTTCATTTGAACAAAGCCGAACCTAGCATCCCACTTTCATTTCTTTTCCTCTTTTGAAACCTTGATAGCCGAAAGTCTCCCCAAAGTTTTTCTTCTCCATTTCCTTTTCTTTTCAAAAAAAACCCATTTCTTCTCATCTATACTCTTTCTTTTTCTTTTTCACGCTAAGCCGAAAATAGGAGTGTTAAACACCTAGGGCCGAATCTTCTTCTTCTTCTTGTTCAAAGTGTTGACCGAATCTCTCCCTTCTCCTAGTGTTTTGTTGGCCGAATATTGGTTGTTGTTGGGTGCTTGTTTTCAATCGGCTGGTAGTAGGTAAGAGTTTGGCCGAATGGTCATTTTCTCTCTTTCTTGTTCTTAATCGATTTGGGTTTGATTAATGGCCGATTTCGGCATTGGTTGAAGGGTGTTGATCACTTGTATTTAATCGATTTTATTATAGGACATCCGGATTTTGGGATACAATCAAGAGGAGCCTTCTCTTTCTGTTAAGCTATTGGTAGGTGGTGGTAAGAACGAGTTCTTTTAGTATATTCTTTTAGTTTCATTAAGTCAAGTTATTAAAGGATTAACCGTTGTCATTTGTTAGAGTGTGGCCGATTGGTAAGAGGAGCCATTGTTAGTTCGGGTGTTGGTAGGAAACCAAAACCGTTTGCAAGGAGCAAGGAGTGTTAAGATTGTAGATCGATTTGTTGAGTTAAAGCTGGCGTGTTAGCAGGTGTGTAAACTAACACACTGATTTCCTAGTAATATGTTAATAACCTGTTTGTGTAAAGTGAAACAATATGGTTGATGGATTTGGTACCCGATGGGGTATGTGCACGGATACGGGTAAGTCCGTTTCATTACGAGATCTGTAGTGATATATGTGATGTCATGATTTATGATGTAAATACTACGAGATGCCATTTTGAGCATGTTAGCATGATTGCATGATTTATATCATTTGCATTAGTATGACATGTATGGGTGATATGAGAGGAGGGGGAATATGATATCCGTGTCTTTGGGACACCAGAGGTTTGGCACCTCTAGTGGTTTGGTACCACAGATGATATTTTGTGACTTTGGGTCACCAGAGGTTTGGCACCTCAGCGTCTCGTCCCAGTGGCTTAGCACCACAGTGGGTTGGCCCCACCGTTGATTATACGAGATTGACGCCAGTGATTTGGTATCACACGATGGGTTGGCCCCATCATTCGATTCGTGACTACGGTCACCAGTGATTTGGTATCACACTTGTGTCTTTGGGACACCAGAGGTTTGGCAGCTCATCGCGACTCGTCCCTGTGGTTTAACACCACCGTGGGTTAGCCCCACTTGAGAGATACGGGATTGTCGCTAGTGATTTGGTATCACAGGTGGGTTGGCCCCACAGTTGGTTATTTGTGACTTTGGGTCACCAGTGGTTTGGCACCACATTGATGGATATCGTGACTTTGGGTCACCAGTGGTTTGGCACCACCAGTGGTTTGGTACCACACGGGGTAGAAAAGGTGTTATGGATGGTTAGGAGCGGGTGCATTAATTGTATTGCTTTGTTATGATGTGTGTTAGCATGTTGTATTATCGGGAGAGGGGTTTATGCACTGAGTCTTGCGATTCACCTTCTCCTTTGACATTTCAGGTGACACTTAGACGCGGACATGGAGCCGCGATGGACTCGAGGTGCTCATGCCATGAATAAATACGGATTTGCTCTGACTTTTAAAAATTTGGTACTTTAGTTTGTCTATTTCTATTTGGTTTTTATTATGGATTGTAAACGGCCTTTAAATTATGTTTTGCTATGTTTATGCTTAAAGTAGATTTTTAATATGCCTTAACAAATTAATTGGGTTAAAATTTGCTAGAACTTGGAAAGATAAAGATTTCAAAACTACAAAGCGATATGTTTTAAACTATACCATCGGGTGTCACACTGTAATTTGAGATAAAGGAAACTCAAATGTTTTTCAAACTTAAACTCGATTTTCTACTAAGTCAATAATTATGTTTTAACTTCATAACTGATTAAGTTTTCGAAATTTCTGGATTTTCAAATACATCATCGGTTTTATACAATCATGCCCAAGATTTCTACAAGTATAAAACACAAGCAAAGTGTTTTATCAAACTTTTATACGGAAACCTATCTTCGTCAAAATTCGTTTTTCCCCGTAACATACCAGATTCGGTCGTGGTGTGTTGACCGGGTTTGGGGTGTTACAATTGTGGTATCAGAGCTAAGTTCAAAAGCTCGACTGTGGGCCTGAGGCCCAAAATGTTTTAAAAGTCTGTTTTAAGAGTTTTGTTTTAAAAGCATGTTTTGAAAGGCATGGCACCGAGTCTCCGGCACCAATCCGCCCAGGTAAGTACCCCTCACTAATATTTGTGATTTTGATGTTGATGAGATGTGATTGAATGACTTGCAATAGTAAGATGACTTTAGAAACTGAAACTGATAGGATTCTGTGAACTCACAAAAACAAAGCTTCTTTACTATTCATAAGACTTTGCTCTAAAACAGTGGAATAAATACTGATGCATAAAACTTCTAAATCAGATACGTAGAGAGTTTAGTCATGAGTGCTCGAGGTGGACACGGTCGTGGACGTGGTCATGGTAGGATGACAGTTTCTGAACCCATAGGATCTGGTCAGGGGTCAGAAAATGAGATACCAGTACCGCCACCAGCTGGAGGTGGTGAGTTTCAAGATCAGACTGGGGACGATGCAGTGTCACAGGCGATGCTGCGAGTTCTGGAAAGGGTAGCTGGAGTAGGTGGAGGCGCAGGAGTTAGGAAATCTGTGCCTGAGCGACTTCGGGTAAACGGGGCTGAGGTTTTCCGAGGTGTTTCTGGTGTTGCTCCCAGCACAGCTGAGTATTGGCTGGAGGCGACCGAGCGGATTATGGACGATTTAGACCTGACTGCTGAGGAGAAGCTGAAGGGCATAGTATCGCTTCTTCGGGATGAGTCATACCAGTGGTGGCTCACGGTTCGAGACAATGCTGCAGCAGAGGATCTCACGTGGGATTATTTTAAGGCTGCTTATCAGAAAAAGTACATCGGAGCTAGCTACATCGACGTGCAGCGGAAAGCATTTCTGAGGCTAGTTCAGGGGAGTAAGTCTGTGTCAGAGTACGAGGCTGAGTTCTTGAGGCTGAGCCGGTATGCTAGGGGCATTGTGGCTACAGAGCACGAGAGGTGTGTTCGTTTTGAGGATGGTCTGAGAGACGAACTTAGGTTGCTGATTGCTCCACAGCAAGAGCGTGAGTTTGCTGTTCTGGTTGAGAAGACTAAGGTAGCCGATGGTGTTAAGGAGTCGGTAAGGCAGGGCATGGACAGGAACAGGCATAAGAGGAGTTTTGGGTCTTCTGGGTCGTCGGGTAATCTTCAGAACAGGGCTAGGCAGAGTGGGCCGAATCAGTCTGGTAGGAATGTTGCTGCTAGTCAGGGACCGCCGCAGTGTAACCGTTGTGGGAAATCTCATTGGGGAGGTTGCTGGACCGGTGGAAAAGGTTGCTTTGAGTGTGGTTCTTTGGATCATCGTGTGAGGGACTGTCCGAGTAAGTTGGCTAGGATTCAGTCTGAGGGTCAGGGCCGTACTCAGTTCAGGAATAATGGACCGCCACCGCAGAGGGGTCGTGGTAATGGCAGAGGAGGTAATGGTTCTGGTCGGGGTCGTGGAGCACCAGGCAGAGGTGCGGGTAATTCTAAGGCCAGACAGCCTGGGTTAGTGTATGCAGCGAGGCGCCGAGAGGAGGGCGACGCACCGGACGTCATAACCGGTACGTTCTTGATCTTTGGTTCTCCATTTACTGCTTTGATTGATGTGGGTTCGACGCATTCTTACGTTGCTAGTAGTATAGTAGAGACCATGGATTTAGATTCTGAGATATCTTCTAGGCAGATGACTGTAATTAGCCCTCTATGTCACTCTGTAGTGGTAGATAAGCTGTTTAAGGATGTACCCCTAGAACTCCAAGGGGTAGTGTTTGTCGCTGATCTGATGGAACTGTCGTTTGGGGAGTTCGATCTGATTCTTGGGATGGACTGGTTGGTTAAATACCAGGCGAGGTTGGACTGCGCGGCTAAGCGTATGGTTCTTAAGACGTCTGAGGGTGATGAAGTGGTTATGATAGGTAATAGGAGAGATTACTTATCAAATGTGGTATCTGCTCTGAAGGCTGAGAAGATGGTCAGAAAGGGCTGTGTAGCGTATGTGGTTCATGTGTATGCCTTGGAGGCTAAAGAGTCTACTGTAGAGAAAGTTCGGACAGTTGGAGAATTCGCTGATGTGTTTCCTGAGGAGCTTCCGGGTTTGCCGCCGGATCGTGAGGTAGAGTTTGGGATAGATCTGTTACCCGGAACTTGCCAGTGTCTATTGCTCCGTATAGGATGGCGCCAAAGGAGTTAGTGGAGCTTAAGGCTCAGATCCAGGAGTTGTTGGATCGAGGCTTTATTAGGCCAAGTGTTTCACCTTGGGGAGCGCCGGTACTCTTTGTCAAGAATAAAGATGGTACGATGCGGATGTGTATAGACTACCGCCAGTTGAATAAGCTGACGATCAAAAACAAGTATCCGTTGCCACAGATAGATGACTTGTTTGATCAGCTGAAGGGTGCAGCGGTATTCTCGAAGATCGACTTGAGGTCTGGGTATGACCAGTTAAAGGTGAAGGAGGCGAATATCCACAAGACAGCGTTTCGGACTCGGTATGGGCGCTACGAATTTCTGGTAATGCCGTTCGGGTTGACTAACGCACCGGCAGCATTCATGGATATGATGAATAGGGTGTTTCAGCAGTATTTGGATCAGTTCGTCGTGGTTTTCATAGACGATATCTTGGTGTACTCGAGGACAGAAGAAGAGCATGATGCGCATTTGCGAGTGGTGCTGCAGATTTTGAGGGAGAAGCAGCTTTATGCTAAGTTTAGTAAGTGCGAGTTCTGGCTTAGAGAAGTGACTTTCTTGGGTCATGTAGTGTCGGCTGAGGGAATTAGAGTGGATCCTCGGAAGATTGAGGCAGTTTTGGATTGGAAGCCGCCGAAGTCAGTGGCTGAGATTCGGAGTTTTCTGGGTTTGGCAGGATACTACCGAAGGTTTGTAGAAGGTTTCTCGTTGATCGCAGCGCCGATGACCAAGTTGTTAAGGAAAGGGATTCCGTTTGTTTGGACTGAGAAACAACAAGAGAGTTTCGACAAGCTTAAGAAGATTCTGACAGAAGCTCCAGTTTTGATTCAACCTGAGGCTGGTAAGGAATTCACAGTATACTGCGATGCATCACATACGGGATTGGGTTGTGTGCTGATGCAGGAAGGTAAGGTTGTGGCTTACGCATCTCGGCAGCTGAGGCCACATGAGGTCAACTATCCAACGCACGATTTGGAGCTAGCGGCTGTAGTCTTCGCCTTGAAAATTTGGAGGCATTACTTGTACGGAGAGAGATCGATAGTCTACACGGATCACAAGAGTCTGAAGTACCTTCTGACTCAGAAGGATTTGAATTTGAGGCAGCGCAGATGGGTTGAGTTGCTAAAAGATTACGACTGTTCGATTGAGTATCATCCGGGCAAGGCTAACGTGGTGGCAGACGCGTTGAGCTGTAAGGTTGTTTCGGACTTAAGAGCGATGTTTGCCCATTTGAGTTTGTATGACGACGGAAGTATTCTGGCAGAATTGCAGGTTAAGCCTACTTGGGTTGAGCAAATCAGAGAGAAACAGTTAGAGGATGAGGTTCTGAGTGCGCAGAGGTTGCAGGTGCAGGATGGTGGTTTGGAAGGGTACAGTTTGTCTAGTGATGAGGTGCTGTGTTTTCAAGGTAAAGCTTGTATGCCCAAGGATGTTGAGCTGAGGCAGAAGATTCTTCAGGACGCACATAGCAGTCCATATGCTATGCATCCTGGAGGTAGCAAGATGTATAGGGATCTTAGAGAGCAGTTTTGGTGGCCTGGTCTGAAGAGAGAAGTGACAGAGTTTGTAGGGAAGTGTCTGACATGTCAGCAGGTCAAGGCTGAGCATCAGTTGCCGTCAGGGTTGCTTCAGCCTGTGAAGATTCCTCAGTGGAAGTGGGAAAGGATAACCATGGATTTCGTCAGTGGATTACCGCTTACGCCAAACAAGAAGGATTCAGTTTGGGTAATTGTGGATCGACTGACTAAATCAGCTCACTTTATTCCGGTGAGGGTTGACTACTCACTTCAGAGGTTGGCGAAACTGTATGTGTCAGAGATAGTGAGGCTGTACGGTGTGCCAGTATCGATCATCTCGGATAGGGATCCCAGATTTACGTCAAGGTTCTGGAAAGCGTTGCATCAAGCTCTGGGTACGCGTTTGGATTTCAGCACGGCTTTTCACCCGCAGTCTGACGGGCAATCGGAAAGGGTTATTCAGATCTTAGAGGATATGCTGAGAGGCTGTGTTCTGGATTTCAGAGGTAATTGGGAGGAGTTTCTACCATTAGCTGAGTTTGCCTACAACAACAGTTACCAAGCGAGCATCAAGATGGCACCGTATGAGGCGTTGTATGGTAGGAAGTGTCGCTCACCTACGTGTTGGACGGAGTTAGGTGAACGTCAGTTGTTGGGACCCGAGTTGGTTGCTGAGACCGAAGACAAGGTTAAGTTGATTCAGGCTCGATTGAAGGAAGCTTCGGACCGGCAAAAGTCTTATGCCGATCTTAAGCGGAGAGATATAGAGTTTGCTGTGGGGGATCAAGTTTTTCTGAAGGTCTCGCCATGGAAGAAAGTGTTGAGGTTCGGAAGGAAAGGCAAGTTAAGTCCAAGATTTATTGGGCCGTATAAAGTACTGAGACGAGTGGGACCAGTAGCGTATCAGCTTGAGTTGCCAGCAGAGCTTAGTCAGATTCACGACGTATTTCACATTTCGATGCTTCGGCGTTACTTTTCAGATCCATCGCACGTGGTAGCAGTGGAAGAGATCGAGGTGAATCCAGATTTGACCATGGAGGAAGAACCTGTGCAGATTCTAGATCGGGATGTGAAGGTTCTGCGTAGGAAGTCTGTGTCTTTGGTAAAGGTTCTTTGGCGAAATCATGGCGTGGAAGAAGCCACGTGGGAACCCGAGGATATGATGAGACAGCAATACCCGCAACTCTTCTGATCAGGTAATTTCGAGGTCGAAATTATTTTTAAGGGGGGTAGAACTGTAATATCCCGGGTTAGGGGCTATTTTTTGTTATGACTTTGTTTGCTTGTGTCTGGTGTGCCATATTGTTGTTTTGATGTTTTAGGGGCTTAGTTGTAGCTAGGTGTAAGCTTGAGTTGTAGGAAAAATTTTAGTTTTAAGCTTTATGTGAGAGGAGCTGAGGAAGCTGGGGTTTAAAGGTTTTATTTGGTGGTTTTTAGCATAAGAGATGAGCTGGTGGAGTGGCAGGATAGGCGCCACTAAGGGCTTGAGAGTGTGACGCCACTTGCAGGGGATGAGGTCCTATGTTCAAGCTGCAGAGTGGCCATATTTTGCATCCTTTTTGACGGCATGGAAGGGAGAAGTTGTAGGTAGTTCAAACTCTGCCAAAGACCAAGTCAAATGACTTGAATGGTGAGTGGAGAGTGAATTTAGGAAGGAGACTTGTTCAAAGTGTTTTGAATGAGTGGTTTTGAGTGCATGGTGGAAGTGGCCGATTGTGGGAGAGTTTTGGGGGGAGTGGACGGCTTGGTATGTGGAAAAAAGGGGAAGTGCCGAAATCCACTTGGATTTTTGGTGCATTTTCGGTCAAGTTTGGTAAGCCAATTCTTCCTTGTTGTCATTGAATTTTCAAGAGAGAGTTTTCTCTCATTCTCTTTACTTTTGAAACCGAAAGACCAAATCTCCAAAAGCTTGCCGAAAGGTTGCATTTTTGTCTCCTAGAGTGCTTGTAGCCGAATGCTTTTGAACCTCAAGCTTCTACCTCTTTTGTTTCATTCGGCCGAATGTTTTTCCCATTTCTTCTTCTTTTCTTCATTTGAACAAAGCCGAACCTAGCATCCCACTTTCATTTCTTTTCCTCTTTTGAAACCTTGATAGCCGAAAGTCTCCCCAAAGTTTTTCTTCTCCATTTCCTTTTCTTTTCAAAAAAACCGAAGGTGCTTCTCTACTTCTTCTCTTTCCATTTCGATTTTTGGCCGAATATCAACCCATTTCTTCTCATCTATACTCTTTCTTTTTCTTTTTCACGCTAAGCCGAAAATAGGAGTGTTAAACACCTAGGGCCAAATCTTCTCCTTCTTCTTGTTCAAAGTGTTGACCGAATCTCTCCCTTCTCCTAGTGTTTTGTTGGCCGAATATTGGTTGTTGTTGGGTGCTTGTTTTCAATCGGCTGGTAGTAGGTAAGAGTTTGGCCGAATGGTCATTTTCTCTCTTTCTTGTTCTTAATCGATTTGGGTTTGATTAAGGGCCAATTTCGGCATTGGTTGAAGGGTGTTGATCTCTTGTATTTAATCGATTTTATTATAGGACATCCAGATTTTGGGATACAATCAAGAGGAGCCTTCTCTTTCTGTTAAGCTATTGGTAGGTGGTGGTAAGAACGAGTTCTTTTAGTATATTCTTTTAGTTTCATTAAGTCAAGTTATTAAAGGATTAACCGTTGTCATTTGTTAGAGTGTGGCCGATTGGTAAGAGGAGCCATTGTTAGTTCGGGTGTTGGTAGGAAACCAAAACCGTTTGCAAGGAGCAAGGTGTGTTAAGATTGTAGATCGATTTGTTGAGTTAAAGCTGGCGTGTTAGCAGGTGTGTAAACTAACACACTGATTTCCTAGTAATATGTTAATAACCTGTTTGTGTAAAGTGAAACAATATGGTTGATGGATTTGGTACCCGATGGGGTATGTGCACAGATACGGGTAAGTCCGTTTCATTACGAGATCTGTAGTGATATATGTGATGTCATGATTTATGATGTAAATACTACGAGATGCCATTTTGAGCATGTTAGCATGATTGCATGATTTATATCATTTGCATTAGTATGACATGTATGGGTGATATGAGAGGAGGGGGAATATGATATCCGTGTCTTTGGGACACCAGAGGTTTGGCACCTCTAGTGGTTTGGTACCACAGATGATATTTTGTGACTTTGGGTCACCAGAGGTTTGGCACCTCAGCGTCTCGTCCCAGTGGCTTAGCACCACAGTGGGTTGGCCCCACCGTTGATTATACGGGATTGACGCCAGTGATTTGGTATCACACGATGGGTTGGCCCCATCATTTGATTCGTGACTACGGTCACCAGTGATTTGGTATCACACTTGTGTCTTTGGGACACCAGAGGTTTGGCACCTCATCGCGACTCGTCCCTGTGGTTTAACACCACCGTGGGTTGGCCCCACTTGAGAGATACGGGATTGTCGCTAGTGATTTGGTATCACACCTGGGTTGGCCCCACAGTTGGTTATTTGTGACTTTGGGTCACCAGTGGCTTGGCACCACATTGATGGATATCGTGACTTTGGGTCACCAGTGGTTTGACACCACCAGTGGTTTGGTACCACACGGGGTAGAAAAGGTGTTATGGATGGTTAGGAACGGGTGCGTTAATTGTATTGCTTTGTTATGATGTGTGTTAGCATGTTGTATTATCGGGAGAGGGGTTTATGCACTGAGTCTTGCGACTCACCTTCTCCTTTGACATTTCAGGTGACACTTAGACGCGGACATGGAGCCGGGATGGACTCGAGGTGCTCATGCCATGAATAAATACGGATTTGCTCTGACTTTTAAAAATTTGGTACTTTAGTTTGTCTATTTCTATTTGGTTTTTATTATGGATTGTAAACGGCCTTTAAATTATGTTTTGCTATGTTTATGCTTAAAGTAGATTTTTAATATGCCTTAACAAATTAATTGGGTTAAAATTTGCTAGAACTTGGAAAGATAAAGATTTCAAAACTACAAAGCGATATGTTTTAAACTATACCATCGGGTGTCACACTGTAATTTGAGATAAAGGAAACTCAAATGTTTTTCAAACTTAAACTCGATTTTCTACTAAGTCAATAATTATGTTTTAACTTCATAACTGATTAAGTTTTCGAAATTTCTGGATTTTCAAATACATCATCGGTTTTATACAATCATGCCCAAGATTTCTACAAGTATAAAACACAAGCAAAGTGTTTTATCAAACTTTTAAACGGAAACCTATCTTCGTCAAAATTTGTTTTTCCCCGTAACATACCAGATTCGGTCGTGGTGTGTTGACCGGGTTTGGGGTGTTACACGCACGACCTAGACAAATGCCCGTGTGTCTATCCGTGTGGGCACTTGAAGGCTATTTACCAAGCCAATTGCCACCCTGAAATCAAGATCAATCTCATATTCAATTCAACAACTCAAATTACTACATCTTTCATGAACAATACTAAATGCTTCATTGATATCGATAAACATACATACTTAGTTAATCTTGGCCAATCACTTAGCCATATACAAAAGAATAATAAACTTGATAGCCCATACTTTTGCCCTTTTTAAGACATATTCTCAAAATGAAATGTTCCTATACATGCCATGCTTAATATAAACATCTTGGCTATACCAAAATAGCGATTGATAGTGTGGTCCGAGCTCCGATGACGATGATCCATGAGATTAGCTTGGCGGGACTACATGGAAAGAAAGAATAAAAGACTTAAGCATTTAGCTTAGTAAGTTTGCATATAATTCACATAGCATCATACTTGTTTAATATAAACCATTTGGCATAAACAATGGCATCATAATTTCAAGTATTTAAGCTTACTTACTCTTACTGATTCTTACATATCTCATGATACTTACTAGTCTCATGCTCGTGAGGTAAACAAGGTACCTGTATCACTTGATCACATAGATCAACATACTTTACTATAATAATCATAATCTCTAATTCATCATTCATAACATGAATAATACTCATTTTCAACTTGATAATAACTTTGCTTACTTAATTTTCTTGCTATCTCATTTAAGCTTTACTCATTTAAGCTTTACTCATTTGCCCGGTGAATTTCTATGAATAACCGAGGATACTAAATCTCATCCCACATATAACTCGATGCCAAAGCCATATCATAGATATGGTCTTACATGGGATCTCTCATCTTGGTATCGATGCCATGTCTTGACATGGACTTACTCAAAGTCTTCCTTGTGTGTTTCCTTAGGAACTTACCATTGCCATGTCTTGACATGGTCTTATTTGCTATCTTTACTCATGAACTGGTCAATGTCGAGCCTTGGCTTGGACTTACTTGAAATCTTCCTTGTTACTCACCAATGCCATGCCTTGGCTTGGACTTACATGGGATCTCTATCTCATGATAGCTTTTAAATGCCAAGACTTGTCTTGGACTTACATGACATCTTTGCTTGGAGACTCACCAATGCCATGCCTTGGCTTGGGCTTACAGAGGTCTTCATCGCATAATAACTTTTCAATGCCAAGACTTGTCTTGGACTTACATGATAACTTTGCTTGATTGCCGATGCCATGCCTTGGCTTGGTCTTATACGGACTTTCTTATCTCATGTGGTAGATCGAGTATCCTAAGTAATTCAACTTCAATCGAGACTTTCTCATGCTTAATCTCATTGATTTCTTTATTTAACATAACATTAAGCATTTCTATGGTAATAATTTACATTATACTAAGCAATTCAATGATAGTAACCATAAAGCTTAGAAATCATACAAACTTACCTCGATATACAGAATGTATGTAGATATGCAATTTAGTCCTCGACTTTGTTCTTGCCTCGGTTTCGATCCGGGCTTCGTTTTTCTTGATCTATAATAATAGTTTAGATCATTTAATAATCACATTGACTAAATTGACTCTTAACTCATAATTTGGCAAAATTATAATTTTTCCCCTAAACTTTCTCATAATTACACTCTTGCCCTTAGGCTCGTAAAGTGATTTTCATTAAACTTTCTAACTCATCATGCTCAGCGGATTCATTGTCTTAACTATAGAAATAACCAATTCTCACTATTTCTACGATGAATGACAAATTTCATAACTATAACAAACTAGTCCTTACTAGCATTTTTCATGAAATTCATTTAGGAAAAGATGTTTATCTAACATCAAACTCTCATAATCTTTCTTAAAACATCATTTTACAAACATGTCATACATGGGTAGATTTTTGAACATGCATCTTAGCTCACCTTATAGCTAAAATTAGCTAATTCATAATACGAGGACTCCAAAAATACGAAGAATATTAAAAACGGAGCTAAAATGAACTTACTAGCAAGCTTGAAAAATTGAAGAACCCTAGCTATGGCTTCCTTCAAATTTTTGGCACTTGGGGAAGAAGATGAGAATGATTTTTGTCATCTTTTTCCCTTATTAATCATTAAATTGATAAATGACCAAAATGCCCCTCTCTTTTCAATTTCACCATTTACTAACTCATGTCCATTTTTGTCCAAAAATTATAATTTGGGCAAATTGCTATTTAAGGACTTCTAATTAATATTCTAAAGCTATTTCATATAAAAATCTTCTAGAAACTCATGTTTTGCAACTTTTGCAATTTAGTCCTAATAGACCCTTAAATGGAAATTTCTATAAAATTTCTACATGAAACTTTCATATCATCATGCAAACATCTCAAATACCTTAAAAACTCATTTTACTAACTCGGATTTGTGGTCTCGCCCCACTATTCCGGCTAGGCCCTAAATCGGGCTGTTACAAACCCCGCTTAATTATGTTGATCTACTCTTAAACAGGGACTTTTGCTCCTCTGAATAAGCACATTCGACTTGAATTAATAACCTGAATTATAAAAACAAGAATAAGAACTCACAATTAAGAATAAGAACAAGTATTTATCTTATAAATAAAATAATAATAAGATCTGTCTTAGGTTTCACCCCCTTAGGTATTTAAGGGATTTAGTTCATACCGATAGAGGGAAACATCTTAAAATAAGGAAAACAACAAAACATAAGAAAACCCAAAAACTTCTAAAGAACTTGATGGGAGATCTTCAGCCTTGATGAAGATCCTTCTTTTGAGCTACTCCCGATGACTGTCTTCGAGTATTTTCTGCCTTCTACTTGGCGTCGTCGTTTAGGTTGCCCCCTAGGGTGTTTATATAGGCTTTGGGACATCTTCCTTGGACCACAAGTAGCCTTTTTCGAATAGAATTAGACTTGGGTTCGGCAGGGACACGCCCGTGCATGATGGCTTGGGCTGTGCTCAATTCTGCTCGTCATCCACGGCTGTGTGGTCTGCCCGTGTGCGAAAGTCCAGGCCGTGTTGTTTTTGAGGTAGGCCCATTTCATCCTTTTTTGGCCCGTTTCTCGTTCTTTTCGGCTCCTTAAGCTCTCTTGAGTGTAAAACATGAAATTAAAGGGTTAGGAGCATTGATTTCATGAAATCTAATGAAAATTCATCCAAAAATAAGCCAAGCATTGGGTTAAATTATGTATAAATTATGGTTTATCAGTCTTATGATGTTAAGTTTTGGTATGGTTTGATGGATAGAGAAATGTTTAAAATTATGGTAAGCTTATTGATGCAAAGTAAGTATATATTTGATGTATGGTTGTTATAATGAAATGGTAAGTTATGAATGAATTATTCTTGGATTTACTTGTGATTTGGTTGAGCTAATTGGTATACAAGATGTTGTGATGAAATTTTCTTGACTGAGTAAAATAGCTGGTCAATTTGGTATGTATTGGTTGCCCTTGATACTTGGATTGATGCTTAATTTTGTTTGTAGATATAAACCAAAGTGCGAGGGGCAAATTGGCCTTGAAAATAGCCTATAATTGCCCACACGATTGAGCACACGGGCGTGTGGCTCGACCGTGTCCCTCGTGGTTGCATTTCAAAATAAGTCAGAGTTGACCACGGGCTGGACACACGGGCGTGTGACTGGCCGTGTGGTGCAAGTCAGTAGCGACCACGAGTGAGGCACACGGGCGTGTCCACGGGTGAGGCACACGGGCGTGTCCACGGCCGTGTAGACATGTCAGTATGTATGCCCTGTTTTGACACGGCTTAGACATACGGGCGTGTCTGAGGCCGTGGGAGGCACACGGCCTGCCCACAAGGGCGTGTGACCTCTGTAACTTAGAAAAACTTTTAAATTTCTGAGAATTTTCGTATGTGTTCGCTTCAGTCCCGACCCTTTCCTAAAGCATGCTTGAGGTCTCGTAGACCTAATTAAGGGACACTTTGATTTGATTCGTTGAATAATATTATGAAATATCCGTAAAAGGTTTCATTATGTCCGGTAATGCCTTTAACCCTAGACCGGTGATGGTTACGGGTTGGGGTGTTGCACTTCATAGCATCCTTTAATGTCAAGAATGTAATATCATAGTTTAATTTCTAGAATTTGTATTACTTGTTCTGACTGTCCCTCTGTCTACTGATGAAATGTTGTACCAAAGTTAAGTTTAATACCTAGAGCCTTACAGAGTTTACCCTAGAATCTCGAGGTGAATCTCAGATCTTGATCAGAAATAATAGACAACAATATTTTGATTAATCTGACAATCTTTGATACCTTTTCAAGTAAGTAGTCTATTATGACTAGAATCAAGTGAGTTGATTTTGTTAGTCTACCAACAATAACCAGATCGAATTTTTCTTTCTTTATGTCACAAGTAATCCAGATACAAAATTCTATATGACTTGCTCCCATATTTCACTCAAGAATTGTAACTGGCTGTAATAACCTAGACCGAACCTGATGCTCGACTATCACAATTTCTGAAATTTCGTGTTTCCTACCTGGCCACCCGTACATCAGTTTGAAATCACAAAACATTTTCGTATTACCCAGATGATTAGAGTACGCACTACTGTGAACCTATGATACTGTCTCATTGTAATTCCAGATCATTCGAAACACAATCTATTACGAAAATACGATATATCAATAATACAAATTCTGAATTCCATGATTTGATCACCCTGCATTTGTTCTTGTTTAACTATCAGCTTTCAGGTAATCATCTTGCAACTCCTGAATTCTTTGTAGAAACAACGGTCTAGTTTCAATTTAGTTAATACAGAACCATTACTATAAACAACATATTTTTTTCCCTAATTAAGGATAATCAGTACAAAAATTTCTGTCAATAAAGCTTTCAGCCGATCTAACTCTCGAAGACATTTCAGAGTTTTCATATAACAATAAAAGAGAGGTTACTCAGATCTACACGAACCCCATCTGTCAGATTTACAAAACCAAGAAAACCAACCTCACTGAGCCAAAACTCGCATTTTTTAATTTTCATATAAATTATTTCTCGCACAAAGTCTGTAGTACAATTCTCAAATATTAAGCGTGCATAGATGCTATTTAAAATGGATCAGGATATCATCAATAAACATAACTACGACTATATATAAATATCCAGATAATACTGAACAATTTGATTCATCAAATTCATAAATTAACAGAGATACTAATTAGTCCAGACAACATTACCAGAATTCATAATGGTCACCTCGAGTTTGAAAAGCAGTTTTCAGCATATCACAATCTTTAACTAGCAACTGATAATAATAGAATCTATATTTATCTTCGAGAACATTTTTACACCTTTTTAATTGAACAAACAAGTCGTCTATATAAGATAAGAAAGATATTTATTCTTTATCCTGGATTTATTTAATTTTCACATTTAGGCAGAAATCCCATAAATTCTTCATGAAACAGATCATGAAACCCACTGGCAATCAGTACATGATTAATCTTTAATCCCAATTCTTGTGTATGAAATCGTAATAACATCAGATCAATAAGAAAATCACAGTCATAGATTTTCAGCAAACAATCAAGCTCAGTTGACTTAGGAGGTAGATCCTTATCCGTTACTAATGTAATGCAAATATATGAGTAAGTTGATCTAATATCAATCAATGCATATACAATAAATGATATCAAATGGATAGAACATACCAGAATTAACATCAAGCACGGTAGCTTCAGATCCAACAATTGTGTCTTCGATCCCACTCCGTAACTGCAGTGTCATTATTTTGACCAAGGCGTTTGCCTTTCTGAGGTGTAGATAACTATTTAACATTATTCACAGACACAATTTATTGACCTATATAATTTCCTATCCAGATGATATTTGATGACATTTCTCTTTCTGAATTCAAATATGAAGAAATCTCGGTTAATTTTGCCTCTCAATACGACCTTTGTTAATGTCGACCACCAAATATAAGCCTTACCCATTTTATCAAGACTTGACACATCTAAGACAATCATCAAGAAAACAAGCCATTTCCTCTAAAGTTCACTGTATATTTTCAAGCTAGTACCCAACCCTATTTAAATATTCATTTATTTTACCTCTGAATTCTTCAGCACCATACTTTCTAATTATTAATCGAGATCCATCGAACTATTCCAGTCGATTGAGGACCCGAGGGTGCCGTAAGAAGCATATTAGAAGGAGAGGTTGTGGAGCCACTGAATTGGCTCAAGCCATTTCTATGAACTACTGACTCATTAAGTTGAAAAGACATTTCAACTTCAATATCAGGCTTTTACAAAACTGATAAATTATAACTTACCTTCTATTTAGAAGACAGAATATTACCATTTACCTCATTAAGGTTAACATTCATTAAATTTGTAAGAAAAATAGGGGTTAGATCGGAACAATCAATATCACATTATCACCTGCTAATATGGCATGTAATTCTAAACTTCATCACGCTATGTTTAGTCCAAGAATCGACTAAATCATAGCTTTGATAGCACTAAATGTAACACCCATAACCCCGTTTATGTCACCAGATTAGGGTCACGGAGTATTATTAGATGATTCAGAATAATGAATAACATATAGCATCAAGTTACCAAATTAATTAAAGAAATTTCATAAATAATTTATATCGAAGTAGAACCTACACTTATGGGCCTTAAATCGAGCCTACAAGCCCTTTAAAATAGTTTAGGAACAATGGGGACCAATTAGAGACAAAATAGAAGATTTGGGGCAAAAGTCAAAATATTCAAAATCAAGGGTCACACGACCATGTGCCCAGGCTAACATTCGCCCTCGTAACACACCAGAAAAACATTGTAATATAACACGATAGTCCGCAACGTATGAAGAACCTCAGTATATCTAGTAAACAGTGGATATACAGAAATCATCATCACATCTCATACCAATCCCGTACCATGCAAAAAATAACCTATTGGCATGCCAATCGTACTCTATCTTATGTTCATCGGCTCAGGATATTCCAATCAGTGATCAATACCATATCAATTCATTATTTCCATTCCCAAATACATGCATCATTTACAATTAAGTTCATATAATATACATTTAAAATGTATTAAAATCGGACTGAACAAACTTACCATACTAAACTGCAACTATAACAAAGGTACAGGGACTATTCTGCAACTTCTTTATGCCTTGATTTTCAACCCATTCTTAATCGAATCAAGGAGCCCTAGCTTGGCCGAAAGCTTCTCTACCTCTAGTATGGCCATTTGGTCTTCACCACTAGAAAAAAAAAAAGAAGAAGAAGAAAAGTAGATGATGATATTATCCTTTTAATCTTTTAATTTAAATTACCATTTAACTTTTTACAAACTAGACCGTTCAATTATAACGTATAAAATCATTAAAACATGTCCATATTTGTCCATCAAATGAGAATATGGTATAATTACCATTTAAGGGGGTTTAATTGTACAATTGGTCTTTAAATTATTTTAAATTTTAACTAAACAAACTTAATTTCAATTTAACCCTATTCTAATTAGGACTAAATGAGCAAATAGCCCAAAAGCTAGTGGATTAACCATATCCACTGCCGCTTGGACTTTTTGACCACGATTTAATCACCATTTTGGCCCTTTTACTAATTTAAATCTATAGCGATTAACTTTTACCACTTTTACAATTTAATCCTTTTACCTTAATTAAGCAACCAATCATCAAAATTACCAGATCAAACCTCAATTCACCTATAAAACGACTCTGTAAACATTTAATAAAAATATTTACGGTCTTAAATTAAGGAAACTGGTCCCAATATCTCATTTTTAATAATCATTTGACTTTTGGACTGAACCACTTATATTAACCATTAATTCAATTAATTAAAAATCATCAAAACAAAATTCAATATAAAAATTATTATTAAGTATAATTTAAATGCTAATTTTACAAACTTACTCGTCAGATTTGTGGTCCCAAAACCACTATTTTCGACACCACTGAAAAATGAGTTGTTATAATAAAGGAAAGAATAGTAGTAGCATCTACTTCTATCTCAACATTTAAAATGTTATGATCACGTGTAAGGGAGAGTCCATCTTGTAAGTCCGAAAGTACAACTTCTACACTGGTAACTCTTGTTGTATGGCGATAGGCACTAATCACCCACTTGCCATTATTGTCTCGAATGAGAGCTCCAGCCCCCGTTTTCCCTAGATTACCTAAGGAAAAACCATCCATGTTAAGTTTGAACCATCCTAGTTGGGGTGGTTTCTAGGAGACAAGAACAAAATCGGAAAGCCCTTTAAACTTTCAAGGGGGGTTAGGGTAGACAATTCACAAGCATTAACAAGTACTCTATGAACAAACCCATCTAGAGTTTGATTCTGGTTAAAGATAAGCGCATTTTGGCATAACCAGTTCCCCGTTAGGAAGAAGTAGAACATAATAACCCATGGGAGCTAGGGAGAGCGAACTCACGCTTTAGTAGAAACATTTATTCAAAGCCAATGTTCCCAATTATCATAGGGATTGGGGAGATTTGAAATTGATTACAGATAGATTACTATAATAGAAAAGTGGAAGGGCAATCTCTAAATAGGTGTTGGATGCTTTCTAGGGTCGATGAATAGAAGGTACACTGGTCAGTAATATTGAAACCCCGATGAGCCATAAATTGTTTAGTGGGAAGAGCCTTGTGACCAGATTTCCAAATGAAGAATGTAAGTTTTTGGGGTAATTTGAATTTCCAAATCAACGTCTACAAGTTACTACTGGTGCTCATACCTATGCAAGGATAGGGAGTAAGCACTTGCAAAATTGAAGAATTAAAAACCCGATGGGCCCCGATCTAGAAAATCATCCCCTGCAGCCTGAATAATAGAGGGTATACTAAGGAATTTTCTGAATACTTCTTGAGGGAGTTCGAAGGAGGTAGAGTTGAGACCATATATACTCCATCTATTACAAACTTGTTCAAATGTCTAATTATCCTCGATTGGGGGGAAGGAAAGGGACCTTGGATGATACTTTTTGATTGGTCCTAAGCCCTGGCAAAAGTTGACAATACAATCATTGCGTATGATCCATTGTAGCCCAGACTCTAGAATCGGGTTAATTTTTCGTAGTTAGGACCAAGTATGAGAAACAACTGTTAATTGATGAGGAAAATATGGTTCACGAAGATATTTTGCTATAAGGGTTTGAATCTAAACTCTGTCATTCTCATGTAGAATCCGCCAGCCCAATTTAACCAACAAGTCTTGGTTTTTAACTTTTTCGAGAGGTATTACCAAGCGCATTCCGATTTGGGTCGAGAGATTGTTTCCCAATCAATATTTGTTTAAATTCTTTTTAATTTGTAAGTTGTTTATGACCTGAAGCAGAAGCACCTGAATAGAGCCATATCTAGATCCTGAGCAGATTATTAGACACCATCGTCAGTTGATGAACACCGATCCGCCCAGGGCAATTAATCGACCTCTGGAGAATGCGTTATTTGACGATCCACAAGAACAACAAGAAAACATCTCTATCGAAGTTTCAATGGATCAAAGAATGTTACGTGAATATGTTCTACCTACACTAGATGTGGTGCGAGGCAGTATCGAAAGGCTGACTAATAAACCATAATTTACACATATTTTAACCCCATGCTTGGCTTAATTTTGGATGAATTTTCATTAGATTTGATGAATTCGATGCTCCTAATCCCTTAATTTCATGTTTTATACTCAAAAGAGCTTAGGGAGTTGAAAAGATCGAGAAATGAGCCAAAATGGGCCTACATCAGAAATCACATGGCCTGGACTATCATCCACGGGCAGCTCACACGGCTGTGTCTGGCGAGTAGTTTCGAACACAGTCGAAGGAGTCCACCACGGGTGTGTCCCTGCCGACCCTAGGTTTAATTCTATTCGGAAAAGGCTACTTGTGGGCCAAGAAAGGCATTCCAAAGCCTATATAAACACCCTAGGGGGCAACCTAAAAGGGGACGTCGAGTAGACGCCGAGTAGAAGGCAGAAAATACTCGAAGACAGTCGTCAGGAGCAGCTTAGGAGAAGGATCTTCATCAAGACTGAAGATCTCCCATCATGTTCTTTAGAAGTTTTTCGGTTTTCTTATGTTTTGTTGTTTTCCCTATTTTAAGATGATCCTTTCTATCATTATGAACTAAATCCCTTAAATACCTAAGGGGATGAAACCTAAGACAGATCTTATTATTATTTGATTTATAAGATAAATACTTGTTCTTATTCTTAATTGTGAGTTCTTATTCTTGTTTTGATAATTCAGGTTATTGATTCAAGTCGAATGTGCTTAATCAGTGGAGCAAAAGTCCCTATTTAAGAGTAGATCAACACAATTAAGAGGAGTTGATTGCAACCCTAGATATAGGGTGACGAAAATCTGCTGGATTAGAGTCAAATCTAATAGTGGAATCCATATGTAACACCCCAAACCCGGCCCATACGTTTCGACCAGATCTGGTATGCTACGGGTTGAACGTTAAAATCTTTTGCTAAGTTGGTTTTAGAAAATCATAAGTTATTAGGCAATATTTGAATAAATAAGTGACATTTGAAAAGAAACCTTGTATTATTATTATTTGGTATAAATAAACCCCTGACATAAATTCATAAGTTGCAAATATTAAAAAAAAACTACTTAGGCGAATATAAACTATGGGGCCTTATTACCTAAATATTCCCAAAACAAAACTAAAGGAAAACCGAAAATAATCTATAGAAATAAAAACTTGATGGCCCCTCGAGTCCGTCTCGGCTCCCATGTCCACGATCTACTGCTCATCTAAAAAGTTAGGGAAAAATAATAGGGTGAGTCACCAAGACTCAGTGTGTAAATCCCGAAAACGTATAAAAGGCTTGGGCCCACAAACACATTATGAGCCCTGGCCCATACACAATGGCAACAATCATAATCACATGACAAATAATAAATGATGCAAAGCCCAACCCATCCTAGAATTCCATCCTCTACACACCAACCCGTACCAACCATCACACCTTGGGGATTTCTACAATCAACCCACCAACTGCTACACACCATATCGACAGTCATACTGCCTACTCCTTATCAATCAGGAATTTTAACGTGGTTTTCTACCACTGATCACCAAGTGACCTAACATTTCATTACGTGGGTTTTCTACCACCGATCACCAAGTGACCTAACATTTCATTACGTGGGTTTTCTACCACCGATCACAATGTGACCTAACATTTCATTACGTGGGTTTTCTACCACCGATCACCATGTGACCAATCATGCTCTTCCCCTTTCCATATCAAAAACCCCCCATGCATACACATATAAAGAAAACATCATGCAGGCTTACATATATTTCGATACACATAGAGAGTTCTATGTTTACATACCTGGAATCCATGCCTAACCCATTTAGGGTTCCATTCGACTGTCTATACAGCCTCTTTTCGGCTTTTTAGCCCATAACATATATATATAGACATACATACAAGATTAATAGTGTGTTAGAGATCTACACACCTGATTACCGTTAGAACGAGACTTTCTAAGTCAACGCTATCCGTAGCCAACACAGCTGCTATCTGTTTCATGTGTTGTTCAGAGGCTTGAAATCCCGAAAAGTGATATGAGATTCAGGAACTAGTGTTTCCGGCTTTTAGGTCTAAGAGATCTTACTAGAGAAGATTCGGCTACTCCCAGAGGATTCCAGCTTTTTGCGAAAATCAGGAAGAGAAGATGATTCGAAGAAATCTATAGAGATTTGGCTTTTAGAAGAAAGAAGACAAAAGAATAATGGAGTTTTCGGCTTTTAGAAGAAAGAAAAGAAAAGAATAATAGAGTTTTCGGCTTTTAGAAGAAAGAAGAGAAAAGAATAATGGAGTTTTCGGTTTTTAGAAGAAAGAAGAGAAAAGAACAATAGAGTTTCGGCTTTTGAATCAAAGTGAAGATAAGGGAATAGGGTTAGGAATTTTGGCTTTTAAGAAAATCCCCAAGAAAAATAAGATGAACAAGAGGGAGATTTCGGCTACAAGAACAACCAAGAGTGTAGTTTCAGCTTTTAGTGAATGGGAGAAGAATAACAATGGAGATCAGAAGATTCGGCTAAATGGAAATTTTCAAAGAAAGAAGAAAGGGTGAGGGAGGTGGTGATTTTCGGCTTTTGGAAGAGAAAAGATGTTGAGAAAAGTGGGAGGTTTCGGCTTTTGAAGAAATCAAAAGAAAAGAAATTGCAGAGGAAGACTGAGAATTTCGGCACAAGGAAAGAAGAAAAGAGTAGGGTTTTAAATGCCAGAATTGATGAGATATCCCCCATATTTATAGAAATTTCGGCACTTACCTAACCTTGCAGATAAATCCTATCTTTTCTCATTTATCTTAATCTACTAACTCATCTAAAAGAGACTTAATTAGCTCCAACTCCTCCCTCCTTTATCAGCATAATATCCACATATTTTAAAAATTAAAAATCCCCTAAATAATAGCCTTGTTGTCATCCACTCCACCTAACCCTAATGCTTAAAATTAGCTAGCTTAAATTAAAAGAATTGGGCTCCATGAAACTTAAATTTGGGCCCTTTACTCCCTTGTGTGGCGTCACCTCCTTGCTCCCTAAATGGCGCCACTGACCACTGGGCCACAAGCCCATTTTGATAATTTAAACACAGATACCACCTTTTAAAACTCTATAGTGCCCAAACAAAAATTTCTCCAAGGCCTTGACCACATCCCGAGCCCAATTTGGACCCCTAACAGTTAAATTAACTTATTACTCATTTTCACCCATTAAGCGCATAGGCCCAAAAATTCAGGATGTTACACCATAGATCGAGTTAATGCGACAATAGGGGTTTTAATTAGAAAGAAATTTCAATTAATCAACCTAGAGCCAATTGTTTTTAGTCTTGAAAGAGATATTAACATAATTCAAGGATTCCTACGGATTAAGTCAAGTGAATAAATCATATGAATCAAAAGTAAAAAGTGAAGTCTAGGTGGATTCTTCCTTAGGTATTGCCTATCTCATAAAGTTGTTTTAAAAGTATTTTCTCAATTCTTTCTCTGTCGTAATTTTAATTAAGTTTTAGTTCAAAAGAAATCATCCCAATTCTTAGGCTAAATAATAGAAAGATAGTAATTACTAGTAATCTTAGTCCTTGAGGATACGATATTCCAGACTCACCACAACTATACTACTGTTCGATAGGTGCGCTTGCCTTTGTCGAAATATTAGTTAGTTTCGAGCCCATCACTGACAATTAACGCCAATAACCTTGAAATTAAGACGACCACAATTCAGATGATTTAGAATACTTTGCAATTTTATTATTTATTTATTTTAGATATTTAATTTCCAAAGTTTTTCTCTTTTATGATTTATCATAATATAGAATTTAATTATTACTATTTAAACTTATTATTATAAAGAGGTTTTCAATATATTTAATTTGACTCATATACTTGCGGAGATCACTATTTTATTTCTTATATATTTGGTGTAGTATTTTCTAGTCAAATGTTCGCACGTTTAGCGGCGATCAAGTAGCCTAACCTATGAGCAAGTCTTGTTAAGATAATATAGTCCTATACTAACCTCTATATGTGTTGAGGCCCTCTTAATATATTTTTAGAGTTCTGCTAGGAATCTTGACTTGAAATAGTATGAACTCGAACATTATGAGTGTCGAGGTTAGGCTTTTTTTTTACAACATTCTAAAATAGATTTGGGTTTTGAGGTCATGCTATCTCAAGTTTCTTTTCCCCTTTCCCTCCATACGCTCTACAAAAAAAAAAAGAAAGAAAAAGAATTAATCTTTTAAAATCCACAAATCCTAAACTAATTCTAATTGCTTTCAAATTTTACTACAACTTGTTTTATCATACAAGTTTTCTTTCCCATTAACATGTCTTATTAGTGTTAATAAAATTGTCATAAGTTATTTTGGAAATGTTGTGTCATTATTGCTATTATCATCTATAGATAGAAAATTTGTAAGTGTTTCTTTTGCTAATACTATGTTACTCTTGTTATTACCATTTGCTAAATATGTTTTATTTTATGAGTTATGTTATTGCTTTTTCTTGTTAGTGTAGAAATTGGTGTTATTTTTGTTGGATACTTTGTTATTAAAAAGATATTGAATTTGCTAGTATTTTTCAAAATGTTTAGTAATTTAATATTATACAACATCAATTGAGAAAATGACGAACTTATTTGTCAACCTAATCCATATGCATTGATCAATTACTTCAACTGAGATGTTTTGGAATAATGTCACCTTGTAGGACATGAAAATGAGATACAAAGAGGATATCCAATATGAAGTATAAATTTGTAAGGTCAAAAAAAAAAAAAAGCTCAGTATTATGCAATGGATCTAAATGATGATGAAGATGTCAAGACAATGTCATTGGGACACTATTAGTGTGACAATCACAAAGTCGAGTAGTTACCAAAGCTAGAGGATGTTTACTATGGATACAATTGTTTTTCAATTATCCAAGTGTGTCGATGGTTTATAGTAGCAAATTTGTTAGCAAAGCTAGAGGATGTTCATCAGCAAAGTGGTGATCTTGCAATCGAGCTATTAGTGAATATTTGTTACATATGTTAGACCCTCTTTTCCTCTCATTTGCATTACTTCTAAGTGATTTATAGCTAGTTTTGCGTCTTTTAGTTTATTTTAAAAATAGTAGTAAAATGAGTCATTGTTTACTTTTTTTAGTATTTTAAGTTATTTTTTTATGTATTTTTAGTTAATAAGCTTTTGCAAGGTAGTTTCTATGCAAATGAACGAGTTCAAGGGAGGAAGAAAGTATTCGAAGTTAGCGAAATGAGGAAAAAGCTAGAAAATTAAAAAATCACACACTACCTCTTAAAATTGTAGCTCAGACTTGCTAGCACCACAGCTTGACATCAATTTCTACACTTTATTTTTGTGTTTCTTTTTAAACGAGGATGATGTGATATTTTCAACTTGGCTCATGATTTTTCCTTAGAAAACATTGTATGAAATGTTTCTTTGGTTGTAAGGAAAAGAGAGGACCTTTAGGTTTAGTTTTTCTTAAGTTTTTTTCTTTTTGTAGTTTTAGGAAGTATATTCAACTTTCAATTCAATCTTGGATTGCAATAACTTGATTGAGATTTATTTAATATTAAGTTTGGCTTAGTTTTATTTATTTATCTTTCATCATGTTTTACTTCCATATATTTTATGTTACTTGCAATTATACAACAAGCTAATTTAATTATGTGGTTGGGAGACCTGTAGGTTATTGACTTATTAATTAAAATAATATTAAAACTCATGTCATTAATTTTAGGTTATAGATAGGTTAACAACAATCTTAAAGGAAAGTATGAAATGATGATGAATATATCATTGTTGGGACGATTTAAATCAGTCTCAATATATCATCGAGAGATGCCTACAACCTTTGACAGGAGACATTCTCCGATGAGAAATGTCCAAAATGCAGTTGAGTTGCCTACCTCTTGTAGAATGCAGTCTCCGATTGATGCATCTATGAATTTGAAATATCATGATGACCACCTTTGAGATTTCACTAAATTCAAAGTTGAATTGAACTTGAACTTAAAGTTAAAGATGACACTAATTTTGAGGTGGAAGATATTCCAACTGTTGTTATCCCACTAAGTTGCAACATTCTTTCATACCAACCACAAATCTATTATCGAACCATCAACATTGATGCAATTCAAGGGAATGAATTTCTCAAATATTCTCATGAAATGATGGATTTGAATTCCCCAAAACTTGAAGACCCTAGTGAGCTTTTTATCAACCAATAATTTCCATCGAAAATGGTTGTATTTAGAAAATCCATTGACTATAGTATTAGAGAATCAAAGGATTAAAAATCCTTGAATCTATGCTAATAGTTTATGTGAAAAATGTAGAAAATTTGATGACAATTGCAATTCGTTAATCTTGAAATCCTATTTTTGTAAGAAAAATATTTGAGAAATACGTAAGTATAACAATACACAAATGTAAACTGCTATATATGTATCAAATGATCATTCGAAATCCTACAATATCGTCTCAATTTTGATGGTTGGATAGGTATGATCAATTCAGTTCAAATTTCTCCTTTTCTATAATATAGATATGCTTATGGTCGTCAATCACAAGTAAGCACTATGTATACCTGACTAAACAAGGAACAACACAGTTTTTCTGTAACCTCCCAAACCTGGCCTAAACATTATGGTTGAATCGGGAAGGCCACACTAGACACCTTAGTGTCAAACTTACCCAGGTACTTCTTTTTATAAAACCGTGGTTTCTATTGTTAGCTCTGGAAAACGTCCATTTACTTAGTCCAACCATGCTTAGATCAAATTAGTGAATTTGGTGAGTTTTTGTAAAACCTTACTGACGGTGTTGCCTTTGATAAACCATTTTGTTATCTTCTTAGCAGTAGAAATGTACCATTACTAGTCAAATTATTAATTTAGTCATATATCATGCATAGTCCATTTCAACATATTATAAAAACCATGTATCTATACCAAATATGTGTGTCATGCATGCATGAAAAACCCCAAAATCTCGAGCAGTCCCAAACCACAGTTTAAAGAAACTTTACAATCCAAAACCAAATAATAATAAAATAACCTAAAAATATAATTAAGCTAAAATAGTATGACGAAGTAAAGTCTGAAGTCCGCGATACGTCCGCATGCCAATTCCAATCCTAAGTTCGATCATTACCTGAGAAGTTGAGATAATGGGGTGAGCTTAACAAGCTCAGTGTGAGACTAAACGAGTATTAAGCATTCATACACACAATTTCATAACGGTACCAATAGCACAATCAAACATTAAAAATAATAATTTCAAATGCATATGATGGTGAAAAATGCACATGTGAGATCCTACCCATACCATCCGCTACAGACCACGAGTTCCCCAGAACCCGTCTGCCAAACTCCAACGTATGTGAGCAATGCTTGATGTGGTAAAACCACCAATAATCAATAATGCAGTGAAACTACCAAATATATAATGCAATATAATCGCCAATCCCCTCAGTACTCCAAATGTAGTGCACTGACTAAAAATCTATGCAGACTTAATATGCCGCCGGTACTCCACGGAACTCCTCCCTCAACCACAGAATCCCATCCCAATGCACATGTAATATGTCATACAAATTCATACACAATCACATTTCAATATTTTTCCCTTTTATTTGACATGCTCAACATGTCCTCAATAATCACATACTTTTAGAGAAAGGAAACAATGTTCCAATTTTCAAATTACCATTAAGATGGTATCCATCAATATCATTCAATTCACATACTTTACAAATTTCACTATGCGCCAATAGCAACCTCACGTATATATATCATAGTAAATATTTCATGAATTTAAATCATGCATAAAAATAATATCCCAATATTTCATACTATTCCATCAAACATTTTCCTACCACGTAATATAACTATGCATAACAATCTCAATTACACATCCATATAGTCAAACTAGCAATTTTGCCAACATATCAATCTTTTAAGGCTCGAAACGTAACTGGTTTGGCCACTTGCAAAACTAATATTTTGGCTACTATGCCAAACCATTCAGCAAGCTAATTATCAAATATAACCTAACATTTATTATTATCAAACAAATTTTACAAGTTTAGGACCCACACCTTATTTTTCGCTTTCTCCCAGCACCCCAGTAAACCTTCCAATCTTCCTTAATAAACCTTTATACGATCCTAAACCAAAATTCAGTATAAATTAAATGAATTTACCACTTAACCAACTCCCAATTACCCACTTATGGGTTCAAACCAATTTTCAAATGAATAACTATTTTATGAATCCAACTAGTTCGATTCCTTACCTTGTATCGATGCGAACCGTATGTACAATTGTTCTTCGGCTTTACGGTTGATTCGAGGCATTTGGATCAGACCTAATTACATAAAATACTGGAAAATCAGTAGCTAATAATTATTCAATTCTTTCATTTAATCAATCCATAACGTTTACCCTACAACTATGTTGAAGCAACAATTAATTTTACACTTAACCGCACTTACGCTTCTTGATTTGTGATATTCGAATGCCCAAACAATCAAGAACGTTTTTCCCTAATTGACATGGGATTAATAGATGATTATGAGTGTTCAAAAACTCAAATTAAGGCAGAAATTAATTGGGCATGATTCAAGAAACAAGACAGCCCCCTATTTTACATATATACGCACGCACCACTACCCATGGTGGCCGAAATTGGGGCTGAATTTTAAAATGATTTGAAACCTCATTAAAATATGGAAAAATAAATTTAAAACCATTTAAAATCCCCTAAATTCCAGATCTAGAAATTTAGGTTTTTAATGGAAAAAATTAATTAATAAATTGAAGAGAGAAGAGACCTTACACAAGCTAGTCAAGAGAAACGGCAATGGCACTTCTTTGCGATGTTTGGGATCGTTCTTGGAGTTCAAAATTTTAGATTTAGGGATAAATTAGTTGAGAGAAAATTGCAGCAATGTAGCAAAGAAGATGGTGCACAATCTTGATGAAAAAGGGAGAAGAAGAAGGTGATAAAAGGGGAGGTGTAGGCAAAGACAACAATGGAGGAAAAAGGGAAAAGAAAAAAAATAGAGATGAAGAGAGGGAGAGGGGGTTAGGGACGGCTAAGGTAGAAGAAAATGGATTAAAAGGCTGATTATTTTGATAAAAAAATGTATTTATACATAGGTTTACTAAACTTGGATGCCAACACATAAAAAAACAACGGAATTTGCAAAAAAAAATTATTTTGTAAAAGTTGAGACTTGAACTTGGGACCTCCAACTAACCTTCAAGCTTTCACTTTTAATGACTAACCATTGGGTCAATTCCCTATTTTTGATATATTCCTAAATTTTATGGAGCTATATTTGGGATGTTACAGTTTTATCTCCTTACAGAAATTTCGTCCTCGAAATTACCTGTTTCGAAGAGATGAGGATACTGAAGCCAAATCGAGTCCTCCGGCTCCCAAGTAGCCTCTTTGATGCCATGATTTATCCACAGTACTTTAACTAATTGAATTTTCTATTTATCCACAGTACTTTAACTAATTGAATTTTCTTTCATCTTAGCACTTTATTCTTACGTTCTAATATTCGAACCGGTTCTTCTTCAAATGATAAATCTGATCTAACCTCAATCTTGTGATGGATCGGATCGATACCGTCTCAACATTGAGACATTAAACACATCGTGAATACAATCTAACTCAGGTGGAAACTCCAGTTGATAAGCCACAGAACAACCCTTTTAGGCACTCGATAGGGACCAATGAATCTAGGGCTTAACTTGTCCTTTCGACCAAATCTTAAAACTTTCTTCCATGGAGAGACTTTAAGGAAAACAAAATCCCCCACATTGAACTCAATGTCCTTGCGCTTCAAATCGGCATATGAATTTTGCTTATCAGAAGCTGTCTTCAATCTTTCTTGAATTAATCGAATTTTATCCTTAGTTTCTGTAACCCATTTTAGACCAATCAACTTCCTTTCGCCCACTTCAGTCTAACATAAAGGCAAGTGACATTTACAACCATAAAGAGCTTTGTAAGGTGCCATTTGGATACTTAACTGAAAACTATTATTATAGGCAAATTCTGCCAGTGGTAAATGCTCCTCCCAACTGTCGTCGATTACACAACTCCTCAGCATATTTTCCAATATCTGAATGACCCTTTCTGACTGACCATCAGATTGTGGATGGAAAGCCGTACTGAAATCCAATTGAGACATGAATCTAGAATCCCGATCTAAAATAATCGACACTGGCACACCATGCAATCTCACTATCTCAGAAACATAAAGCTTAGCTAACTTTTGGAGAGAGTAATCAGTACGAACAGGAACAAAATGGGCAGATTTGGTCAATCTATTGACCACAACCCAAACTGAATCTTTCTTAGTAGGTGTTAAGGGCAACCCATTAACAAAGTCCATTGTCACTCTCTCCCACTTCCACTGTGGAATTCGAATCAGTTGGAGCAACCCTAATGGAAACTGATGTTCAACTTTAACCTGCTGGCAAGTCAAACATTTGGATACAAATTCGGTCACTTCACGTTTAAGACATGGCCACCAATACACTTCCCTCAAATCACGATACATCTTAGTACTACCAGGATGCATATCATAAGGGTTGTTATGTGTTTCCTAAAGTATGGACTTAATAAACCATAAAAGTAACACATTTTAATCCCACGCTTAGCGTGTTTTTGGATGTTTATTTATAGAATTTGGTGAATTCGATGCTCCTAATCCTTTAAGTTCATGTTTCTATACTTAGAAGAGCATAGGGGAGCGAAAGGAACGGAAAACGGGCCAAAACCAGATAAAACGGGCCATCTTAAGGATCCACATGACCAAAGCCCACACCACACGGGCTGAATACATGCCCGTGTGAACCACACGGGCTGGGCACGCGCCTGTGTGCCAGCCCGTGTTGGTTGAGAGCCATGCAAATTCCCACACGGCCTGGGCCTCCTCACACGGGCTGAGCACACGCCCGTGTCCCTGCCGCACCCTGCTTTGATTGCACGTGGAAAAAGCCAAATTTTAGGGTTTTTGAGCGTTCTAAAGTCTATAAATAAACATCAAAGGAAAACCTAAGGGAACACATAGAGTAGATCGAAGAAATTACTCGAAGGAAGCCGTAGGAATCATCTAAAAGGACTAAATTGCAAAAGTAGCAAAATATGAGTTTCTAGAAGCTTTTTGTATTAAATAGCTTTAGAATATTAATTAGAAGTCCTTAAATAGAAATTTTCCCAAATTATAATTTTTGGACAAAATTGGACATGAGTTAGAAAATTGTAAAAGTTTAATGAGAAGGGCATTTTGGTCATTTATCTATTAAATGATTAAAATAGGAAAAAGATGACAAAAATCATTATCATCTTCTTCCTCAAGTGCCGAAAATTTAAGAAAGCCCTAGCTAGGGTTCTTCAATTTTTCAAGCATGCTAGTAAGTTCATCTTAGCCCCGTTTTCAATATTCTTCGTATTTTTAGAGTGCTCGTATTATGAATTAGCTATTTCTAGCTATAAAATGAGCTTAGATGCATGTTCAAAAATCTACCCATGTATGACATGTTTGTAAAATGATATTTTATGGAAGATTATGAGAGTTTGATGTTAGATAAACATCTTTTCCTTAGTGAATTTTATGAAAAGTGATAGTATGGACTAATTTGTAATAGTTATGAAATTGGTCATACATACTAGAAATAGTGAGAATTGATGATTGTTGTAGTAGAGAAAATGAACCAGCTAAGCATGACGTTTAAGAAAGTTGAATGAAAATAATTTTACGAGCCTAGGGACAAAAATGTAATTTTGAGAAAGTTTAGGGGCAAAATAGTAATTTTTTCCAAAGTATAAGTTAAGAGTCAATTTAGTCAATGTGAGTTTTAAATGATCTAAATTATTATTATAGATCAAGAAAAACGAAGCCTGGATCAAAACCGAGGCAAGAACAAAGTCGAGGACTAAATTGCATATCTACATACATTTTGTATATTGAGGTAAGTTTGTATGACTTCTAAGCTTTATGATTACTATGAATGAATTGTTTAGTATAATGTACATTATTACCATAGAAATGCTTAATGCTATGTTAAATAAATAAATCAATGATATTAAGCATGAGAAAGTCCCGATTGAAGTTGAATTACATAGGATACTCGATCTACCACATGAGATAAGAAAGTCCGTATAAGACCAAGCCAAGGCATGGCATCGGCAATCAAGCAAAGTTATCATGTAAGTCCAAGGTGAGTCTTGGAATTGAAGAGTTATTATGAGATGAAGACCCATGTAAGCCCAAGCCAAGGCATGGCATTGGTGAGTCTCCAAGCAAAGATGTCATGTAAGTCCAAGACAAGTCTTGGCATTGAAAAGCAATCATGAGATAGAAATCCCATGTAAATCCAAGCCAAGGCATGGCACTGGTGAGTAACAAGGAAGATTTCAAGTAAGTCCCAGCCAAGGTTTGGCATTGACCAGATCATGAGTAAATATACCAAATAAGACCATGTCAAGACATGGCAATGGTAAGTTCCTAAGGGAATACACAAGGAAGACTTTGAGTAAGTCCATGTCAAGACATGGCATCTATACCAAGATGAGAGATCCTATGTAAGACCATATCTAGGATATGGCTTTGGCAATGAGTTATATGTGGGATGAGATTTAGTATCCTTGGTTATTCATAGAAATTCATCGGGCAGATGAGTAAAGCTTATATGAGATAGCAAGAAAATTAAGTAAGCAAAGCTGTTATCAAGTTGGAAATGAGTATTATTCATGTTATGAATGATGAATTAGAGATTATGATTATTTTAGTAAAGTATGCTGATCTATGTGATCAAGTGATACAGGTACCTTGTTTACCTCACGAGCATGAGACTAGTAAGTATCATGAGATATGTAAGAATCGGTAAGAGTAAGTAAGCTTAAATAGCTGAAATTATAATGCCAATGTTTATGCCAAATGGGTTATGTTAAACAAGTATGATGTTATGTGAATTTTATGCAAACTTACTAAGCTAAACGCTTACGTCTTTTATTCTTTCTTTCCATGTAGTCCCGCCAAGCTAATCTCGTGGATCATCGTCATCGGAGCTCAGAGCACACTATCAATTGCTATTTTAGTATAGCCAAGATGTTTATATTAAGTATGGCATGTATAGGAACATTTCATTTTGAGAATATGTCTAAAAATACTAAAAAGGGAAAAAGTATGAGCTATCAAGTTTATTATTCTTTTGTATATGGCTAAGTGATTGGCCAAGATTGACTAAGTATGTATGTTTATCGATATCAATGAAGCATGTAGTTTTGTTCATGAAAGATGTAGTAATTTTAGTTGTTGGATTGAATATGAGATTGATCTTGATTTTAGGGTGGCAATTGGCTTGGTAAATAGCCTTCAAGTGCCCACACGGATAGATACGCGGGCATGTGTCTAGATTGTGCGTCCCCTGCACCTTAGCACTTTAAGTTAGATTAAACTAGGGGCTAATCCCACGGCCGTTTGTTTAGGCCGTGTGTGACACACGGTCAAAACATGGGCGTGTGCCCCAGGCCGTGTGAATATAGTCAGTGTCGACCACGGTTTAAGTCCACGGGCGTGTCAAGGCCGTGTGAATCTAGTCAGTGTTAACCACGGGTGGAAGACACAGGCACGTCTAGGAGTACACGGACGTGTCCCAAACCACATGGGCTTGTGACCCTTGTTTTAAGGAAAAATTTCCGATTGAGTTTCAAAAATTTCCAGATATGTGTTTAAGGTCTTGTAGGGCTACGAGAAGTATGAGTTGTTTAAGAAAGAGAGGTTTTTTTATTAGGAACGAAATTTTATAGCCCGTAAATACAAGTTTAAGCAAGTTCAAGCATAGTAATGTCTCATATCCAGTCCTAGCCTCAGACTCGGGTATGGGGTGTTACATTTAGTGGTATCAGAACTACGATTTAGTTGGTTCTAGGACTAACGTAGCACGAGCACGAGTCTAGCTATACATGCCATACGAAAGAATGTTTTTATAATGATAGTGTGATGACTCTTGACGACTTAAATTATGTTTATACATATAGTAAATGGATCCCGAAAGAGCTGTGGCGGATGACGTAGAAAGTAACGCGCCAGCTCCCTCTAAAGGGACGAGGCCAAACGAGAATGAGAATAGACCCACTACGGTGAGTCAAGGAGGAAGAGAAGAGGCTAGAGAAGCCTTCCTCCATATGATGAATACATGGTATATGGAGTTCGTTCGTACGAACCTGAATGCACAACCCCCTCCACCCCCGCCCATTCCTCAACCTGTCCTAGTAGCTTCTCAAGTAGTAGAGGTGGCAAGAGGAGTTAAGCCTCTGGTTGATAGGATCAGGAAACATGGGGCAAAAGAATTCTTGGCTAAAAGAGATGATGATCCGGAAAAAGCTGAGTTCTGGTTAGAAAATACCATCAGGGTGTTTAATGAGTTGTCATGCACATCTGAGGAATGCATGAAATGTATAGTCTCTCTTTTAAGAGATTCTGCTTACCAATGGTGGAACACCCTTGTGTCGGTGGTATCGAGGGAAAAGGTCACATGGGAATTTTTCCAAGAAGAGTTCAAGAAAAAAGTATATCAGTCAAAGATTTGTAGACCAAAAAAGAAAGGAATTCCTAGAACTGAAGCAAGGTAAGATGTCGGTGACTGATTACGAGCGCGAGTTTGTGCGACTCAGTAAATACGCTCGAGAGTGTGTATCCACTGAGGCCATTATAAGCAAGAGATTTAAAGATGGACTAAATGATGATATCAAATTGTTTGTCGCTGTCTTAGAACTAAATGAATTTGTTGTGCTAGTAGAAAGGGCTTGTAAAGCCGAAGAGCTAGTAAAGGAGAAGAGAAAATCTGAAGTGGAGTCTCATGACTCTAGAAAGAGACAGTGGAATAAGTCATTCCAATCCTCATCTAAGAAGTCAAGAGATTTCTCCACCCGATCGGCTACTTCCACTGGGTTTTCAAGAAAGGATAAGGGTAAGCAGTATTCGGGAAATAAGGCGCAGACAACTTCAGTTGCTAGTGTGGGGAATATCCGATCTGATAGACCCGAATGCCCACAGTGTGGCAGATGTCATCTTGGAGAATGTCGAACGCATGAAAATGCATGTTTCAGATGTGGTTCCCAAGACCACTACATAAAGGATTATCCTGAGACAACAAAAGAAGAGAGAACTCAAAACCCGAGATTAGGGAGTATGATCAGAGGAAGACTGCAAAGGAACCCGGGAAGTGGGGCAAGTGGAAGAGGTAACCCTAGAGAGCAGGCCGCGAGACCCGAGGGTAGGGCGCCTGTAAGGACTTATGCCATTCGCACTCGCGAAGAGGCATCTTCTCCTGATGTTATCACGGGTACCTTTTCTCTTTATGATATCAAAGTTATTGCTTTAATAGATCCCGGATCCACACACTCTTACATTTGCATGAAACTAGTATCCAGTATGAGTATGCCTATAGAGTCTACAAAATTTACGATTAAGGTGTCTAAATCCTTTAGGCAAGAGTGTGTTAGTTGATAAAGTTTGTAAAGATTGTCCATTAATGATAAAAGGCCATTGTTTTAAGGCAAACCTTATGTTGCTGCCATTTGATGAGTTTGACATCATTCTTGGTATGGACTGGTTGACCACCCATGAGGTAATAGTTAATTGTGGGAAGAAATATCTTGAGATGAGATGTGAGAATGGGGACTTTCTCCATGTAGAATCAGATGAACAAAGTAGATCACCAGTAGTAATTTCTCATATGACGGCACAGAGATACATAAGAAAATGGTATGAGGCATATCTTGCCTTTGTGATGAATACTAGAGAAACAGAGCTAAAGATTGAGTCAGTACCAATAGTATGTGAGTACTTGGATGTTTTTCCTGAAGAATTACCAGGACTACCACCAGTTAGAGAAGTTGAATTCAGCATTGAGCTAGCTCCCGGTACTATACCAATATCTATTACTCCTTACAGAATGGCTCCAACAAAGTTGAGGGAATTGAAGTTACAGTTGCAAGAGTTAATAGATAAAGGCTTTGCAAGATCAAGTTGTTCTCTATGGGGTGCTCCAATTTTATTTGTGAAAAAGAAAGATGGCACTATGAGATTGTGCATAGATTACCGTCAGCTTAATAAAGGGACAGTGAAGAATAAGTACCCATTGCCTAGAATCGATGATTTGTTCGATCAATTGAAAGGAGCCACTGTGTTCTCCAAAATAGACTTGAGATCGGGGTACTATTAGTTAAGAGTAAAGGATTCAAATGTTTCTAAGACCGCTTTTCGAACAAGATATGGGCATTATGAGTTTTTAGTCATGCCCTTTGGGTTGACTAATGCTCCTGCGGTATTCATGGACGTAATGAACCGCATCTTTAGACCATATCTTGACAAGTTTGTAGTCATTTTTATTGACGACATATTGATTTATTCTCAAGATGAGACTGAGCATACTGGGCACCTACGGACAATTTTATAGATTCTACGAGAAAATCAACTGTATGCTAAGTTCAGTAAAAGTGAATTTTGGCTTAAGGAAGTAGGATTTCTGTGACATATTGTCTTGGGAGGAGGAGTCCTAGTAGACCCAAGTAAGATTTCAGCTATAATGGACTAGAAACCACCGAGGAACATCTCTGAGATTAGAAGTTTCCTAGGCCTAGCCGACTATTACAGACGATTTGTCAAGGGGTTTTCCATGATTGCAACCCCGATGACTAAATTGTTACAGAAAAATGTGAAGTTTGAGTGGATAGAAAGATGCCAACAAAGTTTCGAGAAACTTAAAGCATTGTTGACAGAAGCTCCAGTTTTAGTACAACCTGAGATGGGGAAGGAATTCGTAATTTACAGTGATGCATCCTTAAATGGATTAGGCTGTGTGCTTATGCAAGAGGGCCAAGTGATTGCTTATGCCTCAAGACAGTTGAAGCCTCATGAGAAGAACTATCCGACACATGATCTAGAGTTGGCTGCCATAGTCTTCGCATTGAACATATAGAGACACCATTTATATGGTGAAAGATGCCGAATTTTCACCGATCACAAGAGTTTGAAGTACTTGATGACGCTAAAAGAGTTGAACCTAAGGCAACGGAGATGGTTAGAGTTAATAAAAGATTATGAGTTGATCATTGACTATCATCCAGGAAAGGCGAATGTGGTCACCGATGCTTTAAGCAGAAAGTCCCTATTTGTATTAAGGGCAATGAATTCACGGATGACTTTATTCGGTAATGATTCTATTCTAGCTGAGTTGAGAGCTAGACCAGTATTTCTCCAAGAAATCTTTGAGACTCCGAAAGAAGATATCGAATTGCAAGCTTAGAGAGCCCAGTGCGAGTCAGATGTTGGATCTGACTTTTAGATTAATTCCAATGGATTTTTGATGTATAAAGATAGAGTTTGTGTACCGAGAAAGGAAGAGCTTGTTTAGAGAATTTTTCATGAGGCACATAACGGATGTTTATCTGTACATTCGGGTAGTACAAATATGTATAATGATTTGAAGCAACAGTATTAGTGGCCAAGAATGAAGAAAGATATTTCAGATTTTGTTTCAAGATGTTTGATTTGCCAACAAGTAAAGGCTGAACACCAAGTACCTTCAGGTTTGCTTCAACCCATTTTGGTTCCCGAGTGGAAATGGGATCGTATTACCATGGACTTTGTAACAGGTTTGCCGTTTTCTCCGAGCAAGGAAGATGTTGTATGGGTTGTGGTTGATAGACTCACGAAGTCAGCCCATTTTATACCTGTACGAGTGGATTACTCACTCGACAAGCTGGCAAGCTTGTATGTTTCTGAAATAGTAAGACTTCACGGAGCTCCGTTGTCAATCATATCTGATAGAGATCCGAGATTCACATCCAGAGTTTGGAAGAAGTTACAAGATG
The DNA here is from genome assembly GCA_005393395.2 of Gossypium australe. Taxonomy (NCBI): domain Eukaryota; kingdom Viridiplantae; phylum Streptophyta; class Magnoliopsida; order Malvales; family Malvaceae; genus Gossypium; species Gossypium australe. The sequence goes on from CM016619.1 coordinate 15,778,847, forward strand.
CCCTGGGTACAAAGTTGAGCTTTAGTACAACATCCTCAAACCAATGGACAATCGGAGAGGTTAATACAAGCACTCGAAGATATGCTCAGATGTTGTGTTCTCGAATTCCAAGGTAGTTGGGAAAAATTTCTTCCATTAGTAGAATTTGCCTATAATAGTAGCTTTCAGTCGAGCTTAAAGATGGTGCCTTATGAGGCTCTATATGGGCGTAAGTGACGTACGCCTTTATTTTGGACTGAACTCAAAGAAAATCAAATTCACGGAGTTGAATTGGTTAGAGAAGCTGAAGAGAAAGTGAAAGTGATACGAGAGTGTCTAAAAGCCGCCTCCGACAGACAGAAATCCTACTCAGATTTAAGAATAAAAGAGATAGAGTATCAAGTCGGGGACAAAGTTTTCTTGATAGTATCACCATGGAGAAAAGTTCTAAGATTTGGCTGGAAAGGCAAGTTGAGCCCATGTTTCATTAGACCATATGATATTACTGAGAGAGTTGGGCCGATAGCTTACCGATTGGCTTTGCCATCTGAGTTAGAAAAGATACATGATGTGTTTCACGTGTCTATGTTGAGATGCTACCATCAGATCCCTCACATGTGATTACCCCGTCAGAGATAGAGATTCATCCCGATATGACTTATGGTGAAGAACCAGTTAAGATTTTAGCCCGAGAAGTCAAGCAGCTAAGAAATAAGAGTATTGCCCTAGTGAAAGTATTGTGGCAGACACATGGGGTAGAAGAAGCTACATGGGAACCAGAAGAAAGCATCAGAAATCAGTACCCAAACCTATTTGCTGGTAAGATTTTCGAGGACGAAAATCCCTAAGGGGGGAGAATTGTAACAGCCTGATTTAGGGCCTAGTCGGAACGGTGGTGCAAGACCATAAATTCGAAGTAGTAATATGAGTTTTTAAAGTATTTGAGATGTTTGCATGATGATATGAAAGTTTCATGTAGAAATTTTATGGAAATTTCCATTAAAGGTTCCATTAGGACTAAATTGCAAAAGTTACAAAATATGAGTTTCTAGAAGCTTTTTGTATTAAATAGCTTTAGAATATTAATTAGAAGCCCTTAAATAGAAATTTTCTCAAATTATAATTTTTGGACAAAATTGGACATGAGTTAGAAAATTGTAAAAGTTTAATGAGAATGGCATTTTGGTCATTTTTCTATTAAATGATTAAAATAGGAAAAAGATGAAAAAAAATCATTGTCATCTTCTTCCTCAAGTGCCGAAAATTGAAGGAAGCCATAGCTAGGGTTCTTCAATTTTTCAAGCTTGCTAGTAAGTTCATCTTAGCCTCGTTTTTAATATTCTTTGTATTTTTGGAGTCCTCGTATTATGAATTAGCTATTTTTAGCTATAAAATGAGCTTAGATGCATGTTCAAAAATCTACCCACGTATGACATGTTTGTAAAATGATATTTTATGGAAGATTATGAGAGTTTGATGTTAGATAAACATCTTTTCCTTAGTGAATTTTATGAAAAATGATAGTATCGACTAATTTGTAATAGTTATGAAATTGGTCATACATACTAGAAATAGTGAGAATTGATGATTGTTGTAGTAGAGAAAATGAACCAGCTAAGCATGACGTTTAAGAAAGTTGAATGAAAATCATTTTATGAGCCTAGGGACAAAAATATAATTATGAGAAAGTTTAGGGGCAAAATAGCAATTTTTGACGAAGTATAAGTTAAGAGTCAATTTAGTCAATGTGAGTTTTAAATGATCTAAATTATTATTATAGATCAAGAAAAACGAAGCCCGAATCAAAACCGAGGCAAGAACAAAGTCGAGGACTAAATTACATATCTACATACATTTTGTATGTTGAGGTAAGTTTGTATGACTTCTAAGCTTTATGATTACTATCAATGAATTGCTTACTATAATGTTGATAAACCGTAATAGTAACATATTTTAATCCCACATTTAGTGTGCTTTTGGATGATTTAAGTCTCGATTCATATAAAAAGGTGCTCTTAATCCTTTCTTTTCATGTCTTATACCCAGGAAAGCACCCGAGGATGAAAAGAACATAAAACGGGCCCAAAACGGAATAAATGGGACATATCACAAAATCGACACGGCCTGGCCCAAAGAGCACATGGCCATGCCTTGTCAAGCATCTAGAACACGGCCTTACCCCCGAGTCACACGGCTGTGCCTCATTAAAGAAATCCGAACACGGCCCAAAGACTAGTCACACAGGCGTGTGACATGGCCGTGTCCCTGTCGTGGCAAAGAGCAATTTCATTCGGATTTGGATACTTTGGGGCAAAGAAACACATTCCAAGAGCCTATATAAACCCCTTAAGTACCACCTTTAAGGGGGCGGTCAAGCTAGGCTAAGGAGGCAAGCCGAAAAGTTTAGAATTGTGGGAATCACTCGAAGTTAGCTAGTTGATCCGTCCCAAGAAGCCGGAATTCTACTCAAGACGACAGATTTCTCCTTCAATTCCTTCAGGGATTTTTAGGGATTTCTTATGTTTTGTTTTATCTTTTCTCTTGAGATGTTATCTTTATTTATTATGAACTAAACCCTTCGGATAGCTGAAGGGGATGAAACCTAGATGAATCTTGTTATTGTTTTCTGAATTATATGATAAATACTTAGTTTGTTCTTAATTATGTGTGCTTAATCCAAATTTGATGTGCTTAAGTGGAGGAGGAATAGACCCTGCCTAAGAGTAGATCTAGCATAATTAAACGGAGTTGATCGCACGCCTAGAGATAGGGTGACGAGATTTTGCCGGATTAGGGTAAAACCTAATATGGGAATCCATAGATCGATTTACTGCTATTCTAGGGGGTTACTATTCAAGAAAGAGATTTCCATTAATTAACCTAGGGTTAGACGTTATTCGCCTCGAGTGAGGGTTTAATATATGTTAGGGAGTCCTACGGATCAAACTAAGTGAATAAATCGTATAGTTCAGTGTTAGATAACAAGTGAAGTCTAGGTGGATTCTTCCTGAGGATATCGTCGTGATCAACTAAGTTTTCCTTCAAGATTATTTCTCAATTCGTTCTTTTTGTCTTCGCGTCTTTAGCTTAGTAGTCGTTAATTTAGATTAAAGAAACTTCACTTTATTTTAGGCTAAATAATAAGAAGAAAGTTAGTATTAGTACTTTTAGTTCCTTTGGGTTCGACAATCCGGTCTTGCCTAAGCTATACTACTGTTCGATAAGTACACTTGCCTTTAATCATTGTCAGAGTTAGTTTCCAGATTCAATCTCATTCATTATAAATTTTAAAACTCTAATTTCAGCTATCAAGTTTTTGACGCCGTTGCCGGGGAACTAAAATATTAAGAAAGCTCTACTTTTATTACTTTATCCATTATTTTTTTTTTTGCAATTTTATTTTTAGGTTAAATTTTAATTTTTGCTAAATTTTCTTAGCAGGTACCTCTAGTTTATGACTAGAAGGAACCCGAAAGGACCATTAATATACGACACTGAAATTGAAGCTACCGTTCATAGGACTCGCAGAGAAATCAGGCTAGCCCTAAATTACACAGAGGAAGACCAAGAAGACAGATCCAATCCTACTGAAGGGATGGACGAGAATAACCCACAACCACATGATGTGGGGGAAAACAATGCTCCACGTACTATGTTTGATTATGCTAAACCGCATTTAACAGGAGCAGAATCAAGTATTGTTAGGCCTGCTATAGCTGCTAACAATTTTGAATTAAAGCCTAACACAATACAAATGATTCAACAATTTGTTCAATTTGATGGTTTGCAGGACGAAGATCCAAACACTCATATAGCTAACTTTTTAGAGTTCTGCGATACCTTCAAAATAAATGGCATTTCTGATGATGCCATACGTCTTCGGTTATTCCCTTTTTCATTAAGGAATAAAGCTAAACAGTGGTTAAACTCGTTACCACGAGGGTCAATCACTACATAGGAACAAATGATCGAAAAATTTCTTTTAAAATATTTCCCACCGGCCAAAACAGCCAAATTACGGAATGATATCTCCTCTTTTGTGCAGATGGATTTAGAGACATTATACGACGCGTAGGAGAGAGACAAGGATCTCTTGAGAAGGTGTCCACACCATGGTCTACCCTTGTGGCTACAAGTCCAAACATTCTATGACGGTGTAAACCCCTCAATGAGACAACTAATCGATTCAGCCGCCGGTGGAACCCTTAACAACAGAACTCCTGAAGCAGCCTACGAGTTCATTGAAGAAATGTCACTGAATAACTATCACTGACAAGTTACAAGGACAAAACCAACAAAATCAGCCGGAGTTTACAACCTCGATGCAATGACCACACTATCAACACAAATGGAGATGATAAATAAAAAGCTTGATAGTTTGTGTTCTTCGCAGGTACACCCAGTCATGCAGTGCGACGCAAGTGGAACCGTGGCGAATCCTGAGTACCCAACCTACGAACCGGGAGCAGAGAGCGAATAGATGAACTATATAGGTAATAATTTCAGATCCAATAATAATCCTTATAGTAATACTTACAATCCAGGTTAGAGGAACCACCCAAAGTTTTCGTGGGGAGGTCAAGGAAATCAAGGAAATCAAAGGCAACAACCTCCTCTAAACTTCCAAAATCAGCCCTATCTGCAAGAGAAGAAGCCAAACCTCGAAGAGATGCTGACAAAATTTATGGCAAACACGGAAAACCGTTTCCAAGAAACTGAGAGAACACTTAGAGATTGACAAGCATCGATGGAAAAACTTACTAAGTCAGTTGGGGAAGTCACTAATGCAGTCAGTCAACTTGCAAAGCTTATGTCCGAACGACCACAAGGACGACTACCAAGTAACACAGAGATCAACCCAAAGGAGCAAATTCAAGCCATCACAGCTCATGATAGCAAAGGATTAGACGAACCAAACAAAGAGGTAGACGAAGGTAAAATAGAGGTGGCACAAGAAAAGCCAAAATCGGTAATCAAAGAGTACCAACCTCGCATACCTTATCCCGAAGCAATAAAAAGAGATGATTCAGAGGAGCAGTTCGGTAAGCTTCTTAAACTTTTAAGGAAATTACATATTAACTTACCTCTTCTTGAAGCTCTCTTTCAGATGCCAGATTCGAGGAAATTTTTAAAGCAGCTTTTGACAAACAAACGCAAATTAGATGAAGAGCCACATGTGGAATTAAACGCAGTATGCTCAGCAATGCTACAGAATAGACTACCACGAAAGCAAAAAGATCCAGGGAGTTTTACTATTCCTTGTTTAATTGGTAGACTAAATGTTGATAATGCGTTAGCTGATTTAGGGGCAAGTATAAATGTCATGCCTTACACATTGTTTAAACGACTAGGTCTAGGGAAGCCCAAAAAAACTAGGATGAGTATTCAATTAGCTGATAAAACTGTTAGAATTCCTAGGAGCATTATCGAAGATGTTCTTGTAAAAATCGACAAATTTGTTTTCCCAGTAGACTTTGTTGTCTTAGACAGGAATGAGGATAAATCAATCCCCTTGATTTTAGGAAGACCATTCCTAGCAACTGCCAAGACTAAAATTGATGTTGCCACAGGGGAACTCATTCTTTGTGTAGGTGACGAATGAATCAATCTTCAAGCTCTTGACTCGGCCAGGACAATAGTCGGTGAAGGTAAGAAAGTCACTACAAATGATAATCAAATTGTTCAACTTTCATTGCAGGAAACACCACAAGAATACAAACCTAAGCCAAATCATAAACCCCAAGCTAACAAAGAAGAATTACATAAAGAACAAAGCCTAGGGGTTGACAAACGGGAAAAGCAGAAGACACACGTCAAAGTAAGCTTCACTCTTCTTCTCAGTAACTTTAATATCCAACACATAAGCCAAGTAAGCTTCACACCCTTTTCTTACATACTTATGAGCTAATATCGAGGATATTACTGCCGATAACCTATTCAGGTCATTAGATTCAATCCGAATAATTTCACCGCTTTGACATCTCAAATCAATGGTCTTTCTTTCGCAATTAACCACAGTATCGTGCAAAGTTAACCAATCCACTCCCAAAATTATATCGAACTCGTCAAAAGGCAACAACATTAAATCAGCTGGGAAAAATGAATCTCGAATAATCAACGGGCAACCTTTACACACTTTGTCAACTAGAACACACTGACCCAAGGGGTTTGATACACGAATCACAAACTCAGTAGACTCAACAGCCAGAGTCTTACTGGATACTAAAGTTTCACACACATATGAATGAGTCGAACCCGGATCAATCAATGCAATCATAGTAGCATCATAAAGAGTGAAAGTACCGGTGATAACATCTGGGGAAGAAGCATCCTCTCTGGCACGTATAGCATATGCTCTAGCAGGTGCTCGAGCCTCTGATCGAACTGCAGTGTCCTTTGTTCCTCTTTGACTGCCACCTACATTGCCCGAATGTCTGGGTGGTCTACCTCATGCTGACACGTTGCTCGGTCTTGTATTCTGGACCGTATTTTGCTCGGCTAGCATCGGACATTCTCGAATAAAATGATCTGACGATCCACATTTAAAGCAGCACCGATCACGAAATCTATAACTCCCAGAATGCCATTTTCCACAATGCTTGCACTCAGCCCGGTTCTGCTGAACAATACCAACACTAGCCACCGAAGTGGCTCAGGAACCCGCAGGAGGTCGATCTCGTCTAGAGAAGTCTGAAGTAGCCTTATATCGACTGGATTCATCTTTAAATTTCTTTGATGCGGAATGAAAGGTCTTACTCGATGATCTCTTTCGAATGTCTCTAGCTTCGAACTCGGCTTTTTTTTTTTTTCTCTTTTCCAAGCTCTTCCGCTTTGCAAGCTTGTTCGACAAGTACTACGAACTCTTTAATCTCGAGTATGCCGACTAGCAACTTAATATCTTCATTCATACCATCTTCAAATCTTTTACACATAATGGCTTCAGTTGACACACATTCACGGGCATATCGGCTCAGTCTGACAAATTTCCGTTCATACTCCGTCACGGTCATTCGACCCTGTTTCAATTCCGGAAATTCTTTTCGTTTCTGATCAATGAATCTCTGACTAATGTACTTTTTACAAAATTCTATCTGAAAGAATTCCCAGGTCACTTTCTCCCTCGGAACCACCGATACTAGTGTATTCCACCAGTGATATGCGGTGTCCCGTAATAAGGATATAGCACACTTCAAGCATTCGTCTGGAGTACATGACAGTTCATCAAGCACCCGGATGGTATTATCAAGCCACATCTCATCTTGTTCTGCGTCGTCATCATCATTAGCTTTAAATTCTTCGACCCCATATTTCCTAATTTTATCAACGGGAGGCCCGCTAGATCTCATCGGATCTATCATCATAGGTGCTGAAGGTATCAGAGTTGGATTATTCGGGGGTGGAGGTTGTTGTACAGCCGGATTAGTCTGATAAATTAGGTAAACCATTCATTCATCATCTGGTAGAAGGCTTGCTTAGCCTCCCCCTCATGGCTACCCGAGACAGGTCGATAGTCTACTGGCTCTGACCCATGAGCGAGATCAGGCGCTACGCTCTCTACATCATCCGCTACGGCTCTTTCAGGATCCATTTACTATATAAAACACAATTTAAACGTCAGAAGTCATCACACTATCATATTATCAAGTAAAGGCATGTATAGCTAAACTCACACGCGCTACGGTAGTCCTAGAATCGACTAAACTGTAAGCTCTGATACCAATAAATTGTAACATCCCTAACCAGTATCCGTCGCTGGATTAGGGTTACGAGACATTTCTGTGACAATTACCAAGACATAGCACTCCATCCAACTAACACCTGATAAATTTGTATCATTTCATGCTATCACAAATGAATATATATATATATATATATATATATTTTATCAGGTCTTAATACAGCAACTTGCATTATACGAATCACATGGTCATTCAAAAACAATGGTTGAATAAGCATATAATGTTTAAACATTTATTTCATTTCTATTATCTACGATACATTCAAACATACACTATTATTATTAAACATATAATACATTTGTGTCTCTATTTATAGACATGCATGCTCACTATAGCAATATCATATATGAAAAATATCATCTACTCACCGATCCCTATAACTAAATGTACCAGTAAATCGCCATTATAAATACATACATACATATATATATGTGTGTGTTCATCAACCGGCTGCACATATAAACTATGAAACAATATACAACTTGAATATATATATTTAAACCGAATATACATTATCAAAGCATTATCTTAGCCCAGAATACCATAAACCACCAAACCAAACTATACCTATTATATATATATATGCACAATGGCCGAATATAAGATAACTAAAACTTCCACAACTCATGCACAATCATGACATAAACATGTACACCATTTGACCATTTAAAACCATATGTCTCAATACCAAACTAGCAAAGGAGATAGCCATATTCGCATGGCTTTTAATATATACACAAGAACCAAAATCCATGTCTCAAAACCTAGTTTAGCCTATACATGCCTTTAGTCCAAAACCAAACCCAAAAAGGTACCAAAATAGATTGATAGTGTGGATGACTTTGCTGACGATCCTCTGAGCTCGTAGCTTGATCAAGATCTATAAAACAGAACAACAATCACATGGAGTAAGCTAAGTTAGCCTAGTAAGCTTTAAGCAAATATAACTATTTAATCAAACATTTAAACATCTAAACAATCCTTTTTATAGCCGTAATATAAGTTCTTAGCACAATCATGCCTTCATGGCCGAATATCCACATCCTTACCAAGTAATTTGATTATCACATCTCAATTTCATATAACTAGGGACGTTCCCGTATACAACAAATAAATTAGATACCAAGTATATACTCACCACACATAACCGAATATACACATGCAATAGTATCCTTTATATTCACTTGTATACAATTATATCATCTATATAATATCACTTTATCCATATCTATAAGGCCAAATATACAAAAGTAAATTGTTAATTTACTAGTTCAATATACATTATATGTATATTTACCCTTTTGACCGAAACTACTTGCCACATCCAAATCAAATTTCCATATCACATACACAACATTTATAAGGCCGAACACTCTTAATAGGATTTCACAAATATACTTTAATTGTATCACAACCGAATAGCACCAATCGTAATATATTAACTTACCTTATTCCGTACAACCCATATGCTTTCGTGTACCTGAACAAATAGCTCATTTATCGTACTCAAAGTTTCATAACTATAACAATCAGTTAAAAACCAGTACTTACGAAAAATCACCGGCATAAAGCCTGCTAGGCATAAAGCCTGAAACATATGCACCGGCACTAAGCCTGCTAGACCCAAGGTCTGAAATTTATTCACCGGCATTTAGCCTGCTAGGCATATGAGCCCGATATACTTCATCGGCACAAGGCCTGCTAGGCTTGAAGCCCGATACACTTATAAATAAACCATATCATACGCAGTACACATTTCCAATATCACATTTCACACCAAGCACATGTTACTTTCGCATATCACTTCAATTATATATAACTACAATTCACTACTAAAATCACTCATCATATTCGGTTTAAGCATATTTCACACTTACAAATTCATAATACAAAATGTAATCAATATTAACGATATTAATTTGCTTAAAGACTTACTTCAGATATCGCCGAACGTCGAGTACCGGCTATTCGTCAACTTTCGCCTTTCCCCGATCCAAGTCCGTTTTTTTTTGTTCTTGAACTAAACATATTCAATTTGAGCTCATTCAAACACATTTCATTTCAATTTAATCCCAAAACACGTAAATAGGCAATTTACCATTTTACCCCTGACATTTACAACTTTTACAATTTAGTCCTATTTGTACAAAACACAAAATATACCAAATTTAGTTACACACATCAAAGGCCGAATGCTCCTAGGCTTCATACATGACTATGAATTTCATTTGTTTCATGTCTTAGTCCTTCAAGAATTTATTATTTTCAAATTAGTCCCTAACACTCAATTTTACCAAAATTTCTAATTCCCAACATGATGATTTAAAACATACTATTAACAATCTACCATCAAACATCACATATCATGGATATACATCAATGGTCGAATCCTTAATATGTATCAAACTCAAAAATTTTAACATGGGTTGTATATCATTCAAAGCAACGATTCCAAAAATGTAAAAATTATTAAAAACTAAGCAAAATACATACCCCAAATTGAGCTCCCTAATGCCAAAATTCAAGCTTCAAAAATGGAGTTTATTTCCTTCCCACATTCGGCCAAGAAGATGAACAAAGGTATGTTCTCTTTCCTTCCACTTTGTTTCATTATTTTATGACTTAAATTAAAAGAAACATTTATTTACTTATTACTAATATAACATACTATTATAATAACAAAATTTTATCTAATTTATCACATGTTGCCGTGCACTTACCAAAATAGTGGCTAAATTGCCACATAATCCCTTAACACTTAAAAGCCATACTAATTTAGCCATTAATCAAATAAAAAGCCACTTTTACAAATTATGCAATTTAGTCATTTAGTCAAATTAAACACACAAACAAGCAAATTAATTCACAGAAATTTTAACACATGCTAATTCACTGATCATCAACACAGAAAATAATATTAAAAATTTATTCGGACTCAGATTTGTGGTCCCGAAACCACTATTCCGGTTAGGGTCAGCTTTGGACTATTACAACTCTCCCCTTTAGGGATTTTCGTCCCCTTAAAAATCTTACCGGTAAACAGAGTCGGATATTGTTGTCTCATTGAATCCTCAGGCTCCCATGTAGCCTCTTCTATTCCATGTTGATTCCATAATATTTTTACTAATGGAATTTTCTTGTATCTCAACTCTTTCACTTCACGAGCTAAGATACGAATCGGTTCTTCCTCGTATGACATGTCAGATCGGATTTCAATCTCAGATGGGGCAATCACATGCGACGGATCTGATCGGTATTTACGGAGCATTGAGACATGAAACACATTATGGATCTTTTCAAGCTCGGAGGGTAATCGTAATCTATACGCAACAGGCCCGACTCGTGCAATGATCTCATACGGTCCGATGAACCTCGAACTTAACTTGCCTTTTCGACCAAATCGAAGTACTTTCTTCCACGGAGAAACTTTCAAAAATACCCGTTCTCTGACCTGTAACTCAAATCTATCTTTGAAAACACTGACGCCCCTTTCAACTGATCAAACAAGTCGCCAATCCGTGGCAACAGGTATTTATTCTTTATAGTTACCTTGTTGAGGTGTCGGTAATCAATGCACATTCGCATAGTCCCGTCTTTCTTTTTCACAAATAAAACTAGTGCACCCCAAGAAGAGAAGCTCGGTCGTGCAAATCCCCTATCTGTTAATTCTTGCAACTGTGCTTTCAACTCTTTTAATTCTATAGGTGCCATCCGATACGGAGCTATTGAAATCGGAGTCGTCCCCGGTACTAATTCAATACCAAACTCTATTTCTCGAACAGGTGGTAACTCCGGTAGTTCTTCAGGAAACACATCTGGATACTCGCACACAACCGGTACGGATTCAATCTTCTTCTCAGTAACTTTACTATCCAACACATAAGCCAAGTAAGCTTCACACCCTTTTCTTACATACTTATGAGCTAACGTCGAGGATATTACTGTCGGTAACCCATTCAGGTCATTAGATCCAATCCGAATAATTTCACCGCTCTGACATCTCAAATCAATGGTCTTTCTTTTGCAATTAACCACAGCATCGTGCAAAGTTAACCAATCCATTCGCAAAATTATATCGAACTCGTCGAAAGGCAACAACATTCAATCAGCTGGGAAACATGAATCCCGAATCATCAACGGGCATCCTTTACACACTTTGTCGACTAAAACACACCGACCCAAGGGGTTTGATACACGAATCACAAACTCAATAGACTCAATAGGCAGAGTCTTACTGGATACTAAAGTTTCACACACATATGAATGAGTCGAACCCGGATCAATCAGTGCAATCACAATAGTATCATAAAGAGTGAAAGTACCGGTGATAACATCTGGGGAAGAAGCATCCTCTCTGGCACGTATAGCATATGCTCTAACAGATGCTCGAGCCTCTGATCGAACTGCAGTGTCCTTTGTTCCTCTCTGACTGCCACCTACATTGCCCGAATGTCTGGGTGGTCTACCTCGTGCTGACACGTTGCTCGATCTTGTATTCTGGACTGTATTTTGCTCGGCTAGCATCGGACACTCTCGAATAAAATGATCTGAAGATCCACATTTAAAGCAGGGGACCGATCACGAAATCTACAACTCCCAGAATGCCATTTTCCACAATGCTTGCACTCAGCCCGATTCTGCTGAACAATACCAACACTAGCCATCGAAGTGGCTTGGGAACCCGCAGGAGGTCGATCTCGTCTAGAGAAGTCTGAAGTAGCCTTATATCGACTGGATTCATCTTTAAATTTCTTTGATGCGGAATGAAAGGTCTTACTCGATGATCTCTTTCGAATGTCTCTAGCTTCGAACTCGGCTTTTCTTTTCTCTTTTCCAAGCACTTCGGCTTTGCAAGCTCATTCGACAAGTACTACGAACTCTTTAATCTCGAGTATGCCGACTAGCAACTTAATATCTTCATTCAGACCATCTTCAAATCTTTTACACATAATGGCTTCAGTTGACACACATTCACGGGCATATTGGCTCAGTCTGACAAATTTCTGTTCATACTCTGTCACGGTCATTCGACCCTGTTTCAATTCCAGAAATTCTTTTCGTTTCTGATCAATGAATCTCTGACTGATGTACTTTTTACGGAATTCTATCTGAAAGAATTCACAGGTCACTTTCTCCCTCGGAACCACCGATACTAGTGTATTCCACCAGTGATATGTGGTGTCCCGTAATAAGGATATAGCACACTTCAAGCATTCGTCTGGAGTACATGACAGTTCATCAAGCACCCGAATGGTATTATCAAGCCACATCTCAGCTCGTTCCGCATCGTCATCATCATTAGCTTTAAATTCTTCGGCCCCACATTTCCTGATTTTATCAACGGGAGGCCTGCTAGATCTCATCGGATCTATCATCAGAGGTGCTCAAGGTATCGGAGTTGGATTATTCGGGGTTGGAGGTTGTTGTACAGCCGGATTAATCTGATAAATTGGGTAAACCATTCATTCATCATCTGGTAGAAGGCTTGCTTAGCCTCCCCCTCATGGCTACCCGAGACAGGTCGAGAGTCTACTGGCTCTGACCCATGGGCGAGATCAGGCGCTACGCTCTCTACATCATCCGCTATGGCTCTTTCAGGATCCATTTACTATATAAAACACAATTTAAACGTCAGAAGTCATCACACTATCGTATTATCAAGTAAAGGCATGTATATCTAAACTCACATGCGCTACAGTAGTCCTAGAATCGACTAAACCGTAAGCTTTGATACCAATAAATTGTAACATCCCTAACCCGTATCCGTCGCCGGATTAGGGTTACGAGACATTTCTGTGACAATTACCAAGACATAGCACTCCATCCAACTAACACCTAATAAATTTGTATCATTTCATGCTATCACAAATGAATATATATATGTATCTTATCAGGTCTTAATACAACAACTTGCATTATACGAATCACATGGTCATTCAAAAACAATGGTCGAATAAGCATATAATGTTTAAACATTTATTTCATTTCTATTATCTACGATACATTCAAGCATACACTATTATTATTAAACATATAATACATTAGTTTCTTTATTTATAGACATGCATGCTCACTATAGCAATATCATATATGAAAAATATCGTCTACTCACCGATCCCTATAACTAAATGTACCAGTACATCGCCATTATAAATACATACATACATATATATGTGTGTGTGTGATCATCAACCGGCTGCACATATAAACTATGAAACAATATACAACTTGAATATATATATATTTAAACCGAATATACATTATCAAAGCATTATCTTAGCCCAGAATACCATAAACCACCAAACCAAACTATACCTATTATATATATATATATGCACAATGGCTGAATATAAGATAACTAAAACTTCCACAACTCATGCACAATCATGACATAAACATGTACACCATTTGACCATTTAAAACCATATGTCTCAATACAAAACTAGCAAAGGAGATAGCCATATTTGCATGGCTTTTAATATATACACAAGAACCAAAATCCATGTCTCAAAACCAAACTCAAAAAGGTTCCAAAATAGATTGATAGTGTGGATGACTTTGCTGACGATCCTCTGAGCTCGTAGCTTGATCAAGATCTATAAAATAGAAAAACAATCGCACAGAGTAAGCTAAGTTAGCTTAGTAAGCTTTAAGCAAATATAACTATTTAATCAAACATTTAAACATCTAAACAATCCTTTTTATAGCCGTAATATAAGTTCTTAGCACAATCATGCCTTCATGGCCGAATAACCACATCCTTACCAAGTAATTTGATTATCACATCTCAATTTCATATAATTAGGGACGTTCCCGTATACAACAAATGAATTAGATACCAAGTATATACTCACCACACATAACTGAATATACACATGCAATAGTATCCTTTAATATTCACTTGTATACAATTATATCATCTATATAATATCACTTTATCCACATCTATAAGGCCAAATATACAAAAGTAAATTGTTAATTTACTAGTTCAATATACATTATATGTATATTTACCCTTTTGACCGAAACTACTTGCCACATCCAAATCGAATTTCCATATCACATACACAACATTTATAAGGCCGAACACTCTTCATAGGATTTCACAAATATACCTTAATTGTATCACAACCGAATAGCACCAATCGTAATATATTAACTTACCTTATTCCGTACAACCCATATGCTTTCGTGTACCTGAACAAATAGCTCATTTATCGTACTCAAAGTTCCATAACTATAACAATCAGTTAAAAACCCGTACTTACGAAAAATCACCGACATAAAGCCTGCTAGGCCTAAAGCCTGAAACATATGCACCGGCACTAAGCTTGTAGGACCCAAGGTCTGAAATTTATTCACCGGCATTTAGCCTGCTAGGCATATGAGCCCGATATACTTTACCGGCACAAGGCCTGCTAGGCTTGAAGCCCGATACACTTATAAATAAACCATATCATACACAGTACACATTTCCAATATCACATTTCACACCAAGCACATTTTACTTTCGCATATCACTTCAATTATATATAACTACAATTCACTACTAAAATCACTCATCATATTCGGTTTAAGCATATTTCACACTTACAAATTCATAATTCAAAATGTAATCAATATTAACGATATTAATTTGCTTAAAGACTTACTTCGGATATCGTCAAACGTCGAGTACCGGCTATTCATCAACTTTCGCCTTTCCCCCATCCAAGTTCTTTGTTCTTTGTTCTTGAACTAAACACATTCAATTTGAGCTCATTCAAACACATTTCATTTCAATTTAATCCCAAAACACATAAATAGGCAATTTACCATTTTACCCCTAACATTTACAACTTTTACAATTTAGTCCTATTTGTACAAAACACAAAATATACCAAATTTAGTTACACACATCAAAGGCCGAATGCTCCTAGGCTTCATACATGACTATGCATTTCATTTGTTTCATGTTTTAGTCCTTCAAGAATTTATTTTTTTCAAATTAGTCCCTAACACTCAATTTTACCAAAATTTCTAATTCCCAACATGATGATTTAAAACATACTATTAACAATCTACCATCAAACATCACATATAATGGATATACATCAATGGCCGAATCCTTAATATGTATCAAACTCAAAAATTTTAACATGGGTTGTATAGCATTCAAAGCAACAATTCCAAAAATGTAAAAATTATTAAAAACTAAGCAAAATACATACCCCAAATTGAGCTCCCTAATGTCGAAATTCAAGCTTCAAAAATGGAGTTTATTTCCTTCCCACATTCGGCCAAGAAGATGAACAAAGGTATGTTCTCTTTCCTTCCACTTTGTTTCATTATTTTATGACTTAAATTAAAAGAAACATTTATTTACTTATTACTAATATAACATATTATTATAATAACAAAATTTTATCTAGTTTACCACATGTTGCCGTCCACTTACCAAAATAGTGGCTAAATTGCCACATAAGCCCTTAACACTTAAAAGCCATACTAATTTAGCCATTAATCAATTAAAAAGCCACTTTTACAAATTATACAATTTAGTCCTTTAGTCAAATTAAACACACAAACAAGCAAATTAATTCACAAAAATTTTACACATCCTAATTCATTGATCATCAACACAGAATATAATATTAAAAATTTATTCGGACTCAGATTTTTTGTCCCGAAACCACTGTTCCGATTAGGGTCAACTTTGAACCGTTACAACATATCCCTATTATCATCACTTACTCATAGCCAAAATATCCAATTTTACGTTTGGTTCAAGTCCACATTTTAACTAATTCGATTCATCATACCAAACATAACCAATATACATATATTAATCACATAACCAAATTCAATGTCTAACTTAAAATTAAAAATAACACATACTTACCTATCATGAACATATACGTAATCACATATGCATAAGTATAAACTTATTTTTTTTAATGACCATTATCAACCATAAACACAGAACCCAAATCAATCAAAGAAGATAAGCCACCTTCGCATGGCTACTATTTACATACAAAGTACTTAATTCCCATTCCAACTTTTACTATGCTATACATGCTATATATTAAATTTTCAACTTAGTAAAATACCAAAGGAAACTGTCGATAGTGTGAGTGTAACATCCTAAAAATTGAGTATCGATATGTTGCATGTTTTTGGTGCTTAGTTTGTGAATGATTTAATTTGTGTGTTTAATATAGTCTTGAGAAGGCTCGGGATTTATTTGGAATTAGAATAAATTTTAGTAAGGAGTACTTTATTGAAGTAGAACAAGTGACGCTGATGTTTAAGGAAATTAAGTGGCAAAAGATAGCATAATTGAGCTATTGTTAAGAGGTTATGCGCACATGTATGGTCTTGAGGGGAGAGGTTCGAATCCCCTAGTATGCATTTTGTGAATATTAATTTTTGCTCCTTCCTAGCAAGTGTCGGCCAAGCATCATATTTTTGGTAAGTTAGACTTTTATATTAAGGTATGATGTCGAAAGGATATGGTAAGAGTGAACTTAAGGTAGGGAATCATGAGTATATGGTATGTAGGGGGAACACAAGGCATGAAACAAGGGTGATGTTTTGGAAACTTTTGGGTGGCTAAAACTTTGACTTTTGGCCAATGTACTTGGACAATTTTGGGGCTAGAAGGGGGTTGGCCGAATATTGGTAAGGATTAGGAGCTAGTTGGCCATAATGCTTTAGCAAATTAGTGCATTTTCCTTTTCTCTTCACAACTTCTGTCCCTAACCGATTGTGACTTGTGCAATGGGAAAATTTTGTTTTGGTTTTGGTCATTTCTTCTAGACCAAATTGATACCATCTTTCATTTTTCCCAAGTTTCTCCTCTTTTGCCGAAACCACACCATCTTGAAAGGTCATATTCTTTTCTTTCTTTTTGGCCGAATATACACCAACCCCAAGATCATTTCTTTGTTCATCTTCCATTATTGAAAATTTACACATAAACACTTTCTCTTTTATTTCTTTTCTCCTTTCTTTCTTCTTGTAAAGAACTCTTAACATCACTATTTCTTTTCCAAAATCTTCTACCATGGCCGAATGTTAATAACCATCCTCATAGCCAAAATTTCAATTTCTCAAACATTTCTACTCAATCATTTTTTTTTGCATTTTTTTGAATAATCGTGATAAAGTAAAGGCCGAAACTCGAAGTATTTGTAATCATCGTGAATCGCTAGGAAGCGACGTTATTGCTCGATTTTCATCGCGTGAATGCAAAGATATTTTTGTGGTAAGCCGATTTCGCCCTTAAAACCAATAGTCTCAAATTTCGATATATTAGTTGGACTAATAATCTTTTGTCAATGGAGGCAAACAAGATAGGGTCGAATAGGGTGGTGAATAGTGTACGAAAGAGGGGCAGTTTTGCTATTCCCTCTAGATTCAAGCGAAGGGCTGTTTCGGCAATCCGGGATTTTCCACCGGGTTGTGGACCCTCATCCGAGGAGAATCAATTATTTGAAGTTGTTCGTAGTTCGGAGCCATTAGCTGTTCGGGATTTCCCATTGGGTTGTGAACCGTCAACCGGGGAGAACCGACAAATAGTTGTTGTTCGAGATTCCGAAGGTAAAGATCTAGATCACGTATCTTTAGTATAGATTTATATTAAGTATTAGTGTTCTAATCAAGTGTGACACGTATTTAGGTATCGACGAGCAGGAAAGTATAGTTCTCACCGTAATCAGGTGTGTAATTTCACACTTATCTCATGGTTAGATGTTATACTGTTATTAAGCATTAGACTAATAATCGCCAAGTTGGTAAAATCGGAAAAATATGGTTTATGAATACTTTAGTGTAAGTGCATGAAATCGGTATTAAAATCGTAAAAGTTACGAAATCGCCCTTAATGGGCTAATATGATAAAAAGTGATATATGGGCCTCATGTGAAATGGGCCAAATTGTGAAATGAGCCAAATTGTGTAATGGGCCAAATTTTAATATGGGTCAGATGTTAAAATTTTCATATGAATAAATTGTTGTACATTGTATATACATGATTGCATGGGTTGGGATATTTTGATGAAGAGAAGAAGGCTTCGTGCCCAGTTTAAATGGCTTAATGCCTGCGTGTTAATGGCCACTGACCTGTGAATCATTGATTTAAATGGCATTTTTCCTGCGAATTAAATGGTTTAATGCCTGCGATTGGTGTGTTGGCGGGGTGGGTTGACTTGATCCCCAAAGGTGTGCTGGTTGGTACGGGTGGTGTGTAGCGGATGAAAATTTAAGCTTGGTTGGGAATTGCATTTCACATGCATTTTTAATTACTATATTGTTATATTCGTTAATGGGCTCAAGCCCAATTAAATGCTTAAATGGTTTAGCCCAGTGGACTTGGTAAGTGGGTTACACACTGAGTTCTAAGTAACTCACCCCGTTTTCTTACCCTTCTCAGGTAATGATAATTGATGGAGGCTTGGGCCGGGGATGACTTCGCGGGGGTCATACTTCAAATGATGGTTTTTTTATGAACTTTGAACTACTCTTTAGTATTTATACTTAAATAAATTTTTCAGTTGTGATGTAATAAGGCCTCTGGTATTATTTTTATGGATTTTTAATCGTGGATGGATTTTAATATGTTTTAGAGACTAAAAGGGGACTATTTTAATTTTATAATGTTTTCTTTAATTTACGTATAAAAAGGGGTTTTTCTTAAATATCTCAAACTCGTAAAAAAAATTTCAATGAAAACTCTTTTATGAATTTTGTTTTCAAATTCCTTTTTAATTCTTTTTAAAATTCTTTAAAAAAATTTAACCAATTAGTTCTGTGAGATCAAATTATAAACTTTTATGCTCTAAAATCACAGATTTCAAATTAACCTCGATTTTTGATAAACCCCATCTCCAAAATAGTTTTTGAAGATCTGTTTTCTTTAAATCATTTGATGACTAGATGTATGTTCGATTTGTGTGGCATACCAAGTCTGGTCTTAACGCATAGAGCGGGTTTAGGGTGTTACATTTAATGGTATCAGAGCCAGTTTCAAAACTCGGCTGCGGTTTGGGTTCAACAACAAATTTCATTTAAAATTCTTTCAAATTTATAGAATTTATGTTTTAAAGGTAGTATGGCACCACGAGCATCCGGCACCAAGTCAAGTAAGTATTCGTATATTGAATGTTTATAAGATCATAGGAACACTCTAGAACTTCTAGTTTTAGGAGTTGAAACTGTAGAGATTGAGACTATAGGATATGATTGCGAAAACAACTCTATCTCTTATATCTCATAAAATATCGTTAATAAACACTGAAATAGTTTTTTGATTCATAAAACTTGTAATCAGATTAAATTGAATTAGTCATTATGAGCACTAGAGGACATGGCCGTGGTAGAAGCCGAGGTGCTAGAGTCGTGTCTGAGGCATCGAGACATGCAGGAAATAGATGCACCGGCATCACCAGTGTCGGAAAATGGATCACAAGACCATAGGAGAGAGGACAATGCTTTGACCCAAGCAATGTTGCGAGTCCTAGAAAGGGTCGCTGGGACTAGAACTGGGCCAGCAGCTCGTGGATCAATATCGAAACGACTTAAATCAAGTGGTGCTGAGGTTTTTAGACGTGTCTCCGGTGTAGCTTCGAATGTAGCGGAGTATTGGCTCGAGGTAGTGGAGCGAATTATGGATGATCTAGAGTGCACCGTCGAGCAGAAACTGAGAGGAACAGTGTCCTTGTTAAGGGACGAGGCGTATCAATGGTGGCTTACTGTTCGAGAAGGCACTGAGGCAGCATTTGTTACTTGGGATTTCTTCAAAGGTGCTTTCCAAGGAAAGTATGTCGGGACAAGTTATGTGGATGCCCGGAGGAAGGAATTCCTGAATCTGGTTCAAGGAAATAAGATGGTGGCAGCTTACGAGGCAGAATTTCTACGCTTGAGTCGTTATGCTCGGACAATAGTGCCAACTGATCATGAGCGCTATGTACGCTTTGAAGATAGGCTGAATGATGAGTTGTTGGTACTGATAGCCCCACAACAAGTAAGGACTTTTGCCACGCTTGTGGAGAAAGCCAAGATAGCCGAAGAGGCTAAGAACTTAGAACGCCAGAACCGGGAAAGAGTCAGGGGCAAGAGGGACTTTAAGTACTCGGGTTCTTCTAAAAGGTTCCAAAAGATGCCTCGAAATGATGAGCCAGCTCAAGCTAGAGCACCTGTGGCTACCAATCAGAGTCGAGACTGTGCTAACTGTGGGAAACGACACCTCGGGGAATGCTGGAAGAGAACTGGTGGTTGTTTTAAATGTGGTTCCAAGGATCATCAATATAGGAATTGCCCTCGATGGACTGCTCCGACTCAGGAAGCTCGTAACTCTGATCCACAGCCAGCTAGAGGCACTCAACAGCCACCGAGAGGCCGTGGATCAGGTCGTGGTGGTAATGGTGCTAGACGTGGTCAAGGTGCACCGGGTCAAGGTAATGGCTTTAGAGGTAATGTGGAGGCAAGACAGCCGGGGTTGGTCTATGCGGTCAGGCGTCGTGAAGATGCCGATGCACCTGATGTGATAACTGGTACGTTCTTCATCTTTGATGTACCTGTTACTGCTTTGATAGATATCGGGTCTACCCACTTGTATGTTGCTTGTGCCATATCTGGAAACCTGAATATTAGATCTGAGGTTACCGATAGAGAGATGACGGTAATTAGTCCTTTAGGACAGTCTGTAATCATGAATAAATTGTATAGAGACGTGCTTTTGGAAATTCAAAGAGAAATATTTTTAGCGGATTTGATAGAATTTCCTTTCGGCGAGTTCGATCTTATTTTGGGCATGGATTGGTTGGTAAAGCATCGGGCGCAATTGGATTGTGTTGAAAAGTAGATGTCAATAAGGACTGAGGATGATGAGGAGGTAGTAATGATAGGCGAGCGAAGGAACTTTTTGGTAAATGTGGTATCTGCTTTAAAGGCAGAAAAGTTAGTACGAAAAGGGTATGGAGCGTTCCTAGCCTTCATTAGTGCTTTGGATGCTAAGGAATTATCAGTGGAAGGTGTGAGAACGGTGAAAGAAGTTCCAGATGTCTTTCCCGAAGAACTTCCTGGTCTACCTCGAGATCGGGAAGTAGAATTTGGCATTGAGCTTTTGCCCGGAACGGCTCCGATGTCTATTGCTCCTTATAGAATGGGGCCGAAGGAGTTAGCTGAGCTTAAAGCTCAAATTCAAGAATTGTTGGATCGGGGATTTATCCGACCGAGTGTGTCTCCGTGGGAGCACCAGTTTTGTTCGTCAAGAAGAAGGATGGGTCGATTCGTATGTGCATTGATTATAGGTAGTTGAATAAATTGACGATCAAGAATAGGTATCCTTTGCCGAGAGTCGACGACCTCTTTGATCAATTGGGAGGAGCTTCAGTTTTCTCCAAGATTGATTTGAGATCGGGTTATCATCAACTCAAGGTTAAGAAGGCAGATATTCATAAGACGACATTCCGAACTCGTTATGGACATTATGAGTTTTTAGTGATGCCATTCGGGTTGACCAATCCACCAGCTGCATTTATGGACATGATGAACCGAGTCTTTTAACCCTATCTAGATCGGTTCGTTGTGGTGTTCATAGATGATATCTTGGTATATTCGAGGAATGAAGAAGAGCATGACTCACATTTGCGCATAGTATTGCAAATACTGCGAGATAAACAACTTTATGCCAAATTTAGTAAGTGCAAATTTTGGTTGAAGGAAGTGACTTTCTTGGGTCATGTGGTGTCAGCCGAAGGAATAAGAGTTGATCCTCGGAAGGTAGAGGCTGTGTTGGATTGGAAACCACCAAAGTCAGTGGTTGAGATTCAGAGTTTCTTGGGTTTGGCTAGATATTATAGACGCTTTGTTGAGGGGTTTTCATTGATTGCTGCACCCCTAACTAAGCTGTTGCGAAAGGGAGTACCATATGTGTGGACCGATAAACAACAAAAGAGTTTCGAGAAATTGAAGAAAATTTTGACGGAAGCGCCAGTACTGATTCAACCTGAGGCTAGAAAAGAGTTTATCGTTTACTGTGATACGTCACACACGGGTTTAGGATGTGTGCTGATGCAAGGTGGAAAAGTGGTGGCTTATGCTTCTCGACAGTTGAGGCCGCACAAAGTAAACTACCCTACTCATGACTTGGAGTTGGCTGTGGTGGTGTTTGCTTTAAAGATTTGGAGGCACTATCTCTACGGTGAGAAGTCTATAACCATAAGAGTCTTAAGTACCTCCTTACCCAAAAGGAGTTGAACTTGAGATAACGGAGATGGGTGGAGCTGTTAAAGGATTATGACTTCTCAATCGAGTACCATCCTGGAAAGGCTAACGTGGTGGCGAACGCGTTGAGTCGTAAGGTAGTATCAGAGTTAAGAGCAATGTTTGCTCATCTCAGCTTGTATGAGGATGGTAGTCTGCTAGCGGAACTTTAGGTGAAGCCTTTGTGGTTAGAACAGATCAAGGAAAAGCAGTTATCAGATGAAAAGTTGGGTCCATTAATGCAACAAGTTTGAAAGTGGTGTAATAGGAGACTTTGGAATGAACAAGGATGGAGTGCTGTGTTTTCGTGGAAGAGTTTGTATGCCCATGGATTCAGATTTGAGACAAATGATTCTGCGAAGGTGCATAGTAGCCCTTATGCTATGCACCATGGAGGAAGTAAGATGTATCGAGACCTCCGTGAACAGTATTGGTGGCCAAGGTTAAAGCGGGAGGTTACTGATTTCGTGGGTAAGTGCTTGACTTGTCAACAAGTGAAGGCGGAACATCAATTACCATCGAGCTTATTGCAACCGGTAAAGATTCCTTTATGGAAATGGGAGCGGATAACAATGGACTTTGTTAGTGGGTTACCCTTAACACCTACTAAGAAAGATTCTGTTTGGGTGGTAGTAGATCGATTGACGAAGACTACTCATTTTCTACCAGTTCGTACATATTACTCGCTGCAGAAGTTGGCTAAGCTGTATGTATCTGAGATCGTGAGGTTGCATGGTGTACCAGTCTCTATCATATCGGACAGGGATCCTAGGTTTACATCACGGTTTTGGAAAGCTTTGCATGAGGCTTTGGGAACAAAGTTAAACTTCAGTACGACTTTTCATCCTCAGTCAGATGGTCAGTCAGAAAGAGTAATTCAGATTTTGGAAGACATGTTAAAGGGTTGTGTAATTGACTTCAGAGGTAGTTGGGAGGATTTCCTACCGTTGGCAGAGTTCGCGTATAATAACAGTTACCAATCCAGTATCCAAATGGCACCCTATGAAGCGTTATACGGTCGTAGGTGTCATACCCCTACTTGTTGGACTGAATTGGGGGAACAACAGTTGTTGGGTCCTGGATTGATATCTGACACGGAAGAAAAGGTAAATGTGATTCGAGCACGGTTAAAGGAAGCTTCGGATAGACAAAAGTCGTATGCAGATCTGAAAAGTAAGGATATTGAGTTTGCGGTGGGAGATCAGGTCTTTCTGAAAGTCTCACCTTGGAAGAAAATTTTTAGATTTGGAAGGAAGGGCAAGTTGAGCCCTAGGTTCATCGGACCGTACCGTGTGTTGAAGCGTGTTGGACCAGTGGCCTATCAGCTTGAATTACCTCCGGAGTTGAGTCAGATTCATAGTGTCTTTCATGTTTCTATGCTGAGGCGTTATAGATCGGATCCATCTCACATAGTACCGGTAGAAGAAGTGGAGTTAAGGCCAGACTTGTCTTTCAAGGAGGAACCAGTGAAAATCTTAGACCGTGATGTTAAGGTGCTAAGAAAGAAGACTGTGCCGTTGGTTAAGGTTCTATGGCGTAATCACGGAGCGGAGGAAGCTACGTAGGAGCCTGAGGACGCAATTCGGCAACAATATCCTCACCTCTTTTAACTAGGTAAATTTCGAAGATGAAATTTTCTTTAAGGGGGTAGAATTGTAACATCCTAAAAATTGAGTATCGATATGTTGCATGTTTTTGGTGCTTAGTTTGTGAATGATTTAATTTGTTTGTTTAATATAGTCTTGAGAATCTCGGGATTTATTTGGAATTAGAATAAACTTTAGTAAGGAGTACTTTATTGAAGTGGAGCAAGTGACCCTGATGTTTAAGGAAATTAAGTGGCAAAAGATAGCATAATTGAGCTATTGGTTAAGAGGTTATGCGCTACATGTATGGTCTTGAGGGGAGAGGTTCGAATCCCCTAGTATGCATTTTGTGAATATTAATTTTTGCTCCTTCCTAGCAAGTGTCGGCCAAGCATCATATTTTTGGTAAGTTAGACTTTTATTTTAAGGTATGATGGCGAAAGGATATGCTAAGAGTGAACTTAAGGTAGGGAATCATGAGTATATGGTATGTAGGGGGAACACAAGGCATGAAACAAGGGTGATGTTTTGGAAAATTTTGGGTGGCTAAAACTTTGACTTTTGGCCAATATACTTGGACAATTTTGGGGCTAGAAGGGGGTTGGCCAAATATTGGTAAGGATTAGGAGCTAGTTGGCCATAATGCTTTAGCAAATTAGTGCATTTTCCTTTTCTCTTCACAACTTCTCTCCCTAGCCAATTGTGTCTTGTGCAATGGGAAAATTTTGTTTTGGTTTTGGTCATTTCTTTTAGACCAAACCGATACCATCTTTCATTTTTCCCAAGTTTCTCCTCTTTGTGCCAAAACCATACCATCTTGAAAGGTCATATTCTTTTCTTTCTTTTTGGCTGAATATACACCAACCCCAAGATCATTTCTTTGTTCATCTTCCATTATTGAAAATTTACACATAAACACTTTCTCTTTTATTTCTTTTCTCCTTTCTTTCTTCTTGTAAAGAACTCTTAACATCACTATTTCTTTTCCAAAATCTTCTACCATGGCTGAATGTTAATAACCATCCTCATAGCCAGAATTTCCATTTCTCAAACATTTCTACTCAATCATTTTTCTTTGCATTGTTTTTAATAATCGTGATAAAGTGAAGGCCGAAACTCGGAGTATTCGTAATCATCGTGAATCGCTAGGATTCGGTGCAAAGTGTTAGGGACGTTATTGCTTGATTTTCATCCCGTGAACACAAAGATATTTTTGTGGTAAGTTGATTTCGCCCTTAAAACCAATAGTCTTAAATTCCGATATATTAGTTGGACTAATAATCTTTTGTCAATGGAGGCAAGCAAGATAGGGTCGAAAAGGGTGGTGAATAGTGTTTGGAAGAAGGGCGGTTTTGCTATTCCCTCTAGATTCAAGCGAAGGGCTATTTCGGCAATCCAGGATTTTCCACCGGGTTGTGGACCCTCATCCGAGGAGAATCAATTATTCGAAGTTGTTCGTAGTTCAGAGCCATTAGCTGTTCGGGATTTCCCATTGGGTTGTGAACCGTCAACCATGGAGAACCGACAAATAGTTGTTGTTCGAGATTCTGAGGGTAAAGATCTAGATCGCTTATCTTTAGTATAGATGTATATCAAGTATTAGTGTTCTAATCAAGCGTGACACGTATTTAGGTATCGACGAGCGGGAAAGTATAGTTCTCACCATAATCAGGTGTGTAATTTCACACTTATATCATGGTTAGATGTTATACCGTTATTAAGCATTAGACTAATAATCGCCGAGTTGGTAAAATCGAAAAAATATGGTTTATGAATACTTTAGTGTAAGTGCATGAAATCTGTATTAAAATCGTGAAAGTTACGAAATCGCCCTTAATGGGCTAATATGATAAAAAGTGATATATGGGCCTCATGTGAAATGGGCCAAATTGTGAAATGGGCCAAATGATGAAATGGGCCAAATTGTGAAATGGGCCAAATTGTGAAATGGGCAAAATTATGAAATGGGCCAAATTGTAAAATGGGCCAAATTGTGAAATGGGCCAAATTGAGAAATGGGCCAAATTGTGTAATAGGCCAAATTTTGTAATGGGCCAAATTTTAATATGGGCCTGAGGTTAAAATTTTCATATGAATAAATTGTTGCACATTGTATATACATGATTGCATGGGTTGGGATATTTTGATGAAGAGAAGAAGGCTTCGTGCCCAGTTTAAATGGCTTAATGCCTGCTTGTTAATGGCCACTGGCCTGCGAATCTTTGATTTAAATGGCATTTTGCCTGCGAATTAAATGGCTTAATGCCTGCGATTGGTGTGTTGGCGGGGTGGGTTGACTTGATCCCCACAGGTGTGCTACTTGGTACGGGTGGTGTGTAGTGGATGGAAATTTAAGCTTGGTTGGGAATTGCATTTCACATGCATTTTTAATTACTATATTGTTATATTCGTTAATGGGCTCAAGCCCAATTAAATGCTTAAATGGTTTGGCCCAGTGGACTTGGTAAGTGGGTTACACACTGAGTTCTAAGTAACTCACCCCGTTTTCTTACCCTTCTCAGGTAATGATAATTGATGGAGGCTTGGGCCAGGGATGACTTCGCGGGGGCCATACTTCAAATGATGGTTTTTATGAACTTTGAACTACTCTTTAGTATTTTTACTTAAATAAAATTTTCAGTTGTGATGTAATAAGGCCTCTGGTATTATTTTTATTGATTTTTAGTCGTGGATGGATTTTGATATGTTTTAGATACTAAAAGGGGACTATTTTAATTTTATAATGTTTTCTTTAATTTACGTATAAAAAGGGGTTTTTCTTAAATATCTCAAACTCGTAAAAAAAATTCTGAGAAAACTCTTTTATGAATTTTGTTTTCAAATTCCTTTTTAATTCTTTTTAAACTTCTTTAAAAAAAATTAACCAATTATTTCTCTGAGATCAAATTATAAACTTTTATGCTCTAAAATCATAGATTTCAAATTAACCTCGGTTTTTGATAAACCCCATCTCCAAAATAGTTTTTGAAGATCTGTTTTCTTTAAATCATTTGATGACTATATGTCTGTTCGATTTGTGTGGCATACCAAGTCTGGTCTTAACGCATAGACCGGGTTTGGGGTGTTATAGTGAGTAGTCTTGCTGACGATCCCCGAACTCGTAACGTATATCCAAATCTATAAACAGAAGTAAACAAGAATACGCACAAATAAAGCTATTTAAGCTTAGTAAGTCATAAGCAATTATATATATACCAACTATTATATATTAACACTAAGTTACCAAACCGAATATACATGTTCCTAAATACAAGGTTATCATTTAAATCTTTTATACACATATCATATGGCTAACTGTACAAATACACATGAACTTATATAAATCTCACTATTAAAATCACATATACCCCATTTGCCCGATTATACACCTTCACATATACATTCACATTATTCACATTTGTAACTTTAACATTTATATAATCAATTCAACAACTGACTTACCTTATTTTCACATATACAAGAGCATTTTGTCAACTTACTTGCTCAATAAACATCACATATGCACTGGCCAAATACAACTTACCTCACTGATACCTGGTTATTAGGCTATCATGCAATATTTACTCATGTATCATTTCCCGTTTATCTCCCTTCATCCATTCATGTCTCCGAAGTCTCTGTAATCCCGCACACATAGTGCAAATTTCGTAACGTATCGCACACTTAGTGTCGTTACTTTAGAAAGAACACACGTAGTGCCATTTAACAATAATGTATCGCACACTTAGAGCCATTACTTATTATTCCGCACACATAGTGCCATTTAACAGTAATGTATCACACACTTAGTGCCATTACTTATTATTCCGCACACATAGTGCTATTTAACAGTAATGTATCCATACTTAGTGCCATTACTTATTATTCCGCACACATAGTGCCATTTAATAGTAATGTATCGCACACTTAGTGCCATTACTTATTATTCTGCACACCTAGTGCCATTTAACCGATTTCGCACACACAGTGCTCGGTAAATTTAGTTCGCACACATAGTGCCCTTTTACAGACCTTTCCTTCGCTCTTCCAAAACATTTATAATCCCATTCCCATTCGTACATACTCAATTTATTTTTTTTATCTATCTATAGCATATAATTATTTATCAACAACTCAATTTACCATCTTCACTTACCTTTACATTCGACAATCTCAACTATATACATACACACACATCCAAAAATTTCAATTACCATCACTACTCACTTTCCATTTCCATACATATATGTACATATCTATCACTTATCCATAGTACATATATTTAGCCAATTCATACATTCCATATTTATACATATATATTTTCATAATTTCAAACCCACATTTGGCTAGTAAAAATATATATGCACATTTCATTTCATTTCATGATACATTAGTATATAGTCAAATTTATTTCACCCAACTGCTTAAAAACTTATCTCGGATATCGTCGAACGACAAAAACCGGCTATTCGACTATTTTCGCTTTTCCCCGATCCAAGTCTGATTTCTTTGGTTCTTAATCTTAATTTAGCTTAGACATGGCCGAACCCTTGTTTGCTCACTCTTTTCTTTTTCTTTCTTACATTCGGCCATTAAAGATGAAAGAATGAGTAATCTTTCTCTTTTCCATTATGTTTTATTATTATAAGCTTAATATAATGTATAATTAATAATAATAACATTTATAATATATTATTTCATATAATAAAGTCACTTAAGCATAATCATGCTATCCACTATAGTTAAAATTGGGAAAATTACAACTTTAATGCTTCCATTTAAAAAGACATCAACAATTTAGCCATTACACATTAAACTATCAAATTTTCAATTCACGCGATTAAGCCCATTTTAATAATTCAGCACCTAAACAGTAAAATTAAATCACGAAAATTTCACACATAATTAACACGAAAAATAATATTTAAATATTTTTGGACTCGGATTTGTGGTCCCGAAACTACTATTTCGATTAGGGTCAAAATTGGGCTGTTACAACTCTCCCCCCTTAGGGATTTTCGTCCCCGAAAATCTTACCAATGAATGAGTTTGGATAACGCTCTTTGATTAAGTCAACCCCACGTATCTTATTTTCACTGAGCTCCATCCAACACAATGGTGTACGACTTTTACAACCGTACAAAACCTCATAAAATGCTATTTGATACTAGATTGAAAGCTATTAATATGAGTAAATTCAATCAAAGGTAAACTAGATTTAGTCAATCTATCCACAATAACCCAGATTGCATCTTCTTGCTTGGTGTCAATAGTAAACCAGATACAAAATCCATTATGACTCTGTTCCATTTCCACTAGGGTATCACATTTGGCTGAAGTAACCCAGAAGGTACCTGATGTTCGACTTTCACTTGCTGACAAACTAGGCATTTCAAAAGAAAATCAGATATGTCTCATTTCATACCAGACCACTAATATAACTGTTTCAAATCATTATACATTTTCGTACTACCCAGATCAATAGATAACCTACAACTGTGAGCTTCATTCAAAATAATCTGAATCAACTCTGAATTTCTCGGAACACATATTCGGTTTCTGAACCTCAAACAATCATTTTTATCAACTCGGAATTCAGATTCAATATTCGTTTCACACTGAGTTCGCTTTGCTAACAATTCATTATCAACTTCCTGAGTATCACAAATTTGTTGAACAAATAACGGTTTTGCTTTTAATTCGGCTATTATCACGCAATCATCAGATTTAACCATATACGCATTCGTTGCACACAAAGTAAATAATGAATTTCTACTTAAAGCATCGGCAACAACACTAGCCTTTTTTGGATGATAGTCAGTCACTAGCTCGTAGTCTTTTAACAACTCTCATCATCGATGTTGGCTCAAATTTAGATAAATCTGAGTCATTAAATACTTCAGACTTTTGTGATCAGAATAAACATGACATTTCTCACCGAATAGATCATGACGCCAAATCTTTAACTCGAACACAATGGCTGCTAGCTCCAAATCATGTGTCGGATAGTTTCTTTCGTGTGGCTTCAACTGTCTCGAAGTATAAGCTATGACTTTGCCTTCCTGCATCAAAACACAATCCAGGCCACTCAAAGATGCATCACTATAAATGACAAATTCTTTACCCAATTCAGGCTGAACTAACACTGGAGCTTCTGTCAATAGAGTTTTCAACTGATCAAAACTTTTCTGACCACTCGAACTTAACATCTTTCTGTAACAGCTTCGTTGTAGGTGTAGCAATCATAGAGAAACCTTTCACAAATCGTCTGTAATAATCAACAATTCCCAGTAAGCTTTGAACTTCAGAGATATTTCTCTAAGGTTTCCAATCAAGTATAGCTGAAACCTTACTCGGATCAACCCCGATGCCTAATGCTGATACAATATGGCCTAGAAAACTGATTTCATGTAATCAGAGCTCACATTTACTAAACTTTGTATACAACTGTTTATCTCGCAAAGTCTGTAGCACAAGTCTCAGATGCTCAACATGCTTGGTTTCATCTCGGGAGTAGATTAGAATATCATCTATAAACACTACCATAAACCGTAACTTCCTAAAATTTTGAATTTTATGTGTTGCATTATTTCTTGCGTTAAGCTAGTTAAAAATATTAATCATGTATGTTTAGGGGTTTTGAGAAGGCTCGGGGTCTATTTGGGCCTTAATAAAAATTTTGTGTTTTAGCCTATTAAGGAGAGATAGTAAGTGGCATTAAGGTTTATGGAAATAGTGAGTAAATTGCTAGCATAAAGGAGCTTATGGTAAAGGGGTTATGGCACCACATGAAAGGCTTTTAGGGAAGAGGTTCAAATCCCATCAAGTACAAAATTTTTGACTATTTTTTTGTATTCTTTCCCTAAGTGTCGGCCAAGATAGTATGTAACATCCTTAAATCGGGGTCTCTATTTTTTTGTATGTTTGTATGTGTTAGTACGATTGTTGTGCTAGTTTAGGGTGTTTTGGGGTCCTGGCATGAGCTTGGGATAGGCCTAAGCCATAGCAAAAATTTTCGTTTTGGGTTTCTAAAAAGGGAAATATTTAGGGTGTTTTGACACAAGAAATCAATTGGAAAAGTGGCAAGGAGACGCCACTTAAGCACAAGGAAAGTGACGCCATATGTAGAGGGGGAGAGCCTAGGTTCGAGCAGCAGAATTTCCCTTTCTGCTAATTCTTTTTGATGCCAGAATCAGGGAGGAGTTTGGCTCAGGAGGGACTCTCATGGATGAGTATGGATTGGGTCAAAAGATTCAAAATGGGTGGAGAAGAGAAATTGTAGGAGTTGACTCATTCAAATCGGTTTGAATGACTGGATGAGAGAAAAATAAGGAGGAGAGGAAGGGATTGAGTTGGGGGAGTTGTTAGCCGAAATTTGAAGGGAGTTTTGGGTGTGCATTTCGGTTTTGGGGAGTGGGAGAGGGTGTACCGAAATTGGGGTTG
Organism: Gossypium australe; assembly: GCA_005393395.2. Taxonomy (NCBI): domain Eukaryota; kingdom Viridiplantae; phylum Streptophyta; class Magnoliopsida; order Malvales; family Malvaceae; genus Gossypium; species Gossypium australe. The sequence continues at coordinate 15,810,844 of CM016619.1, forward strand.
GCTTTAGGTAGAATTTTTGACATTTGGAGTGTGTGTGTTCACTTTTTGGCTTGGGGTTGTCTTTCATTTTTTTAGAGTGCCGAAACCACTCCCACATTTGTACATCTTTGTTTTTTTTGTTTTTCCTTTTCTCTCAAAGTATCCCTAGCCGAATACTCTTCTAGTTTTCTTCTTCTTGTTTTGTTTCATTTTGGTTGCTTGGCCGAACCTACATTGATCACCATTCACTTTTTCTTGTAGGCCGAAAACCTCTATAGCCACACTCTGCCGAAATTCCATTCCCCATCTTCTTCACTCTAAAAAGCCAAATTTCTTCTACTGTCTTTTCTTCATATTGTGCCAAAGCCGAAGATTATACCTTCTTTGTTCTTGGCCGAATCTTTGGTTTGAATCCCTGACTCATTCCTTGTGTTTCTTTTTCCTGGGGACTTTACCATAGTCGAATCTTCAATTATATTTTGGTAAGACTCTATTGATCCCTTTTTCTTTCTTCCTCTGTTTTCTTGTGGCCGAAAACTCCAGTCATTCAGTTGAAGATCCATATTTCGATTTTCAGTTTTCTCATCTAAGTTCCCTTCTGTTGTAGCCTTTGCCGAATTTCTTCTCTTCATGGCTAGTGCCGAATTCTCTTAAGTGAAAAGGGGATATTTTGCGTTAAGGTGAGTGGTGTTCTCTTGAATCGTTACCTTCTTTTTCGGATTTCTTGACCAAAGCCGAATGGCTATTTGCTGACAGTGATAGGTTTGGCCGAATATAGGAAGGTGTGACGCATACGTTGGATTCTTGGGACTTGCTCAGTTCATAGTGTAGATCTTGATCTTGAGATCTGTTGATTTAGGTAAGGGATCTGCTTCTTCGGGTTAAATCTCCATTCCTGGTTATTCTCTGTGTTAACCTGACTTCGTGACCAAAGGTGTTATGGACCCTATTATCAGCCAAACGTTGGTAGGGGTTGGATCTGAAACCCCAGCCCCTAAGTTCAAGAGGAGGGCAGTGTCGGCTGTGCGCGATTGGCCACCTGGGTGTGGGCCAGCATCTGAACAAAGCAGTAGACAGATAGTGGTAGTGTCGATTAACGACAGTACCGACATAGAAAGCATCATATTGCGTGTAATCAGGTGTGTAACTCTTACACACTTCATTTGTTAATATGTTTATTGTGTACACCGCTAAAAGCCGGAATAACTGTTGAAATTGGTATGTTGCCCTTATGGGAATAAGCACGGACTCCAGGTAAGTCCACTCTGTTTAGCTAGCGTTAAATGCCTCTGTTAAAATCTGTATATGCCATGCCATGTGATTATTGTATGTTGAGCATGATATTTATGCCATGGAAAGTATGTACATTACGTGGGTATAATGAGAGGAGGGGGAAGGATGTTTCAGACTGTCACCAGTGGTTTTGACCACACAGTGGGTTGGCCCCACTTTCTATATATAATTGTGACTAAGTCTCAGTGGTTTGGTACCACATATTGCTATTTTGTGACTCGTCCCAGTGGTTTGGTACCACAGTGGGTTGGCCCCACAGAAATTATTATACGGGATTGTCATCAGTGGTTTTAACCACATTATGGGTTGGCCCCATAGATACTATTGTGACTACGATCACCAGTGGTTTTGACCACACCGATATTATTTGTGACTACGGTCACCAGTGGTTTTGACCAACATTGGTTTTGACCACACGGGTAGGTTCGGGTTGCATGACTTGCATGTTGGCTTATGAAATTGTGAAAGAGCATTGATATTCTCGGGTTGGGGACTTATACACTGAGTCTCGGTGACTCACCCCTTCCTTTACATGTTTCAGGTGACTCGTAGATCGTGGATGTGGAGCCGGGACAGACTCGAGGTGGCCATGCTCATTGCTTTGGGTTTTGATTTAAATTATAATCTGGATTTTGCTTTACTCTTAATTTGGTTTTCGGTTTGTAATAAGGCCATTAACTTTCACTTTGAAGTTTATCTATCTGCTGAAATTATCACGAAAATGTTTGCATAGGTTAAACAAAACGGCATGCCTAAATAACCTTTAAAATGGAAGTTTTTTAAAATTCACAACTTATCGGGCTTTCTAAAACTTTACCATCGGGTAACGACAAACAAGTAGCATCAATAGGTTAACTCGATTTTCTTAAAAACTGTAAACGATTTTGACAATTGGGCTAAAACTGCTTCAGATTTTCAATAAAAACCAATGGTTTTCTTAAAATAAGAAACTACACAACTTTCCAAATCATGTTTTTACTAAATCAAACAACTCGTTTTAAATAATAACCCCTTCTTTCAAAATTAAATCTACAAACTGTTTTCTTAGAAATCGTTTCCTTCTGTGACATACCAGATTCGGTCGTGGTGTGTTGACCGGGTTTGGGGTGTTACAATTGTTGTATCAGAGCCAGGTTCAAAAGCTCGGCTGTGGGCCCGAGGCCCAAAATGTTTTAATAATCGGTTTACAAAATAATTTTGGATAGAAATGCATGATTTTGGGAAGCATGGCACCGAGTCTCCGGCACCGATCCGCCCAGGTAAGTACCCCTAACTGCTGTGTACTTGATTATGATGTTTCTGATATGAGTAATAGTGATAGGAGGTTATTTTAGAGACTGAGACCATAGGGCTGCGTGCACTTGCGAAAACAACTACTCCATCAAACCATTCATAAAACTGTGCTGTAATAACAGTGGAATAAGTCTAATTCATAAAATTTCTTAAACCAGATTAATTCGTAAACGCCAGTCATGAGTACTCGAGGACATGGTCGTAACACGCGTGGACGAGGTAGAGGTAGGATGGCTTTGTCTGAACCAGCGGGGTCTGGCCATGGGTAACCGAAGTTACAAAATAATCATATGTGGTACCAAACCACTGGTAACCAAAGTTACAAAATAGTCATATGTGGTACCAAACCACTGGTAACCGAAGTTACAAAATAGTCATATGTGGTACCAAACCACTGGTGGTGCCAAACCACTGAGACTTAGTCACAATTTTGAAATATGTGGGGCCAACCCACTGTGTGATACCAAATCACTGGTGACAGTCTAATAGATCATACTTCCCCCTCCTCTCATCACCCATGGCATATACTCATGCAATCAATATCAGTATGATCATGCTTAACATGTTAAATCACATTTACAAAATAACAACTTACCCGGCATCCTCGCTTTTAACCACGAGGGTATTTTTCGTAACTATTGCCGTCATTCCGGCTTTTAAATAACACACAACATAAAACATATTATGTAAGAAAGTGTGTAAGAGTTACACACCTGGTTTTCATACTACCACTTTTACTGCTTCTACGCTAGTTTGGCGTTGGGTTTACAGATCCAACCCCTCCTACTGCTTGACTGTTATTAGCGGCCATAATAACCCTTTGGTCACTAAACCAATCAGATCGATAAGATCTAATAAATAGTAATAGCGTTTAAAAGAACCCTTACCTAACTATCGAATCTCGAAAAGTCCTTACGAACCCGCCACCTTCCAACCTACATTCGGCCATCCTCAAAATATCAAATAAACCGAAAATCACTACCAATCTAGCCCATATGGCATTCGGCCAAATAAAAGAAATCAAGAAAGGCCATTCGGCCGAACCTACCACTACCTACCTTCGGCTTTTCCACCAAATCGGCACAGGAGACTTTTAATGAGACAGATTCGGCTACTAGAAGTAGAAAGGGAAAATCGACAGGCCTTAAACAAGTGTTTCGGGTTAGATCTTAATGAAAAGAAAGAGTGAAATCGTATAGAATAAAATCCCAAAACTCACCAGATTACTAAAGAGTATGCGACTTATGGTGCACCTTCGGGAAACAGAAACCTCCCTTGTAGATTCGGCTATGGAGGAGGAATATGAGTAAGAAGAATTTGGCTTTCAGGAAGATATTGGAGAAGAGAAGAAGGCTAGGGAATTTCGGCTAGAAGAGAGAAAAGAGAGAAAAGAATTTTGGCTTGAGAGAAAAGATGAGAAAGTGAGAAAAACAAATGGAAAAGATGATAATTCTCCTTCCAAATTTCGGCTATACACAGGCACACACTCAGAGTTGGAGTTTCGGCCAACTCTCTCCCTCCTGATAGCTCTTATCTTGCATGATAACCCAATCCCTATCTCATCTTTAGAAGAGGCCAACTTAGAACCAACTCTTCCCTCTTAATTATCAGCTTTTATTTACTAAATTAAAAAGAAATAAAGCTCCTAAAATGTAGCTCATGTGCCGTCCATCCCCTCCCCCTTGAAGTGCCGAATATTTGACCCACAATTTGGGCCCCAAGCGGCCATACTAGGCCCAAACTCCTCCCCCTTGTGACGCCACCTACATGCCCACTTATTGCACCTCCAAACTTTGGGCCACAAGCCCAACTTGCTACTAAACATACTTACTTAACTTTTAATTATAAACTAACATTATTTATAAGCAATTTAACCCAGGTTTTAAGCCCAAACCTGAGCCCAATCCACACCTCAAAGCCTTTACCTACTAACTTAGCCATGCAACATACCAAATGCACAGACCCACAAAATCAGGATATTACAGTACATATATTTAGCCAATTCATACATTCCATATTTATACATATATATTTTCATAATTTCAAACCCACATTTGGCTAGTAAAAATATATATGCACATTTCATTTCATTTCATGATACATTAGTATATAGTCAAATTTATTTCACCCAACTGCTTAAAAACTTACCTAGAATATCGTCGAACGACAAAAACCGGCTATTCGACTATTTTCGCTTTTCCCCGATCCAAGTCTGATTTCTTTAGTTCTTAATCTTAATTTAGCTTAGACATGGCCGAACCCTTGTTTGCTCACTTGTTTCTTTTTCTTTCTTACATTCGGCCATTAAAGATGAAAGAATGAGTAATTTTTCTCTTTCCCATTATGTTTTATTATTATAAGCTTAATATAATTTATAATTAATAATAATAACATTTATAATATATTATTTCATATAATAAAGTCACTTAAGCATAATCATGCCGTCCACTATAGTTAAAATTGGGCAAATTACAACTTTAATGCTTCCATTTAAAAAGACATCAACAATTTAGCCATTACACATTAAACTATCAAATTTTCAATTCACGCGATTAAGCCCATTTTAATAATTCGGCACCCAAACAATAAAATTAAATCACGAAAATTTCCCACATAATAATTCACACATAATTAACACGGAAAATAATATTTAAATATTTTTCAAACTCGGACTTGTGGTCCCAAAACCACTATTCCGATTAGGGTCAAAATTGGGCTGTTATAGGGGGTATTTTGGTAATTTCGCAAATCAAAGGTATTTCAGTAATTTCACAAATCAAGGGTATTTCAGTAATTTCGTAAACCAGGGGTATTTCAGTAATTTCGTAAACCAGGGGTATTTCGATAATTTTACAAATCGGGGGTATTTTAGTAATTTTGTAAACCAAGGGTACTTCAGTAATTTTGTAAACTAAGGGTATTTCAGTAATTTCATAAACCATCGGTATTTCAGTAATTTCGCAAACCAGGGGTATTTTGGTAATTTTGTAAATCGAGGGTATTTTAGTAATTTTGTAAACCAAGGGTACTTCAGTAATTTTGTAAACCAAGGGTATTTCAGTAATTTTGTAAACCAACGGTATTTCAATAATTTTGTCAACCCCTCAGAAGGTCTACAATCGCCTCGAGCGACTCAAGCATTCTAAACAGAGATAATGGTGCGAATGGGCCTAGGGCCCATTCTCAGCACAAATGGACCCATATGCTCGTGTGGCCCATTTACCCCAAATCTAGCCATAGATATGAGATTTACATAGTCCAACTCAATATCTACTACACAATCATACAATTTATTCATGGGCCCACGGGCCCATTGGCCATACATGGCCCATTTTGGCCCAAACAGCCTAAACCCACAAGAACACTCATGACGGCCTCAACTATCGCGTCGAAGCCCCCCACACGTGTGCTCGCACGCTCGTGTGGCTATCATTGCCGTGTGACCGGCATTTCAGCATTTGTCGCTCTACAGCTAGAGTAGTGCGAAATACACACCTGATAGGGAATTTGGAGTTGCTAATCTGCGCTCCGAGCACTCCTATGCCCAAACGCCCACCAAGGTATGCTTCCTCTCCTCATAGGTAGCTCCATATATAGCCAACTTCTCACCTTCCCTCTTGCTAGCTTTCCAATGTGGGATCCCTCCTTCAGTAGAGTTTAAATCCAACACAAACTCTGGCCGTCCAATCCGCAAAATAAATAATCCCTTGCTTGTCATGAGATTCGAACCCAGGCTCCCTTGTAGCATAATCCACGCCGCTAGCCACTTTACCAACTAGCTCCTTGTTGTCTTAAAACATGCGCAACTAAATATAAGTCTATGGCCAAAGTCTAAAGTCCATTTAAAAAGAAAATCAAAATGCAAGCACTAAGACTTGAACCTTGGACCCCTTACTTCCTTGTGAAGTCATTCCCTTGTCTCATATGTGGCTACATTTGCCACTAGACCACAACTCCTTTTGTGTCATTTTTCTCCACATTTTATTCTTAAAGCCTACTTACTAACTCTCAGGGTTTTATTCACCTAAAACCAAAATTTTCCTAAAGCCCAAGGTTGATCCCGAGACTTCATAGAAGCCCTCTAACCTTCCAAAATCACTCACCTAACAAGTCCAACTTGCATTAGTGCCGTTCTCTTGTTCTAAAAAATTTTAAACTCTCCCATGCCTAAGGCCCAATAAGCCCAATTCTACTAGGCCCAAATTCGGGTCGTTACATATAAATACACAAGTAGTCCAACCAAAACACGCCAAATGCTCATGGGAGCTAATCCAACCAATAACAAATAAAACACTCATCAAAGCTAATCCAACCGATAACACGTCTCGGCACTAAGTTCCTAGCCCGTAGGCTATACATCCACCCCCATAACACGCAAGTGATTGCTGTGTCGAGTTTTAAAATTTATAATGAATGAGATCGAACCTGGAAACTAACTCTGACAACGATTAAAGGCAAGCGTACCTATCGAACAGTAGTATAGCTTAGGCAAGACCGGATTGTCGAACCCAAAGGAACTAAAAGTATTAATACTAACTTTCTTTTTATTATTTAGCCTAAAATAAAATGAAGTTTCTTTAATCTAAATTAACGACTACTAAGCTAAAGACGCGAAGACAAAAAAAAATGAATTGGGAAATAACTTGAAGAAAAACTCAGTTGATCACGACGATATCCTCAGGAAGAATCCACCTAGACTTCACTTGTTATCTAACACTGAACCATATGATTTATTCACTTAATTTGATCCGTAGGACTCCCTAACGTATATTAAAACCTCTCTCGAGGCAAATAACGTCTAACCCTAGGTTAATTAACGGAAATCTCTTTCTCGAATAATAACCCCCTAGAATAGCAGTAAATCAATCTATGGACTCCCATATTAGGTTTCACCCTAATCTGACAAAATCTCGTCACCCTATCTCTAGGCGTGCGATCAACTCCGCTTAATTATGCTAGATCTACTCTTAAGCAGGGTCTATTCCTTCTCCACCTAAGCACATCAAATTTGGATTAAGCTCACATAATTAAGAACAAACTAAGTATTTATCATATAATTTAGAAATCAATAACAAGATTCATCTAGGTTTCATCCCCTTCAGGTATCTGAAGGGTTTAGTTCATAACAAATAAAGAAAACATCTCAAGAGAAAAGATAAAACAAAACATAAGAAATCCCTAAAACTCCCTGAAGGAATTGAAGGAGAAATCCGCCGTTTTGAGTAGAATTCTGGCTTCTTGGGATGGATCAACTGGCTAACTTCGAGTGATTCCCACAACTCTGACCTTTTCGGCTTGGCTCCTTGGCGTAGCTTGACGCCCCCACAAAGATGGTACCTAGGGGGTATATATAGGCTCTTGGAATGAGATTCTTTCTCCCTAAGTATCCTTTTCCGACTAAAATTATTCATTTCCACGACAGGGACACGGCCATGTCACACGCCCGTGTGACGAATCTTTGAGTCGTTTTCAGATTTCTTAATTGAGGCACGACCGTGTAAATCGGGGGTGAGGCCGTGTTCTAGATGCTCGACAAGGAATGGCCGTGTGATCTTTGGGCCAGGCCGTGTGGATTTCGTGATATGGCCCATTTACTCCGTTTTGGGCCCGTTTTATGTTCTTTTCATCCTCGGGTGCTTTCCTGGGTATAAAATATGAAAAGAAAGGATTAAGAGCACCTTTTTACATAAACCAAGGGATAAATCATCCGAAAACATGCTAGATGTGGGATTAAAATATGTTACTATAAAGGATTATCAAATACCCCCACACTTAAGCTTTTGCTTGTCCTCAAGCAAAATTCTCAACTTACAATTAAAACGAACTTTCCATGATTGATAATTCCTATCAACATTGCCTTATCATAATTCATAGATAATTTATACATGGATGATCTAACTCGAAGAGTCCTAAAGATTCAAACAATCAAAGTCATACATTTGTAGCACAAAAACGTAGGTGTCTCCCCTTATCTAAATAATTACCTTTGATTCAAAATCGACAAGGATTGATATCCTCACTAAAGATTCACTCAAATCACTCGAGGTGTTTAAGGTTCAAAATTAAGCTCTCAGAAGTAGAACCTGAAAAGTTAATCCCATAGGCTTGCCTGAAAATCAAATCTCCACCACTGTAATATGAAATGATACACAAATCAAAAGGTCTTTAACAGGGTTGTAACAGGGCTAGGGTTAAAGGTGTGGATAAAGGCTGAATTAGAAGGTTAGAATCGAGGCTGACCTGACAAATTGCCTAACTAACAAAAATTGAACTAATCCTAAATAATTACATCAATTGAAAACTAATAATATGAGCTTTTTCCTCAAGATGTGGAATTTTAACATGTAAGCTCACTTAATTATAGAACTAATAATGAATATACTTCGTTTTTTAAATTAAAAACAAACTAAATATTACACGGAATGAATCTATTACTTTAAAATAAAGATAACAGCTACACAACATATCAAATCAACTCTTGATATAAGGGTAGTAAAAAGGAATGGTGATAACAAATACAAAGGGTTTTTGGGTTAATATTAGCTGGTAAGTCACTAAAAAGGGTCGTTAGGATCAACGGGGTTCACTAGGGGTTAGTTGTGAAGGTAGGCTATTTAGTGGGGTGAGTGGGTTAAAACCTAGGTGCCTTTATCATCTCAGTATATCAAATCATAGGTGTGGTCTCAACATGTATAATTGAGGCAAGTTCTAGAATAACGGTTCATAGTTGACACACTCATAATCAATAAAGTGAGCATGAAAAAGAATATATGCTCTAATAGGCTCAAAATCTTACAAAAATTATGGGTGTTTTGACATCAACCTTGTAAATTTCAAACTTCAAGACAATATTCAGATTCAGCTCAACAACCTAGCAAAGATTTTAATTCTGACAAATAGACTTATCATGCTTGATTCTCTAATATTCTTCTAATTGAATCATCAATGCACAATTAACTATGACTTAATTTAAAACATATTAATAAAAATCATTAATCATTAGAAATTTCATCCTAATTAGTAATATGAAAAATTACTTAAAGACAAGACTAAATTCAGGGATTTGAGAATAATGAAGAAAGTTAGGCCGGATTTGAGAATAGTGCAGAAAGTTAGGCCCTTTCTTTAAATAAATATTCACGCCCCCACACTTAAGATGTACATTGCCCTCAATGTATAAAGATAGATATAAGATTTAAGGGATAAATCAAAAGAGAAGGGGGAAGAATACTCCCTGAATTTTGGATGGTGTCCTTGGAGGATGGTAGAGGTCGTGGTGTGTATGTTTCAAGGGGTCGGTCTGGATGACGATCCTGTGCTGGATGAAGAAATTGGAGAGCTTGTGAAGGATTAGCCAGGGTTTATTAAGACATGATTAAAATAAACGAAATATATAACTAAAAACAAGAAAGAAAAAGGAAAGGAGACTAAGAAGGAAAATGAAAATAAAAGAAATGAAAAATGGATCGAAGAGTCCTTATTGTTGGATGGTTCGCGAGGTGGGTATGATTCCTAGGGCTGCTCTGGTGGTGGTGGTGGCGGATGTGGCGTGATTCCCAAGCAGCCTTTTAAACCTGACACTTCTTCCGCTTCTTCGACATAGTTCTGGTGTTGCTCAAGAGTCTGGACACCTTTTCTAAGGAAAGAAAGAAAAAGAAGGAAGAAAGAAGATAGGGAGAAGGGGAAGGGCTGTGGGGTTTAAATAAGATCTCAAATCTGGCACGTTCCCACGCCCGTGGACCGAGGTCGTGTCGATGCACACGATCGCCTCGCACGTTCGTGGTGAGGCTCCATTTGTTTCTCCCACGTTCGTTAGCCATGGGCGTGTTGAGTCACACGGCCGCTTCGCACGGCCGTGCGTATAGGCGTGTTGAATCTCCATCGCTGTTTTTCAGCTAGCCACGCCCGTAGATCACAAGTCATTATGTTGGCACAGTTTCAAGGCACAGGCGTGTTCTGCCCGTGGTGTGCAAGTCAGTAGCTTCACACGGTCGTGCGGTACGGCCGTGCCATTTTTTCAGTACCCGTGGGGGAGTGGTTGGATCCGTGGTGTCAGAAATTAGGTGGGATTTGATTCGTACGGCCTCTGCTATGTAAGTACTGGGATTCTGGTGGTCCACACGGCCACGGACATGGTTGTGTGTAAGACTGTGTGGACTGGAATTCTGCACTTTTGTGTTAGTGTAAAACTAAATGTTCAGAAAAGAAAGAAGGAAAAAAAAGAAACTAAAAATAAATTTGAAAGTAAATAGTGTTAGTGCTCGGGTTGCCTCCCGAGAAGCATTCGTTTATAGTCTTAAGCTAGACTTTTCTCGTAATTAAAAAAATCAGGGAGGTTTAAAGGTTTGAATATCTTCCCTCATGCTTACAGTTCTAGTTTCTTGACAAAGTTCAAGTCGAGAAGTGTTTCCCTTAAAGGTGCCGAATGTTGGATTGCTTACCTCGACTGTTCCGTCGGGGAAGATATTGTGTACCTTAAAAGGAATTTCTTCATTTACTTTCAGGTTTGATGTGATGATGCGTCTATCAGTACCTAGTCTCCTATTTTGAAGTGATTCGATGTTCCTATGAGCTCTTCTGGGGGCTCCTTAGGTTTTACTTCAGTCGGTTCCTGTTCCTCTTTGATTTGTGTTTCCTGCTCTTTTAGTTTGTCGACCCTTAGGCTTTGTTCCTTATGTAATTCTGTTTTGTCAGCTTGGGGTCTATGATTTGGCTCAGGGTTGTATCCTTGTGGTGTTTCCCGCGATGAAGGTTGCACAAATTGATTATCAAATGAATTACCTATCTTACCTTCATCGATTGTTGTCCTGGCCGAGTCAAGAGCTTGAAGACTGATTGATTCGTTACCTACACAAAGTATGAGTTCTCCTGTGGCAACATCAATTTTAGTCTTGGTAGTAGCTAGGAATGGTCTTCCTAAAATTAAGGGGATTGAATTATCCTCATCCATGTCTAAGACAACAAAATCTACTCGGAAAACAAATTTGTCGATTTTTACAAGAACATATTCGATAATGCCCCTAGGAATTCTAACAATTTTATCAGCTAATTGTATACTCATTCTAGTTTGTTTGGGCTTCCCTAGACCTAGTCATTTAAACAGTGTATAAGGCATGACATTTATACTTGCCCCTAAATCAGCTAACACGTTATCAACATTTAGTCTACCAATTAAACAAGGAATAGTAAAACTCCCTGGATCTTTTTGCTTCCGTGGTAGTCTATTCTGTAGCATTGCTGACCATACTGCGTTCAATTCTACATGTGGCTCTTCATCTAATTTGCGTTTGTTCGTCAAGAGCTATTTTAAAAATTTCCTCAAATCTAGCATCTGAAAAAGAGCTTCAAGAAGAGGTAAGCTAATATGTAATTTCTTTAAAATTTTAAGAAACTTACCGAACTGTTCCTCTGTATCATCTCTTTTCATTGCTCCGGGATAAGGTATACGAGGTTGGTACTCTTTGATTACCGATTTACCTTCTTCTACCCTGTTTCCCTGTATTGGATTAGGTTCGTCTACCCTTGTGCTATTATGAGCTGTGATGGGTTGAATTTGTTCCTTTGGGTTAATCTCCGTGTTACTAGGTAGACGTCCTATCGGTCGTTCGGACATTAACTTTGCAAGTTGTCCGACTGCTTTAGTGACTTCCCTTACTAACTTAGTAAGTTCCCCGATTCAGTTCTTGGTCTCCTCAGCCGATGTTTGTTGACTTTTAAGTGTTTTCTCGGTATCCTGGAGACGATTTTCTGTGCTTGCCATGAATTTTGTCAGCATCTCTTCGAGGTTTGTCTTTTTCTCTTGTGGATATGTCTGATTTTGGAAATTTTGAGGATGTTGTTGTCTTTGATTTCCTTGATTTCCTTGACCTCCCCATGAAAAATTTGGGTGGTTCCTCCAACCTGGATTGTAAGTATTACTATAAGGATTATTATTGGATCTGAAATTATAACCTATATAGTTCATCTGTTCGCTCTCTGCGCCCGGTTGGTAGGGTGGGTACTCAGGATTCGCCACAGTTCCACTTGCGTCGCATTGCATGACTGGGTGTACCTGCGAATAACACAAACTATCAAGGTTTTTATTTATCATCTCTATCTGTGTTGATAGTGTGGTCATTGCATCGAGGCTGTAAACTCCAGCTGATTTTGTCGGTTTTGTCCTTGTAACTTGCCACTGATAGTTATTCAGTGACATTTCTTCAATGAACTCGTAGGCTACTTCAGGAGTTCTGTTGTTCAGGGTTCCACCGATGGCTGAATCAATTAGTTGTCTCGTTGAGGGGTTTACACCATTATAGAAAGTTTGGACTTGTAGCAACAAGGGTAGACCATGGTGTAGACACCTTCTCAGGAGATCAGTGTATCTCTCCCATGCATCGTATAATGTCTCTAAATCCATCTGCACAAAAGAAGAGATATCATTCCGTAATTTGGTCGTTTTGGCTGGTGGGAAATATTTTAATAAAAATTTCTCGATCATTTGTTCCCATGTAGTGATTGATCCTCGTGGTAACGAGTTTTACCACAGTTTGGCATTATTCCTTAATGAAAAAGGGAATAACCAAAGACGTATGGCATCATCAGAAACGCCATTTATTTTGAAGGTATCACAGAACTCTAAGAAATGAGCTATATGAGTGTTTGGATCTTCGTCCTGCAAACCATCAAATTGAACAAATTGTTGAATCATTTGTGTTATGTTAAGCTTTAATTCAAAATTGTTAGCAGCTATAGCAGGCCTAACAATACTCGATTATGCTCCTGTTAAATGCGGTTCAGCATAATCAAACATAGTACGTGGAGCATTATTTTCCCCCACATCATGTGGTTGTGGGTTATTCTCGCCCATCCCTTCAATAGGATTGGATCTGTCTTCTTGATCTTCCTTTGTATAATTTAGGGCTCTCCTGATTTCTCTGCAAGTCCTACGAATGGTAGCTTCAATTTCACTGTTGTATACTAATGGTCCTTTTAGGTTCCTTCTAGTCATAAACTAGAGGTCCCTGCTGGGAGAAGAAAGAAAATTTAGCAAAATCAAAATTTAACCTAAAAAAATAAAAATAAAAGTAAATTGAAAAAATAAAAATAATAGCTAAAGTAATAAAAATAGAGCTTTCTTAATATTTTAGTTCCCCGGCAACGGCGCCAAAAACTTGATCGCTGTGTCGATTTTAAAATTTATAATGAATGAGATCGAACCTGGAAACTAACTCTGACAACGATTAAAGATAAGTGTACCTATCGAACAGTAGTATAGCTTAGGCAAGACAGGATTGTCGAACCCAAAGCAACTAAAAGTATTAATACTAACTTTCTTTTTATTATTTAGCCTAAAATAAAATGAAGTTTCTTTAATCTAAATTAACGACTACTAAGCTAAAGACGCGAAGATAAAAAGAACGAATTGGGAAATAACTTGAAGAAAAACTCAGTTGATCACGACGATACCCTCAGGAAGAATCCACCTAGACTTCACTTGTTTTCTAACACTGAACCATACGATTTATTCACTTAGTTTGATCCGTAGGACTCCCTAACGTATATTAAACCCGCTCTCGAGGCGAATAACGTCTAACCCTAGGTTAATTAACAGAAATCTCTTTCTCGAATAATAACCCCCTAGAATAGCAGTAAATCGATTTATGGACTCCCATATTAGGTTTCACCCTAATCCGGCAAAATCTCGTCACCCTATCTCTAGGCGTGCGATCAACTCCACTTAATTATGCTAGATCTACTCTTAAACAGGGTCTATTCCTCATCCACCTAAGCATATCAAATTTGGATTAAGCTCACATAATTAAGAACAAACTAAGTATTTATCATATAATTCAGAAATCAATAACAAGATTCATCTAGGTTTCATCCCCTTCAGATATCTGAAGGGTTTAGTTCATAACAAATAAAGAAACATCTCAAGAGAAAAGATAAAACAAAACATAAGAAATCCCTAAAACTCCCTGAAGGAATCGAAGGAGAAATCCACCGTTTTGAGCAGAATTCCGGCTTCTTGGGATGGATCAACTGGCTAACTTCGAGTGATTCCCACAACTCTGACCTTTTCGGCTTGGCTCCTTGGCCTAGCTTGACGCCCCCACAAAGGTGGTACCTAGGAGGTATATATAGGCTCTTGGAATGCGATTCTTTCTCCCTAAGTATCATTTTCTGACTAAAATTATTCATTGCCACGATAGGGACACGGCCATGTCACACGCCCATGTGACGAATGTAACAACCCAAACTCGGCCGATGCCTGTTACGAGCGGATTTGGTATGTCACACGAGCAAAACATGTTAAACCCTTTTTTATTCGTACTAAAATATTGCTCTGCTAAAATCAAGAAAACAAGTTTGATTTGATAAAATACTACTAACCTCGAAGATTTGATAAAAACCGTGACTTTTGAAAACGACATTGAAAATTCGAAAGTGAATCCGAGTCTTTTGAAAATATCGTTAATAGTTCGAGAGAATATATCCGTGTTAAAAATATTTGTAAAAGTTTATTTTGAAATCCATTTGTTTATCGATTTTGGAAAAAAATATTTATTTAAGTTTCTAGAAAATTCCCTTTTTATATAATTTAAGAAAATTAAAAACATCCCAACCATAAAGCAAAAATAAAAAATAGTCTAGAGGCCTTATTACAACATTTAACCCAAAATAGTAAAGTAATAAAATAAACGAGAAAGAAGTCTAAAGTCCAAATAAACCATTTCTGAAGTATAGCCTTCACCGAGTCATCCATGGCCCAAGCCCACGCTACTGAGCATTACCTGAAAGGGTTAAGAGAAGGGGGTGAGTTACAAGAACTCAGTGTATAATCCCCTTACCGTCGTTCACAGGGCTTGAACCCGTTTAGCAAAAATTTGGGCCTGAGCCCATATAGCAATAACTTGGGCAGAAGCCCATTTATAACAACTTGGGCCGAAGCCTATAAAGCTTAATCTTGGACCAAAGCCCATTTACAAAACATAATATATCAAATGGATCAAATGAATGTAATGCAATTCGCAAACCAATCATAATAATCCATCCGCTACACACCACCCGTACCAACCAACACACCTGTGGGGATCAAGTCAACCCACCCCGCCAACACACCAATCGCAGGCATTATGCCATTTATAACAAATTTAATTGTGGACAAGCCACCAGAATAATAGAATATATGTGGCATTGCCACTATACAAATTTGTGGCAGAGCCACCAAAATATGTGGCAGAGCCACCAGAACTTCTCTTCAATATTATCCCATCCCATGCAAAATCATGTATATAATGCATAACAATTCATGATTTTTACAATATAACAACAGTAATTTATTCGGATATTCATTACCAAAGTACGACCCAATATAACAATTTGTCAAATAGGCCCATTAAGCAAAATATCAGATTGGCCCATTTAGCAAAATATCAGATCGGCCCATTAAGCAAAAATATCAGATCGGCCCATTAAGGCAATCTATCAAATCGGCCCATTAGGGGCATTTTTGTAATTCAGTAGTTTACCCACTAAGGGTAATTCGGTAATTTCGCAATCCAGACTTAACTACTAATTTAGGCATAAAAAAATTTTAAACCGTCCATTTGCGTCGTACTAACTAAATTGACTATAACTTGAGTTAGGAATCTCAAAATCTAAATCCGTAAATTTTCCTTGAAACTAGAATCATATATCTTCTTAATAAAAGTTTTCGAGAATTTTTGGCTCAACCATTTAGTACAGTTTATTCCTTAAAGTTTCCCTTGTTTCACACCTCTCTTACCTTAATTTCAAATATCTCACTGTACGGTTTTCATACACTGCTCCCACTTGTTTCTATTGAAAATAGGCTCACTACGGAATCCATAAATATAAATTATAACCCTTAATTCAATTAGTACAATTTTATATGATTTTTCCAAAATAGATCAGGGAACCACGAAGTCATTTAGAACCAGTCTCATTAAAATTAAGATATCTCAGAATATAAAATTCATTTTCCTTTTCCATTTCTTCCATATCAAAATAGACACAGTAAGCTTTAATTTTATATCTTATTCACTTTCTAATTCCTTTTCCCTTATTTTTTGTGATTTTTCAAAATCACATCACTGTTGCTGACCAATCTGTTTCTTTGCAAAATATAGTTACCACTACAAACATACGCACTCCCGAGTGATCACTGATGTCAGTTTCCAATTTTCTTCGGTATTTCGACCGAATCACAGAATATTTAATGCAACCTTTTAGAGAAGTGTGAGATTACACCCCATTTCAAACATGTATTCGGGAAGTACGGGATTACACACCTTAATAACGAGTTGTGCTTTCCACCGATTTCAACACCACGAATGTGATCTCCCTCGATCCTACCCTTTAGCTAATGAAATCCCGTCCTAACAATATTTGGTAAGTGAAATAGTTGTTAGAAATTATCCCACATTTGGCCAAAACAAATCTTATAACAACGTTCTTACCCCACTTACTTGACGAGTCGACGATAACGATTTGGTTAATACAAATCACTTGTGCTCCTTCACCTTGTTGAAAATCCTAAGCCGAACGATGGATATATCACAGAAAAGAATGTAACTCAGACTCAACGAGAGAGAGAGAGAATAACACATGATTTATTAAGGAAAAACTCGAATGAAACAAAGTTATTGACAAAGAGAAAATACTACTTACCGATTCGATCAAGATGAGGTTTTCCCACACGATAGAGAACAAAATGATGAAGAAATAGGATGATAATGGGTTCGGCTATAGAGAAAATCGAACAAGAAGATATGATCACACAAAGTGATGTTGGTTAAAGAAGAAGAAAAGGTTGATGAAATGGTCAAAAGAAAAGAATGGATGGAGAAAAGTGCTTGTTAGTTTCGGCCAACTAAAGAAGATGAACCAAGAATGAATTGGGGTTAAGGCAAAACAAAGGAGTAAGATGAACAAATGCACTAGGTGTTTAGGCCAAAATGAAAAGGGAAGAAAAAGATGTTGGCAAGGAAGAGTAACCAAAATGCTAAAGGAACCAAAACCTTATCATGCACAAAGCTTTGCAAAATGACCCAAGAAAAATTCGGCTTCCCCCCCCCATTCCTTAACTAAAACCTTGTATTCATCTTTACCAAAAAGATGAATATTGACCAACAAAAAATCTTTCCAAAACACCTTCCACTCTATATGCCAACATGTTCCCTTATCCTTCCTTTTTTCCTCATTTCTTTCCCTTTTTTCCCCTAGTCTTCCTCCTTACCATATTCCTTAGCCATCTTTCCCAAATTAAAAAGTACACCTTGCCTAAAATACTACCTTGACCGACACTTAGGGAAAAACACAAAAATATTAATAAAAATTTTGCACTTGATGGGATTTGAACCTCCTCCCTCAAAGTCCTTCACTTGATGGCATAACCTCTTTACCAATAGCTCATTCTATGTTAGCAATTTACTCACTTATTTCCATAAGCCTTGATGCCACTTACTATCTCTCCTTAATAGGCTTAAACACAAAATTTTACTAAGGCCCAACTTGAACACGGAACTTCATAGAAACCTCGTAACTTTCCAAAATTACCTTCTTAATAAGTCCAACTACAAATAATTCCATTCTCTTGTTCTCAAAAATTTTAAACACTTCTACGCCCAAGGCCCATTGGGCCCAATCCTACTAGGCCCAATTTCGAGATGTTACAATTCTACCCTCCTTAAAAAAATTTCGTCCTCAAAATTTCCAACCAATTACTAAACGTACCACTCAAAACACACCACTATGCTTTCGCTGCGCACTCTGATCTTTATAACACTAATGTACTTTTAACATAATTTTGAATCCTCTTTCACACAATCAAACATCTAACCACAAAAACAAGCAGTTATCTACCACTTATAACTAAAATTTTCTACATTCAATCATCACATCCGACCAAAACATACCTGACTTGATGGTGATGAAACAATCCTGAGCCTTATGCTCCTTAGACCCGCATCTCGAGCATGCTCCTGACCTCCTCCAGCATTCTCCCGGATGACGCCTTCTACAATAATCGCAAGCCAGAAAGTTTCGTCGTGCCTTGACATGCTTTATGGAGCGAGATTGCGACCCAAAAGAACCGCGATCTAATTTCTTCTTACAGTCCACAGACCCAACTCGAAGTGCTTCACAGATTCCTTTAACCTCCTCCAATACTTCCTTAACTATATGAGTTAGCTCGACAACCCCAACTCATCATGAGACCTTGCCTCAGCTACTGGCTATGCCAACACCTCCCTTTCAGAAACACGCCCCGATGCTGAAGATCTAGTCCTAGCACCTCGGCCTCTAGCACGTCCACGTCTACCGCGTTCGCGTCTTCTAGCGCTCATGTTCACTAAGTCGATATAATCTGATTAAGAGTTTTATGAATCATTATGCTATTTCAATGTTTATTAAACAATGTTTTATGGAGTATAGAAAGTAAAGTTGTTTTCGCAATATGTGTTCTAAAGTCTCAATCTCTATAGTTTCAGTTCCTAAAACTAAAAGTTTTGGAGTATTTCTACAGTCATACCACAATAATCATAAATTGAAAACATAACTTACTTGACTTGGTGCCGGATTCCCGTGGTGCCATACTTTCTTTAGAACATGCATTATAAATTAAAATTTTAAACAGCTTTGAAAACGTTTCTGAACCCAAACCACAGCTGAGTTTTGAAATCGGGGTCTAATACCATAAAATGTAACACCCCAAACCTGGCCCATGCGTTACGAGCGAATTTGGTATGTCACACGAGCAAAACATGTTAAACCCCTTTTTATTCGTACTAAAATATTACTTTGTTAAAATCAAGAAAACAAGTTTGATTTGATAAAATACTACTAACCTCAAAGATTTGATTGATAAATCGATAAATTTGAACTAATGATCTTACAAAACCGTGACTTTTGAAAATGACGTTGAAAATTCAAAAGTGAATCCGAGTCTTTTGAAAATATTGTTAATAGTTCAAGAGAAAATATCCGTGTTAAAAATATTTGTAAAAGTTTATTTTGAAATCCATTTGTTAATCGATTTTGGAAAAATATTTATTTAAGTTTCTAGAAAATTCCCTTTTTAAACAATTTAAGAAAAATAAAAAAAACATCCCAACCATAAAGCAAAAATAAAAAATAGTCCAGAGGCCTTATTACAACATTTAACCCAAAATAGTAAAGTAATAAAATAAACGAGAAAGAAGTCTAAAGTCCAAATAAACCATTTCTGAAGAATGGCCTCCACTGAGTTATCCATGGCCCAAGTCCACGTTACTGAGCATTACCTGAAAGGGTTAAGAGAAGGGGGGTGAGTTACAAGAACTCAGTGTATAATCCCCTTATCGTCGTTCACAGGGCTTGAACCCGTTTAGCAAAAATTTGGGCCTGAGCCCATATAACAATAACTTGGGCCGAAGCCCATTTATAACAACTTGGGCCGAAGCCCATAAAGTATAATCTTGGGCCAAAGCCCATTTACAAAACATAATATATCAAATGGATCAAATGAATGTAATGCAATTTCCAAACCAATCCTAATAATCCATCCGCTACACACCACCCGTACCAACCAACACACCTGTGGTGATCAAGTCAACCCACCCCGCCAACACACCAATCGCAGGCATTATGCCATTTATAACAAATTTAATTGTGGACAAGCCACCAGAATAACAGAATATACGTGGCATTGCCACTATATAGATTTGTGGCAGAGCCACCAAAATATGTGGCAGAGCCACCAGAACTTCTCTTCAATGTTATCCCATCCCATGCAAAATCATGTATATAATGCATAACAATTCATGATTTTTACAATATAACAACAGTAATTTATTCGGATATCCATTACAAAAGCACGGCCCATTATCACAATTTGTCAAATAGGCCCATTAAGCAAAATATCAGATTGGCCCATTTAGCAAAATATCATATCGTCCCATTTAGCAAAAATATCAAATCGTCCCATTAAGTAAAAATATCAGATCGGCCCATTAAGCAATATATCAATTCAGCCCATTAAGGCAATCTATCAAATCGGCCCATTAGGGGCATTTTCGTAATTCAGTAGTTTACCCACTAAGGGTATTCGGTAATTTCGCAATCCAGACTTAACTACTAATTTAGGCATAAAAAAATTTAAACCGTCCATCTGCATCGTACTAACTAAATTGAATATAACTTGAGTGAGGAATCTCAAAATCTAAATCCGTAAATTTTATTTGAAACTAGACTCATATATCTTCTTACTACAATTTTTTCAGAATGTTTGGCTTAATCATTTAGTACAGTTTATTCCTTAAATTTTCCCTTGTTTCACTTCTAATGATTCTGACCTCTCTTAACTTAATTTCAAATATCTCACTGTACAGTTTTCATATACTGCTCCCACTTCTTTCTATTGAAAATAGGCTCACTAAGGAATCCATACATATAAATTATAACCCATAATTCACTTAGTACAATTTTATATGATTTTTCCAATACAGATCAGGGAACCACGAACTTATTCAGAACCAGTCTCATTAAAATTAAGATATCTTAGAATATAAAATTCATTTTCCTTCTCCGTTTCTTCCATATCAAAATAGACACAGTAAGATTTAATTTTATATCTTATTCACTTTCTAATTCCTTTTCTCCTATTTTTTGTGATTTTTCAAAATCACATCACTGTTGCTGACCAATCTATTTCTTTGCAAAATATAGTTACCACTACAAACATACGCACTCCCGAGTGATCACTGATGTCGGTTTCCGGTTTTCTTCGGTATTTTGACCGAATCACAAAATATTTCATGCAAACTTTCAGAGAAGTGTGAGATTACACCCCATTGCAAACATGTATTTGGAAAGTACGAGATTACACACCTTAATAACGAGTTTTGGTGAGCGAAATAGTTGTTAGCAATTATCCCACCTTTGGCCAAAACAAATCTTATAACAACATTCTTACCCCACTTATGTGATGAGTCGACGATAACGATTTGGTTAATACAAATCACTTGTTCTCCTTCAACTTGTTGAAAATCCTAAGCCCAAAGATGGCCATATCATAGAAAAGAATGTAACACAGACTCAACGAGAGAGAGAAAGAAGAACACACGATTTATTAAGGAAAAACTCGAATGAAACAAAGCTATTGACAAAGAGAAAACTACTACTTACCGATTTGATCAAGATGAGGTTTTCCCACACGATAGAGAACAAAATGATGAAGAAATAGGATGATAATGGGTTCGGCTATAGATAAAATCGAACAAGAAGATATGATCACAAAAGTGATGTTGGTTAAAAAAGAAGAAAAGGTTGATGAAATGGTCAAAAGAAAAGAATGGATGGAGAAAAGTGCTTGTTAGTTTCGGCCAACTAAAAAAGATGAACCAAGAATGAATTGGGGTTAAGGCAAAACAAAGGAGTAAGATGAAAAAATGCACTAGGTGTTTGGGCCAAAATGAAAAGGGAAGAAAAAGATGTTGGCAAGGAAGAGTAACCAAAATGCTAAAGGAACCAAAACCTTATAATGCACAAAGCTTTGCAAAATGACCCAAGAAAAATTCGGCTTCCCCCACATTCCCTAACCAAAACCTTGTATTCATCTTTACCAAAAAGATGAACATTGAACAACAAAAAATCTTTCCAAAATACCCACTCTATATGCCAACATGTTCCCTTATCCTTCCTTTTTCCTTCATTTCTTTCCCTCTTTTTCCCTAGTCTTCCTCCTTACCATATTCCTTAGCCATCTTTCCCAAATTAAAAAGTCCACCTTGCCTAAAATACTACCTTGGCCGACACTTAGGGAACAACACAAAAATATTAATAAAAATTTTGCACTTGATGGGATTTGAACCTCCTCCCTCAAAGTCCTTCACTTGATGGCATAACCTCTTTACCAATAGCTCATTCTATGTTAGCAATTTACTTACTTATTTCCATAAGCCTTGATGCCACTTACTATCTCTTCTTAATAGGCTTAAACACAAAACTTTACTAAGGCCCAACTTGAACCTGGAACTTCATAGAAACCTCGTAACTTTCCAAAATTACCTTCTTAATAAGTCCAACTACAAATAATGTCATTCTCTTGTTCTAAAAAATTTTAAACACTCCTACGCCCAAGGCCCATTGGGCCCAATCCTACTAGGCCCGATTTTGGGATGTTATGTAATATCCTGGATTATAGCTTATGCATTAATACTAAATTGTATGAAATAGCATGCCTATGTGTGTTGTGAATGTGTATTATGAATTTTGTGAACCTTAGTGTGTAGGGGAATAGCTTAAAAATTATTTGATTTTAAGTTTAAAAGAGGAAGCTAGGCAGAGTAGGCCTTAAGAGAAATAGTAGGGAAAATATGGCATGGAAATGTGCTTGGTAAAGTGGCTGCAAGGCACCACTTAAGGCCTAGTAAGTGACGCCATATGCAAGGAGTAAGGGCCTAGGATCGAGTCACATGGGAAGCAAATAAAAGAATTTTATTTTGCTGCATGAATGAGCAGCAGTGGACGGCATAGGGGCTCCATTAAGATGAGGATTATTCTTTTAAAATTCGGCTAGATAAGGGATAAATAATGATTATTTTTATTAATTTTAGATGAGGTGATAAGAGGAGAAAAATAAGGGATTTGATAAGGGGATGTGTGTGGCCGGCCAAGGGGACTCTTTTGATGTGATTTTCGGCTAAGCATAGTAAGGGGGTAACCGAATTCTCACTAAGCACCCTAGCCTCTCTTTTGTTTTCTTTTTCTCTAAAAATCAGCACCTTTCTCTTCTTTTTCTTTTATTTGTTATAGCCGAAATCTTATTCTCCCTAAAGACCACCATTGCCCATTTTCCCTAAGCTCATATCCCTCTCTTTTCATTCTTGTTGAAGCCGAATACACAAGTGACTCATAGCCGACTATTCTCTAAGCCTCAAAGCCGAATCTCTGTGGATTAAAGTGAAGGTGCAATCGCCTACAACATTAAGGGTAAGGGTTCAATCGTTGTTATATTATTATTTCTTTTCTTTTAGCCGAAAAATAGGTATCTAATCCCAATAATACTCTATGGCCGAAACTTTGAAGGGTCTTTCGGGATTTAGTAGTTATCGACTACAAGGAGGAGATCATTCGGGATTTCAGATCTAAGGTGAGCAAGTAAGATCTTAGGCCGAAGGGCATTTGTTTTGGTCCATTAAGTGTTAAATCGACATTAACAAAGGTTATGCAGAGATTTCGGCTTCTCCATTGATCAAGAAGCGATCTCGGGATTTAGATAATCAAGGTAAGGGAGCCTTGATATTCGGCCAAGGGCCATTTATTATGATTTAATGTTAGAAATTGATCTACCATGTACCTATAGATATTTCAACATCCTCATAAGCCAAGAGACTACTTTTCGGGATTTAAAATCGCAAGGTAAGTGTACATGTATATTCGGCCAAGGCCTATTTGGTGACTTAGATTTATTTCTTAAATGTTCAAAAGCCGAAACTAACCAAGTCAAGTGATATGGTAGTTGGCCGTTGCAAGAGGGGACATCACAAGGTTTCGAGATTTGATTAGAAATCAAATCGGCAGCAAGGTAAGACTCTGGTTGTGATAAATCCTTCGGGATTTGATTATTTGGCCGAATGGCCTTTAGCTAAAGTATGTAGTGTTGGCCGAATGTAGGGACTAAGATCTAGAGGATTAGACCGGGATTCTTCGGGATTTTAGTGAACTCGCTAAGTGAATCAGGTGTGTACCCCACACTATGTCTTAATAGATTTTATGGTTATGTTTAATAAACGTGTTAATATGAAAGTGTAAGAATATGCTAAAGTACCATGCAGTGGTACAAAGTACTCAGGTACGTTTACCTACTACTACTATGAGTACAATATGATCTGTTACGGCACCTATGTGAAACTATAAGAATGTGAATATAGAATAAGGCATGTTATTGCATGATTATATGACATGGGGCATATGGGTGATATGTTAAGGGGAAGTGATCTGGTGGTCTTTACCACGATATCTAAATGTGGTGACTTATGTCACGAATAATTATCTGGTGGCTATGCCACGAATTTTATAAGGGCGATGAGCACGTCGACTGTAGCGACTGCCTTCGATGATATGTAGCGGATGGAGGGTTGACTTAGTAGTCCCCACGGTGTGCAGGATGGTACCGGTGATGTGTAGCGGATAGTACCTAGGTTTGGGTTCGGGTTTTGCATCATTATATTTAAATTATATGTATATGTATGATTTGTTATGCCATGAACTGTTGGGACTTAGTGTTGGCTGTTACACACTGAGTCTATTTGACTCACCCCATTGAGGAAATATTTTTTAGGTGACGAACAGTGATGGACCGGGTCGGCAGAAGCTTAAGGGTGGCCATGCTCAGTTCGGGATTTTATTTTAATTTGGACTTGTTATATTTTAAACATTTTGGATTTATTTTGGGTTTCGTTTTCGATGTAATAAGGTCATAGTATGAACTGTTATGCATGCATATTAATTACTTTATTATGTTTCGAATTTTTTTTATCAAATTAAAGTTTAAGAAATTTTTCTTAATAATAAACGAAAAATGTTTTGACACCTAAATACAGATGGTTTTCAATATAAGATAAACTCTCAAACAACTCGGTGTTTCTTTAATTTAAAAGCCTTGAACTTAGAAATAAAGTTTTATAAAAACCTCGATTTCAAGAATAAACTTGTTTCCAACTCGAGCCCAACACAAAAATAAATTTTCTTTCAAAACCACTCAGATTTTTCCAAAGTTACAAACAAAATTTGAACCGTTTTACTCAAGGAACATACCAGATACGATCAGGGCTCGTGGGCCGGGTTTGGGGTGTTTCAGTTTGGTATCAGAGCCTAGTTTTTAAACTCTCAGCCTTGGGTTTAATGCCCAAAACGTTTTTAAATTTAAGCCCAAATGAAATTTGTGAAAATTTTTGTGAAATGAGCAGGTTTTTCTGGCATGGCACCTAAGTCTCCGACCCGAAGTCCACCAGGTAAGTACCCCTACCCATTGTGTGAATTATTGTATGATTTGTAGAAGGGTTTAAATGGAACGTAGATTAGCATACTAAGTACTTGAACCCTAGGACTAGTTTACCCCAATAATTATATAAGACTTAAAGCCTAATTAAACAAACCTGTGGCTAAGTCACCGAGTTAGGGTGTGGCAACCATTGTGCGCATGTCTAGGATTGGATTCAGGAAGAGCCTGGTATTTAAGCAGTCCTCGTGACTCACCTCCTCTTCGCTCGAATCCTACCTGGTGCATAGTGACGGTTCACCCTAACCAAGAGGACTTATTCACAGGCTAAACTCAATAATTAAAACCCGAAAGGGACTAGCCATATTTTTATAAAAACCCTAGTTTTAAAAATCAACAAGTTGCCCTTTTGAATTAAGAAAATTATTTTCGAAAATTTTCTAAAAATATTCCTGATTTACAAATTACTAAAATGCCCCTGGTTTCTAAAACTACCACACTACCCTTGATTTTAATAAAATTTTCTTACTTTGCAAAATATCACAAAACCCTGTTTTACGAGATACCAAGATACTTTGATTTGGAAAATTTATCAAATTACCCCTGACTTAAAAAAATTACAAAAATAACCTTGATTTCTGAAATTTCTGCAACATCACCGATTTGGAAAACAAATTCTCAAAAGTAACCCCAAGTTTTTGTAAATTTTGAAATACCTTTGATTTATAAGGATTTTTGGAATTTACCCCGATTTATTACCAAAATACCCTTGTAGGTGAAATGACGAAAATACCCCTGGGATAGGAATAGGCAAAAATGTGGGAACGGAGAATGTGTGTGGTAACTATAACGGAATGGATGTGTTTCTCTGAACTAGGATAGAAGACTTGAAACTTTGAATGATCGAAAGAACTACTATTGAAACTTCTTTCATAAAATTTCCTCGCGGAGAATCAGTGGAACAAGGACTAATGCATAAAATTTCTTAATCAGATTAAAACGCGAACGTAGACATGAGCTCTAGGGGACGTGGTCGTAATGTGCGAGGACGCGGTCGAGGCAGAATGACCGTGTCGGAACTCGTTAGATCGGGTCAAGGGTCTGAGAATGAGGTACCACCACCTCCACCACCAGCTATCGGTGTTGAGCAGCAAGATCAGACAGGGGATGATGCTGTATCGCAGGCTGTGCTGCGAGTTCTTGAGATGGTGACTGGAGCAGGTGGAAATATGGGAGCTCAAAAATTTGTACCCGAACGACTCCGTGCCAATGGAGCTGAGGTCTTCCATGGCATATCTGGTGTGGCACCCAGTACAGCTGAGTATTGGTTGGAGGCGACGGAACGAATTATGGATGAGTTGGATCTGACCCTTGAGGAGAAACTGAAGGGAATGGTGGCGCTGCTACGCGATGAAGCGTATCAATGGTGGCTCACGGTTCGGGATGGTGCCACAGTAGAGGATCTTACTTGGGAATATGTTAAGGCGGCGTATCAGAAGAAGTATGTCGGCACGCGTTACACTGATGCGCAGAGGAAGGCATTTCTAGGGCTGGTTCAAGGGAACAAGTCCGTAGCGGAGTACAAAGCTGGATTCCTGAGGTTGAGCCGATATGCTCGAGAAGTAGTGGCTACGGAGCATGAACGATGTGTCTGATTTGAGGACGGACTTAGGGATGACCTAAGGTTGTTGATAGCTCCACATTAGGAGCGGGAGTTTTCTGCATTAGTAGAGAAGGCTAAGGTGGCCGAAGGAATTAAGGACTCTGTGAGGCAGAACATTGATCGGAATAAGCAGAAGAGAGGATTTGGACCATCAGGGTCATCTGGGAATGTTCAAAAGAGGCCTAGAGTTGATGGGCCGCGAGGTCAGCAAGCTGTTACAGGAGGGCAGTATCGTACTTGTGATCAGTGTGGGAAGAAGCACTTAAGAAAGTGTTGGAAGAAGACAGGGGGATGTTTCAAGTGTGGTCCAAGGACCACATGATCAAGGACTGTCCTATCAAGATAGACGGAGGTCGACCAGCAGTTCAGGGTTTTAATCAGGTTGGCAGAGGTGGACAGCAGCCTCAGCAAGGCCGTGGTCCGAATGGTAGAGGTAACGGTGCTGGAAGAGGACGTGGAACACCTGGCAGAGGTGTTGGTAATGCAGAGGCAAGACAGCTGGGCTTGGTATATGCAGTTCGCCGGAGGGAGGAAGGAGACGCGCCGGACGTCATAACCGGTACGTTCCTTATAGCGAACAAGCCTTATTTTGCTTTGATTGATGTGGGCTCGACCCATTCTTATGTTGCATGTATAGTAGTTGAAACTCTAGGCATAGCCTCTGAACTATCTGATAGGGAGATGACTGTAGTAAGCCCATTGGGTCAAACTGTAGTGGTGAATAAGATGTTTCGGAGAGTACCTTTAGAGATTCAAGGTGCAGTATTCCCTGCCGACTTAATGGAACTACCTTTTGGAGAATTCGATCTCATACTTGGTATGGACTGGTTAGTGGAGTATCGAGCTATATTGGATTATGCAGCTAAGCGAATGGAGTTAAGGACCCTAGAGGATGAGGAAGTAGTTATGATAGGAGAAAGAAGAAACTACTTGTCTAACGTAGTTTCAGCATTAAGGGCGGATAAGATGGTTCGGAAAGGATGCTGGGCATTTTTGGCTTTCGTTAGTGCGTTGGATGCAAAGGAAGAAGGTGTTAGTGGAGTTCGAACGGTAAGGGATTTTGTGGATGTCTTTCCAGAGAAATTACCTGGAATACCCCCGGATAGGGAGGTGGAGTTTGGAATTGACTTGCTACCCGGTACAGCTCCTGTGTCAATCACTCCGTACAGAATGGCACCAAAGGAGTTGGTCGAGCTCAAGGCTCAAATCCAAGAGTTGCTTGATCATGGGTTTATTCGACCCAGTGTGTCTCCATGGGGAGCACCAGTATACGTATGTGCATAGATTATCGTCAGTTGAATAAGCTGACTATCAAGAACAAGTACCCTTTGCCGAGGATTGACGACTTATTCGATCAGCTTAAGGGGGCAGCGATTTTCTCGAAGATAGATCTAAGGTCTGGATATCATCAGCTTAAGGTCAAGGAAGTGGATATCCATAAGATAGCTTTCCGGACAAGGTATGGGCATTTTGAGTTAGTGGTAATGCCGTTTGGTTTGACGAACGCCCCAGCCGCGTTCATGGATATGATGAACCGGGTTTTTCAACCCTACTTGGATAGATTCGTCGTTGTATTCATCGACGACATCTTAGTGTACTCCAAGTCTGAGGAAGAACATGATGAGCATCTTCGGATAGTGTTGTAAGTGCTAAGAGAGAAGAAGCTTTATGCCAAATTCAGCAAGTGTGGATTTTGGCTTAAGGAGGTGGCGTTCTTAGGACATGTAGTGTCTGCGGAAGGAATAAGGGTGGATCCTAGGAAGATCGAGGCGGTGTTAGATTGGAAACCACCTAAGTCGGTGGCTGAGGTTCGCAGTTTCTTGGGATTGGCAGGCTACTACAGAAGGTTCGTAGAAGGATTCTCATCAATAGCCGCACCTTTGACGAAGTTGTTGAGGAAGGAAGTACCTTTCGTATGGACGGATAAGCAATAGGAGAGCTTTGAGAAGCTTAAGAGGGTTTTGACTGAAGCTCCGATTTTGATTCAGCCTGGGGTAGGAAGGGATTTCGTGGTGTATTGTGACGCTTCTCATACAGGATTGGGATGCTTATTGATGCAAGACGGGAAGTTAGTTGCTTACGCTTCTCAGCAATTAAGGCCACACGTGGTGAACTACCCGACACATGATTTGGAGCTAGCGGCAGTGGTCTTTGCTCTTAAGGTATGGAGGCATTATCTTTATGGAGAAAAGTCAGTGACCTATACGGACCACAAGAGCCTTAAATATCTGTTGACTCAGAAGGTTGAACCTAAGACAGCGAAGGTGGGTTGAATTACTGAAGGACTATGACTGTTCGATAGAGTATCATCCGGGCAAGGCGAATGTAGTGGCGGATGCTCTAAGTCGGAAGGTAGTGTCGGATCTGAGGGCGATGTTTGCACATCTGAGCTTGTATGATGATGGAAGTCTGCTGGCAGAGCTGCAAGTTAAGCCGACGTGGTTGAAGGAAGTGAAAGAGGAATAGTTGGCAGATGTTGATCTAAGTGCTAAGCTACGGCAAGTGCAGAGTGGAGAGTTAGAGAAGTATGGTATTAATGACGAGGGAGTATTGTGTTTCAAGGGTAAGGTCTGTATGCCGAAGAACGAAGAACTTAGACGGAGGATTCTTCAGGAATCGCATAGTAGCCCTTACGCTATGCATCCTGGAGGTAGTAAGTTGTACAGAGATCTAAGGGAACAGTTTTGGTGGCCTGGTCTTAAGAGGGAAGTTACCGAATTCATAGGGAAGTGCTTAACGTGTTAGCAAGTTAAGGCTGAACACCAAGTTCCATCAGGATTGCTTCAACTAATAAAGATTCCGCAGTGGAAGTGGGAGAGAATCACTATGGACTTCGTTAGTGGGCTTCCCCTTACGCCTACTAAGAAGGACTCGGTATGGGTGATAGTGGATCGATTGACAAAGTCCGCGCATTTCATTCCAGTGCGGGTTGATTATTCTTTGCAGAGGTTAGCAAAGTTGTATGTGGCAGAAATTGTAAGGTTGCATGGAGTGCCTGTGTCAATTATCTCAGATAGGGACCCAAGGTTTACATCTCGATTTTGAAAAGCACTACATCAAGCTTTAGGCTCCAAATTGGATTTCACTATGGCTTTTCATCCACAATCGGACGGTCAGTCTGAACGAGTAATTCAAGTGTTGGAGGACATGTTGAGAGGCTGTGTGATAGACTTCAGAGGAAGTTGGGAAGAATATTTGCCTTTAGCAGAATTTGCATACAACAACAGCTATCAAGCTAGTATTCGGATGGCACCGTATGAAGCGTTGTATGGACGGAAGTGTCGCACTCCTACGTGTTGGACAGAGTTAGGGGAACGTCAAGTTTTGGGTCCAGAGTTAGTGGCGGAATCTGAAGAGAAGGTTAGTGTAATTCGAGCACGGTTAAAGGAAGCATCTGATAGACAGAAGTCGTATGCAGATCTCAAACGGAAAGAAATAGAATTTGCTGTGGGAGATCAGGTGTTTCTTAAAGTGTCACCTTGGAAGAAGGTAATGAGATTTGGTCGTAAAGGGAAGTTAAGTCCAAGGTTTATAGGACCTTATCGGGTATTGAAACGAGTTGGACCAGTGGCATACCAGTTAGAGTTGCCTCCAGAATTGAAGCAGATGCACGACGTATTCCATGTGTTGATGCTACGTCATTATCGATCGGATCCATCTCATGTAGTTCCGGTTGAAGAGGTGGAGCTAAGGCCAGATTTGTCCTATGAGGAGGAGCCGATTCAGATCTTGGAACGAGATGTGAAAGTGTTACGGAGGAAATCAATTCCTCTAGTCAAAGTGTTATGGCGTAATCATGGATCGGAAGAAGCTTCATGGGAGCCGGAAGAAGCAATGCGACAGTAATACCCTCACTTATTTCAGCCAGGTAATTTCGAGGACGAAATTATTTTAAGGGGGTAGAACTGTAATATCCTGGATTATAGCTTATGCATTAATACTAAATTGTATGAAATAGCATGCCTATGTGTGTTGTGAATGTGTATTATGAATTTTGTGAACCTTAGTGTGTAGGGGAATAGCTTAAAAATTATTTGAAGTTTAAAAGAGGAAGCTAGGCAGAGTAGGCCTTAAGAGAAATAGTAGGGAAAATATGGCATGGAAATGGGCTTGGTAAAGTGGCTGCAAGGCGCCACTTAAGGCCTAGTAAGTGACGCCATATGCAAGGAGTAAGGGTCTAGGATCGAGTCACATGGGAAGCAAATAAAAGAATTTTATTTTGCTGCATGAATGAGCAGCAGTGGACGGCATGGGGACTCCATTAAGATGAGGATTATTCTTTTAAAATTCGGCTAGATAAGGGATAAATAATGGATTATTTTTATTAATTTTAGATGAGGTGATAAGAGGAGAAAAATAAGGGATTTGATAAGGGGATGTGTGTGGCCGGCCAAGGGGACTCTTTTGATGAGATTTTCGGCTAAGCATAGTAAGGGGGTAACCGAATTCTCACTAAGCACCCTAGCCTCTCTTTTGTTTTCTTTTTCTCTAAAAATCAGCACCTTTCTCTTCTTTTTCTTTTATTTGTTATAGCCGAAATCTTATTCTCCCTAAAGACCACCATTACCGATTTTCCCTAAGCTCATATCCCTCTCTTTTCATTCTTGTTGAAGCCGAATACACAAGTGACTCATAGCCGACTATTCTCTAAGCCTCAAAGCCGAATCTCTGTGGATTAAAGTGAAGGTGAAATCGCCTACAACATTAAGGGTAAGGGTTCAATCGTTGTTATATTATTATTTCTTTTCTTTTAGCCAAAAAATAGGTATCTAATCCTAATACCGAAACTTTGAAGGGTCTTTCGGGATTTAGTAGTTATCGACTACAAGGAGGAGATCATTCGGGATTTCAGATCTAAGGTGAGCAAGTAAGATCTTAGGCTGAAGGCCATTTGTTTTGGTCCATTAAGTGTTAAATCGACATTAACAAAGGTTATGCAGAGATTTCGGCTTCTCCATTGATCAAGAAGCGATCTCGGGATTTAGATAATCAAGGTAAGGGAGCCTTGATATTCAGCCAAGGGCCATTTATTATGATTTAATGTTAGAAATTGATCTAACATGTATCTATAGATATTTCGACATCCTCATAAGCCAAGAGACTACTTTTCGGGATTTAAAATTGCAAGGTAAGTGTACATGTATATTCGGCCAAGGCCTATTTGGTGACTTAGATTTATTTCTTAAATGTTCAAAAGCCGAAACTAACCAAGTCAAGTGATATGGTAATTGGCCGATTGCAAGAAGGGACATCACAAGGTTTCGGGATTTGATTAGAAATCAAATCGGCAGCAAGGTAAGACTCTGGTTGCGATAAATCCTTCGGGATTTGATTATTTGGCCGAATGGCCTTTAGCTAAAGTATGTAGTGTTGGCCGAATGTAGGGACTAAGATCTAGAGGATTAGACCGGGATTCTTCGGGATTTCAGTGAACTCGCTAAGTGAATCAGGTGTGTACCCCACACTATGTCTTAATAGATTTTATGGTTATGTTTAATAAACGTGTTAATATGAAAGTGTAAGAATATGCTAAAGTACCATGCAGTGGTACAAAGTACTCAGGTACGTTTACCTACTCCTACTATGAGTATAATATGATCTGTTACGGCACCTATGTGAAACTATAAGAATGTGAATATAGAATAAGGCATGTTATTGCATGATTATATGACATGGGGCATATGGGTGATATGTTAAGGGGAAGTGATCTGGTGGTCTTTACCACGATATCTGAATGTGGTGACTTATGTCACGAATAATTATCTGGTGGCTATGCCACGAATTTTATAAGGGCGATGAGCACGTCAATTGCAGCGACTGCCTTCGATGATGTGTAGCGGATGGAGGGTTGACTTAGTAGTCCCCACGGTGTGCAGGATGGTACGGGTGATGTGTAGCGGATGGTACCTAGGTTTGGGTTCGGGTTTTGCATCATTATATTTAAATTATATGTATATGTATGATTTGTTATGCCATGAACTGTTGGGACTTAGTGTTGGCTGTTACACACTGAGTCTATTTGACTCACCCAGTTGAGGGAATATTTTTCAGGTGACGAACAGTGATGGACCGGGTCGGCAGAAGTTTAGGGGTGGCCATGCTCAGTTCGGGATTTTATTTTAATTTGGACTTGTTATATTTTAAACATTTTGGATTTATTTTGGGTTTCGTTTTCGATGTAATAAGGCCATAGTATGAACTGTTATGCATGCATATTAATTACTTTATTATGTTTCGAATTTTTTTTATCAAATTAAAGTTTAAGAAATTTTTCTTTGTAACATCCCCAAACCCGGCCCATTCGCTACGACCGAATCTGGTTATGTCACTGGGGAAAGTCGGATGAAAATCTTTATTAACTTAGCATAAAGCATGAAAGAATTCAATTTTTGAAAACGATGTTCATTTAAAGCAATATGCAAACTTTAGAAGTTACAAATTGTCTGAAAATACTTTATTAAACATACTTTTATAAATAGGGTACTGGAATTAAAACCATTTTCACATAGAAATCCAAATCAGATAAACCATGGTTAAAGTAATACCAAAATAATAAAATGGCCTTTATTACAACCCAATAATTCAAATAAAGTACTTATATCAAAACCAAGCATAAAATATTAAATCATCATCTTCGGCATGGGCCACCTTGTCCTCTCCGATCCCGGTCCAGCTTTATGCAATACCTGAAATGGTTAAAGGAAAAAGGTGAGTCACCAAGACTCAGTGTGCAACCCTTTTTCCCGGATTAGCAAAACATCATATGCAAACATAACATAATCATCATGCATCCAATTAATATGCACCCACTCCTAACCATCCATTCACCTTTTCTACCCCATGTGGTACCAAACCACTGGTGGTGCCAAACCACTGGTGACATATAGTCACAATGTGTTACCAAAACACTGGTGTCCTAAAGACACAATATCCGTCAATGTGGTGCCAAACCACTGGTGTCCCAAAGACACGTTTGTGCTACCAAAGCACTGGTGACCGAAGTCACAAATCCAATGATGGGGCCAACCCATCGTGTGATACCAAATCACTAGCGACAATCCCATATCTCTCAAGTGGGGCCAACCCACGGTGGTGTCAAACCACAGGGACGAGTCGCAATGAGGTGCCAAACCTCTGGTGTCCCAAAGACACAAATGTGGTACCAAACCACTGGTGACCGTAGTCACAATAATCGAGTGATGGGGCCAACCCATCGTGTGATACCAAATCACTGGCGTCAATCCCTCAATACCGCCTTATGGGGCCAACCCACTGTGGTGCGAAACCACGGGGACGAGACGCTGAGGTGCCAAACCTCTGGAGGTGCCAAACCTCTGGTGACCCAAAGTCACAAAGTTGTGTTACCAAAACACTGGTGCTCGTCAGCACAAAATATCACGGCCCCCTCCACTCGTACAACCCACACAATAAATGACATGCATTTTAGCACACAATATACCATTATGAATGTTTAGTAACGTACATAGGTTTTATCATCAACCAATCAATATATTACATGCCAGACACATCATGCTTACCAAAAGCATCATAATGAAATTCATAACAGGGACTTACCTGACCCTTTGCCACATACCTTAATGGTATCTCATCCACCTTACCATGGATGCACATAGCACACAGCTTATATGCATATATATTTATAACAACAAAGAAGTGTGTATATGTACACAATATCACAAACACATATATTACTAGGAGAGTGTGAAAGTACACACCTGCAAGCCTTAACCAAAGAATCGATCTAAGGCCCCGATCCTCTTGCTCCTAAAACAATCGACCAACCAAGCATTAGCACTCATACCATTCGGCTATAACCATCTTAAACCAAAGGGGTTATCGATTAACCTTTACCTCACGATTGATTTGGTTTCTTACCAAATCCCGAACCAACCAATGGTTCCTCTGACAATCGGCCTTCCTTTAAAACATAAACAACATAATCATGCTAATCAACCTCTAAGGGTATAATCGTAATTTTACCTACTAAGGGTATTTTCGTAAATTCACACCTGCAATGGCCTTTCTGAAGGCCTAATGTCACCACTAGCGACTCAGCTACCATTTCCGGTTGTACCGGACGATTGGGCCTAAAACCCGATTTCGGCCCATCCGGGCCCACACGCTCGTGTGGCCCACCTAGCACAAATCTAGCCACGTATATAACTTCCACCTAGTCTAGTTCAACATATACTAACCAATCATGCAATTTACTCATATGGGCCCACGGGCCCATTGGGCCCACTTCGGCCCATGGAGGCCCAAGCAGCCCCAACCCACGAGAATACTACTGATGGCCTCAACTATCGCGTCGAAGCCCCACACATGCGCTCGCACGCTCGTGTGGCTACTAATGCCGTGTAACCAGCATTTCGGCATTTGCCGCTCTACAGCTAGAGTAGAGAGAGTTACACACCTGATAGGACTCTGGGGCTAATCCGCGCTCCGACCACTCTTGTGCCCAAACGCCCTCCAAGATGTGTTTACTCTCCTCCTAGGATGCTCCTTATATAGCTAGCTCTTCACCTTCATTCTTTGTGTCTTTTCGATGTGGGATCCCTTCGTCAGTAGAGTTTAAATTCAACTGAAACTCTTGTCGTCCAATCTGCAAAATAAATACTCCCTTGCTTCTCATGAGATTCGAACCCAGGCTCCCTTGCAACATAATCCACGCCGCTAACCACTTGGCCACAAGCTCCTCTTGTGTCTTAAACCATGCGCAACTAAATATAAACTATGGGCCAAATTCTAAGGTCCAAGCAAAAAGAAACCAAAATGCAAAAGCCAAGACTTGAACCTTGGACCTCCTTCCTTCCTTGTGGCATCATTCCCTTGTCTCTTATGTGGCGTCACTTTGCCACTACACCACACACTCCACTTGTGTTATTTTCTCCATATTTTATTCTTAAGGCATATCTGCCAACTTCCAGGGTTTTTTTCACCTAAAACCAAAATTTCCCCAAAGGCAATATTTGATCCCGGGACTTCATAGAAGCCCTCTAACCTTCCAAAATCACTTATCCAATGGGTCTAACTAGCATTTAAGCCGATCTCTTGTTCTCCAAAAATTTAAACGCTACTATGCCTAAGGCCCATTGGGCTCAATTCTCCTAGGCCCAATTTCGGGATGTTACAAATCTACCCTCCTTAAAGAAATTTCGTCCTCGAAATTTCCAACTAACTAACAGTCGCACATCCTACCACACTACGCTCTTGCTGCGCACTCTGATCTTAATAAAGCTGTCATTCCACCTTGACCACGTCCGCGACAACCACGTCCCCTAGAACTCATATCTAGCGTCGCAATTTAATCTGATTAAAAGTTTTATACATTAGGAATTTTGTTCCACTGTTTTATCCACGAGCAAATTTTATGAACAGAAGTTTCTGGAAGTCGTTCTTTCGAGCAATCAAAGTTTCATCTCAAGTTTTCTGTTCTAATTCAAACATTCACATACTTCACTAAAGACACATTCATTCATCCATGTCACTTTCTTGAGCATTCCCAACCCAGGGGTAATTTCGACATTTTCCTATAGGGGTATTTCGGTAATAACTCAGGGTCAATTTGAAAATAGTTTTCAAATTAAAGATATTTCAAAGTTTACAAAATCTCAGGGGTCATCTTGAAAAATTTGTTTTTCAAACCAGATGTGTTGTAACAATTTCAGAAATCGGGGTTATTTCAGTAATTGGGGACATTAAGGGCATTTTCGTAAATTTCCCAAATCAGGATATCTCGATATTTGTAAAACAGAAGTTTTTGATATTTTCATAATGTAAGAACATTTTAGTAAAAATCGAGGGAATCATGAAAATTTTGAAACCAAGGGCATTTTGGTAATTTTGTTCATCAGGGGCAATTTTGTAAATTTTCAAATCAGGGTATCTTGAAAATAGCATTTTTGTATACTTTTGCAAAGTAGGGAAATTTTATTAAAATTGGAGTTAAACCGGAAATCTTGAAAGTCAGGGCCATTTTAGTAATTTTGCCACTAGGGGCATTTTGGAAATTTTGGTAAATCGAGAAAACGTCTTTCAAAATCAGATTTAGGGTTTACAAACCAAAGGGGTAAGTTTGAAAATTTTAAAACTAAGGGTTTTAGAACAGTAAGGCTAATCCCTTTCGGGTTTTAATACTTGGTTTAGCCTATGAACAAGTCTTCTTGGTTAAGGTGAACCGTAGCTACGCACCAGGTAGGATTCGAGTAAAGAGGAGGTGAGTCGCTAGGACTGCTTAAATACCAAGCTCTTACTGAATACCAATCCTCAACATGCGTACAGTGGTTGCCACACCTTAACTCGGTGACTTACTTCACAGGTTTGTTTAGTAGCCTTAAGTCTTATGCATGTGTTTGAGTAGACTAGTCCTAGGGTTCAACAGATCCTAGTATTCTAATCTACGAGCCCAAACTAAGCCCAAATCAATTCATACAAACAGATCACTTCAAGAGAGTCCGAAGTACTTACCTGGTGGACTTCGGGTCGGAGGTACAGGTGCCATGCCAGAATAACCTGAAAAGTTTCTTAAAAACCCATATTGCAAAAACCCATTTTGAAAACTGTTTCGGGCCCAAAACCCTCAAAGCCGAGTTTTGAACCGGGCTCTGATACCAAACTGTAACATCCCCAAACCCGGCCCATTCGTTACGACCGAATCTGGTTATGTCACTGGGGAAAGTCGGATGAAAATCTTTATTAACTTAGCATAAAGCATGAAAGAATTCAATTTTTGAAAACCATGTTCATTTAAAGCAATATGCAAACTTTAGAAGTTACAAATTGTCTGAAAATACTTTATTAAACATACTTTTATAAATAGGGTACTGGAATTAAAACCATTTTCACATAGAAATCCAAATCAGATAAACCATGGTTAAAGTAATACCAAAATAATAAAATGGCCTTTATTACAACCCAATAATTCAAATAAAGTACTTATATCAAAACCAAGCATAAAATATTAAATCATCATCTTCGGCATGGGCCACCTTGTCCTCTCCGATCCCGGTCCAGCTTTATGCAATACCTGAAATGGTTAAAGGAAAAAGGTGAGTCACCAAGACTCAGTGTGCAACCCTTTTTCCCGGATTAGCAAAACATCATATGCAAACATAACATAATCATCATGCATCCAATTAATATGCACCCACTCCTAACCATCCATTCACCTTTTCTACCCCATGTGGTACCAAACCACTGGTGGTGCCAAACCACTGGTGACATATAGTCACAATGTGTTACCAAAACACTGGTGTCCCAAAGACACAATATCCGTCAATGTGGTGCCAAACCACTGGTGTCCCAAAGACACGTTTGTGCTACCAAAGCACTGGTGACCGAAGTCACAAATCCAATGATGGGGCCAACCCATCGTGTGATACCAAATCACTAGCGACAATCCCATATCTCTCAAGTGGGGCCAACCCACGGTGGTGTCAAACCACAGGGACGAGTCGCAATGAGGTGCCAAACCTCTGGTGTCCCAAAGACACAAATGTGGTACCAAACCACTGGTGACCGTAGTCACAATAATCGAGTGATGGGGCCAACCCATCGTGTGATACCAAATCACTGGCGTCAATCCCTCAATACCGCCTTGTGGGGCCAACCCACTGTGGTGCGAAACCACGGGGACGAGACGCTGAGGTGCCAAACCTCTGGAGGTGCCAAACCTCTGGTGACCCAAAGTCACAAAGTTGTGTTACCAAAACACTGGTGCTCGTCAGCACAAAATATCACGGCCCCCTCCACTCGTACAACCCACACAATAAATGACATGCATTTTAGCACACAATATACCATTATGAATGTTTAGTAACGTACATAGGTTTTATCATCAACCAATCAATATATTACATGCCAGACACATTATGCTTACCAAAAGCATCATAATGAAATTCATAACAGGGACTTACCTGACCCTTTGCCACATACCTTAATGGTATCTCATCCACCTTACCATGGATGCACATAGCACACAGCTTATATGCATATATATTTATAACAACAAAGAAGTGTGTATATGTACACAATATCACAAACACATATATTACTAGGAGAGTGTGAAAGTACACACCTGCAAGCCTTAACCAAAGAATCGATCTAAGGCCCCCGATCCTCTTGCTCCTAAAACAATCGACCAACCAAGCATTAGCACTCATACCATTCGGCTATAACCATCTTAAACCAAAGGGGTTATCGATTAACCTTTACCTCACGATTGATTTGGTTTCTTACCAAATCCCGAACCAACCAATGGTTCCTCTGACAATCGGCCTTCCTTTAAAACATAAACAACATAATCATGCTAATCAACCTCTAAGGGTATAATCGTAATTTTACCTACTAAGGGTATTTTCGTAAATTCACACCTGTAATGGCCTTTCTGAAGGCCTAATGTCACCACTAGCGACTCAGCTACCATTTCCGGTTGTACCGGACGATTGGGCCTAAAACCTGATTTCGGCCCATCCGGGCCCACACGCTCGTGTGGCCCACCTAGCACAAATCTAGCCACGTATATAACTTCCACCTAGTCTAGTTCAACATATACTAACCAATCATGCAATTTACTCATATGGGCCCACGGGCCCATTGGGCCCACTTCGGCCCATGGAGGCCCAAGCAGCCCCAACCCACGAGAATACTACTGATGGCCTCAACTATCGCGTCGAAGCCCCACACATGCGCTCGCACGCTCGTGTGGCTACTAATGCCGTGTAACCGGCATTTCGGCATTTGCCGCTCTACAGCTAGAGTAGAGAGAGTTACACACCTGATAGGACTCTGGGGCTAATCCGCGCTCCGACCACTCTTGTGCCCAAACGCCCTCCAAGATGTGTTTACTCTCCTCCTAGGATGCTCCTTATATAGCTAGCTCTTCACCTTCATTCTTTGTGTCTTTCCAATGTGG
The DNA here is from genome assembly GCA_005393395.2 of Gossypium australe. Taxonomy (NCBI): domain Eukaryota; kingdom Viridiplantae; phylum Streptophyta; class Magnoliopsida; order Malvales; family Malvaceae; genus Gossypium; species Gossypium australe. Next base: position 15,850,993 of record CM016619.1, read on the forward strand.
GATCCCTTCGTCAGTAGAGTTTAAATTCAACTGAAACTCTTGTCGTCCAATCCGCAAAATAAATACTCCCTTGCTTCTCATGAGATTCGAACCCAGGCTCCCTTGCAACATAATCCACGCCGCTAACCACTTGGCCACAAGCTCCTCTTGTGTCTTAAACCATGCGCAACTAAATATAAACTATGGGCCAAATTCTAAGGTCCAAGCAAAAAGAAACCAAAATGCAAAAGCCAAGACTTGAACCTTGGACCTCCTTCCTTCCTTGTGGCATCATTCCCTTGTCTCTTATGTGGCGTCACTTTGCCACTACACCACACACTCCACTTGTGTTATTTTCTCCATATTTTATTCTTAAGGCATATCTGCCAACTTCCAGGGTTTTTTTCACCTAAAACCAAAATTTCCCCAAAGGCAATATTTGATCCCGGGACTTCATAGAAGCCCTCTAACCTTCCAAAATCACTTATCCAATGGGTCTAACTAGCATTTAAGCCGATCTCTTGTTCTCCAAAAATTTAAACGCTACTATGCCTAAGGCCCATTGGGCTCAATTCTCCTAGGCCCAATTTCGGGATGTTACATTCTTAATAATAAACGAAAAATGTTTTGACACCTAAATACAGATGGTTTTCAATATAAGATAAACTCTCAAACAACTTGGTGTTTCTTTAATTTAAAAGCCTTGAACTTAGAAATAATGTTTTATAAAAACCTCGATTTCAAGAATAAACTTGTTTCCAACTCGAGCCCAACACAAAAATAAATTTTCTTTCAAAACCACTCAGATTTTTCCAAAGTCACAAACAAATTTTGAACCGTTTTACTCAAGGAACATACCAGATCCGGTCAGGGCTCGTGGGCCGGGTTTGGGGTGTTTCATGTTACAATGAATCTTTCAGCCGTGTTCGGATTTCTTAATTGAGGCACGGCAGTGTAAATCGGGGGTGAGGTCGTGTTCTAGATGCTCGACAAGGCATGGCCGTGTGATCTTTGGGCCAGGCCATGTGGATTTCGTGATATAGCCCATTTACTCCGTTTTGGGCCCGTTTTATGTTCTTTTCATCCTCGGGTGCTTTCCTGGGTATAAGACATGAAAAGAAAGGATTAAGAGCACCATTTTACATAAATTAAGGGATAAATCATCCGAAAACATGCTAGATGTGGGATTAAAATATGTTACTATTACGGTTTATCAGTAAGAACAAGATAGTATAACACAAAGGTTCACAAAAAATGTTGAACCTTGGTATACTCAGGAAAAATATATAAAACAAACCACATTAATCTTCACTCCAATCCTCGCATAACACATTGTCATTCAGTTGTACTCTATCTCGCGTTCATCTAGCCCAAGTATCGAAAGCCAACAACATTTTCCAAAACAACTTTACATCATCAATAGAATAGTTAATATCCACTATTTCATATCATACAATCATACAATTCATATGGATATTTAATTAGAAACCAAACGAACTTACCTGGACTAAATTGTAATAGTTGCAGAAGTTTAGGGACTATTTCGTAATTTTCCCTTTTCCACGTAAGTTAATAGGGTCTTGATCTAAAATGCAAAATTCCTCAATTATTAGCTTATATTTCATATTCCAATTAAATTTTCATTTTATACCCTTTTATTTTTTGAAATTACATAGTTGCCCCAAACTTTTACAACTTTTGCGATTTGGTCCCTTAACCTGAAAATCATCAAATTAATCATTTCTAAAAACTTAACATACTAGCTGAATATTCAAGGTTCCTAAACAGTCCACAAAACACCTCTTATTCACCAATAAACCATGTGATTTTAACATTTTAATAATTTAATCCTTTAATCAAATGCTAACCAAAACCACTTTACAAAACAACCAAAAATCACAATCAAAGCATCAAACATATAATTATCATAAAAAAAAAACCAAGATTCATCAATGGAAACTTCTAAAATTTTCAACAGATTCAAAAATGGAGGTACAGGCTAGCTGGACCTAGTTGCAACGGTCTCTAAAACATAAAAGTTACAAGAAACGGGTATCAATTTCACTTACATGTAATGAAAACCACACAACCGAAGCTTTTTCTCCCTAGATATGGTGTTCGGTTATAGAAATGGAAGAAAAGAAGATGATGAATGACTTTTTTCTTTCCTTTCCTTTTATTTGTTTTAATTTCATCATAACTAATAATAATATTATAACATACATATATATATTTTTAATTCAACATTTAATCGTCCACTACTCTAAAAAAATATAATTACTTCGTAGATCCTCCCTCATTTAATAATTAATCTATTTGATGATCTAAATGTAATAATTAACAAGTTTTGCATCTTTTACAATTTAGTCAATTTACCTTAATTAGTTATCTAAACATTAAAATTTCTTAACCAAATTTTAATACGAATCTAATGACTCCTTAAATATTCTATAAATAATATTTACGAGTCGACACGATAGAAGTTCGTGGCCCCAAAACCAGTGTTCTATCACCACTGAAAAATGTGTTGTTATAACTCCTCCCCTTAGGAAGTTTCGTCCTCGAAATTGTTATCTGAGAATAAAATCAAACACTATAGTTTCATCGATTCTTCAATTTCCCAGGTAGCCTCTTCAGTACCATTTCGATGCCACAAGATTTTTGCCAATGGTACTCATTTATTCCAAAGTTCTTTGACTTCCTAAGCCAAAATTTTCATTGGTTCTTCAGAATACGTCAAATTTGGCTGTAATTCAATCTCACTATGAGGAATCACATGTGAAGGATCAGATCCGTATTATCTCAGCATTGAAACGTGGAACACATTGTGAATTTTCTCAAGTTCAGAAGAAAAAGCTAATCTGTAAGCTAAATGACCGATTCTTTCAGTAATCTCGTACGGCCCGATAAATCCCAGACTCACATTTCCTTTCTTGCCAAATCATAGTTCTTCTATGGAGAAACTTTTAAAATACTCAATCGCCAACAACAAATTCTTTATCTTTTCTTTTCAAATCCGCGTATGGTTTCTAATGATCAGATGCAACTTTCAAACAATCTCGAATAATTCGAACCTTGTCTTCGTTTTCTCAAATCAAATCAATCCCAACCATTTTGGATTCGCTCAATTCAGACTAATACAATGGTGTATTACACTTTCTTACATATAAAGCTTTAAATGGTGCCATTGTAATACTGGATTGATAATTGTTATTATAAGCGAATTTAGCTAACGGTAGATATTTTTCCCAGCTACCCTCAAACTCGAGTATACAACATCGTAGCATGTCTTCCAGAATCTGTATTACTCATTCTGATTGTCTTTCAGTCTGAGGATGAAATGCTGTACTAAAATTGAGTTTAGTGCCCAAAGCATCGTGAAGGTTACTCCAAAATCTCGATGTAAACCTCAGATCACAATCAGAAATAATAGATGTCAGAAATCCATGCAATCTTACAATGTTTGACACATATAATTATGCTAATCTCTCTAGTGAATATCTGTTCTGACTGGAATAAAGTGTGCCGATTTAGTTAATTTTTCAACAATCACCTAGATCGAATCTTTCTTTCTCAGGTGTTACAGGCAAGCTAGATACGAAATCCATCATGACTGGCTCCCACTTACACTCAGGAATCATAGCAGGCTGTAATAATCCCGACGGTACCTGATGCTCTGCTTTTGCCTACTGACAAATCAAGCATTTAGCTAAGAACTCACAAATCTCACATTTCATACTCGGCTACCAGTACATCTACTTCAAATCACAATACATCTTCGTGCTGCAAAGATGAATGGAATACGTACTACTGTGAGCCTCTGAAAGAATATCATGTTTCAAATCTACATTATTTGGAACACAAATTCTATTACGGTTATACAATGTACCATCATCACTAATACTGTATTCAGTAGTCAAATTATCTTGAACCAAATTTTGTTTCATTATCAACCTCGGATCGTCATTTTGTAATCCCAAATTTGTTGAAGAAACAGGGGTTTAGTCCTCAACTCTGCCAATACAGAACCATCATCATTCAAAGCTAAATAAGCGTTCAATGCTCGAAGTGCAAACAATGATGATTTTCTACTAAGTGCATTCACAACCACATTAATTCCCAGATGATAATCAAGAACCAGATCATAATCTTTCAGTAGCTCTAACCAACGTCGCTGTCTCAGATTTAGTTCCTTCTACGTCATTAAATACTTTAAACTTTTATGATCAGCATACACATGACATTTATCGCCGTATAAATAATGCCTCCATATCTTTCAAGAGAAGACAACCGTAGCGAACTCGAGATCGTGAGTAAGATAATTTCTTTCATGTGGCTTTAACTGTCGAGAAGCTACTACTTTCCCAGACTGCTTCAACACGCAACCCAAACCATTAAGAGATGCATAACTGTAAACAACATATTCTATCCCAAATTCAGGCTGAGTCAATATTGGAGCTTTTGTTAACATGTTTTTCAACCGATCAAAACTCTGTTGGCATTTATCAAACTAAACAAATTTGACGTTTTTCTGTAGTAAGATGGTCATAGGTGAAGCAATGATCGAGAAGTTTTTAACAAAACAAAGGTAGTAACCTGCTAAACCCAGAAAACTTCGTACCTTTGAAACATTTTTCGGAGTTTTCCAACTCATTATGGTAGAAACTTTACTTAAATCGACTTGAATCTCATCAGTTGATACTATATGTCCCAAAAATCCAACTTCACGAAGCCAAAATTCACATTTACTGAACTTTGCATACAATTATTTTTCTCGCAAAGTCTGTAACACGATTTTCAGGTGTTGAGCATGTTCAGATTTTAGAATAGACCAATATATCATCAATAAACACAACCACAAATCTATCCAAATGAGGTTGAAAAACCCGATTCATTACATCTATAAAAACAACAGAAGCATTTCTTAATCCAAATGGCATTACTAGAAACTCATAGTGGCCATAACGAGTTTTGAAAGCAGTCTTTGGCACATCACAATCTTTAACTCACAACTAATAATACACGGATCTAAGGTCTATCTTCGAAAACAATGTGGCACCATTTAATTGATCAAACAAATCATCTATAGGTGGCAAGGGATACTTATTCTTTATGGTGACTTTATTTGACTATCTGCAGTCAATACACAATCTTAAAGAGTCGTCTTTCTTTTTCACAAACAACACAGGTGCACCCTAGGGAAATGCGTTCAGTCGAACAAACCCTCCATTTAACAATTCTTGAAATTGCGTTTTCAACTATTTTAACTCAGCTGGTGTCATACGATACAGTGATATCGATATCGATGTAGTTCTAGGAACCAGATCAATAACGCTCATGAGAGCTAATCCAATCGATAACACGCCTCGGCTCTAAGTGCCTGCCCCGTAGGCTTATGGCTTACTTTGTGTGTGTCTTAATTGTTTTATAGATTATCAAAGCTGTCGGAAGCTCGAGGATCGTCGAAAATCATCACCACACTATCGAACTATATTTTGATACCTTTTGAAAATGTACATATTGAAGTATGGCATGTATAGGCTAGAGAACTTTGATTATGTTTTGAAATGTAAATATAGCCATGTGATATGGCTTGATAATGAATATGATTATAGAGTGAATTTAGTGCATACTATGTGATGCAAAATTTGGTATGAATTGATGTGCTCATGAGTAGCCAAAAGAAATGGTCAATTTTGGTAAGTTTCATGGTTGATTTGAGAAATGCTATGAATTAAAATGGAGTAATATGATGTATGAATCACATGTTTTTGATGTGAAGTTGGTACTTCGAATTGGTATGTTTGAGTTGGATTTGTATACGGAAATGAATGATGTTAGTATAAGTCTTTGGGATATGAATTGATGCTTGTTTGATGCTTGTAGGTATGACCCAAAGTGGGTGGCAATTTGGCCTATAATTGTCCACACGGTTCAGCACACGGGCGTGTGTCTCGACCGTGTCCTTCAATGTTCCAATTCGAAGCAAGTTAGACTTGCACACGAGTCGGACACACAGGCGTGTGACAGGCCGTGTGAATCAAGTCAGTGTTGCACACGGGCCAGACACACGGACGTGTGACAGGTCATGTGATTCAAGTCAGTTCAGCACACTAGCTGAGACATGGTCCAAGGCACGACCGTGTAAGGCTGTCCTATTTTAAAAGAAAAGTTTTCTAAGTTCCACAAGGTTTCCGTATAAGATCGGTTGGTCCCGAACCATCTCTAAAGCATGTTTAAGGTCTTGTAGACTTTCTAAATGGGTTATATGTGTATGAATCAGTATGAAATGATGTTGTATGATTGATGTTGTGAAATTAGAGTAATATGTTTCGATATGTCTGGTAATGACTCTCAACCTTAGTCCGGTGACGGATACGGGTTAGGGGTGTTACATTACTCATCTTTCTTAATCAATTGACACAGGGAGAAAATAAGAAAAACATTCTTAAAGCTAAACCATTCAACCACTGATTCAGGTTTGAAATTCATGTCCTTTTCTTATTAGTTGTATAGATTTGAGGTCATGGAAGCTTGATTTAGCTAGCTCATGTACAAAATTGTAAAAATATTAAAATTTTGAAGTTATCATGGTTTATTTCTTGAATAATTAGGCTTGAAATTGATAGATTTTAAGCTTGGATTTTGAAAAGGACTAGCTTGTAAAGTTAATTTAGCTCATTGTTATCTTTGCTACCTTAGGGGCCAAATTAAATAATTGTAAAACTTGACATGAAATTTTGTTAGCAATATAAAGTATAAGGTCCCTAATGAGAATAAATGAAATCAAATTTTAATTCGAAGCTGGAAATTGAAAGTTAAGCTTATCCCAAGTTCAGGAACTAAATTGAATAAAATGAAAATTTTGGGGGAAATCAAAAAGTAAATTCTATAGGATCATGCATATCATAGTATAGTATAAGAATCTTTAGTATTGATTTTAGTTATAAAATAATTTTTCAGATCAAGAATTGGATCGAAGTAAAGTTAACGAGGAAAAAGCTAAAACTGTGGATTAGTCCCTAAAGAATCCTCTTTTCCCGTTTTGAACAGGTAAGTTCGTATGGAACTTACTATCTTATTTTATTTTATGTGTGAATTGTGTTTAATTTCATCTATATGTTCAATTGGCATGTGTGACTTATATGGACTAAATTGAAAAGTTATATGAATAGTAGCTATTATAAAACAATATAGGGTGCAAATGTGACTATTGATTGATTACAGGATTTGTCAATGAAATACGTAATCTAGTATAGGTATTGGTAATGATTTATATACATAAATGGTGCTCGTGTAAACTTAGTAAAAGGTTAGGATATGTATGACATGTCATTAGCGTTATATGCGTGCTTGATTAGGGATTTTACATGTTAGCATCTGTTGTAGATTCTTGAGTTATAAATATCACACGTTTAGCATGAAAGGGTAACCTCGATACAATGTTAGCTTGTTTGAGCAACCCTGATATATTGTCAGCTTGTGTAAGCAATTTATTCACCCATGTATCTGAGTCTATTTTACTATAGTTCTATCGAGCGATATTCAATTGAATGGAAATAGAAAATTAAATGTGAATCAAAATTGAGGTAGTGTATGTTTGATAAATGATATATGATAGATATATGATTTCATTAATTCTCTTTATATGCAATCATTACTAACCTATTAGTTGATTATGTTTATGTGTATCTAGATTTGCCAATATGTACCAAGAGTAGCCACTTTTGAATGCCAAAATGTTAGATATTTTATTATGCTCTAATTGATCAAGGTAAGTATAGAAACTCCATTTGAACCTACTAAGCATTCTTAATGCTTACTCTAGTTGTTTTTATTCCTTGTAGATCGTCACCTTGCGGAACTTGAGAAACCGGATCAATAGAGGAGCTCACACTATCACAAGACGATATATTTATGTTCATTTGAATCTAGACTTTTTGGCATGTACATAAGGACCTTTTTTTGTGCAAATGATCAAATTGGTGTTAATGTTTTGTGATAAGTTGATAATGTTTGAAACTTATGTAATTAGGTTGGTATGTGATCATATTGTTGTATGTTTCTATCTTGTGTGATGCTTGTATATTCAATTATCTTGAAAGGTAAGTTTGGCTTATCAAAATTGAAACAATGATAGTTGGAATTGACTAAGTTCTTATATGAATTTGTTAAATTGAGTTGATGATTTGGAAAGGGTAAGTTAAATGTTAAACATGTTTATTGACTTAGAGTATGTTTAGATTCAATTGTGTTAATCTCCTTGTTTTGTTTTGTTTCCATTTGGTATGATGAATATGTTTTGAGATTGCAATTGAAAGCATTTGGAATGGATAGGTAAAAATGGATTTGAATATGTTTAAATTTTGAATGGTTGGTTTAAATGAATAAAAACTTGATCTAAGAATTTTAAAACTTCACAATTTGGTCCTAGTTCAAGCTCGAGTTAGAATAAGAGTTTTCGTAAGCTCGTGTGAGACCCGAAAAAGATTGTGTGACAAGTTGTGAATGTGATTAATGCTTTTCTATATGTTTAAATGATCTAATGGTGTATGATTGTCAATATTTTCTCTGACAAGAAACTTAGCATCTTGTAGCTCGAACTCGACGATCGGGTCGAACAATAACAGTAGGCACTTCTCTAGCACAAAACTAAAAACTCAAAACACAAAGAACACACATGAATTTTTTACGGAGTTTAGTTTCCCTACGTCTGTAGAGCTTAGATCAGTGAGAAATATCCACTATTTTTAACAGTTAAAATAAGTGACCCAAACCACTCACACAGCCTGTGATGATTCTTCTCACTTTCAAACCTTGAAGACAGATTCACTCACCACTAAGTTCACCCCTGTGAACTCAACAAGTATAACCTTAACACAAATGGTTTTACTAACAATTTGCACTCAAAGAAACATTCCTTACTTTGAACAGGATAATTGCTAAAACTTTCAGTAAAAAACTTGATCGTTGTTTTATGCGATGTCAAAGTCTTAAAATTTATATAAAGAATGATCGAACCTGGAAACTAACTATGACAATGATGTGAGGCAAGCGCACCTATCTAACAATAGTATAGTTAAGGCAAGACCGGATTGTCGAACCCAAAGGAACTAAAAGTACTAATACTAACTCTCTTTTTATTATCTAGCCTAAGAATTAAGAGAATTGTTTATCTAATCTAAAATTAACTAATCAACTAATCTAAAGATGCAAAGACAAAGAGAATGAATTGGGGAAAATAACTTTAGGAAAAACCAATTGATTAAGATGATACCCAACGAAGAATCCACCTAGACTTCACTTGTTACCTAACTCTGAACCAGACGATTTATTCATTTGACTTGATCCGTAGGATTCCCTAACGTATATTAATCCCTCTATCGAGGCGACTAACGTCTAACCCTAGGTTGATTAATTGAAATCTCTTTCTAATTAAAACCCCTAAAATTGCATTAACTTGATCTATGGACTCCCATATTAGGTTTCACCCTAATCTGGCAAAATCTCGTCACCCTATCTCTGGGCGTGTGATCAACTCTGCTTAATTATGCTAGATCTACTCTTAGGTAGGGACTTTTGCTCCTCCATCTAAGCACATCACACTTGAATTAATATCCCGGAAATATCAACACAAGAATTAAGAACACATAATTAAGAACAAGTCAAATATTTATCATATAGTTCAGCAAACGATAACAAGATTCATCTTAGGTTTCATCCCCCTCAGGTATCTGAGGGTATAAACCATAACAATAAAAGAAAACATCTCAGAAGAAAAGATAAAACAAAACATAAGAAATCCCTAAAACCCCCTGAAGTAATTGAAGGAGAGATCCTCCGTCTTGAGTATAATTCTAGCTTCTTGAGTTGAATCAATTGGCTATCTTCGAGTAAATCCCCACAAATCTACCCTCTTTGGCCTAGCTGGATGCCCCCTGACTAAATCCTTGGGTTCCCCTATTTAGGTTATACTTAGGGTGTTTATATAGGCTTCGAAATGTGTTTCTTCGCCCCTAAGTATCCTAATCCGAGTGAAATTTCTCTTTGTCATGGCAGGGACACGCCCATGGCACACGCCTGTGTAAATCGTGGCCAGGCCGTGTTCGAGACTGTTGAGTGAGGCACGGCCGTGTGGTCTTGGGCCCAGGCTGTGTGGATTTCGTGATATGGCCCATTTACTCTGTTTTGGGCCCATTTTCCGTTGTTTTCATCATCCGGTGCTCTTCTGAGTATAAAACATGAAAACAAAGTATTAAGAGCACCAAATTACACAATTCAAGGCTTAAACCATCCAAAATATGCTAAATGTGGGATTAAAATATGTTACTATTTCGGTTTATCAAAAACCTATACAAGTCTCTCCCTTAAATAGATATTCATTCGAGACTTGCTAACATAGAAGTTCTATCACAATCCAATAGAAAAAGTAATACAATAACATGTTTACAATATAATAATAGAGAAGAAACTAAATGTGGACTCCTAAAAGCTAATCTCATAGAGTTTCAATCCAGTTCAAATGTCCATATTGCAAGGGATATCTACAGTGATTTAATTTGATCTAATCTTCTATTTGAGTTTCCGAGTAATATCTTCATTATTAGGCTAAATATCCTCCAAATAATCAACACAACCTATTGAAACCGTTTAATAAATTGCCAATACTAAAATATGAAGATTTTCATTAAACAGCTCCAATAGCACTTAAAAGCCAATTTCATATTTTCCAACATTCTCTCCATTTGGCAATTTGTTGAACAACACTTAAACAATCTAGGGAGCTATATCAACAGGAAACATCTACTCCCCCTTGGCATATTCTCATTATTACTTAGCAAATAACTTAGTGAATAAATCATTAATGTTATGAATAAAGATGCATCAATAACCACTTATCCAAACTTATAACTAAACAACTTTGAGATATAGCATCAAGGTAAAGAAGGTTTAAATTAACTCCAAAAACTATCATCACTAGCAAAAGATATTAGAATATCAACAAATATATAGTTACCCAAAAACAGTAAACAAAAACTAACCACAATAAGAGTTTCGGCTTCAAAATTAATCTCTCAGGCAAGATTCATCATGCTCCCCCTCAATTGCATCCTTGATTACAACTTCCTTCACCCTATTTTTTGTTTAACAAATCTACCAAATCAGTCTTCATCATTTTGGGCTAGTAGGTCAGCTAACAAAGCTCTTAGTTTGTCGAGATTCACCCAGATCACTTTAGCTTCTACTCTTAGCTTGCCAGACAGTCTTTGATTGAAATAAATGGTGGCTCTGAGCCTAGCAATCATTTTCGCTTTCACCCCTTAGTAAAAAAGACAGTACCGACAGTAGGCACTTTTTAAGGAGGAACCTCTTGTTCAGCAACTTACGCTTTTTGCTACTCGTTTAGGTCATGTTTTCCCTTAAGCCACTTATGAGAAAAACTTCAAGATAGGAGTTGGTTTCTCTCATTGTTCAATGGCTCTTACTATCTTTGGGTTTTGGGAGAACAACACTTAGATGATTAGAAAAGGGTAGGGCAATAGTTGCCTTAACAATATATTCTTAGCATGTCTGAAATTTTCTTCAAAAATGATTGGCAGATAACAAAGCCCATCATATCCACAACTTTTCTCAATAGAACTCCCATTCTTTTCGTCATTGTATCCCTTAGGCTATTGGGAAGCCAATTTCTAGTTCAAATGGAAAAGATTACAGCATAAATAGTACATAGAGAAGAAGCATGAAGTGTACCTTTCATAGGCTAGGTAAGATAAAGGTTGTCGGTAAGAGCTATCGCAGTTTGGTCTATGGTTTCATCAAGCTCGACTAGATTTGGAGTGTGGCAATTTAATACCTTTTGAATCTGTTCAGGACCAAAGTTCAGACATTTTCCTCAAACAAACACCTTGTGGTAGAATGGATGGCCTTCAACTGTAATTCCTCAATTTAATTTTACATAGAATCATAAAAACCCTGTTTCACATATGGCTCTACATAGCAAACTAAACCAAACAGGCCTGCATTGTGAAAGACTTTGTAACAACCTGACTTTCAATGAAGATGGAAAAGGTGATTTTAGAACCCCATTTCCGTAAATCTGGTCTGTAAATATTAAATATAAATATTTACGGAGTTGTTATAAAACAATATTAAAGTTTAGTTCTTCAATTTTTTCTATTAATAGTTTAATTTAGGTGCAAGAACTAAATTGTAAAAGTCTTATCACTATAGATTTTTAATTAGCTAAGGTTTCAAAATGGTAAATGAACCATTTTGTTTCATCAATTAGTGGAGGATGATTTTATCATCCACTAAAAGTTGTTAATTGGTATTAAGGCTAAGTAAATAAGGGTTATTTAAGTTAATTAAGTGATTAATGAATTAATTAAAGTATAAAAGGATTTGGTATGAGAAGTTTGTCATATTTTTCTATCTTCTCCATGATTCCAACATAAGAAACAAAAGGAAATAATTCTTTCAACGCTTTTAACATTCAACCATGGTGAAATTAAGTCATTTTCTTGTAATTTTTATGTTTTTGAGGTCATGAGAGCTTGATTCAACTAGCTCATGAACTAATTTTCAAAACCGTTAAAGTTTTTAAAATTTTTCAATGATGATTTCTCAATAAATTAGTGTTAAATTGATAGGTTTTAAGCTTAGATGTGAAAAAGGACTAGATTGTAATGTTTAATTGTTAGTTTTGTACAAAAGGATTAAATTTAATAAAATGTAAAATTGAGATGAAATTTTAGTAATAATAGATAGTAGGGAGTCCCTAAGGTATCAGTTTTCAAACTTAAGCTCAAAATTTGAAGTTATGTTTATTTTGGTTTTAGGGACTAAATTGAATAAAAGGCAAAAAAAAATTGGGTATCAGGAAAACAAAATTTTATAGGTTCATACATATCATGGCATAATATGAAAATATTTTTTTATTGATGAATTGTTTAAAATAATCATTTAGATTGAGAATTGGATCAAACCTGAGATAATCAGGGAAAACCAAAAATTATTGATTAGTCTCTGGAGGTTCAACTTTTTTGTTGTTTTAACTAGGTAAGTTCATATCGTATAAATGTGTTTAAGTTGTTATGTATTTGATTTGTGTATGTATGTTTGATTGTGGATTGATTTGTGGCAAATTAGTATAAAAGGTAAAAGTTGGACTAAATTGTAAAGAAATGTTTATATGTGTTAAAGATGCCTGGTAAAACTTAGTAAAGGTTAGGTTATGATTGGCATGCCAGTAGGGTTTTGTGTAATCTTGTACAAGATTGGTTACAAATGTTACCGAGACCTAGAATTTTTTACGAACTCGAAGATACATGTGACATAGGTTTAGCTTGGACTGGTAACCTGACATATATATATTCATCTTGGACAAGCAATCAAATGTGTCATTATAAAGGTTTAGCTTAGACTAGTAACCTGACATGAGTATACTAGTAATGGAGATATTTGTGTATCCGATTCTGTTTACTAGGGTTCACCAGGCGAAACATGTTACATGAAGTGAGAAATTGAAATGAGACGTAAACATCTTGATATTCATTTGTGAAATTTTAAATTTGAACTTGAACAAGGTATTGAAGAAATGACATGAACACGTATGCAATTGTTTTATTCCATGATTGAATAAGTTTTGAAATAGTTAATCAGAATGGCATGATATATGATTATGGTATTATATGTTTTATTTACAAGTTAAAACTCACCTTGTTGATATGTGGTTTGCCATGTCTAGCCAACTATGCTAAGCTTAATAACTTATTGTGTTAATTGAAAGATGAGGTAAGTTTTTGTTTCATACCTATGAACTTACTAATAATCTTATGTGCTTACCCCATTTGTATTCCCTTTTCCCTTGTTGATCGTCACCTTGCGAAACGCATCAAGCCAAATCGTTCAAAGCTCACATTATCCCATCACCAAATTGGTAGATATCTAGTCATTTTGAGTTAAGGGTTGTGGTATGTATAAAGGTGACTTAGTGTATATATTAACATGTGAACTTGTTTTCTTATGTTAAGTTGTTTTAACCATGTTGAATTGGTGTTTTGGTATTGCCTATGGTGTTCAACATATAGGTGCTTATATGCTAAAGGTGTGAAATTCAATAAGTATATAAATGGTATATGGAATGGTATGAGATGAGGTAGAAATGGTAGCTTATTTGGTTGATGAATGAAATGAAAATGTACTTGAACATAGGTAAGGTGAAATATACATACGAAATGTAGCTAAATTTTTGTAAGGTTGCTAGTTATGCTTAATGATACATGTCATTGATTTGTTGTAACACCCCAAACCCGGCCCAAACACCACGACCGGATCTGGCATGTTACTAGGAAAAGCTGTAAAAAACGAATTTTTATTCTGAGAGTAAGAGAGTACCGTAAGTTTGAAAACTTTCCGCTTGAGGTGTGGTTTTGAAATCAGTGGTTTGTAGTTGAAGGAAAATTTCTGAATTTAGTTAAATTCTATTTATTATCCTTGTTGATACTTGAGAAAAATCAGTTGTTTTATGTGCCCATGTTTTGAAGACTTCATTTATTTATTTCTTCCATGTTACAGTATATTAATGTCATATCTTAAACAAAAATTTAATAATAAATCCAACTTTAAAATCCAAAATTTACCAAATTTATGGTGACCTTATTACATATTCCAAATATCCCAAAAGAAAATAGCAATTAATAGTTTAAAATAAAGTTTACTAAATTAACTCCTGCATGGCCACCTCGAGTCCGTTCCAACCTAGTCCAAAGAGTTATGAGCTACCTGCAATGTGTTAAGAAAATAGGGTGAGTCACCAGACTCAGTGTGCAATTGTACCACCACATTCCACAAATGCCCTTGGGCCTCCAAATCATCATACCATGCATAAATATTCAAATGATAGCCCAACCCAACCTATTATCCATCCTCTACACACCACTCCGTACATCCATCCTCATACACACCTAGGGATTTCTACAATCAACCCTCTATCCCCTACACACCTCTTTGGCAGTCATGCTGACAGACACACTGCTCAAAGTCCACATAAGTGGTCTAGCCACTGTTTCCACACGTGATTAAATCACCATATCCACAATGAGGCTCCATGCCATCGTTAACCGTGACAGAGTCACAAATATGTATACACTTCCCCTTTAAAATCATTTATAACCCAATATCCTATGCACATGCAACACAATATGAAAGATAGGCAACATGACATGACATATATATATCATACTCAACATGCATCCACAAACAGATTATTCATGAGTATTAATAGAAATAGAATACTAACCTAGTTTTCCGGTTACCCAACATAGGCAACTCACTCACCACTGCCGCTATTTTCGGCTTTCAGTAATACACATACAATACAAAATTAAGGGTATAATGTGATAATTACACACCTGTAAACTTGAAGAACTAAACTATCAATCTCCCTAACGTCCTCACTCGAAGAGATCACAGCGATCTGCTTGTCTTTTTCAGACGCTGGCCCACAACCCGGTGGCCAATCCCAAACTGCTAAAACTACTCGCTTCTTGAATTTAGGGGTAGGGACTACGTGTCTAACCCCTTCTTTTACTTGACTGGCACTCAAATCCATAAGGTATGATCTTGGTCAGAAGACCCGGTTAAAACGTTGGATAAGATAATAATAAAACTAAATACTTTAATCGAATAAGCCCTTACCAATGTCGACAGATCCCGAAGATTCTACACTTAAGCTAATCGATCGTCGAAGTCCCTACATAAACCCATATTAGATTCGGCCCTTCAAACTTGTGGACAAAAGAAGTGGCCTTCGGCCGAACGAATGTTGTAACCCACTTACCTTGGTTGATCGAAAACTGAATGATCCTTAAACCCCCCCACGCTGGCTACAAGCAAAGAGACACGGAGTCACGCCCTTCATGCACACGGCCAAAACCCAAAAACAGAGTTAATGTTTTTGGTTTCGGCAAACCAAAAAGAGAGAAGAGAAAGATTCATAGAGAAGAGGACCCTTACCACTACCACGATGAGTCCGATTGAGAGGATTGGAAAGAGGAGAGTGACGGCAATTTCCTCTAGCAAATTAACAAACGGAAAGAAGTCACCACACAAGAGAAGTTTGGCTTTAGGAGAATAGAAAAAGAGAGGAAAACCAAAGAGATGAAATGGGAATAGATTTTGTCTAGATTAAATGAGGTGAGAATCGAAAAAAAAAAAGAAAGAAAAGATTAGAGAGAATTCGGCCAAGAGATGGGGCTTGAGAAATAAATGAATAGAAGAAGAAAAAGAAGGAAAGGAGATGGTTAGAAGGTTCAGCTATGGTTCAACAAATGAGAAGCATATTCGACCACAAGAAGAAAAGGATTGTTTCGGCTTTTGAAGGTGAAGTAAACACTTCAGGTTACCAAAGTGTAAAAGAGAGGAAGAGAGGGTTGAGATTAGGTTTATGAAGTAACTAAGTGAAGGTGGAAAAATGAGAGAAAAAAAATGGTAGAAGATTTGGCTTTAGAGATTGAGGGAAGAACAAAAGAAAAGAGATGGATGCTAGGAGAATTCGGCAGGAGGGAAAATACCAGAAAGAAAACAATGGAGAGGAGAGGAATGCTTACTAACTTTCGGCCCTATGAGCAAAATGTTGAAAAGAGAAATGACTGAGAGAATTCGACACCTCAAAGGAAACAACTTACATCAAATGGCAAAAGAGAACTCACTACTCCTAACTAGCCTCTCTAACTTTCGGCACCAATACCCCTAAATCGAAACACCCCCTACATGACCGAAAATTCCCCTTCTAGAACCCCACATTCGGCCAACCACTCCATCCCCTCTCCGAATCCCTTAATTTCCTCCTCAATTCACTCACACCCTCCCATTCAAACAAGTTTGAATAGCTCAAACTCCCCCAATCACTCTCCACCATCCATTCGGATTGCTTGATCCTTTCAACACTCCCCCTTTTAAGTGCCCTTGCCAAATCCATCACTTACCTCTCCAGGCGCAAAATAAAACTCTAAAATGTTATCCACGCAGCTCGAACTCCTTCCCCCTTGTAACTCCCCTCTGACGCAACTTCCAAGCTCCCAAAGTGGCGCCTCTTTGCCACCCTACCACTTTAATTCTTGTGTTAACAACCACAAAATTTAATCTCTTTAAGCCTGGCTCCACTAGATCTCCCCTAACAGCTTATAACCAAAAATTTTCACTAAGGCTCAGACTTAACCTCAAGGTTTCCCAAAGCCCTAAACACACTCAAACAATCATACAAAGCATACCAACACATAGATACGAAGTAAAATGCGAGACCCCTAAATCCCGGATGTTACATTTGTTGTAATTCGGTGCAGCAGATTAAACTAATTTTCGCACTTTAGGAGCTTGAAAGCAAGTATTTTCATTAGAATTAATTTTTTTTGTAAGTTTTCATTAAGTTAATAAAATGTGCAAATTGAGTCTTTTATTGACCTTAGGGGCTGAATGAGGCCTAAGGGTTAACTGATGAACTATATAAGTGTACAAGAGGCCACTAGAAGGCGTAATAGAAAAATATTGGCTACTATGTCGCAACACGGAATGCTCGACGTCGCAACATAGGGAGCAGAATGGAGAAATCATGAAACTGCCTTCAATGTCATGACACAGCTCATGGGTGTCAAAACATACCCCTGAAGTATTCCAAGAGGAGTACACTGATTGCTATGTCGCGACACAGGTCCTGGTGTGTCGCGACATCAACTCTAAATGGGAATTAAACACGAGACAGGGGCATTTTTTGAAACACCCCAAACCCGGCCCACGAGCCTCGACCAGATCTGGTATGTTTCTCGAGAAAAACCCGTTCAAATTCGTTTGTTCTTTGGAAAACTTTGAGTGATTTTGGGAGAAAACTCGATTTGGGTTGGGCTTAAGTTTGAAACCAGTTTATTTTTGGAACATAAGTTTTTATAAAGATTCCATTGTTAGTTTCAAAACTTTAAGTTAAAAGATATGCGAATTTGTTTTAGGTTTCATTAAAAAAAATCATTTATTTTTAGGTGTCAAAACACTTAGGGTTTATTTTTAAATAAAATACTTCAACTTTAATTTGATAAAAAGTTCGTATCATAATAAAATAATTTAACGTGCATGCATTAACTAAAGTTCATACTACGGCCTTATTACATCAAAACAAACCCAATATAAAATAAAGTGCTTAAATAGAAATAAAATGTCCAAATAAATAATTTCCTTGCTGAGCATGGCCACCACTAAGCTCTTGCCAACCCGGTCCCTTACTGATCATCACCTGAAAAATGTTCCCACAACGGGGTGAGTCAAACAGACTCAATGTGTACACAAACACTAAGTCCAAACAGAGTCAGGCATAACAAATCATACACATACATATCATAATTTACAATTAATGATGCATTCCCAAGCCCAAGCCTAGTTACCAACAGCTACACATCACCCGTACCAACCTGCACACTGTGGGGACTACTAAGTCAACCCTCCATCTGCTACACACCATCGAAGGCAGTCGCTGCAGTCGACGTGCTCATCGCCCTTATAAAATTCGTGGCATAGCCACCAGATAATATTTTGTGTCATGTGATACCATATTCAGATAATGTGACCGAAGTCACCACATTCATATATCGTGACAATAGTCACCACATCCACTTCCCCTTTCGTAATCACCCAAATGCCCCATGTCATACACATTATACAATATCATGTCATATTGCTCATTCACATTCTTATAGTTTCACATAAGTGACTTGACAAATCATATCATAATCCTAGTAGGAATAGGAAAACGTACCTGAGTACTTTGTACCATTACATGGTACCTTAGCCTTATTTTTCACATTCTCATAATAACATATAATAATTTAAAGCCATAAAACTATTAAGGTTTAGTGTGGGGGTACACACTTGATTTGCTTAATGCGTTCACTCCAAGTCCCGAAAAGCCCGATCTAAAGCCTTAGATCCTAGTCCCTACAATCGGCCCACATGTAATATTATAGCTAAAGGCCATTCGGCCACAAGACCAAATCCCAATAGGATTATTAAATTCTCACCTTGGTGCCGATTTCACTACTAATCAAGTCCCGAAATCTTTGCTATGTTCCTCCTTGTATTCGGCCAAGCACTAGATCTCTTCATAGGTTAGTTTTCGGCTTTTGAGATAATAAGAAATAGATCTAAATACTGAAATAGGCCTTGGCCGAATGTGTAAGTACACTTACCTTACGATTCTCAAATCCCGAAACACCACTTAACTAGGGAGATGTCGAAATCCGTATACACATATGTTAGTTCCAATTCTAATCACTTCAACATGATCAATGGCCTTTGGCCGAATACATGACTTACCTTAAGTCCTTGAAATCCCGAAAATCTTCCTCCTAGAAATTGACAATAGGCCACAATCCCGAATGACCCTTCATAGTTTCGGCCATAGAACAATATGAGGGATTAGTTCCTGAATTTCGACAGGCCTAAAAGAAGTAGAATGAAAATCGAACTTGACCTTACCCCCATAGATGAAATCGACAGCTCCTTTGTCTGACACCATAGAAGATTCGGCTTTGGTTTAGATGGTGGTCACTTGGTTTCGGCATTTTGACAAAATAAGAGAGAGGGAAAAGAGTCCCTAGAGAATTCGGCAAGGGTGGAATAAGAAGAAGGAGAATTCGGCTAAAACAATTAGAAGAAAAAGAAGAGAAAAGTGCTAACTTGGAGAGAAAAGAGTTAACAAAAGGGAGGCTAATTTGCTAAATGAAATTCGGCTACTCCTCCCCCTATTTTGGCCGAAAATACCAACCCAATGAGCCCCCCATTCGGCCAACTCTCCTTCCTATCAACTTCCTCTTTTTTTTTTCTCCTCTTATCCCTTCATAAAATAATTTAAAATAAAATCCATACTTTATCCTTGCTTTAGCCAAAATTTTTAAGAGAATAAAACCTCATCTTAAACTCCTTCCCCAGTCTCCCTTTGCCGTCCATTACCTCCCTTTGTGCCGCAAAAATAAAAGCTTCACTTAGCTTCCCATGTGACTCGAACCTAGGCCCCTTCCCCTTGATAATGGCGTCACACACTAAAGCCCTAAGTGGCGCCTTGTAGCCACTTAGACAAGCCCATCTTTGTGTCTAATTTCCCCTATTTATTTTCTTAAGGCCCATCAGGCTTAGCTCCCTCTTCAAACTTAAAACTTTAATATTTTCTAAGGCATTTTCACAAACTTTAAAATTCACAAACATTCATAAAAACACATTCAAGCACACAATGGCATGCTAGTTCACAATAATGCGTAAGCCACAAGCCAGGATATTACAGTTCTACCCCCTATAAAATAATTTCGTCCTCGAAATAAGTGAGGGTATTGCTGTCGCATCGCTTCTTCTGGCTCCCACGAAGCTTCTTCCGATCCATGATTTCTCCACAATACTTTGACTAGAGGAACTAACTTCCTTCGTAACACTTTCACATCTCGTTCTAGAATCTGAATCGGCTCCTCCTCGTAGGATAAATCTGGCCTTAGCTCCACCTCTTCAACCGGTACAACATGAGATGGATCCGATCGATAACGACGTAGCATGGATACATGGAATACGTCGTGCATCTGCTTCAACTCCGGTGGCAACTCCAACTGATATGCCACTGGTCCAACTCGCTTCAATACCTGGTAAGGTCCTATAAACCTTGGACTTAGCTTCCCTTTCCGACCAAATCACATCACCTTCTTCCAAGGCGAAACTTTAAGAAACACTTGATCTCCCACATCAAATTCTATTTCCTTTCGCTTGAGATCCGCGTACGACTTCTGTCTATCAGATGCTTCCTTTAACCGAGCTCGAATTATCTCAACCTTTTCCTCCGATTCTGCCACTAACTCTGGACCCAAAACTCGACGTTCTCCTAATTCCGTCCAACACGTAGGTGTTCGACACTTTCGTCCATACAGCGCTTCATACGGTGCCATCCGAATACTGGCTGGATAGCTGTTGTTGTAGGCAAACTCAGCTAAAGGCAAATATTCTTCCCAACTTCCTCTGAAGTCTATCACACATCCTCTCAGCATATCCTCCAACACTTGGATTACTCGTTTAGATTGCCCGTCGGACTGTGGATGAAATGCTGTAGTAAAATCCAATCTGGTGCCTAAAGCCTGATGTAGTGCTTTCCAAAACCGAGAAGTAAACCTTGGGTCCCTATCCGAAATGATCGATACCGGAACTCCATGCAACCTTACAATCTCTGCCACATATAACTTCGCCAACTTCTGCAAAGGATAATCCACTCGCACTGGAATGCAATGTGCGGACTTTGTCAAACGATCCACTATCAGCCACACCGAGTCCTTCTTAGTAGGTGTAAGGGGAAACCCACTAACGAAGTCCATGGTGATTCGCTCCCACTTCCACTGTGGAATCATTATCGGTTGAAGTAATCTTGACGGAACTTGGTGTTCAGCCTTAACTTGCTGACACGTTAGGCACTTGCCAACAAATTCTGTAACTTCCTTCTTAAGTCCAGGCCACCAAAACTGTTCCCTTAAATCCCTATACAACTTACTTCCTCCAGGATGCATAGCATAAGGGCTACTATGCGATTCCTGAAGAATTCTCTGTCTTAACTCCTGATCCTTAGGCATACAGACCTTACCCTTGAAACACAATACTCCCTCGTCACCAATGCCATAATCCTCCAACTCTCCATTCTGCACTTGCTGTAGCTTAGCACTTAACTCATCATCAACCAACTGTCCCTCTTTCACCTCATTCAACCACGTCGGCTTAACTTGCAGCTCTGCCAGCAGACTTCCATCATCATACAAGCTTAGATGTGCGAACATCGCCCTCAGATCCGACACAACCTTCCGACTTAAGGCATCAGCCACTACATTTACTTTGCCCGGGTGATACTCTATAGAACAATCATAATCCTTCAATAATTCCACCCACCTTCGTTGTCTCAAGTTTAACTCCTTCTGAGTCAACAAGTACTTAAGACTCTTGTGGTCTGTGTAGATCACTGATTTTTCTCCATAGAGATAGTGCCTCCACACCTTAAGAGCAAAGACCACTGCCGCCAATTCCAAATCATGAGTTGGGTAGTTAACCTCATATGGCCTTAATTGTCGAGACGCATAAGCGACTACTTTCCCGTCTTGCATCAGCACACACCCTAATCCGGTATGAGAAGCGTCACAATACACCACAAAATCCTTTCCTGCCTCAGGCTGAATCAAAACCGGAGCTTCAGTCAAAACCCTTTTAAGCTTCTCAAAGCTCTCCTGTTGCTTTTCTGTCCACACAAAAGGCACTTCCTTCCTCAACAACTTTGTCAAAGGCGCGGCTATCGATGAAAATCCTTCCACGAACCTTCTGTAGTAGCCTGCCAATCCCAAGAAACTACGAACCTCAGCCACAGACCTAGGTGGTTTCCAATCTAACACTGCCTCAATCTTCCTAGGATCCTCCATTATTCCTTTAACAGACACCACATGTCCTAAGAACGCAACTTCCTTAAGCCAGAATTCACACTTGCTGAATTTGGCATAAAGCTTCTTTTCCCTTAACACTTGCAACACAATCCATAGATGCTCATCATGTTCTTCCTCTGACTTAGAGTACACCAAGATGTCGTCAACAAACACCACGACGAACCGATCTAAGTAGGATTGGAAAACCCGGTTCATCATATCCATGAACGTAGCTGGGGCGTTTGTCAAACCAAACGGTATTACAACGAACTCAAAATGCCCATACCTTGTTCGAAAAGCTGTCTTATGGATATCCACCTCCTTCACCTTAAGCTGATGATATCCCAACCTTAGATCGATCTTTAAGAAAACCACTGCTCCCCTCAGCTGATCGAACAAGTCGTCTATCCTCGGCAAGGGATACTTGTTCTTGATAGTCAGCTTATTCAACTGACAGTAATCTATGCACATACGCATAGTCCCGTCCTTCTTCTTTACGAACAAGACCGGTGCTCCCCATGGAGACACACTAGGTCGGATAAACCCACGATCAAGTAATTCTTGGATTTGAGCCTTGAGCTCAACCAACTCCTTTGGTGCCATTCTGTACGGGGCGATTGACACAGGAGCTGTACCAGGCAGCAGATCAATTCCAAACTCCACCTCCCTATCTGGGGGTATTCCAGGTAATTCCTCCGGAAAAACATCCACAAAGTCCCTCACTGTTCTTACTCCATTAACACCTTCTTCCTTTGTATCCAATACACTAACAAAAGCCAGAAATGCCTTGCACCCTTTCCGGACCATTTTAACAGCCTTCAAAGCAGAAACTACGTTAGACAGGTAGTTTCTTCTTTCTCTGATCATAACAACTTCCTTATCCTCTGGAGTCCTCAACTCCATTCGCTTAGCCGCACAATCCAGTATGGCTCGATGCTCTACTAGCCAGTCCATTCCAAGTATGAGATCGAACTCTTCGAAAGGTAATTCCATTAAGTTGGCAGAAAATACTACTCCTTGAATTTCTAGAGGCACTTTCCGAAACATCTTATTCACCACTACAGTTTGACCTAGTGGGCTTACTACAGTCATCTCCCTATCAGAAAGTTCAGAAGCTATGTCTAGAGTTTCCACTACTCTACATGCAACATACGAATGGGTCGAGCCCCCATCAATCAAAGCAAAATAAGGCTTGCCACAAACAAGGAACGTACCGGTTATGACGTCCGGCGCATCTCCATCTTCCCTACGGCGAACTGCATATACCAAGCCTAGTTGCCTTGCCTCAGTATTATTAGCACCTCTGCCAGGTGTTCCACGTCCTCTTCCAGCACCGTTACCTCTACCATTCGGACCACGACCTTGCTGAGGCTGCTGTCCACCTCTACCAGCCTGATTAACATTCTGAGCTACTGGTCTATTCCCATCCGGCCTCATAGGACAATCCTTAATCATATGGTCCTTTGACCCACACTTGAAGCATCCTCCTGTCTTTTTCCAACACTCCCCTAAGTGTTTCTTCCCACGCTGATCACAAGTACGATATTGCCCTCCAGTACCAGCTTGCTGACCTCGCGGCCCATCAACTCTAGGCCTCTTCTGAACGTTCCCAGCTGACCCTGACGGCCCAAATCCTCTTTTCTGCTTATTCCGATCAGAGTGCTGCCTTACAGAGTCCTTAATTCCTTCTACTATCTTAGCTTTCTCTACCAATACAGAAAACTCCCACTCTTGACGTGGAGCGACTAACAACCTCAGGTCATCCCTTAGTCCGTCCTCAAACCGGACACACCGCTCATGTTCCGTAGCCACTACTCCTCGAGCATACCGGCTCAACCTCAGAAATTCAGCTTCATACTCCGCTACGGACTTGTTCCCTTGAACCAGCCCCAGAAATGCCCTCTGCGCATCAGTGTAACGCGTGCCAACATACTTTTTCTGATACGCTGCCTTAACATATTCCCAAGTCAGATCCTCAGCTGTGGCACCATCACGTACTGTTAACCACCATTGATACGCTTCATCGCGTAGCAGTGCCACCATTCCTTTCACTTTCTCCTCAGGGGTCAAATCCAACTTATCCATAATCTGTTCCGTCGCCTCCAACCAATACTCAGCTGTACTAGGTGCCACCCCAGATACTCCACGGAACACTTCAGCCCCATTGGCTCAGAGTTGCTCGGGTACAGATTTCCGAGCTCCTATATTTCCACCTGCTCCAGCCGTCATTTCCAAAACTCGCAGCACAGCCTGCGACACAGCATCATCCCCTGTCTGAGCTTGCTGCTCAACACCAACAGCTGGTGGTGGTACCTCATTGTCAGACCCTTGACCCGATCTAATAGGTTCCGACACGGCCATTCTGCCTCTACCGCGTCCTCGCACATTACGACCACGTCCCCTAGAGCTCATATCTTCGTTCACACTTTAATCTGATTAAGAAATTTTATGAATTAGCCTTTATTCCACTGATTATTCGCGAAGGAGTTTTATGTAACGAGTTTAAGAGTAATTCTTTCGATCAATCAAAGTTCAAGTTTTTGATCCTAATTCACAGAAAAACACATCCATTCCATAATATCTCCCATACACATTCACTCTTCGGACATTTTTGTCCGTTCCTTACCCAGGGGTATTTTCGTCATTTGTCCTACACGGGTATTTTGGTATTAAACCAGGGTCAATCTGAAATCACAAAAGTCATTTCGAAATTTTTCCAAACTCATGGTATTTTGAAAGAAAGATTTTCTCAGATCAAAGGTATGGCGAAATTTCTGAAATCAGGGTCATTTTGGTAATTTTGTCAATCAAGGGTAGTTTCGTAATTTTTCAAATCAGGGTATTTTGGACTTTCGCAAAATAGGGTTTTTGGATACTTTTGTAAAGTAAGAAAACTTTATTGAAATCGAGGGTAATATGGAAATTTTAGAAACCAAGGGTATTTTAGTAATTTTACCACTAGGGGTATTTAGGAAATTTTTCATAAATTAAGAATATTTCAGGAAAATTTTGTAAAATAGTTTTCACAAATTAAAAGGGTATTTTTAAGAGTTTTAAAACTAGGGTTTCCATAAAAATACGGCTGGTCCCTTTCGGGTTTTAGTTATTGGGTTTAGCCTATGAATAAGTCCTCTTGGTTAGGGTGAACCGAAGCTACGCACCAGGTAGGATTCGAGTAGAGAGGAGGTGAGTCACGCGGACTGCTTAAGTACCAAGCTCCCACCGAATACCAATCCTAGACATGCGCACAATGGTTACCACACCCTAACTCGGCAACTTAGTCACAGGTTTGTTTAATTAGGCATTTAAAATTTTATGTAACTATTGGGGTAAACTAGTCTTAGAGTTCAAGTACCTATCATACTATTCTACATTCCATTTTCTACCCTTCTACAAGTCATAGTATATTTCACACAAGAGATAGGGGTACTTACCTGGTGGACTTCGGGTCGGAGACTTAGGTGCCATGCCAGAAAAACCTGCTTATTTCTCAAAATTTCCACAAAATTCTTTTGGGCTTTATTTGAAAACATTTTGGGCCTTAAACCCAAGGCCGAGAGTTTAAAAACTGGGCTCTGATACCAAGCTGAAACACCCCAAACCCGACCCACGAGCCTCGACCAGATCTGGTATGTTTCTCGAGAAAAACCCGTTCAAATTCGTTTGTTCTTTGGAAAACTTTGAGTGATTTTGGGAGAAAACTCGATTTGGGTTGGGCTTAAGTTGGAAACCAGTTTATTTTTGGAACATAAGTTTTTATAAAGATTCCATTGTTAGTTTCAAAACTTTAAGTTAAAAGATATGCCGAATTTGTTTTAGGTTTCATTAAAAAAAATCATTTATTTTTAGGTGTCAAAACACTTAGGGTTTATTTTTAAATAAAATACTTAAACTTTAATTTGATAAAAAGTTCATATCATAATAAAATAATTTAACGTGCATGCATAAACTAAAGTTCATACTACGGCCTTATTACATCAAAACAAACCCAATATAAAATAAAGTGCTTAAATAGAAATAAAATGTCCAAATAAATAATTTCCTTGCTGAGCATGGCCACCACTAAGCTCTTGCCAACCCGGTCCCTTACTGATCATCACCTAAAAAATGTTCCCACAGCGGGGTGAGTCAAACAGACTCAATGTGTACACAAACACTAAGTCCAAACAGAGTCAGGCATAACAAATCATACACATACATATCATAATTTACAATTAATGATGCATTCCCAAGCCCAAGCCTAGTTACCAACCGCTACACATCACCCGTACCAACCTGCACACCGTGGGGACTACTAAGTCAACCCTCCATCTGCTACACACCATCAAAGGCAGTCGCTGCAGTCGACGTGCTCATCGCCCTTATAAAATTCGTGGCATAGCCACCAGATAATATTTTGTGTCATGTGATACCACATTCAGATAATGTGACCGAAGTCACCACATTCATATATCGTGACAATAGTCACCACATTCACTTCCCCTTTAGTAATCACCCAAATGCCCCATGTCATACACATTATACAATATTATGTCATATTGCTCATTCACATTCTTAAAGTTTCACATAAGTGACTTAACAAATCATATCATAATCCTAGTAGGAATAGGAAAACGTACCTGAGTACTTTGTACCATTACATGGTACCTTAGCCTTATTTTTCACATTCTCATAATCACATATAATAATTTAAAGCCATAAAACTATTAAGGTTTAGTGTGGGGGTACACACCTGATTTGCTTAATGCGTTCACTCCAAGTCCCGAAAAGCCCGATCTAAAGCCTTAGATCCTAGTCCCTACAATCGGCCCACATGTAATATTATAGCTAAAGGCCATTCGGCCACAAGACCAAAACCCAATAGGATTATTAAATTCTCACCTTAGTGCCGATTTCACTACTAATCAAGTCCCGAAATCTTTGCTATGTTCCTCCTTGTATTCGGCCAAGCACTAGATCTCTTTATAGGTTAGTTTTCGGCTTTTGAGATAATAAGAAATAGATCTAAATACTGAAATAGGCCTTGGCCGAATGTGTAAGTACACTTACCTTACGATTCTCAAATCCCGAAACACCACTTAACTAGGGAGATGTCGAAATCCGTATACACATATGTTAGTTCCAATTCTAATCACTTCAACATGATCAATGGCCTTTGGCCGAATACATGACTTACCTTAAGTCCTTGAAATCCTGAAAATCTTCTTCCTAGAAATTGACAATAGGTCACAATCCCGAATGACCCTTCATAGTTTCGGCCATAGAACAATATGAGGGATTAGTTCCTGAATTTCGACAGGCCTAAAAGAAGTAGAATGAAAATCGAAATTGACCTTACCCCCATAGATGAAATCGACAGCTCCTTTGTCTGACACCATAGAAGATTCGGCTTTGGTTTAGATAGTGGTCACTTGGTTTCGGCTTTTTGACAAAATAAGAGAGAGGGAAAAGAGTCCCTAGAGAATTCGGCAATGGTGGAATAAGAAGAAGGAGAATTCGGCTAAAACAATTAGAAGAAAAAGAAGAGAAAAGTGCTAACTTGGAGAGAAAAGAGTTAACAAAAGGGAGGCTAATTTGCTAAATGAAATTCGGCTACTCCTCCCCTATTTTGGCCGAAAATACCAACCCAAGGAGCCCCCCATTCGGCCAACTCTCCTTCCTATCAACTTCCTCTTTTTTTTTTCTCCTCTTATCCCTTCATAAAATAATTTAAAATAAAATCCATACTTTATCCTTGCTTTAGCCGAAATTTTTAAGAGAATAAAACCTCATCTTAAACTCCTTCCCAGTCTCCCTTTGCCGTTCATTACCTCACTTTGTGCCGCAAAAATAAAAGCTTCACTTAGCTTCCCATACGACTCAAACCTAGGCCCTTTCCCCTTAATAATGGCGTCACACACTAAAGCCCTAAGTGGCGCCTTGTAGCCACTTAGACAAGCCCATATTTGTGTCTAATTTCCCCTATTTATTTTCTTAAGGCCCATCAGGCTTAACTCCCTCTTCAAACTTAAAACTTTAATATTTTCTAAGGCATTTTCCTATTATTCTAAATTCACAAACATTCATAAAAACACATTCAAGCACACAATGGCATGCTAGTTCACAATAATGCATAAGCCATAAGCCAGGATATTACAGTTCTACCCCCCGTAAAATAATTTCGTCCTCGAAATTACCTGGCTGAAATAAGTGAGGGTATTGTTGTTGCATCACTTCTTCTGGCTCCCACGAAGCTTCTTCCGATCCATGATTTCTCCACAATACTTTGACTAGAGGAACTAACTTCTTTCATAACACTTTCACATCTCGTTCTAGAATCTGAATCGGCTCCTCCTCGTAGGATAAATTTGGCCTTAGCTCCACCTCTTCAACCGGTACTACATGAGATGGATCCGATCGATAACGACGTAGCATGGATACATGGAATACGTCGTGCATCTGCTTCAACTCCGGTGGCAACTCCAACTGATATGCCACTGGTCCAACTCGCTTCAATACCTGATAAGGTCCTATAAACCTTGGACTTAGCTTCCCTTTCCGACCAAATCTCATCACCTTCTTCCAAGGCGAAACTTTAAGAAACACTTGATCTCCCACATCAATTTCTATTTCCTTTCGCTTGAGATCCGCGTACGACTACTGTCTATCAGATGCTTCCTTTAACCGAGCTCGAATTATCTCGACCTTTTCCTCCGATTCTGCCACTAACTCTGGACCCAAAACTCGACGTTCTCCTAATTTCGTCCAACACGTAGGTGTTCGACACTTCCGTCCATACAGCGCTTCATACGGTGCCATCCGAATACTGGCTTGATAGCTGTTGTTGTAGGCAAACTCAGCTAAAGGCAAATATTCTTCCCAACTTCCTCTGAAGTCTATCACACATCCTCTCAGCATATCCTCCAACACTTGGATTACTCGTTTAGATTGCCCGTCGGACTGTGGATGAAATGCTGTAGTAAAATCCAATCTGGTGCCTAAAGCCTGATGTAGTGCTTTCCAAAACCGAGAAGTAAACCTTGGGTCCCTATCTGAAATGATCGATACCGGAACTCCATGCAACCTTACAATCTCTGCCACATATAACTTCGCCAACTTCTGCAAAGGATAATCCACTTGCACTGGAATGAAATGTGCGGACTTTATCAAACGATCCACTATCAGCCACACCGAGTCCTTCTTAGTAGGTGTAAGGGGAAACCCACTAACGAAGTCCATGGTGATTCGCTCCCACTTCCACTGCGGAATCATTATCGGTTGAAGTAATCCTGACGGAACTTGGTGTTCAACCTTAACTTGCTGACACGTTAGGCACTTGCCAACAAATTCTGTAACTTCCTTCTTAAGTCCAGGCCACCAAAACTATTCCCTTAAATCCCTATACAACTTACTTCCTCCAGGATGCATAGCATAAGGGCTACTATGCGATTCCTGAAGAATTCTCTGTCTTAACTCCTGATCCTTAGGCATACAGACCTTACCCTTTAAACACAATACTCCCTCGTCACCAATTCCATAATCCTCCAGCTCTCCATTCTGCACTTGCTGTAGCTTAGCACTTAACTCATCATCAACCAACTGTCCCTCTTTCACCTCATTCAACCACGTCGGCTTAACTTGCAGCTCTGCCAGCAGACTTCCATCATCATACAAGCTTAGATGTGCGAACATCGCCCTCAGATCCGACACAACCTTCCGACTTAGGGCATCAGCCACTACATTTACTTTGCCCGGGTGATACTCTATAGAACAATCATAATCCTTCAATAATTCCACCCACCTTCGTTGTCTCAAGTTTAACTCCTTCTGAGTAAACAAGTACTTAAGACTCTTGTGGTCTGTGTAGATCACTGATTTTTCTCCATAGAGATAGTGCCTCCACACCTTAAGAGCAAAGACCACTGCCGCCAATTCCAAATCATGAGTTGGGTAGTTAACCTCATGTGGCCTTAATTGTCGAGATGCATAAGCGACTACTTTCCCGTCTTGCATCAGCACACACCCTAATCCGGTATGAGAAGCGTCACAATACACCACGAAATCCTTTCCTACCTCAGGCTGAATCAAAATCGGAGCTTCAGTCAAAACCCTTTTAAGCTTCTCAAAGCTCTCCTGCTGCTTTTCTGTCCACACAAAAGGCACTTCCTTCCTCAACAACTTTGTCAAAAGCGCGGCTATCGATGAAAATCCTTCCACGAACCTTCTGTAGTAGCCTGCCAATCCCAAGAAACTACGAACCTCAGCCACAGACCTAGGTGGTTTCCAATCTAACACTGCCTCAATCTTCCTAGGATCCTCCCTTATTCCTTCAGCAGACACCACATGTCCTAAGAACGCAACTTCCTTAAGCCAGAATTCACACTTGCTGAATTTGGCATAAAGCTTCTTTTCCCTTAACACTTGCAACACAATCCGTAGATGCTCATCATATTCTTCCTCCGACTTGGAGTACACCAAGATGTCGTCAAAAAACACCACGACGAACCGGTCCAAGTAGGATTGGAAAACCCGGTTCATCATATCCATGAACGCAGTTGGGGCGTTTGTCAAACCAAACGGCATTACAACGAACTCAAAATGCCCATACCTTGTTCAAAAAGCTGTCTTATGGATATCCACCTCCTTCACCTAAAGTTGATGATATCCCGACCTTAGATCGATCTTTGAGAAAACCACTGCTCCCCTCAGCTGATCGAACAAGTCGTCTATCCTCGGCAAGGGATACTTGTTCTTGATAGTCAGCTTATTCAACTGACAGTAATCTATGCACATACGCATAGTCCCGTCCTTCTTCTTTACGATCAAGATCGGTGCTCCCCATGGAGACACACTGGGTCACATAAACCCACGATCAAGTAATTCTTGGATTTGAGCCTTGAGCTCAACCAACTCCTTTGGTGCCATTCTGTACGGAGCGATTGACACAGGAGCTGTACCAGGCAGCAGATCAATTCCAAACTCCACCTCCCTATCTGGGGGTATTCCAGGTAATTCCTCCGGAAAAAAATCCACAAAGTCCCTCACCGTTCTTACTCCATTAACACCTTCTTCCTTTGTATCCAATGCACTAACAAAAGCCAGAAATGCCTTGCACCCTTTCCGGACCATTTTAACAGCCTTCAAAGCAGAAACTACGTTAGACAGGTAGTTTCTTCTTTCTCTGATCATAACAACTTCCTTATCCTCTGGAGTCCTCAACTCCATTCGCTTAGCCGCACAATCCAGTATGGCTCAATGCTCTACTAGCCAGTCCATTCCAAGTATGAGATCAAACTCTTCGAAAGGTAATTCCATTAAGTTGGCAGAAAATACTACTCCTTGAATTTCTAGAGGCACTTTCCGAAACATCTTATTCACCACTACAGTTTGACCTAGTGGGCTTACTACAGTCATCTCCCTATCAGAAAGTTCAGAAGCTATGTCTAGAGTTTCCACTACTCTACATGCAACATACGAATGGGTCGAGCCCCCATCAATCAAAGCAAAATAAGGCTTGCCACAAACAAGGAACGTACCGGTTATGACGTCCGGCGCGTCTCCATCTTCCCTACGGCGAACTGCATATACCAAGCCTGGTTGCCTTGCCTCAGTATTATTAGCACCTCTGCCAGGTGTTCCACGTCCTCTTCCAGCACCGTTACCTCTGCCATTCGGACCACGACCTCGCTGAGGCTGCTGTCCACCTCTACCAGCCTGATTAACATTCTGAGCTACTGGTCTATTCCCATCCGGCCTTATAGGACAATCCTTAATCATATGGTCCTTTGACCCACACTTGAAGCATCCTCCTGTCTTTTTCCAACACTCCTCTAAGTGTTTCTTCCTACGCTGATAACAAGTACGATATTGCCCTCCAGTACCAGCTTGCTGACCTCGCGGCCCATCAACTTTAGGCCTCTTCTGAACGTTCCCAGCTGACCCTGACGGCCCAAATCCTCTTTTCTGCTTATTCCGATCAGAGTGCTGCCTTACAGAGTCCTTAATTCCTTCTGCTATCTTAGCTTTCTCTACCAATGCAGAAAACTCCCGCTCTTGACGTGGAGCGACTAACAACCTCAGGTCATCCCTCAGTCCGTCCTCAAACCGGACACACCGCTCATGTTCCGTAGCCACTACTCCTCGAGCATACCGGCTCAACCTCAGAAATTCAGCTTCATACTCCGCTACGGACTTGTTCCCTTGAACCAGCCCCAGAAATGCCTTCCTCTGCGCATCAGTGTAACGCGTGCCAACATACTTTTTCTGATACGCTGCCTTAACATATTCCCAAGTCAGATCCTCAGCTGTGGCACCATCACGAACTGTTAACCACCATTGATACGCTTCATCGCGTAGCAGTGCCACCATTCCTTTCACTTTCTCCTCAGGGGTCAAATCCAACTTATCCATAATCCGTTCCGTCGCCTCCAACCAATACTCAGCTGTACTAGGTGCCACCCCAGATACTCCACGGAACACTTCAGCCCCATTGGCTCGGAGTCGCTCGGGTACAGATTTCTGAGCTCCCATATTTCCACCTGCTCCAGCCGTCATTTCCAAAACTCGCAGCACAGCCTGCGACACAACATCATCCCCTGTCTGAGCTTGCTGCTCAACACCAACAGCTGGTGGTGGTACCTCATTGTCAGACCCTTGACCCGATCTAATAGGTTCCGACACGGCCATTCTGCCTCTACCGCATCCTTGCACATTACGACCACATCCCCTAGAGCTCATATCTTCGTTCACACTTTAATCTGATTAAGAAATTTTATGAATTAGCCTTTATTCCACTGATTATTCGCGAAGGAGTTTTATGTAACGAGTTTAAGAGTAATTCTTTCGATCAATCAAAGTTCAAGTTTTCGATCCTAATTCACAGAAAAACACATCCATTCCATAATATCTCCCATACACATTCACTCTTCCGACATTTTTGTCCGTTCCTTACCCAGGGGTATTTTCGTCATTTGTCCTACAGGGGTATTTTGGTATTAAACCAGGGTCAATCTGAAATCACAAAAGTCAATCTGAAATTTTTCTCAGATCAAAGGTATGGCGAAATTTCAGAAATCAGGGTCATTTTGGTAATTTTGTCAATCAAGGGTAGTTTCGTAATTTTTCAAATCAGGGTATTTTGGACTTTCGCAAAATAGGGTTTTTGGATACTTTTGTAAAGTAAGAAAATTTTATTGAAATCGAGGGTAATATGGAAATTTTAGAAACCAGGGGTATTTTAGTAATTTTACCACTAGGGGTATTTAGGAAATTTTTCATAAATCAAGAATATTTCAGGAAAATTTTGTAAAATAGTTTTCACAAATTAAAAGGGTATTTCTAAGAGTTTTAAAACTAGGGTTTCCATAAAAATACGGCTGGTCCCTTTCGGGTTTTAGTTATTGGGTTTAGCCTATGAATAAGTCCTCTTGGTTAGGGTGAACCGAAGCTACGCACCAGGTAGGATTCGAGTGGAGAGGAGGTGAGTCACGCGGACTGCTTAAGTACCAAGCTCCCACCGAATACCAATCCTAGACATGCGCACAATGGTTACCACACCCTAACTCGGCGACTTAGTCACAGGTTTGTTTAATTAGGCATTTAAAATTTTATGTAACTATTGGGGTAAACTAGTCTTAGAGTTCAAGTACCTATCGTACTATTCTACGTTCCATTTTCTACCCTTCTACAAGTCATAGTATATTTCACACAAGAGATAGGGGTACTTACCTGGTAGACTTCGGGTCGGAGACTTAGGTACCATGCCAGAAAAACCTGCTTATTTCTCAAAATTTCCACAAAATTCTTTTGGGCTTTATTTGAAAACGTTTTGGGCCTTAAACCCAAGGCTGAGAGTTTAAAAACTGGGCTCTGATACCAAGCTGAAACACCCCAAACCCGACCCACGAGCCTCGACCAGATCTGGTATGTTTTCGAGAAAAACCCGTTCAAATTCGTTTGTTCTTTAGAAAACTTTGAGTGATTTTGGGAGAAAACTCGATTTGGGTTGGGCTTAAGTTGGAAACCAGTTTATTTTTGGAACATAAGTTTTTATAAAGATTCCATTGTTAGTTTCAAAACTTTAAGTTAAAAGATATGCCGAATTTGTTTTAGGTTTCATTAAAAAAAATCATTTATTTTTAGGTGTCAAAACACTTAGGGTTTATTTTTAAATAAAATACTTAAACTTTAATTTGATAAAAAGTTCATATCATAATAAAATAATTTAACGTGCATGCATAAACTAAAGTTCATACTACGGCCTTATTACATCAAAACAAACCCAATATAAAATAAAGTGCTTAAATAGAAAAAAAATGTCCAAATAAATAATTTCCTTGCTGAGCATGGCCACCACTAAGCTCTTGCCAACCCGGTCCCTTACTGATCATCACCTGAAAAATGTTCCCACAACGGGGTGAGTCAAACAGACTCAATGTGTACACAAACACTAAGTCCAAACAGAGTCAGGCATAACAAATCATACACATACATATCATAATTTACAATTAATGATGCATTCCCAAGGCCAAGCCTAGTTACCAACCGCTACACATCACCCGTACCAACCTGCACACCGTGGGGACTACTAAGTCAACCCTCCATCTGCTACACACCATCGAAGGCAGTCACTGCAGTCGACGTGCTCATCGCCCTTATAAAATTCGTAGCATAGCAACCAGATAATATTTTGTGTCATGTGATACCACATTCAGATAATGTGACCGAAGTCACCACATTCATATATCGTGACAATAGTCACCACATTCACTTCCCCTTTCGTAATCACCCAAATGCCCCATGTCATACACTTATACAATATTATGTCATATTGCTCATTCACATTCTTATAGTTTCACATAAGTGACTTAACAAATCATATCATAATCCTAATAGGAATAGGAAAACGTACCTGAGTACTTTGTACCATTACATGGTACCTTAGCCTTATTTTTCACATTCTCATAATCACATATAATAATTTAAAGCCATAAAACTATTAAGGTTTAGTGTGGGGGTACACACCTGATTTGCTTAATGCGTTCACTCCAAGTCCCGAAAAGCCCGATCTAAAGCCTTAGATCCTAGTCCCTACAATCGACCCACATGTAATATTATAGCTAAAGGCCATTCGGCCACAAGACCAAATCCCAATAGGATTATTAAATTCTCACCTTGGTGCCGATTTCACTACTAATCAAGTCCCGAAATCTTTGCTATGTTCCTCCTTGTATTCGGCCAAGCACTAGATCTCTTCATAGGTTAGTTTTCGGCTTTTGAGATAATAAGAAATATATCTAAATACTGAAATAGGCCTTGGCCGAATGTGTAAGTACACTTACCTTACGATTCTCAAATCCCGAAACACCACTTGACTAGGGAGATGTCGAAATCCCTATACACATATGTTAGTTCCAATTCTAATCACTTAAACATGATCAATGGCCTTTGGCCAAATACATGACTTACCTTAAGTCCTTGAAATCCCGAAAATCTTCCTCCTAGAAATCGACAATAGGCCACAATCCCGAATGACCCTTCATAGTTTCGGCCATAGAACAATATGAGGGATTAGTTCCTGAATTTCGACAGGCCTAAAAGAAGTAGAATGAAAATCGAACTTGACCTTACCCCCATAGATGAAATCGACAGCTCCTTTGTCTGACACCATAGAAGATTCGGCTTTGGTTTAGATGGTGGTCACTTGGTTTCGGCTTTTTGACAAAATAAGAGAGAGGGAAAAGAGCCCTTAGAGAATTCGGCAAGGGTGGAATAAGAAGAAGGAGAATTCGGCTAAAACAATTAGAAGAAAAAGAAGAGAAAAGTGCTAACTTGGAGAGAAAAGAGTTAACAAAAGGGAGGCTAATTTGCTAAATGAAATTCGGCTACTCCTCCCCCTATTTTAGCCGAAAATACCAACCCAAGGAGCCCCCTATTCGACCAACTCTCCTTCCTATCAACTTCCTCTTTTTTTTCTCCTCTTATCCCTTCATAAAATAATTTAAAATAAAATCCATACTTTATCTTTGCTTTAGCTGAAATTTTTAAGAGAATAAAACCTCATCTTAAACTCCTTCCCCAGTCTCCCTTTGCCGTCCATTACCTCCCTTTGTGCCGCAAAAATAAAAGCTTCACTTAGCTTCCCATGCGACTCGAACCTAGGCCCCTTCCCCTTGATAATGGCGTCACACACTAAAGCCCTAAGTGGTGCCTTGTAGCCACTTAGATAAGCCCATCTTTGTGTGTAATTTCCCCTATTTATTTTCTTAAGGCCCATCAGGCTTAGCTCCCTCTTCAAACTTAAAACTTTAATATTTTCTAAGGCATTTTCCTATTATTCTAAATTTCACAAACATTCATAAAAACACATTCAAGCACACAATGGCATGCTAGTTCACAAAAATGCATAAGCCACAATCCAGGATATTACATTTTTTGGTTCACAAAATCAAACTTAAAGATCGAGAATGTCAGCTAAACCTAGGGTTAAGGAATATGACCACCTAATATCTATAAATAGGCTCCTTTTTCACATGTAAAAGACACCATTCACTTAGCCTAGAATTAGTCTTTTAATTTTAGTTCAATTTTTCTTTTCTTAGGTTAGATTTATTTTTATTTTGTTCTTGTTCTATTTTGAGAAATATGTATTGTAAAGACAATCAAACCTTGTGGATTCACAATCAATTTTAATATAATCAGGCTCTTTCGTAAACTCTATATTATCGATTTATTTAGTATGTTTTCTTTTTATATCGATTTTATATTGTCTATGGAAATCATGAGGAACTAATCCCTCTATTGGGGATTTGTAACACCCCAAACCCAGCCCAAACGCTACAACCGGATCTGGTATGTCACTTAAGAGATTTTTCAAAACATGTCACATTTTGGAAAACAATTATTAGGTTTACACCTTTATTTTGAAAACTTAAGAATTCATTTAAGAAAAATAAAATATTAAATCATAATTTATCTTGGCGGATTTTAAATGAAAGCCGAAATTCCATACAAGTCTCAACTTAATTGAAAACATAAAACTTAAAATAAAAGCCCAGCAAAATCCCAAAACATAAATGGTAGTCTAGTGGCCCATGGCCTTATTACAAGGAAATTTAAACCCATTAATTAAAAGAAAATAAAATATAAAGTTAAGTCTTTTTCTTTAGAATCCTCAATGCTCTGTCGCATGGCCACCTTGCTCTCCTCTCCAGCCCGGTCCGATGCCCAAGTGTCACCTGAGATTGTTACAAATTAAAGGGTGAGTCGCGAGACTCAGTGTGCAACCCCCATGCACCATTAGATTTGGGCTCTAGCCCCATAAAACATATTAATCAAATACAAACAACAAAAATAATATGTAAAACCCAACCCATGTCCTAGGTGTCCATCCGCTACACGCCCCCGTACCAGCCATACACACCATTGGGGATTTCTACAATCAACCCACACCGTTACACGCCTTGATTGCAGTCGTGCTGCTTATCATCAGATCATGGCCGTAGCCACTACAACAGATCACGGCAAAAGCCGCTACAACAAATCATGGTAAATACCGCTACACAGATCACGGTAAAAACCGCTACAACATATAACTTCCTCCTTTCAACAAACCCAACCCATGCAATCACATACAATCATTATACTTATATCATTTAATCAAGAAATTCACTAACCTGTGATTCGCTCTTACCCTATTTGGGTTTCCATCATTAAGCCGGGGTTTTGGCATTTATCATAACATATAAAACTTATATACATATATTTAACAATTAGATCTAGATGGTGTGGAAGTGTTACACACCTGATATCGCGAAATCCAATATTCTTAGTCGATGCCCTTGTTATTCGGATCTATTATCCTCAATTTATAGCCTTACTCAAAAGCCGGAAAAATACAAGAGGCTTTCCCTACATTCGGCCAACAATTAGTTTTTACCCAAATTACTCATTTGTATACACAAACCTCCTTACCTTGAAATCCCGAGAGTCCTTAAGAAAACGTCACCACCCTTCCTACATTCGGCCATCACCAAAATATTAAACCAAACTGATGATCGTAACCAACCGAGTACCTTATGACATTCGGCCAAAGAAAAAAAACAAGAAAGTGGCCATTCGGCCGAACTACCACCACCTACCTTCGGCTTTTCCACAAGTCAGCACTACAGATCTCAGCAAGAAAAGATTCGACTTCTAAGAATAGAGAGTGAACATCAATCAAGACGTTAGAGGGGTAATTTCGTTTAAGAATGATATGAGAAAGAAGGAAATATCGTAGAAACAAACCACAAAGAACTTACCAAACTAAGAAGCAGTATTCGGCTATGGTGCACCTTCTAGAAAAACCAACCTTGAAGATTCGGCTAAAGAAGGAGGAGATGTGAACAAGGAGAATTCGGCTTTTAGAAAGAAAATATTGAGGAGAGGAGAGCTAGGAAGTTGCGGCAAAGAAAGGGAGAGAGGCTCACAAGAGAAAAGAAATTTTGGCTAGCAGAGAATAGGTGAGAAAGAAGAAAAATAAAATGAAAAAGATGATCACTGGCCAACAAATGTTTGGCAAATCAAACCCCCCTCCCAGAGTTGGATTTTTAGCCAACTCTGTTGTCATCTGATAGCTCTTATCTTTCCTGTTATCTTAATCCCTTATCTCCTCAAAAATAGCCCTAATTCCTCTCTTCCTATTATCATCATTTAATAATCAAAATAAAAGAATTAAATCCCCTATTTTGTAGCTAATGTGTCATCCTCCCTTCCCCCCTTGGAGTGCTGAATTTTGACCCAAAAACTTAGGCTCCAAGCAGCAAACACTTGGCCCAATCTTTCCCTTAATGACGCCACCTACATGCTCCCCTTACAACACCTCCAAATTTTTGGGCCACAAGCCCATCTTGCAACTTAAACACAGATACCTATTTAAATAATGTTCTGTAGCTCTTTATTAGAAACTAACCCAAGTTACAGCCCAAACCTGTGCCCCCTTTTGTACCTCAAATTCTCAAATTAATATTTTAAGCATACAAACCCCTAAAATGCGCAGACCCAATTATTCAGGGTGTTACAGGATTAGCGAGTAGATGTATGATATGTTAATTGTTTTGCACGGATAATCAATGAATCCATTGTTTCGAAAAGGAAGAACATAAAACAAACCTTGGGAAGTCATCAAGGTGGGAATTAACCCAAAATTGGTATTGCCCATCCATGAACACTTTCACCCCAAACTGGTCTGGACTGTGAGGTCAGAAGATAAGTAGTCATTGTCGACTCTTATTCGAGTGGAAGATTGGAAGATCTTGCTGTGATAGTGACTAGTTGGTTGACATGAAACCCAAAGCGACAATATAAGGATCACCGAAGCGAGCTAATCACCTATAATCAGATTTGATTATTTCTATTCTTTAATCTCTCGAACTTTAGTTCTTTATGTTGTTTTATTTATATTATTATAAAAACCCTAAAAACCTCCTTTTATTTCAATTTTGTACTATATTTAAATTTGAGTTCTAATTAGATCTTTTATTTTTTATGTTAAAATTGTCTAATACTCGCCTCTCTTGGGAACGATCCTCGGAGTACTCACCTACTCTTTTGTAACTATATTACAACTAGACCCGTATACTTGCGGATACTGCCTCATTTATATATCTTTACTGTAGTATTCACACTCTGGATGTTAGCACATCTTGAGGCGGTCAGTCATATATATGTATATATGTTCATAAGTGGTTATAAGGTAAGGAAATGGCATGATCCATGGTGATTTTGTAAAAGTAAGATTGGTAATTGAATGATTTAGTAGGTATGCCTTACTGAATTTG
This sequence comes from Gossypium australe, assembly GCA_005393395.2. Classification (NCBI taxonomy): domain Eukaryota; kingdom Viridiplantae; phylum Streptophyta; class Magnoliopsida; order Malvales; family Malvaceae; genus Gossypium; species Gossypium australe. The sequence goes on from CM016619.1 coordinate 15,891,242, forward strand.
AAATGATTAAGATTTGTTGATGTTAAAGTAATGAATGTTTTGATGTAAAGTTGAGTACGAGTATTTGAACTCATTTGGTATGTTTTAGGTGTGTTTTGATTCAATTGAAAGTGGTTGTTGGTGTAACAGTCCATTTTTTAGTGGTATTGGAAACAGTAGTTTTGGGGCCACAAATCCGACGAGTGAGTCTGTAAATATTATTATTTAATATTTACGAGTCAAATGTAGTGTTATAATAAATTTTGATTGAATCATTTATATTATTTGAACAAATAATTAGGTTCAAGTGGTATATCCCTAAAGTCAAGTGGTTTTTGAAAAAGATGCATGAGGACCTCATTTCTATAAATCGAGCCTGTAAATATTTTATTAAATATTTATAGAGTGTTATTAAGGTCATATTAAAATTTGGTTAAGAAATTTTAACGTTTAAATAGCTAATTAAGTAAAAAGAACTAAATTGTAAATGTTGAAAAAGTTAGTTTTTATTAGTTAATTGATTAATTATTAAAGTTACAAGAGTTTATATGGAAATTATGCCATAATTAATTGGTAAGTGCGGTTGGTAGATAATTGTAATATTAATATATGTTTATTTAATTGATTAAAGTAAAAGTTAAGTTAATATTATAATAAAGAAAACAAAAACATCATGGTTATTTGATGTTCTTCATCTCCAAGCAATTTAACGCCATTTTTTGAAGGGAGAACATTCGGCCAAGATAAATTAAATGTGTTTGATGCCTTTTTAGTAATTTTTATGTTTTTAAGTTCGTTTTAGCTTAGTCTAGTTAACTCGGGGGTCAATTTGTATAATTGTTAAAGGTTTAGGCACTCACCATGAATGAGTTTGAATGAATTTGATTGTGTTTTGTATTTGGTTGATATAATAATATGCTTGGCTGTTGAATAAACTTACTTTGTTAAGTGATTTTTGATGAATTGGTACCTTAAGAAAATAGTAAAAATTTAATGATAATTATGTGAAATAGAAGAAAATATGGGTTATTTGTGAATCTATTAAAAATCGGCTAGCATGGTTTTTGGTTAAAAATGGTGAATTTGCAAGTTTCGGGATTAGGGACTAAATTGCACAAAAGGTAAAATGAAAGGGGTAACTGTAAATTCACCTTAAAATGGATTATAGGCTAGAATTAGTTATTTTTAACTTTTTAATTGAAATAAATTACTATTTAGATCAAGATATGCACAACTAGACTTGAATCATGGAAAAGCTAAAGTCTCAAATTAGTTTTCGATTCAATTTTTACAACAGTTGTAGTCGAGGTAAGTTCATATAATGGTAAGATGGTTAATTTATAATTTGAATGAATGATTAGTTAATGATATACTTATTATTATTGAATATATACATGTTAATTAGTGATTTGGATTAATTTGTAATGTTTATTCAATTTATGGATATTTGTGAAAAATGTGAGTTGTATGGATATATATAATTGAAATGATATAATAGGAAGAAGTTAAAGGATTGATATATAAAAATGTTCCGTTTGAATCTCGAGAATTCTTAGGATACAAATGACATGTCATTAGGGGTTATATGCTTTCGGGTGTTGATCCTGGATGTCCTACTGCTCGTGTGAGTAGCATCATGTAGCTAATATCTCGACCCACAACTTGTGTGACCATTAGAGGGATGACTACAGTTACATGTACAGACACACTTTGTGTAAGCATTTCTCGAGTATTCGATGATATTCTATTTGGTTCAACTGGTAAATAAAGCTTTAAAGGGTATGTGATTACATTAAATGAACCATGATTTTTGAGTAATGATATGGATTATGATGAAATGTATAATTGAAAGGAAAAGATGGTTTAGTGTATATGTATGAGTGATGAATTATGAATTATGAAAGTGAAATGTTAGATATGTTTTATGCTATGCTTTGATTGGACATATATATGCAATGTTACACCAACTAACCTTGTGAGGTGGTGTGTATAGGAAAGGAAAGTTGGCTTATGACATAATGAAATTATGCTTGGTTGTTTAACTTAAAATGTTTGGTAAGTTTCAGTTTCTTTTATACGAGCTTACTAAGCATTAGTTGCTTACATAGTTGTTTTTCTCTGTCTTGTAGATCATTATAAAGTTCAATCGGTTGGAATCTTGTCGGAGCTCTCTCACATTATCCGTCGACCAATTTGGTAGTTTTTTGTAACACCCCAAACCCGACCCAAACGCTACGACCAGATCTGGTATGCTACGGGTTGTTCATTGAAAACTTTTGCTTTGTTGGTTTTGGAAATCGTAAGTTAATTAGACAATATTTGAATAACTAAGTGACATTTGAAAAAAAAAACCTTGTATTATTATTATTTCGTATAACTAAACCTTTGACATAATTTCATAAGTTGCAAATATTAAAACTACTTAGGTGAATATAAACTATGGGGCCTTATTACATAAATGCTCCCAAAATAAAAACTTAAAGGAAAAACCAAAAATAATCTATAGAAATAAAAACTTGATGGCCCCTCGAGTCCGTCTCGGCTCCCATGTCCACGATCTACTGCTCATCTGAAAGAGTAGAAAAAATAATGAAGGGGTGAGTCACCAAGACTCAGTGTATAAATCCCGAAACACAATGACCTGAGGCCCACAAACACATTATGAGCCCTGGCCCATACATAAAGGCAACAATCATATTTACATGACAAATAATAAAATGATGAAAAGCCTAGCCCATCCTAGAATTCCATCCTCTACACACCAACCCGTACCAACCATCACACCTTGGGGATTTCTACAATCAACCCTCCATCCATTACACACCATAACGACAGCCGTACTGCCTATTCGTATTATTCAGGAATCATTAAACGTGGCATAGCCACCGATCACTATCTGACCTAACATTTAAATTTGTGGTTTAACCACCGATCACCAAGTGACCTATCATGCACTTCCCCTTCATTATCATAATCCCACCCCATGCATACACACATGAAAAATTGAAAACATCATACCATCTCTAAGAAAACAGGCTTTCATATATATATATATTCATATATATCGATACACTTAGAGATTTCTATGATTACGTACCTAGCATCCTTTGCCTAACCCTTTTCGGGTTTTATTCGACTGTCCACACAGCCTCTTTTCGACTTTTCAGCCCATAACACATATATTTTACAGTTAACTAGTGTGTTAGAGATCTACACACCTGATTACTGTTAGAACGAGACTTTCTAAGTCGACACTATCCGTAGCCAACACAACTGCTATCTGCCTAAGGTGTTGTTCAGAAGCTGGTAATGAAACATTAGGTTAAGGCACGATTAACGAAGAGAAAACGATTGATCATCTTAAGGAGAATTGAAATCCTTACCATGAAATTCCCGAAAAGTGATATGAGATTCAGGGACTAGCGTTTCTGACTTTTAGATCTGAGAGATCTACTTCAATTCCCGAATGTCGCCCAATAAGAGAATACATAAAACTATTAATTAGCTTTTCGGCTTTTGTCTTCCAAAACCCGAAAGAGAAAGTGAAGAGATAGGAAAATCGACACTCACCTTAACACAAGGAATTCGACTACCCCTTAGAGATTTCGGCTTTTTGAGAAGATCAAAAGAAAAGATGATAGGAAAGATTCTATGTAGATTCGGCTTTAGTAAAGAAATCGGCAAAAAGGAATGGGAGTATTCGGCTATGGAGATGAGAAGAGAGTTCAGGGTTTCGGCTTTTGAAAGAAAAGCTGTTGAGAAAATTTGGGAGGTTTTGGCTTTGGTAGAGAATGAGAGAAAAGTATGGGAGAATATAACCCTAAATGCCGAAAATAAAAGGATATTCCCCTTACTTAACCTAAATTTCGGCACCTACTACCTAAATCCCGAAAATGCCCCTTTTTAAAACTAAAACTAAGCTACTAATCAAGGGAAATTTCGGCACCCCTTAGCCATACTAAAACTGATTGCTCCCCCCTCCAAGAGATGGAAATTCGGCCACCACCTTGACCAATGGATAATTCCTAAACTTTCTCCCTTATCATTATCTGATCTCTCATCCACAAGTGCCCCAGATAACACCACCTCTTCCTTCCTTTATCTGTCACATTATCAGTCATATTATCCACATTATCCAAACAACTAAATCCTCCTATTTTCAAGCCTCATTTCCGTCCCACTTTACCCACTTAAATGTCGAAAATTAACTAAATTTTAATTAAAAGAATTGGGCTTCATACAACTTGAATTTAGGCCTCCCAGTTGACGCCACTTCCCTACTCTTTTAGTGGCGCCACTTTGCCACTGGGCCACAAGCCCATTTTATATTTTAAAACACAGATAATCATCTTTTAAGCCTTATCATATCAGGCTTTCCACTAGAGTGTCCAAACAGAAAGTTCTAACTAAGACCTCGGCCCAACCTTGAGCCCAATCTGAATCACTTAAACACTCTAATCAACACATTATACGTAACACACAACAAATGCATAGCCCCACAATTTCAGGATGTCACAGTTTTACCCCCTTAAAGAAATTTTGTCCTCGAAATTTCCAACTAACTATTAATCGTACTACCCAAGTCTCGCCACTATGCTTTCGCTGCGCACTCTAATTCTAAAGCCAAAAGAAACACTTAGTATACTATGGTAGAGTACGCACCGGTATTCGCATCTAGAGCATTCTCGTCCCCTTGGCGACGTGCTACATAGACCAAAGCTGGCTGCCTCGCCTCAGCATAACCTGCACCTCCACGACCATGTCCTGTGCCATTGACACCATTGACTTGACCACGGCCGCATGGTGGTTGTTGACCTCCTCTTCTCGGCGATGCATTCTCTTGACCTGTGGGCCCTTCACTGCATCATTGCTTTAAACAGTTTCTAACTTGGTGGTCCGTAGATCCACACCTAAAGCACTTCCCACTGCCTGCCCAACACTCACCTACATGGAATTTACCACATCGGCCACACTTCTGTGTCTGACTAGCAACAGCAGGTCTCTCATCCCGACTCGGTCCATCTGCCCTAGACTTTTTTCGAGTACACCCAGTTGCCCCTGACGATCCAAAATTCCTTTTTCCTCCACCCCTATCTCTATCCCAATTTAGTTTTTCTGTCCGCTTAACCTCCTCAGCTATATTAGCTTTTTCCACAAGCACAGCAAATTCCCTTTCCCGCTGTGGTGCTATCAGTACACGCAGATCATCCCTCAGACCATCTTCAAAACGCACACAACATTCATGGTCTGTAGCCACCATCCCTCGAGCATAACGGCTAAGGCATAAGAATTCTGCCTCATATGCAGCCACTGAACCATCCTTAACCGTAAGCCACCTTTGATAGGCTTCGTCCCGTAGGAGAGATACAACCCCTTTCAGCTTTTCCTCCTCCGTGAAATCTAGATCATCCATTATACGCTCAACCGCCTCCAACAATATTCAGCTGTACTCGGGCTATACCAGAAATTCCCCTAAACACTTCTGCCCCATTGGCTCTAAGTCGCTCCGGCACAGATTTCCGGGCTCCTGTGCCCATGCCTGACCCAGCAACCCTCTCTAAAACCCTTAACATTGCCTGTGATATAACATCATCTCCGGCCGTCTGATCCTGAAATTCAGCCTCCGCAGCTGGCATCTCGTTTCCTGACCCCTGGCCAGATCCTACTAGTTCTGACACAGTCATCCTACCCCTACCACGGCCACGCGCAGGACGTCCACGACCCCTTGTACTTATTCTACCGATTCGCATTTATCTGATTAAAAATTTTATGAATTATTAATTTCTTCCACCAATTAACCACGAACAATCTTATGGAAAGTAGTTTTCAAGAGTAGTTCTTTCGAATTCGGACCTATCTACAGTTTCAGTCTCAAGTTTATCCACTAATTCTAGAAACCACAAACATTCATCCATCACACATCAACATACAAATATCATTCATGAACTCACATTCCTCACATAAGGGTATTTTCATCATTTCACTACCCAGGGGTTTTTCTGTAGTTTTGCCCTACAGGGTATTTTCAAAATAGAGTATCTTGGTGATTTTCTTCGAATTAGAGGTGCTTTGGTGCATTGCTTTTTTTCCCAAATTTACATCAACTTTACAAAACATTACTAGGCCCATCTCACAGCCTGAGTTTTGAACTGGGCTCTGATACCAAAATGTAACACCCCAAACCCGGCCCAAATGCTACGACCAGATCTGGTATGCTACGGGTTGTTCATTAAAAACTTTGCTTTTTTGGTTTTGGAAATCGTAAGTTAATTAGACAATATTTGAATAACTAAGTGACATTTGAAAAAAAAAACCTTGTATTATTATTATTTCGTATAATTAAACCTTTGATATAATTTCATAAGTTGCAAATATTAAAACTACTTAGGTGAATATAAACTATGGGGCCTTATTACATAAATGTTCCCAAAATAAAAACTTAAAGGAAAAACCGAAAATAATCTATAGAAATAAAAACTTGATGGCCCCTCGAGTCCATCTCGGCTCCCATGTCCACGATCTACTGCTCATCTGAAAGAGTAGAAAAAAAATGAAGGGGTGAGTCACCAAGACTCAGTGTATAAATCCCGAAACACAACGACCTGAGGCCCACAAACACATTATGAGCCCTGGCCCATACATAAAGGCAACAATCATATTTACATGAAAAATAATAAAATGATGAATAGCCCAGCCCATCCTAGAATTCCATCCTCTACACACCAACCCGTACCAACCATCACACCTTGGGGATTTCTACAATCAACCCTCCATTCGCTACATACCATAACGACAGCCGTACTGCCTATTCCTATTATTCAGGAATCATTAAACGTGGCATAGCCACTGATCACTATGTGACCTAACATTTAAATTTATGGTTTAACCACCGATCACCAAGTGACCTATCATGCACTTCCCCTTCATTATCATAATCCCACCCCATGCATACACACATGAAAAATTGAAAACATTATACCATCTCTAAGAAAACAGGCTTTCATATATATATATATATATTGATACACATAGAGATTTATATGATTACGTACCTGGCATCCTTTGCCTAACCCTTTTCGGGTTTTATTCGACTATCCACACAGCCTCTTTTCGGCTTTTTAGCCCATAACATATATATTTTACAGTTAACTAGTGTGTTAGAGATCTACACACCTGATTACCATTAGAACGAGACTTTCTAAGTTGACGCTATCCGTAACACAACCGCTATCTGCCTAAGGTGTTGCTCAGAAGCTAGTAACGAAACATTAGGTTAAGGCACAACTAAGGAAGAGAAAACGGTTGATCATCTTAAGGAGAATTGAAATCCTTACCTTGAAATTCCCGAAAAGTGATATGAGATTCAGGGACTAGCATTTTCGGCTTTTAGATCTGAGAGATCTACTTCAATTCTCGAATGTCTCCCAACAAGAGAATACATAAAACCATTAAACCATTAGCTTTTCGGCTTTTGTCTTCCAAAACTAGAAAGAGCAAGTGAAGAGATAGGAAAATCGGCACTCACCTTAACACAAGGAATTCGACTACCCCTTAGAGATTCTGGCTTCTTGAGAAGATCAGAAGAAAAGATGATAGGAAGGAGTCTATGTAGATTCGGTTTTAGTAAAGAAATCAGCAAAAAGGAATAGGGAGTATTCGGCTATGGAGATGAGAAGAGATTTCAGGGTTTCGGCTTTTGAAAGAAAAGCTATTGAGAAAATTTGGGAGGTTTCGGGTTTGGCAGAGAATAAAAGAAAAGAATGGGAGAATAAAACCCTAAATGCCGAAAATAAAGGGATATTCCCCTTACTTAACCTAAATTTCGGCACCTATTACCTAAATCCCGAAAATGCCCCTTTTTAAAACTAAAACTAAGCTACTAATCAAGGGAAATTTTGGCACCCCTTAGCCATACTAAAACCGATTTCTCCCCCCTCCAAGAGATGGAAATTCGGCCACCACCTTGACCAATGGATAATTCCTAAACTTTCTCCCTTATCATTATCTGATCTCTCATCCACAGGTGCCCCAGATAACACCACATCTTTCTTCCTTTATCTGCCACATTATCAACCATATTATCCACATTATCCAAACAACTAAATCCTCCTATTTTTAAGCTCATTGTCGTCCCACTTTACCCACTTAAATGTCGAAAATTAACTAAATTTTAATTAAAAGAATTGGGCTTCATACAACTTGAATTTGGGCCTCCCAGTTGACGCCACTTCCCTGCTCTTTTAGTGGTGCCACTTTGCCACTGGGTCACAAGCCCATTGTATATTTTAAAACACAGATAATCATCTTTTAATCCTTATCTTATTAGGCTTTCCACTGGAATGTCCAAACAAAAAGTTCTAACTAAGACCTCAGCCCATCCTTGGGCCCAATCTGAACCCCTTAAACACTCTAATCAACACATTATACGTAAACAACAAATGCATAGCCCCACAATTTTAGGATGTTACATTTTTGGTTATTTCGGCTAATGGTTATAAATGGCATGTATAGGGCTTATATGAAATCTTAGTTCCTTTGATGTTTTGAGTTTGTGATAAGTTTATTATGATCAAGTGCTTAGTTGATGTTGTGTTGTAAATGATGATGTAAGTAGGTGAAATTTGCACTTGTGCATGTTTTATCTTATATTAGGTATGTCATGGTTGAATGGTATGTTTTTGAAATGGTTGTTGGTATGTTTGATCTAAGTTTATTGAATGAATTTATAATGTTGAATGGGATCATATTTGATTTGTGGTGAGGGTACCTTTTCTTGGTGAATTGGTTAGTCTTATAGGTTGATGAAATTGATATGATTTAAGTTTATTTTGGTCATTTGAATGTTTTTGGAAATGGTGTGTCTTGGTGTGCAAGAATTGAAATTGAAATGGGTCGATTTAGAGGCAATTATGCTGTAAACGGCTTGGGACATGGGCTATCACATGGTCGTGTGTCATTATTTTTTTAGGTGCAGGTTTCACATGGCCTGCAACACGGTCATGTGTCTCAAGTTAGTTTGTAACATGGTCTGGCACAAAACCTACGACATGGCCGTGTGACCCAACATCGAATGCACACACGGTTTGGCACACAGCCTACGACACAGTCGTGTGGCCCTATTTCAAATACCCACACGCGCGGACACACGGGCTGGGACACAACCGTGTGTCCAAACTTCGAATGACCATACGGTCTGAGCTATGTCACACGGCCGTGTGAACCTTGTTTTCCCAATTTTTTTATTTTATTTCAAATTGATCCTAAGTTGTTCCCAAGTTATTTTTAGGGCCCCAAAAGCTCTATTTAAGACCCGAATGTGTATGTTTATTATGATTATATTAAGTTGTTAATTATTGATATTAAGATATATAATTGTTTTTGTTATTATGTTAAATGTTTTGATTTGTACGGTAATGTTCCATAACCTTAATCCAGCGACGGAGATGTGTTAAGGGTCTTATAGTCTGTGTATATGTTGTAAGATTTAGTTAGAAAGTATGAAATAGGTACGAAATGGTTCATCTTTACCCAAAAGATAGAGACATGAATTAACTAACTAGATTGACAATACATTGGACAAGACCCAAATAGAATAGATCCTAAATCCATTTATTGATTTATTCACTTGTGATGTTCATAGTTTGACATACCTTAATCCTGAGTGGATGTTGGACTATGTATGCATGACTCATATACTTTGGTGTAAGTAAAAGCCTAAGTTAAAATAGATAAGAAACCGAAAGTTGTTGCGTTGGGTATATGACTTCTACAATATGTAGCATCATTCATAATAGTGGATTCATAACCCAATAAATGGATAAATGATATCCTCTTATTAGCATTACATGGTAGATGAAAAGTAAATGTGGCCACGGGTCGTTTCTCTTTGTGATAAATGACTTAATTACTATTTGATAGAAATTGATTTTTCATGAAAAAAGATGTAATGGTTACCATGATATAAAATAAGATCATATTAGGAGAACAGAGTTATCCCAAATAGATTAAGGATATCCTATGAGGGTAACACATTTATGACAATGTCATTGGACAAGCACTAATTGAGTAGCTTTTGTAATAGTATGTAATGAGGGAGAGCTCAATCATGATACTATAGTGGAATGACCTCGTAACTAATTGAGTTTATAACTAATAGGCAAAAAGTTGGAACTTAATTATAATTCATTTGAGCCCTAATTATATATGTCCAAACGATCCTTCTGCTAGCTCGTTGAATCCATAAATGAATTGCATAAAGAATCAAATGAACATAAATGGATGAAAATGATAAAGTTAAAGAAATGAGTTACATTCGGAAACGAATGTGTTTTCTCACTATGTATGGAAATGACTTGAAGTTGATTTAAGTTTTTTGAATTATTATTTAATCAAATAATTGAAGTTCGAAAATAGAATTAAATTAATTAGTCATTTTAAATCCGTTGAAAATGGAAATTAAATATATTTTCTCATAGATTCTTTTACGGTAAAGTTGCCATGATTTTAACAAAAATTAGAATTGGGTAGAGAAAATTATTTAATTGGAAAATTAATTTATCTAATTAAATTAAATTAATAAATAATATTTATTTTGGGAAATAGGAAAACATGTATTGGGTTGGATTAAATTATAAAGTGTTGGGTTAAAAGTCTTCAAAGCACATATAATTAGACCCAATACAGGAGAGGCCCAACGACCCCTTATAATACATATAAGGGGCTCCAACCCTAGTATATTTAACTAGGGTGTGTCACCCCCTTCTCATAGTTAAACTAGAATACTAGTTTTCTATCAAATAAGAATTATTTTTGTTTTACTAATTCTACTAGGATTCTTTTATCTCTCCCTACAAATAGATGACATTGGCAGAGATAAAATACAAACTTTGACACCCCTAACCCATCTTCGTCGCCGGATTAGGGTTACGGAGTACTACTAAACAATTAGAAACATTTGAACATTATATCATTCAATATTATAATCACATCATAAACCATTCATACACATGCATATTGTCCCTAAAACGAGCCCTCGATGCCCTAGAATTAAGTTAGAAACAATTTAGAACCAATTTGACACAGTTTGGAAAGTTTAGGAAAAAGATGCAAAATTTGCAAAACAGGGGTCACACAGCCGTGTGCCTCACACGGCTAAAACACACGCTCGTGACTCTAGCCGTGTAACTATCGAACTAGGGATACACGGTCGTGTCCCAGTCTGTGTCCTCACCTGTGTAACTCTCTGAGTAGGGTCATGATAAACCGTAATATGTTCATGTTTTAATCCCACATTTAGCATACTTTTAGATGATTTATCCCCTGAATTGTGGAATTTGGTGCTCCTAATCCTTTAATTTCATGTTTTATACTTAGGGGAGCACAGGAGGATGAAAAGAACGAGAAATGGGCCAAAGTACGAAATGCACACGGCCTGGGCCCATGCCACATGGCTGTGCCTCTTTAGCAGCCTCGACCACGGCCTGAATTTGATTCACACGGGCGTGTCCCTGACGTGACTTGTTTTAATTCTATCCGGAATAGGGTACTTAGAGGCAAAGAAAGACATTCCAAAAGCCTATATAAACACCCTAGAGGCCAACCTTCAAGGAGGGTTCAGGTAGGCCAAGGAGCCATGCCAGAGAGGTCAAATTGTGGGATTTACTCGAAGATAGCCAGTTGATTCATCTCAAGAAGCCGAAATCATACTCAAGACGGAAGATCTTTCCTTCAATTTTCTTTAGGGGGTTTTAGGGATTTTCTTATGTTTTGTTTTATATTTTCTTCTGAGATGTATTCTTTTATAATTATGAACTAAACCCCTCAAATACCTGAGGGGGATGAAACCTAAGACGGATCTTGTTATTGTTTTCTGAACTATATGATAAATACTTGATTTGTTCTTAACTATGTGTTCCTAATTCTTGTTTTAACATTTCAGGATATTGATTCAAGTATTGATGCCCTTAGGTAATGGAGGAATATTCCCTGTTTAAGAGTAGATCTAGCATAGTTAAGCGGTGTTGATCGCAACCCTAGAGATAGGATGACGAAAATCTACCGGATTAGGGTCAAACCTAATATGGGAGTCAGTATATCGAGTTAATGCAATTCTAGGGGTTTTAATTAGAAAGAGATTTCAATTAATCAACCTAGGGTTAGACGTTAGTAGCCTCGAGAGAGGTATTAATATAAATTAGGGAATCCTACGGATCAAGTCAAGTGAATAAATCGTCTGGTTTAGAGTTTAGATAACAAGTGAAGTCTAGGTGGATTCTTCCTCGGGTATTGTCTTAATCAATTTTTTTTCCCAAAAGTATTTCCCTAATTCCTTCTCTGTGTCTTAGCATCTTCAGCTTAGTAGTTAGTTAATTTTAGATTAAATAGCAATTCCCTTAATTCTTAGGCTAAATGATAAACCGTAATTATAACAAATTTTAATCCCACATTTAGCTTGTTTTTGGATGATTTACCCCTCAATTTATGTAAAAAGGTGCTCTTAATCCTTTCTTTTCATGTCTTATACCCAGGAAAGCATCCGAGGATAAAAAGAACACAAAACGGGCCCAAAACGGAGTAAATGGGCCTCAGCACGAAATTGACACGGTCGTACTTCAAGTTAGAAATTCGAACACGGCTTGAAGTCGAGCCACACGGGCGTGTGACATGGCCGTGCCTCTGTCACTGGAAAGAGTAATTTTAGTCGAAAAAGGATACTTAGGGAGAAAGAATCGCATTCCAAGAGCCTATATATATCCCCCAAGTGCCACCTTTGAAAAGGCGTCAAAGCTAGGCCAAAGAGCCAAGCCAAGAAGGTCAGAGTTGAGGGAATCACTCGAAGATAGCCAGTTGATCCATCCCAAGAAGCCAGAGTTATACTCAAGACGGGGGATTTCTCCTTCAATTCCTTCAGGGAGTTTTAGGGATTTCTTATGTTTTGTTTTATCTTTTCTCTTGAGATGTTTTCTTTATTTGTCATGAACTAAACCCTTTAGATTCCTAAAGGGGATGAAATCTAGATGAATCTTGTTATTTGATTTCTGAATTATATGACAATTACTTAGTTTGTTCTTAATTATGTTGCTTAATCTAAATCTGATGTGCTTAGGTGGAGAAGGAATAGACCCTGCCTAAGAGTAGATCTAGCATAATTAAGCGGAGTTGATCGAACACCTAGAGATGGGGTTACGAGATTTTGCCAGATTAGGGTAAAACCTAATATGGGAGTCCATAGATCGATTTACTGCTATTCTAGGGGGTTATTATAAGCGAACGAGAGTTCCACTAATTAACCTAGGGTTAGACGTTATTCGCTTCGAGAGAGGGTTTAATATACGTTAGGGAGTCTCACGGATCAAGCTAAGTAAAGAAATCATATGGTTTAGTGATAGGTAACAAGAGAAGTTTAAGTGGATTCTTCCTGAGGATATCGTCGTAATCAACTGAGTTTTTCGTCAAGTTATTTCCAAATTTGTTCTTTTTGTGTTTGCGTCTTTAGCTTAGTAGTTGTTAATTTAGATTAAAGCAACTTCACTTTATTTTTAAGGCTAAATAATAAGAAGAAAGTTAGTATTAGTACTTTTAGTTCCTTTGGGTTCGACAATCCGGTCTTGCCTAAGCTATACTACTGTTCGATAGGTACACTTGCCTTTAATCGTTGTCAGAGTTAGTTTCCAGGTTTGATCTTTTGTTTTATAAATTTTAAAGCTCTGATTTCAGCGATCAAGTTTTTGGCGCCGTTGCTGGGGAACTAAAATATAAAGAAAGCTCTATTTTTATTACTTTAGCCATTAATTGTTATTTTTAGCAATTTGTTTTCTTTTTAGGTCAAATTTTAATTTTCGCTAATTTTTCTTCCTTTCTTTCTTCTCCTAGCAGGTACCTCTAGTTTATGACTAGAAGGAACCCGGCAGGCCCTTTAGTATACGACAGTGATATTGAAGCTACCGCTCATAGGAATCGGAGAGAAACAAGGCGAGCCCTAACTTATACAGAGAAAGACCAAGAGGGCAGATCCAACCCTACTGAAGGGATGGACGAGAATAATCCACCACCACATGATGCGGGGAACGCAATGCTCCACGTACCATGTTTGATTATGCTAAACCGGATTTAACAGGAGCAGAATCTAGTATTGTTAGGCCTGCTATAGCTACTAACAATTTTGAATTAAAGCCTAACACAATTCAAATGATTCAACAGTTTGTTCAATTTGATGGTTTGTAGGACGAAGATCCAAACATGCATATAGCTGATTTTTTAGAGTTCTGTGATACCTTCAAAATAAATGGCGTTTCTGCCATACATCTTCGATTATTCCCTTTTTCATTAAGGAATAAAGCCAAACAATGGTTAAACTCGTTAGCACGAGGGTCAATCACTACATGGGAACAAATGACCGAAAAGTTTTTATTGAAATATTTCCCACCAGCCAAAATGACTAAATTACGGGATGGTATCTCTTCTTTTGTGCAGATGGATTTAGAGACATTATACGACACATGGAGAGATACAAAGATCTCTTGAGAAGGTGTCCACACCATGGTCTACCCTTATGGCTACAAGTCCAAACTTTCTACAATGGTGTAAACCCTTCCACGAGGCAACTAATTGATTCAGCCGCCGGTGGAACTCTGAATAACAAGACTCCTGAAGCAGCTTACAAGTTCATTGAGGAGATGTCACTGAATATTTATCAGTGGCAAGTTACAAGGACGAAACCGACAAAATCAGCTGGAGTTTACAATCTCGAGGCGATAACCATGCTATCAACACAGATAGAGACGATGAATAAAAAGATTGATAGTTTGTGTTCTTCGCAAGCACATCCAGTCATGCAGTGCGACGCAAGTGGAACCGTGGCGAATCTTGAGTACCCATCCTACCAACCGGACGAAGGAAACGAACAGATGAACTATATAGGTAACAATTTCAGATTTAATAATAATCCTTATAGTAACACTTACAATCCAGGTTGGAGGAACCACCCAAAGTTTTCATGGGGAGGTCAAGGAAACCAAGGAAATCAAAGACAACAACCTCCTCAAAACTTCCAAAATCAACCCTATCCACAAGAGAAGAAACCAACCTTTGAGGAGATGCTGACAAAATTTTCGGCAGACACTGAAAATCGTTTCCACAAAACTGAGACAACACTTAAAGATCAACAAGCATCAGTTGAAAAACTTACTGAGTCATTCGGGGAGCTCTCTAAGTCAGTTGGACTACTTACTAAGATGATTTGTGAAATACAGGCATAAATCTTTTCCAAAGGAACAGAACAGGTAAAAGCAGTTACATTAAGAAGTGGAAAGGAATTGGTCAAACCAATGAAACAAATCCCACACGAAGGTAACAAACCAAGAAATGGGGGAGTTGAGGAAGCAAAACCGGTACGAAATGAAAACAAACCAGCAATCCCATATCCAGTAAGGATGAAGAAGGAACGACTAGATGCCCAATACGGTAGGTTTCTTGAACTTTTTAAACAAATACATATTAACTTACCCTTTGTTGAAGCTATTTCACAGATGTCGAAGTACGTAAAATTCTTTAAAGAACTCCTAACGAACAAAAGGAAGCTTGAAGAAGTTTCAACAATGGAACTTAATGAAGAATGCTCAGCCATCCTCCAAAACAAGTTACCAACCAAATTAAAAGATCCAGGAAGTTTTACTATCCCTTGTTTAATTGGTAGCCTGAATATTAAGAAAGCATTAGCTGATCTAGGTGCCAGTATTAATTTAATGCCTTACAAAATGTTTAAACAACTAGATCTTAGGGAACCAAAACCCACTAGGATAAGTATTCAGTTAGCTGATAGATCCATTAAATATCCTAGAGGAGTTATCGAAGATGTCTTGGTAAAAAATGATAAATTTATTTTCCCTGTTGATTTTGTTGTGTTAGACATGGATGAAGACATTAATGTCCCTTTAATTCTAGGGCGTCCCTTTTTAGCTACTGCTAGAGCTGTTATTGATGTAGGTGACGAGAAACTTGCACTAAGGATAGCCGATGAGGAAATTATTTTTCAAATTTATGATGCCATGCGATATTCTAAAGAACAAGATGATTCCTGTTATTTTGTTGATACTACTGCTCATATCATTTAAAGTTCATTACAAGAAATAATCCATGACGACACGATGGAACTGTGCCAGACTCAAGAAGAGGGGGAAGAAGATGAAGGCGAAGAGATGAACTTGAATACATCTTCATTTCAACAAATGAAATAAGAAAGCATTGGAAATAATGACGAAATAAAACAAAAATCTTTCATTGAAGAGCCACCCAGTCTGGAATTGAAACAGTTGCCAAAACACTTGGAATATGCATTCCTTGGGGAAAATTCTATGCTACCGGTTATTATCTCTTCAGAACTAGAACATAAGGAAAAAGAGGAATTGATACAGGTCCTAAGAGAACATAAAAGGGCCATAACTTGGAAAATTTCTGACATCAAGGGTATAAGCCCTTTGTTCTGCACCCACAAACTTTTAATGGAAGAAGAATACAAGCCGTGTGTACAACCCCAGAGACGGCTAAACCCTAACATGAAAGAAATAGTCAAAGCCGAGGTAATTAAACTTCTAGATGTAGGAATAATTTATCCTATTTCTGACAGCACTTGGGTAAGTCCTATGCAGGTAGTTCCAAAGAAAAGAGGCATGACGGTGGTGCCCAATGAAAGGAATGAGTTAATCCCTACAAGAACAGTTACAGGATAGAGAGTCTGCATAGACTACAGAAAGCTGAACGACGCCACCAGAAAAGATAATTTTCCTCTACCCTTCATAGATCAAATGTTAGAAAGACTATCCGGACATATGTACTACTGCTTCTTGGACAGACTCTCCGGCTACTTCCAAATCCCCATAGCTCCTGAAGATCAAGAGAAGACAACATTTACATGCCCATATGGTACGTTTGCTTATCGTAGAATGCCTTTTGGATTATGTAATGCTCCTGCTACTTTTCAGCGTTGCATGTTGGCAATCTTTAACGAACTCGTGGAAGACATCATAGAGGTATTTATGGATGATTTCTCGGTATTCGGTAATTCTTTCCATCTTTGCCTTAAAAATCTAAAACGAGTTTTAAAGAGATGTGAGGAAACAAACCTTGTTTTGAATGGGGAAAAATGTCACTTTATGGTTAGAGAAAGAATTGTGTTAGGACATAAGATTTCTAGTAAAGGAATTGAGGTAGATAAAGCCAAGGTTGAAACCATAGAAAATTTACCTCCCCCTAGTTCTGTTAAGGCTATTAGAAGCTTTTTAGGACATGCAGGGTTCAATACAAGATTTATTAAAGATTTTTCTAAAATAGCTAAGCCTTTGACAAAACTACTAGAAAAAGATGTTCCTTTCGATTTCAATCAAGAATGTTTAAATGCATTTAATGTCCTTAAGGATAAATTAGTAAATGCTCCGATTATAATTGCACCTGATTGGAACTTACCCCTTGAACTAATGTGTGATGCAAGTGATTTTGCAGTAGGTGCAGTTTTGGGACAACGAAGAGACAAGCATTTTCAACCAATTTACTACGCTAGCAGAACATTAACACCCGTACAAGAAAACTACACCACCACAGAAAAAGAATTGTTAGCTGTAGTTTTTGCTTTTGATAAATTTAGACAGTATCTAATATTGTCTAAAGTTGTCGTTTACAATAACAATTCAGCTATTCGTTATCTTTTAAACAAACCTGATGCAAAACCCAAACTCATACGATGGATTTTACTCTTACAGGAATTTGACTTAGAAATACAAGATAAGAAGGGAGCTGAGAATCTTGCAGCGGATCACCTTTCTAGACTTGAAAGACCACATACCAAAGAGCTCAATGAAAGTGAAATAAACGATTTGTTTCCCGAAGAACAACTCTTTTCTATAACACATTCTGAGGTACCATAGTTTGCAAATATTGCGAATTATTTAGCAGCTAACATCTTGCCAAAAAAATTAACACATCACCAAAAGAAGCGATTCTTTGCTGATGTGAAAAAATTATTTTTGGGAAGATCCTTTTCTTTTCCGCATATGTGCAGATCAGGTAATTCGAAGATGCGTTATAAAGGCAGAAGCAAGCAAAATCCTGGAACATTGCCATTCAGGACCTTCAGGAGGACACTACAGTGGTATTAAGATAGCACACAAAATACTCGAATCAGGTTTTTATTGGCCCACTCTATTTAAAGATGCCAACAGGTATGTTACCTCGTGTGATAGATGCCAAAGAATAGGTAACATTTCTAAACGGGATGAAATGCCTCAAACATATATGTTGTCATGTGAAATATTTGATGTATGGGGTATTAATTTTATGGGACCATTCCCTAGCTCGTTTGGAAACAAGTACATCCTAGTGGCAGTTGATTACATGTCAAAATGGGTAGAAGCAGAAGCTTTACCTACCAATGATGCCAGGGTAGTAGTTAAGTTTATCAGGAAACTGTTTTCCCGATTTGGGACACCTAGAACCATCATTAGCGATAGGGGTACTCATTTCTGTAATACTTAATTTGAAAAAGTTCTAAAGAAATATGAAGTATGCCACAGGACAGCCACCCCATATCTCCCTCAAACCAGTAGGCAAGTTGAGGTAGCAAACTGAGAACTTAAGCGCATCCTAGAAAAAACGGTTAAGTCAAACAGAAAAGATTGGACATTAAAAGTAGATGATGCTTTATGGGCCTATAGAACAGCATTTAAAACACCTCTAGGGACATCCCCATACAAACTTGTATACGGGAAAAGCTGTCATCTACCATTCGAATTAGAACACAAAGCTTTTTGGGCAATAAAGTTTTTGAATTCTGATCTTAGGGTTGCAGGAAAGAAAAGAATGATGCAGATGAACAAGCTGGACGAATGGAGAACTGAAGCCTACGAGAATTCAAAACTATACAAGGAAGCAACAAAGCGACGCCATGATGCTTGTCTCAAGAGATCAAAACAATTCGAAGTAGGGGACTTGGTCCTGCTATACAACTCGAGGCTTAAACTATTTCCGGGAAAGCTGAAATCAAGATGGTCAAGTCCATTCATGATCAAAACAATTTTCCCATATGGCACAATCGAGGTAACTCGTCCCACTAAAGGCACATTCAAGGTAAATGGTCACCGACTCAAAATTTATAATGGTGCAGATTTTGGAGATATAAGAGAGGAGCTTCTGCTCCATGAACCCTCTTTTTGAACCGAAAATAGGGAAAGTCTAGCTTAAGACTATAAACAATTGCTTTCTCGGGAGGCAACCCAAGCACTAACTCACTAACATTTTATTTTCATTCCTAACTCCACACTAAAGATTAGTATACTAGAAGTGTAGGTTCTTAAACACGGCCTTGCACACGGGCGTGCCAACGGCCGTGTGCAAGACAGGGGACAAACCACGAGCGTGCCGGTAGCCGTGCTAGCTACCCGTGCGAGGTCACTGAATTGTCGACCATGGGTTGAACACGCTCGTGCTTCATAACCATGTGAAGCTACTGACTTATACCCCACGGGCCAAACACGGTCGTGCTCAACGACCATGCGAGGTTACTGATTTGCCAAACACGGGCTATACACGCCCGTGTGACCCCACCGTGCCAACATACTGACTTGTCTAACATGGGCGTGTCCATGTAACCACAGCCATGCCAAAAACCCTGAAAGCGCCCAAAATCCGGAAATCGCGAAAAGCACGGGCTATTCAAAATTCACACGGGCATGGCCCGTGCCCCTTCCCCTATATAACAAAATTTAACCGTCTCTTCCCCAAAACCTAAACCTAAAATCAGATTTTAACACCCTTCCCCCCAAATCCAGCCGCACCTACACCCTCCTCTACCTAAAACTGCCTCCCCTTGCCATTTCTCTTCAAGAAAAACCATCCAAAAATCGCTCGCACGCCCGCACCACAGCCGTGCTACCAAATGCCACGCCCCTGCCACCGTCATGTTCGTGCTGCAGAAACCTGCACCACCGCCGTGCTCCGACCCTGCCTGATCATCTCACACCATCACAACCCCTGGTTCCCTTCACTACTTCAATCTCTTGACTAAAAACTTGATAAATATTATGCCATTTTGCTTTTCAGTCTTGTTTAGTATTAGGCATGATTTATATTTAGAGATTTCTCTCAAAAACTCATAAATACTTAGTAAAAATCTTTGATGAATTGGGTGCTGAATGACTTCATTTTAGGAATAAACTTTTGCATCTTTGATATACTTCTTTGCTTGAAAAATATCACTACATTGATTACCATTTTGCTTAATTTAGTACGAATTACGTTTGTTATATTGTTGTTAAGAAACTTACTTTATATTTGATTATTTTTCAGGTACCATGTCAATCCCACGACCCAAACGATCCACAGCGGCCCCAAGCAAGAAAAGAAAGGGGCCCGGATCATCCTCCGCAAGTGCCTCTTCCAAGCTTCGACACCCATTCCTCTGATTCTCTCAAGCAACTCAAGAAGAGCGCTACAAGACAGTCCGAGATAGACCTTTAGGCACCAGTAGGTGCATCGATTGGAATGCACTAGAACAAGTCGGGCTCACAACCGATATTCGAGCCTTAATCTCAACCGATCCGTGAGAACAGTTTTTCTCAATCGTCGAGCCCACTTACTTGGAGATCACATTAAAGTTTTGCACCACCTTCACATTACAGACAGTGATGGCAGAGTTCGACAACCCAGGAATAGTCCAATTCCATTTAGGAGGCACGGTACGTTGATTGTGCGTACCGCAATTTGGCTTAGCACTCGGACTTTATACACCGAAATTCATAGAGGAAAACCCACTCTCCAGATTAAACCGTCAGCTCCATTGCACTCCGCTCAACTGCTGGCACAATTTAGGCCCCACCACAAGCATCTATGACCCCAGTCGCTCTAAAAAGACAGCCCTTCTCCCACACCTACGATATCTGCACGCCATTCTCGCTCACACCATCACCGGACGACGTGAGAGCACCTGTGTGGTCAATAAGCACGATGTCTACTACCTATCGTGCATGTCAGAAGGGCATGTTTTCGACCAGGCATACTTCACCGCATGTGCAATTCAGCATCAAACAGAGGCACACAGGTAGGGGATTCTATCAATGGAGTCGTATATCACAAGGCTGGCTCGATACTTTGGCCTCCTCCACACCGAGCCTCAGATTTCCTCACTTACACTAATCAGCCATATGGTACCTCAGGGCATCCAGATGATGCTACACATGAGAATGATCAAACACCATAGAGGGACCGACCCCCCTCAGTACCGATTAGTGACACCCACAGACGAGGGGGAGGCCGAGAACATTACTGATGATGTCCCGCCACCATTACAGGAGGCACCAATTCTGGGCCAGCGACCATCCCGTGCAGTACCATCATTAGTAGATATCTCTGCACAGATCGACTAGTTCGAGCTGTATTTTGCTGAAAAAACTCGGCACTTTGATGGGATAGAGGCCACCCTTCAACAAATATGCCAGCACCTCCATATCTCATCAGCAGCACCACCACAAGACCTGGCTGATGATGAAGACTTCTGAAACCCCTTAATTTATTATTTTTAACTTTACTTTCTTTATTTTTAGTTTTTATTTTAATTTGAACTGTTATTTATTTGCAAACTTCCATCATTGGCTATCTAACTATTCGAGTATACCTAACACATATCCATTACGCCACCAAGCTTTTTAACTAAGTGACTTTGCAGAATAAAATTGCACACTCCACATACATAAACATATAACTAGGAGAAATCCAATAAAGTCACCTGACGCCACGTATTCTCTACCATCCTCCAAGGAACTCATACATAATTCAGGGAGTACACTTACTCCCCTCTCTTTTGATGTTGCACATTAACTGTCATTAACTATCTTTGTACATTGAGGGTAATGTACATCTTAAGTGTGGGGGTGAATATTTATCTAAAGAAGGGCCCAACTTTCTGCATTATTCTCAAATTCGGCCAAACTTTATTCATTATTCTCAAATCTCTGAATTTAGTTTTGTTTTTAAGAAAATTTGTCATATTACTAATTAGGATGAAATTTCTGATGATTTAAATTTTTTATTAACATTTTTTTGAGTAAATCATAGTTAATTGTGCATTGATGATTAAATTTTAAAGATACTAGAGAATTAAGCATGATAAGTCTAATTTTCAAAAAAAAAAAAATTGCTAAGTTGTTAACCAAAATTTTAATATTGCTTTGAAATTTGAAATTTATGAGATTGATGTCAAAACACCCATAATTTTTGTGAGATTTTGAACCTTATAGAGCATATATTCTTTTTCTTGCTCACCTTTTGATTATGAGTGTGTCAACCTTGAACTGTTATTCTAGAACTTGCCTCGTTTATACATGTTGAGACCACATTTATGATTTGATATACAGAGATGATAAAGGCACCTAGGACTTAACCCACTCACTCCACTAAATAGCCTACCTTAACAACTAACCCCTAGTGAACCCCGTTGATCCTAACAACCCTTTTTATTGACTTACCAGCTAATATTAACCCAAAACCCCTTTGTATTTGTTATCACCATTCCTTTTGACTACCCTTATATCAAGATTTGATTTGATCAGTTACCTAAATATATTATTTCAGTAGTTGAATTTATCCTTTATTATTTGACTTGTTTCAAAAAAAAACGACGAAGTATATTCACCATTAGTTTTGTGATTAGGTGAGCTTATACGCCAAATTCTAATTATTGTAAGAAGAAGCTCATATCAGAATATTATTAGTAGTACAAGTTTATTATTAGTTCGTGTTTCTAGTTAGGTAATTTGTCAAGTCAATCTCGATTCTAACCTCCTAATTTCAGCCTTTATCCACACCTTAACCCTAGCCCCGTTACAACCCTAACAAAAACTTTTTAATCTGTTTATCATCTCATTTTACAGTGGTGGAGATTTGATTTTCAGGCAAGCCTATGGGATTAACTTTTCAAGTTCGACATATGAGTGCTTCTTTTCCTAAACCTTAGACACTTTGAGTGATTTGAGTGAATCTATAGTGAGGATGTCAACTCTTGTCAATTTCGAATCAAAGGTAATATTTCAGATAAGGGGAAACACCTACGTTTTCAATTACAAATGAATGACTTATCATCGTTTGAATCTTTAGGATTCTTTGAATTGAATTATCCATGTATAAATTATCTATGAATTATGATGAGACATTGTTGATAGGAATTGTGAATTATGGAAAGTTCGTTTTAATTGTATGTTGAAAATTTTGCTTGAGGACAAGCAAAAGCTTAAGTGTGGGGGTATTTGATAAACCGTAATTATAACATATTTTAATCCCACATTTAGCTTCTTTTTGGATGATTTATCCCTCAATTTATGTAAAAAGGTGCTCTTAATTCCTTCTTTTCATGTCTTATACCCAGGAAAGTACCCGAGGATAAAAAGAACACAAAACGGGCCCAAAACGGAGTAAATGGGCCTCAACACGAAATTGACACGACCTGGCCCAAAGTCCACACGGCTGTGTCTCAATGATCACCCAGAACACGGCCTCATCCCAATTTACACGGCCGTGCTTCAAGTTAGAAATCCGAACACGACTTGAAGTTGAGCCACACGGGCGTGTGACATGGTCGTGCCTCTATCGCTGGAAAAAGCAATTTCAGTCGAAAAAGGATACTTAGGGAGAAAGAATCGCATTCCAAGAGCCTATATATATCCCTCAAGTGCCACCTTTGAAAAGGCATCAAAGCTAGGCCAAAGAGCCAAGCCGAGAAGGTCAGAGTTGAGGGAATCACTCGAAGATAGCCAGTTGATCCATCCCAAGAAGCCAGAGTTATACTCAAGACGGCAGATTTTTTCTTCAGTTCCTTCAGAAAGTTTTAGGGATTTCTTATGTTTTGTTTTATCTTTTCTCTTGAGATGTTTTCTTTATTTGTCATGAACTAAACCCTTCAGATACCTGAAGGGGATGAAACCTAGATGAATCTTATTATTTGATTTATGAATTATATGATAATTACTTAGTTTGTTCTTAATTATGTTGCTTAATCTAAATCTGATGTGCTTAGGTGGAGGAGGAATAGACCCTGCCTAAGAGTAGATCTAGCATAATTAAGCGGAGTTGATCGAACGCCTAGAGATAGGGTTACGAGATTTTGCTAGATTAGGGTGAAACCTAATATGGGAATCCATAGGTTGATTTACTGCTACTCTAGGGGGTTATTATAAGCGAACGAGAGTTCCACTAGTTAACCTAGGGTTAGACGTTATTCGCCTTGAGAGAGGGTTTAATATACATTATGGAGTCTCACGGATCAAGCTAAGTGAAGAAATCATATGGTTTAGTGACAGGTAACAAGAGAAGTTTAAGTGGATTCTTCCTAAGGGTATCGTCGCAATCAACTGAGTTTTTCGTCAAGTTATTTCCTAATTCGTTCTTTTTGTCTTTGCGTTTTTAGTTTAGTAGTCGTTAATTTAGATTAAAGCAACTTCACTTTATTTTTAAGGCTAAACAATAAGAAGAAAGTTAGTATTAGTACTTTTAGTTCCTTTAGGTTCGACAATTCGGTCTTGCCTAAGCTATACTACTGTTCGATAGGTACACTTACCTTTAATCGTTGTCAGAGTTAGTTTCTAGGTTTGATCTTTTGTTTTATAAATTTTAAAGCTCCGATTTCAGCGATCACTAAATAATAAAAAGAAAGTCAGTATTAGTTCTTTTGGTTCCCTTAGGTTCGACATTCCGGTCTTGCCACTAAACTATACTACTGTTCGATAGGTGCACTTGACTCAAGTCGTTGTCACAGTTAGTTTCTAGGCTCGATCATTCGTTATATAAATTTTAAGACTTCTTGACACGATCAAGTTTTTGGCGTCGTTGCCGGGAAACTGAAATATTAAGAACGCTCAATTTTTATTACTTTAGCCATATTTTATTTTTGCAATTAAATTTTATTTTTACTTTTGTAAATTTTCTTCTTTGCTTCTGGCAGGTATTCTAGTTTATGATTAGAAGAAACCTGTTAGGACCGCTACTTTACGATAGTGAAATTGAAAGCAAAGTTCGCACAAACCAAAGAGAAATAAGGAGAAGCCTATAGTACATACAAGAAGAGCAAGAAAATGAAACTAATACTACCGAAGAGATTGTAACATTCGGGATTTAGGGGTTATGCGTTTATTGCATAATTCAAGTGAGAGTGGGCTTAGTGCATGTTTGGATGTGTTTTAGGGGTTTTGAGAATTCTAGGATGAAGGAGAGTGCTCTGGAAAATATTGGGTTAGAGTTTAAAAAGGGGAAGCTGGGCAGAGGAGGCCTTAAGGAAATTTGTAGGAGTTCTTGGACATAAGATTGGGCTTGGTAAAGTGGCTTGGAGGCGCCACTTAGGGCCTTGGTAAGTGACGCCATAAGCTGTGAGGAAGGGCTCAGGCTCGAGCAACGTGGGAAGCAGTGGGAGCTTTTATTTTGCGTCAAGGAGGAGAGGAGTTGGGCGGCAATTGGACTTCCAAATGGATGAGGATGAGGCTTGGTTTTATTTTAAAATTCGGCTAGAAGAGTAGGATAATTGTTGACTTATTCAAATTGTTTGAATAAGGGTTGAAGAGAGAAAATAGGAGCAAAATAAGGGATTTGATAAGGAAGGATGTAGTGGCCGAATGTGGGGCTCTCTGGGTTGGTATATTCGGTCATTTAGGGGGGATTAAGTGCCGAATTTTAGTTAGGGAGTGTGTCCACCTTTCTGCCGAATTGTGAGTGAAGAGAATTCTCTCTTTTTCTTCTCTTTCTTTTGAAGCCGAATCCTCCTTGTCACCATTGCCGAATTTCTCAACTTCTTCTTCTCTTCTTTTCCCTTACGATTCTTTCACAAGCCGAAGATTTCATCTCCATTAGGAGCCATAGCCGAATCTTCAGATGACCTTATTCTCCCTTCTCTATCGCAAGTTTTAGAGGCCGAAACCTTTTCTCTTTTAGTCTCTTCAAGCAACGTTGGTGGTAAGTACTCCTCTTAGTAGTTGGTTTTATCTTTTCTTCATTAGTGTGCTGAAATCAAGTGATTAGGCCTTGGTCTAAGGTTGGCCGAATGTTCTTTAAGGCCATAGTGATGTGTTCTTTTGTGTGTAGCCGAAGGAAGCAAGCATTAAGGATTCTTTCAGGATTCGATTCACCAAGGTAAGTGATATGTGGTTTTCGGCCAAGGGCCATCTTCATAGTTTTCTTGTATTAGGTCAGTTTTAACAGCAGTTAAGCAGGGATTTCGTCAACTCCATAGACAAGTGGTGGTTTCCAGGATTTAAATAAGCTAGGTAAGTGGTTGCTAATATTCGGCCATAGGCCATTTTGGTTATGGATGTTAGCCGATTCTGATTATGGCTTTTAGGGGCAAATCGACAGGAGTAAGCAGAAGCTTTCGGGATTTTGATTCATTTGGTAAGGATGTTAAGTTGTGGTTTATTCGATAAAGATCACGTATATTGATGATTAACCATTTGATTCTGATTAAGTATTGTTGATGGAGGCGAATACCAGTCAAGAAGGACAAGGGGTAACTCCTATCCCTAAGTTTAAGAAGAGATCAGTCTCTGCAGTGCGGGATTGGCCACCGGGGTGTGGGCCAGCGTCAGAGCAGGAGCGTAGACAGATAGTTGTAGTTTCGATTAGTGATAGCATCGGGATTGAGAGCGTAGTACTTCAGGTTATCAGGTGTATGATTAATCCACAAATTTCCCCGGTTATATGTCATATTTGCATGTGTTATGTGTATGTTAATAAGTGCAGTGGCAATATTGAGATGGATACCCTTAAGGGGTATGCCGATAATCAGGTCAGTATCAAATCTGATGGAACTGTGGTTAATAATGTGTATATGTGTGGTATGCTGAATAACATGTACATGCTTTATTTATCATGACACTATTGTATGTTGCATGTGCATGGGATGGGAAATGAATATGAAAGAAGGACAGGGTGTACTTTATGTACGTGGTTTAGTGATGGCTACGAGCCTCACGTGGATTGATGAGTGGCTTTGTGCCTCATCGGGATTGATATCAGCTTTGTGCCTCATCGTGGTTGGTGATGGCTATGTGCCTCATCGTGGTTTTGATGTGAGCTACGAGCTACATTGTGGATTGGCGCTGACTAAGGTCGCGTTGTGGATTATTTGTGATTTAGTTCACGTGGATGGCATTAATTACCAAATTGGTGTGTAGAGGTTGGAGGGCGATTTAGTAATCCCCTAGTGTGTGGTGGCTGGATACGGGGGTGTGTAGAGGATGGACCCTAGGCTGGGTGGGGTGCATTTTGCATAAACCTGTGTGGTATGTGGATTGGTGTGGTAATGGGCCAAGCCCAATATGTGGAATCATGTGGACAAAGTGCATTATTATATGATATGTGGTGTGGTTGTGGGCTAAGCCCATGTGTGGAAGTCTGTGGACTAATTACACACTGAGTCTGTTTGACTCACCCAAATTTTTACCAAACATCGCAGGTGATACATGATGCTTGGACAGGGTTGGAGCGGGTACAAAGGTGGCCATGCAGAAGACGTCTATTTGTTATGCGTATTTTATATTTTCAGTACTTTTAAATATTTATTTATTGTAATAAGGGCCACTTTAAAGTATTTTGGAATTTTTATATGTTTAAGTTGGATTGACGATCAAAATTAGTACTTGGGAATGTTTTATTTATATTTTTAAAGCAATCATTATCTTAAAAACATACATTAAAGTTTTAAATCCGGAAGATTTGTAATAACACAATTTTACTTAGAATTTTAAATACACAATGTTTTATTAAAGACAACAAATTTTTATGTTTTTACTTTTAAGTCAAAATCTTTTCAAACGTTTTCCGCAGTGGCATTCTAAATTCGGCCGCGGCGTATGGGCCGGGTTTGGGGTGTTACAGAGATGGCTGAGAATAATTTGCTACCTCCAGAGGTGGCTGAAAATCATACTCCTCGAACTATGTATGATTATGCTAAACCTAATTTAACAGGAATTGAGTCAAGTATTGTTAGACCTGCTATTGCTGCAAATAATTTTGAACTGAAACCTAACACAATTCAGATGATACAGCAATTTATTCAGTTTGATGGTTTTCAAGATGAAGATCCAAATAATCACTTGGCGAATTTCCTAGAATTTTGCGACACTTTCAAAATAAATGGCGTTTCTGATTATGCCATTTGTCTTCGGTTGTTTCCCTTTTCTTTGAGGAATAAAGCTAAACAGTGGTTGAACTCGTTACCTTGAGGATCAATCACTACATGGGAACAAATGACCGAAAAATTTTTATTGAAATATTTTCCGCCAACTAAAATGGCTAAGTTGAGGAATGATATCTCTTCTTTTGTGCAGATGGATTTAGAGACATGTTACGATGCACGGAAGAGATACAAAGATCTATTGAGAAGGTGCCCACACCATGGATTACCCTTGTGGCTACAGGTCCAAACCTTTTATAACTGTGTGAACCCCTCAACCAGACAGTTGATTGATTTAGCCGCCGGTGAAACCTTGAATAACAAAATACCTGAGGCTGGCTACGAATTCATTGAAGAGATGTCACTGAATAGTTATCAGTGGCAAGTCACGAGGACAAGGCCAAAAAAAGCCGTTAGTGTTTTCAACCTCGATACAGTAACCATGCTATCAAATCAGGTAGAGATGTTAAATAAAAAGATTGATGGTTTATGTGGTTCTTCGCAGGTACATCCAGTTATGTAGTGCGATACGAATGGAGGAGGGATGAACAACATAGAATATCCGCCTTACAACCCAAGCGCTGAAAACGAGCAAGTTCACTATATGGGTAATAATTTTAGACCCCAAAATAACCCTTATAGTAATACTTACAATCCAGGTTGGAGGAACCACCCCAATTTTTCATGGGGTGGTCAAGGAAATTAGAGACAACAACCCCCTCCAAACTTCCAACAACAGCCCTATCCACAGGAAAAGAAGCCGAACCTTGAGGAGATGCTGACAAAATTCATAGCGGTGTCAGAAACATGTTTTCAAAACACCGAAACAACACTTAAAAATGAACAAGCATCGATTTAAGGGATCGAGAACCAATTAGGGCAACTTGCAAAGCTGGTCTCTGAACAACCACAAGGCAGCTTGCCAAGCAACACTGAAACTAACTCGAAAGAGCAACTTCAAGCCATAACAGCTCATGTTAGTGAAGGGTTAGATGAGCCAAAATTAAGGCAAGAGAATGTGGTAGAGGAAGGTAAGGTTGAGGTAAGCCATAACAAACCAAAACTAGTAATTAAAGAGTACCAACCTCGTGTACCATATCCCAATGCGATGAAGAAAGACAACACAAATGAACAATTTGGTAAATTTCTTAAACTTTTAAAGGAATTACATATTAAATTACCGTTTCTTGAAGCTCTTTGGCAGATGTCAGATTCAAGGTAATTTTTAAAACAGCTTCTAACAAACAAACGAAAGTTAGACGAAGAGTCGCATGTGGAACTAAATGTAGTGTGCTCTGCAATGTTGCAAAATAAACTACCACAGAAATTAAAAGATCCAGGGAGTTTTACAATTCCGTGCTTAATTGGTAGTTTATCTGTTGACAATGCTTTAGCTGATTTAGGGGCAAGCATAAATGTTATGCCTTATAAAATGTTTAAACAGCTAGGTCTAGGGAAACCCAAACAAAGTAGGATGAGCATTCAATTAGCTGATAAAACGATTAGAATTCCTAGGGGTATAATTGAATATGTACTCGTGAAAATTGACAAATTCATATTCCCGGTAGACTTTGTCGTTTTAGACATGGATGAGGACAATAGTATCCCCTTAATTTTAGGAAGACCCTTTTTAGCAACTGCTAGAACTAAAATTTATGTTGGTACAGGAGAACTCATACTTCGTGTAGGTGACGAATCAATCAGTCTTCAGGCTCTTGACTCGTCTAGGACATCAAGTAATCAAGGTGAGAAAATTAATTTTATTAATAACCATTCGATTAAACCTTCTTTACAGGAAGCACCACGGAACTACACAACTGAGCCAGTTCCTATACCTCATGACAACAAAGAAATAACTCACGAGGAACGATGGCTTCAGATCGATGAACTAGACGAGTGGAAGACACATTTCAAGGAGAAATTAGGAATACACGAAGCATACCCAACGCCATTCCGTGGGACAAATAAATTTAAGATCGAAGATCAAGTATTGTTAGATAAGACAGACCCTCGAATATCTCCTCCCGACCTTAATACAAAAGAAGAAATCCCTTTTAAGGTACTCAATGTCTTCCCATACAGAACAGTCGAGGTAAGTAATCCTATATTCAACATTTTTAAAGTAAACGCTACTCGACTCGAACTATATACTGATAATAAAATTGATAGCATGAGAAAGAATTTTCAACTCCTCAAACCACCATGATTATGTGAATGAGAGGTAAGTCTAGCTTAAGACTTTAAATGAGCGCTTCTCGGGAGGCAACCCGAGCATTAACCCCATTAATTTTTACATTTTTATTTTTCCTTTTTAGCACCTAACTATAAACTAACCAAAGTGCATATTTCCATACCACACGACCGTGGCCGTGGCCGTGTGGACACCACAGATTTTTCGTACCAATATGGCAGAGAGAGTACGAAACAGGACAAAAAATATCTTCAAGCCATGGGCTCTGACTAAACACCATGGTCGTGCGATACAGCTGTGGTCGACACTGTTTTATCAACACGGGCGTGGTGACTTGCACACAGGCGTAGGAGAAACGAACGAAGCACAACACGGCCGTGCGATACGGCCGTGTGACTCAACACGCCCATGGTACACAGGCATGGGGATGTACTAAATCTGAGATTTCTATTTAAAACACCCCTTTCCCCTTCTCACCTACTACCTATTTCCCTTCTTCCATACCCTTTACACTCCCCTCCCT
The DNA here is from genome assembly GCA_005393395.2 of Gossypium australe. Lineage (NCBI taxonomy): Eukaryota > Viridiplantae > Streptophyta > Magnoliopsida > Malvales > Malvaceae > Gossypium > Gossypium australe. The sequence continues at coordinate 15,922,130 of CM016619.1, forward strand.
TTTCATTTTAACCATTCTTCAAACTCTTGGTCTACACCTTATCCATGTCGAAGAAACGGAAGGATCCTAGCACAGTCTTCCTCTCCAAGACCGATCTACATAATTTCATGCGGGCTGCTTCATTAACTCGACAGGACAAGGACCTTTGAGTCCATTTCATTCTTCTTTTTCTTTTCTCTTCTCCTTTATTTTCATTTTCTTTATTTCTCTTTTACTTAATTTAATCTATTTTATTTTGTTTTCTTTGATTTAGGTTCTAAAGGCTGCTTGGGAATCACCACACCACGGCCTTAGAAATCACACCCACTTTGTAAACCATCTAATAATAAGGACTTTTCAATCCATTAATCTTCTCTTTTAATTTTATTTTACTTTTTACATTCTTTCTTTTTATTTTTCTTTTCTTTAAATATATAATTAGTATATTTTGAATTATTCTTATTATTTCCTTGCTAATTCTTCACGAGATTCCCAATTTTTTCATCTAGCGTAGAGATTGTCGGCGGCCACCACACCACGACCACTTCCAACTCAAGGAATCCATCCAAAATTTAGGAAGCTCCACTTCTCCCCATATCTTATGATTTCTTATATATCTTTGTACATTGAGAGCAATGTACATCTTAAGTGTGGGGGGTGAATTTTATTTTGAAAAGTTCCTAACTTTTTGCACTATTCTCAAATCCCTGAATTATGTCTTGTTCTTAAGTAATTTTCTCATTTTACTAATATGTTTTGGATTAAGTCATTGATAATTGTGCAGTGATGATTTAAACTTTAGGAGACTAGAGAATCAAGTATGATGAGCCTATTTTCAAAATCAAAGATTTGTTAGGTTGTCTACCTGAATCTAATTATTACCTTGAAGTTTGAAATTTACAAGGTTGATATCAAAAACCCATAATTTTTGTGAGATTTTGAGCCTTTTAGAGCATACATTTTTTTCTTGCTCACTTTATTGATTATGAGTGTGTGTGTCAACATTGATTTGTTATTCTAGAACTTGCTTCGATTATACATGTTAAGATCACATCATTGAATTGATATACAAAGATGATAAAGGCACTTAGGATTTAACCCACTTACTCCACTAAAAGCCTACCCTCACAATTAACCCCTAGTGAACCCCTTTGATCTTAACAAACCATTTATTGACTCACCCAATAATAATAACCCAAAACCCATCTTGTATTTGTTATCACCATTTCTTGACTCCCTTTTTTGTCGAGATTTGATTTTGAGCAGTTGCCTAACTATGTTCTATATTTCAATTGTTAAAGTTCTTTCTTTTTATTGTGAATACTTGATTTGTTCTTAAAAAAAAAACGTTGGACGGTTATTCATTGTTATTTCTATGTTTGAGCTTAAGCAATTAATTCCACATTCTGAGAAGAAGCTCGTGTTATTAGTGTTTTAAGTTTTCAATTGATGTAATTATTCAGGATTAGTTCATTTTTCTAGTTAGGTAAATTGTCAATTCAATCTTGATTTTAACCCTCTAATTCAGCCTTTATCCACACCTTTAAACCCAAGCCCAATTACAACCCGTAAAAGACCTTTTGATCTGTGTATCATTTCATTTTATAGTGGTGGAAATTTGATTTTCATGCAAGCCTATGGGATTAACTTTTCATGTTCGACTTTTGAGTGCTTAATTTTGAACCTTAAACACTTTGAGTGATTTGAGTGAATCTTTAGTGAGGATGTCAACTCTTGTCGATTTTGAATTAAAGGTAATCATTTAGATAAGAGGAAACACCTAATGTTTTCAGGCTATAAATATATGACTTAGATTGTTTGAATCTTTAGGACTCTTTGAGTTAAATTTATCCATGTATAAATTATCTATGAATTATGATGAAACACTATTGATGAATATTACGAATTGAGGAAGTTCATTTTAATTCTGAGTTGAGAATTTTGCTTGAGGACAAGCAAATGCTTAAGTGTGGGGGTATTTGATAAACCGTGATATGTTCATATTTTAATCCCATATTTAGCATACTTTTGGATGATTTATCCCTCAAATTGTGGAATTTGGTGCTCCTAATCCTTTAATTTCATGTTTTATATTTAGGGGAGCACCGGAGGATGAAAAAACGAGAAACGGGCCAAAAACGGAGAGAATGGGCCAAAGTATGAAATGCACATGGCCTGGTCCCATGCCACACGGCCGTGCCTCTTTAGCAGACCCGACCACAGCCTGAATTCGATTCACACGGTTGTGCCACACGGCGTGTCCCTAACGTGACCTGTTTTAATTCTATTCGGAATAGGGTACTTAGAGGCAAAGAAAGACATTCCAAAAGCCTATATAAACACCCTAGAGGCCAACCTTCAAGGGGGTTCAGGTAGGCCGAGGAGCCAAGCCAAAGAGGTCGAATTGTGGGATTTACTCGAAGATAGCCAGTTGATTCATCTCAAGAAGCCGTAATCATACTCAAGACGGAAGATCTTTCCTTCAATTTTCTTTTGGGGGTTTTAGGGTTTTTCTTATGTTTTGTTTTATATTTTCTTCTAAGATGTATTCTTTTATAATTATGAACTAAACCCCTCAAATACTTGTGGGGGATGAAACCTAAGACAGATCTTGTTATTGTTTTCTGAACTATATGATAAATACTTGATTTGTTCTTAACTATGTGTTTTTAATTCTTGTTTTAATATTTCAGGATATTGATTCAAGTATTGATGCCCTTAGGCAGTGGAGGAATATTCCCTGTTTAAGAGTAGATCTAGCATAGTTAGGCGGAGTTGATCGCAACCCTAGAGATAGGATGACGAAATCTGTCGGATTAGGGTCAAACCTAATATGGGAGTCCATAGATCGATTTAATGCAATTTTAGGGGTTTTAATTAGAAAGAGATTTCAATTAATCAACCTAGGGTTAGACGTTAGTAGCCTCGAAAGAGGTATTAATATAAATTAAGGAATCCTACGGATCAAGTCAAGTGAATAAATTGTCTGGTTCAGAGTTAGATAACAAGTGAAGTCTAGGGGATTCTTCCTCGGGTATTGTCTTAATCAATTGTTTTTTTTTTCCAAAAGTATTTCCCCAATTCCTTCTCTGTGTCTTAGCATCTTCAGCTTAGTAGTTAGTTAATTTTAGATTAAATAGCAATTCCCTTAATTCTTAGGCTAAATAATAAAAAGAAAGTCAGTATTAGTACTTTTGGTTCCCTTAGCTTCGACATTCCGGTCTTGCCACTAAACTATACTACTGTTCGATAGGTGCACTTGCCTCAAGTCGTTGTCACAGTTAGTTTCTGGGCTCGATCATTCGTTATATAAATTCTAAGATTTCCTGACACGATCAGGTCTCACGGTCGTGTCCCCTGTGTCAGGCCTTGTAACTCTCTGAGTTGCCCCATACGCTTGGGTGCTAGGCAGTATAACTCTCTAAGTTGCCCCATATGCTTGTGTGCTAGGCCGTGTGTTAGGTTGTGTTGTAACAACCCAGTTTAGACCCTAGTCAGAACAGTGATTTTGGGACCACAAATCCTAGTCAGAAAAATATTTTAATATTATTTTCTGTGTTTACAGCATGATATGTGATATGTGTGAAAATTTTATCGTTTGTGTGCTCGATTTGATAAAAGGACTTAATTGCGTGAAATGTAAAAGTGGCTTTCTATATGTTAAAGTGCTTAATTGCTTTGATGAATTAATTATGGAGTCCTTATATTGTAAATTGACCATTAAATATTTGAGTGGACAAATATGGACAACCATTATAAACTTTTCATATTATTTCATTAAAGTTGATTTGGTAAATGAATATTAAATGATAATAAAATAAATAAAACATGAAAATTTTTGCATGTTCATATTTCCCATTGCCGAAACTTGAGAAGAAAATAAAGCTTTGAAAGCTTTTGAGGTTTGGCCTTGGTCCAAGCTTGATTAAAGGTTCATTTGTGTTCGGTTTTTGATAATTTCTATGTTTTTGAGATCGTTGCTTTGTATACTAGCTAACCCATGCCTTAATTTTTGGATTTGATGATGAACTTTTAATTTGCCATTGTTTAAAGCTTGATGTTTTTATTGTTTGATGATGAAAAATAAATCTTTGTTGATAGATTATTATGTTTAATTAAGTGATTTTTAATTAAAAAATGCTTATTTAGGACTAAATAGGGAAATTTGAAAATTGAGGGGTCAAAATGTGAAATAAATGAAATAAAGGGGTTGTTAGAGACCTAAGGAGAATTCGGCCTAACATGGGTTTCATGAGATTTTGTGTATTTTGTGTTATTTTGAAATTGGGATTAAATTGTGAAAATGTGAAATGTTAGGGGCTAAAGTGCAAAATGCCCAAATTGTGTGTTTTTGGATGAAATTGAAGAATGTGTAATTAAATAAGTTAATTTTGAATCTATTTAGATAAAGAAAAGAGGAAATCGGATTTGGATCGAGGAAAGTCGAAGGTTGTCGAATAGTCGTTCCGGTTCGTTCGTGTCCGTACGAGGTAAGTTCATAAGTAAATAAATGTGTTTAAATTCAAATGAATACAGTTTATAATATCAAATTGAATTGTATATATATAAACACATACATTGCCAAATTGATATAAGCATAGAATGTCTTCTATCGAGCTTAAATTGATTGGATTACGACGTTCGAAAGCGCCAGACGAACTATAGGAATTGCATAGGATACGTATGTCATGACATTAGGACTTCCGACATTTGATTCATGTAAGACCATGTCTGGGACATTGGAATCGAAGTGAGAAAACGTGTAAGACCATGTCTGGGATATTGGCATCATATATGATTCATGTAAGACCATGTCTGGGACAGTGGCATTGATATGTGATCGCATGTAAAACCATATCCAGGATATGGCATTGTATGAGCTTATTATGATTTCCGTGTGTCCTTAACAATTCTGAATGGTTCAACGGGAAAAGACATAGCATGATCGAATGTGAGTTCGATTTAAACGATTCAAGTATGTGTTAAGTTTATACGAACTTTGAAGAAAAGGTAAGTGTTAATGATTAAAGTAATCATGTGAACTAGGTGAGAAATGGAATTATATATATGTGTATGGAATTAATTAGGTTTGGTTGTTTCGAAATGAATTATGAATGTTCTTGCATTAATTTATTTGCTTATGGCTTACCAAGCTTTCCCAAGCTTACTTTGTGTATTTATTCATTGTTTTATGGATCTTGAAAGCCAGCTTCGAGCTCAGAGATAGTCAAGGAACATCGTCACACTATCGACCAATATTCGGTACTTTGGAATATGTAAATATGACATATGGCATGTATAAGCTATTTTGATATGTATGGTTTTGAATTTGTGTATATATAGCCATGCGAAAATGGCTTGATTTTGATGTTAATGCTTGTGTGTATCCGATCATGACATAAGTTTAAGTTGGAAGTATATCTCATTATCTATATATATATATGTTTGTGGTGTTTGGTTTTATAATTCGGCTTAGTAATGAGGTAAAAGATGAATGCATTTTTTATATATGATATGTCAAATATAGGTTAAGTGATGGTATGCCATTAATTGTATTTGGCTATTTAGATACGATTGGTGAAGGCAAGTAATGATATGTTTCATGTTTGTTTTGATTGATTGTTTTGGTACAGATCAAAATGGTGAAATTGGTATGACTTTTTTGGTTAACTTGGATAGTCAAATAGATAAAGAGATGAATGGTTTGGTATATGTATTTTAGATTGATTATAGAGCATGCAAATTTGGTATGCTATGAATTGTTCTTTATGTTCATGAATGTTTATTGTGACTATGGTGAGATGTGCATGAGTCGAGTTTTTGGTAATATTTGTTTATGTTTTTATAATTATGTCTATTAAGCTGTGTGGGATAGCTTGATTTAGATAAATAACCTAATGCGTATAATATGTGAATTGGTATATTCATTAATTAGTTAAAGGAATGGGTTTTGTTACAGTTTGGTATTTGTGTTTAGAAATGGCTTTTGCTTTAAAGTGATATGCGCATGTTATAATAGCACAAAAAAGCATATTTGGTTGTGTTGTAAAGTTAACTAATGTTTTATATGTGAAGGAATATTAGGCCGTGTTTTATGATTTGTCTTGTTTGAAATGCGCATGTGCATGAGCTTATTGAATGAAATTTTTTATATTTAGCCAATAAGATAGATGTATATAATTGAGTGATGCGATGCATATGTTACGTATATGACATTGTATTGTAATAAGTTTATTTATAATTTGATTATTCAAATTCCAGGATTACAGGTCTTATGGTTCGACTATTAAATTTTATAAGACATTGGTAATATGATTTGATATATATTGTTGGTTCGAATATGTGACTAAATAAATGATATTGATATGATTGAATTTCGAAGCATAATTTGTTTTATGTGAAATTATTATTAAAACCTGTTTGATTTTTAATTAGCTTTATGTTGTATTTATATACGAATTTGACTTGTATAATTATGTGAATGTTTGAAACTGTGTTATGTCCGGTAATGCCTCTTAACCCATTCCGGCGATGGATACTGGTTAGGGGTGTTACACATGTAACTCACTGACTTGCACCACAGAGAAATCATCAGATGACACACGGCCGTGTCGCACACGGCTGAGTCACATGCCCGTGTCTCAAGCCATGTGGACCAAAATTTACCTATAATTAAGCCATTCCAAAACCATGCTATGCATAAACATTCAACCTATTTAAGCACACTATAAAAGGGACCTAAACAACATCCAAACACACACCAATATGCCATTTTAAGATCCTAAATCAATTAACCAATATGTTATTCAAATGCATCATAATTAAACAACCTAACTTTACCAAAACATATGAACCTTGCCTATTTCCATGCACAAAAACTTCATTCTATATGTGCCTAAAACATATCATAATTGACAATTTTCAAACCAACATCTTGTGCCAAAATGCCATACACAACAATTCACAAAAATGACTAAAAGGACCTACCTAACAAGCATTATAAGTCCATCAATCCATAAATATCAAGATACAAACATACCAAAATACCTTTACATAACATCCTATACGTGCCATTATAAACCTAAGCCAAAATGTTCAAAAACTACCAAAAATAAATGGATAGTGTGACTTGAGTGCCGATACGACCGTCCAACCTTCAAAGTATCTACAAGAATAGAAAATAACACAAGTAAACTCATTTAAAGCTTAGTAAGTTGATGTCCAAAAATGATAAATCTACCGAAGTAATATAATAAATCATTCAATAATAACTCAACTATATGTATTCCTTGTCATCCAAAATCTCAACCCGGTGAATTGCATAGTTCAATTTAAAGCTCAAATACATGTTATAATTATCAAAATCATTAAACAAGTTACAGTACAGAAATTCACGATCTGATGAATGAGTTATAGATATGAGTACATAGATATTCCACCCGAAACACGCCAGATGCTCATAAGAGCTAGTCCAACCGGAAATACGCCAGATGCTCATAAGAGCTAGTCCAACCGAAAACATGCCAAAATAGGGAGTATAACACAAGAGTTCGCAACAAGTGCTGAACCTTAGCCTACTCGGGAAAAAATATACATCACTCCACAACAATCTTCACTCCAATCCCCTCATAACACGCCATAATTCAATTGTACTCTATCCCGCGTTCAACCGATCCAAGTATTGAAATTCAACAACATTTCTCAAATAACTTTACATCATCTATAATCAATTATATCATATTATATCATATTATATCATCAAATACTTCATATAGATGTTAAATTATAAGTCGTACGAACTTACCTGGACTAAATTGTAGTAGTTGCAGAAGTTCGGGGACAAATTCAGGATTTTTCCTTTTCCAAGTATATCAACAGTGTCTTGATCTAAAATGTAAAATTTCTCAATTATTATCTTACATTTCACGTTCCAATTTACTTTACATTTTATACCCTTTTATTTTTCAAATTTACACAATTACCCCTAACTTTTTCAACTTTTGCAATTTAGTCCTTTAACTAAAAATTGATCAAATTAACCATTTTCCTCAAGTCACATTATAGCCAAATATTCTAGGCCCTTAAAAAGCCCTTAATAAACATTAAATTTACTATCAAACCTTGAAATTTTGACATTTTCACAATTTAATCCTTAAATCAAAATCTAACAAAAATCACTTCACAAAACAACCAAATACCACAATCAAAGCTTCTAACACATGTTTATCATAAAAATAAATCCAAGATTCATCAATGGAAACTTTTGAAATTTTTAACAGATTCAAAAACAAAGGTACAAGCTAACTAGACCTAGTTGCAACGATCTCAAACACATAAAAATTACAAGAAATGGGTATAGAAATCACTCACACGCAATGATTTGAACCTAACCGATTCTTCAAGCTAGGAAAATCATGGCCATTTAGTTTTCAACAAGAAATTAAAGAAGATGATGACAATTTCATGTTTTGTTTATGTTTAATTATTGATTAACTACCTTTTTACCCTATAAAATCAATTAAAATTTCATTAAAACCACACTAGACCGTCCACTGTTTACTTCTAAGGTCTAATTACCTTATTGGTCCTCCCACATTTATTAGTTAAGCCATTAAATCACCAAAATGTAATAATTAACAAGTTTTACACTTATTACAATTTAGTCTTTTTTCATTAATTAGCTATCTAAACGTTAAAATTTCTTAACCAAATTTTAAAACGACACTAATGAATCTATAAGTATTCTATAAATAATATTTACGACTCAACACGATGGAAATTTTGGTCCCAAAACCATTGTTCCATCACCATTGAAAACCTGGCTGTTACAGTTATTATATTTGAAAATAGTGAGAAATTTATTTTCTAAGTATAAATTCTATTTTTTTGGGAATAACAATTCTAACAGATTCTATTGAGAGAGAATTTCCTAATAAAATTTGATTTTTTTCTGGTTTGATTCGTGATTGTTCAAGCCCACACTTGAAGCGATTCATGGTAGAGAATAGTGGAGAAGGTTGTTTGGTTAAAAGCTGGGAAATTTTTATTGCTATAAATATCACAAATCATCTCAGGTTTCAAAATTTTAATTTTTTGCTGTGACAAAAAAATATTTTTAAACCGAAATTTTTCTAACATAATGATAGGTCACCAGTTAGATTATCAAGAGGGTTGGGATTAGTTTCGGGCAACTCCCCCTGAGTGGTTAATGCCTAAATCAAATCCTCAATATTCTCTTCTTGATTTGTTTAGGAGTTTGAAGGTGTAGGTGAACCTGTTTCAAATGAATGATTTGGTGGACACAACATCGGTTTAGGCTGTAGTGATAGGATCTTGAATGGTTCCAGGGATTGGGGTTTTATTGATTTCAGGATTTTCTTTAGGTGAAGAACAATTTGAGATGTTTTTAGGCTTAGTATGGATGGTTTTAGATAGTTGATGTAAATGGGTTACCTGAACAAGATCTTAGGTAGTGGGCACTCCTTGTTCTTGATCAGTGGTAGCTTGACCTTGGTTACTTCCTTCCCCAGTCTATTTTGCTTAGAAATGTTGATAAACTATAATTTACACATACTTTAACCGCATGCTTGGCTTAATTTTGGATTATTTTTCATTGGATATGTTGAATTCGATACTCCTAATCTCTTAATTTCATGTTTTATACTCAGGAGAGCTTAGGAAATCAAAAAGAATGAGAAACGGGTCAAAAATGGGCAAAATGGGCCTACTTAGGAAATCACACGGCCTGGACTATCGACCACGGGCAGATCACATGGCCTGGACTATCGACCACGGGAAGATCACATAGCCTTGGGTGGCGAGCAAAATCGACCACGGCCGAAGGAGTCCACCACGGGCGTGTCACACGGGCGTTTCGCTGCCGTCCCTAGGTTTAATTCTATTAGGAAAAGGTTACTTGTGGGCCAAGAAAGACATCTCAAAGCCTATATAAACACCCTAGGGGGCAACCTAAAACAGGGTCGACAGGACGTCGAATAGACACCGAGTAGAAGGAGAAAATACTCCAAGATAGCCGTCAGGAACAACTTAGGAGAAGAATCTCCATCAAGACTGAGGATCCCCCATCAAGTTCTTTAGAATTTTTTGGGTTTTTCTTGTGTTTTGTTGTTTTCCCCATTCTAATATGTTTCCCTCTATTAGTATGAACTAAATCCCTTAAATACCTAAGGAGATGAAACCTAAGACGAATCTTATTATTATTTGATTTATGAGATAAATACTTGTGCTTATTCTTAATTGTGAGTTTTTATTCTTGTTTGATAATTCAGGTTATTGATTCAAGTCGAATGTGCTTATCCAGTGGAGAAAAAGTCCCTATCTAAGAGAAGATCAACACAATTAAGCGGAGTTGATTGTAACCCTAGAAATAGGGTGACCAAAATCTGTCGGATTAGGGTCAAACCTAATAAAGGAATCCATAGATCGAGTTAATGTGACATTAAGGGTTTTAATTAGAAAGAGATTTCAATTAATCAACCTAGAGTCAGTTGTTTTTAGTCTTGAAAGAGATATTAACATAAATCAGGGATTTCTACGGATTAAGTCAAGTGAATAAATTGCATGAATCAAAAGTAATAAGTGAAGTCTAGGTGGATTCTTCCTTAGGTATTGTCTATCTCATATAAAGTTGTCTAAAAGTATTTTCCCAATTCACTCTCTGTCGCGTTCATAGTTAGTTAAATTAGTTAGTTAATCTTAGATTAAAAATAAATCCCCTTAATTATTAGGCTAGATAATAAAAAGATAGTTAATACTAGTACTCTTGGTCCTTAAGGATACGATATTCCGGACTCACCACAGCTATACTACTGTTCGATAGGTGTGCTTGCCTTTATCGTAATAATAGTTAGTTTCGAGCTCCATCAGATGTTTTTGCTATCCCTCAGCAGTGGTAATCTTAATTCTTGCCATGGTTGGGAGATGACGTAGCGTGAAGTATTTCTTTAGGTTTCGAATGTAAAGAGGCGGCTTTGAGAAGAAATCACTGTAACACCTTTTGAGAGCATTGAAAGATAAGTAAGTAAAGAAGTAAGGTAATTTGAAAGGAAATTTGAAGATGGAAAGAAGTAAACACTTCCCATTCAATGCACATCTTTCACCGAGATTTATGAGAGAGAATCCACTAGGTTTTCCTATAAAAAATTCACTTTTTTTGCCCAAAAAAATAATACCCTCAAATATTTTCTTTAGTAACCTGGGAATAAAAACAACAAAATGACATTTGTGATAATCGTGTGGATGACATCTTCAATTGTTACATGTTTTTCAAGCTCAAAAAATACCAACAAAGCTTCTCAAGCTCTCAAACTTGTTTGCATCTAAGGCCTTCGTGAACATGTAACACCCTCGACCCGATTCGATTCGCTGGATCCGGATCTCGGGTGTTACCAGACTTATACTAACAAACATTAAACATTTATAACTACTTACAAATATTTACATATATAACACTTACAAATTTTTATTAAACAAATGAACCTCTAATATACATGCAAGAGTAGATATTTATTTACAAAATTCATCGCCATATAACATACTTTATTTTAATTACCCAAACTGTATACTTATATGTAATACTACTAATTCATAATACGCCACCAATATTGCTTTGTATGCATAGTAACCCGTATGCTGCTCCGTTGGCATAATCTTGGCATCATTCCTCTAGGTGCAAACTCATATATTCAAACCTATAACAGAACATACAGTATAGATAAGTTCATAAGAACTTAATGAGAAAAACACCATTTACCTTAGTGATACATGCTCATAGGAGAAGATGTGTAACATCCTATAATTTAGGGGTCTGTAAATTTGTGCAATTGCATGATATGCGGGTTCTATGTGTTGTTTAAGGGTGTTTAGGGGCCCTAGGGAGGCCAGGGGTTAAGGTTAAGCACTGATAAAATTTTAGATTTTGGGCACTGAAGTGGGAAGAGCTACTGAAAGCAAGGTTTAAGGAAAATTTTTGGTAGGTTGATAGCACAAGGAGGCGTGTGGCATGGTAGTGTGGCGTTACTAAGGGAACTTGGAGGAAGGGAGTTCGAATCCCACATACTGCAGTGTATTTGCATTTATTTTTGTGCTGAGTAGGTGAGAGTAGTAGAATTCGGCTTGGACACTACAAGGGAGTTGAAGACTTAGTCAAACGAGTTTGAATGAGTGATGGAGAGGAGTTTAAGGAGAAAATTAGGGAATGAATTGATAAACCGTAATTATAACATATTTTAATCCCACATTTAGCATGCTTTTGGATGATTTAAGCCTCGATTTATATAAAAAGGTGCTCTTAATCCTTTCTTTTTATGTCTTATACCCAGAAAAGTACTCGAGGATGAAAAGAACGAGAAACAGGCCCAAAACGAGGTAAATTGGGCCAAGGTGGAAATCGACACGGCCTGGACTTAAGCCCACATGGTCGTGCCTTATTGATCATCTAGAACACGGCCTGACCCCCAACTCACACGGCCGTGCCTCATTAAAGAAGTCCAAACACGGCCCAAAGACTAGTCACACGGGCGTGTGACATGGTCGTGTCCCTGTCGTGGCAATGAACAATTTCATTCAGATTTGGATACTTTAGGGCAAAGAAACACATTCCAATAGCCTATATATACCCCCTAAGTTCATCCTTGAAAAGGGCGGTTAGCTAGGCCAAGGAGCCAAGCCGAAAAGGTTAGAGTTGTGGCAATCACTCGAAGTTAGTCAGTTGATCCATCCCAAGAAGCCGAAATTCTACTCAAGACCGATGATTTCTCCTTCAATTACTTCACAAAGTTTTAGGGATTTCTTATGTTTTGTTTTATCTTTTCTTTTGAGATGTTTTCTTTATTTTTTTTGAACTAAATCCTTCAGATACCTGAAGGGGATGAAACCTAGATGAATCTTGTTATTAATTTCTGAATTATATGATAAATACTTAGTTTGTTCTTAATTATGCAAGCTTAATCCAAATTTGATGTGCTTAGGTGGAGGAGGAATAGGCCCTGCTTAAGAGTAGATCTAGCATAATTAAGTGGAGTTGATCGCATACCTAGAGATAGGGTGACGAGATTTTGCCAGACTAGGGTGAAACCTAATATGGGAGTCCATAGATCGATTTACTGCTATTCTAGGGGGTATTATTCGAGAAAAAGATTTTCATTAATTAGCCTAGGGTTAGACGTTATTTGCCTCGAGAGAGGGTTTAATATACGTTAGGGAGTCTTACGGATCAAACTTAGTAAATAAATCGTATGGTTTAGGGTTGAATAACAAGTGAAGTCTAGGTGGATTCTTTCTGAGGGTATCGTCTTAATCAGCTGAGTTTTGCCTAAAGTTATTTTCCCAATTCATCCTTTTTGTCTTTGTGTCTTTAGCTTAGTAGTCATTAATTTAGATTAAAGCAACTTCACTTATTTTAGGCTAAATAATAAAAAGAAGGTTAGTAGTAGTACTTTTAGTTCCTTTGGGTTCGATAATCCGGTCTTGCCTAAACTATACTACTGTTTGATAGGTACACTTGCCTTTAATCGTTGTCAGAGTTAGTTTCCAGGTTTAATCATTCTCTTTATAAATTTTAAAACTCGACAGACATACGATCAAGTTTTTGGCGCTGTTGCCGGGGAACTAAAATATTAAGAAAATTCTATTTTTATTACTTTAGCCACTATTTTAATTTTTGCAATTTACTTTTATTTTTTTTAGAATAATCTAGGTTTTGCTAAATTTTTTTCGCTGGTACCTCTAGTTTATGACTAGAAGGAACCTGATAGGACCCCTAGTATACGATAGTGATATTGAAGCCACCGCTCGAAGAAATCGCAGAGAAATCAGGTTAGCCCTAAATTACACAGAAGAATATCAAGAAGGCAGATCCAATCCTACTGAAGGGATGGACGAAATAACCCACAACCACATAATGTGGGAGAAAATAATGCTCCACGTACAATGTTTGATTACGCTAAACCGCATTTAAGAGGAGCAGAATCGAGTATTGTTAGGCATGCTATAGCTGCTAATAATTTTGAATTAAAGCCTAACACAATACAAATGATTCAACAATTTGTTCAATTTGATGGTTTGCAGGACGAAGACCCAAACACTCATATAGCTAATTTCTTAGAGTTCTGTGATACTTTCAAAATAAATGGCGTTTCTGATTATGCTATACGTCTTCGGTTATTTCCCTTCTCATTAAGGAATAAAGCCAAACAGTGGTTGAACTCGTTACCACGAGGGTCAATCACCACATGGGAGCAAATGATTGAAAAGTTTTTATTGAAATATTTCCCACCGGCCAAAACAGCCAAATTACAGAATGATATCTCTTCTTTTGTGCAGATGGATTTAGAGACATTATACGACGCATGGGAGAGATACAAAGATCTCTTGAGAAAGTGTCCACACCATGGTCTACCCTTGTGGCTACAAGTCCAAACATTCTATAATGGTGTAAACCCCTCAACGAGACAACTAATCGATTCAGCCGCCGATGGAACCTTGAACAACAGAACTCCTGAAGTAGCCTACGAGTTCATTAAAGAGATGTCACTGAATAATTATCAGTGGCAAGTTACAAGGACGAAACTAACAAAATCAGCCAGAGTTTACAACCTCGATGTGATAACCATGCTATCAACACAGGTAGAGATGATGAATAAAAAGATTGATAGTTTATGTTCTTCGCAGGCACATCCAGTCATGCAGTGCGACGCAAGTGGAACCATGGCAAATCCTGAGTACCAACCCTACCAACCAGGTGCAGAGAGCGAACAGATGAACTATATAGGTAATAATTTCAGATCCAATAATAATCCTTATAGTAATAATTACAATCCAGGCTGGAGGAACCACCCAAATTTTTCATGGGGAGGTCAAGGAAATCAAAGGAATCAAAGGCAACAACCTCATCAAAATTTCCAAAATCAGCCATATCGAGAAGAGAAAAAACCAAACCTCGAAGAGATGCTGATGAAGTTCATGGCAAGCATAGAAAACCGTCTCCAAGATACAGAGAAAACACTCAAAAATCAACAAACATCGGTTGACGAGACCAAGAACCGAGTTGGGGAACTCACTGAGTCAGTTGGGGAACTCACCAAGTCAGTTGGACTACTTACTGAGATGATCTATGAAATACGAGCAGAGATTTTTTCTAAAAAAATAGAACAGGTAAAAGCAGTTACATTAAGAAGTGAAAAAGAATTAGTCGAGCCAAAGAAAAAATTACCACACAAAAACAACAACACAAAGGATGAGGGAGTTGAGGAAGTAAATCCAGCCCGCAAAGAAAGCAAACCACCAATCCCATATCCAGCAAAGTTGAAGAAAGAATGATTAGATGCCCAATACGGTAAGTTTCTCGAACTTTTTAAACAAATACATATTAACTTACCTTTTGTTGAAGCTATTTTACAGATGCCGAAGTACACAAAATTCTTAAAGGAACTTCTGACGAATAAAAGGAAGCTTGAAGAAATATCGACGGTCGAACTTAATGAAGAATGCTCCGCCATCCTCCAAAACAAGTTACCAACCAAATTAAAAGAGCCAGGAATTTTTACTATTCCTTGCTTAATTGGTAGCTTAAATATTAAGAAAGCATTAGCTGATCTAGGAGCCAGTATTAATTTAATGCCTTACAAAATGCTTAAACAACTAGATCTTCGGGAACCAAAACCCACTAGGATGAGTATTCAGTTAGCTGATAGATCTATTAAATATCCTAGAGGAGTTATCGAATATATCCTGGTGAAAATTGATAAATTTATTTTCCCTGTTGATTTTTTTGTGTTAGACATGGATGAAGACATTAATGTTCCCTTAATTTTAGGGCGTCCTTTTTTAGCTACCGCTAGGGCTGCTATCGATGTAGGTAACGGTAAACTTGCATTAATGATAGGCGATGAGGAAATGATTTTTCAAATCTATGATGCCATGCGATATTCTAGAGAACAAGATTATGCCTGTTATTTTGTTGATACTACTGATCATATTATTCAAAACTCATCACAGGAAATCTTACATGATGACACAATGGAACTGTGCTTGACGCAAGACGAGGGGGAAGAAGATGAAGCTGATGAGCTAAATACGTCTTCACCTCAACAAACGAAAAAAGAAAGCATTAAAGTAAATGACAAACTGAAACAAAAACCCTCTATTGATGAACCACCCAATCTGGAATTGAAACAGTTACTGAAACACTTGGAATATGTATTCCTTGGGGAAAATTCTACGCTACCGGTTATTATCTCTTCAGAACTAAAACCCAAGGAAAAAGAGGAGTTGATACAAGTACTAAGAGAACATAAAAGGGCCATAGCTTGGAAAATTTCTGACATTAAAGGAATAAGCCCATCCTTCTGCACCCATAAAATTTTAATGGAAGCGGAATACAAGCCATGTGTGCAGCCTCAGAGACGGTTAAACCCCAACATGGAAGAAGTGGTTAAAGCCGAGGTAATTAAACTTCTAGACGTAGGAATAATTTATCCTATTTCTGACAACACTTGGGTATGACGGTGGTGCCCAATGAAAGAAATGAGTTAATCCCTACAAGAATAGTTACAGGTTGGAGAGTTTGTATAGACTATAGAAAGCTGAACGATGCCACCAGAAAATACCACTTCCCACTACCCTTCATAGATCAAATGTTAGAAAGACTATCCAGGCATATGTATTACTGCTTCTTGGATGGACTCTCTGGCTACTTCCAAATCCCCATAGCTTCTGAAGAACAAGAGAAGACAACATTTACATGCCATACGGTACGTTTGCTTATCGTAGAATGCCTTTTGGATTATGTAATGCTCCTGCTACCTTTCAGCGTTGCATGCTGGCAATCTTCGACGAACTTGTGGAAGACATTATGGAGGTATTTATGGATGATTTCTCGGTATTCGTTAATTCTTTCCATCTTTGCCTTCAAAATTTAAAACGAGTTCTAATGAGATGTGAGGAAACAAACCTTGTTTTGAATTGGGAAAAATGTCAATTTATGGTTTGAGAAGGGATTGTTTTAGGACATAAGATTTCTAGCAAAGGGACTGAGGTAGATAAAGCAAAGGTTGAAACCATAGAAAAATTACCTCCCCTAGTTCAGTTAAAGCTATTAGAAGCCTTTTAGGACATGCAGGGTTCTATAGAAGATTTATTAAAGATTTTTCTAAAATAGCTTAGCCTTTAACAAAATTACTAGAAAAAGATGTTCCTTTCAATTTCAATTAGGAATGCTTAGATGCATTTAATATCCTTAAGGATAAATTAATAAATGCTCCGATTATAATTGCACCTGATTGGAATTTACCCTTTGAACTAATGTGTGATGCAAGTGATTTTGCAGTAGTTGCAGTTTTGGGACAATGAAGAGACAAGCATTTTCAGCCAATTTACTACGCTAGCAGAACATTAACACCCGCACAAGAAAACTACACCACTACAGAAAAAGAATTGCTAGCTGTAGTTTTTGCTTTTGACAAAATTAGGTAGTATCTAATATTGTCTAAAGTTGTCGTTTACACTGACCATTCAGCTATTCTTTATCTTTCAAACAAACCTGATGCAAAACCTCGACTTATACGATCGATTTTACTCTTACAGGAATTTGACTTGGAAATACAAGATAAGAAGGGAGCTGAGAATCTTGCAGCAGATCACCTCACCAGACTTGAGAATCCACACATTAGAGAACTCGATGAAAATGAGATAAACAATTCGTTTCCCGAAGAACAACTCTTTTCTATAACACATTCTGAGGTACCATGGTTTGCAAACATCACAAATTATCTAGCTGCTAACATCTTGCCAAAAAGACTAACACATCACCAAAAGAAGCGATTTTTTGCTGATGCAAAAAACTATTTTTGGGAAGATCCCTTTCTTTTCCGCATATGTGCAGATCAGGTAATTCAGAGATGCGTTTCAAAGGCAGAAGCAAGCAAAATCCTGGAACATTGCCATTCAGGAACCTCATGAGGACACTACAGTGGCATTAAGACAGCACGCAAAATACTCGAATCAGGTTTTCATTAGCCCACTCTATTTAAAGATGCCAACAGGTTTGTTACTTCGTGTGATAAATGCCAAAGAATAAGTAATATTTCTAAACATGATGAAATGCCTCAAACATATATGTTATCATGTGAAATATTTTATGTATGGGGTATTGATTTCATGGGACCATTTCCTAGTTCATTTGGAAATAAATACATCCTAGTGGCAGTTGATTACATGTCAAAATGGGTAGAAGCGGAAGCTTTGCCTACCAATGATGCTAGGGTAGTAGTTAAGTTTCTCAAGAAACTGTTTTCTCGATTTGGGACACCTAGACCTATCATTAGTGATAGGGGCACTCATTTTTGTAATACTAAATTTGAAAAAGTTCTAAAGAAATATGGAGTACACCACAGGATAGCTACCCCATCTCACCCTCAAACTAGTGGGCAAGTTGAAGTAGCAAAACGAGAACTTAAGCGCATCCTAGAAAAAACAGTTGAATCAAATAGAAAACATTGGGCATTAAAAGTAGATGATGCCTTATGGGCTTGTAGAACAGCATTTAAAACACCTCTAGGGACATCCCCATACAAACTTGTATACGAGAAAAGCTGTCATCTACCATTCGAGTTAGAACACAAAGCTTTTTAGGCCATAAAGTTTTTGAATTTCGATCTTAAAACTGCAGGAAAGAAAAGAATGATGCAGATGAACGAGTTAGACGAATGGAGAGCTGAGGCCTACGAAAACTCAAAACTGTACAATGAGGCAACAAAGCGACGCCACGATGCTCGTCTAAAGAAGTCGAAACAATTCAAAGTAGAGGACTTGGTCCTGCTATACAACTCAAGGCTTAAATTATTTCCAGTGAAACTAAAATCAAGGTGGTCAGGCCCATTCATGATCAAAATAATTTTTCCATATGGCACAATCGAGGTAACTCACCCCACTAAGGGCACATTCAAGGTAAATGGTCATTGACTCAAAATCTATAATGGTGAAGGTTTTAGTGATATGAGAGAGGAGTTTCAGCTCTGTGAGCCTTCTTTTAGAAATGAAAACAGGGTAAGTGTTGCTTAAGACTATAAACAAGTGCTTCTCGGGAGGCAACCCGAGCACTAATTCACTAACATTTTATTTTTTTTATTTTTTTATTTTTTTCAGCATTTAACTCCATACTAAATTAGTCTAATAAAAGCACAGGTTTTAGACGCACACGACCTTGCATAGGGGCTTGTCCATGGCCGTGTTGGAGACAGGGGACGAACCACGGGCGTGCCAGTAGCTGTGCACAAACAGAGAAGAATTTGTTTTCCCAACATGGCCTGCGATAAAGGACTACGCCCGTGCCGACTACCTGTGTGAGGTTACTGACTTGTTGAGCATGGGCGAGACACGCCCATGCCGACTACCCGTGTGAGGTTACTGACTTGTTGAGCACGGGCGAGACACGACCGTTCCTTCCAACCGTGCGAGGTTACTGACTTGTCGAGCACGGGAAAAACACGCCCGTTCCAACTGACCGTGTGAATAAAAACACGGGCGTGCCACAAATACCCACGGCTGTGGCCAAACATCTGAACGCGCCCAAAATTTAAAATCACGAAAAACACGAGCGCATAAAAATCAAGCACGGGCGTGGCCCCTGCCCGTGCTCGCTTCCCTATTTAAGCAACTTTAACCGTTGCCTTCCCCAAAATCAACGCTAAAAAACTCTACAGCCTCTTTTTCCCCCATTTCCAGCCACACCCACGACCCCAACCCCCTACAAACACCTCTCAACCTCCCTTTTTTTCCCAAACACATTACAAAACCGCACCCCACGCCCACGCCACAGCCGTGTTGCAGCAGCCCACGCCTACGCCACTACCGTGCACCCACAGAAAAATGCAGCACCACCGTGCTCAGCCCGTGCTCTGCCGATACCCACCACCATCACCCCTGGTTCCCTCCATTACCTCATTTTTCTTAACTAATTCTTTGATAAATTTTATTTGCTTTGCTTATAATAACTTCTATTGTTAGTATCAAATATTAGTTAGGTTCTTTAGAATAAACCATTGCGTATTTTGCATGATAATTAGTTTCTTTTCAAATTTTAGTATTAATTATTCTATTTTGCAAATACATTGTTACATTGAACACTTTTTTTTCTTTTCTTTTGATATTCATTAGTTAGTCTTAGCTGCTCATAAATTTGAATAATTGTGTTTAGCCTTTAAATATATCGGGTCTAGATGAAAATACTTAATTGGATGCAAACATTACGTTAATATTTTCAGGTATAATGTCGTCATCTCGACCAAAACGATCCACAACTGCCCCAAGCAAGAAAAGAAAGGGGCCTGGATCATCCTCAGCAAGTGCTTCTTCCGAGCTACGACACCAATTCCTCTGACTTTCCCAGGAAGCTCAGGAAGAGCGTTACAAAGCAATCTGGGATAGACCCCTCAGCACCGGTAGGTCATCGATTGGGACGCGTTAGAGCAAGTCGGGCTCGCAACCGATATTTAAGCCCTCCTCTCGATTGACCCGTGGGAGCAGTTTTTCTCAATCATCGAACCCACATACTTGGATCTCGCACTAGAGTTCTGCACCACTTTCACCTTGCAGACAGTGATGGCAAAGTTCGACGACCCAGGTACAGTCCAATTCCGTTTAGGGGGCATGGTACGTCGATTGAGCGTACCGTAATTTGGCTCGGCACTCGGACTCTATACGTCAAAATTTATAGAAGCAAACCCACTCTCTGAGTTAAACCGACAGCTCCACTACACTCCCCTCTCCTACTGGCGCAGCTTACACCCCATCACTGGCGTCTACGACCCTAGTGGCTCCAAGGCGACAACTCTTGCCCCATATTTGAGGTACATCCATGCCATTCTCGCTCACACCATTACAGATCGTTGTGAGAGCACCGGCGTGGTAAATCAACATGATGTATATTACTTATCATGCATGGTAGAAGGACACATGTTCGACCTGGCATACTTTATCGTCGGTGCAATGCAGCATCAAACAGAGGCGCACAGGGAGGGAATTCTATCGATGGGCCCATATATAACACGGTTGGCTCGACACTTCGGCCTTCTTAACACCGACGACCAGAGATCTTGCCTCACGATGATTAGGCATATGGTACATCGGGGCATCCAGATGATGCTACACATGAGGATGATTAAACATCGTTGAGGGACCGACCCCCCTCAATACCGATTAGTGACACCCACAGACGAGGGGGAGCCCGAGGACATTATTGATGATGTCCCACCACCATCACATGAGGCAGCGATTCCGAGCCAGCGGCCATCCCATGCAGCAACCTCATTGGCGGATATCTCAGCACGCCTCAACCAGTTCGAGCAGTATTTCGTTGAAAACACTAGACATTTTGATGGGATAGAGGCCACCCTCCAACAGATATGCAATCACCTCCATATCTCATCACCAGCACCACCACAGAACCCAGCCGATGATGAGGACCTTTGAGTCCTTTTACCTAGATTTTCTTTTCCTTATTTTAAGTTTTTACTTTTATTTTATAGTTATTTTAATTTCGATTTGTCTTAAGTTTGAACATTTTCTTCATACATTGACAACTTTTATCATGATTATCATCAACATCTAAGCTTCGAGTATTCCTAACAATTATTTAATTACGCCTCAGAGATTTCTAACAGATGACTTAGCAGTTTCAAAAACATCACTAGGAGCAATTCACTACTACACAAGTCATCAAACACCACGAACACTACCATCCTCCAGGGACACCATCCAAAATTCAGGGAGTATTCTTTCCCCTTCTCTTTTGATTTATCCCTTAAATTTTATATCCATCTTTGTACATTGAGGGCAATGTACATCTTAAGTGTGGGGGTGAATATTTATTTAAAGAAAGGGCCTAACTTTCTGCATTATTCTCAAATCCGACCTAACTTTCTTCATTATTCTCAAATACCTGAATTTAGTCTTGTCTTTAAGTAAATTTTTCATATTACTAATTAGGATGAAATTTCTAATGACTTATGATTTTTATGTTAAGTCATAGTTAATTGTGCATTGATGATTAAATTAGAAGAATATTAGAGAATCAAGCATGATAAGTCTATTTTTCAGAATTAAAATCTTTGCTAGGTTGTTAGGCTAAATCTAAATATTATCTTGAAGTTTGAAATTTACAAGGTTGATGTCAAAACACCCATAATTTTTGTGAGATTTTGAGCCTATTAGAGCATATATTTTTTTTTCATGCTCACTTTATTGATTATGAGTGTGTCAACTATGAACTGTTATTCTAGAACTTGCCTCAATTATGCATGTCAAGACCACACCTATGATTTGATATACTGAGATGATAAAGGCACCTAGGTTTTAACCCACTCACTCCACTAAATAGCCTACCTCCACAATTAACCCCTAGTGAACCCCGTTGATCCTAACAACAATTTTATTGACTAACCAGCTAATATTAACCCAAAACCCCTATGTATTTGTTATCACCATTCCTTTTAACTACCCTTATATCGAGATTTGATTTGATGTGTTGTCTAGCTATTATCTTTATTTTAAGTAATAGATTCATTCCTTATTATGTAATATTTGAGATGTTCTGAAAAAAATGAAGTATATTTATTATTAGTTCTATAATTAAATGAGCCTACATGTTAAAATTCCACATCTTGAGAAAAAAGCTCGTATTATTAGTTCTCAAGTTTTAGGGATTTCTCCTTCAATTCATTCAGGAAGTTTTAGGGATTTATTATGTTTTGTTTTATCTTTTCTCTTGAGATGTTTTCTTTATTTGTTATGAACTAAATCCTTCAGATACCTGAAGGGGATGAAACCTAGATGAATCTTGTTATTAATTTCTGAGTTATATGATAAATACTTAGTTTGTTCTTAATTATGCAAGCTTAATCCAAATTTGATATGCTTAGGTGGAGGAGGAACAGACCCTGCTTAAGAGTAGATCTAGCATAATTAAGCGGAGTTGATCGCACGCCTAAAGATAGGGTGATGAGATTTTGCCGGATTAGGGTGAAACCTAATATGGGAGTCCATAGATCGATTTACTGCTATTCTGGGGTGTTATTATTCGAGAAAGAGATTTTCGTTAATTAACCTAGGTTAGACATTATTCGCCTCGAGAGAGGGTTTAATATACGTTAGGGAGTCTTACGGTTCAAACTTAGTAAATAAAACATATGGTTCAGGGTTAAATAACAAGTGAAGTCTAGGTGGGTTCTTTCTGAGGGTACCGTCTTAATCAGTTGAGTTTTTCCTAAAGTTATTTTCCCAATTCATCCTTTTTGTCTTTGTGTCTTTGGCTTAGTAAATGGTGTAGATTATATTAAAGCAACTTCACTTATTTTAGGCTAAATAATAAAAAGAAGGTTAGTAGTAGTACTTTTAGTTCCTTTCGGTTCGATAATCTGGTCTTGCCTAAGCTATACTACTGTTCGATAGGTACACTTGCCTTCAATCGTTGTCAGAGTTAGTTTCCAGGTTTGATCATTCTCTTTATAAATTTTAAAACTTGACAGACATACAATCATGAATCGTCGGATTTGGGGGAGAGAGGAGGAGTTTGGCCGAATGTGGGAGCTTGGAGTGGGTGAAATTCAGTTAGGGGTAGTGTGAGGTGCATATTCGGTCTTGGGGGAGAGTGAGTGCCGAAATCTTTCTTAGGCTCTTTTTGTTTTCTTCTACTATTTATGCAAATTGGGTGCATTTCGGGTTACTTCTACTCTTGTCAAAAAGTGTCTTTCTTCTTCCCTTCATCTCTTCTCCTCATAGTGTGTAGTAGCCGAACCTTTAGAGGTTGACCACTTGATCGTTGTAAAATCAGAGTTTTAAATATTTATAAAAGAATGATCAAACCTAGAGACTAACTCTGACAACTATATTAAGGCAAGTGTACCTATCGAACAGTAGTATAGCTAGGCAAGACCGGTATCGAACCTAGAGGAACTAAAAGTATTAATAGTCACTTTCTTTTTATTATTTCGTCTTAAAGTTAGAGTGAAGATTTCTTTTAAACTAAATCGACGACAGCTAAACTAAGGACACAAAGACAAGAAGACGAATTGGAAAATAACTTTGAGGAAAAACTCAGTTGATTTTGATGATACCCTCGGGAAGAATCCACCTAGACTTCTCTTATTATCTAACCTTCAATTATATGATCTCTTTTACTTAGCTTGATCCGTGAGACTCCCTAACCTATATTAAACCTTCTCTCGAAGGGAAAAACATCTAACCCTAGGTTAATTAGTAGAACTCTCGTTCGCTTATAATAACCCCCTAGGATAGCAGTGTTCGGACTTTTAATGAGGCATGGCCGTGTGGTATTTGGGCCAGGTCGTGCCGATTTCTCTCTTGGCCCAATTTGGTTCGTTTTAAGCCCGTTTTACGTTCTTTTCATCCTTGGGTGCTTTCCTGAGTATAAGACACAAAAAGAAAGGATTAAGAGCATCTTTTTACATAAATCAAAGGATAAATCATCCAAAAGTATGCTAAATGTGGGATTAAAATATGTTACTTTTACAGTTTATCAAATACCCCCACAGTTAAGCTTTTGCTTGTCCTCAAGCAAAATTCTCAACTTACAAT
Source organism: Gossypium australe (assembly GCA_005393395.2). Classification (NCBI taxonomy): domain Eukaryota; kingdom Viridiplantae; phylum Streptophyta; class Magnoliopsida; order Malvales; family Malvaceae; genus Gossypium; species Gossypium australe. The sequence continues at coordinate 15,946,721 of CM016619.1, forward strand.
TAAAACGAACTTTCCATGATTCACAATTTCTATCAACAATGTCTTATCATAATTCATAGATAATTTATACATGGATAATTCAACTCAAAAGAGTCCTAAAGATTCAAATAATCAAAGTCATACATTTATAGCATGAAAACATAGGCGTTTTCCCTTTACCTGAATAGTTACCTCTGATTCAAAATTGACATGAGTTGACATCCTCACTAAAGATTCACTCAAAGCACTCAAAGTGTTTAAGGTTCGAAATTAAGCATTCAATAAGTTGAACATGAAAATTTAATCCCATAGGCTTGCATGAAAATCAAATCTCACCACTGTAAAATGAGATGATACACAAATCAAAAGGTCTTTAGCAGGGTTGTAACGGGGCTTAGGTTAAGGGTATGGATAAAGGCTGATTTAGAAGGTTAGAATCGAGACTGACCTAAAAAATTACCTAACTAGAAAAATGAACTAATCCTAAATAATTACATCAATTGAAAACTAATAATACGAGCTTCTCTTTCTTTCTCTTTTTCTTTTTCAATATTTGAGATTTAAACATGTAAGCTCACTAATAATGAATATACTTCGTTTTTTTTACAAATCAATAATAATAACGAACTTTAACAATTGAAATAGAGAACATAGTTAGGTAACTGCTCAAAATCAAATCTCGACAAAAAAGGTAGTTAAAAAGAACGGTGATAAAAAATACAAAGGGTTTAGGGTTAATGTTAGTAGGTAAGTCAATGAAAAGGGTTGTTAGGCTTAAATGGGGTTCACTAGGGGTTAATTGTGGAGGTAGGCTTCTTAGTGGAGTGAGTGGGTTAAAACCTAGGTGCCTTTATCATCTCTGTATATCAAATCAAAGGTGTGGTCTCAACATGTATAATCGAGGCAAGTTCTAGAATAACAAATCAATGTTGACACACTCATAATAGAAAGTGAGTATGAAAGAATATATGCTCTAAAAGGCTCAAAATCTCACAAAAATTATGGGTATTTTGATGTCAATCTCGTAAATTTCAAATTTCAAAGTAATATTCAGATTCAGGTAGACAACCTAAAAAAATTTAATACTGAAAAATAGACTTATCATGCTTGATTCTCTAGTATCCTTCAATTTTAATCATCAATGTACAATTATCAATGACTTACTCCAAAACATATCAACAAAGATCATAAATCATAGGAAATTTCATTCTAATCATAATATGAGAGACTTTACTTTTGAACAAGGCATAATTCAAGGATTTTAAAATAATACTATAGTTAACCCCCCCACACTTAAGATGTACATTGCCCTCAATGTACAAAGATGGATAATAGCAAAATAATCATAAAATCATAAGATGGGGAGAGAAGTGAAACTTCCTGAATTTTGGATGAAGTCAATGAAAAGAGTCCGGATGGGATTAAAGGTGAACGTGGGGAAGCGTCTTGAACCATTTAATATTGAATCCTCGAAGCAGCAGGTCTGGTTTTATTGTATCCTAAGCTAGATCTAAATATCCTAAAGAATAAGAAGAAAAATGATAAAATGGAAATAAAATTAAAATAATAAATAATGGAAAACAAAAGAGAACTAGAAAAAGGGAGAATGAGGTTTAAATAGAGATGTAGCCTGTGTTTTGGGATTTTGAATTTTTGGGTGTGTTCAGGTGAGGTAGCCACGGCCCTGTTATAGCTGACACGCCCGTGCTCGACAAATTATTAACTTTGCATGGGTAGGTAGCATGGGCGTGTTTAGCCCGTGGTATGCAAGTAGGTGAGTTTACACGGTCGTGGGGCACGGGCGTGTGTACCCCGTGCTCGACAAGTCAGTAACTTCGTACGGGTAGTTAGAACGGGCGTGGCCTAGTATCGCAGCCCGTGTTGGGGAAAGAAATTCTTCTCTGGTTGTGCACGGCTACTGGCACGCCCATGGTTCATCCCTTGGCTTCCACACGGCCACGGGCATGCCCGTGTGTAAGGCCGTGTGTCCTAAAAATCTGCTCTTTGGTTAGTTTATGGTTAGGTGCTTAAAAGGAAAAATAAAAGGAAGAAAATAAAAAAATAAAAAATAAAAATAATAAAAATTAAAAAATGTAAAAATAGGGTTAGTGCTCGGGTTGCCTCCTGAGAAGCGCTCGTTTATAGTCTTAAGCTAGACTTTACCTCTCATTCAGATGGTCATGGTGGTTTGAGGAGGTGAAAATCCTTTCTCATGCTATTACTTCGTTTATGGATATATAGTTTAAGTCGAGTAATGTTTACCTCAAAAGTGTCGAATTTAGGATTGCTTACTTCCACTGTGCCATATAGAAAGACATTAAGTACCTCAAAAGTGATTTCTTCGTTTGTCTTGAGGTTTGAATTGGTGATTCGGGGGTCTTCCTTATTTAACAATACCTGATCCTCTATTTTGATGTGATTTGTTGTTCCTATCAGCTTGTCTGGGGTCTCCTTCAGTTTCACTTCGTGCGGCTCCTGTTCTTCTCTGATTTGTGTTTCCTGCTCTTTTAGTTTGTCAACCCTAAGGGCTTTGTTCCTTATGTGTTTCTTCTTTGTCAGCACTAGGTCTAAGATCTAGCTCAGCTAAGTGATTTCGTGATGCTTCTTGTAAAGAAGGTTGAACCAAATGATTATCAATAGAATTAACGTTCGTACCTTTATTACTCGATGTCCTAGCTGAGTCAAGAGCTTGAAGAGTGATTGTTTCGTTGTCTACACGAAGTGTGAGTTCACCGAATTCTTCCTCTGTGTGGTCTTTCTTTATTGCATCGGGATATGGAACACGAGCTTGGTACTCTATATTTACCGGGTTTGGTAAATCATGGCTTACCTCAACCTTACCTTCACTTACCAGAGGTTCTTGCCTTGGGTTAGATTCCACTAACAATTCACTGTTATGAGCTTGTACGGCTTGGGGCCCATGATTCAGCTCAAGTTTGTAGCTTTGTGGTGTTTCCTGTTGTGAAAGTTGAACAATTTGATTATCAACTAAATTTACTTTCTCACCTTCATCACTTGATGTCTTAGCCGAGTCAAAAGCTTGTAGACTGATTGATTCGTCACCTACACGAAGAATGAGTTCTCCTATACCCACATCAATTTTAGTCCTGGCAGTTGCTAGAAAGGGTTTTCCTAAAATTAAAGGAATCAAATTGTCCTCATTCATGTCTAAGACAACAAAATCTCCTGGGAATATGAATTTATCAATTTTGATTAGAACATTTTCTATTATACCCCTAGGAATTCTGATAGTTTTATCAGTTAACTGAATGTTCATCCTAGTTTATCTGGGTTTCCCTAGACCTAGTTGTTTAAACATTTTATAAGGCATAACATTTATGCTTGCCCCTAAATTAGCTAACTCATTATCAATAGTTAAACTACCAATTAAGCATGGAATTGTAAAACTCCCTGGGTCTTTTTGCGTCTGCGGTAGTTTGTTCTGTAACATTGCCGAGCATGCTGCATTTAATTCCACGTGGTGTTCCTCGTCTAATTTTTGTTTGTTTGTCAAGAGCTGTCTTAAAAATTTCCTCGAGTCTGGCGTCTGAAAAAGAGCTTTGAGAAGAGGTAAGTTAATATGTAATTTCTTTAAAAGTTTAAGAAACTTACCGAATTGTTCTTCTGAATCGTCTCTTTTCATTGCTTCAGGATAAGGTATGTGAGGTTGGTACTCTTTGATTACCGGTTTTGGCTTTTCTTATGTTACCTCTGTTTTACCTTCGTCTACCTTGTTTTCTGGTATTGCATTGGGTTCATCTAACCCTTTACTGTCCTGAGCGGTGATGGCTTGATTTTACTCCTTAGGGTTAATCTCCGTGTTACAAGGTAGACGCCCTTGCGGTCTTTCTGACATCAGCTTTGCAAGTTGTTCGACTGCGTTGGTGACTTCCTTGACTGACTTAGTAATTTCCATTATTCGGCTCTCATTGCTTTTTATTGTTCTCTCAGTTTCTTGGATACGTTTCTTTGTGTCTGCTGAAAATTTTGTCAGCATCTCTTCAAGGTGCGACTCCTCTTCCTATTGGTGAAGTGGTTGTTGAAAGTTTTGAGGAAGTTCCGGTCTTTGGCTATTTTGATTATCCCACGAGAAATTGGGATGGTAACTCCATCCTGCGTTATAAATGTCATTATAAAAATTATTTTGTGGTCTAGAATAGTTACCCGTATAGTGAGCTTGCTCGTTCTCCATGCCATATCCGTAGGGTGGGTACTCAGGATTCGCCACTCCTCCTAGATTCGAGTCATATTGCATTACTGAGTGTACCTGTGAGAGACTACACAAACCATCAATCTTTTTATTCATCATCTCTAGCTGGTTAGATAGCCTGGTGACCACGTCGAGGTTGGAGACACTGGCTGCTTTTGTTGGCGTTGTCCTCATAACTTGCCACTGATAGTTATTTAGTGACATCTCCTCTAAACTAAAATTACCTGTCAAAGCAAAAAAAAAATAGCAAAATAAAAATAAAACAAATAAAAAAATTTGAAATAATAAAAAAATGGCTAAAGTAATAAAAATTAAGCTTTCTTAATATTTTAGTTCCCCGGCAACGGTGCCAAAAACTTGATCGCTGTAAAATTAGAGTTTTAAATATTTATAAAAGAATGATCAAACCTGAAGACTAACTCTGACAACGATATTAAGGCAAGTGTACCTATTGAACAGTAGTATAGCTAGGCAAGACCGGTATCGAACCTAAAGGAACTAAAAGTATTAATAGTCACTTTCTTTTTATTATTTAGTCTTAAAGTTAGAGTGAAGATTTCTTTTAAACTAAATCGACGACAGCTAAACTAAGGACACAAAGACAAGAAGACGAATTGGAAAATAACTTTGAGGAAAAACTCAGTTGATTTTGATGATACCCTCGGGAAGAATCCACCTAGACTTCTCTTATTATCTAACCTTCAATTATATGATCTCTTTTACTTAGCTTGATCCGTGAGACTCCCTAACCTATATTAAACCTTCTCTCGAAGCGAATAACGTCTAACCCTAGGTTAATTAGTGGAACTCTCGTTTGCTTATAGTAACCCCCTAGGATAGCAGTAAATCGATCAATGGACTCCCATATTAGGTTTCACCCTAATCCGGCAAAATCTCGTAACCCTATCTCTAGGCGTTCGATTAACTCTGCTTAATTATGTTAGATCTTCTCTTAGGCAGGGTCTATTCCTCCTCCACCTAAGCACATTAGATTTGGATTAAGCAACATAATTAAGAACAAACTAAGTAATTCATCATATAACTTAAAAATCAAATAATAAAATCCATTTAGGTTTCATCCCCTTCAGGTATCTGAGGGGTTTAGTTCATAACAAAATAACAAACCATCGCAAGAGAAAAGATAAAACAAAACATGAGAAAAATCCTAAAACCCCTGAAGGAATCGAAGGAGAATTCTGCCGTCTTGAGTATAATTTTGGCTTCTTGGGATGGATCAACTAGCTATCCTTCGCGTTATTCCCTAACTCTGACCTTCTCGGCTTGGCTCCTTGGCCTTGCTTTCGCTCCGGTTTCAGTTTTTGCCGAGCTCCCCTCTCAAGTTTCCCCATTGGGTGTTTATATAGACTTTGTGATACCTTACTTGGCCCCTACGTATCCTATTTTAAGTAGAATTCCTACTAGGGTGTTTGAATAGGCTTTGGAATGTGTTTCTTTGCCTCCAAGTATCCTTTCCCAAATGAAATTGCTTTTTCCAGCGACAGGGACACGGCCATGGCACACGCCCGTGTGAATCATGGCCAGGCCATGTTTGGACTTTTAATGAGGCACGATCGTGTGTTATTTGGGCCAGGCCGTGTCGATTTCTCTCTTGTCCCAATTTGGTTTGTTTTAAGCCCGTTTTACGTTCTTTTCATCCTTGGGTGCTTTTTTGAGTATAAGACTCGAAAAGAAAGGATTAAGAGCACCTTTTTACATAAATCAAAGGATAAATCATCCAAAAGTATGCTAAATGTGGGATTAAAATATGTTACTTTTACGGTTTATCACCACTCGTGCTCTTCTTTTCATCTTTTCTCTCCAACATTCGGCTCCTCTTCCCTCTTTTCATTTTCAACATAGCCGAACCTTTGCTTCTCCTTCACTGCCTTCCTATTACTTTTCTCCTTCAGCCGAATATCCCCTTTTGTCCCAATTAAATCGGTTTGCCTTTTTGCCTATTACCGAATTTGTTATAATCTGAGGCATGGTGTTCTTTTGATCTTGGAATTCTTCTTTCATTTGGTTTAGAAGTCGAAGCTATTCACTCATTTCTTGTTCGAATCGTCTGTAATCACAAGGTAATGGTAAATCTTTCGCTTCATTCTTTCCTCTTCGGTTTTATGTTGCGCATAGCTGAAGTGGCTATTTCTCTTAATTTGGATCCTCAACTAATCCCCTCTTTTCTTCTCTCAACATGCCATAGCCGAATCTGTGGAAGTTCAGTTTCTCACTGATCAAGGTAGGGAGTCCTCTCTCGGGTTTCATTTCGACTTCTCTCTCTTCATTTTTCTCTGCTATAATCAAATCTACAACTTTTTCTAGGCCGATCGTTTTAGGGATCAAGCAACTCTTTCCTTTGCTCTTTAATCATTCAGATTTTGGGAAGTGGTGGTAACAGCCGAAACCCCTTGTTAGACAACCGCCGTTTTCACTGTGGTACCTTACTAATCAAGTTTTCTTCATGGAGGCTAGTGATAACCAGTCTAAGGGGGTATCGATAAGGGAGCCTAAGGGGAGTGGACTCGTAGCCCCTGCTCCCAAGTTCAAACGACGTAGGGTGTCAGTAATTCGGGATTTTCCGCCAGGTTGTGGAAGGGAGTCGACATCGGATTTGGACAAGCAAATCGTGGTTGTTTGCGCTAGTAAGGGTAAGTGTTAGTAAATCGTATGGTTAGTCGTAGATTATAGATCTTCCATTTTGGTTGCTGTAAGCTAATAGTGTGATGTGTTGGCTAGGTGACGTCGAGCGGGAGTGTTTAGTTCTCCACGTAATCATGTGTGTAATCTTACACCTTTATTCGTTTTGCTATGTACTATTCTGTGTGTTGGTTGAGAGCTGAAATACCCTTAATGGGTAAGCTAATGGGATACACCTACTGGGTGAGTCTGGAAATAGCCCAGGCGAGTAAATTTACGATTATACCCTTTCAGGTAAATTTAGCATGACTGTGTATTCCGCTTATCTGTTATATTGGTACATTCATGCATGCACTAAATTATTATGTCATGATATGTTGCATGGGATTGGGATATGATATTGATGAATGGGAAATTGTAATTCGGTGGCTCTGCCATATATTTCGGTGACTCTGTCACATTCTGTATGGTGGCTATGCCACGTATATTTCATTAATCTGGTGGCTTTGCCACAATTTCGGGGATGAGCAGTGGGACTGCCATCGAGGTGTGTAGTGGATGGAGGGTTGATTGTAGAAATCCCCATAGGTGTGTTAGGCTAGTACGGGTGGTGTGTAGCGGATGGATTATTAGGCTGGGCTGGGTTGCATTGCATGCACTTATCTGCTTTACCATGCTAAAAGGGCTCAGGCCCAGTTCGTTTCTCTATGGGCTTCGCCCAGTTTGTTTTCATTAGGGCTAAGGCCCAATTTGTATCTGAATGGGCTCGGGCCCAGTTAATGTTCGATAAGGGATTACACACTGAGTTCTCGTCACTCACCCCCTCTGCTTAATTTTTCAGGTGATCCCCAACATTGAGGATTTGGAGCCTAGGCGAACTCTATGGTGGCCATACATCTAACGTCAGTAAATTTCGTTTTACTTTACTATAAATTTTACCTTAATTTGGGTTTATGTTTGTAATACGGCCTCTGGGATTTTAATCTTTGGTTTTGATTTTTTTTTAATTCGGTTATTATCTATTGTTAAATGTTCAATACGGGGTTTTTCCTAAAACATTAATAGATGTTTTCCAAAACAATAACGAATGATTTACAACTTACAAACTTTGGGTTCTCATAAACCTCTAAAATTATTTTCAAAATATCACCTTTCAGAAATTCAATGAATCTAAATTTTGTTTTAAAACAAGTTTAGGAAATAATAATAGTAATATTAATAACACTAATAACAATCACAACATTGCTCTTATTTATTTTGAAAACCATAACAGCAAATGCTAAATTATACAAGCAACACAACTTGAATTTTCAATGAACGCGAATATTCTTTAACAACCATTCCATGTGACATGCCATATCCGGTCGTAACGTCTAGGCCGGGTTTGGGGTGTTACAAGATGACTAATAATAGTGATCTTGTCAACCTTATTTCAAACAAAAACTTCCTCAAACTCTAATCTTTTATACACATTGATTACCACCTTACTCTGAATTCATTTATATTTCCTATCTATGACTACAATTCTTCACTTATTTTTCAATCTTAACAACCATATAACTAATTTAGTTTTCTTTTCAAATATCAAAGCAATTTAATATGCCACTTCATGTGCACACCTAACTCAAAACCAATGTACAAGCACAATTCATAACGAGCACATACTTAGTTGGTGGATACCTTCTTCGAATATTCAGAATTGAGCCTTTATTTAGAACAAGTCTTACTATTGAATCATAACTTTTATGTGTCTCTTCAAATAATTCTCTTTAATAAATAGTACTTACATATAACTAATTGATACTTTAAATTGTGTCAGATTTACTGAGTATTAAAAGAATCATACAGAACACACATCAGAACTTCCCTCAGAACATCACCAGTCATCCCATTCAGAGTTCGCCATAAAGACAATTCTTACAGAGTACGCCACAAAGGTTGTTCTTTTCAGAGTTTTCCATATCGGAGTTCGTGTTTTTTTGTCCCGGAAGACTTCATCATTTACCATCATGGTGATTAGATACAAGCCTACAACCTAGACCCTTATACACTGACACGATCCATACTAGACATTTTGTTTCACCAATCAGACGACCCTATAACTCATTCTACAAATACCAGACACATATATGTATATACACTTCATAAAAAATACCTATACGCAATTCAACATGAAATTTGGACTAATCTAATTTCTTATATAACATACATACTCACTTCTTCAGTATTTTATATACTCTTCATGATTTCCAGAATATAGATCCTAACAACACCTTGATGGATACTTAGAAACCTTGTACGAACTACTGTGTGCCAACCATTATTTAGCATCATTTATTCCGTCGGATACCACCACAGTCTCATCATTCTCTGATACGCCAGTTATCATGATCTTACCCTACCAAATTTTTCTTGACTAGCTAACTAAGAAATCCTTTCAAACCTTTCATAATTTTTGGTCACAATAATAATAGTAATAATAATTTCTTAACATAACATATCCTCATAAACCACTTCCAACCACCCATGACTTTAGCCATACCATTATTTCAAACAATTCTCTAAAAATTATCTTAGGCGGATACATATGTATTTGGAGAATACTTTCGTTGAACTAAATGCTTTCAAATTTACTCTCAGAAATACTATTAGACCATTCAAATGAATTCCATATCCATATCTTCAAGAATACATATATTCAAAACATTCATATTCCAAATTTTCTTTTGATTTTAGGAGAGGTCATTAAATCCCAAACAATCATGATTTTACAGATTCCAAGTAACTCTGATTCAACATTCGTCATAATATAGACACCCTTCAATGACATATCCTTAAATCTTACATAGTTACAAATATATATCTAACATTTTCCGGATCATCGTGGTGAATACTTTTATCATCATGTAGATACATGGTTCTTCAATAACGTATTCGATTAAATTCACAAATCTTACTCAACCAATGACCTTGAGCACAGTAATACTTTACCTCAACTATACTTATTACAGAACTAACTGACTTATTCATATCTTACTAGACATTCATGACAGATCATGCCATACAAGCTAAACAGAGCATGCCATACAAGCTTCATACATAATCTCATTTCTACTGTCTCGGCAAACTTCATAGAAGATGCCAACACGACTTCATATGAAACACACCTTAGTGAATTCATACAGAGCCATGTACTTGTGGTCTTTTCATGTAATCCTTTCAGAACTGCCATAGGTCATAACCTCATGGTCTTACGTATACATTCAAGTATCATGATCTACCACTTCATTTCTTATATATATTGAAGGCTACGCCATGAATTATTCGTATCATTTTATTTCTTATTCTTTATGCCATAGGACCTAGCCTCATCGACTTACACATATCATGTATCACGATCGACCAATTCAATCGTTAATTTACTGAAGGCTACACCATGAATGTTTCTATATCATAAAATGCCATGGGTCAAAATCACATGGACTTTTGTTTCATTCATGCCATGACTTGCTGGTCTGGTTAGCAATAACTGCCTTATGATCTGTCAAGAATTACGCTATTATTTTCACCATTTTTACACATAACTTTAGCTTGCTTAATAGTTAAATCAAAGCATCTTAGTATATATTTATGTTTTCATGCTTAAAGTAGTGGTTTATGCTTTTTAGTATTTTTTACTACATTTTATATATCTAAATAAGGTTACATGGTCTTGTAGGACAAATTGGGAGCTAAAGATACATATTCGGGTTGAAACTAATGCCTATGTCGCAACACCAAGGCATTAATGTCACAACATCAAAGATAGAAGCAAAAAAAGCCCTGGAGTGAAATTACCTTCAGTTTCATGACACTACTCTTCAATGTCATGACATCAGGTCCAATGTTGCAACACAGCAGGCCTGTGTTGCACCGCTTCTACGCAACCCAAAGAGACCTTACATGTAACAAGTGCAGTTTTTAGAGAAATTAGGAGCATTTATCCTAATCGAACTCTAAGAACTTCAAGGATTGTTTAGGCACTTTAATATTCCAAGTTTAGCCTATAAAAAAGGCCATTGTAACCAAATTAAACAAGCAATTTTTAAGGAGATATAAATCATTCTTAGGTTTTTATTTCGTTCTTAGTTTTTACTTAGTTTATTTTATGTTTTTGTAATCGAAAGATACTATTCCGAAGCGAAACTCTCGCGAGTGGAGATTATTCCAAATTCATGTTTTCATTGATAAATCTTTGAGCCTCTCTTTTCCTTATTCTATTCTTTACATTTCTTTCTTTAACGTTGCTAATTAAATGTTTGTGTAAATATTAAAATCAATTCATGCTTTATACATATTTCGTATGTTTCAACTCTTTAATCTAATTAATTGACAGATAGAGTTCAATTAGGATTGGTTGAATCTAGTTGAGTGCAATTAAACCCTAGGATTGACGACCCTAGGAAGTCATCTTGGTAGGTATGAACCTGAAATCAGTATTGCCTACCAAGCATCACTTAACAGATCAGTGGTTGGGGAAGGAAGAATCTAAACCCTAGGCTTGACGATCCTTGATCGTGTGTTAGAGTCTAAAAAATGTATAAAAAGAATGACCGAGCCTAGAAACTAACTATGACAACGATGGAGGCAAGTGCACCTATCGAACAGTAGTATAGCTTAGTGGTAAGACCGGATTGTCGAACCCAAAGGAACCAAAAGTACTAATACTAACTTTCTTTTTATTATTTAGCCTAGAAATTAAAGAATTTATTAATTAATCTAAAATTAACTAACTATTAAGCTAAAGATGCAAAGACAAAGAGAATGAATTAGGGAAAATACTTGTGGGAAAAACCAATTGATTAAGACAATACCCGAGGAAGAATCCACCTAGACTTCACTTGTTATTTAACTCTGAACCGGACGATTTATTGACTTGACTTGATCCGTAGGATTCCCTAATTTATATTAATACCTCTTTTGAGGCTACTAACGTCTAACCCTAGGTCGATTAATTGAAATCTCTTTCTAATTAAAACCCCTAGAATTGCATTAACTTGATTTATGGACTCCCATATTAGGTTTGACCCTAATTTGGCAGATTTTCGTCATCCTATTTCTAGGGTTGCGATCAACTCTGCTTAATTATGCTAGATCTACTCTTAAGCAGGGACTTTTGCTCCATTGCCTAAGCACATCAATACTTGAATCAATATCCTGAAATATCAAAGAAAGAATTAAGAACACATAATTAAGAATAAATCAAGTATTTATCATATGGTTCAAAAAATAATAACAAGATTCGTCTTAGGTTTCATCCTCCTCAGGTATTTGAAAGGTATAGTTCATAATGATAAAAGAATACATCTCAGAAGAAAATATAAAACAAAACATAAGAAAAACCCTAAAACCCCCTGAAGGAATTGAAGAGAAGATCCTCTGTCTTGAGTATAACTCCGGCTTCTTGAGATGAATCAACTGGCTTTCTTCGAGTAAATCCCAAAATTCTGGCCTCTCTGGCTCGGCTCTTCGGCCTATCTGGACCCTTTACTGGACTCTCCACTAAAGGTTGGCCTCTAGGGTGTTTATATAGGCTTTTGGAATGGCTTTCTTTGCCTCTAAGTACCCTAATCCTAATGAAACTCTTCTTTGTCACGACAGGGACACGCCCATGGCACACGCCCGTGTGAATTGTGGACAGGCCATGTGGTCTTGGGCCCAGGCCGTGTTGATTTCGTGATATGGCCCATTTACTCCGTTTTAGGCCCGTTTCTCATTCTTTTCATCATTCGGTGCTTTCTTGAGTATAAAACATGAAAAAAAGGATTAAGAGCACCAAATTCCACAATTCAAGGCTTAAATCATCCAAAAGTATGCTAAATGTGGGATTAAAATATGTTCATATTACGGTTTATCAAATACCCCCATACTTACGCATTTGCTTGTCCTCAAGCAAAGTTCTCAGCCCATAATTAAAATGAACTTCCTTGATTCATAATATTGATCAATAATGTTTCATCATAATTCAAAGGCAATTCATACATTGATAATTTAAGTAGAAGGGTCCTAAAGATTCAAAAAATCAAAGTCATACATTTATAGCCCGAAAAACGTTAGGTGTTTCCCCTTACCTAAATAATTACCCTTAATTCAAAATCGACAAGAGTTGACATCCTCGCTAAAGATTCACTCAAATCACTCAAAGTGTTTAAGGTTCAAAATTAAGCACTCAAAAGTCGAACATGAAAAGTTAATCCCATAGGCTTGCCTGAAAATCAATTCTCCACCACTGTAAAATGAGATGATACACAAATCAAAAGGTCTTTTAAAAAGGGCTGTAATGGGGCTCGAGTTAAAGGTGTGGATAAAGGCTGAATTAGAGGGTTAGAATCGAGATTGAATTGACAATTTATCTAACTAGAAAAATGAACTAATCCTAAATAATTGAAAACTTCATTAATAAAAATACGAGCTTCTTCTTCAAAATGTGGAGTTTAAATGCATGAGCTCACTTAATTATAGAACTACTAATGAATATACTTCGTTTTTTTAAGAACAAATCAAACTTTAACAACTAAAATATAGAACATAGTTAGGAAACTGTTCAAAATCAAATCTCGACAAAAAGGTTGTCAAAGGATGGTGATAACAAATACAGATGGATTTTGGGTTAATATTAGTGGGTGAGTCAATAAAAAGGGTTGTTAGGATCAAAGGGTTTCACTAAGGGTTAATTGTTAAGGTAGGCTTTTTAGTGGAGTGAGTGGGTTAAATCCTAAGTGCCTTTATCATCTTTGTATATCAAGTCAATAGTGTGGTCTTGACATGTATAATCGAGGCAAGTTCTAGAATAACAAATCAATGTTGACACACTCATAATCAAAAATTGAGCACGAAAAGAATGTATGCTCTAAAAGGCTCAAAATCTCACAAAAATTATGGGTTTGTGATGTCAACCTTGTAAATTTCAACCTTGTGAAATTGAAGCTACTGTTCGTAGGACTCGTAGAGAAATCAGGCAAGCCCTAAATTATACAGAGGAAGACCAAGAAGACAGATCCAATCCTACTGAAGGGATGGATGAGAATAACCCACAACCACATGATGCGGGGGAAAACAATGCTCCGCGTACTATGTTTGATTATGCTAAACCGCATTTAACAGGAGCGGAATTGAGTATTATTAGGCCTGCTATAGCTGCTAACAATTTTGAATTAAAGCCTAACACAATACAAATGATTCAACAATTTGTTCAATTTGATGGTTTGCAGGACGAAGATCCAAACACTCATATAGCTCATTTCTTAGAGTTCTGAGATACCTTCAAAATAAATGGCGTTTTTGATGATGCCATACGTCTTCGGTTATTCCCTTTTTCATTATGGAATAAAGCCAAACTGTGGTTAAACTCGTTACCACGAGGATCAATCATTACATGGGAACAAATGACCGAGAAATTTTTATTAAAATATTTCCCACCGGCCAAAAGGCCAAATTACGGAATGATATCTTTTCTTTTGTGCAGATGGATTTAGAGACATTATACGACGTGTGGGAGAGATACAAAGATCTCCTGAGAAGGTGTCCACACCATGGTCTACCCTTGTGGCTACAAGTCCAAACTTTATATAATGGTGTAAACCCCTCAACGAGACAACTAATTGATTCAGCCGCCGGTGGAACCCTGAACAACAGAACTCCTGAAGCAGCCTACGAATTCATTGAAGAAATGTCACTGAATAACTATCAGTGGCAAGTTACAAGGACAAAACCGACAAAATCAGCTGGAGTTTACAGCCTCGATGAAGTGACCACACTATCAACACAGATAGAGATGATAAATAAAAAGCTTGATGGTTTGTGTTCTTCGCAGGTGCACCCAGTCATGCAATGCGACGCAAGTGGAACTGTGGCGAAACTTGAGTACCCACCCTACCAACCGGGCGCAGAGAGCAAACAGATGAACTATATAGGTAATAATTTCAGATCCAATAATAATCCTTATAGTATTACTTACAATCCAGGTTGGAGGAACCACCTAAATTTTTCATGGGGAGGTCAAGGAAATCAAAGACAACAACCTCTTCAAAATTTCCAAAATCAGCCATATCCACAAGAGAAAAAGCCAAACCTCGAAGAGATGCTAACAAAAATCATGGCAAGCACAGAAAATCGTCTCCAGGATACTGAGAAAACACTTAAAAGTCAACAAACATCGGCTGAGGAGACCAAGAACCGAATTGGGGAACTTACTAAGTTAGTAGGCGAAGTCACTAAAGCAGTCGGACAACTTGAAAAGTTAATGTCTGAACGACCGATAGGACGTCTACCTAGTAACACGGAGATTAACCCAAAGGAACAAATTCTAACCATCACAGCTCATAATAGCACAAGGGTAGACAAACCTAATCCAATACAGGGAAACAAGGTAGAAGAAGGTAAAGTTGAGGCAACACAGGAAAAGCCAAAATCGGTAATCAAAGAGTACCAACCTTACATACCTTATCCCGAAGCAATGAAAAGAGATGATACAGAGGAACAGTTCGGTAAGTTTCTTAAACTTTTAAAGAAATTACATATTAACTTACCTCTTCTTGAAGCTCTTTTTCAGATGCCAGATTCGAGGAAATTTTTAAAACAGCTCTTGACGAACAAACGCAAATTAGATGAAGAGCCACATGTGGAATTGAACGCAGTATGCTCAGCAATGCTACAGAATAGACTACCACGGAAGCAAAAAGATCCAGGGAGTTTTACTATTCCTTGTTTAATTGGTAGACTAAATGTTGATAACGTGTTAGCTGATTTAGGGGCAAGTATAAATGTCATGCCTTATACACTATTTAAACGACTAGGTCTAGGGAAGCCCAAACAAACTAGAATGAGTATACAATTAGCTGATAAAATTGTTAGAATTCCTAGGGGCATTATCGAAGATGTTCTTGTAAAAATTGACAAATTTGTTTTCCCAGTAGATTTTGTTGTCTTAGACATGGATGAGGATAATTCAATCCCCTTAATTTTAGTAAGACCATTCCTAGCAACTGCCAGGACAAAAATTGATGTTGCCACAGGAGAACTCATACTTTGTGTAGGTAACGAATCAATCAGTCTTCAAGCTCTTGACTCGGCCAGGACAACAATCGATGAAGGTAAGAAAGACAGTTCATTTGCTAATCAATTTGTGCAACCTTCATCGCAAGAAACACCACAAGGATACAACCCGGAGCCAAATCATAGACCCCAAGCCTATAAAACAGAATTACATAAGGAACAAAGCCTAAGGGTCGACAAACTAAAAGAGCAAGAAAAACAAATCAAAGAGGAATAGGAACCGACTGAAGTAAAACCTAAGGAGCCTCCAGAAGAGCTCATAGGAACATCGAATCACTTCAAAATAGGAGACCAGGTACTGATAGACAAAGTTGATCCTCGCATCATCACATCAGACCTGAAAGTAAACGAAGAAATTATTCTTAAGGTACACAATATCTTCCTACACGGAACAGTCGAGGTAAGCAATCCAACATTCGACACCTTTAAGTTAAACACTTCTCGACTTGAACTTTGTCAAGAAAATAGAACTGTAAGCATGAGGGAAGATATTCAAACCTTTAAACCTCCCTGATTTTTTTTAATTACGAGAAAAGTCTAGCTTAAGACTATAAACCAGCGCTTCTCGGGAGGCAACCCGAGTACTAACACTATTTACTTTCAAATTTATTTTCAGTTTCTTTTCTTTCCTTCTTTCTTTTCTGAAAATTTAGTTTTACACTAACACAAAAGTGCAGAATTCTAGTCCACACGGTCTTACACACGGCCGTGTGGACCACCAGAATCCTAGTACTGACATAGCAGAGGCCGTATGAATCAAATCCCACCTAATTTCTGACACCACGAATCCAACCACTCCCCCACGAGCGCCGAAAAAATGGCACGGTCGTGCCCCACGATCGTGTGAAGCTACTGACTTGCACACCACGGGTAGAACACGCCCGTGCCTTAAAACCGTGCCAACATACTGACTTGTGACCTACGGGCGTGGCTGGCTGAAAAACGACTATGGAGATTCAACACGCCTATACACACGGCCGTGCGAAGCGGCCGTGTGACTCAACACGCCCATGGCTAACGAGCGTGGGAGAAACGAACGGAGCCTCACCACGGCCGTGCGAGGCGGCCGTGTGCATCAACACGCCCTTGTTCCACGGCCGTGGGAACGTGCCAGATTTGAGATCTTATTTAAACCCCATAGCCCTTCCCCTCCTATCCATCTTCTTTCTTCTTTCTTTTTCTTTCTTTCCTTAGAAAAGGTGTCCAGACTCTTGAGCAACACCAGAACTATGCCGAAGAAGCGGAAGAAGGCAAGCGTAGTCTCCCTAAAAGAGACCCTACACATAAGTTCATTGTAACATCCCAAAATTGGGCCTAGTAGGATTGGGCCGATTGGGCTTTGGGCTTTAGGAAAAATTTGAGTATCATCTTGTTGCTTGTGTTAATTCAGGTATGATTTTATTGTGGGCTTAATATAGTCTTGTGAAGGCTTGGAATTAAATGGTTTAGAATAATTTTTAGTATGGAGAATTTAGTGAAGTGGATCAAGTGATTATGATGCTTAAGTTAAATTAAGTGGTTAATGTTAGCATAAATGAGCTAGTAGTAAAGTGGAGCTGGCGCATGGGTAATTGTATGAGGGAAGAGGTTCGAATCCCATGGATGGCATTAAGGTGACTTTAATTTTTGTATGGCATGTGTTGGTCAAATTTTACATATGGTAAGGATGGACTTTGTTATTTATGGATAGTAGACTAAGGAATAAGGCAAGTTTTTAGTTAAGGTATGGTATCAATGAAAAATGGTATGATGAGGGGACAAAAGGCATGGATTATGGAGTGTTGTTTTGGAAACTCTTCTATGGCATTTTGTCCATGAACATGGATGGTTTCATGGACTAGGGGGGAGTTGGCCGAATTTTTGGAAGGAATAGGATTAGGAGGAAATAAAGAGGAAATTGTGGGATTTGTGATGAATATGTGAGTTGGATGGCCGAGGGGGATTTCTTTGATGACCATTTCAGTTTTGTGAGTAGAGGGGAGTAGCCGAATTTCTCTTAAGGAGTTTAGGTGTTTTCTTTTCGGGTTTATTCTTCTTTCTCTAGTGTGGTGCCGAAATCCTAATGTCATCAAAGTGTCGTTTTTGTGCATAAGCCATTTAGTTTTGGTTTCCCTTCTCTTTGTTTTGTGTTCAAAACTTCAAAGACCATTAAGGTCACTAGCGTTTTCTTCTTCTCTCTATTTGCTAGTTTGGCCGAATCTATCTCCTTTCCCAAACTCTTTCTTTTCCTTTTGATAGCCGAGTTTGTCATCACTTTTGGTAAGGCTTGGCCGAACCCTATAGCCTCTTTCTCTCTTGTCTTTGCTTGAAACTTTAAGGAAACCCCATAGCCGAATCTTGTAGCCTTCTTTGTGTACCCTTTTCTCTTGGTTTGAAGCCTTAAAGAAACACCATAGCCAAATCCTCTAAGCATTCTACTCCCTCCACTTGGGCGTAATCCCTTTTCATCAGTAAAGTGCCGAAACACCATCTCAACCTCGTTTCTATACCTATCTTTATGTTAGCCGAATATGTAACACCCCAAACCTGGCCCAAACAATATGACCGAATTTGGTTTGCTACAGAGAAAACATTTTGAAAATCATTTTAAAACCGATTTTGAAATTAGTCGAAATGCCTTTCAATTTGAATTTTCTTTGTTAAAAACCACACTTAAAAAATATTTGTTGAGTCGAGTTGTTTAAAAATTTCAAATGTACTCGATAGTACTTTAAAAACATTTTGCGTTTAATTTGAGAAAACATGTGCAACCGTTTTAACATCATCAAGTAGTTTAAACCAAACATTCAAACATGCAGCAATAATAAAATCATCCTAGGAGGCCTTATTACAATTAAGCAACATAAACCCAATCGAAAGATAGATAAAATCCAAAATTCATTTATTAAAAATCTCCACTGCATGGCCACCTCGAGTCCATCCGGCTCCTCACCCGCGATCTACGAGTCACCTGAAAAAAAATTAAAGGAGAAGGTGAGTCACCAAGACTCAATGTGTAACCCTTCCCCGATTTAGTGCAATAACATACACAAATCATAACCAATTAACATGCATAAGTTTAAAATACACCCAACCTAACCATCCAAACGCCTTTTTCTACCCCGTGTGGTACCAAACCACTGGTGTCCAAAGACACAATTGTGTTACCAAAACACTGGTGACATATAGTCACAATTGTGATGCCAAATCACTGGAGATACCAAATCTCTGGTGTCCGAAGACACAAATCGAATGATGGGGCCAACCCATCGTGTGATACCAAATCACTGGCAGACGATCCCATATCTCAAAGTGGGGCCAACCCACGGTGGTATCAACCACAGGGACAAGTCGCTATGAGGTGCCAAACCTCTGGAGGTACCAAACCTCTGGTGACCGTAGTCACAATGTGTTACCAAAACACTGGTGTCCGTCGACACGAATATCACTGCCCCCTCCACTCATCAACCCATATCAAACAATTATGTATATTTACTGAATCATGCAAAAAGGTTTATTTTAACAACATTAATAAATTTATCATTGCCATATATCCAATAATACACATACCAAATGTGTCATGCTTCCCAAAAGCATCAAATAGTAATCTCAAAGCAATAAAGACTTACCCGAGTCTTTGTTAATACCATGATGGTATTACATCCATGTCTACACAAATCGATTAGGCATAAAATTACACTTAGCATATTAAAAAGTTATAAGATGTGTATGCACACACCTGATACTAACGAGAGTTCTAAATCCCGAATAGACAAATCGTCCACACAAGTATTCTTGCCCCTATATTCGGCCAAAAATGGACATTAGTGCCATGGCCTATTCGGCCAAACCAAAATAATTGAGAAGGGTTCCTTGTGAACCCAAAATCTTACCTAAAAGCCTTCGAACACTAGCCAACACACTCCTAAATGAATCGGCCTCACTTCCCTACAACCAACCATCATCATTAAGGTTATTAGCCTTCGGTTTAAACGAGAACTTAAAAGAATAATCCTTTGAAATAAATCCTTACCACCTTCAATATTCGGCCAAGATACTTCTAAATGAAAGAAGAGAGTTTCGGCATACCCAAGGAGTATATTCGGCCAATAAAGAAATTATTGAGAAGAAAAGATAAATGGGGATTCGGTTTTGAAAAGAAAAGAAAAGTAGTAGATGAAAGATAATGGTGTAGAAGATTCGACCAAAGTTTAGAAAAAGAAAGGATGGTTTTTGGTTTTTGATAAAGGTTGAAAAGAGAATGAGAAAGAATTGATCAAAGGAAGAAAAAGAGAGATGGAAGAAATGATATTCGGTTACCACAAACTTTACCAAGGAAGAAAATGCACAAGATGCAAAAATGTAGTTTGGTTCAAAAGACAAATGAGAGAAAGAAAGTGATATTTTGTTTCCAACAAAATGAAGTTGTCTTCAAAAGAAATTTAGCACTAAAAGCACCCTAGACATTCGGCCAAAGATGAGAGCTTTTTGGAGAGGAAAAACAAGCACAAAATGATACACAAAACAAAAGTTTGGCCAATATCCCCCCAAGCTACCTACCAAAAATTCGGCCACTCCCCTTAGCCTTACATGCCGTCCACATTCATGCATTAAGGCATAGGATTTCTTTCCAAAACACTTTCCACAAACCAAGCCTTTGTCCCCTCTTAATACCATAACTTCAAGATATCCTACCATAACCTTAGGAATCTTATCCCTTTTTCCATGCTTTCCTTAAAAATAAATTCAACTTACCAAAAGTTATTAGTCCACCTATCATAAACATAGGTTGACCGGCCATTAATGCTATCATGAAATAAAAACCTCAAAATGCTAAACATGCTACTCGAACCACTAACCTCAAGCAACCTTTCAAGAGCCTTAACCAACTTGCCACTTACTCCTCTTATGCTTTTAATGAACACTTAAATTAACTTAAGTGCTAAGCTCACTTAATCCACTTCATTAAATAAACCATACTAAAATTTATTCTAGCTTCCTAATATTTCCAAGCCTTCACACAAATATACTAAGCACACAAAAATTCATACCCGAGCTAACACAAATAACTAGATGCCATACAAATTTTTCCTAAAGCCCATGGCCCAATCGGCCCAATTCTACTAGGCCCAATTTTGGGATGTTACAGTTCTACCCTCCTTAAAAATAATTTCGTCCCCGAAATTACTTACTAACGATCAATCGTACAGTCTAACTCACCACACTACGCTCTTGCTGTGCACTCTGATCTTAATAACACTACTAATAATCAAAGCGGTATATAGAAATCCAATGATCAAGAACATACTGGTGAAGACGTCTGGTGCGTCTCCTTCCTCATGACGCCTCGCAGAATACACCAAACCAGGTTGTCTAGCCTCCGTGTTGCCAACACCTCTGCCAGCTGCTCTGCGACCTCGACCAGAGCCATTACCGCCTCTACCATTATCACGACCCTTCTGTGGTGGCGGTCCCTCCTTTCTGAACTGAACACGACCTTGACCTTCAGACTGATTCCTAGCTGGCTTACGTGGACAGTCTCTCACACGATGATCCAGCGAACCACACTCGAAACATCCTTTTTCTCTGGTCCAACATTCGCCCCAATGAAACTTTCCGCATCCGTTACACCGTGCTGGACCCTGATTAGCAGTAACAGGCCTTCCAGACTGATTCGGCCCATTCTGCCTAACCCTTTTTTGAGAATCTTCGTCCGACCCAGATGATTCAAAACCTCTCTTATGCTTATTCCTATCATAACTTTGCCTCGCGGACTCCTTGACTCCTTCGGCTACCTTGGCCTTCTCCACCAAGACAGCAAACTCACGCTCCTGCTGTGGAGCAATCAGCAACCTTAACTCATCCCTAAGTCCGTCTTCAAAGCGAACACAACGATCATGCTCCGTTGACATAATTCCCTGAGCATAGCGGCTTAACCTCAAGAATTCCGCCTCATACTCCGACACAGACTTATTTCCTTGTACTAACCCCAAAAAAGCTTTCCTCTGTGCATCAATGTAACTAGAGCCAACATACTTCTTCTGATAAGAAATTTTGAAATACTCCCAAGTAAGATCATCTGCCGTAGCACCATCTCGAACCGTGAGCCACCATCGATAGGACTCATCCTTGAGAAGCGACACCGCTCCTTTCAGTTTCTCCTCATTTGTCAAATCTATCTCATCCATGATTCTTTCGGTCGATTCTAGCCAATACTCAGCCGTATTGGGCGCTACACCAAACACACCTCGGAAAAATTCAGCTTCGTTAGCTCTAAGTCTCTCAGGTATCGACTTCCGAGCTCCTCCACCTCCACCCATTCCAGCTACCCTTTCCAGAACCCGCAGCATCGCTTGTGACACAGCGTCATCACCCGTCTGATCCTGCTCCTCAGCTCCAAAGGTTGGGGGTGGTGGTGGCGGTATCTCGTTTTCAGATCCTTGACCCGACCCGACAGGTTCTGACACGGTCATCCTACCCCTTCCGTGTCCACGACGGCCACGTCCTCTAAAGCTCATTCTAACTATCGCGCTTTAATCTGATTAGGAAATTTTTATGGATTAGTACATGTTTCACTTGATTATCCGCGAAGAAATTTTATGAAAAGAGTTTAATAAAGATTCTTTCGATCAAACAAGGTTTTAAGTCTTCTATCCTATTTACACAGAAAATACATCCATTCCCTAATACCTTTCATACCTATCACTCTTCAGACATTTCTGTCCGTTTCTAACCCAGGGGTATTTTCGTCATTTTTCCTACAGGGTATTTTTGTAATAAACCGAAGAAAATTTTAAAACTCTAATAAATCAAAACATCTTGTGATTTTTAGAACTGAGGGTATTTTTTTTTTTGAGAAATTCTCAATTTGAAGATATGACAAAATTTTGAAAACTAGGGGTATTTTGGTAATTTTGTCAATCGGGGGTAATTTTGTAAATTTCCAAATTCAAGGTATTATTTTGAAATACAACATTTTTGAGTACTTTTGTAAAATAAAAATTTGATCAAAATTGGGGTAATATGGAAATTTTAGAAACCAAGGGTATTTTCGTAATTTTGCCACTAGGGGCATTTTGGTAAACCGGGATTATTTGAAAATTTTCAAAGATAAATTTGTCCTACTATCTAAAAGAGATAATTTAATGATTTCAAAACCAAAGTTTTCCTTAAAACATGGCTAGTCCCTTTTCGAGTTTTATTTAGGGTTTTGCCCATGACCGAGTCCTCTTGGTTAGAGTGAACAGAAGCTACGCACCAGGTAGGAATCCCGTGAAGAGGAGGTGAGTCACGAGGACTGCTTAAATACCAAGCTCTTCCGGATCCAATCCTAGACATGCGTACCAAGGTTATCACACCCTAACTCGGCGACTTGGTCGTAGGTTGGTTTAATTAGGCTTTTAAAGTCTTATGTCTTTGTTTGGGGTATTTAGTCCTAAGGTTCAACACCTATCACACTAACTACGTTCCATACCTACCCTTCTACCAATAATAATTCACAAAGAAATGAGAAATACTTACCTGGGCGGATCGGTGCCGGAGACTCGGTGCCATGCTTATTCAAAACCAAAAATATTTCAAAAAGGCCTACCAAAACATTTTTGGGCCTTGGGCCCCCACAGCCGAGCTTTGAACTAGGCTCTGATACCAATTTTGTAACTCCCCAAACCCGGCCCAAACAATATGACCGAATTTGGTTTGCTAAAGAGAAAACATTTTGAAAATCATTTTAAAACCGATTTTGAAATTAGTCGAAATGCCTTTCAATTTGAATTTTCTTTGTTAAAAACCACACTTAAAAAATATTTGTTGAGTCGAGTTGTTTAAAAATTTCAAATGTACTCGATAGTACTTTAAAAACATTTTGCGTTTAATTTGAGAAAACATGTGCAACCGTTTTAACATCATCAAGTAGTTTAAACCAAACATTCAAACATGCAGCAATAATAAAATCATCCTAGGAGGCCTTATTACAATTAAGCAATATAAACCCAAACGAAAGATAGATAAAATCCAAAATTCATTTATTAAAAATCTCCACTGCATGGCCACCTCGAGTCCATCCGGCTCCTCACCCGCGATGTATGAGTCACCTGAAAAAAATTAAAGGAGAAGGTGAGTCACCAAGACTCAATGTGTAACCCTTCCCCGATTTAGTGCAATAACATACACAAATCATAACCAATTAACATGCATAAGTTTAAAATGCACCCAACCTAACCATCCAAACGCCTTTTTCTACCCCGTGTGGTACCAAACCACTGGTGTCCAAAGACACAATTGTGTTACCAAAACACTGGTGACATATAGTCACAATTGCGATGCCAAATCACTGGAGATACCAAATCTCTGGTGTTCGAAGACACAAATCGAATGATGGGGCCAACCCATCGTGAGATACCAAATCACTGGCAGACGATCCCATATCTCAAAGTGGGGCCAACTCACGGTGGTATCAACCACAGGGACAAGTCGCTATGAGGTGCCAAACCTCTGGAGGTACCAAACCTCTGGTGACCGTAGTCACAATGTGTTACCAAAACACTGGTGTCCGTCGACACGAACATCACTGCCCCCTCCACTCATCAACCCATATCAAACAATTATGTATATTTACTGAATCATGCAAAAAGGTTTATTTTAACAACATTAATAAATTTATCATTGCCATATATCCAATAATACATATACCAAATGTGTCATGCTTCCCAAAAGCATCAAATAGTAATCTCAAAGCAATAAAGACTTACCCGAGTCTTTGTTAATACCATGATGGTATTACATCCATGTCTACACAAATTGATTAGGCATAAAATTACACTTAGCATATTAAAAAGTTATAATATGTGTATGCACACACCTGATACTAACGAGAGTTCTAAATCCCGAATAGACAAATCGTCCACACAAGTATTCTTGCCCCTATATTCGGCCAAAAATGGACATTAGTGCCATGGCCTATTTGGCCAAACCAAAATAATTGAGAAGGGTTCCTTGTGAACCCAAAATCTTACCTAAAAGCCTTCGAACACTAGCCAACACACTCCTAAATGAATCGGCCTCACTTCCCTACAACCAACCATCATCATTAAGGTTATTAGCCTTCGGTTTAAACGAAAACTTAAAAGAATAATCCTTTGAAATAAATCCTTACCACCTTCAATATTCTGCCAAGATACTTCTAAATGAAAGAAGAGAGTTTCGGCATACCCAAGGAGTATATTCGGCCAATAAAGAAATTATTGAGAAGAAAAGATAAATGGGGATTCGGTTTTGAAAAGAAAAGAAAAGTAGTAGATGAAAGATAATGGTGTAGACGATTCGACCAAAGTTTAGAAAAAGAAAGGATGGTTTTTGGTTTTTGATAAAGGTTGAAAAGAGAATGAGAAAGAATTGATCAAAAGAAGAAAAAGAGAGATGGAAGAAATGATATTCGGTTACCACAAACTTTACCAAGGAAGAAAATGCACAAGATGCAAAAATGTAGTTTGGTTCAAAAGACAAATGAGAGAAAGAAAGTGATATTTTGTTTCCAACAAAATGAAGTTGTCTTCAAAAGAAATTTAGCACTAAAAGCACCCTAGACATTCGACCAAAGATGAGAGCTTTTTGGAGAGGAAAAACAAGCACAAAATGATACACAAAACAAAAGTTTGGCCAATATCCCCCCCAAGCTACCTACCAAAAATTCGGCCACTCCCCCTAGCCTTACATGCCGTCCACATTCATGCATTAAGGCATAGGATTTCTTTCCAAAACACTTTCCACAAACCAAGCCTTTGTCCCCTCTTAATACCATAACTTCAAGATATCCTACCATAACCTTAGGAATCTTATCCCTTTTTCCATGCTTTCCTTAAAAATAAATTCAACTTACCAAAAGTTATTAGTCCACCTATCATAAACATAGGTTGACCGGCCATTAATGCTATCATGAAATAAAAACCTCAAAATGCTAAACATGCTACTCGAACCATTAACCTCAAGCAACCTTTCAAGAGCCTTAACCAACTTGCCACTTACTCCTCTTATGCTTTAAATGAACACTTAAATTAACTTAAGTGCTAAGCTCACTTAATCCACTTCATTAAATAAACCATACTAAAATTTATTCTAGCTTCCTAATATTTCCAAGCCTTCACACAAATATACTAAGCACACAAAAATTCATACCCGAGCTAACACAAATAACTAGATGCCATACAAATTTTTCCTAAAGCCCATGGCCCAATCGGCCCAATTCTACTAGGCCCAATTTTGGGATGTTACAGAATATCCCATTACCATTGGAAAGGTTTAGCCGAAACCTTTTTCTCTTATTTGGTCTCTTCAAGCAACGTGATGGTAAGTAATTTCTATCCTAGCAATCGGTGTAGGTTTTCTTTCTTTTAAGTGTGCCGAATCAAGGATTAAACCTTGGTTTAGGGATGGCCGAATATGCTTGTGCCATGATATGTGTTTCTTGTAAAGGTAGCCAACATTAGGAGCATTAAGGAAAAGCTTTCGGGATTTGAAGGGATCAAGAGTTCATAATCAAGTGGCGTTTTCGAGATTTAATCGACTGTGCCAAATAGGTGCGTAGTTATCGCACTGTCTCTTGATTGTGTGTATGTGTTATATTTATGTATATGTGATATGATGTTAATGGTAGCCGAATTAAGGGCTAAGATTGTGAATACCCGTGGAGGGTGATCGAATACTCAGGTCAGTGATTTACGATATTAAATGATTATTGATGAATGTATGAAAATGTAATGGCGTGTAATGTATATTAGTTTCAAGTGATATGTTGCCATGATACACATATATGCATAGGACTTTGGATGTGACTATCGAAGGAAAGGGTGTACATTATGTACGTGGTCTGATGTTAGCCTTGTGCTACATTGGCGCTTGATGGTGGCTATGTGCTTCATCAAGGGAGGTGTTGGCTAGGTGCCCATCTCGGCGGATGATAGCTGTGTGCATCACCGTAGATTAAGGATGACCTCGAGTCACCTCGTGGATACAGATATGTAGATCACTATGTGATCGGTGGCTTAGCCACGGCCTTGGGCAGCAAGTCTGCCAAGGGAAGATATGTAGATCACTATGTGATCGGTGGCTTAGCCACGGCCTTGGGCAGCAAGTCTGCCAAGGTAAGATATGTGGATCACTATGTGATCGGTGGATTAGCCACGGCCTTGGGCAGGGAGTCTGTTAAGGTAGGAGTAACGGATGGACTCTAGGTTGGGTTGGGCTTCATGTTGCATATTTATGCATTTTGCATGACTAATTATGTGGATCAATGTGGATATGGGCCAAGTCCAACATGTGGAATTATGTGGATATAATGCCTTATCATCTGATATGTGATTGATGTGTGGATATGGGCCAAGCCCATACGTGGAGACATGTGAAATAACTATGCACTGAGTCTGTTTGACTCACCCAATTTTTCTCAAACCTTTCAGGTGATGCATAAAGCTTGGACCGGGTTGGAGTGGATACGAGGTGGCCCATGCAAAAGATAAATTTATTTGTTTTACACATTTTTCTTATGAAAGGTTATTTATTGTAATAAGGGCCATTTAAAGTATTTAAGGACTTTTATTATGTTTTAAGTTGGATTGTCGATTATATTATTATTTGAAAATGTTTTATTTTAAACAAATTAATTTTATTTGGAACTTTAATTACACAATGTTTTAGTAAAGACAACAAATTTTTATGTTTTTAACTCTAAGTCAAAAGTTTTTCAAACGTTTTCCGTAGTGGCATTTC
The DNA here is from genome assembly GCA_005393395.2 of Gossypium australe. NCBI lineage: Eukaryota > Viridiplantae > Streptophyta > Magnoliopsida > Malvales > Malvaceae > Gossypium > Gossypium australe. The sequence continues at coordinate 15,974,382 of CM016619.1, forward strand.
AAATTCGGTCATAGCGAATGGGCCGGGTTTGGGGTGTTACAATTTGGTATCAGAGCCCGGTTCAAAACTCGGCTTTGAGGGTTTTGGGCCCAAAAACATTTTCTTAAGATGGGCTTTTCAAAATTATAGGCTTTCATGAAGTTTTTAGGTTGATTCTGGCATGGCACCTGTATCTCCGACCCGAAGTCCACCAGGTAAGTACCTCTAATTGTTGTGTGAATTATTATATGATTGGTATGTGGGTATGATGGGAACGTAGATTAGTATATTAGGGCTATTGAAACCTAGGACTAGTCTACTCCAACATAAGATACATAAGACTTAAGAACAGCTAAACAAACCTGTGACTAAGTCGCCGAGTTAGGGTGTGGCAACCATTGTGCGCATGTCTAGGAGTGGATTCGGTAAGAGCTTGGTATTTAAGCAATCCTAGCGACTCACCTCCTCTTTACTCGAATCCTACCTGGTGCGTAGCTACGGTTCACCCTAACCAAGAGGACTTATTCACGGGCTAAACTCGATAACTAAAACCCGAAAGGGACTAGCCATACTGTTTTATAAGAACCTTAGTTTTTAAAATCACTACATTACCCCTTTTGATTTGTAGCAAAATTTATTTTGATAATTTTTCAAAAATGATTCCGATTTACAAAATTACCTAAATACCCCTAGAGGTAAAATTACTAAAATGCCCTTGGTTTTTAAAATTTCCATACTATCCTCAATTTTAATAAGATTTTCTTACTTTGCAAAAGTATCCAAAAACCCTATTTTTTGAAAACTCAAGATACCCTGATTTGGGAAAATTTACTAAAATGCCCCTGACTTCCAAAATTACCAAAATAACCCCGATTTCTGAAATTTCTGCAATATTATTGATTTGATAGAATTTTCAAAATAATCTCGAGATTTGTATATTTTGGAATGCCTTTGATTTGTAAATATTTTCAAATTGACTTCGATTTATTACGAAAATACCCTTGTAGGAAAAATGACGAAATTACCCATGGGTTGGGAATGGACAAGGATGCCCATAGTAGCATGGTAAATGTTGTGGATGAGTGAATGTGTTTCTATTGATGTGAATGAATGTGAATGTGTGATTCTCTGAATTAGAATAGTGATCTTGAGCTGAAACTTTAGTGGATCGAAAGAACTACTTCCGAAAATTTCTTTTCATAAAATTGTTCGCGCATAAACAAGTGGAACAAAAGTACTAATGCATAAAACTCTTTAAACAGATTAAATCGCGACGCTAGATATGAGTTCTAGGGGACGTGGTCGTCATGGACGCGGTAGAGGCAAAATGGCTGTGTCGGAACCATCGCTAGTGAAGCATCTAGAACCTTGAGTGTGAACTTGGAGAATGTACTTGGAAAGTATATTGGTTTATTAAGATCAGAGTGCGCAGCAAGAGCGTAGTGTGGCAAGATAGGATGTACGACTGTTAGTTAGTTGGAAATTTCGAGGACGAAATTTCTTTAAGGAGGGTAGAACTGTAACATCCCAAAATTGGGCCTAGTAGGATTGGGCCGATTGGGCTTTGGGCTTTAGGAAAAATTTGAGTATCATCTTGTTGCTTGTGTTAATTCAGGTATGATTTTATTGTGGGCTTAATATAGTCTTGTGAAGGCTTGGAATTAATTGGTTTAGAATAATTTTTAGTATGGAGAATTTAGTGAAGTGGATCAAGTGATTATGATGCTTAAGTTAATTTAAGTGGTTAATGTTAGCATAAATGAGCTAGTAGTAAAGTGGAGCTGGCGCATGGGTAATTGTATGAGGGAAGAGGTTCGAATCCCATGGATGGCATTAAGGTGACTTTTAATTTTTGTATGGCATATGTTGGTCAAATTTTACATATGGTAAATATGGACTTTGTTATTTATGGATAGTAGACTAAGGAATAAGGCAAGTTTTTAGTTAAGGTATGGTATCAATGAAAAATGGTATGATGAGGGGACAAAAGGCATGGATTATGGAGTGTTGTTTTGGAAACTCTTCTATGGCATTTTGTCCATGAACATGGATGGTTTCATGGACTAGGGGGGAGTTGGCCGAATTTTTGGAAGGAATAGGATTAGGAGGAAATAAAGAGGAAATTGTGGGATTTGTGATGAATATGTGAGTTGGATGGCCAAGGGGGATTTCTTTGATGACCATTTCGGTTTTGTGAGTAGAGGGGAGTAGCCGAATTTCTCTTAAGGGGTTTAGGTGTTTTCTTTTCGGGTTTATTCTTCTTTCTCTAGTGTGGTGCCGAAATCCTAATGCCATCAAAGTGCCGTTTTTGTGCACAAGCCATTTAGTTTTGGTTTCCCTTCTCTTTGTTTTGTGTTCGAAACTTCAAAGACCATTAAGGTCACTAGCATTTTCTTCTTCTCTCTATTTGCTAGTTTGGCCGAATCTATCTCCTTTCCCAAACTCTTTCTTTTCCTTTTGATAGCCGAGTTTGTCATCACTTTTGGTAAGGCTTGGCCGAACCCTATATCCTCTTTCTCTCTTGTCTTTGCTTGAAACTTTAAGGAAACCCCATAGCCGAATCTTGTAGCCTTCTTTGTGTACCCTTTTCTCTTGGTTTGAAGCCTTAAAGAAACACCATAGCCAAATCCTCTAAGCATTCTACTCCCTCCACTTTGGCGTAATCCCTTTTCATCAGTAAAGTGCCGAAACACCATCTCAACCTCGTTTCTATACCTATCTTTGTGTTAGCCGAATATCCCATTACCATTGGGAAGGTTTAGCCGAAACCTTTTTCTCTTATTTGGTCTCTTCAAGTAACGTGGTGGTAAGTAATTTCTATCCTAGCAATCGGTGTAGGTTTTCTTTCTTTTAAGTGTGTCGAATCAAGGATTAAGCCTTGGTTTAGGGATGGCCGAATATGCTTGTGCCATGATATGTGTTTCTTGTGAAGGTAGCCAACATTATGAGCATTAAGGAAAAGCTTTCGGGATTTGAAGGGATCAAGAGTTCATAATCAAGTGGCGTTTTCGGGATTTAATCGACTGTGCCAAATAGGTGCGTAGTTATCGCACTGTCTCTTGATTGTGTGTATGTGTTATATTTATGTATATGTGATATGATGTTAATGGTAGCCGAATTAAGGGCTAAGATTGTGAATACCCGTGGAGGGTGATCGAATACTCAGGTCAGTGATTTACGATATTAAATGATTATTGATGAATGTATGAAAATGTAATGGCATGTAATGTATATTTGTTTCAAGTGATATATTTCCATGATACACATATATGCATGGGACTTTGGATGTGACTATCGAAGGAAAGGGTGTACATTATGTACGTGGTCTGATGTTAGCCTTGTACTACATTGGCGCTTGATGGTGGCTATGTGCTTCATCAAGGGAGGTGTTGGCTAGGTGCCCATCTCGGCGGATGATAGCTGTGTGCATCACCGTAGATTGAGGATGACCTCGAGTCACCTCGTGGATACAGATATGTAGATCACTATGTGATCGGTGGCTTAGCCATGGCCTTGGGCAGCAAGTCTGCCAAGGTAAGATATGTAGATCACTATGTGATCGGTGGCTTAGCCACGGCCTTGGGCAGCAAGTCTGCCAAGGTAAGATATGTGGATCACTATGTGATCGGTGGATTAGCCACGGCCTTGGGCAGGGAGTCTGCTAAGGTAGGAGTAACGGATGGACTCTAGGTTGGGTTGGGCTTCATGTTGCATATTTATGCATTTTGCATGACTAATTATGTGGATCAATGTGGATATGGGCCAAGCCCAACATGTGGAATTATGTGGATATAATGCCTTATCATATGATATGTGATTGATGTGTGGATATGGGCCAAGCCCATACGTGGAGACATGTGAAATAACTATGCACTGAGTCTGTTTGACTCACCCAATTTTTCTCAAACCTTTCAGGTGATGCATAAAGCTTGGACCGGGTTGGAGTGGATACGAGGTGGCCCATGCAAAAGATAAATTTATTTGTTTTAAACATTTTTCTTATGAAAGGTTATTTATTGTAATAAGGGCCATTTAAAGTATTTAAGGACTTTTATTATGTTTTAAGTTGGATTGTCGATTATATTATTATTTGAAAATGTTTTATTTTAAACAACTTAATTTTATTTGGAACTTTAATTACACAATGTTTTAGTAAAGACAACAAATTTTTATGTTTTTAACTCTAAGTCAAAAGTTTTTCAAACGTTTTCCGTAGTGGCATTTCAAATTCGGTCATAGCGAATGGGCCGGGTTTGGGGTGTTACATTCATGCCGGCCGCTTCATCCAAGCAACAAGCCAAGGGTCTTTGAGACCAATTAGTTTTTATGTTTCTTTTCTCTTTTGCTTTAATTTCCTTCCCTTTTACAATATTATGCTTAGTTTAGTTTAATTTTTTTTAGTTACTTAGTGTCAGGTTCGCCAGGCTGCTTGGGAATCACGCCACTTCCGCCACCTCCACCACCATAGCAGCCCTAGGAATCACACCGCGAACCATCCAACAATAAGGACTCTTCGGTCCATTTTTCTTTTCTTTTATTTTCATTTTCCTTCCTAGTCTCCTTTCCTTTTTCTTTCTTTTTTTTAGTTATATATTTCATTTATTTTAATTATGTCTTAATAAACCCTGGCTAATCCTTCACGAGCTCCCCAATTTCTTCATCTAGCACAGGATCGTCATCCAGACTGACCCCTTCAAACATACACACCATGACCTCTACCATCCTCCAGGGACACCATCCAATATTCAGGGAGTATTCTTTCCCCATCTCTTTCGATTTATCCCTTAAATCTTATATCTATCTTTATACATTGAGGGCAATGTACATCTTAAGTGTGGGGAGGTGAATATTTATTTAAAGAAAGGGCCTAACTTTCTGCATTATTCTCAAATCTGACCTAACTTTCTTCATTATTATCAAATCCCTGAATTTAGTCTTGTCTTTAAGTAAATTTTTCATATTACTAATTAGGATGAAATTTCTAATGATTTATGATTTTTATTAATATGTTTTAAATTAAGTCATAGTTAATTGTGCATTGATGATTAAATTAGAAGAATATTAGAGAATCAAGCATGATAAGTATATTTTTCAGAATTAAAATCTTTGCTAGGTTGTTGAGCTGAATCTGAATATTATCTTAAAGTTTGAAATTTACAAGGTTGATGTCAAAACACCCATAATTTTAGTGAGATTTTGAGCCTATTAGAGCATATATTCTTTTTCATGCTGACTTTATTGATTATGAGTGTGTCAACTATGAACTGTTATTCTAGAACTTGCCAAAATTATACATGTTGAGACCACACCTTTGATTTGATATATTGAGATGATAAAGGCACCTAGGTTTTAACCCACTCACCCCACTAAATAGCCTACCTTCACAATTAACCCCTAGTGAACCCTGTTGATCTTAACGACCCTTTTTATTGACTTACCAGCTAATATTAACCCAAAACCCCTTTGTATTTGTTATCACCATTCCCTTTGACTACCCTTATATCGAGAGTTTATTTGATGTGTTGTCTAGCTGTTATCTTTATTTTAAAGTAATAGATTCATTCCTTGTAATATTTAGTTTGTTCTTAATTAAAAAAAATGAAGTATATTCATTATTAGTTCTATAATTAAATGAGTTTACATGTTAAAATTCCACATCTTAAGGAAAAAGCTCGTATTATTAGTTTTCAAGTGATGCAATTATTTAGGATTAGTTCAATTTTTGTTAGTTAGGCAATTTGTTGGGTCAGTCTCAATTCTATCCTTCTAATTCAGCCTTTATCCACACCTTTAACCCTAGCCCCTTTGCAACCCTGTTAAAGACGTTTTGATTTGTGTATCATCTCATATTACAGTGGTGGAGATTTGATTTTCAGGCAAGCCTATGGGATTAACTTTTTAGGTTCGACTTCTGAGAGCTTAATTTTGAACCTTAAACACCTCGAGTGATTTGAGTGAATCTTTAGTGAGGATGTCAGTCCTTGTCGATTTTGAATCAAATGTAATTATTTAGATAAGGGGAGACACCTACGTTTTTGTGCTATAAATGTATGACTTTGATTGTTTGAATCCTTAGGACTCTTCGAGTTAGATCATCCATGTATAAATTATCTATGAATTATGATATGGCAATGTTGATAGGAATTATGAATCATGGAAAGTTCGTTTTAATTGTAAGTTGAGAATTTTGCTTGAGGACAAGCAAAAACTTAAGTGTGGGGGTATTTGATAAAACGTAATAGTAACATATTTTAATCCCACATCTAGCATGTTTTCAGATGATTTATCCCTTGATTCATGTAAAAAGGTGCTCTTAATCCTTTCTTTTCATGTCTTATACCTAGGAAAGCACTCGAGGATGAAAAGAACATAAAACGAGCCCAAAATGGAGTAAATGGGCCATATCACGAAATCCACACGGCCTGGCCCAAAGATCACACGGCCATGCCTTGTCGAGCATCTAGAACACGGCCTCACCCCTGACTTACATGGCCGTGCCTCAATTAAGAAATCCAGACACGGCTCAAAGATTCGTCACACAGGCGTGTGACATGGCCGTGTCCCTATCGTGTCAATGAATAATTTTAGTCAGAAAAGGATACTTAGGGAGAAAGAATTGCATTCCAAGAGCCTATATATACCCCCTAGGTACCACCTTTGAGGGGCTTCAAGCTAGGCCTAGGAGCCAAGCCGAAAAGGTCAGAGTTGTGGGAATCACTCGAAGTTAGCCAGTTGATCCATCCCAAGAAGCCGGAATTCTACTCAAAACGGCAGATTTCTCCTTCAATTCCTTCAGGGAGTTTTAGGGATTTCTTATGTTTTGTTTTATCTTTTCTCTTGAGATATTTTCTTTATTTGTTATGAACTAAACCCTTCAGATACCCGAAGGGGTTAAAACCTAGATGAATCTTGTTATTGATTTCTAAATTATATGATAAATACTTAGTTTGTTCTTAATTATGTGAGCTTAATCCAAATTTGATGTGCTTAGATGGAGGAGGAATAGACCCTGCTTAAGAGTAGATCTAGCATAATTAAGCGGAGTTGATCGCATGCCTAGAAATAGAGTGACGAGATTTTGCCGGATTAAGGTGAAACCTAATATGGGAGTCCATAGATTGATTTACTGCTATTCTAGGGGGTTATTATTCGAGAAAGATATTTTTGTTAATTAACATAGGGATTCCCATATTAGGTTTCACCCTAATCTAGCAAAATCTCGTCACCCTATCTCTAGGCGTGCGATCAACTCCGCTTAATTATGCTAGATCTACTCTTAGGTAGGGTTTATTCCTCCTCCACCTAAGCACATCAAATTTGGATTAAGAACACATAATTAAGCACAAACAAAGTATTTATCATATAATTTAGAAAACAATAACAAGATTCATCTAGGTTTCATCCCCTTCAGGTATCTGAAGGGTTTAGTTCATAACAAATAAATAAAACATCTCAAGAGAAAAGATAAAACATAAGAAATCCCTAAAACTCCCTGAAGGAATTAAAGGAGAAATCTGTCGTCTTAAATATAATTCCAGCTTCTTGGGATGGATCAACTGGCTAACTTCAAGTGATTCCTACAATTCTGACCTTTTCGGCTTGGCTCCTTGGCCTAGCTTCACCGCCTTCGACAAAAGCCCTGGTACAAGGCTTCTATCGAACTCCCCTTTCAAGTTGCCCCCTTAGGTGTTTATATAGACTTTATGATGCCTTGCTTGGCCCCTAAGTATCCTAATTTAAGTAGAATTCCTACTAGGGTGTTTGAATAGGCTTCGGAATGTGTTTCTTTGCCTCCAAAAATCCTTTCCCGAATGAAATTGCTCTTTCCAACGACAGGGACACAGTCATGGCACACGCCCGTGTGGATCGACTTCAAGCAGTGTTCGGGTCTGTTTATGGAGGCACGGCCGTGTGAATCATGGTCAGGCCATGTTCTAGCTGATCCATGAGGCACGGCAGTGTGACTTGAAGTCCAGGCCGTGTCGATTTCGTTAATTGGCCCGTTTTAAACCCATTTCTCATTCTTTTCATCCCCGGGTGCTTTCCTAGGTATAAGACATGAAAAGAAAAGATTAAGAGCACCTTTTTTACTTAAATCGAGGCTTAAATCATCCAAAAGCATACTAAATGTGGGATTAAAATATGTTGCTTTTACGGTTTATCAAATACCCCCACACTTAAGCTTTTGCTTGTCCTCAAGCAAAATTCTCAACTTACAATTAAAATGAACTTTCCATGATTCATAATATTCATCAATCATGCTTTATCATAATTCAAAGATAATTCATACATGGATAACTCAACTCAAAGAGTCCTAAAGATTCAAACAATCAAAGTCATAATTTTTATAGTATGAAAACATAGGTGTTTCCCTTTACCTGAATAATTACCTCTGATTCAACATTGACAAGAACTGACATCCTCACTAAAGATTCACTCAAGCCACTCGAAGTGTTTAAGGTTCAAAAAATTAAGCACTCAAAAGTCGAACATGAAAAGTTAATCCCATAGGCTTGCATGAAAATCAAATCTCCACCACTAAAATATGAGATGATACACAAATCAAATGGTTTTTACAGGGTTGTAAGAGGGCTTGGGTTAAAGGTGTGGGTAAAGGCTGAATTAGAAGGTTAAAATCGAGGTTGACCTGACAAATTGCCTAACTAACAAAAATTGAACTAATCCTAAATAATTACATCAATTGAAAACTGATAATACGAGCTTTTTCCTCAAGATGTGGAATTTTAACATATAAGCTCATTTAATTATAGAACTAATAATGAATATACTTTGCTGTGTTTTTTTTTTTAAGAACAAGTCAAATAATGAATTCAATTACTGAAATAATATGATTAGGCAACCGACCAAATGAAACCTCGATATAAGGGTAGTCAACAAGAATGGTGATAATAAATACAAAGGGTTTTGGGTTAATATTAGTGGGTGAGTCAATAAAAAGTGTTATTAAGATCAACGGGGTTCACTAGGGGTTAATTATGAAGGTAGGCTTTTTAATGGAGTAAGTGGGTTAAAACCTAGGTGCCTTTATCATCTCGGTATATCAAATCATAGATGTGGTCTCGACATGTATAATCAATGCAAGTTCTAGAATAACAAATCAATGTTGACACACTCATAATCAAAAAGTGAGCATGAAAAAGGATATATGCTATATAAGGCTCAAAATCTCATAAGAATTATGGGTTTTTTATGACAACCTAGTGAATTTCAAACTTCAAGGTAACATTCAGATTCAGGTAGACAACCTAAAAAAAATTATTCTGAAAAATAGACTTATCATGCTTGATTCTCTAGTATCCTTCAATTTTAATCATCAATGCACAATTATCAATGACTTAATCCAAAACATATTAAAAAAAATCATAAATCAGGGAAATTTCGTTCTAATCATAATATGAGAAACTTACTTTAGAACAAGGCATAATTCAGGGATTTCGAATAATACTTATAATTAACCCCCCACACTTAAGATGTACATTGCCCTCAATGTTCAAAGATAGATAATAGCAATTTAATAATCAAAAGATAGGGAGAGAAGTGAAACTTCCTGAATTTTGGATGAAGTCAATGAAAAGAAACCGGATAGGATTGGAGGTGAACATGGGGAAGCATCTCAAACCTTTTGAAATTGAATCCTCAAAGTAGCCGGTCTGATTTTAATGCATCCTAAGCTAAATCTAAATATCATAAAGAATAAGAAGAAAATAATAAAGAAAATAAAATAAAGTAAAGTAAAATAATAAAATAAAATAAAATAAAAACAAAATAAAGGCAAAAATAATGGAAAATGAAAGACAACTAGAAAAGAAAAAGGAAGAAGGAGGTCTAAATAGAGATGTAGCCCGTGTTTTGGGATATTTTTTTGGCTACACGGCTACGACCACGGCCGTGTGTAAGGCCGTGTGGTCTGGAAATCTGCTCTCTTGGGTAGTTCAGTGCTAAAGAAGAAGAAGAAAAGGAAAGAAGAAAAAATAAAAATGTAAAAATAAATAGGGTTAGTGCTCGGGTTGCCTCCCGATAAGTGCTCGTTTATAGTCTTAAGCTAGACTTTTACCTCTTATTCATATGGTCATGGTGGTTTGAGGAGGTGCAAATCCTTTCTCATGCGATCAATTCGGTTATGGATATATAGTTCAAGTCGAGTAGTGTTTACCTCAAAAGTGTTGAATTTAGGCTTGCTTACCTCGACGATGCCATATAGGAGGACATTAAGTACCTCAAAAGTGATTTCTTCGTTTGTCTTGAGGTCTGAATTGGTGATTCGAAGGTCTTCCTTATTCAACAATACCTGATCCCCTATTTTGAAGTAATTTGTTGTTCCTATCAGCTCGTCTGGGGTTTCCTTCAGTTTCACTTCGTGTATTCCTAGTTTCTCTTTAAAGTGCGTTTTCCACTCGTCTAGTTCATCGACCTGAAGCCTTAGTTCTTCATGAATTATTTCTTTATTGGTATGAGGTCTAAAATCTGGCTCAGCTAGGTGATTTCGTGATGCTTCCTGTAAAGAATGTTGAACCAAATGGTTATCAATAGAATTAATGTTCGTACCTTTATTACTCGATGTCCTAGCTGAGTCAAGAGCTTGAAGAGTGATTGTTTTGTCGTCTACATGAAGTATGAGTTCACCAAATTCTTCCTCTGTGTGGTCTTTCTTTATTGCATCGGGATATGGCACATGAGGTTGGTACTCTGTAATTGCTGGTTTTGGTATATCATGGCACACCTCAACCTTACCTTCACTTACCACATGTTCTTGCTTTGGGTCAAATTCCACTAACAATTCACTATTTTGAGCTTGTACGGCTTGTGGCCTATGATTCGGCTCAGGTTTGTAGCTTTGTGGTGTTTCTTATGGTGAAAGTTGAACAATTTGATTATCAACTGAATTTACTTTCTCACCTTCATCACTTGATGTCCTGGCCGAGTCAAGAGCTTGTAGACTGATTGATTCGTCACCTACACGAAGAATGAGTTCTCCTGTACCAACATCAATTTTCGTCCTGGCAGTTGCTAGAAATGTTATTCCTAAAATTAAAGGAATCAAATTGTCCTCATTCATGTCTAAGACAACAAAATCTTCTGGGAATATGAATTTATCAATTTTGATTAGAACATTTTCCATTATACCCCTAGGAATTCTGATAGTTTTATCAGTTAACTGAATGCTCATCCTGGTTTGTCTGGGTTTCCCTAGACCTAGTTGTTTAAACATTTTATAAGGCATAACATTTATGCTTGCCCCTAAATCAGCTAAAGCATTATCAATAGATAAACTACCAATTAAATATGGAATTCTAAAACTCCTGGATCTTTTAATTTTCGTGGTAGTTTCTTTTGTAGAATTGCTGAGCACATTGCTTTTAGCTCCACATGCGACGCCTCGTCTAGTTTTTGTTTGTTTGTCAACAGCTTTTAAAAATTTTCTATAATCGGGTATCTGCGAAAGAGCTTCGAGAAACGGTAAGTTAATATGTAATTTCTTTAAAAGTTTAAGAAACTTACCGAACTGTTCCTCTGTATCGTCTCTCTTTATTGCTTCGGGATAAGGTATGTGGGGTTGGTACTATTTGATTACTGGTTTTGGCTTTTCTTGTGTTACCTCAACTTTACCTTCATTTACCTTGTTTTCTTGTATTGAATTGGGTTCATCTAACCCTATACTCTCCTGAGCTGTTATGGCTTGGGTTTGCTCCTTCGGGTTAATCTCGGTATTGCTTGGTAGACGCCTTTGCGATCATTCGGACATTAATTTTGCAAGTTGTTTGACTGCCTTAGTGACTTCCCCTACTGACTTAGTAAGTTCCCCGACTCGGTTCTTGGTCTCTTCAACCAATGTTCGTTGGGTTGTTTTAGTGTCTTGGAAACGGTTTTCTATGGTTGCCATGAATTTTGTCAGCATCTCTTCAAGGTTCAACTCCTCCTCCTGTTGCTGAGGTGGTTGTTGAAAATCTGGAGGAAGTTCCGGTCTTTGGCTATTTTGATCATCCCACGAGAAATTGGGATGGTACCTCTAACCTGCATTATAAGTGTCATTATAAAAATTATTTTGAGGTCTAGAATAGTTACCCATATAGTGGACTTGTTCGTACTCCATGCCATATCCGTGTGGTGGGTACTTAGGATTCGCCACGCCTCTTAGATTCGAGTCATATTGCATTACTGGGTGTACCTGCGAGAGACTACACAAACCATCAATCTTTTTATTCATCATCTCTAGCTGGTTAGATAACCTGGTGACCACGTCGAGGTTGAAAACACTGGCGGTTTTTGTTGGCGCTGTCCTCATAACTTACCACTGATAGTTATTTAGTGCCATCTTCTCAATAGACTAAAATTACCTGTCAAAGTAAATAAAAGAAAAATTAGCAAAATAAAAAAATAAAACTAATAAAACTAATAATAAATTGTAATAAAAAATGGCTAAGGTAATAAAAATAGAGTTTTCTTAATATTTTAGTTCCCTGGCAACGGCGCCAAAAACTTGATTGTTGAAATCAGAGTTTTAAAATTTATAAAGAGAATGATCGAACCTGGAAACTAACTCTGACAACGATTAAAGGTAAATGTACCTATCGAACAATAGTATAGCTTAGGCAAGACCGTATTGTCGAACCCAAAAGAACTAAAAGCACTAATACTAACTTTCTTTTTATTATTTAGCCTAAAATAAAATGAAGTTTCTTTAATCTAAATTAACGACTACTAAGCTAAAGACGCAAAGATAAAAAAAGAATGAATTGAGAAATAACTTGAAGGAAAACTCAGTTGATCACGACGATACCCTCAAGAAGAATCCACCTAGACTTCACTTGTTATCTAACACTGAACCATACGATTTATTCACTTAGTTTGATCCGTAGGACTCCCTAACGTATATTAAACCCTCTCTCGAGGTGAATAACATCTAACCCTAGGTTAATTAACGGAAATCTCTTTCTCGAATAATAACCCCCTAGAATAGCAGTAAATCGATCTATGGATTCCCATATTAGGTTTCACCCTAATCCAGCAAAATCTCGTCACCCTATCTCTAGGCGTGCGATCAACTCCGCTTAATTATGCTAGATCTACTCTTAGGTAGGGTCTATTCCTCCTCCAGCTAAGCACATCAAATTTGGATTAAACACACATAATTAAGAACAAGCTAAGTATTTATCATATAATTCAGAAAACAATAACAAGATTCATCTAGGTTTCATCCCCTTCAGGTATCTGAAGGGTTTAGTTCATAACAAATAAATAAAACATCTCAAGAGAAAAGATAAAACAAAACATAAGAAATCCCTAAAATTCCCTGAAGGAATTGAAGGAGAAATCCGGCGTCTTGAGTATAATTTCGGCTTCTTGGGATAGATCAACTGGCTAACTTCGAGTGATTCCACAATTTTGACCTTTTCGGCTTGGTTCCTTGTCCTAGCTTCACCGCCTTCGACAAAAGCCCTGGCAGAAGGCTTCTGCCGAACTCCCCTTTCAAGTTGCCCCCTTGGGTGTTTACATAGACTTTGTGATGCCTTGCTTGGCCCCTAAGTATCCTAATTCAAGTAAAATTCCTACTAGAGTGTTTGAATAGGCTTCGGAATGTGTTTCTTTGCCTCCAAGTATCCTTTCTCGAATGAAATTGCTCTTTCCAACGACAGGGACACGGCCATGGCACATGCCCGTGTGGATCGACTTCAGGCCGTGTTTGGGTCTATTTATGGAGGCACGGCCGTGTGAATCATGGTCAGGCCATGTTCTAGCTGATCCATCAGGCACGGCCATGTGGCTTAAAGTCCAGGCGTGTCAATTTCGTGAATTGGCCCATTTGGCCCGTTTTAAGCCCGTTTGTCATTCTTTTCATCCCCGAGTGCTTTCCTGGGTATAAGACATGAAAAGAAAAGATTAAGAGCACCTTTTTACATAAATCGAGGCTTAAATCATCCAAAAGCATACTAAATGTGGGATTAAAATATGTTGCTTTTACGGTTTATCAAGTGTCGTGTCACACGGCCGTATCGCACGGTCGTGTTGTGCTGCGTTCGGTTCTCCCACGCCCATATGTAGGTCACCATGCCCGTGTTGATAAAACAGTGTCGACCACGACCGCGTCGCACGGCCGTGGTGTTTAGTCGAGGCCCGTTGCTTGAAGATATTTTTCGTTCTGTTTCGTACTATCTCTGCCTTGTTAATACGGGAATCTGTAGTATCCACATGGCCACGGCCACGGCCATGTGGTATGGAAATCTGCACTTGGTTAGTTTTGAGGTGCTAAAAAGGAAAAATTAAAGAGACAATAAAAAATGAGAAGATTAATGGGGTTAGTACTTGGGTTGCCTCCCGAGAAGTGCTTGTTTATAGTCTTAAGCTAAACTTACCTCTCATTCGCACATTCATGGTGGTTTGAGGAGGTGAAAATTCTTTCTCATGCGATCAATTCGGTTATTGATATAAAGTTTAAGTCGAGTAGTGTTTACCTTAAAAGTGTTGAATTTAGGACTAGTTACCTCGACTGTTCAATCTGGGAAGATTTTGAGTACCTGATCTCCTATCTTAAGCTGGGTTGTCCCCTCATTAAGTTTTTCGTGGAGTTGCCTCGTTTTTGCTTCGTGTGTTTTTAGTTTCTCTTTGACGTGTGTCTTCCACTCGTCTAGTTCATCTATTCAAAGCCTTCGTTCCTTATGAATTTCTTCTTTATTGACACGAGGTCTAGGATCTAGCATCTAGCATCTGTGAAAGAGCTTTAAGAAACGACAAGTTAATATGTAACCTCTTTGGAGGTTTAAGAAATTTACCGAATTTTTCCTCTGTGCGGTCTTTCTTTATTGCATTGGGGTATGGCATAAGAGCTTGGTACTCTATAATTACCGGGTTTGGTAAATCATGGCTTACTTCAACCTTACCTTCACTTACCACAGGCTCTTGCCTCGGGTCAGATTCCACTAACCTTTCACTGTCATGAGTTGTTACGGCTTGAATTTGCTCTTTTGGGTTAGTTTCAGTGTTGCTTGGCAAGCTTTCTTGTAGTTGTTTTGAGATCAGCTTAGCAAGATGACCTAATTGATTCTTGATCCCTTGAATCGATGCTTCTTGATTTTTGAGTGTTGTTTCGATGTTTTGGAAATGAGTTTCTAGCACCGCTATAAATTTTGTCAGCATCTCCTCAAGGTTCGGCTCCTGTTCCTGCTGGTGAGGTGGTTGTTGAAAATCTGGAGGAAGTTGCGGTCTTTGACTACCTTGATCATCCTACGAGAAATTGGGATGGTACCTCCAACCTACATTATAAGTGTTACTATAAAAATTATTTTGAGGTCTAGAATAGTTACCCATATAGTTAACTTGTTCATTTTCAGCACTCGAGTTGTAAGGTGGATAGTCTGTGTTGTTCATCCCTCCTCCATTCGTGTCGCACTGCATAACTGGATGTACCTGCAAAGAACCCCATAAACCATCAACCTTTTTATTTAACATCTCTACCTGATTTGATAGTATGGTTACTGCGTCGAGATTGAAAACACTAGCTGTTTTTGTTGGCTTTGTCCTTGTGACTTCCCGCTGATAGTTATTCAGTGACATCTCTTCAATGAATTCGTAAGCAGCCTCAGGTGTTTTATTATTCAAGGTTCTGCCGACAGCTGAATCGATCAATTGCCTAGTTGAGGGGTTTACGCCGTTGTAAAAAGTTTGGACCTGTAGCCACAAGGGTAATCCATGGTGTGGGCACCTTCTCAATAGATCTTTATATCTCTCCCATGCATCATAAAGTGTTTCTAAATCCATCTGCATAAAAGAAGAGATATCATTCCTTAACTTGGCCGTTTTAGCCGGCAGAAAATATTTTAATAAAAAATTTTCGTTCATTTGTTCCCATGTAGTGATTGACCCTCGTGGAAGAGAATGCAACCACTGTTTGGCTTTATTCCTCAAAGAAAAGGGAAATAACCGAAGACGGATGGCATCATCAGAAATGCCATTTATTTTGAAGGTATCACAGAATTCGAGAAAATTCGCTAAGTGTCTGTTAGGATCCTCATCCTGCAAACCATCAAACTGAACAAACTGTTGTATCATCTGAATAGTGTTAGGTTTCAGTTCAAAATTATTTGCAGCAATAGCAGGTCTAACAATACTTGACTCAGTTCCTGTTAAATTAGGTTTAGCATAACCATACATAGTTTGAGGAGCAAGATGTTCTACCGTCTCTGGAGGTAGCGGATTATTCTCAACCATCCCTTCGGTGGTATTAGTTTCGATTTCTTGCTATTCTTCTATATAATTTAAGCTGTGCCTTATTTCTCTACGATTTCTACAAGCAGTACTAATACTAGAGGTTCCCGTCGGGTTCCTCCTAGTCATAAACTAGAGGTACCTATCAAGAACAATAATCGTGTCTATCAGAGTCTTAAAAATTTATATAAAGAATGATCAAGCCTAGAACTAACTGCGACAACGATTGAGGCAAGTGCACCTATCGAACAGTAGTATAGCTGTGGCAAGACCAGATTGTCGAACCCAAAGGAACCAAAAGTACTAATACTAACTTTCTTTTTATTATCTAGCCTAAAAATTAAAGGAATTTTTATCTAAATTAACTAACAACTAAGCTAAAGATGCAAAGACAAAGAGAATGAATTGGAGAAAATAACTTTGGGAAAAACCAATTGATTAAGACAATACCCGAGGAAGAATCCACCTAGACTTCACTTGTTATCTAACTTTGAACCAGACGATTTATTCACTTAACTTGATCCGTAGGATTCCCTAATTTATATTAATACCTCTTTCGATGCTACTAACGTCTAACCCTAGGTTGATTAATTGAAATCTCTTTCTAATTAAAACCCCTAGAATTGTATTAACTCGATCTATGGACTCCTATATTATGTTTGACCCTAATCCGACAGATTTTCGTCACCCTATTTCTAGGCGCGCGAGCAACTCCGCTTAACTATGCTAGATCTACTCTTAGGCAGTGACTTTTGCTCCACCACCTAAGCACATCAATACTTGAATCAATATCCCGGAAATACCAAAACAAGAATTAAGAACACATAATTAAGAACAAATCAAGTGTTTATCATATAGTTCAACAAACAATAACAAGATTCATCTTAGGTTTCATCCCCCTCAGGTATCTGAGGGTTTAGTTCATAACGATAAAAGAATACATCACAAAAGAAAAGATAAAACAAAACATAAGAAAACTCTAAAACCCATTGAAGGAGTTGAAGGAGAGATCCTCCGTCTTGAGTATAAATCCAGCTTCTTGAGATAAATCAACTGGCTATTCTTTGAGTGAATCCTACAATTCTGGCCTCTCTGGCTCGGTTCCTTGGCCTAGCTGGACGCCTAGCTGGACTCCTAACTGTACTCTCCTCTGAAGGTTGGCCTCTAGGGTGTTTATATAAGCTTTTGGAATGGCTTTCTTTGCCTCTAAGTACCCTAATTCGAATGAAACTCTTCTTTGTCATGGCAGGGACACGCCCGTGTGAATCGTGGCCAGGCTGTGTTTGGGTCTGTTAAGGTGGCACGGCCGTGTGGCTTGGGCCCAGGCCATGTTGATTTCGTGATATGGCCCACTTGCTCCGTTTTAAGCCCGTTTCTCATTCTTTTCATCCTCCGGTGCTTTCCTAAGTATAAAACATGAAAACAAAGAATTAAGAGCACCAAATTCCACAATTCAAGGCTTAAATCATCCAAAAGTATGCTAAATGTGGGATTAAAATATGTTTATATTACGGTTTATCAAATACCCCCACACTTAAGCATTTACTTGTCCTCAAGTAAAATTCTCAACTCACAATTAAAACGAACTTCCCTGATTCATAATATTCATCAATACTGTTTCATCATAATTCGAAGATAATTTATACATTGACAACTTAAGTAAAAGGGTCTTAACAATCAAAGTCATAGTTTTTGTAGCATAAAAAACATAGGTTTTTTCCCCTTACCTAAATAATCACTTTTAATTAAAAATCGACAAGGGTTGACATCCTCACTAAAGATTCACTCAAATCACTCAAAGAGTTTAAGGTTCGAAATTAAGCACTCAAAAGTCAAACATGAAAAGTTAATCCCATAAGCTTTCCCAAAAATCAAATCTCCACCACTGTAAAATGGAATGATACACAAATCAAAAGGTCTTTAAAAAGGGTTGTAATGGGGCTCGGGTTAAAGGTGTGGATAAAGGCTGAATTATAAGGTTAGAATCGAGATTGAATTGACAATTTACCTAACTAGAAAAATGAATTAATCCTAAATAATTACATCAAATAAAAACTTGTAATACTAATAACATGAGCTTCTTCTCAAGATGTGGAATTTAAACGTATAAGCTCAATTACATAGAGCTGATATTGAATATACTTAATTTTTTTTAAGAACAAATCATAACAATAAGGAAGAACCTTAACAACTAAAATATAGAACATAGTTAGGAAACTGTTCAAAATCAAATCTCGACAAAAGGGGAGTCAAGGAATGGTGATAACAAATACAGAATGGGCTTTAAGTTAATATTAGCGTGTGAGTCAATAAAAAGGGTTGTTAGGATCAAAGGGGTTCACTAGGGGTTAATTGTGAAGGTAGGCTTTTTAGTGGAGTGAGTGGGTTAAATCCTAAGTGCCTTTATCATCTCTGTATATCAAATCAATAATGTGGTCTTGACATGTATAATCGAAGCAAGTTCTAGAATAAAAGCTCAATGTTGACACACTCATAATCAAAAAGTGAGCACGAAAAGAATGTATGCTCTAAAAGGCTCAAAATCTCACAAAAATTATGGGTTTTTTTTTTTATGTCAACCTTGTAAATTTCAAACTTCAAGGTAATAATTAGATTTAGGTAGGCAACCTAACAAAATTTTAATTTTTGAAAATAGACTTATCATGCTTGATTCTCTAGTCTCCTAAAATTTAAATCATCACTGCACAATTATCAATGACTTAATCCAAAACATATCAATAAAAATCATAAATTACAAGAAATTTTGTTCTAATCATAATATGGGAAAATTACTTAAGAACAAGGTATAATTCAAGGCATAATTCAGGGATTTGAGAATAATGCAGAAAGTTAGGCACTTTCTCGAAATAAATATTCACCCCCCACACTTAAGATGTACATTGCCCTCAATGTACAAAGATAAATATGAAATTTAAGAGAAAGGGGGAGGTGAAACTTCCTGAATTTGGATGGCTTCCTTGAGTTCGGAGTGTAGTCGTGGTAGCCGCTGACAATCTCTGTGCTAGATGAAGAAACTGGGAAGCTTATGAAGAATTTGCCAGGAAATAATAATAGTAATTCAAAATATACTAAATATATATTTAAAGACAATAAAGATAAAGAGAAAGAAAATAGAAAGTAAAAGAAAATTAAAAGAAAAGATTAATGGACCGAAGAGTCCTTATTGTTAGATGGTTCGCGAGGTGGGTGTGATATCTAAGGCTGCGGTGGGGTGGCTATGGTCGTGGTCGTGGTGATTCCCAAGCAGCCTTTAGAACCTAAATCAAAGAAAATGAAACAAAATCGAGTAAACTAAGTAAAAGAAAAATAAAGAAAAGGAAAATAAAGGAGAAATGAAAATGAAAAGAAAAGTTAAATGGACTCAAAGGTCCTTTTCCTGTCGAATTAATGAAGCGGCCGGCATGAACTTATGTAGATCGGTCTCACAAAGGGAGACCGTGCTAAGATCCTTTCGTTTCTTCGACATGGATGATTGTTAGAACAAGAATTAAGAGAATAAAGAAAAAAATGAAAATGAAAATAGAAGGGGTGTAAAGGAAGAAGAAGAGTGGGGAGTAGGTAGGAAGGGGGAGGGGTGGTTTAAATAGAAAATTCAGGTCTGGTACATCCCCACGCCTGTGTACCGTGGGCGTGTCAAGTCACACAGCCGTGTTGCACAACTGTGTTATGCTCCGTTCTTTTCTCCCACTCCCATGTGCAGGTCACCACGCCCTTGTTGCTAAAACAGTGTCGGCCACGGCCGCATCGCACGACCGTGGTGTTCAGTTGGGGTCCGTGGCTTGAAGATATTTTTTGTCCTGTGTCGTACTATCTCTGCCATATCAGTACGTACATCCGTAGCCTCCACACGGCCACAGCCACGGCCGTGTAGTAAGGAAATCTGCACTTGGTTAGTTTATAGTTAGGTGCTAAAAAGGAAAATAATAAAAATATAAATGTGAAAATTAATGGGGTTAGTGCTTGGGTTGCCTCCCAAGAAGCGCTCGTTTATAGTCTTAAGCTAGACTTACCTCTCATTCGCACAATCATGGTGGTTTGAGGAGTTGAAAATCCTTCCTCATGCTATCAGTCCTCTTGTCAGTATGTAATTCGAGTCGAGTAGCATTTACTTTAAAAGTGCCTAATATAGGATTACTTACCTCGACTGTTCCGTAGGGGAAAACATTGAGTACCCTAAAAGTGATTTCTTCGTTTGTATTAGGGTCAGCATGAGGTATTCAAGGGTCTGCCTTATCTAACAATACCTGATCTCCGATTTTAAATTCGCTTGTCCCACAGGCTGGTGTTGGTTTTGCTTTGTGTATCCCTAACTTCTCCTTGAATTGTGTCTTCCACTCGTCTAGTTCATTGATCTGAAGCCTTCGTTCCTCATAGGTTATTTCCTTGTTGGTATGAGGTCTAGGGTCTGGCTCAATTATGTTGTTACGTGGTGTTTCCTGAAAAGAAGGTTTAACCGAATGGTCATTAATTTTCTCACCTTGATTACTCGATGTCCTAGCCGAGTCAAGAGCCTGGAAACTGATTGATTCGTCACCTACACAAAGTATGACTTCACCTGCGCTGACATCAATTTTAGTCCTGGCAGTTGCTAAAAAGGGTCTTCCTAAAATTAAGGGGATACTATTGTCCTCATCCATGTCTAAAACGACAAAGTCTACTAGGAATACGAATTTATCAATTTTCACAAGAACATTTTCAATTTTACCCCTAGGAATTCTAACAGTTTTATTAGTTAATTGAATGCTCATCCTAGTTTGTTTGGGTTTCCCTAGACCTAGTTGTTTAAACAATTTATAAGGCATAACATTGATGCTCGCCCCTAAATCAGCTAAAGCATTATCAATAGATAATCTACCAATTAAGCATGGAATTGTAAAACTCCTTAGATCTTTTAATTTTCGTGGTTGTTTGTTTTGCAACATTGCTGAGCACACTGCGTTTAGCTCCACGTGATTCTTCATCTAACTTCCGTTTGTTTGTTAAAAGATCTTTTAAAAATTTCCTTGAATTTGGCATCTGCGAAAGAGCTTCAAGAAATGGTAAGTTAATATGTAATTTCTTTAAAAGTTTAAGAAATTTACCGAATTGTTCGTCTATGTTGTCCTTCTTTATCGCATCGGGGTACGGTATACGAGGTTGGTACTCTTTAATTACCGGTTTTGGCTTATCATGATTTACCTCGTTCTTACCCTCCTCTACCACATTCTCTTGGCTTACCTGAGGCTCATCTAATCCTTCACTATCGTGAGCGGTTATGGCTTGAAGTTGCTCCTTGGGGTTAGTTTCAGTGTTGCTTGGCAAGCTGCCTTGTGGTCGTTCAGAGATCAACTTAGTGAGTTTCCCTAATTGGTTCTCGATCTCTTGAATCGATGCTTGTTGATTTTTAAGTGTTGTTTCGGTGTTTTGAAAACGTGTTTCTGACACCGCTATAAATTTTGATAGCATATCCTCAAGGTTCGGCTTCTTTTCTTGTGGGTAGGGATGTTGTTGGAAGTTTGGAGGGGGTTGTTGTCTCTGATTTCCTTGACCATCCCATGAAAAATTGGGGTGATTCCTCCATCGTGGATTATAAGAATTACTATAAGGGTTATTTTGAGATTTAAAATTGTTACCCATATAGTAAACTTGCTCATTTTCAGCGCTCGGGTTGTAAGGTGGGTAGTCTGTGTTGTTCATCCCTCCTCCACTCTTATCGCACTGCATAACTGGATGTACCTACAAAGAACCACATAAACCATCAACCTTTTTATTTAACATCTCTACCTGATTTGAGAGCATGGTTACTGCGTCGAGGTTGAAAACACTGGCTGCTTTTGTTGGCTTTTTCCTTGTGACTTGCCACTGATAGTTATTCAGTGACATCTCTTCAATGAATTCATAGGCAGCCTTAGGTGTTTTTTTATTCAGGGTTCCGCGGCGGCTAAATCGATCAATTGCCTCATTGAAGGGTTTACCCCGTTGCAAAAAGTTTGGACCTGTAGGCACAAGGGTAATCCATGGTGTGGGCACCTTCTCAATAGATTTTTATATCTCTCCCATGCATCGTAAAGTGTTTCTAAATCCATCTGCACAAAAGAAGAGATATCATTCCTTAACTTGGCCGTTTTGGCCGGCGAAAAATATCTTAGCAGAAATTTTTCGGTCATTTGATCCCATGTAGTGATTGATCCTCGTGGAAGAGAATGCAACCACTGTTTAGCTTTATTCCTTAATGAAAAGGGAAATAACTGAAGGCGGATGGCATCATCAAAAATGCCATTTATTTTAAAGGTATCACAGAATTCGAGAAAATTCGCTAAGTGTGTGTTAGGATCATCATCCTGCAAACCATCAAACTGAACAAACTGTTGTATCATCTGAATAGTGTTAGGTGTCAGTTCAAAATTATTTGCAGCAATAGCGGGTCTAACAATACTTGACTCAATTCCTGTTAAATTAGGTTTAGCATAATCATACATAGTTCGAGGAGCATGGTGTTCGGCTGCCTCTGGAGGTAGCAGATTATTCTCAGCCATCTCTTTGGTGGTATTGGTTTCAACTTCTTGCTCTTCTTCTATGTAGTTTAAGCTCCGCCTTAATTCACTATGATTTCTGTGAACAGTACCTTCAATATCACTGTCGTAAATCAGGGGTCACGTATGGTTCCTCCTAGTCATAAACTAGAGGTACCTATCAAGAACAAATAAAAGAAGGAAAATCAATAAAGTTAAAAGCAAAATAAAAATAAAAATAAATAGCAAAAATAAAAATGGCTTGTAACATCCCAAGTTAGGGGGTTCTGCATTTCACGTTTCTATGTGTTTGGCTTGTTTTGCTTGCTATTTGGATGTGGTTGGGGGTCTTAGGAAGGCTCGGGTTCGAGTTCGAGTCTTGGTTAAATTTTAGTTTTAGGGCACTTTAGGGGGGAGCTCGTGGAGGTAGGTCATATATATTTGGGTGTGTTTGATGACACAAAAAGGGGTGTGGAAGAGTGGAAGTGGCGCCTTAGGGAGCAAGGGGAGATGACGCTACAGGAGAGCAGTGAGGATGCAGGTTCGAGTCACGCAGCTGGCATTTTTGAGTTCTTTTTGGCGTCAGGATGGAGGAGAGGTGGATTCGGCTAGGACTTTAGTGTGTGGGAGTTGAATGAGTCAACACATTTGAAATGAAAGGAGGAGAGGGAGAGAGGTTGGCTGATTTTGGGAAGGTATGGTGTGTGCACGGTTTAGCTTGGTAGGTGGGGGCCGAACCTCCATTTGTTGCTTTTGGCATTTTTGTTGTGCATTCGGTCATAGGGTGAGAGTGTGTCATTTTTCTCAAAGTGTCTTTGCAGGTAGTGTGGAACCGAAACCATTTCTTGCATTTTAGTCACTTTCTAGTCACTTTGATTCATTTCCTTTTCTACCAAAACCCAACATCCTTACTTCATTTCCTTTCCTTCATTCTTGGGTAATAGTTAAATATCAGAGGGTCTATTTGTGCTTCTTTCTCTCCTTCCAATTTTGTTCTTTTTTCACTTGTGAGCATTGCCGAAATTCATAGTGACTTCTTCTTTTCACATCTTTTCCCTTCAACCGAATTTGGTAGCTTCATTTCTTTTCCACCTTTTTTGCCATTTGCTCCTCCATAGCCGAACCTACACTCTTTCCATCGATTTTGCTAATAGCCGAACATAGACTCTCCATTCGGCCTACTCTTGTTTCGGTAAGGAGTCTTCTTCTCTTTTCTTCTCGTTCTTTTTCCTTTCTCTCTCTGGTTTGGTTAAACCAAAGTTTCTGACTCACTTCTTTTGGCACTAACCGATTGTAGAGGGGTGTATTTCCATCATCTCTTCTTCGTGTTGCCTGCTTTCGAGAGGATCTTGGTAAGTGGATGTTGGCCGAATGTATGGAAGGGGCCTTTATCGATTTGTTTGGCCGAAACGCAACTTCCTTTAATCTATTTTTGAGAATCGGTTCTAACATGGTGATTGTTTAGGGACTCAATTGGTTTCTTAGGCCAAGCCTTCTAGCTTTCAGTTTCTGTTGATCAAGGTAAGGAACTTCTTCGAGTGGGTACCTATTTTCTCTGTTTTTTTCAATGCCTTAACCCAGTTTCCTGATCAAGATCTTTTCATGGATACGAATGCCAGTCAAGTAAAAGAGGGAGTTGGACTCGTAGTCCCTACCCCTAAGTTCAAACGGCACACAGTGTCAGCCGTTCGAGATTTTCCACCAAGTTGTGGGCCGGCTTCGGATCTGAATAGATAGATTGCAGTTGTTCCCTCTTCTGAAAGTGTCGACAATATTGAGAGTTTAGTTCTCCGTGTTTACAGGTGTGTAATTTCTCACACCATCTATCGTTTGTTTGTTATTCACTAAGTGTATGCCTTATTTAGAGGCCGAGTTCGGCAGTGTGTATTGGGTTACCCTTGAAGGGTAAAATCGAGATACCAGGTTAGTGATTTTCTAAGTAAGCCGCTTAAAACTCTTCAGCATGGATTATATATGTTTTGATGATATTACTTGTGTTATAAAATGTTGCATTCATTCCATTATGTTCGCATGTTGCATGGGATTGGGGAAATGTTGATGATGTTAAGGGGAAGTGTATATCGGTGACTTTGTCACACTATTCTGATGGCTCGGTGCCATATTTGTACATCGGTGACTTGGTCACATTGACTCGGTGGCTAGGCCACATCGTATCGACTTTGAGCAGCATGACTGCCAAAGAGGAGTGTAGCGGATGGAGGGTTGATTGTAGAAATCCCCGCAGGTGTGCTGAGGTTGGATATTGAGCGGAGTGTAGAGGATGGATCACTAGGATGGGCTGGGTTTATCATATTGATTATCTGATATGTTATTGTGTTTGGGCTTTGGCCGATTGATATATAGGAGCTTGGGCCCAATTGTGATACATGGGGTAATTGCACACTGAGTCTTCATGACTCACCCCTTCTGCTTGACTTTTGCAGGTGATTCTTAGTTCAGTGGATTGGGCCGGAATGGACTCGTTGTGGCCATGCGCGGGTTTTTATTTAACTAAACTCTGCTTTATTTTTCATTTTCTATTTTTGGGGATTTTTTATTTGTATTAAGGCCATTAACTATTTGGGTTTATTTCCGGTTTAAACTTTAAACGCTTTAATCTATGCATTAATTGGTAAGACGTTTCTTTATAAAATGCAATTGGAAGTTTTTCTCACAATTTAACCAACGATTTTGTAAATTAAATTGAACAACATCTCAGGTTAACCTAATACAACACTAAGTGTTTTCAAACATCACCTAAACGCAAGATTTGGGCTAATTACATTTTTTTTTTAAAAAAAAGAAATGAACACTGAGTTTTCAGTTGAACTACTGAACTTGAAGTTTTCAAAAGGGATTTTAAAAAATTTTCAGACGAACGTGAAGTTTCATAAAAATCTTCCCATGTGACATTCCAGATCCGGTCGTGGTGTTTGGGTCGGGTTTGGGGTGTTACATGGCTAAAGTAATAAAAATTAAGCGTTCTTAATATTTCAATTCCCCAGCAATGGTGCCAAAAACTTGATCGTGTCCATCAGAGTCTTAAAAATTTATATAAATAATGATCGAGCCTAGAACTAACTGCGACAATGATTGAGGCAAGTGCACCTATCGGACAGTAGTATAGCTGTGGCAAGACCGAGTTGTCGAACCCAAAGGAAGCAAAAGTACTAATACTAACTTTCTTTTTATTATCCAGCCTAAGAATTAAAGGAATTTTTATCTAAATTAACTAACAACTAAGCTAAAGATGCAAAGATAAAGAGAATGAATTGGGGAAAATAACTTTGGGAAAAACCAATTGATTAAGACAATACCCGAGGAAGAATCCACCTAGACTTCACTTGTTATCTAACTCTGAACCAGACGATTTATTCACTTGACTTGATCTGTGGGATTCCCTAATTTATATTAATACCTATTTCGAGGCTACTAACGTCTAACCCTAAGTTGATTAATTGAAATCTCTTTCTAATTAAAACCACTAGAATTGCATTAACTCAATCTATGGACTCCCATATTAGGTTTGACCCTAATCCGGCAAATTTTCGTCACCCTATTTCTAGGCGCGCGAGCAACTTTGTTTAACTATGCTGGATCTCCTCTTAGGCAGCGACTTTTGCTCCACCACCTAAGCACATCAATACTTGAATCAATATCCCGGAAATACCAAAACAAGAATTAAGAACACATAGTTAAGAACAAATCAAGTATTTATCATATAGTTCAGCAAACGATAACAAGATTCATCCTAGGTTTCATCCCCCTCAGGTATCTGAGGGTTTAGTTCAAAACGATAAAAGAATACATCTCAAAAGAAAAGATAAAACAAAACATAAGAAAACCCTAAAACCCCTTGAAGGAATTGAAGGAGAAATCCTCCGTCGTGAGTATAACTCCGGCTTCTTGAGATGAATCAACTGGCTATTCTTCGAGTGAATCCCAGAATTCTGGCCTCTCTGGCTCGGTTCCTTGGCCTAGCTGGATGCCTAACTGGACTCTCCTCTGAAGGTTGGCCTCTAGGGTGTTTATATAGGCTTTTGGAATGGCTTTCTTTGCCTCTAAGTACCCTAATCTGAATGAAACTCTTCTTTGTCACAGTGGGAGCACGCCCATGGCACACGCCCTTGTGAATCGTGTCCAAGCCGTGTTCGGGTCTGTTAAGGTGGAACGGCTGTGTGGCTTGGGGCCAGGCCGTGTTGATTTCATGATATGGCCCATTTGCTCTGTTTTAGGCCCGTTTCTCGTTCTTTTCATCCTCCAATGCTTTCCTAAGTATAAAAGATGAAAACAAAGAATTAGGAGCACCAAATTCCACAATTCAAGGCTTAAATCATCCAAAAGTATGCTAAATGTGGGATTAAAATATGTTTATATTACAGTTTATCAAACAAATAAAAGAATGAAAATCAGTAAAGTTAAAAGCAAAATAAAAATAAAAATAAATAGCAAAAATAAAAATGGCTAAAGTAATAAAAATTGAGCGTTCTTAATATTTTAGTTCCACGGCAACGACGCCAAAAACTTGATCGTGTGTCAGAGTCTTAAAAATTTATAAAAAGAATGATCGAGGCTAGAAACTAACTATGACAACGATGGAGGCAAATGCACCTATCGAACAGTAGTATAGCTTAGTGGCAAGACCAGATTGTCGAACCCAAAGGAACCAAAAGTACTAATACTAACTTTTTTTTATTATTTAGCCTAGAAATTAAAGGATTTATTAATTAATCTAAAATTAACTAACTATTAAGCTAAAGATGCAAAGACAAAGAGAATGAATTGGGGAAAATACTTGTGGGAAAAACCAATTGATTAAGACAATACCCAAGGAAGAATCCACCAAGACTTCACTTGTTATTTAACTCTGAACCAGACGATTTATTCACTTGACTTGATCCGTAGGATTCCCTAATTTATATTAATACCTCTTTCGAGGCTACTAACGTCTAACCCTAGGTTGATTAATTGAAACCTCTTTCTAATTAAAACCCCTAGAACTACATTAAATCGATCTATGGACTCCCATATTAGGTTTGACCTTAATCCGGTAGATTTTCGTCATCCTATTTCTAGGGTTGCGATCAACTCCGCTTAATTATGCTAGATCTACTCTTAAGCAAAGACTTTTGCTCCACTGCCTAAGCACATCAGTACTTGAATCAATATCCTGAAATATCAAAGCAAGAATTAAGAACACATAATTAAGAACAAATCAAGTATTTATCATATGGTTCAGAAAACAATAACAAGATCCATCTTAGGTTTCATCCCCCTCAGGTATTTGAGAGGTTTAGTTCATAATGATAAAAGAATACATCTCAGAAGAAAATATAAAACAAAACATAAGAAAAACCTAAAACCCCTTGAAGGAATTAAAGAGAAGATCCTCTGTCTTGAGTATAAGTTCGGCTTCTTGAGGTGAATCAACTGGCTTTCTTCGAGTAAATCCCACAATTCTGGCCTCTCTGGCTCAGTTCTTCGGCCTAATTGGACCCCTAACTGGACTCTCCACTGAGGGTTGGCCTCTAGGGTGTTTATATAGGCTTTTGGAATGGCTTTCTTTGCCTCTAAGTACCCTAATCCGAATGAAACTCTTCTTTTTCACAACAGGGACACGCCCATGGCACACGCCCGTGTGAATCGTGGCCAGGCCGTGTGGTCTGGGGCCCAGGCCGTGTTGATTTCGTGATATGGCCCATTTACTTCGTTTTAGGCCCGTTTCTCGTTCTTTTCATCATCTGGTGCTTTCCTGAGTATAAACATGAAAACAAAGGATTAAGAGCACTAAATTCCACAATTCAAGGCTTAAATCATCCAAAAGTATGCTAAATATGGGATTAAAATATGTTCATATTACAGTTTATCAATCCTAGGAAGTCATATAGGTGGGAATTAACTCGAAATCGATATTGCCTATCCATGAAAACCTTACCTTACCCTATCGAATTCATATGGGTTCATTATCATTGGACTGCTCATTGGTTTCATCATTAACACCACTTTCTTGATTTTCCACTTTTATGTTTTCACCTGTCTTGGTAGTGCCAAGGGGAATGGGTATTACCTCAGGCACTAGATTGGAAGTTGTGTTCTTATCATAATCACCATGGATTTCATGAACTCCAGAATCATCTACCACCTTATTTATTAACTCCATAACTTTTTTAATTCACTTGTTGAACACCCTATAGGCCTTATTGCTCACTGCATACACAATGAAAATGCTTTCATAAGATTTAGAATCAAACTTATCTTGGTGTTCACTACTTCTCAAGATGTAATACATGCTTCTAATGACATGAAAGTTCTACATTGTAGGCTTATTTCCCTTCCACAATTCATATAAAGTTGTTCGAGTCTAGGCTTGATCATAACCTTGTTGATTACATATTTGGTTGTGTTAACAGCCTCAACCTCGATGTGAAAACTTTTTACTGTTGAGCATCACTCTTGCCATTTCCTGTACAGTTTTGTTATTGTGTTCTACTACATTTTGCTGAGGAGTTTTGGGAGCTAAGAACTCCCTTCTTCATCATAGAATTGCCCAAACTCTTCATTTTCAAACTCTTATCCATGATCACTGTGCATTATCCTTATTAACCCAATGATTTTTCTTTTTTCATTCATGAGCCCCTTACACAATGATTTAAATTCATCAAATGCCTCAGATTTTTCTCTAAGGAACCTTACCCATGTGAAACTAAAGTAGTCATCAACGCACACAATGGCATATCTTTTTCCTCCAAGGCTTCCTATTTAAACAGAACCAAATAGATCAATGTGCAAAAGTACAAGTGAGGCTTTGCTATGAATGTGGGTTAATTTCTTATGTTTTTCACGATTTTGTTTACCCTTCACACAGCTACTACAAACTTTAGGAATGTTGTTGGATCTAGTGCCCTAATTGTAATATATTCATTTTGTACACTTGTAATTTTTCGAAAAAATAGTTAATAAAATTATTCATGAATTACATTAATATCCTTTGTATGATGTCCTCATGTGATTTTTACAAATAAAGCAGCATAAAAGCAAATATTAGCTCAATGGTTTTCTAGTGTTTAACTATTACTAAACGGTATTACGTGGTCAAGTCATAATACAGAAAAACAACTTATATTAGTAAACGAACTTAAACATGTCTTTAGTCTAATCGGAAATGAGAAAAATGTTTGAAAGACTAATATGTCTAATATTTTTTATAAGCTTGATAATTATAATCTTTGAACTTTCTCTCGTTTCTTTTGAAGACTTAATGGACACAATAACTTTAACACCCCAAATCCAGCCTAGACGTTATGGCCGTATCTGGCAATGTCACACGATAGTGTTTTTGAAACCTCGTTGTTACGATGAAAATAGCCCATGTTATTATCTTTAGTAAACCTTTGTTGAAACATCCCAGACCCGGCCCACAAGCCCCGAC
Source organism: Gossypium australe (assembly GCA_005393395.2). Classification (NCBI taxonomy): domain Eukaryota; kingdom Viridiplantae; phylum Streptophyta; class Magnoliopsida; order Malvales; family Malvaceae; genus Gossypium; species Gossypium australe. The sequence goes on from CM016619.1 coordinate 16,004,523, forward strand.
CGGATCTGACATGTTCCTTAAGAAAAACTTAGCTCAAATTCCGTTTCATCTTTTTATAAAATGAGTCAACTTTAAAACAGGTTTGTAGTTTTATCAAGTTTAAAACCAAGTTGCCATTCAAGAATTGTGTTTCGTTAAAAATGTTCCCATCACACTCCATAAATTAAGAGGTTTGCCGGATTTTAGAGTTCATTAAGTTGGAAACCGTTAATTTGATTAAGTGATAAAACGTTGGTGATGCTTTGAAGAAAAATATTTAATTACCTATTTGATTGTTATCGCTTGAACATGAACCTAAAACGCAAAAGTTTAAACAGTTAAGTAGTGGCCTTATTACAACTGGAAAAAAAACCAAAAATAAATCTCGAAAAAAACATACTAAGGTAAATCCCGAAATCGCTGAGCATGGCCACCACATAGTCCCTGCCGACCCGGTCCACTGCACTATGCATCACCTGCAAAATGTTATCCCACAAAGGGTGAGTCAACAGACTCAATGTGCAACTACCAACACAGATTCCCAACCGAATACAACCTTTGTTACGAACATTTTGGGCAGGCCCATCCGAAATCATAATCTGGCCATTGGCCCATAGTCATAGCACAATATATCACATATATAGCAGAAAAGATGCAACCCGAACCCACCTAGATATCCAACCTCTACACACCACCTGTACCTGCCAGTCACACCAGTGGGGAACACTACATCGACCCTACATCCGCTACACACCATCGAAGGCAGTCGCTGCAGTCAACTGCTCATCGCCCTTAATACGTGGCATAGCCACCGGATAATGTGACAACGTCACTGAAACATAATATTGTGACCTGAGTCATCGAAATATTGTGGTAAGACCACCGAAACACTTCCCCTTTACATTATAACCCTCATGCCCATGCAATATACAAATTAAATAAGTATCATGCTAAATGCTTAACCCAAGCCATATCGAGAATATACATGCTTTCATACAAATGAATGTAACCACTGTTAACAAGGTGTTAGTGTAACATACCTGAATGAACTGTACCCTTGAATGGTACCTTTAGCCATAGTTATTCATAATCTTATTAACACATACTTAGTCATATTAGTCTATCGGGAAAAAGTGTGGAGTTACACACCTGTAAACACAAAGAACAACACTCTCGATCCCACTGGCACTTTCACTTGCAGGGATCACAGCGATCTGCTTGTCCCTTTTCCGAAGCTGGCCCACAACCCGGTGGCCAATCCCGTACCGCAGAAACCGAACGTTTCTTGAATCTAGGGGTAGGGACTACCCCTTTCTCTCCTCCACCGGTACTCGCATCCATTGATATCACTTAATCAGAACACCCGGTTAATCGATAAGTAAAATCTAAACGAATCAAATCGATAGCTTAACTGAATGCCCTTACCGAAGTAAATTCGGATCCTGAAGACTCCTCATTTACCTTTGTCGATCCCTTCCTATAACACCATAGTTAGAATTGGCTAACACTAGAAGATATGGCCTTTGGCTGAATGGCATTATCTCCTTACCTTAACCGATCAAATCCCGAGAGCTTCTCCTCCTAACGTCGGCTACAAAGAATCCCGGAATCAACCTTCATGGTTTCAGCCAAATGAATAAAAGGAATTAGCTTTCTTGGTTTCGACTAACCAAGGATATAAGGAAGAAAGATCAAATGACAGAGAATCCCTTACCCTAATATTGAAATCGGTTGAATAGCTTGCACTGTATGATCGACAACACCCCCCTTTGAAACACTGAAAGATTCGGCCACCGAAGAAAGGTTATTCGGCTTTGAAGAATAAATAGAAAAGGGAAAAGATTCGGGACGAAGTGATAATACTGCCTATCAAAGAAAGAAGAAGAAGATAATCAAACACATACCACTTTCGGCTATGAATCCAAAGAGAAGAAAGGTTAAGCTATGATCCAAGCAAATGGAAGAAGTACTTTCGGCTTTTGAAGAATCGCAAAATGATAAAAGAATGGTGGTGAGGCTCAAATAGAGATTCGGCTATAAGGAAGTATGGAGAGAAAACTCGATTGAAGAGATATGGAGAGGTGATGAAACGAGACTAAAATGAAAAGATGAAGACTTAAGGGATTTTCGGCTATAGTGCTAGGTGCATTCGGCTTTTAGTAGGTAAATGGAAAAGAGAGGACAAGCTAGCCAAAGGAGAAAGGTGCACGAATGGTCTTCTCTTTTGGTTTTCGATCACAAATGAAAAAGAACACAAATGGATTTCGGGAAGTGAAATCGCAACAAAAATGCCTAATACCACACTAAGCATATTCGGCTTCTCCCCCCACCAACATGACCGAAAATGCCATCCTAAGAGTCCCCCTGCCGGCCAACTCTCTTTCCCCCTCTCAAATCCCTTATTCTTCTCCACTCTTTCCTCCCCTCCTCTCATTCAAAAGAGTTTGAATGAGTCAAACTCACATCCCTTCTCCTAGCCGCATATTCAAGCACCTTGACCAAGTCAAATTCTCATCCATTCAGAGTCCCCATGCCGTCCACCACCTCCTCCCTTGACGCAAAATAGCACCCCCAAAATGCTACCTCCGCAGCTCGAACCTCCTCCCCCTTCACACTCCTTGAGGCGTCATCCACAAGCTCTCCAAGTGGCGCCTCCTTGCCACTTCACCACTCCTTTTCTTGTGTCATAACCCACACATAAACTCCCTTAAGGCCTAGCTCCCTTAGCTCTCCCCTCACTAACTTAAACCAAAAATTTTACTACGGCTTCTATCCAAGCCCAAGGTTTCCCGAAGCCTCCAAACACATCCAAACAGCATACCGAGCATACCAACACACAGATACAAATTAAAATGCATGACCCCTAAATCCTGTTTATTACAATTCTACCCCCCTTAAAAATAATTTCGGCCTCGAAATTACCTGGTTAAAATAGGTGAGGGTATTGCTATCGCATTGCTTCCTCTGGCTCCCAAGTTGCCTCTTCCGCTCCATGGTTCCGCCACAAGACTTTCACCAACGGAACTGACTTCCTTCTCAGCACTTTGACATCTCGTTCCAGAATTCAAATCGGTTCCTCCTCATATGATAGATCTGGCCTTAACTCAATTACCTCTGCTGGTATAATATGAGATGGATCTGACCTGTAACGTCGTAGCATCGACACATGGAATACATCATGCATTTGCTTCAGCTCCGAAGGTAACTCTAGTTGGTACGCCACTGGACCCACACGCTTCAAAACCCGATATGGTCCGATAAACCTGGGACTCAGTTTACCCTTGCGACCAAATCTCATGACCTTTTTCCTCGGTGAAACTTTCAAAAACACCTGTTCACCCACTGCAAATTCTATCTCCTTCCGTTTCAAATCAACATACTATTTCTGCCTATCGAATGCCTTTTTCAATCGAGCCCTAATCAACTTAACCTGTTCTTCTGTCTCTGCAACCAACTCTGGACCTAACATTCTGCGTTCCCCCAATTCAGTTAAACAGGTAGGAGTCCGGCACTTCCACCCATATAGTGCTTCGTAGGGCGCCATCGAATACTAGACTGGTAACTGTTGTTGTACGCAAATTCAGCCAACGGTAAAAACTCCTCCCAGCTACCTCTGAAATTAAGGATACATCCTCTAAACATATCTTCCAATATCTGGATTACCCTCTCAGATTGCCCATCAGTCTGAGGATGGAAGGCTGTACTGAAATCCAGTCTCGTCCCCAGTGCTTGATGTAGTGCCCTCCAAAAACGTGACGTAAACCTCGGGTCCCTATCTGATATGATTGACACTGGTACCCCATGTAACCTTACTATCTCAGCCACATACAACTTAGCCAACCTTTGAAGAGAATAATCAATTTGAACTGGTATGAAATGGGCAGATTTTGTCAGTCGATCCACGATCACCCATACCGAATCCTTCTTAGTAGGTGTAAGGGGTAACCAGCTAACGAAGTCCATAGTGATTCTCTCCCACTTCCATTGTGGTATCTTTATCGGCTGCAACAATCCTGAAGGCAACTGATGCTCGGCTTTAACCTGCTGACATGTCAGACACTTTCCCACATACTCTGTGACTTCCTGCTTCAAACCAGGCCACCAAAACTGCTCACGTAAGTCCCGATACATCTTACTCCCTCCAGGATGCATGGCGTAAGGGCTACTATGCGCTTCCCGAAGTATCTTTTACCTCAACTCCTTGTCCTTTGGCATGCACATCTTTCAGCGAAAGCATAGCACTCCATTACTGTCCACACTATAATTCTCTAATCCACCCCCTTGTACCCGCAGAACTTGAGCACTCAAACCATCATCTATTAACTGTTTTTCCTTGATCTGATCCACCCATGTTGGTTTTACCTGAAGCTCGGCTAACAAACTTCCATCATCAAATAAACTCAAATTGGCAAACATCGCCCTCAGATCCAATATTGCCTTCCGACTTAACGCATCTGCGACCACATTAGCCTTCCCTGGGTGATACTCAATTGTGCAGTCGTAATCCTTCAATAGTTCAACCCATCTACGCTGCCTCAGATTTAACTCCTTCTAGGAAAGGAGATATCTCAGACTTTTATGGTCGGTGTAGATGATAGACTTTTCTCCGTACAGATAGTGTCTCCAAATTTTTAGAGCGAACACCACTGCCGCCAATTCCAAGTCATGTGAGGGATAATTGCTTTCATGGGGCCTCAACTGATGAGAAGCATACGCAACAACTTTCCCTTCCTGCATTAGCACACACCCTAACCCCGTGTGAGATGCATCACAATACACCACAAACTCCTTACCAGCCTCCGGCTGAATTAACACAGGTGCCTCAGTTAAAATCCTCTTCAACTTTTCAAAGCTGTCCTGTTGCTTATCAGTCCAAACAAATGACACTCCTTTCCGCAACAACTTTGTCAAAGGCGCCGCAATTAAGGAGAACCCTTCCACAAGTCTTCTATAGTATCCTGCGAACCCCAAGAAACTCCGAACCTCTGCCACAGACTTAGGGGGTTTCCAGTCTAACACCGCTTCAACTTTCCGAGGATCTACCCGAATCCCTTCTGCAGATACCACATGACCCAGAAACGTGACCTCTTTCAGCCAAAACTCACACTTGCTAAATTTGGCGTATAACTTCTTCTCTCTTAAAATTTGCAAAACCATTTGCAAATGCAGATCATGCTCCTCCTCTGTCTTGAAATATACCAAAATATCGTCAATAAACACCACAACGAACCGGTCTAAGTAGGGTTGGAAGACCCAATTCATCATATCCATGAACGCCACTGGTGCATTTGTCAAGCCGAACGGCATCACTAAGAACTCGTAGTGGCCATAGCGAGTCCGAAACGCCGTTTTGTGTATATCCCCTTCCTTAACCTTCAGCTGATGGTATCCCGACCTCAAGTCTACTTTGGAAAAGACCGAAGCTCCCTTCAACTGATCGAACAGATCGTCGATCCTTGGTAACGGGTACTTGTTTTTTATCGTCAGCTTGTTCAGTTGGAGGTAATCTATACACATGCGCATAGTCCCATCCTTTTTCATTACGAACAACACTGGCGCCCCCACGGAGATACACTCGATCGAATAAACCCACGATCCAACAACTCTTGGATCTGAGCCTTAAGCTCTACCAACTCTTTTGGCGCCATTCTATATGGAGCAATTGATACTGGAGCTGTACCTGGCAGTAAATCAATTCCGAACTCCACCTCCCTGTCCGGGGGTAACCCTGGCAACTCCTCAGGAAAGACGTCCACAAATTCCCTTACTGTTCTAACTCCACTAACCCCCTCTTCTTTTGCATCCAGAGCACTAATGAAGGCTAGGAATACCTTGCACCCCTTTCGAACCATTTTATCAGCTTTCAACGCGAAGACTACATTCGACAAATAATTCCTTCTTTCCCCTATCACGATTATCTCCTCATCCTCTGGGGTCCTCAACTTCATTCACTTAGCTGCGCAATCCAACTTAGCACGATGTTCTACTAGCCAGTCTATGCCTAGAACTGAAAGGTAGTTCCATCAAATTGGCCGGAAACACTACTCCCTGAATTTCTAGAGGCACACTCCGGAATAATTTATTCACCACTACCGTTTGACCTAACGGGCTAACTACAGTCATCTCCCTAGCAGACAGTTCAGATGCTACACCTAATGTTTCATCTATTCTACATGCAACATATGAGTGGGTCGAACCAACATCAATCAAGGCAAAGAAAGGCTTATCAGCTATAAGGAACGTACCGGTTATGGCGTCTGGTGCGTCACCATCCTCCCTCCGACGAACTGCATACACCAGACCAGGCTGTCTCGCCTCCGCATTACCAGCACCTCTGCCAGGTGTCCCGCGACCTCGACTAGAACCATTACCTCTGCCGACCGGACCACGACCCCTCGACGGCTGCTGTCCACCTCGTCCAGTCTGATTAAAACCCTGACCTGCTGGTCGACTCCTGTCTATTTCCAATGGACAGTTCCTAATCATGTGATCCTTGGACCCACACTTAAAACATCCCCCTGCCTTCTTCCAACACTCCCCCGGGTGTATCTTTCCACATTGAGCACATGTACGATACTGACCTCCCATAGCAACCTGCTGATCTCGCGGCCCATCAACTCTAGGTCTTTTCTGGAAACTCCCGGATGACCCTGATGACCCATAACTCCTCTTGTTCTTACCCTGACCTCTGTCCCAGTTCTGTCTCTCGGTCCGCTTCACCTCCTCGGCTATTTTCGCTTTCTCAACCAATACCGCGAAGTCCCTTTCCCGCTGTGGGGCTATTAACACCCTCAACTCATCTCGAAGCCCATCTTCGAACCGTACACAGCGCTCGTAGTCTGTTGCCACGATTCCCCGGGCATATCGGCTCAAACGAAGGAATTCCGCTTCATACTTGGCTACAGATTTGCCCCCTTGTACCAGGTTCAAGAATGCCTTCCTCTGAGTGTCCACATAACTTGCTCCTATGTACTTCCCTTAGAACTTTGTCTTGAAATAATCCCAATCAATCTGGTCCACCTGGGTACCCTCTCTAACAATGAGCCACCACTAGTACGCCTCATCCCGAAGTAGTGACACCACCCCTTTTAGTTTCTCCTCAGTCGTGCAGTCTAGGTCGTCCATAATCCTTTCGACTGCTTCTAACCAATATTCAGCAACATTTGGGGCCACCCCAGAGACCCCCCTGAACACCTCAGCTCCGTTTGCTCGCAGTCCCTCAGGCACTGACTTCCGAGCCCCTCCACCTAGACCTGCCTCAGCAACTCTTTCCAACACTCGCAACATCGCCTGGGATATCGCGTCATCTCCTATGGTTTGGTCCTAGAATTCTGCTTCCCCAACGGGCGGTAACGGTGTTTCATTCCAGGACCCATGTCCAGACCCTGCTGGTTCGGACACAGTAATTATGCCTCTGCCACGTCCGCGCGTATTGCGACCCTATCCCCTAATACTCATATCTACTGTCGTGTTTTATATGTTTTTTACAAGTTTTATGTATTAGCTTCTTTTCACTTCTTGTTTAAAGAGAAGTTTAATGCAGAGAAAGATTTAATAGTTGTTTTCCGCAAGAGCACACATATACCTAGGGGTTCATGTCTCTATAGTATGGTCTCCTAGTCCTACCATATATAGTAACATACATTAATTCACACATACAGATCATTTTATCATTTAAAGAACTTACCTGGCGGACTTAGGCCGAGAACTCGGGTGCCATGCTTCCATAAGACCATTTCATGAAAAATTTTTCAAAAACCTATTTTTAGTACAAATGTTGAAAACGTTGTGGGCCTCAAAACCCAAGGCTGAGTTTTAAAACTGCGCTCTAATACCAAATTGAAACACCCCACACCCAGCCCACAAGCCCCGACCGGATCTGACATGTTCCTTAAGAAAAACTTAGCTCAAATTTCATTTCATCTTCTTATAAAATGAGTCAATTTTAAAACAGGTTTGTAGTTTTATCAAGTTTAAAACCAAGTTGCCATTCAAGAATTGTGTTTCGTTAAAAATGTTCCCATCACACTCCATAAATTAAGAGGTTTGCCAGATTTTAGAGTTCATTAAGTTGGAAACCGTTAATTTGATTAAGTGATAAAATGTTGGTGATGCTTTTAAAAAAAATATTTAATTACCTATTTGATTGTTATCGCTTGAACATGAACTTAAAACGCAAAAGTTTAAATAGTTAAGTAGTGGCCTTATTACAACTAGAAAAAAATCCCGAAAAAAACATACTAAGGTAAATCCCGAAATCGCTGAGCATGGCCACCACATAGTCCCTGCCGACCCGGTCCACTGCACTATGCATCACCTGCAAAATGTTAGCCCACAAAGGGTGAGTCAACAGACTCAATGTGCAACTACCAACACAGATTCCCAACCGAATACAACCTTTGTTACGAATATTTTGGGCAGGCCCATCCGAAATCATAATCTGGCCATTGGCCCATAGTCATAGCACAATATATCACATATATAGCAGAAATGATGCAACCCGAACCCACCTAGATATCCAACCTCTGCACACCACCCATACCTGCCAGTCACACCAGTGGGGATTACTAAATCGACCCTCCATCCGCTACACACCATCGAAGGCAGTCGCTGCAGTCAACTGCTCATCGCCCTTAATACATGGCATAGCCACCGGATAATGTGACAACGTCACCGAAACATAATATTGTGACCTGAGTCACTGAAATATTGTGGTAAGACCACCGAAACACTTCCCCTTTACATTACAACCCTCGTGCCCATGCAATATACAAATTAAATAAGTATCATGCTAAATGCTTAACCCAAGCCATATCGAGAATATACATGCTTTCATACAAATGAATGTAACCACTGTTAACAAGGTGTTAGTGTAACATACCTGAATGAACTGTACCCTTGAATGGTACCTTTAGCCATAGTTATTCATAATCTTATTAACACATACTTAGTCATATTAGTCTATTGGGAAAAAGTGTGGAGTTACACACTTGTAAACACAAAGAACAACACTCTCAATCCCACTGGTACTTTCACTTGCAGGGATCACAGCGATATGCTTGTCCCTTTCCGAAGCTGGCCCACAACCCGGTGGCCAATCCCGTACTGCAGAAACCGAACGTTTCTTGAATCTAGGGGTAGGGACTACCCCTTTCTCTCCTCTATTGGTACTTGCATCCATTGAATATCACTTAATCAGAACACCCGGTTAATCGATAAGTAAAATCTAAACGAATCAAATCGATAGCTTAACTGAATGCCCTTACCGAAGTAAATCCGAATCCCGAAGACTCCTCCTTTACCTTTGTCGAACCCTTCCTATAACACCATAGTTAGAATTGGCTAACACTAGAAGATATGGCCTTTGGCCGAATGGCATTATCTCCTTACCTTAACCGATCAAATCCCGAGAGCTTCTCCTTCTAACGTCGGCTACAAAGAATCCCGGAATCAACCTTCATGGTTTCAGCCAAATGAATAAAAGGAATTAGCTTTCTTGGTTTTGACTAACCAAGGATATAAGGAAGAAAGATTGAATGACAGAGAATCCCTTACCCCAATATTGAAATCGGTTGAATAGCTTGCACTGTATGATCGACAACACCCCCCTTTGAAACATTGAAAGATTCGGCAACCGAAGAAAGGTTATTCGGCTTTGAAGAATAAATAGAAAAGGGAAAAGATTCGGGACGAAGTGATAATACTGCCTATCAAAGAAAAAAGAAGAAGATAGTCAAACACATACCACTTTCGGCTATGAATCCAAAGAGAAGAAAGGTTAAGCTATGATCCAAGCAAATGGAAGAAGTGCTTTCGGCTTTTGAAGAATCGCAAAATGAGAAAAGAGTGGTGGTGAGGCTCAAATAGAGATTCGGCTATAAGGAAGTATGGAGAGAAAACTCGATTGAAGAGATATGGAGAGGTGATGAAACGAGACTAAAATGAAAAGATGAAGACTTAAGGGATTTTCGGCTATAGTGCTAGGTGCATTCGGCTTTTAGTAGGTAAATGGAAAAGAGAGGACAAGCTAGCCAAAGGAGAAAGGTGCACGAATGGTCTTCTCTTTTGGTTTTCGATCACAAATGAAAAAGAACACAAATGGCTTTCGGGAAGTGAAATCGCAACAAAAATGCCTAATACCACACTAAGCATATTCGGCTTCTCCCCCACCAACATGACCAAAAATGCCATCCTAAGAGTCCCCCTGCCGGCCAACTCTCTTTCCCCCTCTCAAATCCCTTATTCTTCTCCACTTTTTCCTCCCCTCCTCTCATTTAAAAGAGTTTGAATGAGTCAAACACACATCCCTTCTCCTAGCCGCATATTCAAGCACCTTGACCAAGTCAAATTCTCATCCATTAAGAGTCCCCATGCCGTCCACCACCTCCTCCCTTGATGCAAAATGGCACCCCCAAAATGCTACCTCCGCAGCTCGAGCCTCCTCCCCCTTCACACTCCTTGAAGCATCATCCACAAGCTCTCCAAGTGGCGCCTCCTTGCCACTTCACCACTCCTTTTCTTGTGTCATAACCCACACATAAACTCCCTTAAGGCCTAGCTCCCTTAGCTCTCCCCTCACTAGCTTAAACCAAAAAATTTATGACGGTATCTATCCAAGCGCAAGGTTTCCCGAAACCCCTAAACACATCCAAACAGCATACCGAGCATACCAACACACAGATACAAATTAAAATACATGACCCCCAAATCCCGGATATTACATTTGTTAGAACTTAGGAAGTCGTCTTTATTCATTTAAAACATTTGTTTTGAAACATCCCTCGTTGTGGAAGCTTTAATAAAATAATCTAGGTGATCATGCGTTTAGAAATTACTTTAACTTTTTGAAAACCGAATTTCCTATAACCAGCAGATATGAATCCATAAAGCAAAATATATAAATAAATACCCAAATTTAAAACCAAAGTACCAGATGGTCTTTAAATTACAACCCAAATGATCAATAATAATCAAATCATAAATCGTAAATTGAAAACCATGAAGTCCAAAAATTACTGTGATCATCGCTGAGTCCTTCGTCGCACCGATTTACCTAAGTCTAGGGATTACCTGTGCACATTAAGCAAAAATGGTGAGTTTATGTAAACTCAGTGTGTAATCCCGTAGAAACAAACAAACAATCAGTATTCACAGTGCACAGTTCAACAGTCTTGGGCCTAAACCCTTTTCAATATCAGTTACAGTTTGGGCCTTAGCCCATCTCAGTACAGAGTCAAAAATGCATATAATGCCCCGGTTTTTCTTTAATTTCGACTTTTGTAAATTATGACACAAATGTGTGTCTGCTTCAGTGGTTAAGTGTTTTGGGAGTGTTTAAGAGGTCCTAAGTTCAAGCCCTAGCTTTGGCTACATTATGGTATTGTTTTTCTAATTAAAGCCTTGACCTTGATCAGTAGGCTTTTAAGTTGTTTTTGGTAAAATGATATCAGAATGGACCTGCTGGTCTGGTGGTTAAGTGGAGTGTTAGTCTGCTAGAGGTCCTGTGTTCGAGTTCTTGCACAAGCTCGGATGCTCTTATTTTTGCGATTGTTGGAGAAGAGTTTGAGTTGGTTTCGAAAGCTGAGTAGTGGATTAGTGGGTGAGAAAAATAAGGGATTTGAGGGTTATCAAATTTTGTTCCCTTTCCTTTTGCAAAAATTCTCTCTGTCGAAAAATACTGTTGCTCTCCTCCTCCCATAGTCAAATTCTTCTTCCTTTGTTTCCCCACGCTGCCATTTTTTTTATTTTGATTCCCTCTTTTCTGTGCACCATTGGTTTACACTTTGATTCGGGAAGAAGAGTAGCTTAGCTTTGTTTCTACTGTTAGTGTTTTTATTGACATGCGTCGTTAATGCTGGTTAGGGGAAAGATTCAGGAACGCGTAATCGCTGTGGGAGACTTAGGTTCGTGGAATTTCAGTGACTCGATAGAAGGTAAGTTTGGTCGCTCATTGGATGAACATCTCGTTTCGGGTTTAGTTGATTTGATTGTTTAAAGGATTGTTCAATTATAGATGATGGTGATCTCGCGATTGCTTGAAGAGCAAAAACGAACCAGGTGTGTACCCAAAAATGTAGAAAGTAGAGTTTCGGTGAAAGCTGAAAACCTTATTATTTACGCCACACGGGCTTGTGGTCACCCGTGTGGTAGGCCGTGTGCAAGACTGTAAGTCACCACACGGCAGTGTGATCAACGAGCCATGCCGTGCGCAAGTGACATGGCCTTGTGACGGTCGGGCAAGGCAGTGTGTGACACACGAGCTTGACCAATTAGGCCGTATGGGCCACACGGGCATGTGGGATTCTAGGTCAGGCCATGTGATCCACACGGGCAGGCCACATGGGCGTGTGAGCCCATTTTAATGAAATGTTCTGAAAGGTTGCACGTGTCGCCCAAGTAGATTGTGAACCTAATGAAGGGTCGGTAAGCAATACTTATACCCGTAGCTCTGTGATTTGATTTTGTAAAATCCGTACTGAACATGTATAGTAATTTGAATGTATAAACTATTATTTGCATAAAAGCACATCATATTATGTATGTTGCATGGCATCGGGGTAGGTTGATGATATTTGGAGGAAGTATCTAAAAGGCTTTTAAGCCTGTTATCTGGCAAATCAGCTGCAACTTTCTAATTATGTGCCGTATTCGGTACAGCATAGTGTGTAGGGATAGGTGGGTTGATTTTATCTCCACATAGTGTGTAGGGTTGGACGGAGTTGGTGTGTAGAGGATGGTGGGTAGGACTCTGATATCCTGTTCTGATCTGCATATTATGTCTGAAATAGGGTAAGGCCCTAGAACCTATCTGATTCTATATCTGAGTGGGCTAAGGTCCACACCGTGTCTGTAATGAGCTCGGACCTGAACTGTGAATTTATGTTTGTTATCTGATATTATTGTGTGTATGTTTTCTGTGGGGATTACACATTGAGTTTGCGAAAACTCACCCTTTTCTGTTTAATATGTTCAGGTAATCCCTAGTAGTAGATGGGTCAGTGCAGCGGAGGACTTGGTGATGACCACGGTTCTGGACTTTTACGGTTTTAAATTTTATTCATGGTTTTAATTATATTTGGGAAAAAGTTTATTTAATATGGCTATTATGGATTTTTGTTTAAATTTGGGATTTTATAATTACTAGCAGTAGGATAAGACGCGAGTTTTCAAAATAAACAAATGTTTTATCAAAATATACACGAATTCGCAAAGTATTTTAAAAGCTTACGCAACGTATATTGTTTTGAAAATGGTAAATGAATGAACAAATGACACGTTTTTGACAGCAACCTAAGATATCGAAAATGGCTTTATTGTAATTACGTTTTCTAAAGCACTATCATGTGACATCACCAGATTCAGCCATAACGTCTAGACCGGGTTTGGAGTGTTACATTTAGTGGTATCAGAGTCAGGTTGCAAAACTCGGCTGTGGATTTGGGGTTTAAAAATTGGTTTTTAAGAAATGATTTTAAGTGATTTAAAATATTTTTTATTGAGTATGTGGTACACCGAGTCTCCGGTGCCGATTCTGTAAGTGTTCTGATTTCTGTTTAAATTTGTCTAAAAATACTACTTGCATGCTTGAAATAGCCAATAGATAGTATATTGTACTGAAACACTCTAGGTAGTGTAAGCTGGAAACTGTAGCGAAACTAAAAATTGTAGTGAGACTACGATTCGCGACAACGAACTTTGAACTTATGATACTGTTCTGCATAAAATATCTATTAATAAATATCAAAACTGTAACTAATTCATATAACTGCTAATACAGATAAACTCTAAATTTACGATGAGCACACGAGGTATCCACAGACGGGGTACTAGAGGCCGTGGTAGATGCCGTAGAGGGGCTCGAGCTGGGTCCTCATCATCTGGAAATCTTCCCAATCTGGATACGATATAGACACCGGTCTCACCGGTTACAGAGACTGGGTCTCATGATCGTGCGACGTGAGACGATGCATTGTCCCAGGCCATGCTGAGAAAATTGAAGAGGGTCGCTGGGCCCAACACCGGATTTGGGGGCCGTGGGTCGGTTACGGAACAACTCCGGTCCAATGGGGCTGAGTTATTCAGGGCCGTTAGTGGAGTCACCCCTAATGTGGCCGAATATTGAATGGAGGCCACGGAAAGAATTATGGATGATTTGGGATTTACCGCAAAGCAGAAACTTAAGGGGGCTGTCTCTTTGCTTCGCGACGAAGCTTACCAATGGTGGCTGACGGTTAAGGAGGGCACTCAGCCCGACCGTTTGACTTGGGACTACTTTAAGACGGCTTTCCAGAGTAAGTATGTGGGAGCCAGCTACATTGATGCTAGGAGACGTGAGTTCTTTAATCTCACCCAAGGAGACCATTCGGTGGTCGAGTATGAGGCCGAATTCCTGAGACTGAACCGTTATGCCCGAGGCATAGTGGCGGTCGAGTATAAGCGTTGCGTTCATTTTGAGGATGGACTCAGGGACAGGTTGCAAGTTTTGATAGCTCCACAGAGGGAGCGTGAGTTTGCTGCACTGGTTGAGAAGGCGAAGATCATCGAGGAGGTTAAGCGCGCTGAGTGCCAAAATCACGAGAAAGGAAAGAATAAGAGGGAATCAGAGCCCTCAAATTCCGTGATGAGGCCTAAGAAGAAGGCCAAGTCTGATAGGCTAGTGAGAGTTGGGCCCCCTGTTGCACTTACTAGGGTGGCGCTTTGTGGACCCTGTGGTAGACGCCATCCGGGCGAGTGTTGGAGGACGACTGGGGCATGTTTGAGATGTGGGTCGACTGAGCATCGTGTCAGGGATTGTCCGTTGAGAATCGATCAAATGCAAGCAGCGGGTACTAATACTGCGCAGCCACCAATAGTAGCTCAGCAGCCACCTAAGGGCTGAGGTCAGGCCAGGGGTGGTAACGGCATGGGCCGAGGACGGAGAGCACTGGAAAAAGGTGCTGGACCGAATGAGACAAGGCAGCCTGCACTGGTTTATGCTGCCTGTCACCGTGAGGACCGAGATGCTCCGGACGTTATTACAGGTACATTTTTCATTTATAACGTACCTTATTTGGCATTGATAGACATAGGCTCTACACACTCATATGTAGCTAATGCTGTATCTGAAACTTTGGGGATTCTGGTTGAGGGTACTTCAAGCGAGTTAACTGTTGTGAGTCCATTGGGGCAATCTATCCGAGTCAATAAACTATATAGAGACGTTCTGTTAGAGGTTCAAGGGATAGTATTTCTGGCTGATTTGATGGAGCTTCTATTCGGGGAGTTCGATTTGATTCTGGAAATGGACTGGTTGGTCAAGCACCGGGTAAGTCTGGATTGTGCTGCAAAAAGGTGGTTTTAAGAACCGAGGAGGACAACCAGGTGGTGGTGATTGGGGAACGTCGAGACTACTTGACGAATGTGATTTCTGTGTTGGTGGCAGAGAAGTTGGTACGGAAGGGATGTGAGGTATTCTTGGCCTACATCAGTGTCTCTGATTTTGGGGACTCTTCGGTTAAGGACATCAGGACCATAAGAGACTTTCCAGCTATTTTTCCTGAGAAATTACCGGGTCTGCCTCCGAGCCAAGAAGTAGAATTTGGGATTAAGCTCATTTCGGATACAGCTTCGGTGTCTATCGCGCCCTACCGAATGGCACCAAAGGAGCTTACAGAGCTTAAGGCTCAAATTCAAGAACTATTAGATCGTGGATTCAGTCGTCCCAGTGTGTCTCCATAGGGAGTACCGGTGTTGTTTGTGAAGAAGAAAGATGGGACAATGAGGATGTATATCAACTACCGATAGTTGAACAAGCTAACAATCAAGAACAAGTACCCACTACCGAGAATAGATGATCTATTTGACCAGTTCCGAGGAGCTTCGATTTTCTACAAGATTGATCTACGGTCAGGATACCATCAACTGAAGGTTAAGGAGGTCTATGTGCATAAGACGACATTTAGGACTCGGTATGGACATTATGAGTTCCTAGTGATGCCATTTGGACTAACGAATGCACCAGCAACTTTTATGGATATGATGAATTGAGTGTTCCAACCCTATCTGGATCGGTTCGTGGTAGTCTTCATTGATGACATTCTGGTGTATTCGAAGACTAAGGACTAGCACGATGAGCATCTCCGAGTGGTATTACAGACTCTGCGTGAGAAATAGTTGTATGCGAAGTTTAGTGAGTGTGAGTCTGGCTCCGAGAAGTAACCTTTGGGGGCATGTAGTTTCTAAGGAGGGGATTCGTGTTGATCCTCGTAAGATTGAGGCAGTGTTGGAGTGGAAACAACCGAAGAATGTGTCCGAAATCTCCAGCTTTCTAGGGCTAGCGGGTTATTATCGATGTTTCGTAGAAGGGTTCTCTTTGATCGCAGCACCATTGACCAAGCTTCTGCGTAAGGAAGCTCCCTTTGTATGGACTGATAAGCAACAAGAGAGCTTTGAGAAGCTCAAATCTATTTTGACACATGCTCCGGTTTTGATACAGCCTGAATCGGGAAAGGATTTCATTGTATACAGTGATGCGATGCATGTGGGTCTGGGTTGCATTCTGATGCCAATGGTAAGGTGGTAGCTTATGCGTCACGTCAGCTCAATACGCATGAGGCTAACTACCCGACGCAGCGATAGTCTTCGCTCTGAAAATCTAGAGGCACTATCTGTATGGTGAGAAGTGTACTATTTACACTGATCACAAGAGCCTCAAGAATCTCCTCACTCAGAAGGAGTTAAACCTTAGGCAGTGTAGATGGGTTGAACTGCTTAAAGATTATTACTACACCATCGAGTACCATCCTGGTAAGGCCAATGTGGTGGCAGATGCTTTGAGCCGCAGGGCGATGACTGATTTGAGCGCGATGTTCGCTTGCCTCAGTTTATTCGATGATGGGAGTCTGTTAGCGGAACTTTAGGTTAAGCATACATGGATTGATCAGAGCAGAAGTAAACAGATGGGGGATAAGTCTCTTGAGTTTCGATTCCGTCAGGTTGAGACTTGTGATTTTACTAATTTTGGGATTAACAGTGATGGAGTACTTTGTTTCCACGGTCGAATTTGGGTGCCGAGTCATTAGGAGTTGCGACAGTCGATTCTGAGGGAGGCGCACAGTAGTCCTTATGCTATGCATCTCGGTGGGAACAAGATGTACCGAGATCTCTGAGAGTTGTACTAGTTGCCAAGGTTGAAACATGAGGTTATAGATTCCGTTGCTTGCTGTATGACTTGTCAGTAGGTTAAAGCTGAGCATCAGTTGCCCTCGGGGTTGCTGTAGTCGGTGAAGATACCGATGTGGAAGTGGGAGCGAGTAACTATGGACTTCGTTAGTTGGTTGCCTTTAACCCCCACTAAGAAGGATTCTATCTGAGTCATCATGGATCGATTGAACAAGTCTACTCATTTCATTTCGGGTAGGACGGAGTTCTTTCTGCAGAGGTTGGCCAAGCTATATATAGCGAAAATAGTGAGACTGCATGGGGTTCCGATCTTGATCATCTCCGATAGGGATCCTCGCTTCACGTCTCAGTTCTGGAAGAAATTGCATGAGGCTCTGGGTTCAAGGTTGGACTTCAGTATTGCTTTCCATCCTCAGACAGATGGTCAGTCGGAGAGGGTGATTCAAGTACTAGAAGATATGTTGAGGAGCTGTGTTATAGATTTCTGATGCAGTTGGGAAGAGTATTTTCCATTGGCAGAGTTTGCCTACAATAACAGCTACCAGTCTAGCATCCATATGGCACCGTACGAGGCCCTGTATGGTCGTAGGTGTCGCACTCCCTTGTGTTGGACTGAGTTGGGTAAGCGACATGTTCTGGGTCCGAAATTGGTTTCTAAAACTGAAGATAAAGCCCGACTGATTTGGGATCAACTAAAAGCGATGTCTGATAGGTAGAAGTCCTATGCTAATCTGAAGAGAAAGGATATCGAGTATTCTGTGGCGGACCTAGTTTTTCTCAAGGTCTCGCCATTGAAGAAGATCTTGAGGTTTGGTCGCAAGGGTAAGCTAAGTCCTCGGTTTATTGGGTCGTACCGTATTCTGAAAAGAGTGGGTCCAGTCGCATATCAGTTGCGCTTCCTCCGGAGTTTGATCGCATTCATGATGTGTTCCATGTCTCAATGTTGAGACGCTACCACTCTTATCCCACACATGTTGTCTCCATTGAGGACGTTGAGATTAGACCAGATCTGACGTTTGAGGAGGAGCCGGTCCAAATCCTAGATCGCGACATTAAAGTTTTGCAAAGGAAGTCTATCCCTTTAGTGAAACTGCTGTGGCAGAATCATAGCACTGAAGAGGCCACGTAGGAGCAGGAGGATTCAATGCGTCAGCGGTATCATTACCTTTTCTGATCAGGTAAAATTTCAAGGACTAAATTTTCTTTTAGGGGGTAGAGTTGTAACGCCCAGGTTTTTCTTTAAATTTGGCTTTTGTAAATTGTGACATAAGTGTGTGTCTGCTTCAGTGGTTAAGTGTTTTGGGAGTGTTTGATAGGTCCTAAGTTCAAGCCCTAGCTTTGGCTAAATTATGGTATTTTTTTCTAATTAAAGCCTTGACCTTGATCAGTAGGCTTTTAAGTTGTTACTGGTAAAATGATATCATAATGGGTCTGTTGGTCTGGTGGTTAAGTTGAGTGTTAGTCTGTTAGAGGTCTTGTGTTCGAGTTCTTGCGCAAGCTCAGACGCTCTTACTTTTAACGATTGTTGGAGAAGAGTTTGATTTGGTTTCGAAAGCTGAGTAGTGGATTAGTGGGTGAGAAAAATAAGGGATTTGAGGGTTATCAGATTTTTTTTCCCTTTCCTTTTCCAAAAATTCTCTCTACCGAAAAATATTGTTTCTCTCCTCCTCCCATAGCCGAATTTTTCTTCCTTTCCTTCCCCATGCTGCCATTTTTTTTATTTTGATTCCCTCTTCAGTCGTTCCTCTCTTCTGTGCACCATTGGTTTACGCTTTGATTCGGTAAGATGAGTAGCGTAGCTTTATTTTTGCTGTTAGTGTTTTTATTGATGTGCGTCGTTAATGCTGGTTAGGGGAAATATTTAGGAACGCGTAGTCGCTATGGGAGACTTAGGTTCGTGGAATTTTAGTGACTCGATCAAAGGTAAGTGTGGTCGCTCGTTGGATGAGCATCCCATTTCGGGTTTAGTTGATTTGATCGTTTAAAGGATTTACTGAGTAAAACGTTGTTCAATTATGGGTGCTGATGATCTCGGGATTGCGTAAAGAGCAAAAATGAACCAGGTGTGTACCTAAAAACGCAAAAAATAGGGTTTCGGTGAAAGTCGAAAACCTTACTGTCGACGCCACACGGGCGTGTGGTCGCCCGTGTGGTAGGCCGTGTGCAAGACTGTAAGTCACCACACGACTGTGTGATCGACAAGCCAGGCGGTGCGCGAGTGATACGGCCGGGCAAGGCTGTGTGTGACCCACGGGCTTGACCAATTGGGTCGTGTGGGCCACATGGGCGTGTGGGATTCTGGGCCAGGTCGTGTGATCTACATGGCCAGGGCCAATTTGGGTCGTGTGGGCCACACGGGCAGGCCACATAGGCGTGTGAGCCTATTTTAATGAAATGTTCTGAAAGGTTGCACGGGTTACCCAAGTCAACTGTGAACCTAATGAAGGGTCGGTAAGCAGTATTTAGACCCATAGCTCTATTATTTAATTATATGAAATCTGTACTAAACATGTATACTGATTCGAATGTATGGACTGTTATTTGCATAAAAGCATGTCATATTATGTATGTTGCATTGCATCGGGGTGGGTTGATGATATTTGGAGGAAGTATCTGAAAGGCTCTTAAGCCTGTTATCTGACAGCTCAGCTTTAACTTTCTGATTATGTGCCGCATTTGGTACAGCATGGTGTGTAGGGATAGGTGGGTTAATTTTATCCCCACATGGTGTGTAGGGTTGGACGGAGTTGGTGTGCAGAGGATGGTGGGTAAGACTACTATTCTGTTCTGATCTACACATTATGTCTGAAATGGGCTAAGGTCCACATCGTATCTGTAATGGGCTCAGACCCGAACTGTGAATTTATGTCTGTTATCTGATATTATTGTTTTTATGTTTTCTGTGGGGATTACACACTCAGTTTGCGAAAACTCACCCTTTTCTGTTTAATTTGTTCAGGTAATCCCCAGCAGTAGACAGGTCGGTGTAGCGGAGGACTCGACGGTGACCACGGTTCTGAACCTTTACGGTTTTTAATTTTATCCATGGTTTTAATTATATCTAGGAAAAAGTTTATGTTATATGGCCATTATGGATTTTTGTTTAAATTTGGGATTTTTATTTTATAACTACTAGCAGTAGGATAAGACACGAGTATTCAAAATAAACAAATGTTTTATCAAAATATACACGAATTTAGAAAGTATTTTAAAAGCTTCCGTAACGTATAATGTTTTGAAAATGGTAAATGAATGAATAAACGACACGTTTTTTACGGCAACCTAAGATATCGAAAATGGATTTATTGTAATTACGTTTTCTAAAGCACTATCATGTATCATCGCCAGATTCGTCCATAACGTCCTAGCTAGGTTTGGGGTGTTACAATGCAGTAGGGCCTTAGACTTTCACAGTATCAGTAGTAGTAACAGTTATGTAGTAGCAAAATCCTACCAACCAGCCTCTACACACCATCTCCGTCCAACCCTACACTTCAAATGGGGATAAAATCAAGCCACCCATCCCTACGCTCCAAGTAGTACCGAATGCGGCACAAAATAGTAGTTTACAACTGAGCTGCCAGTAAATTAGGCTTAAAGCCTTTCAGTACACTTCCTCCGAATAACAACCCCCAACCCAACGCAATGCAACATACAATGGATGATATGCTATTATGCAATTTCAGTACATATATTCAGTTCAGATATTAACATGCTCAGTACAGATATCATTCAGTCAATTTCACACCTTTAGGGGTCTAAGCAGCGCTTACCGACCCTATAATAGATTCACAGTCGACTTGGGCGACCCGTGCAACCTTAGAAACATTTCGGTAAAAATGGGCTCACAAGCCCATGTTATCTTCCCATGTGGCCCACTTAGTCTTAATTGGCCTTGGCCGTGTGATCCATTTTTAATGTAACCCATGCTAGATAAATATTCATATATGTTTTAACTATTTACTTATATGTTCATTTAAAGTTGTCTACTTGAGTCATTGTCACTAAATTATTTATATCTTGAGCTACAGAATTCCAAATTAAGATCCGCTTGATGTTTTTGAAACTAGACTCAAATACTTTCTACCATAAAATTTTCAGAATTTATAGTTTATCAAATAAGTACAGTAAAATCTTCAAATTTTTCCCTATTCTGTTGTTTGACAGATTCAACCTTTCCTTATTAAAAATTATTTATCTCTTAGTACAGAATTTGGATTATGTTTCCATTTGTTTCTATTAAAAATAGAATCATTAAGGATTTAAAAATATAGATTTAAGCTCATAATTATTTTTTTACAATTTTTTATGATTTTTTTAAGTCAGAACAGGGAACCTGAAATCATTCTGACCTTGTCTCACAAAATTTATTATTTCTCATAATTTACAATTCCATTGCTTACACTGTTTCTTCCATGAAAACCTAGACTCAATAAAATTTAATTTCATATTTTATTCAACCTCTAACTCAATTTCCACAATTTTTTTATGATTTTTCAAAGTTAGACTACTTCTACTATCCAAAATTATTTTAGTGCAAAATGTTGATTTCCAAGTTTATAACACCCTTATTTCCTTTCTCTATAATTTTTTGCATCATTTTCTCTTATTTCTCAACAACAAACAATTTCAGTTTTTTTGACGAATCCCATTTTCTGCATTTCGGGTACACGCCTGTATCATTTTCGCTGCTTACGCAATCCTAAGACAATTCACACGGGTGTGTGCTATGGCTGTGTCCCTGTCGCTGGAAACAAGAGTTTCACTCGGGAAAGGATACTTAGGGGCAAAGAAACCCATTTCGAAAGCCTATATAAACCCCCTAAGTATAACCTAAAAGAGGGCGGTTAGCTAGGCCAAGGAGCCAAGCCGAAAAAGTTAGATTTGTGGGAAACACTCGAAGATAGCCAGTTGATCCATCTCAAGAAGTCGAAATTCTACTCAAGACGGTGGATCTCTCCTTTAATTCCTTCAGAGGGTTTTAGGGATTTCTTATGTTTTGTTTTATCTTTTCTTTTGAGATGTTTTCTTTTATTGTTATGAACTAAACCCTTCAGATACCTAAAGGGGATGAAACCTAAGACTAATCTTGTTATTATTTTCTGAACTATATGATAAATACTTGATTTGTTCTTAATTATGTGTGCTTAATTCTTGCGTTAATATTTCTAGGATATTGATTCAAGTTGAATGTGCTTAGGTGAAGGAGCAAAAGTCCCTGCCTAAGAGTAAATCTAGCATAATTAAGCAGAGTTGATCGCACGCCTAGAGATAGGGTGACGAGATTTTGCCAGATTAGGGTGAAACCTAATATGGGAGTCCATAGATCGAGTTAATGCGATTCTAAGGGTTTTAATTAGAAAGAGATTTCAATTAATCAACCTAGGGTTAGATGTTATTCGCCTCGAGAGAGGGTTTAATATAACTTAGGGAATCTTACGGATCAAGTCAAGTGAATAAATCATCTGGTTCAGTGTTAGATAACATGTGAAGCCTAGGTGGATTCTTCCTAAGGGTATAGTCTTAATCAACTGAGTTTTTCCAACAGTATTTCCCCAATTCATTCTTTTTGTCTTTGCGTCTTTAGCTTAGTAGTTAGTTAAATTTAGATTAAACAACAACTTCAATTATTTTAGGCTAGATAATAAAAAAGAAAGTTAGTATTAGTACTTTTAGTTCCTTTGGGTTCGACATTCCAGTCTTGCCTTAACTATACAACTGTTCGATAGGTGGGCTTGCCTCAAAATTGTTGTCAGAGTTAGTTTCTAGGTTCGATCATTCTCATTATAAATTTAAAACTCTAAATTCGACGATCAAGTTTTTGGCGCCGTTGCCAGGAAACTAAAATATTAAGTAAGCTCTATTTTTATTACTTTAGCCATTATTTTTATTTTCCGCAATTTACTTGTATTTTAGGTTAAATTTTGATTTTGCTAAATTTTCTTTCTTTCTTTTCCCTGGTAGGTACCTCTAGTTTATGACTAGAAGGAACCTGAGAGGACCATTAGTATATGACAGTGATATTGAAGCTACCACTCGTAGGAATCGCAGAGAAATTAGGCGAGCCCTAAATTACACAGAAGAAGAGCAAGAAGGCAGATCCAATCCTACTGAAGGGATGGACGAGAATAATCCACCACCACAAGATGTGGCAGAAAATAATGCTCCACGTACTATGTATGATTATGCTAAACCCCATTTAATAGGAGCAGAATCGAGTATTGTTAGGCCTGCTATAGGTGCTAATAATTTTGAATTAAAGCCTAACACTATACAAATGATTCAACAATTTTTTCAATTTGATGGTTTACAGGATGAAGACCCAAATACTCATATAGCTAATTTTTTAGAGTTATGTGATACCTTCAAAATAAATGGTGTTTCTGACGATGCCATACGCCTTCGGTTATTTCCCTTTTCATTAGGGAATAAAGCCAAACAGTGGTTAAACTCGTTACCACGAGGGTCGATCACTACATAGGATCAAATGACCAAAAAATTTCTATTAAAATATTTCCCACAGGCCAAAACGGCCAAATTACGAAATGACATCTCTTCTTTTGTGCAGATGGATTTAGAGACATTATACGACACATGGGAGAGCTAAAAGGATCTCTTGAGAAGGTGTCCACACCATGGTTTACCCTTGTGGCTCCAAGTCCAAACTTTCTATAACGGTGTGAACCCTTCAACGAGGCAACTAATTGATCCAGCCGCCGGTGGAACCCTGAACAACAGAACTCCTGAAGCAGCCTACGAGTTTATTGAAGAGATGTCACTAAATAACTATCAGTGGCAGGTTACAAGGACAAAACCAACAAAATCAGCCGGAGTTTTCAACCTCGACGCAGTAACCATGCTATCAACACAGGTAGAGATGATGTAAAAAGCTTGATAGTTTGTGTTCTTCGCAGGTACATCCAGTAATGCAGTGCGACGCAAGTGGAACTGTGACGAATCCTGAGTACCCACCCTACCAACCGGGCACAGAAAGTGAACAGATGAACTATAAGGTAATAATTTCAGATCTAATAATAACCCGTATAGTAATACTTATAATCCAGGTTGGAGGAACCACCAAAATTTTTCATGGGGAGGTCAAGGAAATCAAAGACAACAACCTCCTCAAAATTTCCAAAATCAGCCCTATCCACAGGAAAAGAGGCTGAGCCTTGAAGAGATGCTGACAAAATTCATGACAGCCACAGATACCCCTCTCCAACAAACTGAAACGACACTCGATAATCAACAGGCATCAATCAAAGGGATCGAAAGCCAAGTTGGGGAACTTACTAAGTCAGTTGGACAACTTACTAAGATAGTTTCTGAAATTCGATCAGAGATTTCCGAACGACCGCAAGGGCGTCTACCAAGCAACACTGAGATTAACCCAAAGTAGCAAATCCAAGCCATCATAGCTCATGATAGTATAGGGTTAAATGAATCCAATCCAATTCAAGAAAACGAGGTAAAGAAAGGTAAATTTGAGGTAACACAAGAAAAGCCAAAACCGGTAATCAAAAAGTACCAACCTCGCATTCCTTATCCCGAAGCGATGAAAAGAGACGATACAGAGGAACAGTTCGGTAAGTTTCTTAAACTTTTAAAGAAATTACATATCAACTTACCACTTCTTGAAGCTCTTTCACAGATTCTAGATTCAAGGAAATTTTTAAAACAACTCTTGACGAACAAGCGTAAGTTAGACGAGGAGCCACATGTGGAATTAAACGTAGTATGCTCAGCAATGTTACAGAATAAACTACCGCGAAAGCTAAAAGATCCAGGGAGTTTTACAATTCCATGTTTAATTGGTAGTTTAACTGTTGATAACGCCTTAGCTGATTTAGGGGCAAGCATAAATGTCATGCCTTATAAATTGTTTAAACAGCTAGGTCTAGGGAAACCCAAACAAACTAGGATGAGCATTCAATTAGCTGATAAAACTGTTAGAATTCCTAAGGGTATTATCGAAGACGTTCTTGTAAAATTTGATAAATTCGTATTCCCAGTAGACTTCGTCGTTTTAGACATGGATGAGGACAACACGATCCCCCTAATTTTAGGAAGACCATTCTTAACAACTGCCAGAACTAAAATCGATGTTGATGCATGCGAACTTATACTTTGTGTAGGCGAGAAGACAGTCACTCTTCAAGCCCTCGACTCAGCTAGAACATCAAGTAACCAAGGTGAGAATGTAAATTCTATAAATAACCCTT
Source organism: Gossypium australe (assembly GCA_005393395.2). Classification (NCBI taxonomy): domain Eukaryota; kingdom Viridiplantae; phylum Streptophyta; class Magnoliopsida; order Malvales; family Malvaceae; genus Gossypium; species Gossypium australe. The sequence goes on from CM016619.1 coordinate 16,029,884, forward strand.
CGAATAACCCTTCTTTTCAGGAAACACCACAAGGTTACAAACCTGAGCCGAATCATGGACCTCGTGCCAACAAGGAAGAATTATATGAGGAACGAAGCCTTAAGATCGACAAATTAGAAGAATGGACGACACACTTTAAAGAGGAACCAAAACCGTACAAAGTAAAACCGAAGGAGCCCCCAGAAGAGCTCATAGGAACATCAAACCACTTCAAAATAGGAGACCAGGTACTGTTAGATAAAGCAGATCCTCACATCATCACATCAGACCTGAACAAGAACGAAAAAATTCCTCTTGAGGTACGCAATATCTTCCCAAACGGAACAGTCGAGGTAAGCAAATCAACATTCAGCACTTTTAAGGTAAACGCTTCTCAACTTAAACTTTATAGTGAGAATAGAACTGATAGCATGAGGGAAGATATTCAAACTTTTAAACCACCATGATTTTGGTGAATACGAGGAAAGTCTAGCTTAAGACTCTAAATAAGCACTTCTCGGGAGGCAACCCGAGCACTAACCCTATTTACTTTCATAATTGTTTTCATTTTATTTTATTTTCTTCTCTTAGTTTTAAACACCTAGCTTTAAACTAACCAAAAAGTGCAGATTCCCAGGCCACACGGCCTTACACATGGTCGTTGCTGTGACCGTGTGGACCTCAAGGATCTTCGTACTAACATGAAAGAAGAGGTACGAGTCAGAGAAAATCAAAATTCAGAGTCACAGACTCCAACCACCACCCCACGGGCACCGACAAAACCCCACGGCCGTGCGATGCGGCCGTGGTCAACACTGTTAAATTATACACGGGCGTGGTGACCTGAGCATGGGCGTGGAAGAAACGAACGAAGCCCACCACGGTCGTACGACATGGCCGTGGGAGATACCACGCCCACGAGACACGGGTGTGTGAATGTACCTGACTTGAAAATCTATATAACCCTCCCCTCCCTCCCTCTTCTCAACCACTTTCTCCCATTCCATCCTTCAGAATTTTTCCCCTCCATATTTTTCTTCTTCAATCCTTCCCTAATTCCCGATCCTCAAAAGCTCAATGTCGAAGAAACGATAGAATCAAAGCACAGTCTCCCTCATGGAGACCAATTTACATAAGTTCATGCCGGCCGCTTCATCCATTCGATAAGCCAAGGGTCTTTGAGACCATTTATCTTTTGTTTTACTTTTATCTTCTCTTTTATTTTCCTTCTCTTTGACAATCTTATGTTAAATTTAGTTTATTTTAATTTAGTTTCTTAGTGTCAGGTCAAAAAGGCTGCTTGGGAATCACGTCACTTCCGCCACCGCCAGTACCTCCAAAGCCTTAGAAGTCACACCCACCTCGTGAACCCTCTATCAATAAAGATTCTCAAGCCCCTTTATCTCTTAGCCTTAGTTTATTTACATTTTTACTTTCTTTCTCTTTACCTTCCTTGTCTTTAATTATATATTTAGTTTATTTTAAATGTGTCTTAATAATCCCTGGCTAATTCTCTACGAGCTCCCCAATTTTTTCATCTAGCGCAGAGCTCGGTAGCAGCAACCACCCCTATCGACTTCCAACTCCGGGAAACCATCCAAATTCAGGAAGTTTCACCTCTCCCTCTCTCTTAAATTACATATCTATGTTTGTACATTGAGGGTAATGTACACCTTAAGTGTGAAGGGGTGAATAGTTATTTCAAAAAAGTGCCTAACTTTTTGCATTATTCTCAAATCCCTGAATTATTCCTTGTTCCAAAGTAAGTTTCTCATATTATGACCAGGATGAAATTTCCTTTGATTTATGATTTTTATTGATGTGTTTTGGATTAAGTCATTGATAATTGTGCATTGATGATTAAATTTGAAGAATACTAGAGAATCAAGCATGATAAGTCTATTTTTCAAAAATTTTAAAATTTTTTAGGTTGTCTACCTGAATCTGAATGATATCTTGAAATTTGAAATTTACGAGGTTGATATCAAATACCCATAATTTTTGTGAGATTTTGAGCCTTTTAGAGCATATATTCTTTCGTGCTCACTTTTTATGAGTGTGTCAACATTGAATTGTTATTCTAGAACTTGCCTCGATTCTACATGTTGAGACCACACCTTTGATTTGATATATAGAGATGATTAAGGCACCTAGGATTTAACCCACTCACTCCACTAAAAACCTACCTCTATAATTAACCCCTAGTGAACCCCGTTGATCCTAACAACCCTTTTTATTGACTCACCCATTAATATTACCCCAAAATCCTTTGTATTTGTTATCACCATTTTCTTTTGATTACCCTTCTATCGAGATTTGATTTGATTAGTTACCTAATTATATTATTTCAGTAATTGAATTCATCCTTTATCATTGATTTGTTCTTAAAAAAAACGAAGTATATTCATTATTAGCTCTGCTAAGTGAGCTTACATGTTTAAATTGCAAATCTTGAAAAAAAAACACTCATATTAATAGTTTTCAATTGATGTAATTATTTAGGATTAGTTCATTATTCTAGTTAGGTAATTTGTCTATTCAATCTTGATTCTAACCTTCTATTTCAGCCTTGATCCACACCTTAACCCAAGCCCCGTTACAACCCTGTTAAAGACCTTTTGATCTGTTTATCATCTCATTTTACAGTGGTGGAGATTTGATTTTCAGGCAAGCCTATGGGATTAACTTTTTAGGTTCGACTTTTGAGTGCTTAATTTTGAACCTCAAACACTTCGAGTGATTTGAGTGAATCTTTTGTGAGGATGTCAATCCTTGTCAGTTTTGAATTAAAGGTAATTATTTAGATAAGGAGAGACACCTACGTTTTCGTGATACAAATGTATGACTTATATTGTTTGAATCTTTAGGACTCTTTGAGTTAAATTATCCATGTATAAATTATCTATGAATTATGATGAGACATTGTTGATAGGAATTATGAATTATGGAAAGTTCGTTTTAATTGTAAATTGAGAATTTTGCTTGAAGACAAGCAAAAGCTTAAGTGTGGGGGTATGTGATAAACCGTAAAAGTAACATATTTTAATCCCACATTTAGCATACTTTTGGATGATTTATCCCTTTATTTGTGTAAAAAGGTGCTCTTAATCCTTTCTTTTCATGTCTTATACTCAGTAAAGCACCGGAGGATGGAAAGAACAAGAAACGGGCCTAAAATGGACCAAATTGGGCCAAAGTGGAAATCGACACGGCCTGAACTTAAGCCCACACGGCCGTACCTCCCTGATAAACTAGAACACGGCCTGATCCCGATTCACACGGCCGTGCCTCATTAAAGAAATCCAAACACGGCCTAAAGACGATTCACACGGCGTGTGCCATGGCCGTGTCCCTGTCGCTGGAAAGAAGAGTTTCACTCGAAAAAGGATACTTAGGGGCAAAGAAACCTATTTCGAAAGCCTATATAAACCCCCTAAGTATAACCTAAAAGAGGGCGGTTAGCTAGGCCAAGGAGCCAAGCCGAAAAAGTTAGATTTGTGGGAAACACTCGAAGATAGCCAGTTGATCCATCTCAAGAAGTCGAAATTCTACTCAAGACGGTGGATCTCTCCTTTAATTCCTTCAGAGGGTTTTAGGGATTTCTTATGTTTTGTTTTATCTTTTCTTTTGAGATGTTTTCTTTTATTGTTATGAACTAAACCCTTCAGATACCTAAAGGGGATGAAACCTAAGACTAATCTTGTTATTATTTTCTGAACTATATGATAAATACTTGATTTGTTCTTAATTATGTGTGCTTAATTCTTGCGTTAGTATTTCCAGGATATTGATTCAAGTTGAATGTGCTTAGGTGGAGGAGCAAAAGTCCCTGCCTAAGAGTAGATCTAGCATAATTAAGCGGAGTTGATCGCACGCCTAGAGATAGAGTGACGAGATTTTGCCAGATTAGGGTGAAACCTAATATGGGAGTCCATAGATCGAGTTAATGCGATTCTAGGGGTTTTAATTAAAAAGAGATTTCAATTAATCAACTTAGGGTTAGACGTTATTCGCCTCGAGAGAGGGTTTAATATAACTTAAGGAATCTTACGGATCAAGTCAAGTGAATAAATCGTCTGGTTCAGTGTTAAATAACAAGTGAAGTCTAGGTGGATTCTTCCTAAGGGTATCGTCTTAATCAACTGAGTTTTTCCAACAGTATTTCCCCAATTCATTCTTTTTGTCTGCGTCTTTAGCTTAGTAGTTAGTTAAATTTAGATTAAACAACAACTTCAATTATTTTAGGCTAGATAATAAAAAGAAAGTTAGTATTAGTACTTTTAGTTCCTTTGGGTTCGACAGTCCGGTCTTGCCTTAACTATACAACTGTTCGATAGGTGCGCTTGCCTCAAAATCATTGCCAGAGTTAGTTTCTAGGTTCGATCATTCTCATTATAAATTTAAAACTCTGAATTCAACGATCAAGAGAAAACGTCAAAAAGATAGAAAAGAGTCTGAAATTTGAAAAAAAAAACTAATGCCTAAAAATCTAGTAACTCATCTCTTTAATTCTCTCCCTACCCTCCCACAACAACTCCACTACTCGAAATTTCATTTTGACTAGGACTCCACCACGCCACAGGGCCAAGCAACAAAAATAATTCCCTCGCTCGCGCAGGGACTTGAACTCTAGACCTCTCACAAGCCAACACACAGCTTAGCCACCAGACCAGCAGGCCCATTCTGATATATTTTTACCAACTTTTAACTATAAGCCTACTAACCAGAGATAGGGCTTTATTCATAAAAATATCAAAATTTTTCCCAAGTCAAGGCTTGAACTTGAAACCTCACACACACACCCAGAACACATAACCACTAAAGTAGAAACACAATTGTGATACATGAAATCAAAAATTAAAATTTTGGGGCTTTACAATAACTTGTTCCTCTACAACTTTCCCTTGATCTACAAACCCTAAGCCCCCTCTGCGTTTATCTCTTTTACCAGCTCTGAACATCTCATTAAGCTTATTGTTACTGCTTGCAAACTTTTCAAGCATCAATTTAGTTTCAACCAGTTCCTTCTTAACTTTCACGGAATTTTCAAGCTCTTCTGCAAGAAGAGCTTCTTTGGCTGTAACCTATTTGATTAGCCTGGCATTCTCATCTTTCAATAGCTTGATTTCTTGAAAAAATTGTGTGTTGGCCTCACACACCATGCTCTATTTTCCCAACATGTCTTTATAAATCTTTAGAAAATCCTCATCACTCCCAGTATCAAGTTCCTTTTTAAAATCATCTTTTACATTGGTAGTGAGGGCTATAAAATTTTGATGATCCTCTTTAAATTCAAACCCACTAGATGAGTCATCATCATTCCATGTAACACATAATAAATTCTTATTTTTCTTCAAGGTGTTAGCACACTCAGATTGAATATGGTCATACCCCTGACACTCATAGCACTTTACTCCTTTCTTTATATCATTCTCTAGCTCTTTCTTGATGACAATTCCCTTGGTTTTTTTTTTTTTGTGCATTTGAACTAGCTTAAAATTTTTTGAACTTTCTAACTTGTTTCTTGAAAGCCTTATTTATATGAGTTAGTAGGGCAATTCGTTCTTAAAGATCTTCAATAGATACATTTGAGGAAGTAGGCACTGCCTTAGTGGCTTGAAAAGCTAGGTTCTTATCCTCTTTATTCCTACCTAGCTTTGCATCATCAAGATTCATCTCAAAATTTTATAATGAGCTAATAAGTTCATTAATGGCTAGCCTCTCCAGACCCTTGGCCTCTTTAATAACAATAACCTTTATCGAGAACCACTCAAGAAAAGATTTTAGAACTTTCCTAACAAGCTTTGTATTAGAGTACTCTTCTCCCAATACGAATGCTTGATTTGAAAGATTGTACAACTTATCATATAATTCACCAATTATTTCTGATTCTTGCATTCTAAGACTTTCAAATCTATATGTTAACATTTGCATATTTAATTGTTTGGCAGTTGTAGTGCATTCATAAGCAGTCTCCAAAATATCCCAGATTGATTTTGTCATAGTGCATTTGGCAATTCTTTTGAATCCTTGAAGATCAAATCCATAAAATCTAGCATATAAAGCTTTATTATTAGAATTGGCAAATTGTTCTTCCTCAGTGGTCCACCAAACTTCAGGCTTGACTACTCTTCCACTTTCAAGGTCCATCTTAAGGGGTTCCCAACTTGTCAACACATCATGCCATGCATTTTCATCAATAAGCTTAATTTATGCATTCATATGTGCTTTCTAGTAAGCTTAGTTTTCAACTTCGATCATAAGAGGTCAAGATGTAAAGAGCCTTCAATAACTTGATTCTAGAAACCTTTAGGACCTCCACTAGTTACGTTAAGTGGAAAACTCCTATACCAATTGAAATTATTAAATTGTTGCTTGCAAAATAATCTAAGTGCTTGTAAGAAGTGACAGAGACGTGGGCACTTCTTTGGCACCAAAAGTTGAAACCAAAAACACAAAGAAGACACAAAAATTTTTTACACAGTTCGATTTCCCTACATCTGTGGAGTCTAACTCAGTGAGAAATATACACTATGTAATGCCCCAAAATTTTAATTTTTAATTTCGTGTATGTGTGACACAGAATGTCTATCTGCTTCAGTGGTTATGTGTTATGGGTGTGTGTGTGAGGTCCCAAGTTCAAACCTTACTTGGGCAAATTTTAGTATTTTTCTAAATAAAGCCTTAACCTTGTGCAAAGGGCTTAAGTTTAATTGTTGGTAAGTTTATATCAGAATGGGTCTGCTGGTCTGGTGGTTAAGCGGAGTGTTAGTGTGTAAGAGGTCATGTGTTCGAGTCCCTACGCAAGCAGGGGAACTAATTTTTGTTTGAGGCTTGTGGTATGGTGGAGTTAAAATTAAACTAGATTGCTGAGTAGTTGTGTTTTAGTGGGTTAATAGGAAGTGTTTTTAGGAGATAATTGGGGAAAAGTTATCAAAATAAGATTTTCTTCTTATCAGTTTTCTATTTTTTTTCCCAACAAATTTTCTGATGTTAGACTTTTGTTTCTCTGTCGTTTCTTCTCCCTTCTTGTTCACTTTTGGTTTTTGTTCCCCTTTGGTCGAATCTTATTTCTTCTCTTTCCCCTCTCTTTTCGTTTTTATATTTTTTGCTAGTCATCTTTTTGAGTGCAACTTTTGACTTCATCTATTTCAGTAAGTGGAATTTTTCCCCTTAGTTATTGTATTCGAGTAGGAAATTAACAAAGAGTTCGTTTTACTCTCGTTTAGGAGCTGTTCGAAGGTTTTAAGTGGATATCCCAGTGTGTGGAGAAGACTGGTTATTGGATTCGTCACGATAAGTTTTTGAATCGTCGTTGGTTTAGCTTCTCAAGTTTTATGTTGGGGATATTTGGTTTGATTGACGAATCAAGTGATTAATTAAGGGATATATTGGTCAAATATAGGTTTTCGAAGGCTCCGGTTACTTTGCACAGCGAATTGATACCAGGTGTGTACCCGAAACATAGAAAGCGGGATTCGACAAAAAGCCGAAATGCTTGCTGTCGAGAAATAAGAGAAAATAATGCGAAAAATTGTAGAGAAAGGAAATAAGGGTGTTATAAACTTGGAAATCAACATTTTGCACTAAAATAGTTTTGGACAGCAGCAGTAGTCTAACTTTGAAAAATCATCAAAAATAGTGGGAATTGAGGTTGAATAAAATATGTAATTAAATTTTATTGTGCCTAGTTTTTCATGGAAGAAACAGTGTAAGAAATGGAATTGTAAATCATGATATATAATAAATATTGTGAGACAAGGTTAGAATAATTTCGGGTTCCCTTATTCTAACTTAAGAAAATCATCAAAAATTGTAAAAAAAAATAATTAGGGGCTTAAATTTATATGTTTAAATCCTTAATGAGTCTATTTTCAAGAGAAATAAACGGAAACATCATCTAAATTTCGTACTAAGAGACAAATAATATTTAGTAAGGAAAGGATGAAGCTATCAAACAGCAGAATAGGGATAACTTTAAATATTTCACTATAATTATTTGATAAATTATAAATTTTAAAAGTTTTATGGTAGAAAGGTATTTGAGTCTAGTTTCAAAAACATCAAGCAGATCTTAATTTGGAATTCTGTAGCTTAAGATATAAATAATTTAGTGATAATGACTCAAGTAGACAGCTTTGAATGAACATATAAGTAAATAGTGAAAACATATATGAGCATTGAGCTAGCATGGGTTACTTTAAAAATGGATCACACGGCCAAGGCTAATTTGGGCCGAGTGGGCCACACGGGCATTTGGGCCCACACGGGCAGATCACATGGGCATGTGGGCCCATTTTTATCTAAATGTTTTTAAAGTCGCACGAGTCACCCAAGTCGACTGTGAACCTACTGTAGGGTCGATAAGTGCTACTTAGACCCCTAAATGTGTGAAATTGACTGAATGATATCTGTACTGAGCATGTTAATATCTAAACTGAATATATGTATTGAAATTGCATAATAGCATATCATCCATTGTATGTTGCATTGCATTGGGTTGGGGTTGTTATTCGGAGGAAGTGTACTGAAAGACTTTAAGCCTAATTTATTGGCAGCTCAGCTGCAACCTACTGTATTGTGTTGCATTCGGTACTACTTGGAGTGCAAGGATGGGTGGGTTGATTATATCCCTACATAGAGTGTAAGGTTGGACGGAGATGGTGTGTAGAGGCTGGTTGGGTAGGATTTTGCTACTGCATAACTGTTACTGCTACTGATATTGTGATGGGCTAAGGCCCTACTGCATTTTGACACTGTATTGAGATAGGTTAAGGCCCAAACTGTCACGATACTAAAAAGGGCTTAGGCCCAAGACTATTCAACTGTGTACTGTGAATGCTGATTGTTTGTTTGTTTCTGTGGGATTACACACTAAGTTTACGTAAACTCACCCTTTTTGTTTAATGTGCACAAGTAATCCCCAGACTTAGACGGATCGATGCGACGGAGGACTCAGCGGTGACCACAGTATTTTTTGGACTTCATGGTTTTCAATTTACGATTTATGATTTGATTATTGTTGATTATTTGGGTTGTAATTTAAGGACCCTCTAAGACTTTGGTTTTAAATTTGGGTTTTTATTTATTTTTACTTTATGGATTTATACCTACTGGTCGTAGGAAATTCGGTTTTCAAAAAGTTAAAGTAATTTCTAAATGCATGATCACCTAGACTGTTTTATTAAAGCTTCCGTAACGAGGGATGTTTCGAAACAGATGTTTTAAATGAATAAAGACGACTTCCTAAGTTCTAACAAAGGTTTACTAAAGATAATAACGTGGAATGTTTTCATCGTAACAATGAGGCTTCAAAAACACTATCGTGTGACATTGCCAAATGCGGCCATAACGTCTAGGCCGAGTTTGGGGTGTTACACACTATCTTCAACAATTACAACAAGTGATCCTAACCTCTCACACATTTCATGATGATTCTCCTTACTTTCGAACCTTGAAGACAAATACACTCACCACTAACTTCACCCCTGTGAACTCAACAAGTAAAACATTAACACAAATGGTTTTACTGACAAATTGTACTTAAAGAAACGTTCCTTAGCTTAAACAAAATAAGTGCTAAAAACTTTCAGTATAATAACTTATACAAGTCTATCCTTTAAATAGATTTATGTTTGAGACTTGCTAACATAGAATGTAACACCCCTCACCCGTATTCACTGTCAGAATAGGGTTATGAGGTATTACCGGTCAATACATATCATTTTATATACATAACTCATACATTTATGCATCCATTCTCAAACACCATTCAATCATAACCACATTGTCCCTTATAAGGGCCTACGAGGCCTTAAACACGCTATAGAAGTGGTTCGGGACTAAACCGATAACATATAAAATTCTCAGAAAACTTAGAAATTTTTCAAACATACAAGGGTTACACGCCCGTGTGAACAGGCTTAAGACACACCCGTGTCCCAAGCCGTGTGAAAACAGGGCATACATACTGACTTGGGCCACATAGCTGACCACACGACCGTATGTCTAGCCCGTGTGCCCTTCGAAATGGCCAGACACGCCCCTGTACCAGGCCATGCACTAGGCCGTGCCAATTTTGTAGGGTATACTGACTTATGCAACATAGTCAAGTCACACGCCCGTGTGCTAGGCCGTGTGCCATTTAAGGGGTATACTGAATTGTGCCACACGGTCGGTCACACGCCCGTGTGTGAGGCCGTGTGGAGTATACTGGCTTCATTTCAATTTCAACATCAAGGGACACACGACCGTGTAGCATGACCGTATGTCACACACGGCTGAGACACACGCCCGTGTCTCTGCCCGAGTGGACAAAAATAGGCCATTTGCAAGGCCAATTTGCCATCCTTACTCATATTCACCTAATCAACCAAAATGGTACCATTTCATCATACAATAGGCATCCCAAAACCATCAACCAAGTGCACAAATCATACCATATCCATTCCAATCAAACTCAATATCCAAATCAATGTCAATTACACATTCAACACTTATATTATCAAGCAATAATTCATAAGCACATAACTTCTCAAATTATCAACTTCAATCACACCATATAGATTATTTACCAAACTCAAAATATAACCATTTGAGCAATTATGAAACCATAACCACATTCATACCAAAACATACAAAAATAAGTCATCACATATGGCTATAAACACAAAATAAAACACAGGCATTACAAGCCAAATCCTATGGCTATATTCACAACCAAAGTACCACATCTAGCCCATACATGTCATATACCATATGTACAATTCAAAAGTACCAACTTAGATGTCCGATAGTGCAATGATGTTCCCGACGACTCCCGAACTGAGCTAGCTTTAATTCACTATAAAACATAGTAAAACAACACAAAGTAAACTTCATAGCTTAGTAAGCTCGTATGTGAATAATTTAATTCATCAAATAAGTACAAATCAACCAATTGTACATAACATCACCATATACACATTAATAACAAACCTTTCTCATGTCTTAAAACATGATCAAATACCATTTCATCAACTTTCTCTATTTAATACTCGAATAGGTTCTGTACGTACTTGTATCGCCTCGTACTAACCTCTTTATCCACCACATCATTCATTTACCCGTTGAACCATTCAGAATAGAAGTCGGATACTCAAGAATCTCGATCGATAAGTACATATACCATGGCCCGAAGCCAAATCAGGATAACTTATCCTGGAGTACCTATACCATGGCCCGTAGCCAAATCAAGGTATCGCTCGCACCCAAAGTGCCGATATCATAGCCCGAAGCCAACACAAAAACCTAATGATATGTCACTAGCATCCTAAACTATTCCTAAGTTTCAACTGGGAAGTTTCACTTATTGATTCCTTCGTCGAACACATCTGTAAAGTCGTTTTCACAATACAAACATTATTTGTAATCTCATAATCACAGTTTATGCATATCAATGCATTTAACATTCATTTATAATGAAGTTACCACATACAAACTTACCTAGGGTATGAAAACGACAAAATGAGTCAATTACTCGATAATCTTGCCTTTCCCCCGATCTAATTCTGGATTCCTCTTTTCTTGATTTGTATGTATTCAAAATTAACTCATTTAATCATTCATTCTTTCAATTTAATCCTTAAACACATATTTGGGCTTACATATTAGCCCCTAAACTTTCACATTTCTTCAATTTAGTCCCTATTTCACAAATACACAAAATTCACAAAATTCAACAAAACCCATGCTTGGCAGAAATTCATATAGGTTCTTAGCAGCCGAAAACTTTCATTTATTTCACATTTCAACCACACAATTTGCATATTTCTCAATTTAATCCTTATTATTCAATTTCATCAAAAATCACTTTACAGAACATGAAAATCTATCATCAAAAATTCATATTTCATCATCAAACACCGAAGAACACATAAGCTCATCAATGCAAACTCTTAAAATCTTTAACAGTTTTGAAATTAAAGGTACGGGCTAGCTAGAACACGAAGCAACGATCTCAAAAACGGAAAAATCTTCAAAAATCGAGCTCAAAACATACCTTAATCAACTAGGAAAGTAATGGCCGAATAAAACCTAACAATGGCTTCTCCTATCTTCAATATTCGGCTATTGGGAAGAAAGATGGACAAATACTCATTTTGTTTTTTGTTTTATTAACCTTTATTATCAAATTACAAAACTAACCTTATAATAAATCATTTAATAACACATAAATGTTGTCCATAAAAGTCCACTATCATTTAAAATGGTATAATTACCATTTAAGGCCATCATATTTAAAAGCCAAAGCTATTTAACACCTTTAACACGTAAAATGTAACTTTTACATTTTACGCAATTTAGTCCTTTTTCTCAAATTGAGCAATTAAACGATAAAATTAGCTCACGAAATTTTCACACATACATGCTATCATGCTGTAAACACCAAAAGTAATATTAAAATAATTTTCTGGCCTTGGATTTGTGATTCCAAAACTACTGTTCTGATTTAGCTAAAATCAGGCTGTTACATAGAATATCTATAATAATCTCATTAAAACAGTAATACAATAAACTGGTTACAATATAAAATAGAGAATAAACCAATCATGGACTCTTGGCAACTAATATTATAGAGTTTCAATCCAATCCAATGCCCATGTTGCAAGGGATTGACTTGGGTGTTTTAGTTCGATCCAACCTTCAATATGAGTCTCCCAAGTAAAACGACCTTCTTTGATGGGCTAAATATACTCCAAATAATAAGCACGACCCATTCAAATAGTTCAATAAATTTTCAATACTCAAATATGGAAACTATCATTAAATAGCTCTGGTGCTAGTATTTAAAGGTTAGTTTCATATTTTTCAACATAATGCATTAACATATACATATACTAGAAATCCTATCACACACGTATGAGTGTGACAATCACAGATTTAAAATACAGATGTGTTTAAAAATAACAAATAGTAAACAATGAAATTTATGGTTTGAAAATAATTAATCATAATAACACATGACATTAACAACATAGATACATCATATTAATAATACTAAATGCACTACAATTATTTATCCCGACGTTAACATCAATTGTGAGTTAATGTCGAGTTGACTTGTGACACCAACTCAATTAACAACATTATTAATACTAGAAATTCCATCACACGCGTATGTGCGTGGAAACTACAAATTTTGAATAAAGATGTGTGTTTAAAATAACATATAATAAATAATGAAACGTAAGGTTTGAAACTAATAATAATAACAACACATATGCAATACGTACGAAATTAAAATGAAAAATAGTTTAACTTGTGACACCAACTCAATCAAATACATTATTAATACTGAAAATCCTATCACACACGTATTCGTGCTGAAACCATAAATTTTGAATAAAAATGTATGTTTAAAAATAACATAAAATAAATACTGAGACGTAAGGTTTGAAGCTAATAATAATAATAACAACAACACATATGCAATATGCACAAAATTAAAATGAAAAATAGTTTAACTTGTGACATCAACTCAATCAAATACATTATTAATACTAGAAATCCTATCACACGAGTATGCATATGGAAACCATGGATTTAAAACACATATTTGTGTTTAAAAGTAACATACAATAAACTAGGAAACGTATGGTTTGAAACTAACATGAAATTAACAACATAAATAAATCATATTAACAATACTAAATGCACTATAATTATTTATCATGGTATTTTCATCGATTGTGAGTTAATGTCGAGTTTACTTATGGCACCAACTCAGTTAATAATATTATTAATACTAGAAATCCTATCACAACATATGTGTGTGGAAACCATAAATTTTGAATAAAAAATTGTGTCTAAAAATAACATACAAAAAAAATGAAACGTAGGATTGAAACTACTAATAATAACACCACATATGCAATATAATGAAAAATAGTTTAACTTGTAACACCAACTCTATTAAATACATTATTAATACTAAAAATCCTATCACAGACGTATGCGTGAGGAAATCACAAATTTTGAATAAAAATGTATGTTTAAAAATAACATAAAATAAATAATAAAACGTACGGTTTGACACTAATAATAATATCAGCACATATGCAATATGTACGAAATTAAATGAAAAATAGTTTAAATGATGACACCAACTCAATCAAATAATTATTAATACTAAAAATCCTATCGCACGCGTATACGTGTGGAAACCTTGAATTTAAAACACATATATGTGTTAAAAAATAACATACAATAAACAATGAAATTTATTGTTTGAAACTAATTAATCATAATAATATATGAACTTAACAACATAAATACATCATATTAACAATACTAAATGCACTACAATTATTTATCATGATGTTATCATCAATTATGAGTTAATGTCGAGTTGACTTGCGACACTAACTCAATTAACAATTATTAATTATTAATATATACAACTGATGGAGATAATAAATTGTGAATATTAAAATAAAAATGTATAAAAATATATTAAAATGAAAATTTAGTTGAGTGACAAATTTAAAATTTTATTAATCTGTTTGGTGTAGGTTTAAATCCGACCATAAGCATATTTTCATTGGTTTTTGTGAAAATCAACTGACTAAAATACTCTCAAATAATATAATTTATTTTAATTATATAATTATATTTCTGTAATTTTATTGGTGAGCTAAGAGTAATATCTACTTAATAGATAGTAAAAGAAATATTGGCATACTAAGTTTCATCATCACTACTAACTTTTCACTGTTGAGGCATCAAGAACACAAGAACTAAGTCTGCAAATCAACACTTGCAACACAAAGAATAAATCTCCATGAAATATTATATATATCTCCTATCATATGGAAAGCCATGGAAGCTCTCATGATCACCATCTTCCCGTAAATATCCAATTAAAGCAACCTAATTTTGCTGTTATTATACGGCCTCTCAATCCCTGAAAGATCACATATAATAGAATTTATAGCCAAGGATTATTGATCTTTATTACAGATTAAATCCGAAAAAGAGAACGACCTACTCACGCCTACTGAAAGTGGATGCCTCAACCAAAAAACTTGAGGATCATTATATATACATATAATATTATATTACATTATATACATATTATAAGGTATCTTCGTTTATCTTGTCAGCCGCCTAGGCGTGTCGGATGCCAAATTGCCAGTCCCTCAACACCATTGCTTTTTCCCCATTCCTTTTATTGAGGAATTTCATGAGCAAACACCAACCATGGATATATATACATACAAGGGCTGAAGCCAAAATAATTTTTTAGAGGTGTCGGATGAAATTTTAATTTTTTAAAATTTATATCTTTATAATTTGTAAATGATTAAATCGAAATTTTATAATTTTAGGAAGGCCACCAAAGTGTAATTTTACCTTTATTGATTTAAAATTTTAAAAAAAATATAAAAACTTAAATAACAATTTTATATTTTAGGGGGACCGAGGCCCATGCTATCCCTTAGCTTGGCCCCTGATATATATATATATATATATATATATCATTTAGTATATATATGTTTATGTATATGTATATGTATATATTCTCCTTTTCCTATTCCTTGAGCTTAATTAAGTAATATTAACCCACTCACGTATGACTCATCTCCAACTAAATGCATTAACTTGAGTATCTATTCAAAGATATTGCATTTACTACAAATTAGGCTAAGACAATGCGAATACTATTCCCAGGTCAGTTCTTAAATATGGTATTTGATGTTTTCCCTGCATCCTACAAATCTAAAAGCAAAAGATAGGGGTCTATTTCAACCCAATAAAAACTGAAAAATTTATACCTCAGGTATCCTAAAATTCTTTTGCGTGGTTCATATAGTTTA
This sequence comes from Gossypium australe, assembly GCA_005393395.2. Taxonomy (NCBI): domain Eukaryota; kingdom Viridiplantae; phylum Streptophyta; class Magnoliopsida; order Malvales; family Malvaceae; genus Gossypium; species Gossypium australe. Next base: position 16,045,720 of record CM016619.1, read on the forward strand.
CATTTTGTCATCAACTTCTTTAATCAACTCCTCAAAAGATAAATGTGACATCATTCCCACTAAGCCTAACCACGGTTCGGGTCAGGAGGCAATTCAATTTTATAAAAATTATTTCTTACCCAAGCTGTTTTTTTTCTTGCTTTTTATCCAAGGGCACGAATTACTTTCCATTTAACATTAAATAAATTTAATTATTAAATAATAAATCGAGCCTTGAAGAAAGCCAGGTTCTTGGTTAGGTGCATGAAAGTCCCACCCATTTCATCACCCTTTCTTGTTTTTTTTTTCTTTCTGAAATATACCAAATATATATGTTGGCCACGGAAGACGCAATATATGTTTCCATCTTGAGTAGTTTTTTGTTTTTGAGTAATTAGGTTTTTGTCACGTCAAAAAGAAGGTTCTATTACTCTATTCTTGGTGATAAGTCCACGCCTTTCTCCCACGAACCCTTTTCAAAGAATCAGTTGGTGCAGTTTTCTATTGATTGTTTCGATCATCTATATATATATGCAAGTAACCTTATCGTAAAGGCCAAACCCAAACACAAACACAAACCCAAAGTTTTAATCTATAATTCTTAACCTAATGATGGAAGAAATAGAATGCAAACCACCAACTCAGCTCATAGTAGAAGCTTCCATTAGCAGTACTGACCACCCAGAGAAGAACAACAACGGTGAGGCGCTATCTCGATCATGTTCCAATATATTAACGAAGATCCATGCTGGGTATTTTAGGATAAGCCTTTCCCTTGGGTGTCAAGCTTTGTTGTGGAAGATTCTGACTCAACCAAATGGTGTTTCTCGAGATGTTCTGCATGTTTTCAGCAAGCTCCCATCTACGGCTTGTTTGCTGCTATGGTGTCTGGCTGCTTTAACACAGATTTCACTGACTTTGGTTTATGTTCTCCGATGTTACTTTCAGTTCGATTTGGTTAAGGCCGAGTTCTCACACCATATCGGAGTTAACTATCTGTATGCTCCTTGGATTTCATGGCTTGCCTTGCTTCAATCAGCACCGATTCTCCTTCAGAATACCAGCCTTCTTTATATGATTCTCTGTTGGACCTTTATTGTTCCCTTGGCAATGCTTGATATTAAAATATACGGACAATGGTTCACAACGGAGAAACGGTTTCTATCGGTAATGGCAAACCCGACTAGCCTGATATCGGTGATTGGGAACTTGGTAGCCGCTCGAGCTGCAGCACAGATGGGCTGGAAAGAGAGTGCAGTTTGTATGTGGTCACTTGGTATGGTTCACTATTTAGTACTCTTTGTTACACTCTATCAACGCTTATCGGGTCAAAATTCTCTCCCTACGATTTTACGACCAACGTTCTTCTTGTTCTTCGCTGCTCCCAGCATGGGTAGTTTAGCTTGGAACTCCATTACCGGAACTTTCGATACCACATCGAAGATGCTCTTTTTCTTCTCTCTCTTCCTCTTCGTGTCTCTGGTAAATTTACAGCAAACAACGTTAAACATGTGTGTTTGTAGTGTATATATATATATATATATATATATATATATATATATATATATATTAATATATATATAGCAGTCAAACCAGACAGTGACATCGATCTTTGCTATGGTTGGTTTTTATAGGCTTGCAGGCCATTCCTATTCAAGAAATCCATGAGGAAATTCAATGTGGCATGGTGGGCATACTCTTTCCCGTTAACCTTCCTTGCCATGGCAGCTGTTGAATACTCACGAGAGGTGAAATGTCATGTTGCAACTCTGTTAATGCTTTTGTTGTCAGTAGTGTCAGTTCTGGTTTTTCTTGGCTTAATGATGCTCACTGCTGCTAACATTGACCGGCTGCTGGGTGGAACTGATGATCCCATACTGGCTTTTTGCAAAAACAAGAAATCAAATGCTGGAGCCACAACGAAATAATTGCCTAATATGGGTATATGTTTGATATGGGACGTAATGCTAAACTATTTCTAGGATGTATTAGGATAACTCTTGGGTTTTAATAATCAAATTATAAATATTAAATTATGACACACCTGTGTGAGGTTTTGGTTGAACGGTGATGTTAAATATTGAAAATTATAAAAATTTGTGTTTAAATCGTATCATATACTTTTCTATATAAAAAAGCAAAAATACCCTCTACATAATACAATTACTAGGTATAATAACTCAAGAAAACAACTCAACCACATGCTTAATATATAGATATAGATGCACGTTAATAAGAATAGTTTGATGGTTTTCTTGGGCATACTTATAACTCAAATTACCAAGCATTTTGTTGGTTCAAAAATCCATATTCTTGGCTAATATAAAGTTCTTATTCTAGCATTCAAACTATTACAATGTTCTAAAATATATCAAAGATCAAAACTCATCCATTGATTCATTGAACAGATAGATTCTCAATAATAAAAACATGAAGCTGAAATGACAAAGAGAGGCTAATTTCTCAAATATATATATGTATGTGTGTGTATTTTTTTTTTTCTTTGGATCTTTCTCCGTTTGACAAAATTCAAGAACTAAACTGCAAACAATCAAATCCATTACAGAACTCTTGAAGAACTTTATTGAAAAAACGCTAATGAAACTGCAAAAACACATTCGCAACAGGTACTCAAATCCCTTAGGTATTCGTTCTTCTTACCACCTGAATGTGACAAGCTCTAGTCAGATTCAAGCTGCTTAATCCTTGCCCTCAGAGTGGCTATTTCTTCCTCCAAGGCCGTAACTTTGTCTGACCCACCTGCATCTTCAAATCCCTGACCTTGTTTCTTGGCAGTCTCCATGGTCTTCCTTCTTATACGGAGTTCTTTAATATAATGGTGTAATTTGTCTATAATTAGTGATAGGAATAGCAATCCCCCTGTAAAAAAAGTTACCCACCATTAAAAACACAGTTTATTATCAGACCAAAAAGGAAGTGAGAGACATCCCCAGTGAACTTCTAGCTGAATAATGAAGCATACAACAACTTTTGGAAATTGCTATGAGATGTAAAAAACCATAATATCAAGAAAACAAACGAAAGTTTACACTGCAAGAGGAGAATTATAAAATACATGATTGAGGTGTGAGCGTCAGCTATGAGTAAGTATACGACACGGGCATGGTTAGATTTTTCTAAGATTTTCCACACCTTTAGAGATCATATCCTCAGATCTATGTGTTCAACATAGTGTTTAAGAAAAATGAAGGGTCCAAGTGCTATATGTTATATATAAGGCTAAAAAACAGATACCATTGTCCTGTTTTCCCTCCATTTTTGAAGATAAATAATGTATACATTTCGGGGAATTGAATAAAAAGTAAAAGGGTATTGATATTATTAGAATTTGGAACCTGAATCAAGTCCTGCCTTCGCCACCCTAATTGCATAAAGAAGCAATTGAATCAAACCAATTTATTTTGACAATTAGGTCAAACAATAAGCATTCTAGAAAAGAAAATAAGATATAAACAATCATAATAATTGCATACCGTATGGTAGAAGGAATCAAGATCCCGGATAAAAGTGAAAAAAATTAGGATTAGATTTTAGAAGAACTATGGAGGAATTAATTAATTAATTACCCATGAGAGTAGTTTCGAGGAGGTTTTTGGCCATGAGAATCTCGTCCGTTAGAGAAGCGTTTCCATCAACGATCCAGCGTTTCTTGAGCATCATCATGCTGAATATGTACGACAACATCACAACGGATACTGTTCCGCCCACCGTCTTCACTATGACCGGACCTCGTCCCCTCTTGGCCCGATCCAGAACCATTAACACCAGCTTCCTTAACGGTGTCTTGAAGCATAGTACGATGATCACCGCCATCTCTGCGAATATCACCGTGAACAACAACTGTAGCATCTTTAAACGTTATTCCTTTTCTGGAACCCCAAAAAGAAGATCAAAATTAAAAGGAGTAATGCAAGCTCTTTCAGTAACAACGAACCCAACACCGAAAAGCACAAAAACAGATTAGTTTTCCATTAATGAAGAAGATGAAGGAGCGCGATTCTCGTACGCAATTTTATTTTTGATCTTTAAGTTCTTTTTTGGGTTAAATTTCTAAAAGCCCCCTTACCTTTTTGTTTATTTGAGATATTTCTTCTTCTTTTGAATATTCATGTAAGACGTATTTTAGAATTATACAGATAGTCGGATGGATCATATCATCGATTTTTTATCGACCAGTCCAACCAGTCTGATTGTTGGTCTGATTGATCAAGTATTAATAAAATTTTGAAAAATAGGGAAATCTAGAAAAAAAATTTGGAAAAAATAAGAAAAAATATTTAAAAAAAGCTTTTATGAACTAGGTTTGAGTTGGTTGGTTATTGGGTTTAGGGTTGAGCTTTTTTTCTCGGTTTGGGCTAAGAATTTTGGCCTAAAAATTATAAAAAAAAAATGGTTCAATTGGTTTTCAGTTTAAAGCCAAATTTAATCACGGTTCAAAACGGTTCACGATTCCACCAATTCAATCATTTTATTTGAACTAGTATATCTATTGGTCCAATTCAATTTAAACAACCATAATCAGCACCTTTTAGGCTGCTTCTTGTTTTCTTTTTTGAGATAAAAAGTAAGGAATATGGTTTGTCCAGAGATTGGACCTAAAATCAATTTCAACTAAATACTTAGAACTTAATTTCTTGTAATCAGGACTATTTAGGTTTTCAAAGTTTAGATTAATATTAGAGATGCTAACAAGGCTGCCCATAAGCTTGCAAGAGTCGCTTTGTTACATGCGGACTACTTTGAAAGGATGTTTGGTTCGTCGAATCTTAGATTTTGTTCCGTAATAGGATTTAGGGGAATGTAATTACGGGTGGAATGTAAGATTAACTTGTTTGTTTCATTTTATTGGAATGTAAGATTCATATATTTGGTTAACAGAATATAAGATTACCTAAAAGAAAGTTTTATATATTGTCCTTATTATAAAATATGGACCCATTAACCAACTAATTAAGTCAACTATTAAAAGAATGTTGCATGTTAATTCACCAAATTGTCAATCATTCTATAATCCTAATAGTTAGAAAAAAAAAACCTAAAATCATGTAAAGAAAAAAAAAAGAATTTGATTGAAAGCTATGACCTCAATCAAATTTTCTATCAAAATGACAATTTAACTCACAAACAACAAAGCAAATGTAACGACCCAAAAGTCAGTGATGTCGAAAAATACGGTTTTGCAACTCCATTTCTAAAGACCGATAAAAATATTTACGGAATTTATAAATGAATTGTAACATCCCAAAAACTGGGTTAGAAGAAATTGAGTTGTGAAATCAAGAGTGGTCATCTCTCGATTTATGAGTTAAGATCTTGGAAATTTTAACAAGTAAATTGATTTGGTTTAGTGGTTAGGTGTTCTAGTCATGTGTGTGAGATTTTGAGTTCGAATCTTGTTCCTTGAAATTTTGTTATTTTTATCAAACCCTTACTCTTGATCGTCTGGCATAAGCTCTATTTCCGATCAACTAATAACAAGAATGAGCTTACTGGTTCAATGGTTAACTTTTGTATACCCTTTAGTCTTGTGTTTGAGTCTCTACGTAAGTAATGGGGAAAAATTTTGCACTATTTCGTAATTTAGTTTGTTTTGTTTGATTTTAAAGAAAACAAGTTAATTAACTCCCGATTCTCATATTCACAGAATGTCCTCTTCTCCTTCTATTTTTCTTTCTTTTATTTTTTGCTCCTCTTCCGTTCAATTATACTTTTTCCTTTCTTCTACTTCATTATTCTGTCGTTGAATCCTTTTGTATTTGTTACGCCAAGTTCCTTTGTGTGATTAATCTTCAATCGAACTGTAAGTGTCCTTTGTCAAGTTTTATTTGCTTGAGTTTGATGATGGTCGAAGTTACGTCTTTTTCGTTTGGAATGGATTCTGATTTGTGTAAGTCTTTATTAGACGAAGTTCTCAAGAGTAATGTTCTTTCAACATTCTAATTTTGTACTGTTGATTTCGTGTCGAAGTTTTTTAACATCATTTCGGGTTTGGATGCTAATCTTAATGATTGTTTCAAATAAGTCGTTTTATCTATTGTTGTAATGTTGTTTTAAGGACGGGAATTCATCCTTATTGCTTCTACATCGAATCTATGTCAGGTGGGTACCGATAACCCAACTTTCGTTTCGTGTTTTGTCATCAAAAAATTGATTGTCGACGCCATATGGCCATGTGCCAAGTCGTGTGGTAGGCCATACGAGCCATACGGTCATGTGCCAGGCCATATGGCAGGACGTGTAACTTACTGTTCTTGAAAATTGGAGGCACACGGGCGTGTGTCCAAGTCGTGTGTGGTTATGTGTTATGTAGGGTTCACACAGGCCAATGACACCGACGTGTGTCCAGGCCGTGTAACTCACTAATTGTAGATTAGGACCACACGGACATGTGACACTAGCGTGTGTCAGACCGTGTAGGACACACGGGCCAGCTATCTAGGCAGTGTAAAACTACACAAGCGTGTGGACCAATATTTGGATTTTTTCCCTTAAGCCACAAGCGTCGTTCAAAATGAATGTAGCCCTACTGTAGAGTGCGTAAGATCTGAATTAGGTTATATAACATTAGATCTTATGATATGGTGATGAACACCTTGTAATCTGTACGTATATCCATTATGTTCAAACCTAAATAAGTAGGATCTGTCAGAGCGGAATGTGCTCATGTTTAATGTATGTGAATTATCTAGGTACGATGTGTATTCTGTTAAGTTTGATGGTACGCCTCTACGTTACTCTATTGCCTAAAAACATGTGACATAGAATATGCTGAATTGATTGGCACTTATTCTGATTTACAACCATGCATATGACTTCATGACAAATCTAATATTATTTGTTAAGTTTTGATCAATCTATATTATAACTCATGGGCTTGTATGCCTACTGACTCTGTTATTGTATGATAGCATGACTTACATACTTATCACTATGCTTCTGTATATGCATGTCATGACACATTGCATGGGGCTTGGGATGATGCAAAAGGAGGAAGTTTCTTGCAGTTTAATGATCTGCATTATCTGGTGGTTTATTCACGGACCTATTCTGGCAGCTTGACTGAATATAGTGGCTTGACCACCTATATCTGTTCTAGCAATTTTAACTGCAAAATTCTGGTGGCACTGTCCACAAATATCTGTTGGTGTGATTTGGATGGACAAGTTCTGGGGGAACTCTATCTTGGTGTGTAGCGGAGTTGGGTAGAATATTTCCTGATAAATCTACATTCTGATCTATTTTGAAAAAAATACATCTGCATAATTACATACATCCTTTGCATAGCTCTGTTCAGCTCTGCTCTGTTCTGTTCTGTTTAGTTAAGCTCTGCTCTGTTCCACTCTGTCATGTTTTGCTCTGTCCTGTTCCGGTAGGTTTGTTTTGTTCTGTTATATTAGCATGATGGCAATCTCCGTGATACTTTGGTCTATTCTGTTCTAGTCTTATACTCGCTATTAAGTTCTCTATGTTACTCTGATTTATATACTATGTTTTGTTAATTGCAATTGATGTTGGTCATACACTGGGCTTTATAGCTCACCTTTTGGTTTTATATTTGTGTGTTCAGATAAGTCTCTGACTTAGGACCGGATGGTGTGTGGGAGCTTGGATTGTTTTGCAATAATGTTAAAATGCTTTTGATCTTTTGGGTTTGTAGTTTATTTCTGAGGTCGTCTTGACTTTTGCTAAATTCATCAGTAGTTGATAATTTTTAACATGAAACTACAAAACCACTCAAGTTGGACAAAACGGATTTCGATTTTCAATGTTAAACTCCGAAAAGATTTTTCCGCCATGAATCAAGTAAAGTTTTGAATGTTTTCTGGATAATTACTGAAATCAGTTTTCAATACGTTGGTGTAACTCGTCTAGATTTGGCTTAAACTTCTAGGTTGGGTTTGGGGTGTTTCATTTATTGAATTTTGGATAGGTAATTTTGCCGAAATAGTGATTAACTAAGGTTCAAAAACTAAATTGTACGGTCCAATTGCTATAAATATTTTTTTAAGAAATGAGTTGGGGATTTATATAATGATTAAACCATGGACTAAAATGGAAAATTTACCACACTAGAAATGTTAGTGGATGATAGATGGATGTTATAAAAATATATTATAAAATTTTAATTAGTTATATATTAAAAAGTTAAAAAAAAATAAAATTATATGTATATATATTAGAAATCGGTGGGGGAGAGAGAACATCATCTTCCCCACTGAAATTGAGAGAAATTTAAAGGGAAAACTGCATGGTCGATTCTCAAGCTTTTATTTCATCAAATTGGTTAGTTCAATTTAGTCTTTTTCTTATAATCTTTACATTTTTGAGATCATGGGAGCTTAATCTAGCTAGCCCATGTATCAATTTGTAAAACTGTTAAAGTTTTGAAATTTGCTATAGTTGAGAATTGAAAGTTTTAGGTGTTAAATTTATAGATTTTAAGTTTAGGTGTGAAAAAGGATTAAACTGTAAAGTTTAATTGATAGTTTCGTACATTAGGAACTAAATTGAATAATATGTAAAATTTGCTATAGAAATAAGAAATAGGAGGTCCCTAATGGATTATAGTGAAATCAGAATTAAATTTGGAGTTTTAATTTGAAATTTATGTTAGTCTTGTTTTTAGGGACTAAATTAAACAAAATGAAAAATTTGTATACAATGAAAATTAATTATTAATTTGGTTGAATATTGACAATATTGTATGTTTATGTTAATACATAGCTAACATCGACTCGAATTCCTCGAGAAGAAAAGGAAAAGCTAAAGTCGTCGACGAATAGCTTGAAATTTCGATTTGTATTTCTATGATTCGATTGAGTTTAATTATTGCTTGTTCTTGTTAAATTGCATGATGTAGTCATGAGGTAAGTATATAATGCTTGTTTGAGTTAAGTTGAGATGATTGGTATGGTTTATCAAGATAAATGACTAAATCAAATAGAATAGAAAGTTGTATAACTTACCTGATACATGAAATTGGTATGAAATTGAGTTGAGAATTGTTATATACGGTATTGAAATATTAAATTGATGATGAAATTGAGATTGGTAGAATGCAAATTGAACTTATAATGGAATTGAAAATTGGTTACCTATTAAATGAATAGGTTATACTTCGGTTTATCCGATGACGCACCATGTGTACTAATATAATTGCTTCGGCTTGTCCGATGATGTGCTGTGTGTGCCAGTATAATTGTTTCGGCTTGTCAGATGATGCATTGTGTGTGCCAGTATAATTACTTCAGTATGTATTTTTTTACATAAAACTTTTACTCGAAAATGTATGTATTTTTTTTTTACTTAGAGAAAGATATTATTTTCTTTTTTTTAAATTTTTAGTACTAATACTCTTTTTTAGAATTTTACTTGCAATAATAATTTGAATTTATTTATAATATCAATAAAACAAACAAAACTATACATAATTATAAAATATTTTTAAAATAGTTTAATTGATACATACAACCAAACTCGTGCATCACCGGGTAAGAAAACTTATATTAACTAGCATTTGGATGTTATTGATGAGACATTTTTGAAGTGTATTCCTTGCTAAAAGTAAAAGTTTGTAGATGAATAAATAATATGAATAATCTTTGATTTTTTTTAAAATAATAACCATAAGCTAAATGTGTTTTATATATGATTGCACATTTTTTACTCTACTTTATAAAGGTTGAACTAGAAGTGGTTTTAACTAGAAATTAAATATGTCATACGCAATATGCATGATTAATTTTTCTAGTCATAGAATAGTGGAAAGCATTAGTTGATCTCATAAAATCACTATTCTAGCACAAAATCTTTTAGTGGAAATGTGAATGTAATAATCCTATATTTGAAAGCGAGATCATATTATGCATGTTTCTGATGGTGCACATGATACTTATATATATATAGCTTGGATATGATCTATAATCTCATAGTCTTATAATTTTGAGATATAGTAAAATTTTGAAATTCACTTTAAAAGTCGTGAATCAAAGATCTTGTTAGTATGAAAATACCAATATTAATGCTATTTGACCTATTTTAGTAATGGACATGGTTTTGATTATAGTCACAAAATGATTAAAAATATCCATGATAAAAGGTGTATAAATGTGTGATGTTGTAGTCAAATACTTGGACAATTGATGATCCTTTAATAAAATATATGAAATACCCTTGCTTTGTTAAGAAATAATGTTATTTGGATATGCATATGTGATAAGTTTTAAAGGTCATCCATTGACAATGAAACGATGTTATGGAAAATAGGAAATATGTTGTCTAGTTTCACCAAGGGATTTGAGGTCTCTTTGCAACATCTTACTTGGTGAAAAATACATGATCATACCAATAAAGTGATCATTGTTAATTGATATATAATCATACAAATGGTATTCTTGATAGCATCCTTTTGCAAAAGAATGAATAACATGGTGAGATATTGGTCTTGTGAACTTTCAAAACACAAATAAATATAAAGTTTCACCATGTGATATAGAAAATTAATATAGCTATGTTGGAAATTTGGAAATCTAGGAATGAGGTACAAGTCCATACTATTTGAGTCACCCATGATGGAAACTCGATTCAACGCTTGGTATAATGTTAAGTCTTAAGTTCAATGAGATAAAGTACATCATCAGTATGTGACTGCTAACACTATAAAACATTATATAATATACCATCACAGGGTGAAAAGTGCTAGGTATCCATAATGATGGGGGGATGAGTATTACATTCTCAATAGACCCATAACATAAATATGTTAGATTCTTATAATTACGGGAACAATCTCGATAAGATCTACCTATGTGAGTAGAAATGTGGTCGCTTCTAGGAGCTCAAGGGCTTGACTTTAACAACATGAAAAGAGGTTACAAACACATTGTTATAATAGTGTCCCTAGATACCGTACATTGATTGGTGTTGAAATCGTTGTGCGAGATGTGTTCAGTTAATCAAATGAAATAGTTTGTTCAAAGCATAGTCTACCATGCAATTTTGATTAACTATAACATGTTTTCACTAAATGAAAGTTCAATCTTAAGACCCCTTCATTTATGCAATTGATTTTCAAGATTATCAAAATCTAAAATATTTTGAAAATGCGGGGAGGGGGAACTGTTGGAATATTTTCAAAATATTTATAATGTTCCAATAGTTATAATTGAAAAGTTACAAGTGATTCAAAAGTTGTCACTTGGTTATCAATTAAGAGTTGTCACTATTTATAGTGATAATTTATGTCTATTGTCAACAAAAGTTATATCACATAAATAATAATAAAGAGTCATAATTATTCAAATATATATCTATTGAATAATTATGTTTATTGCTAAAAGATGTGACTATTCATTTGGATAAGAGACATGAGAACTCCTATAAATAGAAGTTAAAATTCATTTATTTGGTACACCAAAAACACATCAAAAGTTGAGAAACAAAAGTTTATTTTTATTCTCATCATCTTTTAATATTCCTAAATTGTTCTATAAAGAATTACTGTAGAAATTTTTTATAGAAATTGATATTCTTGCTATGCTCTGTTCAATACTCAATGAATTATTTTTACTAGTGCAAAACGTAGACAACCATTGAGTTTCATTATATCCTCAAGGTTCATTTACTAGTAACTCTTTTACATACCAAATTATAAGTGGGACAAATTAAAATCTTAAAGAAAGTGACATTAATACACGTACATAAATTTTTTATCTCCATACACCAACAATAACAATATACTATAAAAAAATTTTAACTTCTTATAAATTAATCATTACGAGCTAAAAACACACACATAAATTTTAAACTTTCAACTCTACTATTATCTAATTTTTAATAAATATATTTTTTTCTAACTATTTCAATATCATGTATATGGCAGGTGAATATAATTTGTGTGACATCATCTGTCTAGTCTCTTGAGCGAGAGTCAAATTAACGCTCACTTATAAGTAGCTAAAAAATACTAATTTTAATAATCACATTTTCCCTTTACACAAAAATCACGTTTTCAAACCTTTCCATCTTAGTATAAGCTATACTTTATAAAATTATATATAAATGAATAATTCATCTACATAGATCCATCCATATGGGGCCAATCGCAAAATCAGCCTCCCTTTTCGTTTTATCCATATTACATCATGATGTTTAAATATATATATATATAATGAGTTATTTAGTTGTTGATGTTATTTGAACTTTTTATTAATTTTTCATTTTTTTTAATTTTTGAATTTATCAAATTATTTTTAAAATAGATATTTATTAACTTTCTGTGTAAATTTTAAAGTTTAAAATAAAAAATTAAAATAACTTTTTTATTAAATTGAAGGAACAAATAAGTGATTATTACAAAAAAATAAAAAAATTTATGTCTTACATCATGGTAGCTCAGGATGAATATAAAACTCCACTTTTTTAAATCAATTTGATCTTATCTTTGCAATATGAAAATAAAACTTCATATTAATTCAAACTATGACTTCATGTTCTAAGTTCTAATAACCAGTTTTAAGTCAATACTCAACAAAGATGTTCATTTGATCAAGTAACTGTTAAAATTATGTTTGAATGGTTACATATACACATATACACACAAAAGAATCATTTCTAAGATGTACAAAAAAATAAAGAATCATTTATAAGCTTATATATCAATCAAAATAGTTTGCTTGCAAATTCTTCACTGCATTCTGCAATTGCTGCAAGTTGCTTAAGTTCTGATAGGCTCCTCCCTAGCTGCAAAGCCACCTTCATTTCAAGGATTTCTCCATTTTCTCTTCTCTCAACATCTTTCTCATTGATATTTGACATTATGTTCTCTTCAATCAGCTTAAAGAATCCGGCATTACCTCGATACATCTCGAACACCATTCCGACCTGGCCGCCATGTTCCAACGAGTTCACCGCGGTAGCTACTGCACCTGCTACGACTCCCATCATCACAGGCCATGAACAATCAGTAATGCCCACGAAGGAAGATCCCAAAGCCCCTAAAATGGTTAACAAGGGACCTGATATTGCCAACATTTTATTAAGTTTCAATGCTTTGCTACCCAAATCTATATACTCAGCCAAATCTTTCTGCTTCAAAACTCTAACAACTTGCCTCATTTCTTCCTCTAGCTTTCTGGTCCAACCATTGTTTCCCTCTATTTTCCCAACAAATCCTTGCTTTGACCTTTGTTTTGGCCACCACCTTGCTGGTTCAACTTTTGAAGGGAATTTTTCAAGCATAGAACCCAGTAAAGGAAGTGGATATGCTTTAGCAAGAGCTAAAACTTTCTCCATTGCTTCATTAACATCATTTATATCTGGTTTGCCAAGAGCTAATGTTGTTTCAATTTGAACACGAAGCTGCTTGAACAATCTCGCAGCATTTCTTTGTTCTTCTGCAAGTTGGGATGGTTGAATCTTGTTCATAACCAACAACAAACCCGTGGCTGCTACGTAAAGCACAATGGAAGATAGCTTAAGTGCCATCAAAGGTGACCCTTCCGCAGCTAAAGCGGCTAGCCCGGCCATGGTGGCACCACTGAGGGTCATGGCGTTGATGGAAGTCAAAAGGAGGCGATTCCAATTATCACGCTGCTCTCCAATGTTCTTATGCATCTCCACTCTATCTGCAACAGCCTCCATGATAGCATAAAGCTTGGCAATCACCCGAGGATCATCAGATGATTTGGTGTCATGTCTAGCTATAGGATAACCGGTTCTCGTTTCCATTTCGTCAACTAAATATCTGCTAGAGAGCTTCAGGTGAGAGACTACACCAAGGTGGACCCTTGGTGCGTTAACTCTCGCACCAACTATTTCACGATGACAGCGCAAGGAAGGCAAACTTTTTGACGACAACAGGCTGCTTGAAACTTGAATGCCTGCCATGGCTTGTTTAAGTTTAATCTAAGAGCACCAGAGTGAATTGGGTTTTAATAGGAATGAATTCTATATATATGTAGATATGGTCTAATCGTTGAAACTTGAACATTTGAACAAGATTTATGGGCTTCCTTCGCTGACTTTCAACGGTAATAACGAGTAACAGATGTTGAAACAGACAACAGCATGGGAGCTGACCATGGCTGTCTTTTGTCTTAACTCCAACCCCAATGCCAAAACTGCTACGTAGATTGAAGAAAACAAGACCATATATAGCCAAAACTTTTATTTTTGTTTAATGATAATTTAGTCAAATTATTCATGTGTACACTATAAATTAATTCTCCCCCAAGAGCAATATCTGGGAATTAGAAATTCTGCAATAATCCTAACCACATTTTCGTGTTAAAAATAAATTTCGTTGAAACTACTAGAAGTCATGTATTAAAGTATGTGAAACGTGCTTACCAAAAATAAATAAATTACAGTACTTAAGCATTTTAAAATCATTTCGTTAATTTTTTTTGCTTTTTGTTGTTGACTAATTATTTCGTTAATTAATACAGTCGAGGTATGGAAAAGGTCAGTATATCACTTCTCAGCGAAATCATTCTTTCTCTACTAGTGTTATCGAATCTTACGAAATCTTTTGCTGAGGGTATAAGCAAGTGATCTATATCCAAAAAGTTTTTGGTGCCCATAAGTCCTCAAGGTTTCGTCACCTTCCGATGCACACCATATCTTCAAACACACAATAAGTGCCTACCAATCGGTGTAATTCCAACATAACAACACCACATACTCATAACACGAATCCTACAAACATATAAAGTGATATATGTATTAAACTGAAACATAAAATATCAAACGCTAAAATTCATAAATTTTGTATTACATCTTGATGAAAAGTATAATAATTTTTCTAATTAACATATTACTGATGTTTAAGGGACTATAAGAATATGCAAACTCGAAATCCAAGGTTTAACGGCCCCAATGACGTAGGTGGAGAACTACAATTAACTTTAGCGGGAACTCCAATGGCAATGGGTTAGAAGTATATAAAAAAAACCTTAATGGTTGTACAGAATATAACCAAAACAATAATTGTCAATCAATATTTATATCAGAAAGTAGATGTTGACATAATCAACGTTTAAACCTTGTTGACAAAGTGCATATTCATATTAGAAGATTTAGATTAAGCAGTAATTAATTTTACAAAACACATCAAAACATCTTACATAATAAATCATAGTTATGTATAAACAATTATTTGAATATAAAAATATATCCAAAGATCAAATCTCGAAATGAAATCACATTCTAAATTCATATCAAATCATATAATTTGCGTACATAATGCAGCTGAGTTTGGATGAGATCTTTTTCCTTATTAAATTAAAATCTTTTTATCGGCTGAAGGTAAGGGAAGATGAGGTGGATTTATTGGAAGCGCAATGGTGGGACTACCCCTCGGTTATGTTTGCCTTCCAGCTCTAGGCAGGGTTCTAGAGTCGGTATCAAATGGTCAGCTTCGTCCTTTGGAGCAGCAAAATTCAACGTCAACAGCGCTGCTCGACGAAAACTAGGTTTGGCTGGCTTCGGTGGAGCGTTGAGGGATCATTTCGGGAAAATATTGGAGTTATTCTCAAGATCTCTTGGTATTATGGACTCTAATGAGCCTGAACTCAAGGCAATTGTGATGGCATTGCAAATTTATGCTTGTTCTCGGTGGAGAAATTTGTTCAGTTTGATTGTGGAATTGAACTCTCGAACGGTTATTTCATGGTGGTTTAATCACACTAATCGACCTCGGAAATTCTGGGACCTATATAAAACTATTGATGCCATCTGTTTAAAGCTAAACCGTGTGGCGTTTGATAATGTCTTCAGAGAAGCAAACAATCTTGTGGATGCCCTCGTCAACTGATCGAAATTCTTTATTCCAAGTATGCTAGCTCGGAGGTGGCTAATGGATTATATTTTGGTGAATTTGTCTCTTTGGCATATTCCTTGGTCTGGTTGTTTGTTTTTATAGTTCATTTTGTAACACCCTATACTTGTCTCGCTCGTCGGATTCAAGATTACGAGATATCACATTTGTTACCGAGGAAACTACAATTTCATTTACATATTAAATAAACAAACCATTATATTTCAAACTAATTTAAATACATTATTTAAATAAATAAGGGTTATAAAGGAGCTTATGAAAGCTCTCATATTAATCTGATGATGAATGAGGGGTTTAAATGTAAAATAATCAAAATAAAAGTGTGCTGTCGCAACACCGATGATTAATGTCGCGACGCCAAATACAGAATTCTGATGTTGCGACATCATATAGGATGTGCCATGACCTTGAAAACAGAATCCCGATGTCACGACTTCAATAGTGAAACATCGCGACCTTGAAAGTAGGGGAAACTCAATATCGTAACTTCAACAAGGGAGAGCCATGACTACAAGGACAAAAGCTCAATGTCACAATACTAAAAGGGAGTGTCGCTACCTTAAGGCAGTTTTCCTCGATTTTCATCTTTCAACTCAAACCTACAAATCACACCACTCAAATGGTCTAAACGACCCAAAATCTAACTCAACTCATCTTAAAACAAATTATCATATTTATATTTCCATCCAATTGAATCTCATACATCATACATATACTAAATGAGCATATACACCCTTGTTTTACTAACTTTGACCATGACCATGCTATTTAGTATATTGTCTTTTACAAAATGTAACATTCTTACCATTTGTACCAAAACATCCAAAATGAACCTTAATATCAATTCATGACCTTAGGTACATGTCAATTTTCATAAAAAAAAAAAAAAACTCATATGAACATTGTTGAGTCGAAAGTGAGTTTTGGACTCTGTTTTACTCCTTAAGACCTCGAGATCTAACGATACATGCGCACGGAAATAAACAAACCGTATGCTGAACAATAGGGTTCTGTGGTACTTTCATAATTTAAATAAATAATCACTAGAAACAATATATAATACAATTAATATATAATTGATGCGTCGTTGAAAGCACCAAAAATATCCTATTCCCTACAAAATAATGAAAAAAAATAGTAAAGGGGAAGTAGGGTCGAATCCTCAGGGACCAGATTATACGAATGCTTGTTTCTCGAAATCCTGGGCAGAATCGTGCCCAAGAAAACCTACGTTCCTGAAAAACTAAAAATAACAGAATTAAAAGTTTTGATCTGGAAACGAAAATAAAATAAAAACAGAATTGAGAAGTTGAATTGGAATTGCGAAAATTAAAAATAAGAAATAGAGTTGAGATAAGGAAATTCTTATGGGAAACTTCCAGCCTCCAGTTGCCTCGATCCGCCTTGGGTTTAATCCTTGGCTTTTAGATGATCCTTCTCAAACCGAATAAGCCAGCTACAGTGGAAGAGGAGCCTACGACCACCAACTCCAAGGATTTAGACTTCGATTTAGTGGAACTTGACTCTAGCCAACAACCGCTCTTGTGGGATCATCTTATACTAGATCAACGTTTCTCAATTGCGAATCCCACGCCATTTTGTCTCTTGGGCTCGCCAACCTCTGAAGCAGTAAGCTAACGAACCGACTGTGCAACCTTCTCAAAATATACAAAGCGGCCGTTCCTTGCACACGTTGAAAATATCACTTTTTAAGGGACATGGACGGAAGCGTTGGCCTCGTAATGCGGGGAAACGATGAATACCTTGTTGGGAAGGCTAAGTACGGATTCTAAACCTCAAGAACCCTTTTTGGGGATTTTCGACAACCTTTGGCTAGATGGGTTTTAGTGGCTCATGGTTGTGGTGGAAAAGAAAATATATATATAATAAAAATGGAGATTTTATTAAAAGGAAATATGGAAAGAACAAAAGACAAGACTTTTAGGGAGAGAGTGTTTTTAAGAAAAAGAAGAAGAATAAATTTTGAGTCACCTCACCCCCTATATATAGTGTTAGGAGAGATAGTCTAATCCTACTTAAACTCCCAAAAGATAAATACATTTAATTGAAAATAAATAAAGATAAAATCCTAAAATTAAATAATCCCTAATAGTTATCTTAATATTAATTATCTTAATAAAATCATAATGGAGCCTAATAGAATAAAATCTCTTCTTTTTGCATTTCAACCCTTGTGACTTTTGGCACCAACTTTTCCCTGTGCCGCATATTGACCCATTTTATCTTTAATTTGACGCTTTTGGCCCTTAATTTCGCTTTTGCCTCCAATTTAGTCCCTATAAGATAAAATATCATAAATGGCTCAAATTAGCAGGATCATACTCAGAATAAATACATAATTAATACATAAAAATACGTTATTCTAGAGTATTATCAAATTCCCCCTACTTAGCCCATGTTTGCCCTCAAGTATGGTTCAATCTACCATGAACATTAGAATTTGCCTCAAAAGAAATACTATTCCAAAGGCTTATAAAAATTAGTCAAAAATGCATATGAAAAATAAAGAGAACTTCTAAGCTTGCTTTAAGTAAAATAGAACAAGTATTCTAATTAATACACATAAAAATTAAAATTGTCTCGAATTATTTCATGCTATTTAGGTAAATTACCAAACCTACCAAGACACTCTATTTATTTCCTCCTTTAGTCCCCAACTGCAATTTCATTAGTACTATTTTTTCCTTTTCTTTGCTCTTTTTTTTCTCTTTTTTTTTCTTTTTTGTTTTTTTTGTTTGTTTGTTATTATTTATTTACTTAGGAATATATTGAACCTTTTGACGTGAAGAGAGATGACAACCCAAGCACCCCACCCCGGTTACTCAGCCCAACATACTCCTAAAAATTATTTATTTCCGGTTAGCGGATTTTTACCCATCACGTCACACAACCTTTTGACGCGAAGTAGAATGACATCCTAAGCACCCTACCCCGGTTACTCAGTCAGTCACGTTTTGAGCCACACTCATAACCTTGGTTAGCGGAGTTTTACCTATCACGTCACACAACCTTTTGACGCGAAGTAGAATGACAACCCAAGCACCCTACCCCGATTACTCAGTCAGTCACGTTCTAAGCTGCACTCATAACCTTGGAAACATTTATTGTCATTAAACAAAATTTACACGAAATTTTAATTTTGGAGGACCTAAGAGAAATAATCAAGTGTCGAAAATAAGTTTTAGTAACCACCTAATAGACATGAACATAATTTAAGCATGCAATTGTATTAAGTGTCCACTTTATATTAAACTTGATCAATTTTATGAAAAGCAAGATAGAGTTAACTTATTAATCATAATTATTTTTAGCCTAATAAAAATAAAACAGTGGAGATAAAATCAAACATGCAAAATCATAACTAACTCAGTAGCCAAGAATCATGCATGTAGGTCAAACAGTGACAAGTCGTGGTCAAATTCTTGGGCATGAAAAGCGACAGAATATATATATATATATATATATATATATATATAGAGAGAGAGAGAGAGAGAGAGAGAAAATGGAGCCTCAAGCAGCAAACACAAATCACATCAGAAGACGACAGTAATACGAAGAGTACCTCCCCCTACTTAAAACACATTGTCCTCAATGTAGACGCAAAAGAAATAAATAGGAAGAAAAGTTTAGAAAAACTCCCCATGTAGCTACTGCCGATTGCGGAGGATGGCAATGAGTTCGGTTAGTTGCTGGCCAAAAGTGTCAAGTCGAGCCTCAATGCGCTCTAAGCGTTGCTCAACAGTCGAAGGAGGTTGGGCTTTAGTGGGTGCTGGCACGTCATTTTGATTTTGCTGTCGAAAGACTCGTTCGGATGGTGTGCACAAACACCAGAAGGGACAAAGCGGAAGGATGACGGAGTGCCAAGAAGTAGCCCCATTGAGTTGAGGTATCGAGCATCTAAAGGATTGGCCTGACAAGCAACATGTAAGTCTGAAATAGGAGCGTTAGAACCATGCAGAGAAAACAACAGCTGTGTAATAAGAGAACCTAAAATTAGAGGGCGCTTATCTTTGATAACATGCTCAAATTGAAGTGCAAACCAATAACCCAAATTAACCGGATGATCGGTATACATACACCATAAAAAGAATAATTCCATCTTTGAGACGGTGGCCGGAGCATCTTGACGGCCTGAGAAATTGTAAGCTAGATAATGGTGTATGCAACATAAGGCAGGGTCACGAAACCATAAATCCTTTGATGTTTTTGGGCTATACATAGATTCGACATTATTAGTTAGCAAAGCGAAGGCCTCGACGACCCTAAAATCAGTGGGAAATGTACATAAACTGTTCTGAAAATCTGGAGACGTAGCATATTCTTCAGTTACGAAAGATAAGGCAATATTAAATTCAATAAGAGATAAGCTATGCATGGTACCTAATAACCTGAATTTGACAACATCCGGTGTATCTAACGAAATGTGACCGTGCCAATAAAATTGAAAAGTAGAATAAAATTCTAAAACAAGTATAATAGGCAGAATGAGTTACATCAAAATTTCCAACCCAGCCAATATTCTTGAAATAATCTATAACAGTAGTTTCAATATGCAAGGCAGCCAAAACAGGTATCGACAGACATTTACAAGGTATTATTGTTTTATGTCGAAGAAAATCATACCTGTTCCAATCAGTGTCGAAAGTAAAAGTAAGGTTACCATGCAAATGGGCCTTCGGGGGTAAGACATTGACGCGAGAATGGTAGGTACGGCCACGAGAGGGCATGAGCCGGTTCTCATCAGTGGTGTTGGAGGATTCGACATGTGAATCGGGTGCCGTGTCAGAGGAGGAGTCTGTGGTCGATTTGACTGTTCGGGCCGCATGTCGTGGTTGACGACGAGGAGGCCGATGCGACGGTTCGGGTGTTGCATGGCGTGGCGGCGTTGGGGCCTGTTTCGTCGACGGTGATGGTGGGAGGAATAGCACACGGTCGGCATGTGAAGGGGCGAAAAATGATGATTCTTGGTCACCGTGTGGATGAGAAGAGGAACGGTGATCGTGTCAAAATCAGAGCTTTAAAATTTATAAAAGAATGATCGAACCTGGAGACTAACTTTGACAATGATTAAAGGCAAGTGTACCTATCGAATAGTAGTATAGCTTAGGCAAGACCGGATATCGAACCCAAAGGAACTAAAAGTATTAATACTCACTTTCTTTTTATTATTTAACCTAAATTAAAGTGAAGATTGCTTTTAAACTAAATTGTCGAAGACTTAAACTAAGAACACAAAGACAAGAAGAACAATTTGGAAAATAACTTTGAAGAAAAACTCAGTTGATTGTGACGATACCTTCGGGAAGAATCCACCTAGACTTCACTTATTATCTAAGCCCAAATTATATGATTTCTTTACTTAGCTTGATCCGTGAGACTCCCTAACCTATATTAAACCCTCTCCCGAGGCGAATAACGTCTAACCCTAGGTTAATTAGTGGAACTCTCGTTCGCTTATAGTAACCCCCCAGGATAGCAGCAAATCGATCAATGGACTCCCATATTAGTTTTCACCCTAATCCGACAAAATCTCGTAACCCTATCTCTAGGCGTTCGATCAACTCCGCTTAATTATGTTAGATCTTCTCTTAGATAGGGTTTATTCCTCCTCCACCTAAGCACATTAGATTTGGATTAAGCAACATAATTAAGAACAAACTAAGTAATTCATCATATAACTTAACAATCAAATAACAAAATCCATCTAGGTTTTATCCCCTTCAGGTATCTGAGGGGTTTAGTTCATAATGAATAAACAAAACATCGCAAGAGAAAAGATAAAACAAAACATAAGAAAACCCTAAAACCCCCTGAAGGAATTGAAAGAGAATTCCGTCGTATTGAGTATAATTCTGGCTTCTTGGGATAATCAACTGGCTATCCTCGCGTTATTCCCTAACTCTGACCTTCTCGGCTTGGCTCCTTGGCCTAGCTTTCGATGCCTCTCAAAGGTGGTACTTGGGGGATATATATAGTCTCTTGGAATGCGATTCTTTCTCCCTAAGTATCCTTTTCCGTCTAAAATTGCTCTTTCCAGCGACAAAGGCACGGCCATGTCACACGCCCGTGTGGATCGAGACCAGACCGTGTTCGGACTTCTAAAGAGAGGTACGACCGTGTGAGGCGGAGTTGAGGCCGTGTTCTAGGTGTTCGTCGAGGCACGGCAGTGCGGGCTATGGGCCAGGCCTAGTCAATTTCATGCTAAGGCTCATTTTCTCCGTTTTAGGCCCAATTTGTGTTCTTTTCATCCTCGGGTGCTTTTTCTATGTCTAATACATGAAAAGAAAGGATTACAAGCACCTTTTTATACAAATCAAGGAATAAATCATAAAAAAGTAAGTTAAATGTGGGATTAAAATATGTTATTTTTACGGTTTATCAAATACCCCCACACTTAAGCTTTTGCTTGTCCTCAAGCAAAATTCTCAACTTACAATTAAAACGAACTTTGCATGATCTGTAATTCTTATCAGCAATGCTATATCATAATTCATAGATAATTCATACATGGATAATTCAATTCAAAGAGTCCTAAAGATTTAATCAAGATAAGCCATGATTTTGTACCTTGAAACATAGGTGTCTCCATTTATTTAAATGACTACATTTTCAATTCAAAACCGACAAGGATTGATGTCCTCACTAAGGATTCACTCAAATCACTCTAAAGTGTTTAAGGTCCAGGAAAAGATTGCTCATAAGTCGAACCTCCAAAGTTAATCCCATAGGCTTGCCTGAAAATCAAATCTCCACCACTGTAATATAAGATGATAAACAGATCAAAAGGTCTTTGTTAGGGTTGTAACGGGGCTAGGGTAAAAGGTATGGTCACAAACTGAAATTAGAGGGTTAGAATCGAGATTGAATTGACAAGTACCTACCTAAAACTTTTCTGAAATTTCATTAACTGAAAAGTAATCATCCTATTAATACGAGCTTTTCTTTTGAAAACGGTCCTTGATTGTGTAAGCTCTCTTTTCATACTACTAATAATTAATAACTTGGATTTTTTTTAAGAACAAACTAAGTAATACATAAATTTAACTATCAGAATAATAAACTTCAGTAAATGATCAAATCAAGTCTCGATTAAGGGGTAGTCAAAAGAAAGGGTGATAACAAATACAAAGGTTTTGGGTTAATATTAGTAGGCGAGTCAAATAAAAAGGGTTTGTTAGGATCAACAGGGTTCACTAGGGGTTAATTGTAAATGTGGGCTATTTAGTGGAATTAGTGGGTTAAAACCTAGGTGCCTTTATCATCTCTGTATATCAAATCATAATTGTGTCTCAACATGTATAAACTAGGCAAGTTCTAGAATAACAATTCATAGTTGACACACTCATAATCAAAAAATGAGCACGAAAAAGAATGTATGCTCTATAAGGTTCAAATACTCACAAAAATTATGGGTGTTTTGACATCATCATTATGAATTTTAAATTTCAAGGTAGTATTCAAATTTAGGTCAACAACCTAGCAAAAATTTTAATTCCTGAAAAACAGACTTATCATGCTTAATTCTCTAGTATTCCTTAAATTAAACATTAATGTACAATTAACTATGACTTATTCTAAAACATGTCAATAATCATCACAAATCATTAGAAATTTCATTCTTATTAGTAATATGACAACTTTACATAAAAACAAGACTAAATCAGGGATTTGAGAATAATGAAAAAAGTTTGGCACTTTTCTTCCACTTTTACCTTCAGGGATTTGAGAATAATGCAAAAAGTTAGGTATATTTACCCCCCACACTTAAGATGTACATTGCCCTCAATGTACAAAGATAGATACTTTTATAGAAATCAAAAGTGAGGGTGAGAGTTACTCCCTGTATTCTTGGGCGGGTTTAGTGGAGGATGAGGTACCGACGGCGAAGGCGTCGGTATGGTGGTGGTGTTGGTTCCCGAGCTCGGAGAGTCCTTATTGGGGGATGGTTCACAAGGTGGGTGTGACTCCTAGGGTTGTGAAGGTGGTGGCGGTGGTGAGAGTGGTGTAGTCATTGTGGTGGTTGGCGTGATTCCCTAGCAGCCTGTCGAACCTGACACTAAGAAACTAAAAGAAAAGTAAGTGAAAAGAGCAGTTGAGAAGCTTAGATAAGGAAAATAAAGAAGAAGAGAAACAAAAAAGAAAAATAATTTGGTCTCAAAGACCCTTGGCTTGGTGTTGAGACGAAGCTGCCAGCATGAACTCATGTTTATCGTTCTTTGTTAAGGAGTCTATACTTAGTTTCTTCTGCTTCTTTGGCATAGTGTTGATTTGCTCAAGGATCTAGAGTCTTGGAGAGTCTGAGATAGAGAAGAGTGAAAAGGAGAGAAAATAAAAAAGAAGTCAGATGGAGGGAAGGGGAAAAGGTGAGGGGTTTAAATAAATGTTCAAATTTGGTGCTCCCCCACGATCGTGGTCCTAGGGTGTGTCGATTTACACGGCCACCTCGCACGACTGTGTTGTGGTGTGTGTTTGCCCCTCCATGCCCGTGCTCCAGATCTACACACCCGTGTTTGTCAAGTCAGTAGCTTCACACGGTTTGTAGGCACGGGCGTGTTCTACCTGTGGTGTGGATATCAGTAGCTTCACATGGTTGAGGGCACGGCCGTGCCCTATTTGTCAGTGCCCGTGGGGAGGGTGGTTGGATCCGTGACGTTGAGGGGGTGGTTGGACTGACTTGCACGGCCTCTGCCTTGTCAGTGTGGCGGTTCAGGTGGTCCACACGACCACGGACACGGCCGTGTGTAAGGCCGTGTGGCCTGGAATTCTGCACTTTTGGTTAGTTTTAAAAGGAAATGAGAAACAAAGGAAAAGAGAAGGAAAATAAAATAATTGCGAAAAGGAATAAGGTTAGTGGTCGGGGAAAATAAAATAATTACGAAAAGGAATAAGGTTAGTGGTCGGGTTACCTCTCGAGAAACGCTCGTTTATAGTCTTAAGCTAGACTTTCCTCATTTTTGAAAACTTTAGGGAGGTTTAAAGGTTTGAATATCTTCACTCATGCCTACAGCTTTAATTTCATAAAAAAGTTGAAGTCAGGAAGTGTTTACCTTGAAATTGTCGAATATTGGATTGCTTACCTCGACTATTCCGTGTGGGAAAATTTCGTGTACCTTGAGAATAATTTCTCCCTTTGCCCTTGGTCCTGTTGAAACATTGTGCGGATCGGCTTTGTCTAACAGTACCTGATCTCTAATTTTGAAGTGATTTGATGTCCCCATGAGCTCTTTTGGTAGTTCCTCGGGTTTTACTTCATGTGGATCTAGCTCTTCTTTGATCTCTGTCTTCTGCTTCTCTAAATTGTCGACCCTAAAGCTTTGTTCCTCGTGTAATTCTTCCTTGTCAACGTGGGGTTTATGGGTCGCTCAGGGTTCAGGCCTTGTGATGTTTCTTGCGATGAAGATTGAACAATTTGATTATCGATTGAAGTGACTTTCTTACCTTCATCGAATGTTGTCCTGGCCGAGTCGAGAGCTTGAAGATTGATTGATTCATCTCCTACACGAAGTATGAGCTCACCTGTAGCAACATCAATTTTTGTTTTGGCAATTGCTAGAAAAGGCCTTCTTAGAATTAATGGGATTGAATTATCCTCATCCATGTCTAAGATAACAAAGTCTACTGGGAAAACAAATTTATCAATTTTTACAAGAACATCTTCGATAATGCCCCTAGGAATTCTAACATTTTTATCAGCTAATTGAATGCTCATCCTAGATTGTTTGGGCTTCCCTAGACCTAGTCGTTTAAATAGTGAATAAGGCATGACATTTATGCTCGCTCCTAGATCAGCTAATGCACTATCAATATTTAGACTACCAATTAAACACGGAATTGTAAAACTCCCTGGATCTTTTAGTTTCTGAGGTAGTCTATTCTGTAGTATCGCCGAACATGTTGCGTTTAGTTCCACATGGTGCTCTTCATCTATTTTGCGTTTGTTGGTCAAGAGCTGTTTTAAAAATTTTCTCGAATCTGGCATCTGAAAAAGAGCTTCAAGAAGAGGTAAGTTAATATGTAATTTCTTTAGAAGTTTAAGAAACTTACCGAACTGTTCTTCTAAGTAGTCTCTTTTTATTGCTTCGGGATAAGGTATGTGAGGTTGGTACTCTTTAATTATCGGTTTTGGCTTTTCCTGTGTTACCTCTATTTTACCTTTGTCTACCTTATTTTTTGGCGTTAAATTGGGTTCTTCTAACCCCTCACTGTCCTGAATTGTGATGGCTTGAATTTGCTCATTGGGGTTAATCTCAGTATTACTTGGTAGACGTCCTTACGGTCGTTCTGCCATCAGCTTTTCAAGCTATTCTACTGCATTAGTAACTTCCTTGACTGATTTAGCAATTTCATCGATTCGGCTCTCGTTGCTTTTAATTGCTCTATCAGTTTCTTGGATATGTTTCTCTGTGCCTGCTGATAATTTTGCCATCATCTCCTCGAGGGTTGTTTTTTTCTCTTGTGGATAAGGCAAATTTTGGAAGTTCTGAGGAGGTTGTTGCCTTTGATTTCCTTGATTGCCTTGACCTCCCCACAAAAAATTTGGGTGGTTCCTCCAACCTGGATTATAAGTGTTACTATAAGAATTATTATTGGATCGGAAATTATTACCTATATAGTTCATCGGTTCGTCCTCTGCTCCTGGTTGGTAAGGTGGGTACTCAGGATTCGCCACGTTTCCACCTGTGTCGCATTGCATGACTGGATGTGCCTGTGAAGAACATAAGTTGTCAAGCTTTTTGTTCATCATCTCAATCTGCGTTGATAGAATGGTCATGGCATCGACGTTAAAAAATCCTGCTGATTTCGTCGGTTTAGTCCTTGAAGCCTGCCATTGATAATTGTTTAGTGACATCTCCTCAATGAACTTGTAGGCTGCTTTTGGAGTTTTGTTGTTCAAGGTTCCACCGGCGACTGAATCGATCAGTTGTCTTGTTGAGGGGTTTACACTGTTATAGAAAGTTTGAACTTGTAGCCACAAGGGTACGCCATGGTGTGGGCACCTCCTCAAGAGATCCTTAAATCTCTCCCATGCATCGTACAACGTCTCTAAATCCATCTGCACAAAAGAAGAGATATCATTCCGTAATTTGGCCATTTTGGCCGGTGGAAAATATTTCATTAAAAATTTTCGGTCATCTAATCCCATGTAGCGATTGACCCTCGTTGTAACGAGTTTAACCACTGTTTAGCTTTATTTCTCAATGAAAAAGGAAATAACCGAAGACGTATGGCATCATCAGAAACACCATTTATTTTGAAAGTATCACAGAACTCTAAAAAATTAGCTATATGCGTGTTTGGATCTTTGTCCTGCAAACCATCAAATTGAACAAACTGTTGAATAATTTGTATTGTGTTAGGCTTTAATTCAAAATTGTTAGCAGATATAGCAGGCCTAACAATACTAGATTCTGCTCCTGTTAAATGTGGTTTCGCATAATCAAACATTGTATGTGGAGCATTATTTTCCCCCACATCACGTGGTGGTGGGTTGTTTTTGTCCATCCCTTCAGTAGGATTGGATCTGTCTTCTTCCTCCCTTTCTGTGTAATCTAGCTTAGGCAAGACCGAATATTGAACCAAAGGAACTAAAAGTATTAATACTCACTTTCTTTTTATTATTTAACCTAAATTAAAGTGAAGGTTGCTTTTAAATTAAATTGTCAAAGACTTAAACTAAGAACACAAAGACAAGAAGAACGATTTGGAAAATAACTTTGAAGAAAAACTCAGTTGATTGCGATGATACCTTCGGGAAGAATCCACCTAGACTTCACTTATTATCTAACCCCAAATTATATGATTTCTTTACTTAGCTTGATCCGTGAGACTCCCTAACCTATATTAAACTCTCTTTCGAGGTGAATAACATCTAACCCTAGGTTAATTAGTGGAACTCTTGTTCGCTTATAATAACCCCCCAGGATAGCAGTAAATCGATCAATGGACTCCCATATTAGGTTTCACCATAATCTGGCAAAATCTCGTAACCCTATCTCTAGGCGTTCGATCAACTCCGCTTAATTATGTTAGAACTTCTCTTAGGTAAGGTCTATTCCTCCTCCACCTAAGCACATTAGATTTGGATTGAGCAACATAATTAAGAACAAACTAAGTAATTCATCATATAACTTAACAATCAAATAACAAAATCCATCTAGGTTTCATCCCCTTCAGGTATCTGAGGGGTTTAGTTCATAATGAATAAACAAAACATTGCAAGAGAAAAGATAAAACAAAACATAAGAAAACCCTAAAACCCCTGAAGGAATTGAAGGAGAATTCCACCGTATTGAGTATAATTCCGACTTCTTGGGATAGATCAACTGGCTATCCTCGCGTTATTCCCTAACCCTGACCTTCTCGGCTTGGCTCCTTGGCCTAGCTTTCGATGCCTCTCAAAGGTGGTACTTGGGGGATATATATAGTCTCTTGGAATGCGATTCTTTCTCCCTAAGTACCCTTTTCCGATTGAAATTGCTCTTTCCAGCGACAGAGGCACGGCCATGTCACACGCCCTTGTGGATCGAGACCAGACCGTGTTCGAACTTTAAAGAGAGGGACGGCCATGTGAGGCGGAGTTGAGGTCGTGCTCTAAGTGTTCGTCGAGGCACGACCGTGCGGGCTATGGGCCAGGCCTAGTCAATTTCATGCTAAGGCCCATTTTCTCCATTTTAGGCCCAGTTTGTGTTATTTTCATCCTCGGGTGCTTTTTCTAGGTCTAAGACATGAAAAGAAAGGATTACAAGCACCTTTTTATACAAATCAAGGAATAAATCATCAAAAAGTATGCTAAATGTGGGATTAAAATATGTTATTTTTACGGTTTATCAAACGGCGCAAAGGGGACGGTATGGGTGTCAATGGCATATCTGTCGGCGTGGTGATTGGAGGGCTTGCGCGTGAAGGGGACGATGTGAAGGGCTTGGCAGCTTGTGACGTGGTCGTGGAAGAAGAAGAGGAAGGGGAGGCCGAATGGCGCAGTGGTGATAGGGAGGGAGAGGATGCGTTGGCCAAATTAATTGTTTGAGGGGCGGAGAGGCGGCGACGGCGCGAGTTGATGGTAAAGGGAGGCTCGGCGGTAGCGCAGCTTCGGGTACGGACCATGGCTGACAGTAAAACGACGGTGGATGGTGGAGGAGAAAGGATTCGGCGGCTATGGAGAAGGGAAAGGAAATTTGGAAAAAAAATGTAAAGTTTGGGGGTTTTATTTGCTGAAAAGGGGTGTTTGGCTATAGGTTTTGGGGATTCTAGGGCTGGAATATGACTGTTTGGCTATAGGGATATGGCATTCTGGTCACACTTTCTGTCTCTTTTTTTTCATATTTTTCGCTCTGTTTTACCTACATGGAAGAAGAAAAATTTATTAATATTTAAATAAAATAAAAAGAAAAGAAATTAAAAAGAAAAGAAATTAAAAAGAAAAGAAAAGAAAATAATAAATAATAAATAATAAATAATAATAATAATGAAAATAAAAAAAATAAAGATTGGGTTGCCTCCCAACAAGCGCTTGTTTAACATCATTAGCTCGACGACTTAAATGGTTCTACGGTGGCTCCAAATAAATCTTTTCAATCGAGTGAGCTTGAAAATTCTCATAAAACTGCTTCAACCGCTAGCCATTGACTATGAACCACTTTCCTAATTCTTCACTTTCTATTGCAACCGCACCATGAGGGAATACTTCAGTAACAACAAAAGGTCCTTGCCATCGTGATCGAAGCTTACCTGGAAATAATTTCAACACAGAGTTATAAAGTAAAACTCTTTGTCCTACCGAAAAATGCTTCTGAGCGATTTTCTTATCATGAAAAAACTTGGTCTTATCTTTATAAATACAAGCATTCTTATAAGCATCGTTGCAGATTTCTTCCAATTCTTGGATATCTAACTTCCTCGCCCTTCCTGTAGGGTCTAACTCCATGTTACATTGTCGAACCGCCTAATGGGCTTTATGCTCTAATTCTACCGAAAGATAGCAAGCTTTGCCAAAAACAATTCGATACGGGGTCATTCCAATTGCCCTTTATATGCCGTCCGATAAGCCCAAAGTGCGTCATTAAGCCGAAGACTCCAATCTTTTCGGTTGGGTCAAATTGTTTTCTCCAAAATAGTTTTTATCTCCCTATTTGGGACTTTGGCTTGTCCATTTGTTTGGGGATGGTATGCTGTAGCTATACTGTGATGAACTCCATATTTCGACAATAGTGCCTTCATGACTTTATTGCAAAAGTGGGTGCCACGATCACTGATTAGGGCTCGAGGTGTGCCAAACTTGGAAAAAATAGTTCATTTTAGAAACTCCAGAACAGTCTTGGCA
Source organism: Gossypium australe (assembly GCA_005393395.2). Classification (NCBI taxonomy): domain Eukaryota; kingdom Viridiplantae; phylum Streptophyta; class Magnoliopsida; order Malvales; family Malvaceae; genus Gossypium; species Gossypium australe. The sequence goes on from CM016619.1 coordinate 16,075,899, forward strand.
TTATCTTTGTGAGTAGGCTTTGCTTCTATCCATTTAGAAACATAGTACACCGCGAGAATTATATATACATTGCTACATGAAAAAATAAATGGGCCCATGAAATCGATGCCCCAAACATCAAAGATTTTGCATACATGAATCGGGGATAGGGCATCTGATTTCGTTTAATGATGTTACCTGTACGTTGGCATCTATCGCAAGACTTACAGAAGTTATATGTGTCTCGAAAAATTGTGGGCCAATATAGCCCGCATTCTAACACCTTATGAGCAGATCTTTTAGGGCCAAAGTGTCCTCCGCAAGCTTCAGCATGACAAAAATTAAGGATAGAAGTTACCTCAGTTTCTGGAACACATCGTCGTATTATCTGGTCCGAACAGTGTTTCCACAAGTATAGGTCGTCCCAAATGTAGTATCGAGCTTCTCGTCTAAGCTTGCCCCTCACTGAACGTGCTAACTCAGTGGGTAACGAGTCTGTGGCTAGAAATTTTACCATATCTGCATACCATGGGAGACGTGCCTCGGTCAAGAATAGGCTTTCATCAGGGAATTCTTCCTTAATAAGGACGTCATCAAAAGGTACCTTTATTCTACTTAAGTGGTCAGCCACTAAATTCTCGCATCCTCTTTTGTCTCGAATTTCGATGTCGAACTCTTAGAGTAGCAAAATCCACCTGATGAACCTCGGTTTTGCTTCCTTCTTTGCGATCAAGTACCTGAGGGCTGCATGATCAGAAAAAATAATCACTTTAGATCCCAATAAATAAGGTCAAAATTTATCTAAAGCAAATTCAACGGCTAAAAGTTCTTTTTCTGTAGTAGTGTAGTTGCTCTGCGCAACATCTAGGGTTTTTGAAGTATAACAAATAACATGTGGTTCTTTGTTTATCCTTTTCCCCAACATAGCTCCTACACTACGTTCGCTGGCATCGCACATAATTTTAAACGGAAACTTCCAATCTGGCGGTTGCACTATAGGAGCGGAGACCAATTTTTGCTTGAGTGTGTCAAAAGCCTCCTTACACTTTGTCAAACTCAAATTTCTTATCCTTCTGTAGCAATCCACACAATGGTTCAGCTACCTTCGAGAAATTCTTTATGAAGCACCTGTAGAACCCTGCATGGCCAAGGAAAGAGCGAATTTCCCTCACAGTGGAAGGGTAAGGCAAAGAATTTATAATGTCAATTTTGGCCTTATTGACCTCAATTCCCCTAGAAGAAACTATGTGTCGTAGAATTAAACCATTGTCTACCATAAAATGACACTTTTCATAATTTAAGACAAGATTGAATTCCATGCACCTACTCGAAATTATCGTTAGGTTTTTAAGGCATTCATCAAAACAATTTCCATATACAGTAAAATCATCCATAAAAACTTCGATAATTTTTTCCACATATTCAGAAAATATACTCATAATGCATCTTTGGAAAGTAGCCGGCACATTGCAAAGACCGAATAGCATCCTCCTATACCCAAATGTACCAAATGGGCACATAAAAGTGGTCTTCTCTTGGTCCTCTAGCCCGACCGGAATTTGAAAAAAACCTGAGTATCCATCAAGACAGCAAAAGTGAGTTTTTCCAGTTAATCTTTCAAGCATTTGGTCAATAAAGGGAAGAGGGAAATAATCTTTTCTAGTGTAAGAGTTCAACTTCCTGTAATTAATGCAGACACACCACCCATTTTGTACTCGAGTTGGCACCAAGTCACCTTCAGCATTTTTCTTTACTGTCACGCCCGTTTTCTTGGGCATGACTTGTACCGAACTTACCCATCTGCTATCTGAAATGGGGTAGATTACATTAGCATCCAACAACTTGATTATCTCTTTCTTTACCACCTCCATCATATTCGGATTTAATCGTCTTTGCGCTTCCCGCCTCGATTTTGTGTTTTCCTTCAAGTAGATCCTGTGTGTGCATGTTGAAGGGCTTATCCCTTTTAAGTCGACAATTGTCCAACCAATTGCTTCCTTATGACTTTTTAACATTCGGACCAAACTTTCTTCTTCATGCGTGGAGAGTTTATTGGAGACTATGACTGGTAGGGTATTATTCTTCCCCAAGAATGCATATTTCAGATGCTCAGGAAGCGGTTTCAACTCCAACTCTGGTGCTTGTATAATAGAAGGTAAAAGTTTAGTACTTGGAGATAATAACTCATTAACAAATTCAAATTCATCAAGCTCAGATTTATCATCATAAATTGACTCAAAATTTTCTTCCACTAAAGAGTCGATTATGTCGACACGATTTACGCTCAAGATTTTGCTGGGTTGGGTAATGGCGTCGTAGACATTAAACTTCACGATCTCCCCATCAAACTCCATCGTGAGAGTTCCACTTTGAACGCCGATTTTGGTACTAGCTGTACTAAGGAAGGGTCACCCCAATAAGAGATCCAAAGATCCATGAGTACTATCCTCCTCCATTTTATCACATAAAAATCTGAAGGGAAAATAAGTTCATTTACTTTTACCAACACGTCTTCGAGGACTCCTTCGGGATGCACAACAGACCTTTCTGCCAATTGAATGATAACACCTGTTTTTGTCAAAAAAAACCTGCGTTAAGTGATTCATAAATAGAATATGGCTTTACATTTATGGAGGCTCCTAGATCAGACATAGCCTTTTTAATTCCCAAGTGACCTATTTTGCATGGTATTACAAACATGCCCCTATCCTTACATTTTGCCGGCATTTTTCGCTGTAACACCATGGACACATTTTCACCAACATTCACCCTTTCATTACCTGTTAATTTCCGCTTGTTGGTGCAAAGCTATTTAAGAAATTTAGCATACTGCGGAATTTGCTTGATGGCGTCCAACAACGGAATGTTGATCTCGACATTCCTAAATGTTTCGAGGATCTCCTTGTCCTCTTTACCTTTTCGACTCTAGTTGAATCGTTCTGGAAAGGGAGGTTGGATTTTAGCCAGTGGAGGTTTCGGTCGAACCTGTTCATCTTTTTTGGGTTTTTCCTGGGTGATTTCTTGGTCAAGATTCTTGTTAGGAATAGGTTCAAGCACCTTACCGCTTCGAAGCGTCACTGCATTCGCATTTTGCCTCGGGTTTGGTTCTGTTTGTGACGGCAACTTCCCTTGAGATCTTATTTTCTCAATTGATGTGGTCAACTCCCTTATGGATGCCTCGGTTTTCTGTTGAAAATCAAGAACATTAGCTGCTAATTTATTGACAAGAGCTTCTAGAGAGTTACCTGAATTTTGCGACTGTTGCAGAGGTCAATTTTGGTATGGCTGATTATACCGTGGATTAGCTCCATAACTCAAGTTAGGATGGTCCCTCCACCCTGGGTTGTAGGTATTAGCGTAGGGATCATATCGCCTCTGTGGTGGGCCAGGGAAATTTCCCACTGCATCTAAATGAGCCATAGAGACGTCATACAAACTGGGACATGCATCAGTTGTGTGCTCAGGTGTAACACATATTCCATATAACCGAGCTGGTTTAGCTTTTTCTGCAACAAGAGAGCTCACAATATTTTTAACTCTATGAAGTCTATCTTCTATGGAAGAATTACTTAGCTGGTAAACCCTTCTGGGGGTTCAAGATTAGCTCGAAACTGCTAAGAATTTGCAGCCATTGTGGAGATCAGGTCTCTTGCTTGTTGAGGGGTCATATTGACCAACGCTCCTCCACTAGCGACGTCTACCATATTCATCTCCATTGGTTTCAAACCTTCATAAAAGTACTGGAGGAGAGATTGCTCTGTTATACCGTGTTGTGGGCAGCTCGCACACAACTTCTTAAACCGCTCCCAATAATCGTAAAGAGTCTCTGCTTCTTTTTGCCTTATTCCCACGATCTCTCTTCTTAGCTCAGTTGCTCTAGATGCTAGAAAAAACCTGTTGAGAAATAAACGAGATAAATCAGCCCAAGTAGTAATATATCTAGGGGGTAAATAAAATAGCCATTTCCTAGCTGAATTTTCTAGGGAAAAAGGGAAAGCGCGCAATTTAATTTGATCCTCAGTTACGCCTTGAGGTTTCATACTTAGACAAACCATATAAAACTCCTTCAAATGTTTATGGGGGTTTTCATTTTATAACCCTCGGAAAGTTGGCACCAACTGAATTAACCCTGACTTTAATTTGAAATCAGTATCTACATTAGGATACGCAATGCATAACGGTGGTTGTTCTGTCGGAGCTTCGGCCAGTTGCTGACTTTTTTGAGCCATTGGTCGATTTGATGGATTAGGGTTTTCGTTAACCCTGGCATCAAGCACCTCTTCAGGTGAATCAGCTTTACTTTCAAATGTTTGAGTAGGGTATTCGTTAACCCTAGACTCTACTTCACCGTCGATTCTGATTTCTGGTGGTGTATTGCTTTAAGTCCCAACCACCGCTAACGGCTTTTTCCTTAGCTTTGTTTCCTCGCGATTAGCTCTCGCAGTCTTTTCAATTTCTGAGTCAAACGCAAGAGTGCCTGGAGCAGATCTGGTATAGAAAATAAAAAACAAGATTAGTATGTTGCCAGTCCCCGGCAACGGCGCCAAAATTTGATGCGTCGTTGAAAGCACAAAAAATATCCTATTCCCTACAAAATAATGAAAAAAAACAGTAAAGGGAAGTAGGGTCGAATCCTCAGGGACCGGATTATACTAATGCTTGTTTCTCAAAATCCTGGGCAGAATCGTGCCCAAGAAAACCTACGTTCCTGAAAAAATAAAAATAACAGAATTAAAAGTTTTGATCTAGAAACGAAAATAAAATAAAAACAGAATTGAGAAGTTGAATTGGAATTGCGAAAATTAAAAATAGGAAATAGAGTTGAGATAAGGAAATTCTTATGGGGAGATTCCAGCCTCCAGTTGCCTCGATCCACCTTGGGTTCAATCCTTGGCTTTTAGATGATCCTTCTCAAACCGAATAAGCCAGTTATAGTGGAAGAGGACGCCTACGACCACCAGCTCCAAGGATTTAGACTTCGATTTAGTGGAACCTGATCTAGCCAACAATCGCTCTTGTGGGATCATCTTATGCTAGATCAACGTTTCTCAATGGTGAATCCCACGCCATTTTGTCTCTTGGGCTCGCCAACCTCTGAAGCAGTAAGCTAACGAAACAACTGTGCAACCTTTTCAAAATATACAAAGCGGTCGTTCCTTGCACACGTTGAAAAGATCACTTTTTAAGGGACATGGACGGAAGCGTCAGCCCCGTAATGCGGAGAAACGATGAATACCCTGTTGGGAAGGCTAAGTACGGATTCTAAACCTCAAGAACCCTTTTTGGGGATTTTCGACAACCTTTGGCTAGATGGGTTTTAGTGGCTCATGGTTGTGGTGGAAAAGAAAATAAATATATAATAAAAATGAAGATTTTATTAAAAGGAAATATGGAAAGAACAAAATACAAGACTTTTGTGGAGAGTGTGTTTTTCAGAAAAAAGAAGAAGAATAAATTTTGAGTCACCTCACCCCCTATTTATAGTGCTGGGGGAGATAGCCTAATCCTACTTAAACTCCCAAAAGATAAATACATTTAATTGAAAATAAATAAAGATAAAATCCTAAAATTAAATAATTCCTAATAGTTATCTCAATATTAATTATCCTTATATAATCAAATAGAGTCTAATAGAATAAAATCTCTTCCTTTTGCATTTCAACCCTTGTGTCCTCCATGCTTGCACTTTTGGCACCAACTTTTCCCTGTGCCGCATATTAACCCATTTTATCTTTAATTTCACGTTTTTGACCCTTAATTTCGCTTTTGCCTCCAATTTAGTCCTTATAAGATAAAATATCATAAATGGCTCAAATTAGCAGGATCATACTCAGAATAAATACATAATTAATACATAAAAATATGTTGTTCTAGAGTATTATCAATAATTCATCTATCAACTAAATCATTTTACATTTCATGTCTCAAGTGCATAACCTGATATAAAATTCCATTTGAAATTTCATACATTAGCACATAATTTCTTTTATCATCATATCTCAATTTCATATATGGTATGTCATACTTTAATTCCATTCTTTTCTCCTTTTTATCTCAAATCCATATATTTGTTTTATATTCATATCAGCCCTTAGAGCTTGGTTTAACCAGTTTGCATGTTCTTTCACATGTCATCTTTTATTACTTTAACAATAACATACAATATACACCATTCAATGTTGGTATTTCATATCAAATGTCAAATAGCATGGTATATGTTTCATAATCCCTATTAATCAGACACGAACTCATGACAGATACACAAATCATCCAACTATCACACCAATATATCTGACAACCAATGCCTCATCGATATACCCGAAGTATAAATTGCACTCCACGCCTCATCGATATAAACCGAAATAATGTGCGCTTCGCACCTCATTAGAACATCAATATGCATTTTGTGCCTCATCGGTATAAACCAAAATAAATCTCATACACTAATCTTATGGCACGCCAACTATACCCGACTCCGTCCGAGACAGTTAATAGGGTAACCAATGTTTTCAAGTATATATATGACCCACAAATCATAATTTCATACATAATAAATTGCATGAAGCTAAGTTTGATCCATACCATTTCATATCATCATATACATACTAAAGCATGAGCCAAGTAAGATTCTTACCTTAATTAAGCTAGTTTGTAACAAGGCATATATATACATATTGGATTTAAATCGTTAAAGTACAAATCGTATTAGCTACTCATCTACGGCTCTCGTCCTTCCTTTCTCTTGAGACAATCCGACGTCGTCTTTAGCTACATTCGATAATTCAATTATAAAAATGGTATTAGTTTCCACTCAATCTCATGAAAAACATATAATCAAACATATTTTGCATTTAATTCATTTTAGTCTTTATATCTAAAATACTCATTTTTTTCGATATTTAACATCGAATCAAAATATTATTTCACATCTTTTCATTAGGGACCTTGTACTTTTAATATATAGCATAATTTCTTAATAGTTTTTAATTTATTTAATTTAGTTCCTAATATCATAAAATTATCTATAAAGCTTAACTTCATTTCTAAATCCCTAACATCATTCAAGCTTACAAACTAAAAATCTCTTAAAATCCAAACTTAAATTCATCAATTATACTTTAATGGCAACTTGCTAAACATCTAACAATTGAAGAAATTAATACATGGGTTAGCTAAATCAAGCTCCCATGCTTCAAAGTTCATAAAATTTCAAACAAAATACAAGTTTATCTTAATTAGTTGGGACCAAAAATGGAGATGAAAACTTGGGAATTTTTCTTTCTTCCTAACTTGGGACGGCATAGCTAAGTCGAAAAATATGAATGTTTTCATCTTCCACTAACTATTTTTATTCATACTTTGATTAATAATATAATTAGACTTAATTAACTTAACCAATGTTTAATAATTATAATCCAACTTAAATTAGTTAAATAGAAATGGAAGAGTTGATTTGGTCTCACCCACTAACTCATGCATTACCCACTAACTCATGCATTAATAATGGTTAAATAACCATTAGGTCCTTTAATTAATTGCTAATTGAGTCCTCAATCATTTTCTAATTTAAAATTCAATAGTGATTGAAATTTTACAATTTAGTTCTTGAACTTTAATTAATGATTTTTCATATTTAATTACTTAATCATTCTTTAATATACTTCCATACTAACTTCATAAATCCTCCTATTATAATCTCACAAACTCGGTTCATGGAATTTGGTTCCGAACCATATTTTTCAACATCGACTAAGGTTAGGTCGTTACATCCTTATTGTAGATTTTGGCTATCTATTTTTATATTTCTCTATGTAAGTTTGGTGCTTTTCTCATCCTGCACCTTTGTATGTTTTCTATTGTTGTTTTGGTAGCTCATCTTAATAAATCCTTACGGCTGAGCAAAAAAAACAAAAAAGTGTACTTAATCCTAAAAGTACAAGATTAGGTTGATTTTGTAACATCCCAAAATTGGGCCTAGTAGGATTGGGCCGATTGGGAATTGGGCTTTAGGAAAATTTGAATATCATTTTGTTACTTGTGTTAGCTCGGGTATAATTTTTATTGTGGGCTTAGTATAGTCTTGTGAAGGCTTGATTTTAATTAGGAAGTTAGAATAAATTTTAGTATGGCTTATTTAATGAAGTGGATTAGGTGAGCTTAGCACTTAAGTTAATTTAAGTGTTCATTTATAGCACAAGGGGAGTAAGTGGCAAGTTGGTTAAGGAGCTTGAAAGGTAGCTTGAGGTTAGAGGTTCGAGTGGTATGTTTAGCATTTTGAAGGTTTATTTTTGTGTATTAGCATTGATGGCCGGTCAAACTTATTTATGATAGGTGGACTAATAACTTTTGGTAAGTTGAATTTTTGTTTAAGGAAAGCTTAAGTTATGGGATAAGATTTTTAAGGTTATGGAAGGATATCTTAAAGTTATGGTATATTGAAGGGAAAAAAGGCTTGGCTTGTGGAAAATGTTTTGGAAACAATTCTTATGCCTTTAGTGGATGTATGTGGACGGCATGGGTGTCTAAGGGGGTGGCCGAATTTTGTTAGGTAGCTTGGGGGGGAATAGTTGGCCAATTCTCCTTTTGAACATCTTTTGCATTTTTGTTTTCCCTCTCCAAAAATCCTTTGTTTGGCCGAATGAGTATTGTACATTTTGTGCAAGTTTTGCTTTTGGTTAGCCTTCATTTTGTTTGAACCAAAATTTATATTTTCTTTCTCTCATCTTTTCCTTTGAAACCGAAAACATCTTTTGCACTTTTATGCACTCTTTCTCCCATCTCTCTTCCTCTTTTCTTACTTTTGGTATTTGCTCAACATCACTTTTTCCTTTTTATTTTCTTCTTGACCGAACCTCTTTCTTCCCCAAATCCTCTTTTCTTTTCTTTTCTTCCATTATTTCTAAAATCGAATCCTCTCCCTCTCATTCTCATTTTCTTTGCTACTCACATACTCTATTTCTTTTTCTCCATAATATCTTTTGTTATCTTCATTCAAAACCATAGCCGAATCTTCTACTTCCTTGTTAATATTATTTTTGTTGGCCGAATATTCAAAGGGTAGGCATTCATTTTTGGGTTTTCTTCAATCGGTTTTGGAAGATAGGTAAGTGTTTATGGCCATTTTTCCTTTCTTTTTTTATGTCGTTTTCTTGAGGGCGTAGGCCACTTTCTAATGTTTTTGGTATAGAGGCCGAAACTAATATGATTCCATTTAGGGATTTCGGCAGAGTTCTTAATCAAGTGACGTTTTCGGGATTTGATCGTTTGTGCCTTAGCAGGTGCGTAGTTATTGTACTATTTCTCCTGTTTTGTGTATTGATATATATATATATATTCTTGTATGATGTGTGATAGCCGACAACAAAGGCTAAAGTGGTGAAAACCCATGATTAGGGTAATCGGTTAACAGGTCAGTAATATGTGATATTAAATTATTTATGGTGACTGTGTAATATGATAATGAGCATGTGATGTATGTTCATTCTATATGTTGATTTGGCATGATACATTAACATATATGCATGGGGATTGGATTTGATCAAGGAAGGACGGGTGTACATATTTATGTACGTGGTCTAATGTTAGCCTCGTGCTACATTAGCGCTTGATGATTAGCTGTATGCTACATCAAGGGAGGTGTTGGCTAGGTGCCCATCTCGGCGGTTGATGGCTGTGTGCATCACCGTAGACGAATTAATGTTAGGATCACTTATGTGATCGGTGGCTTAGCCACGGCCTTGAGCAGCAAGTCTGCCAAGATAAGATATCAGGATCACTATTTGATTGGTGGCTTAGCCACGGCCTTGAGCAGCAAGTCTGCCAAGGTAAGATATAAGGATCACTATTTGATCGGTGGATTAGCCACGGCCTTGGACGACAGGTGTGCCGGGGTTGGTGTAATGGATGGAATTAGGTTGGGTTGGGCGTCATTTTGCATATTTATGTATGTGAACTGTGTGGATTTGGGCCAAGCCCATATGTGGAGGCATGTGTGATGATTATGCACTGAGTCTGTGGACTCACCCAATTTTTCTCAACCATTTCAGGTGATGCGTAAGCGTTGGACCGGGTTTGGAGTGGATACAAGGTGGCCCATGCAGAAGAAGATATTTTAATTATTTTAAGCATTTTAATATTGAGTATTTTGTTTTAAGTATTGGTTGTAATAAGGGACATTTAACCAATTTTTGATTATTATTATGTTTTAAGTTGGTTTGTTGAATATATTGTTATTTGAAAATGTTTAAATTTGTAACAACCTAATTTTATTTGGAATTTTAATTACACAATGTTTTAGTAAAGACAACAAAATTTTATGTTTTTAATTCTAAGTCAAAAGTTTTTCAAACGTTTTCCGCAGTGGCATTTCAAATTCGGTCTTAGCAAATGGGCCGGGTTTGGGGTGTTACAATTTGGTATCAGAGCCCGGTTCAAAACTCGGACTTTGAGGTTTTGGGCCCGAAAATAGTTTTCAAAGATGGGTTTTTCAAAGATTTGGGCTTTCATAAACTTTTCAGGTTTATTCTGGCATGGCACCTGTACCTCCGACCCGAAGTCCACTAGGTAAGTACTTCGGACTCTTAAAGTGATTTGTTTGTGTGAATTATTATGGGTTATTTTGGCTCGTAGATTAGAATACTAAGGTTATTGGACTCTAGGATTAGTTTACTCAACATATGCATAAGACTTTAATAGGTTATTAAACCAACCTGTGACCAAATCGCCGAGTTAAGGTGTGGTAACCTTAGTGCGCATGTCTAGGATTGGATCCGGAAGAGCTTGGTACTTAAGCAGTCCTCGTGACTCACCTCCTCTTCGCAGGAATCCTACCTGGTGCGTAGCTTCGGTTCACCTTAACCAAAAGGATTTGTTCATAGGCTAAACCGATTACTAAAACCCGAACGGGATTAGCCTTATTGTTTTAAAATCCTTAGTTTTAAAATTTTCAAATTTACCCCTTTGATTTGTGAAACCTTAAATCTGATTTTTTGAAAGACGTTTTCTCGATTTACGAAATTACCCAAAATGCCCCTAGTGGCAAATTTACAAAATGCCCCTGTATTGTAAAATTACCGTATTACCCTCAATTATTGTTAAAATGATTTTACTTTGCAAAATACCAAAATCTCGAGTTTTCAAAATGGCAAGATACTCCGGTTTGGGAAAACTTACGAAAATACCCCTGGTTGACAAAATTACCAAGAAGCCCTGAGTTTCTAAATTTTCATGTTGCTTCCGACTTTTACTAAAATGTTTCTACTTTACAAAAATATCAAAAACTTCTATTTTACAAGTATCAAGCTATCCTGAGTTGGAGAATTTACAGAAACGCCCATGACTTACAAAATTACTGAAATAACCCCGAATTTCTGAAATTTTTGCAACACCTCTGATTTTTTTTTAAAAAAAATAAAAAATATTTTCAAAGTTGACCCTGATTCATTCCCGAAATACCCCTAATAGGAAAATGACGAAATTACCTCTGGGTTGGGAATGGACAAGGATGCCCATAGTAGCATGGTAAATGTTGTGGATGAGTGAATGTGTTTCTATTGATGTGAATGAATGTGAATGTGTGATTCTCTGAGCTAGAATAGTGAACTTGAACTAGAAACTTGGATTGATCGAAAGAACTACTTCTAAATACTTTATTTCATAAAAAAAAATTGTTTGCTGTTAATAAGTGGAACAAAATTCTGATGCATAAAACTTCTTAATCAGATTAAATCGCGACGTTAGATATGAGTTCTAGGGGACGTGGTTGTCATAGAGGCTAAATGGCTGTGTCGGAACCATCGCTAGTGAAGCATCTAGAACCTTGGATGCGAACTTAGGAACTGTGCCTAGAAGATAAGATAGTTTTATTAAGATCAGAGTGCGCAGCATAAGCGTAGTGCGGCGAGATAGGAGGTATGACTGTTAGTTAGTTGGAAATTTCGAGGACGAAATTTCTTTAAGGAGGGTAGAATTGTAACATCCCAAAATTGGGCCTAGTAGGATTGGGCCGATTGGGAATTGGGCTTTAGGAAAATTTGAATATCATTTTGTTACTTGTGTTAGCTCGGGTATAATTTTTATTGTGGGCTTAGTATGGTCTTGTGAAGGCTTGATTTTAATTAGGAAGTTAGAATAAATTTTAGTATGGCTTATTTAATGAAGTGGATTAGGTGAGCTTAGCACTTAAGTTAATTTAAGTGTTCATTTATAGCACAAGGGGAGTAAGTGGCAAGTTGGTTAAGGAGCTTGAAAGGTAGCTTGAGGTTAGAGGTTCGAGTGGTATGTTTAGCATTTTGAAGGTTTATTTTTGTGTATTAGCATTGATGGCCGGTCAAACTTATTTATGATAGGTGGACTAATAACTTTTGGTAAGTTGAATTTTTGTTTAAGGAAAGCTTAAGTTATGGGATAAGATTTTTAAGGTTATGGAAGGATATCTTAAAGTTATGGTATATTGAGGGGACAAAAGGCTTGGCTTGTGGAAAATGTTTTGGAAACAATTCTTATGCCTTTAGTGGATGTATGTGGACGGCATGGGTGTCTAGGGGGGTGGCCGAATTTTGTTAGGTAGCTTGGGGGGGAATAGTTGGCCAATTCTCCTTTTGAACATCTTTTGCATTTTTGTTTTCCCTCTCCAAAAATCCTTTGTTTGGCCGAATGAGTATTGTACATTTTGTGCAAGTTTTGCTTTTGGTTAGCCTTCATTTTGTTTGAACCAAAATTTATATTTTCTTTCTCTCATCTTTTCCTTTGAAACCGAAAACATCTTTTGCACTTTTATGCACTCTTTCTCCCATCTCTCTTCCTCTTTTCTTACTTTTGGTATTTGCTCAACATCACTTTTTCCTTTTTATTTTCTTCTTGACCGAACCTCTTTCTTCCCCAAACCCTCTTTTCTTTTCTTTTCTTCCATTATTTCTAAAATCGAATCCTCTCCCTCTCATTCTCATTTTCTTTGCTACTCACATACTCTATTTCTTTTTCTCCATAATATCTTTTGTTATCTTCATTCAAAACCATAGCCGAATCTTCTACTTCCTTGTTAGTATTATTTTTGTTGGCCGAATATTCAAAGGGTAGGCATTCATTTTTGGGTTTTCTTCAATCGGTTTTGGAAGATAGGTAAGTGTTTATGGCCGTTTTTCCTTTCTTTTTTTATGTCGTTTTCTTGAGGGCGTAGGCCACTTTCTAATGTTTTTGGTATAGAGGCCGAAACTAATATGATTCCATTTAGGGATTTCGGCAGAGTTCTTAATCAAGTGACGTTTTCGGGATTTGATCGTTTGTGCCTTAGCAGGTGCGTAGTTATCGTACTATTTCTCCTGTTTTGTGTATTGATATATATATATTCTTATATGATGTGTGATAGCCGACAACAAAGGCTAAAGTGGTGAAAACCCATGATTGGGGTAATCGGTTAACAGGTCAGTAATATGTGTTATTAAATTATTTATGGTGACTGTGTAATATGATAATGAGCATGTGATGTATGTTCATTCTGTATGTTGATTTGGCATGATACATTAACATATATGCATGGGGATTGGATTTGATCAAGGAAGGACGGGTGTACATATTTATGTACGTGGTCTAATGTTAGCCTCGTGCTACATTAGCGCTTGATGATCAGCTGTGTGCTACATCAAGGGAGGTGTTGGCTAGGTGCCCATCTCGGCGGTTGATGGCTGTGTGCATCACCGTAGACGAATTAATGTTGGGATCACTTATGTGATCGGTGGCTTAGCCACGGCCTTGAGCAGCAAGTCTGCCAAGATAAGATATAAGGATCACTATTTGATTGGTGGCTTAGCCACGGCCTTGAGCAGCAAGTCTGCCAAGGTAAGATATAAGGATCACTATTTGATCGGTGGATTAGCCACGGCCTTGGACGGCAGGTGTGCCGGGGTTGGTGTAGTGGATGGAATTAGGTTGGGTTGGGCGTCATTTTGCATATTTATGTATGTGAACTGTATGGATTTGGGCCAAGCCCATATGTGGAGGCATGTGTGATGATTATGCACTGAGTCTGTGGACCCACCCAATTTTTCTCAACCATTTCAGGTGATGCGTAAGCGTTGGACCGGGTTTGGAGTGGATACAAGGTGGCCCATGCAGAAGAAGATATTTTAATTATTTTAAGCATTTTAATATTGAGTATTTTGTTTTAAGTATTGGTTGTAATAAGGGCCATTTAACCAATTTTTGATTATTATTATGTTTTAATTTGGTTTGTTGAATATATTGTTATTTGAAAATGTTTAAATTTGTAACAACCTAATTTTATTTGGAATTTTAATTACACAATGTTTTAGTAAAGACAACAAAATTTTATGTTTTTAATTCTAAGTCAAAAGTTTTTCAAATGTTTTCCGCAGTGGCATTTCAAATTCGGTCTTAGCAAATGGACCGGGTTTGGGGTGTTACAGATTTTAAGGGTGATATCAACTCACTTAGTTGAGCTCCTCACTTCCAATAACTTAGCTCATCCCCAAGATAGGTAAAGTCCTATCCAGAACCATATAAGAAAAATAAACTGTAACACCCCGAAATTTAGGGTTAGAAGTTTTAAGATTTGTAGGTAGGGTCAGTGGCTAGATCGAACAATTGGGTTTGTTGCTGCGTTTTATGTCAGAATGGGCCTACTGGTCTGGTGGTTGGTTGTGTGTTAGTTTGCCTCTGGGTTCTAGGTTTGAATCCTCATGTGTGTTTGAGGAATTAATTTTATTTGAGTTTTATTTTATTTTATGTTATATATATATATATATATATATATATTATGTTATTTATTTTATGGTATTTTTATTTTTGGAAAAAAAAAAGTGGTTGTTCCTAAAAAATCTATTCTCACGTTCTTCTATTATGTCTTCACATTTTCTTATTTTTCAATTTCCTTTGATTTTCTTTTTGCTTCTTCCACTTTGTCGTTTGTCAAGGGAGCTTTGTTTTCGAGTGTTCTGCTTGATTGGTTCTAAAATTGGGTAAGTTTTGTCTTTTGTTTTAATGGAGTAATTGCCTCAATTCTGCTGTGTTTCTTAAATTAAATTCTTATAATTAGTTGTGTTTGTAATTGAGGTCTCTAAATCGGCTTGGTGGAGTGAGTCGAACAATTTTGGGTGTTTAAATCGCGAATTCAGGTGTGGGTTTTGTAACTTTTTAATTTAATCGTGAATTATTGAATAATTTTGTGAAATACGGTAATCCCGAGTGTTCTGGTGATTGCGTAATCGTAATGTTGTATCGCTGATAAATTGCATAAAATTCGACTAGTTAGGTGTGTTTCTGCACTATTAGTGGTTAAGGATCTTTTGATGTCGAATTTCGTGTTTTATGGGCTGTTTCGGTGTGGTTTCGTGACCACACGGGTGGCCATACGGACATGTGGTCCACATGGGTGGCTTACACGGCCGTGTGAAATTGGGAATTAGGGATTTTGGGTGAATTTTGGTTCCACATGGCCTATCCACATGGGCATGTGTCCCCACATGGGCGTGTGAGATCTGCACACGGCCGTGTCTACTCTGCACTTATTTTTAGCACTTTTGGATAGTGAGTTACACGAACTGCTCACACGGGCATCTGTCCCCTCCACACGTATGTGGCCTTCACACAGGCGTGTGTGGCCTCCACATGGGCGTGTAGACCCCCACACAGTCGTGTGGCCTTATGTCGCCAATTTTTGTACTGTGTCTATGTTTGACTTGTTTGTGATCCTGTGTGTTTCGACCCACGGTTGGGCCTTAGTAAGGGTAGTTGAGACTCTGTTTTGGCTCGGGCATTTATGTTATAAGCAATCGATGCATTAGTTAAGTGACTCGTTAATGTGGTGTTGCCTAATTTTTGAGTATTGTAATGTATGATTTTGGATTTGGTTGATTGAACATGCGTACTTCTGATTCTGTTTAACTGGTGTGTGACTATCTAGAAACTGTGTACATCGATTCTATGATTGATTGACTGATTACAAGCTTCTATGTCTATGTGATTGACAGTGTTTGGTGTGCATTTTTGCATTTGCATTATGATTTCGGGATTGGGATATGAAGAGAAGGAAGTCTGGTCTGATTTGGTAGTTTCAACTGCAATACGTCTGTATAACGGTTTACCGTACAGTACGACATTTCTGGCAGCTCAGCTGCATACTGTTATTTACGTGGCTTTGTTCCACATTCATGGTGTGTAGGGTTGGATGGGCCTTTCGAGGTCTTATGTGGTGTGCAGGGCTGGTTGAGTTTCTTATAGCTCATTTGTGGTGTGAATGGGGGACGAAGAGGTGTTTGGCTGGATGGGTGGGTTTCATGTTGATGCATTTGTTCCGCATTATATCTGTCTGTCTGTCTGCCTGTCTGTCTGATTGCGAGATTAACAGTATATAGATTGATGTGTTCAGTACTGATGGTTCTGTCTTGGTTGTGATGATTATTTGGAGATCAGATTGCCATTGTGATATTTTTTTTATTGTAGCACTTAATTTTCGTTTTTCTGTCGTTTCAATCTCACACTGAGCTCGTGTAGCTCACCCCCTCAGTTTCTCTTTTTCAGGTTTTTTCGTATGTTGTTGCTAGACTCGGCACGTCGGAGGTCTCGAACAGCCACATTTAGAATCAATTTTAAAAGTATTTTCATAAATTCCGCATTTATAAATAAATGGTTTGAACTGTAAGTTTTATTTTGAATATTTTGGTATGAATTTCGGGGTTTTACGCATGTAAGTGAATTTTGGACTAAAATTTTTGTAATATCGAGATTTTATAACGGAGATTTTTACGTAACTTAAATACCATATGTTTTCTATCTAGTTAAACTCAAATTTTACCTACGACCATTTCGATGATCAATGTAACCTCCGAGATTCGGTATAAACTTCTAGGTCGGGTTTGAGGGCGTTACATAAATTAACTATATTTTTGGAAGTAACTCCTAATCTTTTAGATAACAGTCTTACCAACTTGCGTAATAGGTATTAAATTAGTCATATTTTGAGTTTAAAATACTTGACATCATGATGGATTTAGAAATTAGACTTAAAAATTGTTTAGTAAAATATTGAAACTACCTTTAGTGCTACTGTTAGATAATGTTTACTAAAAATAAAATATCTTTAGTTACAAGATTCGGATCCTTGTTTTGTTTAATCGATTAAAAACTAGAGATGGCTCAAATCCTAATAAGTTTTATATAAGATCTAATAATTCTAGCAATTTACCTTTCTTGTTATTTTCTAGAAGCATAAATTGATTATCTTTACTTACAAAACTCAAGATTCGCTTATGTTTATTTCATGACAAAGTAGACTTAGGACCTTTCTAAACATATAATAGTCATGTCTATAATTCATATATTTTTTTTAATCCATATATACGGATAATACAAAAATTTTCATATCATTCTTCTATATTCATAATATACAATTTAAGTTCTTTACCCACCATATCTTAAATCCAATAAAAGAAGCTTAAGTATTATATCTTATACGAGATAGAATAAAACCCATTAAATTTACCTAATCTATCAAGAAGAATCATGAGAAATGTATTTATGTTTTCTCATTAACCAACTACTCCCGATTCTTGCAATCTAACAAAATATTGATTTTGTAATTCAAATAAGGCAATTTAATTATCTTATTCTTTTTAGTTAGAGGACCCAAAATTTAATCTCCAAGCTTCCTTTTCTCTTTAGGTGTAACAACCCTCGTCCGACCCAGTTGATGACCCGAGTTACGAGATGCTATAGTAGAACAGAGACATTCATATACAAAACCAACAATGAAATCTATTTTTAAAGTCTTTATAATTCTATTTAGATCATACGCGTATATAGTAGATGTTATAACATAAATGAGACTGATCAAGTTTTAAACAACATTATTAGTTTCTGGTATTATACAAATTTATACGAAAATTTTTAAACAAAACATGTCAAGATGGTTCGTCAGAAAAATGTCTACCCAAAGTCTATCCGCCATGTTTTTTTATTACTTTATTATTATTCGTCCAAATAGTCTGCATTTGCAAGTCCACCAATTATTCAAAATAAGTTAACATATTTAACACATGCAATTATTTCCATTTCAAATGCACTAATAGTCTACACTAACATTGAACAAGTATCACAAAAGAGTATATACATATACATATACATATACTCAACGTTCAAAACATCACCATTCATTCACATACAATTTCACCGAATAGTCCTTATATACATGCTACTTAGCCCAGTCTAGAGTTAAAATAATTCTACCAAAACAGGAACCAGATAGTGTGAGTTGTGGATCGACCCGCCTACCGAGTTCTGTCAAAATCTCTCTCGGGAAAGGGAAATTAAACAGGATAAATATTAAATATGCTTAGTAAGTACATAGGTTTAAACATTAAACTCACCTCGCAAAACATTCATACATATATATAACTTAACTAAATTCTTTAAGTTGTCAACACAATTCACATGTACAAGGTAAGTGTATTGCATTCAGACATATAACATATCCCAAACATTTCATTACTCATTCACACATTATTTCAACTCATATAAATCATACAGTCAACATTTATATTTTAGAAATATCCAGCCCGATGAATCACCATGAATAGAAAGGAATACGCAAGTGACCATCTGATAACACAACAAATTGCTCATAAGAGCTTTTCAACCAATAACACTCCAGATGCACATAGTGCTAAGATGGTAGGCTAAATATTCTCCCCCGATAACATGCCAGATTGCTCATAAGAGTTTTCCAACCAATAACATGCTAAAATCTCTGAAGATATTAAATTGGAAATCCGCAAAAGAATACAGGATTTCGGAAACCTTTAGTAAACTTCTTTCATTTTCTTCACATTTCCCTTCTTCCCGTGCCATGCGCAAGTACCCCTATTGGCATGCCAATTGTATCATTTGTTCATTCAGGAAACACACACATAATTAGACTTTCTTTTTACCATTTAACACCTTTTCTCATCTTACCAACACAAGTTTACTAACAATTTTACATTGACATTCACATTCACATTCAAACGTATCATAAATAAACATAACAACACCCTATGAACTTACCTGGTACAACAGTAGAACATGATATTAGATACTATTCCAAGAGTTTTCCTTTCCCTCTGTTATCAATGGGTTGATTTGATTTTTGATATAAATGTTAATACATTCAATTCATTAATGACAACACTTCAAACTTTAACAGTTTTAAAATTAGAAATGAAAGTTAGCTAAATCGAGATATAAGTGTAACACCCCAAACCCGACCCATTCACTACGACCGAATTTGAAATGCCACTGCGGAAAACGCTTGAAAATATTTTTACTTAAAAGTAGAAACCATTAAAATTTGTTGTCTGTAATAAAACATTTTCGTAATTTAAAACATTCTAGGTAAGAATTAA
The DNA here is from genome assembly GCA_005393395.2 of Gossypium australe. NCBI lineage: Eukaryota > Viridiplantae > Streptophyta > Magnoliopsida > Malvales > Malvaceae > Gossypium > Gossypium australe. The sequence continues at coordinate 16,095,272 of CM016619.1, forward strand.
GTTGCTATAAAAATACCGGATTCAAAACTTTAATATGGCTTTTGAGATTTAAATAGCTTTTAAAATTTAACTTACAAAATATTAGCTTAATTACAAATCCAACTGAAACATAGCAAGATTCAAATACTTTAAGTGGCCCTTATTACATTAAATAATAATTCATAAATACTGGAAATATAAAATACTTAAAACAAGCAAAACTTCTTCGGCATGGGCCACCTTGTATCCACTCCAAACCCAGTCCAAGCATCACCTGCGATGTTAATAAAAATTGGGTGAGTCATACAGACTCAGTGTGCAATTAGTCCACTGAATTCCACCCACATATCAAACCACATATTTATCCACATATCAGATATTAATGCAACATTATTCACATGAGTTCACTTATTGGGCTTGGCCCATATCCATATGTTATGACATATAGTAATGCAATTCATTCACTTATAGGGTCCACATATTGGGCTTGGCCCATAACCATATCACATTCTTATAATAGTGTAATTAACCACATGTTTCCACATACTGGGCTTGGCCCATTACCATGTTAATCCACATCACATACTGGGCTTGGCCCACTTTCACATTAATCTACATATCTTATTGGGCTTGGCCCATTTTCACATATATTTACATGCAAAATTATGCAATTATGAAGCCCAACCCAGCCTAGGGTCCATCCTCTACACACCCCCGTATCCAGCCTACCACACACCAGGGGATTATTAAATCACCCTCCCCTTTTTACTCCAATATGGCAACAAATGCCGTCCACGCGAACTTAATCGCAAATAATCCACAACGTGACCTCAGTCAACGTCAATCCACGATGTAGCCGAAGCTATCATCAAAACCACGATGAGCACAAAGCCATCAATAACCACGATATGGCACATAGCCTATATCAATCACGATGAGGCACAGAGCCATTCATCAAACCACGTACTCGAAGTACACCCTGTCCTTCTTACATATCATATCCCACCCATGCACATGCAACATAAAATAATGCCATGATAATGCATGTACATGTTATTTAGCAAATTATCACATATTCATAACAATAGTCACATTTCATCAGATTGAGTACTTACCGGATTATTGACATACCCCTTGAGGGTATCCATATCACAATTTCCACTGCACTAGTTAGCACATTCATAACACAGATACAGATATCACATACAATTATAAATCCCGGAAAATAGTAGGCTAACTACACACCTGACTATTTAGCGAAATCCTTAGCTACTTGAATTTAACATGATCCCGGAACTTCCTTATGCCTGTCGATATCCTCCTTACTTATTCAAATCCCGAATACTTGCTCTACTTCTGTCGACTTGCCCCCTAATTAACCATAATACAAATCGGTCACATTTAAACCCAAATATGGCCTAAGGCCGAATATTACATAACACTTACCTAACTTACCAAATCCCGAAAAGCCACTTCTTGCCTTTGCAACTGTCGAAGTCCCTATTAACCATATGTCAGATTTGGCTTTAATACATAAATCCATAAACATGGCCCTTGGCCGAAACTACAATGGCTTACCTTGAAAAATCGAACCCAAAAACCTCCTTTGATACTGCTTAACGTTGGCACTACACAAAAGAAACACTTATCATGGCACTATGCCATTCGGCCATGCCTACAACCAAGGCTTGGACACTTGCATTCGGCACATTAAAATAAAGGACCAAAAACCGATTGCTAAGGAAAGATTACTTACCACTATCGTTGCTTGTGAAGACTAAAAGAGAATAGGTTTCGGCTCTTTTATGGTGAAGAAGAAAACACAAAGGTGGAGGGAGTTTACTGCCTAGAGGATTCGGCTATGGTTCACCAAAGTATTTCGGCTTTTAAAAGAATTCTTAAAGAAAGGAAGAGAAGAAGGAGTTGAGCAATACGGCAATGGTGGCAAAGGGAGGATTCGGCTAACAAAAATAAAAGAAAAGAATTGGGAAAGGGATATAGATTCGGCCAAGAACAAATAGAAAAGAGGAATGAAACACAAGTGGCTTTGCACAAGGGAAAAACGGCACAAGCAATGGGAAAAAGAAACTAAATTCGGCACAAAGAAATTAAAGAAGAAAAAGAATCACAAAAGATGATCACTCCCCCTTATAAAGAATTCGGCTACTATATCCTTGCTATTATCAAACTCCTTGATAATCTCCTCTATTATCTCCTTAACAAACAAAATAAATTAATCTAACATTAATCCCTTATCAAACTCCTATATTATCTCTTATCACCTATTTAAACCAAAATAAATAAAGTAAATCCATATTTATCTCTTCTTCATCTTGCACAAAATAATTAAATCAACAATTATCCTACTTGAATAAATAAAACAACAATTATCTATTATCTACCAACTTAAAATAAATAAAATAAATAAAACACATTTATCCTACCTTAGCCGAAAATTAATAGGAGAATTAAAATCCTCCTCCAATTGAAAGTCCCAAGTGCCGTCCACTTTCTTCCAACTCTACCTTGTCGCAAAAGCAAAATAAAAACACCAAAATATTGCTTCCCATGCGACTCGAACTCCAGACCTACACCAAACTTATGGCGTCATTCCTAGGCCTTAAGTGGCGCCTTGCAGCCACTTTACCAGGCGGGTTCTTATGCCATCACTCCACCACTTATTCTTTTAAGGCCTCTTCCCTAGCTCCCCCTTGTCTTAACGCCAAAAGCAAAATAAAACACACCTACTGCTGTCACCAAGGCTCGAACCTGAGCCCTCTTTGCTGCAAGCTACAGATAACGCCCCAAGCCACTTTGCTGCTAACTCTTTTGTGACATAAACTCCCCACAATTCCTTTTAAGACCTCTTGGCCCAGTTTCCCTTCTTAACGCGAAGAGCAAAAGTAAAACACACTCCCGTGGTTCGAACCAAGGCCCTTGCCCATTGCACATGGCGTCATCACCAAGCCTTTAAGTAGCGCCTTGCAGCCACTTTACCAAGGCCTGTTTTCTGCCACAAACGCCTTCAATTTTTCCCCTTAAGGCCTCTCTAGCCCAACTTCCCTTCTTGACGCAAAAAATACAAGCCCATAATGCAAATTCTGCAGCTCGAACCTCCTCCTTCCCGAAGCTCCTTTTGACGCACGCTCCCCTGCTCCTAGGTAGCGTCCCTTGCCAATTTGCCACATGATTACTTGTGTCATAAATCCAACACAAATTTTCTTAAGGCTACCTTAGCCTAGCTCCCCTTTTTAACTTAAAATCCAATTATTTTCCAATGCATTTTCCCATCTCTTAAGGTTCACCAAACCCCCTTAAACACACTCAACCATCCACTGAGCCTACTAACTCATGAATTATGCACCAAATGCATAACCCCTAATCTAGGATATTACAATAAGAATCTCAAAAACACAAACTCGTGAAGAATAGGCTTTGGAAACACTTATATGCAAAACCAATTAATCAAGAAAGCTTAGAGCTTTTCCTTCTTCTACAGAAAACAATGGTTTCGGTGAAGGAAGAAGAGAATGGGACTCTCTTTCCATCCATTTCAGCATATAACACTTAACATCTTAGTTTCATCATTAAATGAAACAGGTGTTTCCACTAAACATTGACACAATCGATACTACCATGCAAGAATGGTTATTTAACTTTGAACCTTGAAATTTTTTTGTTAAACTCCTTTGACTAGCTATTCGTTAATTCTTACGGTTTAGTCCATACATTTTTATTTCTAACCTGCTAACTGAATTTTAGCAATTCAAACATTAATAAAATAATATAATGAACTCGTAAATATTATTACTCTATCATTGGAATTGTGTCCCCGAACTGCTGTTTTTGGCATTGCAGAATATCAAGTTATTACATTAGGATTCTTCATTTTCCCTTAAATTTTTATTCTTTTTCTTTTCTCGAAAGAAGTTTTTACCTAGTGTGCTCTTGGGATTTTTCTTATTTATATATATATTTATATTCTTGTAGGTTGGATAAGGTAATTACCCTTTAAAATATGGGTTTCTAAACTGGCTATTATAAAGATAATTTTGATATGACCTCTATATTTTCGAATCTTGGCACTTTTGATAATATCATATCATTGGCTTAACCATAAAAAAATTAACTTAAGGCAACATTTTTGAATCAAATGTGATTGACTACAAAATGGAAGACTCTTATTGGTAACTTACGTACCCTAAGAGATTGAGAAAGGTTTGAGGTGTTTTGTTTTAAAGATACTTTCTAGTAGGGAAAAAAGAGTCGAAAGAAAGCTATGATACAAAAATTAAGCATTATCTAATAAGAATGAAATCATGTTTTGTGACTTTGTTTATCAACAATCTTCCACTAAGGCTTCACTACAAAAGACTATGATTGGTGTTCCAATATTATGGTAGAGTTGTTGATCTATTTATCTTGCAAAAGAGGAACAAAAGTGGATACAATTTTTGTTTTGTTAGATTGTCATCAATGAGCAATGCATGAAGGGAGATGTATAGATTGAATGGATTTAGGCTTATGGCTAGTAGAATCTATGTTTCTTTTGCTAGATTCAACAATAAAAGTGAGTATTGGAAGAAGGCTTAGAAATATGCTAATGGTGGTCTTCAAAATAAGAAGAATAGAGACAATGGTGACGATGTCATCATCTTAGATAAGTATGATAATAATAATAATAAACATGAATGAAAGTCATTCCATTGTAGGAAGGAAGAAGGGATTTGGATTATAAAGAAAAGGAATGACAGGGATTGGCATGCCAATAGGGATTTATGTGTACCTAGAGTCATGTATCTAGAGTCTTGTACTTGGAGTTCTATTGCCTTCGAGCATTACACACATTACGTGCATTCTTTGTTGCATTTGAGCTTAGCACTTCGGTACTCTTTGGTGTGTTTGGTGTCTTGGCACTTTAGTGCCTTTTGGTGTGTTTAGGAGGATGTGATTTGGTACCTAACACTATGTGCTCCTTGGTGTGTTTTGGAGGGAGTCTCGTGTATGCAATTCATTTCCCTAGTGTTTAATATGGGCTATTTGAACCAAAATATTGATAATAAGATGTGTTTATGACTATAAATTTCAAAATGTACTCTAAAGTGGGATATGTTAGAGAAGTAATAAGTTAAAAGACTATATTTATATAATAAGGTTTACTATGAGCTACAAAACATGAAATTGTGATTAAAATTTATGTCTCTGTATGCCCCTAACAGAGAAACAAATAGGGGATGATAAGATTTACTTAATGAGCTCATAACCAGTGGCGGAGCCAAAAAAATTTGGGGGGGCGGAATTAAATTGTATATTTTTACGATAGTAAAAATGTAATTTTACCATTTTAATAATCTATATCTTTATCAGTTTTAAAGGATTAAATCATATTTTTATTTTTTTGAGAGGGCAATGTCACATCCTAAAAATCGAGGGTTAGTAGAATCAGCTTTGTGAACCGAGAGAGAGAGAGAGAGAGGTCATGCCCAAATTTTTGAGATTATCTGTGTTTCTAGGGGAAAAAATGAGTTATTGGCCTATTGGTTAAATGTTGCTGAAATTGTCCTTGAAATCCAAGTTCAAATTCCTTCCCTTACACTATTTTTATTATTTTGCAAATTTTGCATCAAACATGTAATATCCCAATTTTTTTTGTTTAAATTTGGTAAAATTATTTCAATAATGAGTAATTGGCCTAGTGTTTAAGAGAAAACATGTAACAGGCCGATTTTGGGTCTAGTTGGAACAGTGGTTTCGGGACCACAAATCCGACACATTAAAATTTATTTTTATTATATTTTTGTCCACAGTTTTATGGAACGATTTCGTAAAAATCTTGTTTGAAAATTTTGACGTTTGGGCACTCAATTTAGTTAAAAGGACTAAATTACAAAAAGTGCAAAACTTGAATTCTATATGCTAAAGGTGCCCAATTGCTATGAAATTTTAAATTAGAGGTCCTTAAATGGTAATTAGACCATTAGTTAAGTTGGTGGACAAAAATAGACATGGTTAGGTATGTTCCCAAAGTTTTTCATTAAGGGCATTTTGATAATTTGGAAATTAAAATGAATTACAAAGCCAAATTAAAAGCCAATTTTTGTGCATCTTCCTCCTATGGCCAAATTTTACAAGAGGAAACCATGACTAGGGTTTTTCAAGCTTCCAAGCTCGATTGTAAGTCCGTTCTACCCCGTTTTTAATGATTTTTATGTTTTTGAAATCCTTGTAACATGGTCTATCTATTTCTACCACTAATTTGAAGAGATGTCAAAGTCTAAAATTTTACCTATGTTGAACATGTATGTATTTTGATGTTTGATGGTGGAAAATGCATGTTTGTTGTTTGTTAAATGACTTTTTTATTGGGCTCGAAACTAACTAATATTTCGATAAAGGCAAGCGCACCTATCGAACAGTAGTATAGCTATGATGAGTCCGGAATATCGTATCCACAAGGACTAAAATTACTAGTAATAACTATCTTTTTTTTATTTAGCCTAATAATTAAGGAGATTTGTTCTAATCTAAAATTTAACTAACTAATTTACTATGAACGCGACAAAGAGTGAAGAAAATAATCGAATAAACCAATGAATAAAGATAATACCCAAGGAAGAATCCACCTAGACTTCACTTATTATTCTGACTCTGAATTAAACGATTTATTCACTTGTCTTGATCCATAGAAATCCCTAAATTATGTTAATATCTCTTTCAAGACTAAGAACAACTGACTCTAGGTTGATTAATTGAAATCTCTTTCTAATTAAAACCTCTATCGTCGCATTAACTCAATCTATGGATTCCCTTATTAGATTTGACTCTAATCCGGCAGATTTATTCATCCTATTTCTAGGGTTGCAATCAACTCCGCTTAATTATGCTAGATCTACTCTTAAACAGGGACGTTTGCTCCACTGAATAAGCACATCAAACTTGAACTAATATCCTGAAAATATTAAAGTAAGGGTTAAGAACACATAATTAAGAACAAGAACAAGTATTTATCATGTAATTCAGATAATTAAATAATAAGATTCATCTAGGTTTCATCCTCCCTAAGTATTTAGGGAGTTTAGTTCATAACGTAGAAGGAAAACATCTTAGAAATAAGAAAACAACAAGACATAAATAACTCAAAAACTTTTAAGGAACTTGATGGCGATCTTCAATCTTGGAGTGAATTCGTTTCCGAGATGAATCCGATGGCTTCCTTCGAGTAATTTCTTCGTTCTAATCTGCGTTTTCTCCTAGGTCTTCCTCTGATGTGTATTTATAGACTTTAGAATACCCAAAAACCCTAAAAATTGGCTTTTTTCAGCGTGAAAACGAAGTAGGGTGCGACAGGGACACAGACGTGTGATTAGCCCGTGTGAGGGTGCCCAGGCCGTGTGCAAATTTGGGTGACTCGCGATCGACACGGGCTAGCACACGGGCGTGTGTCCAGGCCGTATGGTTCATACGGGCATGTGCTCCGCCCATGTGGTTCTGGCTTGGCCGTGTGGATCCTTAATATGGCCCGTTTTGTCTGATTTTGGCCCATTTTCCGTTCCTTTCGCTCCCCTATGCTCTCCTAAGTATAGAAACATGAATTTAAAGGACTAGGAGCATCGAATTCACAAAAATTGTATAAATAAACATCCAAAAACACGCTAAGCATGGGATTAAAATGTGTTACTTTTATGGTTTATCAAATATCCCCACACTTAAGCGTTTGCTTGTCCTTAAGCAAAATCCTCAACTCACAAGTAAAATTAAACTTCCTTAATTCACAATTCTTATCAATAATGTCTTATCATAATTCACAAATAATTCATACATTTATAATTTAACTAAAAGAATCCTAAAGATTCAAACAATCCAAGTCACAAATTTTTATAACACGAAAACATAGGTGTCCCCCTTATCTAAATAATTACATTTGATTCAAAACCGTAAAGATTTGACATCCTCACTAAAAATTCACTCAAATCACTCAATGTGTTTAAGGTTCAAAAATTAAGCACTCAAAAGTCAAACATGAAAATTTATTACCATAAGCTTGCATGAAAATCAAATCTCCACCACTATAAAATAAGATGATACACAAATCAAAAAGTCTTTAAAAGGGTTGTGATAAGGCTTGGTTTAAAGGTGTAGATAAAGGCTGAATTAGAGGGTTAGAATCGAGATCGAATTGACAATTTACCTAACTAGAAAAATAAACTAATACTGAATAATTACATCAATTGAAAACTTATTAATAATAACACGAGCTTCTTCTCAAAATGTGAAATTAACCATTTAAACTCAAATAACATAGAACTAAAATAAATGAATATATATTTCCACTCTTTTTTCATGTACAATAACAAGAAAGAATTTAACAACTGAAACAAAGAACATAGTTAGGCAATTGACCAAATCAAATCTCGACATAAAAAGGGGTTAATACAATAAAAAAATTCTCAATGAATCAAAAAAAATAAGTTTTGGGTTAATATTAAGGGTAGATCAAGAAACGGTTTATTAGGCTCAAAGGGGTTCACTAAGAGTTAATTATGAAGGTAGGTTTTTAATGGAATAAGTGAGTTAAAACCTAGGTGCCTTTATCATCTCAGTATATCAAATCAAAGGTGTGGTCTCGACATGCATAATCGAAGCAAGTTCTAGAATAACAAATCAATATTGACACACTCATAACCAATCAAGTGAGCAAGAAAAGTGTATGCTCTAACGGTTCAAAATCTCACAAAATTTATGGTTTTTTATGTCAACCTTTCAAATTTCAAACTTCAAAGCAATATTTAAACTTAGGGAAAACAACCTAACAAATTTTAATTCTAAAAATAGACTTATCATGCTTGATTCTCTAATGTCTTAAAGTTTAAACCATCAATGCACAATTACCTATGACTTAATCCAAAACATATCAATAAAAATCATAAATCAATAAAAATTTTATTCTAATAGTAATATGAGAAACTTTACTTAAGAATAAGATATAATTTAGGGATTTTCTAATAATGATATAATTAACCTCCCCACACTTAAGATGTACATTGTCCTCAATGTACTAGAATAGATAATGACAATATGAAAATATCATAAGAGAGGGAGAGAAGTGAAACTTCCTGAATTTTGAATGAAATCCGTGGAATAGTGAACGTGGAATTGTAGATATAACAAAGTGAATTGCGTGATTCTGAGCAACTATTAAGAAAAATAAACACAACTGTGGAAGAAGATTAAGGGATTACTCGATTAGGAATAATTATAAAAAACTAAAATATAGTTCAAAATATAAAAGATAAGTCTTTTTAAAATATGATACAAAACATAAAGGAAAACAGACTAAAAATAAAAATAAAAATAAAGTTAAAAATAAAATAAATGGACTCAAAGGTCCTCATTGTTGACGCGTCGCGAGGTGGCGGTGCTGAAGGTGAAATATGGAGATGGTGGCAGATTTGCTGTAAGATGGCCTCGAGACTTTCGAACAGCTGATAACATTGCTGCTCGAAGTGAGTGAGTAGCTCGGATATGTCTGATGGGCTCGAAACTAACTAATATTTCGACAAAGGCAAGCGCACCTATCGAACAGTAGTATAGTTATGATGAGTCCGGAATATCCTATCCTCAAGGACTAAAATTATTAGTAATAACTATCTTTTTATTATCTAGCCTAATAATTAAGGGGATTTATTTTTAATCTAAATTTAACTAAATAATTTAACTAACTAAATGATTATGACCGTGACAGAGAGTGAATTGGGAAAATACTTTTAGTCAACTTATATGATAAAGGCAATACCTAAGAACAACTGACTCTAGGTTGATTAGTTGAAATCTCTTTCTAATTAAAACCCCTATTGTTGCATTAACTCGATCTATGGATTCCCTTATTATATTTGACTCTAATCCGGCAGATTTTCGTAGCCCTGTTGATTCTACTGGGAAAGTCTTTAAATTTATATAACGAATAATAGAGCCTAGAAACTAACTATCACCATGACTGAGGCAAGCGCACCTATCGAACAGTAGTATAGTTTAGTGGCAAGACCGGAATGTCGAACCCAAGGGAACCAAAAGTACTAATACTAACTCTCTCTTTATTATTTAGCCTAAGAATTAAGGGAATTGTTGTTTAATCTAAAATTAACTAACTACTAAGCCAAGGATGCTAAGACACGGAGAATGAATTGGGGAAAATACTTTTGGGAAAAACCAATTGATTAGGACAATACCCGAGGAAGAATCCACCTAGACTTCACTTTTTATTTAACTCTAAACCAGACGATTTATTCACTTGATTTGATCCGTAGGATTCCCTAAGTTATATTAATACCTCTTTCGAGGCTACTAACGTATAACCCTAGGTTGATTAATTGAAATCTCTTTCTAATTAGAACCCCTAGAATTGCATTAACTCGATCTATGGACTCCCATATTAGGTTTGACCCTAATCCGACAGATTTTCGTCATCCTATTTCTAGGGTTGCGATCAACTCCGCTTAACTATGCTAGATCTAGGGGCTTTTGCTCCACTGCCTAATCACATCAATACTTGAATTAATATCCTGAAATATCAAAGCAAGAGTTAAGAACACATAATCAAGAACAAATCAAGTATTTATCATATAGTTCAAAAAACAATAACAAGATCCGTCTTATGTTTTATCCCCCTCAGGTATTTGAGGGGTTTAGTTCATAATCATAAAAGAATACATCTCAGAAGAAAATATAAAACAAAACATAAGAAAAACCCTAAAACCCCCTGAAGGAAATTGAAGGGAAGATCCTCTGTCTTGAGTATGACTCCGGTTTCTTGAGATGAATCAACTGGCTTTCTTTGAGTAAATCCTACAATTCTGACCTCTCTGGCTTGGCTCCTAAGCCTACCTGGATGCCCCCTCTTAGGTCACACTTAGGGTGTTTATATAGGCTTTCAAAATGTCTTTCTTTGCCCTAAGTATCCTAATCCGAGTGGAATTAAAACAGGTCACGGCAGGGACATGCCCGTGGCACACGCCCGTGTAAATTGAGGTCAGGCCGTGTTCAGGTCTACTAAGGAGGCCGTGTGGCCTGGGCCCAGGCTGTGTCGATTTCACACTTTGGCCATTTTCTCCGTTTTTGGCCTGTTTCTCGTTCTTTTCATCCTTCAGTACTTCCCTAAGTATTAAACATGAAATTAAAGGATTAGGAGCACCAAATTTCACAATTCGAGGAATAAATCATCCAAAAGTATGCTAAATGTGGGATTAAAATATGAACATATTACGGTTCATCACCTATTTCCAGGGTTCCAATCAACTCCGCTTAATTGTGTTGATCTTCTCTTAAACAGGGACTTTTGCTTCACTGAATAAGCACATTCGACTTGATTCAATAACCTGAATTATCAAAACAAGAATAAGAACTCACAATTAAGAATAAGAACAAGTATTTATCTTATAAATCAAATAATAATAAGATCTATCTTAGGTTTCATCCCCTCAGGTATTTAAGAGATTTAGTTCATACTGATAGAGGGAAACATCTTAAAATAGGGAAAACAACAAAACATAAGAAAACCCAATAAAACTTCTAAAGAACTTGATGGGAGATCTTCAGTCTTGAGGGAGATCATTCTCCTAAGCTGTTCCCGACGACTGTCTTCGAGTGTTTTCTGCCTTCTATTCGGCGTCCCCGTTTAGGTTGCCCCCTAGGGTGTTTATATAGGCTTTGAGATGCCTTTCTTGGCCCACAAGTAGCCTTTTCTGAATAGAATTTAAACTTAGGATCGACAGGGACACACCCGTTTGACACACCCAACACACGGCCTTGTGGTCTGCCCATGTGCGACAGTCCAGGCCATGTAGGCCCATTTAGTCCCTTTTTGGCCTGTTTCTTGATCTTTTCGACACCTAAGCTCTCCTGTGTATAAAACTTGAAATTAAGGGATTAGGAGCATCGAATTAATCAAATCTAATGAAAATTCATCCAAAATAAAGCCAAGCATGGGGTTAAAATATGTATAAATTATGGTTTGTCAATGTCAAATCAATGTAGCAGCAGAAGAAGGAGGTCAGTGACTCGGTGGTGGAGGGTAAGGTGGATCCTCGTAAGGGAGAGGGACATCCTCAGTGATGTCCTCGGGATCATCCTGATCATCAAGGCGAGACTGTAACACCCTAAACCCGGTCTATGCGTTAAGACCAGACTTGGTATGCCACACAAATCGAACATACATCTAGTCATCAAATGATTTAAAGAAAACAGATCTTCAAAAACTATTTTGGAGATGGAGTTTATCAAAAACCGAGGTTAATTTGAAATCTATGATTTTAGAGCATAAGAGTTTATAATTTGATCTCAGAGAAATAATTGGTTAAATTTTTAAAGAAGTTTAAAAAGAATTCAAAAGGAATTTGAAAACAAAATTCATAAAAGAGTTTTCAAAGAAATTTTTTTACGAGTTTGAGATATTTAAGAAAAACCCCTTTTTATACGTAAATTAAAGAAAACATTATAAAATTTAAAATAGTCCCCTTTTAGTATCTAAAACATATTAAAATCCATCCACGATTAAAAATCCATAAAAATAATACCAGAGGCCTTATTACATCACAACTGAAAAATTTATTTAAGTAAAAATACTAAAGAGTAGTTCAAAGTTCATAAAAAACCATCATTTGAAGTATATCCCCCGCGAAGTCATCCCTGGCCCAAGCCTCCATCAATTATCATTACCTGAGAAGGGTAAGAAAACGGGGTGAGTTACTTAGAACTCAGTGTGTAACCCACTTACCAAGTCCACTGGGCCAAACCATTTAAGCATTTAATTGGGCTTGAGCCCATTAACGAATATAACAATATAGTAATTAAAAATGCATGTGAAATGCAATTCCCAACCAAGCTTAAATTTCCATCCGCTACACACCACCCGTACCAACCAGCGCACCTATGGGGATCAAGTCAACCCACCCCGCCAACACACCAATCGCAGGCATTAAGCCATTTAATTCGCAGGCAAAATGCCATTTAAATTAATGATTCGCAGGCCAGTGGCCATTAACACGCAGGCATTAAGCCATTTAAACTGGGCACGAAGCCTTCTTCTCTTCATCAAAATATCCCAACCCATGCAATCATGTATATGCAATGTACAACAATTTATTCATATGAAAATTTTAACATCAGGCCCATATTAAAATTTGGCCCATTACACAATTTGGCCCATTTTACAATTTGGCCCATTTCACAATTTGGCCCATTTCATAATTTGGCCCATTTCACATGAGGCCCATATATCACTTTTTATCATATTAGCCCATTAAGGGCGATTTCGTAACTTTCACGATTTTAATACCGATTTCATGCACTTACACTAAAGTATTCATAAACCATATTTTTCGATTTTACCAACTTGGCGATTATTAGTCTAATGCTTAATAACGGTATAACATCTAACCATGAGATAAGTGTGAAATTACACACCTGATTACGGTGAGAACTATACTTTCCCGCTCGTCGATACCTAAATACGTGTCACGCTTGATTAGAACACTAATACTTAATTTAAATCTATACTAAAGATAAGCGATCTAGATCTTTACCCTCAGAATCTCGAACAACAACTATTTGTCGGTTCTCCCCGGTTGACGGTTCACAACCCAATGGGAAATCCTGAACAGCTAATGGCTCCGAACTACGAACAACTTCGAATAATCGATTCTCCTCGGATGAGGGTCCATAACCCGGTGGAAAATCCCGGATTGCCGAAACAGCCCTTCGCTTGAATCTAGAGGGAATAGCAAAACCGCCCCTCTTCCGAACACTATTCACCACCCTTTTCGACCCTATCTTGTTTGCCTCCATTGACAAAAGATTATTAGTCCAACTAATATATCGGAATTTAAGACTATTGGTTTTAAGGGCGAAATCGGCTTACCATAAAAATATCTTTGCGTTCACGGGATGAAAATCGAGCAATAACGTCCCTTAACACTTTGGACCGAATCCTAGCGATTCACTATGATTACGAATACTCCGAGTTTCAGCCTTCACTTTATCACTATAAAGACAAAAAGATTGTCTGAGAGGAAGGAATAGAGGATGCTATTTTCGGTCAAAAGACCCTCCCAAACTAATATGTATATTCGGCTAAAGAAAAGAAGAGAAATAAAGAATCGAAAAGGATTCTTACCGATTATTCAAAACAATGCAAAGAAAAATGATTGAGTAGAAATGTTTGAGAAATGGAAATTTCGGCTATGAGGATGGTTATTAACATTCGGCCATGGTAGAAGATTTTGGAAAAGAAATAGTGATGTTAAGAGTTCTTTACAAGAAGAAAGAAAGGAGAAAAGAAATAAAAGAGAAAGTGTTTATGTGTAAATTTTCAATAATGGAAGATGAACAAAGAAATGATCTTGGGGTTGGTGTATATTCGGCCAAAAAGAAAGAAAAGAATATGACCTTTCAAGATGGTATGGTTTCGGCACAAAGAGGAGAAACTTGGGAAAAATGAAAGATGGTATCAATTTGGTCTAGAAGAAATGACCAAAACCAAAACAAAATTTACCTATTGCACAAGACACAATCGGCTAGGGAGAGAAGTTGTGAAGAGAAAAGGAAAATGCACTAATTTGCTAAAGCATTATGGCCAACTAGCTCCTAATCCTTACCAATATTCGGCCAACCCCCTTCTAGCCCTAAAATCGTCCAAGTACATTGGCCAAAAGTTTCCAAAACATCACCCTTGTTTCATGCCTTGTGTTCCCCCTACATACCATATACTCATGATTCCCTACCTTAAGTTCACTCTTACCATATCCTTTAGCCATCATACCTTAAAATAAAAGTCTAACTTACCAAAAATATGATGCTTGGCCGACACTTGCTAGGAAGGAGCAAAAATTAATATTCACAAAATGCTTACTAGGGGATTCGAACCTCTCCCCTCAAGACCATACATGTAGCGCATAACCTCTTAACTAATAGCTCAATTATGCTATCTTTTGCCACTTAATTTCCTTAAACATCAGGGTCACTTGTTCCACTTCAATAAAGTACTCCTTACTAAAATTTATTCTAATTCCGAATAAATCCCGAGCCTTCTCAAGACTATATTACACACACAAATTAAATCATTCACAAATTAAGCACTAAAAACATGCAACATATCGGTACTCAATTTTTAGGATGTTACAGAGACAATCGGTACTGGGAAAGATCGAATCCATGTCGTCGCTCGATCATCCTCATCTGTAGCATGCTCGAGATGCCCTGAGGGGACATTTGGCCAAAAAGTGTAAGTGTGGAGGACTGTTCTGGTGTGTCGAGGAGACTGAAGTGTCGAGCGAGGTGAAGCACGTAAGGGCCTAAGCAGATGGGGCCCTTTCTATGGCGGTCAATCTGATGGCGGAAAGATAAACCGATGAAGTACGCCAGATCAAATACATGGCCATGTGCCATACTCCATAGAAAATAGGCGTCATGAGTGCTGACGACTCTGGTGCTCTCTCTCCGACATGTCAAAGTGTGAGCAAGGAGTGCGTGAATATACCGTAGGGCTGAAGATAGAGAAGTCGCCTTCGAGCAACTAGGGTCCTAGGATGTCAGGCCCCCCGTGAGATCTGTTTAACAACGCGAAGGTGAGTAATGAATATGTCGATGAAGCTGGAGGAAGTCCTCAGCGCTCATGAACTCCTCGGTATAAAGTCCCAAAGCAGCATCGAATTCTGGAAAGCTCATGTGACGCACCAAACTGCCAAGTTGAAAAGTGATGGTGCCTGGCACGTCGTGGACCGACATGACTCGCTAAAGGTGAAACGTCGAGCAAAACTCCAAGGTAAGCTCCATGTATGTAGGCTCAACGGTACTGAAGAAACGGTCCCATGGGGCTTGGATGATGAAAGCTCGAACCTCATTAATGAAATGGACTTGCTCCAACGCGGCCCAGTCAATGCATCAGCCCAAACCTAGGGGTCGTACTCGAAGGAGCTAAAATAGATCCTTCGGTGGGTCCGTGGTAAATTTGAGGTAAGGGTGGTGAACTGTAACGGAGGCGCTCGAGGAGGTCGCGCTGGGTCCTTTCCGCTTTTTCGAAGCAGGGACTGCGACCTTAGTCTTGCCACGAGTATTTGTCATGATGTACCTGAAAACATAAAAGATTTTCAATAAATAATTCAAGCATCATCACTAGCCAAAGATGTACTATCCTGGTAGTCCTAAATAATAGTATAGTCTTATAATAGTTAAATTGATTATCAAGTAATGCTAAAATCATATATTGAAATTATAATGAACAGTGTGAAACAATAAATAGACAGTACTAATTTATGGTAGGCTTAAGACAAGAGCATTAGCAATAGGAATTTAAAAGGAATAAACTAAAATAAACTTAAGTAAAATAACATGATTACTAAGAAGCAGTACCAAAATAACAATTGAATTTAGTAATGAAATAAAATCAAACTAGATAATATAAACAATCAAAAGAACTAAGAAATTAGAAATAATAATAATAAAAATCAAAATAGTAATAAGAATAAAAATAATAATAATAGCATAGAATAAAATAAGATCAAATAAAAATAAAAATGAAAGGAATAATCAAAAATGGGGGAAAAGGGTGAACCAAAGGTGAGGCGGTGGTTAGAGGCTCGGCGATGGCTGGCCAATGATGCGTTGGGTCGGGGTTATGGTATGTACGAAAGGGGGTGGGTGGCTGGAGAAGGGAGAAAGAAGGGGAAGGGGGCGGTTTGGGTGTTGGGAGTTTGGAGAGAAGGGAATGAGAAGGAAAATAGAAAGGAAAAGAAGAAAGGAATGGGAGGGGGTTGATGGTGCGGCAACCGGAGAAGGGGGTTGGGGTTGTGGAAGAGTTGGAGGGGGAGGCGGCATTTAGGGTTTGGGGAGTTTTGGGAAAAAGATAGAAGAAGAAGGAAGAAGGGTTTGGGGGTTTAATAGGTGACACGGTCATGTAACTACCCGTGTTGGGCCACACGGTCATGTCACACGCCCTAGTGGTCTATCCCTAGCCTGTGTTTGTCGCGAAATTGAAAAGCCTAGTATTCACACGACCTTGGACACGCCTGTGTGTCCAGGCCGTGTGGACCACACGGCCGCGTCGTACGGTAGTGTGCGAAGTCCTTCACTTCTCCCATGCCCGTGTGGAATTCTACACGCCGGTGTGACCTTACACATGGCTATGTGTATTGCCCGGGAGCCCCCTGACTTGTTTAAATTTTGAAAAGTGAGGCTCCAGTTTTCACACGACCTAGGACACGCCCGTGTGGAATAAATGAAGGCCGTGTCTCTGTCATTTTTTGGGGATTTTAAGCTTCAGGATCCACATGGCCAAGGACACGCCCGTGTGTCCAGGCCGTGTGCGTGACACGGCCATGTCGCCAGGTCGTGTACCTCACTGTTGATTTCTTTAAATTTTAAAAACTAAGTCCCAGGATCCACACGGCCAGGGACACGCCCGTGTGTCCAGGCCGTGTGGGTCAAAAATCTGCATTAAAACATGAACAAAAGTAAAAATAAACTAATTAGTAGGGTTAGTGCTCGGGTTGCCTCCCGAGAAGCTCTTGTTTAAAGTCTTAAGCTAGACTTTCCTCATTTTTGCTTAGTTACGGTGGTTCGCGGAGTTGAAACTCACTACAGCAAAACAGACTTTTAGCGGCGTTTTTTTGGCCTTTAGCGGCGTTTATAAGTGCCACTAAAAGTGTTTGCGGTGCTTTTGTAAGCGCCACAAAAAACGCCGCTACTACAACCGCCGCAAAAGTTTGTGGCGTTTATGTGGAAAAAAACGCCGCTAAAGATCATGACTTTTAGCGGCGTTTGTGATAAAAACGCCGCTAAAAGTCATGGTCTTTAGCGACGCTTTTTTTTCAAACACCACTAAAAGTCATGGTCTTTAGCGGCGCTTTTCCAAAAAACGCCGCTAAAAGTCATGGTCTTTAGCGGCGCTTTTCCAAAAATCGCCGCTAAAAGTCATGGTCTTTAGCGGCGCTTTTCCAAAAAACGACGCTAAAAGTCATGGTCTTTAGCGGCGCTTGTCCAAAAAACGCCGCTAAAAGTCATGGTCTTTAGCAGTGCTTTTTTACAAACGCCGCTAATTTGTACAGATTTCTGTAGTACAATTTTTTCAATATTATACTCCTCCTGCACTAAAACCAACCAATAACAGTAAATATAGCATATAATTCCAAAGCAAAACAGCAAATTTAGCATAAAAATCACACCAAATACATTAATTCTAAATAATACTTGAAATTTAATAAATTAAATGAATGATAACTGAAAATATTGTAACAATAATGTTAAATGTAATAATGTCAAAACATTCTTACAACGAGAAACTAAATGTGTCTAAAATGGCGGTTTCTGCGGCTGCTGAAACATCTGCATCATATGCTGAAGCTGGTGCTGGAGCTCTTCGTACTTTCTGTTCTGCTCTGCTAGCATCAATGCTGCCTCTGCCTCCCTCGCAGCTGCCGCTGCCTCTCTCGCTGCTGCTGCTGCCTCCCTCGCTGCTGCCGCTTCCGTATCCGCTCTAAGCTGTTGCTGGAGTTCTTCATATTTTCTTTGAACATTAGCAATTTGTTGCCTCTGCTCAACCGTGCTCTCTTGCATTTGAGCTATCTGGTCTTGTAGCCTCTGAACTTCAGCACGAGATTGACCCCCGGAAGGCATGTACTGCTGGGAGCCGGATCCAAAATATTGGGTCGGGGTAACACCGGATCCTTTAAATCGAACCCGACCATACCTTTCAAGTCCAAAAACATCAGTGATAATTCTATTAAAAATATACTAAAGATTAACAGAACTACCAGTCGAAGCAGTCGTACCTTTCAGGACCCAAAACATCTATAATAATTCTGTTATCAATCTCCTCAAGATTAACAGAACTATCAGTCGAAGCAGCCGCTTCATACTCCGCATTTTTCTCCTTTAGTTTATCCTAATAAATCAATGAAAGAGTTAGAAACGAAATATATAAATAAGAAAGAATGCAACATAATTTAACATTATAAATTTAAAACTATAAACGATGAATTAAACTATTATAATTAAACATTATAAATATTTATAAAAAATAAAATTTTATTAAGTAAATATACCAAAATTTCTGCAGCTTCGGATGTCATCGGAGATCCATCCTTCTTTCTATGCGTAATGTCAAAAAGCTGAACGCGTCCAACTTTTTGACCAGTCGAAGTTTCCTACATTTTAGCAGAAAAAATATAATTTAATAGTATAAAGTAATTAATATTTGACAGAATTAATAAATTATAATACCTCGGCCTCAGCTACACAAGCAAAACTTCTAGAACCTACCGTGTGCGTGAATTTCTGTTTCTGTCTGCTGCTTATTCCAACTCGCTCACGGTCCGACATAATGCAATTTGAATTATATATATAGTAAATACTATAAACCAAATAATTTATAAGATTTTAGAAGTATGTAATACCTCTCCTTTTTTTGAATTCCAAAATCTAACTTGATCTTCCCATTGGTACCTCAACATTCCCAGTGGAACATTTCTTAATTTTTCGTCGAGGCTTATGTCTTTCTTAAAATATTGTTTTTTGAGCGTGCTTTTATTGTCTCTCCATTTTTTACCCAATGTCTTCTTAACATAGTCATCAGAGACCTCTAAAGTAAATCTAGCCTGAAGAAAAAAAGTATAAAAAGTTAATATAAATGAAAATTAAATTAAAGTATTATAAATTACATTCACGTTTTGTTACCTTAATATTATCGAGAGCCTGATTTTTGTTGGCATCAGGCATGTGATGCCATGATTCGTAGTTAATGGGCAACATATTGGCATTTCGTGCAATAATGCCCAAATAGCTTCCTAACAGTCGAGCTTCAGATCCAACAGGCTGGCCATGATTGTTTCTCCTTACTTTAACACGATCGGTAGGCTCTAAGTCGTATAAATCTTTAAGTAGTGTACGTCCCCGAGCTCTGCGCGTCCCACCACCTTCAGCTGAAAAATGATATATTATTATATTAAAATTGAAAAATGAATCAATAATACGGTTCAACATGCATGTAAAATAAACTTAACATTACTTTCAAATTCTCCAGGCTCATCATCTATGTCCGGTAGAGTAGAAGATCCAACAATTGTTTGCTGTTCACTATTTGCTTCTTCTGGATTTGGAGTATCGCGAACAATATTGAAATCTCATAATCGTCTTCTAGGCATTTTTCCTACAATATACGTAAAATAGTTCAAAATTTTAGTAACAAATAACAACAATAATAGGACATTTAAAATAGTTAAATTATATAACATGCCCAACATTAAAATTATAATATTACATATAAATAATAAATCGTAAAATCTTACTAAATCATATTTCGTAAATATCTTCGTCCACATCTTGACGAACCCGTTGAAATTGTTGACTAGTACTAGGGATATTTTCATTTAAGTTTTGTTCTGGAAAAGGCAATGTTTCTGATCTTTCGACTATGTCATCTCTACTTCCACTGCCAATGTCGAAGAAGTCTCTAGGGGTGTTTCGAAGTACAACGTACCAACCCTCATCAATTGGATCTTCCGAGTAAAAAACTTGTTTAACTTGAGAAGAAAACACATACGGCTCGTCCATCAGTTGTTCTCCGGTGTGAATCAATCGAGAGAAATTCACCATTGTAAAGCCATATTGATCAACTTTAATTCCGCGAGCCGTATTCACATCAGCCCAATCACCTCAAAATAAGACAACTTTGCATTTGCCGTAATAATCCAACTCAATGATGTTAGTAATAAGTCCGTAATACTCCAGATTCCCCTCGACCGGATTACTGTCCCTAGCACTAGCATAACTTGTAATCGAAGAATTAACAACAATTCCGCAATTTCGGGTTCTCCTCAATCTCTCGCGATACTTTGTATGAAATCTGTATCCGTTGATAAGGAAGCCACTATATCTTTTAACTAATCTGTTTGGACCTTGTGAAAGCCATTTAACGTCGTCATTTACTTCATTCCGACTCCAAACCTATCGAGTCGAAAGTAAATCGAGTAATTATTATGAGAAAACCTTATTACTTGTTAATGAAAACTTAAATTGCATACCATTTGGCTTAACCATTCATGGAATGATTCTGCGAACAACTTATTAATTTCTCGTCGATTTAATCTTCGAGATCGTGAACAAGCTCTCAATATTTGTTTGTACTCACTACGGTAAAAAAGGTTTTACTTTGTTAGAAGACAAACAAATCATAATTGATGAGTATTTATCAAATTGTAGAACTTACTTCCGAAATGGTTCCATTGAATCGTGATGAAAAAGAACGTATCGATGCGCTTGGACCCACGATCTATCGTCTAATTCTGTAATTTCGACTTTGCCGATCGGTTCTCCGAAACTTTGAAATAAATAAGTTTCAGCCAAATTATGATCTGTGAGCCCAACATTTCTACTTGGTCTGTTCATTCTTGTTTCAGCATCTTCCAAATACCTCGAATAGAAAGTCATACATTCCTCTGCCAAGTAGCCCTCGGCAATTGATCCTTCCGGATAACGCTTATTGCGGCAGTATGACTTCAATTTGGAAAGGAACCTAAACACGATATAAAACATTATCAAAAGTTGCAACTAAAGGCATTGAGCTGAATGAAGGAATATTTTGCAAATAAAGTAAGACCTTTCAATGGGATACATCCATCGATAGAAAACGGGTCCACCAAGAAGTGCTTCACGCGGGAGATGAATTAACAAGTGCACCATAATAGTGAAGAAGGAAGGCGGGAATATCTTCTCCAGATTGCATAAAGTCAATGCGGCTCGATCTTGTAGTCTCTCAAGTTCTTGAACATTCAAAACTTTACCACAAATGCCTTTCATTATATTTGACAGTTCAATTACAGGAGCCGTCACCTTTTTCGACATACAACACCGCATAGCAACTGGCAGTAAGTCTTGCATCAATATGTGATAGTCATGCGATTTTAAGCCATATAATCTTCGATCCTTAAGACTCACACATCGCGATATATTTGATGCATACGCATCCGGGACCTTTATATCCTTCAACACCGTACAGAACACTTCTTTCTCCGTCTTCGACATTGAAAAAATAGCAGGCGGCAACCGATATTTCATATTCGGAAGTGCTCGGGGATGAAGCTCACGCCGAATTCCCATGTGGACTAAATCAAGTCGACTCTGAAGATTATCTTTCGATTTTCCATCGACATTCAAAATAGTCCCAATGATGTTCTCGCAGACATTTTTCTCTATGTGCATGACATCAAGATTATGGCGTAAAATCTGATGCTCCCACTAAGGCAACTCAAAAAAAATACTTCTTTTTTTCCACAAGTCCGCCTCATTAGGATCATCCTCTTCATCAGATTCATCATTAGATTCATCCCTAGATCTTCTATTTCTATGCGGTTTTGTCGGTTGATTCATCTTGCCATAAATGAAATTCATATATTTCAACATTAAGAATATTTCGGATCCACCGGTCTGCGAAGGAGCTGGTCTGAACTTTTCAGTACCATCAAACTGAGCACTCTGAAATCTAAATGTATGATTTTCCGGTAACCACCGACGATGCCCCATGTAAGAGAACTTCTTCCCATTATATAACCATTGCGAACATGTCTGCGCAGCACAACATGGACAAGCATAACGTCCCCTGGTACTCCAACCAGATAAATTAGCATAAGCCGGGAAGTCGTTAGTAGTCCACATTAAAGCCGCACGTAAATTAAAGTTCTCTTTTCTCATTACATCGTATGTCTGAACACCAGCCCATAGTTGTTTTAACTCGTCAACAAGTGGCTGCAAATAGACGTCAATATCATTCCCCGGCCCTTTCTCTCCAGGTATAATCATAGACAAGATAAAAGAAGATTGTTTCATGCAAACCCATGGAGGCAAATTGTAGGGAACAAGTACCACAGGCCAAGTACTGTACGTTGTGCTCATGAGTTTGTAAGGGTTAAATCCATCGGATGCTAGCCCAAGCCTCACACTCCGAGGATCGCTTGCAAAGCTTGGAAATTTGGAGTCAAAAGATTTCCAAGCTAAAGAATTTGCAGGATGTCTTAACAACCCATCATCTGTTCGTCCATCACAGTGCCACGTCATTGATTCGGCTGTCTTCGACGACATGAAAAGCCGTTGAAGCCTTGGTATTAGCGGAAAATACCGCAAAATCTTAACTAGCTGCTTCCTTGACTGTGTATCGTGTTCATCCTCGTTACCATCCTCTGTATTTCTATTAATCTAACGGGATTGACCGCATACATGACAGTACTATTGGTTTATCCGGTCGCCCCAGTACAACATGCAGTCATTTGGGCAACTATGGATTTTGTTGTAGCCAAGGCCCAAATCCTTTATCAGTTTCTTCATGTCTTTCGAAGATTAAGGGATTTTCGCAAACGGAAACATTTCTTGCAAAAACTCTAACAGCATTGTCAACGAGTTTTCGGTCCATCCTCCCAAACATTTCAAGTGAAAAAGACGAATACAGAAAGATAGTTTGGAAAATTTTGACCCCTCATACAGTTCTTCATTCATTTCACCAAGTAACGTGTAGAACCTCGGCGCTTCTTCATTTGGCTGTTCATCAGGTACACTTCTTCCCCCTTCGGTGAAAGTATTTCCACCAAAATTATAAGCATCAGTTGCACCCAAGTCAGGTGGAAACGACCCGAAACCATCACTGCGCATATTAAAAGCATCCTGCAACATGCCTTCCATATTATCATCTCTAACATTCTGATTGTAAGCAGTATGAGGATAACCCATATTCATCGATGAAGATGCTCCACTAGATGTACAGTCTCCATGGAAAATCCATTTTTTGTACCCCCGGACAAAACCATCAACAACTAGATGTTCGTAGACAACTTCACGAAAATGCCAATTGATATTGCAACACTTCTTACACGGGCAAAGAATCATATTCTCTTGGCTTGCATTTTGAAATGCAAAATTCAGAAAAGTCTCTACTCCATTTCGATAGCCGTTGCTTACCCTTGACAATTTCATCCAACTCCTATCCATTTCGTTGTTGTTGAAGTCTAAAGTTGACAATAATTTACACGGCTAAATTGTTAATTGACAAGAATTTGATTTTTAAAACAAAAATTTCTTTAAGCTTCATCATACATGGCACTGTAAGTATTATTTAAATTGCATGTATTATTTAAGATTCTTCATACGTGGCATTGTTATACCTGGGGAGGATCCGTTATATCTTCCAGTGAGATATAAGGCAATCCGTCAGGTTTCCAGCCTATATACTTTGAATCTTTTTATTTTTATCTATACAAGTATTATGTAAGTTATGTATTATTTAAGATTCTTCATACGTGGCATTGTTACACCTGGGGAGGATCCGTTATATCTTCCAGTGAGATATAAGGCAACCCGTCAGGTTTCCAGCCTATATACTTTGAATCTTTTTATTTTTATCTATACAAGTATTATGTAAGTTATGTATTATTTAAGATTCTTCATACGTGGCATTGTTACACCTGGGGAGGATCCGTTATATCTTCCAGTGAGATATAAGGCAACCCGTCAGGTTTCCAGCCTATATACTTTGAATCTTTTTATTTTTATCTATACAAGTATTATGTAAGTTATGTATTATGTAAGTTAGATAATTTGATGAAAGCTATGTAAGTTATGTAAGTTATTTATTATGTAAGTTAAATAATTTTATGTTAGTTATGTATTACGTATTATGTAAGTTAAATTAAAATTTCAAATCGAGAATCAGTTGAGGTGTTATTATATGTTTTGTTATAATTGAAATTTGCTAAGATGTTAAATTTAACAAGTTTTTAACTTACTTCTTTTAAAAAAAAAGAATTTATTTTCTATTTTAAAACATATTTAAATAATGATCTATATTATTATATTGATAACAAAATATTTATAAGTTTTTAAATTTAAACAGTTTTAAATTACTTCTTTTAAAACAAATTTATTTTTTATAATAAAACATATTAACATACTGATCAATATTAATATTATACTGATAACAGAATATTACTACCATTTTATATCATTTTATATCATCTTATATGCAAGATTTTAGCCATTTTATTTTACAATTTTTAAAATTTAGGTCTCATTATTATTATTATTATTATTATTATTATTATTATTATTATTATTATTATTTGTTAGATTAAAGTTAATCAGAAACGTAATGTTTACATTTTTAAATTTAACAACAACCAAAAATTACAAGAATTAAATTTAATATATAACAAATTTATAACATTTTTTAACAATTAAATTTTATATTGTGTTTATGTTAATCTTTATATCGTTCCATACCTTTAACTTAGTTAAATTAGAACCAAGTTGTTAATGTACTTGATGTATTTTTTGTTGACATTTGAGCTAATAAATCAACTTTACCAAGTGTGCAAGATTTAGACAGAAAATCTTTGAATCTTTTTCTTTTTTGGACAGCAATAGAACAAACAGCATATATACCAACCAAGCAGTATAATAAACAGCAATTTGGACAGCAATTTGGATAAATACATCATGATTTAACTGTTACTAATCTGAATTTTGAACTAAAACGTACCTTAATAATTTCAACAAGATAGTCTACTCCACTCTCACCAAGAAACAGGGGCTGCAGTCAGAAACACAAAAGATTAATAATCTTGACTAACAGTTGGATATCTAATGTTTTTCTATCAAATGAATATAAATCAGCAAAATAAATATAAATAAGAATAATAATGATTTCATACCAGTTAAGTTATTACCACCAAATCCAATCCAACAGTTGCAGGAGCAGTAGGAAGCAGTAACTGAGATACAAACAACATAAGATCAATTTACTTCATACAAATATATATTAAAAACGTATATTAAAAGAATAACTTAAGCATAAACAATTAGAAACAATAACTTACATGTAAACATATATATCATAATATACATAGAAAAAAAGGGATCAATTTAAGTAACTTAAGCATTTAAATTGATAACTTAAGCATTTAAATTGATCAATATGGTTAATAAGGTTAATGCATGGGGCATGCACTCGAGTGTTCATTATTGTCTTACCATGTGAATGCTTGAACTTGTAAAAAGTATACATTTTGTTCTAACCATAATGTAATTATTGTTTCTTCTAATATATTTGTATGACCTTAAAAGGCTTAAATATTATTATTCTCTAAGATAGTTAAGTTATTTGTCTGCATGTTTAGATTTGGGTCCAAACTCCCAAAGTAGTGTATCCCCTCAAAAACTATATCATAAACAATGAGAATTTGCTTTATATTGGACAACAAAGTTAAAATTTGCTATTACTCCCTATATTATTTTTAAATTCTAAATTTAATACTTATATATTTTAATTTAATCAATTTTAGTTCTTGTACCTTTTCAGCTCTAATCCAATTGGTAGCAATTAAATCAATTTGGATCAATTTTGCTTGTAGTCTTGTAATTAGTCTATGGTCTTCAATTTGGTCATTCTTAAACTCTATACTTTTTCACATTTAAGTAACTTACATGTAAACATATATATAATCTGAATAAACAAAGTATTCAGGATTAGAAATTAAAACAACAAATAATCAGAGGACATTTCTTTTACACAAGCATCAACAGTTAATTTCGAAGTTCAAAATCAACTGCAAATACATGTACTGAAGTTTACCGATTGTCTGTGGCGGCGGAGAGCGACAGTGATAGTGACGCAGCAGAGGAGACGGTAATGCAGCAAGTCCTCGGCTCGGAAGTCCTCTTCAATTCTACTCACTTTCAAAATTACCTGTGAAGCCAAATTTAGAGCTTTCAGATCAGCAAATATATACAGCACAAAAATTTAATTTCACTTATTTACATCACTAAAATTTTTTAATTTAATTTTTTAAAGTCACATATTGAAATTAATTTTTTTAATTAATAGCTATGTAATAAAAAGGTCATTATAATATGCTTGAATTTAATATAATAAATTTGATAATATTGACAATTGAACTTGTATTTTTAAATTCAAAAAATAAAAGGACTAAATGTAAAAAAAAATTATAAAAACTTAGAGCATATTGATTATTTCTACATTTCAAGTTTCAGTTTACTTTACAGTTCTGCACATGAAAAACAATGATATACATTTGAAGTTGTTGATTCGAGCAATATATATATATATATATATATCAACTATAATTAGAATTTACCATTACTGAGTACAATCAAATTAATATTTAAAATATATTCAAAGTTAACTAAAATAGATCTAGAAAAATCTATACATGATAAGATTTAGAGACTTACACAAGATTTATGCAAAATGAAAGTCGAACCTAAAGCATGAAGGTTCCAAGACCTTAGGCTTCTTCCACCTAAGGCATCAAAGTACTGCCACCTCAATCTTTGTCAATGTGCCAAGATTTCATGTAAACATAATACAAATTAGATCCGCTGTGGGTGACGGGGTAGGCGTGGGTATCCCCACCCGCCCTGTCTCATCCCACATAATAAAATCCATGTAAACATGCATCAAAGTATGGCCATATAGTTGACATAGATGAATATAATTCTAACTGCAATAACAATTCATGTAAACAGAGATGAATATAGTTCTAACTGCAATCAAAATTCAAGAATTTTCACCACATGGCCATATACCAGTAATCACACAAAACTTCCCATTCGGCTAATGTAGAGAGATACCTTGGGTCTACTTGAAATTTTTAATCAAAATCCATTTGCAAACCATACCCTGGAAAAGAACTGGAAATCATGGCTGAGAAATTTAAAAATTTTATTACCTACAATATCAAACAAAGCAAAAGTAATTAACAAAATATAAGTTTCATAAAAAGGCTTACAGTTGAGGCATGCGAGGAATTTGAAGTTCCTTTGGTTTGCTGGACCACCTTGGCGCAGGGTTTGTTTGAAGTACTCAGATTCCGAGTAACTCATTAATGGAAATGAGAAATACAAGTCAAAAAAATGGCATCAAAGTATGGCATCAAAGTATGAGAGAACTATATTGGGGATTAAAACCCATAATATGCATTTTTTTTCTATTTTCAGACTGTAGTGTTTTCTCATATATAAGAAACGGCAGTGTGTAAACAAACTACACGTAGAAGAAGAAATATACTTCAATGCCTAAAAAATTCTTTATTTTTCAAATATTTCATATATAAAAAAATCTTTATTTATTTAAAATAGATTTTTTTGAAAGTAAAAGGAATAAACAAATTCAAATATTTGAATTTTTTACTAAAAGAAGTAACAGGAATATTGAATCAAAACTAAAAATTATTTGAAAACTAAAAACTAAAGAAGAAATATTTGAAAACTAAAAATTTTAGACATCACTTGAAGTATAAATCAGTGCCTAAAAACTAGTAGACTATAGTTACTAAGACCCGAGTCACTGAAACTCGGCAACCATGGCGAGCGGAGAGACTCAGTAGTATATTTACCGGCCGATTTGCGACAGAGAAGGGCGACGGCGAAGGCGACGAGCAGAGAGAACACCGGCAGCGGCGGGTTTTCAGGGGAGATCGCTAGGGGATTTGGGGGAGAAATTAGGGATTATGAGTTATGTTTTTTTGGGGGGGGGAGGGGGGATGAATCGGGGTATAAACTGAGGAAAACAAACGGCGCCGTTTTGTTAAATGAAATTGGCATTTTGTGGCGTTTTTAAAAAATGCCACTAAATTCCCTTACAAAAACGACTGCGTTTTAAATTAACTGGTTCCACTAACCCTCTAAATAAACGACGTCGTATCAATTAAACTGTCGGTTATTTACAGCGTTTCATAGAAAGCGCCACTAAAACTCTAAAGCAAACGGTGCCGTTTGAATTAAAACTAATAGTTTTTTGCGGCGTTTTATAATACTAATCTATTGTGGCATTTTTACGGCTAACTCTGCTACCGTCCCCATGAAAACGGCGTCGTTTTCTTTTTATTAATATGCTTTTTCCGGCATTTTTGAGCAAAAACGCCGCTAATACCAATAATTTTTTTTACTTTATTTATTTATTAAATTCCTTTAAAATTATTTTGTTCTCTTTCTAACACTATATTTAATTTATATAGTTTTATAATTTAAGTTCTCATACCTAAATCATAAAACCCTAAATTATACACCTAAAAAGTGTGTCATATGATACACTAAACCCCAAATTATACACTATAAACCCTTATTTATACACCTTAAACCCTAAACCGCAACTCATACGTATATTACAAGGTGCAAAAGTAATTAAAGAAATAATCTTATTGCAAACCTTAAACCCTAAAAGAATTTGATTTTTACCTCTTTTATCAAATTACTGAACACTTAAATCCCTAAACACTAACACTCTAACTCTGTTGTTTGATATGGTTTAAGCACTAAACCCTAAACCCAATATATAAATCTAAAAACTAAAAATTAAACTATAAACCTGGCCTAAACCATAACCTAACCCGTACTCTTAAACCCGAAACCATAAATCTTAATTCTTAAACCCCAAACCATAAACCATAAAGCTTATAAACTATATACCCTAAATTAAACCATGTTATAAATAATTTAATATATAAATTAAAATACACTAATTTATCTAAACTCATAACCCCTATCCTCTATCCCATAAACCCTAATTAATCATAAATCATAAAACCCTAAACCCTAACCCTTAACATATTATCCCCAAAAAACCCTTAACCATATATACCTTTAAACCCATTAACCCTAACTTTTAACCTATGAAACCCTAACACATCCCCCTTAAACCTTAAACTGCAAATCATAAACCATAATCCCTAAACATTAAAATAGTAACTCGTAAACCTTACACCTTTAATTATATATGCTAAACCATAAACCCTAAACAATCATGAGAATTAATTCAACATTTTAAAATTAATATAAGAAATTATTTAATATTTTTAACAAATTTTTTCTTTTAAATAATTTAAACTAGAATCAAAATTATGTAAGAAATTATTTAATATATAAACTTAAAAATAATCAGTCATATATATCCAAAAAAAACTTTATAATTATTTGCGGCGTTTTTGAAAAAGCGCCGCGAAAGCTCAGACTTTTAGCGGCGTTTTTGAAAAAGCGCCGCGAAAGCTCAGACTTTTAGCGGCGTTTTTGACAAAGCGCCGCGAAAGCTCAGACTTTTAGCGGCATTTTTGAAAAAGCGCCGCTAAAGCTCAGACTTTTAGCAGCGTTTTTGAAAAAGCGCCGCTAAAGCTCAGACATTTAGCGGCGTTTTTGCAAAAGCGCCGCTAAAGCTCAGACTTTTAGCGGCGTTTGTCCAAAAGCGTTGCTAAAGCTCAGACTTTTAGCGGCGTTTTACCAATAAGCGCCGCTATTTCTCTTTTTTTTTTGCGGCGTTCTTCTTCAAACGCCGCTAATGTATAATATTTGCGGCGTTTTTATGTAAAACGCCACTAAAAACGCCGCTAAAAGTCTGTTTTGGTGTAGTGACTCCTCTTTCTCGTTATCAATTCTATCAATATACGTGATAAATCGTAATTATAACATATTTTAATCCCACATTTAACATGCTTTTGGATTGATTTATCCTTTGATTTATATAAAAAGGTGCTTGTATCCTTTCTTTTCATGTTTTATACCTAGGAAAGCACCCGAGGATGAAAAGAACACAAAACGGACCCAAAACAGAGCAAATGGGCCTTAGCACGAAATTGACATGGCCTGGCCCAAATCACACACGGCCGTGCCTCAACGATCACCTAGAGCAGGGCCTCAACCACGCCTCACACGGTCGTACCTCAAGTTAGAAACCCGAACATGGTCTAAAGTCGATCCACACGGGCGTGTGCCATGGCCGTGCCTCTGTCGCTGGAAAGAGCAATTTCAGTCAGAAAAGGATACTTAGGGAGAAAGAATCGCATTCCAAGAGCCTATATATATCCCCTAAGTGCCACCTTTGAAGAGGCGTAAAAGCTAGGCCAATGAGCCAAGCCGAGAAGGTCAGAATTAGGGAATAGCGTGAGGATAGTCAGTTGATCCATTCCAAGAAGCCAGAATTATACTCAAGACGGTGAAATTCTCCTTCAATTCTTTCAGGGGGTTTTAGGGATTTCTTATGCTTTGTTTTATCTTTTCTCTTGTGATGTTTTCTTTATTCGTTATGAATTAAAACCCTCAGATACTTGAAAGGGGATGAAACCTAGATGAATCTTGTTATTTGATTTCAGAATTATATAATAAATACTTAGTTTGTTCTTATTTATGTTGCTTAATCCAAATCTGATGTGCTTAGGTGGAGGAGGAATAGACCCTGCCTAAGAGTAGATATAGCATAATTAAGCGGAGTTGATCAGACGCCTAGAGATAGGGTGACGAGATTTTGCCGGATTAGGGTGAAACCTAATATGGGAGTCCATTGATCGATTTACTGCTATTCTAGGGGGTTATTATAAGCGAATGAGAGTTACACTAATTAACCTAGGGTTAGACGTTATTCGGCTTGAGAGAGGGTTTAATATAGGTTAGGGAGTCTTATGGATCAGGCTAAGTAGAGAAATCATATGATTCAGTGATAGGTAACAAGAGAAGTCTAGGTGGATTCTTCCTGAGGGTATCATCGCAATCAATTGAGTTTTTTTTCAAGTTATTTTCCAAGTCGTTCTTTTTGTCTTGTGTCTTTAGCTTAGTAAGTCATTATTTTAGCAACTTCACTCTATTTCTAAGGCTAAATAATAAAAAGAAAGTTAGTATTAATACTTTTAGTTCCTGTGGGTTTGATAATCCGGTCTTGCCTAAGCTATACTACAGTTCGATAGCTACGCTTGCCTTTAATCGTTGTCAGAGTTAGTCTCCAGGTTTGATCATTCTTTTACAAATTTTAAAGCTCTGATTTCAGCGATCAATACGGTTTGAGTCGAGTAGTATTTACCTTAAAAGTGCCGAAATTAGAATGAGTTACCTCGACTATTCTGTATGGAAAGACATTGAGTACCGTAAAAGGGATCGCTCTGTTTGTATTAAGCTCTGCAGTGGTTATCCGAGGGTCGGTTGCATCTAATAGTACCTGGTCCCCCAACCTTGAAGTGGTTCGTTTCACCTTTAAGCTCGTCACAGAGTTGATTCGATTTTGCTTTGTGTGTTCTCGAGTTCTCCTTGCTATGTGTCCTCCACTCGTCTAGTTCATCGATCTGAAGCTTCGCTCCTCATGAGTTGTTTTCTTGTTGGCACGAGAACTTGGACGTGGCTCATTTGTGCTTTTTCGAGGTGCTTCCTGAAAAGAGGGTTGGACCACATAGTTACTAATAAAATTTATACACCCACCTTCATTACTAGATGTCTTAACCAAATCACGAGTTTGAAGAGTGATCGTTTCGTCACCTACAGGAAGTGTGAGTTCACCTGTACCAACATACATAACAGTATTGGCAGTTGCTAAAAAGGGTCGTCCTAAGATTAAGGGTGCTTCATTGTCCTTATCCATGTCTAGAACAACAAAGTCAACGGGGAATATAAATCTATCGACTTTTAAAAGCACATCCTCAACAATACCCCTAGGAAATCTAATAGTTTTATCTGCCAGTTCAATGCTCATCCTAGTTTGTTTAGGTTTCCAGAGACCTAATTGCTTAAACATTTTATAGGGCATGACATTAATGCTTGCCCCTAAATCAGCCAAAGCATTATTAACATCTAAACTACCAATTAAACAAGGAATAGTAAAACTCCCTGAATCCTTTAATTTGTTGGGTAGTTTATTCTGTAAAATGGCTGAGCAGACTGCATTTAGCTCCATGTGTGACGCATCGTCTAACTTTCGTTTGTTTGTTAAAAGCTCCTTTAAAAATTTAATTGAGCTGGGCATTTGTGAAAGAGCTTCAATAAATGGTAAGTATAGCTTTTTAAGCGTTTAAGAAATTTACCGAATTGTTCATTGGTGTGGTCTTTCTTCATCGCGTTGGGGTATGGCACACGAGGTGTATACTCTTTTCTTACCGGTGTCTGTGCATTGTGGCTCACCTCAACCTTACCTTTACTTACCATAACTTCTTGTCTCAGTTTAGATTTAGATTCTACTAAACCTTCTTCGTCGCACATCGTGATGGCATGGAGTTACTCCCTTGGGTTAGGCTCGGTGTTACTCGGCAAGCTACCTTGTGGTCATTCTGAGATCAACTTGGCAAGCTGACCTATTTGGTTCCCGAGCCCTTGAATCGACGCTTGCTAATTTTTTAGTACTGTTTCGGTGTTTTGAAAATGGGTTTTTGACACCGAGATAAATTTTGTTAGCATCTCCTTAAGGTTCGGTTTCTTCTCCTGTTGGTAGGGTTGTTGTTGAAAGCCTGGAGGGGGTTGTGCTCTCTAATTTCCCTGACCACCCCATGAGAAATTGGGATGGTTCCTCCAATATGCATTGTAAGTGTTACTATAGGGATTATTCTGAGGTCTAGAATTGTTACCCATATAGTGAACTTGTTCATTCTCAGTGCTCGGGTTGTAGGATGGATATTCTGTGGTGTGCATTCCTCCTCCATTTGTGTCGCATTGCATCACCAGATGTACCTGCGTAGAAACACATAAACCATCAATCTTTTTATTTAAGAGCTCTGATCGTGTGTCAGAGTCTTAAAAATTTATATAATGAATGATCGAGCCTAGAAACTAACTATGACAACGAATAAGGCAAGCGCACCTATCGAACAGTAGTATAGTTTAGTGGCAAGACCGGATTGTTGAACCCAAGGGAACCAAAAGTACTAATACTAACTTTCTTTTTATTATTTAGCCTAAAAATCAAGGGAATTGTTGTTTATTCTAAAATTAACTAACTACTAAGCTAAAGATGCTAAGACACGGAGAATGAATTTGGGAAAATACTTTTGGGAAAAACCAATTGATTAAGACAATACCCGAGGAAGAATCCACCTAGACTTCACTTGTTATTTAACTCTGAACCAAATGATTTATTCACTTGACTTGATCCGTAGGATTCCCTAATTTATATTAATATCTCTTCCGAGGCTACTAATGTCTAACCCTAGGTTGATTAATTGAAATTTCTTTCTAATTAAACCCCTAGAATTGCATTAACTCGATTTATGGACTCCCATATTAGGTTTGACCCTAATCCGGCAGATTTTCGTCATCCTATTTCTAGGGTTGCGATCAACTCCGCTTAATTATGCTGGATCTACTCTTAAAAAGGGACTTTTGCTCCACTGCATAAGCACATCAATACTTGAATCAATATCCTGAAATATCAAAGCAAGAATTAAGAACACATAATTAAGAAAAAATCAAGTATTTATCATATAGTTCAGAAAACAATAACAAGATCCGTCTTCAGTTTCATCCCCTCAGGTATTTAAGGGGTTTAGTTCATAATGATAAAAGAATACATCTCAGAAGAAAATATAAAAAAGAACATAAGAAAAACCCTAAAACCCCCTGAAGGAATTTGAAGGGAAGATCCTCTGTCTTGAGTATGAATCTGGCTTCTTGAGAAAAATCAACTGGCTTTATTCGAATAAATCCCACAATTTTGGCCTCTCTGGCTTGGCTCTTCGACCTAACTGGATGCCCTCTCATAGGTCGCATTTAGGGTGTTTATATAGGCTTTCGGAATGTCTTTCTCCACCCCTAAGTATCCTAACCCGAGTGAAATTAAAATAGGTCGAGACAGGCACACGCCCGTGTAAGTCGTTGCCAGGCCGTGGTTGGGTCTGCTAATGGAGGGATGGCCGTGTGGCTTTGGCCCAGACCGTGTCGATTTCGTACTTTGGCCCATTTTCTCCGTTTTTGGCCCGTTTCTCGTTCTTTTCATCCTCTGGTGCTCTCCTAAGTATAAAACATGAAATTAAAGGATTAGGAGCACCAAATTCTATAATTCAGGGAATAAATTATCCAAAAGTATGCTAAATGTGGGATTAAAATATGTACATTATATGGTTAATCAAATACCCCCACACTTAAGCATTTGCTTATCCTCAAGCAAAATTCTCAACTCACAATTAAAATGAACATCCTTGATTCATAATATTCATCAATAGTATTTCATCATAATTCAAAGGTAATTCATACATTGATAATTTAAATAGAAGGATCCTAAATATTCAAACAAACAAAGTCATAGTTTTTGTAGCATAAAAACATAGGTGTTTCCCCTTACCTAAATAATTACCTTTAATTCAAAATCAACAAGAGTTGACATCCTCGCTAAAGATTCACTCAAATCACTCAAAGTGTTTAAGGTTCAAAATTAAGCACTCGAAAGTTGAACATAAAAAGTTAATCCCATAGGCTTGCATGAAAATCAAATCTCCACCACTGTAAAATGAGATGATACACAAATCAAAAGGTCTTTAAAAAGGGTTGTAATGGGGCTCGGGTTAAAGGTGTGGATAAAGGTTGAATTAAAAGGTTAGAATCGAGATTGAATTGAGAATTTACATAATCATGGTGGTTTGAGGAGTTGAAAATCCTTTCTCATGCTATCAGTTCTATTATTACTATATAATTCGAGTCAAGTAGCGTTTATTTTAAAAGTTCCGAATGTAGGATTACTTACCTCGACTGTTCCGTATGGGAAAACCTTGAGTACCTTAAAAGGGATTTCTTCGTTTATATTAGGGTCAAGAGGAGATACTCAAGGGCCCGCCTTATCTAACAATACCTGATCTCCTATCTTAAATTCGTTTGTCCCACGAAATGGCGTAGGTTCTACTTCGTATGTTCTTGGTTTCTCCTTAATGCGTCGCTTCCACTCGTCTAATTCATCGACCTGAAGCCTTCATTCCTCATGAGTTATTTCCTTGTTGGCATGAGGTCTAGGATCTGGCTTAGTTGTGTAGTTCCGTGGTACTTCCTGAAAAGAAGGTTTAACCGAATGGTCATTAATAGAATTTATGTTCTCACCTTGATTACTCGATGTCCTAATCGAATCAAGAGCCTGAAGAGTGATTGTTTCGTCACCTACAAAGAGTATGAGTTCACCTGTATCGACATCAATTTTAGTTCTGGCAGTTGCTAAAAAGGGCCTTCCTAAAATTAAAGGAATATTATTGTCTTCATCCATTTCTAAAACGACAAAGTCTACTAGGAATACGAATTTATCAATTTTCATGGGAACATCTTCAATTATACCCCTAGGAATTCTAATAGTTTTATCAGCTAATTGAATGCTTATCCTAGTTTGTTTGGGTTTCCCTAGACCAAGTTGTTTAAACATTTTATAAGGCATAACATTTGTGCTTGCCCCTAAATCAGCTAAAGCATTATCAACAGATAAACTACCAATTAAGCATGGAATTGTAAAACTCCCTGGATCTTTTAATTTTCGTGGTAGTTTATTTTGCAACGTTGCTGAGCACACTATGTTTAATTCCACATGCGATTCCTCGTCTAACTTCCGTTTGTTTGTCAAAAGCTCTTTTAAGAATTTCCTTGAATCTGGCATCTGAAAAAGAGCTTCAAGAAACGGTAAGTTAATATGTAATTTCTTTAAAAGTTTAAGAAATTTATCGAATTGTTCTTCTGTGTTGTCCTTCTTCAACGCATTGGGGTATGGTATACGAGGTTGGTATTCTTTAACTATCGGTTTTGGCTTTTCATGGTTTACCTCAACTTTACCTTCCTCTACCCCTTTCTCTTTCCTTAATTTGGACTTACCTAACCCTTCACTGTCATGAGCTGTTATGGCTTGAAATTGCTCCTTTGGGTTGTCTCAGTGTTGCTTGGCAAAATACCTTGTGGTCGTTCTGATATGATCTTAGCAAGTTGTCCTAACTGGTTCTCGATCCCTTGAATCGATGCTTGTTGATTTTTAAGTGTTGTCTCAGTTTTTTGAAAACGAGCTTCTTTTCCTGTGGGTAGGACTGTTGTTGGACGTTTGGAGGGGGCTGTTGTCTTTGATTTCCTTGACCACCCCATAAAAAATTGGGGTGGTTCCTCCAACCTGGATTATAAGTATTACTATAAGGGTTATTTTGAGGTCCAGAATTATTACCCATATAGTGAACTTGCTCGTTTTCAGCAATCAGGTTGTAAGGTGGGTATTCTGTATTACTCATCCCTCCTCCATTCATCTCGCATTGCATAGCTGGATGTACCTCCAAAGAACCACATAAACCATCAATCTTTTTATTTAACATCTCTACCTGATTTGATAGCATGGTTATTGCGTCGAGGTTGAACACACTGGCGACTTTTGTTGGCCTTGTCCTCGTAACTTGCCACTGATAGTTATTCAGTGACATCTCTTCAATGAATTCGTAGGCAGCCTCAGGTGTTTTGTTATTCAAGGTTCCACCGGCGGCTGAATCAATCAACTGTCTAGTTGAAGGGTTCACACCATTGTAAAAGGTTTGGACCTGTAGCCACAAGGGTAATCCATGGTGTGGACACCTTCTCAATAGATCCTTGTATCTCTCCCATGCATCGTAAAGTGTCTCTAAATCCATCTGCACAAAAGAAGAGATATCATTCCTCAACTTAGTCGTTTTAGCTAGCGGAAAATATTTCAATAAAAATTTTTCGGTCATTTGTTCCCATGTAATGATTGATCCTCGTGGAAGAGAGTTCAACCACTGTTTAGCTTTATTCCTCAAAGAAAAGGGAAATAACTGAAGACGGATGGCATCATCAGAAATGCCATTTATTTTGAAAGTATCACAAAATTCTAGGAAATTCGCCAAGTGATTATTTGGATCTTCATCATGCAAACCATCAAACTGAACAAACTGCTGTATCATCTGAATTGTGTTAGGTTTCAGTTCAAAATTATTTGCAGCAATAGCAGGTCTAATAATACTTGACTCAGTTCCTGTTAAATTAGGTTTAGCATAATCATACATAGTTTGAGGAGCATGATTTTTAGCCACCTCTGGAGGTAGCGGATTATTCTCAGCCATCTCTTTGGCAGTATTAATTTCGTTTTCTTGCTCTTCCTGTATGTACTGTAGGCTTCTCCTTCTTTCTCTTCGGTTTCTGCGAACTGTGCTTTCAATTTCACTAGCGTAGAGTAGAGTTCCTGACGGGTTTCTTCTAGTCATAAACTAGAATACCTGCCAGAAGAAAAGAAGAAAATTTAGAAAAATGAAAATAAAATTTAATTGCAAAAATAAAATATGGCTAAAGTAATAAAAATTGAGCGTTCTTAATATTTCAGTTCCCCGGCAATGGCGCCAAAAACTTGATCGTGTGTCAAAGTCCTATAAATTTATATAATGAATGATCGAGCCTAGAAACTAACTATGACAACGAATAAGGCAAGCGCACATATCGAACAGTAGTATAGTTTAATTGCAAGACCGGATTGTCGAACCCAAGGGAACCAAAAGTACTAATACTAACTTTCTTTTTATTATTTAGCCTAAAAATCAAGGGAATTGTTGTTTATTCTAAAATTAACTAACTACTAAGCTAAAGATGCTAAGACACGGAGAATGAATTTGGGAAAATACTTTTGGGAAAAACCAATTGATTAAGACAATACTCGAGGAAGAATCTACCTAGACTTCACTTGTTATTTAACTCTGAACCAGACGATTTATTCACTTGACTTGATCCGTAGGATTCCCTAATTTATATTAATACCTCTTTCGAGGCTACTAGCGTCTAACCCTAGGTTGATTAATTGAAATTTCTTTCTAATTAAACCCCTAGAATTGCATTAACTCGATCTATGGACTCCCATATTAGGTTTGACCCTAATCCGGCAGATTTTCGTCATCCTATTTCTAGGGTTGCGATCAACTCTGCTTAATTATGCTAGATCTACTTTTAAACAAGGATTTTTGCTCCACTGCCTAAGCACATCAATACTTGAATCAATATCCTGAAATATCAAAGCAAGAATTAAGAACACATAATTAAGGACAAATCAAGTATTTATCATATAGTTCAGAAAACAATAACAAGATCCGTCTTAGGTTTCATCCCCCTCAGGTATTTTAGGGGTTTAGTTCATAATGATAAAAGAATACATCTTAGAAGAAAATATAAAATAAAACATAAGAAAAACCTTAAAACCCCCTGAAGGGGTTTGAAGAGAAGATCCTTTGTCTTGAGTATGAATCTGGCTTCTTGAGATGAATCAACTGGCTTTCTTCGAATAAATCCCACAATTTTGGCCTCTCTGGATTGGCTCTTCGGCCTAACTGGACGCCCTCTCATAGGTCGCACTTAGGGTGTTTATATAGGCTTTCGGAATGTCTTTCTTCGCCCCTAAGTATTCTAATCCGAGTGAAATTAAAACAGGTCACGGCAGGGACACGCCCGTGGCACACGCCCGTGTAAATCGAGGCCAGGCCGTGGTTGGGCCTGCTAATGGAGGCACGGCCGTGTGGCTTGGGCCCAGGCCGTGTCGATTTCGTAATTTGGCCCATTTTCTCCATTTTTGGCCCATTTCTCGTTCTTTTCATCCTCCGGTGCTCTTCTAAGTATAAAACATGAAATTAAAGGATTAGGATCACCAAATTCCATAATTTAGGGAATAAATCATCCAAAAGTATGCAATAAAAATAAAAATGGCTAAAGTAATAAATATTAAGCGTTCCTAATATTTTAGTCCCCGGCAACGACGTCAAAAACTTGATTGGGCTCGAAACTAACTAATATTTCGACAAAGGCAAGCGCACCTATCGAACAGTAGTATAGCTTTGATGAGTTCAGAATATCGTATCCACAAGGACTAAAATTACTAGTAATAAGTATCTTTTTATTACTTAGCCTAATAATTAAGGGGATTTGTTTTAATCTAAAATTTAACTAACTAATTTACTATGAACACAATAGAGAGTGAAGAAAATAATCGAATAAACCAATGAATAAAGAAAATACCCATGGAAGAATCCACCTAGACTTCACTTACTATTCTAACTCTAAATTAAACGATTTATTCACTTGTCTTGATCAGTAGAAATCATTAACACAATCTATAGATTCCCTTATTAGATTTGACTCTAAACCGGTAGATTTATGTCATCCTATTTTTAGGGTTGCAATCAACTCCGCTTAATTGTGCTAGATCTACTCTTAAACAGGGACTTTTGCTCCACTAAATAAGCA
The DNA here is from genome assembly GCA_005393395.2 of Gossypium australe. Lineage (NCBI taxonomy): Eukaryota > Viridiplantae > Streptophyta > Magnoliopsida > Malvales > Malvaceae > Gossypium > Gossypium australe. The sequence goes on from CM016619.1 coordinate 16,135,274, forward strand.
CATCAAACATACTGAAAATATTAAAGCAAGGGTTAAGAACACATAATTAAGAACAAGAACAAGTATTTATCATGTAATTTAGATAATTAAATAATAAGATTCATCTAGGTTTCATCCTTCCTAGGTGTTTAGGGAGTTTAGTTCATAACGTAGAAGGAAAACATCTTAGAAATAAGAAAACAACAAGACATAAAGAACCCAAAAACTTCTAAGGAACTTGATGGCGATCTTCAATCTTGGAGTGAATCTGCTTCCGAGATGAATCCGACGGCTTCCTTCGAGTAATTTCTTCGTTATACTTTACTTTCTCTCCTAGGTCTTCCTCTGGTGTGTATTTATAGACTTCAGAATACCCAAAAACCCTAAAAATTGGCTTTTTCCGAGTGAAAACGAAGTAGGGTGCGACAGGAACATGGTCGTGTGATTAGCCCGTGTGAGGGTGCCCAGGCCGTGTGCAAATTTGGGTGACTCGCGATCGACACGGGTTGGCACACGGGCATGCGTCCAACCCGTGTGGTTCACACGGGCAAGTGCTCTGCCCATGTAGTTCTGGCTTGGCCGTGTGGATCCTTAATATGGCCTGTTTTGTCCGGTTTTGGCCCGTTTTCCGTTCCTTTTGCTCCCCTATGCTCTCCTAAGTATAGGAACATGAATTTAAAGGATTAAGAGCATCGAATTCACAAAAATTGTATAAATAAACATCCAAAAACACGCTAAGCATGGGATTAAAATGTGTTACTTTAATGGTTTATCAAATATCCCTACACTTAAGCGTTTGCTTGTCCTCAAGCAAAATCATCAACTCACAATTAAAATTCAACTTCCTTAATTCACAATTTTTATCAATAATGTCTTATCATAATTCACAAATAACTCATACATTGATAATTTAACTAAAAGAATCCTAAAGATTCAAGCAATCCAAGTCACAAATTTTTATAACACGAAAACATAGGTGTCCCCCTTATCTAAATAATTACCTTTGATTCAAAACCGACAAGATTTGACATCCTCACTAAAGATTCACTCAAATCACTCAAAGTGTTTAAGGTTCAAAAATTAAGCACTCAAAAGTCAAACATGAAAAGTTATTACCATAAGCTTGCATGAAAATCAAATCTCCACCACTATAAAATGAGATGATACACAAATCAAAAGGTGTTTAAAAGTGCTGTAATTTTAACACCCCAAACCCGGCCTAAACATTACGGCCGGATCTGGCATGTCACGAAGAAAACACTCAATCTTATGAAAACCAAAGTTGTGTTAAGTAGTTTATTAAAATCATCTCAAAGTTTGTTTTAAAGAGAATTGAGTTGACTTATCGTTGTTACAAGTTCACTTATTTACCCGATGGTAAAGTTTAGGAAAAATCTCGAAATTTATTAAGGTTGTGAAAACATTCATTTTATAATTTCTTTACTTGTTAGTCATGCTTTAATGTTTAGCACAAATTAAAGTAAATAATTAAACCCAAAGCAAAATATAGATTGCCTTATTACACAACCAAAACCCCAAAATTTAAAACAAAGTAAAACTGAAATTTAACCGTTTAAAATGAAGCCAACTATTGAGCATGGCCACCTCGAGTCCATCCCGGCTCCATATCCGCGATCTAGGAATTATCTGCAAAATGTAAAGGAAGGGGTGAGTCATCGAGACTCAGTGTGTAAATCCCCATCCAAAGTATGTTAAGCTCATACACATATCCATGTACAAATATGCATGTCATGCAACCCATCCATCCTATCCATCCGAAACTCCCAAATCTACCCCGTGTGGTCAAAACCACTGGTGGTCAAAACCACTGGTAACCGTAGTCACAAATAATATCGGTGTGGTCAAAACCACTGGTGACCGTAGTCACAATAATATGTGTGGGGCCAACCCACAATGTAGTCAAAACCACTGATGACAATCCCGTATATCGATATGTGGGGCCAATCCACTGTGGTACCAAACCATTGGGACGAGTCACAAAGATAGCAATATGTGGTCAAAACCACTGGTGACCGTAGTCACAAATAATATCAGTGTGGTCAAAACCACTGGTGGTCAAAACCACCGAGACTTAGTCACAAAAATAATATAGAAAGCGGGGCCAACCCACTGTGTGGTCAAAACCACTGGTGACAGTCTAGAATCATATCTTCCCCCTCCTCTCATCATACCCATGCAATATGACATAATAATTCGTATGCAGTATGACATGTATGCAAATCATATATCACAGATAACGTATGAAACGAATTACCATCATAATCAGAATAACAAATACGACATAATCAAGCCAATCAACCTCTAAGGATATAACAGTAATTTACCTTCTAGGGGATTTTTGGTAATTTACCCACTATGGGTATTTCAGTAATTTTGCACCTGCAATGGCCTTTTCGAAGGCCTAATGTCGCCCCGAGCGACTCAGCTACCACTTCCAGTTGTACCGAACTATTGGACCTAAAACCCATTTTTGGCCCATTCGGGCCCACACACTCGTGTGGCCCACCTAACACAAATCTAGCCACGTATATAAGTTCTACCTAGTCTAGTTCACTTTATACTACACTATCATACAATTTATTCAATTGGGCCCACGGGCCCATTGGCCCACTTCGGCCCATCGCAGCCCTAAGCAGCCTCAACCCACAAGAATACTACTGATGGCCTCAACTATTGCGTCGAAGCCCCACACGTGCGCTCACACGCTCGTGTGGCTACTATTGCCGTGACTGGCACTTCGGCATTTGCCTCTCTACGACTAGGGTAGAGAGAGTTACACACCTGATAGGAATCTGAAACTGCTAAACCGCGCTCCGAGCACTCTTTGCCCAACGCCAACCAGGTTAACTCTCCTCCTGGAATGCTCTTTATATAGCTAGCTCTTCACCCTTCTTCTTTGTATCTTTCCGATGTGGGATCCCTTCGTCAGTAGAGTTTAAATTCAACTGAAACTCTTGCCGTCCAATCCGCAAAATAAATACTCCCTTGCTTCTCATGAGATTCGAACCCAGGCTCCCTTGCAACATAATCCATGCCGCTAACCACTTGGCCACAAGCTCCTCTTGTGTCTTAAACCATGCGCAACTAAATTTAAACCTATAGCCAAATTCTAAGGTCCAAGTAAAAAGAAAACCAAAATGCAAAAGCCAAGACTTGAACCTTGGACCTCCTTCCTTCCTTGTGGCGTCACCCCCTTGTCTCTTATGTGGCGTCACTTTGCCACTACACCACACACCCCACTTGTGTCATTTTCCTCCACTTTTTATTCTTAAGGCCTACCTGCCAACTTCCAGGGTTTTTTCACCTAAAACCAAAATTTCCCCAAAGCCAAAGTTTGATCCCGGGACTTCATAGAAGCCCTTTAAGCTTCCAAAATCACTTATCTAATAAGTCCAACTTGTATTTAAGCCGATCTCTTATTCTCCAAAAATTTAAATGCTACTACGCTCAAGGCCCATTGGGCCCAATCCTACTAGGCCCAACTTCGGGATGTTACAGTAATGAGGCTTGGTTTAAAGGTGTGGATAAAGGCTGAATTAGCGGGTTAGTGATAAACCATAATTTACACATATTTTAACACCATGCTTGGCTTAATTTTTGGATGATTTTCTATTGAATTTGATGAATTAGATGCTCCTAATCTCTTAATTTCATGTTCTATACTCAAAAGAGCTTAGGGAGTCGAAAAGAATGAGAAACGGGCCAAAAAGGAAAAAATGGGCCTACACGACCTGGACCACTGCACACGGGCGAACCACACGGCCATGTGTGATAAGCAGGATCGAACACGGCCTGGGCTATCGACCACGGGCGTGTCCCTGCCAACCCTAGGATGAATTCTATTCGGAATAAGATACTTGTGGGCCAAGTAAGGCATCTCAAAGCCTATATAAACACCCTAAGGGGCAACCTAAAAAGAAAGTTCGACAGGACGTCGAATAGACGTTGAGTAAAAGGAGAAAATACTCCAAGAAAGCCATCGGGAACAGCTTAGGAGAAGGATCACCATCAAGACGGAGGATCTCCCATCAAGTCCTTTAGAAGTTTTTAGGTTTTCTTATGTTTTTTTGTTTTCCCTATTCTAATATGTTTCCCACTTTTAGTATGAACTAAATCCCTCAAATACCTGAGGGGATGAAACATAAGACAAATCTTATTATTATTTGATTTATGAGATAAGTACTTGTGTTTATTCTTAATTGTGAGTTCTTATTCTTGTTTTGATAATTCAGGTTACTGATTCAAGTCGAATGTACTTATTCAGTGGAGCAAAAGTCCCTGTCTAAGAGTGGTAAGCGGAGTTGATTGCAACCCTAGAAATAGGGCGACGAAAATCTGCTGGATTAGGGTCAAACCTAATAAGGGAATCCATAGATCGAGTTAATGCGACAATAGGGGTTTTAATTAGAAAGAGATTTCAATTAATCAACCTAGAGTTAGTTGTTAGTAGCCTCAAAAGAGGTATTAATATAATTTAGGGATTTCTACGGATTAAGCCAAGTGAATAAATCGCATGAATCAAAAATAATAAGTGAAGTCTAGGTGTATTCTTCCTTAGGTATTGCCTATCTCATATAAAAGTTGTCTAAAGGTATTTTCCCAATTTACTCTCTGTCGCATCCATGTTTAGTTAAATTAGTTAGTTAATTTTAGATTAAAAATAAATCCCCTTAATTCTTAGGCTAGATAATAAAAAGATAGTTAATACTAATACTCTTGGTCCTTGAGAATACGATATTCCATACTCACCACAGCTATACTACTGTTCGATAGGTGCGCTTGCCTTTGTCGAAATAATAGTTAGTTTCGAGCTCCATCAAGTTTTTGGCGTTGTTGCCGGGGACTAAGGTATTAGGAAAACTAAATTTTTATTACTTTAGCCATTCTTATTTTATTATAAACTTTGCTAATTTTTCTTTATTGCTTCTGGCAGGTAATTCTAGTTTATGACTAGAAGGAACCCGTCAGGACCCTTGATTTTTGACAGTTACATAGAAGGTACCATTCACAGAAATCGAAGAGAAATAAGACGAAGCCTACAATACATAGAAGAAAAGCTAGAAGACAAACCAACTACTACCGAGGAGATGGCTGATAATATTCCGCTACCTCCTGTACTTGCCGCAAATCCGGTAAATCAAAATCCTACTCCTCGTACTATGTATGATTATGCTAAACCTAATTTAACAGGAACTAAATCAAGTATTGTTAGACCTACTATTGCTGCAAATAATTTTGAACTGAAACCTAACACTATACAGATGATTCAGCAATTTGTTCAGTTTGATGGTTTGCAGGATGAGGATCCAACCAATCACTTAGCAAATTTTCTAGAATTATGCGATACCTTCAAAATCAATGGCGTTCCTGATGATGCCATTTGCCTTCGGTTGTTTCCCTTTTCGTTGAGAAACAAAGCTAAACAATGGTTGAACTCGTTACCACAAGGATCAATCACTACATGGGAACAAATGACCGAAAAAATTTTGTTACAATATTTTCTGCCGGCTAAAATGGCTAAGTTAAGGAATGATATCTCTTCTTTTGTGCAGATGGATCTAGCGCACTTTATGATGCATTGGAGAGATACAAGGATTTACTAAGAAGATGCCCTCACCATGGGTTACCCTTGTGGCTACAGGTTCAAACCTTTTACAACGGTGTGAACCCCTCAACTAGGCAGTTGATTGATTTAGCCGCCAGTGGAACCTTAAAAAACAAAACCCCTGAAGCGGCTTATGAGTTTATAGAAGAGATGTCACTGAATAACTATTAGTGGCAAGTTACAAGGACAAGGCTAATAAAAGCCACTAGTGTTTTCAACCTCGACGCAGTGACCATGCTATCAAACCAGGTAGAATTGTTAAATAAAAAAATTAATGGTTTGTGTGGTTCTTCGCAGGTACATCCAGTGATGCAGTGCGATACAAATGGAGGAGAAATGAGCAATACAAAGTATCCACCCTACAACCCTGGCATAGAAAACTAATAGATGAACAATATGGGTAACAATTTTAGACTTCAAAATAACCCTTATAGTAACACTTACAATCCAGGTTGGAGGAACCATCCCAATGTTTCATGGGGTGGCCAAGGAAATCAAAGATAACAACCCCTTCCAGGTTTTCAACAGCAACCATACCCACAAGAGAAAAAGTAGAACCTTGAAGATATGCTAGCAAAGTTTATTTCGGCATCAGAAACTCATTTTCACAATACCGAAACGACGTTGAATAATCAGCTAACATTAATTCAAGGGCCTAAAAATCAACTAGGACAGCTGACCAAGTTAGTTTCTGAAAGGCAACTAAGTCATTTACCTAATAATACCAGACCTAAACCATAAGAGCAAGTGAAGGCAGTAACATTAAGGAATGGGAAGGTATTGGTTGAAGCGAAAAAGAAGATGCCACAAGAAACTAATATGGAAAAAGGTGAGGAAGTCGAGAATGTAACACCGGTACGTGAAGAATATAAACCACCGATCCCATATCCGGTAAAGTTGAAGAAAGATCGCTTAAACGCAAAATACGGTAAATTTCTTGAACTTTTTAAACAGTTACATATTAACTTACCTTTTGTTGAAGCTATTTCGCAGATGCCGACATACGCAAAATTCCTAAAAGAGCTTCTAACAAATAAAAAGAAGTTTGAAGAGATACCAACCGTGGAACTTAATAAGGAATGTTCAGCTATTCTCCAAAATAAGCTATCAACCAAATTGAAAGATCCAGGAACTTTCACTATTCCCTATTTAATTGGTAGTTTAAACATTGAGAAAGCACTAGCTGATTTAGGTGCCAGTATTAACTTAATGCCTTATAAAATGTTCAAGCAGCTTGGTCTTGGGGAACCAAAACCCACTAGGATGAGTATTCAATTAGCTGACAGATCTATTAAATATCCTAGGGGAATTATTGAAGATATTCTGGTAAAAGTTGATAAATTTATATTCCCTATTGATTTTGTTGTGCTTGACATGGATGAGCACGTTGAGGTGCCTTTAATTTTGGGACGCCCCTTTTTAGCTACTGCTAGGGCTGTTATTGATGTAGGTGATGGTAAACTTGCGCTAAGGGTAGGCGGCGAGGAAAATATTTTTCAAATTTACGATGTTATACGATATTCTAGAGAGCAAGATGATTCCTGTTATTTTATTGATGCTATTGATCATTTTATTCAAGATTTTTTGCAGGAAATCATACATGATGACACGTTGGAACTGTATCTTACCCAAGGTGAGGGGGCAGACAATGATACCAATGAGTCAAATTCTAATGCGTCTTCCCCTAGACAAAAGAAAAACGAGGGCATTGAAATAAACGACAAACTAAAACAAAAACCCTCTATTGAAGAACCACCTAAATTGGAATTAAAACAGTTACCGGATCACTTAGAATATGCATTCCTTGGAGATAATTCTACACTACCAGTAATAATCTCTTCAGAACTGGAGTCCAAAGAGAAAGACGAGTTGCTGCATGTACTAAAGGAGCATAAAAGAGCCATAGCTTGGAAAATTTCTGACATTAAAGGGATAAGTCCATCGTTTTGCACCCATAAAATTTTAATGGAAGATAAATATAAACCATGTGTGCAACCTCAAAGACGATTGAATCCCAACATGAAAGAAGTTGTTAAAGCTGAGGTAATTAAACTTCTAGATGCTTGAGTTATTTATCCTATTTCTGACAGTACTTGAGTGAGTCATGTGCAGGTTGTTCCAAAGAAAAGAGGCATAACTGTTGTAGCTAACGAAAAGAATGAATTGATTCCTATAAGAACAGTCATAGGTTGGAGAGTTTATATAGACTATAGGAAGTTGAACGATGCCACGAGAAAAGATCACTTCCCTTTACCCTTTATTTATCAGATGTTAGAAAGATTATTTGGGCATATGTACTACTACTTCCTAGACAGACTCTCTGGCTACTTTCTGTTGGAACGCCGACACCCCAATGGCGCAGCAAAATAAAATTAATCCCAGCGATCCAAACCATGAATCCATGTGTGAGGAATGAATCGGGGTGAAATAAGGTTTCGAAGTTATCGAAATTTCAATCTGAGTAGACAGCGACGCCTCGGCAACAAGAGTTCTGATCTACTGTCGAACCAAGCCGCAACCTTTACGATGTCGGCCTCTACGTAATCCGCCCGGTTTGACTATGAATGGCAGAAATCTCTAAAACTGTTTTAGAGGTTTTTTTTATTTGCTTGACGGCTGCTAGACTTTTTCAAACAAATTCTTAGGGTTTTTTTTCTTAATACGTTTTGTATCACTTATTACCTTTTATAATCGGTATGTCTTTAATGAATTATAAAATTAAATAAATATAATAATGTTTTAACCGAAAATTATAATTACATTAACTATACCCAAAAAGTTATAATTACATTAATTATAACATGGATTTCGGTAAACTATATTTATTTAAATTTATATACGAACTAAATTCATATATTAATTCTCATTATGTGTACAACATCCTTGTACATATAATATATTCAATATTTGATTGCCCAATTAAATTAATTCATTAATTAATTTAAATCATGTGACAATCAAACACAATACCAACTATGTTTTATTCCGTTCATTTCAACCATAGGGTGTAACCCTGTAGGTTCTTGTAACGTTAGCAGTAATACTAGAACGATTCTAATGTCACAAACAATGAGTGGCATCTAGCAATGCATCATTGCTACCTAAGTTACAAGAAGTCATGATTCGACATAACTTTTTATGATTAACCTTTCATGCATTAATCCTTAAGTCTTTTATCTCTGGAATGGACACAAGTCATGGAATAGTCACACTTGTATAGTCCATCCCTTGTTTCTTAATATCTTGAGTAGACTATGATATACAAATTAGTATGACATCTCATGTCAACTTATTTGAGCATGGCCATGCATTTCTAGTCTCACTCAATCAAGTGGCCTAAGATATTACTCCCATTATGTGGGAGGGACTTATTCTATATTGATCAACAATATCCCTCTACATAAATTGTGGTATATCCAACATCAGCCTTTATAGAACAACCAGTTACGGTGTACGTTTGACTGTATCAAAATATACGACTCACGATGTTGGGATAATGATTATCTCAAGTCTGAGGATCATATACATATTAATCACTATGAGTAATGTTGTGACAATTACATAATAATCCAAGAAACATACTCATAGCGGGCCAGTCCAATATGTTGTTCTCTAACACAGATATTCATGCATTGATTTTGACACTCCATATCAATGACAACTCTTTATCATCAATCAACTACATGTTAGTCTTAATGCATTATTGTTGTCCTAGTCAACAATAATACTTGACTAAGGATCTTTTAAGAATAATCATATTATTCTCAGGACATTATTATAAAACAGTTTATTTGTACACACAGAAGGAAAAACTGAAATAATAATGACAACGCTTTATATTAATAAACATGGTAAATCAAGTATGTTATTACAACCATCTCATGATTGATCTTTGGTCGTACTCTTACAATCTCCCACTAGCACTAAGACCAATCACTCATATATCTAATACCAAGCGACTTAGTGTGACGATCATGCTTCTGCTGTGTCAGAGGCTTGGTCAGGGGATCAGCAATGTTATCATCTGTAAGTACTCTGCATATATCTACATCCCCTTGATCGATAATCTCTCGAATAAGATGGTAGCGCCTAAGTATATGTTTGGATCGCTAGTGAGATCTGGGTTCTTTAGCTTGTGCAATAGCTCCATTGTTATCACATCGGAGTTCTATAGCATCTGATATGCTAGGCACAACCCCTAGTCCAGTAATGAACTTCTTGATCCAAACCACTTCTTTTGTTGCCTCACTGGCTGCAATGTACTCGGCCTCTATTGTAGAATCGGCTACTGTACTTTGCTTTGAACTCTTCCAGCTCACAGCACCATCATTAAGTCAAAACACAAAACCTGGTTGCGATCGAGAATCGTCCTTGTCAGTTTGGAAGCTGGCATCAGTGTAACCTTTTACACTTAACTCTTCCTCACCTCCATATATTAGGAACGTATCTTTAGTTCTTCTTAAGTACTTAAGGATATTCTTGACTATGGTCCAGTGACCTTCACCGGGATCTACTTGCTACCTGCTTGTCATACTTAAGGCATATGAGACATCTGGACGAGTACATAACATGGCATACATGATAAATCCAATAGCATAAGCATATGGAATTTTACTCATGCGTTCTCTCTCTTGTGGAGTTGAAGGACACATTTCCTTCGAGAGTGAAATACCATGTCTTATAGGTAGAAATCCTCTTTTAGATTCTTCCATACTGAATATTTTCAATACTTTATCTATGTATGTACTTTAGCTTAGACCTAGTAGTCGTCTTGATCTATCTCTATAGATCTTGACTCTTAAGATATAAGTGGCTTCGCCCAAGTCCTTCATAGAAAAACAACTTCCTAACCAAGTTTTAATAGACTGCAAGGTAGGTATGTCATTTCCCATGATAAGTATGTCATCCACATACAGTACCAAGAATGTGATAGTGCTCCCACTAACTTTCTTGTAAACACATGGTTCATCTTCATTTTTGATAAAACCAAACTCTTTGATTGCATCGTTAAAACGAAGATTCCAACTTCGAGAAGTTTGTTTTAATCTATAAATGGATATTTGTAGCTTACATATCTTTCTAGCATCCTTTGGATTGACAAAACCTTCAGGTTGTGTCATGTACACATCTTCTTCAAGTGTCCCGTTAAGGAAAGCTGTTTTGACATCCATCTGTCAGATTTCATAATCATGAAATGCAGCTATGGCGAGCAAGATCCTGATGGATTTAAACATAGCTACAAGAGAAAAGGTTTCATCATAGTCAACACCATGAATTTGGCGAAAACCTTTAGTGACTAATCGCCCTTTGTATGTTTGTACATTACCATCCATGTCTGTTTTCTTTTTGAAAACCCATTTGCACCCTATAGGTTTAACCCCTTCGGTGGGTCAATCAAAGTCCATACTTGGTTTTCATACATGGAATCCATCTCAGATCTCATGGCCTCAAGCCATTTCTCAGAGTCTGAGCTCGTCACCGCTTCTTGATAAGTCCTAGGCTCATCTTGATCTATAAGAAGAATGTCACCATGCGTTGTAATGAAAAATCCATATCTCTCAGGTGCACAGCGTTCTCTTAAAGATCTGCGCGGTGGTTGTGTTTCTACAGCAGTTGTTTGTTCCTCAATTTCTTGTGGAATTTGCTGTTCAATCTCTGGATCAGTGGTATCTTGTGATTCTCGAATTTCTTCAAGTTCAATCTTTCTCCCACTTCCTTTTCTAGAAGTAAATTCTCTCTCTAGGAAGACACCAGTCCGAGCAACAAACGTTTTGTTCTCAGTGGGATTAAAGAAATAATATCCTTTGGTTTCTTTTGGATACCCCACAAAAATACACCTTTCAGATTTGGGTTCAAGCTTAGTAGACGTCTGACGTTTAACATAAGCTTCACAACCCCAAATTTTCATAAAAGACATAATGGGACATTTCTCAGTCCACATCTCATATGGCGTCTTTTGAACCGATTTAGATGGAACACGAGTTAGTGTGAAAGCAGCTGTCTCAAATGCATGTCCCCAAAAGGAAGTCGGTAGATCAGCATGACTCATCATGGATCGAACCATGTCTAACAAAGTTTAATTTCTTCTCTCAGATACTCCATTCTATTGAGGAGTACCAGGAGGAGTAAGTTGTGAGACAATCCCACATTCCTTCAAAAGATCATCAAACTCTAGGCTCAAATACTCTCCACCTCGATCAGATCGAAGTGACTTGATAGTTTTGCCTAGTTGATTTTGTACTTCATTTTTGAACTCCTTGAACTTTTCAAGGGACTCATACTTATGGCGCATGAGATAAACATACCCATATCTACTGAAATCATCAGTGAAAGTAATGAAGTAGTGAAATCCACCTCTGGCCTGTGTATTTATTGGTCCACATACATCAGAATGTATTAGGCCTAATAAATCACTAGCTCGTTCACTTTTACCAGTAAAAGGAGATTTAGTCATTTTTCCCAATAAGCAAGATTCACATACTTCAAATTGTTCAAAACCAAATGAATTCAAGAGACCATCTTTATGGAGTTTGGATATGTGTTTCTCACTTATGTGGCCCAAACGACACTGCCAAAGATAAGTTTGATTTGAGTCATTTATTTTAGATCTTTTAGTATTTATGTTGTAAATAGGATTCGTTTGATCTAAAATATAGAGGCTATTAATTAATTGTGCCGAACCATAGAAAACATTATTGAGATAAAAGGAACAACAATTATTCTTAATAATTATCTCAAAATCAATTTTGTCTAAATAAGAAATTGAAATAATGTTTTTAGTCAAACTGGGCACAAAATAACAATCCTCTAAACATAAATCAAGTCCACTAGGCAAAGATAAAATATATGTTCCCATAGCTAATGCAACAACTTTTGCTCCATTTCCAACTCGTAGGTCCACATCTCCTCTAGACAAAGTCCTACTCCTTTGTAGTCCCTGTACAGAAGTACAAATATGAGAACCACAACCAGTATCTAATACCCAAGAAGTAGTAGTTGATAAATTAATATCAATAACATAAATACCTGAAGCAAACATTCCGATTGCTTTAGTCTTCTTGACTTCCTCAAGATAGACAGGGCAGTTCCGTTTCCAATGTCCAGTCACACCACAATGAAAGCAGTTTCCTTCCTTAGACACCCCACCTTTAGGTTTCAGTGCAGCCTTTCCTTTTCCAAGCTTGGGCTTACCTTTGCCCTTGGGCTTTGTTTGAACTTTGGCCTTTCCCTTGCCCTTGTTATTACGGACCATCAGTATGGGCTTGGGTCCAACCTTTTTCATGTTGCCTTCAGTAGTTCGTAACATATTGAGCAACTGTGGTAGAGTCTTGTCAATTTCATTCATATTGAAATTGAGGACAAACTGGCTGTAGCTATCCTGCAACGATTGTAGAATAACATCAGTGGCCAACTCTTGGCTCAATGGAAACCCAAGCTTAGATAGGCTTTCAATATAGCCAATCATCTTAAGTACATGAGGTCCTACTGGGCTTCCTTCAGCCAACTTACATTGGAATAGGGCCTTAGAGATATCGAACCTCTCTTGCCGTGCTTGTCCCTGATAAAGTTCTTTCAGGTGCTCGATCTCATCATAAGCAACCAAGTCCTCGTGTTGCTTTTGAAGCTCAGGATTCATAGTGGCAAGCGACATCCAACATCTACCATGTCATCGAGATACTTCTTGTAAGCATCTTTATCAGTCCTCGAGGCATTAGCGGGTGGTTCATTAGGAAGTGGTTGTTCAATGACATATAATTTCCGTTCTTGTTTGAGGACAATCCTCAAGTTACGGAACCAGTCAAGAAAATTCAAACCATTCAATTTGTCCTTCTCAAGGACTGATCGCAATGAGAGTGTGCTAGTGTTTCCAGCCAAAATATATCTACAATAATTAAATATGCATGTGAGTAAATTTACCAATTTTATATCAATCATTAAAAAGACTTTATTAAATGATGTTCCCACTATTTTATTTCAAAATTAATAACCCTCGTATATTAATTTCGGAAAAACTTTCTCAAAAGTATTTCTAGTAGGTTAAGGATCCATATTTCACCACCTCTTAAGCCAGCTTTGGCTTTACTCTTAAGATTATGGCTATTTAGGTAAGCAACATTTGCTAATGTAACATCCTAAAATTTGAATTTTTATATGTTGCATTATTTTGGTGCTCAGCTAGTTTATTCATCCTATGTGTGTGTTAAAATAGTCCTAAGAAGGTTCGGGATTTAATTGGATTTTGGAATAAATTTTGGTAAATAGTACTTTATTGAAGTGGAACAAGTGACCTTGATGTTTAAGGAAATTAAGTGACAAAAATTAGCATAAGATGAGCTAGTAGTAAAGTGGAGTTGACGCCATAAGTGTTGCTTGAGGGAAGAGGTTCGAATCCCATGGTATGCCTTTTGTGACTTTAATTTTTGCACTCTTCTAGCATGTGTCAGCCAAACTTTATTTTTGGTAAGGTTGGACTATTTTTTTTTATGGCAAGGTGGCTAATGGGTTAAGGTAAGATTTGAACATAGGGAAAGAAATCATGAGCTTATGGTATGTAGGGGGGACACAAGGCACTTCTTAAGGGGTGTGTTTTGGAAAGTTTAGAATGGCCAAACTTTGTCTATGAATTTGGTCGGTTTTGGGGGCTAGGGGGTGGCCGAATTTGGTTGGAAGCATTGGTAAGGAGGTGTAGCTAGTTGGTCACTTTCATTTTGGTCATTTGGTGCTTTTCACAAAAAGCTTTTCTTTTCATCTTTCTCTCCCTAGCCGAATGCATTTTGAAGCATTGGTGAACATCTTTGTTTTTCTTCTTTTGGTCATTTCTTTTTGACCGTTTGGTCTAAATTTTGCCTAACCTCTCAAGTTCTTTTCCCCTAGTGCCGAAAACACCAAAACACAAAGGCCATTTTTTTCTCTTTTTTCTTTTCTTCTCCATTGCCGAATGCTCTTGTCCCAAATCCTTTTCTTTGCTCCTTTTTCACCTTTGAAAACCGAAACACAAAACCTCTCATCCTCTATTTCTTTCTTTCTCCATTTTGCTCATTCTTACAAACACATTTTCTCCCTTCTTTTTTCCTCCATGGCCGAATATTGCTAGCATCATCTTCATCAATTTTTTCTTCTTAGCCGAACCCTCCTCTTCACATATATTTTCTTGTTAATCATTCTTTCAACCTTCATTTTAATCAATCGGTAAGGACCCTTTTCGAATCTTTATTCTCTTCTTTTCTTTAGTCGAATATACATATTGGTTTGGGAGGGTCTTTTGACCGAAAATAGCATCCTCTATCCCTCTCTCTTAGACAATCTTTTTCGTCTTTATAGTGATATAGCGAAGGCCGAAACTCAGAGTATTCGTAATCATCGTGAATCGCTAGGATTCGGTTCAAAGTGTTAAGGTAAGGGTTTCTATCAAGGACTTCCATATTACTCGTAATTTCGTTAAAGATGAGTTACTAATCGATTTTATCTTAGGGACGTTATCGCTTGATTTACATCCCGTGAACGTAAGATTTCGTGGTAAGCTGATTCGCCCTTAAAACCTATAGACTTAATTTCCGAAATATTAGTTGGACTAATATTCTTTTGTCAATGGAGGCAAACAAGATAGGATCGAAAAGGGTGGTGAATAATGTTCGGAAGAGGGGCGGATTCACTATTCCCTCTAGATTCAAGCGAAGGGATGTTTCGGCAATCCGAGACTTTCCACCGGGTTGTGGACCCTCATCCAGGGAGAATCAATTATTTGAAGTTGTTCGTAGTTCGGAGCCATTAGCTGTTCGAGATTTTCCACCGGGCTGTGAACTGTCAACCGGAGAGAACCGGCAAATAGTAGTTATTCGAGATTCCGAGGGTAAAAATCTTGACCGCTTACCTTAGCATAGATTTATTTTAAGTGTTAGTGTTCTAATCAAGCGTTATAACGTATTAGGTATCGACGATCAGGAAAGTGTAGTCCTCACCGTAATCAGGTGTGTAATCTCACACTTATCTCATGGGTTAGATGACTATACCATAGTAAACATTGGATTAAAAATCACAAAGTTGGTGAAATCGAAAAATATGGTATAATAAACACTTTAGTGTTAAGATCATGAAATCGGTATTAAGATCGTGAAAATTACGAAATCGCCCCTAATGGGCTAAAACGGTAAAAAGTGATATTTTGGGCCATATGTGATATTTTGGGCCATATGTGATATTTTGGGCCATATGTGTTATTTGATAATTGGCCAAGTGTGATATGAGATGTGAAATGGGCCAAATTTTGATATAGGCCAGATTGCAATAATTTTTATAATGGGCCTTTTGTTGGAATAATTATATGAATGAATTATTATGCAAGTTGTATACATGATTGCATGGGTTGGGATAATTGACGAAGAGAAGTTCTGGTAGCTTTGCTACAAAATTCTGATGGCTTCGTGCCCAGTTTGATATAAGGCTTCGTGCCCAGTTTGATATATGGCTTCGTGCCCAGTTTGATATGTGGCCTAATGCCCAATTTGGTGTGTTGGCGGGGTGGGTGACTAAAGCTCCCCACAGGTGTGCTGGTTGGTACGGGTGGTGTGTAGCGGATGGAAAACTTAGGTTTGGTTTTGGGAATTGCATACCACATGCATTTTATACATGTTAAAATGTTTTACTTGTAATAGGCTTAGGCCCAATAAATGCTTAAATGGTTTTGGCCCAGTGGATTATGGTAAGTGGGTTACACACTGAGTTCTAAGTAACTCACCCCGTTTTCTTTACCCTTTTCTGGTAATGATCAGTAATGGAGGCTTGGGCCGGGGATGACTTTGTGGAGGCCATACTACGAATGATGGTTTATATGAACTTTGAACTACTTTTAAGTATTTTTATTTAATTACTATTTCAGTTGTGATGTAATAAGGCCTCTGGTATTATTTTTATGGATTTTTACTTGTGGATGGATTTTATTTATGTTTTAGATACTTAAATGGGACTATTCTATTTTTATAAATGTTTTCTTAAATTTTCGTGCAAAAAGAGGTTTTTCTTAAATATTTTATCTCGTAAATTTTTCTGTAAAAATTCTTTTAAGAATCTTGTTTTTCAAATTTCTTTTGAACTCTTATAAACTTCTCGTAAAATTTAACCAATTAATTTCTAAGTTTCAATTTGTAAACCCTTATGTCTTAAATCATAGATTTTAAATTAACCTCGGTTTTTAATAAACTCCATTACCAAAATATTTTGAGGATCTGTTTTCTTTAATTCATTAGATGACTAGATTTATGTTCGTTTTGTGTGACATATCAAATCTGGTCTTGACGCATAGACCGGGTTTGGGGTGTTACATTTTATGGTATCAGAGCCCTGTTTCAAAACTCGGCTGTGGTTTGGGTTCAGCACAATTTTCGTTTAAAACTGTTTTGAATTTATATAATTTATGTGTTAAAAGTAGTATGGCACCACGAGCATCCAGCACCAAGTCAAGTAAGTATTCGTATACTGAATGATTATTATTGTGATATGATCAGAGGAACACTCTAGAACTTCTAGTTTTAGGTGTTGAAACTGTAGAGATTGAGACTATAGGATATGATTGTGAAAACAACTCTATCTCTTATATCTCAGAAAATATCGTTAATAAACACTGAAATAGTATTCTGATTCATAAAACTTGTAATCAGATTAAACCGAATTAGTCAATATGAGCACTAGAGGACGTGGACGTGGTAGAGGCTAAGGTGCTAGAGTCGTGTCTGAGGCATCGGGACATATGCCGGAAATGGATGTACCGGCATCACCTGTGTTGGAAAATGGATCCCATGAACATATGAGAGAGGACATTGCTTTGACTCAAGCAATGTTGTGGGTCCTAGAAAGGGTTGCTGGGGCTAGAACTGGGCCAGCAGCTCGTGGATCAATATCAGAACGACTTAAATCAAGTGGTGCCGAGGTTTTTAGGGGTGTCTCAGGTGTAGCTCCAAATGTAGCGGAGTATTGGCTCGAGGCAATGGAGCAAATCATGGATGATTTGGAATGCACCGCTGAGCAAAAACTGAGAGGAGCGGTGTCCTTGTTAAGGGACGAGGCGTATCAATGGTGGCTTACTGTTCGAGAAGGCACTGAGGCTGAACTTGTTACTTGGGATTTCTTCAAAGCCGCTTTTCAAGGGAAATATGTCGGGGCAAGCTATGTGGATGCCCGGAGGAAGGAATTCCTGAATCTGGTTCAAGGAAATAAGACGGTGACAGCTTACGAGGCAGAATTTATACGCTTGATTCGTTATGCTCAAACGATAGTGCCAACTGATCATGAGCGCTGTGTACATTTTGAGGATAGGCTGAATGATGATTGCGGGTACTGATAGCCCCAGAACAAGTAAGGACTTTTGCCACGCTTGTGGAGAAAGCCAAGATCGCTGAAGAGGCTAAGAACTCAGAACGTCAGAACCGGGAAAGAGACAGAGGCAAGAGGGACTTTAAGTACTCGGGTTCCGCTAAAAGGTTCCAAAAGAGGCCTCGGAATGATGAGCCAGCTCAAGCTAGAGCACCTGTGGCTATTAATCAGATTCAACTGTGTGCTGACTGTGGAAGACGACACCCCGAGGAATGCTGGAAGAGAACTGGTGGTTGTTTTAAATGTGGTTCTAAGGACCACCAGCTTAAGAATTGTCCTCGACGGACTGCTCTGACTCAAGAAGCTCGTAACCCTGATGCACAATCAGTTAGAGGCACTCAGCAGCCGCCGAGGGGCCGTGGACCAGGTCGTGGTGGTAATGGCGTTGGACGAGGTCAAGGTGCACCGGGTAGAGGTAATGGCTTCAGAGGTAATGCGGAGGCAAGACAGCCAGGGTTAGTCTATGCGGTCAGGCGTCGGGAGGATGGCGATGCACCTGATGTGATAACTGGTACGTTCTTCATCCTTGATGTACCTGTTACTGCTTTGATAGATATCGAGTTTACCCACTCGTATGTTGCTAGTGCTATATCAAGAAATCTGAATATTAGATCTGAGATTATCGATAGAGAGATGATGGTAATTAGTCCTTTAGGACAATCTGTGATCGTGAATAAATTATATAGATACGTGCCTTTAGAAATTCAAAGAGAAGTATTTCTGGCGGATTTGATGGAACTGCCTTTCGGCGAGTTCAACCTTATTTTGGGCATGGATTGGTTGGTGAAGCACCGTGTGTATTTGGATTGTGCTGCAAAGCGGATGTCGATAAGGACCTTGGAAGATAAGGAAGTTGTGATGATAGGCGAACAGAGAAATTATTTAGCAAATGTGGTATCTGCTTTAAAGGCAGAAAAGTTGGTGCAAAAAGGGTATGGAGCGTTCCTAGCCTTCATTAGTGCTTTGGATGCCAAGGATTTATCAGTGGAAGGTGTTAGAACGGTGAAAGAATTTTTTGATGTCTTTCCTGAAGAACTTCCGGGTCTACCTCCAGACCGGGAAGTAGAGTTTGGCATTGAGCTTTTGCTCGGAACGGCTCCGGTGTCCATTGCTCCTTATAGAATGGGGCCGAAGGAGTTAGCGGAGCTTGAAGCTCAAATTCAAGAATTGTTGGATCGGGGATTTATTCGACCGAGCGTGTCTCCGTGGGGAGCACCAGTTTTGTTCGTCAAAAAGAAGGATGGGTCGATGCGTATGTGCATTGATTATAGGCAGTTGAATAAATTGACAATCAAGAATAGGTATCCATTGCCGAGAATCGATGACCTGTTTGATCAGTTGAGAGGAGTTTCAGTATTCTCCAAGGTAGATTTGAGATCGGGTTATCATCAACTCAAGGTTAAGGAGGCAGATATTCATAAAATGGCATTCAGAACTCGTTATGGACATTATGAGTTTTTGGTGATGCCGTTTGGTTTGACCAATACACCAGCTGCATTTATGGACATGATGAACTGAGTCTTTCAACCCTACTTAGACCGGTTTGTAGTGGTGTTCATAGACGATATCTTGGTATATTTGAGGAGTGAGGAAGAGCATGACTCACATGTGCGCATAGTATTGCAAATACTGCGAGAAAAGAAACTTTATGCCAAATTCAGTAAGTGTGAATTTTGGCTGAAGGAAGTGACTTTCTTGGGACATGTTGTGTCGGCCGAAGGAATCAGAGTTGATCCTCGGAAGGTAGAGGCTATGTTGGATTGGAAACCACCGAAGTCAGTGGCTAAGATTCAAAGTTTCTTGGGTTTGGCTGGTTATTATAGACGCTTTGTTGAGGGGTTTTCGTTGATTGCTGCACCCCTAACTAAGCTGTTGCGAAAGGGAGTACTGTATGTGTGGACCGATAAACAACAAAAGAGTTTCGAGAAATTGAAGAAGATTTTGACGGAAGCACCAGTACTGATTCAACCTGAGGCTGGAAAAGAGTTTACTATTTACTGTGATGCGTCACACACGGGTTTAGGATGTGTGTTGATGCAAGGTGGAAAGGTGGTAGCTTATGCATCTCGTCAGTTGAGGCCGCACGAAGTCAACTATCCTACCCATGACTTGGAGTTGGCTGCGGTGGTGTTTGCTTTAAAGATTTGGATGCACTATCTCTACGGCGAGAAGTCTATCATTTATACGGATCATAAGAGTCTTAAGTACCTCCTTACCTAAAAGGAGTTGAACTTGAGACAACGGACGTGGTTGGAGCTGTTAAAGGATTATGACTTCTCAATCGAGTATCATCCTGGGAAGGCTAACGTGGTGGCAGATGCGTTGAGTCGTAAGGTAGTATCGGAGTTGAGAGCAATGTTTGCTCATCTCAGTTTGTACGAAGATGGCAGTCTGCTAGCGAAACTTCAGGTGAAGCCTTTGTGGTTAGAACAGATCAAGGAAAAGCAGTTATCAGATGAAAAGTTGGGTCCTTTATTGCAACAAGTTGAAAGTGGTGTAATAGGGGACTTTGGAATGAACAAGGATGGAGTGTTGTGTTTTCGTGGAAGAGTTTGTATGCCCATGGATTCGGATTTGAGACAAATGATTCTACGAGAGGCGCATAGTAGCCCTTATACGATGCACCCCAGAGGAAATAAGATGTATCGAGACCTCCGTGAACAGTATTGGTGGCCAAGGTTAAAACGGGAGGTTACTGATTTCGTGGGTAAGTGTTTGACTTGTCAGCAAGTGAAGGCGGAGCATCAATTGCCGTCAGGATTGCTACAACCGGTGAAGATTCCATTATGGAAGTGGGAACGGATAACGATGGATTTTGTTAGTGGGTTACCCTTATCACCTACTAAGAAAGATTCCGTCTGGGTAATAGTGGATCGGTTGACGAAGACTGCTCATTTTCTACCTGTTCATACGGATTATTCACTGCAGAAGTTGGCTAAGTTGTACATAGCGGAGATCGTGAGGTTGCATGGGGTACCAGTGTCTATTATATCGGACAGGGACCCTAGGTTTACATCGCGATTTTGGAAAGCTTTGCATGAGGCTTTGGGAACAAAGTTAAACTTCAGTACGGCTTTTCATCCTCAATCAGATGGACAGTCAGAAAGAGTAATCCAGATTTTGGAAGACATGTTAAGGGGCTGTGTGATTGACTTCAGAGGTAGTTGGGAGGATTTTCTACCGTTGGTAGAGTTTGCGTATAACAATAGCTATCAGTCTAGCATTCAGATGGCACCCTACGAGGCATTGTATGGTCGTAGGTGTCGTACTCCTACTTGTTGAGCTGAATTGGGCGAACGACAATTATTGGGTCCTGAACTGATATCAGAAACGGAAGAAAAGGTAAAGGTAATTCGGGCTCGGTTAAGGGAAGCTTCAGATAGACAGAAATCATATGCGGATCTGAAGCGTAAGGATATTGAGTTTGCGGTGGGAGATCAGGTCTTTCTAAAAGTCTCACCTTGGAAGAAGATTTTTAGATTTGGAAGGAAGGGAAAGTTGAGCCCTTGGTTCATTGGACCGTATCGTGTGATGAAACGTGTTGGTCCAGTAGCTTATCAGCTTGAGTTACCTCCAGAATTGAGTCAGATTCATAACGTTTTTCACGTCTCAATGTTAAGGTGTTACTGATCGGATCTGTCTCATATAGTACCAGTAGAGGAGGTTGAGTTAAGGCCTGACTTGTCTTTCGAGGAGGAACCAGTGTAAATTTTGGATCGTGATGTTAAGGTGTTAAGAAAGAAGTCAGTACCGTTGGTTAAGGTTCTATGGTGTAATTGCGGAGCGGAGGAAGCTACGTGGGAGCCTGAGGACATAATTCGGTAGCAATACCCTCACCTCTTTTAACCAGGTAAATTTCGAGGACGAAATTTTCTTTAAGGGGGTAGAATTGTAACATCCTAAAATTTGAATTTTTATATGTTGCATTATTTTGGTGCTCAGCTAGTTTATTCATCCTATGTGTGTGTTAAAATAGTCCTGAGAAGGTTCGGGATTTAATTGGATTTTGGAATAAATTTTGGTAAATAGTACTTTATTGAAGTGGAACAAGTGACCTTGATGTTTAAGGAAATTAAGTGACAAAAATTAGCATAAGATGAGCTAGTAGTAAAGTGGAGTTGACGCCATAAGTGTTGCTTGAGGAAAGAGGTTCGAATCCCATGGTATGCATTTTGTGACTTTAATTTTTGCACTCTTCTAGCATGTGCCAGCCAAACTTTACTTTTGGTAAGGTTGGACTATTTTTTTTATGGCAAGGTGACTAATGGGTTAAGGTAAGATTTGAACATAGGGAAAGAAATCATGAGCTTATGATATGTAGGGGGGACACAAGGCACTTCTTAAGGGTGTTTTTTGGAAAGTTTGGAATGGCCAAACTTTGTCTATGAATTTGGATGGTTTTGGGGGCTAGGGGGTGGCCGAATTTGGTTGGAGGCATTGGTAAGGAGGTGTAGCTAGTTGGTCACTTTCATTTTAGTCATTTGGTGCTTTTCACAAAAAGCTTTTCTTTTCATCTTTCTCTCTCTAGCCGAATGCATTTTGAAGCATTGGTGAACATCTTTGTTTTTCTTCTTTTGGTCATTTCTTTTTGACCATTTGGTCTAAATTTTGCCTAACCTTTCAAGTTCTTTTCCCCTAGTGCCGAAAACACCAAAACACAAAGGCCATTTTTTCTCTTTTTTCTTTTCTTCTCCATTGCTGAATGCTCTTGTCCCAAATCCCTTTCTTTGCTCCTTTTTTCACCTTTGAAAACCGAAACACAAAACCTCTCATCCTCTATTTCTTTCTTTCTCCATTTTTCTCATTCTTACAAACACATTTTCTCCCTACCTTTTTCCTCCTATGGCCGAATATTGCTAGCATCATCTTCATCAATTTTTTCTTCTTAGCCGAACCCTCCTCTTCACATATATTTTCTTGTTAATCATTCTTTCAACCTTCGTTTTAATCAATCGGTAAAGACCCTTTTCGAATCTTTATTCTCTTCTTTTCTTTAGCCGAATATACATATTGGTTTGGGAGGGTCTTTTGACTGAAAATAGCATCCTCTATCCCTTTCTCTTAGACAATCTTTTTCGTCTTATAGTGAAATAGAGAAAGCTGAAACTCGGAGTAATCGTAATCATCGTGAATCGCTAGGATTCGGTTCAAAGTGTTAATGTAATATCCCGAAATAGGTGTTGAGCGTTTCGTGAATAAACTAAGTGTTAGTAAGCTCAAATAGTGGTTTGGATGTGTTTTAAGAGTTCCTAAAACTCTCGGATTAAAATGGGACACTTTTGAAAATTTTGGAAATTTTTGGGTTAAAAGTGGAAATTTGGCCAAGGAGGCCTTAATAATAAATTTTTGTTAGGCTGTGGCATAATAATCCCCCTGGTAAAGTGGCTTCCGTGTGCCACTTAAGGGTCAGCGCAAAATCTGGTCAGGGGTTCGAGTGGCATGAGGCACATAGCATTTTATTTTTGCAAGCATGCGCTACTTTAAAGAAGGCTTTATAAGAAAATCGAGGTGGTCTGTATCACAAATGGCGCCTGGGCGAGGTGGCAAGGACGCTAGCAGCAAGAGAGAGGCCTTCGCAAGGACTCGAGTTCGAGTCCTGAAGGCAGCGCTTGTTTGCGCTTTATTTTGTTTTTGCATCAAGTAAGGGGCGCCTACGAGTAAGGTTTAAATAAAATTTGTGCTGCAATATTGTCATGAAATTCAGACCGGCCGAGTGGTTGAGACGCTTGCAGCAAGGAGGCTTCAAGAGGTCATGCGTTCAAGCCACGGTTGTAGTGCATGAGCATTTTATTTTTGCTTATAGCGCTAAAGCAAGGGAAGCCTGTGAAGGAGGGCTTAAATGAAATAATTGGCGCGGTATAGCATGAAATGAACAGCAGATCGAGTGGCAGAAGGTGAGAAGAAGCTCCCTCAGGTCTCGGGTTCGAGACCTGGGGGCTACACTTGGGGTTTTCATTTTGTGGCAGCGTGGGGAAGGGTGCATGGCCCATGCACGCATGCAGCATAAAGAGCTGCTACTTGTGTTATTTTTATTGTTTTATTTTTTTTATTTGTTTTGAAGTATGTAGCTTCAATCTTTTTATTTATTGTTTTTATTTAGCTGCAGGAGCATGGGAATGAACCATTGTTTTTATTAATTTTGTTTGCTTAGAATGACGGGATAGTTTATAAATTATTATTATTAATTTATTTTGTTATTGAAGTATGGGTTATGTCTTAGGATGGTTTATTATTATTACTATTAATTTATCTTTTTATTATATTAAAATGCATGAGGTATGGGAATTAAAGTGAAAGGTGATGGAGGAATATTAAACAATGCTTTCTCTCTTCTCTATGGTTATGGGCGGCTTTGAGAGTGTCAAAGCATGGCCGGCACTATGTTGCAAAAAGCTTGGCCAAAATAATTGATTTTGGCTTTCTTTGCATTTGAGTTTGGCCGAAAATGGTTTTCCTAGGGGCCTTCTTTTCGGTTTTGGAAGCTAGAAAGAAAGAAACCTAAGGCTTGAGTTCGATTTTGGTAGGAACTAGAGAGTTTTTGGCTAGCTATGTGTTTGCATGGTTTTCTTTCTTTAGCCAAATCTCAAGAGAGAGCTTTATTCTTCTTCTTCTGTTACGAGTTGAGAAGCTAGGGAGTATTTCGATTAACTAAAGTTTTCTTCATTGTTGAGTAGCCGCATGTTTCATTATTATTTGAAACATAGCCTCATTATCACTCTTTTTCTCTCCATTAATACATTGCCGAAACACCTTAGCCGAATCTTGATGGAAGGTGCTATCGACTACGTATTTGAAATCTCTTCAATCATTTTTGGTAAGCAAGTTATACCCTAACAATCGGTTTAGATTTCTTTCTATTAAGGTGCCCAAAATCAAAGGTTAAACCTTGATTTTTAAAGAAGGCCGAATGTGCATTAAGTTCTTATAAGTGCTCTTTTGTGTGGCAAATGTTAGGGCTCTTAAAAGGAGTCTTTCGGGAGTTGAAGTGCTCAATGGATTTTGTCGAGCAAGGTAAATGATAAGAGTAATATTCGGCCAAGAGCTTTTGTTTATAGAGTTGTGTATGAGCCGATTCTAACAATATTTTAGTAGGACTTTGATGACTTCGGGAGCTAATCGACTGGAATAAATGGTGTTTCGTGATAGAAATAAGCAAGCTAGTGTTAAGAAGCACAAATGACTCTTTCGGGAATTAAAGTGCTCAAGGTAAATGACTCATGGTATTCGGCCTAAGGCCATATTATTAGTACTAAGTGTGACCGATTTCGGTTATGTGATCTAGGGACAAATCGATAGAAATAACAGAAGCTCTCGGGTTTTAGACTTTGTCAAAATCGATAAATCAGAATCTCGCTATAGTCAGGTGCGTAGTTATCGCACTGTACTCTTGTTTGTTATTCATGATATGTGTTGTTTTATGTAAACGAATAGGTTATGCATGTTAGCCAAAATAAAGGCTAAGGGTAAGGATACCAAGGTAAGTGATCGATAAATCAAGTTAATGGTTATGATATTAACTTTTTGGTGATGTGCAATTATAAATGATTATCGATGAGTGTAAAATAAAGTAATGACATGTAATGTATATTGTTATGAGTAATATGTGACCATGGTATAAAATATACATATTTGTTTCGTACGAAATGTTGTTATGGTACATATACGTACGCATGAGACTTGTGATGTGACTATTGGAGAAAAGGTGTACACTATGTGAGTGTTCTAATGCTAGCCTCGTGCTACATTCGTGATTGTTGATTAGTGAACCGATTGATATGTGAGATTTCTATGGGATAGGTGGCTTAGCCACGACCTTAAGAAATAATGTGCAAAAAGAAAGATATGTGGATCACTTTGTGGATTGGACTTCGTAATTGTATATTTGTAATCATATTTATAATATTGTGTATTCATAATGGCATATTTATAATTGTATGTTATATATATATATATATATATATGGATTGTGCGGATATGGGCCAAGCCCATATGTGAGGGCATGTGTTTTAACTATGCACTGAGTCTTGATGACTCACTCTATTTTTATTAAACCCTTTCAGGTGGCGCGTAAAGCTTGGACCGGGTCGGAGAGGATACAAAGGTGGCCATGAGGAAATGGACTTTTATGAAAAGGGACGTTTTATTTGATTAATTAAATAATTATATTTTCCGTATTTTGATTAAGTGTGTATTGTAATAAGGCCCACTAAAGTGTTTCAGTTCATTTATTAAGTATCAGTATTATTATCCCTATTATGGAAGGATGATTCAAATGGTTTTATTTTCTCAATAAAGCTTGAAACCGATATGTTTATAACACACTTCGATTTTTTCTTAGAATATTACAAGTCACGAAAATGTTTTACTGAACTCAGCAAATTTTCAACGGTATACCTCTTAGGTAAGAATGTTTTTCGAAAGTGTTCCGCGGTGGCATTCCAAATTCGGTCGAATTAAATGGGCCGGGTTTGGGGTGTTACAGTTAAGGTAAGGGTTTCTATCAAGGACTTCCATATTACTCGTTATTTCGTTAAAGATGAGTTACTAATCGATTTTATCTTAGGGACGTTATCGCTTGATTTACATCCCGTGAACGTAAGATTTCGTGGTAAGCCGATTTGCCCTTAAAACTTATAAACTTAATTTCCGAAATATTAGTTGGACTAATATTCTTTTGTCAATGGAGGCAAACAAGATAGGGTCAAAAAGGGTGGTGAATAGTGTTCGAAAGAGGGGCGGATTCACTATTCCCTCTAAATTCAAGCGAAGGGCTATTTCGGCAATCCGAGACTTTCTACTGGGTTGTGGACCCTCATCCGGGGAGAATCAATTATTTGAAGTTGTTCGTAGTTCGGAGCCATTAGCTGTTCGAGATTTTCCACCGGGTTGTGAACCGTCAACCGGGGAGAACCGACAAATAGTAGTTATTCGAGATTCCGAGGGTAAAAATCTTGACCGCTTACCTTAGCATAGATTTATTTTAAGTGTTAGTGTTCTAATCGAGCGTTATAACGTATTTAGGTATCGACGATCAGGAAAGTGTAGTCCTCACCGTAATCAGGTGTGTAATCTCACACTTATCTCATGGGTTAGATGACTATACCGTAGTAAACATTGGATTAAAAATCGCAAAGTTGGTGAAATCGGAAAATATGGTATAATAAACACTTTAGTGTTAAGATCATGAAATGGGTATTAAGATCGTAAAAATTACGAAATTGCCCCTAATAGGCTAAAACAGTAAAAAGTGATATTTTGGGCCATATGTGATATTTTGGGCCATATGTGTTATTTGATAATTGGCCAAGTGTCATATGAGATGTGAAATGGGCCAAATTGTGATATAGGCCAGATTGCAATAATTTTTATAATGGGCCTTTTGTTGGAATAATTATATGAATGAATTATTATGCAAGTTGTATACATGATTGCATGGGTTGGGATAATTGACGAAGAGAAGTTCTGGTAGCTTTGCTACAAAATTCTGATGGCTTCGTGCCCAGTTTGATATAAGGCTTCGTGCCCAGTTTGATATATGGCTTCGTGCCCAGTTTGATATGTGACTTAATGCCCAATTTGGTGTGTTGGCGGGATGGGTGACTAAAGCTCCCCACAGGTGTGCTGGTTGGTACGGGTGGTGTGTAGTGGATGGAAAACTTAGGTTTGGTTTTGGGAATTGCATACCACATGCATTTTATACATGTTAAAATGTTTTACTTGTAATGGGCTCAGGCCCAATAAATGCTTAAATGGTTTTGGCCCAGTGGATTATGGTAAGTGGGTTACACACTGAGTTCTAAGTAACTCACCCCGTTTTCTTTACCCTTCTCAGGTAATGATCAGTAATAGAGGCTTGGGCCGGGGATGACTTTGTGGAGGCCATACTACGAATAATGGTTTATATGAACTTTGAACTACTTTTAAGTATTTTTATTTAATTACTATTTCAGTTGTGATGTAATAAGGCCTCTGGTATTATTTTTATGGATTTTTACTTGTGGATGGATTTTATTTATGTTTTAGATACTTAAATGGGACTATTCTATTTTTATAAATGTTTTCTTAAATTTTCGTGCAAAAAGAGGTTTTTCTTAAATATTTTATCTCGTAAATTTTTCTGTAAAAATTTTTTTAAGAATCTTATTTTCAAATTTCTTTTGAACTCTTTTAAACTTCTCGTAAAATTTAACCAATTAATTTCTAAGTTTCAATTTGTAAACCCTTATGTCTTAAATCATAGATTTTAAATTAACCTCGGTTTTTAATAAACTCCATTACCAAAATATTTTGAGGATATGTTTTCTTTAATTCATTAGATGACTAGATTTATGTTCGTTTTGTGTGACATATCAAATCTGGTCTTGACGCATAGACCGGGTTTGGGGTGTTACAGCTAATTACATCATATGCAACTCCTAATATGTGGTGAATAACTCTTGTTCTAATCATCTTATGATTTATCCAATTTACTTGCCTCTAGGTTTCTAATCCTATTAGAGTAACCTAGTTAAGTCATTAACCAATTTTTAACCAGCGAATATCACTTGTTTATTCTTCGCGTTTAACCAAGATAAATACTAGTACTTCGTTTAGGCCTTAACGAGGGCAAAATTGGAAGGCCATGTTGACTTAATATTTTAATAGAGGGATTTTATTAAGATTGTTCCATCTCACCAATTATGGTCTACTTTAGTCCATTTAGTCTTTTAATTTATCTCATCAATTAATGGGGTTTATTATTATCAAATTTTAATATATAAAAATTGGCATGCTTTAGACATCCATAGCATCTCATACATGAATAAATAAAGCAATAAATAAATGCAATAGTTATAGCCCATAAACTAAGGTGATTCAACCCAAGCCAATGGGAGAACCAAAAGGAAACCTAAAGGTGTAAGCCGTTTCACAAGCTATCAATCCACAATAGTTGTCCCAACTTCCTTCTCGTCTAGCCACAACAACTCTTGCAAATTACAATATGCAGAAACTCATTTTACATACGAGGGAGTAAGATGAGAAGAGAAATACAAGAGAATGGTAGTAAGGCACGACACGCAGGCCGTATTTATATAAAAAAATACAACCTTTTATCAAATGGGTCATTGGGCTATAACTATGCATTTCAAACACTATACGTGTCAAAAATAGCATACATAATTCAATGCTTTTTGCTAAGGTGAATTATAAAATATCCTTTCAACCTTTTGTGGCCCATCAAGTTTATAAATTTCTTTTATTAATAAAACATACTATAATAAGAAGATGGGGTCTGAGGCGGTCGAAGGAAGCGGGCCGAGGTACAAACCGCATACCCCAGTCAAATGAAACCTCACGATTTGATAACTTTTATCAACAGAATCGTGTTTTTAGGATTTTAATCCTTGAGGTTTCATATCGGAACAACCCTTGTTCCACTAGCCAGTTAACTCTTACTGGAAACTGTAAATACCACCGTGGCATCATTACAGATTTGTTAACAGTAATAACATAAAATTGAATAAGCCACAACACCATGATTAACATTTAATCAATTATCGAAAGGAACAGTTATCAGGTTATGCTTAAACGATTTAAACAACCGAAAACGTTGTAAAATTAAAGCATGCATCTCATACAATTGCATCACCCAAGTATTTAAACCCAATTTCGTATCACACAAGTGGCTCTGATACCACTGTTGGAATGTCGGCACCCCCATGGCGCAGCAAAATAAAATTAATCCCGGCGATCCAAACCATGCATCCATGTGTGAGGAATGAATCGGGGTGAAATAAGGTTTCAAAGTTACCGAAATTTCAATCTGAGTAGACAGCGACGCCTCGGCAACAAGAGTTCTGATCTACTGTCGAACCAAGCCGCAACCTTTACGATGTCGGCCTCTACGTAATCCACCCTGTTTGACTATGAACGGCAGAAATCTCTAAAACTGTTTTAGAGGTTTTTTTTTATTTGCTTGACGGCTGCTAGACTTTTTCAAGCAAATTCTTAGGGTTTTTTTCTTAATAAGTTTTGTATCACTTATTACCTTTTATAATCGGTATGTCTTTAATGAATTATAAAATTAAATAAATATAACATTAATTATACCCAAAAAGTTATAATTACATTAGTTATACCCAAAAAGTTATAATTACATTAATTATAACATGGATTTCAGTAAACTATATTTATTTAAATTTATATACGAACTAAATTCATATATTAATTCTCGTTATGTGTACAGCATCCTTGTACATATAATATATTCAATATTTGATTGCCCAATTAAATTAATTCTTTAATTAATTTAATTCATGTGACAATCAAACACAATACCAACTATGTTTTATTCCGTTCATTTCAACCATAGGGTGTAACCCTGTAGGTTCTTGTAACGTTAGCAGTAATACTAGAACGATTCTAATGTCACAAACAATGAGTGGCATCTAGTTACAAGAAGTCATGATTCAACATAACTTTTTGTGATTAACCTTTCATGCATTAATCCTTAAGTCCTTTATCTCTGGAATGGACACAAGTCATGGAATAGTCACACTTGTATAGTCCATCCCATGTTTCTTGATATCTTGAGTAGACTATGATATACAAATTAGTATGACATCTCATGTCAACTTATTTGAGCATGGCCATGCATTTCTAGTCTCACTCAATCAAGTGGCCTAAGATATTACTCCCATTATGTGGGAAGGACTTATCTTATATTGATCAACAATATCCCTCTATATAGATTGTGGTATATCCAACATCAGCCTTTATAGAACAATCAGTTACGGTGTACGTTTGACTGTATCAAAATATACGACTCACGATGTTGGGATAATGATTATCTCAAGTCTGAGGATCATATACATATTAATCACTATGAGTAATGTTGTGAAAATTACATAATAATCCAGGAAACATACTCATAGCGGGTCAGTCCAATATGTTGTTCTCTAACACACATATACATGCATTGATTTTGACACTCCATATCAATGACAACTCTTTATCATCAATCAACTACATGTTAGTCTTAATGCATTATTGTTGTCCTAGTCAACAATAATACTTGACTAAGGATCTTTTAAGAATAATCATATTATTCTCAGGACATTATTATAAAACAGTTTATTTGTTCACACAGAAAGAAAAACTGAAATAATAATGACAACGCTTTATATTAATAAACATGGTAAATCAAGTATGTTATTACAACCATCTCATGATTGATCTTTGGCCATACTCTTACACTTTCAAATCCCAATAGCTTCTGAGGATCACAAAAATACAACATTTACATGTCCATACGGTACGTTTGCTTATCGTAGAATGCCTTTTGGATTATGTAATGCTCCTGCTACTTTTCAGCGTTGCATGCTAGCCATCTTTGATGAACTCGTGGAAGATATTATGGAGGTATTTATGGACGACTTTTCAGTATTTGGTAATTCTTTCCATCTTTGTCTTAAAAATTTAAAACGAGTTCTAATGAGATGTGAGGAAACAAACCTTGTGCTTCATTGGGAGAAGTGTCACTTTATGGTTCAAGAAGGGATTGTGTTAGGCCACGAAATTTCTAGTAAGGGGATTGATGTTGATAAAGCAAAAATTAAAACCATAGAAAAACTACATCCTCCTAGTTCAGTTAAGGCTATTCGAAGCTTTTTAAGGACATGCGGGATTTTATAGAAAATTTATTAAGGATTTTTCTTAAATAGCTAAGCCTTTAACAAAACTACTAGAAAAAGATGTGCCTTTCTATTTTGATCAAGAATGTTTAAATGCATTTAATACCCTCAAAAATAAATTAATAAATGCTCCAATTATAATTGCACCTGATTGGAATTTACCCTTTGAACTACTGTGTGATGCGAGTGACTTTGCAGTAGGTGCAGTTTTGGGACAGCGAAGAGACAAGCATTTTCAGCTGATCTATTATGCTAGCAAAACATTGACGGCCACACAAGAAAATTACACCACTACAGAAAAAGAATTGCTAGCCGTGGTTTTTGCATTTGATAAATTTAGACAGTATTTGATATTATCTAAAGTTATCGTTTACACTGACCATTCAGCTCTTTGTTATCTTTTAACTAAATCTGATGTAAAACCTCGACTCATAAGATGGATTTTACTCTTACAGGAATTTGATTTGGAAATTCAAGATAAGAAAGGAGCTAAAAATATTGCGGCAAATCATCTTTCTAAGCTTGAAAATCTACATATCAAAGAACTCGATGAGAGTGAGATAAATGACTCGTTTCCTGAAGAACAACTATTTGCTATATCTGACTCTGAGGTACCTTGGTTTGCAGACATTGCAACTTACTTAGCTGCTAACATCCTACCAAAAAGGTTAACACATCATCAAAAGAAGCGATTCTTTGCTGATGCGAAAAACTATTTTTGGGAGGACCCTTTTCTTTTCCGTATATGTGCAGATCAAGTAATTCAGAGATGTGTTACAAAGGCAGAAACAAGAAAAATCCTAAAACATTGCCATTCAGGACCATCAGAAGGACATTACAGTGGGATTAGGACAGCTCATAAAATGCTCGAATCAGGTTTTTATTGGCCCACTCTGTTCAAAGACGCTAACAGGTATATTGCTTCGTGTGATAGATGTCAGAGAACAGGTAATATCTCTAAACACGATGAAATGCCTCAAACATATATGCTATCATATGAAATATTTGATGTATGGGGTATTGATTTTATGGGTCCATTCCCTAGTTCATTTGGAAATAAATACATCTTAGTAGCAGTGGATTACATGTCAAAATGGGTAGAAGCTCAAGCTTTACCTACTAATGATGCTAGAGTGGTAATAAGATTTCTTAAGAAACTCTTCTCTCGATTTGGAACACCCAGAGCAATTATTAGTGATAGGGGTACTCATTTTTGTAATACTCAATTTGATAAAGTCTTAAACAAATATGGAGTACACCACAGAATAGCTACCCCTTATCACCCTCAAACTAGTGGACACGTGGAAGTAGCAAATCAAAAGCTTAAGCGTATTCTAGAGAAAACAGTAGAATCAAACAGGAAAGATTGGGCATTAAAAGTAGACGATGCTTTATGGGCCTAGAGAACTGCTTTTAAAACTCCCATAGGAACATCCCCATATAGACTTGTCTATGGAAAAAGTTGTCATTTACCATTTGAATTAGAGCACAAAGCACTTTGGGCAATAAAATTCTTAAATTACGATCTTAAACTTGCAGGTGAGAAAAGAATAATGCAGTTAAACGAGCTAGATGAGTGGCGAGCTAATGCCTACGAGAACTGACGTCTATATAAGGAGGCAACAATGCGACGCCATGATGCTCGTTTAAAGTAACCAAAGCAATTCGAAGTAGGAGAACCAAAGCAATTCGAAGTAGGAGATCTAGTTCTACTATACAATTCAAGGCTCAAATTGTTTCCTGGAAAGTTGAAATCAAGATGGCCAGGTCCATTCATAATCAAAACTATTTTTCCCTATGGCACAATCGACGTAACTCAACCGACTTATAGCACATTCAAGGTAAACGGTCAGCGACTGAAAATTTATAATGGTGAAGATTTTAGGGATATGAGAGAGGAGCTTCAACTCCGTGAACCTTCGTTTAGGAATGAAAACAGGGTAAGTCTAGCTTAAGACTTTAAACGAGCACTTCTCGGGAGGCAACCCGAGCACTAATCTCACTAACATCCATATTTTTGGTTTTAGCATCTAACTAAGAACTAACCAATTTAATAGACGCAGGATTTTTCAACCGCACGGCATAGCACACGGGCGTGGCCTTAGCCGTATGGACACCACGGGACGAGACATAGGCGTGGTGGAGGCCGTGCAAGCCAAGGAAGAAAAACTTTTCCCCAATACAGACTGCGATAAAAGGGCCACAGCCGTGCGATGCAGCCGTGGTCGATACTGAGTAAATGACACGAGCGTGCGACATGCCCATGAATCAAAGCCATGGTTGATACTGAGTAAATGACACGGGCGTGCGACCCACCCGTGCCTCAAGGCCGTGGTTGACACTAATTAACGAACATGGGCGTATGACCATCTACATAGGCGTAGGAGAAGTGAACGAAAAAGTACACGGCCGTGCGATTCAGCCATGTCACACAACACACCCATGGGACACGGGCGTGGGACTAGGCTCAGACGCGCCCAAAACTTAAATTCATGAATCACACAAGCTAAATAAACACCCCACGGGCGTGACCACTGGCCGTGTGCCCCACTTTAATCGTGTGTCAAAGTCTTAAAAATTTATAAAAAGAATCATCGAGCCTAGAAACTAACTATGACAACAATTGAGGCAAGCGCACCTATCGAACAGTAGTATAGTTTAATGGCAAGACCGGATTGTCGAACCCAAAGGAACCAAAAGTACTAATACTAAGTTTCTTTTTATTATTTAGCCTAAGAATTAAGGGAATTATTAATTAATCTAAAATTAACTAACTATTAAGCTAAAGATGCTAAGACAAAGAGAATGAACTGGGGAAATACTTGTAGGAAAAACCAATTGATTAAGATAATACCCGAGGAAGAATCCACCTAGACTTCAGTTGTTATTTAACTCTGAACCAGACGATTTATTCACTTGACTTGATCCATAAGGTTCCCTAATATATATTAATACCTCTCTCGAGGCTACTAACGTCTAACCCGAGGTTGATTAATTGAAATCTCTTTCTAATTAAAACCCCTAGAATTGTATTAACTCGATCTATTGACTCCCATATTAGGATTGACCCTAATCCGGCAGATTTTCGTCATCCTATCTCTAGGGTTGCTATCAACTCCGCTTAATTATGCTAGATCTACTCTTAGACAGGGTCTATTCCTCCTCTGCCTAAGCACATCAATACTTGAATCAATATCCTGAAATATCAAAACAAGAATTAAGAACACATAATTAAGAACAAATCAAGTATTTATCATATAGATCAGAAAACAATAACAAGATTCATCTTAGGTTTCATCCCACTCAGGTATTTGAGGGGTTTAGTTCATAATAATAAAAGAGTACATCTCAGAAGAAAATATAAAACAAAACATAAGAAAAACCCTAAAACACCCTGAAGGAATTGAAGAGAAAATCCTCTGTCTTGAGTATAACTCAGGCTTCTTGAGATGAATCAACTGCCTTTCTTCGAGTAAATCCCACAATTTTGGCCTCTCTGGCTCGAGTCTTCGGCCTAACTGGATGCCCCCTGAAGGTTGCCCTCTAGGGCGTTTATATAGGCTTTTGGAATTGCTTTCTTTGCCTCTAAGTACCCTAATCTGAATGAAATTCCTCTTTGTCACGGCAGGGACACGCCAATGGCACACGCCCGTGTGAATCGTGGCCAGGCCATGTTCGGGTCTGTTAAAGTGGCACGACATGTGGCTTGGGCCCAGGCCATGTTGATTTCGTGATACGGTCCATTTACTCTGTTTTTGGCCCGTTTCTCTTTCTTTTCATCCTCCGGTGTTCTCCTAAGTATGAAACATGAAATTAAAAGATTAAGAGCACCAAATTCCACAATTCAAGGCTTAAATCATCCAAAAGTATGTTAAATGTGGGATTAAGATATGTTCATATTACTGTTTATCACACTTCCTATTTAAACCCCTCACTATTCATCTTCTCCCCCCCCCCCCAAAACCCTAGCCATTTTCACCCAAGCACCACCCCTCCTCCCCTTTCCGTCCACCATCGACCCTCTCCTCTCCTCCCTTCACTTTCTTTTCTCCCCTTTTTCCTTCATTTTCCCTTTCCCCTCCCCAACCTTTTCTTCTCCACGCACACAGCCCGCAGACTACGCCCGTGCAACACTGACACGCCACCACCCCAACACCCTCATCGGTTCACAATTTTTCACTATTGTCGCTCATTTCATTCATTCTTCATTATTTATATGTTTTTGTTCTTTGTTCTTACTTTTATTTTCATTATTATTACTGTTTCAATTTTTATTTCAAATGCAATAATTCTCTTGATAGCTTAAGATTAGTTGGATTTTATTAGTTTTATAGGAATTTTGTCAATTTAGTGGATTTTATTTTCCTTTTCAAATTCCATTGCTAATAATATTAACCTTGTTTTTCATTCATACTAGTATTTACATTTCATTCTATTTGATGAACTATTGTTTGGCTGGCATAATTATTTGATTTATGGGAACTCATTTTTTCAGGTACATAATGACTCCCCCACGTGGAAAAAAGACCGTTGTCCGGCCGCTAAAAAGCAGAAAGGACCCAGTGCGACCTCCTCGAGCGCCACCATCGAAGTGCGCCATCCATTCCTAAAGTTTCCTCCAAGATCCCGGGAGGACCTTTTTCAGATACTTCACGCGCGACCCATCGGCGTGGGGAGGTGCATTGATTGGGCAGCTTTGGAGCAGGTCCAACTAGCCAACGACGTCCCGGCCCTCCTGACTACCGACCCATGGGGGAAATTCTTCAAGATCATCGAGCCCACATACCTAGAGCTCACTTTGGAGCTCTGTTCCACATTTCACCTCCAGACGATGATGACGAACCACGATGACCTCGGCACAGTCCAATTATGTCTCAGAGGCATTGTACGTGAGCTTAGTGTCCCACAGTTCGGGGCCACCTTGGGACTCTACACCGACGAATTCATGGAAGACAATGATCTCGAGAACCTCCATCGCCACATCCATAGGTCCCCTTCTAGATGCTGGAATAACTTAGCCCCCGCTTCGGCCACCTATGACCCCAATCACTCCAAGGCAACAGCTCTCGCCCCATCCTTGAGGTACTTACACGCCATTTTAGCTCATACACTGACAGGTAGGCGAGAGAGCACCGGCGTCGTCAACACTCACGACGCCTACTTCCTATGGTGCATGGCGAACGGGCACGTCTTCGACTTAGCCTACTTCATAGCTCGCGCCATTCAACATCAAACGGAGCAGCGTAGGAGAGGGGTCATCTCCATGGGTCCCTACATCACACATCTGGCTCGATATTATGGGCTCCTCAACACCGCCGCTCAGTCCTTCTCACTCATCCAGACGATGCTCTACATAAGGATGATTGAGCGTCGCCGTGGGTTCGATCCTCCCCAGTATAGGCTATCACAAGCCACTAACGACCCAGAGGATATTACTGATGATGTCCCTCGACAGCACGACGAGCCACCTTCAGTGCCACACCCTCTTTGCTGGCCAAATCATGCGACTGCTTCACTTTCAGACATCTCTGAACGCCTCACTCGGTTCGAGCATTACTATACTCAACAATTTAATGACACCGCTCAACGATTTGATGGCATCGGGGCGACTCTTCAGCAGATTTGTCATCACTTTCACATATCGCCGCCTCCACCACCTCGCGATCCAGCTGATGATGAGGACCTTTGAGTCCCTTTATTTTTATTTTTATTTTTATTTTTACTTTTATTTTTATTTTTATTTTTATTTTTACTTTTATTTTTATTTTTATTTTTATTTTTACTTTTATTTTTATTTTTATTTGTTTGTTCAAATCTTTACCTTTCTTGTTTAAAACCTTTATTAGTATAGTTCGATTTCTTTTATCTCCGGCTGTCTAGTTCTCGAATAAATATAACAACGCCCACTAATAGAACGTCCTAAAAATTTACTGATGACTTCGCAGTTTACAAAGGTTCAAGGTACCACTAAAGGAACGAACACACCACCGGAGTATTCTCCCCCACCTTTACCTCTGCCTAGTTATCATGTTCATCATTGTTTCTTTTCCTCGACTCCATCCAAAATTCAGGAAGTTCACTTCTCTCCCTATCTTATGATTTTTTATATTGTAAATATCTATCTTTGTACATTGAGGACAATGTACGTCTTAAGTGTGGGGAGGTATCAACAAGACTGAATTATGCCTTGTTCTTAAGTAATTTTCTCATAATATTGTTAGAATAAAACTTCCATTGATGTATGATTATTGAAATGTTTCGGATCAAATCATAGATAATTGTGCATTGATGGTTTAAACTTTAAGATATTAGAGAATCAAGCATGATAAGTCTATTTTCCGTAATTAAAATTTTTAGGTTGTTTCCCAAATCTTAAATATTACTTTGAAGTTTGAAATTTGCAAGGTTGACATCAAAAACCATAATTTTTGTGAGTTTTTGAGCCTTTTAGAGCATATATTTTTCTTGCTCACTTTATTGATTATGAGTGTGTCAACGTTGATCTGTTATTCTAGAACTTGCTTCGATTATACATGTCGAGACCACATTCTTTATTTGATATACTGAGATGATAAAGGCACCTAAGATTTAACCCACTTACTCCACCAAAAGTCTACCCCCATAATTAACCCCTAGTGAACCCCTTTTAGCCTAATAAACCATTTCTTGACTCACCCACTAATATTAAACTAAAACCAAATTTTTAATTCCCCTAATCTTTTCACATCCCTTTTGTCGAGATTTGAATTGAGCAGTCACCTAACTATGTTCTATATTTTAGTTGTTAAAGTTTCTTTCTTATCATTGTATGTGCTTATTCTTAAAAAAATTATTATATTCATCACTAGTTCTATGTTTTATGAGCTTAAACAGTCAAATTCACATCTTTAGAAGAAGCTCGTGCTATTAATGTAATTATTCATTATCAGTTCATTGTTTCTAGTTAGGTAATTTATCAATTCAATCTTGATTCTAACCTTTTAATTCAGCCTAATTCCACATCTTTAACCCAAGCCCTATTACAACCCTTTGAAGACCTTTTGATTTGTGTATCATCTCATTTTATAGTGGTGGAGATTTGATTTTCATGCAAGCCTATGGGATTAACTTTTCATGTTTGACTTTTGAGTGCTTAATTTGAACCTTAAACACTTTTGAGTGATTTGAGTGAATCCTTAGTGAGGATGTCAATTCTTGTCAATTTTGAATCAGAGGTAATTATTTAGGTAAGGGGAGACACCTATATTTCCGTGCTATAAAAATTTATGACTTAGATTATTTGAATCTTTAGGACTCCTTTAGTTAAATTATCAATGTATCAATAATCTAAGAATTATGATGAAACATTATTGATAAGAATTATGAATTAAGGAAGCTAATTTTAATTATGAGTTGAGAATTTTGCTTGAGGACAAGCAAAGGCTTAAGTGTGGGAATATTTGATAAACCATAATTTACACATATTTTAACCCCATGCTTGGCTTAATTTTTGGATAATTTTCCATTGAATTTGATGAATTCGATGCTCCTAATCTCTTAATTTCATGTTCTATACTCAGGAGAGCTTAGGGAGTCGAAAAGGATAAGAAATGGGCCAAAAAGGGAAATAATGGGCCTACACGACCTGGACCACTGCACACGAGCGGACCACATGGTCGTGTGTGATAAGTAGGATCGAACACGGCCTGGGCTATCGACCACGGACGTGTCCCTGCCGACCCTAGGATGAATTCTGTTTGGAGTAGGATACTTGTGGGCCAAGTAAGGCATTTCAAAGCCTATATAAATAACCTGGGGGCAACCTAAAAAGAGAGTTCGACAGAACGTCGAATAGACATTGAGTAAAAGGAGAAAATACCCCAAGACAGCCATCGGGAACAACTTAGGAGAAGGATCTCCATCAAGACGGAGGATCTCCCATCAAGTTCTTTAGAAGTTTTTGGGTTTTCTTATGTTTTGTTGTTTTCCCTATTCTCATATGTTTCCCTCTTTTAGTATAAACTAAATCCCTCAAATACCTGAGGGGTAAAACCTAAGACAGATCTTATTATTATTTGATTTATGAGATAAATACTTGTGCTTATTTTTAATTGTGAGTTCTTATTCTTGTTTTGATAATTCAAGTTATTGATTCAAATCGAATGTGCTTATTCAGTGGAGCAAAAGTCTCTGTCTAAGAGTAGATCAACACAATTAAGCAGAGTTGATTGCAACCCTAGAAATAGGGCGACGAAAATCTACCGGATTAGGGTCAAACCTAATAAAGGAATCCATAGATCGAGTTAATGCGACAGTAGGGGTTTTAATTAGAAAGAGATTTCAATTAATCAACCTAGAGTCGGTTGTTAGTACCCTCGAAAGAGGTATTAATATAATTTAGGGATTTCTACGGATTAATCCAAGTGAATAAATCGCATGAATCAAAGGACTAAGTGAAGTATAGGTGGATTCTTCCTTAGGTATTGCCTATCTCATATAAAAGTTGTCTAAAGGTATTTTCCCAATTTACTCTCTGTCGCGTTCATATTTAGTTAAATTAGTTAGTTAATTTTAGATTAAAAATAAATCCCCTTAATTATTAGGCTAGATAATAAAAAGATAGTTAATACTAATACTCTTGGTCCTTGAGGATACGATATTCCGGACTCACCACAGCTATACTATTGTTCGATAAGTGCGCTTGCCTTTGTCGAAATAATAGTTAGTTTCGAGCTCCATCAGTTAGAATCGAGATCGAATTGACAATTTACCTAACTAGAAAAATAAACTAATACTGAATAATTACATCAATTGAAAACTTATTAATAATAACACGAGCTTCTTCTCAAAATGTGAAATTAACCGTTTAAACTCAAATAACATAGCACTAAAATAAATGAATATATATTTCCACTTTTTTTTCATGTACAATAACAAAAAAGAATTTAATAACTAAAACAAACAACATAGTTAGGCAATTGACCAAATCAAATCTCGACAAAAAAATGGGTTAATACAATAAGAAAAATTCTCAATGAATCAAAAAAAATAAGTTTTGGGTTAATATTAAGGGTAGATTAAGAAACGGTTTATTAGGCTCAAAGGGGTTCACTAAGAGTTAATTATGAAGGTAAGTTTTTAATGGAATAAGTGGGTTAAAACCTAGGTGCCTTTATCATCTCAGTATATCAAATCAAAGGTGTGGTCTCGACATGCATAATCAAAGCAAGTTCTAGAATAACAAATCAATATTGACACACTCATAACCAATCAAGTAAGGAAGAAAAGTGTATGCTCTAACGGTTCAAAATCTCACAAAATTTATGGTTTTTGATGTCAACTTTGCAAATTTCAAACTTCAAAGTAATATTTAAACTTAACAAATTTTAATTCTGGAAATAGACTTATCATGCTTGATTCTCTAATGTCTTAAAGTTTAAACCCTCAATGCACAATTACCTATGACTTAGTCCAAAACATACCAATAAAAATAAAAATTTTATTCTAATAGTAATATGAGAAAATTTACTTAAGAATAAGATATAATTCAGATATTTTCTAATAATGATATAATTAACCTCCCCACACTTAAGATGTACATTGTCCTCAGTGTACCAGAATAGATAATGACAATATAAGAATATCATAAGAGAGGGAGAGAACTGAAACTTCCTGAATTTTGGATGAAATCCATGGAATAGTGAACGCAGAATTGTAGATATAACAAAGTGAAGTGCATGATTCTGAGCAACTATTAAGAAAAATAAACACAACTATGGAAGAAGATTAAGGGATTAATCTATTAGGAATAATTATAAAAAACTAAAATATACTTCAAAATATAAAATATAAGTCTTTTGAAAATATGATACGAAACATAAAGGAAAATAGACTACAAAGAAAAATAAAAATAAAATAAATGGACTCAAAGATTCTCATTGTCAGACGCGTCGTGAGGTGGCGGTGCTGAAGGTGAAATATGGAGATGATGGCAGATCTACTGTAAGGTGGCTACGAGATTGTCGAACCGCTGATAACATTTCTACTCAAAGCGAGTGAGTCACTCGGATATGTCAATCAAAGTAGCAGCAGAAGAAAGAGGTCGGTGACTCGATGGTGGAGGGTGAGGTGGATCCTCGTGAGGGAGAGGGACATCCTCAGTGATGTCCTCGGGATCATCCTAATCATTAGGGCGAGACAATCG
Source organism: Gossypium australe (assembly GCA_005393395.2). Lineage (NCBI taxonomy): Eukaryota > Viridiplantae > Streptophyta > Magnoliopsida > Malvales > Malvaceae > Gossypium > Gossypium australe. The sequence goes on from CM016619.1 coordinate 16,177,101, forward strand.
GTACTGGGGAGAATCAAATCCATGCTGTCGCTCGATTATCCACATATGTAGCATGCTCGAGATGCCTTGAGGGGACATTTAGCCAACAAGTGTAAGTGTGGAGGACTATTCCGGTGTATCAAAGATACCGAAGTGTCAAGCGAGGCGAGTCACGTAAGGGCCTAAGAAGATGGGGCCCTTTCTACGGCGGTCAGTCTGATGGCGGAAAGATAAACTGATGAAGTACGCCACATCAAATACATGGCCATGTGCCATACTCCATAGAAAATAGGCGTCAGGATGCTGACGACTCCGGTGCTCTCTCTTCGACCTGTCAAAGTGTGAGCGATGAGTGCGTGAATATAGCGTAGGGCTGGAGAGAGAGAAGTCGCCTTCGAGCGACTGGGGTCATAGGATGTCAGGCCACTCATGAGATCTGTCCAACAATGCGAATATGAGTAATGACTATGTCGATGAAGCTGGAGGAAGTCCTCAGCGCTCATGAACTCATCGGTATAAACTCCCAAAGCAGCACCGAATTCTGGGACGCACATGTGACGCACCAAACCGCCAAGTCGAAGAGTGATGATGCCTAGCTCGTCGTGGACCGACATGACTCACTGAAGGTGAAACGTCGAGCAAAACTCCAAGGTACGCTCCATGTATGTAGGCTCGACGATACTGAATGGGGCTTGGATGATGAAAGCTCGAACCTCATCAGCGAGATGGATCTGCTCCAACGTGACCCAGTTAATGCATCGACCCAAACCTAGGGGTCGTACTCGAAGGAGCTGAAATAGGTCTTCCGGTGGGTCCGCGGTAAATCTGAGGTAAGGGTGGCGAACTTCAACGGAGGCGCTCGAGGAGGTCGCGCCGGGACCCTTCTGCTTTTTCGAAGCAGGGACTGCAACCTTAGTCTTGCCACGAGTATTTGTCATGATGTACCTGAAAACGTAAAAGATTTTCAAGAAAAATGAAGTTCGGACCTAGAACAGGGGAAAAATAAGTGTTTGACGATTTAGTCCTTTTTGCCGTTTTTATGCTAAGGTAAGTTTGTATGTAAATAATGCAACGTTATAATTGTATTTATAATGCTTTGTTATTGCATGAATGGTATGAATGACTCTATGGATGAAATTGACGAAGTTTTGACAAGCGAGTAAATCCCGGTTGAACCTTAGGAATAGATCAAGTTACAAGTGACATGTCACTAGGAACCCATGTGATTTTATGATTTATGTGTCTCGGGTGCTGGTCCTGTACGTCCTACCGGTGGCTGGGTATACCTGCATATGTTGCGGATACCTGACAGCTTGTGTAAGCAGCACAGCATAGCTACGTCTCGACTGATAGCTTGTGTGAGTAGGCCCGCGGATAGCTCGAGAGCGAGCTTATATGTGTTATGAGATTTGTGGTCGCATTGGCTACATATGTGGCACTTATGTGCAAAGATTTCCGTGTATCTGATAGTATTCCAAGTGGTTCAACGAGTATGTTAAAGATGAGAAAGTACGTGAATATGTTATGAGATGGTACATGTATGTACGTAAAACTCAAAGAAAATGAACTCAGTATGTGATGAACAATTGGTAAGATTGTGATTTAGTAAGTTTGCTTATGAAGCTTAAATGACATTTATGTTGATATGTGTTATGTTATTCATATGATAAGCTATTGGTATATGACAATTATGTTGATATGTGTTATGTAATTCATATGATGAGCTATTAGTATATGACAATTATGTTGATATGTGTTATGTTGATATTAAATGACATTTGACATTTATGAAGTTTTAATGACATTTATGTTAATATTTGTTAAGTTATTTATTTGTCAATTGTATGAATAATGTTTTGTATTATTTGCATATGAACTTACTAAGCTATATAGCTTACCCCCTTCCTTTCCCATGTTTTATAGTATCATTGAGCTAGCTCGGACTGGAGATCACCTGAGATCCTATCACACTATCAAGCTATCACTTTGGGTATTGATGAATTCAAGTATTTTGAGTTTATGGCATGTATAGGGACTTGGCCATTTTGTTAAATGTATCATTGTGATTGTAGCCAATGTGTTGGCTTGTGATTGTCAAAGGCTTGTTTTGATAATTGGCCATGTAGATTGGTTTATTTGGGCTATCATGGTTGTAAGCCTAAGTATATATATATGTGTGCTAATATCTTTGGTGATATGGTCATGGTATGCTTGGTGAATGATAGAAATGTTATTTATGACATGAATGTAAGATGTTTGGAATTGTGGCCTATTGTTGAAATGATAAAGTGGTGTACAATTAGGCATCTTGAAAGTAGTCAATTGTGACTTAGTAAATGTTGTGAGTATGATAGATGTTGATATTGTATTGGCATGTGTTGGTCATAATTGTGGATGGTTTAATTGCCTAAGTATTTTATGTTTGTGCCTTGAATTGGTGTAAGTGTATGTGTGTACAAGGGTGGCAAATGGCTTGGTAAATAGCCTTTATTTTGTCCACACAGGTAGACACACGGGCGTGTGTCTAGTCCGTGTGTGACACACGGTCTACGCCACGAGCATGTGTTCCGGCCGTGTGTCCCTTGCACCTTAATTGTTGCATAACAGAATGTTCAGAATTAAGCACACAGGCAGAGACACGGGCGTGTGTCTCAGCCGTGTGTGCTACACGGCCTAGCACACGGGCGTGTGACACCGCCGTGTGGCATAAGTTAGAGAGCACCCTAAATCGAACACGATCTGAAGCACGGGCGTGTCCCTTGGACCATACGGGCGTGTGAGCCCTACATCTAGCAAAAATTTTCTAAGTTTTGTAAAAATTTCTAAAGTTCTCAGTTTAGTCCCAAACAATCTCCAAAGTATGTTTTGGGCCTCGTAGGCTCGTATAAGGGACTTTATGATCGATTATGAATTATTTTAATTTAGACGCAAATTTTATTACTCAAAATAGTGTGATTGCTTGTGTTATAAGTTTGGTAATGCCTCGAGCCCTGTTCCGGAGTTGAATATAGGTAAGGGATGTTACAAAACAAGGAGCTAATGCAATTCACTTAGAAACTCGAGTTCAACAACCTTCCCTTGCAAAATAGCTTAATTTTGCTAATTTTTCTCCTTCCCCTTATTTATGTGCTTCCCATGCCTTTTAACCTAGGTATAAATATCACTTTTTCACTTATTTTTCAGCCTTAAGTCTATTTTTTTCTCCTACCCTAGTTGTTCTCCTCTCATCTTTTATTTTTTCTCTCAAAGTTTCTTCCTTTCTTTGAGATTTCATCACAGTTGTGTCGCCCCATTGTTAGAGTTTTTTATTTTTGTTTATCCAGCCACCCTGAACGTCCAGACCTCCTAAACCATCCTTATTTTTTGCCCTAAAATTCCCCTTTTCCCACTCCTAACGGCCTCTTTTACTGTCCATTCCCACCTCCTCTCCCTTATTCCTATCAATGCCGATAAATCCTATTTTTCTTTCTCTGTTCTTATGCTTTGTGTGCCAATTTTTTGCTACTATTTTTATATCCAATAAATCATCATTCCAGCCCTTAAAATTTTCCTTTTTGGTTTTCCAAAGATCCCTCCTTGTGCCACCCCAGATCTGCCTTTTTTGTCACCTCAAATGGTGTTGCCACCCCCTTAGAGTACCATTGTTTTGGGATTGTCGTTTCTCTTCAATTTTTGCCTCGACTAATTTAATTTTTTGGATTTTTCCCTCTATTTGGATTTGATTTAAACGTTCCTAATTGAGTAATTGACTAAGATGTTCATCCGACAACTCAGATCAGGGTAATGGGTAGTGCAAAGTGCAAACTTGTGCGAGATCTTGCACTGTTTCTCTTTGTTACTAATTTCTTCTTTGGTCGATTGCTTTAAAATCTGAATGGGGGTTTTTTGTTACTAATTTTTTGGGATTAAATATGTTTATATGCTTATTTAAACATCTCGGATCATTAGTGACTATAGATCTCGTTCGCACATATGTTTCGCATCAAATCAGTGTAAGTAGCCTAATTGATTTGGATCTAAAAATTATTATGGTAATGCTGATTTGATTGAACCATTAAGAGGGTGTTTTAGGGCTGGTTTGGCAGCATTTTAACTCGATAAATATTGTATTTTAATTTAGGTTCAGATTAAGTCTAAAGGAGGAATCGCAGGTTTTGTAAGTCGTAACGCCCCAAAATTTTAATTTTTTATTTCGTGTATGTGTGACACACAATGTCTATCTGCTTCAGTGGTTATGTGTTCTGGGTGTGTGTGTGAGGTCCCAAGTTTAAGCCTTACTTGGGCAAATTTAGGTATTTAAAATAAAGTCTTAACCTTATGCAAAGGGCTTAAGTTTAAATGTTGGGTAAATTATATTAGAATGAGCTTGTTGGTCTGGTGATTAAGTGGTGTGTTACTATGGTGGAGGTCTTGTGTTCGAATCCCTATGCAGGCAAAGGTATTATTTTTTTTTTTGCTCAGATTTCGGGATAGAGTTGTGTAATAGGGGAATTCTGAGTAGTGGATGTGAAGTGGGAATTAGGGAGAAGATTAAGGGGTTTTGGGGGTTATCGAGATTTTTTTTTTGGAAAGGGGAGCCAAAATTCGGTTATGGACATTTTGCACTAAAACAGTTTTGGACAGCAGTAGTAGTCTAATTTGAAAAATCATCAAAAATAGTGTAAATTGAGTTAGAGGTTGAATAAAATATGAAATTAAATTTTATTTAGTCTAATCTTTCATGGAAGAAACATGTAAGAAATGGAATTGTAAATCATGAGTTATAATAAATTTTGTGAGACAAGGTCAGAATGATTTTGGGTTCCCCTGTTCTGACTTTGGAAAATCATCAAAAATTGTAAGGAAATAATTTAGGGTTTAAATTTATATGTTTAAATCCTTAATGAGTCTATTTTCAAGAGAAACAAACGGAAACATCATCTAAATTTCGTACTAAGAGATAAATAATTTTTAGTAAGGAAAGGTCGAAGCTGTCAAACAGCAGAATAGGGATAAATTTAAAGATTTTACTGTACTTATTTGATAAACTATAAATTCTGAAAATTTTATGGTAGAAAAGTATTTGAGTCTAGTTTCGAAAACATCAAGCGAATCTTAATTTGGAATTCTGTAGCTCAAGATATAAATAATTTAGTGATAATGACTCAAGTAGACAGCATTGAATGAAAATATAAGTAAATAGTGAAAACATATATGAGTATTGAGCTAGCATGAGTTACTTTAAAAATGGATCACACGGCCAAGGCCAATTTGGGCCAAGTGGGCCACACGGGCAGATCACATAGGCATGTGGGCCTATTTTTACCGAATTGTTTTTAAGGTTGCACGGGTCACCCATGTCGACTGTGAACCTACTGTAGGGTCGGTAAGCGCTACTTAGACCCCTAAATGTATGAAATTGACTGAATGATATATGTACTGAGCATGTTAATATCTTAACTAAATATATGTACTGAAATTGCATAATAGCATATCATCCATTGTATGTTGCATTGCATTGGGTTGGGGGTTGTTATTAGGAGGAAGTGTACTGAAAGGCTTTAAGCCTAATTTACTGGCAGCTCAGCTGCAAACTACTGTTTCGTGCCGCATTCGGTACTAGTGTAAGGATGGGTGGATTCATTATATCCCCACATGGAGTGTAGGGTTGGACGGAGATGGTGTGTAGAGGCTGGTTGGGTAGGATTCTGCTATTGCATAACTACTACTGCTACTGATACTGTGATGGGCTAAAGCCCTACTGCATTTTTGACACTATACTGAGATGGGCTAAGGCCCAAACTGTCACTGATACTAAAAAGGGCTTAGGCCCAAGACTGTTTAACTATGCACTATGAATACTAATTGTTTGTTTGTTTCTGCGGGATTACACACTGATTTTAAGTAAACTCGCCCTTTTTGTTGAATGTGCATAGGTAATCCCCAGACTTAGACGGATAGATGCGACGGAGGACTTAGCGGTGACCACAGTAATTTTTGAACTTCATGGTTTTCAATTTACGGTTTATGATTTGATTATTATTGATTCTTTGGGTTTTAATTTAAGGACCCTCTGGGACTTTGGTTTTAAATTTTGTTTTTTATTTATTTATTTTACTTTATGGATTTATACCTGCTGGTCGTAGGAAATTCGATCTTCAAAAAGTTAAAGTATTTCCTAAACGCATGATCACCTAGACTGTTTTGTTAAAGCTTCTGCAAAGAGGGATATTTCAAAACAAGTGTTTAAAATGAATAAAGACAACTTCCTAAATTCTAACAAAGGTTTACTAAAGATAATAACATGGAATGTTTTCATCGTAACAACGAGGTTTCAAAAACACTATCGTGTAACATTGCCAGATACGGCCATAACGTCTAAGCCGAGTTAAGGGTGTTACACAAGTAGTGCTACAGTTGTACAAAAATAAGGTGTGGGTTTTAAATGTTAAATAATATTTTTAATACTTAAAATGATGATTAAGCTTGTTGGTCGAACTTAGTTAAATGGCTAAGTAAGTGATTTTAAGGCGGCTGAATCAGGTACGTTTCGAACCCTAGATAAATGGCATGTTTGCAATGTTGCATGAGTGGTTGAATGTTTGAATGTCTGGTATTGATATGAATTAATATGAATTATTTTGTGATATAATGTATGCTAGTTGTATGAGTAGCACGTATTAGAATGAAAATGAAATGTATGTTTGGGTAAAATGTTGTGAAATATATGAAAGACTGCTACACATGCACTGGAAAATTTCTTATGAATGATAATGAAACTATGGCATGTTGGAATGTCACTGCATTGATGGTGAAACTGAATGATTGATAAATGTTATTATTGAATGAAAGTGAGTGTTGTTATGAGAGCATGTAAAACATGCTATTGAAATGGGAATGTAATGGAAACATGGTTTTGATTGAAATTTGTATGACATATTGCATGTGCATGGGATGGGATTATGTGGATGACGGAGAAGTACTATGGAGTAATGAAAGCATATTAAGTCCGCATATATGTTGTCAATGCACTGCACCAGGAGTAATGAGGAGAACAACGATTATATCGCATTTATTTTGAATGACAGTATATCTTCATTACATATAATGGTTTAACCACATCGAGCTTAACTCGCAATGTATGGAGTTTGGAAGACGAGTTCTGGGGAACTTGTGGTGTGTAACGGATGGTTGGGGTAGGAAATCATTATGCATTATGTTTTGTCCATGACACTTTCGAATGGTAATGTTTATGCTACGTTTGTGTTACAATGTTATTAATGATGAATGATATTTGAATAAATATTTAAATGTTCTTATTGCTTGGTCTCACATTGAGCTAGTTAGCTCACCCCATAGTTTCAAACCATCTCAGGTAATGCTCGAGACTAGGATCGAACATGGCATGCAGACATATGACGGACTTCAGACTTATAAATTATTTTGCTTACGTTTTTCCTAAATTTATTTGGTTTTTGGACTTATAAATTTTCCTTTTTATAAACTTAACTTTCTAAATTAGTTGCATGTGAGTTTTCCCACTTCTCATAGCCATAAGTGGAACTCACATGTGAATAAGTTAGAAAGTTAAGTGAAAAGGGCTATGGACTTAGAATGGACAATATCGGTAACCTTGATAATGATCTTGGACATGAATTTCTATTGTGAATTGTTAAAGAACCATTGACCGGTATGTTGAGTTCCATAATTTGATAATCAAATTTGAATTAGTTAAAAAATTGTCATAGTTGAATAGTTCTTGATAAGAGACTCAACATTTATATTAGGATAGGATAAGTCGACTTATCCTTGAGTACTTACTAATCTTTTTAAAACTCACGCGTTAATGGTTTAAAACTTTAAACATGTAGGTAACATATGGGTGAAAAGCATAAGGTCCGAGCTTGGGAGCTTCATATCACAATTCCCTTGAGGTTGTAACATATTTATATTAGTGTTATTGTATAAGGATTTTGGCGTTTACATAAGGACCTAATTTGATTGTGGTATTTGTAAAATTTGATTTGAAAATTTAAGTTGTTTTAATGTAATTATTCAAGTTTTATTCCATTATTTGACTTGGATGTGTATGCTTTAAATTATGAGTTAAAATGTGTTTTAAATTAGATTTTTATGTTTTGGAACATATGAAAATGACATGGACATGTTTAGGCATGATTTTAAATAATATACTAGCTAAGAAAATATTTCGATAGCATCTTCTATTCATATGGGTCATCAGAACGAGTATAAAATATTACATCAATTGAACTAGAGAATATATTCAACATAAACGAGTGTATAATAAAAACTACCCATCTTTTGAAAAAAAAATTGATAATGCGACAAATTTTTTATTGCGACAAAAAATTATTTTTTTAGGATAATGTTATTTATATGAAAATGGAGAAAGATTTCGATAAAAATACTTCAAAGAAGAAAAAATTCCTATAGTAAAACCCAAAATATTCAAAAACTCGACTCTACTTGATCTAGTTATGTAAAGTTCATATGCAAGAGAGAGCAGAATTACGTGAGTTAGTTTGAGGTCAGTCTCAAAGAATGTTAACGGTAATACAAATAGACTGCCTATGAGAAAGCTTATTGAGACCTTACTTACTATTGCACTAATGGAATCAAACTCGCCTATACGCTACGCGAAAGTCGCCATGGACTTGGTTTTACCACTTCCATTGCTAATACCCCGAAGAGGAAACAATCCTCAACTTGAAGATTATGGAAGCCAATAGGGTCGGCCAACGGCAAAGGACCTTGGGATCATTGATCAATAGATAGTATAGATTTGGATATTTATATCCACTGTTTTTTTACAAGTTTTAATATAGTGGGTTTACACATTTTAATTCCTACTCGAAACAGATTGAGGGTAGTATAAATTATCCGAATTTACTTTACAGAATGATGACTTTGAAATCAAATTATAGAGATAAAAATCAAACTTATATATTAACTTTGGGTTCAACGTGTAGTGTTATAAATGAACTTTGATTTTATGTGATTTTATACATGATATTTTAATTTGATTCAATTTTCACAAATGACTAACAACATTATCTAATTAGCACAATTTTACGGTGATATATTACATGCACAAACAATTATATTAATATAATATGCAAATAAAGATGGAGTATTCATTTCTTTAAATGTGTATAATTGAATCAAAATCAAAGGTTTATGTATATATATAAATCACAATTCAAGTTTCATGTATACAATTATACTAAATTAAAGTTCATATATCAAATTATACATTGACCCAAAATTCATGTATAAATTTCATACTCATTTCAAAATATATATTATTCATACTTAATTCAAATTTATTGTTATAAATTTCCAAAACAAAATTGAACTTAGTAGATTGGGATGTTTAATATATACCATATATGATAGATAATTTAATTAATACATTTGTGTTGAATTTAATACTAATGATAAATAGATTCTAATTTTGAATTATATTTCTAGAATTTTTTTTATATAATATTAGGGATGAAAGAGTATATTTATGGATTTATATTCAAACTTTGCTGTAGTACTAGATCACTTATCGTCATTGGCTCCTCGGTTGCTATAAATGAGGCTCTAGAGTTTCCCCTTGGCTTTCTCTACAAGAAAACCTTACTTGTTTCCCATCTCAAAGAAGAACAACCCTGTCACATGGCTTCTTCTCCATCAGTTCCAAAAGTATCGACCCAAAATTTGAGTGAGGAACTTAATACTGGGGATGGGTTTATCAACACAATCCCGAATGAAAAGTGTGCTGTCACTAAGACACCATTGGTTAAAGAAACCTCATCTGTTTCAATGGCTACCATGCAACTTTATGCTATCTTAGAAACTGTTGCCGATAGAGTGGAGATGCACAAGAATATCGGCAATCAACGAGAAAACTGGAACACCCTTCTTCTTAACTCCACTAACATGATGATTCTTACTGCTGCAACTATGGCTGGTGTTACAGCAACTAGCCATGGTGTTTCTGTTTTGGGCTTGAAGTTGGGTTCCATTCTCTTGTTCTCAGCAGCCACTGCAACGTTGGTAATTATGAACAAGATCCAACCTTCACAGCTTGTGGAAGAGCAACGTAAGGCAACGAAATTGTTTAAGCAGCTTGGGAGTCAAGTACAAACCCTAATCACTGTTGGTTCCCCAAGCAAAGAAGATGTGAAAGATGTTATGGCGAAAATCTTGGTCATTGATAAAGCTTACCCTCTTGCCCTGCTAGGTGGTGTAATGCTTGAAAAATTCCCGGAAAGTTTAGAGCATGCTGTTTGGTGGCCTAGAAACGAGTCTCAGAAAGAAAATATCAATAAAAAGGTGGACATGGGCAATGGGTGGACTAAGGAGCTCGAAATGGAAATGAGGGAAATCGTTGAGGTGATTAAGAGAAAAGACAGTGAAGATTATGAGAGATTAGGCAACAAAGCATTGAAGATAAACAAAGTTTTAGCTACATTAGGGACATTACTAACTGGAATTGCAGCTTTGGCATCTACTTTCTTGGGGTCTTCCAATATCGGACCTTGGGCAGCAATAGTGGCAACCATTACAGGAGCTTTAGCTTCAGCTGTTAACACTTTCGAGCATGGCGGCCAAGTTGGTATGGTGTTTGAGATGTATAGGAACAACGCCGGCTTCTTTAAATATATGCAGGAATCGATTGAATCGACTTTGGATGAAAGTGATGTGAAGAAAAGAGAACATGGAGCGTTGTTTGAAATGAAGGTAGCATTGCAATTGGGCAGAAGCTTATCGCAGTTGAGAAATTTAGCCAAAAAATCCAGTTATTCTCGTATAGAAGGAATCCCCATTGATGAATTTGCAAGCAAGTTGTTTTAATGTTGCACTAAATTCATGATCATAACAAGAACTATTAATTGCATGGTACTGTATTCACACCTTATGGATCCCAATACTCTGTTTCCATAATAAATTAGAATAAAAATACTTTCAAGTTTTGTTACTATATAAATTTTTACTCCTACCATCCGAAATACAATGTTTCGGTTTATACAAAACAAATATTCCTTTTTTAAATATTCCTTTTTTAATATTTTACTATATACAACATTTATTAACTTCTAACATTATTTGTAAATTTGTAAAGTCTAAAATGCCAAATATTATTTTACCTTCAATATATGGCTTTAGTAATTACTAATATTTGCGAAGCCTTGTTCTGTTTAGGGTTAGATTATGATTAGTTTGGTTTTTGTTCGTTTACTAAGTTAGATAAACGAATATAAATAAAATTTTGAGGCTTTATTAAATGAACCAAACACAAACAAAGTTTATTCAATTCATTTATGTTCATGAACAAACTAGTTTATGTTCATTTAAAATTAGTTTAATAAATTATTTAAAGCTCGTTTACTATTTCATTAGTATATATTAATAAAATTATTATGGTTTGTATGCTTTTTTATTTATAATATTTATATTTGATTATTGTATATCTAAAAATAATATGTGTATGTGTTTATTGTTTGTTTATTTGTTTATTATTCATGAACATTGTTCTTGAACATGTTCAATTATATGTTCATGTTGAACATGTTTGAGAACATGTTCGTTTAATGTTCACAAACATGTTCATTTAATTTAAACGAACGAATATGAACACACATAATTTTAAATAAACAAAAAAGAGCAAAAACTTTGAAATTCTTAAGGAACACAAAGCGAACACAAATAAACTTAAAATAAACAAACGAACATGAACAAAGGTCCATTCATTCAAGCTTGGTTCATTTTCAACCCTAATTCTTCTGAATTTAGGAAACCTATGGTTTCCTCAATCGAAGGAGAACTGTAACAGCCCATTTTTCAGTAATGTCAATAACGTTGGTTTCAGAACCTCATTTTCGATGTTCGAGTCCTTAAATATTAATATTTAATATTTATGAGGTTGGTATAAAGGTTAATTAAAGTTTGGCCCCTTAACTTTGTCACATTGATAGATAATTATGGTACAAGGACTAATTGTAAAAATTATAAAAATTTATTGCTATGAATTTTTAAATAGTCGAAGGACCAATTGAGTAATTGGGCCATTTATTATATGACAATCGGTGGTGGATGTGAATTATAATCCACCAACTTTGCTTAAGGTTAATTAATTAAATTAATGTAGATTAATTAAATATTAAGTTAAGTATATAAAATAGCAAAAAAACAAAACAAAATATTTTTCCAATTCATCTTCTTCTCCACCCGTAGCAAAAGAAGAAATAATAGGGTTTAAGCTTTCAAACTTTCAACCTTAATTAGGTATGTTGAATTTAGTCATTTTCTTGTAATTTTTATATTTTTGAGGTTGTGGGAACTTGATTTACCTAGCTCATGTAACCATTTACAAAATTTTTAAGGTTTCTAAAAGCTTCAATTGATGATTTCTTAAAGAATTTGATGTTAAATTGATAGATTTTAAGCTTAGATGTGAAAAATGATTAGATTGTAAAATTGATTTGCTAATTTTTGAATATAGGGACTAAAGTGTATAGATTTCAAAATTAGTGTAAAATTTCTATAATTTTAGATGATATTGGGTGCTAAAAGAATGTAATTGAGATCGATTTTGAAATCGGAACTCAATTTTGAAAGTTATGGCAAATTTGATTTTAGGGACTAAATTGAATAAAATGAAAAACTTTAGGGGCATTCAAAAATGAAATTGAACTTATTTATGGATATAATAGGATGATATAAGATATCTGGAATTGATAAATTGAAATTAATTATTGTATAGATGAAGAATTGTACCAAAACGAGGATAATTGGGGAAAAGACAAAATTGATGATTAGTCCTTAGAGAATTGTTCATTTTTTGTTTTGCCATGTAAGTTCATATAGAACTTACTATGTTGTTTTATGTTATGTTTCAATTTTGTTATTTTGCTTATAGTTTCTTAATGTGAATTTAGTGACTTTTGGCATCAAATGGACAACTTTGCAAGGTGTGAAATATATGACAATTATAAATAAGTACAAGGTACGTAAATGAAATGAAATTCTTATATGAATGGTATAACATGTATATGATGTTACAGGGATTGAAATGATATGAATATAGTAAAATATCCATGTGAACTTAGTAAATACGTAGGCATGCCATTAGGGTCAAATATGAAAACGATTTGGGATTTACATGGTTATTTGAGATCCAACATTTGTTTCGGATTCTCGATTCATAAATGTTAGCTTGTGTGAGAAAATTCCTATATGCCAGCTTGTTGAGCAAATTCATAAATGTCAACTTGTGTGAGCAACCCTAATCACTGTCAGCTTGTGTGAGCACTATAGTCCTGTGTATCTGATTTCGGTTTACTAAGGTTCTCTCGGGCAAGAAAATGGTAACCTAATGAAAATGTAATGGTTGAAAAGATTGAACATGAATTGAGTTACTTATGTTTTCAATTTGAATATGAATTGGTTAGTATTTTATATAAGATGGAATTGTTGTATACATATATGATTTAAGTTAGAAGTCCTTGTTATGCAAATGAACTAACCTATTGGTTGTATTGTTGAATTACATATGAAAGTATAAGGATGCCAAAGGATGCCATGATATATACTAATGTGTTTTAATTCCTTAATTTGTTGTATTGTCAAGGTAAGTTAAGTGATTTTCATATAGACTTACTAAGCATTCAATATGCTTACTCCGTTGCCTCCCTTTTTTTCTCGTAGATTGTTGATTTGCGGAACGTGTCAAGCGAATCAACAAGAAGCTCACACTATCCGGTTATTGACTCAGTAGTCTTTTAAATGTTTTAAAGCTCAGTTTTGTGGCATGTTGTAACAGCCCGATTTAGGGGCTAGTCGGAACAGTGATCTTGGGATCACTAATCCGAGGTTTGAGAAAATTATTTTCATGTTACTTTATGTGTTATAACATGTTTATAAGGATGTATGGAAATTTTGGTGCTTTAATTTTGGCGATTTCATGCTTAATCGCGAAAAAGGACTAAATCGCATAAAGTGCGAAAGTTCTATTCTATAGGCTAAAGGTACCAAATAGCCATGAAATGTAAATTGGAGGTCTTTAAAGTGCAATTACACCTACCTAAGAGAGATGGATGGTCAAGGGGACAAGGAATTAAAAGTTTGACAAGAGTTGGTGACTTTTGTTGACTAAATGAATAAAATAAGATGAAATAAGCAAAATGTGATGAAAAATGATTTACGAGCCTAAGGGTAAAATCACAGTTTTGCCAAAGTGTAAGGGTAAAATAGTCATATTTGCCTAAATGTAGATTATGAAGTATTATGATTAGTGTGGTGATTAAAGAATAAATTTTATTGTTCTAGATCAAAGAAAACGAGATTCGGACCTAGAATGGGAGAAAAGAGAAATATGGGAAAAAAGGTCTCGTTCTACCCTTTTCGATATTGGGGTAAGTTCATGTGTTAAATTGTACAACTCTAAGTGAAGTATTTTAATATTTGGATGTTGTATAAATTGTTTATTGCCTCCCTGTATACGTAAAATACGTTTTGATGTGATGTCAAGAAATGAAAGCCTTGATTTAAACCATGAATTGTGGAAATGCAAATAGCATGATACAATGGTAATTAAGGTTCAGCGTAAGACCATATTTAGAATTTGGCCTCGGTGTGGGATTTCGTGTAAGACCATGTCAGGGACATGGCATCGATATGTTAATTCATGTAAACCCTATCGGGGGTAGGATGTCAATGTGACATTATGTGTATGAGACTCGAGGGTGTTATTTAACAAATTGAGTGATTCAACAAGTATGGTGAAAATGAGAATGAATGTGGTTGTACCACGAGAGGTACAGGTATGTGTTAGAACTGAATTGAGATGAATTCGGTATATGATGATCCCACAATGGGATATGTGTAAAGGATGCACCATGGTTGCATAAGTTATAATTATTAATGCATTGGGTGAATGTGAACGATTGTCGTAGAAAGCTAAGTAAGAATGGTAGTGTGTGAGGATGTTCCCGGATGAACAATTGAAATAGAGAATTGCATGTGGATAACTATCCATGAATGTATAATAACGGTGGGCTAAGTGCGGTACCACCTTATTAATTGTTAGTGATGGGCTGTGTATGACACCATCAACAATAATATTAACGGTGGGCTGTGTGCGTTACCACCTTATTAATTATTATATGATGGGCTGTGTGTGATAGTATCGCTTATATTATCATTTGGTGGGCTAAATGCGATACCACCATAATTATGAATGATTGGTGGGCTAAGTGCAATACCACCATAATTATAAATGATTGGTGGGCTATGTGCGATACCACCCTATTAGAGATTAAGGGTGGGCTAAGTGCGAAACCACCGAGTGATTGGTAGTATGAGTGGCTTATTGAAAATGTTTGATGTGTTGTTTTATGTGATCATGTGGTGACAAGTGCAGGGATGTATGCTAATTAACATGAGCATTTGGCTTGTGGCATGGTTAGAATGTGGTAAGAGACTGAATGAGTAAGCTTCGAGAATGATTGTGTAGGTAACCATGAGTTTAAGATGCAAGACTCATTATAGTACCTTGTGGTTGTGTATAGTTAATGAATATCAATAGTTGTTTATTATACACATATGAGCTTACCAAGCATTATTGCTTACTCCTCTTCCTTTCCCATCTCTTATAGGTTAACTTGACTAGCTCGGGTTGGAAACCACCGGAGATGCTTTCATACTATCGATCAGTCATATGGGTATGAGGTTTCGAGTCCTTATGAGTTATGGCATGTATAGGAAACTTATTTTTAAAGTTGATTAAGTCATGTTGATATAGCCAAATGTGTTGGCCTAAGAGAGTTTACGGTTTGGTTGTGTATAGCCATAGATGATGGCTTAAGTTGATTGTAATTATACCAGAAATAGTACTCCCTCGTGTATGGGATGAAGACTTCATTTTATAGTTTAATGTGATAATTCAATTGTTATAATTGATAATATCTGAAGTTTAGGTGATGGTGTATGAATGTATACAAGTGAGGGTGACAAGAGCTTGGCAAATAGCCCTGTTCTTGTCCACACGAGTAGGCAGACGGGCGTGTGTCTAGGCCGTGTGAAGCCTACACCTTGAATTTGGAATTTAAATCGTCACACGATTGAAGCACACGGGCATGCGACAGGCCGTTTGGATTAATCAAAGGTGACCACGGACCAGCCATATGGGCGTGTGCCCAGGCTGTGTGATTCAAGTCAGTGTCGACCACGGGTGTCAAACACGTGCGTGTCATTTTCCCCACGGGCTTGTGGCCCCTGTTTAGGTGAAACTTTTCTAAGTGTTTAAAAGTTTCGGTTTGGTTCCGCGACATCCCGAGCAGGTGTAAAGGGTCTCGTTGACCCATGATAGGGATGTTACGATGGTGAGTGAAAAGTTTTAAATTGGAGAGAATTTTTATAGCCTAAAGTGGAAGGATCAAACAAGTCGAGTCCGGTAATGCCTCATGTCCGATTCCGGTATGGAATCCGGGTAAGGGGCGTTACACATGTACATAGGTGTTATGTATTTGGTTAATTTTGAATAATGACATAACTTGTCATTTATTTTATGCATGAATTTGCATAATGGTAATGCTTGTTGATATGGTATGCTTTTGGTAAATGGTTTGAGTTGAGTATATGGAATTTGGAATGGTATTTTGGATGTGAATTGATAATGCCAAATATGGTATTCGGTTAATGGTGGATATGTATGCTTTGATAAAGGAATGTTATGTTCAATGGTTGCATTGGTAGTAGAAGTTGATGTAAGGATGACTGTAGATGTTTAATCATGTTTAGATATGTGTTTGGGATGTTTTTGTGTAGGAGAAGTTGTATAAATATGCACCAAATGTTCAAATTGAAAGATAACCATGAAATAGGTACTAAATGGCCCAACTTGTACGAAAAATTGAGTCCGTGTTGCGAAGCCAAGTAGTGGTCGTCGCGACGAGCTTTGGGCTTCAGGCCACGGCATGGCAAGGAACCCTATCATCACAACGAGACGAAGTCAGTATGTCATGTCGCAACAAGTTGCAACGAGGAACTCTCTCATGTCGCGACGTAGACCTAAAGTTTTGAAACTTTTACAAATTGGTCCTTACTCAATCTCAGGCTAACTTTAAAGCATATATAAGCTTGTATAAGACTCGAGAAATGTTATATATCATGTCTATGGTTTGAAATGCTTTGTATCTGTTTTAAGGTTCGATGTTTTGAAAATTAAAGAAAAATTTCCCAATTATCAATACCCTCCCCAAGGTGTCGATATTTCACATCAAATATCAATACATTCCCTATTGTATCGATACTATAGGTGCTTAATGATCACTTAATTTGGGCATTAAATGCCTAAAGTATTGATACCTTTTGTTGCAGGAGTCATTAATGCTTTAGCTTTTACACCCTCAAAGACTCAATTCATTTTTCCAACAACCCAAATAGTTGGAAATCAAAGACAGTCTATAAATACTAGCTTCCGAAGCTTCTACAAAAACAAGAGAGATTACAAGAGATTAAGAGTTGTCAAAAAACATCAAGAAATCTATAACCAACCATTTGTGCTTAAATTTTTCTTATGAGCATTCATTGTATTTTCTTAAATCAAGTGTTTTTATTGAGTGTGTACTTCATTTGCAAACATTCTAATCTTGTAAGGATTGTTTCTTTATTTGCTTATTTGTTTGCTTTTTTGAAATGGTTTATGTCTTAAGGTTTGGGTAGAAATCCTGTAACACACATATCCCATTTCCATTTTCGTTTCCAAAATAGGATACCGGATATTACCAGTCAAGTTGGAACAGTTAATGAAAGAGATCATTTAGTTTCAAGTCTTAAATCGAGCTTTGGAAGCTCTAAAAATAAGTTACAAACATTCAGGGACCAAATCGGAACAAATCAGAACTTTCAGGAAAAATTTGAAATTTTTCAAATCAGGGGTCACACAGCTATGTGTCCAAGCCGTGTGACAGAGTCCAACCCGTGTGGCTCCAAACATGGTTGTGTGGTTAACCTACACGCCCGTGTGCGACTTCACACGTCCGTGTACATAAACCATATAACTCTCTAGTTTGGATCACACGATCGTGTTGCAGGCTGTGTGCCAGCCCGTGTAACATTCGAAATACCCTCACACGGTCGTGTCACAGGCCATGTGTCTGCCCATGTGAGAACTACACCTATACTATTTTTACACACGTTCTGGGCACACGGCCGTGTGACAGCCCGTGTCCCAAGCCATGTGAGACCAAAAATGACCAATTCCAAGCTAAATTTTCACCTATTTGCTTAAGAGTTTAAACACATTCAAATACAAACTTTCATAGGCTAAAAATCATCTTTAAACACATTCAAAACATGTCAATGGATTCAACCTATTTATCAAACTAATGTGCCCTCATTGACCCCACAAATCATTTCATAACATTTCATCTTCAAGGCTTCATATACAAGATATAGTTACACATCAAAACATCAATTCATTTCAAACCATAATCTCATATATTGTCAATGTTTTCTACCATCAAGCTTAACACTTAAACTTAGATGAAACATGTATAATTTCATTTGTCACAACACATAACACATGTAACAGCCCGTTTTGAGTCAAATCAGAACTGTGGTTTTGGGACCACAAATCCAAGGTTGAAATTATTATTTTATTATTATTTTAATTTTTACAGCATGATTGAATTATTTTGTGAAATTTTAGTTAAGAAATTTTATCGTTTGGTTGGTCAATTTGATAAAAAGGACTAAATCGCGTAAAGTGCAAAAGTGATGTTCTAATCGTTAAAGGTATTAAATAGCTATGGAACATTAAATTAAGAGTCCTTAAGTGGTAAATAAACCATTTTTAGTGTTGGTGGACAAAGATGGACATGTATAAATGAATTTTAATGGTTTATATTAAAGGTTAATATTGTAATTTGGTTATTTAAGAATAATAAATAAAACAAAATCAAAAATTATGAAGGCTATCATCTTCCTAGCCAATTTTTAGCAAAGAAGAAAGCCATTTTAGGGCTTGAAGAGTTCGGTCACTTTGATACTCAATTGTAAGTTCGTTTTTGTCCCGTTTTTAATGATTTCTATGTTTTTGAGATTGTTGCAACTAGGTCTAGCTAGCCCAGGGACTATTTTGCAAAACTGTTAAAGATTTTGAATGATGTCATTGATGAATACATGTGTGTTTTGATGTTTGATGATAGATTATGAACGTTTGTTGTGAAATATACAAGTTTTATAAAGTGATTTTTAGTGAAAATGGAAATTACGGATTAAATTGTGAAATATGGACAATTTGTGGTTAAAATGTGAAATAAATGAAAAATATGGGCTGCCAGGGACTAATTGGTAAATCGGCTAGGCTTGGTGGTGATGAAATTGAATGAATTTTGTTTTACGAGCCTAGGGATTAAATTGTAAAAGTTGTGAAATTCTTGAGGTAAGAGTGTAAAAGTGCTTAAATGTGTGTTTTGGATTAAATTGAATAGAGAGATTATTAAATAAGTTAATTTTGAATATATTTATATCAAGAAAAGCGGAATTTGGATCTAGATCGGGGGAAAACTAAAGTCATCGACTAATCGACTTATTTCGTCGTTTTTACATCCGAGATAAGTTCGCATGTGATAAATTTTATTATAAATGTATTTTAAAAGCTTTGATATTGCATGAGTTGTGAATAGGAGACTTCGGATAAGATCGACAATGACTCGATGGTAATTCAGCAGTCGAAATCCCGGTTGAACCTTAGGAATAGTTTGGGATACTAATGACATGTCATTAGGGGATACATTGAGTTGGCTTCGGGCCATGAATATCGGGTTGATTTGGCTTCGGCCTATGATATCAGTAATTTAGATATAAGTTACCTTGATTTGGCTTCGGGCCATGGTATAGGTACTTATTGTGCGAGACTCTTGAGTATCTGACTTCTATTCCAAATGGTTCAACGGGTAAATGAATGATGTGGTTGAGAATGTGATTGGTACGAGATGGTACAGGTATGTGCATAAACCATATTAGCTTTGAATCGAAGAAATGGTGAAGAAAGTATATAGTTTTGTGAATGAGTAATTGAAAGGTTTGTTAGTTGATCTGAATTCATGTATTTATAATCAATGGTTGAATTATGCGTTTATGATTATACTAAGTTTATTTCATACGAGCTTACTAAGCTATAAAGCTTACGTTGTTTATCTTTCTATGTTTTATAGAGATTTTAAGCTAGCTCAGATTCGAGAATCGTCGGAGATCGCATCACACTATCCACCTATCACTTGGTACCTATGAACTTTGGTATTTTAAGTATATGGCATGTATAGGGACTTTGGTCATGTTGGTTATATTTTGGTAATGATTTTGGCCATTTGAATTGGCTTGTAAATATATATGTCTTGGTTTGTATATAATAGCCATGAGAGTTGGCTTATTTTGAGTTAATTTGCTTGTGTATATGTGTATGTGCATATAGTTTATGTTATGTAAATTGAGGTTGGTTCTATGATGCTTATTAATAGTTGGTATTATGGAAGTTGCATGTTGATATTGGTGATGTTATTTGTTTGTAAATCAAGGTAAAGAATGCATGTTTTAAGTAGCCATATTGATGATCTAAGTTTATGAGATTTTGGGTATAAATGAATTGGTCTATTTTGCAACTTGTGTGTATTGAGAAATGTGGTTTAGAATATGCATGAATTAGGTTTGAATTGGCTGGTTTAAATGTTTATTTATGCTATGAGATGGTGCAAAATGATGTGTTGTAGGTACATTCAAATTTGGGTGGCAAATTGGCTTAGTAAATAGCTTAGTTTTGTCTACACGGGCGTGTGTCTCAGCCGTGTGTGACACACGGTCAGGTTACACGGCCGTGTGTCCCCTGGTGTTGATTTTGAAACCAAGTCAGTATGCTCGACACGGTCTCACACACGGGCATGTGATATGGCCATGTGGCATAAGTCAGTATACCCTACAGGATTGACACGGTCTAGTACACGGCCTGGCACACGGGCGTGTATGGTCATTTTTAGGGCACACGGACGTGTGTGTTGGCCGTGTGACCCAAGTCAGAGAGTTACACGGGGTCAGACACGGGCTAGGACACGGCCATGTGTTTCCATTTCGAATGTCCACACGACTTGTGACATAGGCGTGTGTCCCTTATTTTGAGAAAAAATTTCTAAGTGTTTAAAAAGTTTCTAGAATTATCGGTTTAGTCCCGAACCACTCCCAATACATGTTTAGGGCCTCGTAGGCTCGTATTAAGGACAAATTGCTTGAGATTGAATGATGAATGTATGAAATGATTAAATTTATGTGAAAAGTATGTTTAAATGTGTTGTAAGTCCGGTAATGCTCCGTAACCCTATTCTGGTGTTGAATATGGGTGAGGGGTGTTACTACATAAACTTAAGTAAACTTGCTCAAACTAGGATTCAACATCATACATACAAAGAGGTCCTAGTACATGCCATATATATCAAACTAAAACAAAGCCTACCAAAGATCTCCTGGATAGTGTGATTTCTTGTGTTGATCTGAAATTTTAAGCCTTCAAAACGTAATCTACAAAATAAGAAAAATACAGGTAAGCTTGAATAAAGCTTAGTAAGTTCGTTTGTATATATTGATAAACCTTTCCAATTAAACATAGTAATCAATTAAAATTAAATGTTGAAATTCCATAACACAACACTTATCATAAATTAACGATCAGTATAGTTGTTCAATATATTCAGTGGATAATGCTCGTTTGAGCTTTAGTTAGTATATCAGTAGATTTCGCTCGATTGAGCTTCTTCAGTATATCAGTGGATAACGTTCCATGAGATTTATTCAGTATACCAGTAGATTCTTTTACTCAACAGAGCATTTTTTTCAATAGATTCAATAGGTATGGCTTGAGAGCGCATATGTTTCAGTAAATTCAATAGGTATGGCTCGAAAGCGCATACATTTCAGTAGGTATCGTTCGTCTAAGCACCAATCAGTATATCAGTGGGTAACGCTCGCTGATCTCATTTGGTATATAATATAACATTCAATAATAGTATACTAACAAAGAGTATAAGGATTATTAGAAGCATATATAAATGCTTGAACTTACAGGATTGATTTACAGTAACGACTTATAATATCTAAATCAGTGATCAATGTCATTTCAATTCATTATTTTCATTTCCAATTACACACATCAATATAATCCAATATTATGCAATTAAGTTCCTATAATATATTTAAATATGTACTAAAATTAAACCGTACGAACTTACCAGACTAAACTACAGCAATGACAAAGTACAGGGGCTATTTGGTAATCTCCTATTTTCCTCGATTTTCCACTCATATAGGATATAAAATAATAATTCCATTCAATTCACAAATTCTAACAGCAAAATTTATTCATTTTATGCAATTAAGTCATTTTTGACATTTTTACAAAATTACCTCAACATTTTACTTTTATACAATTTAGTCCCTAAGCCCAAAACATGCAATTTAATCAATTTCAAATAAAATAAAGTTTAGCTAAACTATATAACGCCTCTCTACAGCCCATAATTCTATTATTACACAACAAGTCTGTAATTTTGTCACTTTAATGATTTAGTCCTTAAACATTAAAATTACAAAAAATTACTTTACAAAATAGTCTTATCTAGCAACCAAGCTTAATATTCTACCATAAAACTTCAAGACTCAATGGCATAATCCAAAACATTTGATAGCTTTACGAATTAATCCCCGAGTTAGATAGATTAAGCTAATACGAACTCAAAAACATAAAAATTACTAAAAAGGGGCAAGATTTACCTACTCAATCGACGAAACCTATCTTGGTCAAAGGTTTCTCCTCTCAACAATGGTAGATTCGACTTTTGAAGGAAGAAACAAAAAGATGATAGCCAATTTTGGCTTTTGTTTTATTTTCATTTTACCTAATTTCATAAATTACTATTATAACCTTACAATTTCAATCAAATTTCATGTAATTAGCCTTGCAAACCGTCCATTATTTACTCAAATGATATAATTTCTAATTAAGGAGGGTTTAATTACACAATTGGTTCTTCAATTATTTTAAAATTTAACTAAACAAGCTTATTTTCAATTTAATTCTAAACTAATTAGGACTAAATGAGTAAATAGCCCCAAAAGTTAATGGATTTAATCATGCCACCACCGCTTGGACTTTTTGACCATGGTTTAATTACCATTTTGATCCTTTTACTATTTTAAATCTATAGCAATTAACTTTTACTTCTTTTACAATTTAATCCTTTTACCTCAATTAAGCAAAAAAAATCATCAAATTTACCGAACCCAACTTCAATTCATATATAATATGACTCTATAAATATTTAATAAAAATATTTATGACTTTATATTACAGAAACAAGGTCCTAATACCTCGTTTTCAATAACCACTTGACTTATAAACTAAATCACTTATACTAACTTTTAATTCAATTATTTAAAATCATCAAATCAAAATTCAATATAAAAATTACTATTGACTCGTATAATGTAAATACTAATTATACAAACTTACTCGCCAGATTTGTGGTCCCAAAACCACTGTTTCTGACACTACTGAAAAACAGGCTGGTACAAATCCTAAAGGAGTTGTACGGTTAAGTATTGTCCTCAAAGGTTCATCAAATTAGTGAATTTTGGAAAATCCTTAGTGGTGGAAAGCTAAGGGAGTAAAGTAAGCAATCGAGACTGAACCAATCTAAAATCATTGTGTTCTAGGTGTCATTTTCTTATCCTTGCTTCCACAAAATTTTTAATAGCCAATTCACCCCCCCACTTGGCTATTTCGGTTGATCGATTGAGCTAACAGTAGGTCACATCATGAACTCCAGAAATGAATGAATCCATAAATGGATCTAGGATAAATTTAAATTGGGGTCAATTGGACATATATAATAAGGGATTAAATAATTTGTAATTAAGTTCCCACTTATAACACCCCATGGGACCTAAGCTACAAGATGCTACGAATAAAAAGAAACAATCATGTAAAATTTAAAACATTGAATGATTCTATTTATACACACAATAATTATTACAAATCCGAATGGAACTAAAATCGAGTTTTAAATACAAAAGATTAGATTAGGGCATGAAAAATGACCAAATTATAAATTTTTCAAAAACTGGACAAGGTATCAATATTTTTGTAATAGGTATCGGTATTTTTAAGTTCGATATCAATACCAAATTAAATATCGATGCGAGTTTGACAGTCTATCAAATTTGGAAATTTTGGTTCAAATCATTTTATCGATACCTTTTAGAAGTATCAATGTATTTAAAGAATTATCGATATTTATTGAAAAATATCGATACCAAATTAGCATTCTGTCGATTTTAAAATTGTTCATTTGGTCCAGTATCGATACCTTAGTCCCTAACATCGATACTTTTATCAAAATTGTCAAAATCATGAGTTTTAAAGTTCATTTTATGCTCAAATAACATACAATTTTAAGGATACATATATACACATATAACACCTTACAATTTCTTTAAATTCTTACCTAAAACACTTCATGAACTCAATCCAAAACATGATATATTACATCCTAGTATTGCCTAACTAATATGCCATAAGACATCATCACAAATATCATTCAAGATTAAGCATACCTAAGCAATTACCGTATAAATCATCAAAGATATCATAACTTCTATCACTAACCAACAACCACATACCAAGGTATATTCACCAATGCATTTGATAACAAAAGAACCATTATACATAACACCTAAATAACATCCAGATCAAATGTAAAACCATTATGCCTTATGTTCAACCAAAATCTCACTTAGCAATTCATTCCATACCATATTACAACCTACCAACTACCTATTTTATTTCATCATATACTAAGCTCAATTTCACATTCAAGATTACCACATCAAACCATGAGCAACCATACCATTTAACCATTAAGCACACTTCATTTGTGCAAGCGCCAACAAATATACATACAACCACACAAGTTCATATACAAATTACTCTTGTTACATGCCACAAAACCAAAATATAGCATTTTCAAAGTCTACCAAAAAATGGCTAGATAGTGTGATCCGATTACCCGATTCCGCAACACGACAACTACAGAAAAACAAGAAAAACAAAGCAGAGTGGGCTTCAATTGAGCTTAGTAAGTTCATAGGTTAAAACGATATAACATACATTTTATTTAAATTTTAAATAACAAACAATTAACTATACTTAACCCTGTCACCACAACCATATCAAGAGGTGGGTACTTCATATTCAAGCCATATGAACTTTCAAGTAAACGAGTTAATTCAATATCAAATCATCATATAAAATCTATAAATATAAGCACATATTCAAGTCTTTCATCAAGATTTATCACCATATATCCATACAAGTCATTAAATCGTTTAACAATCAAGATTCAACCCGATAAACTAATATGAACATATCGATACGCGACTATCCACCCAAAACATGCTAGAATGCTCAATCGAGTTAATCCAACTAAGAACACGCCTGGGCATTGAAGCGTAGCCCGAAGGCTAACATCCCTCTAGAAACACGCCTAGGCACCAATAGCCAAGCTCGTAGGCTTCACATCCTCCCCCAGTAACACATCAAGATCACTATAAATATAACTCGGTAATCCACAACAAATGTTGGATTTCGATATATTCAATGTATAATATCATATCATCTGTCATCATCTCAGCACATATCAATCCCGTAAAGCGTGCAATATAACCTATTGGGATGCCAATTGTATCCTATCCTATGTTCATCCGGGCTCGTTACATATAACGATGTGACATGTCCATCTCAATTCATTTTCTCACCTTGCATCAGTTGTAGCATTTAAGTTCACATTCAATATCCCCAAAATAAAACATTCAATAAAAGCATTACCAAAATACACAAGACAAAATCATATGAACTTACCAAGGCCAAACAACAAAGATAGGAGTATTAAGGACTAGTAAGCGATTTTCTCTTTTCCACGATTATCTACTGGTTCTTAATTTATATAGTAATTTTATTTCAATTCATTAGCCTCAATTACATAATAACATTCAATTTACTGTCTATGACTTCCTATTAACATTTTCACAATTTCCCTAAAATTTTACATTTTGTTCAATTTAGCCCCTAAAACCGAAACAAGCTTATTTTTCACAATTAAGCCCTAAACCATCATGCCGAATTCATTCCCATCCTTATAAAACCCTCAAGTACTAAAATTTTACAAGAAATTCATGCCAAATTAGTATACTTTCGATTTAGTCCTTAAACTTAAAACTATCCAAATCCACTTTACAAAATAGTCTTATTTCAACACCAAGCTTCAAACTCAACCATTAACATCTAAAAAGCTTCAAGAACATCAATGGTAACTTTTCAAAACTTTAACAGTATTTCAAAATAGCCCCTGGGCTAGCTAGATTAAACTACAACGATTTCAAAAATATAAAATTCATGAAAAAATGGTATAAAATTGACTTAAATACAAAGGTCCTAGCTTGGCCGAACCTTGGACGCTTAACAATGGCTTTTCAAGATTTTTTTTTTCTTATTTCGGTGGTGAAAGACTAATAGCATGTTTGGTTGAGGGTTTATGAATAGATTTCAGCCAAATTCGATGGGCCCACCACCAAACATTAGTTTGGTTGACTGTAATGGCATTACGAGCCTGAATTGATTTAGGGTCTATTACGGGAATTAGTTGAATAGCCATTCCCTTCTCTCATCACTGAATCGTCATTCAACGCGTGGAATAAGATTTTTTCCCCAATTTCAATTTTTTCCCTCACATCAGCCAAAAGAATGAAGAAACTGTAACTTTCTTTTCTTCCCATCTCTACGTTTCCTTTTTTTTTCCTTTTATTATAGAGGAGACCTAGGTCAATCTATTGAAGCCATCATTCCTTTTAAGCCAATAAAACCCTTTGGTTGCAGAGTTGCAACCCTTTTTTTTTTCCTTTTTTTTTTCTTTTTCACTGCATTTCTAATTTCCCCTATTTAATTTCACAAATACTGGAAAGATAACAAGGCAAGTTGTTGTTAAGTAAATATGGAAGACTAGGATAAGTTTTAATTTTAGCCCGAATTTGTTGTTAATTCCTAGGGCTTTGACTGATAAGTGATTCTATTTTCTTTTGTATGTTTTATTATGTATGAACTTGAATGTGGGAAATTTCTTTTTTTAGAGCTAAATGTTTATTGGGTTTATTGAAATTTAGGGCTTTTACTTGTTTTTGGTTTTGGATTTTATGAGGTTGACTTGAGATGTTTCAAAGGTGTTTGCTTTGAGTTTCTTGGGAAATCGGCTATGGTGTTACCAGACCGAAAAGAGAAATTTAGGGTTTTTTTCTTTCAGTTAAAAAGAAAAACTGCATGTAGTGGAGGATCAGTAATTGTGGCAACATCTTAGGATTCTAGTCTTGGCTTCAATTGCTGGGATTCACTAGTTCTTTTCTTGAAACATTATCTTATGGTCGCCTTGTAGTTTTGTATAAGAGTTTTAAAGTGTAAAGAGACCTTAAAGCAGATTCATTTCTATTATGTATTTCATATGTTTCTAAGTTGTTAATAAGTGCTAAAGATTATGATTTGTTTCCAATCTGAGTTGGAGAACCTATTGCATTATGTCATTCTTTTTATTCTTGGTTTTCTTTTCTTGAAACCCCCTTTTTTTTCTTTTTTTGCTCAAGAAGTTGTATGTTATTGTTGCAGAGGATGAGATTCCACCTCTCCTTACAAAGGAACAACTTAAAAGCAAATGGGATGATAAAGATATTGATGACTCTAATATCAAGGAATCATGCGAGGATGAAGATGAACTTTCTCCGCCTCCGATATGATGGGCTTCATTATAACTTGTATTAGTTACGTTTACTAATATTTTGTTGTTAGGGCTCTTCGGTCCTATATCTTTTTATTACTTCTTAAAATTCTATACTAGAAAACATGTTCAAAATTGCAACCTTTTAAACCACCTAAACATAGGCAAGATTGGAATATAACTTAAACATGTATCTCCTAACATTGCCAGATGGATAAATCGTATCTAATCTTGATTTAGCAACCTGATTTTTAACTTAAATTTGGTAATTCAAACTCTATTAAGATTCGCCTCATTCTCGATGTGATAAGAATATAACTTAAATTTGGTAATTCAAACTCTATTAAGATGCGCCTCATTCCTGATGTGATAAGAATATCTCCATGTGATCCATTACCATCCTACTGCATCAGTTAAGAAATTTGATCGATAATTAATAGTGATTCATGTCTTCTATTCTTACCTTTGCCTCTCCTTATATCTTTTTTTTATGGTGGCATAAGATTTGCTTTGAGGCTAATTACAGTGTCACTTATAACAATTTTGTAGATATTGACAGAACATAGTGTTTTCGTAGATCTTTTATTATAAACTCATTGGCATGTATATCTTATTGCTACTAGAACTTAAATTTGCTAACTTCTATTTAGAACAATTTCGTTGTAGTTTCTTTCTGAATTAGCTAAAGTCTTATTGTTATCCTCAACTCATTTTTTATTTTTGTGTGTGTATATATATGTGTATATATTTTAAAGGTGATTTTTTTTTCTTCATTGCTTTTTTTGCCAGTAAGGTGCCATGATCTGACATTTTGCTTTCTATTATAGGCTTGTGGAAGAAGTCGATTCATGTTTCTGATGTGGGGTTTTGGCATGATGCAGAGACCAAGAGGATTGAAAGCCATGGGAAGTATGGAAAGTGATTTAGATTGAAGATACATCAATGGCAGCAGCAGTACCCCTTTTCTTTTCTGATATTTTTGGGGGAATATTTTTGGAATTGATGTTAATAGGTTGCGGAAAAATATGGAGAAGTTAAAATAGAGTTCTGCTTGCTGGGGTTTGTTTGGTGTATAGATGTTTGATATTTTTCATATATATAAAAATGAGAATTATTATTGTTTTTGGATCAATATTTATAATATTGGCAACTATGATCACTTATTATTTTTATTAATTCATATTTTAATAATAATTATATTAAGAATGTTATTTAATTATATATTTTTATTTTTATTAAATTATATTTGGTAATAATTATATTAAAATATAATTAAATTATTTATTATTAAATTTAATAACAATCCTAGTAAAATTTAATAACAAAAATTATCTTACTTAAAAAAATTCTACTAAGGGTATTTTGGCCATTTTAGTTTTTTTTTCTTATGCTATTACAACATCATTCCATTCAACCAAACACAAGATTACCATTACCGTTCTATTCCATTCCATTCAACCAAACAATTGAATTACTGATTACAGTTCTATTCCATTACAATAGCTCTATTCCACTACAGTGAACCAAACGTGGTGTAAGTGAAAGATGATGATCATTCATTTGTATGGTTTTTAATTACTTTATTTTATAAATTACATTTTTAACTAATAAACTTTAAAATAAAACAACACCAACGGTGCATAATATTTTAATTATGGTCTAATTTCAACATAAAATCTCCCACTTTTAACATTTAAGTCATTTAATTAATAAAGTAACTTTTGCAACTTTTATGATTTAGTCCTTTTTCCTTAATTAACTATCCAAACATCAAAATTACCGAACCAAACTTTAATACGACACTCTAATAACCTCGTAAATATTAAATAAATAATATTTACGGACTCACACGTTGAAATTGTGATCTCAAAACCACCGTCTCTGATACCACTGAAATTAGGTTGTTACACTAAGTCAATCTACTAAAAGTGTTATGAATGAACTCCCCATTATATACAATTACGAAAACAACTTAGATTTATGCTTTATTCAATGGCATTGTCATTTGTGTGTTACTCTCATAATATATCCTTAGTTATTCTAATTAAATATCCTTAGTTATTCTAATTAAATTCATTTACCCAATATGATCATATTTTATCTCATAGTCAGCATTGCATCTTCCACAATAAAAAAGATTATTTCTAACAAATAGTAATAACAATCATTTGTCCAAACGAATAACCCATGACCATATTCCTATTTCATAATTAATGCAATGTCAATGAAAAGATACTATTTACTCTTTGAGCGAGCCATAAATTCTACTATTACACCAATAATTATTATTGAGTAATTTTTTTGAAAAAAAAACAAATGTTTTATATAAAATGTTTTCTCTCACCCACATCATGTATCCATATTCACTATTATTTAAACCCCTGATTGAGTTGGTGTCACGGTTAATTGGGTAACAACTCAGTTGTAAAATGACTAATTTATCATTTCTATTATTTTGATGGGATTTTGTCTTTTCATATTTTTATATAATTTTTAAATAAAAATTAAAAATTAACATACCAATGATTAAACACTTGTTCAATGAATTTATAAACAAATTCTTTACTACTACACCAATAATTATTATTAAATACATTTTAAGCAAATAATTTTTTTACAAAAAAATATTTTCTCACCCTCATCACGTATCTATACAATATTTAAATTCTTGACTAAGTTAATGTTACGGGTTAATTGGATACCAACTCAATTAGAAAAAGACTAATTTACTTTTTCTTTTAAATGATTGCTATTATTATTTTGATAATGTTTTTATATTTCCATACTTTTATATAATTTTTAAAAGAAAAATTAAAACTAAATTTTAAATGAAAAATTAAAACTAACATATCCAAGGATCCAATACATGTTCAATGGATTTATAAACAATTTCTTTACCACTTCACCAATATTTTTATAAATTGGTGTCAAAAGTCAACTAGATATTTAATTTTATATAATTAGATTTGTATTATTATTCTTAATATGATATATTTGTCTATTTAATTTTTTTACTCACAATTTAAATTATTTTTTTAATTTCATAGATATTGCATATTTGTTGTTATTATTATTAATTTTAAGCAGTACATTTTATTATTTGTTGTATGTTATTTTTAAACCATACTTATCTTCTAAACACACACCCATGTAATAAAATTTTAGTTATATTTGTATATTTGTTTATGAGAAAAAAAATAAAAGTAGATATTTTTAATTTATTTATGGGTAAATTATCAAAATAGTTTCTTTTGTTTGTCTTAGATTACATTTTAGTCATTTATGTTTGAAATATTACGTTTTAGTCACTTACGTTATCGTTTTGTTACAAAATGGTCACTCTGCCATTAAGATCTGTTAACTCCGAAATGATAGTCTAACGTGACACTTAAAATGAATTTTTAAATGCCAACTCAGATGTTCAATCAACAAAATTAATTGATTTTTAATTAAATAAATTTAATTAATTGAATTTTCTAAATTAATTAAAGGAAAATGTTAATTAATTTTCCCAAAATAATTAAAACTCATGCATCAGATTAATCCTTGAACTAAAAAAAATGAATCATTTGTCTTCTTTTTCTTTTACTTTTCATTTCCATTTTGACTCAAAAACTTTATATTTTTATAATTATCCTTGCTGAATTGAAAGAGTAGAAATCAAATTGAATTTTCAGTTGAATTTTTTTAATTCAAAATGAAAAAACAAAAGATTAATTCAATGAAGGGTTGATCCATGAATCAGAGTAAGTAATGTGTTTTTTATTTTTTTTACTTAATTTTAGGTTAAAATATTATTTTATTTTTTATTTTTGTAAAAAAGTGATCCATCTTTTTATTTGACAGACAAAAATTAGATACTTATCTTTGTTTATTTGTGTATTATGTGCAACACAAATAGCAAGGTATAGAGGTTAGAAATCTCCCTCTTTCACCTGTATATCATCCGTCTCCCCCGCTCATCTCATCTCAACTGGTGGGCTGAGAGTTTCTCTTTTACTCTACTGGCTGAGAAACTCCCCCATTGCCTTTCTTCACACCTCTGTTCTTTGTCCTTTTTTCCTTTCATTTCCCGTACTTTCCTTCACTTTCCCACCGCCCAAACATGGTGCTCTCCACAAAACTCCACCGTTTTGACCTTCGTTCAACATTCTTCACCTCTCCTTGCCCCTCGTTTACTCCCAATTCCTCCTCTTTAGTCTCCCCCAAAACCTTTAAATTTAGACCAACTAAAATAACTGCCCAAGTTTCCACTCTCAGCGTTGAAACCTCCGTTAAGGACCCTGAAAGCGACATTGAATCGCTGCTTTCCTCCAATACAGAAGAAATTGCTCGGAAACGTTCCAAGCAATCCAATACCGGTGCTTCGGGTATTTCCTCCGGCGTAAAGCTTGAAAACATTAGCAAGAGCTATAAAGGAGTAACTGTTTCGAAAGATGTGAGTTGGGAAGTGAAAAAAGGCGAGAAAGTTGGACTGGTTGGAGTAAATGCAGCAGGGAAAACGACCCGGTTGAGAATTATAACGGGACAAGAAGAACTCGTTTCGGGGAACGTTATAAAGGCCAAATCAAACATAAAAAATGCATTTTTGAACCAAGAATTTGAGGTTTCGATGAGCAGGACGGTGAGGGAGGAGTTTATGAGTACTTTTGAAGAAGAAATGGAGATTTCTGACAGGTTAGAGAGGGTACAGAAGGCGATAGAAGGGGCTACCGAGGATTTGGAGTTGATGGGAAGGCTTTTGGATGAGTTTGATTTGTTGCAGAGGAAGGCTCAGGCTGTGGATTTGGATGAGGTTGATGGTAAGGTTAGTAAGTTGATGCCAGAGCTTGGGTTTTCCCCCGAGGATTCCGATAGCTCTGGGCTTCATTTTCTTTCCACAACACGAAGGAAACAAAACTTGTTTGCTCCACCCATTTCTAACAAGCTTATCCACTCTCCACCACTCCATGCTCCCCCTTTGCTTCCTTCCATATCCAGAATCAATGGAAAGATGAAAGCTTGCTGCAGGGCCATCTCAACCACATATCCAATGGCTATCACCTCTAGATTCAACCCCTGTTTCATCACTAAAGTGGCTGAACCTAACGCTGGCTTAATCGGCGATGAGGATGATGTATTACAAGATCCTAACACACTTTCTCACCTCAAAACTGAACTCTTACAGCAACTCAAAGGTATGGTCCTCCTCTATATTTACCTCAGGATAACATGGTGAACAACTCCTGAGATAATTGTTTTTTTCTGTATATGTGTTCCAAGGAATCAATAGAGGGATTTTTGGAGTCCCATCCTCAAAGAAATCTAACGTTGAAGCTCTGGTGAAGCTGCTAGAATCTCACAATCCAACTCCAGATCCTATCTTGAATCTAGAAAAGGTGAACTTGAACTTATATTCTACTTGTTGAAATAAAGTTAAGGATATAGTTTTAGAGTTTTTTTTCTATAAATGGGATGAAGGTAGGTGGTTGCTGGAAGCTACTTTATAGTACTATTACAATCTTGGGTTCCAAGAGAACAAAGCTTGGGTTGAGGGATTTCATCACTTTGGGAGAGTTTTTCCAGATCATTGATATTGAAAAGGTATTATATACATCTAAGAGTTTCTTATGCACTCTAAATACTGAGTTGGTTGAGAAAGTTCAGGACGGTTTAATATATTATTTGGTACCTAAGTTTTTTATGCACTTAAATACTCATGTTTTAAGGTTGATTTGATGAAAGTTAATTATTAATATTATTAGGTTTGAATGTTTTATGATTTTGGTAATAGAATAAATTTAGTGTTAATTGTGAAATTGTTTAATTTGTCAAATTCTCTACTATGGACCTGATTTAATTCAGGTTTTAGGATTGATTTGATGAGAGTTAATTGCTAATATTATTAGTTAATTATGAATTTTTATCAATTAAACTCTAAAACCGAATTAAATACTAAAAAGTTAACACACTGTATTTTTTAGGTATCAAAATGTATAACTTTGTCAAATACAATTACCACCTTAAACTCAAAAAAAAAAAAAAACCAAGTACCACTTTAGAAAAAAATGCCAAATTTAGGTACCAAATTATGCATTAAACCTTTTCAGGGACTTACACCATAACTGAATGATTTAAATATCCAGATTCTCATCCTAGTAGTGAAATAAAAACTGGTGTGCCATTTTTTCTATATGAAGCTGGATTTGTGATGTGATTCGTGTTTTACTAACATTAGCATTTGGTGATGGGAAAATGGAGAGCAAAGCAGTTAACGTGATAAAGTTCAATGCCAGAGGATTGAAATTGTTAAATGGGAAGCTCACAATTGAAGCTTCCTTCAAGATCGCATCCAAATCAGTTAAACCTCCTTTCTTTCTGCCTTTTCCTTATATATTCCACCAACATACAAAACCTGGATCATGATTCAAGTGTATTTTTGTTTCAAAATCTGCAGAGAGTTGATGTAAGTTACGATAACTCGACAATCACTCCTGATCAGGTAAGCTGTAAACTGTTGTGTACATCACAGAGAAATACTCAAAATTTCCCAAACTTGAAGCTTAATTTGTTTTGGTGAAAGCATAGCTGTTGAATGTTTTCTCGAAAAATTATGATGTTCTGCTTGCTATCTTCAATCCGGAAGGGTGGCTGGAGATAACGTATCCTTTACTATTTCTCCTAGTGCTTTGGTGGATGTTTTGTGGTATTAATATTGTAACTTCACATTGTTGTTCCTTGAGTTGGGTTGAACACTACAGGTATGTAGATGATACGATGAGGATAGGGAGAGATGATAAAGAGAACATCTTCATATTAGAAAGATCAGAAGAAGACACAGTCTAGTTGCCATTATACACATCAATTTGTTGACATAAAACTCTGTTTTTCATTTCATACAAGTTGGCATTCCTCATTTTATATAGTTGATTTGTAGCGCCCGGTCTTTCATCACTCTTTTTATCTTTTCCACGTTTGTTGAAATATTTTACTTTTTAGCCTTTATTTCAACTCTTTTTAATCCATTAGTATAAATATTACCCTTTGTAGAATAACAGGAAAGGAGAAGATAGAAATCAGAATTGTTTTTAGTTTCTCTGCATTCTTTTTCTTAATTTTCTTTTTTACTTTGGTTTTAATTCTAAACTTTCACACTCTTGTTTCTTTGCTTCTACACTTTGATTTATTACAGTTGATGATGGACAATGAGATTGGAAAGATGATCAATGGGAGTCTCTTCTTGAATGACCAAAATTCTAATCTCAATGTTTTGATATAATAAATATAATATTTTTTAATAAAACTTGATAATTTTTAAATTACAATTTGCAGAGAGAAACTTTTTAAAATCTATCTTTCAAAATATTTTGAACTTTTAAAATTTTATCATGTGAAACTACTTTTAAGATCAAAAGTATCGATATCACGATTCAAGTAAAATTTGGATCAAAATTAAATTGTAATTTTTACAATAATAAAAATATAATTTTTAAAGAATTAAATCAAAATTTTATCATTTTTAAGGGGTCAAAGCATAATTTTATCTTTATTAATTTAAAATTTTAAAAATTTTAAAGGACCAAATTAAAAAGTTTTTCATTTTAGGGGGTCGGGGTTCTTGCCAGTCCTCTAGATTTGCCTTT
This sequence comes from Gossypium australe, assembly GCA_005393395.2. Lineage (NCBI taxonomy): Eukaryota > Viridiplantae > Streptophyta > Magnoliopsida > Malvales > Malvaceae > Gossypium > Gossypium australe. The sequence continues at coordinate 16,212,559 of CM016619.1, forward strand.
GTCGATATCCATTTGAGATTAAAAATTTAGTAAAATTGAAAAAAAAATATATCGATACTTTTAATGAAGTTTCGATATCTTTCCCTAAAGTATTGATATTTAATCTTGTATGAATTGAGATTCGGTGATTTGAAAATTAAAGAAAATTATCGAAATATTTTAACTTTTAATCTGGGAATATTTTAAGTCCCAATTTAAAAATATATTAATAAAAAGGAAAAATTGTAGATGAAAGCGCATGAAAGAAATTGCGGAAGACAAAAAGAGTAATAAAAATATTATTATTTTTAATTTATCGAGTCAGATTCTGTAGGAGCTTTATCGATCAATGAATGATAAGGTTATTAGCAAAACTTTTATTACTGAGTCAGATTAATTATTCCACTATTTCTCTCTTATCTTTTTCATCCGCTGTATGGGTACTTTTCAGTCCAATTTTTCACCACACTGGAACTTTCTTTCTTAACTGATGTTTGGGGTTTCAGTTGCATAAACTAAACCTCTCATTATGGGTCCCTCTATATTATTATTTATTTTAATATATATCATAATTAAATATAAGTATTCTTTTATACATTTAATTTTTAATAGAAATATAATTTTTAATTATAATTTAACATAAATATAAATATTTTATATTTTATCATTTAATTTAAATATATTTTTAAATAATCTTGTATTCTTCTTTTAGTTTTATAATATATCAGTAAGAGCCTTTACAAGTTTATAGTTAAGTTCACGTCATTGAGACTATATATAACTTGCCCATAAAGCTCCAGTTGAATTATATATATTTTCATCAATGTTTTAATTTGTTTACCATATTTTTGTAAAAAGAGAAATATTCAAAGCATGCAAATCAATTTTATATACATATTAAAATAATAAATATATATACATTTTTTTAATGTTATTAAAAGAAATTTCAATTATTTCAATTGATTTTAAGTTATTATTACGACTATTCCTCTCTATGTCAATATTTGACATATTATTATTTCGCAAATTTGGTATATATATTTCGATTGTTTTATTATTGAGAATGCTTATTGTTTTACATTTTTTTATTTTTTTTAGTGATTATAATGTCAAATTTTATCAAACTTGAATTTATGGCCCTAGATATCTTAGGCAGAATTTATTTGTCATGGGTGTTAGATGTTAAAATTCACCTAGATGCTCAAAATCTAGGGAATACTATATTAGAATGAAGAAACATCTAATCAAAATAAGGCAAAAGTAATGATTTTCATCCGTCATCATCTACACGAAGGATTAAAAGTGAACTATCTCACTATGAAAGACCCTCTTGAGTTGTGGAATAATCTGAAAAAACAATTTGACCATTAGAAAACGGTGATACTCTCTAAAGCTCGTTATGATTGGATACACTTACGGTTGCAGGATTTTAAGACTGTAAGATAATATAATTCGGAACTTTTCAAAATTAGTTCTCAACTAAAATTATGTGGAGAAAACATAATTGAGGAGGACTTGTTAGAGAAAATATTTTCAACCTTTCAAATTACTAATGTGCTCCTGCAACAGCAATACTGTGAAAAAGGTTTTAAAAAGTATTTTGAATTGATTTTATGTCTTTTGGTGGCTAAACAAAATAATGAGTTGTTGATGAAAAACCATGAAATTCGTCCCACTAATTTTGCATCATTCCCTGAAGTGAATGTAGCAATACACAATAATTATGAAAATGAAAAATATAGAGGTTGCGATTGTGGATATGGTTCTGGACGTAGTGGGGGGCGTGGTTGAGGACGTACTAGTAACTGTTATCAGGTGGTCATAACAATGATACTTCTAACCTCCAGAAAAGGAATAACAATGAAGGACAAGAAAGACGTGGTCAAAATAATCCTTCAAAGATTGTTGAGAATTTATACTACCGATCTGGTATGAAGGGGCATTGGTCACGTACCTGTCGTACGTCTGAGCATTTAGTGAAACTTTATCAAGCATCCATTAAGAGGAAGGAACATAATGTTGAGACAAATTTTATATCCCAAAATGATGAAATGGAGCAAAAGATGAATATATTCACTATGATACTAAAACTGACCATGCCTACAAGGATTATGAATTTCATGACCTTAATGATATAACACACCTAGATGTGGAAGATTTCTTTGAGACTAATTAAAAAAGTTGATGATATTTTAACATTTTTATGTTGTTTTAAGTATGTTTTATTTTCTTGCATAAAGAATAAGTTATATATATTCAATAAATATTTGCAATGTTTCTTATGTTATATTTTGTTTATTTTTATGAAGAATATGAATATTCAATAAAATTTCGTTGGATTCAAAATCAATGGAGACATGTGTTTTGCAGATAGTGCTACAACACACACGATACTCAAAGATAAAAAAAATATTTTTCTCATTTGACAATAAGATATGTGACACCCTAAACCCGGTCTAGACATCCAGACCAAGTCTAGAGAGTTACATCAATGATACTAAAACACCACATTTATAACACAGTCAGAATAAAATATTTAACACATAATATCCAACACAGTAATTAAGTGAGTATACAATATTTCCAAACATCATAATATCTTAGAATATCGAATCTCCTACTAGTAGTATTTAGAAGAAAGATAAAAGCTTGACCAAGCTCCCGCGGTGCCGACTCGTTCAAGTCTGAGAACCACCTGAAATTCAATCAATAATAAAGTGAGTTGTAAACTTAGTGCTCAAAAGAAGTTTGTTCAGCTAAAACACATTTATCAAATAGTTTCTGAATTCAAAGGTTCGATTTGGTAACAAAAGCATTTCTAGTTCAAATTCGAGACAGATTAATTACAGATGCAAAAACAATTTCATATACATAACATATCAGATGCAAATGCAGATATTCCTAACCCCCATCTGCTACACACCATCTTCGGTAATCCCAACACACTGTTAAAGGCATTCAATGCCCAGCCAACCCTACAAACCATAGAGTGTCTATTTGACACATTTGCATAAAACCAGCTTAGCTGCTAGATCATAATGCGACGAAGCGCCAGAATCAGAATGATACGCATGGTGGCTTAGCCATTAATTTAAAGCAGATTACCTCCTTTTTTCACAATATTCCAACCCATGCAATTGCAGAGTACAAATAACCACAATATGTATTCAGGCATTCTAAATTGTTTCACAAATGGTAACATAGTTCAATATCAGAATAAGTATCACAGTACACATACAGTTATGGTAGTCATACGTTAGTCATAGAGTATCAGAGAGTTCTGTACAATCAAATTCAGATTATTTATACACTGAGGAAATAATATCAGTCTTAGGCAACACTCTCGGCCTCAAAAACAGGTTTCGGGCCCTATTTGTATGCCACACGGCATGGACACACGCCCATGTCCTTGCTCGTGTGGCTCACACGGCCTGGGCATACGCCCATGTCCTCTGCCCATGTGGTTTTAAAACATAAATAGAAAGTTACACGGCCTGGACACACGGCTGTGTCCTTGCCCGTGTGACTCACACGGTTTGGACACACGCCTATGTCGTTCTAAGTCACAAACAGTGAGTTACAAGGCCTAGACACATGCTCGTGTCCTTTGCCCGTGTAAACCCTGCACTAATATGACCACACATGGCCTAGACACACGCCCGTGTACCTTGCCTGTGAGGCTCCAAATCGATGAACAGTGAGTTACACGACCACCCACACGGCCTGGACACATACCCATGTGCCTGGCCTTATGGTGTCAACAACCACCATTTTCGATGACCGAAACTCACAAAATTAAGGTTTTCGGCACTCACCTAGTCTCGTTTTATCGAAAAATAATGCAGAGACTACCCGAAACCTAATTAATCATTCAACAATCAATCAATTGACTAAAACGACTAGATGATGCAAACATTAACACTCATTCAATTATGTCGAATAAATGACACCATGAAACTTTCAACAACGAACAATTACTGACGATCAGTCGAACTAATTTATAACAGCACACGAAGGATTAGTCTCCTCTGAATTCACGCTTAAAGACAAGATTAACAACTAATTAACAACGAATTTACATACAGCAGTTGGAGAAATCCCAATTTAACTACGTAAATGAAAACCAACAACTTTGCAGAACTTATATGGAAATCTTCTAACAACGCTCCGAATCACTTAGGACTCTTAATACTTTAACAATCACTTACCAAATGCAATAAAAGAACTCACTTGAAAGAAGAAAAATAAGAAAATAAAGGAGGAAAAAGAAAGAAAAAAAACAAAAGAAGAAAGGGAAGGGACAAAATTGACGTTAAAAATATTTATTAACTAACCATCATCCTCATACCAGCATTTAGCAAAAATATTCTAACGCATACGATGGGACTCGAACTCGGGACTAGACAGAATACAGACAAATGCTTAACCAGTGAACCAACAGGCTCATTCTTGACACAGATTTACACAGAATTGCACTTAACTACATAACACATGGATAATGGTTGTTTTAAAAATAACGAAACTTTTAACGATGCAACTCGAACTTAGACCTTAAACATAATAGCAAAACACAGCGCCACGGATACAGAAATTAATTACTGCAGATTCTCATAATTAAATTATAAACTTTTGGGGTGTTACAACTCTCTCCCCCTAAAAGAAATTTCGACCTCGAAATTTACCTGACTCAAATAGATACGGATACTGCCGTCAAGATCGATTCTTCAGGTTCCTACGTGGCCTCCTCAGTACCATGGTTCCGCCACAGAATTTTTACTAGAGAAACGATTTTCTTCTTCATACCTTAACATCACGTTCCAAGATCTGGACAGGTTCCTTCTCGAATGTTAAATCTGGTCGCAACTTGATCTCGTCGACAGGAGCAATGTGCGACGGATCAGATCGATACCGTCTCAACATCGAGACATGAAACACATCGTGAATTCATTCTAACTTTGATGGTAATTGTAACTGATACGTGATAGGTTTGACACGCTTCAAGATACAGTAAGGTTCAATGAACCTCGGGCTCAGCTTGCCCTTGCGTCCAAATCGGAGAACCTTTTTTCTATAATGATATCTTTAGAAGCACCCGATCACTTATAGAAAACTCAATATCTTTTCTTTTTAAATCAACATAAGACTTCTGTCGATTAGAGATGGCTTTCAGACGATCACAAATCACTTTCATAGTGCTCTCAGTTTTAAAAACTAGCTTGAGACCCAATATCCGGCGTTCACTTAATTTGGTCCAACACAGAGGAGTACAACACCTACGACCATGCAAAGCCTCGTAGGGTGCCATCTAAATACTAGACTAGAATCTGTTATTGTATACAAACTCAGCTAACGGTAGATAATCTTCCCAACTACCCCGAAGTCGATTACACAACCCCTGAGCATATCCTCTAAAATCTGAATAACTCGCTTAGATTGTCTGTCGGTCTGAGGGTGATACGCTGTGCTAAAATTTAGTTGGGTGCCTAAGGCCTCATGAAGTTTCTTCCAGAACCGAGATGTGAATCGTGGATCTCTATTAGAGATAATTGAGACTGGAATTTCGTGTAGTCTCACAATTTTAGCTATGTACAGTTTAGGTAACTTCTGTAAGAAGTAATCTGTTCGGATAGGTATGAAGTGAGCGGATTTGGTCAATTGATCAACGATGACCCAAGCTGAATCTTTCTTAGTGGGGGTTAAAGGCAACCTACTAACAAAATCCATCGTTACCCATTCCCACTTCCATTGAAGAATTTTAACTGGTTGAAGCAGATCGGAAAACAACTGATGTTCAGCCTTAACCTTTTGGCTCGTCAAACAGTGGGATACAAAAGCGACTACCTCCTGTTTCAGTCTGGGCCACCAATAGAGTCCTCGGAGGTCCCGATACATTTTGTTCCCACCAGGATGCATAGCATAGGGACTACTATACGCCTCCTGTAGGATCGACTGTCTCAACTCTTTATCATTAGGTACGGAAATTCGACCTTTGAAACACAACACTTTATTGTCGTTCAAGCTAAAATCGGAAGTCTCATTTGAACCAACATGTTGTAATCGCTGAACTAAGGACCCACGTCCAACTTTTTAGCTCGAATCTGCTCAACCCAAGTCAGTTTAACCTGTAATTTCGCTAACAGCCTACCATCCTCAACCAAACTCAGACGAGCTAACCTTGCTTTCAAATCGTCATTGCTCTACGGCTAAGGGCATCAGGTACCACATTAGCCTTACCCGGATGATACTCTATCATGCAGTCATAATCTTTAAGTAATTCAACCCACCTATGCTGCCGAAAATTTAATTTTTTTTTGAGTTAACAGATGTTTGAGACTCTTGCGATCAGTGTAAATGATACACCTTTCACCATACAAATAGTGTCTTCAAATCTTCAGAGCAAATATGACCGCAGCCAGCTTAAAATTATGTGTAGGATAATTACCCTCGTGTATCTTAAGCTGTCATGATACATAAGCAACCACTTTACCATATTGCATCAGAACACATCCTAACCCGACGTGTGACGCATCACTATATACCACAAACTCCCGACCCGATTCCGGTTGAACTAAAATAGAAGCTTGTATTAGAACAGACTTGAGCTTATTGAAACTAGACTGTCGTGCCTCAGACTACACAAACAGAACATTCTTGCGTAGTAGCTTCGTTAGAGGTGACGCAATTAGAGAAAATCCCTCAATGAACCTTCGATAATAACCGGATAAACTAAGGAAAATACGAAGCTCAGATACATTTTTCGGTTGCTTCCACTCAACTATAGCTTTTCTTTTCTTGGGATCGATTCAGATCCCTTCCATAGTTATCACATGATCAAGAAAAGCGACTTCCTGTAACCAAAACTCACACTTACTGAACTTGGCATACAACTATTTTTCTTGGAGTATCTAAAGTACAATTTGAAGGTGATTACATGTTCATTTTTAGAGTAAATCAGGATTTCGTTGATGAAAATCACTACAAATTGGTCCAAGTACGATTGGAACACCCGGTTCATTAAATCCATAAATGCCGTTAGGGCATTCGTCAAATCGAAAGGCATCACCAGGAACTTGTAATTCCGTAACTAGTCCTGAAGGTGGTTTTGTACATATCAGTCTCCTTGACTTTGAGTTGATGGCAACCAGAGAGTAGGTTGATTTTGGAGAAAATAGACATTCCTTGAAATTGGTCGAACAAGTCATCAATCCTCGGTAACGGGTACTTATTATTGATTGTCAACTTGTTCAGTTATTTATAATCTATGCACATCCTCATTGATCCATCTTTCTTCTTAACAAACAGCACCGGTGCCCCCCACAAAGACACGTTCGATTGGATAAGCCCCCTATCGAAAAGTTTCTAAAGTTACGCTTTTAGCTCGGTTAGCTCCTTCGGTGCCATGCGATAGGGTGCAATGGACAACGGAGCCATACTTGGTAACGAATCAATACCAAATTTTGCCTTCTGATCTGGAGGTATTCCAGGCAATTCCTCAGGAAAGACATCTGGGAATTCTCTCACAGTGCAAATATCTCCCATAGAAAGCTTTGCAGGAACATAATCGGATATGTAGGCAATATATGTCTCGTACCCCTTTTGAACTAACTTATCTGCTACAAGAGCGGAGATTACATTAGAGATATAATATCGGTGCCCACCAACTATGACCACCTCGTCATTCTCATCCATTCTTAGAGTAACTAAGTTAGTTGCATAATCTAGTCTAACTCGATATTCTACGAGCCAATCTATTCCCAAAATCAAATCAAACTCATTAAAGGGTAATTCCATCAGGTCAGCTGGAAATAGCATACCCTAGATCTCTAGGGGTACTCATCTGTATACTTTATCAACCGAACTAACTGACCCAAAGGACAAATCATAGAGAACTCTTTAACATTATTTTCAGCAGTCAAACCCAAATTTATAGAAACAACACTAGCTATATACGAGTGAGTAGAGTCAATATTAATGAGAGCATAATACAAAACAGAATGGATAAAGAAGGTACATGTAATGACATCAGCATCATCGTTATCCTAGTGGCATCTCGCTGTATAAACTAAAGTCGACTGACGAGCCTCAGTCTGACCTGCACCTCTACCTGATGCTCTTTGTCCTCTCCCAAACCCATTACTAGCTCTACTAGTACTACGACCTATAGATGGTTGTGGAACCACTCTCGGAGGCTGAACAGAACCCGGAGTTAGAGTTTGTGCTGTAGCTGGCACTGGATCTGGTCGACGGGGGTAATCCCTAACTTGATGCTCCATTGACCCACAATGGAGGCACGCTCCTAACTTCATCCAGCATTCGCCCAGATAGCGTTTCCCACAATCACTGCACAGTTAAATCTCAGTCACTACAGCTGGTGCCTCGGGCCTCGGGGGCCTGTCAAATCTCGTCCGTTTTTTAGGGCACTTTCTAGAATTAGAGGGACTCGAATCCCTTTTAATCTTACTTTGGTCCCTTTTACTGCACGCCGCTCACGCTCAGTGTGCTTCATTTCCTGCACTATATTTGTTTTGCCAACCAGAATCGCAAAAACCCGCTTCCTTTGAGGAGCTATCAAAACCCGCAGATCATATCTCAATCCTTTCTCAAACCTCACGCACTTGTTGTAGTTAGACGCTACCAAATTCCATGCATACCTACTTAGTCGCAGAAACTCGGCTTCATATTTAGCCACAGATTCTGTCGCCCTACACTAGGCCCATAACCTCGCCTCGGCGAGCCTCAACATAACTCACCCTCACATACCTACTCTAGAAGACGTTCTTAAAATAATCCTAGTTAACCTGTTCGAGCTGAGCACCATGCTCAACTATTAGTCACCACTGATAAGCTTCGTCCCATAGTAGAGACATAGTACCCATTAATTTTTGGGTAGGAATACAGTCAAAATCAGTCATAATACAATTGGTAGCCTTGAGCCCATATTCAGCAATAGTAGGAGCGACTCCTATGACTCCCCTGAAAAATTCAACTCCATTTGACTATAGTCATTCAGTAACCGACCCTCGACCTCCCGATACAGAATGGGTTCTACGACCCTTTCAATGCTTAATCATGGCTTGGGACAGTGTGTCGTCCCCGGTCGTCGGAGTCTGGGACTCCGTTTCAACAGTGGGAGTACCAACTGTCTCGCTGGTCTCCAGGTTGGGTCTACTACCCATAGAGGGTGACTCTACTCAAGCTCATTATCGTGGTCTTCGACGCCCTCGAGTACCACGCCCACGACTACCGCACGAATACATTAAGGAAATTTAGCTATAATGTTAGAGTGCACAGATTAGTTCAAACATCCAATAGGATGATTTCACTATCTCACATCAAAACATTTAAACAGACAATAGTTCAAGTAATACAATTATTATAACAGAATTGAAATACTTATATTGTCAGTGTCGGAGGCTCATTCATTCACTAAAGTTTCAATTTCCAGATTAAATAAGTTATCACCTAACTATTTTTTTCACACAGTATGAGCCCAAACACAGTTCGAGTGTTGACAAACCTGACTCTGATACCACTGAATGTAACACCCTAAACTCGGCCTAGACGTCTAGACCAAGTCTAGAGAGTTACATCAACGATACTAAAACACCACAGCTATAACACAGTCAGAATAAACCATTTAACACATTATATCCAACACAAGAATTAAGTAAGTATACAATCTTTCCAAACATCATAATATCTTAGAATATCAAATCTCCTACTATTAGTATTTAGAAAAAAGATAAAAGCTTGACCGAGCTCCCACGACGCCGACCCGTTGAAGTCTGAGAACCACCTGAAATCCAATTAATAATAAAGTGAGTTGTGAACTCAGTGCATAAAAGAAATTTGTTCAACTAAAACAGATTTATCAAATGGTTTCTAAATTCAAAGGTTCGATTTGGTAACATAAGCATTTCTGGTTCAAATTTGAGACAGATTAATTACAGATACAAAAATAATTTCATATACAGAACAGATCAGATTCAGATGTAGATATTCCTAACCCCAATCCGCTACACACCATCTTCGGCAATCCCAACACATCGTTAAGGGCATTCAATGCCCAGCCAACCCTACACACCATAGAGTGTCTATTTGACACTTTTGCAGAAACGTAGCTTAGCTGCTAGATCATAATGCTACGTAGAGCCAAAATCAGAATTATACGCATGGTGGCTTAGCCGTTAAATCAGAGCAGATTATCTCCTTCTTCACAATATCCCAACCCATGCAAATGCTGAGTACAAATATCCATAATATGTATTCAGTCATTCTAAATTATTTTACAAATGACAACACAGTTCAATATCAGAATAAGTATCACAGTACACATACAATTATGGTAGCCATACGTAAGTCATAGAGTATCAGAGAGATCTCGTACAATCAAATTCAGATAATTCATACACTGGGAAATAATATCAGTCTTAGGCAACACTCTCGGCCTCAAAAATAGGTTTTGGACCCTATTTATATGCTACACAACATGGACACACGCCCATGTCCTCTACCCGTATGGTTTTAAAACATAAATAGAGAGTTACACGGCCTGTACAATCGGTCGTGTCTTTGCCTGTGTAACTCGCACGGCTTGGACACACGCCCGTGTACTTGCCCGTGTGGTCATAAGTCATAAAAAGTGAGTTACACAGCCTAGACACACGCTCGTGTCCTTTTCCCGTGTGAACACTACACTAATATGGCCACACACGGCCTGGACACACACCCATGCGCCTTGCCTATGTGGCTCCAAATTGATGAATAGTGAGTTACACGACCACTCACACGGCCGTGTGGCTTACATGACCTGGACACACGCCTGTATGCCTGGCCATGTGGTGTCGACAGCCACCATTTTTGGAGATCAGAACTCGTAACGACCACTCACATGGCCGTGTGGCTTACATGACCTGGACACACGCCTGTGTGCCTGGCCATGTGGTGTCGACAGCCACCATTTTTGGAGATCAAAACTCGTAAAATTAAGGTTTTCGGCACGCACTTGGTCTCGTTTTGTCGAAAAAATAATGTGGAAATTACCCGAAACCTAACTAACCATTCAATAATCAATCAATTGACTAAAACGACTAGATTACGCAAACGTTAATACTCAATCAATTATGTCAAATAAATTTACAACATGAAACTTTCAACAACGAACGCTTACCGACGATCAGCCAAACTAATTCGTGACAGCACGCGAAGGATTACCCTCCTCCAAATTCACACCTAAAGACAAGATTAACGACTAATTAACAACGAATTTACATACAGCAGTCGGAGAAATCCCAATTTAACTACGTAAATGGAAGCCAACAACTTCGTAGAACTTACACGGAAATCTTCTAACAACACTCCGAATCACTTAGGACTCTTAATACTTCGACAATCACTTACCGAATGCAATAAAAGAACTCACTTGAAAGAGGAAAAAGAAGAAAAATAAGGGAGGAGGAAAAAAAATAAAAAAAAAGAAGAAGAAGAAAGGGGAGGGAAGAAATTGACGTTAAAAATATTATTAACTAACCACCATCATCATACCAGCATTGAACAAAATTTTTCTAACGCATACAATGGGACTCGAACTCAGGACCAAACAAAATACAGACAAATGCTTAACCAGTGAACTAGCAGGCTCATTCTTGATACAAATTTACACAAAATTGCACTTAACTACATACATGGATAAGGGTTGTTTTAAACATAACAAAACTTTTAACGATGCAACTCGAACTCTAGACCTTAAACATAATAGCAAAACACAGAGCCATGGATACAAAAATTAATTACTGCAGATTCTCACAATTAAATTCTAAAATTTTTGGGCGTTACAAATGATGCCCATGTTAATATAATATCGAGTAGTTCAAAACTTATTGAAAGCTCTAGAAGAGCTATTATATTATTACCTAAAAGGACAATTTGTCATTGATAATGTTTTATTTTCCACTAAGTCTCAAAGAAATTTATTGAGTTTTAAAGATATTTGTCTTAATGGATATCATATTAAGACTATCAATGAGAAAAATATTGAATATCTATATATTATGAATGTTGAATGTGGAAAGAAATATGTTTTGGAAAGACTACCAGCTTTTTCATCAGATTTATATTATACACATATTAGTGAAATTGAGACACATGTTACTACAAACCAGAAGTTTGTAGAACCACATATTTTTAGTATTTGCATGACCGGTTAGACCATCCTGGATCTATTATGATGTGAAGAATAATTGAGAATTCAATTGGACACCCATTAAAGAACCAGAATATTCTTCAATTCAAGGATTACTCTTGTGTTACTTATTTTCAAGGTAAATTGATTGTTAAATCATCACCAGCTAAACTTGGGATTGAATCTCCCGTACTTCTGGAATGTATTCAAGGTGATATATGCGGGCCCATTCATCCACCATGTGGACTATTCCGATATTTTATGGTATTGATAGATGCATCTAGTAGGTGATCAGATGTGTGTATAAGAAGATAAACCCATCTTAATCAAACTAGACCAATGAAGAAGATGAAGAAGAACGGAAAAATGAAGGAACCACTTGGAGAATAATATCTTTCCCTTATATACTATTCACGCATTTCCTTCACCGATCCTAAACTTAATAGCCAAGTGTACATGTCCATAATTGTAACACCCCTTACCCGTATTCTACGCCGGAACCGGGCCCAAAGCATTACCGGAGTAAAACCACTTAATCGCCACTTAGGCTCAACGTGACTACTCTCTTTCTGTCACCACAACAACCTCATTCTCGACTTACGAGGCCTCACTCATATACACGAGGGCTCTCAAGACAATATCGAAAACTCTTACGAACTTAAAAATTTTCTCCATCTAGACAGGGACTACACGCCAGTGTAAGATGACACACGCCCGTGTGTAGACACACACGCCCATGTCCACAAACCGTGCATGAAAACCCAAGCATTCTATCAATGCCCCACAACTATGGAACATGCCCGTGCTCTCCACCCGTGGTGAACACTGACTACTTCCCACGGCCTGAAGTCTAGATACACGTCTGTATGGCTAGCCCGTGGCCTATACTGCTCGAATCTGTTAATGTGACAAGGCCAAGGCACACGCCCGTGGGTTGACCGTGTGTCACACATAGCCTAGACACATGCCCGTGTGTCTATCCACATGAACAAGAACAAAGATATTTGCTAAGATCTTCTCACCCCCATAGCATACACAACATGCACTCAATCAACTCATCTATAATCAACTCATATTGAAACACAATCTCATATGGATAATTACATCTTTTCTTATAATAAAGTAGCCAACAACTATGGTATTATACAAAATAGATTATCTATCTAAAGGCCAATACATCTTAGCTATTTACAACCAAATTCACTAACTTGTCTAGCCTCTATACATGCCATATACAAAACATTAAGTCCAATGTACCAGAGTGCGCTGATAGTGTGGGTGATCTTCCAATTGATCCACGTATCTCGAATCAACTCTTTTACTCTATAAAACAAGGAAAAAGAGAGGGAGTAAGTTTTGAGCTTAGTAAGTGGAAACACAAAAACTTATATACTTTTTCATGTCGTTTTTGACCCAAATTCATGTGGTTTCGAGTAAATTCTTGTCGGAAAATAATTAAATATTAAAAAATAATTAAAGTGTGCTAAAAATATGAACATGATGAATTTTAATTAATTTTATAGTTAATTTTGTTTAATTTTGACTATTTTCGACAGATTCGCACAAAGGGCGAAAATCGGCTCGGCAGACACTGCTCGAAGAATAAACCCGAGAAGCAATTTGAAGTATCAAGGTGAATTTATTTCCAGCCCAAGACAGTCCAATTATGAAGATTTAATCATAATATAATTAATTTTAATTTATTCCCAATTTAATTTGGGCTAAATAAATTATCATTAATTAATTATGGAAAAAGGGTCCAGTCAAACCGCACTGGTTGAACCGAACCGATTGAACCGTACCAGCCACAAATTGGGCAGCCCAAACCGTCCACAGTGATGGCCCAAATCAGCTTATTAGCTGATTAATTAAGCTTGCAAAGAAGCCCTTGAAGACCTTTTCAAATTGCATTCAAACCCCTCCAAATATTATGGCTTTAAAGATTTGCCCATGCTATATTTAGCAAAGTTGAATTCTTCAACTTTGCCACATGGGATGGCTGGCCAAGGGAGGCCTTTTTTGCTGCTGCTATTTGCTATTTTTAGCAGCCTTGATCAGCTATAAATACACCCCCTAGCTGCTCATTCAAAACACACCTCAAGCATCCAACATTCTCCTCTCTCACTTTCTCTCAATTCCCATTTTCCCCATTTCCCTTTGTGTGTTCTTGTGCCGATTTCCCCTCTTGGAAAAGAGGTGTTTTCCCAGCCATTCAGAGTAGCAATTGGAGTGTTCATAAGTCACCTTGATAGCCGAGGCCAACGAAGAACGAAGAACGGAGCAATCAGACAAGCCACGGAGAAACACCGAATTTGCTTCTTGTTCCTTATCTCTTTAAATTTCGTTGTTGTTTTGACGAACATGTTTATGAATATTTATGCTGTTGGAATGATTAATTTAATCAATTTAGCTTGAATTTAATTCGTGTTGGGCTGATTGCATTACGATTTCTTAAATTGTTAAAATTGTGTTTATGTTGTTAAAGGCCTCAGTAAAATGTTTGGTTAAGTAAAATCATGTTAAGTTATCTGGCATTATAATTGTTTAGATAGCTAATGAATTAATTATTTAAACGCATTGACATTATAATTAATGGACACAATACTTAATCTGTGCATGTTTAATTCTTCTAAGGTAGCTGAAGATTAAATTAGCATTGTATTTGACGATACATATGTCTTGCATAACTTGCAAGATTTTTGTGATTAAATTGTTTTAAGGTAAAAATACTTTGTTACTTCACATGATCTTTTATATGCTTATTAGGTTGAATTGATCGTTTGAATTGACATAGGAATATGCGAGAGATTGTTTATCTTAGCAAGTATGTATGTGCAATAACATGTTTACTTTTATAAATCTGTTTTATCGGTCGAATTGACATATGAATATGTACAAGAGATGAATGGATTTTTAATTGTAAGCATGTTCATAAGTTAGCAAATTATCGAGTTGCCATGATTTAATAAGTATAAACACGAGCTTAATAATTCTAAGGTAAGAAATGTGATTAATCCAACACAATTATGTCATCTTGATTAAAATCAGTTTTTGAAATTGTGCATTAGAACTTTGTTTTATTTTAATTTTACTTTGTTTTTATTTTAAGTTTTTAAATATTTCTCAAAACCAATTATTTTTCCGTCACCAAAGTGTTCGAAATCATTTTCATAAATAATTCTTTTACAGTCCCTATGGGTACGATAACTCGACATTTATTTGTCACTTTATTACTTGTTACGATTGTGTACACTTGCACATTTCCACCGTTCCAGTAAGTTTACACCTAAACAATTTAAGCATCATAGTATAACCTAAACAACAATTAGCATTATACTAACATAAGTAATTCACAACTATGCTTACTCTTTCTATCCCTTACCACATTTCCAACACATCATGAGTCAAATACTCATATTCCTTGACATGCACCCCTGCATTCAACACCACATTTACTCGTAATACAACACATCATTATTTCTCAATAATACATCCACACAGCTAATTTCTCGGTGGTTTCGCACTTAGCCCACCACAATCAATTTATCAGGTAGTATCGCACTTAGCCTACCAACAAGGATAATCATAGTGGTTTCGCACTTAGCCCACTAGACAATATACTTAACGATAGCATCGCACACAGCCCAGCTCATCATCGTTAAGTATGAGGGTGGTATCGCACTTAGCCCACCATCAAGCATCATCACTACACATCCACATATCTACTTACTCATCCATTCATTCATTCATGATATCTACAACATTCATTCCATTTGAATCACATAGGTTCTCAATCATTCACAATCATTCTCAGTCATGCTACACACTAGCTAGCATTTACAAAGTATACGCATAATGCGTCGTTTAGACGTAAACCTACCTCGGTACTCAAAAGTATAGAGATGTGCAATTTAGTCCACCACCTTGCTTTTGCCTTGGTTTCGATCCGAGCTTCATCTTTCTTGATCTATAATGAATAAATCAACTCATTCAATGCACACATTGACTAAATTGACCCTTATCTCACACTAGCAAAATTACCATTTGCCCTTAAACTTTCTCATATTTACACTTTTGCCCCAAGGCTCATAAAGTGATTTTCATTCAACTTTCTAGCCTTTCATGCTTAATCGAATCATTTACTCAACTAAAGCTATCATCAATTCTCACTAAATCATACATGTATGACCAATCTCAAGACTTTCACAAACAAGTCCCTACATGCATTTTTCATGGAAAATCACTTAGCAAAAGATGTTTCTACTACATCAAGCTTTCATATTCTTCCATAAAATATCAAAATACATGCATGTCATACATGGGTACATTTTTGAACATCCATCTTAGCTCAACATATTGCTAAAAATAGCTTACTCATGCTACTAGGACTTCAAAAATACAAAGAATATCAAAAACGGGGCTTAGATGCACTTACTAGCACGCTTGAAAATTTGAAGAGCCCTAACAATGGCTTCTTGAAAATTTCGGCAGCCTTGGAGAAGAAGATGAATGAAATTCTATTATCTTTTCTCATTTTAATCATTTAATTGTCAAATGACCAAAATGCCCTTTTTGACAAACTTTTTATTTTAACTCACTCATGCCTAATTTTGTCCAAAAATTTAGAATTTAGGAAAATTACTATTTAAGGACCTCTAATTGGTAATCCAAAACTATTTTACACAAATAGCTTCTAGAACCTCACATTTTGCAACTTTTACAATTTAGTCCTTTTGGACAATTCAACCGCAATTTCACAAAATTGTTTCATGAAACTTTCACACTATCATGCAAACATAGCATAAACCTCAAAAACTCATACTAGAACATCGGATTTGTGGTCTCGCACCACTATTCCGACTAGGCCCTAAATCAGGATGTTACAACTCTCCCCCTTTAGTGATTTTTGCCCTCGAAAAGCTTACCAGTAAAGAGGTTTGGATGTTGCTCTCTCATAGCTTCTTCCGGTTCCCACGTAGCCTCTTCCACACCGTGTTTTTACCATAACACTTTCACTAGTGATATGCTTTTATTCCTCAACTGTTTCACTTCTCGAGCCAAGATCTTAATCGGCTCCTCTTCATAAGACATATCCGGTCTTATCTCAATTTTTGAAGAAGGAATCACATGTGAAGGATCGGAGCGATACCGTCGCAACATTGACACATGGAACACATTATGAATCTTTTCCAACTCTACCGGCAAAGCCAACCGATAAGCTACTGGCCCAACTCTGTCTGTAATCTCATACGGTCCTATGAATCTTAGACTCAATTTCCCTTTTTGTCCAAATCTCATGATCTTCTTCTACGGGGACACTTTCAAAAACACTTTGTCACCCACCACAAACTCAATTTCTTTTCTTTTTAAATCCGCGTACGACTTCTGTCGGTCCGAAGTAGCTTTTAGATTATTAGGGATCACTTTCACTTTTTCCTCGATCTCTTTTACTACATCGACCCCATGAATTCGCTTCTCACTAAGCTCGGTCCAATATAATGGAGTCCAACACTTACGACCATACAAGGCTTCATACGGAGCCATCCGTATACTCGACTGATAACTGTTGTTGTAGGCAAATTCGACTAGAGGTGGATATCTCTCCCAACTACCTTCGAATTCCAACACACAGCATCGGAGCATATCTTCGAGAACTTGAATTACTCTGTCAAACTGACCATCAGTTTGCGGATGGAACGCAGTACTGAAATTTAACCTCGTACCCAAAGCTTCCTGTGACTTCTTCCAAAACCTCGAAGTAAACCTCGGATCTCTATCCGATATTATAGATACAGACACACCATGTAATCTCGCTATCTTTGCAACTTACAATTCGGCTAACTTATTCAATGAATAATCAACACGCACCACAATAAAATGAGTCGTCTTCGTCAATCTATCCACAAAATCCACACAGCATCTTTCTTTTTCGGAGTCATAGGCAACCCCGTCACAAAATCCATGGTAATCCGATCCTACTTCCATTCGGGTACCATCACTGGCTGAAGCAATCCCGAAGGCACTTGATGCTCAGCTTTCATCTGTTGACAAATTAGACACATTGTCACAAACTCAGAGATGTCTCTTTTCATACCCGACCACCAATAAAACTTCCTCAAGTCGTTGTACATTTTCGTACTGCCCGAATGTACTGACAAGTAACCACTATGTGCCTCATGTAAAACCTTTCGGATCAACTTTTCATCTCTAGGTACATAGATTCTGTCATGGTACAATAAACAACCATTCGAACTCATTCGAAAATCAGAATCACTTTCCGATCCACACTTAGCTCTCTTAGCTTGCATCTCACTATCATTTCTCTGAGCCTTACATATCTGTTGAATAAATAGTGGCTTAGCTCTCAACTTTACCAAAATAGCGCCATCATCAAACAATGCTAAACTTGTGCTCATAGCTCTTAAAGCATACAAGGATTTCTTACTCAGGGCATCTGCAACCGTGTTTGCTTTTCCCGGGTGGTAATCAATGACTAACTCATAGTCTTTCAACAACTCAAGCCACCGCCTCTGTCGCAAATTTAAATCCTTTTGATCCATCAAATACTTCAAACTCTTATGATCCGTAAAGATTCGGCACTTCTCACCATATAAGTAATGTCGCCAAATCTTTAATTCAAAAACTATCGCAGCCAACTCCAAATCATGAGTTTGGTAATTCTTCTCGTGCAGTTTTAGCTGCCTCGAGGCGTAAGCGACTACCTTACCCTCTTGCATCAACACACAACCGAGATCATTAATCGATGCGTCACTGTAAACCATGAACTCTTTCCCCGATTCTGGTTGAATCAAAATCGACGCCTCAGTCAACAATGTTTTCAACCTCTCGAAACTCTGTTGACATGTCTCAGTCCAATCAAACTTGACATCCTTATGCAACGATTTTGTCATCGAGGTAGCAATCACAGAGAACCCCTTCACGAAACATCTGTAGTATCTTACCAAACCCAAAAAGCTTCTAACTTTTGACACGTTCCTCGGTGATTTCCAATCCACAATAGCCGATATCTTACTCGGGTCAACTCTAATACCAGCACCGGACACAATGTGTCCTAGGAATCTGACCTCTTGGAGCCAAAACTCACTTTTGCTAAATTTAGCATACAACTACTTATTTCTTAATGTCTGCAAGACAATTCTCAAATGTTCAGCATGATCACTCTCATCCTGAGAATAGATCACAATGTCGTCTATGAAGAAAACCACAAACTTGTCCAAATATGGTTGGAAGACGCGGTTCATCAAATCCATAAAAATCACAGGTGCATTCGTTAAACCAAACGGCATGACCAGAAACTCATTATGGCCATACCTCGTTCGAAATGTAGTTTTCAACACATCCTGCTCTTTCACTCTCACTTGATAATAACCAGACCTCAGGTCTATCTTAGAGAACACTGTAGCTCCTTTCAGTTGATCAAATAGATCATCTATCCTTGGCAAAGGATACTTATTCTTCACCGTCACTTTGTTGAGTTGCCTATAGTCTATGTACAATCTCATCGACCCATCTTTCTTCTTCACAAACAGTACCGAAGCACCCCACGGTGAGTAGCTCGATCTTGCAAAACCCTTATTTGTCAACTCTTGCAACTGAACCTTCAGTTCTTTCAACTCTAAATGTGTTATCCTATACGGAGCAATTGAAATAGGTGCCGTTCTCGGAATTAACTCAATCCCAAACTCAACGTCTCTCACTGGAGGTAATTTGGGTAACTATTCCGGGAATACATCCGGATACTCGCATACTACCGGCACTGTTTCAATCTTTACCTCAACTTCTTGAGTATTCCACACAACAACAAGATAGGACTCACATCCTTTTCTCAAGCATTTCTCGACCACTAGGGAAGAAATCATCACTAGTAGACTATCCAATCCACCTGATTCAACTCGAATAACATCTCCACTTTCACACCTCAATTCAATAAACTTACTACCACAGTTCACTAAGACACTATGTGTAGTCAACCAATCCATACCAAGGATTAAATCAAACTCATCAAATGACAACAACATAAGGTTTGCCAAAAAACAATGACCTCTAATTGTCAAAGGACAATTCTTATACACCTTGTCCACTAACACATGCTTAACTAACGGGTTTGACACCTTAACCACAATGTCTGTAGACTCAATGGTCATACACAAACTAGATGCCAATCTCATGCAAATATAAGAGTGAGTAGACCCTGGATCAATTAAAGCAATAACAAAGGTATCATAGAGAGAAAAAGTACCCGTTATCACATCTGGGGAGGATGCCTCTTCGCGAGCGCGAATGGCATACGTCTTCACAAGTGCCCTACCCCCCGGTCTCACAGCAGAGCCTCTAGATGCACCTCTACCACTATTCTCACCTCTTGGGTTCCTTGGTAGTCTACCCTTTACAGATACATTGCTAGATCTCATATGTTGCTTCTCTTCCTTATCATCACTCTCAGGGCAATTTCGGATAAAATAGTCAGGGGAACCACACTTATAACAGTTTCGACTGTTTCCCCAACACTATCTAGTGTGATATCTACCACAACTTGGACATTCTGGTTTATTCTTCGAATTGCCCACGCTTTCTATCGAGGTAGCTTGGACTCTCGAACTCGAACGAGTGTCGCCCAAGTCTCGATGTAAATATCCCACTGGTGCTGTCGTTCGAGGATTCACTTCCTTGGATCTTTTTGACTGGGCTTGATATGATTTGCCCATCGTCCGTTTTCTCGTATCTTGGGCTTCACTCACAGCCCTTCTCTTTTCCTTACTCAATTCCTCTACCTTACTTGCCCTTTCAACCAACACAACAAACTCTTTCAGCTCCAAAATACCAACTAGGAGTTTGATATCTTCATTCAGTCCATCTTCGAACCTTTTACATAAGATGGTCTCCGTCGGCACACATTATTGAGCGTATTTGCTAAGTCTAACAAACTCGTGCTCATATTCCGCTACCATCATTCTTCCTTGTTTCAACTCAATAAATTCCTTCCTCTTCCGATCAGTAAATTGCTGGCTTATATACTTCTTCCGGAACTCTTCCAGAAAGAAGTCCCACGTCACTCGCTCTTTCGGGACCACTAACGTCAACGTTTTCCACCAATAGTATGCCGAGTCCCTCAGCAAAGATACTGCACACTTCAAGCTCTCTTCAGGTGTGCATGAGAGTTCATCGAATACTCTCATCGAGTTCTCTAACTAGAACTCTGCCCTTTCAAGGTCATCATCTACCTTAGCTCTAAACTCCTCAGCCCCGTGTTTCCTAATCTTATACACCAGGGGTTTTGATATTCTCACTACATCAATACCTTGAGGAGCCATTGGAACTGGCTGAGGTATAGGAGGAGGTGGAAGAGGTTGAGCATTAGGGTTCGCTCGAACATAATCCGAGTACCAATTACTCATCATCTGGATGAAGGCTTCTCGAGCCTCTTCCCCTTGACCCCTAACCTCGGGTCCATTTTGAACAGGCACGGTCCCTTGCGCGGGAACCGACGCATTACTAGCTGCTTCATCAGCAGTCAATTGATCGGGATCCATATACTATATAAAACAAAGTTTATAACTATCAGAAACCACCACACTATCATTGTACACTTATGGCATGTATAGCTAGATTCTTACACCCGCTACGGTAGTCCTAGAACTGACTAAACCATAGATTTGATACCACTAAATGTAACACCCCTTACTCATATTCTACGCCGAAACTGGGCCCGAGGCATTACCAGAGAAAAACCACTTAATCGCCACTTAGGCTCAACGTGACTACTCTCTTTCTGTCACCACAACAACCTCATTCTCGACTTACGAGGCCTCACTCATACACACGAGGGCTCTCGAGACCATATCGGAAACTCTTACGAACTTAAAAATTTTCTCCATCTAGACAGGGACTACACGCCCGTGTAAGAAGACACACGCCCATGTGTAGACACACACGCCCATGTCCACAAACCGTGCATGAAAACTCAAGCATTCTGTCAATGCCCCACGGCTATGGAACACGCCCATGCTCTCCACCCATGGTGAACACTGACTACTTCCCACGGCCTGAAGTCTAGACACACGCCCATGTGGCTAGCCCGTGGCCTATACTACTCGAATCTGTTAATGTGACACGGCCAAGGCACACGCTCGTGGGTTGACCGTGTGTCACACATAGCCTAGACACATGCCCGTGTGTCTATCCACATGAACAAGAACAAAGCTATTTGCTAAGCTCTTCTCACCTCATAGCATACATAACATGCACTCAATCAACTCATCTATAATCAACTTATATTGAAACACAATCTCATATGGATAATTACATCTTTTCATATAATAAAGTAGCCAACAACTATGGCATTATACAAAATAGATTATCCATCTAAAGGCCAATACATCTTAGCCGTTTACAACCAAATTCACTAACTTTTCTAGCCTCTATACATGCCATATACAAAACATTAAGTCCAATATACCAGAGTGTGCTGATAGTGTGGGCGATCTTCCAATTGATCCACGTATCTCGAATCAACTTTTTTACTCTATAAGACAAGGAAAAAGAGAGGGAGTAAGCTTTGAGCTTAGTAAGTTTACACCTAAACAATTTAAGCATCATAGTATAAGCTAAACAACAATTAGCATTATACTAACATAAGTAATTCACAACTATGCTTACTCTACCACATTTTCAACACATCATGAGTCAAATACTCATATTCCTTGACATGCACCCCTGCATTTAATACCATATTTACTCGTAATACAACACATCGTTATTTCTCAATAATATATCCACACAGCTAATTTCTCAGTGGTTTCGCACTTAGCCTACCACAATCAATTTATCGGGTAGTATCGCACTTAGCCTACCAACAAGGATAATCATAGTGGTTTCGCACTTAGCCCACTAGACAATATACTTAACGATAGCATCGCACACAACCCAGCTCATCATCATTAAGTATTAGGGTGGTATCGCACTTAGCCCACCATTAAGCATCATCACTACACATCCACATATCTACTTACTCATCCATTCATTCATTCATGATATCTACCACATTCATTCCATTTGAATCACATAGGTTCTCAATCATTCACAATCATTCTCAATCATGCTACACACTAGCTAGCATTTACAAAGTATACGTATAATGCGTCATTTAGACGTAAACTTACCTCGGTACTCAAAAGTATAGAGATGTGCAATTTAGTCCACCACCTTGCTTTTGCCTCGGTTTCGATCCAGGCTTTATCTTTCTTGATCTATAATGAATAAATCAACTTACTCAATACACACAATGACTAAATTGACCCTTATCTCACACTTTAGCAAAATTACCATTTGCCCTTAAACTTTCTCATATTTACACTTTTGTCCCAAGGCTCTTAAAGTGATTTTCATTCAACTTTCTAGCCTTTCATGCTTAACCGAATCATTTACTCAATTAAAGCTATCATCAATTCTCACTAAATCATACATGTATGACCAATCTCAAGACTTTCACAAACAAGTCCCTACATGCATTTTTCATGGAAAATCACTTAGCAAAAGATGTTTCTACTACATTAAGCTTTCATATTCTTCCATATCAAAATACACGCATGTCATACATGGGTACATTTTTGAACATCCATCTTAGCTCAACATATAGCTAAAAATAGCTTACTCATGCTACTAGAACTTAAAAAATACGGAGAATATTAAAAACGGGGCTTAGATGCACTTACTAGCACGCTTGAAAATTTGAAGAGCCCTAACAATGGCTTCTTGAAAATTTTGGCAGCCTTGGAGAAGAAGATAAATGAAATTCTATTATCTTTTCCCATTTTAATCATTTAATTGTCAAATGACCAAAATGCCCTTTTTGACAAACTTTCTATTTTAACTCATTCATGCCCAATTTTGTCCAAAAATTTAGAATTTGGGAAAATTACTATTTAAGGACCTCTAATTGGTAATCCAAAGCTATTTCACACAAATAGCTTCTAGAACCTCACATTTTGCAACTTTTACAATTTAGTCCTTTTGGACAATTCAACCGCAATTTCACAAAATTGCTTCATGAAGTTTCACACTATCATGCAAACATAGCATAAACCTCAAAAACTCATACTAGAACCTCGGATTTATGCTCTCGCACCACTATTCCGACTAGGCCCTAAATCAGGATGTTACAATAATCATCATGTCTCCCACTAAAAATATTCCTAGTTTAAACTCAACGAAAGCAAGGTTGAAATACAACCTTTTCACAACCAGTCTGTCATTTCTTCTTATTTCTACAAGAACCCTATCAATTTATAAACTTTTTAAATAAATCCCCAAAATTATTTTTCCAACCTTAATTTAATGTTTCGAGGTGTGACAATAAGGAAGAAGAAGATGAATAGGGACAGGGATAGACAATGGTAGAAAAAATGATGATGTGGTGTGCTAACTCAATGTTGTTATGGAGTTGATGGTCGAGTGACTAAAATGTAAAATTTCTTTAACAGTAGTGACGAAATTTAAAGGATTGAGTGACCAAAATGAATAAAGTTGGGTGAACAACTAAGTAGTTTACCCTAATATATAATACATATTTATATATGTGTATGATTTATATAGGTAAAAGTACCACAAAACATTTTGTACTATATCATGGATTGCATTTTAGCCCCTCTACTAAAAAAATAAGCAAATTAGTCCCATATGTTAGATGGGTGAGTAAAATAGCCCTTTCGTTAAAATTTGGTGTTTATATATAATGTATAATAATAAATTTAGCTCTCAACCTTTATACATTTATTCAATTTGACACCTACTATTTTATTGGAAGTAAATTAGTAAAATTTGAAACTAATAAGGTTAAAGGATAAAAAAGACCTTAGTAATAAATTTTTAACAAATAAATTAGGCCTTTTTAAAAATTAAATATTAAAAAATATTAAAAAATAAAAATTATAAAAAAATCATAAAAAAGTTCTAAAATTTTGTTTTTAAAAATAACAATATTGACACGATAAAAGAGTAGCCTTGTTAGTTTCAAAAATTTTTAAATAAAAGAGTAAAAATCAATTTGAATAAATGCGTAAAGTTTGAGCATTTAAAATTTGTGCTTTAATAAGACGGATTTAGAATATTCTTTCTCAGGAGAAAACAAAATGAAGTTACTGATTGTATGGCAAAAGGAGCGTTATCTTTTAGAATTGGGATGCAATTCTTTGATTCTCCCTCTCTTAGGATTCTAAAATTCTTAGATTTAGACTGGTGTAAGGGTATTCCTCAAGTTTTAGATGTAACTAATTAGCTTTTTCTTTTTATATTTTTCATCAAAAAAAATAAATTATTGTTATATCTTATATATAAACACCAAATTTTAAGGACCAACTTATTTTACTTCCTCAGAGTTAATTATTTCAGTAAAGAATAATAACTTTTACCGATTTATATGATTTGGCTATGATATTAACCGGGATTGATTGAATATGTACAATTCTTACTTAGATATATGTGGGAAGACAATGTAATATGGTCTCCCAGTCCCATGTTCATGTTCTACTTGTAGTATTATATCTGAATATCTAACTCGTTTCAGGACCAATGATTCATCAGTATTGTCTTTCCATTAAAGAAATGAATTTCCTACCTCCAGTGATGGCCATTTTTTATTGAACAGAAAAAAGAAAAAGAAAGAGCCATTTGGAGTGCTTTATCAAAAAAAGAAAACAACTTATTAATCATTGATCTATGGGGGAAAGCTAACAAAATCTCAAGTTAAAAATGGAAATATCAGTTGGATTAACAATGGAATAAAGTGGCCTTAAAATGATACTTCTTAAACCGGTACCGCTCTCTTTCGGTCTGGGTATCGTCCCTCTCTTCAGTCTTTACTTTTCGAGAAGCTTTGACCCAAACCCTTTTCCTTTCTCCTACATTCTTAAACACAGGTTTCATACTTTGGGTCACTTTTTTCTGTACACAATAAATCCACCATTTGATTGCTATTTGTGATTTTGTTTTTTGTTGTTTAGGGGTTATAATAAAAGAAGGAAGCTATGTGGGCTGTTTCAAGGCGAAGAGTTTCTTCTTCTTCAGTTAGTTTTAATTACTTTCTTTCTCTCTTTATTCAACTACTAATATTCTCTGAGATTTTCTATTTTTATATCTATTCGGTACTTATATTTTTATTAAAATTTTGTGTGTTTTTTAATGGTGGTTTCAGGTTTTAGGCCAATCATTTCGAAATGCTCGACCTTCACGTTGTTACAGTTCTTCCTCAAATGAGGTCAAGCTTCAATTCAAACATTGTTGATTTGTATGATTTGTTTCACATTACCATGCTTGAATCTGCTATCAAATCATTTCTATTTATGGCTTCTTCTTTATTTAGTATTTGTTTATGCTTTTATAGGCCTATGCAAAGACTTTAGTTTCTAGAAAAGGGACATCACAAGTTGCAGGGATTGTGGGTTCTCTAGGTAATTGTAAATTAAACAACATCCATCCTTTTCCTTGTAAAAGGAAAAACCAAATATGCATCCATGCTCCTTTCATTTATATGGGTTCATGTGTTTACAGGGTTTCCGGTTGGCTCAAGGCCTCTAAGGTTTGTTTGTCATATCTTCTTTCTCTATTTGTCACTGGGTTTTGTATGTTGAAACAATTTCCATCTTTGTTTATGATAGTTTAAGTTGAAGTTTGCTTCCTCTCCATATATTTTAAACTGACTGGAAAGAAGTTTCCCTATGAAATATTAGAAGTAAACACACGCATGCATGAAGTAACTTGTAATAAATTAATAAAATAAACACTGATTATCTCCTACCATATCAAATTTTGTTCTTTTGTTTTAAGTCTTATCATATTTTTCCTCCAAAATTTTCTGTAATTTACAGGGACGTTATTTCATTTGTTCAAAGATATCCTCCAATATTTGTCCACACTAGGTCATTTTCTGCTGATAGTGGTAACGTATTCTCGTTATTCCTTCATGATTTTCTTTTTATTCTTTTCAAAAATCAGTTTATGTTCTGATCCTAAATTCAAATGCCCTTTCTTGGCTATGAAGGTGAACTTGTTGATGCTGTTGTTCCTTTCATGGGGGAATCGATCACTGATGGAACTCTAGCAAGTTTTTTGAAGCGTAAGTTGTGCAAGTGGCTACTATTGAACTTCCTTTTTCATTTTTCTTTTCATCGTGACACTATATTTTGTTTCAAAGGATGCAAATTATGCACAAATTGTTTTTTAAATGAAACTTAGGCATCTTGGATGATGCTTGTTAAAGCACTAATTCATCTTATATTTTGTGATTTGGGAGCAGATCCTGGTGATCGTGTAGAAGTAGATGAGCCAATTGCACAAATAGAAACTGATAAGGTACTTTTTAGCTAGGTGACATTCTTTCTAACCATCTATACCCTTAGTTTTGACGTTACATAGTCTGCAACCATGAGGTGTGTTGTGGTGGTTGCTCGCCTCATCCCTTAACCATATCGTCAGGGGTTCGATCCCTGCTCATGGGAATGAAGCACATTTCATGACCAGCTGTTTGCCTTTTTGGAGAGCACCCATGGTGAGGGGATTAGTCACTGCTGCTGGTGGTGAATACCCCGGTTACGACCACCCCCCCCCCCCAAAAAGAAAGACATTACACAGTTTGCATTAACTGCAAACATTATTTTCCTTATCTATTCTGAATAAATAAGACTTTTACCCCTTATATGATATGAATAGGTGACGATTGATGTGAGTAGTCCTGAAGCTGGTGTAATTGAACAGGTAAATATCAGATAGATCACAAGCTTGTCCATTTTTTTGGAAAACTTAGTACTTGGTATGATCTTAAACTAATGGTTATCTATTTTCAGCTGGTAGCCAAAGTAGGTGACACTGTGGAGCCAGGTACGAAGATAGCTGTCATTTCAAAATCTGGCGGTGTAACTCATGTAGCTCCATCAGAAGACAAGCCTAGCAAGGAAGCCTCTGAGCCCTCTCCTGCAAAAGCAAAGAAAGTAGAGACGAAGAAGCCTAAAACAGAAACTCCACCCAGCAAAGAAAAGCCTACAGCACCTTCTCTGCCTCCTCCCAAACCTTCAGCCAAGGAACCTCAACTTCCTCCTAAAGAGAGGGAGAGAAGAGTAAGTATCATAGGGCTCTTTTTTTTTTCTACATATATACTTCTTTAGATAAGCATAGAATGTTTGCTAACCGTTTCTTTTTGCTGTCTATGGTACATATCATCAAAAGGAAATTTTGTTGTTAATATAACATGTGATTTATGTAATTTCAGGTACCTATGACTAGACTTAGAAAACGTGTTGCAACACGTTTGAAGGACTCTCAAAACACTTTCGCAATGTTGACAACATTCAATGAAGTCGATATGTAAATGCCACCCCTTCTTATAGTAATGTCGTAGAATGTGAATTGCTGTTCTTCTCTGTTGCTAACTTTTTGTTCTTTCAGTCCTTATGATTCACCAAGACATAGAATCTATGCTGTTTGGCTTAGACTAATCTTTTGGTCATGTTTCAAAATGGATATGATATTATACATTCACAAGTTTCTCATGTAATTTTAAGCTGGTAATGACTTAGTTTTGCATATTTTCCCCTCTCCTTTGACATACAATTCCAGGACCAGTTTGATGAAGCTCCGTTCTGACTACAAGGATGCTTTTTTTGAGAAACATGGAGTAAAGTTAGGACTTATGTCGGGATTTGTAAAGGTAACACTCGCCAAAACCTAAAGATGCATGTGCGTTTGTGTCTGTGTATAAATATACAATCTTCATTTAAAATGTCTTATCTCCTTTCAGGCAGCTGTTAGCGCTCTTCAGAATCAACCAATTGTCAATGCTGTAATTGATGGGGATGACATAATATATAGAGATTACATTGATATCAGTATTGCTGTTGGTACTCCAAAGGTCTGTCAGTTTCTCTCACTCTATGTAAAGTGATTTGGCAATGTAGTTATCAGACACCATTTATTCCTTCAAAGTTCCATCTGAAGATAATATCTAGCTTCTTTGGGGCATCTGAAGCCTTAAATATGGTAAAAGAAATACTTGTTTAAGGAAACGATTATTGTGAAAGTTGAATTCTATACAAACTAATAAGAACTTTGAGTTTGTAGATTCATGGTTTACTTAGCATTCACCTTAAAGGTCAAACTGGGGCTAGATTGCTTGAGGTTGTAATATATGCATTGGGATCATTCACTTCCATTCTAATTTGATATGCCATTGCTAATTGATGCCATTTTGTGCTTGTGTTTTCAGATAAAAATAGTAGCTAGATTCCAAAGTACACCATTTTCTGTTTTTTATGTCTGTATGTACTAATGCAAATGCGATTGGTTGTTTGCTCGCCACTCTTTATCTGAACTTCCCACTTTGCTGAGTGGAGGTATTCTTTAAGATGTTGCATAATTGAGATTTTGTCCATTGTCGTATCATCATTGAGATCTCGGGAGTGGATGCTCCTTATGATCTCTAAATTTTGTCATCTCCTTAAATGATAGTTTTTCTTTTGTTTTCCTAGTCTAGCAAATAAAGATATGTTAAGGAATACTCTTATTTCAATTTATCATTGCTTTCCATATTCTCTGCCTGAACACTGCACCACCTTTTTCATCATAAATGTGCTAAAGTCCTCAACTTCTCCATCTATATCTGAAGCGTTGCTATCGCTGACTTTTTTCCAGGGCCTTGTAGTTCCAGTAATCCGAAATGCTGACAGAATGAACTTTGCTGAAATCGAGAAAGGGATAAACATCCTTGCTAAGAAGGCAAATGATGGGTCTTTATCAATTGATGAGATGGCTGGGGGCTCATTCACAATATCCAATGGTGGTGTTTATGGAAGCCTCTTAAGTACTCCAATTATTAATCCCCCTCAGGTGAGATGCTTTACAGTCAATTTACTCCTCCCCCTCCTCTCCCCCATGTCTCATTCGGATGAACTTGTAATGTATAACAAGTGAAGCTTTATTTTCTGGGAAATAAGCCGATTATCCATGTTTAATGCATTTTTTACCACACTTTCATGGCTTTGCATTCACAAGTAAATATGCTAGATCCGATATCTTTCTTCCATGTTCTCTTTTTACTAAAAGTTGTTTGTTCTTTCTTTGTTAGTCGGCTATTCTGGGAATGCACTCCATAGTTAGCCGTCCAATGGTTGTCAGTGGAGAAGTTGTTCCAAGGCCAATGATGTACATTGCACTGACATATGACCATCGACTGATTGATGGAAGGGAAGCAGTATTCTTCTTGCATCGCATTAAAGATGTCGTGGAGGATCCACGGAGACTGCTGCTCGATGTATAAGGAAACCATATAAACAACAGTCTATTTATAGCCTGGATATGGCACACATTTTCTTGGGTGTAGAATAAATAGCAACTGAGATTTCCAGGGCTCTTATATTTGCATTTTCTTGGTGTGCCATAACATTTTCCCATTGTATCTGTTAAAAGGCCTATGGTGGTCGATCATCTGCTCCAAAATCAAGCATTCCTTCGTGTTTTATTGATATCATTCTAGTTAAATGGAGAAAACAAGCAATGGAGTCATTCAATGACTAATCTTCCAAATAGTTGAAGGTGAACTCTTCTTTATAAAAAGGAACACATTTTCTTTTGAGACAAACAAAGTACTTACCAATTTCAATGAAACTGTTAATTAGTAAAATAATCACATGAATTTTTCGATTTAAAGAAATCAGAGCCACCAACCAACCAAGAATAGCGTGGGTTAAAAACTTTTTTTAACAGCTAATAGTTGACCCCGCCAACACAGATCTCACCAACTCCCCATTTCACTCCTTTTTAGTGGTAGATTAGTATCTCCATACTATAGTGATCTCTCAACTACATGGGTCCCTCCTATCTGAGACACTAATCCAATGTATTCGTTTCTAAACTCAGTTCAATTACAGACCAGTTACATTAGACCTTGTTGGCACTGTAACAGAGACAGACAATTTTAACCTCGGACAAAATCAGAAACATGCCTTAGATTCCTTGTCATGACAGCCGTTAGATGAAGTTGAGTAAGACATGCAGAGAAAGGAGACAAGGATTTGGGAAGTGGTGAAATAGGTCTAAAGCCCTTTAAGCACCACTCGCTGAAGATTTGGTTTTTATTTTTTGGATTTGGCAGAGAAATCCCCTCCTCCACTCACTCCTGTGCTACCAACCACTTTCCTCATTTTTTTTTTTAAATACCCAAAATAATATTTTTATATCTAATTTCTTTGGCGCATATATAAAAGGCTATCCTTTATTACTTTCATCTTTTGGCCCAGAGTTGGCAGAGGAATGCTCTTTTGTGCTCTCTGAATTCCTCTCTTTTTGAAGAACGCAAACAAGGGTTCTGTGTAAGCCTTTTCACTCTCTTATTCTTTTTCTCTGACTGCATTTGTAGCTTGACGTTGTCTTTGTGGTTCTGTGATAAACGGGATTGAGATCTCGATAACGTGATAGCATTGGTTTCTTTTCTTGATTTGCTAAATACCCTTTTCAGTTTTGATCATTTGCATCTCAAAAACTGTGGTATAATGTCGTGGTTTTCATTATATATTGTCGGATGGTCGGATTATTTGGTGAATGTCTCTATTGGATACTTCAGTGCTGATTTTAGATCGTATTGGGTTATCATCTGTCAAGAAATGCCTTTGATGCTTTGCTTGGGAATATGGTGTTGGATTGTAACATTAAGATTGAATGGATTCGTTAGATTATGGCATTATGCGTATGATTTAGAAGCCAATAAATATTTTCAATAAATGGATGTGTTGTTTAACCCCATATAGGTTCAATGCTGTTAAATCACTTCTCCCCTTTAAATTTGAATGCTCCTAAAAATCTTTGTAGTGGCAAGTGAATGCTGTTCTTAGTAGTACAATATTGTCTTTTTTCTGAGAATTTACTCATCAGATATTTCAACTTTAGAAGATGAGGGGAAGTCTTTGGCAACTTGGGCAATCGATTACTCGTCGTCTTTCACAGGCTGACAAGAAGGCTGTAGCTCGTCGGTACTTTGCTTCAGAGGCAGATCTGAAGAAAACTGTTCTTTATGATTTCCATGTTGCTCATGGTGGGAAGATGGTCCCATTCGCGGGATGGAGCATGCCCATTCAGTACAAGGACTCGATCATGGACTCAACTGTGAATTGCAGGGAGAATGGTGGACTGTTTGATGTATCCCATATGTGTGGGCTGAGCCTTAAGGGAAAGGACTCTGTTTCATTCCTTGAAAAGCTCGTCATTGCTGATGTAGCTGGCCTTGCCCCCGGAACTGGAACTCTAACTGTTTTTACAAATGAGAAAGGAGGGGCAATCGATGATTCTGTGATTACCAAAGTGAAAGATGATCACATATACCTGGTTGTGAATGCAGGCTGCAGGGATAAGGATCTGGCTCACATTGAAGAGCATATGAAAGCATTCAAGGCCAAAGGTGGTGATGTCTCGTGGCACATCCATGATGAGAGATCTCTTCTAGCTCTCCAGGTTAATCACTACACCTTTTCGATTTATAGGTCTCCATATTTGATTCTAGTTACAGATTCATTTGTTTTGCTTCCATGCAATTTGCCAGTGATTGTTGAGCCAAACATGCATACTTTTCATACTTTCTTGAGTTGTAGTCCACACAAATGTTCTCCTTTTATTCTTGAATAATTTGGTCAACTAGCACAGATTTGCAGGTTAGTGAAGAAATGACTTTCCTGTAGCATTTGAACAATTTTGAAACATATTTTTCTATTACAGGGTCCTCTTGCTGCCCCAGTTCTTCAACATCTGACAAAGGATGATTTGAGTAAGTTATATTTTGGGGAATTCCGAATATTGGATATCAATGGTGCAACATGTTTTCTCACTCGGACAGGGTAATCTTCAATTTTGTTTCCTTCATATTCAAAGAGTACTGGTTTGGTTGGCAGGTTGAATGTTATCATATCTTGGGATGCTATGGAGGATAACTGATAAAGTTGTCTCTTATCTATCTTTTTTTCAGGTACACCGGTGAGGATGGATTTGAAATCTCAGTTCCTTCAGAAAATGCTCTGGATCTTGCCAAAGCAATCTTGGAGAAATCGGAAGGAAAGGTAAGGTTGACAGGACTTGGAGCTCGAGACAGTCTCCGACTCGAAGCTGGCCTATGTTTATACGGCAATGACATGGAACAACACATTTCACCAGTCGAAGCTGGACTGACATGGGCCATCGGGAAGAGGAGAAGAGCAGAAGGTGGATTCTTAGGAGCTGAGGTAATCCTGAAACAACTGGCAGAGGGTCCGTCGATCAGGAGAGTCGGCTTCACCTCCACCGGCCCACCTCCAAGATCTCACAGTGAGATTCAGGACGAGAAAGGGAACAACATTGGTGAAATCACCAGCGGAGGATTTAGCCCCTGCCTGAAGAAGAACATAGCAATGGGATATGTGAAATCTGGATTACACAAGGCAGGCACCAAAGCTAAGATTTTGGTAAGAGGAAAGGCCTATGATGGAGTTGTCACAAAAATGCCTTTTGTACCCACAAAATATTACAAGCCATCCTAAGATGGAATTTACGCTTTCAGCTCCTCAGTTTTCCTGCGTTGTTTCATCTGCAATCAAATGCCAATGCCCTGTTTCTCTTTTAACTGACATGACATTACATGAACATGCTGTTGTTTATTGCTTGTATCCTGTTCAATTCCAATTTCTCGAATAATGATAATGAATTTTATATATCAGTAAGAAAGAGAAAGATCGAAATCTGTCAAAGTTTCATAATGGCTGCATTTTCTTTGATCGAGGTTTTATCTCTTACTCTGTCTAAGTGACTTGGACTGTCTAAACAGGTAGATTTATGCAGTCTTATTCAAGTGATATCAAGCTTTTCATCAATGACTGATGTTTTTTTTTAAATGGGTGGAGCGCTTACCTGTAATTAATGTAAAAAGCAATAATAACAGTAAAATTAAATATTATACACCACAATAGTAGAAAATACCCGTTCAAAAAGACCCTTAAATGTCATTGAGAATGAGGTGGAGTCAGATTATGCACAAACATGTTTGTTTGAAGAAAAGATTCATGGGATAGGCATGAATATTGATGAATCCAGAAAACGACGGCGGATAGGGGAACGTCGCTATATTTGGTTGCTTGTGACAAATTAATAAGTTCTGGGTCTTGACGTGCATCTCTAGGCAATAAAAATCTTGGTATTTGAGGACTCCAAATAATTCACGTAAAATGCTTTTAAAATTTCGTTTTAAATTTCCTTCAAACAACTGAATCTCTGGGAACCATTCAAATAACAAGTGGGGTTAAGCTTTAGCCCATTTCCAAGATTCTTCCTTTTTACATTTTTTCTTCAAATATTCTTAATTTCAGCCCTTCTCTCCAACACAAAATCCTTCAAGGTAATATATTGATTTTCTTTTCTTTTCAGTTTAATGAGCACACTTCTTTGATCATCTGTATCCTCTCTTTGGTTTCAATTTAATTTTTCTAAGCGCTTTAATCAAGAAAGAAAATAATCGCTTAGCGATGATGAGATGGGTTTTTTTTTTCTCCAAGTTATAAAATTCCTCTTAATTTGCAATCATCTTATTTGTTCTTGTTTTATTTCCTCTTTTGAAGGCTATAAACGTAGGATGGTTCCATGATGTTGGTGGTAAATCCTCCGGGAACAATCAACCAAACCCAGACATTTCTGGGCAATACTCTTCTTCATTCTAAACTACCTTGTGTTTCAAAGCCTGCAATTCACCATAGCTTACCAGGGATTCACTCTAATAATGTAGTTCATATTCATAGTTCATTGCCTTCATGGAAAGATTCCAGTAAGCTTACAACCTATCTTGTATCACATCGAGTTGCTCCAAAGAGATGGCTGGTTAGGATATTATTCAACCTGAACTCTTCCATTTTACTTTGTTTTTTAGAAATAAAATTGAGTGTTTTCATGTTTGGACTATGATTTTTTTTAACTGTAGTGTCAATCACATGGTTCTGCTTCATCCGATGATGAGTATAGATCGTCGCGAAATATAGCAATCAGCTTGTTTAGGCGGTACAGGAATGTCATCGATCGTGGAGGAGGTGACAACCTAAAAGTATATTCATTGATTTGCTTGCTTGCTTGATCTGCTCTTTGTTCAAACGATTTTACCCATATATGTTAGCCTTTCTTCATGTAATACTATTGGACTGATGTTGTATCTCAGGAGTTCATTAGTGCTGGGGTGAATGCATATGCATTGGGCTGCACTGATGAAGGATTGCGGAAAGAACTGATTGCCATGAAGGAATCCGGTATCGAAATCGATGTAATGCATAGTTATGGCGGAAGCACCAGTGTAAAATCCAAGATTTGTGCAGAGGAGGTCAGCGATGATCTTACATATTTTAGCTCTTAATTTTGTTCTAGAGATCCTTTAGTTTTACCAGCGATATTCCATAACTTAGCTGCGGTACATTCATTTCTCTGAAGCACTATAAACCTATGTTGCTTCAACTCTTCATTTCTGAATTTGCATCTGACACCTAATCCAACACATTTTTTTTATATTGGTTTGTGATATAATCCTCTAAGAGCCCTCCAAGTACATGAAAAAACTAAACCGACCCTATATTTTTGCTGAAGGAAAACATTCTTTCTCACCATGCAGGTTAATGAGTGTATTTTATGGCTGAGCATTATATTCATCACCATATTGTGTACACCACAACCAACTATAGTCCGATGGTCATCTACACCACCAGTATCAGATGATGTCTTGCATCAATGGAAAGGCTTTTGCGCTCTCATAGCAAATGCATACTTCATAAGAGGAATGGCATGGTGAGATATGCTTTTCGCAATGCGGGTTGAAAAAAAAAACAAAAACCTAACCACCATTTTTTTAAAATGTTAAGACTTTGATCTTTTATGCGTTGTTTTAAAAGAAAGAAATGCTGTTATTTCTTTGATTATCCTAGAATCTGCTGTTTCGATATATTTAAGCAGTAGCGACTGAAAGATGGATTGTTGTTTTTGCCAAAGGCTTCCTGTGAAAACTCTCCAGCTCGAGCAAATGGCAGTGGTCGGACGTGCAGAAGAGCCTTCAGTTGTTGCTAGCCGAATGCGGTTAGTTTTTAGCACACTTGAGGTGAGTGAATTGTTGTTGAGATGGATGATATGACCCAGGACTTTGAGCTGCCGAGGGATTTCAAACGATTAGGATCTACGTAGCTGAATAAGTTTTGATGATGATTATTGTTGAGGGGAAAAAATGATTCCAATTGATGAAATAAGGATTTTTAAAGCAAGAATCACCATTCCCTGTAGAACAAAACAGTGAGGACAGTTTTCAAATCTTCGAAACGAACAATACCTCGACAATGCTATTCTTTTTGGACAAAACTGTGAAGACAATATTTAAAGGGGCAAATAACTCATAGCAAGCACCAGGAATATCCTTGCATTAACAATTATAGATCTTTAAGTTGAACATATATGATAGATTCTGATTGTTTTTAATTGCTGTTGCAGGTAGTTAGTCCACAGTGGCCAAGAGTGTAACCAAGTAATTCAACGTTGTCGTGATCCGATTTTCTCAGGATCATATGTAGGAGCAGTGGTTCCTTGTATATTAATAATTTAAGAACATACGACACTCTGTGTCTGCTTGTATAATCCTGTGTTCATTACCCGTATTATAAATTTAATTTTCCAAACCTATGTAGTTATGTTCTTGAGAAGTGGATTTGATGATTTTGACAATTTATACCTAATGCAGGAAGTAAGGAAAAGTAGTAGAAGGAATGGTGAATGTAACACCAAAGAGTTGATAAACAAAAATAAGTAGAAAGCGACATTTTTTATTTCCATAGGAATCTCAACTCTCGGTACTTGATTCATAGTAGAAAATAAAGAAAGAATAGGGTGTTGTGACTTAAGGCACAAGGTTGATACCTCCCAACCAGTACGGGGATAAAATTGGTGATGGGAATTTAGATGTATGTTTGGTTTAGGGATGGCCATAATTATTATTTGAGTCTTTACCTCCGCCTGTTCCCATGCCAAAACCAAATCCAATGCCCATTCCTATCCCCATTCCGAATCCCATGTTCATGCCTTTCTTATCACCATTTGAACCCCCTCCGAAGCCCATCCCTTCTCCTCCTCCACTTCCGCCTCCGCCTCCGCCTCCGCCATCACCTCCACTCGAACCACCAGCTCCCACCCCAATGCCTGTTATACCAATGCCACCACCAGCACCATAACCATTACCATTGCCATATCCTCCATTAGAACCTCCACCACCCCCACCTCCACCACCTCCACCTCCACCTCCACCTCCCACCTCTACGCCTATGCCTGCTCCTGCTCCAAAACCACTACCATGACCAAACCCTTCCCCAGAACTACCATAACCATTGCCACCTCCTCCACCTTCACCTCCACCTCCACCTCCACCTCCACCTCCACTAGTCCCAACTCCCATACCAGCACCATATCCACTACCATGACCAGACCCTCCATTAGCCCCACCTCCACCACCTTCTCCACCTCCACCTCCTCCTCCACCACCACCACCAACGCCCCCTCCGTTGCGAACACCAACACCACCACCACCACCTTCACCATAACCATTACCATAGCCATATCCTCCATTAGAACCTTTAACACCCCCACCCCCACCTCCCTCTCCACCACCACCACCACCTCCTCCCACCCCTTCGCCTATGCCTGCTCCAAAACCACTACCATGACCAAACCCTTCCCCAGAACTACCATAACTACTGCCACCTCCACCACCTTCTCCACCTCCACCACCACCACCAATACCTTGCGCACCACCTCCGGCTCCAAAGCCTTCTCCGTGACCTGACCCAATACCACCAGCACCAGCAGTAGCACTACCTTCACCACCTCCACCACCACCTCCTCCTCCCATTCCACCACTGCCACTACCTCCTCCTGCACCATGCCCCTCTCCGTGTCCTACAGCATTACCAGAGGCACCTCCTCCTCCGCCTCCTCCTCCGCCTCCACCTCCACCTCCACCTCCAGCACCACCGTAATACTTACCACCTCTGCCAAAGAAGCTGCCACAACTTCGCCAACTTCTATATGAGCAGTAATTATCGTCTTCATCATTAACATCACCTCCAACAACACCACGATTCAAAGTAGCAACAATGCATAAAAGAAGAATAGCCATGTACCAAACTTTTTCAGAAATGGTAATGGCGGCCATTGTTTGATGAATAGGGTCTCCAAGAAGTAACAAGGCTAAGTAAAGCCTAACCTCAATTAAACTTCGCTTGGTTTTCATCCTGGATCTCCATGGTCACATATTTATACTACACAGAGTAGGCTGTAGACTGCATTTCCATGGGATAAAGTAGTACGTGAAATTTGGCGGGCAAAAAAATAATAATAAAATAGGCATTGAAGTCAAGAAGGAAAAGGGGTATGAAGTCAACCATAGCCGACAAATAATAGTACATTATTACTATGTATACAAGAAACTTATGCAAACATAAACTTGCAATTTACTAAAAATAATGTAGTAGTGCTACGAATCAACCAACTACATATAGTGGAGTTGGTATTTGTATCTTCTTGGAAATTCAGGCAGAGTATGGGCATGAAATATTTTATCCTAAATTTGAAGTTGATTGCATCTATTATAGTCATTAGGGTTTTAGTATTCAGAAGAACTATAAGTAGAATAACTTTTGTGTGAAAAGTTCAAAGTAGGAGTAATTAAAGATATTTAAGGAAATTGAAGATTAGCAATGGAGTAGGTTTAATGAGTTGGCGCAAAATGCTAGCTGTCTCACCATGAACCCTAAATCTTTTGAAAGATCTTCACTTGTTTTAGCCCACGTTGCTCCTAGTTTTTATTTTCAGGGTCTTAGGCAAACATGGGATTCTCACCATCAGCAACTAATCCAATTATAAAATTTGGAAGTGGAATCCAGTGTCCTCATCACTTTCAGAAACCAAAACAAAAGATGTTCCATCTTTTGGCTACTGTTTTATAAATATATACCTCACCTTTCATATCATTACTACTATATATGGTTGTTTAAATTCCACTTAATTAAAATATAAATATTATTTATAATAAATGGATAACTTTAACTTATTTTATTTTTAAAATTTTTATAAATATATGTTTTTAGTAATTATTATATGGATATGTCTTTTATTTTATTAAAATTTCAAATGCAAATAATTTAACATATTTTTAATATGGATTTATATTTGGTACACTAGCAATGTACCTTTTCTATTATACATGTAGCCTTACGAAATTGACATATGTCTCTTTTTCCTAAATATTTATTTATATGCTTATAGGATACTTGTCAACCTATTGATACAAAATATTATTTCATTATATTATGGTATAGTATAAAATAATTAATTTTAATACATGAAATAAAAGAAAAATAATTTATTATAAATTTAAAAAATGAGTTAAACTCAAGTTTTGAACATTAAAAGTCGAGTTTGACTTATATTTTAAACATATCTTTTTTTTTTCTATAATTAATTTTAAACGGCGACAACTACAATAAAAATTTTTATAATGGAACCATGAAAACTAAAATATTCTCCAAAAAATCAATATTTCTAAACCTTAAATTTATCATTTATCCTATTTATTAAAAAAAAAAAAAAAAAGCCTAACACCCAACTTGGATTTGCACAGTAAAAAGCATTCTTGAGATTCTTTTTTTCTATACAGTATAGATTGAACACTAACTTGAGGATAAATGAAAATTTTAAGACAGAAACATTTATTTTGATACAATGATTGAAAAT
Source organism: Gossypium australe (assembly GCA_005393395.2). Classification (NCBI taxonomy): domain Eukaryota; kingdom Viridiplantae; phylum Streptophyta; class Magnoliopsida; order Malvales; family Malvaceae; genus Gossypium; species Gossypium australe. The sequence continues at coordinate 16,252,538 of CM016619.1, forward strand.
GTTTTACTTCTTATTATAAGTATTTATTATAATTTTATTTTTAAAATTAAATATTTTTGTCCAAACATATTTAAATATAAAGCAGAACTTTAAATTTAGACCCCAACATATATTGGAGGATGTTTATATTTTATTATTGTAAATACTTGAATCATTTGCTCAGTTAAAATTTTTTCTTAATTGATCATATTGTATATTTTAAATTAAGTTATATTTAAAAAGGAAAAAAATTAATTATAAATTTATAATTAAACTAAAAAAAGATAAAGTTCAATTTTTTATTTTCTACTCATTTCTTAGGTTTTCTCAATCACCAAACAGATTTTCTTCCTTTCACGAAATGGCATTCCTTGAATGGAAAAATCAAGATCATCTTAAGAATATCAATCTAAACTTTCCTTTAAAGCTATCAAGAGAAATCCAAGAAAAAGGTTTGAAATTTAGAACTATCAATATTGCTTTGGGATAGGACCAAACTTGTAGGAATTTGAGACCCCTAAATATGGGGTTTGGAATTTGCTCATAAACCAAAAATCTCTATGTATTTGAAACCCATGAATATTTTTTTGGGATTGTATATGAAAGTTGGTTTAATGTGAAACTTTATTTATGAATTTAATTTTGTATAATTTTATACATTAAATTTTGATTTAATTCAATTCTCATAAATTATTAGTATAATTATTGATATAATATCATTTTATATTTATATAGCATACACAAATAATTATATTTATATAATATAAAATAAATTAATGTATTTATTTTTTGAAGTGGATATTATTGAATTAAAATTAAAATTTCATGCATGCATTTGAACTATAATCAAAATTTCATGTATATAATTATATCAAATTACGCATTAAATCAAAGTTGATATATAATTTTAAATTTATTTTTATAATTTCCAAATATTCACATTAACTAAATCTGTCATTGCCATCCACACGAAGCTTTTGCTAGAGTTGTACGAAGAGAGAGATTCATGACACCCATGGAAAAAAATTGGTACAATAAACCAAAAAAGGAAAAAAAAAGTGAAATTGAGAAAAATCATTTGTCGGTTCACTACAGCAATTTGGACTTTTAGCGGCGTTTTTTTAGGCCTTTAGCGGCGTTTTTAAGCGCCACTAATAGTATTTGCGGCGCTTTTTAGAAGCGCCGCAAAAAATGCCTCTAAAAGAGGCGCCGCAAAACTTAGCGGCGTTTATGAACAAAAAACGCCGCTAGAAGCTATGATTTTTAGCGGCGTTTTTTCTACAAACGCCGCTAAAAGCATGACTTTTAGCGGCGCTTTTACCACAAACGCCGCTAAAGGCATGACTTTTAGCGGCGCTTTTCCCACAAGCGCCGTTAAAAGCATGACTTTTAGCGGCACTTTTCTCACAAACGCCGCTAAAAACCATGACTTTTAACGGCGCTTTCCCCACAAACGCCGCTAAAAGCATGACTTTTAGCGGCGCTTTTCCCAAAAATGCCGCTAAAAGTCATGAAAATTAAAAAAAAAATAAAATATTATATAAAAAAGCAACACTATTATCACAGCACCCAAACAAGCTTTAATTGATAACAGTTACATACAAATCCATTCTTATCCCTGTACCCACTTAAGCAAATCCTTTAGCATTACTTTGATAACAGTCCCTATACAAATCAATTTATGTTCCAAGGGCACAAATCTATTTAACAAGCAAATAGAAACTCAACCAATACACAAGAAATTTCATAAGTCTATATTATGCTATGAGTTTATCCAACTCACAAGAAAATTCAGGCTCCTACTATTGAAAATAGGTGGTGTCAAATCCAGCACCAGCACAATTAAACAATCAGCCAACGCCTTTGATGATGAAACATCCAAGTTGAGTCCAATGGCAGCAGCAATGCACAACAAAGGTTCAAGCATTTCTCTCGTAGGAGTTGGATGCCGCCTGAACCAAAAATTAATGTCAGGGAGGCAAGGCCGAGTGCCAAACAACAGCAGTGTCAATGTCAAAGAAATAGCCACAACACTGGAATTTTCCATTGATAATATGGATTGTTGAAGAGATTACACGATGTATAATAGTGACAATTATCATCCGCTAATGCTAATTTTATGATTAAACACCATCTTGGACCAAGTGGTTCACATTAAAAATACTAACATGCAATCTTATTTATCCTATGATAAATAATTCCAGTGATATAAATTTACACAAGATCATAAACTGGTTAGGATTTCTGCTGGCATTTACAAAAATAAAATAATTTTTTTGGTGGGATAAACCTTATGGTTAAATCATAAGCACAAACCAGAACTAGACAGTGAATGAAAGAAGAGGTACAATAGGAATGCAAGTCCCACAAGAACATTATAGCAAAGAAGTACAGAAAAAACAAGTTTACCTTAGTAGCGAACAAGAAGGAAAACAATCACGGATTTGTTTGGCAACTGAAACATGGGCAGCAAGTATGAATTCCTCAACCATTTGGTTTGCTTCTTGAATCTGATACATGCCTGAATGAATAACTTAGATATCAGACAAAAATTGAGGCATGACCAAAAATGAAAAACATTCTTTCTGGATTTTGGGATCACAAAACTATTTAATTTAATTAGTATTGTCTTGATTATAATTCTTAATTACTACTGGTCAGCACTGGACAAATGAAGAAAAGGCCAAATTATAATAAAGTAATTAAAAAAAAATCTCCATATTGACGACCAAATAAAAAAAGTTAAAACAGAAAACAGCAGGACTTACATCAGAAGCATTGCTAATGAGCTCACGAAGAAAGATCTCCTTGTTGCTGTAGAAAGTGTTGATAATTAAACTAAGAAGCTGTTAATCTTAGCTTGAAAAGCAAACATCTCTGTACTAAAGTAATTAAACTAAGTTGCTGAAAACATATATACAAGCCAATAATAAATCAGAAGTTATACAACTAAAGGAAGGTAATCAATGTCCTCACGACATATAGCCTAAATAAATCACCATGTGAATCATGGACGCCACGGAAATCAATTATTTAAATAAATAAATAAAACTCACTTCGTTCATACCCAAGGTGGATACATTGAGGCTCCATTTGGTTTTATGCAAGTCTAGTTTGTCAGAACAAAAATAACAAAAAGTGTACTTGATTTTTTTTAAAGGGGGACAGTATTTAAAGGGAAAAGATACATTAATTTTCTGTTACATATAACAATTATGTTTGATTAGTGGCCATCCATTTACTTCAAATGGCAAAAACGAAAATCCATTAAAAAATAACAAATCAAAACCGAAATAAATAAATAAAATAATGATAACTCAATAATAAATTTCAATCTTTCTCTTGTATTACCCAAATCTTTCAATCTTTATTAAGTATATCATATCCATCAACTGCTTACAAAAATGTTGATAGGTTCTATGTCTTGGATACAGATTGTAATATAACCCAATTTGCCTTTTTATATCAACAAAAGGCAGATTCCAAAACTGAAACAATGAAAAAACATTCAAGCTCCAACTATCTTGAAGTAAATAAAGAACTAGATTGAAGTAGAAGTGGACACTTACCAGTAGAAGTGAAAGTAGAGCAGGAAAACAAGAAAAGAAGCAAAGCGGTGAAGCATATGAGCTTCGAAATGGATCTACTTGCTGCTGAAAATACTGAAGCTTGAAGACAAACAACATGGCATATTATTTGCCTACCATGCTGGAATTGACAAATGATGCATGAAATGGAAATCCAGAGGAAACTCTAAGAATTCATCTTTAAACTTAACTAAAATTTTGTTTTTGACGAAATTCATATTAAAAAGTAGCTTTTAATGCATGAACAGAAATGATCAATTTCATCAGTGTAAGGTGTAAGGTGCAGATTCGAACAAGAAAGCCTACTATCTACCACATTGTGAGTTTACATGTTAGCATACACCATTTCGCCTAGGTGTTCAGTGAACTACCCAGAGACACAAATAAGCATAGCTCACAGACACCTCGAGTTCAACAATGCAGCCCATTTACAACTACGCCAATTTCATATGTTAAAGCACAAGTTCACAACAAATAACCATAAGCAAGTCTCACCATCAAGATTCTATATCACAGACACTATGATTAAGAAAATCAACGAAGCCTGCCCCTGACTTTTACGATACCAAAACTCATGAATCAATTATATCAATCCAAGCCAGCTAATTCCCATTTCTGCGAAGTGCAGAAGACTTGCCAACTAAACATTTACTATAGATTCCTAAAACAGCCCATATGATCAAACACTATTTACACATAACATGGGCCATGGCTAGTGAGAAGCAAAAATTAATTACTCGAAAAAGAAAAATCCACTACCCACTGAGCAGATGGCAAAAATAAAAAATAAAAAGGACCCTACTAACCCATAATTTGATAGTTTTCTATGTTACAATCAAACAAAGCCTCCTCCATGTTATTCCAATCCAAACCCACCATATCTAATGTATAGTGAAAATGTAGCCTAAATCAAAATTAGAATAAAACCCAGTTCTTAGAAACTAAAGAAAAGCTCAAAAACAAAAATCAAAGCAATCTGATCTCAAACCAAGAAACGTATAGTATCTAATCTATTTAACTATAAAAATTCTAAATACCCATCGAAAACTGACAATAGATTTCAAAAAATTCTGAGAACCCATGCTTTATTTTCCAGTTATAACAATAAAAATTATTACTTCAACAAAAAAAAAAGAAAAAAAAAAACTTACCACTATCACCAATTAAAAGAAGCTTAATGAGGTAATCATGATCAGCACGAGCTCTAGCTAGTGGTGTAGCCATTGATCCTCAAAAACCACGCCCAAAAAACCCAATTCAAAAATATATAATAATATATCCTCTTATCTGCGTTAAAAATATATATATCAATTTCAAAACGAAATAAAAGAAAATTGTGAAATCAGATCAAGAAAAGGAAAGGAAGCGAGAGAAAGAACCTGAGAAGCTGAAGATAGCAAAGCACATGCAAGAGAGAAAGAGAGAGTCCAATGAATACGGGGAATTTCCTTTTCATGTTTCTTCCTTTTTTTTTTTTTGATACTGTTGTCACTTAGTCACGGTTCGGTTCCTCCAATGAAGCGCTTACTGACATGGGTTTGGAATAGGGAGTCGAAGGATTTGTGGGGTTTCTGGGTCTTGGTTGGTGTTGGCCAGTTTTGACATCGCCGAAGTAAGAAGAAACTGAAGGGGGATTATTGGCGGAGTGGTTGCCGTTCGTGGAGGCGTTATCGTTGTTCGGGTCATTTGAAGAAGTGGAGAAAAGGTGGAGAAGTGAAGGGTTGGCGAGGGATCTGCGTCTGGATCTGGCGAGAAGGAGTGCCATAGTTATGGGGGGATTGAAAGAGAACAGTTTTTAGGGTTTTGAGGGAGATGGAGATAATTGAAAGAGAACCGCATGCTAAATTCGGGAAAAATTTAGGAATTAGGGGGAAATTTTAGGGTGGGGAAAATTTTGGGAAAATTTAAACCTGTTTTTTAACATATTTTGGGCGTTTTTCTAATTAAACGCCACTATAGTTCCATTTTTTGTGGCGTTTTTAGGAAAAACGCCACTATTATACATTTTTATTTTTTTTTTATTTTTAACTTATATATTTTTTTTATGTTTTTTCTTTATTATTATTCTAAATAATTGTTTTTTCATTTTTAATGTTATTTATTTCAATTTTTTTATGTGTTATTAATTTTTTGTAAAGATTTTAATATTAAATTAAAAATATTACGTTTTAATTAATATAATTAAACTAGTTAAATAATAAATAGAATAGGCTAGACGAAAGAGTGCTTGACTTTTATTACAATTTTATATTTAATTATTATATAATTCATATAAAATTTAAATAAATAACTTTTCAAACTTTGATCAATATTTAAAAGAGGGTAAGTTTGAAATGTAAAAACAAAGAATAAAAATGACAGTGTATTGTGAATAATTATCAATATTTGCGGCGTTTAATCTAAAAACGCCATTAATGTATAAACATATTGCGGCATTTAGTATAAAACGCAACGAATAACCAAGACAAAACGGCAACGTTTACGATATTAGTTTACAAGTTGCGGCTAAACACATAAACCCTAAATTATAACCCCTATCACATAAACCCTTAACACTTAACCCCTAAACCCTTAATCTTAACCCCTAACCACTACCAGAACTTAAACCTTAATATCGTTAAACACTAAGATCTTAAACCTTCAAGATTAATCCCTAAATCATAAACCTTAGACCCTAAATATTATACCCTAAACCACAAACACCGACACACAAACCTCAAACTCTAAACCCCAAACCATAAATCTTAGACCATAAACCCTAAACCTTAAAATATACTCTAGACCCTAAACTATAAAGATTAATCCATAAACTATATACCCTAAATTAAACCATAACCCCCCAAATTATCATGAGAATTAATTAAATATTTTAAATTTAATACTATCTCTTTTACGATTATATAAGAAATTATTTAATTTTTTTTTCATTTTAACAAATATTTTTCTCTTAAGTAATTTAAACTAGAATCATAATTTTAATGTATTAAAATCAATGTTATCTCTTTTACAATTATATAAGAAATTATTTAATATATAAATTAAAATACACTAATTTAATCTAAACCCATAATCCCTATCTTCTATCCCACAAACCCTAAATCATAAACGATAAAACCCTAAACACTGACCCTTAACATATTAACCCCAAACCCTTAACCATTTACCTTTAAATCAATTAAACCTAACTTTTAACCCATGAAACCCTAACACATCCCCCTTAAACTTTAAACCGCAAATCATAAACTATAATCCCTAAACATTAAAATAGTAACTCCTAAACCTTACACCCTAAACAATCATGAGAATTAATTCAATATTTTAAAATTAATACTATCTCTTTTACGATTATATAAGAAATTATTTAATATTTTTTTATTTTTTAACAAATATTTTTCTCTTAAATAATTTAAACAGAATCATAATTTTAATGTATTAAAATTAATGTTATCTCTTCTAAAATTATATAAGAAATTATTTAATGTATAAATTTAAAAACAATCAGTCATATATATCCAAAAAAACTTTAAAATTATTTGTGGCGTTTTTCCAAAAGCGCCGCTAATGCTCGGACTTTTAGCGGCGTTTTTCCAAAAGCGCCGCTAATGCTCGGACTTTTAGCGGCGTTTTTCCAAAAGCGCCACGAATGCTCGGACTTTTAGCGGCGTTTTTCCAGAAGCGCCGCGAATGCTCGGACTTTTAGCGGCGTTTTGTAAATAAACGCCGCTATTGCTCATTTTTTTGTGGCGTTTTCCTTCAAACGCCGCTAATGTCTAATATTTGCGGCGTTTTTCTTTAAAACGCCGCTAAAAACGCCGCTAAAAGTCTGTTTTGGTGTAGTGGTTTGAAAAGTTAGAGAATTTAGGCAAAAATACATGTCCGAAAAATGAGTTTAGACAAAAAAATAATGTTTGTTTTCTAAAAAGCTATTGTTATTTTTCTACTGATTGTCATTATTTTGCTGTCATTTCACTATTATATTGCTACTATTTTGCTATTATTTTTTGGATATTGTATAATTCTTATTTTATTATTAATTTTGCTTGCTAAATTGTATCTATATTAGTGTTATTTAAGTATTATTTTTTTAATTTATTGAGAAACATTTATTTTAATATTTTTAGTGTATTTAATGTATTATGTTTTTAAAATTTTTTTTTATATAAAAATTAATATAAAAAATTTTAATATGGACAGATCAAATCGAGTTCGAATTTGAACAAAATTTTATGTCAATTTTTTAGGCCGATCAAATCCGAACCTAAAATTTTACCTCGGCTCGATAGATGATCAACTCTAACTTAAAGTAATATTTTTAAACCCAAATTAATATAAACTTAAATCAAGAAGAAAAAGAAGAAGACTAAATGGTGGAGAGAAGAGAAACGTGATTATTTTATTTTAACTTTAAATAAAAGTTATTTTTTAATAAGTGCACGTGCTAAATGTGTGGTAAGTTTTGATTAGTTGATATTCTTTTAGGTTTAAGACTCAGTTTGACCCTCCAACTATATCTACCGGGCTATCTAAACCCTTTTTTTTTTTTTTTCATTTAGATGCTTAAATTATCTTTCTATTAATCAAAATAGTAATTTATTATAAAGTGCCACGTATCGTAATATCTAACCATATGGCACTGACATAGGAAATATGAAATAAAATATAAATTAAGCTTAAATTTTTATTTATTTTTCTTAAAATTATTTTTTTTTATCATGTGCGATGCATGGATTATTATATGTATTAATTAAAATATGTTGTTTTTAATTTTAATTTTCATGAATAATATTAAAATAATAAAAGATGTTATCTTAATAAAATTGTTAAAATTAATTAGTGATAATATTATGCAAAATTTAAAATAGAAACTTTGGTATAATAAAAAAAGGATTATCTTATTTAATTAAATTAATGAAAAGAAAAAAAAAGAGATAATATTGTATGATGTCTTACTTTATTAAATAAATCATGAAAATCCTTCTTCAAAACAATATTCTTTTTAGCTTCACCAATACACTTACATCCGATATTGATAAATTTATAAGTATATTAATCAAATATATTTTGTAGCCTCAAAATATAAAGGCTTGTAGAAATCTAGTTTAACAATTAATTTTACAAAGTGAACTAACAAATACTAAAAAAAATAATTTTTATTACAATTTTGAAAATTTTAATATAGCACAAAATATTTTTCAATCTCATAATCAAGATAAATTTATAAATGGATCTAAAGCTACATGACCACCTAAAATTACAAATAAATTAAAGTTTATTTTTTTTATTTAAAGGGAAATTAATTTATATTACATATTTGTTGATTTTGTAGAAATAAAAAGAAAAGGAAAAAGAGAAATTTATATTACATATTTTCATGTCCAAAATCATATACTAAAAGAGACTTGAAACTTTGAGAGTTGATGTGATCTACATGAAAAAGTACTCCACGTACCTTTTATCTATTTTCTTTCACCTACGTTTTAAGCAAACGCATTAAACTAGTAAGTACCTAATTGAATTCAATCTTACAATTTTTATACAAATTAATTAATTTTAATAATATTTATTCATATAATTTCTTTCACTAATATACATATACTTTTAATTTGTTTCCAAAACATAAAGTCATTTAAATTAACTTTATAACTTATAGTTCTCGCTTTAAAATATATTATCGCTAATTAACTTTTACATTCACATACCAAAATCTTTCTCTCATTTCACAAATATAACATTAACACGTAATTCACATATAATATTCAATACTTAATTCACATGTTCATTTTTATCTTTATTTTCACACATTATTACACTTACACATTCACTTTTCGTTTCACATGTCCCTTTTGCAATCCTTAGTGAGTTTCAAAGGAGTTCAATAATTTCGACACATTGCAAAGATCTAGGCCAAACACTAACTCTCAGCCTATAATGGAACTTTGATAACAGAAACTCTAAAAAGTATACGAAAACTCTAGTAAACACATCATATAACTCATTTCTCCTCTCCTAATCCCCTACAAACCCCGCAACACCAGTTCAGTTCCCATCCAAACCCCTAGCCCCTCTCAACTCCAAAATAATTTCATTATCACATTTCATATATCCTCTTAGCTCACTATGACATTTATTCACATAATACTTTACTCGTTCATTTTAAATCACATAAGCATATACATAATATTTCCATTTCACACATTTGCACATTCACTTTCATATAACATGCTTGACATATTACATATATCACATATATCACTTTGCATCACATTATTTATTCACTTTAAATTACATAACCATATGCACTACATCTTCACTTCATACGTTAATTCACATGGACACTGACATATAACATATTTAAAATACTTTAATTTTAGATTTTAATTCACTTCATATAAACATTTTACTTTCATAAAACACTTCACTTAAATATTTATTTCACTATTTTAGCTCACTTAATTTTTTGAACATTTTACAATTTAATCCCTAAATTCATGAAAATTCAATAATTACTTTTATAACACTTTAATAACACTTTAAACCTTTAATCATAATATTTGATTCACATATCAAAATTTACACTTTTTACAATTTAGTCCTTTGTATAGTAATTTCACTACTCTACATTTATTCACTTATCAATCAATAACAAATGAATAACTTTTTCTCTCTTTATAATTTAATCCTTAGTTTCATAAAATTCACTAATCACTAAATTATCACTTTATCATTTCTTACATTACCAACATACCTTTAATTACATATTCACTACTAAATTCAATATACATATTCAATAATCTTAATCATATATCAGTTAATTATTACATATTAAAATTTAAATGCTCAAATATTCAAATTAAAATAAAATAACTTGAATTCAATTAAGTACTTACCTATTTCTTTACTTGAACTCAACATTTCTCTTCACTTTCCTATGCTTTCCTTCACTTTCTACTTCAACTAATTGATTTTCACGGTAGAAAATTATCTCATAACACACTAGGATATGGAATTTAGGCTATGGTTTTAAGGTAGATCTCAAGGAAAATTCATGGAAAATTTTCTTTCTTTTTCTCTTTCTTTCTTCTTCACATTCTTTCCCTTTTTATTTTTGCTACCCCAAGCTGCTGGCTGCTGCTATTCAGCCTTCCAATTGTGTAGAAACTTATACACTTTTTTTTTTTCAATTTAGTCCATTTATTCCACCATCCAATCAAGTTTCAACACTTTTCAACCTTAATTTCATAAATTTTCATAAATTTCCACAGACTTCCACCTCATCAACTATGGGATTTTAATCCCATCATTACATGTCTAAATATAAATTAAATATAAAAAAATTGCATTTCAGTCTCTCATTCATAAAATGAAAAAATTTTGTATTTTAGTCATTTTACTTTCCACTTTATTCAATTTAATCCCTATCTTAATTTTCCAACTCCACATATCAATACATATCCATATCACATTCATAAATATATTTATTCGATTTCACCTCCTTTTCAAAAATGTCACACTTTTAGTCTTTCAACTTTCAAAAAAATTAAATTTAGTCCTTACTAAATTTAATTATTCTTACTTTCTCTCCAAAAACTTAATTCACCTTTAAAATACCTATCCTTTCTCAAAGACTAAAATTTTTGCGTATTACAGTGCTTTCTTCTCTACTAATGCTATTGGCCTTTGAAGTTTTTGGCTGAGATTGTGTTTTGTACGGTTGAAGCATTCTAAGATTGTGCTTCCTTCTCTACAGAAGGTGTTGGATGAGAGTTTGTAATTGTTGGTTGAGATTATATTTTGGCTGATTGAAGCATTCTAACATTCAAGTTGTTGGCTGAGATTGTGTTTTGCATGGTTGGAGCATTCTAAGGTTGTGCTTCCTTCTCTAATGAAGGTGTTGGTTGAGAGTTTGAAACTTTGGGCTCAGATTGTTGACCATCATGCGCGCGTGCATAGAAAACAAAAACAAAAATTATAAACAATTGAAAAGTGTGGTTTTAATTGCAAGGGTATGGTGCCGAGTTGTAATATTTATAAGTGTTACAATGGGACACTTTGGAGTATTCCAAGGATTGAACCCAAGGGATTGCCAAATTAGTAAATGTGTTTATCAAGTTAATTACGAGTTAAGAAATTACTAATCTAATCGAGTCAGAAATTATTAGTGCAAATTCAAATATAAATTGCTTATAAACTAAATTTAAATTATCAATTAAACAAATTAATCTAATTTTCTTCCTTATTGTTTTAGACAATGTAAATAATAAAACGATGGTCGATTGAAATTTTATAAACAATTGAAAAGTGTGGTTTTAACTGCAAGCGTATGGTGTCGAGTTGTAATATTTATAAGTGTTACAATGGAAGACTTTGGAGTATTTCAAAGATCAAACCCAAGGGATTGCCAAATTAGTAAATATGTTTATCAAGTTAATTACGGGTTAAGAAATTACTAATCTAATCGAGTCAGAAATTATTAGTGCAAATTCAAATATAAATTGCTTATAAACTAAATTTAAATTATCAATTAAACAAATTAATCTAATTTTCTTCCTTATTGTTTTAGACAATGTAATAATAAAACGACGGTCGATTGATTTGTTACTCGCTAACTAAGCTAATAAACCTATACTAATTATATTTTTTGTCACTCTTAACTAAGATCTCCTTTCAGTCTCACCCTAGACTAAAAGATACCACCTAGGTTCTCCTATTGGTCTCACCTAGGCATATAGATATCCTTTTTGTCTCATTCGATAGAATTATATCAAACTATCTAATGATAAACTCTTCTTTTGGTCTTGTTTATCTAGATTTTCCACTAGAAGCGTTCATTCTAGCGTATTAAGCATTTCGATATAATCAACCAATCAATTAATCAAGAATAAACATGAACTTAAACTAACAAATAACCAATCAACCAACCATCAACCAATTTATCACATAATCAAACTTAAAGGTCAAGCAAACATTTTATCAAACACATGGTAGGCATAAAATAAAAGTAAAGAGTTTAAGCAAATACTCATTTAATTGATGAAAATCCAATGAAGCCTAAGATGGAAGAAATAAAACAAAAAATATATAATTTATTCTAAAAAGAAAAGGGAAAACCTAACCTAAAAATATGAAAACTAAATAAAGATATTCGGTCACCAAAAATCTCTTCTCAAAAGCTTATAAAGTAGTATTTATAGTCTACTAACATTTACCCTAACACTGACAAATATGCCTTTAAATGAAAAGTGGTTTAAGCTTATTTGGATACAAAACTACCCTTGTAGTTTTTCACTTGTAGGTTGTCGCAACACCCTCGATAGTGGCACATTTAATTCGAAAAACATAAATTTATTTCCAGGTCATTTTCATTTTTGAAAAAACCACATTCATTTCTAAATGATTCCATTTCTCCATTTTCATTTTAGAGAAAAACATAATCATTTTCAAATGTTTCTCATTTCTCCATTTTCACCATTTCTATCCATTTAATATTTAAATATAAAACAATTTTCTCATCCCTATTTTACCTCTAGCAAAATTTTAACGATTTTGACCATGGTAAAATTTCGAGAAAATATGTTCAATATTTTACGACTCAACATTTTCACTATGAAAGAATAGTTTATTTTCCTTTTTGGGCTTCAAAACAACCCAAAAACGTAAACTTATTCTTTCGATCATTTTTAAGTAATCGATATAGGATTACAAATTTCCATTTTCATTTTCCATTTTTAAAAACTTACATTCATTTCCAAATGATTCTATTTCTCCATTTCGAAGACAACCATAATCATTCCTGAATGTTTACCATTTCTCTTTTTCTATTCATTTCGTTCATTTCTATTCAAACATGCAATTCATTTCTAGTTTCAACAAGTTAGCGGAGGGACCAATTAGACACATGTAGTTGAGGCTCAAATGATTTATAACTAAGTTTCGACTTTTCACCTATTAATTATAAACTCATTTAGTCACGATGTCATTCTACTATAGCATTGTGATTGAACTCTCCCCAATGATATACCATTACGAAAATAACTACTTAGTGCTCGTCTAATGACATTGTCATTAGTGTGTTACCCTTATAGGATATCATTTATCTTTTTAAGATAATATCTGTTCTCCCAATAGGATCCTATTTTATCTCATGATAACCATTACATCTTTCTTCATAAAAAGTCAATCACTATCAAATAGTGATCAAGTAATCCTTAACAAAGAAGGACGACCCGTGGCCATGTTTACTTTTCATCAACCATGTAATGCCAATGAGAAGACCATTTACCCATGTTTTGGGCTATGAATTTCACTATTGTGAATGACACTACATACTATAGAAGTCGTACACCTAATGCACCAGCTTTCGGTTCCTTATCTATTTAAACTCAGGCTTTTACTTACATCAAAGTGTATGAGTCAAGCATATATAGTCCGTCATCCACTCAAGATTTAGGTATGCCATACTATAAATGTCACAAGTGAATAAATCCATAAACAGATTCAGGATTTATTCTACTTAGGTATTGTCCGATGTACTATCAGGCCAATCAGTGACATCTGTATCTCTATCTTCTAGGAGTCATTTACTCCAATGCCCAAGACAAGACTCTCCCAAATTAGACTTAATAGATGAAATATTAGTCTTTCAATCAGTTTTCTCATTTTCGATTAGACTAAGGACATGTTTAGGTTCGTCTACTAATACAAGTTGTCTTTCTGTACTACAATCAAACCACATAATACAACTTAGTATTAGTTAAACATTTAGACAAGCAATGAACAACATTTGCTTTTATTTTTCTTTGCGTGCAAAAAAACCATGCGAGGACAATAATACAAAGTATTAATGTAATTCATGAATAATTTTATTAACCAATCTGTTAGAAAATAATACATTTAGGGTACCAGATCCAACATATTGAGATTGGGGCTGAACTTTGAAAGGTTGTGTCTTGTTTTGATGACTTAGTAGCTATCTTCTTCCTTGTGTTTGCAATAAAGGGTATTGAGTTGTGTGAGGATTATGTTGTTGAAACTGAGTGTTGAGTGGTTGTGGCTTTAGTTTCCCTCTTCCTTATGTTTATTACAGGGGGTGTTAAATTGTGAGAGGCAAGGGCTTGAGATGTTTGTAAAGGAGCTACATAATCTTAAAATTAAAAGAAGTGAGATATTAGTTATATAAAAAATACATTGCTATTACACAACAACCTTATAAATGAAATACCTCAAATTCCTCATGGTGTGTGGATTGAGTAGCCTCAAAATTTACTGTTGTAGTTTGGGCTCATATCATGGAAAAGATGTTACCATAAGAATAGTTAACATAATTGAATTTAAGTAAGTAATTGTATGTTAAGAAGAAACATAAGTGGGGTATTAATTATATGTTGTTTTCTAGTAGGGCAGGATCTAGCATTGTATGTTGAGAGGCCACACAAGGAGCATGTCATCTTAATTCCTCTTCAACAGCTTGCTACCACCCTTTCCTTCCCCTTCCTCTCTTCTCCTATTTAGCTTTGATCTACTAAGTAGCTCTCTCTTAATTGGTAGGTTAACAGGGCCCATTTTGATTTCTACCCAAAACTTGTCACTTAGTATGGTAAGGAGAGCATAACTATATAACTCGTTGTAAGCCTTATATACATAGTCTTTAATCCTCTCCTTTCCATGCAAAATAACACATAGACCATGTGGGCATGGAATACTTGTAAGATACATGATCTACAAGTACATTTCCAGCCCTTGACATCAACTACAAAGGTATCCCATTTTGCTCCACCTCATACCCCTATTCTCCATTCAAGCTAATATGATAGTAAGTACTATTTACATTGTGTATTTTTATTTTTTAATTTATTTCTTGAAAAATAAAACTTCTTTTTAGTTTAGACATTTTAAACATCAAATCAGTGTAGACATTGATTCATTTAACATTTTTTAACACTTTAAACAAATTAAATAATTTCTAATCAACACAAGTAGCAAACATTAAGCCATTTTAACACATTCAACAAATTAAACAATTTGTAAGCAGCACAAGGAAAAAACCAAACAACCATAAACTCATTTTAACACATTGAAAAAACAAAAAAAATTCCTAATCAACACAATGCAACAAATATTGAGACGTGTTAAAATTAAACAATTTGTAATCAACATTAAGCAGCGAACATTGAGACATTTTAGCACATTAAACAAATTAAACAATTTCTAATTAGCATAAGGCAGCAAACAGTATACAGATTGAAGCACAATTCAATACACATTGATTCATTTAACACAAGAAAAATAAGTCAACAAACATATTCAATATCACATTGAAAAATGGGGCAAAACTACTAACACAAGACTTCAACACTCCCAACAACATACTATATGGCTATATGGGTAAGTTTTCCTTTTGGTCACTTAACTAAAAAAATTATAATTTGATCACTAAATTATTCAAAAGTTTTTATTTAAGTCATCACATTGTTAAAGCCGATTCTATATAACTTTCTTTGTTCACATTGCTTGCATCAATTAAAAGTTCTCTTTCCCTTTCTCTTTTACAGTTAGGTTTTTTTTGTCCATAAAATAACTTTGGATGTCATGAATTTATGAACAAAAATTTAAATAACTTTTTTCTTCGATCTTTGACACTGACTGTTAGACTAACTTGGATCTAAAGTGTGTTCTTCTACTTATCAATGGGCACTAATCCACCGTACCGATTGTCGAATCGTCACTTGGAGCTCGTTAGTGAAACTAAAAAAAAAAAAACAACCTAGTGAGTTAAATAAAAAACTTTTGAATAGTTCAATAACTTAAATGAAAACTTTAAAATAGTTCAATGATCAAATTGCAATTTTTTTAGTTAAGTGACCAAAACGAAAACTTACACATAGTTTAATGGCTAATGGTGTAGTTTACCCTAAAATTTATCTTGGATAATCAACAAGTGTTGGATGTAATAATACGGTACATTGCACCCTTAAGGAGAAAACTCTAATTTGAACCTTGGAGGTAACATTATTAGGAGGGACAAACACAAATTTTGAAAAATTTAATCTTCATATATCGTAAAATAAATATGGAAGACACTTTAATTGTTTTTGAAACAATTATCCATATTAAGTGTTAACTTTATTTTAGCAATTTGTTTTAATTTAAGTCTAAAATTTTTCCCAAACCTAAACAAGTCTGTCTATTGACACGCTCTGGACTGTCCCTCTAACATGTGCTTTTCGTTTTATTTTTTTATTTTCAAAATGTTTCATATTCACTTTTTGTCTTATTCTAGTTTTGGAGTGTTACTATTTTCACCGTGATTTAGTGTGAGTGACTGGTTTATATGGAAAGGGGAATGGAGAATCTGCGGATCGAAGATGACGGAGAAGTAAGATGGGATAATAATGGGGAGTAGAGTGAGCAAGGATCTGTCTATGAGTTCTTCCTGGTGAGATGTTGCTTACCTGCTAGCGTGGTTTATTTCTCGGCCCTAAGGAAAACAATGGTGAATCTATAGCACCCTCTTGAAAGGTCTAAATATCAGACTTAGGGGATAAACGCTATTTGTTCAAATTTTTCAACAAAATGGATATTGAATAGGTGGAAAACGGGTCACCGTAGACTTTCAATAACCATTTACTAATTTTACACTGATTATGAGATGATGAAGATCCCTTGTTAATCCCATTAATTTTCTCCAATTTTTGGGTTCGAGTGCATGATTTACCCTCGAGATTTTTCTCTGAAAGAATGGCAAAGCAATTCGGAGATTTTCTTGGTTCATTTGTTGAATATGATACAAAGCAAGGTTCTGGTATAGAGAGAATTTATGTGAATTAGAGTCCAAATTGATATTCGTAAGTCGCTAAAAAGAAAGAAGAAGCAAATAACCTCTCCCAATTGCTCTACTTATGCCATCTTTAAGTACAAGAAATTGTCCCTATTTTGTTTTTTTTTTTTTGTGGCATTTTAGGGTATGGAGACAACTTTTGCCCAGTTCGACTTAATAATAGAGAAGAAAAGATGTGGTAGGATGGGATGTCTCTCCGGACGCCGCCAATGAGAGCTTCGGTGGGTAGTAGCATCTGGTTATGGAAAGATGGGGATGACGTATTGTTTGTTCAAATAAGGAAAGGAGAAAGTTTTGGAGCGATTCTAGGAGAGAAGGGTGGAAAGGCAACTATTAGCAAATTAATCCTATCATGGGATTTAATTTAAAAGGACTTTCCTTAAAGGATGAGTTGTCGAAAGAAGATTTGAATATTGGTTGGGTTTACAAACAACGAGTCATGACTTGGAGGATGACCCTGTTCAAGTTGGGGAAGGGAAGAAACGACCTAGATTTGCATATTTCTTTTCAAAAAAATCGGATCCAACATCCAATAATTCTATTAATTGTGAGGGAATGCAAGCCTTACAGATATCGGCGATTGCCAAGGGGCATGTCAACCAAATATAATGAAACTATTATGTTGGAAAGTTTGCAGTTTGGGTAACCCGCAAAATGTTCAAATGCTTCAACACATGTTGAAGTTATACTCTCCCCACCTCATCTTCTTTATGGAGACAAAACTCTCAGATACTAGGATGAAGTAGGTCCGTATGAAATGTGGTTTTCTCTGTGGAATCGATGTAGGGACTGATGGATCAAGGGATGGCTTAAGTCTAGGATGGAGGGAGGGTTGTTCGGTCACACTTCGAAGATACTCAGACAATTATATTGATGTGGAGATTCAAGAACATCCAGATAGCCTAAAATTGAGATGTATTGATTTTTATGGGTCCCCGTATAATCACAGTAGAGAAAAAACGTGGAACAAGTTGAAAAATCTAAGCAGAGTTTGTAC
Source organism: Gossypium australe (assembly GCA_005393395.2). Taxonomy (NCBI): domain Eukaryota; kingdom Viridiplantae; phylum Streptophyta; class Magnoliopsida; order Malvales; family Malvaceae; genus Gossypium; species Gossypium australe. The sequence goes on from CM016619.1 coordinate 16,270,935, forward strand.
ACTCCCTTGGCTTGTGAATAGAGATTTTAATGAGATACTCTTTTCTCATGAGAAAAAGGGGGTATCCCAAGGGATGATCGAAGAATAGAAGAATTTCGTAATGTGTTGGAGGATTGTACTTTAAAGGATATCGGGTATATTGGTCCTTGGTTTACTTAGGAACATGGAAGCTTACGTGAAACTATTATAAGAGAGCGACTCGACAGAGGGGTTGCTATGGTTGAATGGGGGAAACTTTTCCCAGATTTTTCTTTATGGCATCTTCCTCACTCATTCTTCGACCATTGCCCATTGTTAATTAGAACTGATCAGGAATAGTCGATGTGTTGCAAGAGGTCTTGTAAGTTTGAATCTTGGTGGTGTATGGAGGAATCATGTGAGGCCAAAATTCAAAGATTGTGGACGTTGCAAGTTTGGCTTTTACCAGAAAAATTAAGGCCTGTTATGATGGGCCTTCAAAAGTGGGAAAATACAATTTGGTATAAACGAGGTACCTTAACAAAGAGGTTGAGTCAATGTCTTGAGGAATTAAATCAAGAGGATCAAACTGATGAGGTTCTGGCTGAGATTATCAATGTCAAAATGCATTTAACTTTGAAACGAAAAAAGAACGCTTTTGAGAGCACAGAGCTAGGGCCAATTGGTTAAAATCAGGTGACAAAAATACTTCTTTTTTTCCATAAATTTACTTCGAATAGGCGTTGTTTCAATAAAATTAGAAGCTTACAAGATGCTAATGGGCACACTGTTTCTAATTCTGCTAATATAGAGAGAGTGGCCAGGAATTATTTTAATGATTTATTCTCCTCTAATAGTATTGGTGGCACAACCCATTTACTATATGGTGTTAATAAGCGTGTTACCACTAAAATGAATAACGTGTTGACAGCAAAGTTCAAAGTGGAGGAGGTGCAAAGAGGCTCTTAAGTTTATAGGCCCAACAAAGGCTTCAAAGAAGAATGGTTTCCTTACACTCTTTTGTTAGAAACACTGGCACATTATTAGAGGAGAGGTCAGCAATTTTTGCTTAGATGTTTTCAATCAAGAATCATCGATGGAAGTCATTAATAAGACGAATATTGCTTTGATTCCAAAGATTGGTAGCCCCACCAACTTGAAAGATTTCAGGCCAATTAGCCTTTGTATGGTGCTTTACAAGATTATTGCAAAAAATAGCAGTAAACCGTTTGCAAAAGATGTTGAAATCATGTATAGATGAGGCACATAACGCCTTTGTACCAGGGTATCTCATTACGGATAATGTTCTTTTAGCCTATGAGGTACTTTACGCGCTTAAAAACAAGAGAATTGGAAGGAAAGGGTAGATGGCTTTAAAGCTCGATATGAGCAAAGCCTACAATTGAGTAGAATGACCTTTCATTGAGCTAATGATGAGAGCAATGGGTTTTGTGGATTCTTGGGTGAATTTCATAATGAGATGTATTAACTCAGTATCCTATTCTGTTATTCTAAATGGGTAGGCTAGTGGAATTTTTAAACTGGAAAGGGGATTCAAACAAGGTGACCTTTTGAGTCCCTATTTGTTTTTGTTTTGCGGAGAAGGGCTTTCGACACTAATGAAACTCGCAAATCAGGAAGGATTGATAAGGGGTGTGAAGGTTTGTAGAAGGGGGCCACAGATTACTCAATGTTTGCAGATGGTTACTTACTCTTTGGGAAAGTGACGTGTGAGGGTGCTAATGCTTTAAAAGGAATCCTAAAGGAGTATGAAGACATTTCTGGGTAGTGTATCAATTTTGAAAAATCCACAACGTTTTTTAGCTCAAACATTACAAACGCGAGTAAGGAAGTGGTTTCCCAAATGGTGAACATACGAATTTCTACAGTACCAGAGAAGTACCTAGGCCTACCAAACATCGTCAGAGGTGGTAAAAGAAAAGCTTTTCAGAGTCTTAAAGACAGGATGCGAGCAAAAATTTCTGGATGGAGTATTCAACATCTCTCATTGGGAGGCAAAGAGGTATTTATAAAATCAGTCATCCAAGCTACGATGGCGTCGAAGTAGTAATAAGCTTGGTATTCATTGGTGAAAATTGGAACCGATTATGTGAATTGAAAAGTTATGGTGGCCTAGGTTTTTTCTATTTATCTCAATTTAATTTAGCCATACTTGGCAAACAAGGATGGAGGTTGCTTAGTTATCTAGATTCATTATTAGCAAGTACTCTAAAAGCAAAATATTTTCCAAATACTAGCTTTATGGAGTCAAGTTTAAGACAACTACCTTCCTATAATTGGAGAAGCATATAGGCCACCAAGGGCATTTTGGAAGTTGAAATGTGCTGGAGAATTGTTTCAAGTACTGAGGTCTCGGTGAGGGCAGATGCATGGATACCTAGAAATAAAAATCAACGAATTCAAAATCCCATACAAGATTTTTCTATTCAAAGAGTGGCAGATTTAATAGACTAGCAAACAAATAACTGGAAGGAGGATTTAATCAATTCTACCTTTGTTGTTGATGATGCTCAGCATATTTTAGCCATTCCTTTACCCCTTGTTCCACATAAGGATGCTCGCGCTTGGAGTGGTGAAGCTACGAGGGAATATACGGTCCAAAGTTCTTACAAATGGTTGATACATAACCATTATGGAATTTCTACTGATGGAAATTTCTACCCCTACTCTAACTTATACAAAAAGCTCTGGAATATTGATCTACCCTCCAAAATAAAAATTACAACATGGAGGATTATGAACAACTATGTGCCCACTTACGCAAACCTATACTACAGGAGGTTGATGAACTCTACAAACTGTCCCCGCTGCCACAATGGTATAGAAACAGTTGGGCATGTTTTTCAAGAGTGTCTGCACACAAAAGAGATCTAGCAACAGTTAGGGTTCACACACTGTACGCAGATGCATATGATTCAAATGGCAGAATGGGTAAACATTTTTTTGAAAATAGTTTCATGTACCTTTGTCGATTGTTTTGCTATGGGTTGTGGGCAATCTAGACTACATGCAACAAATTGCTACATGAAGGGCAAAGTGCGACTGCAAGGGAGACAATATATTTCTTCAGAAAGTATTTGGGTGAAAATATGGGGGAAAAGAGAAAAATTGCAGAGCGAATCCTACCCGTTGGTGTGTGGAAGGCGTCTCAGAACCCTTTTGTCAAAATAAATTTTGATGCAAGATTTTGTAAGCAAAATAATAGATCCTGTTCTGGGATTATTATTAGAAACGACATAGGTAATTTTCTCTGTTCAAAAATTGTTTTGTATGCCAACATACCTTCACCATTTGCAGCAGAGGCGATGGCTTACTTCTAGGCGGTTTTGACAGGAGCTCAAATGGGTTTTCTGAATGTAGAAGTCGAAGGAGATTGCTTGTCCATGATTTGTAATTTGAAAGAAAATAGAGGGGAGTGGTTAGTAATTGGAGCATATATTCATAATAGTTGTGCGTCATGTGTGATTTTTCAAAATTGTGTTTTCCACCATGTACAAAATCATATAAACGGTGCTGCTCATGCTTTGGCTACATAGGGTCTTAAAAGAAATGAAACAACTTATCATGTGGGCGATGTTCCTGCCTATGCACTCGATGTTGTTGAAGTAGATTAGCGATAACCACATCGTACAAGCCACATCTGCTATTGATTCCCCATTCTGGAAGATGGGAAGGAAATAGTTGGAAGAGGAATTTTTGGGTCTTTTTAGATGAAGGAGTGTCAAGATTCTGAAAAGGTTCAATGGTTTTTGAAAGAACACATTCCAGTATATTGTTGAAGCAGATTGATAGGATTGATGGGATAATACTTTGACAGGCTGCTGTAAGGATTTTGCTTTTCAGATGCTTTGGAATTGAACAATCTGCCTGGGTGGTTGGGATCATTTATGTTTTTTTTAATGCTTTGCCGGTTTTCTTTTCTTCTATCAGAACTAATTTCTCATATGTTTTGTTTGTTCATTGGGTTGGTCTTATTTTTTTTGGGTTGTAATTTCTGTTTTGTTTTATTGGGCATGTCTTTATAGGCTTCTATTTGAATAAAATCCCAACCATTCTATTTCAAAAAAAATAAAAATAAATAAATAAATTCTTTTAGCAATCGTATCAGTTCAACAAGCCTCAAGTTTTGATGACTTTATTTCTTAGTTCTTGATGCAAAAGGTAATTGTAATATATTTGCTCTCTATTGGCTACAACAATAAGCCCTAATTTTTGTGTTTTGTTTTTTATCCTTCGGTTTTCAGACCACTGTCTTTGCCTTGTTGATGTTCAAGGTTTATTGACATCAGTCTCAGTCTGCCTTGAGACCTTTCTTCACCTTCGAGCACTTTCGAGGACCATTTCATATTGTACTTTACTTGCTTGTATAAGATAGAACGTACTTGCTTGTATGGTTATCTCTTTACGACAACGAGTGATTCACCCATTTGTTTGTTTAAAAAAACATAAAATTAAATTTAGCTCCTAATATTGTTTCATTTTACCATTTTGATCTTTATTCTTTTTTTGAGTCATTGTAGAGCTCATCCTTTAAAATTTAGTTAAATTATTTGCTTTTTTATAAAAAAAAAATTGACCAAAATGCTAAAATTGTAATGATATTGACATGACAGCTCACTTGATATGATAAATTTTTTAAAGGTTTTTATTAACTTTGTTAACAGTTTGCTTTTTTTAACATGGATAAATACCATGTGAGCTGTCATGTCAATGTCGATAAAATTTTACCAGTTCAGTTAATTTTTTCATTCAAAAGAAAGAAAATTGATTAAATTTTAGAAGTTGAGGAAAATTGATTAAATTTTAGAAGTTGAGGACCGAAACCCCCCAAAAAAGAATACATGTCAAAATTAACAAATAAGTAAACATTTAGATTAAATTTATCATTATATCTTAAAAATGTGCTATTTGCCAATACTTAAAATGACTTATTTTTATGATTATGACATCATTAATGATTAATTATTTATTTTAAAATTCCTAACTGCACTTTTTAATAATATTATCTTCAAAATTCTAACTTAAATTCTTTTATTAAAGTGTAACATTGCACAAATTTCCTTTGTTAAAGCCGACAGTGATTAGTTTGCGAGTGCTTTGTCTACCAAACTTTCTATTGAATCAAGAAAGACTTGAAATTTCAATCAGCAACCTAACCCACAAACAGAACAAAGTTTGTACAGTGTGGTCGAGCCACAGCCCACAGTGCAACTGGCACACGTGAATCAAGCCTGGCTTATCACCCTATGCATTTAGGCTTTGGTCACCTTCGTCATAATTGGAGGTAGCTATACTGTTAAGCCTTTGTCTCGTGCAATGGTTAGTATTCGAGTGAATAAATATCGGAGTCAAATGATCTTATCGCAGGTAAGGATAAGTACGTAGAATTGTAGACTTAAGAAATTTAGCCAACAAAACAGCGTAACAAGACAGAAGCCTTTTGATATTCCACACTGGTTATGTTACGTCCTTTTATATGCATAGTTTCAAGCAAGAGTGAGTTCTAAAGAGACATCATTGAGGCCCAATGTCTCAGCTTTGCCATGCCTTGACATTTTCTGGGAAACTTTTGAGTTAAGCGACCGACAAATTGAACAATCAGATGCTTGACTATGATCCCCTAAGTTAACCAATCTTTGATTATTGCATTTCCAATCTGCACCACCATGTTGTCCCACGTTTAGCTTTTCACGATTCTCCTGTAGGACCGAAACCCTTCAATTAGATCAATCTATATATGAACAAAAGGAAGGAAAGAGAGAGAGAGAGAGATCATTACTGGGATGGTGCAACTTTTGAGTAAATCCTTGAAGATTATATATGAAGTACTTGATCTTTGCTCGGATCCTTTATTTGTTAATTCCCCGTATGATAACTGGTTACTCACTTTGTTTCCATTCCTGCATATATGGAGGAAGGTCTCAATATAAACATTTTCAGAGGAAAGATTCAAAGACACCCCTTTTTTTTAGGCTTCTAAGAATTAAGTGCAAATATAGCAACACTGGATATAGATATAGATATACATATACATATACATATACATATAGAAATATATACCATTGTGGCTGCCGAAAGATGGTAGATGAAGGCATCCCTTCAATTCCGAGGCCTAGGTTATAGGGTCTCACTTGATCCTTAAACCGTTGATTTTGTGGGCAGTTCATCAGTTCTGATACCTTCTCGTTTCTCCTTGATGCAGTAGCTGCTTCTGTAATTTACATAACCATACATACACATTTTTCATAATAATTGAAGATATTGGCAACTGGGATTAGAAAAGTTTTATATTCCATGTACTTTAAGTTGGATAGAAGTAAATTAAAGAGCATGCACTAGTAACATATTAGTTTTCTCATGTATACCTTGTATCATCTGTTCATGCTTGGTGCTCCTATACATCTGTTCATACATGGCAAACAAAAATTTAAAAATACAAACCCAGAATTCTTTTCAAACAATATAGATATTTGTAGTATTTGATCAAAACCTGTAGATGGCTCTTAACATGGGAGATTGTTAGTCCTTTCACATCCATTATCTGTAAAACCATCTTTGGGGTAGCCCCTATATATAGTTGAAAACCATAATGAAAAACTGAAAGGTGTTGGAAAAAGGGTTAATAAAATATTACAAGGTAGCTTACTGTCTTCTCCACCTAATCGTTCAACTGCATGCACAAAGCATTGGTGAAGATCAGGTGTCCATCTTAGACGAGGCATTTTTGATCTAACATAAGGCCTTACGATTGGCGGTTTCAAGCTTATTTCAGGCAGCTGCAGATTATCGTCCTTATGGTGGCGTCGCCTCATAACTCTCATCGTCGATGGTGAGGGTGAATAAACGCTGATTCCACCACTGTCGTCGAGGGAAGAAGATGAAGAACAACACCCTTTAAGCCAACAACTATCAACATCAACTCTCTTCATATTGTGCCTAAGATTATCAGACAATATAAACAATGAGAAAGAGACGAGAGAGAAAAAAAGAGAGGTGGGTGTTTTAGTGAAAGTTGAAACAAAAAGGAGAATAAATACTAGTGAAGACTCTGTTGCATGGATTTTGTCTTCTTCCGCAGCTTTTCTTACACTCTTTAAGAGGCCAGTTTTAGTCTATTGGAGGTTCGATTAGAAAAAGGAAATTTGGACACGGAATTTCAGACTCACTTTCTTCATCAAAATTTAGAAAAAAAATAGGAAAAAAAAAAAACTTCGCAATTTGGTTCATGAAACTTGATTGATTGATTCAGGCCAAAAAAAAAAAATGATTGATTGGGTGAAAAACAAGAACCCAAAATGATGAAAAGATGAAAACTTTTCTACCCAAATTTCCTGATGATATCATGGTTTGAACTTTGAAATTGAAGTTATTCTTTTGGGTCATGTATTTCCTGACATTCATTCTTCTTCATTTTTCTTTTTCCTTTTTATTTCCAGTTGAAGAACATAAATGCAACTGTTGACTTCATTTATTAGCCAAATTCTTAGAAATAATCTTGACTATTTTTCATTAATTGTTGTAGGAGTATCTGCAAAATTTACAGTTAAAAGTTGCAAAGAAAAACAATTAGCAAAGGTAAACGTTATAACAAAAAAAAAAAAAAAAAGGTTTCACACTTTCACTACAAAACAAACAAAGACATAAACGTTAAAAATGGCCCAAAGTAAAACATGGAGCCATTGACATGTAATGACCTAAGCATTTTGCTGATTTGCAGTTCCTACAAGAAACATGTTCAATCCTCCCTCATTCCTCAAAACAGGATAGTTCCCTTTATTCCGGCCATCATCACTTTACAAAAAAATATATCTAAAATATATGCTTTTGTTGATTTCTTTCTTCAAACACTAAAACATGGACAGTTTCATACATGTAAGAACATGCCAATGTTCACACTAACCGATCGAGTGATGATTTCAACAATCAACAATAAGCCGATAACGTGTGTGGGGGTGGCTACGCAAGCATTCTTTTTTTTCTTTTCCCAGCTGGCTTTTGTTTCTCATGCAGTGGCCACGTCCAATGCCTAAAACGTCACCATTGATGCTCACATTGTTAAGCTATGGGTGTGGTGAGCAATCTCGATTGCCAACAATGGTTGAAACTACTTCTGTCGGTTTGTGGCACCTCTAACTGGGGGTTTGAAGAATTGCAACTTAAAGGAGACGGTTTCAAATTGAGGAATATTCCTCTTGATGGAATTTGCCAGAATCATGGACAAGTGTTTCTTGATGTCGTAAGCTTTGTCTGAATCAAGGAGACTCAAAGTCTAAAGCAGAGGTTTCGATTATTCGATAGGGGACGATGCCTAAAACACGATTAATTTATCATAATATATATAAATTGAATGCCAATCCTGTTATCATAAAGACAACAAAGTTGTTCCACAAGGCCAAGAAAGAAATTGGTTCAAAAAGCTCAAGTTGAGCTCTAATAATCCGCAATTAACAATCTACTTTTGCTCTTCATATTTCCAAGCTTGCGACATGTCACCCTTTCGTGACATTATTATTCTTGTTAGCTAATTCAGAAAGGCCTTGTATGGCGACCTCTAGCTCGGCCACAGAGAAGGGCGTTCTTCGGGATTGGTAATTCATCTCTCCATGAATTTGCAGGGGAGTAAACCCTGAGATAAAACTGCTGGCCTAAATATTGCCTGGCCCAGTTCTCGGACCGTATATTCCACATTCCCACGTTGTCTAAAGCCATGTAGATTGCAGTCCATGACCTGGGATACACCTGCATTTGCTCCAAAAAGAATCTAGACTTAGAACTGGTGCTCCTACAATCTCTATAATTGATCACATCTCATGCGCATTGACGGAATAACAGCAATACCTGAGTGGTGCAGCGGGCTACCGTGTCTCTCAAATTGTAGCTTGATCGACTAGCAGGTGTCCATTGACCTCCATTCATCCTGATCAACCAACATTTTAAACAAGTTAATCGGATCCTTTCATAGAAAATCGAACCTAGAGCATTAGCATTGAAAACCTTACCCTACAACAAAGAAGGAATAGCCATCAATATGCCATGACTGCACAGTGTCCTCCCAATTTTGAAATACAATCTCAACATATTCTCGGAAGTTGGCTGCCATGACAGAGGTCTGAAAGTAGGCATTATTTCCTGAAGGGGGCCAAGTAGGAGTGCTTCCAAGATTGAAGACTCCGGGAATCTTGAAGTAATCTGCAATTTTTAATGGAGTATCAGCTGGAACATATGAGACACCATTGACAGCATACCTCTGCTTTCCATTAATATAAGGTGCAGAGTTTGAGAGCATGATAGTGCGGCTTGGAGTGATCAATCCATAATGGTAAGAGCCTTGGGGATTAGGTCTAGGTCCACTAGCTGTTAGGTTCCAACTGGTAGAAGAAAAACTATCAGCTTGATAGCCACTTTTAAATGGTTTCAATTATTAGCTTCTGAAAGAGTTCCATAAGATAATACCGTATCGATCTGGCCTGCATGACTGATGGAGCAATTTGTATAGTGGGAGCCCCAGGCACTGGACCAGAAACTCCCCTTTTCGAATTGCTGTAGTGAAGAACGGCAGTTGTTGTGAGCACACGACGAGTGAAGCGTGTAGAGGCAACAACATAGTAGTCCTGTGGAATCTGATCAGCAGTTACCAAGAATGAACATGACTGCCCAAGATGGATATCGAAAGAAGTGTAGGTGTTCTGAAGCGTATGTGATCCTTCAACTTCTATAAGTTTCAGCTTGTGCCCCTGGATCCTGAAGTTAATCGAAGTTGTGAGCCCAACATTCGATACCCTAAACCGGTATGTCCTACCTGAGTTCAAAAACAATGTCCCATGTCACAAACAACTCGCATTGCGTAAAATTTAAAAGCTAAGGTTACGAGAAAATGGCCTAAACATATTCATGAACTGCATAAAACAGTATTGATCAGGTTTATCGAACAAACAACAGATTCGAGCAACCGATGGGACAGAGACTAGCAAGTTGGCTATTGCTCACCTGGATCAACAGTGAATGTGTATCCATTCCACCCACGGCCATTGATGAGAAGTCCATCGGGGAAGGGGAGGTTATGACCACTGTCCAAGAGACGTCTCAATACCTTAAGAAACAACGAGGGATTAGTCGGTGTGTAGAACAATGATTACAGCTCCAGCCCCCTACTTATATGGTATATCATGTTATTATAACAGATGCAGAAACAGAATTCTTACATAGTGATTTCTCTTATACCAGTCCCCAGCCAGTACAGTGAAATCCCCAGCAGGACTAGGGAAAGGTACAGGGATCTTGGGGCGGCTCCAGATTCTGATAGCACCGTACCCTCCGGCTGCCTTATGGAATAAAAGTGATGGGAAGTAGTAAAAGCTACCAATCTGATCTTTCACTTGGAGAACGTAAGTGAAGTTTTTCCCCGGTCGAATTGGACAGTTTGTGCCAGAAACTCCATCCTGCCATGAGTTCCTCCTTTGCTGCACACCGTTCCTGCAGACCCAAAAAAAGGAGATGACAGTCAAATTTCACATCAATTGCGACATCCAAAAGCCGTTTCAATTTATTTCATAAACATTTAAGTACATGCTTACCAAATAGGTAGATAATGAATAATTGGATCAGTCACTAATAAGTACAACATAAACTATGGAAAGTACAAAATAAACATTTTGAATGATCAATAATATGCAAAGTTGCCAAGCTTTATTAAAGTAAGTAGCATAATTCACAGCTTTAATTAAAACTAGGCCTAAACCTGAGGTCTGATACCGTCCTAGTAAACATAATTAAGGACACATCTTTTATTATTCTATAGGCAAGCACATGCATTTAAATAATTTACTGCAACCAGCTCTGCCATAACTAGGCAGACATTGTTAATTATTTTTATTCATCTTAATATTTTAAACATGAATCTCCACAGATGTGAGATGCAGCAGATGCACTAACTGAATTATCATAATACTATTAACCCATTGAGTCCATGAAAGAGTTATTCGTTATAAAACTTGGATTTAATAATCATTTAACCATGAAAATGAACCATATTGTTAGGGTCTTTCCAAGATAGTAGGGGCGTAACTAAGGGGCCGGGCCCCTAAAATGGAAAATTTTTCATTTAGAGCCTTCACAATTTTTAAAATTTTAAATTAGTAAAAGTAAAATTGCACTTTGTCCCCCCTTAACAATAAAAAAATTGATCTAATCCTTTAAAAATTATAAAGATATAGGCTATTAAAATGGTTAAATTACATTTTTACTATTGTAAAAATGACAATTTAATTTCAACCCCTAAAATTTTCTTCAGATTCCGCCCTTGCAAGATAGTCTATGAAATAAGAACCAACAAAATAGTCTATGAAATAAGAACCAACAAATTGAGAGTATAAAGGATCAAGGATAAAAACTAGGGATATACTCACGTACCAAATTGAGAAGTAGCTTATAAGGTTTTCATTGTCATCAAATTTAGCATTAGTTGAGATCTTACTAAAAATAGTAGTCATAAATGCAAATGTCTACCGATGGAAAAATTGTCTACTGTTCAAGCATTTACCTTCAGATCTAAGAAACTCAAAACTTTCCCACTAAGCTGTAGTTATCTAACTATATACAATGATGAAACCAAAAGAGCACACATTATCTTAAAATGAAAGCTGCATTTTGAGCTAATGCTAAGCTTCCAAGATTGTATATGTACTTTCCTTTTTTCTTTTCTACTTTTACCTTGTCTTCCTAACCAACATTAAGTAAATGATGAACAAAAAGTAAGCATAAATAAAGGAATGTTAGCATGATTACCAAGAGATAAGGAATGGTTCATTTAAGTAGTTATAAACACTGATAATCAAATTGTCATTAGTAACTGCATCGATATGAGGCCCTGGAAACTGCCCATTTATTAAGATCCCCTGCAATACAGTTTTTCCACATTCCAATCCATTACTCAAACACTTGCTAAACAAGTAGCTTTTAGAAACCAAAAAAAGAAACCCAGAAAACAAGGAAGAAAGTACCTGTTGCTTAACTCCAAGTGGGTAAATATCACCGTAGGTGACTTTCCAAGTGATATAACGATAAGGGTTTTCTCCATTAACGCCGAGGAACAAAATGCAAGCAATGAAGCAACAAAGGATAAGCTTGCTGTCTCCCATTTTGTTGACTTCGTTTACTTACTTTAGGATACAAAAAGAAAAACAGGAAAAAACAGGAATCCTTGTTTTCGCAAAATGTTAGATAAAACACAGATCTATAAAAAGTTTAAGGCACCATTGTTGTATCCTTTTTAAATCTTTCTTTCCCTCAGTTAATTCGGAGTTCTTAGAATTAGTATGGAGGCAAAAGCAGAGCTCTGTTTTGTATGCAAGTGAAAAAAAGCGTTTTTTTATAAGATCACACTGCATAATAGCTGTCAGTGGGTTCCAATTGAATGCAATTGAATCTAGTGAGAAGCGGTGGTCCCAGCTTAATCATGTCCCTATTTAGCATCACATGGGTCGAGTTCATATGGTGGGACCGTCGGTAGCCGCTTGATTTTAGCCCCTTCAGAACTGATAAAACGAGCTTGTGATATATGGAACATTGTAAGTAAAGGCTGTCAAGTCTAGGCAACAAGACAGGAATCAACCCCAATCACGTGCAAAGCTTGGACTTGCCTAATTTCATGTGCCCATTGTCCGAATTTGGTAGTTGTGTTTTGATACTAATGCCATCTTCCATTTTCCATTGCAATGGCACCATTAACAGGCTGGAAGAAAATGGTCAAAGAAAGAACCATTATTAGATTAAAGAACTTCCATGTTTAGATTACTTCGTGCAATACTGTGTGATGAATAAAATATATCGGCGAACAATACGGCGAGAAAAATGGTTGAAACATCCAATACCTTTAACATGGTGACAACCTAGGAAGAAAAAGAACTATATCACGGAGTTCCATTCAACGGCCAGGTTGGCTGCTTTGAGAGTGGTTCACTATTATTGCAGTTGCAGAATGTTGATGGGTGGTATTCTTTAATTAACAAATGGCAAAGCATAAGATCCAACAATGAGGCGAGGCCACTGCAGTTGAAATAGATCACCCCATAGCTTTGGTGCACCTACAGGGATTGGGGAAACCAAACAATATGTAAAAGCTCCAGGATTATACTGTCCTTTATTGAAAACGGAGATAATGTCCATGCACTTAACATCTATATGAGGAGAGAAATGGATATTAAGGCTTAAAGGAAGTAGAAAAATGTTAATTAATGCGTCTTACAGAAAATAAACCCGGCTCCCCATCGAAAGTGTACAAAGTGGCAATGGAGATGGTGAGAGATGGCTTCTAAAGATATGCGGTCATGCACAAGCAAACCACGAGTGGTTTTTTTATAGACTAACCGATTGTCACTAAACTAACTATAATTACGACTAAGGCAAGTGTATCTATCGAACAATAGTATAGTTATAGTGAGTAGAGAATATCGTATCCACGAGAACTAAAATTACTAGTAATTACTGTTTTTCTATTATTTAGTCGACAAATTGATGAAATTATTTTTAATCTAAAATTACTAAACTAATCTAATTAAGATGCAACCAATGAGAAAGACAATACCCAGGAAAGAATCCACCTAGACTTCACCTATTATTCTGAATTTGAATTAAACAATTTATTCACTTGTGTCTTGATCCAAATCCTTAAATTATGTTAATATATCTTTCGAGAGTAAGAACAACTGACTCTAGGTTGATTAATTGAAATCACTTTCTAATTAAAACCCCTATTGTCGCATTAACTCGATCTATTGATTCCTCTATTAGATTTGACTTTAATCCGGTAGATTTATCTCGTCCTATTTCTAGGATTGCATGCAACCCCACTCAATTATACTAGATTTACTCTTAAATAGGGACTTTTGCTCCGCTGAAATAAGCATATTAAACATGAATTAATATCCTGAAAATATTAAAACATGAAATAAGCATACATAATTGAGAACAAGAACCAAGTATTTATCATGCAAATCAGAAATCAAATAATAAGATTCATCGTAGATTTCATTGTAGGCTTCATTTTCCCTAGGTATCTAGGGAATTTAGTTCATAATCTAGAATGAAAACATCTCAAAATTAGGATAACAACAAGACATAAAGAAACTCAATAAAACTTCTAAGGAAATTAAATGGAGATCTTTAATCTTGAAGGAGATCCGTTTCTGAGTTAATTTCGATGGCGTTCTTTGAGTGGTTTCTTCAATCTTCTCTCAGTGCCCTCTTAGATCTTCTTCTAATTGATATTTATAGACTTTAGAATGCTCAGAAAGCCTAAAAATTGAGTTTTTCCGCGTGTTTGGGAAACATAGAGCGATATCGACACGGGCGTGTGGAAACGCCCAGGTTGTGTGGTTCTTGGAAACAACTTTATTTGTCCGATTTTGGCTCGTTTTTTGCTCCTTTTGCTCCCAAATGATCTCCTAAGTAAAGAAACATGAATTTAAATGATTAGGAGCATCAAATTCACTAATTTACATCATTAATCATCCAAAAATGGATTAAGAATGGGATTAAAATATGTTACTTTTACAGCTTATCAAATATCCCCACACTTAAGCGTTTGCTTGTCCTCAAGTAAAATCCTCAACTCACAATTAAAATTAATCTTTCTTAACTCATAATTCTCATCAATGATGTTTCGTCCTAATTCACAAATAATCATACATTGACAATTCAACTAAAAGGGCACTAAAAATTCAAACAATCCAAGTCGAACATTTTTAAAGCATGAACACATAGGTATTTCCCCTTATCTAAGTAATTACCTTTAATTCAAAATCGATAAGAATCGACATCCTCACTAAAAATTCACTCAAATCACTCAAAGTGTTTAAGGTTCAAGAATAAACACTCAATAGTCAAATATGAAAAGTTATTACCATATGCTTGCATGAAAATCAAATTTTCACCACTATAAAATGAGATGATATACAAATCAAAAGGTCTTTAAGAGGTTGTAATGAGGCTTAGGTGAAAGGTGTGGAGAAAGGCTGAAAAAAATAGTTAAAATCGAGATCGAATTAATAAATTACCAAACTAGAAAAATAAACAAATGCTGAATTAAAAACAATTACATCAATCGAAAACTGTTCAAGAATGACACGAGCTTCTTCTCATATATATTTTTTAGAACAATAAGAAATAATTCAGCAAATTAAACAAAAAGGCTTAATTAGGCAATTAACCAAATCAAAACTCGATAAAAAGGGAGTCAAAAAAATGGAAAAAATTCTCAACGAGCAAAAAATGAGTTATGGGTTAACATTAATAGGTAATTCAAGAAACGATGTGTTAGGCTCAGTAGGGTTCACTAAAGGTTAATTATGTAGGTACGCTTTTTATGGGATAAGTGGGTTAAAACTTAAGTGCCTTTATCACCTCAGTATATCAAATCAAAAGTGTGGTCTCGACATGCATAATCGAAGCAAGTTCTAGAATAACAAATCAAATTGACACACTCATAACCAATAATAAAAATAAGCAAGAAAAATATATGTTCTAAAGGCTCAAAATCTCACATGAAAAAATTATGATTTTTGATGTCGATCTTGCAAATCTCAAACTTCAAGGTAATACCTCAATTCAGTGAAACAACTTAAATTTTTAATTCTGAAAATAAACTTATCATGTTTGATTTTCTCATGTCTTAAAGTTTAAAACAACCAATGCACAAGTATCTATGAATTTAATCCAAAACACATTAATAAAGATTATAAATTGATAAAAATTCATTCTAATAGGAGTATGAGAAAATTACTTAAACATAAGACATAATTCAGAGTTTTTCTAATAATTATATAAATAACCTCCCCACACTTAAGATGTAAATTGTCCTTAATGTACAAACAAATATAATCACAGTATAAACAGAGTATTATAAGAGAGGAAGAAAACTAAAACTGTCTTGAATATTGGATGAAATCCCCAGAATAGTGCAAAGAGGAATTGTACTCAAATCTAAATGTAGAGCATGATTCCGAGCAAACTAAAAAGAAAATAAACACAAATAGTTAAGAAGATTAAGGAATTAAAACTCGATTAGAAACAACCATAAAATAAAAATATAGTTCAAAAGATAAAAATGAAATAAGTCTAAGAAAATAACAATAAATATAAAAACAAAAACAAAAACAAAAACAAAAACAAAAACAAAAACAAAAACAAAAACAAATAGACTTAATGGTCCTCATCATCAGAAGCGTCAGTGTCGTGAGTCATCGGCTCTGAGGAGGAGATATGGAGATGCTGCCAGATCTACTGCAATGTCGCGTCAATACTGTCGAACCTCTAAAAGCAGTGCTGCTCGAAGGGAGTGAACCGTTCAGAGAGGTCTGCTAAAGTAGCAGCAAAAGAAACAGGACAATGATCCGAAGGTGAAGGATGAAGTGGATCCTCGTGATGGAGAGGAACATCATCAGTGAAGTCCTTGGGTTCATTCTGAAAGTCAGAATGAAATAATCGGTACTAAGGATGATCTATTCCAAGAAGCCACTCGATCATCCTTATATATGTCATGTTCAAGATTTCCTGTGGGGACATCTGGCCAGCGAGTGTAAGAGTAGAGGACTACTTTGGTGTGCCGAGGAGACCAAGTGTCGAGCAAGTCAAGTCACATAAGGGCCTAAATAGATAGGACCCTTCCTATTGCGGTCTGTCTAATGGCGGAAAGCGAGTGCGATGAAGTAGGCTAAATAAGAAATATGCATCGGCAGTACTGACGACTCCAGTGCTCTCTCTCCTATCGGTCAAAGTATGGGCTAAAAGGGCATGAATGTACCGTAAAGTCGGAGGGAGAGAAGTCGCCTTCGAGTGACTCGCGTCATAGGAGGTCATACTCGCCGTAAGATTTGTCCAACAACTAGCTAGCGAGTAGTGAATGTGCCGCTGTAGGCGGAAGAAGTTCTCGACACTTATAAACTCCTCAGTGTGTAGTCCCAAGGTAGCGCCGAACTCAGGGACACTCATATGGCACACCAAGCCACCGAGTCTGAAACAAATGGTGCCTAGCTCGTCATGAATCGTCATTGCATGCTGGAGAGTAAATGTCGAGCAGAACTCCAAAGTCAGCTCCATATATGTGGGCTCGATGATATAGAAGAACCGGTCCTACGAGGCTGTGGTAATAAAGGCACGCACGTAATCAGCTAGGTGGCCTACTTCAACATGGCCCAATCAATACATCAGCCTAGGCTGAGTGGTCACAATCTAAGTAGCTGAAATAATTTTTCCTGGGGACCCACTGAAAATAGGAGATAAGGGTGGCGGGCCTCAGCGGAGGAGCTCGAGGAAGAGGTCGCGCCAGGTGTCTTCTGCTTTTTTGAAGCAGGACGACGACCTTGGACTTGCTGTGAGTGTTCATCATGATGTGCTTGAAAAAATAAAAGAATTCCATCAATAAATAAAGCAGCACCAAATAAACAAACAAAGAAGTTGAGAAACAGTCATGTAAATTAAAATATAACACTAAGAATCATTGATCGCTGAAATCAGAGCTTTAAAAATTTATAAAAGAATGATCAAACCTGGAGACTAACTCTGACAACGATTAAAGGCAAGTGTACCTATCGAATAGTAGTATAGCTTAGGAAAGACCGGATTATCGAACCCAAAGGAACTAAAAGTATTAATACTAACTTTCTTTTTATTATTTAGCCTTAAAATTAGAATGAAGATTGCTTTTAAAGTAAATTGGCAAGAACTAAACTAAGGACACAAAGACAAAAAGGATAAATTGGAAAATAACTTGAAGAAAACTCAATTGATCACGATGACAGCCTCAGGAAGAATCCATCTAGACTTCACTCGTTATCTAACCCTTAATTATATGATCTCTTTACTTAGCTTGATCCGTAAGACTCCTTAACCTATATTAAACCCTCTCTCAAGGCGAATAACGTCAACCCTAGGTTAATTAGTGGAACTCTCGTTCGCTTATAACAACCCCCCAGGATAGCAGTAAGTCGATCAATGGACTCCCATATTAGGTTTCACCCTAATCCGGAAAAATCTCGTAACCCTATCTCTAGGCGTTCGATCAACTCCGCTTACTTATGTTAGATCTTCTCTTAAGAAGGGTCTATTCCTCCTCCACCTAAGCACATTAGACTGGGATTAAGCAACATAATTAAGAACAAACTAAGTAATTCATCATATAACTTAAAAATCAAATAACAAGATTCGTCTAGGTTTCATCCCTTTCAGGTATCTGAGGGGTTTAATTCATAATGAATAAAGAAAACATCGCAAAAGAAAAGATAAAACAAAACATAAGAAATTCCTAAAACCCCCTGAAGGAATTGAAGGAGAATTCCGCCGTCTTGAGTATAACTCCGGCTTCTTGGGATGGATCAACTGGCTATCCTCGTGTTATTTCTTAACTCTGACCTTCTCGGCTTGGCTCCTTGGCCTAGCTTTCGATGCCTTTCAAAGGTGGTACTTGAAGGATATATATAGGCTCTTGGAATGTGATTCTTTCTCCCTAAGTATCCTTTTTCGACTGAAATTGCTCTTTCCAGCGACAGAGGCACGGCCATGTCACACGTCCGTGTGTATCGAGACCAGACCGTGTTCGGACTTCTAAAGTGAGGCACGGCCATGTGAGGCGGAGTTGAGGCCATGCTCTAGGTGTTCGTCGAGGCACCACCGTGTGAGCTATGGGCCAGGCCGTGTCTCTTTCATGCTAAGTCCTATTTACTCCGTTTTAGGCCTGTTTTGTGTTCTTTTCATCCTCGGGTGCTTTCCTGGGTATAAGACATGAAAAGAAAGGATTAGAAGCACTTTTTTATATAAATCAAGGAATAAATCATCAAAAAGCATTATAAATGTGGGATTAAAATATGTTACTTTTACGGTTTATCAAATATCCCCATACTTAAGCTTTTGCTTGTCCTCAAGCAAAATTCTCAATTTACAATTAAAACGAACTTTCCATGATTCCTAATTCCTATCAACAATGCCTCATCATAATTCATAGATAATTCATACATGGATAATTCAATTCAAAGAGTCCTAAAGATTTAAACGAGATAAGTCATGATTTTGTACTTTGAAAACATAGGTGCCTCCCTTTATTTAAATGACTACCTTTTCAATTCAAAACCGACAAGGATTGATGTCCTCACTAAGGATTCACTCAAATCACTCTAAAGTGTTTAAGGTTCAGGAAAAGATCGCTCATAAGTCGAACCTAAAAAGTTAATCCCATAGGCTTGCCTGAAAATCAAATCTCCACCACTGTAATATGAGATGATAAACAGATCAAAAGGTCTTTGTTAGGGTTGTAACGGGGCTAGGGTTAAAGGTGTGGTTAAAGGCTGAAATTAAAAGGTTAGAATCGAGATCGAATTGACGAGCACCTACCTAAAAAAAACTGAAATATTATCCATTGAAAAGTAATAATCATACTAATACGAGCTTTTCTTTTGAAAATAGACTTTGATTTGGTAAGCTCACTACTATTATTGAATACTTTGAATTTTTTTTAAGAACAAACAAAATTTAAATATCAGAATAATAAACTTCGATAACTGATCAAATCAAATCTCGATTAAGGGATAGTCAAAAGAAAGGGTAGTAACAAATACAAAGGGGCTTTGGGTTAATTTTAGTAGGTAATTCAATAAAAAGGGTTTTGTTAGGCTCAACGAGGTTCACTAGGGGTTAATTGTAAAGATAGGCTATTTAGTGGTGTAAGTGGGCTAAAACCTAGGTGCCTTTATCATCTCTGTAATATCGAATCATAAATGTGGTCTCAACATGCATAAACGAGGCAAGTTCTAGAATAACAGTTCATAGTTGACACACTCATAATAAAAAAATGAGCATGAAAAAGAATATATGCTTTATAAGGTTCAAATACTCACAAAAATTATGGGTGTTTTGACATTATCCTTGTGAATTTCAAATTTCAAGGTAGTATTCAAATTTAGGTCAACAACCTAGCAAAATTTTAATTTGTGAAAAAGAGACTTATCATGCTTAATTCTCTAGTATTCTTCAATTCCAATTATCAATGCACAATTAACTATGACTTATTCTAAAACATGTCAATAAAAATTACAAATCATCAGAAATTTCATCCTAATTAGTAATATGAAAACTTTGCATAAAAACAAGACTAAATCAGGGATTTGAGAATAAGTTAGCTCCTTTTACCCCCCACACTTAAGATGTACATTGTCCTCAATGTACGAAGATAAATAATGACAATTAGTGATCAATCAAAGAGATAGGAGGGGAAAGTGTACTTCCTGGATTTACTGACGAGATCCTTGAGGATGTGGACAGTGTGTGGCATCAGGTGACTTTTTGTATTTCGCCTATTTGTGCTTTTGTGTAGGTGGAATATATGATTTATTCTTAGGGCTGGGGGAAGTGCTGTCGCCTTAGAGCGGCTGGGGTCGTATTGGCTTGTAGTGGGGCGTAGGCTGTGCCAACATTCGAGCGAAGTGCAGTGGAGCTCACGGTTTAATCCGGCAAGTGGGTATTCTTCTATGAATTCCGGCGTGTAAAGTCCAAGAGCCGTGCCGAATTGTGGTACACTTAATCGACGCACTGAGCCCCCTAGACGGAATTGAATAGCACCTGGGTCATAGAACTGAGTCGTCACCACATGCAAAGTGAAGGTGGTGCAGAATTCTAATGTAAGCTCCATATATATGGGTTCGTCGATTTTGAAGAAGTTCTCCCACGGTTCGGTTGAGAGGAGTGCTTGAATGTCAGTTGCGAGCCCAACTTGCCGACTGCGTTCCAGTCGATGCGTCTATCGGTGCCTATGGGTCTACCTCGGATTGCTTTTTACCTTTCGTCTTGAGTTGCTTGAGGGAGTCGGAGAAATGGGTGTCGAAGTTCGGTGGAGGCACTTGCGGATGATGATCCGAGCCCCTTTCTTTTCTTGCTTGGGGCGGATCGTTTGGTTCGTGATGATGACATGGTACCAGGGATGAGGGAGACGTTCAGCACGGACGTAGCACGACGGTGGTGTGGGCTTCTGTGGCACGAACACGGTGATGGCGAGGGCGTGGGGCTTGGTAGCACGGCTGTGGTGCGGCCGTGTGGAAGGTTTTGGTTGGTTTTTGGAAGAAAAAGGTGAGGGGAGGCGGTTTTAAGGGAAGGGGAGTGGTTGTGCGGCCGGATTTGGGGAGAAGGAGGTTTAAAACTGATTTTAGGGTTTGATTTTGGGGAAGATGACAGTTAGATTTTATTTATAGGGGAGGGGGCACGGTCCATTGACACGTCCGTGTCTTTTTGAAATCGCCCGTGCTTTTCGCGTTTTTCAGGATTGGGCGCGTTCAGGGTTATTGGTACAGCCGTGTGTTCATTGGGCACGCCCGTGCTGGACAAGTCAGTATCTCAGCACGGGAGTCGAGCACGGCCATGGGTGGCCCATGGTGTGCAAGTCAGTAACTTCACACGGTTTGGAGGCACGGGCGTGTTTTGTTCGTGGTGTGCAAGTCAGTAGCTTCACAAGGTTAGATCACACGGGCGTGTTCTGGTATCGCAGTCCGTGTTTGACGATAGAATTTTTTCCTGGTTGGGCACGGCTTGTGGCACGACCGTGGGTCGTCCCCTATTTTGTACACGGTCATTGACACGCCCGTGTTCAAGACCGTGTTTAAATTCTTGCATTTTCTGTTAGACTATTTTAGGGTAGTGTTAGAAAGATAAGAAAAATAAAGACAATATTAATGTGTTAATGCTCGGGTTGCCTCCCGAGAAACGCTTGTTTATAGTCTTAAGCTAGCCTTTAACTGTTTTCGGTTCTAAAAGAAGGCTCATGAAGAGAAGCTCCTCTCTCATATCTCCGAGGTCTGCACCGTTATAAATTTTAAGTCGGTGACCATTTACCTTGAATGTGCCTTTAGTGGGATGAGTTACCTCGATAGTGCCGTATGGAAAAATTGTTTTGATCATGAATGGACCTGACCATCTTGATTTCAGCTTTCCCGGAAATAGTTTAAGCCTTGAATTGTATAGTAGGACTAGGTCTCCTACTTTGAATTGTTTTGATCTCTTGAGACGAGCATCGTGACGTAACTTTATTGCTTCCTCGTACAGTTTTGAGTTCTCATAAGCTTTTGTTCTCCATTCGTCCAGCTCGTTCATCTGCATCATTCTTCTCTTTCCTGCAATTTTGAGGTCAGAATTCAGGAATTTTATTGCCCAAAAAGCTTTGTGTTCCAATTCGAATGGTAAATGACAACTTTTCCCGTATACAAGTTTGTAGGGGGATGTCCCTAAAAGTGTTTTAAATGCTGTTCTATAGGCCCATAAAGCATCATCTACTTTTAATGCCCAGTCTTTTCTATTTGATTCAACGATTTTTTTAGAATGCGCTTAAATTCTCGGTTTGCTACCTCAACTTGCCCACTGGTTTGAGGATTATATGGGGTTGCTGTCCTATGGTATACTCCATATTTTTTTAGAACTTTTTCAAATTGAGTATTGCAGAAGTGAGTACCCCTATCACTAATAATTGCTCTAGGTGTGCCAAATCGAGAAAACAGTTTCTTGAGGAACTTGACTACTACCCTAGCGTCATTGGTAGGTAAAGCTTCCGCTTCTACCCATTTTGACATGTAATCGACTGCCACTAGGATGTACTTGTTTCCAAACGAACTAGGGAATGGTCCCATAAAATCGATACCCCATACATCAAATATTTCACATGATAACATATATGTTTGAGGCATTTCATCTCGTTTAGAAATATTACCTGTTCATTGGCATCTATCACACGAGGTAACATACCTGTTGGCATCTTTAAATAGAATGGGCCAGTAAAAACCTGATTCGAGTATTTTGTGTGCTGTCTTAATACCATTGTAGTGTCCTCCTAATGGTCCTGAATGGCAATGCTCCAAGATTTTGTTTGCTTCTGTCTTTGTAACACATCTTCGAATTACCTGATCTGCACATATGCGGAAAAGAAAGCGATCTTCCCAAAAATAATTTTTCACATCAGCAAAGAATCGCTTCTTTTGGTAATGTGTTAATTTTTTTGGCTAGACGTTAGCTGCTAAATAATTCGCAATATTTGCAAACCATGGTACCTCAGAATGTGTTAGAGAAAGGAGTTGTTCTTCGGGAAACGAGTCATTTATTTCACTTTCGTCGAGCTCTTTGGTGTGTGGATTTTCAAGTCTAGAAAGGTGATCTGCTGCAAGATTTTCTGCTCCCTTCTTTTCTTGTATATCCAAGTCGAATTCCTGTAAAAGTAAAATCCATCGTATGAGCCTGGGTTTTGCATCAGGTTTGTTTAAAAGATAACGAAGAGCTGAATGATCAATGTAAACGAAAACTTTAGACAATATTAGGTACTGTCTAAATTTATCAAAAGCAAAAACTACAGCTAGCAATTCTTTTTCTGTGGTGGTGTAATTTTCTTATGCTGGTGTTAATGTTCTGCTAGCGTAGTAAATTGGCTGAAAAATGCTTGTTTCTTCGTTGTCCTAAAACTGCACCTACTGCAAAGTCACTTGCATCGCATAATAGTTCAAAAGGTAAATTCCAATCAGGTGCAATTATGATCGGTGCATTTATTAATCTATCCTTAAGGATATTAAATGCATCTAAACATTCCTGGTTGAAATCAAAAGGAACATTTTTTCTAGTAATTTTGTCAAAGGCTTAGCTATTTTAGAAAAATCTTTAATAAATCTTCTATAGAACCCTGCATGTCCTAAAAAGCTTCTAATAGCCTTAACAGAACTAGGGGGAGGTAGTTTTTCTATGGTTTCAACCTTTGCTTTATCTACCTCAATGCCTTTACTAGAAATCTTATGTCCTAACACAATTCCTTCCCTAACCATAAAGTGACATTTTTCCCAATTCAAGACAAGGTTTGTTTCCTCACATCTCATTAGAACTCGTTTTAAATTTTTAAGGCAAAGATGAAAAGAATTACCAAATATAGAAAAATCATCCATAAATACCTCCATGATGTCTTCCACGAGTTCGTCAAAGATTGCCAATATGCAACGCTGAAAAGTAGCAGGAGCATTACATAATCCAAAAGGCATTCTATGATAAGCAAACGTATCGTATGGGCATGTGAATGTCGTCTTTTCTTGATCTTCAGGAGCTATGGAAATTTGGAAGTAGCCGGATAGTTCATCCAAGAAGCAGTAGTACATATGCCCGGATAATCTTTCCAACATTTGATCTATGAAAGGTAGAGGGAAGTGATCTTTTCTAGTGGCGTCGTTCAGCTTCCTATAGTCTATACAGACTCTCCACCCTGTAACTATTCTTATGGGAATTAACTCATTCTTTTCATTGGGCACTACCGTCATTCCTCCTTTCTTTGGAACTACCTGCACAGGACTTACCCAAGTGTTGTCAGAAATAGGATAAATTATTCCTACATCTAAAAGTTTAATTACCTCAGCTTTGACAACTTCTTTCATGTTGGGGTTTAACTGTCTCTGAGGTTGCACACACGGCTTATATTCTTTTTCCATTAAAATTTTGTGGGTGCAGAATGCGCGGCTTATTCCCTTGATGTCAGAAATTTTCCAAGCTATGGCTTTTTTGTGCTCTCTTAGTACCTTTATCAGCTCCTCTTTTTCCTTGGGTTCTAGTTCTGCAGAGATGATTACTGGTAGCGTAAAATTGTCCCCGAGGAATGCGTATTCTAAGTGTTTTGGTAACTGTTTTAATTCCAATTTAGGGGGCTCTTCGATGGAGGGTTTCTGTTTTAATTCGTCATCATTTTCTATGCTTTCTTCTTTCATTTGTTTGGATGATGATGTATTCAGATTCAACTCATCGTCCTCATCTTCTTCCCCCTCTTCTTGAGTCAGGCACAGTTCCATCGTGTCGTCATGTATGATTTCCTGTAATGAATGTTGAATGATATGATCAGTAGTATCAACAAAATAACAGGAATCGTCTTGTTCTTTAGAATAGCGCATGGCATCATAAATTTGAAAGTTGATTTCTTCATCACCTATCCTTAGTGCGAGTTTACCATCACCTACATCAATAACAGCTCTAGCAGTGGCTAAAAAAGGATGACCTAATATTAAAGGAACATTAATGTCTTCATCCATGTCTAATACAACGACATCAACAGGAAAAATAAATTTATCAATTTTTGCCAAGACATCTTCGATAACTCCTCTAGGATATTTAATGGATCTATCTACTAACTGAATACTCATCCTAGTGGGTTTTGGTTCCCCAAGATCTAGTTGTTTAAACATTTTGTAAGGCATTAAATTAATATTGGCACCTAAATCAGCTAATGCTTTCTTAATATTCAAGCTACCAATTAAACAAGGGATAGTAAAACTTCCTGGGTCTTTTAATTTGGTTGGCAACTTATTTTGGAGGATAGCTAAACACTCCTCATTAAGTTCCACTGTTGACACTTCTTCAAGCTTCTTCTTATTCGTCAAGAGTTCCTTTAAAAATTTTGCGTACTTCGGCATCTGTGAGATTGCTTCAACAAGTGGTAAGTTAATATGTATTTGTTTGAAAAGTTCAAGAAACTTACCGTATTGGGCATTAATTCGTTCCTTTTTTAACTTTGTTGGATATGGAATTGGTGGTTTGTTCTCATTGCGTAATGGAGTTACTTCTTCAATCCTCTCATCAGTTGCCTTGTTGTTCTCGTTTGGTGTTTGTTTCTTCGGTTCTCCTAATTCCTTTCCACTTCTTAGTGTGACTACTTTTACTTGTTCTATCCCTTTAGGAAAATTTCAGCTCGTATCTCACAGATAATCTTAGTAAGCATTCCAACCGTCTTATTAAGTTCCCCAAACGACTCGGTAAAATTTTCAATTAACGCTTGTTGATCTTTAAGGGTTCTTTTGATATCTTGTAGGTGTTTTTTTGTATTTGCCGATTCCTCCTCGCATCAACATTCAAACAACTGAAAATAGAAAATCGACTCCTAAAGCACTTTTTATTAAAATCAATGATGTAAAAATAATAATGAATAAAAAGAAAAAATGAAATGGAAAACTAAAACGACAATAAACTAATGAAATTCCAGTAATAAGAAAAATAAAATCATATAATATTGAGAAGAATAGAAAGCTGAAATACCGAATTTGGATACTAAGAACAATAATAATATTAAGAGAATAAGTAAGCAAATAACTCAAAATAATTAACCAAGGAAGAACGATAACTATCATAATAATCTAAAATAAGAACAAAAATAATAAGTAAGTAATGATTTAATAAAAATTAAAAGAAAAGCAATAAACAAGTATAACCTGAAAAGAAAAATAAAATGACTAATAATAATACTAATAATAATAAACAATAAAAAATAAAATAATATAACGAATAATAACAATAAAATATAAGAAACAAATAACTAAATAAATAAATAAAGAAATAAAGAAGGGAGACAGTGGTGGGTGACTTGAGTAAACGGTGGTGGCGGTGACAGGGGCAAATAATGGCGGCACGATGGTGGTTCGGAGCGGGCGTGCGCGTGGGTGCGATGGGGGAAGGCGCTGTGCGATGGGGGTGAAGGACGGTTTGAAGGGGAGGAAAAGAGAAGGGAAGAAAAGAAAAAGGAAAAAGGGGCGGGGAGGAGGTTCGGTTGGGGCTGGGATGGCAGGGAAGGAATGGCAGCCGGAAAATGGGTGGTTGGAGGGAGTGGCGATGGGTAGGGTGAGAGATTAGGGAAGAAGACGAAGTAAAAATAAAAGGGGATTAGGGTTTTAAAAGACTGACACAATCGTGTAAGGGCCTGTGTTGGGCCATACGGTCGTGTCACACACTCGTGTGATGCGTTTTCAACCCATGTGCATTTAAAAAAAAATTCTAACCCAGTCTTCACACGGCCTTGGACATGCCCATATGTCCAAGCCGTGTCTCCCAGTCGTGTGCAACCTCCTTCGCTTCTCCCACACCCGTGTGGCTCGGCCGTGTCTCGCACACGACTGTGTGCCTTGCTCGTGTAACTCTATGACTTGATTTTAAAAAGAAAAAATTAGCTCCAGGTTTCATACGGCCTAAGACACGCCCGTGTGTCCAGACCGTTCGGTCCACATGGCCGTGCACACGCTCGTGTGGACTATTTTAGGTCGTATCTCTATCGATTTTTGGAAAAATTAAGTCACAGGATCCACACGGCCAATGACACACCCATGTGGGTCACATGGCCATGTCGCTAGGCCATGTAACTCATTGTTGAACCCCTTTTTGTGCACACAACCTGGGACACGCCCGTGTGGGTCAAAAAAATTATTTATTTATTTTTTAAAAATTAATTAATTTTAAAAATATCATGAAATAAGATTAAGAAAAGTAGCAATGTTAACACTCAAGTTGCCTCCCGAGAAACGCTTATTTAAAGTTTAAGCTCGACTTACCTCAAATTCGCACGGTCATGGTAGTTCGCAGATTGAAACTCCTCTTTCTCGCTAGTAATTCTATTATCAAAATAAGGTTTGATTCGAGTACTATTTACCTTAAAAGTGTCGAATTCAGAATGATTACCTCGACTATACCTCACGGGAAGACTTTCAGTAGCGTAAAAGGAGTTGCTCCATTTGCATTAAGCTCTGAAATGGCAATACGTGGATCTCTTTTATCTAATAGTACCTTGTCCCCAACCTTAATTTGGTTTGTTCCATCCACATGCTCATCATGGGGCCGTTTTAGTTCTGCATCGTGTATTATCGGTTTCTCCTTGACATGTGTTCGCCATTCGTCTAGTTCATCGATCTGTAGCATTCGTTCTTTATGAGTCATTCTGTTTTTGTCGCATGGACTGGAACATGGCTCCATCGCATTTTTCCGAGGGGTTTCTTGCAAAGAAGTTTGAGCCATAAGGTTACTCATATTAACAAAACTCATATAATCATCTCGATCACTAGATGTCTTAACAAAATCATGAGCTTGGAGTGTAATCGTGTCATCACCTACACAAAGTATTAATTCACCTGTACCAACATCAATAATAGTTCTAGCAGTTGCTAAAAAGGGCTGACCTAGAATCAAAGGTACGTCACAATCCTCATCCATGTCTAAAACAACGAAATCATCTGGAATATGAATTTATCAATTTTTACAAGTACGTCTTCAATAATACACCTTGGAAATCTAATGGTTCTATCTACTAATTGAATACTCATCCTAGTTTGTTTGGGTTTCCCAAGACCTAATTATTTAAACATTTTATATGGCATGACATTAATACTAGCCCATAAATCAACCAAAGCATTATTAACATTCAAACTACCAATTAAACAAGGGATAGTAAAACTCCCTAGATCTTTCAATTTGTTGGGTAGTTTATTTTGCAAAATGGATGAGCACTTTGCATTTAGCTCCACATGCGACGAATCATCTAACTCCCGTTTGTTTGCCAAAAGCTCCTTTAAAAATTTAACCGAATTGGGCATTTGCAAAAGAGCTTCAATAAATGGTAAGTTAATATGTAAATTTTTTAGAAGTTTAAGAAATTTACCAAATTGTTCGTTTATGTGGTCTATCTTTGTCACCTTAGGATA
Source organism: Gossypium australe (assembly GCA_005393395.2). NCBI lineage: Eukaryota > Viridiplantae > Streptophyta > Magnoliopsida > Malvales > Malvaceae > Gossypium > Gossypium australe. The sequence continues at coordinate 16,299,413 of CM016619.1, forward strand.
TGACACTCGAGGTTTATAATCTTTACTAACCGATTTTTGTTTATTCTGGCTTACCTCGACCTTACTATTACTTACCACAATTTATTTCCTTGGTTTTAATTCAGATTAAACTAACCCTTCTTCACGAATAGTAATTGCATAAAGCTGCTCTTTTGGGTTAGTTTCGGTGTTGCTAGGCAAGCTACCTTGTGGTCATATTGAAATCAACTTTTCAAGTTGACTAATTTGGGTCTTGAGCCCTTGAATCGATGCTTGTTGATTTTTAAGCGCTGTTTCAGTGTTTTGGAAGCAGGTTTCTACCACCTAAATAAACTTCGTCAACATCTCCTTAAGGTTCGGCTTTTTCTCTTGTTGGTAAGATTGTTGAAAGCCTGGAGGGGGTTGTGGTCTTTATTTCCTTGACCACCACACGAGAAATTGGGATGGTTCTTCCAACCTCTATTACAGGTATTACTATAAGGATTATTCTGAGGTCTAGAATTATTACCCATATAGTTGATTTGTTCGTTTGTTGTGCTAGGACCGTAGGATAAACATTCTGGATTGTTCATTCCTCCTCCATTCGTATTGCACTGCATCACCGGGTGTACCTGCATAGAACTATATAAAAAATTAATTTTTTTTATATAAAAGTTCTACCTGATTCGATAACATGGTGACCACATCTACGTTAAAAACACCGGCTGCTTTCATCGACTTTGTCTTCATGACTTGCCATTAATAATTATTCAGTGCCATCTCCTCTATAAATTCATAAGTCGCTTCAGGTGTTTTATTATTCAGAGTACCACCGGCTGCGACATCGATTAACTGCCTAGTTGAGGGATTCAAACTGTTGTAGAAGGTTTGAACGTGTAACCATAGAGGTAACCCATGGTGAGAGAACCGTCTCAATAAGTCCTTATACCTCTTCCATGCATCATATAAGGTCTCTAAGTCGATTTGAAAGAAGGAAGAGATATCATTCCTGTAACATCCTGAAATTGGGCCTAGTAGGATTGAGCCCAATGGGCCTTAGGAGTAGTAGCGTTTAAAATTTTAGAGAACGGCATTAATGCAAGTTAGACTTATTAGATAAGTGATTTTGAAAGGTTAGAGGGCTTCTACGAAGTCCCGGGATCAAATATTGGCTTTGGGGAAATTTTGGTTTTAGGTGAAAAAAACCCTGGAAGTTGGCAGGTAAGCCTTAAGAATAAAATATGGAGAAAATGACACAAGTGGAGTGTGTGGTGTAGTGGCAAAGTGACGCCACATAAGAGACAAGGGGGTGACGCCACAAGGGAAGGAAGGAGGTCCAAGGTTCAAGTCTTGGCTCTTGCATTTTGGTTTTCTTTTTACATGGATCTTAGAATTTGGCCCATAGTTTATATTTAGTTGCGCATGGTTTAAGACACAAGAGGAGCTTGTGGCCAAGTGGTTAGCAGCGTGGATTATGCTACAAGGGAGCCTGGGTTCGAAGCTCGTGAGAAGCAAAGGAGTATTTATTTTGCGGATTGGACGGCAAGAGTTTCAGTTGAATTTAAACTCTACTGACGAAGGGATCCCACATCGGAAAGATACAAAGAAGGAAGGTGAAGAGCTAGCTATATAAAGAGCATTCCAAGAGGAGAGTTAACATACCTTGGAGGGCGTTTGGGCACAGGAGTGGTCGGAGCGCGGATTAGCACCAGACTCCTATCAGGTGTGTGTGTACTTCTCTACTCTAGTTGTAGAGCGGCAAATGCCGAAGTGTCGGTCACGGCAATAGTAGCCACACGAGTGTGCGAGCGCACGTGTGGGGCTTCGACGCGATAGTTGAGGCCATCAGTAGTATTCTTGTGGGTTGGGCTGCTTGGGCCACGATGGGTCGAAGTGGGCCCGATGGGCCCGTGGGCCCAAATGAGTAAATTGTATGATTGTTTAGTAAATGTCGAACTAGACTAGGTGGAATTTATATACGTGGCTAGATTTGTGCTAGGTGGGCCACACGAGCGTGTGGGCCCGAATGGGCCGGAATCAGGTTTTAGGCTCAATAGTCCGGTAAAGATAGAATTGGTAGTCGAGTCGCTCGGGGTGACATTGGGCCTTCAGAAAGGCCAATCCAGGTACGAAATTACTGAAATACCTTTAGTGGGTAAATTACCAAAATACCCCTAGAAGGTAAATTACTATTATACCCTTAGAGGTTGATTGGTTTGATTATGTCGTATTTGTTATTTTGATTATGATGGTAATTTGTTTCATACGGTATCTGTGATATATGATTTGCATACATGTCATACTGCATACGAATTATTATGTCATATTGCACAGGTATGATGAGAGGAGGGGGAAGATTGATATCCGTGACTTTGGGTCACCAGTGGTTTGGTACCACAGTTAGTTTCGTGACTTTGGGTCACCAGAGGTTTGGCACCTCATAGCGACTCGTCCCAGTGGTTTAACACCACAGTGGGTTGGCCCACAGTTGATATATCGGGATTGTCGCCAGTGATTTGGTATCACAATGTGGGTTGGCCCTACACTTGGATTATTGATATTCGTGACTTTGGGTCACCAGAGGTTTGGCACCTCATAGCGACTCGTCCCAGTGGCTTAGCACCACAGTGGGTTGGCCCCACTTTTGATATAACGGGATTGTCGCCAGTGATTTGGTATCACAACGTGGGTTGGCCCCACAGATGGGTTATTCGTGACTTTGGGTCACCAGTGGTTTGGCACCACATTATTATTGGATATCAGTGACTTTGGGTCACCAGTGGTTTGGCACCACCAGTGGTTTGGTACCACACGGGGTAGAAACGGAGTTATGGATGGCTAGGTTTGGGTGCATGATATATTGCTTGGTTATGATTTGTGTAAGCATGTTGCATTAACCGGGAGGGGGATTATGCACTGTGTCTTGGTGACTCACCTTCTCCCTTATTTTTTTTCAGGTGATTCGTAGATCGCGGATGAGGAGCCAGGTGGACTCGGGGTGGCCATGCGATAATTATTTTCGGGTTTACATGGACTTTTGACTTGGGTACTTATTTTAAATTTCAGTTTTTATTTGGGTTTGTAATAAGGCCTTTGGTATTTTATTTGGTTTTAGCTTTCAATTTGGTTACTGTTCATTATTAAATGTTCAATATGGGATTTTCCTAAAATGATAATAAACTGTTTTTATTCAAAATTATTTAAGCTCGATTGTCACAACAAATACAATTTTATTCAAATTAATAACAACTTTGTAAAATGGGCATTGAAATGAATCGGCTTTTATAAACAAACCACAAAACGCGGAGTTTCAAAAAGAATACAAACTTTTTAACGAACGCACAGCTTTTTTTTAGACATTCCTTTCATGTGACATGCCAGATCCGGTCGTAACGTCTAGGCCGGGTTTGGGGTGTTACAATTCCTTAACTTGGCTATCTTTGCCGGTGAGAAATACTTCAGTAGGAATTTCTCAGTCATTTGATCCTATGTAGTGATCGAACTTCGTGGTAAGGAATTCAACCATTGTTTAGCTTTGTTCCTCAATGAGAAAGGGAACAACCGTAGGCGAATGATGTCGTCAGAAACACCATTTATCTTGAAAGTATCAAAGACTTCCAGAAAATTAGCCAAATGAGTATTTGGATTCTCGTCTTGCAAACCATCGAACTGAACAAATTATAGTACCATCTGAATAGTATTCAAATTCAGTTCAAAATTATTCGCAGCAATGGTGGGTCTCACAATACTCGATTCAGCCCCAGTTAGAGTGGGCTTGGCATAATCGTACATAGTACGATGAGCAGGATTCGAATTTGCAAGATTTGCAGCAACCATAGGAGGTAGCTGATTATTCTGGTTATCACCCATTTCTTCAGTAATAATAACGACCTCTTGCTCGTCTATTATACTCTGTCGACTTTGCCTTACTTCTTTACGATTTCTGCGAGCAGTGCTTTCAATTTCGCTATCCAATAGTAATGGTCCCGACGGGTTTCTTCTAGTCATAAACTAAAGGAATCTGCCAGAAGAAAATAAAAGAAAATTAGAAAACAAAAATTAAACTAGAAATAAAAATAAAATGCAATAAAAATAAAAAATGGCTAAATTAATTAAAATCAAGTGTTCCTAATATTCTAGTCCCCGACAACGGTGCCAAAAACTTGATGATCACTAAACTAACTATAATTACGACAAAAGCAAGCGCACCTATCGAACAATAGTATAGCTATGGTGAGTAAGGAATATCGTATCCACGAGGACTAAAAGTACTAGTAATTACTGTTTTTCTATTATTTAGCCGACAAATTGATGAAATTATTTTTAATCTAAAATTACTAAACTAATCTAACTAAGAATGCAACAGAGAATGAGATGGGAAAAATAATCGAAGACAACCAATGAGAAAGACAATACCCAGGAAAGAATCCACCTAGACTTCACATATTATTCTGAATCTAAATTAAACGATTTATTCACTTGTGTCTTGATTCGTAGAAATCCTTAAATTATATTAATATCTCTTTTGAGAGTAAGAACAACTGACTCTCGGTTGATTAATTGAAATCTCTTTCTAATTAAAACCCCTATTGTCGCATTAAATCGATCTATGGATTCCCTTATTAGATTTGACTCTAATCCGATAGATTTATCTCTATCTATTTCTAGGATTGCATGCAACTCCACTCAATTATGCTAGATCTACTCTTAAACAGGGGTTTTTGCTCCACTGAAATAAGCACATTAAACATAAATTAATATCCTGAAAATATTAAAACACGAAATAAGCATACATAATTGAGAACAAGAATCAAGTATTTATCATGTAAATCAGAAATCAAATAATAAGATTCATCGTAGGTTTCATATTCCCTAGGTATCTAGGAAATTTAGTTCATAATCTGGAATCAAAACATCTCAAAATTAGGATAACAATAAGACATAAAGAAACTCAATAAAACTTCTAAGGAAATTAAATGGAGATTTTTAATCTTGAAGGAGATCCGCTTCTGAGTTGATTCCGATGACATTCTTCGAGTGATTTATTCAATCTTCTCCCAGTGCCCTCTTAGATCTTCTTCTAATTGATATTTATAGACTTTAAAATGCTCACAAAGTCTAAAAATTGAGTTTTTTTCGCGCGTTTGGGAAACAAGGAGCGATATTGACATGGTCTGACACATGGGCGTGTGGCTAGCCCGTGTGGCTCGCACGGGCGTGTGGAAATGCCCAGGTCGTGTGGATCTTGGAAACATCTCTATTCGTATGATTTTGGCTCGTTTTTCGCTCCTTTTGCTCCCAAATGCTCTCCTAAGTATAGAAACATGAGTTTAGAATATTAGGAGCATCAAATTCACTAATTAACATCATTAATCATCTAAAAACGCATTAAGAATGGAATTAAAATGTTACTTTTACAGCTTATCCCTAACACTAGATTAAAAGTTATATATTTGTACAGATGATTAGGGTGTTCGGTGTGATTGGGTTCAAATCGCATTTTGTTAAGACTTTATTTTCCTCTCGTAATTCACTAAATAAAAATTTATTTAAAAGATTGGAAAAGCATGTGAAAAAAAGTAAAAGAAGTAATTGTACGAAACTGTGATTCCACTTCATCTTTACGTAAAATCAGGAGGAACAATCTAATTTCTCATTCTCTTATTGAATATGGATAGGGATGACGTAGAATCACAGTTTCATACAATACTTTATCAAAAAGTAACGATCACTTTTAAACTTTTGAAATTTAATTACTTAATTGTTTAAATTGATTACTGCCTCACATAGTATTTTTTTAACTTTGGATTAGAGTTAGTGATTTTTCTATAATTAGTTTAAAATAGTTTTATTTATTTATTTACAACGCATGTTAAAATCTGGATGTTCAAGATGGTGTCAAGTTTGCTATAAATAACAAAACAACATAGATGCAGATATTTAATTGTCTGAGGGAAGCATATCTTTGTTGTTTAGAAACAGCGAAAAAGTTGCTCTGTTTTAGTTTTCAAATACAGAGTATCGTCTTTCTCTATTTTTGTTTTTCTAGTCTTAATGAGGTTTATATTCTATGTTATAGTCTTGCTTAATTTGCTGAACATAATATGTTATAATATATGCTTTAAAACCAGTTATTTTATTGCTGACGGATGATTAATCAGGAGCCTGTATGCTAATTGTCGAAACCATTTTTTAATTTTTTTTGAAAAAATAGGGGTCGACTTTAAAAATGAAAATGGAGTCGTCACCAATCTTTTTTCGAGGTGTGATCGGGTCACCTTGAGATTAATCATTTTAATAAAACATTTTGATTTATTAAAATAATGATTTTGGTCTACAAAATTCGAGAAAACGGGCTCGGGAGTCGGTTACGCACGAGGAAGGATTAGCACCCTCGTAACGCCCAAAAATTGGTACCTAATTGATTAATTAATGTCCTAAGGTCAAAAATTTGAAAAGATTTTAAAACACGATCCTTTTGATTTTTAAAACTTATGTCCTTTAATTTTAAACGGACATTCAATTATCTGGATTTTAAAAGAAAAATCGAAACTCAGTAAGTTAGAGCACGATCTGTCAAATTTTTCCAAACAACGAATATCCTTTGCTTTTTAGAAATCTTTGCCTCGAGATGACAAAACGTCGCATCCAGTGAGTTAGGACATAACATCTTAAATTCCCGAGAATAGGTTTTTTTATTTAAAAATTCATATGTTTTAATTTCAAAAAAGGTACTCAATCATTTGGGCTTAATGAGAAAAATCGAAACCTAGTAAGTTAGGACACGATTTTCTCAAAACTCCCAAATATCGAATATTGCCTTATTTTTAAATTTAAAAAATCATGGATAAATAAAAAAGGTTGAAAAATAGAATAAAATAAAAAAAGAATAGAATAAAAAGAATAATTAAACAATTAAACAATTAAATGGATAAATAAAAAAGGTTGAAAAAAACGAAGATGAATGAAGAATAAAATAATAACAAACCATAGAAAATAAGAACGCAAGAGGGAGAGAAATTTGAGAGAATGCTCTCAATAATTCTTATTGCTTCCCCAAAACTCAAGTGTGCTTACAATGAAGGGAGAGGCCTCTATTTATAGTTGAGCCTCCCCAAATCCAACGGTAGAGATCAATTACATCAACGACTAAGATTAAAAGGTATCTACAAATTAAATCTCTAAGATTACAAAACCATATCTTCTAAGATTGCATACCATATCTTCTAAGATTGCATATCATATCTAAGATTTGCATATCATATCTAAGATTGCATATCATATCTTCTAAGATTACATACCATATCTTCTAGGATTGCATATCATATCTAAGATTTGCATATCATATCTAAGATTGTATATCTTTGAAGATTGTGTTTCCGTATATGTCAAGCTTGTAGATGGACCTTCAATCTTTTCAAGTAATGGGCCATTTCGATCGAGCCAAATGATATATTTTGGACTGGACTTGGACTTTGTTTTATTATTTTGGGTTTATTATTTTTTGTATGGGCCCGGGCTAAATTCACCTATTACACTAATCTCGGAGACCTAGCTAAAATTTGATAGTTGGATAATCTTCATAGATCACTAAAAGTGTTCAAATTTCGGCGAAAACTGAATTAACCGACCGAATCGATCTAATTCGGTTAATCGTTCAGTTAATTTTTTTTTAAATTTCAATTGACGGTTAATTCTATTCGAAATCGGGTAATTAGCCGAATTAACTGAACTTAAAAAATAATATTATATATTATATGTATTAGGTTATTACTAGTTCAGTTAATTCAGTCAAATAAACATTATAAATTTATTTATTTTGATACATTTTATACTTGTTTTAACAAAAAAAATATAAATTTTGATTAATTCGGTTAACTGGCCGAATTAACGAAAATATTTCGGTTCGATTAAATTTTTTTTAAAAAAAATTTTGGTTCAGTTAACGGTTAAAAAATTAAAAAATTTGATTAATTCGATTAACTGTTTGGTCGATTAGTATGACAAGTATCATTACTTTTCCTCTTTAAAAAAATATCTATTTTACTTTTTCATTTTTTGCAATCCTGAAATTTAATTTATAAGATTATAAAACGTTAAAATAACTGAAATATCCTTCAACAATAAGAATTTCAGAAAATGAAAAAACTTCACTGAAAGCAAGTGAAACAAAGCATAACAAGTTGCACATATGGGACTAAAAAGCAAATGGTAAATAAAGAATTATCACTTAAAGGAGAAAAATATTACCAAAACATAATTAAAACAAAATAAAAAAAAAGAAAGTAAATGACAATAGCATAAAATCAACCAAAACCAACATAAAAGAACATAAAAATAATAATTTTCTACTAGATTCAACAATGAGAAAAACATAAAAGTAAATAAATGAAACTATCACATTTCACAAATCATTACCAAAAGCAACCAACCATGACAGTTAGCAGTTTCAGTAATGAATCTCATTATAAATAACTTTCTATTACAAATAAATTGTTTTATTAATTTTGAAGCATGACAAAAGCATATAACTAGTATCTAAAAAGTATTGAACTTTTACGTGTAAATTGATTTCCCAAATTCTACTAATAAACTATCGAGACATCTAAATACTTCTTTTCCATTAAGAAAAAAAAGGCACATTGGTAGGTTGAGGATATATCCCTTAATGGATGAAAATGCCAATATCGAAACCCTAAGCTCAAAACTTGTATTAACTCTGCAATAGTCAAGAAAATAAGACAAATAAAAGATGAAAAGAAATGAAAGAAGCGGTAGAAATTCCAATTTTTACTTTCAAATTTGGCTTCTTCAAGGAAAAAGTTTCTTTGTTTTAATTAGAAATAATTTTTAATATTATAAAAGTATTGGAGGATCTAATATGAAGAAAAATTTAAAAGTCTTAAACCTTGGGCGGCATGGCCCTCTAAGTCTCTTAATGGCTCCAATGTTGATGCCCCTCCCCATCACCTGCAACATGGCCCTTTTTTCTTGAATTGCAAATTCTCTACGCACCTGCAAAATGCATCACCTTGAAGCTATGAACTATTTCGTGGTGCTTTTTTTTTCCGTAGCAATCAAGTTGATTGTATCCAAATATGAATTCACGTTTTAGTTGTTCTTTACTTCATTTATTCTAAGTTGAATTTTTTACGTCATCATCATTTTATCTAAATCTCGAGTATTAATTAAGTCCGACATTGTTCAAATTAAGTCTACCCATCATTTTAGTTGTTGTTTGCTTAAAATCCGGTCGTTGTCATACCAAGTACAAAGGTGATGTTTTTTCGGATTTCATAGTTGCATCACTCATGTTGGAGAAGCAATTACGTAAAATGAATAGCAAGGGATGGTGGTTGTTATGGTCGGTGATGAAGATTGTTGATTTTTATGGTGGGTCTTGAATGGTTATGAGGATAGGAAATTCTTATATTGTAAATAAACAAAAAAAATTGTTTTGGACTAATATAAAGAGGTCTTTGACTTTAATCAAAAGTTAAAAAAAAATGTCAAGTTAGCAATATTTTTTTAAATGAAGTGATTAATTCGAACAATTATCTTAGTTAGACTGATTAAATTGACAAAAAAGTTTTAAAACGACCAAAATAATAATGGCATTATTTTAGAGTGATCTATGGTATAATTTATCTTATTTTATTCGAATATTTTTTTTATTTACTTATTTTCATATGAGTGTAGCATCACGATCCCTAGTCTTTGTTTTCCGATACAATGCCTAGAACTACCTATAACCCCTCAACCCTTAAATAAGAGGATAAACATGTCTTTAGTCTAATCGAAAATGAGTTAACCGAGTGAAAGACTAATATGTCGTCTATCAAGTCCAATTTGGGAGATGTTTTGTCTTGGGAATCGGAGTAGATGACTCCTAAAAGATAAAGACATATATGTGACTAATTGGATTGACGATATATCGGACTGGACCCAAGAAGAATAGATCCTGAATCCATTTATGGATTTATTCACATGTGGCGTTCATAGTGTGACATACCTTAATCCTGAGTAGATGATGGAGTATGTATGCATGACTCGTATACTTTGATGTAAGTAAAAGCTTGAGTTCAGATAGATAAGGTGTCGAAAGCTGGTATGTTGGATATATGACTTCTACAGTATGTAGCATCATTCACAATATTGGAATTCATATCCCAAGACATGGGTGAATGATATCCTCTTATTGACACTACATAATAAATGAAAAGTAAACGTGGTCACAAGTCGTTTGTCTTTGTGATGAATGACTTAATTATTATATGATAGTAATTGACTTTTCATGAAGGAAGGTGTAATGGTTAAAATAGGATAATATTGGAAGAATGAATTTATCCCAAAGAGATTAAGGATATCATGTGAGGGTAACACAATTATGACAAGGTCATTGGACGAGCACTGATTGAGTAGCTTTCGTAATGGTATACCACTAGAGAGGGCCCAGTCATGATATTATAGTGGAATGACTTCGTGATTAAAAGAGTTTATAATTAATAAGCGAAAAGCTGAAATTTAATTATAAATCATTTAAGCCTTAATCACATATTTCCAATCGGTCCCTCCGCTAGCTCGTTGAAACTAGAAATGAATTGCATGTTGAATCAAATAAAGTTAGAGAAATGGGTTACATTCGAAAATGAATGTGGTTTTTTCACTAAGTATGGAAATGACCTGAAAATTGATTTATGGTTTTTCAAATTATTAATTAATTAATTGAATTTTGAAAATGGATTTAAATTAATTGGTCATTGTGAATCCATTGAATGTAGAAATTTTAAATATATTTTATTATAGATTTTTTTATGATAAAGTTTTCATTATTTTAATGAAATTAGAATTTGATTGAGAAAATTATTTAATTTAAATTAATTTAACAAATAATATTTATTTAAGGAAATAGAAAAAGAACATGTATTGAGTTGAATTAAATTATAAAGTGTTGAGTTAAAAGTCCAAGAAGCACATATAATTGGACCCAATATAGGAGAGACCTAATTCCCTCCTGATGAAAATAAGGGGATGACAAACCCTAAGATTGTCGCCCTTCTCTCCTAAATATTATGGAGTTTTAGGATTTTTTTCTATTAAATGAATATTATTTGAGTTCTACTAGTTCTACCTGGATTCTCTTAACTCTCACTATAAATGATGACACTGGTAGGCTTCAAAATAGACTTTAGAAAAGAGAGAAACACAAGTCTCTCATAAGTTTTTAATATTGCTATTCTGTTAGAAAGTAGTGAAAATTTATTTATTAGAATAAGTTATATTTTCTACTAATAACAATTCTGCCGATTTTTATTTCAGATAAAGTTTTACTTTCCCACTGAAAGCAAAGGAAATAATTTTAGTTCTGTGTTTGATTCAAAAGTATTTGAGCCCACACTTAAAGCAGTTCGTGGCACGAGAATAGCGAAGAAGGTTGTTTGGTTTAAAGCCGGGAACATTTAGGATCCATATAGCCCAAAACACAAGTGCGATTTCAGGAATGTTTATTACTATAAATATCATAAACCGACTCAGTTTTCAAATTTTTAATTTTTTGTTGTACAAGAAAATCATTTTCAAACTATATTTCTTTTAACAATTGGTATTGGAGCTAAGTTGTACTATGTTTATAGTATAAACCGATACTAAAATTTCCTCTCTTTTTCATGTGAATAATTTTTTATAAAATGTGGCATTCTTATAATTATCAGCATGTTTAGGGATATATATGACAATGAATTTATGTTATTATATATGATAAAGTAATTTTGACAAAGTTGTGATTCCTAGAAATTTGGTTGTAATTATTATTAATTTTGGGTATGTAATTAGATCGTGGACTATCATTTCCACGCATGATTTATTCATTTTATTATTTTGGAATAATTTAAGTAGTCAGAAACAAACATAAGCCTTATGTAACCAATACTTTTGATGGAGCCTAGATGGCCAATAGCGGTGGTCGATGACGGTTGATGGTGGCTAGCGATAGTCAGCGACGGCCCGACAGAGACCAAAGAAGGTGGTCGGCGATGGCTCAACGATACTAGGGGTGATGGTCATTAACGATCCTGTAGTGGTTGAATGAAGGTAGCCCGGTGATGGTCGATAACGACAAATGTCAACGTAACAATGATGACAGTGATGTGAACTCTGGTGACAACAGAAGTTCGTGTTGGCAAATTAGGGACCCAAAGTATGTTTTGGAATTGACTTTTGGAATTTCATTATTTTCCTAGGATGAAATCATGGAAACTTTGGTTGGTAGAGTCATTTAAATTTTATGCTTTTATTTATGATAGGATGATAAGATTTATTTGACTACAAATATATGTTCATGCATGTGTGTGATAAGCATGTCATATAGTTAAGGGAAAGAATGCCACATGTATTTGTCATGCATTTATTAATAATGCCACATTTATTTGTCATGCATTTATTAATCATTCATGATTGAAACCGAACATTAAAAACCTTACATGCTTTTTAAAAGATTGAGTAGGAAAAGGACTTTAAATAAGACCTACGACCTCCATCAATGATATCTTGTAATGGTATAACAATTTAACTACCCCTACGGTGGGATTGCCATGTGGATCTCACGGGGGAGATTTCCTGAAAGTAAGAAGAATTATCTTGTAATTGTATGATAGTTGGCCAACCACGTTGTAGGTATTATCATGCAATAAAACAAGAAGTTTTTGTTCAAAGAGGACAACTAGTCACTGCATGTCACTTAGTGAGATTGCCCCACGATTACTCATTTGTGGTACATGATGTGATAGGTGTTGAGTTGATGGTTATACATTTAAGATCTTCTAGTTAAGTAACTTCTTACGAAGCTGTTCTACTTAAGTTAGAATGATAGTAAAATGTTAAGCGATTATTAGTACATGTGAATACCTAAGGAATTAGGTTCACACATTAATTGGATGGAAATACATGTTCTTACTAGTACATTAAGATTGTCTCACGGTGACTCAATTCAATGGGTGTAGATATCATCGTTGCAACGACTTAAAAATGTTTTCAATGTCTAATGTAAGAAGCATGCATCACCTTAATGTGTATCGTTTGTTGCAAAATGTTTTCAAAATATTTTCTTAATACAAAGTTATTAAGGAATGGATATTTTATTTTCAGTTAGAAAATGACACCTACTCTCTTATTAAATATTCTCACTGAGAACAAGCTAAACAGAAATAACTGTAATAGGCCCATTTTGCCCGGGCCCGTGTAAAATAAAACAAACCAGAATAAAACAAAAAAATAAAAAAAATAAATATAAACCAAAGTCTAAATTTTACTAATGTCCATTTACAAAACAATTAACCCAAACCCAAATTACTAAACCCCTTATACCTGGTGGCCCAAGTACACCCAAACCCAAAACCTATGCGGCCTAAAGGGCCCAACACCTAAACCAAAGTCAGAAACCCCGAACCCTAGGGTTCTCCCTCGCGCTGCAACACCCAACACCCAACAGCTCCTCGCGCCTACGCCGCCTTCGATCACGCCACGATCAGCACACGAATCCCGCACCACCGCCGAGACCTTCGTCAATTTCCTACACAAGAAAGGAAACAAACCAACAACAAAATGGAAACATAATATTTTCCTTTTTTTCATTATTTTCGGGCTTATAAAACCCCAAATAACAATCTGTAAGGGGGAGAAAATATACACAAGAACACAGAAAACACAAAAAAAAATACAGAAATAAAAACAACAAATTTTTTTGCAACACAGAGGTGATTTCTTTTTTTTTTTTTCGTTTTGCATTCTTTTTATTTTTCGATTCATGCATGCATATTTTTTATATAAAAAATACTAAAATAGATAAAAGGAGCTTTACCTTTTCGATTCGTGCCGAAGAGATGAAGTTTTTGATCTCCGACCGCCATATGCGGTGGCGCGTGTGACGGCCCTCCATCGGAGCCTTGGCCGAAGGCCGAAGGCCAGAGATAATTTGAAAAGGGGGTCTCTGTTTCTTTTAAAATCAATGTTTAAAATGATTTTTAGTTTATTTTTTCAGCTTTTATAGATCGAAAGAACGACGCCGTTTTGGGGTGGTCAGTTAATGACCAAAACGACGCCGTTTTCAAGCTTATGACCCGCGCGTTGACCAGACCCGGGGAGGATCCGCGTGTTTTTATTAAATGGTCTAATTGTCATTTTAGTCCTTCCTCAAATTTTTTATTTTTAATTTCGTTTAATTTAAATTTTTTTATTTTAATTCGACCTTATAATGTTTGCTTATATTTCAATTTAGTCCCTTGGGCCATTAAAGGGCTGATAATAGAACGACGCCGTTTAGGAGATGGGGCATAATTGCCCAATAGGTCCCTGTATTTCGGCGCCCGTTCCAATATCGTCCTTTATTTTGTTTTTTTAAACCTTAAATTTTTTTTATCATTTTAATTTAATCCTTACTCATTGGATTTTTTTAATCTTTTATTTTATTTTTGTTCTTATTTTTAATTATTATATATATTAAATTATTATTTTTCAATATTATTCATATATTGTATATTATTTTAGTTATTATATTATATTTTTATTTTATTACACATTATTATATTATATTTTTTATAACTTTTAAATTATTTTATCTTTAATGTTGCATGTAATTTTGTATATTGTTTATTCTTAAATACATAGTTTTATATGTAATAGATTATTATAAATATGTTTTTATTTAAAATTATTTATTTATTTTAAAATGTATTTTATTTATTTGTTCAAAATATACTATTTTTAATTCTTTTTTGTATTTTTGCAATATTTATTTATTATTTGGTATATGTAATTGCATGAAAGGTTTAATATTGCATGAGAAATATTCATGTTTATTTAGTTTTTTTTATTTTGTCATTTATTGTTTTATATATTTTATTTTTTATATACTCTTTCATTTATTTATGATTGCCTTAATATAGTTATATTTATTAGTTGTTATTTTATATTTTTATTGTCTATATTAATATAAAATATTAGCATATCATGATTGTTTTTAGTATTTATGTTTGATGATGTATTAATACGATATTTTCATATGGATCATTTGTTTAAAATAAAATAAATTTTTTAAAATTACTATATTTTATCTAAAGTTTTTTTAAAATAAGGCAATGTTTTGTATTTAGAAATTAGGGAAATAGTGCCCTAACGTGCTGGGTTTCGATTTTCCGTTTGACTAAATAACTAAATATCCTTTTGATAAAATTTTGTAAATCATGAGATGATTTTAGTTACGAGGGTTTAAAATATCATGTCCTAACGTGCTGGATGTAATGTTTGTATTCTTTCAGAACAAAGGAATCTCAAATTTTAACTCAAATTGTTGAATTTTTTTTTTTAAGAAATCATATTTTAAAAATTCTTTCAAATTTTCAGCATTAGGACATGATTTTATCGATTAGGTACCAATTTTTGGGCGTTATGTGGGTGCTAACCCTTCCTCATACGTAACCGACTCCCGAACCTGTTTTCTTGTTTTTCATGGACCAAAATCAAATGTTTTGAAATAAAACGTTTTGCAAGGTGATCCAATCATGCCTAAGTAAAAAGGGATTGTTGGCAACTCCCACTTTTGTTTTTAAAGTCGATCCCCGTTTTTTCAAAACTTAAAAATGGTTTCGACAGCTTGGCGACTCCACTGGGGACCAATAAGAGAGTCAAGCCGTAAAATCGATAATTTCATGTCCTTTTGTTCGAATTTAAAATTCTGATTTTTTAAAAAAAAACATGATCCTTTTATTGCATGTGGTTTTAATATATATCTCTGCATTGCACTACATGACCGTTGTGGTCGCGCTTTAAGTGGGAGCAAGAAGCTATGCCTTCGTGAGGTTTTCACCTCCGCATGGGCTAGTGGACTGCTTTTGGGATACATCTGTACCTATTTCTTCGTGAAGTTTGCACTTCCGCATGGCCATAGGGAAATGTATTCCCCTGAACCGAACTCGGTTCGTATGAGCCTATAATGGGTGAGGATCGAGGAATCTGCTGGTTCAGGTACCTCAACTTTAGAACTGTAATATCCTAGATTTAGGGGTTATGCGTTTATGCATAATTCAAGTGATAGTGGGCTTAGTGTGTGTTTGGATATGTTTTAAGGGTTTTTAGAATTTTAGAATGTAAGGGAATGCCTTAGAAAAATATTAGATTTTTAGTCTTAGAAGGGGAGCTAAGAAAAATTGGCCTTAAGAAATTTAGTTTGAGGTTTTAATCACAAGGAGTCAATTGGTAAAGTGGCAAGTGGAGTGTGGAGTGTATTAATGGTCTTAGGTTCGAATCCCATGGATGGCAATAAGGTGACTTTTATTTTTGCATGTGTATGGCATGTGTTGGTCAAACTCTAATTAAGGTAAGGTTGGACTATTTTTTTTTATGGATAGTAGACTAAGGGAAAAAGGCAAGTGATTAACTTAAGGTATGGAATCAAGAAAATATGGTATGATAAGGGGACAAAAGGCATGGATTAAGGGATGAGGTTTGGAAACTTTTTAATGGCATTTTGTCCATGAACATGGACGGTTTCATGGACTAGGGGGGTTGGCTTAATTTTGAAAGTGATTAGGAGGAATTAAAGAGGAAAATAGGGGATTTGTAATGAGTATGTGAGTTGGCCGACCAAGGAAATATCTTTGTAGATCATTTCGGTTTTTGTGGGTAGAGGGGAGTAGCCGAATTTCTCTTAAGGAGTTTAGGTGTTTATTTTCGGGTTTTCTTTTCCTTCTCTAGTGTGGTGCCGAAATTCTAATGCCATCAAAGTGCCATTTTGGCCATTTTCTTTTGACAAAATTTGTTCCATTCTCTCTTAAACCTCACCCTTTTCTTTCATAAGTTAGAGCCATTTGTGCATGTATTTTCTTCCTTCTTTCACATCTCTTTCTTTTCTTTTATTCTGCTTAAACCGAAATCTCCCTTAAGGTTGCCATTGTCGAATATTACATCTTCATTTGGAAACACCATAGCCGAATTCTCTAAGCATTAAACCCTCTCCATTGTTACGTTTTCTCTCTTCACCATTAAGTGCCGAAACTCTTTCTCTTTAGGACCTAGAAACCGTTTCTCTGAGGGTGCTTGAGTAGTGGTAAGTATTTTCTATCCTAGTAATCGGTTTGGGTTCTATTTCTGTTGGAGTGCCGAATCAAGTGTTAAGGCCTTGGTTTTGGGTTAGCCGAATATTCGTAAGCCATGTTATGTGTGCCTTTTGTTTGTAGACGACATTAAGGAGCTTTAAAGGAGATCTCTCGGGTTTTGATCATCAAGGTAAGGTGATATGTAGTTTCGGCCATAGGCCATTTTGGTATTATATTAGCCGATTCTGACTTAGGTTGTGTAGGAAGGAGTTCAACAATCGCAAGGGTGCAAATCGCTTAGACTTTGGGGTTTCGAGATTTGGTCAATTGTGCCAAAATAGGTGTGTAGTTATCGTACTGTCTCTTGATTGTTTATATGTGTTATTATGTATATGTGATATGATGTGAATAGTAGCCGAAATAAGGGCTAAAATGGTGGATACCCATGATGGGTAATCGAATACCAGGTCAGTATTTTATGACGTTAATTTACTTATGGTAAATGCATGAAATTGTGATGGCATGTAATGTTTATTTGTTCCAATGATATGTTGTCATGATACATTTATGTGCATGGAAATTTGGGACATGAATATTGAAGGAAAGGGTGTACATTATGTACGTGGTCTAATGTTAGCCTCGTGCTACATTGGCGCTTGATGTTAGCTATGTGCTTCATCAATGGAGGTGTTGGCTAGGTGCCACATCTCGGCGGATGATAGCTGTGTGCATCACCGTGGATTGAGGATGACCTCGAGTCACATCGTGGATATTGACATGTGGGGTCACTTAGGTGATCGGTGGCTTAGCCACGGCTTTGGGCAGCAGGTCTGTCAAGGTAAGATATGTGGGATCACTTAGTTGATCGGTGGATTAGCCACGGCCTTGGGCAGCATGTCTGCCAAGGTAGGTGTAATGGATGGACACTAGGTTGGGTTGGGCTTCATGTTGCATATTTATGTATGTGGACTGTGTGGATATGGGCCAAGCCCATATGTGGAGACATGTGAAATAACTATACACTGAGTCTGTTTGACTCACCCAATTTTTAACCAACATCGCAGGTGATGCATGACGCTTGGACCGGGTTGGAGTGGATATGAGGTGGCCCATGCAAAAGAAGTTTCTACTTATTTCAATAAAGTTTATATTTTCAGTATTTCAAGTATTTGTTTATTGTAATAAGGCCACTTTAAGTATTTAAGGATTTTTATTATGTTTTAAGTTGGATTGTCGATTATATTATTATTTGAAAATGTTTTATTATTTTTAGCAACTTATATTTTAAAATATATGTTAGAGTTTTTAAATCAAAGAATTTGTAATAACTTAAATTTATTTGGAATTTTAATTATACAATGTTTTAGTAAAGACAACAAATTTTTACGTTTTCACCTTTAAGTCAAAAGTTTTTCAAACGTTTTCCGCAGTGGCATTCTAAATTCGACCGTGGCGTATGGGCCGGGTTTGGGGTGTTACAAGAACTAAACCGCATATAGTAAACCTTAAGAACCCACCTTAGATAGAGCTACGTCAAACTTTAATAGTTACCTAGATAAGTGTTCATTTTACTTGCTTTATATTTTATTATGTGGTACTAACTTATTGTGTTTTATTTTTTGTGCATGACATTTCATATTTTTAGGGGTATCGATTCACGGTCAGTTTCTAAGTTAGAAAGCTGGTTACGGAGAACGAATTCCTTGATAAAGTGGAAGACAATGCAGCTGTTCGCACATGGTCAGAGAAAACACAATTGGAGAAAGAGAATAGCTTAGCTGACGGGTATGTGTCTGAACTATGGGGTTTTACTCGTATTACTATTACACAGAATGAATTCCAAGAGTTGAAAGAGATATGGACCCAGTGGGACGATGAGGCAAAGCAGCTGTTTTATCGTAATTATGGTGATCTATCCTACTTGCTCGACATCAAGGTAGATAAGCATCTATTCCGGGCTATGACTCAGTTTTGGAACTTTACTTATAGCTGTTTCACTTTCGGGGAAGTAGATTTAGTGCCCACGCTGGAAGAGTATACAACCTTGCTTCGTTGTTCAAGGATCCAAGTCGACAAAGCTTATCTTAAGGCTGCCAATGTCCCAACTTTTGTGAAGAAGTTAATGAGTATCACGGGGATGAGTGAACAGTGGGTTGCAGCTAGAATCTAAGAGAAAGGTGAGGGTAAATGCATACCTTGGGCGAGTTTGAGGGACCTGATCCTAGCACATCCAGATGAAAAGAAGAAGATCGACGTCTTTGCCTTATGTATTTATGGTTTGGTGATTTTCCCCAATGCTCTAAGACATATAGATGAAGTAGTTACTGATTTATCTGACCGACTTAACAAAGGGGTCACACTTGTACCTGCGATATTAGCCGAGACGTTCAGATCTTTGAATGCGTGTCGGAGAGCTGGTGAAGGTAGATTCATTGGATGCGCAAAGTTAGTATTGGTTTGGTTTCACTGTCATTTTTGGAGGGTTGACAGTGTTCCTTACCAAGTGTTCTTTGAAAGTTATTCCCCTTTAAAGGAGGCTACAGCTACGACAAGGAGAGACGATATATCAGAGGAAAGATGGATGGAAATTCTTCAAAACCTCCGAGAAGAAGATGTTGAGTGGAAAGCCCCTTGGATGATTCCTGACGAAGTCTTTTATCGGTGCAGAAATTTTGATTGGGTACCTCTGCCTGGAATCTGGGGAGCTGTTGGATATGCACCGTTATTCATACTAAGGCAATACAAAGCAAGACAGTTCATACCAGCGACATATGGGTTAGCTCAAAGTGAATTCTCATATAAGGGGGATAATTATAAGAAGAAGATTCCAGAGAATTCTGAGGCTTGGAAGCGGACTTGCTGTATGAAGATATAGACTCGAAGACCGATGACAACCCTAGAATACAAGGAATGGTCAAGCAAAAGGATCAATGATAACATCCCTGGGCCAACCTTGGAAGGTGCCCAATCTACGAAAGAGTATTTACAAGTGGTCCCATCGAAATTAGAGATTATAAAGCAAGACTTCGAGAAGCAAAGTTTAGAGCTCGGAAAGAGGATAGAGAAGCTAGAAGAAGAAAAGATGTACTTGAGGCTAGATGTGGATGTCCAGAAATTAGAAGCCGAGAAAGTAAGAAAAGAAAAGAGGAAGATCGAGATAGTTTGAAGACAGAATATAAGAAGATACGGCTGACGATGAAGAATACTGGATTGGGGAAGTCTTCGAAACAATGGCAACAAGAGGTCCAGGAGGAAAAGGCCAAAGTTGACTATTGGGAGAGAAAGTTTTGAGAAATGCAAGCACGAAACGAGGCCTTAGAAAAGAATTTGGCAGAAAGTCTAAATGAAAAGGGAGAATTAAAAGCTAGAGTGGCTGAACTTGGATGGTCTCTTCATCACCATCGAAGTTGTAATTCTGCGATCGAGCTAAAGTCAAGTCTGAACAAGATTGAGGAAATGAAGGGTAAGATTGAAGAGTTAGAATCAGCATTGCACAGTTGTGAACTTCGGATCGAGCTTCTTGAAACAAGAGAAAGGCATTGGAAGGAAGAACTCCACCATTCTCACGATCAAGTTAGAAGTCAAGATTACCTCATGGGTGAAGCAATAGTCCAGATTCGAGAGGTAGCTGATCACCTACAGACTTTGGAAGTACAGGCTGATACATTGAGCACGAAGTATGAGTTACAGTCAGATCGTGGCCAAGAGTTAGCTTTGTTGGTTAGGAAAATCAGAACTTTGGGCCTTAGGGCAAAAGCATATTTGTAATCCGTTTTATGTAAAGGATTTTGTTTTCTAATAAAGTTTTCTAAGATGAAGTTGAATCAGAGTTGATGCCTCTTTGCATTCATGCATTTGCATTACATCATATGCATTTAAGTCCATAGAGAGAGTCTAATTAGTTGAAATTATACAGAGAGAGAGAGAGAGAGAAAGAGAAGGAAAATCTGGAAGCTGAACACCCTTACGGTATACGTGCCAAATCAAAGAAAATGGATCAAAGACTTGAACAATTCCAAAGAGATATGCAAGACCAGATGCAAGAGCAAATGGCAAAGCTCCAATAAGAAATGAGGGACCAAATGTTGGAAGCTCAAAGGAGCATGATGGCTCAAATGGCCTAGATGTTGAGTGGGGCAATGGACAAGGGAAAGGGTCCCATAGTTAATGCTGAAGACAATGAGGACTTTCCTCGGGATTTCCCCCATCGCATGTACAACCCGAGGAGTATCCCCAAAGGCCACCTATCACGATTAGGCCTCAATAGGGGTAAAATGATAATTGACCACCCATGAACTTTCAAGTTGGCTCAAGATCTAACCTAGGAGATAACCCAGCCAATCCCGTTATCCCTGATTTGGATATAGCAGAGAGGGAAGGGACAAGAAATGAATCCTCGAGGCAGTTAGAGGATCGCTATAGATGGTTGGAGGAAAAGTTCAAAGCTTTGGAAAATACCGATCATCACCATGGTATTGATGTAAAAGACTTAAGTTTGGTTCCAGATTTGGTGCTTCCTCATAAATTTAAGATGCCAGAATTTGAGAAGTACAATGGGACTAGCTGCCCTGAGGCCCACATCACTATATTTTGTAGACGGATGACTGGCTATGTTAAAAATGATCAACTCTTGATTCATTGTTTCCAGGTTGGTGGGGGCAGCGTCCAAGTGGTACAATCAACTTAGCCGTGCTAATATTAGCTCCTGGAGAGACTTAGCCCAAGCCTTCATGAAACAATACAATCATGTCACAGACATGGCGCCTGATAGAATCATGTTGCAAAACATGGAAAATAAATCAAATGAAAGCTTCAGACAATACGCGCAAAGATGGAGGGAAGTTTCCATGCAAGTTCAACCACCTCTCCTGGAGAAGGAAACCACCATGCTGTTTATCAACACTTTGAAGGCACCATTTATCACCTATATGATAGGAAGCACCACTAAGAGCTTCGCGGATATTGTGATGGCAGGGGAAATGATAGAAAATGCCATAAGGGGTGGAAGATTGAAGCGAGAGAAACCATTAGAAGGTCTACTCCTAGGAAAAAGGACAGTGAGGTAAACAATACGAGTACATATAATAAAAGGTACTCAAAGGCAATTACTGTGAGCCAGCCTAAAGTAGTTACTGCCGGGCAACAAGGGTCAACAAGACAAGAATCAGGCACTAGACAAAGTTCAGAAAAGCTCCAATTTACGCCAATCCCAATGACGTACAAGGAGCTATATCAAAGTTTATTTGATGCACACGTAGTGTCCCCATTTTATTTGAAGCTGTTACAGCCCCCGTATCCCAAATGGTATGATTCAAACGCTCAATGCGACTACCATACGGGAATAACGGGGTATTCAATAGAACAATGCACTACCTTCAAAAAGTTAGTCGAGAGATTTATCAAAATGAGGATTGTAAAGTTCGACGATACACCTAGTGCAGATAATCCATTACCTAATCATGGAGATAAGGGGATAAACGCGATTGGGAAAAATGTCGTAAGAAGAATAAAGGAGGATATCTCGGAAGTGAAAACCCCTTTAAGAATGGTCTGGAGGGAAATGGTAAGAAGAGGAATAGTATTATTCGATTCTTTGAAAGGATGTGAAGGACTAAGGAACTACTATGAGTTCCACAAAGCAGAGGGGCATGAGATCCAAGAGTGTGTTGAGTTCAGGGTCTTGGTGCAAAGCCTTATGGACAATAAGGAATTGGAGTTTTATGAAGAAGGCTTAGAGGGAGGAAATATACGTGCAACCGAAGGAGAATTGACAAAATAAAAAGTCAATTATCCGAGGATCATTATCTCCCGACCAAGAAATATGGAAAGCGGAACACAAGTCGCGCCTAAGGTTGTAATCCAGAAACCTGTTTCCTTTCCTTACAAGGATAACAAAATGGTGCCTTAGAATTACGACTGTAACGTAACAATACCAGGAGGGGAAAATTCAGCTAGCACTTTCAAAGAGGTCCAAAGTGAGGGATTCTACACACGAAGTGGAAGGCGTTATGACTCAGTAAATGTTAGAACAGAACCAGCAAGGTCAAAGGCTGTGGCAGTTGAACAAGAGAAAGGACCTGAAGCCCTTATCAATGAACCTGTGAAAGAAGAGGAGGCTAAAGAATTTTGAATTTCTTAAAGCACAGTGAATACATCGTGGTAGAGTAGTTGCGCAAACAACCGGCTCGCATATCGGTGCTAGCCTTACTCTTAAGTTCAGAAGTGCATCGCGAAGCATTAATGAAAGTGCTAAACGAAACTTATGTTACTAAGGATATATCTGTCAATAAACTTGACCGTCTGGTTAGTAACATAAGTGCTGATAATTTCATTTACTTCAGTGATGATGAAATTCCACCTGGAGGTATGGGATCGACCAAAGCTCTACACATCACCACTCGTTGCAAGGGATACACTCTTCCAAGTGTATTAATCGACAATGGATCAGCCTTGAATGTCTTACCATTGTCGAAACTGAAGAGGTTACCGATAGACAGTTCTCACATGAAGACATGCCAGAATATAGTGAGAGCATTTGATGGCACCGAGAGAAGAGTGATGGGAAGAATCGATATATCTTTTCTGATTGGGCCAAACACGTATGAAGTGGACTTTCTGGTAATGGATATCAAGCCTTTGTACAATTGCTTGCTGGGAAGGCCTTGGATTCATTCGGCAGGAGCAGTGCCCTCATCGCTGCACCAAAAATTGAAGCTGGTGACAGAAGGTCAGCTAGTTACCATAAACGCGGAGGAGGACATCATAGCCACTGTTACTAATGAAGCGCCATATTTAAAGGGGAGTGAAAAAGTAACTGAGTATTCTTTTCGATCTTTAGAGTTCATGAATGCAACATTTATTTTGGAGGGGAATGAGGTTCCAATGCCCAAGATATCTAGGACCACAAGGATGGGCCTACAAATGATGGTCGGGAAGGGAGCCTTACTAGGAAAAGGATTGGGTAGACATCTCCAAGGAGAAGTTCGAGTGCTGATGCTAAAAGAGAAGAGAGACCATTTTGGCTTGGGTTTCAAGCCTGATGCTAGACAGAAGAGAAAAGAAATAGAGAAGAAGCAGGAGAGAAGAAGGGCATGGTTGAATAGGGAAGAAGTTAAATGGGAATCGATGACTTTCCCCCACATATCCCAGACCTTTGTATCCGGAGGGATAATTCACCCTGAGAGAGGGTTATTGGAAGGTCCTCACATCAATGCCATGCACGAGGAGGGAATTGAACAAGGAAACCTGTTGGGCATTCGCCCTTATGAACCTGGAAGCGTTTTGAACAATTGGACTGCAGAGGAACTTCCTGTAGTTTTTAGAGATTATACAGAGTAATATTCAGAATGCTCTTGTTGTTTTTTAGCTTAGGAACAATAAGATTTCTTTTGTGAAATAGGCTCATGTTCAGACATTGTTATTTTAATAAAATACATCTTTGATAATTAACTCGAGCAGATATTCTTTCAGTTTTATTTCATTTTCTAATTTCATTCCAAATTTTTTATTCTCATTCATACAATATAAATAGTTGTTCTCAAATTCATTTGTTCTTTGTACATTCTTTGATACCCACCACAGGTCCCTAGATATCAATGACATGAGCAATGATACTACAGATTCAGAGGTCCATTTTGAGCAAGACATGTGTTTAGAGGAATCTCAGGATTTTGAAGGTGATCGAGATTGTGATTTATCTCCAGATCTGCTAAGAATGGTAAAGCAAGAAGAGAAACAGATTTAACCCCATGAAGAGGAGGTAGAAAATATAGCCTTGGAAGAAGGAAAAGTCATAAAAATTGGAAAGCGCATAGCCAAAGAGACGAAACAAGATCTTGTTGAGTTACTACGAGAATTCAAGGACATCTTTGCATGGTCATACCAAGATATGCCTGGTCTAAGTATTGATATTGTAGTGCATCGCCTTCCCATAAGAGTAGAGTGCAAGCCAGTTCAACAAAAGCTACGAAGAATGAGGCATGACCTGGTGTTGAAAATAAAGGAGGAAGTAAAAAAACAGTTTGATGATGGATTTTTACAGGTGGTCAAATACTCAGAGTGGGTTGCCAATATTGTACCTGTCCCTAAGAAGGATGGAAAGGTCAAGATGTGTGTAGACTATAGGGGCTTAAATAAAGCCAGCCCAAAAGACAATTTTCCTTTGCCGTATATTGACACGTTGGTGGATAATACGGTAGGATACTCACTGTTTTCATTCATGGATGTTTTTTCGAGATATAATCAAATCAAGATGCACCTTGAAGATATGGAGAAAACTACCTTCATAACATTGTGGGGTACCTTTTGTTATAAGGTAATACCATTCGGACTAAAGAATGCTGGAGCAACATATCAAAGGGCCATGGTAACTTTATTCCATGACATGATGGATAAAGAGATTGAAGTATATGTTGATAACATGATTGCCAAATCTCGAACAGAAAAGGAACACATTGAAATTTTGAAGTTGTTTTTGAGATTGAGAAAGTCTCAATTGAAGCTCAACCCGACAAAGTGTACCTTCGGAGCTCGGTTAGGGAAGTTACTGGGTTTTATAGTCAGTGAGAGAGGAATCAAAGTTGACTCAAACAAGGTCAAAGCAATACAAGAATTGCCTCCATCGCACACTCAGAAGGAAGTTCGAGGTTTTCTTGGAAGGTTAAATTACATTGCTCGGTTTATTTCACAATTAATTGAGAAATGTGATCCCATATTTCGTCTTCTCAAGAAACACAACCAGGGTGTATGGGACGATGAGTGCCAGAAAGCTTTTGATAAAGTCAAACAATATTTTTCGAACGCCGCAGTACTGTCTCCACCTAATCTAGATAGACCGTTGATATTGTATTTGTCAGTATTCAATAACTCCATGGGATGTGTGCTTGGTCAACATGATGAGTCAGGAAGAAAAGAAAGGGCGATATACTATCTCAGTAAAAAGTTCACTAATTATGAAATGAGGTATTCGTCAATCGAGAAATTGTGTTGCGCCTTGATTTGGACAACTCGGAGGTTGAGGCAGTACATGCTATATCATACTACCTGATTGGTTTCGAAGCTTGATCCGTTAAAGTATATGATGGAGTCAACTGCTTTGAATGGAAGGATGGCAAGGTGGCAGATTTTGTTGTCTGAATTTGATATAGTTTATGTGAACCAAAAGGCTATAAAAGGAAGCGCGATAGCAGAACTTCTGGCTAGCAGAGCTTTAGAGGACTATGAACCTTTGAAATTTGATTTCCCCAATGAAGAGTTGATGTATGTGGCAAATACTGAAGAATGTCTGTGGAAGCTAAACTTTAATGGAGCATCAAATGCTGTGGGAAATGGAATTGGGGCAATCTTGGTATCCCTTAGTGGTGATCATTACCCATTCACATGCAAACTGGATTTTGATTGCACGAACAACATGGAAGAATATGAAGCATGCATCATGGGAATTCGAGCAGCCGTAGAGCGTAAGATCAGAGTGCTAGAAGTATATGGAGATTCTGCCCTAGTAATCTACCAGCTTAAAGGAGAGTAGGAGACGAGAGATCCCAAACTAATTGATTACCGAAAAATAGTTTTGGGATTGATTGAGGAGTTCGATGACATCACTTTTAATTATCTCCCACATGATGAAAACCAAATGGCGGATGCTTTGGCAACCTTGGCCTCTATGATTAAAGTAAACAGACCAGAGGATATGAGACCTATTCAGATGAGTATTTTCGAAGTTCCAGCTCATTGATATAATCTGGAAGAAGAGGAAAAAGATGACCACTCTTGGTATCATGAAGTATAGCGATACGTAAAAAGTCGTGAATACCCAGAGCATACAACTGAGAATGAGAAAAGGACATTAAGAAGATTGGGCTCTGACTATGTTTTGGATGGGGATATCTTGTATAAGAAGAGAAAAGATAAACTATTATTGAGATGCTTTGATGCTGTAGAAGCTAGGAAAATCCTAGAGGAAGTTCATGATGGCGTTTGTGGAACACACACACTAATGGGTTCACAATGGCTAGAAAGATAATGAGATTTGGATATTATTGGTCCACCATGGAAGGAGATTGTATCAGCTATGTTAAGAGATGTCATAAATGCCAGATTTATGGAGACAAAATTCATGTGCCTCCGTCACCTTTGCATGTTATGACTTCCCCATGGCCTTTTTCCATGTGGGGCATGGATGTTATTGGACCGATCTCACCAAAAGCTTCAAATGGGCATCGATTCATCTTCGTGGTTATTGACTATTTTACGAAATGGTAGAAGCTGCTTCATATGCTAGCGTCACTAAGTCAGTAGTTAGTCGATTCTTGAAGAAGGAGATTATTTGTCAATATGGAATGCCCGAGAGGATCATATCAGACAATGAACTGAATTTGAACAACAACACAATAGCAGAAATTTGTAGTCAATTTGGGATCAAACACCATAACTCGTCTCCGTATTGTCCAAAAATGAATGGGGCAGTGGAAGCGGCCAATAAAAATATCAAAAAGATAGTAGGGAAAATGACCGAGACTTACGAGGATTGGCATGAGAAACTACCGTTTGCACTCTATGCTTATCGGACATCCGTTAGAACCTCTACTAGGGCAACGCCTTTCTCGTTGGTCTATGAGATGGAGGCAGTTCTACCGATTGAAGTGGAAATACCTTCTCTTAGAGTTTTGTCAGAAATAAAGCTGGATGAAGCTGAATGGATCCAGGCTCGGTATGATCAGTTGAACTTAATTGAAGAAAAGAGGCTAAGGGCTATTTGTCACGGTCAGATGTACCAAAAACAAATGATGCGAGCCTACGATAAAAAAAGTTCGCCCAAGAGAGTTTCATGAGGGGGACCTTGTACTGAAAAAGATTCTTCCTATACAAAAGGATTTCAGAGGAAAATGGATGCCGAATTGGGAAGGACCATATATGGTAAAGAAAGCTTTCTCTAGAGATGCACTGATTCTGACAGAAATGGATGGGAAAATCTTACCCGATCCTGTGAACTCGGATTCAGTCAAAAAGTATTTTGCTTGAAAATGAGAAGAGGCCAAAGTGAAAACCCGCAAAGGGCGCCTTGAGACCAAAGCAAATTTTGAATAGACACGTAGTCATCCTGCTATACTTGAATCAATAAGAAATGAAGTATGTTGCATATCGGGGCATCAACAAAGTACTTTGAGTCTTCTAAACACATGTTAAGCACAAAGCAACCTTCGTGGAGTTTGTGTATAGAAGCCCAATTTACGATATCTGGGGCATCTGATCTTTGTCCTATTCAATTTACTATCTTTGGATTCTTTTTCTTCTCAAAGATATATTCCCAGTAAATTTTCTTTGTATTTTTTATAATTCATTTAACTCTCTTTGAGATCAATTTATTTGTTACCCATTATTCATAAGCATGTTGCGTTGAAATGATAATTGATGAACTAATAATTTCACAAAAGAAGTTCTACATATTACTTTGGAAATTTCTAGATAAAACAAAGAACCAAAACTTGACAATTGTTTAGAATTTCCATGTGCATAAATTGGAAATATTTGAGAAAGAAGAGTCTGGATAGAGACTATTTCTCTGAATTCTTTGTCCAAATGATAATTGGACAAAATAATGAGTTAATGTGACGAAAGTAAGTGATGTCATCAGGTCATAACATTCGGGGAATGGTGTGACAAACTAAGTTGATGAAATTCAGAACCCCTGAATTGTGGTGGAATTGGTTGAATTTGAAATAAATCCTATACCCTAAAAATTACGGATGGGACAGATTGAAAAAGTTTCAATTCCTATCGTGGTAGGATGGTCTAAGCCTTGTGTCCTCGAAGTTTCAAGTGGAGGTGACTCTGAAATTACAGTGGGGCAAGCTTGTTGAGCAGAACATGATTGATATTTCGAGAGGAACAATGATGAAGAACAAATGAGTGATGACACCTAGAGTAGGAATCAAGGGAGTAGGCTTATCCCCCTGAGGAAGCAAGGGAACAGGCTGAAGTTTGTAGTCTTATCTTCCTGAGGAAGCAAGGAAGCAGACTAAAGATTGTAGTTCTGTCTCCCTGAAGTTGCAGTGGAGCAAACCAAGGACTGCAAATCTTTTCTTCCCGAGGTAGCAGGGAAGCAGATTTTAGCCATCAGTCTTATCTTCCTGAAGTAGCAAGGAAGCAGACTAAAAATAGTAGATTTTGTCTCCCTGAAGTTGCAGTGGAGTAAATCGAAGACGGTAAATCTTATCTTCCCGAGGTAGCAAGGAAGCAGATTTTAGTCACTAGCCTTATCTTCCTGATGTAGCAAGGGAGCAGGCTGAAGATTATAGTCTTATCTTCCTGATGCAGCAAGGGAGCAGACTAAAAATTGTAGATCTCGTCTCCTCGAGATAGCAGTAGGGCAGATCGATGATGGCGAATCTTATCTTCCCGAGGTAGCAGGGGAGCAGATTTTAGCCACTAGCCTTATCTTCCTGATGTAGCAAGGGAGCAGGCTAAAGATTATAGTCTTATCTTCCTGATGTAGCAAGGAAGTAGACTGAAGATAGCAGATCTTATCTCAACTGAGCAAGAGTGGGGCAGATCGAAGACAACAAGTCTTATCTCCATGTATCGGCAATGGAGTAGACTGAAGATATCAGATCTTATCTCTACTGAGCAGGAGTGGAGCAGATCAAAGGCAGCAAGTCTTATCTCCATATATCGGCAATGGAACAGACAAATGATAGCAGATTTTATCTCTATTGAGCAGGAGTGGAGCAGATCAAAGACAGCAAGTCTTATCTCCATGCATCGGCAATGGAGCAGACTAAAGATAGCAGATCTTATCTCCACTGAGCAGGAGTGGGGCAGATCGAAGACAGCAAGTCTTATCTCCATGTATCGGTAATGGAGCAGATTGAAGATATTAGATCTTATCTCCACTGAGTAGGAGTGGAGCAGATCGAAGACAGCAAGTCTTATCTCCATGTATCGGCAATGGAGCAGACTGAAGATAGCAGATCTTATCTCTACTGAGCAAGAGTGGAGCAGACTGAAGATAGCAGATCTTATCTCCACTGAGCAGGAGTGGAGCAGATTGAAGATAGCAGATTTGGCATTCCTGAAGTTGCAGGAGGCAGATCGAAGACATCAGCTTAACCTCCCTGAAGTTGCAGTGGAGCTAACTTAAGAAAGCAGATCTGGCATTCCTAAAGTTGCAGTAAAGCGAATTGAAGCCATCAGACTTATTTAAATCAAGATGAAGTTCTAATACCGTTGAAATTGTAGTGGAGTTGGAAGCTATTCGAAGAAGTCGAGGACCAAGAAGTCAAGGCTCGGCAAAGACCGGGCAAAATTGGACCTTTTATAGTCTTTGCTCTATTCTCGTTACATGACAATGAGCAAAGAGGGGCAGCTGTAATAGGCCCATTTTGCCCGGGCCCGTGTAAAATAAAACAAACCAGAATAAAACAGAAAAATGAAAAAATATATATATAAACCAAAGTCTAAATTTTACTAATGTCCATTTACAAAACAATTAACCCAAACCCAAATTACTAAACCCATTACACCCGGTGGCCCAAGTACACCCAAACCCAAAACCTATGCGGCCCAAAAGGGCCCAACACCTAAACCAAAGTCAGAAACCCCGAACCCTAGGGTTCTCCCTCGCACCGCAACACCCAGCACCCAATAGCTCATCGCGCCTACGCCACCTTCGATCGCGCCGCGATCAACGCACGAATCCCGCACCACCGCCGAGACTCTCGTCGATTGCCTACACAAGAAAGGAAACAAAAAAGCAGCAAAATGGCAACAGAATATTTTCCTTTTTTTTTAAATTATTTTTGGGCTTATAAAACCCCAAATAACAATCTGTAAGGGGGAGAAAATATACACAAGAACACAGAAAACACGCAAAAAAATATGGAAATAAAAAGAACAATTTTTTTTTTGCAACACAGAGGTGATTTCTTTTTTTTTTTCAATTCGCATTCTTTTTATTTTTCGATTCATGCATGCATATTTTTTATATAAAAAATACTAAAATAGATAAAATGAGCATTACCTTTTCGATTCGCGTCGAAGAGATGAAGTTTTTGATCTCCGACCGCCATATGTGGTGGCGCGTGCGGAGGCACGTGTGACGGCCCTCCATCGGAGCCCTGGCCGAAGGCCGAAGGCCAGAGAGAATTTGAAAAGGGGGTCTCTGTTTTTTTTAAAATCAGTGTTTAAAATGATTTTTAGGTTATTTTTTTAGCTTTTATAGATCGAAAGAATGACGCCGTTTTGGGGTGGTCAGTTAATGACCAAAACGAAGCCATTTTCAAGCTTATGACCCGCGCGTTGACCCGACCCGGGGAGGATCCGCATGTTTTTATTAAATGGTCTAACTGCCATTTTAGTCCTTCCTCAATTTTTTTATTTTTAATTTCGTTTAATTTAATTTTTTTATTTTAATTCAGCCTTAAAATGTTTGCTTATATTTCAATTTAGTCCCTTGGGCCATTAAAGGGCTGATAATAGAACGACGCCGTTTAGGAGATGGGGCATAATTGCCCAATAGGTCCCTATATTTCGGCGCGCGTTCCAATATCGTCCTTTATTTTGTTTTTTTAAACCTTAAATTTTTTTATCATTTTAATTTAATCCTTACTCATTGGATTTTTTTTATTCTTTTTATTTTTTTGTTCTTATTTTTAATTATTATATATATTAAATTATTATTTATTATTATTTTTCAATATTATTCATATATTGTATATTATTTTAGTTATTATATTATATTTTATTTTATTATACATTATTATATTATATTTTTTATAACTTTTAAATTATTTTATCTTTAATGTTGCATGTAATTTTGTATATTGTTTATTCTTAAATACGTAGTTTTATATGTAATAGATTATTATAAATATGTTTTTATTTAAAATCATTTATTTATTTTAAACGTATTTTATTTATTTGTTCAAAATATATACTGTTTTTTAATTCTTTTTTATATTTTTGTAATATTTATTTATTATTTGGTATATGTAATTGCATGAAAGGTTTAATATTGCATGAGAAATTTTCATGTTTATTTAGTTTTTTGTATTTTGCCATTTATTGTTTTATATATTCTATTTTTTATATACTCTTTCATTTATTTATGATTGCCTTAATATAGTTATATTTATTAGTTGTTATTTTATATTTTTATTGTCTATATTAATATGAAATTAGCATATCATGATTGTTTTTAGTATTTATGTTTGATGATGTATTAATACGATATTTTCAAATGGATCATTGTTTAAAATAAAATACATTTTTCAAAATTACTGTATTTTATCTAAAGGTTTTTTTAAAATAAGGCAATGTTTTGTATTTAGAAATTCGGGAAATAGTGCCCTAACGTGCTGGGTTTCGATTTTCCGTTTAACTAAATAACTAAATATCCTTTTGATAAAATTTTGTAAATCATGAGATGATTTTAGTTATGAGGGTTTAAAAATATCATGTCCTAATGTGCTGGATGTGATGTTTGTATTCTTTCAGAACAAAGGAATCTCAAATTTTAACTCAAATTGTTCAAGTTTTTTTAAGAAATCATATTTTAAAAATTCTTTCAAATTTTCAGCATTAGGACATGATTTTATTGATTAGGTACCAATTTTTGGGCATTATGAGGGTGCTAACCCTTCCTCATACGTAACCGACTCCCGAACCCGTTTTCTTGTTTTTCGTAACCAAAATCAAATGTTTTGAAATAAAACATTTTGCAAGGTGATCCAATCACACCTAAGTAAAAAGGGATTGGTGGCGACTCCCACTTTTAATTTTAAAGTCGATCCCCGTTTTTTCAAAACTTAAAATGGTTTCGACAATAACTATAAGGAATGGAAAAAAAACCTCATGGTTGTCCTGAGCTATGAGAAACTCAAAAAAGTTCTTGATAATAAATGCCCTTCGACCACTCAAGCTAAAACTAAAAAAAATTGGGAGGAGTCTAATTGGATAGCTCATTGCTATATGCTGGCAAGCGTGACCAACACCCTTTATAAGCAACTAGAGAGTTGGAAGAATACCAAAGCGATTCTAGAAAAACTAGAGGACATGTTCAGAAGCCAAGCTGCTTTGGCTTGATAGTCAACTATAACTAGTTTGATGAATGTCCAACAAAAGCTTGAAACTTTGGTTAAAGACCATATGATTACTTTTATGGGATACTTTGCCGAGGCTACAGATAATGAGGTCAATTTGGACCAAAACACGCAAATAGAGACGGTGTTCAAAAGCTTATCCAAGTATTTTGCAGGACTAAAATTCACATATAACCTTGGGAACAAGAATCTAACACTTACACAACTCAAGAAGAATTTAAAATCCTATAATTTGATGTTGAATAGCGGTTAACCGATCCAAAAAGTAGAAGAAAACTTAGTCGTTGCTTCTTCCTCTATAGGAAAAGGGAAACACACTACAGGAAACAAGGATAAGCCCTCTAGGCCACTTCAAGAGGAAATGAAGAGAATCAAGAAGCCTAAAGACTTATCCAATTCTAAATGTTCCTTCTATAATAAGAAAAAGACACTTCAAGGTAAATTTTAAAGAGTGGAAGGATTACCTAGCCACTAAAGGCAAATGTGTGGAAGTCTTTATGTTAGAAGCTTACTTAGTGGAAGATTCAATAGACCACTGGGTCATTGGTTCTAGAGCCACTAATCATGTGTGGGTTTCACTACAAGGGTTCGAGGAAATGAAAAACCTTAGAGATAAGAGTCTATCATTGTCGACCGGAAATTGGTCAAATATGACAACTGAAGCAGTTGGAGATGTGCATTTTTATTTTGATAATTTTAGAAAGATTATTTTAAAAGAAATTTTCTACGTACGAAGTTTCAAAAGATACTTAATTTCCGTTGCACGTTTATTTAAAGACAGCTTGATCGTCTCTTTCAATAATAGTATTGAAATTTTTAGAAATTGTACTATTATTTGTAATTAATGGATGTCAAATAATCTATATTTTATCAAACAAAAGATGTACAATGAATACGGAACTTAAGATATTAACCAAGAAAGATGTACTATCATTTATAAAGGATCTCACTCTAACGAGGCATACCTTTGGCATTTAGGACTTGGTCATATTAACCAAGAAAGAATCACTAGAGTTGTGAAAGATGGAACCTTAAGTTTGCTTAAGGAAATTAATATTCCACAATGTGAATCTTTCTTGGAAGGTAAGGTGACTAAGCGATCTTTTAATTCAAAAAGAATGAGGGTCGTTAAACCCTTAGAACTTGTATACATTGATGTATGTGGCCCCATGAACATCAGTGCTCGAGGTGGATACAATCATTATGTAACCTTTATAGATTATTATTCCAGATATGGGTATGTGTACCTAATGCACCATAAAAGTTCACTTTTGATCAATTTAAAGAGTTTCGTGTGGAAGTGGATAAACAAGTAGGTTTACCCATAAAGACACTTTGATCTGATCGAAGTAGGGAATATTTATCGAATAAGTTCTTAGGATACCTCGTAGAGAATGTGATATTATCCTAATTAACCTTGTTGGGAAATCCACAATAGATTAGTGTGGCAAAGAGAAAGAATAAAACTTTGTTAGACATGGTTCAATTGATGTTTTAGGGATATGTTTTATAAATGACTTGCTACATTCTGAATGATATACCAACTAATGCTGCACCTAAAACTCCATATAAATTATGGCACGATAGAAAGCCAAGCCTAAAGAATTTTAGGATTTGGGGATGCCCGTCCCACGTATTGGACAAAGATGCGAAGAAGTTGGATTTACAGACAGAATTATGTATGTTTGTGGGATATCCTAAAGGATGAAGGGTGGTTTGTTTTATAACCTAAAAGAGCAAACAATTATAATGTCGACTCATGCTACCTTCCTAGGGGAAAGTTACATGAACGAATTTTAACCTCAAAGTAAAGAAGAACTCGAGGAACTTTTGAGAAATACACAAAACCCTCTAGTAACAATTTCAGATCCAACTCCTAATATTAAACCTGCAAACGATCAGTAGCGTAGGGAGCTTCATCGTAATCGGAGGGTCTCTCATAGGCCTGGGTTCTTCCAGTCTGGTAAATGTGTTTTTAACATAGAGCTTGTCGAACAGGAAGATGACAACTCACTCACATTTAACGAAGCGGTGCAGAGTTACTAAAGGGGTAAAATCTTTAAGGTGTAAATGGATTTGCAAGAAGTAATGAAATGCGGATGGAAAAGTGGAAACTTATAAGGTTAGACTTGTAGCAAAGGGGTATACTAAAAAAGAAACGAGAAAACTTTCTCTTCGATTGTTGATCTACCATAATTTGATATGACAAATTAGGCTTTCTTGATACACTTAAGAAGCTTATTCTCAAGCAAAGTAGCATATTTTACGTAGTTTTTTTGTAGTTTTTAAGTTTTAAGTTAATAAGTGTAAATGCCTCATTTTTACTCATTTTGAGACTTAAATTGGCTAATAATGTCATTGGGGGCCCTAACATATGGTTAACT
Source organism: Gossypium australe (assembly GCA_005393395.2). Taxonomy (NCBI): domain Eukaryota; kingdom Viridiplantae; phylum Streptophyta; class Magnoliopsida; order Malvales; family Malvaceae; genus Gossypium; species Gossypium australe. Next base: position 16,334,939 of record CM016619.1, read on the forward strand.
GATGTAGGGGCGAGTTGGAGGTTGAAATCAAGAAAGAACAACACCAAATGAAAGGTTATTGGGATATCCAAACCTTCGAGTCATGATACCTCCAACAGACCCAAGATTGGATACCACCCTTCAGTGGTTTCGCTATATCCACATGCAATGAAGCACCCCAAGTTCAAGATTGCTCTTGGTATCGTGATATCTTATTCCTTGGTATCGCGATACCTACACCATGAGAGGACAAAATTTGACAAAAAAGGGTAATCTTTTCCCACCCAAAGAACCAATGATTGAAGTATCATTCAAGGGTATTTTGGATACAAGAATAGAGTCAGAATAGCTGCTATATCAGCCAAAATTTGGCTAAGAGAAAAAGAAGCTACGTTGGAGTAGTTTTAGCTTTGGGTTTTCTTTAGTTTTCTCTTAGCTTTTCTTTCTCTTTTTCCAGGGTTTCTTATTTTCATTTCCTTAGTTGTGGATTTAATATTTCTCTACAACTTTTCTTCTTGTTTTAGTTGTTCTTAGTGTTACTTAAGTTGGTTATTACTGTAGCTTAGGTTTATTAGCACTTTCAATCCATGTACCTTGATTTTAAGACACTTTTAGCTTTAGTTTTATGTATTTCGATTTCTTTTACTTTAAATATGTTAATGTTTGTTCCTTTTATGTTTTTTCTTCATATTTTCTTGTTGAATGTTTCTCTTTACATGTCCTTTAAGTTTTCTTGCATAAAAATATCAACTTTTACATTTTTCTTAAGCTTTTAATTAATGACTTCCATGTTTTTCATTTTCATGTTCATTAGCTTTATTTTCAACATGAGTAACTAAACTTTTAAAGGGGGTGTTGATAAAGATGTGGTAAGCTGATTTTTGGATAAATGACCAAATCGTAATAAATTGGACTAATTTGAATGAACCTAAAAACTTAAGATTGACAACCCTGAGGGAATATCTAGGCAAGTTAGACCGAAAGGAGATCTTGTTGGGCACTAATTCATTAGTCCCAAATTAATCAATGAGATCGAGAGATAATCCAAATTAATTTGTCTAACATGGTAAAATTGAGACCGATAGGTAATATAGAGCCATTTTGGGAGTTTAAACGATTTGGATCCCTAACTTGAAGATTATGAACCACATCAAGATCAACCAACCACCATATTTATTTAATCACTAATTTTGTAATTTCATTTGTTTTAGAATTTAGTCCTTGTCAGTTAGGTAGTAGATTAGTTTAATTTCTCTTGACTTTATGATTTTCTATAATATAATTTTTTTGATTAGTTGGTTAGACTCCTTATTTAACATGCACATTATTTAGAAATTGCTCAATCCACAATTCTCTTGGTTTCAATCCTTGGAATACTCCAGTGTTCCACTATAACACTACAAATCTTATAACTAACATGTTACACTTGCAGTAAAGCCTTGATATTTATATTCATTTTAGTCCCAGTGTTGATTCATTTCTCTCATTCATCGATCGAGGGAAAGACGGTCAAATTGTTGGCTTGTTGTCAGGGAATTAGTTTTTGATTGAACTATTTTCATTTTCGTTGCCTGTACTTAGGGAGATAATCAATGAAAGTCGAGGTTATAGATACGACCTTTTATTCCTATTTTAATAATGCTCTTAATCTTGTTGTGTTGATAATTGACTAAAAGTCATGTTTAATCATAACTACAAGTGACCCAAAGAATCGTTCATGTATGATGTGGATGGTGCTTCGACACCTAGCTGGGATGATTACGGCCCCTACGGGAGGCAAGGATACAATCCTTCTTATGACTTGTATAGTTATGCATGTTTGGTGGAAAGCGACTACCAAGGATGGGAAGGTATTCACCTGACATACGACCAGTATGACCCGTATTTCTCAGATTTTTACGAGGATGGGGGAGTGTATTGGGAAGCGCCTAATAAAGATAACTAACTAACCACTCGGGGTACTACATTTGAGGATGGAATGTCTTAATGCCAAGAAAATTTGAAAACTATACAGAGTCAATTGGACCTCGTGTTAGAAGTCGTCCAACACCAAGCTAGGGAAAGTGTTCCAGTGGACAAGTGTGTCGAACTAGAAACTATTGAAATTAAGGAGGAGGTCTCCTATACAGTTGTTGAGCAATAAGACTTGAGAGTCAATTGTCAGCCAGATATAGAGAGTGGTGAGTTGAAGGTGGTGCCAAGTGATACCGTTGAAATCTCTGAATCTAGTGATGTAAATGTGGAGGAGTTGCCACACTTCTCGAACATTTTAGTAAAAACTCAACAAGAAAAATCGATCGAGGAAGTGCCCCCACAGATGTATGTTCAAATAGAGGTGAAGAACTCGAAACAAGTTGAGTTTGTGATCCCAACATTGATGATCATTCGAAAGGTACGATGGAGTGGATGCTATTTATGTGAGAAGTGGCTCGAAATGTACAAAATCGAAATGACCTAAATTAAGGCAGGTTTGATGTGTTCATTTGCTAAAGGAGGCCCTGATCAACTTGATGATGGACAAACAATGAATCAAAGTTTCAAGGAGCTCGTGAAAGTTCCATTTTTGAGGCTTAATGACTCGCCCTAAGCTACTCATTAAATTTTTCTTTAAAAGAAATCAGTGATATATAAATGAGTAGCATGTACATTAAAACTTTTCTTTAACTTTCTTATTTAGACTAGACCTCAATTCTCACAATTTATTTTGTATTACTTCACTTTAGTTTACTTTAGTTGCTTGATTTCATCTTTTTCTGTAGTTAGTAACCTTAATTTTGCATATTTAAGGAGAGCGAAGGGTGAAAAGTGTAAAAATTAGGAACAACACAGTGATGTCGCGATCCCCATCTCAAGATATCGCGACACCACCAATACTTTCAAAATTTTGGGTTAAAATTTCGTGGGTATTGCGATATCCTCTTTGGGGTATTGGGATATCCGAGTTGGGTCAAAACAAAAATGGATCTCCTACAAGTGACCCACGTGTTTTTAAGAGTTTAAACTTTAGAAACCCTCAAAGAACCCCCAAACCTCTAAGTTTTCATGCCTTAGTTGCCTCCCCCCTTCATTCCCTCACCTCCTTCCCTTCAAAAATTCTCAACCATCTTTTTTAAACTCCTTTTAGGGTTTTCTTCTTGTCTCTCTTTTGTAGGTTGTTGTCTTTGTTAGACTGGAACAACAATGTTGAACGCTTCTGCAGGACCTAACAATACAATCCCTAAGTGCTACAGTTTGTTCATTCTTTCCTATTAGTGCCATAAATCTTTATCCCGTTTCTTATATTTTGTGTAGTTGTATTTTTTTTCTCTTTTACCATGCCTCCTCGAAGACTAAGCTTGATGGGTTCTCGTGATATACCAATGGAGTCCACGAAATGAAGCAATTGGAAGTTCATATCTCTTGAAGCAAAGGAATTTTTTCGTGAACTTCATGGTCGACCATTTATCCAAGAATAAAAAACACATTTGTGTAGGGACATGGATCTATGCTGCGTTGTGTGATCTGGGATAAAGTAGATGTAGCAGCCCATTTTTGGTCAAATCAGAATAGTGGCTTCGGGACCACAAATCCGAAGTCAAAATATTTATTTTATTGTTTACAACATGATTGAATGATTGTGTGAAAGTTTCGTTAAGAAATTTTATCGTTTAATTGGTTAATTTGAGAAAAAGAACTAAATTGCGTAAAGTACAAAAGTGTTTTTCTATTAGCTAATGGTGTCAAATAGTTATATAACCTTGAAGTTAAGGTCCTTATGTGGTTATTAACCCATTTATAGGATACTGGAAGTTAGTTGTATGGCATTTGGAGTAGTTATTAAAGTTTTTAAAGGTTAATGTTGTAAATTTGTAAATAAGGTTAATTAAAATAAAAAAAACAATTTCTTTTTCATTCATCTTCATCTAACCGATTTTTACAAAGGGAAGAAGCCATTTTCTTAGCTCCAATATTAAGCCATGCTATCTATGCTCAATTAGGTACGGTTTTGTCCTGTTTTTAATGATTTCTATGTTTTTGTGATCACTGCAACTAGTACTAGCTAGCCCCGGGACTATTTTGCAAAACTGTTAAAGATTTTGAATGATGTCATTAATGAATACATGTGTATTTTGAAGTTTCTTGATAGATTATGAATATTTGGTGTTAGTTAAACAAGTCTTGTTAAGTGATTTTTGGTGAAAATGCAAATTAGGGGCTAAATTGTGAAATGTTGAAAATGTGTGGTTGAAATGTGAAATAAATGGAATTGAATTGAGTATTGAAATGGTGGAAATAGATATAGTATGAAATTTGTATTGGTTGATGACTTTTGGTTGCATATTTGTGTCTTAAAATGGTACTATTTGGGTTATGTAGGTATACACAAATATGGGTGGCAAATTGGCTTGGTAAATAGCCTACTTTTGTCCAAACGGGCAGAGACACGGGCGTGTGTCGCAGCCGTGTGTGACACACGGTCAGGTTACATGACCGTGTGTCCCCTAGTGTTAAATTTTAAATGAAGTCAGTATGCTCCACACAGTCTCACACACAGGCGTGTGATCAGTCGTGTGATACAAGTCAGTATACCCCCTAATTGGCACACGGCCTAGTACACGGGCGTGTGTCTTGGTCGTGTTGCATAAGTCAGTATACCCTACAGGTTTAGCACGGCCTAACACATGGCCTGGCACACGGGCTAGACACACGGGCTAGACACATGGGTGTGTGATTGGCCGTATGACCCAAGTCAGTATGTACCCCTGTTTTCACACGGCCTGTGACAGGGGTATGTCTGGTGGCCGTGTGAGACACATGGCCTGGCCACACGGGCGTGTCCCCTGAATTGAAAAAAAATTTGCTAAGTGTTAAAAATTTTTTGAGTTATTCGTTTAGTCCCAAACCATTTATAAAGCATGTTTAAAGGTGTTGTAGGCTCTTAATAGGGACAAATTGATTGAGAATGAATGATGAATTATTGGATTGAATAATTGTATGATAAATAGTTGTTTAATTGTTTCATAAGTCCGGTAATGCTCTATAACCCTATTCTGACATTGAATACGGGTGAAGGGTGTTACATATATTGGTATCAAAGCTACGGTTTAGTCGATTCTAGGACTAACGTAGCATGTGTGAGAGTCTAGCTATACATAACATATATAACATGTGATAGTGTGATGAATCCTGACATTATAAACTATGTTTTTGTATCGTAATGGATCCCGAACGAGCTGTAGCAGATGATGTTGAGAGTAATATGCCAGCTCCCGCTCAAAGGACAGCACCTTCTGAATCTAGACCCGTGTCGAGTAGTCATGGAGGTGAGGCTAAAGAAGCCTTCTCTCAAATGATGAACAAGTTGTTCACTGAGTATGTCCGGACAAATCCAGCTACTTAACAACCTCCACCCCCGCCAAATCCTCAATCAATCCTTGTAGTTTCTCAAGTTATTGATCCAATACGATTGAACAAGCCGCCAGTCGATAAAATTCATAAGCATGGGGCTGAAGAGTTCAGGGCTAATGTTGATTATAATCCTGAGAGAGCCGAGTTTTGGCTTAAAAATACGATCTGAGTGTTTGATGAACTTTCCAGCACACCAGATGAATGTTTAAAGTGTGCTATATCCCTTTTGAAAGACACTGCATACCAGTGGTGGAATACATTAATATCTGTGGTGCCGAGAGAGAGAGTTACCTGAGAGTTCTTTTAGACTGAGTTTCAAAAAAAGTACATAAGTCAACGATTTTTGGATCAAAAGCATAAAGAGTTTTTAGAACTAAAACAAGGCCGCATGACTGTAACCGAGCACGAGAGAGAATTTGTACAGTTAAGTAAATATGCTTGAGAGTATGTTTCGAATGAAGAGATAATGTGTAAACGGTTTATTGACGGGTTAAACGAAGAAATTAAGCTTCTGGTCAAGATATTGGATTTAAAGGTATCCGTTGTGTTAGTTGAGCGTGCTTGCAACGCTGAAGAACTGAGTAAAGAAAAGAGAAAGGCTGATTCGGAAGCTAGAGATTCGAGAAAGAGATTGATGAATAAATCCTATCATTCTTCATCGAAGAAATCCCAAGATTCGTATAGTTGATCAAATGCACCAGTGGAGTACTCTAATAGAGATTGTGGGAAACAATTTACGGGTTCAAAAACTCCAGCTATGCTAGTGTCAAGTGTGGGTAATGTTAGATCGAATAAACCTAGAAATAGGATGATGTGGAAAATGACATTTTGGAGAGTGTAGAATGAATGATAAAGCCTGTTTTAGATGTGGTTCGCTCGAACACTTCATTCGAGATTGTCCTGAGTTAGATGAGAAAGATAAATCTCAGAGTGCAAAACAAAGCAACACGACTGGGAGAGGAAAACCATTCCATAATGTTGGAAATGTAAGTGGTGGTGATAAACCGTAATATATACATATTTTAATCCCACATTTAGCATACTTTTGGATGATTTATTCCCTGAATTGTGGAATTTGGTGCTCCTAATCCTTTAATTTCACGTTTTATACTTAGGAGAGCATCGAAAGGTGAAAAGAACGAGAAACGGACCAAAAACAGAGAAAATGGGCCAAAGCACGAAATGCACACAGCCTGGGCCCAAGCCACACGGCCGTGCCTCTTTAGCAGACCCGACCACAGCCTGGATTCGATTCACACGGGCGTGCCACACGGGCGTGTCCCTGCCCTAAATCATTTTAATTCCATTCGGATTAGGATGCTTAGGAGCCAAGCCAGAGAGGTCAGAATTGTGGGATTTACTCGAAGAAAGCCAGTTGATTCATCTCAAGAAGCAAGAGTCATACTCAAGACGGAAGATCTTACCTTCAATTTCCTTCGGGGGGTTTTAGGGTTTTTCTTATGTTTTGTTTTATTTTCTTCTGAGATGTATTCTTTTATGATTATGAACTAAACCCCTCAAATACTTGAGGGGGATGAAACCTAAGATGGATCTTGTTATTGTTTTCTGAACTATATGATAAATACTTGATTTGTTCTTAATTATGTGTTCTAAATTCTTGCTTTGATATTTCAGGATATTGATTCAAGTATTGATGTGCTTAGGCAGTGGAGCAAAATTCCATGTTTAAGAGTAGATCTAGCATAGTTAAGCGGAGTTGATCGCAACCCTAGAAATAGGATGACGAAAATCTGCCGGATTAGGGTCAAACCTAATATGGGAGTCTATAGATCGAGTTAATGCAATTCTTGGGGTTTTAATTAGAAAGAGATTTCAATTAATCAACCTAGGCTTAGACGTTGTAGCCTTGAGAGAGGTATTAATATAAATTAGGGAGTCCTACGGATCAAGTCAAGTAAATAAATCGTCTGGTTCAGAGTTAAATAACAAGTGAAGTCTAGGTGGATTCTTCCTCGGGTATTGTCCTAATCAATTGGTCTTTCCCAAAAGTATTTTCCCCAATTCATTCTATGTGTCTTAGCATCCTTAGCTTAGTAGTTAGTTAATTTTAGATTAAACAACAATTCCCTTAATTCTTAGGCTAAATAATAAAAAGAAAGTTAGTATTAGTACTTTTGGTTCCCTTATGTTCGACATTCCGGTCTTGCCACTAAACTATACTACTGTTCGATAGGTGCGCTTGCCTCAATCGTGGTGATAGTTAGTTTCTAGGCTCGATCATTCATTATATAAAATTTTAAGACTTTCCCACTACGATCAAGTTTTTGGCGCCGTTGCCGGGGAACTGAAATATTAAGAACGCTCAATTTTTATTACTTTGGCCATATTTTATTTTTGCAATTAAATTTTATTTTTACTTTTCTAAATTTTCTTCTTTGCTTCTGGCAGGCATTCTAGTTGATGACTAGAAGAAACCCGTCAAGACCTCTACTTTAAGATAGTGACATTGAAAGCACAGTTCGCAGAACCCAAAGAGAAATAAGGAGAAGCCTACAATACATACAAGAAGAGCAAGAAAACGAAATTAATACTACCGAAGAGATGGCTGAGAATAATCCGCTACCTCCAGAGGTGGCCGAAAATCATGCTATTTGAACTATGTATGATTATGCTAAACCTAATTTAATAGGAACTGAGTCAAGTATTGTTAGACCTGCTATTGCTACAAATAATTTTGAACTGAAACCTAACATAATTCAGATGATACAACAATTTTTTCAGTTTGATGGCCTTCATGATGAAGATCCAAATAATCACTTGGCGAATTTCCGAGAATTTTGCGACACTTTCAAAATAAATGGAATTTCTGATGATGCCATCCGTCTTCGGTTATTTCCTTTTTCTTTGAGGAATAAAGCTAAACAGTGGTTGAATTCTCTTCCACGAGGATCAATCACTACATGTGAACAAATGACCGAAAATTTTTTATTGAAATATTTTCCGCCGGCTAAAATGGTTAAGTTGAGGAATGATATCTCTTCTTTTGTGCAGATGGATTTAGAAACACTTTACGATGCATGGGAGAGATACAAAGATCTATTGAGAAGGTGCCCACACCATGGATTACCCTTGTGGCTATAGGTCCAAACTTTTTACAACTGTCTGAACCTCTCAACCAGGCAGTTGATTGATTCAGCCACCGGCGGAACCTTGAATAATAAAACACCTGAGGCTGCCTACGAATTTATAGAAGAAATGCCACTGAATAACTACCAGTGGCAAGTCACGAGGACAAGGCCAACAAAAGCCGCCAGTGTTTTCAACCTCGACGCAGTAACCATGCTATCAAATCTGGTAGAAATGTTAAATAAAAAGATTGATGGTTTATGTGGTTCTTTGCAGGTACATCCAGTTATGCAGTGCGATATGAATGGAGGAGGGATGAGCAATATAGAATATCCACATTACAACCCGAGCACTGAAAACGAGCAAGTTCACTATATGAGTAATAATTCTAGACCTCAAAATAACCCTTATAGTAATACTTACAATTCAGGTTGGAGGAACCACCCCAATTTTTCATGGGGTGGTCAAGGAAATCAGAGACAACAACCCCCTCCAACCTTCCAACAATAGCCCTATCCACAGGAAAAGAAGCCGAACCTTAAAGAGATGCTGACAAAATTCATAGTGGTGTTAGAAACACGTTTCCAAAACACCGAAACAACATTTAAAAATCAACAAGCATCGATTCAAGGGATAGAGAACCAATTAGGTCAACTTGCTAAGATCATATCAGAGCGACCACAAGGCAGCTTGCCAAGCAACACAGAAACTAACCCAAAGGAGCAACTTCAAGCCATAACCGCTCATAATAGTGAAAGGTTAGATGAAACAAAATTGAGGCAAGAGAAAATGGTAGAGGAAGGTAAGGTTGAAGTAAGTCATGATAAGCCAAAATCGGTAATTAAAGAATACCAACCTCGTATACCATACCCCAATACGATGAAGAAAGACAACACAGATGAACAATTCGGTAAATTTCTTAAACTTTTAAAGAAATTACATATTAACTTACCGTTTCTTGAAGTTCTTTCACAGATGCCAGATTCAAGGAAATTTTTAAAAGCGCTCTTGACAAATAAGCGGAAGTTAAACGAGGAGTCGCATGTGGAACTAAACGCAGTGTGCTCAACAATGTTTCAAAATAGGCTACCACGAAAATTAAAAGATCCAGGGGGTTTTACAATTCCATGCTTAATTGGTAGTTTATCTATTGATAATGCTTTAGCTGATTTAGGGGCAAGCATAAATGTTATGACTTATAAAATGTTTAAACAACTAGGTCTAGGGAAACCCAAACAAACTAGGATGAGCATTCAATTAGCTGATAAAACTATTCGAATTCCTAGGGGTATAATTGAAGATGTACTAGTCAAAATTGACAAATTCATATTCCCGGTAGACTTTGTCGTTTTAGACATGGATGAGGACAATAGTATTCCTTTAATTTTAGGAAGACCCTTTTTAGCAACTGCTAGAACTAAAATTGATGTTGGTACAAGAGAACTCATACTTCGTGTAGGTGACGAATCAATCACTCTTTAGGCTCTTGACTTGTCTAGGACATCAAGTAATCAAGGTGAGAAAATGAATTTTATTAATGACCATTCGGTTAAACCTTCTTTTCAGGAAGCATCACAGAACCACACAACTGAGCCTGATCCTATACCTCATAACAACAAAGAAATAACTCACGAGGAACGACGACTTCAGATTGATGAACTAGACGAGTGGAAGACACATTTCAAGGAGAAACTAGGAATACACGAAGCAGAACCAACGCCATTCCGTGGCGAATTTAAGATCGGAGATCAGGTATTGTTAGATAAGACAGACCCTCAAATCTTCCCTTCCGACCTTAATAGAAACGAAGAAATACCTTTTAAGGTACTCAATGTTCTCCCATACGGAACAGTCGAGGTAAGTAATCCTACATTCGGTACTTTTAGAGTAAATGCCACTCGACTCAAACTATATCATGATCATAGAACTGATAACATGAGAAAGGATTTTCAACTCTTCAAACCACCATGAATATGCGAATAAAAGGTAAGTCTAGCTTAAGACTATAAACGAGCGCTTCTCGGGAGGCAACCCGAGCACTAACCCCATTAATTTTTACATTTTTATTTTGTACTTTTACTTTTCCTTTTTAGCACCTAACTATAAACTAACCAAAGTGCAGATTTCCATACCACACGGCCTTGCACAAGGCCGTGGTCGTGGCCATGTGGACACCATGGATTTCCATACTAGCGTGGCAGTGATAGTACGAAACAGGATGAAAAATATCTTCAAGCCACGGGCTCCGATTAAACACCACGGTTGTGCGATATAGCCGTGGTCGATACTCTTTTATCAACATGGGCGTGGCGACTTGCACATGGGTGTGGGAGAAACGAACGTAGCACAACGCGGTCGTGCGATACGGCCGTGTGACTCAACACACCCAAGGTACACGGGCGTGAGGATGTACCAGATCTGAGATTTCTATTTAAAACACCACTCTCCCCTTCTCACCTACTCCCCATTTCCTTTCTTCCATACCTTTTACATTCCCCTCCCTTTTCATTTTCACCCTTCTTCATTCTCCAAACTCTTGATCCACACTTTATCCATGTCGAAGAAACGGAAGGATCCTAGCACAGTCTCCCTCCGCGAGACCAATCTACATAGGTTCATATCGGCCGCTTCATTAACTCGACAAGACAAGGACCTTTGAGTCCATTTAATTTTTCTTTTCTCTTCTCCTTTATTTTCCTTTTCTTTGTTTCTCTTATACTTACTTTAGTCTATTCTATTTTGTTTTCTTTGATTTAGGTTTTAAAGGCTGCTTGGGAATCACCATACCACGGCCTTAGAAATCACACCCACTTCGTGAACCATCTAACAATAAGGACCTTTTAGTCCATTAATCTTTTCTTTTAGTTTCATTTCACTTTTTACATTCTTTCTTTTTCTTTTTCTTTTTCTTTCTTTAAATAATTAGTATATTTTGAATTATTCTTATTATATCCTGGCTAATTCTTCACGAGATTCCCAATTTCTTCATCTAGCGTAGAGATTATCGGCGGCCACCACACCACGACCACTGCCAACTCAAGGAATCCATCCAAAATTCAGGAAGTTCACCTCTCCCTATCTTTTATGATTTCATATACATTTTTGTACATTGAGGGCAATGTACATCTTAAGTGTGGGGGGTGAATTTTATTTTGAAAAGCTATTAACTTTTTGCATTATTCTCAAATCCATGAATTATGTCTTGTTCTTAAGTAATTTTCTCATATTAGCATTAGAATGAAATTTCCTTTGATATGTTTTGAAGGTGCGACATGAGATACTGCTGTGAGATCAGAGGCTAAAGCACATGCCAGAACTTATGCTATTCGTGCTCGTGAAGAAGCGTCATCTTCAGATGTTATTACCGGTACATTCTCTCATTATGACACTGATGTAGTTGCATTGATAGATCCCGGATCAGCTCATTCATATATATGTGTGAACTTAGTGTCTAGTAAGAATTTACTTGTTGATTCTACTGAGTTTGTTATAAAAGTGTCGAACCCCTTAGGCAAATATGCCCTGGTTGAAAAATTTTGCAAGAATTGCCCGTTAATGAATCGGGGTTACTATTTTATGGCTGATTTGGTGTTGTTGCCGTTTGATGAGTTTGATGTTATTCTGGGTATGGACTTGTTGACATTGCATGATGCAGTAGTAAATTGTAGATGAATGACCATTGAGTTGAAATGTCAGAATAGTGAAACTCTTCGAATCGAATCAAATGATTTGAAAGGTGTACCAGCTGTAATTTCGTTGATTTTAGCTCAAAAATACGTGAAAAAGGGATGTAACACATATCTTGCATATGTAGTTGATACAAAAGTGTTAGAATCAAAGATTGAATCAGTACCAGTTGTTTGTGAGTATCTAGATATGTTTCCAGAAGAGTTACCGGGTTTGCCACCGATTAGAGAGATTAAATTTGCTATTAATTTAGTACCGGGAACTTCACCAATATCGATAGCTCCGTATAAAATGGATGCGATAGAGTTAAAAGAGTTGAAAGCTCAGTTGCAAGAATTAACTGATAGAGGATTTGCAAGGCCGAGTTTCTCGCCCTGGGGTGCACCAGTGTTGTTTGTAAAGAAAAAATATGGTTCTATGAGAATGTGTATAGACTATCGACAGCTCAACAAAGTGACAATCAAAAATAAATATCTTTTGCCGAGAATAGACAATGAGGTACAAAAATTATGAATTCCTTGTTTTGCCTTTTGGATTGACTAATGCTCCTGCCATTTTTATGGGTTTGATGAATCAGATTTTCAGACTATATTTAGACAGACTTGTTGTTGTATTTATTGACGACATTTTGATCTACTCTCGAGACGAGTCTGAGCATGCCGAGCATTTGAGGATAGTGTTACAGACCTTGAGAGACAAGCAATTATTTGCAAAATTCAGTAAATGTGCGTTTTGGCTTCGAGAGGTTAGATTTTTGGGGCATATCGTTTCAACCGAAGGTATTAGAGTTGACCCAAGCAAGATTTCTGCAATTATATATTGGAAACCTTTGAGAAATGTATCTAAAGTCCGAAGTTTTCTGGGACTAGCCAGTTACTATCGATGTTTTGTGAAAGGATTTTCTATGATTGCAACACCGATGACTCGATTACTTTAGAAAGATGTAAAGTTTGAATGGTCTGAGAAGTGTCAACAAAGTTTCGAATAGTTGAATGCGTTATTGACAGAGGCACCAGTGTTAGTACAGCTCGAATCTGGTAAAGAATTTGTAATTTTCAGTGATGCGTCATTGAACTGTTTGGGTTGTGTATTGATGTAGGAAGGCAAAGTAATAGCTTATGCTTCTAGACAGTTAAAGCCGCATGAAAAGAATTATCTGACGCATGATTTAGAGTTGGTTGCGATTGCGTTCGCATTAAATATTTGGCGACATCACTTGTTTGGTAAGAAATGTCACATTTATACAGATCACAAGAGCTTAAAATATTTAATGACTCAAAAAGAATTGAACTTGCGACAACGAAGATGACTTGATGTAACACCCCTTACCCGTATTCAACGCCGGAACTGGGTACGAGGCATTACCAGACTTAACGCACTTTAACATACAACTTTGGGCTATCAAATTTCATTTCCAATATAAAATCTTTCATTCACATTCATAATATTCTTATTATGGGCCTACGAGGCCTTACACATTGATAAACCATAATATGTACATATTTTAAACCCACATTTAGCATACTTTTGGATGATTTATCCCCCGAATTGTGGAATTTGATGCTCCTAATCCTTTAAATTCATGTTTATTACTTAGGAAAGCATCGGAGGATGAAAAGAACGAGAAACGGGACAAAAATGGAGAAATTGGGCCAAAGTAAGAAGTCCACACGGCCTGGAGTTCGCCATACGGCCGTGCCACTTTAGCAGAATCGAACACGGCCTGAGCTCGATTCACACGATCGTGCCACACAGGCGTGTCCCTGCCCTAAATCATTTTAATTCCATTCGGATTATGATGCTTAGGGGCCAAGAAAGACATTCCGAAAGCCTATATAAACACCTTAAGTGTAACCTAAAAAGGAGGAGGCCAGAGAGGCGAAGCCAAAGAGGGCCGAATTGTGGGATTTACTCGAAGACAGCCAGTTGATTCATCCCAAGAAGCCGAAATCATACTCAAGACGGAAGATCTTCCCTTCAATTTCCATCAAGGGGTTTTAGGGTTTTTCTTATGTTTTGTTTTATACTTTCTTCTGAGATGTATTCTTTCATAAACATGAACTAAACCCCTTAAATACCTGAGGGGGATGAAACCTAAGACGGATCTTGTTATTGTTTTCTGAACTATATGATAAATACTTGATTTATTCTTAATTATGTGTTCCTAATTCTTGCTTTGATATTTCAGGATATTGATTCAAGTATTGATGTGCTTAGGGAGTGGAGCAAAATTCCCTGTTTAAGAGTAGATCTAGCATAGTTAAGCGTAGTTGATCGCACTCCTAGAGATAGGACGACAAAAATCTGCCGAATTAGGGTCAAACCTAATATGGGAGTCCATAGATCGAGTTAATGCAACTCTAGGGGTTTTAGTTAGAAAGAGATTTCAATTAATCAACCTAGGGTTAGACGTTAGTAGCCTCGAGAGAGGTATTAATATAAATTAGGGAACCCTACGGATCAAGTCAAGTGAATAAATCATCTGGTTCAGGGTTAAATTATAGGTGAAGTCTAGGTGGATTCTTCCTCAGGTATTGTCTTAATCAATTGGTTTTCCCAAAAGTATTTCCTCAATTCATTCTCTGTGTCTTAGCATCTTTAGCTTAGTAATTAGTTAGCTTTAGATTAAACAACAATTCCCTTAATTCATAGGCTAAATAATAGAAAGATAGTAATTATTAGTACTCTTGGTCCTTGAGGATACGATATTTCCGGTCTTGCCATAGCTATACTACCAAACGATAGGTGCGCTTACCTTATTCGTTGTCATAGTTAGTTTGGACACGATCACACATGCAAACGGAGGGCCTCAGAATCAAACGGGATCTTTTGTATACGTAGAAAAATTTTGCCTTAACAGGGCCACACGGCTGTGTGAAATGGGACACGCCCGTGTGGGCTGGCCGTGTGGTCACACACGCCCATGTCCCTAGCCCGTGTGAAATTTATTTTCAATTCGAACCTACAGGGGTTTTCACACGGCCGGACACACACCCGTGTCCTTAACCCGTGTCCTCCACACAGCCTAGACACGCCCGTGTCCTCACGCGTATGTGAAAACCTAGGTATTCTGTTAGTGGCGTCAGCAACCAAATAAGGGGCACACGGCCTAGGCACATACCCGTGTGTCTAGCCCGTGGTCAACACTAACTTGCAACACTAACATACAGGGGGCACATGGCCTGGTCACACACCCATGGGACTGACCGTACGTCACACACGGCCTAGACACATGCCAGTGAGCCTACCCGTGTGGATAGGAACAAGGCTATTTGCCAAGCTCTTTTTATCACCCTAACTCATACAACCTCAATCACATTCAACCATTTACCAAGCAACTTCATCATGTATCATACACATCCATGAATAACCTCATCTTTTCATATATTAATAATAATAAGCCATCAACTATGGCTATTTACAAAGGTTCTTCTTTTAAGAAGCCAACACACTTGGCCAAAATATCAAGACATATCACTAAGCCTAGCCCCTATACATGCCATACACAAAATGCTAAGTCTAGATATACTGAGATGAGCTGATAGTGTGGATGATCTTCAAATTTTCTTCGTATCCTGAACCGGCTCTTTAACACTATAAAACAAGGGAAAAAGAAAGGGAGTAAGCTTTAAGCTTAGTAAGTTTACATGTAAACAATAAGCATCATCACATATGCTAATCAATCAATAACATCACATACTAGGCAAGAATAATTCACATTTCCATAATTATGCTTACCCATCTCATCTCTTACCACATTCCAATCACATAACAATTATATTGCTCACAATTACTTGTACACATTCCCTGCACTCACCACGACAAAGCAACATGAAACATTTACTTATACCATTTCTCGATGAACCCCTCGGAATAATACTATGTACTTGATGGTTTCGCACACAACCCACCGTTAATCAATAATAGGATGGTATCGCACATAGCCCACCAACAAGAGTAATTAAGGTGGTTTCGCACATAGCCCACCAAATGATAATATAAATGATGGTATCGCACACAACCCATCATGAATAAGTAATAAGGTGGTATCACACGCAGCCCACCAATTAATCATTATGGATATTTTTCCTCGCTTACGTATCTATTCCGAGATTCATACGAGAACTACTCACCATCTATCAATTTCAATCATAATTAGTCTCATTCATACAATACACCAATAAGTAACAACATATGTATCAAATATGTATCATTTACACATAAACTTACCTCGATGCAAAATGTGTTAACCGACGACTTAATCAGTAACCTTGCCTTTTCCCCGATCAAGGTTGTTACCACGCCCTTTTTTATCTATAATAATAAAATTTACTCATTTAATCACTTTATAATTCAGGATACATCAAAATTTCTACTTAAGCAAAAATGACCATTTTACCCTTATACTTTGGTAAAATTACTATTTTGCCCCTAGGCACATAAATAATTTTTCTTCACATTTTTCCCATTAACCAAGCCTAGCTGAACATTTATTTCTCTTACAACAACTCAAAAAACCAATTATTTCATGCATTTATTACTAAATTACAACTTTTACAAATAAGTCTTTTTTAGGTGTTTTCATGGTAACACCTTTCACAAAAGTTGTTCCTTAACTCAGTAACATTCATTTTTTTCCTTAAAAACTTTGAAAACAACACAAACACTCTCATGGAAAGTACCTAAACTTTCAACCATCTTGCAAATTAGTCCCCTCATTAGCTAGCTTAAGCTTTGGGGGTTCTAAAAGTACAAAAAATATCAAATAAAACCATCAAAATCACTTACTTTCAAGGGTGAGAAGTTGCTGAAAATTTTTGGCTTCCAAAACCCTTCCTTAGCTGATATTTTCGATGGGAAGGAGATGTATTAAATGGGTGATATCATCCTTTCTTTATTTTATTTATTTCCTTCAATTTCATCCATCTAACCCAACCACTTGACCAGTTTTGACTTCATTTTGTCCCCTATGGCCGTCCACCTATTCTCTATGGGTTTAATTTCATCTTAAGGACCTCCAATTTGATATTCTATGGCTATTAGACACCCCTAGCTTGTAAAATAGAACTTTCGCACTTTATGCGATTTATGCGATTTAGTCCTTTTTCACAATTGAGCATCGAATCGCTAAAATTAAAGCACCAAAATTCTCATGCATCCTTATAATCATGCTATAACACGTAAAATAATATAAAAATAATTTTCTTCAACCTCGGTTTAGTGGTCCCAAAACCACTGTTTTGACTAGCCCCAAAATCGGGCTGTTACACTTGAATTATTGAAAGATTATAAGCTAGTAATTGATTATCATCCCGGGAAAGTGAATGTGGTTGCTAATGCTATAAGTAGAAATTCATTATTTACTTTGAGTGCAATGAATACACAGTTAGCTTTTTTTGATGATGGTTCGATTGTAGCTAAGTTGAAAGCGAGACCGTTATTCCTTCAGCAAATCGATGAAGCCCAGAAATGTGATAAAGAATTGCAAGATAAACGAGTTCATTGTGAGTCAACTTCTGATTCAAAATTTCAAATCGGACCTGATGATTGTTTGATGTTCCAAAGAAGAATTTGTGTACCGCAAAATTCTGAGCTTATTCAGAAGATTTTAAACGAAGCACATAGTGGTTGTTTATCTGTACATCCAGGAAATACTAAAATGTATAACGATTTGAAACAATTATATTGGTGGTTTGGCATGAAACGAGATATCTCATAATTTGTTTCTAAATGTTTGATTTGTCAGCAAGTCAAAGTTGAACATCAAGTACCATCGGGTTTACTGCAGCCTATGATGATTCCCGAGTGGAAATGGGTAGGGTTACAATGGATTTTGTGTTGGGATTGCCCCTGACTCTAAAAAACAAAAATGCTATATGGGTCATCGTTGATCAACTAACGAAATCTGCTCATTTCATACCGGTACGTACAGACTTTTCGCTTGATCAACTAGCTGAGTTGTATATCTCTGAGATTGTGAGATTGCACAGGGTGCCAGTTTTGATTATTTCAGATAGAGATCCGAGATTTATGTCACGGTTTTAGAAGAAATTACAAGAAGCTCTGGGTATGAAAATGAATTTCAGTACAGCTTTTCGTCTACAAACCGGCGGCCAGTCGAAACGAGTAATACAGATCCTTGAAGATATGCTCAGATGTTATGTTTTAGAGTTCAAAGGCAACTAGGAGAAATATGTGCCGCTGGTTGAATTTGTGTATAATAATAGCTTCCAATCGAGCATAAAACTGGCATCGTATGAAGCTTTGTATGGTCATAAATGCCGAATTCTATTGTACTGGACTGAACTTAGCGAAAGACAAATTCACGGGGTTGATTTGATTAAAGAAACTAAAGAGAAAGTGAAAGTAATTCGCGACTCTTTAAAAGTAGCTTCAGATCGTCAGATATCATATGCAGATCTGAAATGAAAAGATATTGAATTTCAAATCGGTGACAAAGTGTTTTTGAAAGTGTCTCCGTGTAACACCCCATACCTGAGTCCGAGGCTAAGACCGGATATGTAACATCCGGGATTTTAGGGGTCTGTATTAATCTCATGTTTGTGTGTATTTTATGCTTAGCATGATTGTGCATGTGTGTTTGGGAGTCCCGGGATGGGCTAAGTTAAGCTAGAAGCTTTGGTAAAAATTTGTGTTTTGAAGCTTTGGAAGGGGGATAGCCGATTGGGGTAGGTTACATAAATAATTATGGCAATTGAAAGCATAATAAGCACAGTGGTAAGGTGGCAAGGAGACGCCACCAAGTATGCAGGGAGGTGGCGTCATTATGGGAGTGTAGGGCAAGGGTTCGAATCACGCTGACGGCAAGGAGGTTGAGCTTTATTTTGCATTTTTGCGGCAAGGGGAGAGGAGGTATTGGACGGCATTGGGACTCTAAATGAATGAGAGTGGACTTGGTCAAATTTTCAAATGTGTGGTGGAGAGTTACTCAAGTGATTTGAATAGTTCAAATCAGTTCAAATGAGTGGAAAAGAGGAATTTTAGGAGGAAATCTAGGAGGAAGCAAGTGGTTGGGTGTTAGCCGAAATCTTGAGTGGACTAAGGGGGTGGATACATTCGGCTTTGGTAGGGGAGTATGAGCCGAAATTTTGAGGTGTTCTTTGGATGAGGGAGTGTTAGTGTCATTTCGGTTTTGTGAGTGAGAGCTCTTGAGCATTTTCCCTAGTGTGCCGAAATCTTCAAGTTGCCATACGGCATTCTCTTTTTCAAAGCTAGCCGAACCAAGCTTCTCATCATTCTTTACTCTTCTTTGTATTTCCCGAATATCTCATTCTCTCAAGTATTCAACCACAACCGATTCTTCCAAGCAACCTTCTCTTCTCTCATTTCATTTGCATGTGTGCCGCAAGTGGAAACATCTATTAATTCTTTTCTTTTCTTTTCAGTCCATATTCCCTATAGCCGATTTGTCCATTAGCATCAAAAGCCGAATCCCATATTCGTTCTTGGGAGAATCATTAAGCCGATCACTTCTTTTGAAACTTCTTCTCTGCGTTGGCCGAATGTGTTCTTTACTGTCGACTTTTTGGTAGCCGATTGTTCACTTCAACCTTAGTCATTTCATTCAGTGTTGATCAATGATAGAAGGGCGTACCTAAATTGAAGGGATCTAGTTTCCATAAAGGAAATTGGTACACAATCGACTTCTTAAGCAAAAGCTGAAACTTCAGTACCCTGCCGATCTAGGTAAGCCTTTGTTCATTCGAATAAATATTCTTAGATCCATGTACTCAATTGGGTTTTTCTGATTAAGTTAATTTGATGGAGCCAAGTTCTAGCCAAACAAAGAAGGGGGTTGGAAGTGCAGTTCCTACCCTTAGCTTCAAGAAGCGGGCGGTGTCAGCCGTACGCGACTGGCCACCGGGTTACAGGCCAGCTTTGGAAAGGGATAAGCAAATCGTAGTGATCCCTGCAAGTAAGGGTGTCAGTGAGATCGAGAGTGTCGTTCTTCGTGTTTACAGGTGTGTAACCCCCACACTTTTCCCTGTAAATCAATATGACTATGTATGTGTTATTATAACTATGAATAGCAAAGACTAATGGTACCCTTCAAGGGTACAGTTCTTTGCTTCAGGTATGTACGTTACATTAAAAATCTTGTCGATAGTGGTTACATTCACTTGCACGAAAGCATGAGTATTTTCGATTTTGCATGAAATAAACATATAGCACGTTACATACATAACTTTGTATATTGCATGGGCACAAGGTTATAATGAAAAGGGGCAGTGTTTCGGTGGTTTCCCCATAATATTTCGGTGACTCATGTCACAATATGATTCTTACGGTGACGTTGTCACATTATCCGGTGGTTATGCCACATATTAAGGGCGATGAGCAGTTGACTGCAGCGACTGCCTTCGATGGTGTGTAGCGGATGGAGGGTCGATTTAGTAATCCCCACTAGTGTGATTGGCAGGTACGGGTGGTGTGTAGAGGTTGGATATCTAGGTGGGTTCGGGTTGCATCATGTTATATGTGTGATCTATTGTGCTTTGATTATGGGCTAAAGGCCAAAGTATGATTTCGGATGGGCTTTGCTCAAAATGCTTGTGATAAAGGCTAAAATCGGTTGAGAATGTTGTGTTGGTAATTGCACACTGAGTCTGTTGACTCACCCTTCGTGGACTAACATTTTGTAGGTGACGCATAGTGCAGTGGACCTGGTTGGCAGGGACTGTGTGGTGGCCATGCTCAGTCATTCGGGATTTCTTACGGTTGAACTTTTCGCTATTTAAGTACTTTCTTCAGGTTTATTTCCGGGTTTTCATGATGTAATAAGGCCATTATTTAACTTGTTTTGGTTTCTTTTGCGTTTTTGAGTTTTATTTTCATGCAACGTTAACCAGATGAACATTTAAGTATTTTTCTTAAAGAATAACTGAAGTTTATTACGTAATCAAATTAATGGTTTTCAACTTAATGAGCTTTGAAATTCGGCAAATCTTTATAACACGTGAAGTATGATGGTAATGATTAAACGAGACACAAATTTCTAAAGTCAACACGGTTCCAAACTTGATAAACTACATACTTGTTTTAAACTAGTCCATTTTACAATAAGGAAATCGAAATTTGAGTTAAACTCTTCACAAGAAACATGCCAGATTGGGTCGGGGCTCGTGGGTCGGGTTTGGGGTGTTTCAATTTTGTATCAAAACAAGGTTTAAAAACTCGGCCTTGGGTTTTGAGGCCCACAACGTTTTCAACATTTGTACTAAAAATGGGTTTTGAAAATTTTCATGAAATGGTCTTATGGAAGCATGGTACCCGAGCTCTCGGCCCAAGTCCGCCAGGTAAGTTCTTTGAATGATAAATTGGTCTGTATGTGTGAATTGATGTATGTTACTATAGATGGTAGGACTAGGAAACCATACTATAGAGACATGAACCCCTAGATATATGTGTGCTCTTGCGGAAAACAACTATTAAATTTCTTTTTGCATAAAACTCCTCTTTAAACAAGAAGTGAAAATAAAGCTAATGCATAAAATTTGTAAAAACAGATAAAACGCGACGGTAGATATGAGTACTAGGGGACGGGGTCGCAATACGCGTGGACGTGGTAGAGGCAAAATCACTGTGTCCGAACCAGCAGGGTCTAGACACGGGTCAGAGAATGAGGTGCCATTACCGCCAGTTGGAGAAGCAAAATTCCAGGACCAAACCGGAGGGGTGACGCGATATCCCAGGCGATGTTGCGAGTATTGGAGAGAGTTGCCGAGGCAGGTCTAGGTGGAGGGGCTCGGAAGTCAGTGCCTGAGCGATTGCGAGCAAACGGAGCTGAGGTGTTCAGGGGGTCTCTAGGGTGGCCCCAAATGTTGCTGAATATTGGTTGGAAGCAGTCGAAAGGATTATGGACGATCTGGATTGCACGGCTGAGGAGAAACTGAAAGGGGTGGTGTCACTACTTTGGGATGAAGCGTACCAGTGGTGGCTCACTGTTAGAGAGGGTACTCAGGTGGACCGGATTGATTAGGGTTACTTCAAGACGATATTCCAAGGGAAGTACATAGGGGCGAGTTATGTGGATGCTCAGAGGAAGGCATTCTTGAACTTGGTACAAGGGGGTAAATCTGTAGCCGAGTATGAAGCGGAATTCCTTCGTTTGAGCCGATATGCCCAGGGAATCGTGGCAACTACTATGAGCGCTGCGTACGATTCGAAGATGGGCTTCGAGATGAGTTGAGGGTGTTAATGGCCCCACAGTGGGAAATGGACTTCGCAGTATTGGTGGAGAAAGTGAAAATAGCCGAGGAGGTGAAGCGGACTGAGAGACAGAATGTAACATCCCAAAATTGGGCCTAGGAGAATTGAGCCCAATGGGCCTTAGGCGTAGTAGCGTTTAAATTTTTGGAGAACAAGAGATCGGCTTAAATGCTAGTTAGACCCATTGGATAAGTGATTTTGGAAGGTTAGAGGGCTTCTATGAAGTCCCGGGATCAAATATTGGCTTTGGGGAAATTTTGATTTTAGGTGAAAAAAACCCTGGAAGTTGGCAGATAGGCCTTAAGAATAAAATATGGAGGAAAATAACACAAAAGGAGTGTGTGGTGTAGTGGCAAAGTGACTCCACTTAAGGGACAAGGGAGTGACGCCACAAGGGAAGGAAGGAGGTCCAAGGTTCAAGTCTTGGCTTCTGCATTTTGGTTTCTTTTTGCTTGGACCTTAGAATTTGGCCCATAGTTTATATTTAGTTGCGCATGGTTTAAGACACAAGAGGAGCTTGTGGCCAAGTGGTTAGCAGCGTGGATTATGTTGCAAGGGAGCCTGGGTTCGAATCTCATGACAAGCAATGGAGTATTTATTTTGCGGATTGGACGGCAAGAGTTTCAGTTGAATTTAAACTCTACTGACGAAGGGATCCCACATCGGAAAGACACAAAGAATGAAGGTGAAGAGCTAGCTATATAAAGAGCATTCCAGGAGGAGAGTTAACACATCTTGGAGGGCGTTTGGGCACAAGAGTGGTCAGAGCGTGGATTAGCCCAGAGTCCTATCAGGTGTGTAACTCTCTCTACTCTAGTTGTAGAGCGGCAAATGCCGAAATGCCGGTCACACGGCATTAGTAGCCACACGAGCGTGCGAGTGCACGTGTGGGGCTTCGGCGCGATAGTTGAGGCCATTAGTAGTATTCTCGTGGGTTGGGGCTGCTTGGGCCTCGATGGGCCGAAGTGGGCCCAATGGGCTCGTGGGCCCATATGAGTAAATTGCATGATTGGTTAGTATATGTTGAACTAGACTAGGTGGAAGTTATATACGTGGCTAGATTCGTGTTAGGTGGGCCACACGAGTGTGTGGGCCTGGATGGGCCGAAATCGGGTTTTAGGCCCAATCGTCCGGTACAACCGGAAGTGGTAGCTGAGTCGCTAGTGGCGACATTAGGCCTTCAGAAAGGCCATTGCAGGTGTGAATTTACGAAAATACCCTTAGTAGGTAAAATTACGATTATACCCTTAGAGGTTGATTAGCATGATTATGTTGTTTAGTTTTGGCCGATTGTAGGGGAAGGATTGATCTCGCATATCTCGGGTTGTGGCTAGTGCTCGAAAAGTGTTAAGGAAGGGGGATCTAGTGCGTTAGATCTTGATCTACGGGATTTGATAGTCGCATTAGTAACCAGGTGTGTAAACTAACACACTTCTTGCTTTGTATATGTTTGATAAACTGATTGATTGGTAAAACCGAAACAGTATGGTTGAGTGATATGACACCCTATGGGGTATGTGCACGGATTCAGGTAAGTCCGTTTCATTATGGGTACTGTTATTGATACATGATGTCATGATTTATGATGTATGTGCTATGAGATGCAACGTTAAACATGTTTGCATGATTTTGAATACTATACATGAGTTGGTATGATGATGGGTGATATGAGAGGAGGGGGCAGTGATATTTTGTGCTGACGAGCACCAGTGTTTTGGTAACACAACTTTGTGACTTTGGGTCACCAGAGGTTTGGCACCTCCAGAGGTTTGGCACCTCAGCGTCTCGTCCCCGTGGTTTCGCACCACAGTGGGTTGGCCCCACAAGGCGGTATTGAGGGATTGACGCCAGTGATTTGGTATCACACGATGGGTTGGCCCCATCAATTGTTTTGTGACTTCGGTCACCAGTGTTTTGGTAACACACTTTGTGTCTTTGGACACCAGAGGTTTGGCACCTCCAGTGATTTGGCATCACATCTGTGACTATACGTCACCAGTGGTTTGGCACCACCAGTGGTTTGGTACCACACGGGGTAGAGAAAGGTGTTGTGGATGGCTAGGTTGGGTGCATATTAATTGGATGCATGATGATCACGTTTGTATATGATATTTTGCTAATCCGGGAAAAAGGGTGGCACACTGAGTCTTGGTGACTCACCTTTTTCCTTTAACCATTTCAGGTAGTGCATAAAGCTGGACCGGGATCGGAGAGGACAAGGTGGCCCATGCCGAAGATGATGTTCAATTATTTCATGCTTGATTTTGATATAAGTACTTTATTTGAATTGTTGGGTTGTAATAAAGGCCATTTTATGTTTTTGGTATTACTTTAACTATGGTTTATTTAAAATAAATTGCTATGTGAAAATGATGTTAATCCTAGCAACCTATTTATGAAGAATATGTTTAATAAAGTTTTTTTCTAATTCAACTAATTTATAACTTCAAAGTTTCTCATAAGGTAATAAATAAACAAGGTTTTCAAAAGTTAATTTCTTCAAGGTTTATTCAAAAGTGAAGAAGATTTTCAACCGTCTTTTTTTTCCAGTGACATAACCAGATTCGGTCGTAGTGAATGGGCCGGGTTTGGGGATGTTACACAGAACAGGGACAGAGGTCAAGGTAAAAGCAAGAGGAGTTATGGGTCATCAGGGTCATCCGGGAGTTTCTAGAAAAGACCTAGAGTTGATGGGCCGCGAGATCAGCAGGTTGCTGTGGGAGGTCAGTATCGTACATGTGCTCAATGTGGAAAGATGCACCCGGGGAAGTGTTGGAAGAAGACAGGGGGATGTTTTAAGTGTGGGTCCAAAGATCACATGATTAGGAACTGTCCGCTGGAAACAGACAGGAGTCGACCAGCAGGTCAGGGTTTTAATCAGACTGGAAGAGGTGGGCAGCAGCCGCTGAGGGGTCGTGGTCCGGTTGGCAGGGGTAATGGTTCTGGTCGAGGTCACGGGACAGCCTGGTCGAGGTGGGCAGAGGTGCTGGTAATGCGGAGGCGAGACAGCCTGGTCTGGTGTATGCAGTTCGTCGGAAGGAGGATGGTGACGCACCGGACGTCATAACCGGTACGTTCCTTATAGCTGATAAGCCTTTCTTTGCCTTGATTGATGTTGGTTCGACCCACTCATATGTTGCATGTAGAATAGCTGAAACATTAGGTGTAGCATCTGAACTGTCTGCTAGGGAGATGACTGTAGTTAGCCCGTTAGGTCAAACGGTAGTGGTGAATAAATTATTCCGGAGTGTGCCTCTAGAAATTCAGGGAGTAGTGTTTCCGGGCAATTCGATGGAACTACCTTTCGGGGAATTTGATCTCATTCTGGGCATGGACTGGCTAGTAGAACATCGTGCTAAGTTGGATTACGCAGCTAAGCGAATGGAGTTGAGGACCCTGGAGGATGAGGAGATAATCGTGATAGGGGAAAGAAGGAATTATTTGTCGAATGTAGTCTCCGCATTGAAAGCTGATAAAATGGTTCGAAAAGGGTGCAAGGCATATATAGTCTCCATTAGTGCTCTGGATGTAAATGAAGAGGGAGTTAGTGGAGTTCGAACAGTAAGGGAGTTCGTGGACGTCTTTCCTGAGGAGCTGCCAGGGTTACCCCCGGACAGGGAGGTGGAGTTCGGAATTGATTTACTGCCAGGTACAGCTCCAATATCAATTGCTCCATATAGAATGGCGCCAAAAGAGTTGGTAGAGCTTAAAGCTCAGATTCAAGAGCTGTTGGACCGTGGGTTTATTCAACCAAGTGTATCTCCGTGGGGGGCGCCGGTGTTGTTCGTGAAGAAAAAAGATGGAACCATGCGCATGTGCATAGATTATCGTCAACTGAACAAGCTGACGATTAAAAACAAGTACCCGTTACCAAGGATCGACGATCTGTTCGACAAATTAAAGGGAGCTGCAGTCTTCTCCAAGATAGACTTGTGGTCAGGATACCATCAGCTGAAGGTTAAGGAAGGGGATATACATAAAACGACGTTTCGGACTCGCTACGGCCACTACCAGTTCTTAGTGATGCCATTCTGCAGATTTTAAGAGAGAAGAAGTTATACGCCAAATTTAGCAAGTGTGAGTTTTGGTTGAAGGTGGTCACGTTTCTAGGTCACGTGGTATCTGCAGAAGGAATTCGGGTAGACCCCCTTAAAAATTGAAGCTGTGTTAGATTGGAAACCTCCTAAATCTGTGGCAGAGGTTAGAAGTTTCTTGGAGTTGGCAGGTTACTACAGAAGATTTGTGGAAGGGTTCTCCTTAATTGCAGCACCCTTAACAAAGTTGTTGCGGAAAGGAGTGTCATTTGTTTGGACGAATAAGCAACAGGAAAGCTTTGAGAAGCTGAAGAAGATTTTAACAAAGACACCCGTGTTATTTCAGCCGGAGGCTGGTAAGGAGTTTGTGGTGTACTGTGACGCATCTCACACGGGATTAGGGTGTGTGTTAATGCAGGAAGGAAAGGTTGTTGCGTATGCTTCTCGTCAATTAAGACCTCATGAAAGTAATTATCCCACGCATGACTTGGAATTGGCGGCAGTGGTGTTCACTCTAAAAATCTGGAGACACTATCTATATGGAGAGAAGTCTATCATCTACACCGACCATAAAAGTCTGAAATATCTCCTTACCCAGAAGGAGTTGAATCTGAGGCAGCGTAGATGGGTTGAATTGTTGAAGGATTACAACTGCACAATTGAATATCACCCAGGGAAGGCTAACGTGGTGGCAGATGCGTTAAGTCGGAAGGCAATATCAGACCTTAGGGCGATGTTTGCCCATTTAAGCTTATTTAATGATGGGAGCTTGTTAGCCGGGCTCCAAGTAAAACCAACATGGGTGGATCAGATCAAGGAAAAATAGTTAACAGATGATGGTTTGAGTGCTCAAGTTCTGCGGATACAGGATGGTGGGTTAGAGGATTACAGTGTGAACAATAATGGAGTTCTATGTTTTCGCGGAAAAATGTGCATGCCAAAGGACAAGGAATTGAGACAAATGATACTTCAGGAAGCACATAATAGCCCTTACGCTATGCATCTTGGAGGGAGTAAGATGTATCGGGATTTGCGTGAGCAGTTTTGGTGGCCTGGTTTGAAGCAGGAAGTCATAGAGTATGTGGGAAAGTGTCTGACATGTCAGCAGGTTAAAGCCGAGCATCAGTTGCCTTCAGGATTGTTGCAGCCGATAAAGATACCGAAATGGAAATGGGAGAGAATCACCATGGACTTCGTTAGTGGGTTACCCCTTACACCTACTAAGAAGGATTCGGTATGGGTGATCATGGATCGACTGACAAAATCTGCCCATTTCATACCAGTTCGAGTCGATTATTCTCTTCAAAGGTTGGCTAAGTTGTATGTGGCTGAAATAGTGAGGTTGCATGGGGTATCGATATCAATCATATCAGATAAGGATCCAAGGTTTACGTCACGTTTTTGGAGGGCACTACATCAGGCGTTGGGGACGAGACTGGATTTCAGCACAGCCTTTCATCCTTAGACTGATAGGCAATCTGAGAGGGTAATCCAGATATTGGAAGATATGTTGAGGGGATGTATCCTTGATTTCAGAGGTAGCTGGGAAGAGTTTTTGCCGTTAGCTGAATTTGCGTACAACAACAGTTACCAGTCTAGTATTCGGATGGCGCCCTACGAAGCACTATACGGACGGAAGTGTCGAACTCCTACCTGTTGGACAGAATTAGGGGAACGCAAAATTTTGGGTCCAGAGTTGGTTACAGAGATAGAAGAACAGGTTAAATTGATTAGGGCTCGTTTGAAGGAGGCATTTGATAGGAAGAAGTCATATGCCGATTTAAAACAGAAGGAGATAGATTTTGCTGTTGGCGATCAGGTTTTCTTGAAGGTGTCGCCTTGGAAGAAGGTAATGAGGTTCAGACAGAAGGGTAAGTTGAGTCCCAGGTTTATCGGGCCATATCGGGTTTTGAAGCGTGTGGGTTCGGTGGCATATCAACTAGAGTTACCTTCAGAGCTGAAGCAGATGCATGATGTGTTCCATGTGTCAATGCTTCGACGCTATAGATCGGATCCGTCTCATATTGTACCAGCGGAGGAAATTGAGTTAAGGCTAGATCTATCATATGAGGAGGAACCGATTCAAATTTTGGAACGAGATGTCAAGGTGCTGAGGAGGAAGTCGGTTCCCTTGGTGAAAGTCTTGTGGCGGAACCATGGAGCGGAAGAGGCAACATGGGAGCCGGAGGAAGTGATGCAGCAGTTGTATCCCCATCTCTATATACCAGGTAATTTTGCGGCCAAAATTTCTTTAAGGGGGTAGAACTGTAACATCCGGGATTTTAGGGGTCTGCATTAATCTCATGTTTGTGTGTATTTTATGCTTAGCATGATTGTGCATGTGTGTTTGGGAGTCCCCGGAGGGGCTAAGTTAAGCTAGAAGCTTTGGTAAAAATTTGTGTTTTGAAGCTTTGGAAGGGGGATAGCTGATTGGGGTAGGTTACATAAATAATTATGGCAATTGAAAGCATAATAAGCACAGTGGTAAGGTGGCAAGGAGACGCCACCAAGTATGCAGGGAGGTGGCGTCATTATGGGAGTGTAGGGCAAGGGTTCGAATCACGCTGATGGCAAGGCGGTGGAGCTTTATTTTGCATTTTTGCGGCAAGGGGAGAGGAGGTATTGGACGGCATTGGGACTCTGAATGGATGAGAGGTGGGCCTGGTCAAATTTTCAAATGTGTGCTGGAGAGTTACTCAAGTGATTTGAATAGTTCAAATCAGTTCAAATGAGTGGAAAAGAGGAATTTTAGGAGGAAATCTATGAGGAAGCAAGTGGTTGGGTGTTAGCCGAAATCTTGAGTGGACTAAGGGGGTGGATACATTCGGCTTTGGTAGGGGAGTATGAGCCGAAATTTTGAGGTGTTCTTTGGATGAGGGAGTGTTAGTGTCATTTTCGGTTTTGTGAGTGAGAGCTCTTGAGCATTTTCCCTAGTGTGCCGAAATCTTCAAGTTGCCATTCGGCATTCTCTTTTTCAAAGCAAGCCGAACCAAGCTTCTCATCATTCTTTACTCTTCTTTGTATTTCCCGAATATCTCATTCTCTCAAGTATTCAACCACAACCGATTCTTCCAAGCAACCTTCTCTTCTCTCATTTCATTTGCATGTGTGCCGCAAGTGGAAACATCTATTACTTCTTTTCTTTTCTTTTCAGTCCATATTCCCTATAGCGGATTTGTCCATTAGCATCAAAAGCCGAATCCCATATTCGTTCTTGTGAGAATCATTAAGCCGATCACTTCTTTTGAAACTTCTTCTCTGCGTTGGCCGAATGTGTTCTTTACTGTCGACTTCTTGGTAGCCGATTGTTCACTTCAACCTTAGTCATTTCATTTGGTGTTGATCAATGATAGAAGGGCGTACCTAAATTGAAGGGATCTAGTTTCCATAAAGGAAATTGGTACACAATCGACTTCTTAAGCAAAAGCTGAAACTTCAGTACCCTGCCGGTCTAGGTAAGCCTTTGTTCATTCGAATAAATATTCTTAGATCCATGTACTCAATTGGGTTTTTCTGATTAAGTTAATCTGATGGAGCCAAGTTCTAGCCAAATAAAGGAGGGGGTTGGAAGCGCAGTTCCTACCCCTAGATTCAAGAAGCGGGCGGTGTCAGCCGTACGCGTTTGGCCACCGGGTTGTGGGCCAGCTTCGGAAAGGGATAAGCAAATCGTAGTGATCCCTGCAAGTGAGGGTGTCAGTGAGATCGAGAGTGTCGTTCTCCGTGTTTACAGGTGTGTAACCCCCACACTTTTCCCTGTAAATCAATATGACTATGTATGTGTTATTATAACTATGAATAGCGAAGACTAATGGTACCCTTCAAGGGTACAGTTCGTTGCTTCAGGTATGTACGTTACATTAAAAATCTTGTCGATAGTGGTTACATTCACTTGCACGAAAGCATGAGTATTTTCGATTTGGCATGAAATAAACATATAGCATGTTACATACATAACTTTTTATATTGCATGGGCACAAGGGTTATAATGAAAAAGGGCAGTGTTTCGGTGGTTTCACCACAATCTTTCGGTGACTCATGTCATAATATGATTCTTACGGTGACATTGTCACATTATCCGGTGGTTATGCCACATATTAAGGGCGATGAGCAGTTGACTGCAGCAACTGCCTTCGATGGTGTGTAGCGGATGGAGGGTCAATTTAGTAATCCCCACTGGTGTGATTGGCAGGTACGGGTGGTGTGTAGAGGTTGGATATCTAGGTGGGTTCGGGTTGCATCATCGTTATATGTGTGATCTATTGTGCTTTGATTATGGGCTAAAGGCCAAAGTATGATTTCGGATGGGCTTTGCCCAAAATGCTTGTGATAAAGGCTAAAATCGATTGAGAATGTTGTGTTGGTAATTGCATACTGAGTCTGTTGACTCACCCTTCGTGGACTAACA
Source organism: Gossypium australe (assembly GCA_005393395.2). NCBI lineage: Eukaryota > Viridiplantae > Streptophyta > Magnoliopsida > Malvales > Malvaceae > Gossypium > Gossypium australe. The sequence goes on from CM016619.1 coordinate 16,365,749, forward strand.
TTTTGTAGGTGACGCATAGTACAGTGGACCGGGTCGGCAGGGACTGTGTGGTGGCCATGCTCAGTCATTCGGGATTTCTTACGGTTGAACTTTTCGCTATTTAAGTACTTTCTTCAGGTTTATTTCCGGGTTTTCATGATGTAATAAGGCCATTATTTAACTTGTTTTGGTTCCTTTTGCGTTTTTTGAGTTTTATTTTCATGCAACGTTAATCAGATGAACATTTAAGTATTTTTCTTAAAGAATAACTGAAGTTTATTACGTAATCAAATTAATGGTTTTCAACTTAATGAGCTTTGAAATTCGGCAAATCTTTATAACACGTGAAGTATGATGGTAATGATTAAACGAGACACAAATTTCTAAAGTCAACACGGTTACAAACTTGATAAACTACATACTTGTTTTAAACTGGACCATTTTACAATAAGGAAATCGAAATTTGAGTTAAACTCTTCACAAGAAACATGCCAGATCGGGTCGGGGCTCGTGGGCCGGGTTTGGGGTGTTTCAGGATACGAGATATTACTATGCTTGAACTTGCTTAAACTTGTATTTACGGGATATAAAATTTCGTTCCGAATTAAAAACTTCTCTTTCTTAAACAACTCATACATCTCATAAGCCTACGAGGCCTTAAACACATATCTGGAAACTTTCAAAATTCAATCGAAAACTTTTCCTTCAATTGGGGTCTCACACCCGTGTACCCCTAAGACATGCCCATGTCTTCCAACCGTGGTCGACATTGACTATATTCACACGACCTTGACACACCCGTGGACTTAGACCATGGTCGACACTGACTATATTCACATGGCCTGGGGCACACACCCATGTTCTGGCCGTGTGTCACACACGGCATAAACAAACGGTCGTGGGATTAGCCTATAGTCTAATCTTACTTAAAGTACTAAGGTGCAGGGGATGCACGGCCTAGACACACGCCCATGTGTCTATCCGTGTGGGCACTTGAATGCTATTTACCAAGCCAATTGCCACCCTGAAATCAAGATCAATCTCATATTCAATCCAACAACTCAAATTACTACATCTTTCATGAACAATACTACATGCTTCATTGATATCGATAAACATACATACTTAGTCAATCTTGGCCAATCACTTAGCCCATACTTTTGCCCTTTTTTTTAAGACATATTCTCAAAATGAAATGTTCCTATACATGCCATACTTAATATAAACATCTTGGCTATACCAAAATAGCGGTTGATAGTGTGCTCCGAGCTCCAATGACGATGATCCACGAGATTAGCTTGGCGGGACTACATGGAAAGAAAGAATAAAAGATGTAAGCATTTAGCTTTGTAAGTTTTCATATAACACACATAACATCATACTTGTTTAACATAAACCATTTGGCATAAACAATGGCATCATAATTTCAGCTATTTAAGCTTACTTACTCTTACTGATTTCTAAACAAGGTACCTGTATCACTTGATCACATAGATCAGCATACTTTGCTATAATAATCATAATATCTAATTCATCATTCATAACATGAATAATACTCATTTCCAACTTGATAATAGCTTTGCTTACTTAATTTTCTTGCTATCTTATTTAAGCTTTACTCATTTAAGCTTTACTCATTTGCCTGATGAATTTCTATGAATAACCAAGGATACTAAATCTCATCCCACATATCACTCGATGCCAAAGACATATCTTAGATATGGTCTTACATGGGATCTCTCATCTTGGTACCGATGCCATGTCTTGACATGGACTTACTCAAAGTCTTCCTTGTGTGTTCCCTTAGGAACTTACCATTTCCATGTCTTGACATGGTCTTATTTGGTATCTTTACTCATGAACTGGTCAATGCAGAGCCTTGGCTTGGACTTACTTGAAATCTTCCTTGTTACTCACCAATTCCATGCCTTGGCTTGGACTTACATGGGATCTCTATCTCATGATAGCTTTTCAATGCCAAGACTTGTCTTGGACTTACATGGCATCTTTGCTTGGAGATTCACCAATGCCATGCCTTAGCTTGGGCTTACATGGGTCTTCATCTCATAATAACTCTTCAATGCTAAGACTTGTCTTGGACTTACATGATAACTTTGCTTGATTGTCATTGTCATGCCTTGGCTTGGTCTTATACGGACTTTCTTATCTCATGTGGTAGATCGAGTATCCTAAGTAATTCAACTTCAATCGGGACTTTCTCATGCTTAATCTCATTGATTTCTTTATTTAACATAGCATTAAGCATTTCTATGGTAATAATGTACATTATACTAAGCAATTCAATGATAGTAATCATAAAGCTTAGAAATCATACAAACTTACCTCGATATACAGAATGTATGTAGATATGCAATTTAGTCCTCAACTTTGTTCTTGCCTCGTTTCGATCCGGGCTTCATTTTTCTTGATCTATAATAATAGTTTAGATCATTTAACAATCACATTGATTAAAATGACTTTTAACACATACTTTGGCAAAATTACTATTTTGCCCCTAAACTTTCTCATAATTACACTTTTTCCCAAGGCTCGTAAAGTGATTTTTATTCATCTTTTGTGAACTTCATGCTTAGCTGATTCATTTTCTCACTATAGCAATAACAAAATCTCACTATTTCTACGATGTATGGCAAATTTTATAATAATTACAAACTAGTCCTTACTAGCATTTCTCATGAAATTCACTTAGAAAAAGATGTTTATCTAACATCAAACTCTCATAATCTTCCATAAAACATCATTTTACAAACATGTCATACATGGGTAGATTTTTGAACATGCATCATAGCTCAACTTATAGCTAAAAATAGCTAATTCATGTCACAAGGACTCCAAAAACACGAAGAATATTAAAAACGGGGCTAAGATGAACTTACTAGCAAGCTTGAAAAATTGAAGAACCCTAGCTATGGCTTCCTTCAAATTTTTAGAACTTGAGGAAGAAGATGAGAATGATTTTTGTCATCTTTTTCCTATTTTAATCATTTAATAGATAAATGACCAAAATGCCCTTCTCATTAAACTTTTACAAATTTCTAACTCATGTCCAATTTTGTCCAAAAATTATAATCTAGGAAAATTGCTATTTAAGGACTTCTAATTAATATTCTAAAGCTATTTAATACAAAAAGCTTCTAGAAACTCATATTTTGCAACTTTTGCAATTTAGTCCTAATGGACCCTTTAATGGAAATTTCCATAAACTTTCTACATGAAACTTTCATATCATCATGGAAACATCTCAAATACCTTAAAAACTCATTTTACTAACTTGGATTTGTGGTCTCGCACCCCTATTCCGGCTAGGCCTTAAATCGGGCTGTTACACTTCGTGGAAGAAAATTGTTAGATTTGGTCAAAAAGGCAAGTTAAGTCCGCGTTTCATCGGGCCATATGAGATCATTGAAAGAATAGGGCCAGTGGCATATCGACTAGCATTACCTATTGAATTAGAAAAGATACACAACGTGTTTCACGTATCGATGTTGTGCTAATATAGATCTGATCCATCTCATGTGATTTCTCCGTCGGAGATTGAGATTCAGCCTGATATGACGTATAACGAAGAATCGATTAGGATTTTAGCTCGTGAAATCAAAGAATTGAGAAATAAACGCATAGCCCTAGTGAAGGTTCTTTCACATAAACACGAGATCGAGGAACCCACGTGGGAAACCAAAGAAGCTATGAGAAAATAGTACCCTAATCTGTTCACTGGTAAGATTTTCGGGGACGAATATCCCTAAGGAAGAGAGTTGTAACAGCTCGTTTTTGGTCAAATCAGAACAGTGGTTTCGGGACCACAAATCTGAAGTCAAAATATTTATTTTATTATTATTTTATTATTTACAGCATGATTGAATGACTGTGTGAAAAATTCATTATGTGGTTATTAACTCATTTATAAGATAGTGGAAGTTAGTGGCATGGCATTTGGAGTAGTTTTTAAAGTTTTTAAAGGTTAATATTGTAAATTTGCAAATAAGGTTAATGAAAATAAAACAAAACAATTTCTTTTTCATTCATCTTCATCTAGCCGATTTTTACGAAGAGAAGAAGCCATTTTCTTAACTCCAATATTAAGCCATGCTATCTATGCTCAATTAGGTACGGTTTTTGTCCCGTTTTTAATGATTTCTATGTTTTTGTGATCGCTGCAACTAGTACTAGCTAGCCTAGGGACTATTTTGCAAAAATATTAAAGATTTTGAATGATGCCATTGATGAATACATGTGTATTTTGAAGTTTCTTGATAGATTATGAATATTTGGTGTTAGTTAAACAAGTCCTGTTAAGTGATTTTTGGTGAAAATACAAATTAGGGGCTAAATTGTGAAATGTTGAAAATATGTAGTTGAAATGTGAAATAAATGAAAAATATGGACTACTAGGGGCATTATGGTAATTCGGCGAGCATGGGTCTATGGTGAATTTTATTAATTTGTGATTTTATGAAATAAGGACTAAATTGTAAAAATGTGAAATTTTAAGGGCTAATGTGTAAAATAGCTCAATTGCATATATTGGATTGAATTGAATAAATAGAGAAATAAATAAGCTGATTTTGATTACTTATAAATCAAGAAAAGAGGAATTCAGACTTAGATCGGGGAAAAAGCAAAGTAATTGAATAGTCGGTCCGTTTCGTCATTTTCGTATACGAGGTAAGTTCGTATAATTGAACTTGAATGTGTCATTATTCAATTGATGGATGGTATTGAGATTTTATTTATTCTATGGCTAAATGTGATGAATTTTACTTAAATGTACGGTTTAAGTCGACGAGATACTAAATAAGACCATAGCTAGGCTATGGCAATCGGATAATAAGACCATAACCATGTTATGGCATGTGAATGTAAGACCACGACAGGGCCTTGGCAATGTATGTGTAAAACCATAGTTGGGCTATGGCATCGGAAAATCGACGTACTTATATCGTAAGCATTTATAAACTCGAAGTGATTCGATAAGCGAATTGGTGAGAATAGATATGTATCAGTACAGGTATGTACAGAAAACTGTTCGAATGATGAGTTAAAAGAAGATGAGAACTTATGAGTTGCTTTGTAGTTAAACTTTATGTTATCTCATTGATTGAGGTTTTAATTGCAAATTATGTATCTATTTGGAATTGTTAATGAATGATGTTGATTATTTCATATATACATACGAACTTACTAAGCTTTATAGCTTACTTTGTTTATTTTCTTCTATGTTTTATAGTATATCGAAGCTAGCTCAGAACTAGAGATCGTCAGGAACTTCATTGCACTATCGGACATCTATTTTGGTACTTTTGAGTTGTATATATATGGTATATGGCATGTATAGGCTTTGGTCATTTTGGTGTGTTTCATGGAAATGTATTTTGAGCCATATGAGGTAGCTTATGGAAGTTATGTGGTTTGTTGTATATATAGCCATGTGTTATGTTTGATGTTGAATTATGTTTCTCAAATTTTTATTATGGTATGAGGTATTTATTTGATTGAGATATGTTTAATGTGGATTGGTTTTGGATGATGAATTAGGTGTATTATGTTTAGTAAAGTAGGCTGAATTGATAGGTATTTGAATAGGTAAATGGAACTGAATTGATTATTGAAATGGTAGAAACAATATAGTATGAATTGTGTATTGGTTGATGACTTTTGGCTACACATTTGTGTCTTGAAATGGTACCATTTGGGTTATGTAGGTATCTGCAAAGATGGGTGGCTAATTGGCTTGGTAAATAGCCTATTTTTGTCCACAAGGGCAGAGACACGAGCGTGTGTCTCAGCTGTGATTAACACACGGTCAGGTTACATGGCCATGTGTCCCCTGGTGCTGAATTTAAAATAAAGTCAGTATGCTCCACACGGTCTCACACACAGGTGTGTGATTGGCAGTGTGATACAAGTCAGTATACCCCCTAATTGGCACACAGCCTAGTACAAGGGTATATGACTTGGCTGTGTTGCATAAGTCAGTATACCCTACAGGTTTGGCACAACTTAACACACGGCCTGGCACGCAGACGTGTGTGGGTACGTCGAAGGGCACACGGGCGTGTGGCTGGCCGTGTGACCCAAGTTAGTATGTACCCCCTGTTTTCACACGGCCTATGACACGGGCATGTCTAGTGGCCGTGTGAGACACACGGCCTGGCCACACAGGCGTGTGTCCCCTGAATTGAAGAAAAATTTGCTAAGTATTAAAAATTTCCTGAGTTATCGGTTTAGTCCCGAACCATTTATAAAGCATGTTTAAGGCCTCATAGGCTCTTAATAGGGACGAATTGATTGAGAATGAATGATGAATGATTGGATTGAACAATTGTATGATAAACAGTTTTTAAATTGTTTCGTAAGTTCAGTAATGCTCCGTAACCCTATTCTGGCATTGAATACGGGTAAGGGGTGTTATAGCAGAGATTTTCTTCCCACATCTAGTCACCGGCTTATGCCGAGTGACAGAAGTGCCTACAGAGTCGCTTGAACCGTTTCATTGACCAACCACATATGTGATAGGCGATTCAATATATATGAAATTTTAGGCACTTTTGTAGGAGCAACAAGCCAAATGGACCCGTAGGCATAAGAAAGAGGAAGGGTTACCGCAAACACATCCAACAAAATCAAGAATAGAGAATATGTTAGAAGGCATTCAAAAATGGCTTGATGAGCTAGCGGAGTCGCGATATTATGACTCCTAGATGATTTAATCTGTAAAGACGTAGATAGAACGTTGTGCGGGTAACCATGGGATAGAAAAGCCAGCTTGGCTGGTGAAACCAAAAAGATCTCAAGTTCAAGAAATGTGTGGAATGGGAAGCCATAAGAATATGATGAAGGAAACGAGCAAAAAAAAAGGGAACAACGAACTGAATAAAAGTAAGAACACAACAGGCGCAATCTTCGTATCCATGCGACTAGTTAGAGGAGGGATCGTTTGAAGAGGATCCGAAGAGCGACTAAGTCAACTTCACAAGTTCTCGAGCGCAAGAGGAAAAGGAAAGAAGCTTTTGGAGCTAGAATCAAGCTCTGATTCAGAATAGTTACAGGCTTTTGCATTTTTAATTTTATTCTTATTTATTTGTGCGGCATGTAAACTATTAAACTACGCTACTTTGGGGACTTATTTTTTTGCTTTTATATTTCATATTTTTTTGGTTGTTTATGTTTTTGTGTGTTTGTTTTATGTGCAGTGAATTTTGAGGACAATGTGTAGTCTAAGTGCAGGGGATGCACATATTTTGATTTGTTTTATTTTTCTTGTTTTATGTTATTTTGTGTGTTTATTTTTGTTTTTAGGCCTTTTAAAAAAATAAAAAATTCCAAAAATATTTTTCATTTTTTGCCTTTGTTATGTGTAATTGCATGGTTATTAGACCATAATTAGGTAATAAGCCATTAGTTGTAAATATTGAATAAGTACATGGAATTGCCAAACTTGTAAATTTCAAATGATACTAGACAACTTGATGTTCTTAATTGTAGACTAATTAGTTCAATAAGTTAATTTGTATAATAGAGTAGAGGCAATAACTTAAATGAAAATGTATAAAGTGTACCATAGGATGAATAAAGTATACAAGTACTTGTAGATAAATAATTTGAATTGTTAATTGTTCATTTAAATATATGTATGCTTGATAGAATTGGTGTTGTGTGATTGATTCAGGAAAGACCTTAGGCATTGTTTGAACTAGCCTAGAGCCTAAAAGCTTACCTTTTGATATGTACCCTAGTTCTCATATCTTTGAGCCTCAAGTACCCTTTCCTTGTAACCTTAATATCAACGTCTTGAGCCTAAACGAGTCTAGTACTCAATCCTTCTCTGTCTCTATCTTTTAATTGCACTATGTAATGGATGTCGAGCCATGGACATTAAGGATTAGGTAGATACATTATGGTGACTTTGTGTGTGAAAATGAAAATGAAAAGATTACGCAAGTTCGTACGTTATATATAAAAAATGGTGTACAAAAGAGTGCAAAATAAAGAAAAAAAAAAGAGCTAAATCAAAGTTAAGCTCAAAAAAATAAATCTTTCATTTCACAATTACCAATTTTGTGCGTACTTGTAACAGCCCGTTTTCAGTTAAATTTGAACAGTGGTTTCGGGACCACAAATTCGAGACAAAAAGAAAATTTATTTTAACAATATTGAATGGTCTGCATTATGATAGGAAAGACGTATGACAATTTTGATAAGAAAATTTTACCGATTTCATGATTAATTATGGAACGGACCAAATTGCATAAAATGCAAAAGTTGAGTTCTAGTAGCTATAAGTATCAAATAGCCATGGAATTCAAAACTTGAGGTCCTTATATGGTAATTAGACCATTAAAGAAAGTTAGTAGATATTTTTGATGATTCCTCAATGGAAATTTAGAAAAAGAAAAAGGACTAAATTAGAAATTTAAATAAATAAAATATGATAAATAAAATAAATGTTTAACATCATCATTTTATATCATCTTCATCCCCAGATTCTATGAAAACCTAGGAAAGAGAAAGAAAATCAAGCAAGCCTAATTGGGTAAGTAATCTTGTCCCGTTTTTAGTAATTTTTATATTTTTGAGATCGGAATAACCTAATCTAGCTATTTGGGGATCAATTTGTAAAGTTATTAAAGTATTAAAATTTTTCCATGGATGAATATGCTGAAATTTTAAAATTTATGGTAAAAAATGAAAAGTTGTTGATAGATAAACAACTTTTGTAAAGTGTATTTTCATGAAATTGTGATTTAGGGACTAAATTATAAAGATGTAAAATTCACAGAAAATTTCTAATTTTTAGGAAATATATGTGTTGTAAATGTTATATGTAAAAATTGGTTAGGCTTGGAATAAGGATTAAATTGCATGAATTTCATTTTCCGAGCTTAGGGACAAAATCATCATTTACGAAAAGTATAAGGGCAAAATGGTAATTCTTCCTAGGATGTGAATTGAATATGAAACGGATTAAATTGACGTTAAATTCATTTATATAGATCCAAATAACTCAAATGCGAAGTTAGATCAAGGAATAAAAGTGTCGGATTAGTAGATTTCTGTATATGAACAAGTGACGAGGTAAGTTCGTGTAACTAAATTGTGTGTATTTATATGCTTGACTTGAATGTTGTGTATGTGAATTGTATAAATTCCATATAAATGAAATTGGTTACATATCCGACAAAGCCTGATAAATATTAAATCATGTTTGAATAATGGAATTTGATGGATACAGGATTTCCCGATTGGTTGTGGTCCTGCATATGTTGCAGACACACCATAACTCTTACGAGCATTCTGTTATAAGACCTCTCGAGCTTCCTGATACATGGTTCTTGCAAGCATCCTGATCAGTAGTGATCCTGCATGTGTTGCAGACTACTGCAACTCTTTGTGAGCGTCCTGTTATACGATCAGTTGTGATCCTGCATATATATATATTGCGGACATAAACGCAGCTCTTTATGAGCATCCTGATATAGGATCTTTATAAGCTTTCTGACATGGCTCGTTTGAACATCCTGTTATATGGCTATCCGGATCTCCCTAATAATAACTCTTCGGAGTTACATGTTAAGCTCAATGAGCTTCCTATTCTAAACTCTTTGGAGTTTCTTGATTTAGCCCAGATAAGCTTCTTGTTATATGACTCACATGAGCATCCTCTTATATGGCTCGAGAGAGTGCTTCCTGATTATGGCCCTAATCGGAACCCCTAAATATGAGTTGACGGTTTACAGTTTTGTTCACTTTGAGTGTACTATATGTGTATGTATCGATATTTCAAATAAATTCAACGGGAATAGTTTTGACATGGTTGAATTGAACTTAAGATAATTGATTATGAAAATGCACATGTTATAAGGAAATATGATATGAAAAGCACAAGTTTGTGAAAGTTATTACATGATGAGCTCATCTTTGATTTTTTATATTTACATGATATATATACATGACTAACAAGTCTCTTGAAATCATATGTGTTTAGGCAAATGACCTTAATGATTTAGATGCATATGGTAATGCTCTGTAACCCTGTTCTGGAGAGGGATATGGGTTAGGGGTGTTACATTTATTGGTATTTGAGCAATGGTTTAGCCGATTTTCGGACTAACGTAGTAAGTACGAGTTTATCTATACATGGCGTTATATATAATTTGTGATAGTGTGATATCTCCTTACCATTTTAAATGTGTTTTTCATATAGTAATGTCGTCCAACCGAGCTAGAGCTGAATTCGAGGAAGCTGAGAGCAATACTCCAGCTTCAATTCAAAGAGTTGCATCTAGTAGTAGTAGTAGTAGAAGGCCCGAATCTGAGGGTTGAGGTGAGGAGGCAAAAGAAGCCTTCTTTCAAATGATGAATGAGTGGTTTACAGAATTTTTAAGAACAAATCCTGTTGTACAACAACCTCCCCCTCTTGCTCCTCAACTAACTCCGGAGATGCCATAGGGTGCCAAACCTGATAGAACTGGTAAGCCTCCGGTAGATAAAATCCATAAATATAGGGCAGAAGAATTCAGAGCAACAGTTGATAATGATCCGGAAAGAGCTGAATTTTGGCTAGAAAATACAATCAGGGTTTTGGATGAATTGTCTTGTGCACCTGAAGAATGTCTGAAATGTGTTGTATCTCTGCTAAAAGACTCAGCTTACTACTGGTGAAATACCATCATTTCTGTTTTATCGAGGGAAAATGTTACATGGGAATTTTTCCAAATAGAATGAAAAAAGAAGTAAATTAGCCAGAGATTTCTTGATCAGAAAGAGAAAGAATTTTTAGAGCTTAAATAGGGAAATATGACTGTATCTGAATACGAGAGAGAATTTTTTTGGTTAAACAAATATGCTAGAGAATGTATCCTGACCGAAGTTGCTATGTGTAAATGGTTTGAAGAGGGATTAAATGAAGACATCAAGTTGTTAGTTGGGATTCTGGAGTTAAAAGAATTTGTTGTACTGGCTGACCGAGCACATAAAGTTGAAGAACTAAATTAAGTAAAGTGGCAGGCAGAGGTGGAAGCCCGAACTTCGAGTAAAATATTTATGGGAAATCCACAATCGTCGACTTCAAAGAAATCAAAGAAATATCATGATCATTTTGTCTCATCTGTTGGGTATTCTGGAAAAGACCGAGGCTCTCAACTTTCTAATCTGAGATCTCCATCTCCATCAGTAGCAAGTGCTGGAAGTGTTGGTAGTCCCAAACCTAGATGTAAACATTGTAATAAATTTCATTTTAGGAAGTGTCATATAAGAAGTGGAGCCTGCTTTAGATGTGGTTCTCTCGACTACTATCTTAAATATTATCCAGAAAAGCTTAAAAAAGATACTGTTCAGACTTCGAAGCCAAGTAACCCGGCTCGAGAGGTAGACCACCCCATCATCCTGGCAATGTTAGTGGTAGCCGAGGTGTTACAAAAGATTCAGCTCCTAAATCTGAAGCGAAAGCACCATCCAGAACATATGCTATACGTGCACGTGAAGATGCTTATACACCTAATGTCATTACTGATACTTTTTCTCTTCTTGATACTGATATTACTGCTTTGATTGATCCTGGCTCAACACATTCATATATGTGGTTAAAGTTTACCTATTGAGTCCACTAAATTTGTGGTTAAAGTTTCAAATCCCCTGGGCCAATATGTGATGGTGGATAAAGTTTGTAAAAATTGTCTGTTAATGGCATGAGGCTATTGTTTCTCGGCTGATTTAATTTTGTTGCCATTTGATGAATTTGATGTAATTCTGGTTATGGACTGGTTAACTCATCATGATGCAGTGGCAAATTGTAAACAAAAGTACTTTGTGTTAAAATATCATAATAGTGAATTACTTCATGTTGAATCTGATAAAATGGACGGGTTGTCCAATGTAATTTCAGCTATCAATACAAAAATATGTCAGGAAAAGGTATGATGCCTATCTTGCATATGTGTTAGACACTAAAGTATCTGAATCGAAGATTAAATCAGTGTCAGTTGTCTGTGAATTTCCTGATGTGTTTCCGGAAGAATTACCTGGTTTACCACAAGTTAGAGAGGTAGAATTTTCTATAGATCTTATTCCGAGGACAACACCGATATCCATATCACCTTATAGAATGGTTCCTATTGAATTAAATGAGTTAAAAACGTAGTTGCAAGAACTAATAAACAGAGGATTTTCTCGACCCAGTTCATCACCTTAGGGTGCACCGATTTTATTTGTTAAAAAGAAAGATGGGTCATTGAGATTATGTATTGATTACAGATATCTCAATAAGGTTACAATCAAGAACAAGTACCTATTGCCTCGTATTGACGACTTGTTTAACCAGTTGAAAGGTGCCACTGTATTTTCAAAGACTGGTCTTCGTTCGGGTTATTATCAGTTACGAGTGAAAGACTCAAATGTACCGAAGATAGCCTTCAGAACCAGGTACGGTCACTATGAATTTCTTGTGATGCCGTTCTGTAACACCCCTAACCCGAAACCGTCGCCGGACTAGGGTTAAGAGGCATTACCAAATCATCGGAACATTTCATATTCACTTCACGACACAAAGTCAATCATCAATCACACATACTCAAATACGAGCATATAGTCCCTTATCTAGGTCTACGAGACCTTAAACACATGCTAGGAAGAGGTCGGGACTAAACCGAACACTTATGAAAGTTATTGTAAATTTAAAAAATTTTCAATACTGCTGAGGTCACATGCCCGTGCAGTCAGGCCGTGTGCCTCACACGGCTACCAGACACACCCATGTGTCCAGGCCATGCCAAAACAGAGCATACATACTGACTTATTCCCATGGCCACTAGACATGCCCGTGTGCCATGGCCGTGTAAAATTAGGCTAGCTACTGACTTGATCACACGGCCACCAGGCACGCCCGTGGGCCTTGGCTGTGTACCTTGTCCAGACACACCTAGAAGTGATCCTTAAACCACACAGCAGAGACGCACGCCCGTGTCTCTTGGCCATGTATGCAAAATAGGCCATTTGCAAGGCCAATGTGCCACCCATACAAGGGTCAACCAACAAGCTTCAAAACAATAGCAATTCATGCTTTCAAATGCATTCAAACATACCATTTCATGCACCAATTACTCATCAACAATACTAGCTACTTCCATACATAATATCATCACAAATGAGTCTAGTCAAAGTAACAATTGTACATCTCAAAACATATATATATGTATCAAGCATTATTTAATTCATGCCATAATTCATCTTCAAACCACATCTTTCATCAACCACAAAGTCATGAAATATACCACATTCATAGCTCATTCATAAATTCTACATCAGTCAACTTCCAAGCCAAATCACATGGCAAGGATTAAACATTTTAAGACATATCATAACTTCTAGCTTATACATGCCATATTTCAACTATATACATCTTTCTAAAAGTTCCAAAATAGATTGCCGATAGTGTGATAGAAATGCTGACGATCCCCGGATCCAAGCTAGCTTTACTGACACTGTAAAATAGAGAAACAATTCACACAGTAAGCTTTCAAAAGCTTAGTAAGTTCGAAATACAATACATACAATTCAATAATACCATATTACATAGAATTACACCATCACTTAGATAAATGCACAATTAGGTTCATCATCAATCTCAACTATATGCTCAAGTATCTATTCATTCAACTTTTAAAGCTATCATTAACCACATAGGTTCAAACGTACCTTGATCAACACATAGTTACTCACCATTCAAGCTACTCAATTTCTCGATATTACCTCTCATTCAACCCTTGCTATTCTTTTGATTTATTCGCACACTTAGTGCCAATTTCATAATCGAAACATAGTCGTCATCGCACACTTAGTGCCAATATGTTAAACCGAACTTATATCGGTATCACACACACAGTGCCAATTCAATAAGCCGAAGCTTCTATCTTTTCGCACACACAGTGCTAATCATCTTTATCTCGTTTCTCATTTCACACACTTAGTGCCATCTAATTCAATTCTGCCCATAGCATTTCTAATCAAATAATTATTTATATATATATTCATTCAATTCACATCACATAGATATAATTTAACAAATAGTATTATAACCAAACTTACCTCGGACGTCGAAATACTGAAACGGTCGATTAATCGAGCACTTTATCTTTGCCTCGATCTCGATCCGAACATCTCCTTTCTTGGTCTATACACATTCAAATTCAATCCATTAAAACACCAATTCATTTAATTTAGTCCACACACACTTATTTAGGGCATTTTACAAAATAGCCCTCACATTTTCACATTTCGACACTTTAGTCCCTAATTCATCAAATCACTAAATACACATAATTTCAAATCACATATGCTTAGCCGAATTCTTTCCATGCTAATACAAGCCCACACATTTTTTTATTTCACAATTTAGTCCCTCAAAATGCTATTTTCTCAATTAAGCCCTAATTAGCTATATTCACCAAAAATTCAAGAACAAAATATTTTCATTAAGCACATATCTTACATTTAACACCAATACTCATCACAAAACTCACCATTTCATCAATGGCACATCTCATAAACATCATCAATTCTTCAAATTACAACGTGGGCTTGATAGTAGACTAAGCAACAATCTCAAAAACATAAAAATCATCAAAAACTAAAGTCAAACATACCTTAATTAAGCTATACTAGTGCCGAAAATCACAAAGCTATAAACCCTTCTTTCTCTTCTTCAAATTCAGCTAAGAAAGATGATATATTAACCATCTTTTTGTTTGTTTTATTTTTATTACACATTAATACCTCATTTACCTTTTTACCCCTTTTATTATTATTTCCTTTCCATTATCCATAGGCTTTTATGTCCATCCACCATCCACTATCTATATAATGGTTTAATTGCCTCATAAAGCCTCCACATTATAAAGACAACAATAATTAAACACTTAACAATCAGCACACAGCATTTTACATTTTATGCGATTAAGTCCTTTTTGCTAATTAAGCACTCAAACAATAAAATTTTCACACAGAAATTTCACAGATTTAATCTCATATTGAAAACACCAAAAATAATATTAAAATATTATTTTAGCCTCGGATTTGTGGTCTCGAAACCACTGTTCCGACTAGGGTCTAAACCGGACTGTTACACGTTCGGCTTGACTAATGGACCAACAGTATTTATGGATTTGATTAATAGAATTTTTAGACCGTATTTAGACATATTTGTGGTGGTATTTATTGATTATATCCTAGTATATTCTCAAGATGAAAATGAGCATGTTGATCATTTGAGAATTGTGTTACAAACCCTGCGTGAAAAACAACTGTATGCCAAATTAAGTAAATGTGAATTTTGGCTTCGGGAAGTTGGTTTTCTTGGACATATAGTATCTGCTGAAGGTATCAGAGTTGATCTGAATAAAATATTAGCAATCGTTAATTGGAAGCCACTGAAAAATGTGTCTGAAGTCAAAAATTTTCTGGGATTAGCCGGTTTCTATCGAAGATTTGTACAAGGTTTCTCGATGATAGCCTCTCTGATGACCCGTTTTTTATAGAAGGATGTGAAATTTGAATGGACTGATAAATGCCAGAAGAGTTTTGACAGGTTGAAAGCCTTGTTGACTGAAGTACCCGTGTTAGTTTAGCCTGAATCGGGTAAGGATTTGATTTACAATGATGCATCATTGAATGGTTTAGGTTGTGTTTTGATGCAAGAAGGTAAAGTAATAGCCTATGCTTCTAGACAGCTAAAACCACATGAAAAGAATTACCCGATACATGATTCAGAGTTGGCAGCTATAGTGTTTGTATTGAAAAGTTGGTGACATTACTTGTTTGGTGAAAAATGCCATATATTTAATGATCATAAAAGATTAAATTATTTTATGTCGCAAAAGGATTTGAATTTGAGACAGCGCAAGTGGCTTGAATTGTTAAAAGATTATGATCTGGTTATTGATAATCATCCGGGAAAAGCCAATGTGGTTGCAGATGCTCTGAGCAGAAAATCCCTATTTGCCTTGCGAGTAATGAATACTCAATTGTTGTTATCTGGTGATGGTTCAATCATAGCTGAGTTAAAAGCTAGACCGACATTTCTGCAGCAGATTTCTAAAGCTCAGAAAAATGATAATAAACTACGAGCTAAACGGGTACAGTGTGAGTTGAATTCTGATTCAGAATTTCAGATTGGGTTTGATTATTGTCTATTATTCAGAGGCAGAATATGTGTATCAAGGAATTCAGAACTTGTATAAAATATTTTGAACTTGTACGAATTCTGATTCAGAATTTCAGATTGGGTCTGATGATTGGTAAGTTAAATTCTTGTTATATGAACTTACTAAGCATTTGAAATGCTTACTTAGTTTTCTTTTCTCTATTTTATAGTGCTCAGAAGTTCGTAAAGGTTGGAATCGGTCAGAGTATCATCACACTATCCTTCAGATCGTTTTGGTATAAATAGTAAACTTGTTTTGGTATAATGGGATGCATAGGTTGACTTGGCCAATGTTGGCATGTAATTGGTTGTTTGTAGTCTAGCCATTGGAATGGCTAGTAATGGTATATTTAGAGAATATATACTTGAGGTTATAATATGGTTATTATATGTGTGCTTGGTATGGTTAGATTGAATTATGGTAAACATATATGTCTTTTAAAAAGGTAAGTTTGAATACATGTAATGATACATCAAGTACAATGTTAATGTTGGCTTGGTTTTAACATCTTGAGTTGGTTGGTATAGGTATGCAAGTATTAATGTAGGTACAAGGCAAAATTTGGGTGAGAAATAAGGCTTGGAAATGGCTTTATCTTTTCCACGCGGGTAGACACACGGGCGTGTGTCTCAACCGTGTGTGATACACTACCATGCGCACGGGCGTGTGGTTTGGCCATGTATCCCCTACATCTTAAAAATTGAGAAACAAAATGCTCAGAATTGGTCACACGGGCAGAGACACGGGTGTGTGTCTTAGCCGTGTGAATTCTACACCTATTTTTGAAAATTAAATTGTCCACACGGCCTAGCACACGGGCGTGTGGCTGGCCGTGTGACCCAAGTCAGTAGCTACCCTAATTTGAGCATGGGTTGGGACACGACCTTGTGCCTCACATTGAATGCCCACACGACCTAAGACACGGGTGTATCACTTGGCCGTGTGAGCCACACGGCCTGACCACACGGGCGTGTGTCCCCTGCACCCAAGAAAAATTTTGAAATTTTGTAAAAAATTCTCTGAGTTCCCGATTTAGTCTCGACTTGTTTCTAATGTATAAATAGGACCTCGATGGTCCATTTAAGGGACAACATGATTGAATTATGATTTGATTCAGATATGAATAGTAAAAGACATGAATTAATTATATTTGTTCTGAAAACTCCGGTAATGCTCTGTAACCCTATTCCGGCGATGGATATGGGTTAGAGGTGTTACAGTACTAATATTGAAACACCCCAAACCCGGCCCACAAGCCCCGACCGGATCTGGTATGCTTCTTGAGAAAAACTCGTTTTGTCGTTTTGGAAAACATGTGATTTTGTGGTAAGAGAAAAGATTTGAAATACAATCTTGTTGAAAACCGGGTTGTGAATAAAGTTTGTATCTTATAAAATCGTTAACTCTATGTTTTTAGAAAATTTATATATCAAAAGAAGAACTGAATTTTAAACTTATTATTAAGTTGAAAACTATAGGTATTTAGATGTCAAATCAATTTAAGGTGTTTGTCAAAAATATATATAATTAATTAGTTGAAGTTGATCGTAGCAGAATAAAAATTTAAAACGTATAAGTAACATAGCTAATGGTGGCCTTATTACAAAAACATAACCCAAAATAAATCCCGAAATAATAAAAGAAAACGTAATAAGTTTAACTAAAAGGAAAACCGAAATATTGAGTTGAGCAATGGCCACCACGTAGTCCTCACTGACCCGGTCCAAATCACTGTGTATCACCTGAAAATGATATCCCACAAAGGGTGAGTCAACAGACTCAATGTGTAACAATACACTAAAACCCAATCGATCATAGCAATAAAGCCCATTTCAAATCACATTTAGCCATAAGCCCATAATATAGCAAATCAAATAATCACATGTACATATAAAATGAAATGCAATCCCGAGCCCAACCTAGATATCCATCCGCTACACACCACCCGTACCTGCCAATCACACCGTGGGGATTACTAAATCGACCCTCCATCCGCTACACACCATCGAAGGTAGTTCCTGCAGTCAACTTGCACATCGCCCTTATAAATTGTGGCATGGCCACCAGATAATTGTGACAGAGTCACCGGATTCATAATATGTGACCGAAGTCACCGGATTCATAATATGTGACCGAAGTCACCGGATTCATCATTTGTGACCGAAGTCGCCAGATTCATAATATGTGACTGAAGTCACCGGATAATGTGGTAAAAACCACCGGAACACTTCCCCTTTATCAATATCACCCATATGCCCATGCAATAAACATATGATTTCGATATCATGCCATATACCCCCAAAATCATAACGGAATCATACACATTTCATATTCATGCTTATAGCATTATTAACGAAGTATTAGGGGTTTAACGTACCTGAATGTCATATACCATTGAATGGTACCCGCAATTATTATCAAACATATTTCTTAATAACACATGCAAATATTATTACTATCGATTTATTGGAAGTTTAGTGTAGGGCTACACACCTTGTAAACATGAAGAACGACAGAAAACTCAAGATTTTCAGCTTTCGCTTATAATGCCGACAGCACCTACATAACACTATATGAGAAATCGATTATCACTAAAAAGATATGGCCTTTGGTCGAATATCATTATCTCCTTACCTTACTCGATTAAAACCCAAAAACCGTCACTTGCCTATGGAGTTTGTCGAAATCCTATATGATATATGTTGGATTCAATTCTAACATAATGAACAAAAGTAAGTGGCCTTCGGCCTAAAAATCACACTTGCTTTACCTTGAGTATTCAAATCTCGAAAGGTTTCCTTCCAACCGTCGGCTACAACTAAATCCCGAAATCCTCCTTCAAGGTTTCGGCCAAAGAGAATTAAAGGGATTAGATTCCTAAATTCAGCTAGTCCAAAAGAAGAAGAAAGAGAAACGATTGACGGTTAATCCTTACCCCTAACATTGAGATCGACTACGCCTTTGCTTGGAACCACAGAGAGATTCGGCTACTATAGAAAAGTGATTGACTTTGAAAAAGAAAGAGATATAGAAATCGGCTAGATGATGATTGATATGTTTCGGCTTATGATGGATTGTAAAAAGAAGAAGATGAGGGAAAGAGAGTTACGACTATGGTGTTTTGGTTTGAAGAGGTTGCGGCAATGGTGAACTTTGGGAGAAGGAGATTTCGGCCTAGACAAGGTAAATGAGAAGAGAAAAGAAGAAAAGAAAGGGATGAAAAATGGCCTTAGTGCTATGGTGATTTCGGCAATAGGGGAAAAGAAACTTGAGAGAATAGGCAAATTAAACCAAAATGGTCAAAATGGAATGACCAATAGAAAAGAGAAGAAAATAAAAGATGCTTACCTAATGCTAAAAATGCATTCGGCTAGGAGAGGAAAGGTGGAGAGAAAGAAAAATTTGCTTTAGAGAAAACACAAAATAACCCAATTGTCAAAATGACCAACTAGCTACCAACCTACCAAAACCTTCAACAAAATTCGGTCACCCCCTAGGCCCCCAAACCGTCCAAATACATGGACTACAAAGTCAAAGTTTTCCACACAAAACTTTCCATAGCAAACACCTTACATTATGCCTTGTGTTCCCTCATCATTCCTTAATCAAAATGATTCATTTCCCCAAGTTCAAGCTTACCTAAACTATTAATCATCTTGCCATAAAAATTTAAAGTCCAACTTACCAAATATAAAGCTTGACCGACACTTGATGTAAAGATGCAGAAAAAATAAAGTCTCCAAAATGCACTCCATGTTATTCGAACCACTCCCCTCAAGCAACCATTCATGCGCCATTTCCACCATGCTACTAACTCCACTTGTGCTAATTTTAGACACTTAAATTAACTTAAGTATCAGGGTCACTTGATCCACTTCACTAAATTCTCCATACTAAAAAAAAGAATTATTCTAGATCCGAATAATTCTGAACCTTCACAAGACTATATTAGGCACACAATAAAATCATACCCGAGCTAACACAAGCAACAAGATGATACTCAAATTTTAGGATGTTACAACTCTACCCTCCTAAAAGAAAATTTCGTCCTCGAAATTACCTGGCTAGAACAAGTGGGGGTATTGCTGTCGCATTGCCTCTTCCGGCTCCCACGAAGCCTCTTCTGATCCATGGTTACGCCATAACACTTTGACGAGAGGAACTGACTTCCTTCGTAACACCTTCACATCCCGTTCCAGAATCTGAATCGGCTCCTCCTCGTTGGACAAATCTGGTCTTAATTCTACCTCCTCAACTGGCACTACATGAGATGAATCCGACCGGTAACGACGTAGCATAGAAACATGGAACACATCGTGCATTTGCTTCAATTCCGAAGGCAACTCTAACTGATATGCCACTGGTCCAACCCGCTTCAAAACCCGATAAGGTCCTATAAACCTGGGACTTAACTTTCCTTTGCGACTAAATCTCATTACCTTCTTCCAAGGCGACACTTTAAGAAATACTTGATCTCCCACAACAAACACTATTTCCTTCCGCTTAAGATCTGCGTACGACTTTTTCCTGTCAGATGCCTCCTTTAACCGAGCCCGAATTACCTTAACCTTTTCTTCGGATTCAGCCACCATCTCTGGACCCAAAACTTGACGTTCCCCTAATTCTGTCCAACACGTAGGAGTGCGACACTTCCGTCCATATAGCGCTTCGTACGGTGCCATCCGAATACTTGCTTGGTAGCTGTTATTGTATGCAAACTCTGCTAAAGGCAAAAATTCTTCCCAGCTTCCTCTAAAGTCTATCACACAACCCATTAACATATCCTCTAACACTTGGATTACTCGCTCAGACTGGCCGTCTGACTGTGGATGAAATGCCGTACTGAAGTCTAACCTGGTGCCCAAAGCCTGATGTAATACTTTCCAAAATCGAGACGTAAACCTCGGATCCCTATCCGAAATAATCGACACCGACACTCCATGCAACCTCACAATCTCTGCCACATACAACTTCACCAACTTCTGTAAAGAGTAATCAACCCGCACTGGTATGAAATGTGCAGACTTCGTTAATCGATCCACTATCACCCATACCGAGTCTTTCTTAGTAGGCGTAAGGGGAAGCCCACTAACAAAATCCATGGTGATTCGCTCCCACTTCCACTGCGGAATCTTTATCGACTGAAGCAACCTTGACGGAGCTTGGTGTTCAGCCTTAACTTGCTGACACGTTAAACATTTCCCTACAAATTCTGTAACTTCCCGCTTAAGACCAGGCCACCAAAACTGATCCCGTAGATCTCTGTATAACTTACTTCCTCCAGGATGCATAGCATAAGGGATACTATGCAATTCCTGAAGAATCCTTCGCCTCAGCTCCTCATCCTTTGGCATACAGACCTTACCCTTGAAACACAACACTCCATCGCTATTAACACCATAATCTTCCAATTCCCCATTTTGCACTTGCCGTAGTCTAGCACTTAAATCATCATCTACCAATTGCCTCTCTTTTACCTGACTCAACCATGTCGGCTTTACCTGCAACTCTGCTAACAAACTTCCGTCGTCATAAAGGCTAAGATGTGCAAACATCGCCCTTAGATCTGACACTACTTTCCGACTTAGGGCGTCTGCCACCACATTCGCCTTGCCCGGGTGATACTCTATAGAACAATCATAGTCTTTCAACAACTCCACCCACCTTCGCTGTCTCAGATTCAGCTCCTTCTGAGTCAGCATATACTTCAGACTCTTGTGGTCCGTATAGATTACTGACTTTTCTCCATACAGATAATGCCTCCATACCTTAAGAGCAAAAACTACCGCTGCCAACTCTAAGTCATGCGTCGGATAGTTAACCTCGTCTGGCCTTAATTACCGAGACGCATAAGCGACTACTTTCCCGTCTTGTATCAGAACACATCCTAATCCTGTGTGTGAAGCATCACAATACACCACAAAATCCTTCCTTGCCTCAGGCTGAATCAAAACCGGAGCTTCAGTCAAAACCTTCTTAAGCTTCTCAAAGCTCTCTTGCTGCTTATCTGCCCATACGAAAGGTACCTCCTTTCTCAACAACTTTGTTAAAGGTGCAGCTATTGATGAAAACCCCTCTACAAACCTTCTGTAGTAGCCTGCTAATCCCATGAAACTGCGAACCTCAGCTATAGACTTAGGTGGTTTCCAATCCAACACTGCCTCAATCTTCCGAGGATCCACCCTTATCCCTTCCGCAGACACCACATGCCCTAAGAACGCAACTTCCTTCAGCCAAAATTCACACTTGCTGAATTTGGCATAGAGCTTCTTCTCCCTTAACACTTGCAACACTATCCGAAGATGCTCCTCATGCTCTACCTCGGACTTGGAATACACTAAAATATCATCTATAAACACAACGACAAACTGATCCAAGTAGGGTTGGAAAACTTGATTCATCAAATCCATGAACGCAGCTGGGGCGTTCGTCAATCCGAATGGCATTACTAAGAACTCATAATGCCCGTATCTTGTCCGGAAAGCTGTCTTATGGATATCCGCTTCCTTCACCTTCAGCTGATGATATCCCAACCGTAGATCTATCTTTGAGAATACCGCCGCTCCCTTAAGCTGATCGAACAAGTCGTCTATCCTTGGCAAAGGGTTCTTGTTCTTGATGGTCAGCTTATTCAACTGCCGATAGTCTATGCACATACGCATAGTCCCGTCCTTCTTCTTCACGAACAAGACCGGTGCTCCCCATGGAGACACATTGGGTCGGATAAACCCACGATCAAGTAACTCCTGGATTTGAGCCTTAAGCTCAACCAACTCCTTCGGTGCCATTCTGTACGGAGCGATAGATACTGGCGCCGTTCCAGGCAACAAGTCAATCCCAAATTCCACCTCACGATCCGGAGGCAATCCTGGAAGTTCTTCCGGAAAGACATCCACGAATTCTCTTACAGTTCTGACCCCTTCAACAGCTGCCTCCTTAGCCTCCAAGGCACTGACCAACATCAGAAAAGCCAAACAACCCTTCCTTACCATCTTTTCTGCCTTAAGGGCAGATACTACATTTGACAAGTAATTCCGTCTCTCGCCCATCACCACAACTTCATTATCGTCAGAGGTTCTTAATGACAGACGCTTAGCAGCACAATCTACATTAGCACGATACTTCACTAACCAGTCCATGCCTAAGATTAGATCAAATTCCCCGAATGGCAACTCCATTAAGTCAGCCGGAAATTGTGTCCCTTGCACTTCTAAAGGCACTTCCTTAAAGAGCTTATCTACTACTACAGTCTGCCCTAAAGGACTAAGTACGGTTATCTTCCTAGGTATAGTTTCAGAGTTCACATGCAGAGTTCCAGATACTTCACTAGCGATGTATGAATGAGTTGACCCTATATCTATCAAAGCAATAAAGGGTATTCCAGAGATCAGAAACGTACCGTGATAACATCAGGTGCATCACTATCTTCCCTCCGACGAACCGCATATACCAGACCTGGCTGTCTAGCCTCAGAGTTACCACCACCTCTGCCCGAAGTTCCGCGACCTCTACCAGAACCATTACCTCTTCCATTTGGACCACGACCCCTTGACAGCTGCTGTCCACCTCTGCCAGCCTGATTAAAACCCTGACCTGCTGGACGGTTCCTATCTGTATCCATCGGACAATCCTTAATCATATGGTCCTTGGACCCGCACTTAAAACATCCCCCTGTCTTTTTCCTACATTCTCCTGAGTGCATCTTTCCACACTGAGCACAAGTACGGTACTGTCCTCCTGTAGCAACCTGCTGACCTCGCGGCCCAACAACTCTAGGTCTCTTTTGAAAATTCCCGGATGACCCTGAAGTCCCATAGCTCCTCTTATTCTTATTCTGACCTCGATCCCGATTCTGTCTCTCGGTCCGCTTAACTTCTTCAGCTATCCGCGCCCTATCCACTAAGATTGCAAAGTCCCTCTCTCGATGTGGAGCAATCAACACTCGTAGCTCATCTCGCAACCCATCCTCAAATCTGACACACCGCTCATAATCAGTAGCTACAATCCCTCTAGCATACCGACTTAACAGCAGAAACTCCGCTTCATACTCAGCTACCGACTTATTTCCTTGTACTAAATTCAGAAACACCTTTCTCTGAGAGTTAATGTAGCTAGCTCCAACGTATTTCCCCTCGAACTTAACCTTAAAATACCCCCAATCCACTCGATCCGTAGGGATACTCTCTTTGACAGTGAGCCACCACTGGTAGGCCTCATCTCGAAGCAGCGAAACAGCACCTTTCAGCTTTTCCTCAGCAGTGCAGTCCAAATCGTCCATGATCCTCTCGATTGCCTCTAACCAGTACTCCGTTACATTTGGAGCTACCCCAGATACTCCCCTAAAAACCTCGGCTCCGGTTGATCTAAGTCTCTCAGCTACTGACTTTCGAGCCCCATTAACCATACTAGCTCCCGCTACTCGCTCTAGAACTCGCAGCACAGCTTGCGATACTGCGTCATCTCCTCCAGTTTGCTCTTGAAATTCCGCCCCTACAGCCGGTGGCGGTGCCTCATTTTCGGAACCCTGACCAGACCTAACTGGTTCTAACACAGCCATTCTGCCTCCACCGCGTCCACGATGACCACGTCCCCTAGAACTCATATCTACTTCGCGTCTTATCTGATTTACAAAAATTTTATGCATTAGAGTCTTTTCACTTTCTTGTTTAAAGAAAATTTTATGCAACAGAGTTTTAATCAGTGGTTTTTCCGTAGAAGTACACATATACCTAGGGTCCATGTCTCTAAAGTATAGTTTCCTTAGGCTTATCAACTAAAGTATCATACATTAACATACTCACATCAATTTATCAACAAAAGTACTTACCTGGCGGACCTGGGCCGAGAACTAGGGTGCCATGCTTCCATAAAAACCAGTTTAACCAAAACCTTTCACAAAAACTCATTTGGGCTTAATTTTGAAAATGTTGTGGACTTCAAAACCCAAGGCCGAGAGTTTAAAACTAAGCTCTGATACCAAGTTGAAACACCCCAAACCTGGCCCACAAGCCCCGACCGGATCTGGTATGCTTCTTGAGAAAAACTCGTTTTGTCGTTTTGGAAAACATGTGATTTTGTGGTAAGAGAAAAGATTTGGAATACAATCTTGTTGAAAACTGAGTTGTGAATAAAGTTTGTATCTTATAAAATTGTGAACTCTATGTTTTTAGAAAATTTATATATCAAAAGAAGAACTAAATTTTAAACTTATTATTAAGTTGAAAACTGTAGGTATTTAGGTGTCAAATCAATTTAAGGTGTTCGCCAAAAATATATATAATTAATTAGTTGAAGTTGATCGTAGCAGAATAAAAATTTAAAACGTATAAGTAACATAGCTAATGGCGGCCTTATTACAAAAACATAACCCAAAATAAATCCCGAAATAATAAAAGAAAACGTAATAAGTTTAATTAAAAGGAAAACAGAAATACTGAGTTGAGCAATGGCCACCACGTAGTCCTCACTGACCCGGTCCAAATCACTGTGTATCACCTGAAAATGATATCCCACAAAGGGTGAGTCAACAGGCTCAATGTGTAACAATACATTAAAACCCAATCGATCATAGCAATAAAGCCCATTTAAAATCACATTTAGCCATAAGCCCATAATATAGCAAATCAAATAATCACATGTACATATAAAATGAAATGCAATCCCGAGCCCAACCTAGATATCCATCCGCTACACACCACTCGTACCTGCCAATCACACCGTGGGGATTACTGAATCGACCCTCCATCCGCTACACACTATCGAAGGCAGTTGCTGCAGTCAACTTGCACATCGCCCTTATAAATTGTGGCATGGCCACCAAATAATTGTGACAGAGTCACCGGATTCATAATATGTGACCGAAGTCACCGGATTCATTACTTGTGACTGAAGTCACCAGATTCATAATATGTGACTGAAGTCACCGGATAATGTGGTAAAAACCACCGGAACACTTCCCCTTTATCAATATCACCCATATGCCCATGCAATAAACATATGACTTTGATATCATGCCATATACCCCCAAAATCATAAAGGAGTCATACACATTTCATATTCATGCTTATAGCATTATTAACGAAGTATTAGGGGTTTAACGTACCTGAATGTCATATACCACTGAATGGTACCCGCAATCATTATCAAACATATTTCTTAATAACACATGCAAATATTATTACTATCGATTTATTGGAAGTTTAGTGTAGGGCTACACACCTTGTAAACACGAAGAACGACAGAAAACTCAAGATTTTCGGCTTTCGCTTATAACGCCGACAGCACCTACATAACACTATATGAGAAATCGATTATCACTAAAAAGATATGGCCTTTGGTCGAATATCATTATCTCCTTACCTTACTCGATTAAAACCCGAAAATCGTCACTTGCCTATGGAGTTTGTTGAAATCCTATATGATATATGTTGGATTCAATTCTAACATAATGAACAAAAGTAAGTGGCCTTCGACCTAAAAATCACACTTGCTTTACCTTGAGTATTCAAATCCCGAAAGGTTTCCTTCCAACCGTCGGCTACAACTAAATCCCGAAATCTTCCTTCAAGGTTTCGGCCAAAGAGAATTAAAGGGATTAGATTCCTAAATTTGGCTAGTCCAAAAGAAGAAGAAAGAGAAACGATTGACAGTTAATCCTTACCCCTAACGTTGAGATCGACTACGCCTTTGCTTGGAACCACAGAGAGATTCGGCTACTATAGAAAAATGATTGACTTTGAAAAAGAAAGAGATATAGAAATCGGCTAGATGATGATTGATATGTTTCGGCTTATGATGGATTGTGAAAAGAAGAAGATGAGGGAAAGAGAGTTACGGCTATGGTGTTTTGGTTTGAAGAGGTTGCGGCAATGGTGAACTTTGGGAGAAGGAGATTTCGACCTAGACAAGGTAAATGAGAAGAGAAAAGAAGAAAAGAAAAGGATGAAAAATGGCCTTAGTGCTATGGTGATTTCGGCAATAGGGGAAAAGAAACTTGAGAGAATAGGCAAATTAAACCAAAATGGTCAAAATGGAATGACCAATAGAAAAGAGAAAAGAAAATAAAAGATGCTTACCTAATGCTAAAAATGCATTCGGCTAGGAGAGGAAAGGTGGAGAGAAAGAAAAATTTGCTTTAGAGAAAACACAAAATAACCTAATTGTCAAAATGACCAACTAGCTACCAACCTACCAAAACCTTCAACAAAATTCGGTCACCCCCCTAGGCCCCCAAACCGTCCAAATACATGGACTACAAAGTCAAAGTTTTCCACACAAAACTTTCCATAGCAAACACCTTACATTATGCCTTGTGTTCCCTCATCATTCCTTAATCAAAATGATTCCTTTCCCCAAGTTCAAGCTTACCTAAACTATTAATCATCTTGCCATAAAAATTTAAAGTCCAACTTACCAAATATAAAGCTTGACCGACACTTGATGTAAAGATGTAGAAAAAATAAAGTCTCCAAAATGCACTCCATGTTATTCGAACCACTCCCCTCAAGCAACCATTCATGCGCCATTTCCACCATGCTACTAACTCCACTTGTGCTAATTTTAGACACTTAAATTAACTTAAGTATCAGGGTCACTTGATCCACTTCACTAAATTCTCCATACTAAAAAAAAGAATTATTCTAGATCCGAATAATTCCGAACCTTCATAAGACTATATTAGGCACACAATAAAATCATACCCGAGCTAACACAAGCAACAAAATGATACTCAAATTTTAGGATGTTACAAATATCGAGTAATTCCTTCTAAAATTTTGGAGAAATAAGGTAGGCTAGGGAAGGAGGAATAAGGAGGTGAGTATGTAAATAAATTAAGGATGAGTAGGGAACAATGTCATTTACTGAACTGTTTCTAGTGCTTGAACCCATTTTGAGTGCCCATTGTTTGAATTTTGAACTGCCTTAAGCTTCAGAATGCGACAAGCTTAAAAGACCTTTGGGACCCGAATAATTCACCGACATAATAATTCATGAACAACTTGCATTTGTTTGAATGAATATGACCAATTCTTTTTAAATATCTATGAGCAAACCATATTATTTATTTTGATGGATAACACTTGTACGTACGTTCATTTCCATTGCCTCTATATCTATTGACATTTTAACTTAGTGAATTAATTGTAATTGCATTAGGAATAACCAAGTTAACTAGATATCACTCTTAAGTTGCATGAGAGGTAGTTTTTGTATGAGTTTGATGTTTTACCGCAATATGACTTAATTGCCTGACATAGTCTAAGAGTCGTCTTTCTTTTTGCATGTTTAGTGTGTTTGCTTGAGGACAAACAAAGAGTTAAGTGTGGGAGAGTTTCATCTGACCTAATTTTATATGGCAAATTAGGCTTTCCTGATACACTTGAGGAGCTTATTCTCAAGCAAAGTAGCGTCTTTTCTGTAGTTTATAGGCTTCAAGTTAATAAGTGTAAATTCCTTGTTTTTACTCATTCTAAAACACTTTAAACCTGACCCAATCACTGGATCTAAGCTATGGTATGTCACATTCATTTCAAAACTAGAGTTTTCAACATTACTAAAAATGGGTTCGTTACACATTTTGAGACCTAAATTGGCTAATAGTGTCATTGGGAGCCCTAACATATGGTTGAGTGATGAAAGGACACATTGGAGGCTGAAATCGAGTAAGAACGACACCATAGGAGAGGGTATTGCAATATCCAAACCTTGGAATCGTGATACCTCTAACAAACCCAAGATTAGAGACCACACTTCAGTGGTATCGCGATAACCACTTTGGGTATCGCGATATCCACTTGCCAAGGAGCACCCTAAGTTTAAGATTGTCCGAGGTATTGCGATATCCTATTCCTTGGTATCGCGATACCCACATCGTGAAAGGGGAAATTGAAAAAATGGTAGTCTTTGTCCACATGAAGGAACAATCATTGAAGGCCCGTTCAAGGTTATTTGGGGCACAAGAATTGGGTCAGAATAGCTTCTATATCAACAAAAATTTGGCTGAGAGAAAAGGAGGCCACACTAAATTAGTTTTATCTTAGGGCTTTCTTTAGTTTTCTCTTAGGTTTTCCTTCTCTTCTTTTAGGATTTCTTAGTTTCATTTCCTTAGTTGTAGATTTAACATTTCTCTGTAACTTTCCTTCTTCTTTTTTTCTTTTTGTAGCAGCTATATTTTCAGTGGTACTGAAAATGGTAGTTTCGAACTCCATTTTTTAATGATTGAGTTAGTAAATATTATTTATTAATATTTACGAGCTTATTACAATATTATACTAAATTCTGGTCTAATAATTTAAGTTATTTGGAAAGTTAGTAAATGTACAATTGAATCGGTTCAAAAGTTAGTGGTTTTGAAAATTGAGGTATGGGGACCTCATTTTTGTAAATTGAGCTCGTGAATATTTTTATTAAATATTTAAGGAGCTTTTATATAGGTGAATTGAATTTTGGTCCGAAAATTTTAGTAATTGGATGTCTAGTTGAGGTACAAAGACTAAATCATAAAAACTCTAAAAGCTAGTCGTATTTGATATTTAATAGTTCTAAGGGTTTAAAAGGTAAATTATTAAGGTTTAAATAAACACTTTTGTATAGTAGTAGACGATAGGTATATTTTAATTAGTAAAAAAAGTGAAATTAAAAGGTTATGCTATAATTAAAACATAAAGTAATAAGTAATTATCATCTTCATTTTTAATCCATCACCGTTTCCACCATTTTTAAGGGAAGGAAGAAAGTTCAAACATTCAAAACCATTCGACCCTTGCATATAAGTCCAAACCTAGCCCTTTTTCGTAAATTTTATATTTTTGAGATTGTTGTAGCTTAATCTAGCTAACCTGGATATTAAGTCATAAAAATGTCAAAGATTTTAAAATTTATCATTGTTGTTTTTTAATCTTTTTGGATTATTAGTGGTTGAGTTTGAAGTTTTTTTTCTCAGAAAGGACTATTTTGTAAAGTGAATTTTGTTAATTTTGAGTATAGGGACTAAAATGTGAATATGTCAAAATTGATATGAAATTTATATAATAATAGTATTTAGAGGGCTGTACAGGGATGAAGTTGAAATTGGATTGAAAAATGAAGCTTAAAATTTAAAGATATAAATATTTCAGTTTTAGGAACTAAATTGAATAAAATGCAAAACTTTAGGAAAATTGATTAGAATGAAATTAAGTTGTTATATGCATATACTAAGATGTTATATGACTGCTGGAATTGATAAGTTGTAATTAATTATTATATATTTGGAATTAAATCAATTGGAATTTAATCAAGAAATAGGAGAATCACAAATTAGTCCCTAACACTTTGTAGTTTCCATTTTTCAGGTAAGTTCTATGGAACTTATTTTATTTTCTTATTATGCTTGAATTATGTGGTTATATTTATTAATTATATATATACAAATGTAATTTTAATGACTCATGACATAAAAAGGACTACATCGAAAAAGGTGAGATTTGTGGTAGATACTGATAGATATGTATTAATGAATGAATGAATGTAAGATTTGTTATACGAGTGGATGATATATATAGACATGGTGATGTTATGTTGTTAAAAGGTATATAAATATATTGTTTCGATGTTCTGGTATCTATTGCATTAAACTGGCAATACATGATTATATTTTGAATTTTGGTTGGAACAGTACAAAATGTTAGGAATGGAATGAATTGTAATAAAGGAGATTGATGTGTAAATTGTGCCCGAATTAAAGATAGGATAGGATACAATTGGCATGCCAATAAGGTTATTTCACGTGTTGTATGGGTTTTATATGAGATAAGATGTTGATGTATGATATATATTCACTGATTGTACCTGAATCCAACATTTGTTACGGATTACCGAGTTATATTCATAGTGATTCAAGCGTGTTTTTGGGGGAGGATGTGTAGCCTACGAGCTTGGCACTTAGTGCCCAAGCGTGTTTTTGAAGGTATGTTTCAGGTGTGTTTTTGGAGGGATGTTTAGCCTATGAGCTTGGCTTAGGTTGTTCTTAGTGTTAGTTAAGTTAGTTATTATTGTAGCTTAGGTTTATTTGCATTTTCAATCCCTGTACCTTGGTTGTAAGACATTTTTAGCTTTAGTTTAATGTATTTCAGTTTCCTTTACTTTAAATCTATTAAAGTTTGTAATATCCGGGATCTAGGGGTTATGCGTTTTAACTTAAATGTAAGTGGTAGCGTGCCTATGTGTGGTTTGAGTGTGCTTTGGGAGTTTCGGGAACTTTAGAATGTAGGAGAATGCCTTAGAAAAATATTAGATTTTTAATTCTTAAAAGGGAGCTAGTCAAGATAGGCCTTAAGAAATTTTGTTGGAGGATTTAGACACAAGTAACCAGTTGGCAAAGTGGTAAGGAGGCGCCACTTAGGGCCTTGGAAAGTGACGTCACAAGCAGTGTGAGGGGGGCTTAGGTTCGAATCCCATGGATGGCAATTAGGTGACTTTTATTTTTGCATTTGTATGGCATGTGTTGGTCAAACTTTAATTAAGGTAAGGTTGGACTTTTTCATTTATGGTTAGTAGACTTAAGGTTATGGTAAGCATGAATAAGGGATAGAATTGCTTGATTGTGGGGATAGAATTTCTTAAACTTTGGGAAAGTAGAGGATTACAAGGCATGTATCAAGGTGGATGTTTTGGAAATTATTTCATGGCCATTTTGACCATGAACTTGGACGATTTTATGGATTAGGGGGGTGGCCAAAACTTTGAAGGCTTTTGGATGAGTTAGGAGTTATGCACATCTTTCTTTTAGTCATTTTGTGTCACACAAAGCATTTCTCTCTAATATTCCTCCTCTTAGCCGAATGTACATTAGACAAAAGTTAAACCTTTTTCTTTTCTTTTGGTCATTTGAGTTTTGACCATTTCGATTTTGAGTTGTCCTTTTTCTCCAAATCATATCTTCTTTTCTCTCTTCTTTGTGACCGAAACCAAATAGCCATTTTAGACCATTTCTTTTCAACTCTTCTTTTCTCTTCATAACTCTCAATAGTCGAACCTCTATTGATCCTCCCCAAATTTCTTTGTTTCACTTTTCTTCTTCAAAGCCAAAAATATCATAGGTCGGAATCTGCTCCAATCGATTCTCTATAGTGGGTAAGAGATTTCTTTTAATCGTTTTTCTTCTATCTCTCTTGGTTGTCGAAAGTTAAAGATCTAACTCCATTCTCTCTGTTATGGCCGAACCCATGAAAGGTGATATCGGGATTTCTGTAGGCTAACATTAAAGGAGTAGAGATCTTTTGGGATTGGAGTGATCAAGGTAAGCAACGAATATTGTGGGGCCGAAGGCCATTTCATGTGTTCTTTTGGGTTGAGCCGAATCTAACATAGTTGTGTAGAAGGGAGTTCAACAAATCGCAAGGTGCAAATTGTGTAGGCTACGGGGTTCGGGTTTAGGCGATTTTTTCTTATAAGGTGTGTAGTTATCGCACTACTCTCTTGTTGTTTGTATGTGTTGTTATATATATGTGTATATGATATGTGTGGTGGCCGGAAATATGGCTGAGATGGTGACTACCCATGGTGGGTAATCGATTAATCAGGTCAGTATTTAATGATATTAATCTACCTGTGATTTATGTGTAAAATTGTGGTAAGCATGCGATGTATACTCATCTTAACATTGTTTTGTCATGATACATATATATATACATGGGGACTGGGATGTGAATATTGAAGGACAGGGTGTACATATTTATGTACGTGGTCTGATGTTAGCCTTGAGCTACATTGGCGCTTGATGTTGGCTATGTGCTTCATCAAGGTGGGGTGTTGGCTATGTGCCACATCGTGGGCGGATGATAGCTGTGTGCATCACCGTGGTTTAAGGATGACCTTGAGTCACCTCGTGGATACAGTTATGTGGGGTCACTTAGGTGATCGGTGGCTATGCCACGGCCTTGCGCAGCAGGTCTGCCAAGGAGGTGTGTAGCGGTTGGAGGGCGATTTAGTAATCCCCTGGTGTGTGCGGCTGGTACGGGGGTGTGTAGCGGATGGACTCTAGGTTGGGTTGGGATTCATCTTGCATGATTGATTATGTGGATTGTGTGGATGTGGGCCAAGCCCATTTGTGGAGGCATGTGGAATAACTATACACTGAGTCGGTTTGACTCACCCTATTTTTTTCAAACAATACAGGTGATACATGAATCTTGGACCGGGCTGGAGCGGATACGAGGTGGCCATGCAGAAGATGTTTATTTGTTTTATGCACTTTATATTTTCCGTACTTTTGGGTAAATCATTATTGTAATAAGGCCACTTAAAGTATTTGGGAACTTTTTATGGTTTGAAGTTAAATTGTTATTGTACTAATAACTGGAAATGATTTTTGGAACCTATTTATATCTAAAAAACTTATATTAAAGTTTTAAATCCGGAAATTTGTAACAACATAATTTTTACTTAAGAATTTTAAATGTACAATGTTTTATAAATGACGAAAAATTATTATGTTTTCACTCTTATGACAAATTCTTTTCAAACTTTTTCCTCAGTAGCATTCTAAATTCGGTCGTGGTGTTTGGGCCGGGTTTGGGGTGTTACAATTCCTTTTCTGTTCTTTACTTTATATGCCCTTTTATGTTTATTAGCTTTATTTTCAACATGGTAACTAATCTTATAAAGAGGGTTGGTTGAAGGAGATGTGGTGAGTTTATTTTTGGATAAAAGACCAAATCATAAAAAAATGGACTAATTTGAATGAACCTAAAAAATTATGATTGACGACCCTAAGGGAATATCTAAGTAAGTGAGACCGAGAGGAGATCTTGTTGGGCACTAATTCGTCTCAGGTTAACCAGTGAGATCGAGAGATAATCTGAATTAATTTATCTAACTTGGTAAAATTGAGACCGAGAGCTAATATGGAGCCATTTTGGAGATTAAGCAATTTAGATTCCTAATTTGAGGATTAATGAACCATATCGAGATCAACCAACCACCGTTTGTTATTTAATCGTTATTTTTTAAATTTCACCCGTTTTACAATTTAGCCCATATCAACTAGGTAGTAGATTAGATTAATTTCTCTTAACTTTCTAATTTGTCGTAATATAATTTTTTTTGCGACTAGTTGGTTAGACTCCTTATTTCACACACACATTATTTAAAAAAAATTTGAATTCACGATTCTCTTAGGTTCGATCCTTGGAATACTTTAGTGTTGCATTGTAACACTAAAAATATTACAACTGACCTGTCACACTTGCAGTAAAGCCGCAATATTTTATTTTAGTTCCAGAGTTTTGATTTCTCTCTTTGTTTAATAGAACGGAGAGAGGCAATCAGTTGCCATACTCAAGTTGACATGTATATTGTTATCCATTGCGGCTACTCTTGATTACAAGATCTAGCAAATGGATGTCAATACAGCGTTCTTAAATGGCTATCTTGAAAAGAGCATCTATACGATGCAACCCATCAAATATATAGCTAAAGGAAACAAACATGAAGTTTGTAAATTACTTAGATCTATATATAGACTTAAGCAAGCATCCCACTCATGGAGTCAAATATCTGATCAAGCGATAAAAAACTTTTGGATTTGAGTAAAATATTGATGAATCTTGTGTTTATAAATGTACTAAGGATGAAAAGGTGGTCTTTCTTGTTTTATGTGTCGATGACATTCTACTCATTAGAAATGATATAGGGACATTGTCAACGGTTAAACTGTGGTTAACCCTAACAATTTAGCATGAAGGACTTGAGAAAGCTAACTTGTTCTAGGTATTCGAATCCTAAGGGATCAAAAGAAAAAAGTGATAGCATTATCACAAGCTTCATGCATAGACAAGATATTGGAACATTATGCAATGGCTGATTCAAAAAAGGAAACTCAACCCTATCTATCGTGCTTTCATATTTCTTTGGAAGACTTCTTAAGATAAAGAAAGAAAGACAATACATGAGAAATGTTCCTCATGCTTCTGTATACTATGTAATGTACAAATCTAGATATCTACTTCGCGGTAGGGTTGGTGAGTCGCAGTATGTATACTATGTAATGCACGTGTCCAAGGCACTGACAAACAACCAAGCATATAACCAAGTATTTATAGAAAATGAAGGATTATAAGCTTGTGTATTCCGGAGGAGATCTTACTCCTATCGGTTATACCGATTCTAACTTCCAAACATGTCAAGACTTATAGAAATTGACCTCGGGCCGTATCTTTTGTCCTAGGTAATAGTTCCATGGTATGGAGAAGTTTCAGGTAGTGTTGTATTGTTGACTCTACTATGGAGGTCGAATAATTGGCTGCTTCTGAAGGAACAAAAAAGGTAATAGGGCTTTGGAACGGATCTCAAAGTCGTTTCTAGTATGAAAAAAACTATCATACTGTATTGTGATAACAGTGCAACCTACCTAACACCAAGGAAACTGAAAACCACAAGAGGATGAAACACATTGAGAGAAAGTATCACATAATAAGGGAGACAGTAGTAGACATAATAGTGGATGTAGTCAAAGTCACATAATAGGACAACCTCACAGACCCGTTTACCAAGACTCTAGTAGCTAGCAGTTTTGATAAACATGTAGAGGGCATAGGAATGCCAAATATGACTCCTCTACTTCACTAGGGCAAGTGGGAGACTATTGGATCAAGTGCCCTAAATGTAGTATATTCGTCTTTGTACACTTTTATTTTTCAAAAAAATTGGTTTAATAAAAGATCCATCGATTACATTAATATTATTTCTATATTTTCCTCAACGATTTTGCACGCAAAGCTAAATGGAAGCAAATATTAGCTCATTGATATCTAATGTTTAACTAATACTGTAACACCCATAACCCATACCCGTCGCTGGATTAGGGTTACGGCGTATTACTGTACAATCCAAAAAAATCAATAACAAATAGCATCAAGTTGCCAAATTAATTAACAGAATTTCATAATAAATTATATCGGAGTAATACATACATTTATGAGCCTTAAATCGAGTCTAAAATGCCTTAAAATTTGTTTAGAAACAATTAGGGATTAATTTTGGAACAATGTAGAACGTTTAGGGAAAAACTAAAAAATTTCACTACAAGGGTCACACGGCTATGTGGTTATCCCATATGCCTGTGTGCTACTATACACGCCCATGTTCTCACCCCCGTAACTTACTGACTTGGGTCACACGACTGTGTCGTAGGCCGTGTGCTAGCCCGCGTGAACCCTGCACCTAACACGTTCAAGGCACACACCCGTGTGGGTTGCCCGTGTGTGACACACAACCTTGTGATAGTCCGTGTCCAAAGCAGTGTGTGTCCAAAAGTTACCTAAATCATGTTTATTTTTCATTCAATTGCATAGATACCTAAACCAGTTCTGAACACAATATTATAAGACTTCAAAATGCATTCCAATGACACCCAAAACATGCTAAAAAAAACTTCCTAATGTCTAACTAATGTGATATCCATTACATCACATTTCAAGTACTTTCACAATTCATTTCCTTAACTAAGTTTACAAGCTACAAGCACATTCAAATAACTTATTTTCTATCTCAAAATGTTATACCATAAAATCAAGTATGCACTTCACTTATCTACTTATACCACATCATCATATGCACATTAACAACCACACCAATAAGTACTTATGAACCCTTACAAACATAATCAAATTCTCCTATTACATGCTATATAAGCCAACATGTATTCAAAAGCTACAAATGATCCCCAGATAGTGTGATTCTTCGAGTTGATCCGATCTCCTGATCCACAAAACGTATCTACAACAAATAAGACAAATAACACGAGTAAGCTTTCGTAAAGCTTAATAAGTTCGTCAATTGAATCGTAAAGCTTACCGAATCAAACATAATAATAATTCAAATACAAGATTAATGAATAAAGTTCTTTTCAACGAGGTTATTATTATAATTCCTGTCAATCACAACTTACAATAGGTGAGAATTTATCAGTACAATAATACAAATCAGTTTCCACTTTTCAATAAATTTTCAGAGATCAATAAAGCATAACTCGATGAACCAAATAGAATAACATTGACTACTCGACAAATAATCATATATCCATTTAATTCCTTAATCATCACAAACATCATTAGTTAACATATTTATATACATATATAACATATAATCACACCAAGGCATATATATTCATTACAAATTATACTAGTCAACACATTCATCTCATATTCAATCTTATGATACACATCTCACCCAAAACATATTACCTGAATAGCAAATGGTTGAAGGATGCCATAGTGTCTTTCAATCATGATCTTATCGTTTGATTCATGATGCCATAGCGTCTTTCAGCTATGGTCTTACTCGTCAGAATCGTGATGCCATAGCATATTTTAGCTATGGTCTTACTCGTTAGAGTCATGATACCATAACGTCTTTCAGTTATGGTCTTACCCATCAAAATTGTGATGCCATAATGTCTTTTAGCTATGGTCTTACTCGTTAAAATCATGATTTCATAATGTCTTTCAAATATGATCTTACTCGTTAAAATCGTGATGCCATAACGTCTTTCAGCTATGGTCTTGCTCGTTAAAATCGTGATGCCATAACGTCTTACAGCTATGGTATTACTCGTTTCTGGTGCCATAGTGTTTTTCAACTATGGTCTTATTTGTTTCATTCAAGCAAGAAAATTTGATTCACATATATACACAAATAGATAATAATTCATAGAAACAATAACAAATTTGAATTACTAAGTTACGAACTTACAAGACTAATTTACAATAACGATTCAAAGTATCTCAATCAGTGATCGATGTCATATCAATTCCTTATTTCCATTTTCAGTTACACACAACAATACAATCTAACATTATGCAATTAAGTTCATATAATACATTTAAAAATGTACTAAAATTAAACTAAACAACCTTACCATATAACAGCCCGATTTTGGGCCTAGTCGGAACAGTGGTTTCGGGACCACAAATTCGATGTAAGAAAATTTACTTTTAATATATTTTTATGGTCTACAATTTTATGGGATGATTTCTTGAAAATTTTGTCGTTTGGGCACTCGATTTAGTCAAAAGGCTAAATTGTAAAAAGTGCAAAAACTTGAGTACTATATGTTAGAGGTGTCCAATTGTTATGAGATTTTAAATTAGAGGTATTTATATGGTAATTAAACCATTGTATAATTTATTGGACAAAAAATGGGCATGAAATAGGTGTAATGGAATATTTTTAAATTGGGGGCATTTTGGTCATTTAGTGATTAAAAGAATTAAAAAAGCCAAAATAGCCAAAAATTTGTTCACCTTCTTCATGTCTTGGCTGAAACAAGAGGAAGCCATGGCTAGGGTTTGGCCAACTTCCAAGCTCCATGGTAAGTCCATTCTAGCCCCGTTTTTAATGATTTTTACGTTTTTGAAATCCTCGTAACAAGATCTATCTATTTCTACCATTAATTTGAAGTATGGTTAAAGTCTAGGGTTTTGACCCATGATGAATATGTGTGTATTTGGATGTTTAATGGTAGAATATGCATGTTTATGGTTAGAGAAACGACTTTTACTAAGTGATTTTCGGTGAAAATGCCTAGAAGGACTAATTTGTAAAAGTTATAAAATATGTAGTAAAAGTGTGTTTTAATGGAAATTGTGGGCTTTTATAGTTATAAAAATGATTCGGCTAGGCTTGTATGTTAAAGAAATTGAATAGATTTTATTTTTCGAGCCTAGGGGCAAAATTGTAAATAT
This sequence comes from Gossypium australe, assembly GCA_005393395.2. Lineage (NCBI taxonomy): Eukaryota > Viridiplantae > Streptophyta > Magnoliopsida > Malvales > Malvaceae > Gossypium > Gossypium australe. The sequence continues at coordinate 16,404,669 of CM016619.1, forward strand.
GTCAAACTTTAGGGGAAAAAACGCAATTTTTCCATAATATGATTATTGGGTCACATTGAATAATGTGACTAATAAGTGAGCTAAATTTGATATTATAGATCAAGAAAAACAAATTTCGAGTCTAGATCGGGGGAAAAACAAATATTGGACAAATAGGTCCTTTTCGCCGTTGTCGCATTTAAGGTAAGTTCGTATGTAAATAATGCAACTTATATTATGTATTTAATATTTTGTTATTGCATGACTTGTACAATTATCATTATGGATTCGTTCGGCAAAGATTCGATATGGTGAAACTCCCGTTTGAACCTTAGGAATAGTTAGGATACAAATGTCATGACATTAGGGTCACTGAGATTACGTATAAGACCATATCCGGTATATGGCATCATTCTGAAATTACGTCAAGCATATTCAATAAGCCACTCGTACTACTAATCTCTCGGTGGTTTCGCACTTAGCCCACCATCAATCTCTAGTAGGGTGGTATCGCACATAGCCCACCAATCATTTATACTTATGGTGGTATCGCACTTAGCCCACCAAATGCTTTTATAAGCGATGGTATCGCACACAGCCCATCGATTAATAATTAACCAGGTGGTAACGCACACAGCCCACCGTTAATAATATAGTTGATGGTATCGCACGCAGCCCATCACTAACCATCAATAAGGTGATATCGCACATAGCTCACCGTTATTATACATTCATGGATAGTTATCCACATGTAATTCTCTATTTTAAATGTTCATCCGGGAACATCCTCACACACTACTATTCTTACTTAACTTTATATTATAATCGTTCGCATTCACACAATGTATTAATGAATATAACTTATGCAACCGAAGTGTATCATTTACACATAACCCACTATGGGTTCATCAGATACCGAATTCATCTCAATTCAGTTCTAACACATACCTGTACCTCTCATGCTACAACACATTCATTCTTAACTTTCGAAATACTTGTTGAGTCACTAAAATTGTTAAGTAACTCCCTTGAGTCTCATACACATAATGTCACATTGACATTATACCCTTGATAGGGTCATACATGAATTAACATATCGATGCCATGTCCCCGACAAGGTCTTATACGAAATATCACATCGTTGCCATGTCCTTGACATGGTATTATTTAATATCTCTCACCGAGGCCATATTCCAATATGGTCTTACACGGAACCTTAGCTATCATCATTCCATACTATTTACATTTCTTACTATTCTTAGATTCAATTCTCTTAACAACTCATCGAAAAGTATTTAATACATTCATTGTGTAATTATGCATTCCATACAACACTGGAATATTAAAATAACTCATACGTAATTACAACATTTGCACATGAACTTACCTCGATGTCGAAAGGGTTGAAAGGGACTTTTTGCCCACATTTCTCTTTTCATCCGTTCTAAGTCCGAAACTCGCTTTCTTTGATCTAGTACAATGGAATTTACTGATTTAATCACTTATAAATCATTAATACACCATAATCTACACTTTAGGAAAAAATGACTATTTTGCCCTTACACTTTAGCAAAATTATGATTTTGCCCTAGGCTCGTAAATAATTTTTCATCACATTTTCTTGTTAAACAAGCCTAGCTGAACATTTAATCCTCTTACAACTATTCATAATTCTAACTATTTCATGCCTTAATGAACAAATTACAACTTTTGCATTTTAGTCCTAATTAGGTGCTTTCATAACAACACCTTTCATAAAAGTTGTTTATCAACATCCTAACATTCATTTTCTTCCATAAAAACTCAGCAACTAGCATAAACTCTCTCATGGCAAGTCCCTAGACTCTCAACCATGTTGCAAATTGGTCCCCTCATTAGCTAGCTTAAGCTTTGGGGACTCCAAAAGTACAAAAATTATCAAGAAAAATCATCAAAATCACTTACTTGTGAGGAGAAATATTTGCTGAAATTTTTGAACTCTATAACCCTTATTTCTCTTCAATATTTGGTGTATGAAGGTGAAGGAATAGTGAAAAGATGATAACATCTTTAGTCATCTTATTTTATTCATTTAAACCACCTAACATCACCAAATTTTGACCATCATTTAATGCCTTTGTCCCCTTAGCACCCTATGGCTGGCCAACTCACTTAACAAGGCCAAATTGTACATATGGGACCTCCAATTTATATTCCATAGCTATTTGGCACCTTTAGCAAATAAAATAGAACTTTCGCACTTTATGTGATTTAGTCCTTTTTCACAATTTGGCTAGAAATTGCTAAAATTAAGGCACCAAAATTTTCATACATCCCTATAAACATGTTATAACACACAAAATAACATGAAAATAATTTTATCTAACCTCGAATTAGTGATTCTGAGACCACTGTTTCGACTAGCACCTAAATCGGGCTGTTACAATTCTCCCCCCTTAGGGATTTTCGTCCCCGAAAATCTTATCAGGAGGAGTTGCTACCAACATTCTTAAAATGTTTCCATCAACTTTTCAAAATCACAAATCTACTTATCCCCAAGTTTCTCTTGTCCACAACCTTTAAGCTGTGATACCAATTTGGAACTCTGCACATGTCCAAATGATCGTTCGAGTCTTTACTGGTTGATTCACTACAATTCGAATGACATATTAGAATGACATCCCCCTCTTGGGAATTATGTCAAACCAAATTTGAAATCTATAAGGTTTTATCTCACTTTCTCATTAAAGCGTTCACCGACTGTAATAGTCTTGACTTGTACGCTTTGAAAACTCAGCTTTTAGTGGTCAACTACTTCTGATCATAAACTCAATCATATCGTGAAATGTGTTCTATTGTCAAAATATTTATGCACATAACTGCATTTCCTTATTCTTGCATTAGTAGATATGCTACTGCTACATCTCATACCAAAACTTTTGTATAAGTTTTGGATTCATCAACATTCAAATTGTATCTCAAGGAAACATCAACAACGAAAATCTTATCCAACCTGGATTTTATCACCTTAAATAAACTCATTCAGAGCTTAATTAAAATAACATTTACTATATCACTTCTGAACTCCTTTGTTTTGAAAGGAAGACTCGCTATAGTCATTAACCTCGCTGAAACTAGGATATTATCAACTAAGATCAATCGAGTAACTAACTCGCATTGCTTAACATGGATCTTTCATTCAGTCACCTGTACCATGTCTACTATCTGAGAAGTATTACAATAACTATACCCACCATTGTAATAGCTTAAGCCGTTTCCACTATTTCATCTTCAAAATCTTTTGTAGCATAAGATACTCTAACTTATCAAGATTCGGAAAATACATATCAATTTTTCCATGGACCATTTCATAACATCTAACTCACTACATAGACACAAAAGTGATCGTCTCTGGATCACCAATCTGGTAACTCTTTTTTCTCGATTCAAACTGAACTAAGTACTAGAACTTTCAATTAATAGTTCCTTCTATAGCTTTCAACTCAACCATCATGATTTCAACATTTCAATGAGCATACCTTTGTATCAGGCTCCCTACTCACGTACACACAGAATTGTATTCCCCTTTATTGATTCATGCGTACATATACACAAAACTTGAATCATATTTCAATACATTAATCTACTCTTTTCTCCATACTGAGAACATATTTCAAGCACACTCTCATCTGAGTTTCTCTTGCTATGCTAATCTAAAACCTTTACTATCGTCATATCACATGATAGCAGGGACATCTCGATCGAATTCATTAACTCTATTCGGCTTACCCGAAAACCCATCACACAACGTGAAACTTGTGATTTCACCTCTTGTACTCGAATCATCACCAACTTCCTCCTCAAGGTACCCAAATAAGGTTACGAGAAGATGAAGGAATGTCGATTTCAATTAACTAAATCGACAATCGTTTAGTCTACTTTTTCCGTCAGCTAACGTTCTCACACAATCACAATTTATGAGAGGAACAACTACCTCAGTCCTGAAAGGCAACAAATATTTATACATAATACCCAAGGAGATCATTATAACCCATCCATGGCATTAACGACCATGCACAGGTCACAGGCTTTAAGCCAACTTACTCACACTTGCCATTTATTTAGCACATACTGTGCCACACATCGTACTCGTTTCTTCTTAACTCGTTCACGAGTGCCTATATTCACCCATTCACATAGCTCTAGTACAATTCTCATTTCTACCTCTAGAGTCATCTATCTGTCCCATTGATCACTAGGGATAATCAAAGACACATATTCATCGTCATTCATGTAGATACGAAACCAATGCCACATTCCCGATGTGGTCTTATATGGAGTCACCTCTAAATGCCAATGCCATATCCCGGATAAGGTCTTATATGGACTTCCACATCAAGTATCGATGCCATATTCTGAATATGGTCTTACACGATTCTCATATTCATTACCGAAGCCATATCCCGGATATGATCTTATACGAGATCTCAACTCGGTGCCAAGGCCATGTCTCGAACATGGTCTTATACGGGACCTTTCTATTTCATATCTCAATGTTAGCCTCTTAATTATAGTTCCCTAGGACTTCAACCTTATGTTCAACAACAATTACTCTATTTAGTAGAGTATCATGTATCAATGTGATACAAAGCATTCTCAATAATGCTAACATAAATATTGCATTGATCAAATGCAAACCCACTCAACTTAACTCTCATAACATCTCATCATAATTCAACAGTGGTAAGGGGGCGAGGTTGCAGAGTCCCTTAGCCCTACTCTCGTGACTACTACATATGATTTAATATTCATCACCAATGAAATATCATCATAGTCACACAACTCGCTCCAAGTGAGTGTTCACGTTTATCGTGCTACAATCGTTTCTATTACTCATACTTTTGAACAATGATTTCACTTACTCAAGTTCCACATTAATAACTACTCGAGTACTCAACAGTCAACTCTACTTTCTCTTATTATTGCTTATCAATTTAAAGAATGTCTTACGGGTCTGAGTACGTCGTTTACTTGATTGCCATAGTCCAACTATGGTCTTACTCGTATCACACATCATAGCCCAGTTATTTTCTTACATGTCATCACGATGCCATAGTCTCTCTATGGACTTACACGAAATCTCATATCAATACCAATGCCATATCCCTGATACGGTCTTACATGGAACTCATGTCGATGCCGATGCCATATCCCAGATATGGTCTTATACGGGATCTTGTAACTCGATGTCGATGCCATATCCAAGGTATGGTCTTATACGAGATCGTACTTAGATGTCGATGCCATGTTCCGGACATGGTCTTATACGAGATCTTTCTTTTGTGCCGAAGCCATGTCCCAGACATGGTCTTACACGGGATCATGTGTCGTTGCCAATGCCATGTCCCAAACATGGTCTTATATGGGATCACATGTATTGCCATGGTCCTACCATGGTCTTATTCATCAATTTATTATTAAACGACCGTACTCATCTCCTGCATTCTACTTAGTCAAGTTTCTCAGTTTAATTCCCACACTATAATATGTGTGACTGTAACAGTTAACCCTAATCGAAAACAGTGGTTTCGGGACCACGAATCCGAGTCTAAAAAATATTTTAATATTATTATTCGTGCTAATTATACATGATTGAGTATGTGTTAAAGTTTCGTAAGATAATTTGCTCATTTATGTCCTTAATTTAAGAAAAGGACTAAATTGCATAAGTGGTAAAAGTAGTCTTTTGCTTGATTGAGTGGCTTAATTGATGTGTCTTCTTATATATGTGGCCTTATGTTGTAAATTAGCCAAAAATTTAGACAAGTGGACGGCAACATGCATGAATTATGTCTTATCATATATATGTTTATATTATTTGTTAATAAAGACATTATTTTATAATAAAGTATAATAAAATACATTAAAAACAGACATGCAAATATTTTATCCATTATGTTCATCTTGTTACCAAAACTAAAGAGAAAAGAAAGAAGCTTGAGATCTCACATATTCGGCCTTTTGCAAGCAAAATTTAGGTATGTTTTGGTTTTAGATTTTAATAATTTTTACATTTTTGAGGTAGTTGCTTTGAGTTTTAGTAAGCCCATGTGTAAATTTTTGAAATGGTTGTGTTTTTCGTGTGATACCATTGAAGGGAGTTTGATGTTTTTGTTGATTAATGGTGAAATATTAGTTGTATGTGTTAGATTAACAAATGTGGTTCTTGAATTTTTGATGAAATTAGGTAATTTGGATTTAATTGAAAAAAATAAAATTTTTAGAGGTTGGAATGTGAAAAAAATGGGTTGTATAGACTTGTAATGGGAGGATGGAAATTCGGCTCTAAAGAATGGTGGCCAAATTTTGAGTATTTTGTGAGTTGTGTAATAGGTACTAAATTGTAAAAATTATAAATGTCAGGGGTAAAATGGTAATTTGCAAAATTATGTGTTTTTGGATTAAATTGAATGAAAATATATTTGAATGAGCTTAATTTGAAATTATTTGGATCAAGAATGAAAAGAATCGGGATTGGATCGGTGAAAAACAAAGTTAAACGAATAGCCGGGAAGCTTAATCCGTCGATTTTCGAGGTAAGTTTTGAGCAAATGGGTTGAATTGAATTTTAGTCTGTAATGAGGTGCATTTGACAAATAAAATAAGTATGTTATAATACTTAATGTCGAATGTGACTTTGAATTATTTAAAGGTTAGCCAAATATAAGGTTGGTATTATTTTTAGTTTTGATTTAATTGAGTTGAATGGTTATTCATAGTTGAGATATAGTAAAATGTGGAATTGTAATGGATGATGATTGAATGAATTAAGTGAGAGTGCATGATTATTGTCTATGGCCGAATGTGTTGGTGATTCATGGGAAGAATATTTTGGTTCGAACATGTACAATTATGGATGCTTATATGTTTAAAATGTGATTATTTATGTCTATAAATGAAGGGAAGATTGGGATTGATGGCACTATGTGTGCGAGTTTATATACCGAGCAATGTGTGTGCGAAATCGGTTGTCTGGCACTATGTGTGCAGATATGTAAGTAATGGCACTAAGTGTGCGATACATTACTAGTGAATGGCACTATGTGTGCAATTTATCAAAGTAACGGTAATAAGTGTGCGATACGTTACAAAAATTTCACTGTGTGTGCAAGTTTACAGATTCTTCGAGGATATTAACGAGTGAATTTGGATAAATGAAATGAAATAAACAGGTATGTGGATTGAGGTAGTTGGGAAAGTTAGTACTATTAAGGTAAGTTATATTGGCTTATGATACTAAGGAAATGAAATGTGATTAATAGTGTTTGAGTATGTTTTGAGTTGAACAAATAATGTTGAGTGTTAAATGAAGTCTAATAGGGAATGCATGAGTAATCGGTTTTGAGACTACTAAGTATGGTAGTTATTGAATGGTTATGTGATGTAAATTTATAATCATGAGTTCGTTGATGATCATGTTAGATTGATTTAAATTGTATAATGTTTAAATAAACATTTTACCATTGCTGTTAACTTACTAAGCTATGTTAGCTTACCGTATGTGTTTATTTGACTATTTTATAGATTTTGAAGTCTAAGCTCGAGCTCGGGGATCATCGTCAAAGTCAAACACACTATCATCTTTTTTTGGTACCTTTTATTTAGTTGAACTTTTGGAACTATGGCATGTATAGGCTATATTACTCTTTTGAGTTTATTTTGGAAGTTGATGTATAAAATGCCATGCGAAAATGGCTTTATTACTATGCTTTGGTTGGTTGAATATGCTTAAGATGTTGTATATATGTTTGTGCATTTCGGTCATGATATAAGCTTGTTTTGGTATGAGTGTTCATAAAAATATGAAGGGATGTTATTTATATGTTTCAAATTAATATTTCATGTATGACTTATAAGGTTAGTTTGGAATTTGAATTTTTCATTGGATGCTCAAGTGCATTCGGCCATGAGTATCAAATGGCTAAATTATTGATGTGAATATCTAGCTAAGGTGCACATGTGATGGAATAAATAAAATAGTATGAGAAAGTTTATATGAGAGATTTAATCTTTTAGGATTTAATTTGTGTATAAGCTTGGTTTTGAATAATTTGATCATGTCATTTACAAGGAATTGATCGATTATATAGATGGGTGATAATGGTATTTGGCAAAACTTTTGCATATAGGGATAATTGTCTTAAATTGTTTAGCACATTGTTGGTATATAATAATAATAATAATAATAACTGAATAAGAACCATATGTATATTCGGCCTTTGCTTCTAAAATGACCAAATGAATAGTATTTTACTATTTGAATGAAAATTTGCTCTTATATGATTTTAATGATATTGTTTATGATATGTTTGTTAATGTCTTGAAATAAAATTGGAAGTACATGTTTAATCGTGATATTATGGATTTATACGCATCAATTAAGGTAGTAGTACTTATAAGGGTGTATTGACTTGTGATTAGACGAGTAATGCCTCGTAACCCTAATCCGACGACAGATACAGGTTAGGGGTGTTACATTTGATTGGTATCAGAGCTACGGTTTAGTCGGTTCTCGGACTAATGTACGCGTGTTGGGTCTAGCTATACATGCCATATGTTATATGTGATAGTGTGATGACTTCTGACAGTGGAATGTTTTCTTCTTTCGTATAGTAAATGGATTCTGATCCCGAGCGAGCTATAGCTGATGATGTCGAGAGTGTGGCGCCCGCTCCCGTGCAAGGGACCACGCTGGATGAATCTCGACCAGCTGCGAGTAATCCTAATGAGGGGGCTAAACAAGCCTTCTATAGTATGATGAATAATTGGTTCAATCAATATATTCGGGCCAATCCAGCTGTTCAACAACCCCTGAATCCGAATACTCCCCCTGTAGTACCGGTGGTAACCCCGATCGTTAATCCTGAGAGGGCAAGCAAGACTTCAGTTGACCGAATTAGAAAACACGGGGCTCAAGAGTTTAGAGCCGAAGATGATGATGATGCTGAGCGAGCTGAATTTTGGCTCGATAATACCATTCGTGTTTTTTATGAGCTATCATGCACACCTGATGAGTGCCTGAAGTGCGCCATATCTTTATTACGGGATTCTGCCTACTATTGGTGGAACACACTTGTATCTATTGTTCCAAAGGAACGAGTTACCTAGGACTTCTTTCAGACGGAGTTTCGTAAGAAATACATCAGCCAACGATTTATAGATTCGGAGCGCAAGGAATTTCTCGAGCTTAAACAGGGTCGTATGACTGTATCTGAGTACGAGTGCAAGTTTGTGAGACATAGTCGCTATGCTCGTGAGTGTGTTTCATCCGAGGCTGCTATGTGTCGGAGATTCAAAGAAGGGTTAAATGAAGATATAAAACTACCGTTTGGCATACTTGAGATAAATGAGTTCGTAGTACTTGTTGAGCGAGCATGTAAAGCCGAAGAGCTGGGGAAAGAAAAACGAAAAGTCGAGTTTGAAGCTAGAGACTTCCGTAAGAGATCAGCGGGTAAATTTCCTCAAACGTCATCAAAGAAGTTCAAGAATGATAGTAGCCGATCCAAAGCTAATACAGGGATCTCTATACGAGAACGACCACCGGTGAGTTCACGGGCTACCTTGATTGCTAGTGTTGGCAATACTTGACCGAATAAGCCCGAGTGTCAACAGTGTGGCAGATGGCATTTTGGTGAATGTTGGGGAAAATCTAACAATCGCACTTGCTACAAGTGTAGCTCGTAGGATCATTTTATTCGGGATTGCCCAGAGACAGCTAAAAAGGATATTGCTCAGAGTACGAGACTGAGCAGCACTGCAGCTAGAGGTAGACCATCTCGTAACATGGGAGGTAGGAGCGGCACTCAGAGAGGGGCTTCAGATGTGGCTATACGATCAGAGGCCTGTGTGCCAACTAGAGCCTATGCCATTCGTGCCAGAGAGGAGGCTTCATCTCCTGATGTCATCATCTGTATGTTCACTCTCTTTGATATTAGTGTAATTGCTCTGATTGATCCTGGTTCAACCCATTCTTATGTATGTGAAACATTAGTATCCAGCAAGACTCTACCTATTGAGTCTACTGAGTTTGTGATTCGGGTTTCGAACCCCCTGGGCCGGTGTGTGTTAGTTGATAGAGTGTGCAAGAATTGCCCTTTAATGATTCGAGACTCGTGTTTTTCGGCTGATTTGATGCTGCTACCATTTGATGAGTTCAATATTATCCTTGGTATAGATTAGCTAACTATGCACGATGCGATAGTGAATTGTAGACGAAAGACGATAGTCTGCAGAGTCAGAACAACAAGAAAATTCGAATTGAATCTACGAATTTGAATGGGTTACCAACAGTGATATCCCCGATGTTGGCTCGGCAGTATTTGAAAAAGGGTTGCGAAGCTTGTTTTGAATATGTGATTGACAACAAAGTAACCGAAAAGAAGATTGAATCTGTACCGGTCGTTTGTGAGTATCCGGATGTGTTCCTGGAGGAATTGCCGGGATTGCCACCTGTTCGGGAAGTGGAGTTTGGGATTGAGCTAGTGCCAGGGACGACTCCGATCTCGATAGCTCCGTATAGAATGGCACCGACCGAATTAAAAGAGTTGAAAGCGCAGTTGCAAGAATTAACGGCTAGAGGTTTTGCCCGACCAAGTTTTTCTCCCTGGGGTGAGCCATGTCTTATTTGTGAAAAAGAAAGACGGAACTTTGAGAATGTGCATCGATTACCGACAATTTAATAAAGTGACTATAAAGAACAAATATTCGTTTGTACGTATCGACGATTTATTTGATCAACTTAAAGGAGCTTCGGTATTTTCCAAAATCGATCTGAGGTCAGGTTATTATCAGCTGCGAGTTAGAGATTCGGATATACCAAAGACTGCTTTTGGGACGAGATACAACCATTACGAGTTTTTAGTGATGCTGTTCGGACTCACTAATGCCCCTGCTGTTTTTATGGATCTGATGAATCGGGTATCCAAACCGTATCTAGATCAGTTTGTGATTGTATTCATAGATGACATATTGATCTATTCGCGTAACGAAACCGAGCATGCCGAGCACTTGAGATTAGTGTTACAGATTTTACGTGATAAGCAGTTGTACGCGAAATTTAGCAAATGTGAGTTTTGGTTGAATGAAGTTAGCTTCTTAGGACATGTTGTGTCAGCATCAGGCATTCGAGTTGACCCGAGTAAAGTTTCAACTATACTTGATTGGAAACCTCCACAGGATGTTTCTAAGGTTCGTAGTTTTCTGGGACTGACCGGGTACTATAGGCGCTTCGTGAAAGGGTTTTCTATGATTGCAGCTCCGATGAAAAAGCTGTTACAGAAATATGTTAAGTTCGAATGGTCAAAGAGATGCCAGAAGAGTTTTGATCAGCTAAAAACCTTGCTAACGGAAGCTCCAGTGCTTGTTTAGCCAGAATCGGGCAAAGAGTTCATTATCTTCAGTGATGCATCTTTAAATAGTTTGGGCTGTGTTTTGATGCAAGAGGGTAAAGTCGTAGCCTACGCCTCGAGACAGTTGAAGTCGCACGAAAAGAATTATCCGACTCATGATCTCGAGTTGGCTGCCATAGTTTTTGCTTTAAAAATATGGCGTCACTATCTATTCGGTGAGAAATGCCATGTCTATTCCGATCACAAGATTTTAAAATACTTAATGACTCAAAAGGATCTGAATTTGAGACAGCGATGATGGTTGGAATTGTTAAAAGACTACGAGGTCGTGATTGATTATCACCCGGGAAAGGCCAATGTGGTTGCTGATGCACTAAGCCGAAAGTCACTTTTTGCTCTACGTGCAATGAATGCGAATATAGTAATGACTAATGATGGTGTGATTGTTGCCGAGTTGAAAGCGAGACCGTTATTTGTTCAACAGATTTGCGAAGCTCAAATGGTTGATAATGATTTGTTGGCAAAAAGAAATCATTGTGGTTCGAGTACTGAATTAGAGTTTTAGATTGACACTGAGGGATGTCTACGATTCAGAAACCGAATATGTGTGCCTAAGAATCCTGAATTGATTCGAATGATCTGTGATAAAGCTCATAATATTAGGTTGTCAATTCACCCGGGTAGTACGAAGATGTATAACGATCTGAAACAACATTACTGGCGGCATGGTATGAAGCGAGATATTTCAGACTATGTGTCGAAGTGTTTAATATGTCAGCAAGTGAAAGCCGAACATCAGGTACCATCGGGATTACTTCAACCGATCATGATACCTTAGTGGAAATGGGATCGAGTCACGATAGACTTCGTATCTGGGTTGCCGATGACACCGAGTAAGAAAGACGCAATCTGGGTTATTGTTGATAGATTGACAAAATCGGCCCATTTTATTCCGGTACGTATGGATTTCTCGTTGGATAAGTTAGCTGAGTTGTACATATCTCAGATCGTACGATTGCACGGAGTACCTATTTCTATTGTTTCGAATAGAGATCCGAGGTTTACATCGCGGTTTTGGAAGAAACTGCAAGATGCTTTAGGTACTAAATTGCACTTTATTACTGCTTTTCACCCTCAGTTGGATGGTCAATCTGAACGTGTTATTCAAATACTCAAGGATATGTTGAGATGTTGCATTCTTAAGTTTGAGGGTACGTGGGAACGATACTTGCCTTTGATTGAATTTGCGTACAATAACAGCTTTCAATCGAGTATCAAAATGGCACCTTACGAAGCTTTGTACGGTCGTAAATGTCGTACACCTTTATATTGGACCGAGTTGAGTGAAAACAAGATACACGGGGTTGATTTAATCAAAGAGAATGAACAGAAAGTAAAAGTGATCCGAGAAAGTTTGAAAGCCGCGTCAGATCGTCAGAAATCATATGCGGATTTGAAACGTAAAGATATAGAGTTTCAAGTGGGTGACCAAGTATTTTTGAAAGTCTCACCGTGGAAGAAGATACTTAGATTCAGTCGTAAAGGAATGCTGAGCCCGAGATTTATTGGACCGTACGAAGTTATTGAGCGTATTGGGTCGGTTGCGTACAGACTTATGTTGCCATCTGAGTTAGATAAGATTCACAATTTTTTTCATGCATCGATGCTTCGACGATACAGATCCGATTCTTCTCTATGTGATTAGCCCATCAGAGATTGAGATTCAACCTGATTTGACTTATGAAGAAGAACCGATTCGTATCCTAGCTCCTGAAGCGAAAGAGTTACGAAATAAGAAAATCTCATTGGTTAAAGTAATGTGGCATAAGCACGGGGTTGAGGAAGCAACCTGGGAACTTGAAGATTCAAGGAAAGAGCGCTACCCACATTTATTCATCGGTAAGATTTTCGGGGACGAAAATCCCTTAAGGGGGGAGAGTTGTAACAGTCTGATTTTGACCCTAATCGGAAACAGTGGTTTCAGGACCACGAATCCGAGTTCGAAAAAATATTTTAATATTATTATTCGTGCTAATTATACATGATTGAGTATGTGTTAAAGTTCCGTAAGATAATTTGCTCATTTATGTGCTTAATTTAAGAAAATGAATAAATTGCATAAGTGGTAAAAGTAGTCTTTTACTTGATTGAGTGGCTTAATTGATGTGTCTTATTATATATGTGGCCTTATGTTGTAAATTAGCCAAAAATTTAGACTAGTGGACGGCAACATGCATGAATTATGTCTTATCATATATATGTTTATCTTATTTGTTAATAAAGACATTATTTTATAATAATGTATAATAAAATACATTAAAAACAAACATGCAAATATTTTATCCATTATGTTCATCTTGTTGCCGAAACTAAAGAGAAAAGAAAGAAGCTTGAGCTCTCACGTATTCGGCCTTTTGCAAGCAAAATTTAGGTATGTTTTGGTTTTAGATTTTAATAATTTTTACATTTTTGAGGTAGTTGCTTTGAGTTTAGTAAGCCCATGTGTAAATTTTTGAAATGGTTGTGTTTTTTGTGTGATTCCATTGAAGGGAGTTTGATGTTTTTGTTGATAAATGGTGAAATATTAGTTGTATGTGTTAGATTAACAAATGTGGTTCTTGAATTTTTGATGAAATTAGGTAATTTGGATTTAATTGAAAAAAATAAAATTTTTAGAGGTTGGAATGTGAAATAAATGAGTTGTATAGACTTGTAATGGGAGGATGGAAATTCGGCTCTAAAGAATGGTGGCCAAATTTTGAGTATTTTGTGAGTTGTGTAATAGGTACTAAATTGTAAAAATTGTAAATATCAGGGGTAAAATGGTAATTTGCAAAATTATGTGTTTTTGGATTAAATTGAATGAAAATATATTTGAATGAGCTTAATTTGAAATTATTTAGATCAAGAACGAAAAGAATCAGGATTGGATCGGGGAAAAGCAAAGTTAAACGAATAGCCGGGAAGCTTAATCCGTCGATTTCCGAGGTAAGTTTTGAGCAAATGGGTTGAATTGAATTTTATTCTAAAATGAGGTGCGTTTGACAAATAAAATAAGTATGTTATAATAGTTAATGTCGAATGTGACTTTGAATTATTTAAAGGTTAGCCGAATATAAGGTTGGTATTATTTTAGTTTTGATTTAATTGAGTTGAATGGTTATGCATAGTTGAGATATAGTTAAATGTGGAACTGTAATGGATGATGATTGAATGAATTAAGTGGGAGTGCATGATTATTGTCTATGGCCGAATGTGTTGGTGATTCATTGGGAAGGATATTTTGGTTCGAACACGTACAATTATGGATGCTTATATGTTTAAAATGTGATTATTTATGTCTATATAAATGAAGGGAAGATTGGGATTGATGGCACTATGTGTGCGAGTTTATATGCTGAGCACTGTGTGTACGAAATCGGTTGTCTGGCACTATGTGTGCGGATATGTAAGTAATGGCACTAAGTGTGCGATACATTACTAGTGAATGGCACTATGTGTGCACTTAATCAAAGTAACGGTACTAAGTGTGCGATACGTTACAAAAATTTCACTGTGTGTGCAAGTTTACAGATTCTTCGATGATATTAACGAGTGAATTTGGATAAATGAAATGAAATAAACAGGTATGTGGATTGAGGTAGTTGGGAAAGTTAGTACTATTAAGGTAAGTGTTAGTACTATTAAGGTAAGTTATATTGGCTTATGATACTAAGGAAATGAAATGTGATTAATAGTGTTTGAGTATGTTTTGAGTTGAACAAATAATGTTGAGTGTTAAATGAAGTCTAATAGGGAATGCATGAGTAATCGGTTTTGAGACTACTAACTATGGTAGTTATTGAATGGTTATGTGATGTAAATTTATAATCATGAGTTCGTTGATGATCATGTTAGATTGATTTAAATTGTATAATGTTTAAATGTACATTTTACCATTGCTGTTAACTTACTAAGCTATGTTAGCTTACCGTATGTGTTTATTTGACTATTTTATAGATTTTGAAGTCTAAGCTCGAGCTCGGGGATCATCGTCAAAGTCAAACACACTATCATCTTTTTTTGGTACCTTTTATTTAGTTGAACTTTTGGAACTATGGCATGTATAGGCTATATTACTCTTTTGAGTTTATTTTGGAAGTTGATGTATAAAATGCCATGCGAAAATGGCTTTATTACTATGCTTTGGTTGGTTGAATATGCTTAAGATGTTGTATATATGTTTGTGCATTTCGGTCATGATATAAGCTTGTTTTGGTATGAGTGTTCATAAAAATATGAAGGGATGTTATTTATATGTTTCAAATTAATATTTCATGTATGACTTATAAGGTTAGTTTGGAATTTGAATTTTTCATTGGATGCTCAAGTGCATTCGACCATGATTATCAAATGGCTAAATTATTGATGTGAATATCTAGCTAAGGTGCACATGTGATGGAATAAATAAAATAGTATGAGAAAGTTTATATGAGGGATTTAATCTTTTAGGATTTAATTTGTGTATAAGCTTGGTTTTGAATAATTTGATCATGTCATTTACAAGGAATTGATCGATCATATAGATGGGTGATAATGGTATTTGGCAAAACTTTTGCATATAGGGATAATTGTCTTAAATTGTTTAGCACATTGTTGGTATATAATAATAATAATAATAATAAATGAATAAGAACCATATGTATATTCGGCCTTTGCTTCTAAAATGACCAAATGAATAGTATTTTACTATTTGAATGAAAATTTGCTCTTATATGATTTTAATGATATTGTTTGTGATATGTTTGTTAATGTCTTGAAATAAAATTGGAAGTACATGTTTAATCGTGATATTATGGATTTATACGCATCAATTAAGGTAGTAGTACTTATAAGGGTGTATTGACTTGTGATTAGACGAGTAATGCCTCGTAACCCTAATCCGACGACAGATACAGGTTAGGGGTGTTACATTTGATTGGTATCAGAGCTACGGTTTAGTCGGTTCTCGGACTAATGTACGCGTGTTGGGTCTAGCTATACATGCCATATTTTATATGTGATAGTGTGATGACTTCTGACAGTGGAATGTTTTCTTCTTTCGTATAGTAAATGGATTCTGATCCCGAGCGAGCTATAGCTGATGATGTCGAGAGTGTGGCGCCCGCTCTCGTGCAAGGGACCGCGCCGGATGAATCTCGACCAGCTGCGAGTAATCCTAATGAGGGGGCTAAACAAGCCTTCTATAGTATGATGAATGATTGGTTCAATCAATATATTCGGGCCAATCCAGCTGTTCAACAACCCCTGAATCCGAATACTCCCCCTGTAGTACCGGTGGTAATCCCGATCGTTAATCCTGAGAGGGCAAGCAAGACTCCAGTTGACCGAATTAGAAAACACGGGGCTCAAGAGTTTAGAGCCGAAGATGATGATGATGCTGAGCGAGCTGAATTTTGGCTCGATAATACTATTCGTGTTTTTTATGAGCTATCATGCACACCTGATGAGTGCCTGAAGTGCGCCATATCTTTATTACGGGATTCTGCCTACTATTGGTGGAACACACTTGTATCTATTGTTCCAAAGGAACGAGTTACCTAGGACTTCTTTCAGACGGAGTTTCGTAAGAAATACATCAGCCAACGATTTATAGATTCGAAGTGCAAGGAATTTCTCGAGCTTAAACAGGGTCGTATGACTGTATCTGAGTACGAGCGCAAGTTTGTGAGACTTAGTCGCTATGCTCGTGAGTGTGTTTCATCCGAGGCTGCTATGTGTCGGAGATTCAAAGAAGGGTTAAACGAAGATATAAAACTACCGTTTGGCAGACTTGAGATAAATGAGTTCGTAGTACTTGTTGAGCGAGCATGTAAAGCCGAAGAGCTGGGGAAAGAAAAACGAAAAGTCGAGTTTGAAGCTAGAGACTTCCGTAAGAGATCAGCGGGTAAATTTCCTCAAACGTCATCAAAGAAGTTCAAGAATGATAGTAGCCGATCCAAAGCTAATACAGGGATCTCTATACGAGAACGACCATCGGTGAGTTCACGGGCTACCTCGATTGCTAGTGTTGGCAATACTTGACCGAATAAGCCCGAGTGTCAACAGTGTGGCAGATGGCATTTTGGTGAATGTTTGGGAAAATCTAACAATCGCACTTGCTACAAGTGTGGCTTGTAGGATCATTTTATTCGGGATTGCCCAGAGACAGCTAAAAAGGATATTGCTCAGAGTACGAGACTGAGCAGCACTGCAGCTAGAGGTAGACCATCTCGTAACATGGGAGGTAGGAGCGGCACTCAGAGAGGGACTTCAGATGTGGCTATACGATCAGAGGCCTGTGTGCCAGCTAGAGTCTATGCCATTCGTGCCAGAGAGGAGGCTTCATCTCCTGATGTCATCATCTGTATATTCACTCTCTTTGATATTAGTGTAATTGCTCTGATTGATCCTGGTTCAACCCATTCTTATGTATGTGAAACATTAGTATCCAGCAAGACTCTACCTATTGAGTCTACTGAGTTTGTAATTCGGGTTTCGAACCCCCTGGGCCGGTGTGTGTTAGTTGATAGAGTGTGCAAGAATTGCCCTTTAATGATTCGAGACTCGTGTTTTTCGGCTGATTTGATGCTGCTACCATTTGATGAGTTCGATATTATCCTTGGTATAGATTAGCTAACTATGCACGATGCGATAGTGAATTGTAGACGAAAGACGATAGTCTGCAAAGTCAGAACAACGAGAAAATTCGAATTGAATTTGCGGATTTGAATGGGTTACCAACAGTGATATCCCCGATGTTGGCTCGGCAGTATTTGAAAAAGGGTTGCGAAGCTTGTTTTGAATATGTGATTGATAACAAAGTAACCGAAAAGAAGATTGAATCTGTACCGGTCGTTTGTGAGTATCCGGATGTGTTCCTGGAGGAATTGCCGGGATTGCCACCTGTTCGGGAAGTGGAGTTTGGGATTGAGCTAGTGCCAGGGACGACTCCGATCTCGATAGCTCCGTATAGAATGGCACCGACCGAATTAAAAGAGTTGAAAGCGCAGTTGCAAGAATTGACGGATAGAGGTTTTGCCCGACCAAGTTTTTCTCCCTGGGGTGAGCCATGTCTTATTTGTGAAAAAGAAAGACGGAACTTTGAGAATGTGCATCGATTACCGACAATTTAATAAAGTGACTATAAAGAACAAATATTCGTTTGCACGTATCGACGATTTATTTGATCAACTTAAAGGAGCTTCGGTATTTTCCAAAATCGATCTAAGGTCAGGTTATTATCAGCTGCGAGTTAGAGATTCGGATATACCAAAGACTGCTTTTCGGACGAGATACAGCCATTACGAGTTTTTAGTGATGCTGTTCGGACTCACTAATGCCCCTGCTGTTTTTATGGATCTGATGAATCGGGTATCCAAACCGTATCTAGATCAGTTTGTGATTGTATTCATAGATGACATATTGATCTATTCGCGTAACGAAACCGAGCATGCCGAGCACTTGAGATTAGTGTTACAGATTTTACGTGATAAGCAATTGTACGCGAAATTTAGCAAATGTGAGTTTTGGTTGAATGAAGTTAGCTTCTTAGGACATGTTGTGTCAGCATCAGGCATTCGATTGACCCGAGTAAAGTTTCAACTATACTTGATTGGAAACCTCCACAGAATGTTTCTAAGGTTCGTAGTTTTCTGGGACTGGCCGGGTACTATAGGCGCTTCGTGAAAGGGTTTTCTATGATTGCAGCTCCGATGAAAAAGCTGTTACAGAAATATGTTAAGTTCGAATGGTCAAAGAGATGCCAGAAGAGTTTTGATCAGCTAAAAACCTTGCTAACGGAAGCTCCAGTGCTTGTTTAGCCAGAATCGGGCAAAGAGTTCATTATCTTCAGTGATGCATCTTTAAATGGTTTGGGCTGTGTTTTGATGCAATAGGGTAAAGTCGTAGCCTACGCCTCGAGACAGTTGAAGTCGCACGAAAAGAATTATCCGACTCACGATCTCGAGTTGGCTGCCATAGTTTTTGCTTTAAAAATATGGCGTCACTATCTATTCGGTGAGAAATGCCATGTCTATTCCGATCACAAGATTTTAAAATACTTAATGACTCAAAAGGATCTGAATTTGAGACAGCGATGATGGTTGGAATTGTTAAAAGACTACGAGGTCATGATTGATTATCACCCGGGAAAGGCCAATGTAGTTGCTGATGCACTAAGCCAAAAGTCACTTTTTGCTCTACGTGCAATGAATGCGAATATAGTAATGACTAATGATGGTGTGATTGTTGCCGAGTTGAAAGCGAGACCGTTATTTGTTCAACAGATTTGCGAAGCTTAAATGGTTGATAATGATTTGTTGGCAAAAAGAAATCATTGTGGTTCGAGTACTGATTTAGAGTTTTAGATTGACACTGAGGGATGTCTACGATTCAGAAATCGAATATGTGTGCCTAGGAATCCTGAATTGATTCGAATGATCTGTGATAAAGCTCATAATATTAGGTTGTCAATTCACCCGGGTAGTACGAAGATGTATAACGATCTGAAACAACATTACTGGCGGCATGGTATGAAGCGAGATATTTCAGACTATGTGTCGAAGTGTTTAATATGTCAGCAAGTGAAAGCCGAACATCAGGTACCATCGGGATTACTTCAACCGATCATGATACCTTAGTGGAAATGGGATCGAGTCACGATAGACTTCGTATCTGGGTTGCCGATGACACCGAGTAAGAAAGACGCAATCTGGGTTATTGTTGATAGATTGACGAAATCGGCCCATTTTATTCCGGTACGTATGGATTTCTCGTTGGATAAGTTAGCTGAGTTGTACATATCTCAGATCGTACGATTGCACGGAGTACCTATTTCTATTGTTTCGAATAGAGATCCGAGGTTTACATCGCGGTTTTGGAAGAAACTGCAAGATGCTTTAGGTACTAAATTCAACTTTATTACTGCTTTTCACCCTCAGTTGGATGGTCAATCTGAACGTGTTATTCAAATACTCGAGGATATGTTGAGATGTTGCGTTCTTAAGTTTGAGGGTACGTGGGAACGATACTTGCCTTTGATTGAATTTGCGTACAATAATAGCTTTCAATCGAGTATCAAAATGGCACCTTACGAAGCTTTGTACGGTCGTAAATGTCGTACACCTTTATATTGGACCGAGTTGAGTGAAAACAAGATACACGGGGTTGATTTAATCAAAGAGAATGAACAGAAAGTAAAAGTGATCCGAGAAAGTTTGAAAGCCGCGTCAGATCGTCAGAAATCATATGCGGATTTGAAACGTAAAGATATAGAGTTTCAAGTGGGTGACCAAGTATTTTTGAAAGTCTCACCGTGGAAGAAGATACTTAGATTCGGTCGTAAAGGAAAGCTGAGCCCGAGATTTATTGGACCGTACGAAGTTATTGAGCGTATTGGGCCGGTTGCGTACAGACTTATGTTGCCATCTGAGTTAGATAAGATTCACAATTTTTTTCATGCATCGATGCTTCAACGATACAGATCCGATTCTTCTCTATGTGATTAGCCTATCAGAGATTGAGATTCAACCTGATTTGACTTATGAAGAAGAACCGATTCGTATCCTAGCTCGTGAAGCGAAAGAGTTACGAAATAAGAAAATCTCATTGGTTAAAGTAATGTGGCATAAGCACGGGGTTGAGGAAGCAACCTGGGAACTTGAAGATTCAAGGAAAGAGCGCTACCCACATTTATTCATCGGTAAGATTTTCGGGGATGAAAATCCCTTAAGGGGGGAGAGTTGTAACAGTCTGATTTTGACCCTAATCGAAAACAGTGGTTTCAGGACCACGAATCCGAGTCCGAAAAAATATTTTAATATTATTATTCGTGCTAATTATACATGATTGAGTATGTGTTAAAGTTCCGTAAGATAATTTGCTCATTTATGTGCTTAATTTAAGAAAAGGACTAAATTGCATAAGTGATAAAAGTAATCTTTTACTTGATTGAGTGGCTTAATTGATGTGTCTTATTATATATGTGGCCTTATGTTGTAAATTAGCCAAAAATTTAGACTAGTGGACGGCAACATGCATGAATTATGTCTTATCATATATATGTTTATCTTATTTGTTAATAAAGACATTATTTTATAATAATGTATAATAAAATACATTAAAAACAAACATGCAAATATTTTATCCATTATGTTCATCTTGTTGCCGAAACTAAAGAGAAAAGAAAGAAGCTTGAGCTCTCACGTATTCGGCCTTTTGCAAGCAAAATTTAGGTATGTTTTGGTTTTAGATTTTAATAATTTTTACATTTTTGAGGTAGTTGCTTTGAGTTTAGTAAGCCCATGTTTAAATTTTTGAAATGGTTGTGTTTTTCGTGTGATTCCATTGAAGGGAGTTTGATGTTTTTGTTGATAAATGGTGAAATATTAGTTGTATGTGTTAGATTAACAAATGTGGTTCTTGAATTTTTGATGAAATTAGGTAATTTGGATTTAATTGAAAAAAATAAAATTTTTAGAGGTTGGAATGTGAAATAAATGAGTTGTATAGACTTGTAATGGGAGGATGGAAATTCGGCTCTAAAGAATGGTGGCCAAATTTTGAGTATTTTGTGAGTTGTGTAATAGGTACTAAATTGTAAAAATTGTAAATATCAGGGGTAAAATGGTAATTTGCAAAATTATGTGTTTTTGGATTAAATTGAATGAAAATATATTTGAATGAGCTTAATTTGAAATTATTTAGATCAAGAACGAAAAGAATCAGGATTGGATCGAGGAAAAGCAAAGTTAAACGAATAGCCGGGAATCTTAATCCGTCTATTTCCGAGGTAAGTTTTGAGCAAATGGGTTGAATTGAATTTTATTCTACAATGAGGTGCATTTGACAAATAAAAGAAGTATGTTATAATACTAAATGTCGAATGTGACTTTGAATTATTTAAAGGTTAGCCAAATATAAGGTTGGTATTATTTTAGTTTTGATTTAATTGAGTTGAATGGTTATGCATAGTTGAGATATAGTTAAATGTGGAACTGTAATGGATGATGATTGAATGAATTAAGTGAGAGTGCATGATTATTGTCTATGGCCGAATGTGTTGGTGATTCATTGGGAAGGATATTTGGTTCGAACACGTACAATTATGGATGCTTATATGTTTAAAATGTAATTATTTATGTCTATATAAATGAAGGGAAGATTGGGATTGATGGCACTATGTGTGCGAGTTTATATACTGAGCACTGTGTGTACGAAATCGGTTGTCTGGCACTATGTGTGCGGATATGTAAGTAATGGCACTAAGTGTGCGATACATTACTAGTGAATGGCACTATGTGTGCACTTAATCAAAGTAACGGTACTAAGTGTGCGATACGTTACAAAAATTTCGCTGTGTGTGCAAGTTTACAGATTCTTCGAGGATATTAACGAGTGAATTTGGATAAATGAAATGAAATAAACAGGTATGTGGATTGAGGTAGTTGGGAAAGTTAGTACTATTAAGGTAAGTTTATTGGCTTATGATACTAAGGAAATGAAATGTGATTAATAGTGTTTGAGTATGTTTTGAGTTGAACAAATAATATTGAGTGTTAAATGAAGTCTAATAGGGAATGCATGAGTAATCGGTTTTGAGACTACTAAGTATGGTAGTTATTGAATGGTTATGTGATGTAAATTTATAATCATGAGTTCGTTGATGATCATGTTAGATTGATTTAAATTGTATAATGTTTAAACGTACATTTTACCATTGCTGTTAACTTACTAAGCTATGTTAGCTTACCGTATGTGTTTATTTGACTATTTTATAGATTTTGAAGTCTAAGCTCGAGCTCGGGGATCATCGCCAAAGTCAAACACACTATCATCTTTTTTTGGTACCTTTTATTTAGTTGAACTTTTGGAACTATGGCATGTATAGGCTATATTACTCTTTTGAGTTTATTTTGGAAGTTGATGTATAAAATGCCATGCGAAAATGGCTTTATTACTATGCTTTGGTTGGTTGAATATGCTTAAGATGTTGTATATATGTTTGTGCATTTCGGTCATGATATAAGCTTGTTTTGGTATGAGTGTTCATAAAAATATGAAGGGATGTTATTTATATGTTTCAAATTAATATTTCATGTATGACTTATAAGGTTAGTTTGGAATTTGAATTTTTCATTGGATGCTCAAGTGCATTCGGCCATGAGTATCAAATGGCTAAATTATTGATGTGAATATCTAGCTAAGGTGCACATGTGATGGAATAAATAAAATAGTATGAGAAAGTTTATATGAGGGATTTAATCTTTTAGGATTTAATTTGTGTATAAGCTTGGTTTTGAATAATTTGATCATGTCATTTACAAGGAATTGATCGATCATATAGATGGGTGATAATGGTATTTGGCAAAACTTTTGCATATAGGGATAATTGTCTTAAATTGTTTAGCACATTGTTGGTATATAATAATAATAATAATAAATGAATAAGAACCATATGTATATTCGGCCTTTGCTTCTAAAATGACCAAATGAATAGTATTTTACTATTTGAATGAAAATTTGCTCTTATATGATTTTAATGATATTGTTTGTGATATGTTTGTTAATGTCTTGAAATAAAATTGGAAGTACATGTTTAATCGTGATATTATGGATTTATACGCATCAATTAAGGTAGTAGTACTTATAAGGGTGTATTGACTTGTGATTAGACGAGTAATGCCTCGTAACCCTAATCTGGCGACGGATACGGGGGGTGTTACAGTGACTTCATAACAGAGTCATAAAACAAAACATTATACATTCTCTACTTTAACTGTCACACGTGAGATTTAACCATGTGGACATATTTATCTAAAACAATGGCATCACAAATCTCAGGTGCTTACTTACTCTTACTGATTCTTACATACCTCATGGTACTTACTAGTCTCATGCTTTCAAGGTACCTATAACACTTGATCACATAGATCAGTATACTTTGCTATGATAAGAATAATCTCAATATCATTATTCGTAACATGAATAATACTCTTAGTCAGCTTTAACTAGCATAACTTGATAACAGCTTTACTTACTTAACTTCTTGCTTTCTCATTCAATCTTTACTCTTTTGCCCGATGAATTACTATGAATAACAGAGGATACTGAATCTCAATACACATGTGTCTCGATGCCAATGCCATATCCTAGATATGGTCTTACATGAGATCTCTATCTCATGATAACTTTTCAATGCCAAGACTTGTCTTGGACTTACATGATAACTTTGCTTGATTGTCGATGCCATGCCTTGGCTTGGTCTTATACAGACTTTCTCGTTTCATGTGGTAGATCGAGTATCCTAGGTAATTCAATTTCAATCGGGACTTTCTCATGCTTGATCTTAGTAACTTCTTTGTTTAATATAACAATTAAACATTTTCATGGAAATAATGTGCATATAACAACATCACAAGCAATTCAATGAAAATATTCATGATGCTTGAACATCATACAAACTTACTGAAATTAGCTCGGTTGGGAATCATTTGTCTTAACAAAACAATTTCGTTAGAGTCGGGAGATATCGCACTATCACAGTCCACATATGGCATGTATAGCTAGACTCTTACTCACGCTAGGTTAGTCCGAGAACCGACTAAACTATAGCTCTGATACCACTAAATGTAACATCCCTTGCCCGTGTTCAAGCCGGAATAGGGTTTGAGGTATTACTTAGCTAATCTTACATAAACATCTAGAATAGGGTTATCAAATTTCGTTTAACCCTGTCGCTTGCACATGCTCGGCCCAAGAGGCCCTAAAAATACTTCCGAGAAGTATCGAAATCTTTCCGGGAACTTTCACGAGTTCAAGAAACATTTTAACAAAATAAGGGCCACACGCCTGTGTAGGCCTAGGGACATGCCCGTGTGCCTCTATGGCATGCCCGTGTTTTCCACCCGTGGTTGACACTGACTAATTTCACACGGCCTTGACACGCCCGTGTCTTCTAACCATGGTCGATTCTGACTAAAGTCACCCGGCCTTGACACGCCCGTGTACCCCAGCAGTGTGGTGATTTAAATTCCAGGTGCAAGGTGCTGACTTCACACGGCCTGGGCACACGCCCATGTGCTAGCCATGGCTCCCACACGGTCTAGACACACGCCCGTGTGTCTACCCATATAGACATTTAGCAGGCTATATACCAAGCCAATTAGCTACCCTCACTTGCATACATTCATACGCCATCACATAAACAAACTATAAGTTCTCTTAGGCCAACACAATTTGGCCACATCAATTAGAACTTAATCAACCTTAAGTACTAGCCCTAAACATGCCATGACTCATAAGGACTTGATACATCATACTAAGTGTCTGCTCGATAGTGTGAAAACATCTCCGGTGATCTCCAACCCGAGCTAAATTAACCTATAAGAGATGGAAAAAGGAAAGGAGTAAGTAATAATTGTAACATCCTGAATAATTGGGTCAGTGCATTTTATGGGTTTGAATGCTTAAAATATTAATTTGAGAATTTGAGGTACAATTGGGGCTCAAATTGGGCTGAGGCCTTGTTTTAAATATTTTATTTAGACACTCTAGGGGCTTAAATTAAAGTTTAGTAGTTTAAGTGACATATTAGGCTTGTGGGCCAGCAACTAAGGGCACAGTGAAGGGGAGCTATAGTGGCGTCACCTGTGCATGGGGAAGGCCTAAATTTTGGCAGCTTAAAGCCCAAGATTTAGGGCTAAAATTCGGCAATTACATGAGCAATGGGGCAGCACAAGGCTAAATTTTAGGGATTTTATGTGTGTGGATAATAAGCAGATAAAAGCTATTTTTGAGGAGATAATAGGTCAAAGATAGGAGCCATCTTTAAGTGTTTAATATTAGCCAAAACTTTGAGGAATTTGAAAAGAAAGAGGCATTCGATTTTGGCTTAAGGAGTATGTGCCGAATTTTGCTATTCATTCTTCTCTTTTCTGCCGAAATCTCTGCTAAAGCTCTCATATTTTTCTCTGTCGAAATTTCTCCCCTATTCTTTCTCTCTTCTCTTCTTCTTCAGTTAGCCGAATCTTCAAGCCTCTCCTTGCTCTCTTTTCTCTTTTCTTTCTAGTCGAAACCATACTAGTTCATCCCTCCGGGATTTTCATAAAAAGCTGAAATCACTAAGATCTCACCTCCTGAAGTTGACGAATCTTCTTTAATGGAGTCTACTTGTGCCGAAATCTGAAGGAAACAATATGTAAGTGTTGATTTCGGGATTTCAATGTTCTTTCGGCTTTTCAAAGTCCTTAGCCGATTGGCTATTAGAAACTAATCTCTTATTTCACTCTTATTTTCGGCATTCTGGGATCTGAAGAGGAGTCAATCGTGTAGATCTCTAAGTCATAAGTTCAGTAATACTCGAATCAAGGTATTTCTGGGATTTCAAGGTAAGAAAGTCTATTGATTTTAGTATGTAAAAACGGATAGAACACTAACCATGGCCGATTATAGGAGAAGGCCTATTTTTCATATCTGTCCGGCTTTTTGAGCAAGTTGTAGATCAGTTAAGCAAGAGTATCGACACTAATCGGGTGTGTAATTCTCCACACCATCTAGATCTGTTTGATTAATATATGATTATAAGTCTTATATGTATTGATAAATGCCGAAATCCCGGCATAAAGACGGAAACCCAAAAGAGGGTAAAGGCAAATCACCAGGTTAGTGAATGTTCTGATTAAATGATATAAGAATATTGATTTTACATGATTGCATGGGTTGGGTTTGATGAAAGGAGGAAGTTATATGTTGTAGCGGTTTTTATCGTGATCTGCTGTAGCGGTTCCTTACTGTGATCTGTTGTAGCAGCTTTTGCCGTGATCTGTTGTAGTGGCTACGGCCATGATCTGATGATGAGCAGCACGACTGCCATCAAGGCGTGTAGCGGTGTGGGTCAATTGTAGAAATCCCCAATGGTGTGAATGGCTGGTACGGGGGCGTGTAGCGGATGGAAACCTAGGATTTGGGTTGGGCTTTGCATACCATTTTTGTTATGTATATTAATTTTGATTATTTTGTTTTATGGGGCTAAAGCCCAAATCTAATGGTGCATGAGGGTTGCACACTGAGTCTCGTGACTTACCCTTTTAATTTAACTATCTCAGGTGACACCTAGTGCATCGGATCGAGATGGAGAGGAACGCGAGGTGGCCATGTAAAAGAGCATTTGGATTCAGCGAATAGACTTTAGTTTATCATTTTACATTTTTACTTAATTGGGTTTTTAAATATGGATGTAATAAGGCCTTGGGCCACCAGACTATTATTCTCTATTTTGGGTTTTTATTTTGGGCTCTTCTTATTTTTTTTAGACACTTAAACTTTAATTAAACTAAGGCATGTATTAAGATTTTGGATTTTATTCATAAATCAACAAATTTAATTTATATTCTATTATAAACTTATCAAATTATTAAGTTTTCCCGAACAAAAGATTAAATACAAGAAAAATATTTTCCGAAATTGCGACATCTTTTACAAAATTTCCTTAGTGACATACCAGATCTGGTAGTAGTGTTTGGGCCGGGTTTAGGGTGTTACAAATTGGTATTAGAGCCAGGTTCAAAACTCGGCTCTGGGGGTTTTTGGGCTCAAAACGTTTTCTAAAGATGGGCTTTTAGAAATATGTATGTTTTTTTAATAATAACAGGTTGGTTAGCTCAGCATGGCACCTGCGTCTCCGGCCCAAGTCCGCCAGGTAAGTATTCTGAACCATTGTGTGATATATTTATGTGGGCTTAATGGGCTTTATGGGACGTAGAATAGTTAGATTAGAACTTGATGGACTTTAGGCCTAGCTTAAAACACTTCTTAAAATTCATAAGACTTAATTTCACTAAACAAACCCGTAAATAAGTCACAAGGCTTGGGTGTGGTAACAGGCATACGCATGTCTAGGATTGGATCCGGAAGAGCCTGGTATTTAACCAGTCCTAGTGACTCACCTCCTCTTCGCTGGAACCCTACCTGGTGCGTAGTGACTGTTCACCTTAGCCGAGTTAGGGTGTGGCAATAGACATACGCATGTCTAGGAGTGGATTAAGAGAGAGCTTGGTATTTAAGCAGTCCTGGTGACTCACCTCCTCTTCACTAGAATCTTACCTGGTGCGTAGTGACTATTCACCCTAGCTACGAGGATTTGTTGATGGGCTAAATCATATAATTAAAACCCGAAAGGGACCAGCCACCCTATTTGAAAAAAAATCCCCAAGTTTTGTAAAATTTTCGAAATACTTTTGATTTATGAAAAATTTCCAATCAACCATGTTTTGAAAACTTTACCCGAAAAGCCTCATGTTTACAAGAGTAACCCGGACTATTAAACTAGATTTACCAAAAGTATCCCTATTTTAAAAAAAAAACAACAACAACAAAATGTCCAAGGTTTGTAAAAATTACCAAATTACCCTTGTTTTGCAAAATGACCAAAATAACCCTAACTTGTAAAATTACCAAATTACCCTTGTTTTGCAAAATGACCAAAACGACCCTGATTTGTAAAATTACCAAAATACCCCTGGACTTCAAAATTTTTGAAATGCCCCTGGACTTCAAAATTACCGAAATGCCCCTGGACTTCAAAATTACTGAAATACCCTTGGACTTTAAAATTACCGAAATACCCCCAGATTGCAAAATTACCAAAATACCTTATTTCACAAAATCACCAAGGAAACCTATTTTGAAAAATTACGAAAATACCCTATAGGAAAAATTATGAAAATACCCCTGGGTAGTGAAATAATGCAAACACCCTTACATGATAAGTGCTTGGATGTTATTTGTATGTTGATGATTGAATGTATGTGTTTTTAGAATTAGAGGATACGAACTTGAGACTGTATTGTGAATGCGAATTCGAAAGAACTACTTTTAAAACTATTATACATAAGACTGTTCGTGGTAAATCAATGGAAAGAATTAATGATTCATAAAATTCTTAATCAGATAAACGCCAATCGGAAGAATAAGTACAAGGGGTCAAGGACGTCCGCCGCGTGGATGCGGTAGGGGTAGGATGACCTTGTCTGAGCCAGTAGCCCCTAGGCCAATAGGGCAGAAGTGTTTAGGGGAGTTTCTGGCGTAGCCCCTAACACTGCTGAGTATTGGATGGAAGCGACTGAGCGCATAATGGATGACTTAGATTTAACGGTAAAGGAAAAGTTGAAAGGGGTCGTGTCTCTCCTTCGAGACGAGGCTTATCAGTGGTGGCTCACAATGAAGGAGGGTACTGCTGCAGATCGGATTGACTAGGACTTCTTTAAGGAGTCATTCCAGGGAAAGTATGTTGGGGCCAGCTATATGGATGCACAAAGGAAGGCATTCTTGAACTTGGTGCAGGGAAGTAAGTCTGTGGCTGAATAGGAGGCAGAGTTTCTGCGCTTGAGCCGCTACGCTCGAGGAATGGTAGCAATGGAGTATGAACATTGTGTTCGGTTAAAGGATGGGCTGCGGAATGAGTTAAGGGTTCTGATAGCACCGCAGCGAGAGAGGGTTTTTGCTGTTTTGGTAGACAAGGTTAAGATAGCTGAGGAAGTGAAACGGGTCGAGAAACAAGAAAGGGATAAGGATCGGGGTAAGAGTAAGAGAAGTTTTGGGCCATCAAGGGCATCTGGGAATTTTCAGAAGAGGTCTAGGACTGATGGACCAGCTCGTGCTCCGGCGGGCCAGAATCAAACATGTCTTTCATGTGGGAGGACACATTATGGGGAGTGCAGAATGAAAACCGGTGGATGCTTTAGGTGTGGATCCACAGAACATCTGATTAAGGACTGTCTTCGAATAGATCAGGTACAGCCAACGGGCCTAGGTTCTGATCAGACTAGGAGAGGTGATCAGCCTGGACCAAGGGGTCGTGGCCCAAGTAGAGGAGGAAATGGGGCTGGTCGAGGTCGTGGAGCACCTGGTAGAGGTGCAGGTAATGTAGACGCAAGGCAGCCGGGTCTAGTTTATGCAGTTCGTCGACAGGAGGATGGTGACGCACCGGATGTCATAACCGGTACTTTTTTTATTGCTGATAATCCTTACCTTGCCTTGATTGATATTGGGTCAACTCACTCCTATGTTGCATGTTCAATATCTGAGACCCTAAGTATAGACTCTGAAACAACTAATAGGAAGATGACCGTGGTTAGTCCCTTAGGACAATCTAGGATAGTGGACAAGCTATTTAAGGATGTACCGTTAGAGACTCAAGGGGTAGTGTTTCCAGCAGACTTAATGGAATTGCCATATGGAGAGTTCGATCTTATCTTAGGAATGGATTGGTTGACAAAGCATCATGCTAAGTTGGATTGTGGGTCTAAGCGCATGGTGTTGAGTACCCCGGAAGGCGGGGAGGTGATTGTGTTAGGAGAAAGAAGGGATTACTTGTCCAACGTGGTGTCTGCACTGAAGGCTGTTAAGATGATTCAGAAGGGATGCAATGCATTCCTAACTTTTATTAGTGCTTTGGACACTAAGGAGGTGACGGTCGACAAGGTTAGAACAGTAAAGGATTTTGTGGATGTTTTTCTAGAGGAGTTGCCAAGATTACCCCCGGATCGCGAAGTGGAGTTTGGAATAGAACTACTCCCGGGTACGGCTCCGGTATCTATCGCTCCTTATCGAATGGCGCCGAAGGAGCTGGTGAAGCTCAAAGCTCAGATCCAGGAGCTTTTGGATCGAGGATTTATTCGACAGAGTGTGTCTCCATAGGGAGCGTCAGTCCTATTCGTGAAGAAGAATGATGGATCCATGCGTATGTGTATGGATTATCGTCAACTGAATAAGTTGACGATTAAGAATAAGTACCCATTACCGAGAATCGACGACTTGTTTGATCAACTAAAAGGAGCTTTGATCTTTTCTAAGATTGACCTAAGGTCGGGTTATCATCAGTTAAAGGTGAAAGAAGGGGACATTCATAAGACGGCGTTTCGAACACGCTATGTTCATTATGAGTTCTTGGTAATGCCGTTCGATTTGACGAACGCGCCAGCAGCATTCATGGATATGATGAACCGGGTGTTTCAACCATACCTAGATCGGTTCGTGGTGGTGTTCATCGACGATATATTGGTTTATTCCAAGTCTGAGGAGGAGCATGATGCACATCTTCGTGTGGTGATGCAAATTCTAAGGGAGAAGCAGCTGTATGCAAAGTTCAGTAAGTATGAGTTCTGGCTGAAGGAAGTGACTTTCTTAAGGCATGTAGTTTCTACAGAGGAAATAAGAGTAGACCCTCGGAAGATAGAAGCCGTATTGGATTGGAAGTCGTCGAAGTCTGTGGCAGAAATTCGAAGTTTCTTGGGGTTGGCAGGATATTACAGGAGATTTGTTGAGGGGTTCTCGTCAATAGCAGCACCTTTAACTAAATTGTTAGGGAAGGGAGAATCGTTTGTGTGGTCTGACAAACAACAGGAGAGCTTTGAGAAGCTGAAGAGAATCTTGACGGAAGCGCCGATGTTAATTCAGCCAGAGGCGGGAAAAGAATTTACCGTCTACTGTGATGCGTCACACACAGGTTTAGGGTGTGTGTTGATGCAAGAAGGAAAAGTGGTGGCGTATGCGTCTCGACAGTTAAGACCGCATGAGTTGAACTACCATACGCATGATTTGGAGTTGGTGGCGGTAGTGTTTGCTCTAAAAATCTGGAGACACTACTTGTACGGGGAGAAGTCGGTAATTTACACCGATCATAAAAGTCTGAAGTATCTCCTTACTTAGAAGGAGTTAAATTTAAGACAACGTAGGTGGGTCGAGCTCTTGAAGGATTATGATTGCTCGATCGAATACCATCCGGGTAAGGCGAATGTGGTGGCAGATGCGTTAAGCCGTAAGGTAGTATCGGAACTAAGAGCGATGTTCGCCCATCTGAGTTTATTTGATGACGGGAGCTTGCTAGCTGAGTTGCAAGTGAAGCCGACATGGGTGAGTCAAGTTAAGGATAAACAGTTAGTGGATGATGTCTTAAGTACTCGAATCCGACAAGTGCAGGAGGGTGAAGTAGAGGACTACAGTTTGAACAATGATGGAGTTTTGTGTTTCCGTGGGAAGGTTTGTATGCCAAAAGATGAGGAGTTAAGGCAGATGATTCTTCGGGAATCGCATAATAGCCCCTATACTATGCATCCTGAAGGAGTTAAGATGTATCGGGATTTGCAGGAACAATTCTGGTGGCCAGGTTTGAAGCGAGAAGTTATGGAATATGTGGAGAAGTGTTTGACGTGTCAGCAAGTCAAAGCTGAACATCAAGTGCCTTTGGGATTGTTGCAACCGGTGAAGATTCCTCAATGGAAATAGGAAAGAATCACGATGGATTTCGTTAGTGGGTTACCCCTTACTCCCACTAAGAAAGATTCAATTTGGGTAATTGTGGATCGGCTGACGAAGTCTGCTCACTTCATACCAATTCGAGTGGACTTTTCTCTACAAAAGTTGGCTAAGTTGTACGTGGCTGAAGTTGTAAGATTACATGGTGTACCGGTGTCGATCATATCGGATAGGGACCCTAGGTTCACGTCACAGTTTTGGAAGGCTCTTCATCAAGCAATGGGAACAAGGTTAGACTTTAGTATCGCTTTTCACCCACAGACTGATGGTCAGTCTGAGAGGGTAATTCAGATATTGTAGGATATGCTAAGGGGTTGCATCATCGATTTTAGGGGTAGTTGGGAGGAATATTTACCTTTGGCAGAATTCACGTACAATAATAGTTATCAAGCTAGTATTCAGATGGCGCCTTACGAAGCATTATATGGAAGGAGATGTCGTACCCCTACTTGTTGGACAGAGTTAGGTGAACGTCAGGTGTTGGGTCCAGAGTTAGTTATAGCAACAGAGGAGAAAGTTAAGTTAATACGGGCTCGATTGAAGGAAGCGTTTGATTGGCATAAGTCATATGCGGATCTAAAGCGGAAGGAGGTGGAATTTGCAGCAGAAGACCAAGTCTTTTTGAAGGTTTCTCCATGGAAAAAGGTAATGAGGTTTGGACGGAAGGGTAAGCTAAGTACTCGGTTTATTGGGCCTTATCAGGTGCTAGAACGTGTAGGCCCAATGGCTTATCGTTTGGAGTTGCCTCCAGATTTGGAGCAGATACATGACGTGTTTCATGTCTCGATGTTAAGGAGATATCATTCTGATCCATCGCACGTGGTGCCGGTGGAAGAGACTGAAGTAGAGTCAGATTTATCCTTTGAGGAGGAACCAGTGCAAATCTTGGATCGAGACGTAAAAGTGCTAAGAAGGAAGTCTGTCCCTTTAGTCAAAGTTTTGTGGCGAAATCACGGCGCAGAAGAGGCGACGTGGGAGCCAGAGGATGTTATGCGACAGCAGTATCCCCATCTCTTTTGATCAGGTAAATTTCGAGGACGAAATTTATTTTAAGGGGGGTAGAACTGTAACATCCTGAATAATTGGATCTGTGCATTTTATGGGTTTGAATGCTTAAAATATTAATTTGAGAATTTGAGGTACAATTGGGGCTCAAATTGGGCTGAGGCCTTGTTTTAAATATTTTATTTAGACACTCTAAGGGCTTAAATTAAAGTTTAGTAGTTTAAGTGACATATTGGGCTTGTGGGCCAGCAACTAAGGGCACAGTGAAGGGGAGCTATAGTGGCGTCACCTGTGCATGGGGAAGGCCCAAATTTTGGCAGCTTAAAGCCCAAGATTTAGGGCTAAAATTCGGCAATTACATGAGCAAGGGGGCGGCAAAAGGCTAAATTTTAGGGATTTTATGTGTGAGGATAATAAGCAGATAAAAGATATTTTTGAGGAGATAATAGATCAAAGATAGGAGCCATCTTTAAGTGTTTAATGTTAGCTGAAACTTTGAGGAATTTGAAAAGAAAGGAGCATTCGATTTTGGCTTAAGGAGTATGTGCCGAATTTTGCTATTCATTCTTCTCTTTTCTGCCGAAATCTCTGCTAAAGCTCTCATATTTTTCTCTGCCGAAATTTCTCCCCTATTCTTTCTCTCTTCTCTTCTTCTTCAGTTAGTCGAATCTTCAAGCCTCTCCTTGCTCTCTTTTCTCTTTTCTTTCTACCCGAAACCATATCAGTTCATCCCTCCGGGATTTTCATAAAAAGCCGAAATCACTAAGATCTCACCTCCTGAAGTTGACGAATCTTCTTTAATGGAGTCTACTTGTGCCGAAATCTGAAGGAAACAATAGGTAAGTGTTGATTTTGGGATTTCAATGTTCTTTCGGCTTTTCAAAGTCCTTAGCCGATTGGCTTTAGAAACTCATCTCTTATTTCACTCTTATTTTCGGCATTCTGGGATTTGAAGAGGAGTCAATCGTGTAGATCTCTAAGTCATAAGTTCAGTAATACTCGAATCAAGGTATTTCCGAGATTTCAAGGTAAGAAAGTCTATTGATTTTAGTATGTAAAAATGGATAGAACACTAACCATGGCTGATTATAGGAGAAGGCCTATTTTTCATATCTGTCTGGCTTTTTGAGCAAGTTGTAGATCGGTTAAGCAAGAGTATCGACACTAATCAGGTGTGTAATTCTCCACACCATCTAGATCTATTTGATTAATATATGATTAGAAGTCTTATATGTATTGAAATGCCGAAATCCCGGCATAAAGACGGAAACCCAAAAGAGGGTAAAGGCAAATCACCAGGTTAGTGAATGTTCTGATTAAATGATATAAGAATATTGATTTTACGTGATTGCATGGGTTGGGTTTGATGAAAGGAGGAAGTTATATGTTGTAGCGATTTTTACCGTGATCTGCTATAGCGGTTCCTTACCGTGATCTGTTGTAGCGGCTTTTGCCGTGATCTGTTGTAGTGGCTACGGCCATGATCTGATGATGAGCAGCACGACTGCCATCAAGGCGTGTAGCGGTGTGGGTCGATTGTAGAAATCCCCAATGGTGTGAATGGCTGGTACGGGGGCGTGTAGTGGATGGAAACCTAGGATTTGGGTTGGGCTTTGCATACTATTTTTGTTATGTATATTAATTTTGATTATTTTGTTTTATGGGGCTAAAGCCCAAATCTAATGGTGCATGAGGGTTGCACACTGAGTCTCGCGACTCACCCTTTTAATTTAACTATCTCAGGTGACACCTAGTGCATCGGACCGGGCTGGAGAGGAACGCGAGGTGGCCTTGCAAAAGAGCATTTGGATTCAGTGAATAGACTTTAGTTTATCATTTTACATTTTTACTTAATTGGGTTTTTAAATATGGATGTAATAAGGCCTTAGGCCACCAGACTATTATTCTCTGTTTTGGGTTTTTATTTTGGGCTCTTATTTTTTTTTTTAGACACTTAAACTTTAATTAAACTAAGGCATGTATTAAGATTTTGGTTTTTATTCATAAATCAACAAATTTAATTTATATTCTATTATAAACTTATCAAATTATTAAGTTTTCCCGAACAAAAGATTAAATACAAGAAAAATATTTTCCGAAATTGCGACATCTTTTACAAAATTTCCTTAGTGACATACCAGATCCGGTAGTAGTGTTTGGGCCAGGTTTGGGGTGTTACAATAATGCTTAGTAAGTTCATATAAAGATAAGAATTAGTTACTGATATTCAATCACAAGGTATTATAATGAGTTTTTTTCTCGTAAACTCATGGTTACCTACTCAATCATTCTTGAACTTACTCATTCTGTCTCTTACCATAATCTAACCATGCCATGAGCCACATACTCATGTTAGTTGGCATACATTCCTGCACTTATCATCACAGGATCACTTAAAATAACACGTCAAGCATTTTCAATAAGCCACTCGTACCACTAATCTCTCGGTGGTTTCGCACTTAGCCCACCATCAATTCTAGTAAGGTGGTATCACACATAGCCCACCAATCATTTATACTTATGGTGGTATCGCACTTAGCCCACCAAATGATTTTATAAGCGATGGTATCGCACACAACCCATCGATTAATAATTAACCAGGTGGTAACGCACACAGCCCACCGTTAATAATATATAGTTGATGGTATCGCACGCAGCCCATCACTAACCATCAATAAGGTGATATCGCACATAGCTCACCGTTACTATACATTCATGGATAGTTATCCGCATGTAGTTCTCTATTTTAAATGTTCATCCGGGAACATCCTCACACACTACTATTCTTACTTAACTTTATATTATAATCGTTCGCATTCACAAAATGTATTAATGAATATAACTTATGCAACCGAAGTGCATCATTTACACATAACCCACTATGGGTTCATCAGATACCAAATTCATCTCAAATCAGTTCTAACACATACATGTACCTCTCATGCTACAACACATTCCTTCTCAACTTTCAAAATACTTGTTGAGTCACTAAAATTGTTAACTAACTCCCTTGAGTCTCATACACATAATGTCACATTGACATTATACCCTTGATAGGGTCATACATGAATTAACATATCGATGCCATGTCCCCGACAAGGTCTTATTTAACATCTCTCACCGAGGCCATATTCCAATATGGTCTTACACGGAACCTTAACTATCATCATTTCATACTATTTACGTTTCTTACTATTCTTAGATTCAATTCTCTTAACAACTCATCGACATGTATTTAATAAATTCATTGCGTAATTATACATTCCATACAACATTGGAATATTAAAATAACTCATACGTAATTACAACATTTGCACATGAACTTACCTCGATGTCGAAAGGGTCGAAAGGGACTTTTTGCCCACATTTCTCTTTTCATCCGTTCTAAGTCCGAAACTCGCTTTCTTTGATCTAGTACAATGAAATTTACTGATTTAATCAATTATAAATCATTAATACACCATAATCTACACTTTAGGCAAAAATGACAATTTTGCCCTTACACTTTAGCAAAATTATGATTTTGCCCCTAGGCTTGTAAATAAATTTTCATCACATTTTCTTGTTAAACAAGCCTATCTGAACATTTAATCCTCTTACAAGTATTCATAATTCTAACTATTTCATGCCTTAATGAACAAATTATAACTTTTGCATTTTAGTCCTAATTAGGTATTTTCATAACAACACCTTTCATAAAAGTTGTTTATCAACATCCTAACATTCATTTTCTTCCATAAAAACTCAGAAAATAGCATAAACTCTCTCATGGAAAGTCCCTAGACTCTCAACCATGTTGCAAATTGGTCCCCTCATTAGCTAACTTAAGCTTTGGGGACTCCAAAAGTACAAAAATTATCAAGTAAAATCATCAAAATCACTTACTTGTGAGGAGAAATATTTGCTGAAATTTTTGAGCTCCATAACCCTTATTTCTCTTCAATTTTCAGTGGATGGAGGTGAAGGAATAGTGAAAAGACGATAACATCTTTATTCATCTTATTTTATCCATTTAAACCACCTAACATCACCAAATTTTGACCATCATTTAATGCCTTTGTCCCCTTAGCACCCTATGGTCGGCCAACTCACTTAACAAGGCCAAATTGCACATTTAGGACCTCCAATTTATATTCCATAGCTATTTGGCACCTTTAGCAAATAAAATTGAACTTTCACAATTTATGCGATTTAGTCCTTTTTCACAATTTGTCTAG
Source organism: Gossypium australe (assembly GCA_005393395.2). NCBI lineage: Eukaryota > Viridiplantae > Streptophyta > Magnoliopsida > Malvales > Malvaceae > Gossypium > Gossypium australe. The sequence continues at coordinate 16,442,590 of CM016619.1, forward strand.
AAATTGCTAAAATTAAGGCACCAAAATTTTCATACATCCCTATAAACATGTTATAACACATAGAATAACATGAAAATAATTTTCTCTAACCTCGAATTAGTGATTCCGAGACCACTGTTCCGACTAGCCCCTAAATCGGGCTGTTACGGTCATGATTAAATTGGGCCATATGTGTTGGTTGTAATTGTTAATGTTTCTTCATATATATAGCCATGAATGATGGCTTATGCTGATTATAATTTCATACATAAGTTAATGCCCTCTTGTGAATATGAGATTAGTTTGTTTTTAATGAGCTAAGTATGATGTTTTAAGCATGATAAATGATGACATGTTATTGACTTAGTTGTGAATGTTTGGTTTCCTAAATATGATAGGTTTTGTGCTTTTGAATTGATGTGAGTGTATGTGTGAATAAGGGTGGCAAATGGCTTGGTAAATATCCTCATTATTGTCCACACGGGTAGACACGCGGGCGTGTGTCTAGGCCTGTGTGACACACGGTCAGCCCCATGGGCATGTGATCCGGTCGTGTGTCCCCTGCACCTCAATTTTAGCAAAACAGAATGTCCAAAATTGAGCACAAGGGCAGAGACATGGGCGTACGTCTCAGCTGTGTGTGCTACACGGCCTAGCACATGGGCTTATGACTTGGCCATGTGACCTCAATTTGATGATGACGTCATAAACAAAATGCTCTCTAACGTGGACACGGGCGTGTGGTATGCCACATGGACGTGTCCCTTAAGCCACACGGGCGTGTGGTCCTGTTTCATGATAAAATTTTTCTAAGATTTGTAAATTTCCTGAGTTCCCAGTTTAGTCCCGAACCACTCACGAAGCATATTTTGGGCCTTGTAGGCTCGTTTTAGGGACAATATGTGTCGAAACCATTTTTTATCGAGTTTTGAAAAACGGGAATCGACTTTAAAAACATGGAGTCGCCACCAATCCTTTTTGTTTAGGTGTGATCGGGTCACCTTTGAAATAAATTTTGGTCTACGAATTTCCAGAAGAAAAAGAGTTCGGGAGTCGGTTACGTGCGAGGAAGGATGAGCACCCTTGCAACGCCCAAAATTGGTACCAAATTGACTAATTGATGTCCTAATGTTGAAAAGTTTGAAATGGTTTTGAAATCTTGTTTTTTTTCTTTTAAATAACTTGATTGAATATTGAGATTCCTTTGTTCCGAAGGAATAGAGTATCACATCCAGCACGATTGGACACGACAATCCGAGTCCTCGAATTCAAGATCATCCCCAAAATTCCCCAAGCACATTATTGAAGTTTTGAAAAGGTATTTGGTTATTTAGATAAACAGAAAACCACAACCCAGCATGATTGGGCACGACCTCTTCGTATTTCCAAACGCACAAATATCACCTTATCTTGAAAACATGAATAAAATTTGAAAGGATATTCCTTTATTTGGTCAAACAAGAAAAATCACACCCAACACGATTGGGCACGATCTCATCGAGTTTCCAAACGCACAAATATTACCTTGTTTTGGAAATATGGGCAAAATTTTGAAAGGGTATTGGTTTATTTTGTTAAACAAAAAAAAAAACACACCCAACACGATTGGGCACGATCTTTTCGCATTTTCAATAGCATGAATATCACCTTATTTTGAAAATATGGACAAAATTTTGAAAGGGTATTCGTTTATTTGGTTAAACAAAAAACCACACCCAGCACGATTGGGCACGATCTTTTTGAGTTTCCAAACGCACGAATATCACCTTATTTTGAAAATTTTGAGTAAAAATGATTTTAAAGTTCGAATAATATTGAAACATGATATTTTTAAGTGAATACAATGTAATGGCATAATAACATACAATATGGAGCAATTATTTACAAGTGAAATACAATGCTATTGAATCGTAAATAACAACTAATAAATAAGAATTACAATACACGTGATAACAATTATAACATACAATTTCAACATTGGCAAATAACGAAAATGACGTGAAACGATGTACATAAAACAATAACGAATAAATGCTGTATAAAAATTTTAGAATAAATAATACATGAAACAATTATCATAAAATATGCATGTACATATTAAAATATATATACTAGCTTATGCATACTAGCTTATACATATATACTAAATTATGAAAGAAAATATATATACATAAGTAATTTTAAAAGAGACTAAATATATATACACATAAATAGATTAAAAATATACATAATATAAATTTGGTAATATATGCACAAGAGTAAAATAATTTTGATACAAATGACCTATATATTTAATGGTGTATACAAAATAGTGATACATAAAAGTCAATTATATATGCGAAAAAAACAAAAAATTATTTTATCATAAATTATGTATTCCAATCTTTAAAACAAAGTAATATGGAAAAAGAATTTTTCTATAAAATAAATCATAGTAAAATGAGTAAAGATGCATATAAATGAAAATATACAATAACATATTAAAACAATATAAAATTAGCAAAATATTTCCAAGTCCTATAAGATAAATAAATTATAAGGAATAAGAAACTTAAAAAATTAAAACAAACTCAATTACAAAAAATCAAAGGAATGATGTTTTGACAAGTAAAAATAAAATAAAGGACTTAATTAAAATGTGTATAGACGAGGGAGGTTTAAAAATGCAATTGGACCAAACGCTTATACGTATCGTTTGAATGCGGATCCAATTGAAATAGAACACAAATTACAGAGGTCAATTTAAAAAAAAAACACCTGAAATATGCCAGGGTTCTAATTAAAACAAGTGAAAAAAGAGGAGGGGCCTGTAGTGTAAATAACCCAAAAGATATAAAACACGCGGATCCCCTTTCCACGGGTCGGGTAATCGGGTCGATGCTATTAAACGGCGTTGTTTAGCGATTAAACCAAAGCACAAAAATGGTGACGTTTTAAGCAGTGTATATAAGTAAAATTTTAGACAAAAAAAAACATTTGAACACCCTTTTTAAAAAAAACTTCATTCTTTCTCTCTGAAAGAGTTCTTAAAGCAGCCCCAAAGATCCAGCAGTCCTCCGCTGTAGCCCTGCCGGGGCTCCGCCATACACGGCGGTCTGAGGCACCCGAAAGTGGGCTTTTCAGCCCTTTCTTGAATCGTTTAACAGCTAGACCATCCCAACCCAAAAAGCCAAAAGAAGGGAGCTACCGACACCTGTTGGGTCCGATTTTGAGAAGGAGAAAGGCTCTCCGACGACGCGACCATGAGCGATTTTTGGTAAGCCCTCCTTTTCTATTCGTTTATTTTTACTTCAAATATATCAAAAAATCAAAAAGAAATTCAGAAATCGAAGTAAAAAATAAAAGAACACCAGTGAATCCAAAGAGGTAAATCACCTCTTTTCTTTTTGTATCCTCTATATATGAATCAGTGTTTTTACATGAAAAGGATGGGGATCGTGAACCCTTTTACAATCGCTCCAATCGGCCTTATATAGCCGAAACTAAATAAAATACAAAAATTCATAATTTTTGTTATTCTTTGCTGTCATTTGTTGTGTCGTTTGCTCTGCTGTATTTGTTTTGCAGGTACGAAGGTTGTTGCGTGGATGTGGCAACGTACGGAGGCTGTGGAGTCGTGCGCGTGTGAGGTGTGGGTTGCTGAAGCGACGCGAGGGTAGATAGTGTGTAACACCCCAAACCCGGCCTAGACGTTACGACCGGATCTGGCATGTCACATGAAAGGAAAAAAAAGCTGTGCGTTCGTTAAAAAGTTCGTATTCTTTTTGAAACTCCGCGTTTTGTGGTTTGTTTATAAAAGCCGATTCATTTCAATGCCCATTTTACAAAGTTGTTATTAATTTGAATAAAATTGTATTTGTTGTGACAATCGAGCTTAAGTAATTTTGAATAAAAACAGTTTATTATCATTTTAGGAAAATCCCATATTGAACATTTAATAATGAACAGTAACCAAATTGAAAGCTAAAACCAAATAAAATACCAAAGGCCTTATTACAAACCCAAATAAAAACCGAAATTTAAAATAAGTACCCAAGTCAATAGTCCATGTAAACCCAAAAATAATTATCGCATGGCCACCCCGAGTCCACCTGGCTCCTCATCCGCGATCTACGAATCACCTGAAAAAAATAAGGGAGAAGGTGAGTCACCAAGACTCAGTGCATAATCCACCTCCCGGTTAATGCAACATGCTTACACAAATCATAACCAAGCAATATATCATGCACCCAAACCTAGCCATCCATAACTCCATTTCTACCCCGTGTGGCACCAAACCACTGGTGGTGCCAAACCACTGGTGACCCAAAGTCACTGATATCCAATAATAATGTGGTGCCAAACCACTGGTGACCCAAAGTCACGAATAACCCATCTGTAGGGCCAACCCACATTGTGATACCAAATCACTGGCGACAATCCCGTTATAACAAATGTGGGGCCAACCCACTGTGGTGCTAAGCCACTGGGACGAGTCGCTATGAGGTGCCAAACCTCTGGTGACCCAAAGTCACGAATATCAATAATCCAAGTGTGGGGCCAACCCACATTGTGATACCAAATCACTGGCGACAATCCCGATATATCAACTGTGGGGCCAACCCACTGTGGTGTTAAACCACTGGGACGAGTCGCTATGAGGTGCCAAACCTCTGGTGACCCAAAGTCACGAAATTAACTGTGGTACCAAACCACTGGTGGTGCCAAACCACTGGTGACCCAAAGTCATGGATATCAATCTTCCCCCTCCTCTCATCATACCCATGCAATATGACATAATAATTCGTATGCAGTATGACATGTATGCAGATCATATATCACAGATACCGTATGAAACAAATTACCATCATAATCAAAATAACAAATACGACATAATCAAGCCAATCAACCTCTAAGGGTATAACAGTAATTTACCTTCTAGGGGTATTTTGGTAATTTACCCACTAAGGGTATTTCAGTAATTTCGTACCTGGAGTGGCCTTTCTGAAGGCCCAATGTCACCTCGAGCGACTCGACTACCAATTCTGTCTTTACCGGACTATTGGGCCTAAAACCCGATTCCGACCCATTCGGGCCCACACGCTCGTGTGGCCCACCTAGCACAAATCTAGCCACGTATATAAATTCCACCTAGTCTAGTTCAACATTTACTAAACAATCATACAATTTACTCATTTGGGCCCACGGGCCCATCGGGCCCACTTCGGCCCATCGTGACCCAAGCAGCCCAACCCACAAGAATACTACTGATGGCCTCAACTATCACGTCGAAGCCCCACACGTGCGCTCGCATGCTCGTGTGACTACTATTGCCGTGACCGACACTTCGGCATTTGCCGCTCTACGACTAGGGTAGAGAGAGTTACACACCTGATAGGACTCTGGTGTTAAACCGCGCTGCGACCACTCCTGTGCCCAAACGCCCTCCAAGATGTGTTTACTCTCCTCCTAGGATGCTTTTTATATAGCTAGCTCTTCACCTTCATTCTTTGTGTCTTTCCTATGTGGGATCCCTTCGTCAGTAGAGTTTAAATTCAACTGAAACTCTTGCCGTCCAATCCGCAAAATAAAAACTCCCTTGCTTCTCATGAGATTCGAACCCAGGCTCCCTTGTAACATAATCCACGCCGCTAACCACTTGGCCACAAGCTCCTCTTGTGTCTTAAACCATGCGCAACTAAATATAAACTATGGGCCAAATTCTAAGATCCATGTAAAAAGAAAACCAAAATGCAAGAGCCAAGACTTGAACCTTGGACCTCCTTCCTTCCTTGTGGCGTCACCCCCTTGTCTCTTATGTGGCGTCACTTTGCCACTACACCACACACTCCACTTGTGTCATTTTCTCCATATTTTATTCTTAAGGCCTACCTGCCAACTTCCAGGGTTTTTTTCACCTAAAACCAAAATTTCCCCAAAGCCAAACTTTGATCCCGGGACTTCATAGAAGCCCTCTAACCTTCCAAAATCACTTACCTAATAAGTCTAACTTGCATTAATACCGTTCTCTAAAATTTTAAACGCTACTACTCCTAAGGCCCATTGAGCTCAATCCTACTAGGCCCAATTTCAGGATGTTACATAGTGTGCGTGGAGGCTGTACGCGGACGTAGGAAGGCACAGCGCACATGCGGGGGCGTGGTAGCTCGAACGTCCTGCAGCGCTAGAACCCTCTAGGGTTTCTAAAACATTGGAAAAGTTTGGGCTTAGTGGGCCAGTGTTTGTTGGGTTTTGTTTGTATTTAGGCTCGGGTTCATACTGGGTAGAGACTAGGATAGGTTTAGTATTTGGGTTTTAATTGTAAAAGGACTGTGGACTTTATTAATTGGGTTTTTATTTGGTTTTAGTTTTTTGGTTTGAATCTGGTTAATTGGTAGGCTAATAGGCCTGGGCAAATTTTGGGCCTTACAGTTGCCCCTCTTTGCTCATTGTCGTGTAACGAGAATGAAGCAAAAACTTTAAAGAGGGCCAAATTTGCCCGGTCTTGTAAGATCTTGACTCTTTGGCACTTCTTTTCTTCAAGTAGCTTCATTCTATCCCACTTCATCTTCAAGGGAATAAGAACTAGCACTTCGATCTGCTCCAATGTAAGTTCAGGGAGAAGAGATTTGTAGCTTCGATCTACTCCACTGAAACTTCGAGGAGATGAGAATTCAGAGAGAAGAGATTTGTAGTTTCGATCTTCTCACTGAAACTTCTCGAAAATGAAAGTTGATCCTCAATACACTCAGGGAGGAGGGATTTGTAACTTCGACCTGCTCCACTGGGACTTCGAGGTGATAAGAACCCAGAGAGAAGAGATTTGTAGTCTCAATCTTCTCACTGAAACTTCTCGAAAATGAAAGTTGATCCTCAATACACTCAGGGAGGAGGGATTTGTAACTTCGACCTGCTCCACTGGGACTTCGAGGTGATAAGAATCCAGAGAGAAGAGATTTGTAGTTTTGATCTTCTCACTGAAACTTCTCGAAAATAAAGGTTGATCCTCAATCCACTCAGGGAGGAGGGATTTGTAACTTCGACCTGCTCCACTGGGACTTCGAGGTGATAAGAATCTAGAGAGAAGAGATTTGTAGTTTCGATCTTCTCACTGAAACTTCTCGAAAATAAAGGTTGATCCTCAATACACTCAGGGAGGAGGGATTTGTAGCTTCGACCTGCTCCACTGGGACTTCGAGGTGATAAGAATTCAGAGAGAAGAGGTTTGTAGTTTCGATCCTTTCACTAAAACTTCTCGGAAGTAAAGGTTGATCCTCAATACACTCAGGGAGGAGGGATTTGTAACTTCGACCTGCTCCACTGGGACTTCGAGGTGAGAAGATTTGTATTTTCGATCCACCTTGCTCAGGAAGGCAAGATCTGCTATTTTACCAATGTTGCGACACCATCCTCTAGGGGACCTATCCTGTAAAATCGGTTTTGTGTTTATGCTTATGCAAAATGGTTAGGATGCAATGATCAGAATGAAACTAATGCTCCTAACTAAATGTATTATGGACGACATTTGTATGAATGCAGAATGTCATGAGAATGGTCTTTTTTACAAAGATTAGGATGCAATGATCGGAATGAATCAAATGCCCCTAAATAGATGTGTCTTATGGATGACATTTATATGAATGCAGAATGTCATAAGAATGATTTCTTACAATGATTGAGATGTAATGATCGGAATGAATCAAATGCTCCTAACTAAATGTGTTTTGCATGAATGCAAAATTTCATGAGAATGATCCCTGCTTAAGGTTGTCATCGCTCATCGTTTATCAGGGCTCTATCGCTGACGTATTATGCTGCCATCTTGTTCGGCTGGTATTCTTGACAGAAAACTCCAGGAAACAATTATAACTGTTCAACAGATTTGCCCCGCTGTAACTTCAGGGTTCATCTCATTATGGCTTAGGGTTATAGGATCTGAATCTTTTCCCAACCATCCCACTGTGATTTCAGAATGTGGGATTTGTTTCTTCTTCAATCCATCACATTACTATTCAAAGGTATAGGATCTGTACCAGCTTCCATTTATCCCACCATAACTCGGGGGTATAGGGTCTGTGGCTTGTTCTATCAACTGATCACTCCTTGGGTGACCCAACCAAATGTGTATGCATGATGCTCGTGTGAATGCAAAATTTTTCTTGCGAATGATTCCCTTTTTTACACTTGGGTGAACATTACCCACCTTTGTGAAGATTGTATCACCAACTATTTTTAACAGAAAATCTAATGAGATAGCCTCAACTTAGACTCTTCCTTAAACTTGGTGAGTTTTAAAACAATAGTCCTATTTCGAGTTCTTGTATTATTCAGAAGTTTCCAAAGTAATATGCGAAACTCATTTTATGAAGATTATATTAGTCCACTAATCGTTATTCCATTGCAAAATACTTGAAAAAGATTATAACTATAGATGAAATTGATTGGGAGCATAGCTCGAGACAAGCAATTTAACCAAAGTTAGCAAATGCAATTAAGTAGTGAATTTATTAAAGGCGTATCTTGGAAAGAATAAGGTAATCAAAGATAGCAAATTCAAAATGGATAAGATGGAAAACTAGGTGCCCCAGATATCGCAGCCTGAGCTTTTTTGTTCAAACTTTTTGAGGATCATTTTAAGCTCAATATGTGTTTAGGGGATCCAGAGTACTTGGTTGATGCCCCAAGACGTAGCATACTTCTTCATTGTTAACTCAGGCATAGCAAGACTGTTGTATGCCCCCCTTTGATCAAAATTTGAGCCGCCCTTTTTGAGTTTTCAACTCAAATCCCCTTTGGTCTCAAAGCGCCCTTTGCGGGTTTTCACCTTGGCCTCTCTTTTTTCTTTCTTCTTTTTTTTTTGATTTTTTGATTTTTTGATTTTTTTTTAAATCACCGGATTGGGTAGGTCCTTGTTATCTATCTCGGCTGATATTCATGCTTCCCCAAAACAGGCCTTCTTCGTTGCACAAGGTCCTTCCTAGTTTGGCATCCTCTTTCTTCTGAAGTCCCTTTTATATGGAAAAAATCTTCTTCAAAGCCCTATCATGAAATTTTCTAGGGCAAATCATTTTTGTTGTGAGCTCATATCATCTGACCGTGACAGATAGCTTTTAATATTTTCTCTTCAAATTCAACCGATCATATTAAGATTGGATACATTCTGCCTCATTCAGTTTCAGCTCTGACAAAATTTTGACTCCAATGGGCAAAGCCAATGAGAAATGCGTTGCCCCAGTAACAGTCTTAGCCAACGTTTGATAAGCATAGAGGGTAAATAGTAACTTCTGTATGCCAATCCTTACAAGTCTCGGTCTTTTTATGATCTTTTTTTTTGTTGCTTTTGCTGTACTGATATGTGGCACCTGATCCTTGAACAGACCGCAGACTTTTGACATTGTGCGGTTAAATGTGATATTTTTTACTTTCTTTTTTGTCAGTATTCTTTTTTTCTTTCTCTTTTTTTTTTGTTCTGATGACTATCGACTTTGTAATATTGGCACATGAAGCGACTTTTACCATCTTAGTGAAGTAACCAACATCCACGAAAATGAATCGATAGAAGCTTTTGATGAGACTGGCTTGGTAACATTCATGCCCCACATATAGGAAATCTTATTTCTGCATTGAGCTGGGCTTTGATCTTCATCTCCTTTTTTGACTCGCGACGTAGGATCTATTTTTCATCCAGTATTAACAAATCAGAAGATATGTTACAATTTCTTTCATCTTCAAAGTCTTGAGATCCCTTAGACCCATATTTCATTCAAAAGGGAGTCAGTAACAGTGTCGCCTATGTCATTGATATCTAGGGACCCATTGTGGGTACGAAGGTGAATTCCAAGAATGATTATTTGTATGGTATGATCATGAATAAAGAATGAAAGAATATTTGAATAGAAATCCAAAGTACGAAAGAATCTATATATAGAAAGAATGGAAAGATGTTTGCTCAAAAGATGCATTTTATTGAAATAAGGATTCTGAACACAAGCCTATTTCACAAAATGACTCTTACTACTTCTAGGCTAAAAGCAATAAGCGTGTTTTGAATATTACTCTAGATTAGTCTTGAAAATACATGTCTCTTCCAGAGTCCTATTGTTCAAAACACTCTCAAGTATATAAAGGCCGATGCTTGGAAAACTTTTATTCCTTGGTTCACTCTTTGGATATGCCATTGGTGTTCTGACTTCCCGGTTTCTAGGCTTCTGATGTTTTCTTCAAGATATCGCAACTCTCTTGCCCCCTCCTTCAATTATCGTACATTACTGCTTCGTTCGACTCATTGAACTTCAAAACCCCTATTTTAATAAGCCTTTCAACTAATTTCTTAAATGCAATGCAGTTATCGATTGAGTGACCCGTTATCCCCGCGTGATACTCGCATTGAGCCTTTAAATCATACCATTTGGGGTATGGGGTTGTATTGGTTCCAAGTAATGAGGAGCCACCTTATGTGCATCAAATAGGCTTTGATACAACTCTCTATATGTCATTGGAATTGGTGTAAACTGGAATTGCTTTGCACTAGATTCTTGTCTTGATAAGTCCTGATGACCTGTGGTCACAGCCTCGGTTGACCTGCAGTGACTGATTTGGAGTGCATGCTTGAGCTATTCACTTCATTTTCCCTATTTCTCGGGGTTGATCTTTTAACACTTTCTCCCGCCTCTATCCTTCCACTTTTTTATGGTGTTCTTAATCATTTCTCCAGTCGTTACGATGTCTGAAAAGCTCTTTGTAGCGCTCCCTAGCATATGAGTGATAAACGGGGCTTTCAATGTATTAATGAAGAGCATTGTGGTCTCTGTCTCCAAAAGTGGTGGCTGGACTTGGATGGCAACATCTCTCCATCACTGCGTATATTGTCTAAAACTTTCATTCGCCCTTTTCTCTATGTTTTGAAGAGTAATTCTGTCAGGAGTCATGTCTGTCACATGACTGTACTGTTTCATGAATGCTTGGGCTAAATCTCTCCATGAACCAATTTTGGCTCGACTGAACTGGTTATACCATTTGGCTGCTGCTCCCACCAAGCTATCCTAACAGCAATGGATCAACAGTTGGTTATTATTAACATACCCAATCATTCTCTGGCAAAACATAGTTATGTGAGCTTCTGGGCAAGTAGTCCCATTGTATTTTTCAAAGTCTGGCACCTTGAATTTGTGAGGGAGTATTAGATCTGGCACCAAACTCAAATCTTTACACCAATTCCATGTTGCCTATCAACGTTTTCCATGGCCCTAAATTGGTCTTCCAGCCATTTGCATCACTCCTCTAACTGTTTTGGCAGTTCAGTCCTTGTCCTTTCTCTCTTTGCTGCCTCATCAAGGTCAGGAATAACAGCATTAATCGGATGGTCTACTAATTTAGAACCTGATCCAGCTTGGAAATTTGGCTGCATCGAAACACCTTCTTGAAATTGTTGAGGTTTAATTATGACGGACGACTTTCGTGGATGCACCTCAGGATGTGTCGAGGTAAAACCCGGGGGATATAGTCACTCCTCACTATCTTCAACAGTATTAACCATGGGGGTTTTCCATTTGTCTAGTCCTCTTGCCAGTAGTTGAGTTAATTGAGTCATCATACTCTTTTGTGATTCCATCATTCGGTCTATCATATCTTGCTGAATTTTAGCAAGCTGCTCTTGCATTTGTGCTTGCATCCGTTCCTGCATCTCATTCTGCATTTGTTCCAACTTCTCTAATCTTTTATCCATTGTTTTTGTTTTTCTCCTTGTACCGTAAGGGTGCGTGCTTGGTTGATTTTTGTCGGCTTCCAGATTAATGCTGAAATAACTTCAACCAATCAGGGTCTTCTCATGAAATCTAATGGATATGATATGATGCAATGCAAATGCATGGGATGAATGCAATGCAATGCACTTTAAAACAAAAGACAACATGTTAGTGCAAGAGAAATAAACAACACAGAACATCTGACAGGGTGACCACTAGGGTTTGGCGTGCCTCTATCTAGGGTAGGTGCCTAGGGTTACCATATGTGGCTTGGTTCTAAAGAATGGGTACTTGAACCAGCAGATTCCTCAATCCTCACCCATTATAGGCTCATATGGATCAAGTTCGGTTCAGGGGAATACATTTCCCTGTGCCCATGCGGAGGTGAAAACCTCACAAAGACATAGGTACGGATGTATTCCGGAAGCAATCTACTAGCCTATGCGGAGATGAAAACCTCACGACGGCATAGTTTCTCACTCCCACTTAAAGGTGTGACTACAACGGTCATGCAATGCAATACCAAAGTATCATGAGACTTGACATTATAGTAGTTATAAACAACTGCTTTAAGAGAAACATGACAAAACACTTTTTCAAGTTTTCAATCAAAAGGACAAAAATTAATCAATTTATGGCCTGACTCTCAACTAGTCCCCAGTGGAGTCGCCAAGCTGTCGAAACCATTTTTTATCGAGTTTTGAAAAACGGGAATCGATTTTAAAACCATGAAGTCGCCACCAATCCTTTTTGTTTAGGTGTGATCAGGTCACCTTTGAAATAAATTTTGGTCTACGAATTTCCAGAAGAAAATGAGTTCGAGAGTCGGTTAAGTGTGAGGAAGGATTAGAACCCTCGCAACGCCCAAAATTGGTACCAAATTGACTAATTGATGTCCTAATGTTGAAAAGTTTGAAATGGTTTTGAAATCTTGTTTTTTTTTTATTTTAAATAACTTGATTGCATATTGAGATTCCTTTGTTCTGAAGGAATAGAGTATCACATCCAACACGATTGGACACGACAATCTGAGTCCTCGAATTCAAGATCATCCCCAAAATTCCCCAAGCACATGTATTGAAATTTTGAAAAGGTATTTGGTTATTTGGAAAAATAGAAAACCACAACCCAGCACAATTGGGCGTGATCTCTTCGAATTTCCAAACGCACAAATATCACCTTATCTTGAAAATATGAATAAAATTTGAAAGGATATTCCTTTATTTGGTCAAACAAGAAAAATCACACCCAACACGATTGGGCACGATCTCATCGAGTTTCCAAACGCACAAATATTACCTTGTTTTGGGAATATGGGCAAAATTTTGAAAGGGTATTCGTTTATTTGGTTAAACAAAAAAAAACACACCCAGCACGATTGGGCACGATCTTTTCGAATTTCCAAACGCACAAATATTACCTTATTTTGGAAATATGGACAAAATTTTGAAAGGGTATTCGTTTATTTGGTTAAACAAAAAACCACACCCAGCACGATTGGGCACGATCTTTTCGCATTTCCAATAGCACGAATATCATCTTATTTTGAAAATATGGACAAAATTTTGAAAGGGTATTCGTTTATTTGGTTAAACAAAAAACCACACCCAGCACGATTGGGCACGATCTTTTTGAGTTTCCAAACGCACGAATATCACCTTATTTTGAAAATTTTGAGTAAAAATGATTTTAAAGTTCGAATAATATTGAAACATGATATTTTTAAGTGAATACAATGTAATGGCATAATAACATACAATATGGAGCAGTTATTTACAAGTGAAATACAATGCTATTGAATCGTAAATAACAACTAATAAATAAGAATTACAATACACGTGATAACAATTATAACATACAATTTCAACATTGGCAAATAACGAAAATGACGTGAAACGACGTACATAAAACAATAACAAATAAATGCTGTATAAAAATTTTAGAATAAATAATAAATGAAACAATTATCATAAAATATGCATGTACATATTGAAATATATATACTAGCTTATGCATACTAGCTTATATATATACACTAAATTATGAAAGAAAATATATATATACATAAGTAATTTTAAAAGAGACTAAATATATATATACATAAATAGATTAAAAATATACATAATATAAATTTGGTAATATATGCACAAGACTAAAATAATTTTGATACAAATGACCTATATATTTAATAGTGTATATAAAATAGTGATACATAAAAGTCAATTATATATGCGAAAAAACAAAAAATTATTTTATCATAAATTATGTATTCCAATCTTTAAAACAAAGTAATATGGAAAAAGAATTTTTCTATAAAATAAATCATAGTAAAATGAGTAAAGATGCATATAAATGAAAATATAAAATAACATATTTAAACAATATAAAATTAGCAAAATATTTCCAAGACCTATAAGATAAATAAATTATAAGGAATAAGAAACTTAAAAAATTAAAACAAACTCAATTAAAAAAAATAAAAGGAATGATGTTTTGACAAGTAAAAATAAAATCAAGGACTTAATTAAAATGTGTATAGACGAGGGAGGTTTAAAAACGCAATTGGACCAAACACTTATACATATCGTTTGAATGCGGATCCAATTGAAATAGAACACAAATTACAGAGGTCAATTTAAAAAAAAACACCTGAAATATGCTAGGCTTCTAATTAAAACAAGTGAAAAAAGAGGAGGGGCCTGTAGTGTAAATAACCCAAAGGGTATAAAACACGCGGATCCCCTTTCCACGGGTCGGGTAATCGGGTCAATGCTATTAAACGACGTCGTTTAGCTATTAAACCAAAGCACAAAAACAGTATCGTTTTAAGCAGTGTATATAAGTAAAATTTTAGACAAAAAAACATTTGAACACCCTTTTTAAAAAAACTTCATTCTTTCTCTCTGAAAGAGTTCTTAAAGCAGCCCCAAAGATCCGGCGGTCCTCCGCCGTAGCCCCGCCGGGACTCCGCCATGCACGACGGTCTGAGGCACCCGAAAGTGGGCTTTTCAACCATTTCTTGAATCGTTTGACAGCTAGACCATCCCAACCCAGAAAGCCAAAATAAGGGAGCTACCGACGCCTCTTGGGTCTGATTTCGCGAAGGAGAAAGGATCTCCGACGACGCAACCACGAGCGATTTTCGGTAAGCCCTCCTTTTTTATTCGTTTATTTTTACTTCAAATATATCAAAAAATAAAAAAAGAAATTCAGAAATCAAAGTAAAAAATAAAAGAACACCAGTGAATCCAAATAGGTAAATCACCTCTTTTCTTTTTTTATCCTCTATATATGAATCAGTGTTTTTACATGAAAAGGATGGGGATCGTGAACCCTTTTACAATCACTCCAATCGGCCTTATATAGCCGAAACTAAATAAAATACAAAAATTCATAATTTCTGTTATTCTTTGCTGTCATTTGATGTGTCGTTTGCTCTGCTGTATTTGTTTTGCAGGTACGGAGGTTGTTGCACGAATGTGGCGCCGTACGGAGGCTGTGGCATCGTGCGCGTGTGAGGTGTGGGTTGCTGAAGCGGCACGAGGGTAGATAGTGCGCGTGGAGGCTGTACGCGGACGTGGGAAGGCGCAGCGCGCGGCGGGAGCGTGGTAGCCCGAACGTCCTGCAGCGCTAGAACCCTCTAGGGTTTCTGAAACATTTGAAAAGTTTGGGCTTAGCGGGCCAGTGTTTGTTGGGTTTTGTTTGTATTTGGGCTCGGGTTTATACTGGGTAGAGACTAGGATAGGTTTAGTATTTGGGTTTTAATTGTAAAAGGACTGTGGACTTCATTAATTGGGTTTTTATTTGGTTTTAGTTTTTTTGGTTTGAATCTGGTTAATTGGTATGCCAATGGGCCTAGGCAAATTTTGGGCCCTACAATATGAATGTGTTTGAAAAGTTTTAAATTTGAGTGGAATTTTAGGTCTCGGTTTTGAATCTTACTTGCGAATAAGTCTGGTAATGCCTCATACCTTATCCCGTCGTCAGAAACGGGTAAGGGGTGTTACATTTAGTGGTATCATAGCTATGGTTTAGTCTATTCTCGGACTAGCATAGCGTACGTGAGTCTAGCTATACATGCCATGTTACCATCTTTGATAGTGTGATATCTCCCGACTCTGACGAGAACTGTCTTGCTGAGACAGAGATGCTTTCCAGCCGAGCTATTTTCGGTAGTGCTAAAAGTGATATTAAGATATTTGAAATGTGTTTATGATAAGACGGAACTTAGAAAGGTATGAATAGAAGTTCACGACATGTATGTGATAATGTACGAAATGAGATAACCATAAGTTGAGAAATGTAGAAACGTGGAATGAAATGAAATTTGATATGGTAATAAGCCCATCCATGTTTGTTTGGCATTCATATGATGTTATATGCCCAACATATTTGATCAAGTGAATATGATAAGTACACTTACACAAATTGACGGAATGTGTGTTTATGTACACTTGTTTGAATAAGTGTAATTAGTATGTTCATATGGTTGAATCTTATGTTTAATTGTTAAGTTAGAGATAAAATAATGTTTTGTTTTATGTCTTTGGTATTGAACCATGAATATTATAATAGTATGAAATTGAATTGGAAGATCAAATTGAGTGGAACGTAGGAAATGAGTACGATCGTTCAATGATGAATTGACGGATAAGACCATGGTTGGACCATGGCAAAGTATGGAATGTAAGACCATAGCTGGGCTATGGCATTGTGATGCGTGTAAGACCCTGGCAAGGCCATGGCAAAATATGTGTAAGACCATAGTTGGACTATGGCGTCAAAGTAAACGACGTATTAGAACTCGTAAGACGTTCTCTAATTTGACAAGTGTTGGTAAGTGATACTGAAGTTAAGTGTTGGAATTTAATTAGATATTGATATTGAATTTAATTAAGTACATTCATCGTTTGAAATTTTGGATGACAGAAAATATTTGTAAAATAAATAAGTATATCGATTTGCTTAGAGTGAATTATGTGATTATGATAATATTATGTTGATGATGAATGCAAAGTCATATGTATGTATTTATGAGAGTCAAGTTAGAGGCTTTACGACCTCACCCCCTTACCAGTGTTGCTTTATATCGAAAATTCACGAGAATTATGTTGAATAAGTTTACAAGTGTGAAACCAAAGAGTGCAGTGGTGGAATAATTAGTAATGCAGATAGAGTTGAAAATAGTTTGACAAGTGAATACAGATTTGAAAAAGATATCACATTATTC
This sequence comes from Gossypium australe, assembly GCA_005393395.2. Lineage (NCBI taxonomy): Eukaryota > Viridiplantae > Streptophyta > Magnoliopsida > Malvales > Malvaceae > Gossypium > Gossypium australe. The sequence continues at coordinate 16,459,522 of CM016619.1, forward strand.
TAAAGATCATTCAGATTTCGCAATGTCACGATTAAAGAAAAAGTTAATCTCAGCTAATCCACTTATTCAGATATGATGTCTAAAGTATGTGTTTGCTGAAATTTTTCCCGAATTGGTTTTCGTTAGTGAATGGAATGATGTGGGGTTCATGATGACAGAATTAGTTAGAGAAATGATAATTGAGTAGTAAAGATGTTTGTGTGTGACAGTTACAATTGAAATGAATATAATGATCTTTTTTGGGTATTCTATATATTCTTTTATCCTCAGAGATATGTGTGTGATTGTTCAGTTTCTGATGGAGTTCTATGTTGTGAGAATGCTATCTAACTATGATGTTAGACGAAAGCCCTATTGGTTTGGTCGGTTTATGATCGGTATTTCTTTATCTCTTCGGGATTCTATTCTAATATGTTGAAATAAAGTCGATGGTAAAAATTTATGTGAGGATATTCTTCTATTTTTACTAGTTATGGTTTTTTTATATATATTTGGAAAATATATTATCTCTGTTACAATTGATTCCAGAGCGTGTAAGCAATGTTTTCTTCTGGTTTTCTCTGGAGTATCATCCTGATCTTTATAATTATTTCCTTATGAGATATGCTCTCGGATTTCTGTTATGATATCGTAGTTAGGTTTTCTTATCGTTCTTATTGTATAAATTATTCGGACATAGCTCATCTTTAAAGTATGTTCTTTGGTCTATGATGGCTATGTTTTTATGATTGTATTTTTGGATTTCTCTAATTTTCGTGTAAGGAATCGTCATCGGTAAAGGTATAGATGATAGAAGCTCAAGCTTGAATTGTATAGTGGTTTTCTTTTCTCGAATAAGTTTGAGTAAGGTTAGTAAGTTTAATCGGAATATTCGTGTTTCCTCGAGCTAATATGGCTACAAGATCCTTGATTGGCATGTTAAGAGAATTCTAAAAAGGATTGTGTGTTTGAATTATTTTCTCAACATAAAGAAAAGAGTATCCTGATATGTTATTATTCGATAGTTGAAAACAACTCAGTGGTTTTTATCAGAGTAAGCTGATTTGTTGAGATGTGATTTGAGTTATATGTATTTAAGCATGTCCTTCAGTTAAGAGAATAAATTCTGTGCATTCACGAGTATGATGATTGATAGTCTGAATGAAAAATTTTATTCTAAAAAGCATAATACAGAGATATGCCTATTGGATTATTCTAATTGAATGATGTTATTATGAATTAAAGCTGTTCTGATTGATAAAGTCATCACATTTATGAAAGATTGAATGATCTGTGCATGTTAACAAAGTTGGAAACAGTTGAAAGTATATTTAAATGAAGCTCTAGTTCTGAGTCTAGTATGAATTAAGAAAAGAATTTGCGATTTTTCAGTGATGTACTATTGAACAAATTGGAATTGGTTTTAATACAAGAATGTAAAAAGGTAGTTTGTACTTTTAGACGGTTAAAGTCATATTAAAAAGGGTTGTTCAACTGGTGATTTAGAGAAGGTCTCTTTTATGCCTGTGTTAAAATTTTGATGACTTCGTGTGTTCGACGGGAAATGTCACGTGCTTCCTGGCCCAAAGAGTTAAAGTATTGAATGTCCTAGAAAGATCTGAAATTTAAGACAGTGTCAACGATTTGAGATAATAAAAGATTTCGAGTAAGTTATTGATTAATCTCTGAGAAAACAGATATAGTTACACATTCCTGGATGGAAAATATTTGTTTATTTTTGTGAGTACTGGTTACTTGATTGATCTTATTTTATGATGGTCTAATTCTAACTAAGTTAAAAGCTTAAGCAATGTTTTCTTTACGAGTTGAGAAGCTCAGAAATGTGATAAAGAGTGGTGAACTAAACAAGTACAGTGTAAAAGGACCTTCTATGCTGAATTTTAGGTTGGACTTGATTCCTGTTATTATTATTATTGTTCTGAGATAGAATTTGCGTAATGTTTAATCCAGAGTTATGCAGAAGTTTTGTACGAGACTCAGTAGTAACTCGTATGCTCATCCAATAGTGATAAACTGTGCAATCATATGAAGTTGATGTTCTGGTAATTGTGTATATTACATGATATTTTTGAGTTCGTATTCCGATGTCAGTTTGTCAATAGGTAAAAGCCGAAAATCAAATGTATTCAGGACTAATACAGTCAGTGATAATACTAGTGTGTTATGAGATAAAATTGCTACAGATTTTGTATCAAGATTGTTTTATCTCTAAAAGGAAGATATTAATTGGTTTATGGTTGATCATTTGACAAAGAAAGATTTGTATAATCATTTCAGTATGTACAGAGTTTTTATCTGACAGATCAACTGAATATATGTGTTCCTGATAGAGTAACTGAGATCATGATGATGTACTCCGGCACTGTGTTAAAGTTCAAAGGTTATTGGGAAGAGATATACGAGGTTAAATCGATTTGAGATTCTGAGAAGTTAGTGAAAATGTTTCAAGAGAATTAGAAGCAACTTCTTCTAGTAAGATTTTTTGGGACGAAAATCCCTAAAGGGGGAGAGTTGTAACAGCCCGATTTTGGGCCTAGTCAGAATAGTGGTTTCTAGACCACAAATTCGACGTAAGAAAATTTAATTTTATTATATTTTTATGGTCTAAAATTTTACGGGACGATTTCTTGAAAATTTCGTTTGAAAATTTCGTCGTTTGGGCACTCAATTTAGTCAAAAGGATTAAATTGTAAAAAGTGCAAAAACTTGAGTTCTATATGTTAGAGGTGTCCAATTGTTATGAGATTTTAAATTAGAGGTCTTTATATCGTAATTAAACCATTGTATAATTTATTGGGCAAAAATGGGCATGAAATAGGTGTAATGGAATACTTTTAAATTGGGGGCATTTTGGTCATTTAGTGATTAAAAGAATTAAATAGCCAAAAATTTGCTCATCTTCTTCATATCTTGGCTGAAACAAAAGGAAGCCATGGCTAGGGTTTGGCCAACTTCCAAGCTCCATAGCAAGTCCATTCTAGCCTCGTTTTTAATGATTTTTACGTTTTTGAAATCCTCGAAACAAGATCTATTTCTACCATTAATTTGAAGTATGGTTAAAGTCTAGGGTTTTGAACCATGATGAATATGTGTGTATTTGGATGTTTAATGGTAGAATATGCATGTTTATGGTTAGAGAAATGACTTTTACTAAGTGATTTTCGGTGAAAATGCCTAGAAGGACTAATTTGTAAAAGTTATAAAATATGTAGTAAAAGTGTGTTTTAATGGAAATTGTGAGTTGTTATAGTTATGAAAATGATTCGGCTAGGCTTTTATGTTAAAGAAATTGAATAGATTTCATTTTTCAAGCCTAGGGGCAAAATTGTAAATATGTCAAACTTTAGGGGTAAAAACATAATTTTTCCATAATGTGATTTTTGGGTCACATTGAATAATGTGATTAATAAGTGAGCTAAATTTGATATTATAGATCAATAAAAACGAAGCTCGAGTCTAGATCGGGGAAAAACAAATATCGGACAAATAGGTCATTTTCGTCGTTGTCGCATTCGAGGTAAGTTTGTGTGTAAATAATGTAACTTATATTATGTATTTAGTATTTTGTTATTGCATGACTAGTACAATTATCATTATGGATTCGTTCAGCAAAGATTCGATATGGTGAAAATCCCGTTTGAACCTTAGAAATAGTTAAGATACAAATGTCATGACATTAGGCCCACTGAGATTACGTATAAAACCATATCCGGTATATGGCATCGTAATGAGATTTCGTGTAAGACCATGTCTGGGACATGGCATCGATATGAAAATTGTGTAAGACCATAGCTGGGCTATAGGCATCGATATGTGATCCCATGTAAGACCATATCTAGGATATGGCATTGGTATGATTCTATGTGTATGTGTATCCCGAGTATCCTTTAGTATTCCAAGTGGTTCAACGGGTAATCCAACTATTATGTCAACAAAATGACAAGGTATGATCATGTAGAAAGGGTACAGGTATTTACACAAAGCTCATAAATATTGAGATTATAAATTGATGAGACCTTGGTAAGAAGTGAATGAATAAATCATGATCACGAGTTTTATTGTACATTATGTAAATGACATGATTTAAAATGTATCTATGATACTTGATGACATTGGGTAAATTATATTATGTTCAGTATAGGAATGACTTTGTGATGATCTTGTGATTATTAATCTATACTTGTAATGTATGAAATACGTGGTAAATTCGATTGACAATTATGTGATTGGCCTTCGGACTAAATTGAGTTATGATATAGTATGCTTATTTGGCATAAATTGTGATTTATCACACGTGAGAAAAAGGGAAGATTGGCATAAATTCCTATTAAAATGAAAGATGTAAGAGTATATGCTTGAAATGTAAATGTTCATAATTAATGTGTATGTTTTATGGGAAGCTTGAAATGGTTTGTGGATTGTGGAAATTGATATGTTATTTTATGCCTGGGTAAGATGTGTAAAGTCATTTATTTTGACTTAAGTTATGATACTTATATGATCGAGTAAGTTATGCTCATGAAGTTTAAGGACATTTTCAAGAGATAATTGTTGGATTAATTCTTTTATTTTGTGATAATTAAAAGGATAAAGTTATCAAAATAGAAGAGTGGTGGCCAAGTAAGGGACTCTAGCCTAGTAATTTCGGCTATAAAAGGAAAAGAGGGCCATTCATTCTTTCTTTCAACTCTCTCTCTGCTGAATGAATTCTCTCTAGCAAATATCTCTTGAAAATAATGATAAATAAATCCATTATTTATCTCCTATTTAGACGAAATTTAAAGAGAATAAAACTCCTCTTTTAGAAGCCTTGTGCCGTCCACCTCTCTGCTTCTGGAAGCAAAAATAAAACTTCTTTTATTTGCTTCCCAAGTGACTCGAACCCAGGCCCAATTGCACCTGCTTGTGGCGTCACCCACCTGGGCCTTTAGTGACATGTTCAGGCCACTTTTCCAAGCCTGATTGTGTGTCAAATTCCTCCTATTACTTTTCTTAAGGCCACCTTGCCTTAATTTCCTCTTTTTAAACCTTAAAACTTGACATTTCTTTACATTTCCAAGTTTCCAAAAATTTTCGTTTGCCTCCTTTAAACTTAACATTTCCTTACATTTCCATACATTTCCTTACATTTCCATACATTTCCATACATTTCCTTACATTTCCTCATATCTTAGGGTTCCTAAAACTCCTCAGAACACATCCAACACACCCACTGAGCCCACTATCTCATAAATTACGCACAAATGCATAACCCCTAATCTAGGATGTTACAACCTCCTTTAACCTATTCTCCTTTCAATCGAATCTCATTTGGTATTTGTATAGGTGTTCGATCAACTTCGTAATTCAAGTCTTCTAACTTCTGGACTCAATCAACTTAGGTAAGAAGATTCATCCTAGTCGTTCTATTATTCGATTTATCTTCTATCTGTCGTTTTAACCTTGTTGGGTGGATACTCAAATCATATCTCTCGTAGTGAGTTTTTGATCGAGGCTTTTGATGGATGCAAGAAATACGCAGTTTGGGGAGGGAAGCAAACCTTCGGGTTCGATTCCTAAGTTCAAGAAGTGAGCGGTGTCTGCTGTTCGTGATTGGCCACCAGGTTGTGGGCCAGCCTCCGAGCAGAATAGTAGACAGATAGTCATGATTCCAGCTAGGGAGAGCGTTGACTTCGATAGTATAGTATTGTGCGTAATCAGGTGTGTAACTTCTAACACCATAGCTTTGTTTGTTGATTTGTATATATATGTATATATATTGTTAAATGCCGAAACCTCGGAATCGGCTTTTGGGGTTACCTATGAGGGTGTATGCGAAACATCAGGTTAGTGACTTCTGTTCTGATAAAGTAAGTGGTTATGATGAAATATTTCAACCTATGTTATGAGTATTCTGTACATGCATGCTGAAATCTGTTGCATCCATACATCAGTATTTTATGCTTGCATGGGGTTGGGAATATGTTGTTAAAGGGGAAGCGTTCTGGTGGCTCTGCCACGATCTGTTGTAGTGGCTTTGCCACGATCTGTCCTGGTGACTATGTCACGATTCTGACGATGAGCAGCTAACTGCAGCATGACTGCCATCGATGGTGTGTAGCAGTGAGGGTTGATTGTAGAAATCCCCATTGGTGTGATTGGCAGGTACGGGTGGTGTGTAGCGGATGGAAACTTAGGTTGGGATTGGGTTCTGCATCATGTTGTATATGTGTTGTTCTACTACTCTGTTCTGTAGGGCTAAGGCCCAATATGATAGTGCATGAGTGTTGCACACTGAGTCCTGTGACTCACTCTGTTGTTTTTCATCCTTTCAGGTAGCACTTAGTGCAATGGACCGGTCTGGAGAGGGGCACAAGGTGGCCATGCACGATTTTTATTTCTTTATTTAAAATAGAACTTTATTTTTCCTAAATCTTCGGGATTTTATTTTGTAATAAGGTCACTGCTATTTTAATTTGGTTTTTTGTTAACGCTCTGATAATACTCTAGAATGACATATTTTTATATGCTAATTGTATATTTATTTTGAGTATGATTCTACTAATTTGGGCTATTTATGGTCTTTTATCTTGTAGGGACTAAATTGGAGGCAAAAGAAAAATTAAGGGCCAAAAATGTGAAATTAAAGATAAAATGGACCAATGTGCAACAAAAGGAAAAGTTGGTGCCAAAAGTGCAAGCATGGAGGACACAAGGATTGAAATGCAAAAAGAAGAGACTTTGTTTTATTAGACTCTATTTTAATTATATTAGGATAATTAATATTAGAATAATTATTAAGGATTATTTAATTTAGGATTTATTTTATTTATCTTTATTTATCTTTGATTATTTGTAATTATCTTTAGGAATTTAAGTAGGACTAGTCTACTTATCTTAGCACTATAAATAGGGGATGAAGTAACTCAAATGGGGGTTCATCTTTTTCTGTAAACTCTCTCCCCATAACTCTTTTGTTCTTTCCATTTTTTTCTTTTTAATAAAAAATCTCCATTTATATATTTTCTTTCCTACCACAACTATGAGCCACTAAAACCCTTCTAGCCAAAGGTTGTCAAAAATCCCCAAAAAGGGTTCTTGACGTTTAGAATCCGTACTTAGCCTTCTCAACAGGGTATTCATCGTTTCTCCGCATTACGGGGCTGACGCTTCCGTCCATGTCCCTTAAAAAGTGATCTTTTCAACGTGTGCAAGGAACGGCCGCTTTGTATATTTTGAGAAGGTTGCACAGTCGGTTCGTTAGCTTACTGCGTCAGAGGTTGGCGAGCCCAAGAGACAAAATGGCGTGGGATTCGCTATTGAGAAACGTTGATCTAGCATAGATGATCCCACAAGAGCGATTGTTGGCTAGAGTCAGGTTCCACCAAATTAAAGTCTAAATCCTTGGAGCTGGTGGTCGTAGGCGTCTTCTTCCACTATAACTGGCTTATTCGGGTTGAGAAGGATCATCTAGAAGCCAAGGATTGAACCCAAGGCAGATCGAGGCAACTGGAGGCTGGAATCTCTCCACATAAGAAACTTTCTCTAAACTCTTTCTTTTTATTTTCCTCATTTTAATTTTCGTACTTTATTCTCATAATTTCAATTCGTCTTAAATTCTTTTTTTAATTTTATTTTTCCAGATCGAAACTATTAATTCTATTTTTTTTATTTTTCCAGGAACGCAGGTTTTCTTGGGCACGATTCTGCCCAGGATTTTGAGAAACAAGTATTCGTATAATCCGGTCCCTGAGGATTCGACCCTACTTCCCCTTTACTATTATTTTTACTATTTTACAGGGAATAGGATATATTTGGTTCTTTTAACGACGCATCAAATTTTGGCGCCGTTGACGGGGATCGGTAACGTACTAATCTTGTTTTTTGTTTTCTATGACCAAATCTGCTCCAGGCACTCTTGCGTTTGACCCAGGGATTGAAAAGACTGCGAAAGCTAATAGAAAAGAAACAAAATTAAGGAAAAAGCAGTCAGTGGTGGTAGGGGCTCAAAGCAATCCACCGCCAGAAATCAGAATCGACGACGAAGCAGAGTCTAGGGTTAACGAAAACCCTACTCAAACACTTGAAAGTAAAGCAGAAGAATTCGATTCACTTGAAGAAGTGCTCAACGCTAGGGTTGACGAAAACCCTAATTTAGCACCTCAACCAATGGCTCAAATAATTCGGCAACTAGCCGAAGCTCCGACAGAACAACCGCCATTGTGCATCACATATCCTACTATGGATACCGGTTTTGAACTGAAATCAGGGTTAATTCAGTTGCTGCCAACTTTTCGAGGGTTACAAAATGAAAACCCCTATCAACATTTGAAGGAGTTTCATATGGTTTGTCTGAGTATGAAACCTCAAGGCGTAACTGAGGATCAAATTAAATTGCGCGCTTTCCCTTTTTCCCTAGCAGACTCAGCTAGGGAATGGTTATTTTATTTACCTCCTGGATCTATTACTGCTTGGGCTGATTTATCTCGTTTATTTCTCAACAGGTTTTTTCCAGCATCCAGAGCAGCTGAGCTAAGAAGAGAGATCGTGGGAATAAGGCAAAAAGAAGCGGAGACTCTTTATGATTATTGGGAGCGGTTTAAGAAGTTGTGTGCGAGCTGCCAACAACATGGTATAACAGAGTAATCTCTCCTCCAGTACTTTTATGAAGGTTTGAAATCGATGGAGATGAATATGGTAGACGCTGCTAGTGGAGGAGCGTTGGTCAACATGACCCCCGTTACAAGCAAGGGACTTAATCTCTACAATGGCTGCAAATTTTCAGCAGTTTCGAGCTAATCCTGAGCCCCCTAGAAGGGTTCACCAGCTAAGTAATTCAACCTTAGAGGATAAAGTTAATAGACTTACTATTATGATAAATTCTCTTATTGCAGAAAAAGCTAAACCAGCTCGGTTATGTGGAATATGTGCTACACCTGAGCACACAACTGATACTTGTCCCAGTTTGCATGACGATACTATGGCTCATTTAAATGCTATGGGTAATTTTCCAGGCCCACCACAGAGGCGATACGACCCTTACGCTAATACCTACAACCCAGGATGGAGGGATCACCCTAACTTAAGTTATGGGGCCAACCCACAATATAACCAGCCATACCAAAACCGAGTTCCACAGCAGCCACAAGACTCAGGTAATTCTCTAGAAACTTTGGTCAATAAATTAGCAGCTAATATGCTTGATTTTCAACAGAAAATCGAGGCATCTATAAGAGAATTGACCATATCAGTTGAGAAATTGAACTTTCAAGGGAAGCTGCCGTCACAAACAGAACCGAATCCAAGACAACATGCAAATACAGTGACGTTGCAAAGTGGAAAAGTACTGGAATCAATTCCTGACAGGAATCTTGACCAAGAAATCGCCTAGGAAAAACCCGAAAGAGACGAACAGGTTCGACCAAAACCTCCACTGCCTAAATTCAACCTCCATTTCCAGAATGATTCATCCAGTGTCGAAAAGGTAAAGAGGACAAGGAAATCCTTGAAAAATTTAGGAATGTCGAGATCAACATTCCGCTGTTGGATGCCATCAAGCAAATTCCACGATATGCTAAATTTATTAAAGAGCTTTGCACCAATAAGCGGAAGTTAACAGGTAATGAAAGGGTGAATGTAGGTGAAAATGTGCCTGCAGTGTTACAGTGGAAAATGCCAGCAAAATGTAAGGATAGGGGCATGTTTGCAATACCATGCAAAATAGGTCATTTGGGAATTGAAAAGGCTATGTGTGATCTAGGAGCCTCCATAAATGTCATGCCTTTTTCTGTTTATGAATCACTTAACGTAGGTTTTTTGACAAAAACAGGTGTTAGCATTCAATTGGCAGACAGGTCCGTTGTGCATCCCGAAAGAGTCCTCGAGGACGTATTAGTCAAAGTCAATAGACTTATCTTCCCTGCAGACTTTTATGTGATAAAAATGGAGGAGGATAAAACTCCTGGGACTTCAGACATCTTGTTGGGACGACCTTTCCTTAGTACCGCAAATACTAAGATTGACGTCCGAAGCAGAACCCTCACGATGGAGTTTGATGGGGAGATCGTGAAGTTTAACGTTTATGGCACAATTAGCCACCCAAGTGAAGTCTTGGACGTAAACCGTGTCGACATAATTAACTCATCAGTAGAAAAAAACTTTTGAGTCATCTTATGGAGATAAACCTAAAATGATGTTTAATGATTTTGAATCTGTTAATAAATTATTGGCTCCTATGGATACTAAACTTCTACCTTCTGTTGTGCAGGCATCAGATCCGAAATTAAAACCACTTCTCGAGCATCTCAAATTCACATTTTTGGAGAATGATGAGACCATTGCCGACTTAAAAGGGATTAACCCCTTGGAGGAAAATATGAAACCAACGAAAGAGGCGCAAGGACGATTAAACCCAAATAGGTGGATGTGATAAAAAATGAGAATTTCCAAGCTCACACGATTAAAAAGATTTATTTTGAGCCACCGTAGAACCATTTAAGCCATCGAGCTAATGACGTTAAACAAGCGCTTGTTGGGAGGCAACCCAATCTTTATTTTTCATTTATTATTTATTTTTTCTTTTTTTTTCTTTTTAATTTCTTCCAATTTTATTTTATTCCAATAAATTTCTCTTCTTCCATCTAGGTAAAATGGAGCTAAAATACGAAGAAAAAGAGGCAGAAAGTGAGCCAGAATGCCATATCCCTGTAGCCAAACAAGCCTATTCTAGCCACATCGTCCCCTTCACGCACAAGTCCTCCGCAATCGACAGTAGCTACACGGGGAGTTTTTCTAAACTTTTCTACCTATTTATTTCTTTTGCGTCCACATTGAGGACAATGTGTTTTAAGTAGGGGAGGTACTCTTCGTATTACTGTTGTCTTCTGCTGTGATTTATGTTTGCTACTTGAGGCTCCATTTTGTCCATTCATTTTTTTTAAGGATATTCTGTCACTTTTCATGCCCAAGAATTTGACCACGACTTGCCACTGTTTGACCTACATGCATGATTCTTGGCTACTGAGTTAGTTATGGTTCTGTCTGTTTGATTTTATCTCCATTGTTTTATTTCTATTAGGCTAAAAATAATTATGATTAATAAGTTAACTCTATCTTGCTTTTTGTACAATTGATCAAGTTTAATATCAAGTGGACACTTAATACATTTGCATGCCTCAATTATGTTCATGTCTTTTAGGTGGTTACTAAAACTTATTTTTGACACTTGATTAATTCTCTTAGGTCCTCTTAAAATTAATATTTCGTGTAAATATTGTTTAATAAATATTTCCAAGGTTATGAGTGCAGCTTAGAACGTGACTGACGGAGTAACCGGGGTAGGGTGCTTGGGTTGTCATTCTACTTCGCGTCAAAAGGTTGTGTGAAGTGATAGGTAAAACTCCGCTAACCAAGGTTATGAGTGCGGCTCAGAACGTGACTGACTGAGTAACCGGGGTAGGGTGCTTGGGTTGTCATTCTACTTCGCGTCAAAAGGTTGTGTGACGTGATGGGTAAAACTCCACTAACCGGAAATATATTCCTATACAAAAAAAACAAAAAACAAAAAAACAAAAAAAAGAAGAAAAAAAAGAAAAATAGTACTAATAAAATTCCAGTTGGGGACTAAAGGAGAAAATAAATAGAGTGTCTTGTTAGGTTTGGTAATTTACCTAAATAGCATGAAATAATTCAAGACGATTTTAATTTTTGAGTGTGTTAATTAGAAAACTTTTTCTGTTTTACTTAAAGCAAGCTTAGATTTCTCTTTATTTTTCATATGCATTTTTTACTAATCTTTATAAAATTTTGGAGTAAAATTTCTTTCAGGATCTAATCTTCACAGTGGTTAGGAACCATACTTGAGGACAAGCATGGGCTAAGTAGGGGGAATCTGATAATACTCTAGAATGACATATTTTTATATGCTAATTGTATATTTATTTTGAGTATGATTCTACTAATTTGGGCTATTTATGGTCTTTTATCTTGTAGGGACTAAATTGGAGGCAAAAGCAAAATTAAGGGCCAAAAATGTGAAATTAAAGATAAAATGGACCAATGTGCAACAAAAGGAAAAGTTGGTGCCAAAAGTGCAAGCATGGAGGACACAAGGATTGAAATGCAAAAAGAAGAGACTTTGTTTTATTAGACTCTATTTTAATTATATTAGAATAATTAATATTAGGATAATTATTAAGGATTATTTAATTTAGGATTTATTTTATTTATCTTTATTTATCTTTGATTATTTGTAATTATCTTTAGGAATTTAAGTAGGACTAGTCTACTTATCTTAGCATTATAAATTGGGGATGAAATAACTCAAATGGGGGTTCATCTTTTTCTGTAAACTCTCTCCCCATAACTCTTTTGTTCTTTCCATTTTTTTTCTTTTTAATAAAAAATCTCCATTTATATATTTTCTTTCCTACCACAACTATGAGCCACTAAAACCCTTCTAGCCAAAGGTTGTTGCAAATCCCCAAAAAGGGTTCTTGAGGTTTAGAATCCATACTTAGCCTTCTCAACAAGGTATTCATCGTTTCTTCGCATTACGGGGCTGACGCTTCCGTCCATGTCCCTTAAAAAGTGATCTTTTCAACGTTGCAAGGAACGGCCGCTTTGTATATTTTGAGAAGGTTGCACAGTCGGTTCGTTAGCTTACTGCGTCAGAGGTTGGCGAGCCCAAGAGGCAAAATGGTGTGGGATTCACCATTGAGAAACGTTGATCTAGCATAGATGATCCCACAAGAGCGATTGTTGGCTAGAGTCAGGTTCCACCAAATTAAAGTCTAAATCCTTGGAGCTGGTGGTCGTAGGCGTCCTCTTCCACTATAACTGGCTTATTCGGGTTGAGAAGGATCATCTAGAAGCCAAGGATTGAACCCAAGGCGGATCGAGGCAACTGGAGGCTGGAATCTCTCCACATAAGAAACTTTCTCTAAACTCTTTCTTTTTATTTTCCTCATTTTAATTTTCGTACTTTATTCTCATAATTTCAATTCGTCTTAAATTCTTTTTTTTTATTTTTATTTTTCCAGATCGAAACTACTAATTCTGTTTTTTTTATTTTTCCAAGAACGCAGGTTTTCTTGGGTACGATTCTGCCCAGGATTTCGAGAAACAAGTATTCGTATAATCCTGTCCCTGAGGATTCGACCCTACTTCCTCTTTACTGTTATTTTTACTATTTTACAGGGAATAGGATATATTTGGTGCTTTCAACGACGCATCACGCTCTAATTTATAATTTAATTGATATGGTATTTTCTTAATAAATTATGAACGATTGTTTTCCAAAACTTAACCAATGGCTTACAATCGATAATGGACAACATTTCGGTTTTCTTAAAATAACATTAAGTATTTTCAAACGTCGCCTAACCACAATAGTTTAAAATCTGACTTTTTCCGCAATAAAGGAAGATCTCATAATTAAGCACAGGTTTCGAAAAAAAACACTGAGATTTCAAACCACCAACCTAACTCGGAGTTTTCAAAAGAAATTCGAAATTTTTACCTGTTTCATATGTGACATGCCAGATCCGGTTGTAACGTCTAGGCCGGGTTTGGGGTGTTACAAGTTGTAATTGTTAATGATTCTTCTTATATATAGCCATGAATGATGGCTTATGCTGATTATAAGTTCTTCCATAAGTTAATGCCCTCTTGTGAATGTGAGATTAGTATGTTTTTAATGAGCTAAGTATGATGTTTTAAGCATGATAAATGATGACATGTTATTGACTTAGTTGTGAGTGTTTGGTTTCCTAAATATGATAGGTTTTGTGCTTTTGAATTGATGTAAGTGTATGTGTGAATAAGGGTGGCAAATGGCTTGGTAAACATCTTCATTATTGTCCACACGGGTAGACACACGGGCGTGTGTCTAGGCCTGTGTGACACACGGTCAGCCCCATGGGCATGTGATCCGGCTGTGTGTCCCCTGCACCTCAATTTTGGCAAAACAGAATGTCCAGAATTGAGCACAAGGGAAGAGACATGGGCGTGTGTCTCATCCATGTGTGCTACACGGCCTAGCACACGGGCGTGTGACTTGGCCGTGTGACCTCAATTTGATGATGACGTCATAAACAGAATACTCCCTAAGGTGGACACGGGCGTGTGGTATGCCACACGGGTGTGTCCCTTAACCCACACGGGCGTGTGGTCCTATTTCATGATGAAACTTTTCTATGTTCTGTAAATTTTCCTGAGTTCCCGGTTTAGCCCCGAACCACTCCTGAAGCATGTTTTGAGCCTCATAGGCTCGTTTTAGGGACAATATGAATGTGTTTGAAAAGTTTTAAATTTGAGTGGAATTTCATGTCTCGATTTTAAATTTTTCTTGCGAATAAGCCCGGTAATGCCTCGTACCCTATCCTGGCGTCGGGAACGGGTAAGGGGTGTTACATACCAGACTAAACTACATACAACAACAACAAAGTACAATGACTATTTTATAATTTTCTCTTCCTCAATTTTCCATTCGTTCTTGATCTAAAATAATAATTTCATTCAATTCAATAATTCCAGAGAAAAATTAACTCATTTTATGCAATTTAATCCTTTTAGACATATTTACAAAATTGCCCCCAATATTTTACTTTTATTCAATTTAGTCCTTAAGCTCAAAACTTGCAATTTAACCAATTTTTATTAAAACCAAATTCATCCAAATGGTATCGTGTCTCATTACAGCCCATAATTTCAATTATTTCACCTCAAGTCCTTACATTTTAATCACTTTAACATTTTAGTCCTTTAACATTGAAATTAACAAAAACTACTTTACAAAATAGTCCTATTTAACAATCAAACTTAATAATCCATCATAAAACTTCAACAATATACACAACACATCAACAGCATAATCTATAACATTTAACAGTTTTACAAATTAATTACCGGGTTAACTAGATCAAGCTAATACGAGCTCAAAAACATAAAAATTATTAAAAACGGGCAAAATTTACTTACCCAAATGAAGAAATCAACTTGGCCGAAGCTCCTTCTATGCTTTTCTAAAGGTTTCAATTTTTAAAAGAAAGAAATTGAACAAGATCAAGTTATTTTACCTTTTAATTTATTAGAAATTTTTATTTTTTGTTAATTTACTAATATACCCTTCATTATAACATTTAAATTTCATATTTTCTTAGCCATTTCCGTCCACTACAAGCACAAGGGTCTAATTGCCCTTTAGAATCCCATTATTAAACCTTTTAAACTAATAGCAATTGGCTTTTACAGTTTTTATGATTTAGTCCATTTTTCTTTAATTATTAAGTAACTAGGATCTAAATGCAATTTATCAAAATATAGATAATTCCACATCAATCCTATCATTAGGCCATTTAAGGATGGTCCAATTACACCATTGGTCCTTCAATTATATTAAATTCCAATTAAACAATTTTTTCAATTTAATCTTAAACTAATTAGGTCTTAATGAAATAATAACCCAAAAGTTAGTGGAATGATTGACATCCACCGCTTGGACTTTTTGACCATGGTTTAATCACCATTTTGGTCCCTTTAGTAATTGAATCTATGACAATTCACTTTTGTCTCATTTACAATATAGTCCTTTTATTGAAATTAAGCAATAAATCATCAGAATTACCGAACCAAACTTCAATTCACATATATTTCGACTTTTTAAATATTTGATAAAAATATTTACGACCTTAAATAACGGAAACGAGGTCTCAATACCTCATTTTCATAACCCACTCGATTTTTGAGCCGAACCATTTATACTAACTTTTAATTCAATAATTAAAATTCATCAAATCAAAATTTAATATAAAAATTATTATAAACTCACATAATTTAAATACTAGTCATACGAACTTACTCGTCGGATTTGTATTCTCGAAACCACTATTTCTGATACCACTAAAAAATGGGTTGTTACAAATGTTAAGCTGTATTATGTGGTCAGATCATAATACAGAAAGACAACTGGTATTAGTAGATAATCTAAACATGTCTTAGTCTAGTCGAAAATGAGCAAATCAATCAAAAGAATAATATGTCATCTATCAGGTCCAATTGGGGAGAATTTTTCATCTTAACCATTGGAGCAAATGATTCCTAGAAGATAGAGACACAGATGTGCCTGACTATATTGACAGTACATTGGACAAGACCCAAGTAGAATAGATCCTAAACCAGTTTATGGATTTATTCTCTTGTGACGCTCATAGAATGTCATACCTTAATATTGAGTGGATGATGGATTGTGTATGCGTGACTTCTATATTTTAATGTATATAAAAGCCTAAGTTCAAATAGATAAGGAATCGAAAGCTGATGCGTTGGGTATACGACTTATACAATATGTAGCATCATTCCACAATAGTGGAATTCATAGCCCAACTTAAGTGTAAATGATATCCTCTCATCGACATTACATGATAGATGAAAAATAAACGTAGCAACAAGTCATTTTTCTTTATGATAAATGATTTGATTACTATTTGATAGTAATTGACTTTTCATGAAGAAAGATGTAATGGTTACCATGATATAAAATAGGATCATATTATGAGAACAAATTTATCCCAAAAAGATAAAGGATATTTTATAAGGGTAACACACTTATAATAAGGTCCTTGGACGAGCGCTTATTAAATAACTTTCGTAATGGTATATAATTAGGGAAAGCTCAGTTATGATATTTTAGTGGAATAACTTTATGACTAAATAAGTTTATAATTAATAGGTGAAAAGTTGAAACTTAATTATATATGTTCAATCGGTCCCTCCACTAATTCGTTAAAACTATAAATGAATTATATGTAGAACCAAATGGATAAAAATCAATTAAAATGATGAAGTAAGACAAATGGATCGTATTCACAAATGAATGTATTTTCTCATTAAGTACAAAAATTACTTGAGAATTAATTTAAGGTTTTTCAAATTATTATTTAATCATAATTCATTAAATAATTGAAATTTGAAAATGAAATTAAATTAATTAGTCATTATGAATCTGTTGAATAAGGAATTAAATATATTTCCTAATAGATTCTTTTATGGTAAAATTGTTATAACTTTAATGAGATTAGAATTGGATTGAGAATTATTAATTGAGAAATTAATTTAATAAATTTAATAAATAATATTTATTTTAAAAAATAGAAAACAAATATTGGATTGAATTAAATTATAAAGTGTTGGGTCAAAAGTTCAGGAAGCACATTAACTGGCCCAATACATGAGAGGCCCAATTTTCCTCGTACCAGAAGTGAGGGGCCACAATCCTAGTAATATTTACTAGATTGTGCTTCCCACAGAGTAGGAGTGTGTTTTCTATTAAATAAAGATTATTTTATCAATGTCTTGTTCAACTAGTATTCTTGTATCTCTCCTTATAAATAGATGAGACTAGTTATCCTAAAATACACACTTCACAATTATTAAAGTTATCGTTATTCTGCCAAAAAATAGTGGTAATTTATTTACAACTATTTTCTGGCAATTACGATCTTTACTGGTTTTTATAGAGAGAGATTAATTTCCTACTAAAAGTAATAAATTAATTTCATTTTTGTGATTTGGCTTGTGTTGCTCAAGCCCACACTTGGCGCAATTTGTGGTACGAGGATAGCTAAGAAGGTTGTTCGGTTGAAAGCAATGACTGACTTGAATCTGTCTTGCACAATACACTGGTATTATTCAGTTAGAGTTTATTGATATAAATATCTCAAATCAGCTCAGTTTTAAAAAAAGTTAAACTTCTACTGTAATTGTAAAATCATTTTCTTAACTGATTCCAACACTTTCTTGCTTGAATTAAAGTTCTTCAAAGATTATTCTAAGCCAAATAGCTTGACAAGCATAAAGAGTAGCAACAACAAATTCAACTTTTGTGCTTGATAATGTGACAACAGTTGCTTCTTGGATGACCACAAAATAATCATTATGCCTACTATAAAAACATAGCCTGAATTGCTCCTTCTATCATCCTTGTCACCTTCATGATCACTATTAGTGAAGCCAATCATATCTAACATTTCACCATTCTTAATAGAAAATACCAAAATCTTTGGTTCCTTATAGGTAATGAAGTTTTCTCTTAGCAGCTAACATGTGTCTTTCAAATGGGCCATATAATTGCTAATAAGACTCACAAAATACATAATGTATGGTCTTATAGCAATTAAATACATCAAATTGCCTACAATTTGCTATAAAAAGTCCTGTCTACCTTCTTCCCATTTATTTCTTTATTTAGCTTTAACCTAAACTCAATTGGAGTGTTGATAGATTTGCAACTATTCATCTTGAATCTATCCAAAATTTGTCCCACGTGCTTCTTTTGGGAAACAAAAATTCAATCATCGGATTGCATCATTATTAGACTATGAAAATAGTGCATCTTTCCAAGATCTGATGTTTCAAACTCATCCATCATAGACATCTTGAAACCATCAAACATTGCTATATCATTCTTAGTAAAGGTAAGATCATCAATATATAAACACACCATTAGCATTTTCCCATTATCTCTAGTTTTAACAAAAAGTGTGTGCTCATATAGACGCTTTCAAAGCTCCACTTTCATTTAAAAAAAGCCTCAATATGACCATACCAAGCTCATAGAGCTTACTTTAATTTATATGGAGCTTTCTTCAATGTATAAACTTTAGGTTCTTTTCCATCATTAATATAATTAGGGGATTGTTTAAAAAATACCTCTTCCTTCAAGTATACATGCAAGAATGTCGATTTGACATCCAATTCGAAGCTAGGCCAAGAATTTTTTGTTGCTAATAAAATTACCAATTTGATGGTGTCATGTGTCATAACGTGCTCAATGAAAGCTTAGCAAGCTAGATATGAAAACCTAAAAGAGTAGAGTCGGCCCTAACCAATTTGAGTTACGTCAGTGAGCCACGTATCGCTTAAAGTTTTAAGACTAATCCTCAGATTAACTTAAGAAAAATCTTAAAATTAAGACTCGGTCTCATTATCAAAATCTGGGTTTGGGAGTAAAATTACGTGTAAAAAATATTAGAGCACCCTTATAGCCTATTTAACAATAATTCTACAAGATTTGGTATTTAGGGTTTCTAACTTAAAATTTTCAAATTTTGACTCTAAATTTCCAAAGTTTAATCTAAATCAAACATAAAATGCTATGAGCTTAAAACAAGTCCTAAAAGAATTTAAAACTTAACTCTACTTAAAAAATTTAAAATTCTAAGATTAAAATCTAATTTGATTTGAAATTTAACTAAACTTGTTTGAATCCTAAAATCTACTATCTAAAAGATGAAAGATATTTTAAAACTTGAAATTCTAAAATTTGGCCTCTAATACAATAAAAGTTTAAAAATAAAAATTACTCAACTTTAAATAAAATCAAGACCTAGAAAGTTAAAAGAAGAGTAAAAATATCGCCTTGTCCCATTAAAATGTATCCATAAATCGAATTGGGCCAAGTCAAAACTTAGTTTCAAAATGAAATCCAAACCAAAGCCCAAGTTTAGCCTAATCCATCCAAAAAAACTAATATTACTATTTAAATAATAATATATTAAATATATACTTTTATATTAATATTTGTATATTTTATAATTTAATTTAACTTAAATAAAAATTAAAAATCAGACTAACCCGAACCAGTTTAAGGTAAAAAAGATCTATCTACTCCCAACCCAATCTATTAAAATGTGTCCATAAGCCGAGTCGAGCCAAAGCTCAATTCCAACAAAAATTTCAATCCTAAACCCAAAAAATTAAAACGTTTTAAGTACACACTAAACTATTAATATTATATCTATTAGTTCTTTCGTTATTAAAATTATTAATTGAACTATTAAAAAATATACTAAGACATAATTTAAAATGAAAAATTAAAAAATTATAAAAATATTGCGGCAAAACTTTTAAGCTTTTAAGCGCAAAAATTAAAAATAAAATAAAATTAAAAAAAGGAAAAATCAACAATAAAGCTTAATAAAAATAATTTTGAGAACCTCAAAAGTCAACCAAAATGTTTACTACATATATCTGTTATATTCACTTTTCTTTATTTTTCTTTAATTTATGCTACATAAAATTTGAATATAATCTCGAAATTAAAATATTTTGAAATCTAAAAACTAATTTAGAATGTGGGTTATAGTTTGTTGCAATTAACTCTTTAAATAATAATATATTAAACATAATTTTATCATTTAATTTAAATTCAGATTAAGCCTAACCAGTTCTAATTCCATCCCAACCAAGATCAGGCTGGGTTGATGGCGCCTAACAGGCAACCGGTCTAGTCCCACTCCATGCACAGGACTTACAGATCAATGCTGAAAAAGTGTGAAACATTTATGCTTTTTCGTCACGAGAAGAGAAGTTCCCTCCCATTGAGACAAAATCCAAAACAGTTCAATTTACTTCTCGATGATTAATGCTTTCAAAAACAATATAAATATACCCTCTAAATAAAAAGACCTCAGATAGAATACGGAGGTATGTGCTGAATATACAAAAACACCAGAGCATGGCAAAATCTGGGTTTTATACCCTCACTTGAATCTCGAAAACAAGGGTATCGGAGCGGGGAGTCCTAAGCTTTATCAGCTTCATTGTTCCGCGCTCGACTGATGATTAGCTAATTCAGACAAATGACTTTTTGATTCCCGTCATCGGAGGGCATTAATAAAGGCCATCAATGAATCTACATCTCTCTTCTCCGATGCATACTTTATCGGCTTAGACGAGTGTTTTGGGAAGAAAAGTATAGTTGGGAAGCTTCCCAACTGCAACTCTGTTTTTGCATACTCCTTCTGTTCACCATCAGCTCTGAATTTAGCTACCTTCACCCCGGAACCTGCCAGCTTCTCCGCCAGTTCAACATAAGATTCTTCCATTGCCTGTTCAAAATTCATACAGTCATCCATCAGATTAAAGCCAAACAACCAACATTTTTTTCAATTAAAATTCTGCATAGTTTGAAACAGGGTTTACCTGGCAAAAACGGCACCATGGGGCATAGAGCACAACAAGCCACGGCTCTTTCCGGTTCTCCAATCTCGCCAAATTCTCAATTCCAGTCCTACTCAATGTGACCAAGCTCTGGCTATTGAAAATGTCACTTTGAGTGGCAGTACCATTGGCATGGGAAGCCCCATTTCCGTTGCCATTAAGTTGGGCTGCACCGTCTTGTTTCAAATTTCCTTTATGTAAACCACACTCCTTGGCCTTAGCATCCTCCCACCACCACCTTCCTTCCCTCTCATGTTGTCCCGGTAGAACCGGCCTAGTGCATGGCTCGCAGCCAATAGACACATATCCTTGGGAATGCAAAGTATTGACAGGCACATTCATCGCCCGAAGGAAATTCCAAATGTCTTTACCATCAACATTGGCGACTGGGTTCCACTTCACCAAGCTACCAATCCCACAATCCAATCCTTCAAAAACAGGATCCACTTGAACAACAGGAACCTCCGATCTAGTCCCTGGAGACTGATCTTTCCTCTGACCGGTAATCCAAGCACGTAACCCTTTGAGTGCTCTCCTCAAAGGCCTCACTTTCCTAACCCGGCAACACTCTTGGTGCCCATCCTCGTAAAATGAAAATAACCCTTTGCTCCTCACTAATGCCTGAACTTCAACAGCATCTGGAAACATATATTCCATACGGATTCCATAATGTTTCTCAACCTCATTAAAGAATCGATACGTTTCTGGGTTCAGTCTTCCAGTATCAAGGCTGAACACTCTAAATGGTCTACCAGTCAATTTCGCATACTCAATCAAAGCAACATCCTCCGCTCCACTGCACAAATTCAAAACATAACAAAAATTCCCATTTTCAATTAACACTCAAATTTGTCATTAAGAGAAATGATCTAGTAATTTTTGAAGTAACAGTTGAATTAACACATTCACCATTTCAGTTTAGATCTTGCAGACAAGGAGAATATTCCATGAGATGCTTTGGCATTCAAATTATTAACTTCTATTACAAATAGTACTAAACGCTAAGCAATTTTTGAGCTAAGGGTTACCTGAAAGCGATGGCAATGTCGTTTCCGAATTTCTCTAAAGCCTTATCCACAATTTCAAGTGGAGAAGCGTTGTCAAGTTCTTTAGCCAATTGCTCGAAATCCTCCTCCTCTACTTTTTCCGATATTTCTGTTGAATCAACCAAATAATTAAGCCCCATTAAACCCTTTTTAAACCATCAAATTTAAAAGATAAGTTCTTTTTTGAAGATTTACCTGGAGCAGCGATGGTTGCTGCTAAAGGAACGATGGAATCATTACGCTTTGGCTCCGCATTTACGGGCTTCACTGCGCAACGTCTTCGAGACAGATTCACCGTTGCATGACGATCTGCTAACCGGACTGAACCAATTTGTGGAACTGCATACACCAAATTAAAAAAAATCAATAAACTTAATTAACCCAAAAAAAACGAAATTTTCAGAGGAAAAAGAAAAAGAAAAATAACGAAAAATACAAGTACCTTTGAGATCAGGGGAGGCACTTGAACGAGGAAAGCTAGAACCAGAAATCGCAGTTGAAGAAGACGATGAAGTAACAGCAAACGCCATTCTCAAACCCAAAAAAAAAAAAGTAATCTTTGTTTTCTCAAAAAATAAAGAATCCGTCTTTGTTTTTGATGTGTTTAGCGAAAGGCTTAAATAATAGCTTGATAAACTGGTTCATTGAACCCGGACGTAATTTCGGATATCCGTCGTTTGCTTACGTGGCTGATTTTGATTGGATGGAGGTTAACGTATTCCTTCATTGCTTCCATCATCACACAATAGAGAACTTCTAACTTTCTTAGATTTTTTCCTTCTTTTAATTTTCATTTATTCTTTTTTCTGGTCCTTCTTTAAGGTCTAATTTATAAAAGGTCCTATATTATGCCTTTTTGGCATATTTAGTCCTTCTATCATAATTTGATATTTTCAGATCCACTACTTTAGAAATGTGTATTTTCAGTGTTGAGATCAATTTTTTATTAATTCCATCAAATAAGTTCACATGGCTTATTTTTAAAAAACATTATTTAGATTAGCATTTTTATACCATATGACAAATATTATATATGTTTCTACTTTTTTCTTTTATAAGGGGAAAGGGGAGGGGTGTTTAGGGATTTAACCCAAAACTTCATTTTAACAAAATTCCCTTGACATTACACCACAGAGTTTGTTGACTTCTTTTGTTCTATTTTTTTCAACGTGCAAGGATTTGTCAAACCGTACAAAAATGTCATTATATGTTTAATAAAAATAAGTAATGTTAAATTATTTGAAGGAATTAATGGAAAATAAAGTTAAAATTAGGATAAAAATGCACATTTCTAAAAGTAAAAGGACTATAAATGATTAGTTTATAGTAGAGGGACTAAATCCATCAAAAATACATTGTACAGGGACCTTCTATAGCATTTAACCTTCTTTAAATATTTTTTAGCTTACATAAAAAAATATTATTTTGAGAGATTAAGGAGTGGTTTAAATTATGCAAAATTTGCTGACCTCTTATCAAGGTGGTCCAACGCTATAAATAAATGGTCCTGTTTTGTTTTTTCCCCCAATCAATAATAACCTTTTTCGTTTTCTATAAATAAATTGTTCAATTTAAGTGATAGTACATAAAGTTGTTTTTTAATGGTGTTATTATAAATTTAGTCCCTAATATTGATCTTTTTTATCACTTTGACCTTGATTCATTTTCTGGATAATTTTAGCCCTAAACCTTGAAAAAGTAGTCAAATTGTTTTTTAATTGAAAGTTGACTAAATTGTTAAAATTTTAATAGAATTAATATGACTGACCGGTGACAGTTCATAATTACTTCATTGCTAACATGCATAAATTTGTATGAACTTTTTAAATACTTTTACGTATTCTTTTGAGCTTTTATGAAATATATATGGATTGTTACTCAAATTTATTATGTCGATTTCGTTAAAATTTTATCAATTCAGTTAAATTTTTCATTAAAAAAATGTAATTTGACTATTTTCTAAAGTTAGGATCAAAATGATAAAAAATAGAGTTAAAATAAAAATAATAAATATTAGAGACTAAATTTATCATTATACCTCTTTTAATAAAATAAGAGGCTTTGAAAGTAACCCGTGAAAAGCTCATATATGGTCAAATTAGTATCAATAAATAAATAAATATTGAAATTTCAGTTACGTTAAAATACTATATGGCTGTTTGGTGGTCCATTTAATAGAAACAAATAATTTTTCCATATATAATTAAATAATATATCATACATATATGTTTATAGAATTTTATTTCGAAGTACATTCAAGGTAATATAATAAGATTTTATTTATCATGTTATTATATAAAATAACAATAATTCATTGAAAATAAAAAATAAAATTATTGATTATTATATTTATTATAATTTTAGGATCGTAGCTAATATATTTTTAAGTCCTGTAAAAATATTTAATTTTTTCGATAGCTTATTTTTATTAAAAACTTTTCTTAATTAATCAAATATTAGAAAAAAATAAAAATTTAAAATTTTATTTGATAATTAAAGCAAAAACATATATTAGCAGGGGCAAATACTCAAATATACCAAAAAAAACTTTATTTACGGAAAATGGCCGGTTTTTTTAAAATTTACGGAAAATGGTCATTTCCCCACAAAACGCGTCCACGTCAGCGCTTTTTGTGGGGATGCAGCAGGAAAGTGCGCCCTTGGGGGGCGCTTTTGCCACATCAGCACAAAGCGCGCTGACGGGGACGCGCTTTGCTGATGTGGCAAAAGCGCTCCCCTTTTGCCCTCCTTCCCCGTCTACCTTTTCAGCTTTTTTTAGTGTTAGGGTATGAAATTTTAAGGTTTCTGGGCTAGCGTTTATGATTTTTTAGGGGCGTTAGATTTAGGGTTTTTAGGGCAAATTTAATTAGGGTTAATTAAGGTTTAGTAAAAATATATTTAGGGTTTTAGGAAAAATATATAGCAAAAAAAAATTATTTGAATTTTTTTGACAGTTGTATCTGGCAAAATAATTTTGAGAAGAAGTTTCTGAACAAACAGTGCCCAAAACACTTCAAGCAGGATGCACTGTCAGCAAAAGTACTGAAAAGAGCTCCCACGTGGACGCTCTTTTGCTACAGTAGTCTTCGGTAAAATAATTTTGAGAAGACGTTTCTGAACAAATAGTGCCCAAAACACTTCAAGCAGGATGCACTGTCAGCAAGAGTACTGAAAAGAGCTCCCACGTGGACGCTCTTTTGCTACAGTAGTCTCCGGTAAAATAATTTTGAGAAGATGTTTCTGAACAAACAGTGCCCAAAACGCTTCAAGCAGGATGCACTGTCAACAGGAGTATTGAAAAGAGCTCCCACGTGGACGCTCTTTTGCTACAGTAGTCTGTGGCAATCCTTAGACTATAAATCAGCCAAATTTCATTCTTAGGTTGCATAACAGAAATTGAGGCAAAAGAAAAATAGAAACTGAAAATGAGTGAACGTATTAATGCTGTTATTTACTACGATGGTGAGGTTTGTGACACCGAAAATGGTGTTGTTTTTTTTCTCGGAGAACACAGCGCGATTGGGTTTTAATCGGAACATAGATTTGTTAGAACTTCGCAAAAGAATTAGGCGCAAAATCTTCGGAACAACGCCAATGAAAGTTCAGTATATTAAGTATAGATTTTGCGCTTCGATTGATCCGGTGAGATATGAATCATTCGACATCAAAGGTCCTCAGTGCTTTGAGGCAATGGTGGAGACTCATCTTGCCAGTGGATCACCCTATCTTGAGGTATATGTACAATTTTCATCGTCAAGTGATCTTCTTTCGACCTCAACATCTACTTCTGTTCAAGGGGAATACACGACCCCAAGTCGACACTCTGTTAGTAGGAGGCAGAATACGGAAGTGCCCGTGTTTGGTGGTAGTATGGAAAACATAACCCCCGCACGACACTCGATTGGTGGATGAGACATGCATATCCTTCCTTCGACGTCCGATGATAGAAATGCGTATTGAGGAACGTCATCAACTTCTAGTGGTTGGCAATCCACATATGATTGGGAACATTACGAAAGATATTTAAGAAGGGATAATGTACTCCCCACGACATCCATCGGCGAGGGGCCCTCATTCGTTGCAGATTATGGTGGATCAGATGATGAGTCGGATGTGGATCTACCTCAAGAGCCCGGGCCCGATGGTGCAGAAGTTGGATTATTTTCTGAACCGGAGCATGTTCCAATAGTACCTGAAGATGTTAAGGGCGGTTCAGACGAAGGAGAAGAAGATCCGCTATTCAGGGTGTACTCGCCTCCAGCCCACATGCATAATGTCAATCTATCTCAAGACGATGCATTGGAGTTTCCTGACCTACCACACCGGATGCGTGACCGTACAACTTCGTCGTTGGATTCTGGCAAATTAGAAGTTGGTAACGAGTTCTCCAACAAGAATGCTTTTCTTGTTGCATTGAAACAATACAGCATGAAGAACGGGGTTAAATACAACATGGTTAAATCCAATCTCGATAAGTACGAGACGAAGTGTGCAGTGCAAGACGGTACATGTTCATGGAAAATCATGGCCTCGTTGAGGAAAAGGACAGGCTTGTGGGAGATCAAAAAGTACAAAGGTCCACATACATGTCTTGCCAGTACAGTATCACTATATGTTCAATGTTTTTGAATAATACTAATATTACGTAATGTTGCATTATTTAACGTATTTTGTTGACAGGTGTTATACAAGATCATCCGAAGATGGATTCAGACATGTTGGCTGACTTAATAATACCGACGGTGAAGGCCGATCCCAAGACTACCGTGCTGGCCTTAATTGGCAATATTCATAGCCAATTGGGGTACACGCCCTCTTACAGGAACGTTTGGATAGCCAACCAGAAGGCGTTGAAAAAGTTGCATAGTCGGTGGGACGCTTCATATAATGAAATGTGGAGTGGTGTCAGGTGCTGGAGAGATATGTCCCAGGCAGCATAACAAACCTTGAAATGGAACCGGCGTACTACAACGATCGTTTGCTCCGTGGATGCGTGATAAACCTTAATAGTAACATATTTTAATCCCACATTTAGTATGCTTTTGGATGATTTAAGCCTCGATTTATATAAAAATGTGCTCTTAATCCTTTCTTTTCATGTCTTATACTCAGGAAAGTACCCGAGGATAAAAAGAACGAGAAACGGGCCCAAAACGGAGCAAATTGGGCCAATGTGGAAATCGACACGGCCTGGACTTAAGCCCATACGGCCGTGCCTTGTTGATCATCCAGAACACGGCCTGGCCATGATTCACACGGGCGTGTGCCATGGCCGTGTCCCTGTCGCTGGAAAGAGAAATCTCCTTCGGGAAAAGATACTTGGAGGTAAAGAAATACATTCCAAAGCCTATTCAAACACCCTAGTAGGAATTCTACTTCAATTAGGATACTTAGGGACCAAGTAAGACATCTCAAAGCCTATATAAACACCCAAGGGGGCAACTTGAAAGGGGAGTTCGGCAGAAGGCCGGAACGGGCAGTTAGCTAGGCCAAGGAGCCAAGCCGGAAAGGTCAGATTTGTGGGAATCACTCGAAGATAGTCAGTTGATCCATCCCAAGAAGCCGGAATTCTACTCAAGGCGGCGGATTTCTCCTTCAATTCCTTCAGGGAGTTTTAGGGATTTCTTATGTTTTGTTTTATCTTTTCTCTTGAGATGTTTTCTTTATTTGTTATGAACTAAATCCTTCAGATACCTGAAGGGGATGAAACCTAGATGAATCTTGTTATTATTTTCTGAATTATATGATAAATACTTAGTTTGTTCTTAATTATGCAAGCTTAATCCAAATTTGATGTGCTTAGGTGGAGGAGGAATAGACCTTGCCTAAGAGAAGATCTAGCATAATTAAGCGGAGTTGATCACACGCTTAGAGATAGGGTGACGAGATTTTGCTGGATTAGGGTAAAACCTAATATGGGACTTCATAGATCGATTTACTCCTATTCTAGGGGGTTATTAAGTGAGAAAGAGATTTCTATTAATTAACCTAGGGTTAGATGTTATTCGCCTCAAGAGAGGGTTTAATATACGTTAGGGAGTCTTACGAATCAAACTAAGTAAATAAATCATATGGTTCAGGGTTAAATAACAAGTGAAGTCTAAGTTGATTCTTTCTGAGGGTATCGTCTTAATCGACTGAGTTTTTCCTAAAGTTATTTTCCCAATTCATCCTTTTTTGTCTTTGTGTCTTTGGCTTAGTAATTAGTTTAGATTATATTAAAGCAACTTCACTTATTTTAGGCTAAATAATAAAAAGAAAGTTAGTATTAGTACTTTTAGTTCCTTTGAGTTCGATAATCCGGTCTTGCCTAAGCTATACTACTGTTCGATAGGTACACTTGCCTTCAATCGTTGTCAGAGTTAGTTTTCAGGTTTGATCATTCTCTTTATAAATTTTAAAACTCGACAGACATACAATCAATGTGTAGTGTGCAAGCATCTTTTCTGGACATTTAAGCAATGCCGAGATGCATTTATATACTGCAAGCCATTGGTACAAATTGACGGTACCTTTATGTATGGTAGATATACGCACCGGCTATTGCTAGCTGTGGCACAGGACGGCAGTGGGAGAATCATTCCGATTGCGTTCGCAATAACACCGGGGGAGTCAGCTGATGACTGGGATTTTTTCCTATCTAGGTTAAGGAGGCATATCTGCCCCCAACCTGATATATGTGTTATATCGGATCGGGGCCCTGGAATACTAGCCACAATAGAGCGCCAGGGAAGCCTGTGGCATCGCACACACCATCGATATTGCCTAAGGCATGTTGCATCCAACTACTACGGGCAACATCGATTTAAAAGTCAGCGATGGCAAGTGACCAATATGGGTATGTAATATCTATTAATATAATTCCGTTTATAATATTCAATTTATTCTCAATTGAAGAGTGGTATGTAATATTCACTATCAACGTATATTGGTAGGGTACGAGATCAATAAGGACCGTTTTCAGGAGATGTTGGCGAGTTTGTGATCAGATAACGAAGAAGGTGCAAACTACCTGTGCAATATTCCTTTCCAACAGTGGATACAATCATACGACAGCGGCCTACGATATGGTTATATGACCTCAAACCTGGCAGAATGCATAAATTCTGTTCTAAAAGGAACGCGTCATCTGCCGATAACATCGGTTGTGCCAGAGATATATTTTTGTTTAGCGGCACTATTTTCGAAGCGAGCAGCGAGTTATAAAGGCCAAATGCAAGGAGGCCATGTATGGAGCGCGAAGGTCTTGCGATAAATTAACAGGGGGAAGGCACGGGCCAACACCATGCACACAGTGTGTCACGATCGCGACAACCTATGGTTTCGTGTGACGGAGTTTGACAGACTGAACCAAGGTATTGTTGGCGGGCAGTATCATGTACACTTGAGAAATAGGACCTGCGACTGTGGGATATTTGATGCACTTCGTTACCCATGCGCTCATGTACTTGCGGCTTGTCAGAATCTCCGTCTTGATACCATGAGCTATGTCGACGAAGTGTATAAATTAGAAAATATGTACAACGTGTGGAGACACGTATTCCCACCAGTCCCAGATGAACGTAAGTGGCCGTCGGTATCGCTTGCACCGTATAAGCTGTTGCCGGATAGACAACTGAGGCACAAACCAAAAGGTCGACCTTGCTCGAGTAGAATACGCAACAATATGGATATCCGAGAAACGAGCAACCAACATAGGTTGTGCGGATGGTGTAGGAACCCAGGCCATACATCTCGCTCGTGTCCAAATCGGAATAGTTGACAGTCTTCTTAACTTTTTTTGTCTCTTGGTTTCTATGTAAATTCTATTTATTTGTTGATGAAAACGGTGAACTTTTGTAGAAGGACTAATTTGGAAAAAAAAAAACCTTTAAGTTACCATAAAATTACAAATATTAAATATAAAACTAAATTACAAAAAAATAAAAATAAAAAACAACTTTTTTTATTTATTAAATATATTAAAACTAAATTACAAAAAATAAAAAATAAAAAACAACTTTTTATTTATTACATATATTAAAATTAAATTACAAAAAAATTAAACAATTTCTATTTTATTAAAGATATTAAAACTAAATTGCAAAAAAAATTAAACAACTATTATTTATTAAATATATTAAAACTAAATTACAAAAAATAAAAAAAAAAAACACTTTTTATTTTATCACATATATTAAATTAAATTACAAAAAATTAAACAATTTCTATTTTATTAAAGATATTAAATTAAATTACAATAAAAAATTAACAACTATTATTTATTAAATATATTAAAACTAAATTACAAAAAATAAAAAAATAACTTTTTATTTATTACATATATTAAAATTAAATTACAAAAAAAAATTAAACAATTTCTATTTTATTAAAGATATTAAAATTAAATTACAATAAAAAAATTAAACAACTATTATTTTATTAAATATTAAAACTAATTACAAAAAATAAAAAAAAAAAATTTATTTTATTACATATATTAAAAAATTACAAAAAAATTAAACAATTTCTATTTTATTAAATATATTAAAACTAAATTACAAAAAATAAAAAATAAAAAAAACTTTTTATTTTATTACATATATTAAAATTAAATTACAAAAAAATTAAACAATTTCTATTTTATTAAAGATATTAAAATTAAATTACAATAAAAATTAAACAACTATTATTTTATTAAATATATTAAAACTAAATTACAAAATAAAAATAAAAAATAACTTTTTATTTATTAAAAAATTCAAATTAAATTACATATAAAAAAATAAACAACTTCTATTTATTGAAGATATTAAAATTAAATTACAAACACAAATAAAAAACAACTTTTATTTTATTAAAAAAATAAAAAAATTTTATTACAATTTAAAAAATAAAAAAGCCCGTCCGAATCAATGTTGATGCCGGTCGGAATCAGTGCCACACGGGGGTGGTCGGCGGTTACGCGCTGGATTCCTCCTTCTTCTAGCTTCCGGCAGGGGTCGTGGAACCTCGGGCGGGGATTCCGGTTCCTCCGGCAGTGGGTCTGGTTGTGGGTGTTGCGAGGATGACCCACCTTGATAAAATAACGGCCCTAGAGGTGTTTGCATAAACCACGGCGGGGGTGTCTGAATCCCCTATGGCGAAGGAGACTGGTAAAAAGAAGTGCTCCCCAGTAGCGCCTCCTGTGATCCCTCACGCGACGGCGGCCTCAAGATTGGCTGGCCAGTCGGAGTAGTCAGGAACGGACTCGAACCGGGCCATGCATTCCAACCTGGGGTGGGACTGGGAAAAGGAAACATATATGGGTTAGGATACATATAAGGGCTAGGGTACGCACCTGGCATAAAGGCTAAAGGCTGTGATGCCAGTGTCGTCGGCTGAACTGATGGGTCCGGTGACTGTGTCGACGCTATTGATGGCCCCGTCTCATCACCCCTTCTCCTTGGATTTAAAGGGCCCCGACGATCCCTTTGTTCAGGAAGTTGCCATCGCCTCTCTTCTTTCGACAACAAATACGGCTTACCATGGATCCTAAACCATGGCATGTATTCTGGCACGCACGCTAACTCAGGAACGATGATTGATTCCCGGATAGGTAAATAGTCATACCGGTTCTCCCACATCTCGATATATGCTGACCAAAATCTTGGCCAATCCGTGTGCAACTGCCGTAAGTCCACTTTGTGCTCATCATTGAGCACCTCAGGTGGCACGAGAATCGGTTGTCGGAATCCAAATTGTCGCAGAACCCGATCTGACTGGTGCATCTCCACGGTGGCATAGTTGATCAATGGGACCTTCACATGCCAAATGCTTGGATTTTGCAAGAACTCCTCCAGAATTACTGCCCGAATTGCCGGATCCTCGTACGGTGTCCATTGAAACTATATTAACATGACCAAAATATTAGTTATATACATAATACTAAACACTAAATACGAAACACTAAATTATAAATACGAAATTCGAAACTTGTGATTCCGACCGTTGGTCTAATAGAAGTCGTATATCTTCAAGCGAGGTAGGTATTCCAGCATAACTCGCCGAATGGTTCCACCTAATTAAATAAATTTTTAGCATACAATTATACTATAAATCTACGTAATAATTGTAAAATATAACATTAAATTTACCTCGTTATCAGTAGGAATGTATATGGGTGGTCGAGTCGAGGACATAAAAATGGAAATCAAAACCGTGCCCATGACTGCAGTAGTGATAGGCAACCTTCGATTTTCACTTTACTCGGCTGCGTCGCTCCGCACATCTCCCGATACAACTTTGATAGCACGGCAGACCCCCAACTCAATTCACCGGCTGCTCTAAAATCAACAAGTTTCAGCAGCCATCTCAAGTGTACGAGGTTTCTAGACAGGTCCGGCATCAGATAGCCTCCAATTATCTCAAGAATGTATGCCCGAGCATACCGTATTCTTTCTATTTCGATCGAACCATATTTGGCTCCGGGAATATGTCTCGTAACCGAGCCATCTCGATCTGACCTCCATGAATGTTATCCGGAATGGCACCCAGAAGCTCGTAGCATACGACCATCCAATCGGTAGAAGTTGCGGACCCGGTGACTACCGACCCGTCCACCGGCAATCCCAACTGCAACTGCACATCTTCCAAAGTGATGGTACACTCTCCGCATGGAAGATGAAAAGTGTGCGTCTCGGGTCTCCACCTCTTTATCAACGCACTGATCAAGTTCAGCTCCAACTTGAACCCCCGGTCTATCGTGGCCACGTGCCAAAAACCTGCTTCCCGCAGGTAATTCTCGATCAACGGCGATGGGGGACCATTCATATTGCGAATATAGCATTGCAACACCCGATCTACAGACTGTTTAAAAAATTATAAAATAAAAATTAATTAAAATTGCATAAACCTAAAAAATATTAAATAATATTGTAAAATTAAAATTAAAACTTACCATTTGCATTTGATCGACGGAATGCGCTTGTTGTCCAGACGAATTAATTCCCCGGCCATTGTAATACGATCAAAAATTTTAAAATTTTCCAAAAAACTATATTAAAAAAATTAAAAATGGTTTTTTTGTAAATATTAAAGGACTATTTTGAAATTTCAGAGGAAGTTTCAAGGACTTAAAGAGAAATTTGAGAGGAATTTGAGACGAATTTGAGAGAAAGTTGAGAGAATGTTGAGTAAGGACTAAAGTGTGAAAAAAATAAAAGGGTTGGGGGTTTTTATAGGGATTTTTTTTACCGTTGGAGGCCCAACGGTCAAAAGATTTTTGACCGTTGCAGGGCTAAAGCGCGCCCTGGGGAGCGCTTTTGCCACATCAGCAAAACGCGTCCCCGTCAGCGCGCTTTGTGCTGATGTGGCAAAAGCGCTCCCCCAGGGGCGTGCTTTTCTGCTGCATCCCTACAAAACATGCTGACGTGGACGCGTTTTGTGGAAAAATGGCTCTTTTCTGTAATTTTTAAAAAAATTGGCCCTTTTCCGTAAATAAAGTTTTTTTTGGTATATTTGGGTATTTTGCCCTATTAGCAGGTCCTCTACTGAAACAACCAACTATTAATAATTAATAATCGAACATTACTGGTTTTTGTACTTATTTGGTCATTCCTTAATCTCCTGGAAATCCAACTATTAGCAGGTCCTCCGCTGAAGCTTAATACCGAGCCATGGTTTAGCTACTTGCGAGCTTACTTGGTTAGCTGCTCTTTTATCTAATTTTCGGGTTCTGGTTCCTCGTGTTGCTCTTTATTGTGCTATCCATGCTACCATTCACGTTACTACAAATCCTATTTTCCATGAACGCACAAAACACAGAGAAATCGTTTGTCATTTTGTTTGAGAGAAAATCAAAGTTGGTTCATTAAGGAGTAGATGCTGACCACGAGTTTTAAAGCTGCTCTATACTCAAGGCGAGGATCAAACCCTCGACCACTAGTTAAGGTAGGAAAGACCCTTGTCATCTCACCTAACTCTCGGGGTTTATTATTCAATACTGTTTTGAAATGGAATGAAAAATCATTTATTCTAAAGTCTAATAGGGGCTTAAATTGCATTTTGCTCCCTCTACTTAAAAATAGATATGTTAGAGTTGTGTGACCCGAATCCTTATTGTTAGAGTTGTATGACCTAAATTCTAAGAGATTGATTGCAAGTCAAGTTAAACAAAATATATTTTCTTTCTAGAAGATTTAGTATTTATTAGTGTAATATATTTAACATTTATTAGCATGATATATTTGACATTGATTAGAATTAGGTTCTTTCAACCTATAAATAGATGTAGTCGAAACTCATATTGTATAATTCGAATTCGACATTAGTGAATTTTCTTCTCCTCTGCCCGTGGTTTTTTTCCCGAAAGGGTTTCCACGTAAAATCAGTGTGTTTTATTTTTTTTCTTTATGATCTTTATACATTGTCATTATCAACGTTCAGTTTTTAACAAATTAGTATCAGAGCTTTTCAGGTTGCTCGTTTTCAATCACGGTAATGACGAGAATGAAGTATGATATTACATTATTAGATCGCAACACAAGATTATCATTATGGCAGATAAAGATGCAAGCAGTTCTTGCGCAGATGGATTTGGAGGATACCTTGCTAAGGTTAGATAAGATGCCTTCAACATTGACGAAGGAAGAAAAGAAACGTAAAGATCAAAAGTTTTTAACACAATTACATCTGTATTTGTCGAATGAAATTCTGTAGGACGTGATGAATGAGAAGACCGTCGCTGCATTATGGGCAAAGTTGTAGTAGCTATGCATGTCAAAAACCCTAACTATCAAGTTACATGTGAAGCAACACCTTTATGCTCATCGTTTGGAGGGAGGTGCATTTGGTCACAAACACTTAATGTGTTTAAAGAAATTCTTTCAAACCTTGAGGTCATGGAGGTCTAGTATGATAAAGAAGATTTAGGGTTAATTTTACTTTGTTCGTTGCCCCCATCTTATTCAACATTTAGAGATATGATTTTGTATAGCCGTGAATCTCTCACAGTTGATGAAGTTTATGCTTCCTTAACATTATATGACAAGATGAAGCATTTTTTGTCTGGATCCGACTCTCAGGGAGAGGGTCTCATTGTTTGTGGGAGACAAGAACGAAATACTGATGATAATCGTGGGAGGACACAAGAACGAAATCCTTGCAGTAAATCTGAGGGTAGATCGAGATTTTCAAACAGAGGTAAAACCTGTAACTTCTATAAGAAGAAAGGCACATTAAGTCTGAATGCTATAAGTTACAGAATAAGATCAAAAGGGAGGCGACGAATCAAAAGGGAAAACAACCAGAACAATCCCGTGAAACTAATGTTGTAGAAGACTACAGTGATGGTGAACTCTTAGTTACTTATGCCAACAACCCTAAAGTGAGTGAGGAGTGGATCCCTGATTCTAGTTGCACCTTCCATATGAGTCCCAATCGGGATTGGTTTACAACATATGAAATAGTGTCTGAATTGTTGTTTTGATGGAAAATAATGCTTCGTGTAAAATCGCAGGTATTGGCACGATAAAAATTAAGATGTTCGATGGGGTCGTTAGAACACTTAGTGACATACGACATGTACCAGAATTGAAGAGAAAATTGATTTTGTTGAGTACTCTTGATTCAAAGGGGTATAAGTACATAGCTGAAAGTGGGGTTTTGAATATTAGCGAAGGTTCCCTCGCTGTGATGAAAGGGTAGAGAAAAACTGCCAAGTTATATGTTTTGCAAGGTTCAACTGTTACTGGTGATGCAGTCGTCGCTTCTTCTTCCTTGTCAAATGATAATGTTACAAGACTTTGGCATATGCGTCTAGGGCATATGAGTGAGAACGACATGACAGAATTGAGCAAAATAGGACTTTTTGATGGACAAGACATTAGCAAATTGAAGTTCTGTGAGCACTGTGTTTTTGGGAAGTAAAAGAGAGTTTTATTCACTAGAGGAATCCATAACATGAAAGGAATGTTGGGTTATATACATTCTGATCTTTGGGGACCATTTAAAGTGCCTTCGAGGGGTGGATCTAATTATATGCTGACGATCATTGATGATTTTTCCAGAAAGGTTTGGGCATTCTTCTTGAAGTAGAAAAGTGATGTATTTTCGACGTTGAAAACTTGGAAAACTATGATCGAAAAACAGACAAGAAAACATATAAAACACATCCGCATAGATAATGGCTTGGAATTCTATTATGATAAGTTTAATGAATTGTGCAAATCAGAACGAATCGTGAGATACTTAACAGTTTGTCATACTCCACAGCAAAACGACATTGTAGAACGGATGAATAGAACAATCATGGAAAAAAGTTTGATGTATGTTGTCAAATGATTTTTTACCAAAGTCGTTTTGGGCTGAAGCAACCTCTATTACATGTTTTTTGATTAACCGATCTTTGTCCATTGCCGTTGAGAAAAAGACTCCACAAGAGGTATGGTCTGGTAATCCTGTTGATTTTTTTGATTTGAAGATTTTTGGGTGTCCTATGTATGCTCATGTTGATAATGGGAAATTGGAACCTAGATCCATTAAATGTGTTTTTCTTAATTATAAGGGTGGTGTTAAATGATATAAGTTATGGTGTCCTAAAAATAGAAAAGTTGTGATTAGTAGAGATGTTATTTTTTTATGAAACTGCTATGCTACCTAACTTATCTCTTAAGAACTCTTCCAATAAAGACCAGCAAAGTCCACGTACACATATGAAGCAGGTAGAGCTATAGGTTGATCTAGAATTTACAATAGAGTTTACTCCTCATGTTAGTATAGAAACTCAGAATAGAGTTGCTTCTTCACCACCATATTCTATTGCTAAGAACAAACCTAGAAGAGAAATTAAACCTCCAAAGAGGTACGTCGAGGCTAATCTAGTTGTTTATGTTTTAAACATGGCTGAAGATATAGATGCAAATCAAGAGTCATCTACATATTCTGAGGTAGTTACCTGTGAAGATTCAGGAAAATGTATGTTTGCCATACAAGAAAATATGGAATCGCTTCATAAGAACAAAACATGAGATCTAGTGAAGCTTCATAAGGGTAAAAAGATTGTTCGTTGTAAATGGGTGCTTAAGAAGAAAAAAAAGGGACTTTAGGAATTGAAAATTCCAGATATAAAGTAAGGCTGGTTGCAAAAGGTTACAGTCAAATTCCAAGTGTAGACTTCACAGATTTTTTTCTCCAGTTGTGAAGCATAGTTCGATCAAGCCTTACTTGGTATTATGGCCATATATGATTTAGAGCTTGAGTAGTTAGATGTAAAAACAATGTTCTTACATGGAGAACTTGAGGAAGATATTTACATGTAACAACCAAAGAGTTTTATAGTCTCAAAAAAGGAGGACTATGTTTGCTTGTTGAAAAAGTCTCTTTATGGCTTGAAATAGTCACCAAAGTAGTGGTATAAGAGGTTTGAT
The DNA here is from genome assembly GCA_005393395.2 of Gossypium australe. Classification (NCBI taxonomy): domain Eukaryota; kingdom Viridiplantae; phylum Streptophyta; class Magnoliopsida; order Malvales; family Malvaceae; genus Gossypium; species Gossypium australe. The sequence goes on from CM016619.1 coordinate 16,496,933, forward strand.
TCTTTTATGACTACTCATGATTTCAAAAGAAGTAACTTTGACAGTTGTGTTTATTGTAAGAAAAACAATGATGGTTCTTTTGTGTATCTACTCCTACATGTTGATGACATGTTGATAGCAACCAAAGATGAAGAAGAGATAAGAAAGGTCAAAGTCCAACTTAGTAAAAAAAATTGAGATGAAAGATTTGGAGCAATAAAGAAGATACTTGAGATGGAGATTCTCAAATATAAAAAAAAACATGTAAATTGTACCTAAGTTAGAAAGGGTACATTGAGAAAGTTCTTCGTAGGTTCAGTATGTAGAATGCCAATGTAACAACCCGATTTTAGCTAAATCAGAAAAGTGGTTTCAAAACCACAAATCTGAGGTGAAAAAATTATTTTAATATTATTTTTGGTGTTTCTAGCATGTGATTATATATGTGTGAAAGTTTCGTGATTTAATTTTATCGATTGGATGTCTAATTTGATAAAAGGACTAAATCGCATAAAATGCAAAAGTTAAATTCTAATTGTTGTGAATATGAAGTCCTTATGTTGTGAATAGACCATGGATAGTGGGAATTGACATGAATAGCCATCCATTATATGTTTTATTAATGTTTAAACAAAGGTTAATGAAGTAATTTGTGATTTAAGTTTAATTAATTAAAACAAACAAAATGGTGGCCATGTATCATCTTTTTTGCACCGAATATTGAAGAAAAAGAAAGCTATCTTCAAGCTTTAGGGTTTGGCACCTTTAATGAAGTAATTTGTGATTTAAGTTTAATTAAATTAAAACAAACAAAATGGTGGCCATGTATCATCTTTTTTGCACCAAATATTGAAGAAAAAGAAAGCTATCTTCAAGCTTTAGGGTTCGGCACCTTTAATTCTTAATTAAGGTATGAATTTTGTTCGGTTTTTGATGATTTTTATGTTTCTGTGATCATTGCATCGAGTACTAGCTAGCCTGTGCCCAAGTTTTCGAGTTTGTTGATGATTTTGTTAAGTGACATGGATTAATATTTAAGTTTTTAAATTTTTGATGATGAAAAATGGATATTTATTGATAGATTATCATATTTTGTTAAGTGATTTTTTTTGGTAAAAATACCATTTAGGGATTAAATTGTGAAAAGTACGAATTATGCGGTTGAAATGTGAAATAAATGTGAAATATGGGCTGCTAGGGGTACTATGGTAATTCGGCTAAGCATGTGTTTTGTTAAATTTTGTGTAATTTGTGTTTTTATGAATTAGGGACTAAATTGTAAAAATGTGGAACCTTAGGGGCTTAAGTGTAAAAATGCCCAAATATGTGTTTGTGGACTGAATTGAATGAAAAGATGATTAAATTAGTTAAATTTGAATTCATATAAATCAAGAACAAAAGAAGTCGGATTTAGATCGGGGAAAATCAAAGGTTATCGAATAGTCGATCCAGTCCGTTTATCCCTAATACGAGGTAAGTTCATATTAAAATAAATGTCATTAAATTGAATTATATATGTTTAATTGTCATTGAAGTGCTATGAATGTTGAATGATTAAATACGAGCAAGAATCGACAGGCTTACAATATTCAAAAGTCTCGTACGAACCTTAGGAATAGTATATGATACAAATGTCATGACATTAAGATTAACGAGATGTGATTATGTGTAAGACCATGTCCGGGATATTGGCATCATTATGTGATTACGTGTAAGACCATGTCTGGAACATTGGCGTCGTTATTTTATTTCGTGTAAGACCATAGCTGGGCTATCGGCACCGATATGTAATAACATGTAAGACCATACCTAGGATATGACATTGTACGAGCTATATGTGATTTCCGAGTATCCTTAATGATGTTGATTCATGTAGTAATTTTATTTGTATATGGCTTACTAAGCTTTTAAAGCTTACTTGGTGTGTTCTTTCCCTGTTTTATAGATAATCGAAGCTAGCTCGGATTCGGGGATTATCAGGAATGTAATAGGCCCAATTTGCCCGGGCCCATTAGCTTAATATTGACCAAATTAATAAAAACCCAAATAATGATAAAAGTCCAATGTTAATAGTCTGTTAATTTACAGTAGCCCAAAACTAAAATACAATTGGCCCAAATTAAAACCTTAGCCCGATTGGCCCAATAGCATTAACATTTAGGGTTTCTGGAAGCTTCAAGCGCCGCAGCCTTCCCCCACGTGCAGCAGCCTCAACAACGGCCTCCTCACTGTTCCATGATGCTCACACCTGCAAGCAAACAACAAAGAACCAGCAATAACAGAAAAGGGAAAAACAGACTGTGTTTTATTTGATTTTTTTTATTTTATTTTCATTCGGCTATAAAAGGCCGAAGAAATCACTTGTAAAGGATCCGATTTTTTTTATATAGATAGCAACACATTTTTTTATAGAAAACGGAGAATACAAAATGATCAAAAGGTTTCTTCATATTTTTTCTTTTGGTTATATTCAAATCTGTTGATATACTTATATAGATTTCTTTTCTATTCCGATTTTTCCTAAAAACTAGTTATACATTAAAATACAGTAAAAAAAAAAAGAGAAAGAAAAAGAGAAATTTACCTGTTTCGAACCTCAGACCGCCGCACACGGCGGCGGTGGAACTGCGGCGACTGGCCGGAATGCCCGCTGGAAATCGCCAAATCAGAAAATGGGGAGAGAGCTCATCTCTGTTTTTTGAAGAATGAGTGAATAATGATTTTTTTCTAAACTTTGTACCTTATATACTGATAGAAAACGGCGTCGTTTTTAAGCCGTGTATTTGATTACAAAACTGCGTCGTTTACTCCTATAACCCGCGTATTGACCCGATCCAAGGGAATGATCCGCACGTTTTATGATAGTGGGTTATTTACCCTTTTGGCCCTTTTGGCCCTTCTGCATTTTATTTCTTTTTAAATTAAGTTTTCGTTTATTTTAATTTTTCCCAGTAATTTTTGCGCAGTTTTAATTTAGTCCCTATTTAAACGCTGCGTTTAATAATTTAGGTAAATTGCGCTTTTAATCCCTTCAGTTTACGCGCATTGTGTTTTAGTCCTTTTTTTATTTCATTTTTAATTTATTGCTTTTTAGCTCTCTAATTCTATTCTGATTTCAATATAGTCCTTTAATTAATTTATTTAATTATTTGTTATTAAATTTTCTAATTACTTTCTATTTAAAATTAATATTAAATATTATTTATTTTAAATTGTTCTAGATATTATTTATTCCTCTTTACATGTTATTTATTTTCATTAATTATATTTTTATATTCTTAGAATCATTATTATTATTATTATTATTATTTATTTATTTTTAATATTACTACTACTATTATTATTGTCTTTATTATTATTAACTTTATTATTTTTATTATTATTGTATTATTATTATTTTTATTATCTTTAAACTATTGTACATAATACTTATTTTTTTATTTGATTTACTACTAGTTTTTATTGTTATTTTTGACATATCATTATTATTATTTTCATTATTCTTACTTAAATTCTGTATTAGTATTATTAATTATTTATTTTTTTTTACTTATAAAATACTTAAATCTAATATCATATATTTGTTTCATATACTCACTTATTCTTTTATGCATTTATTTATCTCATTATTTGTTTATTCTCTTACTATATATATATATATATATATATATATACATATTTTATTTTGTACTTTTATTCTTGAATTTCTAAATAGGCTCGTATTCTTGGTTTATTGTATTTTTACTAAATATGGGATTTTGTTTTGAAATAAGCAAACACTCCGCGTTCTAAGATTCGAAAGAAATCGTACCCTAACTTACTGAGTTTCGATTTTTCTCATCGAGTCTAAAGAACCAATTATTCTTAAATCAAACATATAATTTAAATAAAATACTTATTCTCGGGAATTCAAAAGTGTTGTGTCCTAACTCACTGGATATGACATTTTGTTATCTCGAGGTAAGGATTTCCAAAAATAAAGATAATATTCGGTATTTGGGAATTTCGAGAAATTGTACACTAACTTACTGGGTTCCGATTTTTCATTCAACCCAAATAACCGAATATCCTTCTTAAGTTTAAATGTACGAATTTTAAATAAAGACAAGCTTAGTTTCGAGGATTCGAAATGTTGTATCCTAACTCACTGGGTATGATATTTTATTCCTTTGAAATAAGCGGGTCTCGGCATCTAGTTTAATTCATTCAAGTTTTCAAAGAGGATCGTATTTTAAAATCTTTTACGGCTAATCCTTCATCGTGCGTAACCGACTCCCGAACTCATTTTTCTTGAATTTCGTAGACCAAAAGTCATCCTTTTAATAAATCAAAATGTTTTAACGATCAATCTCAAAGGTGACCCGATCACACCTCAAAAAAGGATTGGTGGCGACTCCATTTTCGTTTAAAAGTCGATCCCGTTTTCCAAACAAAAAAAATGGTTTCGACAGCTTGGCGACTCCGCTGGGGACAATAAGAGAGTCAAGCCGTAAAATTGATTATTTTCTGGCTTGTTGTCGAAAAGTGAAAATCTGATTTGAAAAATTATGATCCTATTGTCGTGTTTGTTTGTATTGTTATGATTACTGTGGTTTGAGTCTTGCATCATATTGCATAAGGACCATTTTGGTCTTACATTCTAAGTGGGAGTGAGAAGCTACTCTTTCGTGAGGTTTTCACCTCCGTGCAAGATAGTGGATAGCTTTCGGGATACATCCGTACCTATGTCTTCGTGAGATTTTCATCTCCGTGCAACCATAAGGAAACGTATTCCCCTGAACTGAACTCGGTCTGTATGAGCCTATAATGGGTGAGGATCGAGGAATCTGCTGGTTCGAGTACCTCAACTTTAGAACTCAAACAGCATGTAAAAGACCCTAAGAGCCCACCCTAAATAGTGCCGCGATAAACCATAGTGGTCATCTGAATAAGTGCTCTAATTGTTTCTTCTTTTCTTGCTTTTACCTTATACTAATATGTTTCATTTTGTCTTGGCTATGATTGCATCACATATCATTTCATATCTGAAGGAGTGTCGATTCATATTCGATTACCAAATTAGAAAGCTTGTCATGGAGAACGAATTTCTTGATAAAACGGAAGACAATACGGTTGTCCGTATATTTGTAATCTGTTTCATGTAAAGAATTTTGCCCTCTAGTAAAGTTTTCTAAAAGAAATTAAGTCAGAACCGACACCTTTTTGCATTCATTTCATACACTCACATAGCATTACATCACGTGCATTAGATTTCATGAGAAGACCCCGATTGGTTGAAATTATTTCAGCATTAACTTGGACACCAACAAAACCAAACATCATTACTGTACCCGAACCAAGACGAAAGATATGGATCAGAGATTAGAAAGACTGGAACAATTCCAAAGGAAGATGCAAGATAAACTTCAACTGCAAATGAAAGAGCAGCTGGCTAAGATCCAGCAGGATATGATAGAATGATGGAATCACAGAAAAATATGATGACTCAATTGACTCAATTGCTGGCGAGAGGAATAGACAAAGGAAAGACCCCCATGGTTAACACTGGTGAAGATAAAAAGGAACCACTATATCCGGGTTTTACCCCGACACATCCTGAGGTGTACCTACGAAAAACATCTGTCACAATTAAACCTAAACAATTTCAGGAGGGTGTTTCGATACCAACGAACTTCCAAGCGGGATTGGGTTATAACTTAGGGGATCACCCAATTAATGCTATTATTCCCTACTTTGATGAAGCAGCAGAAAAGGAAAGGCCAAGGTTTGAACTGCCAAGACAGTTAGAGGATCGATGCAAATGGCTATAGGACAAATTCAGGGCCATGGAAAATACTGATAGGCAACATGGAATCGAAGCTAAAGATCTGAGTTTGGTGCCAGATCTAATACTTCCCCACAAATTCAAGATTCCAGAATTTGAAAAATACAATGGGACTAGTTGCCCCGAAGCTCACATAACCATGTTTTGCCGACGAATGATTGGGTATGTTAACAATGATCAACTGCTATTACATTGCTTCTAAGACAGTCTGGCAGGAACAGCATCCAAATGGTACAATCAATTGAGCCGTACCAAAATTAGTTATTGGAGGGATTTAACACAGGCATTCATGAAGCAGTACAGTCACGTAACAGACATGACCCCTGATAGAATTACCTTGCAAAACATGGAGAAGAAACCAAGCGAGAGTTTTCGGCAATATGTACAAAGGTGAAGAGAAGTTGCCATACAAGTCCAGCCCTCTCTTCTGGAGAAAGAAACTGTTATGCTTTTCATCAATACCTTAAAAGCCCCATTTATCAATCATATGTTGGGGAGCGTCACGAAGAGTTTCTCGGACATAGTGATGTCCGGTGAAATGATCGAATACGCTGTAAGAAGTAGTAAAATAGATGTGGGGGAAAGCGCCAAAAGATCAGCCCCGAGAAAGAAAGAAAATGAGGTGAATAATGTGAGAGCATATAACAAAGGTTATTCAAAGCAAATTACTGTGGGACCACCAAGGACGACAACCACTAGCCTTCAGACTCCTCCAATGCAGGAATCTAGTCAAAGGACAAATACAGAAAAGCTCTATCCAATGACATACCGAGAGCTATATCAGAGCCTGTTCGACGCACACGTGGTGTCCTATTTCTACATAACACCATTGCAACCCCCATACCCCAAATGGTACGATACAAACGCTCAATGTGACTAACATGTAGGAATTTCGAGGCATTCAATAGAAAATTGCACTGCCTTTAAGAAAGTTGTGGAAAGATTTATTAAAATGGGCATCGTAAAATTTGACGATGTACCAAGTGCCGAAAATCTGCTACCCAATCACACTAAGGGTGAAGTAAATGCAATTGATGGAAAGGTAGGGAGAAAAATCAAGGTTGATATCGTAAACGTAAAAACTCCCTTGAGATGGGTCTGGAAGGAAATGGCAAAAAGGGGATTGAGTACTTCGAATTCTGGAGAGGGTTGTGAAGATTTGAGGAACTACTGTGAGTTTCATCATGAAGAGGGGCATGAGATCCAAGAATGCACAGAATTCAGAGCCTTGATACAAGGTCTGATGGACAATAAAGAGATCGAGTTCTGTGAAGGAGTTAAGAAAAATGTTGAGGAAATGTTCAGAAATGAACACATCAATGTCATACATGAAGAAATCACTAAAAGGGGGACCTTGTCAGATATTCGCCCTTATGAGCCCGGGAGTGTTCTGAATAATTGGACTGCAGAAGAAATTCCTGTAATTTTTAGAGCTTACTCAGAGTAATGTTCCGAACACACTTGTTGTTTTAAGCCTAGAAGCAATAAGAATTCCTTTGTGAAATAGGCTTATGTCTAAACATCATTATGAAATACATACTTGAGATCATTTTGAATAAATATCTTCTCGTTCTTTTAGATTCTTTCATTTTAGATTCTTTCATTGGACCTTTGTTCTGAATCATTCTTTCATTTCATTCATAAGCATACCGTACAAATAGATGATTCTCAAATTCATTAGTTCTTTGTATATTCTTTTGTACCTACAACAGGTCCCCGGATATCAATGACATGAGTAACGCTGCTACAGATTTAGAATCTCCTTTTGAGCAAGACATGTGTTTAGAGGGATTCCAAGACTTTGAAGATGACATAGACTGTGGCTTATCTCCAGACTTGTTAAGAATGGTAGAACAAGAGGAAAAGCAAATTCTACCTCACGAAGAAGCAGTAGAGATTGTGACCTTGAAAGAGAGCAAGGTAGTGAAAATTAGAACGCGCATAACTGAAGAAGCGAAGACCTCGTAGAGTTACTTTAGGAATTCAAAGATATCTTCGAGTGGTCATATCAAGATATGCCAGGATTAAGCACTGCCATTGTTGTACACCGCCTCCCCATAAAAGAGGATTGCAAACTGGTTTAGCAAAAGCTCCGGAGAATGAGGCCAGACATTGTGCTGAAAATAAAAGAGGAAGTCAAAAAGCAGTTTGATGCCAGATTTTTGCAGGAAGTCAAATACTCAGAATGGGTAGCCAACGTTGTGCCTATCCTTAAGAAATATGGGAAGGTACGAATGTGCGTCGATTACAGAGATTTAAATAGGGCCAGCCCGAAAGACAATTTCCCTTTACCTCACATTGACACTTTAGTAGACAATACTGCAGGCTTTTCATTGTTTTCCTTCATGGATGGCTTCTCCAAATATAATCAGATAAAAATGCATCCCGAATACATGGAAAAGACCACCTTCATAACCTTGTGGGGTACATTTTGTTATAAAGTGATGTCATTCGGGTTGAAGAATGCAATAGCTACATATCAAAGGGCCATGGTGACCTTGTTCCATGATATGATGCACAAAGAGATCGAAGTTTACGTCGATGATATGATCACAAAGTCACGAATAGAAGTGGAACACATACAAGTTTTGAGGAAGTTGTTCTTGAGACTGAGAAAATTTCAGTTGAAGCTCAATCCAACAAAATTCACTTTTGGAGCTAGATCTGGAAAATTGTTAGGCTTCATAGTCAGCAAGAGGGGAATTGAGATTGACTTAGATAAAGTCCGGGCTATACAAGAATTGCCTCCGCCGTGCACTCAAAATGAAGTTTGAGGTTTCCTGGGAAGATTAAATTACATTGCTCGATTTATTTCACAGTTAACCGAGAAATGTGATTCCAGATTTCGTCTTCTGAAGAAACACAATCCAAGCGTGTAGGATGATGAATTCCAGAAAGCTTTTGATAAGGTCAAACAGTACTTGTCAAGCCCTCCAGTATTGTCACCCCCTTGCCCGAATAGGTCATTAATCCTGTATTTGATAGTGTTTGATCACTCTATGGGATGTGTGCTGGGTCAACACGATGATTCGGGAAGAAAAGAAAAGGCGATATACTACCTCAGCAAGAAATTCACTGAATGTGAGATGAGATATTCGCCAATTGAAAAATTGTGTTGTACCTTGATTTGGACAACTCGGAGATTGAGGCAATACATGCTGTACCAAACGACTTGGTTAATCTCGAAGTTGGACCCTCTAAAGTACATGATGGAGTCAACCGCTTTAAATGGAAGGATGGCTAGATAGTAAATTCTCCTCTCTGAATTCAATATAGTTTATGTAGCCCAAAAAGCTGTGAAAGGAAGTGCAGTAGCAAATTTTCTGGCCAACAGAGCTCTAAAAGATTATGAGCCTTTGAACTTTGACTTCCCCAATAAAGAATTAATGTATGTGGCAGCTATTGAAGAAGGCGTTACCAAAGATCACCTTTGGAAATTAAACTTCGATGGAGCATCAAATGCTGTAGGCAATGGAATTGGGGCAGGCTTGGTATCCCCAAATGGAGATCATTATCCGTTCACATGCAAGTTGGATTTTGATTGTACGGATAACATGGCAGAATACGAAGCATGGATCATGGGACTCAGTGCAGCCATAGAACGCAAAATTAGAGTGCTGGAAGTATATGGAGATTTTGCACTGATGATCTACCAACTGAAAGGTAAATGGGAGACGAGAACCCAAATTGATCAATTATCGAAGGATAGTTCTGGGTTTGATTGAAGAGTTTGATGACATTACCTTCAATTATCTCCCACGAGACGAAAACCAAATGGCTGATGCTTTGGCTACTTTGGCTTCCATGATTAAGGTGAGCAAACAAGAGGATGTAAAACCCATTCAAATGAGTATCTACGAGGCCCCAGCTCATTGTTACAATGTGGAGGAAGAAGAAAAAGATGATCACCCCTAGTACCAAGATATATTGCGATATGTGAGAAATAGTGAATATCCTGAACAAGCGACCGAGAACGATAAGAGAACGTTAAGAAGACTAGCCTGTGACTATGTCTTAGACGGGGAGATCCTGTATAAAAGAAGAAAAGATCAGATATTGTTTCTGTTGAAGCTAAGAAAATTCTAGAGAAGTCCACGAGGGTGTTTGTGGAACACATGCCAATGGTTTCACAATGGCTAGACAAATTATGAGATTCGGATACTTTTGGTCTACCATGGAAGGAGACTACATCAATTATGCTAAAACATGTCACAAATGCCAGATCTATGGAGACAAAATTCATGTACCTCCTTCACCTTTGCATGTTATGACTTCCCCGTGGCCTTTCTCTATGTGGGGCATGGATGTCATCGAGCTGATCTCTCCAAAAGCTTCAAATGGGCATCAGTTCATCTGTGTAGTCATCGATTACTTCACCAAGTGGGTAGAAGCTGCTTCATATGCCAGTGTTACTAAGTCGGCAGTCAGCAGATTCCTAAAAAAGAAAATCATATGTCGATATGGGATGCCTGAGAGGATCATATCTAACAATGCATTAAACTTGAACAATACCACGATCGCGGAAGTCTGTAGTCAATTCAAGATCAGGCATCACAATTCATCCCCTTATCATCCAAAAATGAATGGTGCAGTGGAAGCAGGCAATAAAAACATTAAGAAGATTGTGGGGAAAATGGTTGAAACTTATAAAGATTGGCATGAGAAGTTACCATTTGCTCTCTATGCTTATCGAACATCAGTCAGGCCCTCTACCAGGGCAACTCCTTTTTCATTGGTCTATAGAATGGAGGCAGTATTACCCATCGAAGTTGAAATTCCTTCCCTTTGAGTCTTGTCAGAGTTAAAGTTAGATGAAGTAGAATGGATTCAGTCTCGATATGATCAGTTGAACTTAATTGAGGAAAAAAGGTTAAGGGTTATTTATCATGGTCAGATGTACCAAAAGAGGATGATGCGAGCTTATGACAAAAAGGTTCGCTCAAGAGAATTTCATGAGGGAGACTTAGTTTTGAAAAAGATCCTCCCCATACAAAAGGATTTCAGAGGGAAGTGGATGCCAAATTGGGAAGGACCTTATGTGGTGAAAAATGCTTTCTCCGGAGAAGCACTGATCTTGGCCGAAATGGATGAGAAAAACTTGTCAAATCCTGTAAATTCTGATTTAGTCAAAAAGTACTATACTTGACGAGGAAAAGAGGCCAAAGTGAAAACTCGCAAAAGGGCACTTTGAGATCTTCTCCAAAAAAAAATAAAAAACAAAAAATGAAAAGCAGAGAGGCCAAGGGGAAAACCCGCAAAGGGCGCTTTGAGACCAAAGGGGTTTTGAGTCGAAAACCCAAAAAGGGCGGCTCAAATTGTGACAAAAAATGGGGCAGGTGGTGATCTTGCTATACCTGAATTAAGAGGAAGGAGAGATGTTACGTCTTGGGACATCAACAGAGTACTCTTGATCTCCTAAACACATATCAAGCTTAAAATGGTCTTCAGAAAGTCTGTATAGAGAAGCTCAGGCTGCGATATCTAAGGCACCTATCTTTTCCCCTCATCATTTCGTATTCTAGCAATGTTTGCTTTCTTTAATTAACCTATTCTTTTCAGATTTCGCTCTTGATAAATCTTATTTTTGTCCATCATTAAGATCATTTTCAAGCATTTTTGTATTAAAGTAATGATTAATGGGCTAATAATATTTTCACAAAAGGAGTTTTGCATATTACTCTGGAAACTTCTAAATAATATGAGAACCTGAAACGGGACTTTTATTTAGAATTTAACAAGCCTAAGGGTTGGAAATATTTGAGAAGGAAACTCTAAATAGTGATCATCTCTTCGGACTTTCTGGCAAAAATGTCGATTGAACAATAAGACACGATAGTACGTCAGTGATACAACCTGGAGGAACAACGAGCAATGACAACTTTAAGCATTTAAAAGGGGATCATTCTCATGAAATTATGCATTCATGCAAAACATATTTAGTTAGGAATATTTGATTCATTCCAATCATTGCATCTTAATCATTGCAAAAACAAAAAAAAATGATCATTCTCATGACATTCGGCATTCATGCAAATGTCATCTATAGTTTTATTTAGTTAGGAGCAGTTGATTCATTCTGATCATTGCATCCTAATCATTGTACATTTAAAAAGGAATCATTTTCATGACAATTTACATTCATATCATTCATAACACATTTGGGCTAGGAGCATTTGATTCATTCTGATCATAACATCCTAATCATTTGGCATAAACATGAGCATATGGAATCGAGTCTACAGGACATGTCCCCCAAGGACGGTGTAGTAACATCGGTGAAATCACAGCCTTATCTTCCTGAAGCGGCAGTGGAGCAGGTTGAAGTTTGTAGTCTTATCTTCCTGAGGTAACAAGGAAGCAGACTGAAAATTGTGGATCTTGTCTCCTCGATATAGCAGTAGGGCAGATAGAATATGGCGAATCTTATCTTCCCGAAGTAGCAGGGGAGCAGATTTTAGCTACTGGCCTTATCTCTCTGAGGTAGCAAGGGAGCAGGTTGAAGTTGGTAGTCCTATCTTCCTGAGGTAGCAAGGGAGCAGACTGAAGACTGAAGATTTTGTCTCCCTAAGATAGCAGTGGGGCAGATCGAAGATGGCGAATCTTATCTTCCTGAAGTAGCAGGGGAGCAGATTTTAGCCACTGGACTTATCTCTCTGAGGTAGCAAGGGAGAGGTTGAAGTTGGTAGTCTTATCTTCCTGAGGTAGCAAGAGAGCAGACTGAAGATTGAAGATTTTTTCTCCCTGAGATAGCAGTGGAGCAAATCGAAGACGACAAATCTTATCTTCCCGAGGTAGCAGGGGAACAAATTTTAGCCACCAGCTTTATCTCCCTGAGGTAGCAAAGGAGTAGGCTGAAGTTTGTAGTCTTATCTTCCTGAGGTAGCAAGGAAGCAGACTGAAAATTGTGGATCTTGTCTCCTTAAGATAGCAGTAGGGCAGATCGAAGATGGCGAATCTTATCTTCCCGAAGTAGCAAGGGAGTAGATTTTAGCCACTGGCCTTATCTCTTTGAGGTAGCAAGGGAGCAGGTTGAAGTTTGTAGTCTTATCTTCCTGAGGTAGCAAGGAAGCAGACTAAAAATTGTAAATTTTGTCTCCTCGAGATAGCAGTGGGGCAGATCGAAAATGGCGAATCTTATCTTCCCAAGGTACCAGTTGAGCAGGTTTCAACCATTGGCCTTATCTCTCTGATGTAGTAAGGGAGCAGGTTAAAAATTGTAGTTTTATCTTCCTGAGGTAGCAAGGGAGCAGACTGAAGATTGAAATACGGTGAATCTTATCTTCCCAAGGTAGTAGGGGAGCATATTTAAGCCACATGTCTAAATTCCTTAAATTGGATTGAAGCGCTAGTTCTCATGCCCCTGAAGATGCAGCGGGATGGAACGAAGCTACTTGAAGAAAACAGCATTGAAAAAAGTCTGGCAAGACCGGGCAAATTTGGCCTTTTTTGAAGTCTTTGCTCTATTCTCATTACACGACAATGAGCAAAGACGGGCAGCTGTAATAGGCCCAATTTGCCCAGGCCCATTAGCTTAATATTAACCAAATTAATAAAAACCCAAATAATGATAAAAGTCTAATGTTAATAGTCTGTTAATTTAAAGTAGCTCAAAACTAAAATGCAATTGGCCCAAATTAAAACCTTGGCCCGATTGGCCCAATAGCATTAACATTTCCAGAAACCCTAGGGGTTTTTAGAAGCTTCAAGCGCCGCAGCCTTCCCCCACGTGCAGCAGCCTCAGCAACGGCCTCCTCACTGTTCCACGATGCTCACACCTGCAAGCAAACAACAAAGAACCGGCAATAACAGAAAAGGGCAAAACAGACTGTATTTTATTTGATTATTTTATTTTATTTTCATTCGGCTATAAAAGACCGAAGAAATCACTTGTAAAGGATCCGATTTTTTTTATATAGATAGCAACACATTTTTTACAGAAAACAGAGAATACAAAAAGATCAAAAGGTTTCTTCATATTTTTTCTTTTGGTTATATTCAAATCTGTTGATATACTTATATAGATTTCTTTTCTATTTCGGTTTTTCCTAAAAACTAGTTATACATTAAAATACAGTAAAAAAAAAGAGAAAGAAAAAAGAGAAATTTACCTATTTCGAACCTCCGACCGCCGTACACGGCGGCGACTGGCCGGAATGCCCGCCGGAGCTTGGCCGGAAATCGCCAAACCAGAAAAAGGGGAGAGAAGTCCTCTCTGTTTTTTGAAGAATGAGTGAATAATATTTTTTTCTAAACTTTTTACCTTATATACTGATAGAAAACGACGTCGTTTACTCCTATAACCCGCGTATTGACCCGATCCAAGGGAAGGATCCGCGCGTTTTATGAGAATGGGTTATTTACCCTTTTGGCCCTTCCGCATTTTATTTCTTTTTAAATTAAGTTTTCGTTTATTTTAATTTTTCCCAGTAATTTTGCACAGTTTTATTTTAGTCCCTATTTAAACGCTGCGTTTAATAATTTAGGTAAATTGCGCTTTTAATCCCCTTCAGTTTACGCGCATTGTGTTTTAGCCCTTTTTTATTTCATTTTTAATTTATTACTTTTTAGCTCTCTAATTCTGTTCTGATTTCAATATAGTCCTTTAATTAATTTATTTAATTATTTGTTTATTAATTTTTCTAATTACTTTCCATTTTAAATTAATATTAAATACTATTTATTTTAAATTGTTCTAGATATTATTTATTCCTCTTTACATGTTATTTATTTTCATTAATTATTTTTTTATATTCTTAGTATCATGATTATTATTATTATTATTATTATTATTATTATTATTATTATTATTATTATTATTTACTATTATTTTTAATATTACTACTACTACTATTATTGTCTTTATTATTATTAAATTTATTATTTTTATTATTATTGTATTATTATTTTATTATCTTTAAACTATTGTACATAATACTTATTTTTTATTTGATTTGCTACTAGTTTTTATTGTTATTTTTGACATATCATTATTATTATTTTCATTATTCTTACTTAAATTCTGTATTAGTATTATTTATTTATTTATTTTTATTATTTTACTTATAAAATACTTAAATCTAATATCATATATTTATTTCATTTACTCACTTATTCTTTTATGCATTTATTTATCTCATTATTTGTTTATTCTCTTACTTATATATACATGTACATATTTTTATTTTTACTTTTATTCTTTGAATTTCTAAATAGGCTCGTATTCTTGGTTTATTATATTTTTACTAAATATGGGATTTTTTTTTGAAATAAGCAAACACTCCGCGTTCTAAGTTTCGAAAGAAATCGTACCCTAACTTACTGGGTTTCGATGTTTCTCATCGAGTCTAAAGAACCAATTATTTTTAAATCAAACATATAATTTAAATAAAATACTTATTCTCGGGAATTCAAAAGTCTTGTGTCCTAACTCACTGGATATGACATTTTTTTATCTCGAGGTAAGGATTTCCAAAAATAAAGACAATGCTCGGTATTTGGGAATTTTGAGAAATTGTGCCCTAACTTACTGTGTTCCGATTTTTCATTCAACCCAAATAACCGAATATCCTTCTTAAGTTTAAATGTACGAATTTTAAATAAAGACAAGCTTAGTTTCGAGGATTCGAAATGTTGTATCCTAACTCACTGGGTATGATATTTTATTCCTTCGAAATAAGCGAGTCTCGGCATCTAGTTTAATTCATTCAAGTTTTCAAAGAGGATCGTATTTTAAAATATATTTTTTAAATTTTCGACTTTAAGACATTAATCAATCAATTCGGTACTAATTTTGGGCGTTACGAGGGTGCTAATCCTTCATCGTGCTTAACCGACTCCCGAACTCATTTTTCTTAAATTTCGTAGACCAAAAGTCATCGTTTTAATAAATCAAAATGTTTTAACGATCAATCTCAAAGGTGACCCGATCACACCTCAAAAAAGGATTGGTGGCGACTCCATTTTCATTTAAAAGTCGATCCCGTTTTCCAAACAAAAAAATGGTTTCGACAAGGAACATCGTCACACTATCGATCAACTTGTTGGTACTTTTGATGCTTTGTGAATATGGTAGATGACATGTATAGGCTAGTGATATGATGATGTGTTTTGAGATATGATATTAGCCATGAGATTTGGCTCATGAATGATGTAAATGTTAATGTGTATTTGGCCATTTAAGTTGGCATAAATCATAAGTTTGATAAGTGACATATGATGTATATATTGCCTTGTGTTTTGGCATGTTTGGGATGTTTATTGTGATGATTATATGGTTGCTCAATTAGCTAGTTGCCATTTGGTGTATTATTGCTTGAAAAATGGCATGTCGTGGCTTGATTTTAAGATGATGATTTGGTATATTTTATGACATGAATTAGTCAATAAGATTATGAGAAAAATGCATAGAGAAGATAGGTGAAATTGTTGGTAATGACATATTGTTTTAGTATGTTTTGGATTATAATTTGAGTAGTGAAGTTGATGGACTTTAAATGGCTTGATTTGTATATGAAATAGCATGTTTTGGTTGTCTATAAATGTGTTGAAATGGTATTATTTTGGTTGTTTAGGTGAGCATGAGAAAGGGTGGCAAATTGGCCTTGCAAATGGCCTATGCTTGTCCACACAAGCAGAGACACGGGCGTGTGTCAACCGTGTGTGATACACGGTCATACTACACGGCCGTGTGTCCCTTGGTGTTGAGATTGAATTGAAGTCAGTATGTTCCACACAGCTTTACACACGGACATGTGACCGGCCGTGTGGCACAAGTCAATATACCCCTTAATAGCACACAACCTAACACACGGACGTGTGACTTAGTCGTGTTACATAAGTCAGTATACCCTACAGGATTGGCACGGCCTAGCACACGGTCTGACACACGGGAGTGTGTGGCCATTTCGAAGGGCACACTGGCTAGACACACGGGTGTGTGGTTAGCTATGTGACCCAAGTCAGTATGTATGCCCTGTTTTCACACGGCCTGAGACATGGGCGTGTCTGGAGCCGTGTGAGGCACATGGCCTATTCACACGGGTGTGTGACCCTTGTATGTTTGAAAAATTTCTAAGTTTTCGAGAATTTTCATATATTATTGGTTTAATCCCAAACCATTTCTAAAGCATGTTTAAGGCCTCGTAGGCCCTTATAAGGGACGATGTGTTTATGATTGAATGGTGTTTGAGAATGGATGCATAAATGTATGTTGTATGTTGTGATTTGATAGGTAATGCCCCGTAACCCTATTCCGGCGACAGATACGGGTTAGGGGTGTTACGGTCAAGCCTATTAGTACTTCATTAGTAGCCCACTTCAAACTTTCATCAGCTTTGTGTCCATAATCAGATGATGAGATTAATTACATGGCACGTGTTCCATATTATAGTGTAGTGGGATCTTTCATGTAAGTTATGGTTTGCTCACGTCCAGATTTTTCATATGCAGTTAGTGCAATTAGTGGATACATAGTGAATCTCAATAAAGAACACTAGAAAGCAGTTCAGTGGATTTTTAGATACTTACGAGGTACTATTGATGATTGCTTATAGTTTGGAAGAATTAGAGATGGAGTCATTGAGCATGTTGATTCTGATTTTGCTGGAGACCTTGATAAAAGAATATCTCTCACTAGGTATGTCTTTACTATTGGAGGTTGCACAATCAGTTGGAAAGCCACTTTGCAAACTACAGTTGCTTTGTCTACTACTGAAGCTGAGTACATGGAAATTATCGAGGCTTGTAAAGAAGCTATTTGATTAAAGGAACTCTTTGGTGAACTCAGTAAAGACCTTCAGATCAGTATAGTGCTTTGTGATAGTTAGAGTGACATCTTCCTTAAGAAAGATCAAATGTTTCATGAGAGAATAAAGCACATTAACGTTTAGTATCATTTTGTGCGTGATATTATTGCTCGTGGTGATATTGTTCTGAGCAAAGTTAGTACTCATGATAATCTTACAGATATGATGACTAAGTCACTTCCTATAACCAAGTTACAGCATTGCTTGGACTTGGTTAGTGTTCATTGTTGAAGAATACCTTTAAGGGGTTTTGTAAAAGATGTGGAAAACTTGTTCGTTGAGAGTTCGTGGTGAAGAACTTGTTCATTGGGAATTCGTGTCAATATGGAGATTGTTAGAGCTGTATGACCCAAATTCTAAGAGATTACTTGCAAGTCAAGTTAAATAAAATATATTTTCTTTCTAAAAGATTTAGTATTTATTAGTATAATATATTTAGCATTTATTAGCATAATATATTTGACATTGATTAGAATTAGGTTTTTTCAACCTATAAATAGATGTAGTCGAAACTCATCTTGTATCATTCAAATTCAACATTAGTGAATTTTTCCCCAATTGCCCGTGGTTTTTTCCGAAAGGGTTTCCACGTAAAATTTGTGTGTTCTATTTTTTTTCTTTGCGATATTTCTACATTACCATTATCAATGTTCAGTTTTTAACACTTGTTAAAGAAACAAAATATAGTGCCAAAACAAGGGGATCTGTATACGGACCATGATGCACAAGTAGAATCCATATAGAAGTACACTTCTTCTATTTGACATTGATTAGAATATGATTTTTAACCTTTAAATAGACATAGTCGAAACTCCTGTTGTATCATTCGTTTTTTAACATTAGTGAATTTCTTCTCATTTGCCTGTGGTTTTTTCCTGATAGAGTTTCCACGTAAAATCTGTGCGTTCTTATTTCTACGATCATTCTATTACCATTATTGACATTAGTTTTAACACGATAAATTATTATTAAAAAGATCAATTTACTTTTTAATCTAATAAATAACAATTAATTTTTAAATTTTTTAAGTAAATAAGACAAAATCAAATCTAACTTTTAATATAATAATCTTCGTGAGTTGTTTTCTTATCTCTTTAATTTGAAATTCCGCTAATTTATTTGGGCAATTTACCTAAAAATACCTTTTTAAAAAAATTTACGGAAATGGACCTATTTTTTAATTATTTACCAGAATGGGTCGATTTCTCGGAAAGCGCGTCCACATTAGCCCGATGTCAGGGGACGGGCCAGCAAAACGCATCCCTGGGAGAGCATTTTGCCCGTCTCATTAGGGTTTTCAGCTTTTTTTAGCGTTAGGGTTAGGGTTTTTTAGGAAAAAAATAATGAAATTAGAGTTTAGGGTTAATTAATTAAAATAATTTTATATTTAGGATTTTGGGAAAAATATATTAGCAATATAATTTTTTTTACAGTAGTTTCTGATAAAATAATTTTGAGAAGACGTTTCTGAAGAAATAGTGTCCAAAACGCTTCAAGCAGGATGCACTGTCAGCAAGATTACTGAAAAAAGCTCCCATGTGGACGTTCTTTTTCTACAGTAGTATCTGAAAAGATAATTTTGAGAAGACATTTCAGAAAAAATAGTGTCCAAAACGCTTCAAGCAGGATGCACTATCAGCAAGATTACTGAAAAAAGCTCCCACGTGGACGCTCTTTTTCTACAGTAGTATTTGAAAAAATAATTTCGAGAAGACGTTTCTGGACAAATAGTGACCAAAACGCTTCAAGCAGGATACACTGTCAGTAAGATTATTGAAAGAAATCCCAAATGGACGCTCTTTTTCTATAGTAGTATTTGAAAAGATAATTTTGAGAAGACGTTTCTAAACAAATAGTGTCCAAAACGCTTCAAGCGGGATGCACTGTCAGTAAGATTACTGAAAAAAGCTCCCACGTGGACGCTCTTTTTCTACAGTAGTTCCTATTTGGCCTTAGACTATAAATGAGCCAAATTTCATTCTCAGGTTGCATAAGTTACAGAAATTGAGGCAAAAGTAGAATAGAAACTGAAGATAAGTGAACATATCAGTGCTGTTATTTACTATGATGGTGAGGTCCGTGACACCGAGAACGGCGTTATTTTATTATTGAAGAACACGACGCGACTGGTTTTTAACCAGAACATAGATTTGACAGAACTTCGTAAAAGAATTAGGCATAAAATCTTCGGAATGACGCCAATGAAAGTTTTCTCTATTAAGTATAAATTTTGTGCTTCAGTTGATCCTGTGAGATATGACTCATTTGACATAAAAGGTCCTCGTAGCTTGGAGGCAATGGTGCAGACTCATCTTGCTAGTGGATCACCCTATCTTGAGGTATATGTACAATTTTCATCGCCAAATGATGAATTTTTGACTTCAACATCTACTACTATTCAAGAGGAATACACGACCCCAAGCCGACACTCTGTTAGTAGGAGGCAGAATACGGAAGCGCCCATGTTTAGTGGCAGTATAAAAAACACAACCCCTGCACAATACTCGGTTGGTGGATGGGACATGCATATCGATGGGTCGATGTTCGATGCTAGAAATACGTATTGGGGAACGACATCAACTTCTAGTAGTTGGCAATCCACATATGAATGGGGACGTTACGAAACTTGTTTAAGAAGGGATAATGTACTCCCTACGACATCCACCAGCGAGGGGACCTCGTTCGTTACAGATGATGGTGGATCGGATGATGAGTCCGATGTGAATCCACCTCGAAAGCCTGGCCCCGATGGTGCAAAAGTTACATTCTTTTCTGAACCAGAGCCTGTTTCAACTATACCTGAAGATGTTGAAGGGGGTTCAGATGAAGAAGAAGAAGATACACGATTCAGGGCATACTCGCCTCCAGCCCACATGCATAATGTCGATCTATCTCAAGATGATGCGTTGGAGTTTCCAGATCTACCACACAGAAGGCGTGACCGTACAAGTTCGTCATTGGATTCGGGTGAATTAGAAGAAGGTAAGGAGTTTTCCAATAAAGATAGTTTTCTTGGTGCATTGAAACAACATAGCATAAAGAATGGGGTTAACTACAACGTGGTTAAATCCAAACCCGATAAGTATGAGGCCAAGTGTGCAGTGCAAGATGGTACATGTTCATAAAATTATGGCCTCGTTGAGGAAAAAGACAGGCTTGTGGGAGATAAAAAAGTACAAAGGTCCACATACATGTGTTGCCGGTACAATATCACTAGATGTTTAGGGTTTTTGAATAACACTGATATTACGTAATGTTGCATTATTTAATGTACTTCATGGACAGGTGTTTCACAATCCCAAGATGGATTCAGATATGTTAGCTAGCTTAATAATATCGACGGTGAAGACTTCAGTGTCGGTCTTACTTGCCAATATTCGTAGCCAATTGGCGTACACGCCCTCTTACCGCAAGACTTGGATAGCTAAGCAGAAGGCGTTGGAAAAGTTGCATGGTCGGTGGGACGCTTCATATAATGAAGTGTGGCAGTGGTGTCAGGTGCTAGAGAGATATGTCCCAGGTTGCATAATAGACCTTGAAACGGCACCTACGTACTACAACGATCGATTGCTCCGTGGATGCCAAGTGTTCAAGCGTCTATTCTGGACCTTTAAGCAATGCCAAGACGTATTTCTATACTGCAAGCCATTGGTACAAATTGACGGTACCTTTATATATGGTAGATATACCCATCGACTATTGCTAGTTGTGGCACAGGATGGCAGTGGGAGAACTCTTCCAATTGCGTTTGCAATAACACTGGGGGAGTCAGCTGATGACTGAGATTTCTTTCTATCTAGGTTAAGGAGGCATGTTTGCCTCCAACCTGATATCTGTGTTATATCAGATCAGGGCCCTGGAATACTAGCCGCAATTGAGCGACAAGGAAGCCTATGGCATCGCACACACCATCGGTATTGCCTAAGGCATGTTGCGTCCAACTACTACAGGCAACATCGATCTACAAGTGAACGACGGTAAGTGACCAACATAGGTATGTAATCTCTATTAATATAGTTTCATTTGTAATATTCAATTTATTCTTAATGAAAAAGTGGTATGTAATATTCACTGTCAACTTATATTGGTAGGGTAAGAGATCAATAAGGACCGTTTTCATAAGATGTTGGCGATTTTGTGTTCAGTTAACGAAGAAGGCGTAAACTACCTATGCAACATATCTTTCAAACAATGGACACAAGCATACAACGGCGGCCTACGATATGGTCATATGACCTCAAACCTTGTTGAATGCACAAATTCTGTTCTAAAAGGAACGCGTCATTTTCCGATAATATCGGTTGTGTGAGAGACATATTTTTGTTTAGCGGCACTATTTTCGAAGCGAGCAGTGAGTTATAAAGGCCAAATGCAGGGAGACCATGTATGGTGCGCGAAGGTATTGCAAGAAATTAACAAGGCGAAGGCACGGGCCAACACCATGCACACAACGTGTCACAATCGTGACAACCTATGGTTTCGTGTGACGAAGTTTGACAGACCGAACCAATGTATTATTGGCGAACAATATCGTGTACACTTGAGAAATAGGACCTGCGACTGTGGGATATTTGATGCACTTCGTTATCCATGCGCTCATGTAATTGTAACTTGTCAGAATCTCCGTCTGGATCCCATGAGCTATGTCGACGAAGTGTACGAAATAGAAAACATGTACAACATGTGGAGACACGTATTCCCACCAGTCCCAGATAAACGTAAGTGGCCGTCTGTATCGCTTGCTCTGTTTAAGTTGTTACCGGATAGAGAACTGCGTCGCAAACCAAAGGGTTGACCTTGCTTGACTAGAATACGTAACAATATGGATATCCGAGAAATTACCAACCAACGGAAGTTGTGCGGATGGTGTAGAAACCCAGGCCATACAACTCGTTCATGTCTAAATTGGAATAGTTACCAGTTTGTTGTAATAAAATTATGTTGCATTATTTATATTTTATTAAAAATATTTCCCAATTCAAAAGAATTTTTATTTTATTAAAAATATAAAAAGTAAATTACAATTAAAATATTAAAAACAACTTTTATTTTATTAAATGAAACAATATAAAAAATTTTGTACAAATATATGAACAAAAATCAATGTTGGTGCCGGTTGGAATCAGTGCCACATGAGGGTGGTCGATGGTTACGCGCTGGATTCCTTCTTGGATCAGCTTCCGGCAGAGGTTGTGGTTGCTCCGGCGAGGATTGTGGTTCCTCCGGCAGTGGATCTGGTTGTGGGTGTTGGGAGGATGTCCCATCTTGATAGAATAATGACTGCGGAGGTGTTTGGTGTTTGAATCCCATAAGGCGATGGGGATCGGTAAAAAGAAGAGCTCCCCGACGGCGCCTCGTGCGATCCCTTATGTGATGGTGGCCTATAGATCGACAGTCTACTTGGAGTAATCAGGAACGAAGATGAACCGGGACATGCATTCCAACCTGCCATAGGACTGGGAAAAGGAAACATATAAGGGTTAGGATACATATAAGGGCTAGGATACGCAACTGGCATAATCTGATAAGGCTGTGATATGGGTGTCGTCGACTGAAGTGTTGGGCCCGGTGACTGTGTGGGCGCTGTTGATGGGCCCGGTGATTGTGTCGACGCTGTTGATGGGCCCGTCCCATCATCTATTTTCCTTTGATTTAAAGGGCCCCGTCATTCCGTTTGTACACAAATTTGCCGTTGCCTCTCCTCTTCCGACAATAAATATGGCTTGCCATGGATCCTAAGCCATGGCATGCATTCCGGCACGCACGCTAACTCAGGAACGATGATCGGTTCTCGAGTAGGTATATAATCATACCGGTTTTCCCACATTTCGATATATGCTGACCAAAATCTCGGCCAATCTGTATGCAACTGCCGTAAGTCGACTTTGTGCACATCATTTAGCACTTCAGGTGCCACGAGAATCGGTTGGTAGAATCCAAATTGTAGCAATACTCTATCTGACTGGTGCATGTCCACGGTGGCATAGTTGACTAATAGGACTTTCACATGCCAAATGTTCGGATTTTGAAAGAATTCATCCAAAATTACTACCCGAATTGCCAAATCCTCGTATGGTGTCCATTGAAACTATATGAACATGATAAAAATATTAGTTATATACATAATACTAAATACTAAATACTAAATACGAAATGACTATTTTATTATGTATATATATTTTATTTAATGCTTACTTGTGCTTCCGACTGTTGGTCTAATAGAAGCATTATATCTTCAAGTTAGGTAGGTATTCCAACATAACTCGCCTAATGGTTCCACCTAATTAAATAAATTTTTAGCATACAATTATATTTTAAATCTACGTAATAATTGTAAAATCAAATATTAAATTTACCTCATTATGAGTGGAAATGTATATGGGTAGTCCACTCGAGGACGTAAAAATGAAAAGCGAAATCGTACCCATGATTGCAGTAGTGATAAGCAACCTCCGATTTTGGCTTTATTCGGTCGCGTCGCCCCGCACATCTCCCTGTACAATTTTGCTAACACGGCAGACCCCCAACTAAATTCACCAGTTGCTCTAAAATCAATGAGTTTCAGCAGCCATCTCAGATGTACGAGGTTTCGTGACAAGTCCGGCATCAGATAGCCTCCAATCATCTCAAGAATGTATGCCCGAGCATATCGTATTCTTTCTAATTCAGTCGAATCATTATCCAGTTCCGGGAATGTGTCTCGTAACCAGCCCATCTCGATCCGACCTCCGTTAATATTATCCGGAATAGCACCAAAAGCTCGTAGCATATGGCTCCCCAATCAGCAGAAGTTGCGGACCCGGTGACTACTTACCCATCCACCGGCAATCCCAATTGCAACTGCATGTCTTCTAGAGTGATAGTACACTCTCCGCATGGAAGATGGAAAGTGTGTGTCTCGGGTCTCCACCTCTCTATCAACGCACTAATTAGTTTCGGGTCTAACTTGCACTCCCGACCTATCGTGGCCACGTGCCAAAAACCCGCTTCCCGCAGGTAATTCTCTATTAACGGCGATGGCGGACCAGGCATATTACAAATATAGCATTGCAACACCTGATCTACAGACTGTTATAAAAAAATATAAAATAAAAATTAATTAAAATTGCATAAATGAAAAAAAAATTAAATAGTATTCAAAAATTAAAATTATAACTTACCATTGTCATTTGATCGACGAAGATGTGTTTATTATTGAGACGAATTAATTCTTCGGCCATTGCTAGCACGACCGAATATTTTTTAATTTAAAAAAAACTAATTTAAAAAACTTTTAAACAGGGCCTTTATGTAAAAATTAAAAGACTTTTGTTAAATTTGAGAGGGATTTGAAAGAAATTTGAGAGGACTTTTGTGTGAAAAAAATGAAAAGGGACTTTTATAGAATTTATTTTTACTGTTGGAGGCCAAACGGTCAAAAAAAATTAGCCATTGGGGGTTAAAACACAGGCAAAACGCTCCCCCTGGGACGAGTTTTGCTAGCACATCCCCTGACATTGCGCTGACGTGGACGCGCTGTAAATACTAAATTTTGTCCGGCTCGATTTCATGTTTAATTTTCAAAGTAAAAAAAAAATTAAAAATACAAAAAAAATCAAAATTACATTTTAACTACTCAACTTTTCTAAAATTACATTTTAACCCCTTAACTTTTTCAAAATTACCTTTTGACCTCTAAACTTTTCTAAAATTATATTTTGACCCCTCATCTTTCTCGAAATTATGATTCGGTCCCAAAAGTTTCACTGTGTTTATGATTTGCTCCTTCTGGCAGAATCACGAGATTTGGGCACCTACCCTCCATGATTTTCGACCACCGGTCTTGTGCATGGCCTCCCTCCTCCCTAGCCACCTGCTACCTGCAAAAAAACAACAATAAAAGGGGCTCTTACCCCACAAAAATCGAAAGAAAGAAACCCAAAAAAAAAACATTCAGGCAAAGAGAACCCGAAAAAAAAAGAGAAAGGAAAAGAAGAGAAAAAGAAGAGAAGAGAGAAGAAGAAGAGGAGGAGAGGAAGAGGGGGCGTTGCACCACCGGCAGAGGAGACGGCGACCACGGCGATGGCGGGCTAGGAGAAGAAGAAGAAAAAGAAGAAGAAGAAGAAGAAGAGGGAAGAAGAAGAAGAAAGAAGGAAAACAAAGAAAAAAAAAGAAAAGAAAAAAAGAAAAAATCAAAATTAGTCGGGTCGACCCGACCCGACCCACGACTCGCTACCCGACCCGACCCGCGTCCAGCAGCCCCAAAAAAAAAGCAAAAAATAAAAAATAAAAAAGAGGAAGCAAGCCAAAAAAGGAGCAGGCCAAAAAAAGGAAGCAGCCCAACAAGCCCAGTCAACAGGCCAGGCCTGACCCAGCAAGCCCATTTTCAGCAGCCCATTTTGAGCACCCAACAGCAGGCCCATTTTCAACAGCCCAATCCGCGGCCCAACAGTAAAAAAAGAGAAGAAGAAGAAAAAAAGAAAAAAGAAAAGAAGAAAAGGAAAAAGAAAAAAAAGAGAAGAAAAAACCGAGACTCGTAAACCATTCGATCAGGCCCGTAATTTTGGGCATTTCGGTAATTTTTCTTTACCCACTTTTAATTTAATTCGTGTATTTAATGACATCTCGTTTTAATATTATTAATATTTTTAGCATTTTTACTTTTGAATTGTATTTTATTTTACTTTTAATTTTATAATTTTAATAAATAAAGCAATGAATCGATTTAACACTAGTTGTTGATTTCATCGCTATGTTGGGTGAATATCATCGGTTCGTGTTAAATATGATACGCCATTTTAAAAATAAAAAAAATCTAAAAAAAATTCGAGTTTTAAAATAAAATGTTTAATTTTTGTGGTTATTTTGATATTATCAAGATTTCATTTTAAAAATTTATATAATACGATAATATGTAATTTATCAAAATTTTCGTGTTTTTAAAAATTCTTGTGCTTCAAAATTTTCGTGTTTTTTTAAAAAATTCGTGTTTTCAAAAATTCTCGGGTTTCAAAAATTTTTTGTATTTCAAAAATTTTCGTGTTTTCAAAAGTTCTCGGGTTTCAAAAAAAAGATTTCTCGTGTTCCAAAAAATTTTCGTGTTTTTTAAAAAAAATCGTGTTTCAAAACTTTTCGTTTTTTAAAAATTTTCGTGTTTCAAAAATCTTCGTGTTTTCAAAAATTCTCAGGTTTCAAAAAAAAAATTTCCCTGATTTTTCAAAATTTTCGTGTTTTCAAAAATTCTCGTGTTTCAATCAGATCACGATTAAATATTAAATTGAACTCGTATTTTTGAAAATTAAGACAACGCGCGCTTAACAAGATACCAATTTTGGGCGTCGCGAGGGTGCTAATACCCTCCTCGCGCGTAACCGACTCCCGAACCCTATTTTTCTCTGGAATTTTGACGTAGACCTAAACTCGGCCTTTTTTTAGAAAATTCAAAAAAATAATTTTTCTTTTAAAAGAGGATTTATTAGGTGTCCGGTCATACCTAGCAAAAAGGATCGGTGGCGACTCCCTTTTTTTAAATAAAATCGAAACTCTGTTTTCAAATTTTCAGTAATTTTCTCAATTAGCGCCCGAGCAAATTTTACGTCGCTACAGCTGGCGACTCCACTGGGGACTTTTTTTTTGAGAGGCGAGTCTGGAATTGTGTCAAAATTTTCGAAATTCCTCGTTCAAATTAATTTTAATCGTGATCCTTGAATTTTATTTTTGAAAAGTCATGCATCTACATTCGGTTTTCAAATTAATATTTTTCTAACTTGTTTATTTTTTTGTTTTTTTTTTTTCAGCTTTAAGTTTTACAGTTTTTAGTTTATTTTCAGTAAAATAAAAAGGTTTGTGGTTTCTCCCCACACACCGTGCACTTGCATTTTTGCATAACATGAGCTCTCTACCCGAGCTCCATCCGCTTAATGCCTTTGTGAGTTAACTCGTCCCTTCGCACAGGCTAGTGAATACTTTCGGGTTACATATGACTTACGCTTTCGTGAGTTAACTTGTCCCTCCGCATAGGCATAAGTAAATGTAATCCCTCGAACTGAGCTCGCGAGCCTATGATGGGCGATAACTGAGGCTCCGTACTAGCCTTAGTAGGTGACGGTATGGACAATTCGAGTACCTTTTTAGAACCGAAACCACATATAGCGAACCGTATGAACCACCCAATTAGAGCCATGCTGAACCTCTGTCCGTTGAATAGTCACCAAAATAAGTACATTGGAGAAACTCCTCTCTCCTTTTATTTCTTTTACACTTTTTATGCAATGGAATCAGACCCGTTTAATAAAATTGGATCGGATAGATTATTTGATGAGCATGTGGGGTAAGTTTATTTTGTAAAGTATGATGGGGTAAAACAAAAAACAAAAAAAAAACGTAGGTCGGTTTCACCAAAATGCACTATTGAATAACTTAATTTGTTAGATTTTTCATAGTTTTCTCCGTTTATATTTGTTGTGATTACTAACCAAGGTTATTTGTCTTTATTTTTATTTTTCATCATGCATCATAGGCATCTTGTTAGGAAGGTGTTGATTAGAGATTGGTTGCCAAAAACGGGTTTCTGATGGAGTAATCAATTACACAAGTAACCGAGAAAAATGTCGTGGTTCGAGACTGGTATTTGAAAACCCAGAAAGTAAAAGGGGACAGTTTAAAGGAAGGATGTATCTCCAATCTTCCCGAGCATGTGACTTCGAATGCTTGTCAGCAACATTTGGATACTCTCCTAAAAGCCCTAAAAGAAAAGAATGGTCAGCATGACAGAGACACTTGCACCTACGAAAGAGCTCTCCAAGAAAAAGATATGCATCTCGGCGGTTTGATCAATGAAATTCGTAAGGTGGCTGTACAAATCGTGCAATTATCAGATGAAGCCGAAGCTCTCAGTTGCCAATTCCCTCTGAGCCAAAGATCAAGCATGTCGGAGTTCCTAGAACGAGTGAAGAAACAAGGCGATGTGGCTAGGAAATTTGTGTAACTGTTAAATCAGAGATGGCAAAACGTTTTGTAATGGACTCTTTTGATTAATGAAATGCCTAAATATGGGGCTATCTTGAAATCAACACCAAAATTCTTCCATATTTATTCATTACTAACATTCATTTGTCATTTATTCATTCATCCATTCATTTGCATGTGCATATCACCTTAATCATTCACTGAGCACTAAAATCGGTACACCACAAGGCTCGATACTGTTTAGGGTTCAAGCCGGATATACGACAAAGAAAAAAACTGTTGCATAAAGATCAAGAAAGGAGGATTGCAAGAGCCTCAGGTCAGGAATTGGAATAGGAGTCCATAACGTATCCTCCTTTGTCAAAAACATTTACATCTGCAGAAATGATGTACCTAGGGCGAGATAATTTACGAAGCACGCTGTTATTGATTGAAAAGGGTCTTCAGAACGTCAGTATAAATGTTATTGACAAAGGGGATGATGCAATTAAAGATGTTCCAAAGATACGCCCTGGTCCTTCTAGATTCGTTTTGAACAATTGGACTGCTGTGGATCTTCTTGTAGTTTCTAAGTTCTCTCCAGAGTAATGCTCAATGTTAACTCTTTTTTTTGTGCCCCTAAGTAATAGTGGGACTCTTTTGTAAGAGCTTATGTTTGCTCTTTATCATTTAAATGAACATTAATGGAAATGCATTTTGTCATGGTCTTTTTATTCTCTAACTTCATAATTATTCCCTCTTCTCACAGCCTGTCCTTACATGTATCTCATATCATGCCATAACATTATATTTGTTGGTTCCAATACCGTGATACTCCTCTATAGTTTTCTTTTCCATTCACCTTTCAGGTGCTCAGATATCAACGACATGAGCAATCCCGTTACAAGTCCTGAAATTGATTTTGAGAAAGCTATTTGTTTAGGAGAATTCGAAGCTGAGGAAAATGTTGAAGATTGTGTCTCGTCTCCTGACCTACTAAGAATGGTAGAACAAGAAGATAAACAGATTCTACCCTATCAAGAATCTGTTGAGACAGTAAACTTGGGAAATGAAGAAAAGAGGCAAGAAATGAAGATTGGGACCTCTATTTCAGAGAACACCAGACATGATTTGATTGCATTGCTTCGTGAGTACAAAGATGTATTTGCATGGTCGTATCAGGACATGCCAGGGTTAAACGAGGACGTAGTGGTCCATAGACTCCCACTGAAACCAGAATGCAAACCCATTCAACAGAAGCTAAGACGAATGAGACCTGAAATGCTGTTAAAGATAAAAGAAGTCAAGAAACAATTTGATGCTGGCTTCCTACAAGTCTCCAAATATCCAGAATGGGTAGCTAATATAGTCCCGGTACCGAAGAAAGACGGCAAGTTGTGAATGTGCGTAGATTATCGCGATCTGAATCGAGCAAGCCCTAAGGATAATTTTCCTTTGCCACACATTGATATGTTGGTGGATAATATAGCAAAACATTCTTTATTTTATTTCATGGATGGTTTCTCGGGTTATAATCAGATAAATATGGCTCCCGAAGATATGGAGAAAACTACATTCGTAACGATGTGGGGGACATTCTGTTATAAGGTGATGCCGTTCAGATTAAAGAATGCTGGGGCAACATATCAGAGAGCTATGGTGATGTTGTTCCATGGCATGATGCACAAAGAAATAGAAGTCTATGTCGATGATATGATTGCCAAATCTCAGGGGGAAAGAGAACATATTGGGAACCTCAGGAAATTGTTCAAAAGACTAAGAAAGTTCCAGCTGAAGCTTAATCCATCCAAGTGCACATTTGGGGCTACCTCAGGAAAATTACTAGGCTTCATTGTTAGCGAGAGAGGTATTGAGGTTGATCCAGATAAGATAAAAGCCATACAAGAACTACCACCTCCGCGCACACAAAAAGAAGTCAGAGGATTTTTAGGGAGGTTGAACTACATCGCTCGTTTATTACTCAGCTTACCAACCAGTGTGACCCAATTTTTTGACTCCTTCGAAAACATAATCCGGGAGAATAGAATGAGGAGTGCCAAGTGGCTTTTGACAAGATAAAACAGTATTTGTCTAGTCCCCCTGTGCTAGTACCGCCAACTCCCGGAAGACCATTAATATTATATCTGACTGTGTTCGAAAACTCAATGGGTTGCGTACTGGGGCAGCATGATGAGTCTGGGAAAAGAGAAAAGGCGATTTACTACCTCAGCAAGAAGTTCATAGAGTATGAAGCAAAGTACCCGTCAATTGAAAAATTCTGTTGTGCTTTGGTCTGGGTAGTTCGAAGGCTCAAACAATATATGTTGTATCATACGACGTGGTTAATTTCAAAGCTGGACCCAATAAAGTATATGATGGAATCACCTGTACTCTCAGGAAGAATGGCATGATGGCAGATCCTACTATCGGAGTACGACATTGTCTATGTTAGCCAAAAGTCAATAAGGGGGGGCGCAATAGCTGACTTCTTAGCAACTCGAACAACGAAGGAATACGAGCCATTGAGATTTGATTTCCCAGACGAAGATTTGATGTGCATTACAGAAAAAGAGTGTGAGTTGTCAAAAGAGAAATCATGGAAGATGAGCTTTGATGGTGCATCGAATGCATTGGGGCATGGGATTGGAGCAATCTTAGTGTCACCAAAGGGGAACCATTATCCGCTCACTGCCAGATTAAATTTCTTCTGAACCAATAACGTAGTGGAATATGAGGCTTGCATCATGGGACTTCGTGCAGCTATTGAACGAAACATCGAAATCTTAGAGGTGTACGGGGACTCAGCGTTGGTGATTTACCAAATCCGTGGAGATTGGGAAGTGAGAGATTCGAAATTAGTTAAATATTGCGATCTCGTTGAGGAACTGATTAAAGAATTCAAAAAAGTGACTTTTAATTACTTCCCACGAGAAGAAAACCAATTGGCTGATGCCCTGGCCACTTTGGCTTCAATGTTTAAAGCAAACAGAGAAACGGAAATAATGCCTCTCCAAATGAGCATATATGATGCCCCTGCACATTGTTTTAGCATTGAAAAAGAGAAAGATGGACGGCCATGGTTCCATGATATCTTAGAATATGTCAAGAATCAAAGGTATCCCGAGCAAGCAAATGAGAACGAAAAAAGAACAATCAGAAGAATGGCGGTGGGATTTGTCCTTGAAGGGGATATCCTGTACAAAAGAGGAAAAGATCAAGTGCTTCTGAGATGCGTGGATGCTGTTGAAGCCAGAAAAATACTTGAAGATGTCCATGAAGGAATTTATGGGACGCATGCCAATGGTTTCACTATGGCTAGGCAGATTATGACACTCGGTTATTACTGGCCGACGATGGAAAACAACTGCATTAGTTATGCACGAAAGTGCCACAAATGTCAAATTTATGGCAATAAAATTCATGCAGCCCCTTCGCCCCTTCATGTCATGACTTCTCCGTGTCCTTTTTCTATATGGGGCATGGATGTTATAAGGCCAATTTCCCCAAAAGCTTCTAATGGACACTGATTCATTTTTGTGGTTATAGATTACTTCACAAAATGGATAGAAGCTGCTTCGTTTGCTAATGTGACGAAGACTGCAGTTTGCAGATTCTTAAAAAAGGAAATCATATGTCGATACGGTTTGTCTGAGAGAATCATTTCAGATAACGCTTTAAATCTGAACAACAAGATGATGAAAGAAGTGTGCGAGCAATTTCAAATAAAGGATCACCTATCGCCCAAAAATGAACGGAGCAGTAGAAGCTGCTAACAAAAATATTAAGAGGATTATTGGGAAAATGACCGAGACATATAAAGACTGGCACGAGAAGCTACCATTCGCTTTGTATGCATATCGCACATCTGTGCGGACATCTACGGGAGCAACTCCTTTCTCTCTGGTCTATGAAATGGAAGTTGTGCTGTCCATCGAAGTTGAGATCCCCTCTCTACGAGTCTTAATGGAGTCGAAACTAGAGGAATCAGAATGGGTTCGAGCTCGATATGACCAGCTAAATCTTATCGAAGAAAAACGCTTGAAGGCAATCTATCATGGACAGATGTACTAGAAGAGAATGATCACGGCCCATGACAAGAAAGTGCGGCCAAGAGAATTCCGCGAGGGAGAACTCGTACTGAGAAAGATTCTCCCAATACAAAAAGACTTTCGAGGAAAATGAGCACTAAATTGAGAAGGGCCATACGTCGTAAAGAAGGATTTTAGGGTGGAGCTTTGATTCTCACTGAGATGGATGGGAAGGAGTTACCTAATCCAGTGAACTCAGATGCCGTGAAAAAGTACTATGCCTAAAAAAAAGAGATTAGGATGAAAACCCGAAAAGGGCGTCTTGATAAAAAAAAGAAAAAAAGAAAAGAAAGAGAGATCAAGATGAAAACCCGAAAAAGGCATCTTGATAAACAAAAAGGATTAGGATGAAAACTCGAAAGGGCGTCCTAATGAAGCAGATTTAGGCTTAAGGAGCAAGGCGATTTGAACAGGGAGTCAAATGGCGAGATTACAATATTTGAAGCATTCTCGGAAACTCGAAATCTTCTACACAAGAAGCTTTGCTCGAAAAGATCCAAGATGAAGAAACATGGAGAAGTTCATGTGTTGGATATCTAGAGCATTTGTGACAATTGAATCTGCTTTCCTTTCTTTATAATGTTTTCTTTATTGAACTATTCCTTGTCAATTTTCTTTGCTTGTTGCTTTTGAAATAAATATGAATGTGAGGTATTTCTTTCGTACCTACTATGCCATTGTTAAGCATATCATGTTTGGTTCATTTAAATAATAAATAGTGAAATGACATACTCTAAACAAAAGGAATGTTGAACATTACCCGGATGAGAATTTGGTAAGTACAAGAGACTCAAAGCAAGGATAAAGTTCAACAGCGGGCAAAAGGGTGATAAACAAGAAATGCAGATTACTCGTAAAGCTTGAGGACGGGTACAAAACCTGAAAAGAAAGTCAAGATTCGAAGTAATGAATGCAGGTCATCATGAAAATCGTAACGAAAAAGGATATATGACAAACAAGCCCAATGCGCATGGCATAATCATGTAGGCATAAAAGCATTTAAGACAAACACGTCCATATCATGATGACATCATGCATGACATATACAGGTACTCTAGTAGAGCAAGAGGTTTTGATGATAGCTGTACTGAATCAAGGAAAAAGAAGACATCCGAGTTCCACCAGATGATATGTTTTGAAATTCTGATATTTTTTAAAATTATTTCATTTCTATTTTTCAAAAAAAAATCAACTCATATTGCGAGAGGTGAGTTGAGCCTCGGGTCACAAGCTGAGGTATTTTTTTAATTTCTGTTTTTCAAAAAATCAACTCATGTTGCGAGAGGTGAGTTGAGTCTCAGGTCACACGCCGAGGTATTTTTCAATTTCTTTTTCAAAAATCAACTCATAATGCGAGAGGCGAGTTGAGTCTCGGGTCACATGCCGAGGTACTTTTAATTTCTGTTTTTCAATTTCAATTTTTTTCCAAAAAATCAACTCATAATGCGAGATGTGAGTTGAGCCTCGGGTCACACGCAGAGGTATTTTTCAATTTCTTTTTTTAAAAAATCAACTCATATTGCGAGAGGTGAGTTGAGCCTCGGGTCACACGTTAAGGTATTTTTCAATTTCTGTTTTTCAAAAAAATCAACTCATATTGCGAGAGGTGAGTTGAGCCACAGGTCAAACGCTGTGGTATTTTTCAATTTCTGTTTTTCAAAAAAAATCAACTCATATTGCGAGAGGTGAGTTGAGCGTCGGGTCACACACTGAGGTATTTTCAATTTCTGTTTTCCAAAAAAATCAACTCATACTGTGAGAGGTGAGTTGAGCCTCAGGTCACACGCGGAGGTTCAATTTCTGTTTTTCAAAAAAATCAACTCATATTGCGAGAGGTGAGTTGAGCCTCGGGTCACACGC
This sequence comes from Gossypium australe, assembly GCA_005393395.2. Classification (NCBI taxonomy): domain Eukaryota; kingdom Viridiplantae; phylum Streptophyta; class Magnoliopsida; order Malvales; family Malvaceae; genus Gossypium; species Gossypium australe. Next base: position 16,531,414 of record CM016619.1, read on the forward strand.
TGAGATATTTTCAATTTCTGTTTTTAAAAAAAATCAACTCATATTGCGAGAAGTGAGTTGAGCCTCGGGTCACACGCTAAGGTATTTTCAATTTCTATTTTTTAAAAAAATAATAAAATCAACTCATATTGCGAGAAGTGAGTTGAGCCTCAGGTCACAAGCTGAGGTATTTTCAATTTCTGTTTTTCAAAAAAAAAAAAATCAACTCATTTTGTTAGAGGTAAGTTGAGCCTCAGGTCACACGCTGAGGTACTTTCAATTTCTTCTTTTTCAAAGATCAACTCATAATCTGAGAGGTAGGTTGAGCCTCGGGTCACACGCTGAGGTATTTTCAATTTCTGTTTTTCAAAAAAATCAACTCATATTGCAAGAGGTGAGTTGAGCCTAGGGTCACACGCTGAGGTATTTTTCAATTTTTGTTTTTCAAAAAAATCAACTCATAATGCGAGAGGTGAGTTGAGTCTTGGTTCACATGCCGAGGTATTTTCAAATTCTGTTTTTCAATTTCTTTTTCAAAAATCAACTTATAATGCGAGAGGTGAGTTGAGTCTCGAGTCACATGCCAAGGTATTTTCAAATTCTATTTTTCAATTTCGGTTTTTTTTCAAAAGATCAACTAATAATCCGAGAGGTGAGTTGAGTCTCGGGTCACATGCCGAGGTATTTTCAAATTCTGTTTCTCAATTTTTATTTTTTTTTCAAAAGATCAACATATAATCCGAGAGGTGAGTTGAGCTTCGGGTCGCATGCCAAGCTATTTTCGATTTCTGTTTTTCAATAAAGAATAAAGATTGGACAATTTAACAAAATTTAGTGCTTTTAAGTCTTTGCACTATCCCTGTTTCATAGCCATGAGCAAAGAGGGGCAACTGTAAACACAAAATTTTGTCCGGCTCAATTTTGTGTTTAATTTTCAAAATTAAAAAAAATTAGAAAAATACAAAAAACATTTTAACACTTCAACTTTTCTAAAATTAAATTTGACCCCTCAACTTTTCCAAAATTACATTTTAACCCTTAAACTTTTCTAAAATTACATTTTGACCATTCATCTTTCTTAAAATTATGATTTGGCCCCAAAAGTTTCACTGTATTTACGATTTGGTCCTTCTGGCTGAATCACGAGATTTGAGCACCTACCCTCCGTGATTTCAGGCCACCGGTCTAGTGCATGGCCTCCCTCCTCCCTAGCCACTTGCTACCTGCAAAAAAACAATAAGAAAAGGGACTCTTATCCTCCAAAAATCAAAGAAAGAAACCCCCCCAAAAAAAAATTCAAGCAAAGAGAACCCGAAAAAAAGAGAAAGGAAAAGAAGAGAAAAAGAAAAAGAAAAGGAGAGGAAGAGGGGGTGTCGCACCACCGGCGGAGGAGACGGCGATCACGGCGACGGCGGGCTAGGAGAAGAAGAAGAAGAAGAAAAGGGAAGAAGAAGAAGAAGAAGAAGAGGGAAGAAGAAGAAGAAGAAAGAAGAAAGGAGGAAAAAAAGAAAAAAATCAAAATCAGTCGGGTCGACCCGACCCGACCCACGACTCGCTACTCGACCCGACCCACGTCCAGCAGCCCAAAAAAAAGCAAAAAATAAAAAAATAAAAAAGAGGAAGCAGACCAACAGGCCCAGTCAACAGGCCAGGCCTGACCTAGCAGGCCAATTTTCAGCAGCCCATTTTGAGCACCCAACAGCAGGCCCATTTTCATCAGCCTAATCCGCGACCCAACAGCAAAAAAAGAGAAGAAGAAGAAAAAAAGAAAGGAAAAAAGAAGAAAAGGAAAAAGAAAAAAAAAAGAGAAGAAAAAACTGAGACTTGTAAACCATTCGATCAGGCCCGTAATTTTGGGCGTTTCGGTAATTTTTCTTTACCCACTTTTAATTTAATTCGTATATTTTAATGACATCTCGTTTTAATATTATTAATATTTTTAGCATTTTTATTTTTTAATTGTATTTTATTTTACTTTTAATTTTAATAATTTTAATAAATAAGGCAACGAATCGGTTTAACACTAGTCGTTGATTTCATCACTATGTTGGGTGAATATCATCGGTTCGTGTTAAATATGATAAGCCCTTTTAAAAATAAAAAATTCGAGTTTTAAAATAAAATGTTTAATTTTTGTGGTTATTTTGAAATTATCAAGATTTCATTTTTAAAATGTATATAATACGATAATATGTAATTTATCAAAATTTTTGTGTTTTTAAAAATTCTTGTGTTTCAAAATTTTCGTTTTTTTAAAAATTCGTATTTTCAAAAGTTTTCGTATTTCCAAAAATTTTCGTGTTTTCAAAAGTTCTCGGGTTTCAAAAAAAAGATTTCTCATGTTCCAAAAAATTTTCGTGTTTTTTTTTTAAAATTAGTGTTTCAAAACTTTTCGTGTTTCAAAAAATTTCGTTCTTTCAAAAATTCTAGTGTTTCAAAATTTTCGTGTTTTCAAAAAAAAAATTGTGTTTCAAAAATTTTCGCGTTTTAAAAAATTTTCGTGTTTCAAAAAAAAATTTCTCGATTTTTCAAAATTTTCATGTTTTCAAAATTTTCGTGTTTTTTTAAAAAATTCTCGTGTTTCAATCAGATCACAATTAAATATTAAATTGAACTCGTATTTTTGAAAATTAAGACAACGCGCGCTTAACAAGATACCAATTTTGGGCGTCGCGAGGATGCTAATACCTTACTCGCGCATAACCGACTCCCAAACCCTATTTTTTCTCTAAAATTTGTACGTAGACCTAAACTCGGCTTTTTTTAGAAAATTCAAAAAAATAACTGTTCTTTTAAAAGAGGATTTATTAGGTGTCCGATCACACTTAGCAAAAAGGATCGGTGGCGACTCCTTTTTTTAAATAAAATCGAAACTCTGTTTTCAAATTTTCAATAATTTTCTCAATTAGCGCCCGAGCAAATTTTACGTCGCTACATGCGCTTTTGGGGAAAACGGCCCATTCCGATAAATAATTAAAAAATAGGTCAATTTCCGTAAATTTAAAAAAAGATATTTTTAAGTAAATTGCTCAATATCTATCATTTTGTAATAAGATATTATATTAAAAAGAATAAGCAATCATTTTTTACTTTATCAAAGTAATTGATGATTTAAAAAAATAAATTTTTTTATTTTTCAATGTATATATTGGAGAGAACCCAATAATTAATATTTTCTATCTTGTAAACTCATTAAAAAATAAATATTAGTAAAAAATTCTAAAGCTGCTCTATACTAAAAAAAATGAGAATACTAATTTTTTTTATTCAATAGGTCGTAATGATTTGGATATTGCCACGTTTCCATATTAGTTTCCGTTAGTGATTTAGACTTCCGTATTAACTCCCAAAATTGTCTACAACAACAGTTGGCGTTTTTAACAAGAAGAAAAGCACATATCTGATTGGTTGGCTGCAACAACTAAGAGACGTGTTTGTCGGTTATATCACCACTTTGTAACTGTCATGTTACATTAGTGGAAAAAAAAAATAAAAAGTTTATAAATTTGTCTCAATTCTGACACTGCGTTATACAGGGCGTTTCACTTTCACTCACTCACTCCCACTCACTCTATTTCTCTCTGGTAATTGCTGGTAAGTTCTTCGATCCAAATTAGGGTTTTTTTAATTTGGGTTTAGGGTTTAGTTTTTTTTTTGTTAAGTTTTGATCTATATTTGTAGTAAGTTTTAGCTTTGATCTTTACTTTAAAAGTGAAAAATGAAATGTAAATGATAATTTTATTGTGTAATTTCTATTCATTTGGTTGACTTTACGAATGATTACACAGCAATCGGATTTGTTGAAAGATGGCTGAGGGTTCAGCTGCAGTTCCCAGCACTGAGTTGTTGGAATGGCCGAAGAAAGATAAGCGTCGGTTCCTCCACGCCGTGTACCGTGTTGGCGATCTTGATCGTACCATCAAGTAACATTTGCTTTTTTATTTCTAGTAGTATGATGTTCTTAAATTTTCACCTTCTTTGTTAAGTTTTAATGCTACAAATTTGTATTTAGGTTCTACACTGAGTGTTTTGGGATGAAATTGTTGAGGAAAAGAGATATTCCTGAAGAGAAATACTCCAATGCCTTTCTTGGGTTTGGCCCAGAGGAGTCTCATTTTGTTGTTGAGTTAACATACAGTACGTTTATGTTATCCTTGTATTTTTATAGCGAAATATTTTCTGCAAATGGCTTTTGTTATATCTGTAATGCTTGGAGCTTGCAAATTTTTCTTTTTGTCAAACAGTTAAAATATCTATTCCTTTTATTCAATATATGTTATAGATATCTGCTACATCTATTGTGGCATACTTCGCTACTGTTAATCTAAAGTGTAAACTTCTTTGATCTCTGAGTTAAAAGCTTTTATTCTTCTCTACAGATTATGGAGTAACATCGTATGATATTGGAACTGGTTTTGGGCATTTTGCAATTGCAACACCTGATGTAAGTTTCAAACATTTGGATACTCAAACAAAAGATTCATTGAGAATGCTGATATATATATATATATATATATTTCCATTTTTGTATTTTAGGTCTACAAAATGGTTGAGGACATCCGTGCAAAGGGTGGCAATATTACTAGAGAGCCTGGTCCAGTTAAAGGTGGATCCTCTGTTATTGCTTTTGTGAAGGATCCTGATGGTTATATTTTTGAGCTCATCCAAAGAGCTTCTACTCCTGAGCCACTCTGTCAAGTAATGCTTCGTGTTGGGGATTTAGACCGCTCTGTTAAGTTCTATGAAAAGGTAGTGCAAAGTAAAATAACCTTTTTTCTTGACTTTTGTTCTCTAACTAATCTTATTGTTCAATTTGAACGCAAATTCATCGTGCCTAGACTTTGAGTGCATGAATCACTTAGATGAAAATTTTATTTATTGGAGAATAATCAATTAGTCATAAACAGTCTCTGGATCTAATTGATTACTGGCGGTTAATGCTCCAAACTGTTTTCTTTTTCCTTCTTTTGAGTTGGTAATGGCCTTGCTTTTATCCGTCTATTTCTTTGCAGGCGTTGGGAATGAAGCTAGTAAAGAAGGTCGATAGGCCTGAATATAATGTAAATTCTGTCCTACTTGGCTTTTTCTATTTATATTATTAGCTTAGAAGGATATGTAAAGCTTATCTTCTAGCTGCAGAGGAAGCCTAACTCTGGTTTTTGTTGCGTGTGCTTGATAGTACACCATAGCCATGATGGGGTATGCAGAAGAACATGAGACTACTGTTCTTGAGTTGACTTATAATTACGGAGTGACTGAATATACCAAGGGAAATGCATATGCACAGGTCTGTTTTTAACTCTATACTTAGCTATATCCTTGCAGATAAAAGTCTCTACTGATTCCATTGTCCTTTTTGGGTGACTATTTTCCTTATTCCAGGTTGCTATTAGCACTGATGATGTATACAAAAGCGGTGAGGTTGTGGAACATGTTATACAAGAGCTTGGGGGAAAGGTTACTCGTAAACCTGGGCCAATTTCTGGGATCAACACTAAAATTACCTCTTTCCTAGATCCTGATGGCTGGAAAACTGTAAGCTTTTAGTACTACTGGCAACTTCTCCGTCTGCACTACTTTCATGAGAATTTATAAAGAATAATAGATTATGATGGCTGAGTGATAGATTACAAGGTTGAATCATAAATAGGAATCAGGAGAGATATGATGGCTGAGTGATAGATTATGAAAACATATTGTCATGGCGCATCCATGTCTCAACCAAACTAGATCGTGATTAGAGCATAACATAAAATGTTTTGAGTGATTCGTGTTATAAGAAGCCTTTTATGTTGACAAGTTTATAATATGGTTTTGCTTTGTGTCTGCAGGTTCTGGTTGACAATGAGGACTTTCTGAAGGAACTCAAGTAGGCACTAAGCAAGAGTAATGCTACTATATGAATAAATCAGTATCTTGTTGTGTAAGCGAGCAGATATGTCTGTTAAATATGATGTTTGTTATGCGACCTGAACCATTTTCCACTTGTATCTGTTGTGGATTCTAATATGTCGCATAGCTATCAGCAGTTATGCTTATGATTGATGATATTCACGATTTACATCCCTGTTTTTTAGATGTGGTCAATAAAAAGATGCACTTGGACCGTTATGCCTTGATAATGTTATAGTCCAAATCTGTAAATTATACAGTTGCGATGATCCATTGGGGCATCTCTGCATTTCTTGTCTGATAAAATGAGGCTTGTGCAAACGATAGGAAACTGTAATGGAGTTAAAATAGGGTAAATTATACCACCAGTTAATCAATGTTGATGCAACCGACAAAACAATCATTCTGTTTTTAATTTAGTCATTCAATTTTTAAAAAATAATAAATCAATCCTTTTAACGTAATGGAAAAGTGGCATGACATTTAATGGACTTCTTGCTGTCATTAATTGGCCAGTTTGAGGGTTAGCATCAGTTTAAAGAGTCTCATTTAAGAGTTTAGGGTTTAAGTAATAGAAGAAGAAGAAAAAGGAGAAGAAGAGAAAGAATAAGAGAAAAAAATGGAGATGTCGATCATGATTTTGGTGTGTTATTGTGGAAACCCAGCCAATTTAAAGCCTTAGGTTTTGGTGTGCTATTGTGGAAATCTAGCCAATTCAAAGACTTAGGTTGTTGGGCCTTTAGGTTGTAAATGCAGGTAATGACACTAAAAATCTGGTCCCTGACAATATAAATTGTTGGCAAAGGCCTGAAGATATGAGGTACAAGAAGCCTGTTTCAGTTTGTAATGAGACAACTTCTGATTTAGCAGGGGAAATTGTTGCAGCACTATCAGCAGCTTCAATAGTATTTAAATAAGAGAACGAATATTCACAAAGATTGATTAAAAAGCAGAGCAGATATATGAGATTGATTAAAAAAGCAGAGCAGATCTATGAGATAACTGCAAAAGAAGATCAGATTCACAGCCATAACTTACACCACCATTGATGCTTGTGGAGGTGAAGCAAGAAAGCTTTACGGATCATCCGGGTACAAAGATGAGTTGGTCCGGGCAACAACTTGGTTGTTCTTTGCTACAGGGAACCGTGCTTTCTCGACTATGCCACCACAAACTTTGCTGCAGCAGCTGACGATGAAACAACGACTGACAAAGGGATCTTCTATTGTGCTGAAGGTGAAGATGGCTACACTCTCAAGATCGAAATCCTAATATACTTTTGGGAGCAATGGTAGCCGGACCAGATCAATTTGATGACTTCTCTGGTGAAAGGGAGAAGACATGGTTCACAGAACCGAGCAAAGCAGGTAATGCTGGTCTAGTTGCAGCACTCATTGCACATCATGACCCTCCTACTCGATCTTCTGCTTCTAATGGCCCTAATTTAGGCCTGGACATTGTGGGAATCTTTGAAAAAGTTCATTTGGATTCTTAAATTCATTAACCACATTGTACTTCGAAAATAGTTGACATTCTCCCTTGTAATTACAAATGGATAAATGCACGAGATGGTAATTAGGGTTTTTTTCGCAAGAGAAATGCTTAGGCTCTACATCTATCTCCACTTTTGCAGGTGCCAACAATGTCATTTATGGTATGAACCACATTTGTATACTAAAATTTGCAGCCCAAGAATGAGGTAAAAGACAAAGCAAACAGCACATTCTTTGAAACTCCAAATTTCTGAAGAAAACATTTTAGATTATGGAGCCTAGATAACTAAAAAATAATCATAAAAAAGCAGTAAAAACAGCACCAAATTCCAACTAAAGACCATTAAAAATGCCAAATAGAATAAAAACAGACCCTTCCCATCTTACAAAAACAGTTGCATATGCAAATGAACATGAAAAACCAGTTCATTTTACCCAAATAGAAAGCTTCAAGATAAGCCCTGCTGTAGATCATATAAAAATTCAATTCATCATCACCGCAAGTTAGCAACTAAAATACTTGAATTAGTTCACTTTCCAAAAGACCTGAACATCAATTTTGACGAGAATAAAATGATAACAGTTAAGGCCATGCATCATTTCCAAATGGGGAGCTTCCTGTCAGTTCATTCCATTTTCTCATATGGAGCATACTCTGGGTTACATTGCGATGAGGAAATAGCAGATTTAGTCCAGACAACATCAACTGCTTCTCTTCTATTAATCATTGTGGCCCATTGATATCTTTTGTTGTCTTTTTTTCTCTCTAAACCCAAAACCCAACTACCAATTCTTCAACCTTCAATCAATTGTCTAACCCTAAACCGTAAAATATTAATCCCAATCGACTTTTTTTTTTTTCTCCTTAATCTCAATCAATTTGTCTTTTTTTTTTTACCTTAAATCAATCATTTTGTCCAAGTGGCAAGTTAACTGGTTACGTCAATTGTCCCGTTAAACCTGTGATAAAAAATGTTAATAGATGACTGATTTATCACTTTTCGATATCATTAATGACTGATTTGTCACTTTTCGATATCATTAATAACTGATTTGTTATTTTTCAAAAAGTGGGTCACTGAATTAAAAGCAGAGTGATTGTTTTGTCAATTGCATCAAAATTGATTGACTATTGGTATAATTTACCCTTTAAAATACAACTAAATATACTTTGTAAGAAACCCGAAATCCAATCTTAATTTGCAAAGATTTAAAAGGACCTCGATAGGTATCAATTGTATAACTGTGATTTTGGATGAAATTTCACATGGGACAGCATCCTTTAGGAGGATGAAGAAACACCATGGGGGCTAAAAAGAATGGAAAGAAAGAGAGTGGATCATGTCGAAGAAGCTTTTGAACTAATAAAGTAAAGCTTTCAACATATTCCAGGAAACTCTTCATCCATCTTCAGCAGGACTTGTATGTACATTGCCTGTGGAGGTTGAGCCGTCACCATCTTGCTGGTTTGACAGAAAAATAAATATATTGACAAAATGTACTCTCCCTTGGAGGGCAGGGGGTAATCCATCTATAGAACTTCATCCATCGGATAGCAGCCGAGGACTCGGAGAAATCTGGCATATTCCTGCCAAACAAAACAATTCATCTTCAGATTCCATTCTGAGTGTGAATTAAGAGAAATAAGAAGGGCAATAAAAATGACCGTGTACGTTCATAGTCTATTAAGAACCTATGTTTCCATTTTTTCTTAACCATATGGCAAGGAATTATAAGGTGGAAATAGTTGACACACCAATGAGATCTCGACATGCTAATAAGAAGCAAATGCGAATAATCTTTGAAACATTGTGGTTGATTACAAAGTGGAATTATGTTGTTATTACATGCAAGCATTATTCGACACATGCCATTTTGAACAGTTTACTAAAGCTGACATCAAGTTCCTATAAAATGAGAACAGAGATGGATCCAAACAAGATAAAGATGTGATAATAGAAACTTCAACATGTATGATCCACGCAATGTAACTATTGACCTTGGTACAAAAACATGGATTCCAAGTGCTTCTGGTAGGAAAATATGACCATTACATGTTACAGATGTAATAAAAGAGTGTGAAACAACTGACCTGTAAATGTTCCAAAGCATTTTGAGCACGTTTTTCTGCCATAGAAGCTTCAAAGTCTATGTAAAAAAGATAGTCGAAGTACCTGGCACCACACAACAACCAGATCAATAGTTTTAATTTAACTACTTTTTTGTTTGTTATGATAATCTCCATGTCAAATGTATTATTATGCCCTGATTTTTCATTTGAAGTAGTGCTGTTAACATCTTTCTTTTGATCTTGTTTAACCATTCATATTTATTAGGCTGCGACACCTCAAAAAATAGTGGAATATTACCCACTGCTCGTCAGATGTATATTAATTTACTAAGATCCAGTTTACAATGGTAGATATCAATGAATATAAAAACTTACTTGGCACTCCCTTTGTTAGAATCGTCGACCACCCTTAGAGGACGCCCTTTTTGTGGTCGAGACTCTATCTGAAAATTGATCCAAGAGGCAACATAACAATCAGAGTTTCCTCACATTACAATATAAGACAAAGATGAACACTTTGTTATAATTACCTTTGACAAATTAATACCCCTTAGGGAGAACACAGCCAAAGCCTTAAATAGCATGCCAGGACCTTCTTCTAGAGTAAAAACTATGCTGGTCTGCGAAGTGAAAGATTATCAACAAAAAGGAAACACTGATTCATTAAATAAAATCGAAGTGGCTAAGTTCAAGGAGTTATACCTTATAAAGCCCGTCAGTTCCAGGAATTATGGGTTCTCTTGTGAGTACCAAATACCTGGTAACATTATCATCCTCGTCCTGATGCATTATACCAAACCAAATTGGCTTTGTCAGAAAAATAAAATAAATAAGAGGAAATGCTATTCCAAGCCTATGATACCGAAACCAATTCATTGTTATTAAGCCAGCATTCGCCTTCTTCAAGGAATCTATGAGACACTAAAGAGGGGCAACAAAAATGAAGGTTTGACCTGGACTTTTTCTGCAAGAATGTCAAGCCCATATAATGCAGCGGCTCTAGCACTTGCTATTGCACCCATATCCCTTCTTCCACTCGAAGCAACTATCTGTTCAAGTATCTTAGTATGTAGAACATCATGAAAAATAAAACAAGAAATGACAAATTAGTATGAGGTCGTCTCCAAATTTACCTTAGCAGCACCAGCAGAATCATCAGCACTGACTCTAACAATGCCCATTTTGGTAAGTGCCATCTCACATTGAGCAAGTGCCTGAAAAAGAGCAACACTAAGACTTCAAGAATCTGAATCCCCAACTTCAACATGAAGTTTGCATATTTGATAAAGTAAATTCCTAAGTGATCTAATACATTTTTTACCAGTATATCCTGAAAGATAACTTCCAGAACAAACAAAAAACTAAAACAATATTGGAATATGAACATAATTAACCTGGGGATGGCTTAAAACACGTTTCACTTCCTGCTTTTCAACACCAGGCAATGCCAAGAGGCAATGGTTAACCACCAACAGTACCTCCCTCACGATGTGTAGCCTATGCCGGAGGAGTAAATCATAATTACGGTGTAGGCTACCACCGACAGAATTCTCAATGGGGAGAACTGCTTTATCCACCAACCAAAGTTCAACTGCCTGTTAAAAGAACGAAAACAATATAACTGAGAAAATTTCAGCATAGGTTCATGCGGTAAAAAAAATACCAATAAAGTACTTATCATCCGAACATTGAATGCTGCTTCAAATTGGTCACATGGCACAGTCTCACAATTAGGGTATGCTTTAAGGGCAGCATCCTCACCATATGCACCTGAGATTCCCTAAAATAAGTAATAGCCGACATAAGTATAGCAAGAAACACTTTGGACATTCCACCAAAGAATGAATAAGTTTCAGACCTGAAAAGCAACCCGCACATTTGAACCATCATCAGGAAATGGAGATAGATCGGTTTTGGACAGTGGTTCTACAAAACAGTTACATATTCAATCTTAGAAATTGCATTGACCAAAACCCTGTAACGGTCCAAGTTATTAAAGATAAGACACAATACCTTATAAAAGAATAATACAAGAAAATTGGAAATAAAGTTATAGAGCACGTCCACGATCAATGAAATCACTAGATCATACAAGTACACAGTCCAACCTAATTAAATTACATCTGAATAGGAAAGATATTCATTGTATACAAATATGAATTAATCACGTCCTAGATCACGTAACGGTTATACTCCTTTATCCGTACACGTGCAGAGTGAGTACATTTGGGAGTCATTCAAACCTTGAACAACTCAAGTTCATCCACGTGAGAGTACCATCCCATCCCATTGGCTTGACATTATGCATGATACTCAAAAGTTCCAAAAAAGAATGTTCCTCCTACTCATAACTACACATGTTAGCAGAAGATGTTGTTCGTAAAAGTAAGCGATGCATGATTCAGTACAAATTTTTTATGTCCGGCTTCAAGCGAACATAACTAAAGATCATAAGCATCAAAAGCCATCAACAAAGTAAATCTCAACTGCCAAGCTAGGAATCTCATTTTGTATTTACTTTCTTGCTAAGACCGAATAGTCCAAAACAGTTCCAAGCAGGAGACAATAGCAGCCATCTTCTATCTTTACATAGCTACATAACCTTGAAGCACATTCAAAAACAACTGACATTGAATATAGTTGGCCTCATAAATGTAATTCTACATATCAAATGAAACATCATTTATCCTAATGAATGTTCCAACTGTCCATTATTCAAACTCATTCAGAGTAGAACCTTTCATTTAGCTATAAACACTAGAACAACAAATGGATTCTTTTCAACCTCAATCAAAATATTTGCAATAAAACTTAAAAATGAAATGAACATTATTTCCATCTATAATTTCATTAATGCTAATTTATAGAACAAAGAACAGCTTCCACCACATCTAAAATTCATACAACAAAAACTCAATAAAATTATAGGAAGAGGATTATAAAAAAATAAAAATTAAAACCCAATATTAGTTGAAAGTACTGGAACCGAGTTAGCTTACTAGGAAGAAGATTCAAGTCCTTGTGAAACCCCCTTGAGATTGTGTTCCCATCTTTATCAATCTTCCCAGTGGGAGATGTCTTGGCCCCAGGCTTCTCGTCTTCAACAAGACAAATAGCACTTTGTGCTGAAGCACCCAAAGCACAGCATTCCAATCTAATAGGCCTCAAATCCAACACAATCCTACCTCGGCTATACCCCAAAGCTGGTATCTCAAGAAGAGACTGAGGCTTTTGAGAACAAAAGAAGATCGGAACACACTTCAAAGCCATCCAAAAATACAAGAAATCTCAAAAACCAAATAACACACAATGCCAATGTCCTACTATTTTTCTATCAAAAGTACAAGAAAAGGCCAAAACTTCAACCTCTCAATGAGTGAAAAAAAGAATCAAGTTTGGTGGTGCGGTGTTGTTGGTGAAACAGAGTGAGAGAGAACTTGAAAGGAGAATGCAGGTTAAGTATGAATGGACCCCATAACACAAAACTACTCAAAAAAGAAAAGCCCAAACTTTGTTTTCCCCCTTCTTTTCAACTGATAAATCAAACAAATGTTACTGGTAATTCAAAGAACTTGGGTAGACTAGAAAAAGGAAATGGTAGTTGGGAAAGGAAAGTTGGCTACACGTTTCCTTAGATTAGAGGGTGTTTGACGTCAAAGAAGGAAAGGAAAAAAAACAAAGGTGAAGCCAAGCAATCCAATGAGAATCCAATCTTCATGAGTGAAACCTGGGTCCTGGGAACAACTATATCACCACCAAACCCTCCATATATGATATTAAATAGAGGAGAATAGGAAGGGTATAATCAGGGAATGGTTTGGAAACCTGGAAATGGCCTTCCAAATTTCACAATAATGGCTGAGCTGGCTTAAACCATAACATTAAATTGTATTGGGGAAAAAAAAAATATTAGATAGTACATTCTTCCAAATGTTTTTTGTAGCGTTATCAAAATCCAGTTCAGGAATCAGGCGTTACTAAAGTTATTTAAATAAAATATCTCAATTTTGGATTATTTTTTTTTAAGAAATCTTATCCCTTGTATTTTTCTTTTCCCTAATTTCACTTTTATTTAAAAGATTTTATTTATTACAATATACTCAAATTCATATTCTCTTATTTTGATAAATTTCAATATTTTATAGGTGAATTGCTAAATAGAACTGGGCCTCTCACTTTTTTATTTAAAATATTTGTCAATTTTTTAAAAAAAAATTTTGTATTATAAGTCAATTTATATTTTGTTATTTTATTCAAAAGTAAACAAATTAGAGTAAATTGGTTCATTTTTTTAATATCTATTTATTTTTATTATTAAAAATTGGTTTATATATGTTAACATGAAGTACATGTGGCACATCATGTATAATTATTTAGTTATTTCATCAATCAAGTCAGTTTTTAATAGTAAAAATATATGTTTTTTTAATAGAAATGATCAGTTTGCTTTTTTATTTAACTACAAGAACTAATTTAAATTAGGTTTGATCATAGATCGGGTCATTCGCCTAGACCTGAAAACCTGATTGAAAAAGTGGGAGAGTTTAGACAAAAATATAGATACAAAAAATAGACTTGGACAAAAAATAACACCCGTTTTCTAAATGGGTTGGGCCTAAGGTAATAATTTTTTGCCTGGACTTAACCCAGCCCGAATCTATCTAAAAAAATTTTCTGTTGCTGTTTGTTGTCATTTTGCTATTGTTTTGCTACCATTTTGCTATTACATTGCTACTATTTTGTTGTTATTGTTTGGATATTGTATAATTCTTATTTTATTGTTAATTTTGCTACTATTTTAAAGGTATTAGTTTGCTAAGTTGCAACTATCTTAGTATTATTTAAGTATAAAGATTTTTTAATGTATTTTCAATTTATTGAGAAATATTTATTTTAATGTTTTTAGTATATTTGATGTATTGTATTTTTTAAATTTGTTTTTATATAAAAAATAATATAAAAATTTTCAATATGAGCAGGCCAAGTGGGCTCGAGTTTAGTATTTTTTATTTAGGTCAAGTTTGAGCAAAATTTTAGGACTATTTTTTGAGTTGAGCTTAGGTATAAAATTTGACATTAGCCTGGCCTATGATGAAGTCTAATTAAAATTTACTCATATAATTTATTTCTTGATATAGGAACTTTTTATGATACTTTTATCCAATTTATTAATTAAAATCAATAATATAGTACATAATCAAGTTGTGGATGTCGTACGACAAAGGATTATCTCTATTTATTAAGGTGATGGACCATACACTACTACTAGATTGGCACCTAAAACAAAAAGCTACAAATTCAAAACGAGGCACTGGGGCCTTTACATCAGCTAAATATCCACCTAAACCAGGCAGATCCATTACAATTCTTCTTAGCTTTCTAACACTGTTGGCCGAGTCATTTTCAATTTAACATTCTTGTTGATTACCATCGATAGTCCTATTTTTAGACTTAGCTTCAAATTTAGGCCATCGATATTAATTTTTTATATTATTTTTAATGTAAAAATCAATTTAAAAAATATAATACCTCAAATATTAAAAATAAATATTTCTTAAAAATTTGAAATATATTAAAAAAATTATACTTAAATAACACTAATATATTTCCAACTAAGCAAGTAAATGCCTCTAAAATAATAACAAAATTAACAATAAAATAAATGTTCTATAATATCTAAACAATAACAACAAAAATAGTAATAATATAATAGCAAAATAACAATAACAAAAAAAAAAAAGTTTAAGCTGATCCGTGTCCTGC
Source organism: Gossypium australe (assembly GCA_005393395.2). NCBI lineage: Eukaryota > Viridiplantae > Streptophyta > Magnoliopsida > Malvales > Malvaceae > Gossypium > Gossypium australe. The sequence goes on from CM016619.1 coordinate 16,546,612, forward strand.
TCGAACCAAAAAGTCCTACTGAGACTCGACCCGTTTAAAAAACGAGCCTTATTTTTTGCCCCAGCCTATTTTTCGAGCATGTACGAATGACTCACCCATAATTAGATCTACTTATAACTCATGCGTTGCCAGGTTGGGTTTAATAATTTTAAAAATCTTAGTTATATTTTAGTTTCTTCATTTTTGCTTATTCTTTACATTTTTACTTTACATTAAGCTTTTCGATATCTGTTTTCTGTCTCCAAGTTGATATACACTCTGTAATTTTCATTTTTTTTCAGCTTTATTTTTAAAGTATTTGACATAGCATATTATAAGAATTAAATTAATTTTTTTTAAATTTTTTAACCAAATAAGTAAAAAATAATTTGATAACCTTTAAAATATTTTCAAGTGTTACAAATTTAAGCCCTAGAAAAAATGGATGAACGCTCTATTGAGAAACAAGATCACTTGGAACATAGCACCAAGAAGATTAAGGCAATAGATCATTTTTCTACACCGCCGTCTTGATCTTATAAGGATTCTCTGTTGAAGCCACTGGTATCTAATTATTTATTCCAAGGAGTCATCTCAGTGGAAGAGGATGATGATGACTCGGATTTAGATATGGAGGAGTTCTCTGATGAGTTTGCAAGTATTCTAGCGGTGGAAGTGGATAGAGAGTGGAAACGCTCTAATCATTAAGTTGTTAGGGAAGTCGATCTCATACAGTGCCCTTATACAATGATTAACAACTATGTGGAATCTAGATGAGGAGTTTGATTGCATTGATTTGGGACATGGCTTTTATGTTGTTAAATTCTCGAGCGCAGAGGGTCTCTTGAAGGTGATAACGGCGGGTCCTTGGAAGATTATGGATCATTATCTGACAATACAAAAATGGAAGCCGAACTTTCACCCGACTATGGGAACGATTGCATCCACAGCAGTGTGGATTCAATTGCCTGGTTTACCTTTGGAATATTTCAATGAAGAACTACTAGTTAAAGTAGGGAAGCTTGTTGGTAGACCCATCAAATTGGATTCTAATACAATTTATACTACTAGGGGAAAGTTTGCAAGAATCTGTATTGAAATTTATCTGTCCAAGCCTTTGATTCCACCAATTAGAATTGGTAATTACGTTCAAAATATTGAATTTGAAGGGCTTCATAATATTTGCTTTTCTTGGGGCTGTTTTGGACATCGCACAGAGGCTTGTGTCTTGAAAAAAATGGTGACTAACCTTGAAGAGTTGTCGGAGGCGGTACAAATGATAAATACAAAGGCGACAAGTGAAAAGATGGACAAGGCGACAAAATAAGGTACTTTTGGTCCGTGGATGCTTGAACAACGCTCACAAAGGAAACCAGGAATTTTGGGAAATAAATCTCATGATTCACGTCGAGAGATGGGGCAAGAAAACATGTTTACTATTTTTAATAATTTAAATATGGAAGGATTGGAGAATAATACGTTGGAAATGGCGGAAGTTGAAATCAATAATGATAGGCCCAAATGGAAAACAACAAGTTTTCCATGCTACCACGTCTGCCTGGCATGGAAAGGAAAAGAAGTTGTAAACACTAGTAAGGAAGATCCTAAAAGGAGTCTAAGCATTTTGCGATAGCCAACTTTCCAAAGTCATCATTCAAGGACAAAACTGAGGTCGGAAGAGACTCCAATGGAAGTAGATGTTGGTCAGGCTTTGGTTTTACTGTCAACTACCTTAGGTGTAACACCCCTAACTCGTGTCCGTCGCTGGAACAGAGTTACGGATTATTATAGGAATTTACAGAACATTTACAGATAATTCATATTAATTACTATTCATTTCCCAAGATTAATCATAACTTCCCTTAAATAAACCCTTGAGGCTCAAAATAAACATTAGAATCGAGTCGGGACTAAATCGGGAACTCATAAAATTTTTTATGAAAATTGACAATTTTTTCTCATACACAGGGGTCACACGCCCGTATGGCTCACACGGCCGAATGACACACCCATGTCCTAGGCCGTGTGGTATATGAAACAGGTCACACGGCTGTGTCCCCAACCCGTGTAACTCTCTGACTTGGAAAACATTAAGGTACAGTCTTCATACGGTCAAGGCACACGCTCGTGTCTTAGGCCCTATAGCACACACGGCTAAGACACACGCCAGTGTCTTTTCCCGTGTGGACAAAAATATGCCATTTTAAGGCCACTTTTCTCACCCTTTATACCATCAACTTGCACACAACACTTTCATATACCAATAAAATCCAACCAAGCAACCAATGCAAGCTAAAAACCATGTTTTAAACTTATTTAATCATCACAAAACTCATATGCATAAACTTACTATAATAACTCCATTCATTAATTACTATAAGATACTACTAAATATATGCATACAAACATATTATATATATATGTGCTACTCACAACCATATTACAAGTTTACTTCCTTTCAATTCAACCTTATACATGCCATATAAACCTTAAAACGCATAACAATATCTACCGGAGTAAACTGGATAGTGTGGCTTGATGTGTTGATCTGATCCTCCGATTTCACGTTAATCTACAAAGAACATTAAACACACAAAAGTAAGCTTATAGAAGTTTAGTAAGTTCATAGGCTTTAAAAAAAAAGAATCTTACTGAACAAACTATAATAAAACATTAAACAGAGTATTTTACTAACATTGCCTGCCAATCACAATTTCAATTAATATAATTCATTTGGTTGAGCTCAATATCAAATACTTCGTAGATTCTCTCACAATAAATCCATATGACACTTACCAATACTTGTCAAATTAGAGAACGTCTTACGGATTTGAGTACATCGTTTTCTTGATTCAATAGTCCCACTATGGTCTTACATGTATATTGCCATGGCCCTATCATGGTCTTATACTCGTAATGCCATAACCCAGTTATGGTCTTATCATCAGGATGCCATAGCCCAGCTATGGTCTTACACTTGTACATATGCTGTCATGGTCCAACCATGGTCTTACGTTCACGATGCCATAATCCAGTTATGGTCTTTTCATTGAAATGCCATAGCCCAACTATGGTATTACATTTGACACTTTGCCATGGTCCAACCATGGTCTTATGACCATGGTCTTATCCGTCAATTCATCTTGTAACATGAAACTATTGTACTCAATCCTGCGTTTCACTTAATTTGAACTTTCAATTCGATTTTCATATTATTACAATAATCATAATTCAATAACAATGATATGAAATAATACATTAAATAATTCTTAAATTATAAATTAATCATGAAAGTTCAACCATATGAACTTACCTGGGGTAGTTTGTAGCAGTTGTAGAAATTCAGGGACTATTCTGTTAATTTCTCTTTTCTGCGTTTATCTTCGAGTTCTTGATCTATAATGTAAAATTATTCATTAATTAGCATCTAATTTAATTCTAATTCACTTCACAATATATGCCCTTCAATTTTCAAAATTACACATTTACCCAAATTTTATAGTTTTTACAATTTAGTCCCTGATCAATTAATCCATCAATTGAGCTAAATTTTCTCAATTAACACTTTATAGAATTATTTTAGACTACTATACAGCCTTTGATATTCAGAATTTCAGCACCATACCCTACTTCCAAACTTTTTCACAATTAGGTCCTAAAATCAATTTCTATTGAAATTACTTGATAAAATCATCATATAATAAAATTAAAGCTTCAATTCCATGTTAATTCATCATAAATACCTAGGACTCATCAATTATAACTTTCAAAATTACCCATAAAATCAAAAACTAATGAAATATATAGTTGGACCTAATTGTAAAAGTCTTAAAGACACAAAATTTATAAGAAAAGAGCAAGAATTGAACTTACATAGTGCAAAAATATGAAAAACCAACTTAGAGGACTCTTCTATGGCATTTTTAGCAAGAATTATGAAGAAATTTCTAGATTTTCAATTTAGTCATTGTTTTATTTGTTTAATTTACAAAATTTACAATTTTGTCCTTAGTTCACATTGTTTTCTTGTCTATTTCTATACCCATACCGTCTAGCCCATATAAATTGGGTCTAATTACCTTTTAAACCCTTCCTTAATTACTATTTAAGCTATTTACTCATTTTAACAAGTTTTGCATCTTTCTCAATTTAGTCTTTTTTAATTAATTAACTATCAAACGTTAAAATTTTCTAACGAAACTTTAATACTAAATCACTAACACTCGTAAATATTTATAAAAAAAATTATGGCTCAATTTATGAAATCGAGGTCTCAGTACCTCGTTTTCGACCCAATTTACCTAATAAATTCTTTTAATTCACAAAATTCACTAATCCAAAATATTTCTAAAATCTTGCTTAACTTGTAAATATTAATTTATTAAATTTTCAAACTCACTCATTGGATTTAGTGATTTGAAATCATTGTTTCTGACACCACTGAAAATTAGGATGTTACAGCTCTCCCCCTTTTAGGAAATTTTGTCCTCGAAATTTGTTACCTAAGAATAAGTTCGGATACTGTGATCTCATTGATTCTTCTGTTTCCCAGGTTGCCTCCTTGAACCATGACGATGCCACAACACTTTAACTAACGGTACTAGTTTATTTCGTAATTCTTTAACTTCTCAAGCTAAAAGTTTCACTGGTTCTTCTGAATAAGTCATATTTGATTGAAGCTCAATTTCAGTATAAGGAATCACGTGTGAAGGATCTAATCTGTATCGTCTCAACATGGACACATGGAACACATTATGAATCTTTTCAAGTTCTAGAGGCAGAGCTAACTGATAAGCTATAGGGCCAATTCTTTCAATAACCTCATACGGTCCAATAAATCTTGGACTCAATTTCCCTTTTCTACCAAACCGCAACACTTTCTTCCATGGTGAAACCTTTAAGAACACTCAGTCCCCAACCGCAAATTCTATATCTCTTCTTTTTAAATCTGCATGTGATTTATGATGATCTGATGCAGCTTTCAAACTATCTCGAATGATTTGAACTTTTTCTTCAGTTTCTCGAATCAAGTCAACTCCCACTAACTTGGATTCACTCAATTCAGACCAATACAATGGAGTCTTACATTTTCTACCATAAAGAGCTTCAAATGGTGCCATTTTTATGCTGGACTGATAACTATTGTTATATGCAAACTCGGCCAAAGATAACTACATTTCCCAGTTATGTCCGAACTCGAGTATACAACATCTCAACATATCTTCTAAAATCTGAATCACTCGTTCTGATTGCCCTTCAGTCTGAGGATGAAATGCTGTGCTGAAATTTAACTTAGTACCCAGGGCTTCTTGTAGTTTACTCCAAAATCTCGATGTAAACCTCGGATCTCGATCTGAAATAATAGATGTTGGAACCCAATGTAATCTTACAATCTCAGACACATATAGTTCTGCTAACTTTTCAAGTGCAAAATCTGTTCTGACCAGAATAAAATGTGCTGACTTAGTCAATCTATCCATAATAACCCAGATTGAATCTTTCTTTCTCGGAGTCATAGGCAATCCAGATACAAAATCCATAGGCAATTCGGATACAAAATCCACAGTGACATGCTTTCCATTTCCACTCAGGAATCATGATAGGTTGGAACAAACCCGTTGGTACCTGATGTTCTGCTTTAATTTGCTGACACATTAAACATTTTGCAACAAACTCACAGATTTCTCGTTTCATACCAGGCCACCAATACATCTTTTTCAAATCACAATACATTTTTGTACTATCCGGATGAATAGAATACATGCTACTATGAGCTTCAGAAAGAATATAAATTTTCAAATCCGAATTATTTGGAACAGAAATTCTGTTGCAATAATATAACATACTGCTATCATCAATGGTATACTCTGAACTCAAATTGTCTCGAACCATCTATCTTTTCATCACCAATTTCAATCATCATCTTGCAACTTCCGAATACGTTGAAGAAACACAGGTTTTACTCTCAATTCTGCTAATACAGAACCATCTTCATTAAGAAATAAATGAGCATTCATCGCCCGAAGTGCAAACAATGACGATTTTCGACGAAGTGCATCTGCAACCACATTAGCTTTCCCCGAGTGATAAGCAATGAATAAATCATAATCTTTCATCAATTCTAACCACCACCTCTATCTCAAATTCAGCTCTTTCTGCGCCATCAAATACTTCAAACTCTTGTGATTTGTATACACATAACATTTCTCACCGTACAAATAATGTCTCCATATTTTCAAAGCAAACACAATTGCAGCCAACTCAAGATCATGTGTAGGATAATTCCTCTCATACGATTTTAACCGCCGAGAAGCATAGGCCACTACTTTTCCTGACTATATCAATACACAACCCAAACCATTGAAAGACGCGTCACTGTACACAACATACGGAACTCCAGATTTTGGCTGAGTTAAAACTGGAGCTTATGTCAACATCTTCTTCAACTGATCAAAGCTCTTCTGACATTCATTAGACCACACAAATCAACATTCATCTGTAGTAATCGGGTCATTGGTGAAGCAATCATCGAGAAATTCTTAACAAAACAACGGTAGTATCCTTCTAATCCCAAAAAACTTCGCACTTTTTTATATTCTTTGGAATTTTCCAATTTACCACTGCAGATACTTTTCTCAGATCCACTCGAATCCCTTTAGCTGACATAATATGACCCAAAAATCCAACCTCATGTAACTAAAATTCACATTTGCTAAACTTTGCATACAACTGCTTTTCTCTCAAAATCTGTAACATAATTTTCAAGTGTTGTGCATGCTCGGATTCTGCCTTGGAATAGATCAGTATATCATCAATAAATACAACTATAAATCTATCCAAATAAGGTTGAAAAATTCGATTCATTAAATCCATAAAAGCAGTAGGAGCGTTACCCAAACCAAAAGGCATTACCAAAAACTCATAATGACCATACCGAGTTCTGAAAGCAGTCTTTGGCATATCACATTCTTTAACTTTCATCTGATAATACCCAAATTTGAGGTCTATCTTCGAAAATACTACAACACTTTTCAGCTGATCAAACAAATCATCAATACGTGGCAATGGATATTTGTTCTTAATTGTGACCTTGTCCAGCTGTCTGTAATCAATGCACAGTCTCAGAGATCCATATTTCTTTTTCATAAATAAGATAGGTGCACCCCAAGGAGACATACTCCGTCTGATGAACCCTTTGTCTAATAACTCTTGCAACTGTGTCTTCAACTCTTTTAACTCGGCCGGTGCCATTCTGTATGGTGTTATGGATATCAGAGCTGTTCATGGAATTACATCAATTACAAACTTGACTTCATGATCTGGTGGTAAACCCAACAATTCTTCAAGAAACACATCAGTAAACTTATTAACAACTGGTAACTATTCTAACTTTGATTCAGAACCCCGAGTATCAAGAATGTAGGCTAAAAATGCTTCATTACCTTTACGCAACAATCTCTGAGCTAATAAGGTTGAAATAATTTTGACCATTTCTTTCAGATTTGTAGACTCAACAGTAATCGTTTCACCAGTCTGACATTTCAGATCAATTTGTTTTTCTTTACAATTCACTGCAGCATCATGCTTTGTCAACCAATCCATTCCCAAAATAACATCAAATTCCCGAAAACGTAATAGCACCAAATCAGCAGGGAATTCACAGCCTTTTATTTTCAATGGACAGTCACGACACACTAGATTAACTATCACATTTTGACCTAATGGATTAGTGACTTGAACATCATAGTCAGTAGGTTCAACAAACAATTTCTTTTCTGATGCTAATGCAGTGCAAATATAAAAATGTGTAGACCTAGGGTCAACCAATGCATACACAGTAACATCGAAGAGATAGAATGTACCAGCAATTACATGTGGAGCTGTAGCTTCCTCTCTCGCTCGGATAGCATAAGTACGTGTAGGTGCTCTAACTTCTAACCGAGCAGTAGAATCTCTCATACCCGAATGAGTAGTCCCAGCCGCACTGCTTTGACCTGATCGTTTCTCGGTCGTTTGACCCTCTCTCTAACTTCTTTGACTAATTGCTTTTCTTTTTGTTCTCCCTTCTTTTTTAGCAGTTGATGACAATCTCGAATAAAATGATCAGTAGCCCTGCACTTGTAACAAGCTCCTGTCTTACCTCTACATTCACCGGAGTGAGGTTTTCCATAATACTTGCATCTAGGCCTGGGAACATTCTGTACACTGCTAACACTAGCTACAGGTTTAACAGTAACCCCAAAATCCTGTTGAGTCAACTTGTTCTTGCTCGATTGTTCCGGCATTGAGGTAGATCGAATGGAAACATCTCTAAACTTTTTAGCCGGAAATGCTGAAATTGATTTGGAGGAGCTTCTTTTATAGGATTCTTTATTTCTTCTTTCCCGTTACATTTTTCTATTGTACACTTCTTCCATTTTCTGGGCACAATCTGACAGAACAACAAATTCCCATATCTCTGTACCCCCAATCATCATTCTGATCTCATCATTTAGCCCGTCCTCAAATCATATACACATTTCCTCCTCAGTTGGTACAGTATCTCGAGCATATTTATTAAGGTATACAAACTCCCTCTCATATTCAGCTACTGACCGACTTCTTTGTCTCCAATCGAGGAATTCTCTTTTCTTTTTATCCAGACATCTCTTACCAACATATTTCTTTTTAAATTCACTTTGGAAAAATTCCCAAGTGATTTTATCTTCCTTTACCACAACTTTTATTGTCTCACACCAATTATATGCTTCTTCTTTTAGTAAGGAAACAACACATCTCAAATAATCATCTGGAGAACAAGCCATTTGTTTAAAAAATCTTATTAAATTTTGAAGCCAATATTCAACTTTGACTGGATCATCATCTGATCTTCCCTGAAATTCTTCGGCTCCAAATTTTCTGAGTTTTTCTACAGGAGTATGCTTACTTGATTTGGTTACCGGAGGAGGAGCAACCGGAAATCCAGTTATGGTCTTTTCATTGAAATGCCATAGCCCAGCTATGGTCTTACATTTAACACTTTTCCATGGTCCAACCGTGGTCTTATGACCATGATCTTATCCGTCAATTCATCTTGTAACACGAAACGATTGTACTCAATCCTGCGTTTCACTTAATTTGAACTTTCAATTCGATTTTCATATTATTACAATAATCATAATTCAATAAAAATTATATGAAATAATACATTAAATAATTCTTAAATTATCAATTAATCATGAAAGTTCAATCATATGAACTTACATGGGGTTGTTTGTAGCAGTTGTAGAAATTTAGGGACTATTTTATTAATTTCTATTTTCCGCGTTTATCTTCGAGTTCTTGATCTATAATGTAAAATTATTCATTCATTAGCATCTAATTTAATTCTATTTCACTTCACAATTTATGCCCTTCAATTTTCAAAATTACACATTTACCCAAATTTTACAGTTTTTACAGTTTAGTTCCTGATCAATTAACCCATCAATTGAGCTAATTTTTCTCAATTAAGACTTTATCTAATGATTTTAGACTACTATAAAGCATTTGATATTCAGAATTTCATCACCAAACCCTAATTCCAAACTTTTTCACAATTAGGTCCTAAAATCAATTTCTATTGAAATTACTTGATAAAATCATCATATAATAAAATTAAAGCTTCAATTTCGTGTTAATTCCTCATAAATACCCAGCACTCATCAATGGTAACTTTCAAAATTACTCATAGAATCAAAAACTAATGAAATAAATAGTTAGACCTAATTGTAAAAGTCTTAAAGACATAAAAATTATAAGAAAAGAGCAAGAATTGAACTTACATAGTGTAAAAATATGAAAAACCAGCTTATAGGACTCTCCTATGGTGTTTTTAGCTGAAGAATGATGAAGAAATATCTAGATTTTCAATTTAGTCATTGTTTTATTAGTTTAATTTACAAAACTTACAATTTTGTCCTTAGTTCACATTGTTTTCTTGTCTATTTCTATACCCATACCATCCAGCCCATATAATTTGAGTCTAATTGCCTTTTAAATCCTTCCTTAATTACTATTTAAGCTATTTACTCATTTTAACAAGTTTTGCATATTTTTCAATTTAGTCTTTTTTAATTAATTAACTATCAAAACGTTAAAATTTTCTAACGAAACTTTAATAGTAAATCACTAACACTCCGTAAATATTTATAAAAATATTTATGGCTCAATTTATGAAATTGAGGTCTCAATACCTCGTTTTTGACCCAATTTACCTAATAAATTATTTTAATTCAAAAAATTCACTAATCCAAAATATTTCTAAAATCTTGCTTAACTAGTAAATATTAATTTATTAAATTTTCAAACTCACTCGTCGGATTTAGTGATCTCAAATCAATGTTTCTGACACCACTGTAAATTAGGCTGTTACATTAGGAGTGTCGACAGAGATAGTTGTTGAACATATAGGTGATCCGCCAAACATGTCAATTACAGAAGTTAAATAGGCAGAAAGACAAGATGCTGAGTTAGCTTTGTTAGCACAGCAAGAGGGGCCCGTTCTACGGATGAATTATTCCTTCTTTTGTACCAATTTTTTTTTATTTAATGGCTTGAATTATTACAAGTATTTTTAATGTTGTCTAAACTAAATCGAACCAACTGTTAGACCGATTGGACAAGGAACTGATTGGGTATTGGTCCGATTAACTTGTGAAGTAGTATGTATCATTTAATATGGATTTTATAATTTTTAAATATTTTTTTTTTACTTTTTTTTAACTTTTAATAATTTATTTGTTTTAAATCGCACGAACTAGCCAAATTATGAACTAATAGTTTAACTGGTTCGACCATCGGTCCGATTCCAAAATAAGTACTTTTTGAGTAATCTAAATACCCTTAAAAAAATGTTTCAAACTGTTTTCCAAGTCATTTTAAGTCTTGGTATCAATATCTCCCTCAAACAATCTCTAAAAACACTTTTTAAAAGACTAAAACATTGATAACCAATTTTAAAGTATAGATACATAAGCAAGTTGGTAGCCACATCACAAGCTAAAAGGTATCGATACTCAGCCTTAAGGTATTGATACCTAGACATTCGTAACAACTATCTTTGTTTGAGATATCAATATCATTGCTTGCAAGGTATCTTAATTGCGTAAATTTAGTACCTATAACGATTAACTACTAAAACCTCCTTTCAACAACCCCAAACGACTAAAAACCAAAAAGAAAGTATAAATAAATTCTCCAAACATTCAAGAGAAAAGAAAAGAACAAATATCAAAGTTTAAGAGCTTAGATTTCAACATTCTTAAACATTGGTCTCATACTCACATTTTGTACATAAACACTTGTTGCATTTATTTTTATTCCTTTAGTCAAGTGTTTATTTATATTTGTGATACCTTAATTTTGTAAACATCTATTTTTATTTTTTAAATCTTTTCAACCTTTGTAAAAAGAAAGGATTTTTAGTTAAGCCTTGAAATATTAAGGAAATGTTTTCTCTTAACCTACTTAGAAGATAGGGAATTGTAAAGATTGTACATTGCCTTTAAAATATATAAATTCTAAAAGATTGAATTGGGAAAATTCTTAGTCACAAAAATAAAAATGGTGGAATTAGACAATTAAGACTAAATTGTTACAAATTGTTATGTCAATTTTTTTAAGATTTCAATTTCTCTTTGTTAGAGTTGTATGACCCGAATCCCGTTTGGTCTGGTCTGGTAAGTTCGAGGTGCAACTCACTTGTTAAAGAAATAAAATAGAGAGGCAAAATTGGGGATCTGTGGGGGTGAAGGTCCGAGGTTGATTTAAAAAAAAAAACCGCGGATAGTTGAAAGCCTCTTGTATTATTGTTTTTCACCATTAGTGAATTTCTCCTCCTCTGCTCGTGATTTTTCTCTATAAGAGTTTTCCGTATAAAATCTGTGTATTCTTTTTTTTCTCTTTCTTATTACTTTACAATCATTCCTACCATCATTATCAATATATAATATAACACCCTTTTTGATCATCAATTCACCCTTTCCCTTAAATTATTGAGCTTTAACAATTTTTTTTTCAGATACTAGCAATTGACTGTCCATATTAAAAGATAAAATTTTAAAATTTTATCATACAAATTTACTTTCCTTAATATGATTTTTGTAACACCCCAAACCCGGCCCATGTGTTAAGGCCAGATCTGACATGTCACATGAGAAAATACTTTTAAGTCCTTTTCATTCGTAAGTAAAATGATTTAAAATTAAGTAAAAACAAATTTTTCATTTTAAAAAAAAATATTGACAAAGTATTACTACATAGAAGATTGATTGATAAATCGATAATCTTGAACAAATGATTTTACAACCATATCTTTTGAAAAGTGTTGATGATAATTTAAAAGAAGATTTTCCGAGTTAAAATATTTAAGAAAGTTTATTATGAAATCCATTTGTATCTCCATTTTAAGAAAATGTTTATTTAAGTTTTAAGAAAAAAATCTCATTTAAAGTACTTAGAGCAAAATATAAATACGTCAAACATAAAACAAAATAAAAATAATCCAGAGGCCTTATTACAACCTTAACTCAAAATAGTAAAGTATTTAAGTGTACTAAAAAGAAATCCAAGTCCAAATAAACCGTTTTGTAGTATGGCCTCCACCGAGTCATCCATGGCCCAAGTCCCCGTCACTGAGCATTACCTGAAAGGAATAAGGAAACGGGGTGAGTTACTAGAACTCAGTGTGTAACCCCTCCTACCGTTGTCCACTGGGCCTGAAACCCATTTAGCAATATTTTGGGCCTAAGCCCCTTTTTACATAATAATGTATTAAACATATCATATGAATGTAATGCAATCCCAAACCAACCTAATAATCCATCCGCTACACACCACCCGTACCATCCATCACACCTGTGGGGATCAAGTCAACCCACCCCGCCAACACACCATTCGCAGGCATTATGCCATTTATAACAATTTAATTGTGGGCAAGCCACCAGAATCACAAAGTATCATATTATCACATATATTTGTGGCAGTGCCACCGGAATTTCTTCTCTTCAACAATTTTCCCATCCCATGCAAAGTCATGTAAATGCATCATACATAGCAAATCATGATATTTACAATATAACAACGATAATTAATAACTCAGAGATTTATTACAAACAATTTGGCCCATTAACACTTTGCAAAATCGGCCCATTAGGGCAATATATCAAATCGGCCCATTAAGCCATATATCAAATTGGCCCATTTAGCAATATATCAATTTGGCCCATTAAGCCATATCAAATTGGCCCATTAAGCCATATATCAAATTGGCCCATTAAGCCATATATCAAATCGGCCCATTTAGCAATATATCAAATTGGCCCATTAAGCCATATCAAATTGGCCCATTAAGCCATATATCAAATTGGCCCATTAAGCCATATCAAATTGGCCCATTAGGGGCATTTTCGTAATTCAGACCTTTAAGGGCAATTTCGTAATTCTCACAGTGTTATTACCGATTTAATCACTTTTATCTAAATAATGTATTTTAGGCAAATTTTCCCTGTTTACTCTATATTACGATTTTAATCATAGCAATTTGTTCCAATACGATAACAACCTTAAACCCACGAAAAACGGTGTGAGATTACACACCTGATTACGGTAAGCACTAAGCCTTCTTGATCGTCGACACCTAAGATATCGTAACACTCGATTAGTCGACATACGTGATTTATTAATCAACTCTAAAATGAATGATCTACGGTGCTTACCCCTGGAATCGTGAATGACCACGATTTGTCGGTTTTCCCCGGATGACGGTCCACAACTCGGTGGAAAATCCCAAACTGCTGATACCGCCCTTCGTTTGAATTTAGGAGTAGGGATCGCTAATCCGCTCCTTTTGAGTTCTCCACTCGTCTTTCCTTTCGAATCGGCACCACAAGCCTCCATTCGATTAGATCTTATATAGATCGATATTAGATAAAAATATGGATTGTCAAAGGGTAAAAGATCGGCTTACCACTAATTCTGAGTGATCAACGAGTGGATAGATCGAGCGATTAAATCCCTATAATTATAATCGGTTAATCATCACCATTCCAATAACATCTTAACGAATAAAGAACGATTTCATAGAATCCTTGAAGAACTCCTTACCTTAAAGATTTTTAGGACCGATTCCCAACAATTGTACGATGACTTCGGAAGAATCAAAGTTTCGGCCTTCCACTATATCACTATTAAGAAGAAAATAATCTCGTTTCAGAGAGTAAAATAAAATGATGGTCTCGATTAATAGGACCATTCCATGCCAAGGGCATATATTCGGCTAGGAGAAAGAAAAAAAAATAAAATGTTTGAATAGAACCACTTACCGATTGATCAAAGGGGTGAGTGATAATTCGAATGAGAAAGAAAGAATAATGAAGAGATGAAAGGTTTCGATTATGGAGGAAAAATGAGCAAAATATTCGGCTATGGTGGTAAGGATTAGAGAAGAAGAAAGAATGCTTGGAGAATTTTGTGAAAAAGCAAAGAAAGGGAAAGAAGGGTGTTTGATTGGTTTCGGTTTTCAAGAGAGGATGAGTGAAAAATTTTAGTCTCAATGATTTGGTACTTTCGGCATACAAGAAGGAAAAGAAGAAACAAAATTGCACACTCAAGGCTTAAAGATTCGGCAAGGAGGAGAAGAAATTTGGAGAGAAAGAAAAAATGACACAAAAGGTTGCAAGTAGGAATTTTGGCCAAAACAAACACCAAAGCTTTTACCAAAAGACAAAGAAAAAATTCGGCTAAACCCTCCCCAAGCCAAAACCGTCCATGCCTTTGCAAATAGGCCAAAATTTGCCAACCCAAAACTTTCCGTAACGCTTCCCTTGAAACAAGCCAACATGTTCCCTATACTTTCCTTTTTCCTTTGATTTCTTTCCCCATCTTCATCCTTTCCTAATTTCTTTAGCCACCTTGCCAAAATTAAAAAGTCCAATTTGCCTTATTTACAAGCTTGGCTGACACTTAGGGAAAAAGTACAAAAATAATAGTCAAGATTTGCACATTATGGGATTTGAACCTCCTCCCTCAAAGTACTTCATGTGGCGCCATAACCCTCTTATGCTAACAATTTCCTCATTTATTTCCATAATCATTGAGGTCACTTATTATATCTCCTTAAAGTGCTAAAACACAAAATTTTACTTGGGCCCAAATAAACCCCGAGCCTTCTCAGGACCCCTAAACATACACCATTAATAATTTAACTAGCTTAACGCTAGAAATAATGCAACACATAAAATTTCAAATTTTAGGATGTTACAATTTTCATGTTTGGAAAGTTATTTAACAATTATATTTAGATATAATCGTTTGCAATTACACATGTATATAATGTTTGGGTAATTATCATAATTAGTCAACCTTACTGAATTGAGTATAATTAAAGCATCTCATTTACATTTTACAATTTTTAGGGGAAGATTAGAATTGATAATTATGTTGGTAATTAAAAATAATTATACTCAAATCCAATTACATTGTAAATATTGCTACAAGATTTAAGTTTAAGGTAAACTATAGAAGTAGTCAACCAACTATTAGCATATTTTTGTTTTGATCACTCAAGTTTAAAAAATTCTATTTTAGTCACTAAAGTTATTGACTTTTGATGTTTTGGTCACTCCTCCATTAAATCATTAACAGAATCCTTATGTAACCTTTTTTTATTGGCATAATTCTATTTTAGTACCATAATATTTACAAATTTTATCAATTTGATCATAATTATACAAAATTCAACAAATTCTGTCAATTTAGTCTTGATTCTTAAAAAATAAAAAATAAAAATAAAAGTTTATTTTCGAAAAAAATATAATTTTTTTATAAAAATACATACAAATTTATTTAAAAAATATAAATAAATGAATACCCATTTTCTATTAATAACCAAAACAGTGCAAAGTAAGTTGATACTCCAAAACTTATATGTATGGGTGAGTAAAATTCAATTCGACTCAAAAAATTGAAAAAAATTCGAATTTCAAATTATTCAAATCGAGTTAATTGAATTAATCGAGTCAACTCGATTTTTTTTTCATATTTCGAGTTCGAATCGAGTTGAGTTTTCGAATTCGAATAATTTGAATAATTCGAATAAACCAAATATTAAACTACCCCTTTACCCCCAAAAATCAAAATCCTCTTAGTTTTTTTATCAATTGCTTTTATTTGTTCACTTCAATTTTTCTTTTTATGATCATTTTTAAAAACTTTAAAGAAAAATATTTTAAAAAATTACATAAAAATGAAAAACACCAAAATTATTTTTTATTATAACTTGAACGAATATATTCCATTCGATTTTGTTCGAATTCCATCTCACTCGACTCGATTCGAGAAAATTTCAAATTGAGTTAGGATGATAAAATAAGATTTGTTAATTTGATTAACTTCAATTTTTTTTTATTCGATTCGAGAGAACACTCACCCCTACTTATATATATATATATATATATTTCCACTTACTTGATTTTACTATTTGATCCTTCTACAGTTAAGATAAGATGGAGTCTATATCTTTGGAAACTATTTCTTTTGGGCTGTTTCAATGGATCTGTGAGGGGAAAAATTCATACAATGATAAAAGTAAGACAAGTTTGGAGTAGAGAAAGCATTTTAAAGTGCCAAAACCGTGTTGGTCACGTCAACATTCTATTAATAATTTAGTGGAGGAGTAACCAAAATATCAAATATCGATAATATTAGTGACTAAAGTAAATTGTTTTTTTTTTTTTTACCTTAGATGACCAACGCAAAAACACGCTAATAGTTAAGTGACTATTTGTATAGTTTACCATTACGTTTAAGAAGATTATTTTTATACGATAATAATAATATTTTAATTTTAGGTCATATATTTTATTTACGAGAGATAATTTCCATACATTTTTACCTACTAAATATTTAACTAAATTCCATAGTATTTTTTATAAATTATTTGTACTAATTTTGACTAAATTACATAATATTTATTATTAATTATTAATACTTAGCTAAGGATTAACTAATGGTGACAAATAACATATGTTTAATGTTATAGAGGAAATAACCCAACATATGAAATGTTAAAGTAATTAGATAAAATTGCATATGATATTTATTTTTTCATTAATTTTATTAGTGCTTTTGAAAAGACACCTAATTATTAAATTTGGGTGTAAGTGCTTGTAATCACACTTGAGTACCATGTTCGGATAACTATTGTAATAAATGAATTTTCCTTATTTATTGTGAATAACTTTATAAACATTTGGGCCACATTGGCATGGATTTAAGTCAAACTATTGTTTAATCCATTTGAAGATGCTGAATTTGGATTTTTGGATGATTTATGCAAAGATTACCGGTTTTTAAAGTTCATGGTATGTTCAAAGGTATAAATAGGAGCTTCAAAGTACTAAGTATGCTAAATTATAATTATTTTGTTGTCTGAGTGTTGGTGTTTTGAGCATACTATGATGGTTGAAACATGTTGGTAATGACTTGATTCCTTGGGAGAAATTTGAAACGCATGAATTGTTTGTTCTAGACATTTTTCTTTAGAAATTTTATTTAATAGGTGAATTTTGTGATAGTAGGTGTATATCACGTTCAAAATGTGTATTGGTTGGATGAATACCTATTTGATATGTTAGGCGCATGTTTACTAGAGTTTTTGATACATTTTTAGTGAGTTTTAGAGGATGAATTTACACTTTTTGTTGTTGTCTTTTGTACATTGGGAGTCAGGTCTCAAGATAGAACAAACATGTCTTGAGACAGTATGGTTTTTTGGATAGATGTCTCGAGAAATGGCGAGCACATCTTAGGACATAGGTTGCATTGTCTCAAGACAATGAAGTTATTAGCTAAAATTTGGCTCAGTTGCCTCAAGTCTCTATACATAACCTCTTTGTCTTGAGACATGTAATGTAGCATTCAAAGTTTGGCTTCAATGGACTATTGACATGCACCCATTGTCTCGAAACATACAAGCAGTTTTTTTTCATGCTTATATTGATTACAGTTATGCATGAATGCCTGATGTGACGTATTGCTTATGTTTTAATGTGTTTTAAATGTATGATTGATTGATCGGGTCACTTAGATGACCAGTTAACACTTCGTGTTAAAACCAGGCCTCCATGCCAAGTATGGGGTGTTACATCATGATTCTCCAATTATAGCTTTTTCCAAACTTCAAGCACTCACCAAAATATTTGGTCAAGGAATATATGCCAACTTTATAATTGACTTCAATGTTGTAGTGCTTGATGGTTGTTATATGAACTGTTGGGTCTGGTGCCCTAAGTGTAGTATTTTCGTCTAAATATACTTGTAATTCTTTTGAACTGATTGATTAATAACATTATTCATAAATTATATTAATATACTTTATATTATTGTCCTCAAATGGTTTTTGCATGCAAAGCAAAATAGAAGCAAATGTTTAAACTGATACTAAGATCAAAGTACGGAAAGAGAAGTTGTATTAGTATATGAACATAAAAATATCCTTAGTCTAATCGAAAATGAGCAAAACGATTGAAAGACTAATATGTCATCTATCAAATCCAATTGGGGAGATGCCTTGCCTTGGGCATAGAGCAGATGACTCCCAGAAAATAGAGACATAAATGTGACTGACTGAGCTGATAGTACGTCAGACAAGACCCAAGCAAAATAGATCCTAAATTCGTTTATGGATTTATTCACTTGTGACATTCGTAGTGTGACATACCTAAATCCTGAGTGGATGGCGGTCTATATATGCGTGACTTGTACACTTTGATGTAAGTAAAAGCATGAGTTCAAATAGATAAGGAACCGGAAGTTGGTGTGTTGGGTGTACGACTTCTGTAGTATGTAGTATCATTCAAAATAGTGAAATTCATAGCCCAAAACATGTGAAAATGATATCCTCTCATTGGCATTACATGGTTGATGAAAAGTAAGCGTGGTGACGGGTCGTCTGTCTTTGTGATGGATGATTTGATCACTATTTGATAGTGATTGACTTTTAATGAAGAAAGATGTAATGATTACCATGAGATAAAATAGGATCATATTGGGAGAACGAATATTATCCCAAAGAGCTCAAGGATATCCAAATGATGGTAACACACTAATGACAAAGTCATTAGACGAGCACTAAGTAGTTGATTTCGTAACGGAATGTCGTTAGAGAGAGCTCAGTTACGATACTATAGTGGAATGGCTTCATGACTAAATGAGTTTATAATTAATAGGAGAAAAGCTGAAACTTAAGTATAAATCATTTAAGCCTTAACTTCATATGTCCAATCGATCCCTCCGCTAGCTCATTGAAACCAGAAATGAATTGTGTGTTTGAATAAAAATGAACGGAATGAATAGAAAAAGAGAAATGGGAAACATTCAGGAATGATTATGGTTTTCTTCAAAATGGAGAAATAAGATCATTTGGAAATGAATGTAGGTTTCCAAAAATAGAAATGAAAAATTGCAATCTTATACAAGATTACTTAAAAAATGATGGAAGAATGAGTTTATATCTATGGATTGTTTTGAAGCCCGAAAATGAAAATAAAGTATTCAAACATAGTGAACATGTTGAGTTGTGACATATTAAACGAATTTTCTCGAAATTTTTCTAGGGGGTAAAATCGTCAAAATTTTAATGGAGTAAAATTGGGATAAGAAAATTATTTAATATGTACTTATTAAAGTTTATTTTGGGAAATAAAAAAACTAAATCGGGTTGGATCACGTTATAGAGTACAGGGTCAAAAAGACCCAGGAAATACTCGTAATTGGACCCGATCCGAGAGAGGTCCAAAACCCCTCATATAACATGAAAGGGGCAACAACCCTCGTAGAAATACAAGGGTGAGTCGTTCACTCCTCTCCTACTCTAAGTATGATGTTGTTTTTCTATTTAAAATAAACCTCTACAACTCTACAAGAATTTTACCTTCTTTTCTTATAAATAGGTGGCACCGATAAAGCTATTAATACAAATTTTGAGAGATTGTTATTCTGCTGGAAAATAGAGAGAATTTATTCTCAACTTTTAAATATATTTTTCTAGAATAACAAATTTATTGGTTTCTTTTAAAGAAGAGAGAATTTTTGTTTTCACCCCAAAAAAGAACATTTTTTCTAGTTCTATGTTTTGGTTCAATTGGTTCAAGCCCACACTTGAAGCAATCCGTTGTATGAGAATAGTAGAAAAGATCGTTTGGTTGAAAGTCAAGAACAACAAGGATCTGCTTATCAGAAAACACAAGTGCAAATTCGATTAAGGTTTATTGCTATAAATATCACAAACTGAGTTGATTTTCAAAATTTAAATTTTTCTCTGTGCAAGAAAATCATTTTGAAATCGGATTTTTTTTCCAAAAATTGGTATCAGAGTCAAGTTGTGCTATGTTTATCGTGCATCTTGTTTGATTAATATTTGATAAGATGTGATATTCTTATAATTTTTTTGAACAAAAAATGATCACAAGGGTCAACTTGATTTATTAAGTAACATCACAAATTGCAGCATCATGGATTTTCGATGGATAATCCATTTCAAAGAAACTAGTTTTGGCCTCACTATACATTTTTTTACAAATTAAATGGGCTACATTATTACAAGACAGTTTGGTCCAAATTAACTTGGCAGATTTAAAATTGTTGAAAGCTGCTGTGCACTCCTTAATTCGCGCGCCTATTGTGGTGACGTTAGTGGCAATATTCCTTAGCCTGTTGACCAGACCAACGTGATTCGTCTTAAAAATGACATGTTCTTTTATTTTCAATTGACATGCTAATTTAATGATTTCTTCAAAGGCTACACACTCGGCCTCTTCCACCAACAGCATTGACTCTATAAAGCCCCCACCACCTCTTAAAACAACGCCTTTGTCATTTCTAATAATTGTCCCATACCCGATTCTGTTTCCACTGTAACACCCCAAACCCGGCCCAAACATTACAACCGGATCTGGCATGTCACTGAGGAAATCTAGTAAAACATGTCGCGATTTCAGGAAATATTTTTCTTGTATTTAGTCTTCCGTTTGGGAAAACCTAAAAACTTGATAGGTTTAAATCAGATATAACTTTAATTTGTTGATTTATGAATTAAATTTAAAGACCTTAATTCATGCCTTAGTTTAATTAAAGTTTAAGTGTCTAAAAATAATAAAAGCCCAAATTAAAATCCAAAACAAAGTATAATAGTCTAATGGCTCAAGGCCTTATTAAAACCATATTTAAAACCCACTTAAATGAAAATATAAAATAATAAACTAAAGTCTTTTCGCCGAATCCAAATGCTCTTTTGCATGGCCACCTTGCTCTCATCTCCAGCCCGGTCCGGTGCACTAAGTGTCACCTGAAATTGTTAAAATAAAAGGGTGAGTCGCGAGACTCAGTGTGCAACCTTCAAGCACCGTTAGATTGGGCCTTAGCCCACAGATCAGAACATAAAACATAGTACAGAAAATAACATACATAAAACCCAACCCATTCCTAGGTTTCCATCCGCTACACACCATCCTTACCTGCCAATCACACCATTGGGGATTTCTACAATCAACCCACACTGCTACACACCATCGATGGCAGTCATGCTGCAGTTAGCTGCTCATCGTCAAAGTTGTGACAGAGTCACCAGGCTGAAATGGCTAGAGCCACCAAAAACAGAGTATGTGACAGAGTCACTAGGCTGAAATGGCATAAGCCACCAGAACAGATCACTTCCCCTTTCATCAATCGCCCAACCCCAAGCATACATAGAAATTGACATATGAAACATATCGTTTTTAACAGAACATTCACTGAGGAATGGCAGAAAATACTAACCTGATATTTAGCCTTTACCCTTCTCGGGTTTTCAAATGTTATGCCGGGATTTCGGCATTTAACAGAGTATAGCAGACTTATACATATATATATATATATATTAGCAACCAATCTAATAGTGTGAAAGGTTACACACCTGATTAATGTCGATACCCTTGCTAAACCGATCTACAACTTTGCTCGAAAAGCCGGAAAGATGTGAAAATAGGCCCTCTCTTATAATCGGCCATGGTTAGTGTTCTACCCAATTTTACACACCAAAATCAATAGATTTCCTTACCTTGAAACCCCAAAAGTACCTCGATTCGAGTATTACTGCACTTATGACTTAGAGATCTACGTGATTGACTCTTCTTCAGATACCAGAATGCTAAAAATAAGAGGGAAATAAGAGATTAGTTTCTAAATAGCCATTCGGCTAGGGACTTTGAAAAGCCGAAAAAAAACATTAAAATCCCGAAATCAACACTTACTATTGTTTCCTTCAGATTTTGGCACAAGTAGGCTCCACTAAAGAAGATTCGGCAACTTCAGGAGGTGAGATCCTAGGGATTTTGGCTTTTTGGAAGAACAAAGGATTTGAAGAGATGGCTAAGAAAGATTCGGCCAATGAATATTAAGGAGGAGAATAGAATAATAGGGATGTAGTTTCGGCTTTTAGAGATTAGAAGAAGAATAATAATAGAGGTTAGCAGATTCGGCCAACCAAGAAATTTCAGAAAGGAAGAAAGGGTGAAGAAGATGATGGTTTTTCGGCTTTTGAGAGGAAGAAGATGAGAAAAGAAATTAAAAGAGAGGCTTCAAAATTTTGGCACACCCTATTGCCTATACTGAGCCGATTCTTTCCCCTTTACAAAGTCAAATTTTCAGCCAACTGTAGCCCCTTGGATGAGTTCTCATCTTTTCTCTTATCTTGATCTATTATCTTCTCAAAAATAGCCCTAATTCCTCTCTTCATTATCTGCCTATTATCCTTATAATTAAACATAAAATAAATCCCTAAATAATAGCCTTGTGCCGTCCCCCCTTGCTCATTTAAGTGCCGAATTTTAGCCCTAAAACTTGGGCTTCAAGCAACCATAATTTGGGCCTTCCTCATGCACAAGTGACGCCAACTCCTCTTCCTCCTAGTGGCACCATTTCCTCTGGGCCACAAGCCCAATATGCCCATTAAACTACTAGAGCTTCAATTTAAACCCCTAGAGTGTCTGAACAAAATATTTAAAACAAGGCCTTAGCCCAACTTGAGCCCCATTTGTACCTCAAACTCTCAAATTAATATTTTAAGCAATTATCACATAAAATGCACAGGCCCAATAATTCGGGATGTTATAGTTCTACCCCCTTAAAATAAATTTCGGCCTCAAAATTTACCTGATCAAAAGAGATTGGGATACTGTTGTCGCATAACATCCTCTGGCTCCCACGTCGCCTCTTCTGCGCCGTGATTTTGCCACAAGACTTTGACCAAAGGAACGGACTTCCTTCTCAATACTTTTACGTCTCGATCCAAGATTTGCACTGGTTCCTCCTCAAAGGATAGATTTGGCTTTACTTCAATCTCTTCCACCGGCACCACATGCGATGGATCAGAACGATATCGTCTTAACGTCGAGACATGAAACACGTCATGTATCTGCTCTAACTCTGAAGGCAACTCCAAACGATAAGCCACTTGGCCCACACGTTCTAGCACCCGATAAGGCCCAATAAACCGAGGACTTAGCTTACCCTTTCATCCAAACCCCATCACCTTCTTCCATGGAGATACCTTTAGAAAGACTTGGTCTCCTACTGCAAATTCCAACCCCTTTCGCTTTAGATCCGCATAAGACTTCTACCGATCAGACGTTTTCTTCAACCGAGCCCGTATTAACTTAACTTTCTCCTCCGTTTCCGAGACTAGCTCTGGACCCAACACCTGACGTTCACCCAACTCCGTCCAACAAGTAGGAGTACGACATCTTCGTCCGTATAATGCTTCGTAAGGCGCCATCTGAACACTGGATTGATGGCTGTTATTGTATGCGAATTCTGCCAAAGGCAAATATTCCTCCCAATTACCCCTAAAGTCGATGATACAACCCCTTAGCATATCCTCTAAGATCTGAATTACCCTCTCAGACTGACCATCAGTCTGTGGGTGAAAAGCGGTACTAAAGTCTAACCTTGTTTCCATTGCTTGA
The DNA here is from genome assembly GCA_005393395.2 of Gossypium australe. NCBI lineage: Eukaryota > Viridiplantae > Streptophyta > Magnoliopsida > Malvales > Malvaceae > Gossypium > Gossypium australe. Next base: position 16,570,611 of record CM016619.1, read on the forward strand.
TGAAGAGCCTTCCAAAATCGTGACGTGAATCTAGGGTCCCTGTCCGATATGATCGACACCGGTACACCATGTAGTCTTACAACCTCAGCCACGTACAACTTAGCCAACTTTTACAGAGAAAAGTCCACTCGAACCAGTATGAAGTGAGCAGACTTCGTCAACCGATCCACGATTACCCAAATCGAATCCTTCTTAGTGGGCGTAAGAGGTAACCCACTAACAAAATCCATCGTGATTCTTTCCCATTTCCATTGGGGAATCTTCATCGGCTGCAGCAACTCCGAAGGCACTTGGTGTTCAGCTTTGACTTGCTGACACGTCAAACACTTCCCCACATATTCCGTAACTTCTCACTTCAAACCTGGCCACCAGAACTGCTCTCGCAGATCCTGATACATCTTAACTCCTCCAGGATGCATAGCATAAGGGCTACTATGCGATTCCCGAAGAATCATCTGCCTTAATTCCACATCTTTTGGCATACAAACCTTCCCACGGAAACACAAAACTCCATCACCATTCCAACTATAATCCCCTCCTTCACCATTTTGCACTTGTCGGATCCGAGTACTCAAAACATCATCCAAAAGTTGCTTCTCTTTGATCTGACTTGTCCACAAAGGTCTTACTTGAAGTTCAGCTACCAAACTGCCACCTTCATATAGGCTAAGATGAGCGAACATCGCCCTCAAATCCGCTATCGCCTTCCTACTCAGCGCATCAGCCACCACGTTAGCCTTACCCGGGTGATATTCGATCGAGCAGTCATAGTCCTTTAACAGCTCGACCCACCTTCTCTGCCTCAGATTCAACTCCTTTTGGGTAAGGATATACTTCAGACTCTTATGGTCTGTGTAAATAACCGACTTCTCCCCATACAGGTAATGCCTCAAAATCTTCAGAGCAAACACTACCGCCGCTAATTCTAAATCGTGCGTAGGGTAGTTCAATTCATGCGGTCACGACTGTCGAGACGCATATGCAACAACTTTTCCATCTTGCATTAACACACACCCTAAACCTGTGTGTGATGCATCACAGTAGACGGTAAATTCTTTTCCCGCCTCTGGCTGAATCAATACTGGCGCTTCCGTCAAGATTATCTTCAGCTTCTCAAAGCTCTTCTGCTGTTTATCAGTCCATAGAAACAATACTCCCTTCCTTAACAACTTAGTTAAAGGTGCCGCTATTGAAGAGAACCCCTCAACAAATCTCCTGTAATACCCTACCAATCCCAAGAAACTTCGAGTTTCCGCCACAGACTTTGGCAGTTTCCAATCTAATACAGCTTCTATCTTCCGAGGGTCTACTCTAATTCCCTCCGCGAAAACTACATGTCCTAAGAAAGTCACTTCCTTCATCCAGAACTCACACTTACTGAACTTAGCGTACAACTGCTTCTCCCTTAGAATTTGCAACACCACACAAAGATGTGCATCATGCTCCTCCTCGGACTTGAAGTAAACCAGAATATCGTCGATGAACACCACCACGAACCGATCAAGATATGGTTGGAACACCCGGTTCATCATATCCATAAATGCTGCTGGCGCATTCGTCAAACCGAACGGCATTACCAAAAACTCATAATGACCGTAGCGTGTTCGAAACGCCGTCTTATAAATGTCCCCTTCCTTCACCTTTAACTGATGATAACCCGACCTTAGATCAATCTTCGAAAAGACCGAAGCTCTTTTAAGCTGATCGAATAGGTCGTTGATTCTTGGCAATGGGTACTTGTTCTTAATCGTCAACTTATTCAGTTGACGATAGTCCATGCACATACGCATGGATCCGTCCTTCTTTTTCACGAATAGGACCGGTGCTCCCCATGGAGACACACTTGGCTGGATAAATCCTCGATCCAAAAGCTCCTGGATCTGATCTTTGAGTTCCACCAACTCCTTCGGTGCCATTCGATAAGGAGCAATGGATACCGGAGCCGTACCCGGAAGTAGTTCTATTCCAAACTCCATTTCGCGATCCGGAGGTAATCCTGGCAACTCCTCCGGAAAGACATCTGCTAAATCCTTGACTGTTCAAACCTCATTAACAGTCACCTCCTTAGCATCCAAAGCAACAATACAAGCTATGAATGCGTTGTATCCTTTCCGAATCATCTTAACAGCCTTCAACGCCAATACTACGTTAGACAAATAGTTCCTTCTTTTCCCTAACACAACCACCTCCCCGCCTTCCGGGGTACTCAACACCACACGCTTGGTCTCACAGTCTAACTTAGCACGATGCTTAGTTAACCAATCCATTCCTAGAATAAGATCAAACTCTCCAAATGGCAATTCTATTAAGTCTACCGGAACCACTACCCCTTGAGTCTCTAAAGGTACATCCTTAAATTGCTTGTCTACTACCCTAGATTGCCCTAGGGGACTAACCACGATCATCTTCCTAGTAGTTGTTTCAGAGTCTATACTTAGGGTCTCAGATACCGAACATGCAACATAGGAGTGGGTTGACCCAATATCAATCAAGGCAAGAAAAGGGTTGTCAGCAATAAGAAACGTACCAGTTATGACATCCGGTGCGTCACCATCCTTCTGTCGATGAACTACATAAACTAGACCTGGCTGCCTTGCATCTACATTACCTGCACCTCTACCAGGTGCTCCACGACCACGACCAGCCCCATTTCCTACTCTACCTGGGCCACGACCCCTCGGCACTGGCTGACCACCTCTCCGAGCCTGATCAGAACCCCGTCTAGCTGGCTGCACCTGATCCTTCTGTGGACAGTCCTTAATCATATGTTCCGTGGATGCACACTTGAAACATCCACCGGTTCTTCTTCTACACTCCCCAGAATGTGCTTTCCCGTATCAATTACATAACCAATTCTGATTCCTCGCAGCAGGTGTCGGAGCACGAGCTGGCCCATCAGACCTAGGCCTTTTCTGCGAATTCCCAGATGCTCCTGCCAGCCCAAAATTTCTCTTATTCCTTCCTCGCTCCTTATCTCTTTCCTGTCTCTCAGTCTGTTTTACCTCCTCAGCTATCTTAACCTTCTCCACCAAAACCGCAAAATCTCTCTCTCTCTGCGGTGCTATCAAAACCCTTAACTCATTTCGTAATCCATCCTCGAACCGAACACAACGTTCATATTCGGTTGCCACCATTCCTCGAGCGTAGCGGTTCAAGCGCAGAAACTCTGTCTCATATTTAGCCACAGATTTACTTCCCTGCACTAGATTCAAAAATGCCTTCCTCTGCGCATCCACATAGCTGGCCCCAACATACTTTCCCTGGAATGACTCCTTAAAGAAGTCCCAGTCAATCCGATCTGCGGCAGTACCCTCATTCATTGTGAGCCACCACTGATAAGCCTCGTCTCGAAGAAGAGACACGACCCCTTTCAACTTCTCCTCTACTGTGAAATCTAATTCATCCATTATGCGCTCAGTCACTTCCATCCAATACACAACTGTGTTAGGGGCTACGCCAGAAATTCCCCTAAACACTTCTGCCCCATTGGCCCTAAGCTGCTCCGGCACAGATTTCCGGGCTCCTGTGCCCATGCCTACTCCAGCAACCCTCTCTAAAACCCTCAACATCGCTTGAGATACAGCATCATCTTCGGTCCCCTGATCCCGTAATTCTCCCTCCACAGCTGGCGGATCCGGCGTCTCGTTTCCTGATCCATGGCCAGACCCTACTGGCTCAGACAAGGTCATCCTACCCCTACCGCGTCCACGCGCGGACGTCCTCGACCCCTTGTACTCATTCTTCCGATTGGCGTTATCTGATTAAGAATTTTATGAATCATTAATTTTCTTCCACTAATTAGCCACGAACAGTCTTATGAATAATAGTTTTAAGAGTAGTTCTTTCGAATTCATATTCACAATACAGTTTCAAGTCCGTATCCTCTAATTCTAGGAAACACATACATTCAATCACCAACATACGAATAGCAACCAAGCATTTACATTCATCACGTAAGGGTGTTTTTTGTTGTTTCACTACCCAGGGGTATTTTTGTAATTTTTCAAAATAGGGTTCCTTGGGGATTTTGTGAAATAAGGGTATTTTGGTAATTTTGCAATCCCGGGGGTATTTCAGTAATTTTGAAGTCTAGGGGTATTTTAGTAATTTTGAAGTTCAGGGTATTTCGGTAATTTTACAAATTAGGGTCGTTTTGGTCATTTTGCAAAACAAGGGTAATTTGGTAATTTTACAAGTGAGGGTTATTTCGTTGTTGTTGGTGTGTTTTTTTTAAAAAACAGGGGTACTTTTGGTAAATCTAGTTTCATAGTCCGGGTTACTCTTGTAAACTTGAGGTTTTTCGGGTAAAGTTTTCAAAACATGGTTGATTGGAATTTTTTTTTATAAGTCGAATGTATTTTGAAAATTTTACAAAACTTGGGGATTTTTTTTCGAATAGGGTGGCTGGTCCCTTTTCGGGTTTTAATTATAAGGTTTAGCCCATCAACAAATCCTTGTAGCTAGGATGAATATTCACTACGCACTAGGTAAGATTCTAATGGAGAGGAGGTGAGTCACCAGGACTGCTTAAATACCAAGCTCTCTATGAATCCACTCCTAGACATGCGTATGTCTATTACCACACCCTAACTCGGCTAAAGTGAACAGTCACTACGCACCAGGTAAGATTCCAGCGAAGAGGAGGTGAGTCACTAGGACTGCTTAAATACCAGGCTCTTCCGGATCCAATCCTAGACATGTGTATGCCTGATGCCACACCCAAGTTATGCGACTTATTTACGGGTTTGATTAGTGAAGTCAAGTCTTATGAAATTTTAGGAGTTGTTTCAGCTAGACCTAAAGTCCATCAAGTTCTAATCTAACTATTCTACGTCCCATAAAGCCCATCAAGCCCACATATGTATATCACACAATGGTTCAGGGTACTTACCTGGTGGACTTGGGCTGGAGACGCAGGTGCCATACCGAGCTAACATACCTGTTATTATTTAAAAAAAATCATGCATGTTTCAAAATCCCATTTTTAGAAAACCTTTTGAGCCCAAAAACCCCTAGAGCCAAGTTTTAAACCGGGCTCTGATACCAGTTTGTAACACCCCAAACTCGGCCCAAACATTACAACCGGATCTGGCATGTCATTGAGGAAATCTAGCAAAACATGTCGAGATTTCGGGAAATATTTTTCTTGTATTTAGTCTTCCGTTTGGGAAAACCTAAAAACTTGATAGGTTTAAATAAGATATAACTTTAATTTGTTTATTTATGAATTAAATTTTAAGTGTCTAAAAATAATAAAAGCCCAAATTAAAATCCAAAACAAAGTATAATAGTCTAGTGGCTCAAGGCCTTATTACAACCATATTTAAAACCCACTTAAATGAAAATATAAAATAATAAACTAAAGTCTTTTCGCCGAATCCAAATGCTCTTTTGCATGGCCACCTTGCTCTCATCTCCAGCCCGGTCCGATGCGCTAAGTGTCACCTGAAATTGTTAAAATAAAAGGGTGAGTCGCGAGACTCAGTGTGCAACCTTCAAACACCGTTAGATTGGGCCTTAGCCCACAGATCAGAACATAAAACATAGTATAGAAAATCACATACATAAAACCCAACCCATTCCTAGGTTTCCATCCGCTACACACCACCCTTACCTGCCAACCACACCATTGAGGATTTCTACAATCAACCCACACCGCTACACACCATCGATGGCAGTCATGCTGCAGTTAGCTGCTCATCGTCAAAGTTGTGACAGAGTCACCAGGCTGAAATGGCTAGAGCCACCAGAAACAGAGTATGTGACAGAGACACCAGGCTGAAATGGCATAAGCCACCAGAACAGATCACTTCCCCTTTCATCAATCGCCCAACCTCAAGCATACATAGAAATTGACATATGAAACATATCGTTTTTAACAGAACATTCACTGAGGAATGGCAAAAAATACTAACCTGATATTTAGCCTTTACCCTTCTCGGGTTTTCAAACGTTATGCCGGGATTTCGGCATTTAACAGAGTATAGCAGACTTATACATATATATATATATATATATATTAGCAACCAATCTAATAGTGTGAAAGGTTACACACCTGATTAATGTCGATACCCTTGCTAAACCGATCTAAAACTTTGCTCGAAAAGCCGGAAAGATGTGAAAATAGGCCCTCTCCTATAATCGGCCATGGTTAGTGTTCTACCTGATTTTACACACCAAAATCAATAGATTTCCTTACCTTGAAATCGCAAAAGTACCTCGATTCGAGTATTACTGCACTTATGACTTAGAGATCTACGTGATTGACTCTTCTTCAGATCCCAGAATGCCGAAAATAAGAGGGAAATAAGAGATTAGTTTCGAAATAGCCATTCGGCTAGGGATTGTGAAAAGCCGAAAAAAACATTAAAATCCCGAAATCAACACTTACCTATTGTTTCCTTCAGATTTCAGCACAAGTAGGCTCCACTAAAGAAGATTTGGCAACTTCAGGAGGTGAGATCCTAGGGATTTCGGCTTTTTGGAAGAACAAAGGATTTGAAGAGATGGCTAAGAAAGATTCGGCCAATGAATATTGAGGAGGAGAATAGAATAATAAGGATGTAGTTTCAGCTTTTAAAGATTAGAAGAAGAATAATAATAGAGGTTAGCAGATTCGGCCAACCAAGAAATTTCAGAGAGGAAGAAAGGGTGAAGAAGATGATGGTTTTTCGACTTTTGAGAGGAAGAAGATGAGAAAAGAAATTAAAAGGGAGGCTTCAAAATTTCGGCACACCTTATTGCCTATACTGAGCCGATTCTTTCCCCTTTACAGAGTCAAATTTTCGGCCAACTCTAGCCCCTTGGATGAGCTCTCATCTTTTCCCTTATCTTGATCTATTATCTCCTCAAAAAAGTCCTAATTCCTCTCTTCATTATCTGCCTATTATCCTTATAATTAAACATAAAATAAATCCCTAAATAATAGCCTTGTGCCGTCCCCCTTGCTCATTTAAGTGCCAAATTTTAGCCCTAAAACTTGGGCTTCAAGCAACCATAATTTGGGCCTTCCTCATGCACAAGTGACGCCAACTCCTCTTCCTCCTAGTGGCACCATTTCCTCTGGGCCACAAGCCCAATATGTTAAACTCCTAGAACTTCAATTTAAACCCCTAGAGTGTTTGAACAAAATATTTAAAATAAGGCCTTAGCCCAACTTGAGCCCCATTTGTACCTCAAACTCTCAAATTAATATTTTAAGCAATTATCACATAAAATGCACAGGCCCAATAATTCGGGATGTTACATCCACCCACTGTAGCGTCGAAGTTAATTTTTATGAAGCCCTTTGAAGGCTTTTCCCACTTTTTGATGTGCTATTTTGCGAAAGAAAACGCTCGTTTATAAGGTTGCAAATCCAGAACTCCTTGTTCAAGGAGCTGGCTCTTTCCCAAATAATCTTAGCCTCTTCTTCTTTTCCCCTAAAGATGTAGTTGTTTCTATTGTTCCAGCAATTCCATAAAATCACCATGAGATTGGCCATAGCTCTTTTGTCAAGCACTCTAATCATGTCTTCCAACCAGTCAATACAGTGGTCATATTTCTTCGAAATGGTGCTCTTGGACCACCCACTTAAGGTGAGAACCTCATGAGATGTTGGGAAATATTTTAACACATGTAATAGAGTTTCGGTCTCAGCTCCACCATTTGGGAATCCATTGTCAAAGCCGTGTCTAATAGAAGCAATTTTTTCATTTGTCAGGAGAATTTTGTGCCTCACATGCCAAGCAAACACATGAATCTTCAGTAATGTGTCAAGCTTCTAGAGAGCTTCTAGGGGCATTCCCCATTTCTTTCAACAGCAACTGATCGTTGATGCAAAGTCTTAAAATTTATAACTAGAATGATCGAACCTGGAAACTAACTATGACAACGATTTGAGGCAAGTGCACCTATCGAACAGTAGTATAGCTTAGGCAAGACCAGATTGTCGAACCCAAAGGAACCAAAAGTACTAATACTAACTCTCTTTTTATTATCTAGCCTAAAATAAAGGGAATTTGTTGTTTAATTTGAAATTAACTAATTATTAAACTAAAGATTCTAAGACAAAGAAGAATGAAATTGGGAAAATAACTTTGAGGAAAAACCAATTGATTAAGACGATACCCGAGGAAGAATCCACCTAGACTTCACTTGTTATCTAACACTGAACTAGACGATTTATTCATTTGACTTGATTCGTAGGATTCCCTAAGTTATATTAATCCCTCTCTTCAGGGTGACTAACGTCTAACCCTAGGTTAATTAATTGAAATCTCTTTCTAATTAAAACCCCTAGAATCGCATTAACTCGATCTATGGACTCTCATATTAGGTTTCACCCTAATCCGCAAAATCTCGTTACCCTATCTCTAGGCATGCGAACAACTCCGCTTAATTATGATAGATCTACTCTTAGGCAGGGTCTATTCTTCCTCCACCTAAGCACATCAAACTTGAATCAATATCCCGGAAATATCAACATAAGAATTAAGAACACATAATTAATAACAAATCAAATATTTATCATATGGTTCAGAAAAAAATAACAAGATTTGTCTTAGGTTTCATCCCCCTCAGGTATCTGAAGGGTTTAGTTCATAATAATAAAAGAAAACATCTCAGAAGAAAAGATAAAACAAAACATAAGAAATCACTAAAACCCCCTGAAGGAATTGAAGGAGAGATCCTCCGTCTTGAGTATGATTCCGGCTTCCTGAGATGGATCAACTGGCTATCTTTGAGTGAACCCCCACAAATCTACCTTCTTTGGCCTAGCTGGACGCCCCCTGACAATAGCCTTGTGTTCCCCCTTTATTGGTGATACTTAGGGTGTTTATATAGGCTTCGGAATGTGTTTCTTTGCCCCTAAGTATCCTAATCCGAGTGAAATTTCACTTTGCCACGACAGGGACACACCCATGGCACACGCCCGTGTGAATCGTGGCCAGGCCGTGTTCTAGTAGGTAGGGAGGCACGACAGTGTGGTCTTGGGCCCAGGCCGTGTCGATTTCGTGATATGGCCCATTAACTCTGTTTTGGGCCCATTTCTCGTTCTTTTCATCCTCCGGTGCTTTCCTAGGTATAAGACATGAAAACAAAGGATTAAGAGCACCAAATTACAGAATTCAAGGCTTAAATCATCCAAAAGTATGCTAAATGTGGGCTTAAAATATGTTACTCTTACGGTTTATCAAATACCCCCACACTTAAGCTTTTGCTTGTCCTCAAGCAAAATTCTCAACTCACAATTAAAACGAACTTCCTAGATTTCATAATATTCATCAATAATGTTTCGTCATAATTCAAGGATAATTCATACATGGATAATTCAACTCAAAGAGCCCTAAAGATTCAAACAAGCAAAGTCATACATTTATAGCCCGAAAACATTAGGTGTTTCCCCTTACCTAATTAATTACCTCTGATTCAAAATCGACAAGAGTTGACATCCTCACAAAAGATTCACTCAAATCACTCAAAGTGTTTAAGGTTCAGAATTAAACACTCAAAAGTCGAACATGAAAAGTTAACCCCATAGGCTTGCATGAGAATCAAATCTCCACCACTATAATATGAGATGATACACAAATCAAAAGGTCTTTAACATGGTTGTAACGGGGTTTGGGTTAAAGGTGTGGGTAAAGGCTAAATTAGAGTGTTAGAATCAAGATTGAAGTGATAAGTTACTGAACTAGAAAATAAAAGAACTGGAAAATAATTACATCAAATTGAAAATTTCTAAGACTAATATCACGAGCTTCTTCTTCAAGATGTTGAATTTAAAGGCACAAGCTCACTTAATTAAAGAACTAATAATGAATATACTTCGTTTTTTAAGAACAAATCAAATATTTACATAATAAGAAAGAAATTGAAAGCTGAAATAAATGAAATAGTTACGTAACCGATCAAGTCAGATCTCGATATAAGGGTCGTCAAAAGGAAAGGTGATAACAAATACAAAGGGTTTTAGGTTAATATTATTAGGTGATTCAATAAAAAAGGGTTGTTAGGATTAAACGGGGTTCACTAGGGGTTAATTGTAAGGGTAGGCTTTTTTAGTGGTGTAAGTGGGTTAAATCCTAAATGCCTTTATCATCTCTGTATATCAAATCAAAGGTGTGGTCTCGACATGTATAATCGATGCAAGTTCTAGAATAACAAATCAATGTTGACACACTCATAACTAATAAGTGAGCAAGGAAAAGAACATATGCTTTATAAGGCTCAAAATCTCACAAAAATTATGGGTATTTGATATCAACCTCGTAAATTTCAAACTTCAGGGTAATAATTAGATTCAGGTAGACAACCTAACAAATTTTAAATTTCTGAAAAATAGACTTATTATGCTTGATTCTCTAGTATCTTAAAGTTTAATCATCAATGCATAATTATCAATGACTTGATCCAAAACATATCAACAAAACCATAAATCAAAGGAAATTTCATTTTAATCATAATATGAGAAACTTACTTTAAGACAAGATATCATTCAGGGATTTGAGAATAATGCAGAAAGTTAGGCACTTTCTTGAAATAAATATTCACCCCCACACTTAAGATGTACATTGCCCTCAATGTACACGTATATGAAATTTAATAGAAGATGAGAGGTGAAACTTCCTGAATTTGGATGGTTTCCTTGAGTTGGGAGGCCCGAGGTGTGGTGGCTGGAGTCCGTGACTCGAAGATTTGATTCGTTCTGACTCGTACCTATTTCTATCATGTCAGTATGGAGATTCATAAGGTCCACACAGCCACGGCCACGGTCGAGTGCAAGGCCGTGTGGCCTGAAAATCTGCACCTTTGGTTAGTTTAAAGTTAGGTGCTAAAAAGAAAGAATAAAATAAAATAGATAAGATAAATAAAAATGTAGAAGTTAATAGGGTTAGTACTCAAGTTGCCTCTCGAGAAGCGCTCATTTATAGTCTTAAGCTAGACTTACCTCTCATTCGCATATTCATGGTGGTTTGAATAGTTGAACATCCTCTTTCATGCTATCAGTTCTACTATCATGATATAGTTTGAGTCGAGTAGTGTTTACCTTAAAAGTGCCAAAGATAGGATTACTTACCTCGACTGTTTCGTATGGGAAGACATTGATTACCCTAAAAGAGATTTCTTCGTTTGTATTAGGGTCAGGGGGAGATATTCGAGGGTTTGCTTTATCTATCAATACCTGATCTCCTATAAGTTCGTCTAGGGGTTCCCTCAGTTTTACCTCGTGTAGTTGTGATTTCTCTTTTAAATATGTTTTCCACTCGTCTAGTTCATCGATATGAAGCCATCGTTCGTCGAGAGTTATTTCCTTGTTGTTATGAGGTATAAACTCTGGCTTGGTTGTGCGGTTCCGTGGTGCTTCCTGAAAAGAAATTTTAGTAGAAAGCTTATCGATAGAATTTACGTTTTCACCTTTGTCACTTGATGTCCTGGCAGAGTCGAGAGCTTGAAGTCTAATTGATTCGTCACCTACACAAAGTATGAGTTCACCGGTGCTAACATCAATTTTAGTCTTGGCGGTTGCTAAAAAGGGCCTTCCTAGAATTAAGGGGATACTATTGTCCTCATCTATGTCTAAAACGACAAAGTCTACTGGGAATACGAACTTATCAATTTTCAGTAACACATCTTCAATTATACCTCTAGGAATTCTAATAGTTTTATCAGCTAATTGGATGCTCATCCTAGTTTGCTTAGGTTTCCCTAGACCTAGTTGTTTAAACAATTTATAAGGCATAACATTGGTACTTGCCCCTAAATCAGCTAAAGCATTATTAATAGATAGACTACCAATTAAGCATGGAATTGTAAAACTCTCTGGATCTTTTAATTTCTATGGTAATCTACTCTGCAACATGGCTGAACACACTGCGTTTAGCTCCACATGCGATGCCTCGTCTAGCTTTCGTTTATTCGTCAAAAGCTCTTTTAAAAATTTCCTGGAATCTGGCATCTGCAAAAGAGCTTCAAGTAACGGTAAGTTAATGTGTAATTTCTTTAAAAGTTTAAGAAACTTATCGAACTGTTCCTCTGTGTCATCTTTCGTTATCGCTTCGAGATATGGTATATGAGGTTGGTACTCTTTGATTATCGGTTTTGCCTTTACCTCAACCTTACCTTCTTCTACCACATTCTTTTGCCTTAAATTGGGTTCGTCTAACCATTCACTATCTTGAGCTATTATGGCTTGAATTTGCTCCTTTGGGTTAATCTCGGTGTTGCTCGGTAGGCTTCCTTGTGGTCTTTTAGAGATCTGCTTAGCAAGTTGCTCTAACTGATTCTCGATCCTTTGAATCGATGCTTATTGATTTTTAAGTGTTGTCTCAGTATTCTGAAAATGTGTTTCTGTGACTGCCATGAATTTTGTCAGCATCTTCTCGAGGTTCAGCTTCTTTTCCTATGGGTAGGGTTGATTTTGGAAATTTGTAGGGGGTTGTTGTCTCTGATTTCCTTTATTTCCCCATGAAAAATTGGGGTGATTCCTCCAACCTGGATTACAAGTATTACAATAAGGGTTAGATCTAAAATTGTTACCCATATAGTTCATTTGTTTGCTCGCCATGCCCTGTTCGTAGGGTGGGTACTCAGGATTCGCCACACTTCCACTTGCGTCGCACTGCATCACTGGGTGAACCTGCGAAGAACACATATCATCAATCTTTTTATTCATCATCTCTACCTGATTTGATAGCATGAGTACTGCGTCGAGGTTGAAAACTCCAGCTGTTTTTGTTGGCCTTGTCCTTGTAACTTGCCACTGATAGTTATTCAGTGACATCTCTTCTATAAATTCGTAGGCCGCTTCAGGGGTTTTGTTATTTAGGGTTCCACCGGAAGCTAAATCAATTAGTTGTCTTGTTGAGGGATTCACACCGTTGTAGAAAGTTTGGACTTGAAGCCATAAATGTAATCCATGGTGTGGGCACCTTCTTAGTAAATCCTTGTATCTCTCCCATGCGTCGTATAGTGTCTCTAAATCCATCTACACAAAAGAAGACATATCATTCGTTAATTTGGCCGTTTTGGCAGGTGGAAAATATTTTAATAAAAATTTTTTGGTCATTTGATCCCATGTAGTGATTGACCCTCGTGGAAGAGAATGCAACCACTGTTTGGCTTTATTTCTCAAAGAAAAGTGAAATAACCGAAAACGGATGGCATCATCAGAAACACCGTTTATCTTGAAAGTGTTACAAAATTCTAGGAAATTTGCTAAGTGTGTGTTAGGATCCTCATCCTGCAAACCATCAAACTGAACAAACTGTTGTATCATCTGTATAGTGTTAGGTTTCAGTTCAAAATTATTTGCAGCAATAGTTAGGCCTAACAATACTTGACTCAGTTCCTGTGAAACTAGGTTTAGCATAATCATACATAGTTCGAGAAGAATGATGTTCGGCCATCTCTAGAGGTGGTGGATTATTCTCTGCCATCTCTTCGGTGGTATTGATTTCGGCTTCTTGCTCTTCTTCTATGTAGTTTAAGCTTCGCCTTATTTCTCTGCGATTTCTGCGAACAGTACCTTCAATATCACTATCGTAAATTAGGGCTCCTGTCGGGTTCCTTCTAGTCATAAACTAGTGGTACCTGTCAGGAAAAGACAGAAGAAGAAAAATTAGTAGAGTTAAAAAAACGTAAAAATAAAATTAAATTGCGGAAAATAAAAATGGCTAAAGTAATAAAAATTAAGCTTTCTTAATATTTTAGTTCCCCGGCAACGGCGCCAAAAACTTGATCGTTGATGCAAAGTCTTAAAATTTATAACTAGAATGATCGAACCTAGAAACTAACTATGACAACGATTTGAGGCAAGCGCACCTATCGAACAATAGTATAGCTTAGGCAAGACTGGATTGTCGAACCCAAAGGAACCAAAAGTACTAATACTAACTCTCTTTTTATTATCTAGCCTAAAATAAAGGGAATTTGTTGTTTAATCTAAAATTAACTAATTCTTAAACTAAAGATTCTAAGACAAAGAAGAATGAAATTGGGAAAATAACTTTGAGGAAAAACCAATTGATTAAGACGATACCCGAGGAAGAATCCACCTAGACTTCACTTGTTATCTAACACTGAACTAGACGATTTATTCATTTGACTTGATTCGTAGGATTCCCTAAGTTATATTAATCCCTCTCTTCAGGGTGACTAACGTCTAACCCTAGGTTAATTAATTGAAATCTCTTTCTAATTAAAACCCCTAGAATCGCATTAACTCGATCTATGGACTCTCATATTAGGTTTCACCCTAATCCGGCAAAATCTCGTTACCCTATCTCTAGGCATGCGAACAACTCCGCTTAATTATGATAGATCTACTCTTAGGCAGGGTCTATTCTTCCTCCACCTAAGCACATCAAACTTGAATCAATATCCCGAAAATATCTGTAACGACCCAAAATCCGTGGGCACCAGAAAAGTGTGTTATCGGGCCTCCGTCTTAGTAAATCGAGTTAGTAAATAATTATTAGGAGTAATTATGAGTCTAATAGTGTGTTTAATTAGATTTTTATTTAGTGAATTTAGCTTAATTGAGAGAAATTAGGAAAAAGGACTAAAGTGAATAAAGGGTAAAAGTTGAATTGTAGATTAAAAGAAAATAAAAAGGACTAAAATGGCAAATAGACCATTTAGTATATTTGAGGCGGCATAAGCATAAAAATCTGAGATTTTTATGTGTTAAAATATATTATTATTATTATTAGATAATTATGTTAATATAATATTATATTATATAATAAAGTAATAGAATAAAGGAAAAAGAAAAGAAGAAAAGAAACAGAGAGCATACGAAGCAGGAAAGAAAGAAGAAAAAGAAAGGAAAAAGGAAAAACTAAAGATTCAAGGTTTTAAGCTTTAAAAGCAAACAAGGAAATCGAGACGTCTAATACGAAGGGGAAGGAAAAAGTGATCGAGGAGTAGCTCGAGAAAATATCGGTTAGTAGAGTTTCTGACCCGGTCCAGCATCCAAATCCAATCCGACTCCAACAAGAGGATTTTGGTGATGAAATTCTTCCTTTTGTTAAGTGGCATGTACTAGATAGTTATATGAATTATGAACATATATATATATACTTAAGTTAAATGCTTTAGTTGTATTTAAATGATTATAACATTTTGGATGAGGAAAATGATATAAAGTTATAAAATGATAAATTAGTATTGGTTGTTTTGGTCTGAATTTGCAGGGGGATTTAGGTGAAAATAAGCAGAAATACTGCCGAAATTTTTATAAATAAAAGAAAAAATTACAAAGAATTTTCTAGAATGATTGAACAAGTTTCTTTCTACTTTTAATATATGCTTAGGCATTGAAAGTCCAATATAGGTATTTAATTATTAAATTATACTATGAATGCTATTTTATTTGTGAACAATTAGTAAATTGTTTGATATGTCCAGTAATACCTTGTAACCCTGTTCCGGCAACGGTTTAGGGTTAGGGGGTGTTACAATATCAACACAAGAATTAAGAACACATAATTAAGAACAAATCAAATATTTATCATATAGTTCACAAAACAATAGCAAGATTCGTCTTAGGTTTCATCCCCCTCAGGTATCTGAAGGGTTTAGTTCATAATAATAAAAGAAAACATCTCAGAAGAAAAGATAAAACAAAACATAAGAAATCCCTAAAACCCTATGAAGGAATTGAAGGAGAGATCCTCCATCTTGAGTATGATTCCGGCTTCCTGAGATGGATCAACTGGCTATCTTTGAGTGAATCCCCAGAAATCTGCCTTCTTTGGCCTAGTTGGACGCCCCCTGACAAAAGCCTTGGGTTCCCCCTTTATTGGTGATACTTAGGGTGTTTATATAGGCTTCGGAATGTGTTTCTTTGCCCCTAAGTATCCTAATCTGAGTGAAATTTTGCTTTGCCACGATAGGGACACACCCATGGAACACGCTCGTATGAATCGTGGCCAAGTCGTGTTCTAGTAGGTAGGGAGGCACGGCCGTGTGGTCTTGGGCCCAGGTCGTGTCGATTTCATGATATGGCCCATTTACTCCGTTTTGGGCCCATTTCTATTTCTTTTCATCCTCCGGTGCTTTCCTGGGTATAAGACATGAAAAGAAAGGATTAAGAGCACCAAATTACAGAATTCAAGGCTTAAATCATCCACAAATATGCTAAATGTGGGCTTAAAATATGTTACTCTTACGGTTTATTAGCAACCATGAGTAAGCAGACTTCGAGGTAAAGCACCCATGAGGGTTGTGAAACAAATTATTTTATTGCCTTGGCCCTCGTCCCCTATAGGCACGTTGCAAATCTTGTCACCCCAATCTTGCTCATACACATTTTTAACTTTATTAACATTCCAGCTTCTACTATCTGCAAGCCAAAGATCTTTCACGCTCATCTCATTTGGGTTGAGTATGTTGCTTTTAATAGCATTCCCATTAAGACCTTTCATTCCTCAATTGTCAACCCGTATTTTTATCTTGTCGCCATTCCCAGCCTGCCACTCAAAACCATCTTTAAAAGCTTTCGCCGTTGTCGTAATGCTTGACCAGGTAAACGACGCTTTGTCCACCTTTTATGCTTGAAAAATGTTACGATTAGGGAAACATTTCAAAGACAACACTTTAAGACAAATAGAATCTTTGTTGTTTATAAGCCTCCACACTTGACGCCCTAAGAGAGCCAAGTTGAAGAGTCGAACATCTCTAATTCCAAGACCTCCATGCCCTTTGGTTTACACAAAGTCTTCTAAGGAATCATTATCCAGAATCTGCCTTTGTCTTTTCCCGACCACCACATTTTACTTAGCTTAGCTTGAATATCATCAATCACCCTTTTGGAGCCAAAAAAATCGATAGAGCATATGTAGGGATAGATTGGAGAACTGCTTTGATTAAGACTTCTTTCCCACCAAAAGAGTGGTCTAACTGTTGATCCTGCAAGACAATCTATTATTAATCTCTTTGAAAGCTGTTGTTTTCTTCTTAATAATTGGAATGGGAAGGCCTAGATAGTTGTTTAAATTCTCCATCACCGTCATGCCTAGAAGATCACTAAAATTGGCTCTTTAAGCACTTAGAGTGTTGGGACTGAAGAGAACCATTGAATTTTCAAAATTAATCTCTTGACCTGAAATGTTAGAAAAATTATTAAGCATGTTAATGTGACTTTCAACATCACTCTTTTTATTTTTAACAAAAAGGAGCGTCGTCAGCAAAGAACAAGTGATTTATCCTAGGGCCGTTTCTACTAGCCCGGATACCTGTAAGTAAGTTGTACTCCTAAGCATGTATAAGCATCCTCAAGAAAGCTTCCATACTAAATAGGAACATAGGGGATCCCCTTGGCAGAGACCCCTCTAGGGGGTAAAAATGTATGATAAAATATTGTTACATTTAACTGTATATTTAACCGAGCGAACGCAATCCGTAATTTTGTCAATCCATTTCCCATCGAATCCCATTTTCTTTATAATTGTTTCAATGAAGTTCCACTATACGCGATCATACGCGATCATACGCTTTGTCAATCCATGTCCATTGTAGAACTTTGAAGATAGTGGAGAAGCTCATGCACAATCAGAATATTATCATGTATCATCCTCCCCAGCACGAAGGCACTTTGATTTTGGCTGATGCAGCTAGGAAGAACAACTTTTAGACGATTGGAAAAAACCTTTGAGATAATCTTGTATACCTACATAAACTGATAGGACGACATGGATATCTAATTTTAGGAATTAAAATGATCATAGTTTCATTAAGGCTAGAAATATTCTTGTTCCCATTAAGAACATCCAAACAAAACTTAATTGTATCATTTCCCACGATCTCCCAGTGATGCTTGAAGAAATTTTCGGAGAGGACGTCAATACCGGGAGCTTTATTTGGGTCCATCTGCTTAATAGCTTGAAGAACCTCCTTCTCCGAATAGTCCATGTTAAGGCACTCATTGGTCTCCCTGGACACACACTCCTTAATATACCCCATCTATTGGATATTAGCATTTTGACCGTTAGACCTAAACAATCTAAAAAAATAATCCTTTGCCACCTGGCTAATTTCCTTACTATTTGACACCCAGTTTCCTTCCGTGTTTTTAAGCTTTTCAATATTATTCTCCTTTAGCCGTCCAATAGCTTTAGCATGGAAATACCTAGTATTTCGATCCCCTTCCCTAAGCCATTATGACCGAGACCTTCGTGCCTAGTAGCTTTCTTCCCTCGCATAGAGAAAGTCAAGCCTTCCACGAGTTTCCTTCAAAGTCTTCCCACTATCATCTTTATTGGCAGAAACAATGATCAAGTCAATATATTTCTCCAATTTTTGCATTTCACTCTTCATTTTTTCGTATTTCTTACGTTGCCAAGGACCAATGACCGACCTAACCCTTTTGGTCTTATCCCCATTATCAATTTCATTCCTGTTCCAAGCACCTTCAATAACATTTTTTGCTTCCTTATCACTAGCCCAACAAACATCAAATTTGAAGCATAATCTATGGTCTTTAAGATAATCTTTTGGTTTTCAACCCCACAAGTCTAAGAGAATCGCGTCATGATCAAACTAGGTTTTCCTCACCGCTTTGGTAGTAATGAAAGGAAAGTTTTCAACCAAGGAAACCGAGGTGAGGAATCTATCAATTCTTTCCTTTATCAAACTCCCCTCACTCCTATTGTTGATCCAGGTAAACAATCCACTATCGGGTTTGATATCCACAAGGGTCAAGTCGTCCACGACCTTTTTGAAATCATTTATATGATCCCTTACCCCCTGCGACCACCTTCTTTCTCAAGTTCATTCAGAATTGCATTGAAGTCTCCCCCCAACAGTCCAATCCTCCCTAACTGAAACCCCAACCTTACGTAATATATCCCATGAATTGCTTTTAAGGTTCGGGTTTGCATGCCCATAGAATCCCATTACATGCATTTTTTTGTTGTACTCCAGTTTAACCATAGAATCAATGTGATGCTTAGAGTAGCTTTGAATAGAGACATTTGTCCCATCCCTCGACATCAGCGCAAGTCCCCCACTCTGACCCTCTTAGTTAACAACTAAGCCATTCTTCATCCTACATTTGTTTTGAACCCTACAAAAGTCATTAGCATTCATTTTAGTTTCGTTAAGAAAGATAAGATCAGGATTGTTCGCAACGAGAAGTTGCTTTAACTCCCTTAGTTTTGCAGGGTTCCCCAATCCACGACAATTCCAGAACATGAACTTCATTTGTTGAACGCGGCCCATAGAACTACTCCTTATGATAAGCTTCAAAACTCTAGGAGAATGGTGAAAACTATAGCCTTTGTCACTATCACAAACACATCAAGAAACGCGTCAAGAAAATGGAGAGATTAACGCGATCCACACCTCCGAAAATAAGGCAGAAGCCTAGCTAGAGAAACTGTGACAGAAAAACACACAACAAAAGAAAGAAATGAAACATAGTAACAATCCAAAACGAACAAATAAATCACCTTATCACACAACGAAAAGCACCCATCGTTAAACCCTAACCTCGTGCAACAAGAAGGAAAGAATAAGCAAGAAAACAATAAAATGAAGCAAGCTTCAACAGTCAAAAGAAACTAAGAAAACAAACAACTACTTGGAAATAAATGAAAGAAAACTAAAAGATAGAGAAACCATTAAAAATCTTATTTTGCATGCTTTTTAAGCCTATTAAAAAAGAAAAGAAACCCTAAGAGGAAAAATCATTGAAAATTCAAAGAAAAGAATCTGCCATTAATGGCGAGCATGCAATATAAATCAAAAACCATGCAGGAGACGTACAAGACACATGCAACCATTCGGATGAAACGGAAAAGAAAAAATCAAAAGAAAACGATAAAACCTTGGTAATCCCAATGAACAAACTCGTCAAAATAGGTCTGATTTTGCTAAAGGAGAAACGCGAGGAAGCACGAATGAGTCGTCCGTACAATCTTGACTGGTCCGCCACCGTCAATCACACGCCAAACACGTAAGAGGACACCCTTCCCCCTCGAGTGGCACGCCACCACTACAACACCAGCCCCATTGTAATCCGGGGCATCTACCAAAACACAACCAGCCAATTATTCAATACAGAATAAAGATGGACACAAAACCAAAACAAGAAAAAAATGCTTCAAAATCTTGGAGAGAATTTTGACTCAAGCCGTTGCTATGCTTTATATTCTTATAATTATTCGCATGTTTAGGGAATATATGTGAATGAATTAAATATTATATATTTGTTATATAATTATTTTTTGCCAAGGTTGTGGTTATTAAGAAATAGACAGTGGACTATCATCTTTACGTAGATTTTTTATTATTTATTTATAGAATTCTTGTGAGCTAGAAACGAACATAGGACATAAATGTAATTTTTTTTTTAAAAAGAGGTCGTGACGAGGAGAAGATGGAACGATGGCGGTTGATGGCACAAGGAATGCCTTGTGACGAAAAGCTATGTATTTTTTGTTTTTCATTTATTTTCTAGAAATAGAACCATGAAAACCTTGCCGGGCAATTTAATTTTATTACCCATCTCTTCATGTACCTGTTTAATAATTATTTATGATATAATTGTGATATATATGTATGAGATGATCCGCAGTTGATCTATTAATGACAAGAAGTGTGGTAATGAGAAAATACATGTGTTGTATTATTCCATTCACTTCTTTAGGTTATTCGATTACTGTGTGTAATGAGAAGGTGCATGTCTAGGATTAGATCTGGTAAGGAAATGCTTGGTTTTTTAGTGGTTAAATGCGAATCACCTCCATGTGTTAGGAATATACTTGGTGCACGGTTCACATTCACTTATTTGTTTTTTCTCTTAAAAGAAAAACTATGGAGAATCAAAATTTTTTTATTGACTCTTGTAAGTAATTGAATTTGAACATCATAAAATTTCCATAGCATGTCATGCATACATGAGGTAAACATGCCATATAGTTTGGAAAAGAATGTCACATGTACTTGTCATGCATATATTAATCATACATGATTGAAACTGGAAATTAAAAACCTTGCATTTTTTTAAAATATTGAGTGGGAGAAGGTCCCTAAACAAGACCTGTAGCCTCCATTAATGGTCTCTTGTGATGGCATGAAATGGACCTGCCCCAAGGTAGATGTTGTCATGTGGATTTCATTGAGGAAACTTCCTGAAAGTAAGCATAATTTTCTTATAATCATATGATAGTTGGACCAACCCCTATGGTAGGTATTATCATATGATATAATAAAAAATTCTGTCTTCAAAGAGGACAACTAGTCATAGTATGCTACTCGATAAGATTGTCCCAAGATGAATCATTTGTGGTGCATGATGACATAGGTGTTGAGTTGATGGTTATACACTCAAGATCTTCTAGTTAAGTAACTCCCCATAGAACTCTACTTAAGTTAAAATGATGGCCAAACATTACACGATTTTTAGTATGTGTGAATGCCTAAAAGAATTAGGTTCATGTACTAATAAGATGGAAATCCATGTTCTTACTAGTTGATCATGATCACCCCATGGTGAATTGATTCAATGAGTGTGGTAATTATCGTTGCAACAACTTACAAATGTTTTCAAGGTTTAATGTAAGAAACATGCATCATCTTAATGCATATCGTAATGTTGGAAAACATTTTCAAACATTTAATTAATACAAAGATATTAATATACAAATGTTTTATTTTCAGTTCGAAAATGACATCAACTCATTTATTGAACATACACACTGGAAACAAATTGAACGAAAATAACTATAAGAAATGGAAAAGGAACTTGATAATTATCCTGAGCTAAGAGAAATTTAAAACAATTCTTGATACTAAGTGCTCTCTGACCATTCAAGCTGAGGCTAGAAAGCGTTCGGAAGAGTCTGATGAGATAGATCATTGCTATATGTTGGCAAGCGTGACCAACACTCTGCATACTGAAAAGATGTAAGATTGCTAAAGCGATTCTAGATAATTAGAAGACATGTTCGAAGGCAAAGCTACCTTGGCTCGACAGACTGTCATAACTAGCTTGATAAATGCATAACAAAGCTTGACATTCCGATCAAAGACCATATGATCACTATTATGGGTTACTTTACCGAGGCTGCGGACAATGAGGCCAATCTGGATTAGAACACTCAAGTTGAGATGGTGTTAAAAAGTTTGTCAAAAGATTTTGGTGGTTTTCAGACTGCATATAAACTTGGCAACAAAAAGTTGATGCTTACACAACTATTGAAGGAGTTACAATCTTATGAGTTGTTGTTGAATGGTGGTTAACCGGTCCTAAAAGCATAAGTGAATATAGCCGTCGTTTTTTCCTTAAAAGGGAAAGGAAAATGCACAAAAAAGGCAAAACTAAGGTCTCTGGGGCACCACAAGTGGAAAGGAAGAGAACTAGGAAGCCTAAAGACTTATTTTAGTCTAGATGCTTATGTTGCAGTAAGAAATGACATTTCTAGGCAAATTGTAAAGAGTGGAAGGAATACGTAACTACCAAAGGCAAAGGTATGAAACTCTTGATGATAGAAACTTTTTTAGTGGAAGAATCAATAGACCACAGCTTTATTGATTTGAGAGCCACTAATCATGTTTGTGTTTCTCTACAGAGGTTTCAGGGGACGAAAGATCTTAGAGATAAGAGCTTATCATTGGGGACCAATAATGGGACAAGTGTGACAACTGATGTAGTAGGAAATGTACATCTTTATTTTGATAATTTTAGGAAGATTATTTTAAA
The DNA here is from genome assembly GCA_005393395.2 of Gossypium australe. Classification (NCBI taxonomy): domain Eukaryota; kingdom Viridiplantae; phylum Streptophyta; class Magnoliopsida; order Malvales; family Malvaceae; genus Gossypium; species Gossypium australe. Next base: position 16,593,301 of record CM016619.1, read on the forward strand.
AGACATTTTCTATGTACCAAGTTTGAAAAGAAACTTAATTTTTGTTGCATGTTTATATAAAGACGGCTTAACCGTGACTTTTAATCATGGAATTGCAATAATTAGAAATTTAAATCTTACCTGAAATGGATGGATGTCAAATAATCTCTATGTTATAAAACCAAAGATGTACACACTGCTTGAGACTAAAATATCAAATAAAAGAATTAAAACTTCTCACTCTAATGAGGTGTACCTTTGGCATTTGAGACTTGGTCATATTAATTGAGAAAATATCACTATACCTGTGAAAGGAAACATTTTAATTTTACTTAAAGAAGTTGATCTTCCACAATGTGAATCTTGCTTGGAAGGTAAGATGACTAAGCATTCTTTTAATGCAAAAGGAACGAGGGTCAGAAAACCCCTAAAACTTGTGCACATTAATGTATGGGGCCCTATGAGCATAGTGCAAGAGGTGGTTACGAGTATTATGTAACCTTTATTGATGACTATTCCAAATATGGGTATGTATACTTGATGCACCGTAAGAGTTTCATGCGGAAATGGTGAAACATCTAGGTTTACCCATAAAGGCACTTCATTTTGATCGAGGTGGGGAGTATTTATCTAATGAGTTCTTAGGGCACCTCATAAACAATGAGACTTTATCCCAGTTAACTACGCATGACACTCCACAATAGAATGGCTTGGTAGAGAGAATGAATCAAACGTTGTTAGACATGGTACATTTGATTTTAAGTTATTCGAAGCTGCCAATCTGTAACACCCCAATATTTCTATAACTGTTTTCGTGTATTTGTGACACAAATATCGGTCTACTTCAGTGGTTATGTGTTCTGGGAGTGTTTGAGAAGTCTTGGGTTCAAGATTTGACTTGGGCAAAAAATTTTGGTATTTTTATGAATAAAGCCTTATCTTTGGTTAGTAGGCTTATAAGTAAAAGTGTTTAAGTAATTAACAGAATGGGCCTGCTGGTCTGGGGGATAAGTGGAGTGTTGGTGAGATGGAGGTCACGAGTTCGATTCTCTGTATTGGTAAGGGTTAGTATTTTTGCTGCAATATCCGACTGGAGTTTGAGTTGTAGTGAAAATCTGGGTAGTGGTGGTTGAGGTTGTGTAAGTTGTGGGATTTGGGTTGAATTAGTTTTCCCCGAATTTCTCTTTGGTGAACCGACGTCTCTCTCCCTTCTCTGCCATCTTTTTTTTCCAATTTTGTTTTCTCCATAACCGAATTTTACTTCTCCCTTTCCCGCACTCTTTCCGTTTTCTCTTTTCCAAATCGTCCCTTTCTGTGCAACTGTCATTTCGTTTGTTCGGTAAGTGGAATAAGTTGATTTTGGTTCTTGTTATTAACTTCTTATTAATGGGTGCCATTATTGTCGATTAGGGGAAGAATCGAGGACGTGTGGTCAATAGTTAGAGAGTTACATTCGTGGAAGTTCAGTTGTTCGATTAAAGTTGAGGGATTCTCACCCACTAGATGAGCAATTCAATTTAGGTTCGGTTTTAAGTTTGTCTTCAAGCGATTAATTTAGTGTTTGTTGGTCAACTATAGGCAGTAAAGTGCTCAGGATTGCGATTGCAGTGAAATAGTACCAGGTGTGTACCCAAAAATGCAGAAAAAGCATGTCATATTATGAATGTTGCATTGCATCGGGGTGGGTGGATGATATTTGGAGGAAGTATCTGAAAGGCTCTTAAGCTTGTTATCTGGCAGCTCAACTGTAACTTTTTGATTATGTGCCGCATTCGGTACAGCATGGTGTGTAGCAATGGGTGGGTTGATTTTATCCCCACATGCTGTGTAGGGTTGGACGGAGTTGGTGTGTATAGCATGGTGTGTAGGAATGGGTGGGTTGATTTTATCCCCACATGGTGTGTAGGGTTGGATGGACGGAGTTGGTGGGTAGAGGCTGGTGGGTAGGACTCTCCTATTATGTTCTGATCTGCATATTATATCTGAAATGGGCTAAGGCCCTAGAACATATCTGAATCTGTATCTGAGTGGGCTAAGGTCCACACTGTATCTGTAATGGGCTTAGACTCGAACTATGAATTTATGACTGTCTTCTAACATTATGCCATGTGTATGTTTTTTGTGGGGATTACACGCTGAGTTTGCGAAAACTTACCCTTTTCTGATTAATCTGTTCAGGTAATCTGATAAACCGTAATAGTAACATATTTTAAGCCCACATTTAGCATGCTTTTGGATGATTTATCCCTTGAATTATGTAATTTGGTGCTCTTAATCCTTTGTTTTCATGTTTTATACTCAGAAGAGCACCGGAGGATGAAAAGAACGGAAAACGGGCTTGAAACCGACCAAATGGGCCATAACACGAAATCAACATGGCCTGGGCCCAAGACCACACGGCCGTGCCTCATTAATAGACTCGAACACGGCCTGGCCACGATTCACACGGGCGTGTGCCATGGGTGTGTCCTGACGTGAGAAATAAGAGTTTCAGTCGGATTAGGGTACTTAGAGGCAAAGAAAGCCATTCCAAAAGCCTATATAAACACCCTAGAGGCCAGCCTTCAGAGGGCTCCAGCTAGGAGTCCCGCTGGGAGTCCAGTTAAGCGTCCAGCTAGGCCAAGGAGCCGAGCCAGAGGGGGCAGAATTATGGAATTTACTTGAAGAAAGCTAGTTGATTCATCTCAAGAAGCCAGAGTCATACCCAAGACGGAGGATCTCTCTTCAATTCCTTCAGGGAATTTTAGGGTTTTTCTTATGTTTTGTTTTATCTTTTCTTCTGAGATGTATTCTTTTATGATTATGAACTAAACCCTCAGATACCTGAAGGGGATGAAACCTAAGATGAATATTGTTATCGTTTGCTAAACTATATGATAAATACTTGATTTGTTCTTAATTATGTATTCTTAATTCTTATTTTGATAATTCCGGGATATTAATTCAAGTGTGATGTGCTGAGGTGGAGGAGCAAAAGTCCCTATCTAAGAGTAGATCTAGCATAATTAAGCGGATTTGATCGCACGCCTAGACATAGGGTGACGAGATTTTGCCGGATTAGGGTGAAACCTAATATGGGAGTCCATAGATCGAGTGAATGCAATTCTAGAGATTTTAATTAGAAAGAGATTTCAATTAATCAACCTAGGGTTAGATGTTAGTAGCCTCGACGGAGGTATAATATAACTTAGGGAATCCTACGGATCAAGTCAAGTGAATACATCGTCTGGTTCAGAGTTAGATAACAAATGAAGTCTAGGTGGATTCTTCCTCGGGTATTGTCTCAATCAATTGGTTTTTCCCAATGTATTTTCCCAAATTCATTCTCTTTTTCTTTGCATCTTTAGCTTAGTTGTTAGTTAATTTTAGATTAGATAAAAATTCCTTTAATTCTTAGGCTAAATAATAAAAAGAAAGTTAGTATTAGTACTTTAGGTTCCTTTGGGTTTGACAATCCGGTCTTGCTGCTAAGTTATATTACTGTTCGATAGGTGCACTTGCCTCAAGTCGTTGTCACAGTTAGTTTCTAGGCTCGATCATTCTTTTTATAAATTTTTAAGACTCTGACACACGATCAAGTTTTTGGCGCCGTTGTCGGGGAGCCAGAATATTAAGAAAGCTCAGTTTTTATTACTTTAGCCATTTTTTATTTTCTGCAATTTCTTAGTTTTTTTTAATTTTTGCTAATTTTTTTCTTTTACTCCTTTCAGGTACCTCTAGTTTATGACTAGAAGGAACGCGACAGGACCCCTACTTTACGACAGTGATATTGAAGGTACTATTCACAGAAATTGTAGAGAAATAAGGCGAAGCTTAAACTACATACAAGAAGAGCAAGAAGATGAAGTTAGTACTACCGAAGAGATTGCTGAGAACAATCCGCCAACTCCAGAGATGGCCGAAAATCATGCTCCTCGAACTATGTATGATTATGCTAAACCAAATTTAATAGGAATTGAGTCAAGTATTGTTAGAACTGCTATTGCCGCAAATAATTTTGAACTAAAACCTAACACGATTCAAATGATACAGCAATTTGTCCAGTTTGATGGTTTGTAGGATGAAGATCCAAATAATCACTTGGCGAATTTCCTAGAATTTTACGACACCTTCAAAATAAATGGCGTTACTGATGATGCCATCCGTCTTCGGTTATTTCCCTTTTCTTTAAGAAATAAAGCCAAATAGTGGTTGCATTCTCTTCCACGAGGGTCAATCACTACATGGGATCAAATGACCGAGAAATTTTTATTAAAATATTTTCCACCGGCCAAAACGGCCAAATTAAGGAATGATATCTCTTCTTTTGTGCAGATGGATTTAGAGACACTTTATGATGCATGGGAGAGATACAAAGATTTGTTGAGGAGGTGCCCACACCACGGATTACTCTTGTGGCTACAGGTCCAAACTTTCTACAACGGTGTGAACCCTTCAACAAGGCAATGAATCGATTTAGCCGCCGGCGGAACTCTGAATAACAAAACTCCTGAAGCAGCCTACGAGTTTATAGAGGAGATGTCATTGAATAAATATCAGTGACAAGTTACAGGGACAAGGCCAGCAAAAGCAGCCAGAGTTTTCAATCTCAACACAGTAACCATACTATCAAATCAGGTAGAGATGCTAAATAAAAATATTGATGGTTTGTGTTCCTCGCAGGTACATCCAGTTATGCAATGTGAGACAAGTGGAGGCGTGGCGAATCTTGAGTACCCACCCTACGGACAGGGCATGGAGAGCGAACAAATGAACTATATGGGTAACAATTTCTGATCTCAAAATAACCGTTATAGTAATACTTATAATCCAGGTTGGAAAAACCACCCCAATTTTTCATGGGGTGGTCAAGGAAATCAGAGGCAACAACCACCCTAAAACTTCCAACAACAGCCCAACCCACAGGAAAAGAAGCCGAACCTTAAGGAGATGCTGACAAAATTCATAGCAGTCTCAGAAACACGTTTCCAAAATACCGAGACAATACTTAAAAATCAACAAGCATCGATTCAAGGGATCGAAAACCAGTTAGGGCAACTTGCTAAGCTGATCTCTGAAAGACCACAAGGAAGCCTACCAAGCAACACCGAGACTAACCCAAATGAGCAAATTCAAGCCATAACAGCTCAAGATAGTGAAGGGTTAGACGAGCCCAATTTCAGGCAAGAGAATTTGGTAAAAGAAGGTAAGGTTGAGGTAAGTAATAAAAAGCCAAAATCGGTAATCAAAGAATACCAACCTCGCATACCATATCCCGAAGCAATAAAGAGAGACGACACAGAGGAACAGTTCAGTAAGTTTTTTAAAATTTTAAAGAAATTACATATTAACTTACCGTTACTTGAAGCTCTTTCGCGGATGCTAGAGTCTAGGAAATTTTTAAAGGAGCTATTGACGAACAAACGAAGGATAGAAGAGGCATCGCATGTGGAACTAAACGCAATGTGCTCGGCAGTCTTGCAAAATAGACTACCACAAAAATTAAAAGATCCAAGGAGTTTTACAATTCCATGCTTAATTGGTAGTTTATCTATTGATAATGCTTTAGCTGATTTAGGGGCAAGCATAAATGTCATGCCTTATAAAATGTTTAAACAACTAGGTCTAGGGAAACCCAAACAAACTAGGATGAGCATTCAATTAGCTGATAAAACTGTTAGAATTCCTAGGGGTATAATTGAAGATGTTCTTGTGAAAATTGATAAATTCGTATTCCCAATAGACTTTGTCGCTTTAGACATGGATGAGGACAATAGTATCCCCTTAATTTTAGGAAGACCCTTTTTACCAACTGCCAGGACTAAAATTGATGTCAGTGTAGGTGAACTCATACTTTGTGTAGGTAACGAATCAATTAGTCTCCAGGCTCTTGACTCGGCCATGACATCGAGTAGTCAAGGTGAGAATATAAATTCTATTAATAACCCTTCGGTTAAACCTTCTTTTCAGGAAGCACCACGAAACTACACAACTGAGCTAGACCCTAGACCTTATACCAACAAGGAAATAACTCATGAGGAATGAAGGCTTCAGATCGATGAACAAGACGAGTGGAAGACACAGTTCAAGGAGAAGTTAGGGATACACAAAGCAAAACCAACACCATTCCGTGGGACAGACAAATTTAAGATCGGAGATAAGGTATTGTTAGATAAAGCAGACCCTCGAATACCTCCTCCTGACCCTAATACAAAAAAAGAAAACTCTTTTAGGGTACTCAATGTTTTCCCATACGGAACAGTCGAGGTAAGTAATCCTACGTTCGGTACCTTTAAAGTAAACGCTACTCGACTTGAACTTCACCATGATAGTAAAACTGATAGCATGAGAGAGGATGTTCAACTCTTCAAACCACCATGAATATGCGAATGAGAGGTAAGTCCAGCTTAAGACTATAAACGAGCGCTTCTCGGGAGGCAACCTGAGCACTAACTCTATTAACTTTTACATTACTTTATTTTTATTTTTATATCTACTTTAGCATGTAATTATAAGCTAACCGAAAGTGCAGATTTTCATGCCACATGGCCTTGCACACGACCGTGGCCGTGTGGACACCACGAATCTCCGTACTGGCAGGGCAGAGATGGTACGAGTCAGAATGAATCATATCTTCGAGTCACGGACTCCAACTACCACGCCACGGTCGTGCATACGGCCGTGGCCGATACTGTTAGATCATACACGGGCGTGGCAACCTGAACATGGGCGTGGGAGAAGTAAACGAAGCACAACACGGTCGTGCGATACGGCCGTGAGACACAACACGCCCATGGTACATTGGCGTGGGGATGTACCAGACCCCAAAATTCTATTTAAACCACCTCATCCCTCCCTCTTCTCACCTACTCCCCATCTCTTTTCTTCCATACCATCTTTTTTTCCATTTTTTTTTCAGATCTTTCCCCTTCCATATTATTCTTCTAACCCTTGATCTCCATGTCGAAGAAGCAGAAGGATCCAAGCACAGTCTCCCTGTGGGAGATCGATCTACATAAGTTCATGTCAGCTGCTTCATCCACTCGACAAGCCAAGGGTCTTTGAGGCCATTTAACTTTTATTTTTCTTTTCTCGTTTTCTTTATTTTCCTTATCTTTACTTCTCTTCTACTAAATTTAGTTTCTCTTATTTTAGTTTCTTGGTTCTAGGTTCTAAAGGCTGCTAGGGAATCACACCTCGACCACGACCACCACCCCACCGCAGCCTTAGAAATCACACCCACCTCGCGAACCATCCAACAATAAGGATTTTTCAGTCCATTCATCTTTTATGTTAGTTTTATTTCAATTTTTACACTATTTCTCTTTATCTTGTCTTTAAATACATAATTAGTTTATTTTAAATGTGTCTTAATATTTCCTGGCTAATTCTCTACGAACTCCCAATTTCTTCATCTAACGCAGAGCTTGGTAGCAGCCACCACACCACGGGACTCCCAACTCAAGGAAACCATCCAAATTCAGGAACTTTCACCTCTCCCTTTCTTTTAAATTTCATATATCTTTGTACATTGAGGGGAATGTACATCTTAAGTGTGGGGGGTGAATATTTATTTCGAGAAAGTGCCTAACTTTCTTCATTATTCTCAAATCCCTAAATTATGCCATGAATGATATCTTGTCTTTAAGTAATTCTCTCATATTACTAATTAGAATAAAGTTCCTGTGATTCATGATTTATTATTGATATGTTTTGGATTAAGTCATTGATAATTGTGTAGTGATGATTAAACTTTAAGATACTAGAGAATCAAGCATGATAAGTCTATTTTTCAGAAATTAAATTTTTTTCTAGGTTGTCTACCTGAAACTGAATGTTACCTTGAAGTTTGAAATTTACGAGGTTGACATCAAATATCCATAATTTTTGTGAGATTTTGAGCCTTATAGAGCATATATTCTTTTTCCTGCTAACTTTTTGATTATGAGTGTGTCAACATTGATTTGTTATTCTAGAACTTGCATCGATTATACATGTCGAGACCACACCTTTGAATTGATATACAGAGATGATAAAGGCACCTAGGTTTTAACCCACTTACTCCACTAAAATCCTACTTTCATAATTAACCCCTAGTGAACCCCCTTTGATCCTAACAACCCTTTTTATTGACTCACCCACTAATAGTAACACAAAACCCTTTGTATTTGTTATTACCATTCCTTTTGACTATCTTTTTGTCGAGATTTGATTTGATCAGTTTCCTAACTATGATCTTTATTTCAGTAGTAAATTCATCCTTTATTATGTACTTGATTTGTTCTTAAAAAAAATCAAAGTATATTCATTATTAGTTATGTGATTAAATGAGCTTATACATTTAAATTCCAATTGCGGAAGAAGAAGCTCGTACTATTAGAAGTTTTCAATTGATGTAATTATTTATTAGTAGTTCATTGTTTATGGTTAGGTAATTTGTCAATTCAATCTCGATTCTAACCCTCTAATTCAGCCTTTATCTACACCTTTAACCCAAGTCCCATTACAACCCTGTTAAACACCTTTTGATTTGTGTATCATCTCATTTTACAGTGGTGGAGATTTGATTTTCATGTAAGCCTATGGGATTAACTTTTCATGTTTGACTTATGAGTGCTTTTTCTTGAACCTTAAACACCTCGAGTGATTTGAGTGAATCTTTAGTGAGGATGTCAACCCTTGTCGGTTTTGAATCAGAGGTAATTATTCAGATAAGGGGAAACACCTATGTTTTATGCTACAAATGTATGACTTAGATTGTTTGAATCTTTAGGACTCTTTGAGTTGAATTATCCATATATGAATTATCTTTGAATTATGATGAAACACTATTGGTGAATATTATGAATCGAGGAAGTTCATTTTAATTGTGAGTTGTGAATTTTGCTTGAGGACAAGCAAAAGCTTAAGTGTGGGGGTATTTGATAAACCGTAATAGTAACATATTTTAAGCCCACATTTAGCATGCTTTTGGATGATTTATCCCTTGAATTATGTAATTTGGTGCTCTTAATCCTTTATTTTCATGTTTTATACTCAAAAGAGCAACGGAGGATGAAAAGAACAGAAAACGGGCTTAAAATGGACCAAATAGGCCATAACACGAAATCAACACGGCCTGGGCCCAAGACCACACGGTCGTGCCTCATTAATAGATTCAAACACGGCCTGGCCACGATTCACATGGGCGTGTGCCATGGTTCTATCCCTAACGTGAGAAAGAAGAGTTTCAGTCAGATTAGGGTACTTAGAGGCAAAGAAAGCCATTCCAAAAGCCTATATAAACACCCTAGAGGCCAACCTTTAGGGGGTCCAGCTAGGAGTCCAGCTGGGAGTCCAGTTAAGCGTCCAGCTAGGCCAATGAGTCGACCAGAGGGGGCAGAATTGTGGAATTTACTCGAAGAAAGCCAGTTGATTCATCTCAAGAAGCCAGAGTTATACTCAAGACGGAGGATCTCTCTTCAATTCCTTCAGGGAGTTTTAGGGTTTTTCTTATGTTTTGTTTTATCTTTTCCTCTGAGATGTATTCTTTTATGGTTATGAACTAAACCCTCAGATATCTGAGGGGGATGAAACCTAAGATGAATCTTGTTATCGTTTGCTGAACTAGATGATAAATACTAGATTTGTTCTTAATTATGTGTTCTTAATTCTTATTTTGATAATTTGGGGATATTAATTCAAGTGTGATGTGCTTAGGTGGAAGAGCAAAAGTCCCTGTCTAAGAGTAGATCTAGCATAATTAAGCGGAGTTGATCGCACGCCTAGAGATAGGGTGACGAGATTTTGCCGGATTAGGGTGAAACCTAATATGGGAGTCCATAGATCGAGTGAATGCAATTCTAGGGGTTTTAATTAGAAATAGATTTCAATTAATCAACCTAGGGTTAGACGTTAGTAGCCTCGACAGAGGTATTAATATAACTTATGAAATCCTACGGATCAAGTCAAGTGAATACATTGTCTGGTTCAGAGTTAGATAATAAATGATGTCTAGGTGGATTCTTCCTCGGGTATTGTCTTAATCAATTGGTTTTTCCCAAAGTATTTTCCCAAATTCAAACTCTTTGTCTTTGCATCTTTAGCTTAGTTGTTAGTTAATTTTAGATTAGATAAAAATTCCTTTAATTCTTAGGTTAAATAATAAAAAGAAAGTTAGTATTAGTACTTCATGTTCCTTTGGGTTCGACAATCCAGTCTTGCCGCTAAGCTATATTACTATTTGATAGGTGCACTTGCCTCAAGTCATTGTCACAGTTAGTTTCTAGGCTCGATCATTCTTTTTATAAATTTTTAAGACTCTGACACATGTCATAATCCCCAGCAGTAGACGGGTCGATGCAGTGGAAGACTCGGCGGTGACCACGGTTCTGAACCTTTATGGTTTTATTTTGCTTATTTCATTTACGGTTTTGATTATATCTGGGTATACCTCATGTAATATGGCCATTAAAGATTTTTGTTTAATTTGGGATTTGTGACGTTTATGGTATTATGGTTAGAAGTAGGAAAACTCGAGTTTTGAAAATAAATAATTTTTTTATCAAATACACACTAATTGACAAATTATTTTAAAAGCTCCCACAACGTATAATGTTTTAAAAATGGATAATGAATGAATAAACGACACATTTTTTACGGTAACCTAAGATATCGAAAATGGCTTTATTATAATTACGTTTTCTAAAGCAGTATTATGTGTAATCGCCAGATTCAGCCATAACGTCTAGGCCGAGTTTGAGGTGTTACACAATCTCTTTCTAGGGATATAGGGTACAAACGACTTGTTATATTCTGATTGATGTGCCAACTAAGGCAGCATCGAAAACTACATACGAATTGTGGCATGGCAGGAAGCCAAGCCTAAAATATTTTTGGATTTGGGGATGCCCAATCCACGTATTGGATAAAGATACGAGGAAGTTGGGCTCACGCATAGAATTGTGCATGTTTTTTGGATATCCAAAGAGAACAAAGATTGATTTGTTTTATAACCTGAAATAGCAAATTGTTATAGTCTCAACTCATGATACTTTCCTTGAAGAAATTTACATGAATGACTTCAAACCTCAGAGTAAAGATGTACTCGAGGAGCTTTCAGGAAATATACAAAACCTTAATAAAATGGTTTCAGAACCAACTCCTAATAGTAGACCTAAAAATGATCCGCAACATATGAAGCTTCATCGCAGTGGGAGGGTTTTTCGTAGGCCTATGCTCTTCCAATCTGGTGGAAGTGTCTTTAACACTGAGTTTACCAAACAGGAAGATGATGACCCATTCACATATGAAGAAGCGATGCAGAGTGCTAGTTCCAAGATTTGGGAAATAGCAATTGATAAACCGTAAGAGTAACATATTTTAATCCCATATTTAGTATGCTTTTGGATGATTTAAGCCTCGATTCATATAAAAAGGTGCCCTTAATCCTTTCTTTTCATGTCTTCTACCCAGAAAAGCACCTGAGGATGAAAAGAACATAAAACGGGCCCAAAACGGAGTAAATGGGCCATATCACAAAATCGACACGGCCTGGCCCAAAGATCACATGGCCGTGCCTTATCAAGCATCTAGAACAAGGCCTTACCCCCGAGCCACACGGCCGTGCCTCATTAAAGAAGTCCGAACACGGCCCAAAGACTAGTCACCCGGGCGTGTGACATGGTCGTGTCCCTGTCGTGGCAAAGAGCAATTTCATTCGGATTTGGATACTTTGGGGCGAAGAAACACATTCCAAGAGCCTATATAAACACCCTAAGTACCGCCTTTGAGGGGGCGGTCAAGCTAGGCTAAAGAGCCAAGCCGAAAAGGTCAGAGTAGTGGGAATCACTCGAAGTTAGCCAGTTGATCCATCCCAAGAAGCCAAAATTCTACTCAAGACTGCGGATTTCTTCTTCAATTCCTTCAGGGAGTTTTAGGGATTTCTTATGTTTTGTTTTATCTTTTCTCTTGAGATGTTTTCTTTATTTGTTATGAACTAAACCCTTCAGATACCTGAAGAGGATGAAACCTAGATGAATCTTGTTAGTGATTTCTGAATTATATGATAAATACTTAGTTTGTTCTTAATTATGTGTGCTTAATCCAAATTTGATGTGCTTAGGTGGAGGAGGAATAGACCCTGCCTAAGAGTAGATCTAGCGTAATTAAGTAGAGTTGATCGCACGCCTAGAGATAGGGTGACGAGATTTTGCCGGATTAGGGTGAAACCTAAAATGGGAATCCATAGATCGATTTACTGCTATTCTAGGGGGATATTATTCGAGAAAGAGATTTTCGTTAATTAACCTAGGGTTAGACGTTATTCGCCTCGAGAGAGGGTTTAATATACGTTAGGGAGTCCTACGGATCAAACTTAGTGAATAAATCGTATGGTTCAGTGTTAGATAACAAGTGAAGTCTAGGTGGATTCTTCCTGAGGGTATCGTCGTGATCAATTGAGTTTCCCTTCAAGTTATTTTCCGATTCATTCTTTTTGTCTTCGCATCTTTAGCTTAGCAGTCGTTAATTTAGATTAAGGAAACTTCACTTTATTTTAGGCTAAATAATAAAAAGAAAGTTAGTAGTAGTACTTTTAGTTCCTTTGGGTTCGACAATCCGGTCTTGCCTAAACTATACTACTGTTCGATAGGTACACTTGCCTTTAATCGTTGTCAGAGTTAATTTCCAGGTTTTATCTCATTCATTATAAATTTAAAACTCTGATTTCAGCGATCAGCTATGAAAGCTGAAATGGACTCTATTTTTTCCAACTCAATGTGGGAACTTGTAGACTTACTGAAACGGATAAAACCCATAGGGTGTAAGTGGATCTGCAAGAGGAAAAGAACTGCGGATGGAAAAGTGGAAGCTTATAAGGCTGGGCTTGTAGCAAAAGGTTATACTCAGAAAGAATATATCAAAAATAGAGAAACCTTCTCTCTAGTTTACATGCTCAAGTCAATCCGTATATTACTATCCATTGTGGTGGCTCTCGATTACTAGATCCGACAAATGGATGTCGAGACAATGTTTTTGAATGGCTATCTTAAAGAGAGCATATACAAAATGCAACCCAGTAGATATATAACTAAAGGAGATGAACATAAAGTTTACAAACTATTTAGATCCAAATATGAACTTAAACAAGGATCCCGCTCAAGGAATCAAAAAGTTGATCAGACGATCAAGACTTTAGGATTTGAGTAAAACGTAGATAAACCTTTTGTTTACAAACATTTAGGGGATGGAAATGTGGTCTTTCTTGTTTGATATTTCAATGCCATTTTAGTAATTGGAAATGATAGAGGGAAATTGTCATCTCTTAAACTATAGTTAACCCAACAATTTAACATAAAGGACTTATGAGAAGCTAATTTTGTTCTAGGTATTCAAATCCAAAGGGATCGAAAGAACAAAGTGGTAGCACTGTCTCAAGCTACATATCGAGATTTCATCTCTCTTTAGGGGACTGTCTTAAAATAACAGAAGAAAGAGAAAACATGAGAAAAGTTCCTTATGCTTTAGCAATAAGAAGTCTCATGTATGCTATGCTATGCACACGCTTAGATATATGTTTTGCAATGGGGTTGGTAACTGATATCTGGAGAATCCGTGTCCAATAGACTAACAAGCAGTTAACATACACTCAAGTATTTACAGAGAATTAGGGATTATATGCCTGTGTATTCCAGATGAGATCTCACTCCTATCGGATATACTAATTCTGACTTCCAAACGTGTCAGAATTCGAGGAAATCGACATCAGATCTCCTTCGTAAAGGATTTCTCCATAATGCCCATGGACAGTTGCTCCCGGAGTCGCCAAATAAGTCTTAGCCGATCTTATTACTATAGAATCAACTTGAACAATAAAAACTTGACCCAATTTTAGGCGTGGTCCACTTTTGGCTATACATACATTTTCACAAATAAACTACCCAAGACTAATTATTGTGGATGTTTCTTCACAATAATTATGATGATAATGATGATGGGGAAAATACCAATTCAAATTGACTGCATTCAAAAAGATGTTGCAGCATGGATCAAAATTATAAACTCTCCCATTTTCAGCCATTAAATAATAGTTAAGTACTTGAAAAGCCTGTTTTAAATTGTCAAGCTCCAAATATTTCGCTACCGAGGTGTGCTTTTGTCCTAGATGACGGGTCCATAGTGTGAACAAGATTCAAGCAAGGTTGCACTACTAACTTCACTATGGAAGGTCTACTATGAGGTATGAAAAAGTAATGACAATATAATAGTGTGGATATAGCTAAACCCGAATTAACCACACAAGGACAAAACATATAACGGAGACAATAGTGTTTGTCAGAATGGTAGATGTAGTCAAAGATCACATATGAGGACTAACCCCAAGGATTTGTTTAGCCAGGACTCTTATAGCTAGAGAGCTCTTTAGGAAACATATGAAGGGATACAAGAATACAAAACATGACTCATCTACTTCACAAGGGCACGTGGGAGACTATTGGATCTGGTGCTCTAAGCTTAGTATTTTTGTCTTAGAACACATGTATTTTTTTCCAAATAGATTGATTAATAAAATTATTCATAAATTAAATTAATATACTTTGTATTATTTTCCTTAAATTGTTTTTACACACAAAGCAAAATAGAAGCAAATGTTGCTCACTAGTTTTCTATTGTTTAAACTGATACTAAGCGGTATTACGTGGTCAAATTATAGCACGGAAAGAAAACTTATATTACTATACGAACCTAAAAAATTCCTTAGTCTAATAAAAATGAGAAACTCGATTGAAAGACTAATATGTCATCTACCAAGTCCAAATAGGGAGATGCCTTGTCTTGGGCATCAGAGCGGATGACTCCTAGAAGATAGAGAAAAGATATAACTGGCTGGACCTACAGTTCATGGGACAGGACCCAGTTTATGGATTTATTCACTTGTGACATTCGTAGTGTGACATACCAAAATCCTGAGTGGATGGCAGACTATGTATGCGTGACTCGTACATTTTGATGTAAGTATAAGCATGAGTTCAAATAGATAAAGAACCGAAAGTTTGTGTGTTGGGTGTACGACTTCTGTAGTATATAGTATCATTCAAACTAGTGGAATTCATAGCCCCAAAAATATGTAAATGATATCCTCTCATTGGCATTACATGGTTGATGAAAAGTAAGCATGGTGAAGGGTCCGTATTTGTGATGGATGACTTGATCACTATTTGGTAGTGATTGACTTTTCATGATGGAAGGTGTAATGATTACTATCAGATAAAATAAGATCATATTGGGAGAACATATATTATCCCAAAGAGCTCAAGGATATCCAAATAATGGTAACACACTAATGACAAAGTCATTGGTCGAGCAATAAGTACTAGATTTCATAATGGAATGTCATTAGAGAGAGCTTAGTCACAATACTTTATTGGAATGACTTCATGACTTAATGAGTTTATTATTAATAGACGAAGAGCCGAAACTTAATTATAAATTATTTGAGTCGAAACTTCATATGTCCAATTGGTCCCTCCGCTAGCTCGTTGAAACCAGAAATGAATTTCGTGTTGGAATAAAAATGAACAAAATGAATAGAAAAAGAAAAATGAGAAACATTCATGAATGATTACAATTTTCTTCGAAATATATATATGAAATCATTTGGAAATGAATGTAGGTTTCCAAAAATGGGAATAGAAATTCGCAATCCTATATAGGATTACATAAAAAATGATGAAAGGATGAGTTTATATTTTTGGACTGTTTTGAAGCTCGAAAATGAAAATAAATCATTTAGTCACAGTGAACATGGTGATTTGTGACATAATGGGTGGATTTTCTCAAAAAAAATTTGGGGGTAAAATCGTCCAAATTTTACTAGAGTAAAATTGAGATGAGAAAATTATTTAATATGTAAATATTAAATTTTATTTTGGGAAATAGAAAAAATGAAATGGGTTGGATCACATTACAGAGTATTACATCAAAAAGGCTTAAGAAGTACTCATAATTGGATCCGAGTGAGAGAAGCCGGAAACCCGTCATATAACATGAAAGTGGCAGCAACCCTAGTAAAAGTACAAGGGTGAGCCGTTCACCCATCTCCTACTCTATGGAGGATGTTTTTTTTCCTATTTAAAACAAATCTCTACAACTTTACTAGGGTTCTACCTTCTATTACTATAAATAGATGACATCGGTGGAGCTATTAACACAACTTCAGTGAGATTGTTATTCTGCCGAAAAATAGAGAGAATTATTCCCAACTTTTAAATATATTTTTTTAGAATAAAAATTTTACCAGTTTCTTTTAAAGAAGAGAAAATTTTCATTTTCACCCCAATTTTTTTTCTAGTTCTGTGTTTTGGTTTAATTGGTTCAAGCCCACACTTGAAGCAGTTCGTGGTACGAGAATAGTAGAGAAAATCGTTTGGTTGAAAGCCGAAAAACATTAAGGATTCGCTTATTAGAAAACACAAGTACGTATTCAATTAAGGTTTATTACTACAAATATCATAAATCGGGTCGATTTTCAAAATTTTAATTTTCCGCTGTGCCAGTAAACAATTTTCAAATCGGATTTTTTTCCATCATGACCTCCTTTAATGAAGATTATGTCCCTATGCATATATCTCTAATATTGGAATTAGAGTTCATCATATGACTCCATAATATATGAGGATATTTAGGAAATTCTAATTCATGCATCATAGTAATGTTAATGCGACACATATGTGATAGAGGTTCATACAATGGAAGAACTTGACTAGTGGCCCGATAGAATTAACTAAGTTCATAGTAGCATTGGTTGGAATGCCTCACTCGAAATTGGAATCATCATCGTCTTATTGACAATTGATGTCATCTAGTACATCGTCACATAAGGATCAATATATCTAGAAATAATGTCACCATAGTATGCAACATCCTCTGCGTCCAACCTGACAACATTCTCATTTGAAACTGGTGTGATGTTTAGGATCAGATGTTCTACACTATCTGCTTGTAAACCAAATCTCGATAACCCACTCCTTAAATAAGGTTGAATATGGATATTGAATGCTATTAGATATTAGGATCAGATGTTCTACACTATCTGCTTGTAAACCAAATCTCGATAACCCACTCCTTAATTAAGGTTGAATATGGATATTGAATGCTATTAGATATCGATGGGGTGGAAAAACTGTAGGGATCATCCAAATGTACATTTAGATGTAAATCCAACCCGCAAACTAAAGACCATCTCTCTAAAGATGTTGATGGTATCACTATGTAAGGTTCTTAAAATTCATATTATTGACACATTAGTGAGAAAATATTCACAGGTTGTCTAGATGGACTTGGAATTTCATCTACTGCATTTCCATGATTAGCATCATCTAATTCAGCCCCCATATTTTTGGTTCTACAGTGAATTGTTATAATTGTCTCAACATCTTCATCTTCAATAAGCTGAAGTGTCACACTTGGTTCTCCTACGGACCCAAACTAAAAGAAGAGTTTGGGAGCCGGTTATATAGAAATAGAAATTTACAGGCTCTAATAAGATATTTAGAAACTTAAGTGGCTGGTTGGGAAATGTTAGATTTCAATTCTGGTTTAGTAAGATTGAATTGACTAGTTCCATAGTGGGAGACAAAATAAATAGGATTGAGTGATGGTAATGGTTTGTGGAGGCCGTGCCAATGGAGTTGAAAAGGATGTAGTTAAAGGAAGCTCTACATGTCACAACCATTGAGAGAAGCCAAGTCTGGTAATAAAGAAATGAGGAACTAGTAAGCTTCATTACCTCTTTTTACTTGTGGATTAGAGATAGAAGTAGAGTAAGAACTTTCAAAGCTTCTGTATAATTGTGGATTATGGGTTTTTAAGGTTTGAATGCCTTCAAGTTAAACGATAAGTGTTTGTTATGCTTAGCTACCAGGACAAAGGAAGCTCTAGTGATTGGACAAGTTACACTATCAATAATAATGAAACGAGGTGATATTCGATGCTCTACCTCTAAATAAATATTAATAATACATTAATGATTGGTCTGTGTTCAAGTTGTTTTTAGTTTTCTGAAACTGTTGTCACGTATATAATAGTGTAAGTAAATGAGTTCCCGCTAATGCATCAATATACATAAATTGGTTGTGGTATTACACATAGGTTTGACATATTCCACGATATTATGTCATGTGATTATATGTCTATGTTTGCGTGCTTATAATAAATTGAGGAATACAAAGGGAAATTATTGATGGGTTAGATGAAGTTGGACTTGGGAATGAAAATTTCTGTTAGATACCGCTATACGGTGTTTATAAGTGCAAACTGTGATGTGTGAAGCTTCAAGCCTTGCAGAGGGAACACTGCAGTGTTTGAGCATCAAGGTTAGGAATAGCGAATTGGAGGAATTGGCGAATGGATAGGTAAAAATGAAATTCCTGTTAGATACCACCATATGGTGTTGCCAAGTGCAAACAATAATGTGCGAAGCTCCAAGCCTTACGGGGGGACACTTCAGTGTGTGAGCTTCAAGGTAGATACGAGATGGATTGATATCAAAGGAAATTAGGTTCCATAGAGTAACATTGTGACAGTTGTCAACGGGCGCTATAAGGTGACACTGCGATGGCGATAAGGTCCTATAAGGCGACATCTCAACAGAGGTCTAACATTTAAGACCATAGTTCAGCTATCACAACCAGTATAGTCCGCAGAGACAGTAAACACGGGGTAGCCTACTAGAACAATAAACACAGTGACGTCCATCAGGACACCAAATATGGGATTTCAAGTTTAAGGCCATAGCTTGGCTGTAGAATCACAAAGAGTATGCCAGGATAGTAAACACGAATATTATGATGTCTAAGACCATAGCTCGACCATGGAGTTAGGTACAGACCGTAAAAAATAGATGAATTCAAACGTTGACAAGACAAGGTAATGGAGATAAAGGTACAATTTGGCTAAAAGAAAGCACGTAAATGGGGTATAAAAAAGATTCCCCAACATGTAATCATAAAAAAACATGGGTAGAAAAGCCTAATGTGGTAGATGAACCTCTTAAAGAGGATTTGTGTCAAGTTATGGAGAATTCATAGGTTTGAGTCTGCTGATCTTTGCCGAATAACCTTGAAACAATTGATATTACCGATGATTGAGCAGATCCTAAGGGTCTATGGATAAAGGTTAGCCAGAGGTAGTTAAGTCCGCCGAAGCCCTTATAAAGGTTAAGTCACTCAGGCTAACATAAAAAGGAAGTTGCCAAGGACTAACCTGGGATGGATAATTCGTCCAAAAAAAGGGAGGTTAAGAACCCGAAACTCGATGAAATAAATGGAAGACAACCAATGACAGACATTGCAATTCACATACAATGTGTTGAGGAAAAGGGACCGGTACCGCTAGAAGAATGTTACATTAAAGGAATAAGTGTATGTCTCAAATAGAGAATAATTTCGCAATGGTAAACCATAAAAAAATGGGGAGGCATTGATCTCATAGGTGAAATCTACAAAATGCTAAAAGTATACAAGGAGTTTAAATTCTCTGCTTTAAATCTTTGTCCTTTAGAAATTTCAAACATGACTACTACCCTATTTCATTGAATCTCACTAATTTCATAAGAACTTATGATTCCACTGCTTTGGCTGCAGGGTTAATGAATAAATTAGAGGTTATGGGAGAGGACCGAGCCAGACTCTTCCAAATTGAGGAAAAATAGAGCGGTAGTCATAATGTGCGTATAAAGGGGCACTTATAGAGGTTATGCTTCGGGGGTTTCGTCGAGTGATGAAATTTTAAAGATTTAAATTCAAAATTTTAAATAATTTTGTAAGGCAGTTGATCGCTGTGTCGAGTTTTAAAATTTATAATGAATGAGATCGAACCTGGAAACTAACTCTGACAACGATTAAAGGTAAGTGTACCTATCGAACAGTAGTATAGTTTAGGCAAAACCGGATTGTCGAACCCAAAGGAACAAATAGTACTAATACTAACTTTCTTTTTATTATTTAGCCTAAAGTAAAGTGGAGTTTTTTAATCTAAATTAACGACTACTAAGCTGAGACGCGAAGACAAAAAAGAATGAATTGGAAAATAACTTGAAGGAAAACTCAGTTGATTACGACGATACCCTCAAGAAGAATCCACGTAGACCTCACTTGTTATCAAACACTGAACCATACGATTTATTCACTTAGTTTGATCCGTGAGACTCCCTAACGTATATTAAACCCTGTCTCGAGGCGAATAATGTCTAACCCTAGGTTAATTAACAGAAATCTCTTTCTCGAAAAATAACCCCCTAGAATAGCAGTAAATCGATCTATGGATTCCCATATTAGGTTTCAGCCTAATCCGACAAAATCTCGTCACCCTATCTCTAGGCGTGCGATCAACTCCGCTTAATTACACTAGATCTACTCTTAGACAGGGTCTATTCCTCCTCCACCTAAGCACATCAAATTTGGATTAAGCACACATAATTAGGAACAAACTAAGTATTTATCATATAATTCAGAAATCAATAACAAGATTCATCTAGGTTTTACCCCCTTCAGGTATCTGAAGGGTTTAGTTCATAAATAATAAAGAAAACATATCAAGAGAAAAGATAAAACAAAACATAAGAAATCTCTAAAACTCCCTGAAGGAATTGAAGAAGAAACCCGCCGTCTTGAGTAGAGTTCCGGCTTCTTGGGATGGATCAACTGGCTAACTTCGTGTGATTCCCACAATTCTGACCTTTTCGGCTTGGCTCCTTGGCCTAGCTTCACCGCCTGTTCCGGCTTCTGCCGAACTCCCCCTCTCAAGTTGCCCCATTGGGTGTTTATATAGACTTTGAGATGCCCTACTTGGCCCCTAAGTATCCTAATTTAAGTAGAATTCCTACTAATGTGTTTCTTTGCCTCCAAGTATCCTTTCCCGAATGAAATTGCTCTTTCCAGCGACAGGGACACGGCCATGGCACACGCCCATGTGAATCGTGGCCAGGCCGTGTTCGGACTTTTAATGAGGCACGGCCGTGTCGATTTCTCTCTTGGCCCAATTTGGTCCGTTTTAAGCCCATTTCTCGTTTTTTTCATCCTTGGGTGCTTTCCTGAGTATAAAATATGAAAAGAAAGGATTAAGAGCACCTTTTTACATAAATCAAAGGATAAATCATCCAAAAGTATGCAAAATGTGGGATTAAAATATGTTACTTTTACGGTTTATCAGCAGTAACTTCATAAGATTTATGTTATAGTATAGTTTAATGTGTATATTAAATAGTCGAGAATGAAATAAGATTTGATTCATATATATTAGGTAGTTATTCAGGTCTTTGTATCATCTGATACTTAGACCCAGTGATCAGGTCGAGATTAGGGTGTTACATGAAGTGAGTTATACATGATCGAATTTGATGAGGACAAAAACATCAAACACTCGCTACCACTTTCCCTCGCTGCATCATCATTTCCCCATGCTGCAACAATTTCAGAAAAAAAAAGGGATGACACAAATTAATAAAAAGGGGGGATTTCTTTTCTTAAGTATTTATTTTTAAGTATATATATTTATCTTCTTAGTTAGTATTTTGCTTTTGCATACAAAAAAATTTGCAAGCATGAATAAACTAAGCTCAATGCCTCCTCTCTAATAAAAAACTAGGTAGTGTGGTAATGTGAATGAACATGTTTAGGATTGGATTATTAAGGAAGACTTGGTACATAAGCAATCCTTATGACTCACCTCTCTTTTTTTACAACCCTGCTTGGTGATCAATTTTCATTCATTACTTTGTTTTTGCAATGAGGATATTGCTTCTTTTTAAAGGGGGTAAGACAAACATTTTGCAGCATGAATTTTTAAAAATTTCAAGTATGTTTCAATATTTTTACCTAGGTATGCTGAAATGAATGAATCTTCAGAGACAATTTTTGTTCATAAGTTTGTTCAAATGTAAGCATGATTTCTAATTTTATCTAATTTATTCTTATATTATATTGAGTGATGGAATCTCGTATGCTCGTTAGTCTTATGTAGTATTTTCCATGAAATTTTAATTTCTTTGGAAGTAGACATGCATGAAGGTTTAAGTCTTTAGAATTGACTTAGTAACTTTCTTGAGGTGAAATCCTAGGAGGTATAAGAATCTAAACATGATATAGGCACGTTTTCTTTGGATCGTTTGAGCCTTTTAAGCCAACCTTATTAAATTAACCTTTGAAACTTTACTTTTGAGCTCAATGGCCTGTTTATTGCAAATTACATATATTATAAGCCACATTATCATCTTTTTAATTTTATCCTATTTTGTGCACCTATCTTAACTAAATTTGTCTTGGTGATCGAAGTTTGAGGAAAAATACAAAAGATGTACATACTTTTCACACGTTTAAAGAAAAGAAAAGAACAAAAAGATGAAAGAACAAAGAAAAGTTTGTTCAAAAGAATAAAAAGCAACACGGGAATTTCTGTACTACTAAATAGATCATAGCAAATTTGGAGGATTTGCTCGGAGGCCAAGTCACATTGGCTCAATAATCCACTATTACAAATTTAATGAACTCTCTGCAGAAACCCAATACTTAGATCAAAGAACATATTCTTAGGCTTATAAGATTCTTTGCGGAAGAGGTGGACAATAGGGCTAAACTGGATGTGAATACTCAGATTGAAATAGTGTTCAAATTCTTGACCAAAGAACTCTCTAGCTTTAGGGCTGCTTACAACTTGGGGAACAACTTGCTTACCTTGACTCAGCTCATGAAGGAATTACAATCCTATGAGTTGGTGCTAAATAGTGGTAAGTTGATTCAGGTGAAATCTAAGGCAAACTTAGTTGTTGACCTCTCGTCCTCTAAAGGGAAGTAAAAATTAAAGGGAAAGAAAAAAACAACTAAGTTTAAGTCTTTGGTTCTACCTCGTATGGATAGGAAAAAAAGATCAAATTTTTTTTAGCAACTAAAAATGGCACTTCATATCAAACTGCAAGGAATATATGGATTACCTAGTCGAAAAAGGCAAAGGTATAAACTTTTTATTGTTGAAGCTTGCTTAGTGGAAGAATCAATTGAAAATTGGGTTATTGATTCTAGATTCACTAATCATGTGTGTGTTTCTTTACAAGGGTTTAGCAAAACGAGAAGTTTGTGTGATAGGAGCCTCTTGTTGCAAACAGAAGATGTGAGCTATGTTTCAGCTGAAGCAGTGGGAGAAGTTATTTTACATTTTGATAATTTTGGGAAGATTTTTTTTAAAGGACTTGTCTTATGTACCTCGTTTTAAGAGGAAGTTCATTTCTGTAGCATGTTTATTTAATGACAGTTATTCTGTGACCTTCAATAAAGTTATTGTTATTCACGAAACTTGTTCTCTAATCTATAATGGATTGATGGAAAACAATCTTTACTTTATCAAACCAAATAACTACTCGAGCTTCAAACTGAAATGATGAATAAAAAGCTTAAAACTTCTTACTCTAATGAGGGGTACCTATGACACTTCAGGCTTGGTCATATTAACCAGGAAAGAACCATTAGACTCGTGAAAGATGGTCCCGTAAGTATGCTTAAGGAAGTAAGTCTTCCACAATATGAATCTTGCTTTGAAGGCAAAATAACTAAGAGGTCTTTTTATGCGAAAGCTAAAAGGGCCAACCAACCATTATAACTTGTGCATACTTATTTATGTGGTCCGATGAGCATTAGTGCCCGAGGAGGTTGCGATTATTAGGTGACTTTCATTGATGACTATTCTCAATATGGATATGTGAATCTAATGCACCGTAAAATTGAAACCTTTGATAAATTTTGAAAGTTCTGTGCGAAAGCGGAAATGCAACTAGATTTATCCATAAAGAATCTTTGGTTTGACTGAGGTGGGAATACTTGTCTGACGAGTTCTTAAGATACGTTATAGATAATGAGATTTTATCCCAGTTGACTGCGCTAGACACTCTATAGTAGAATGGTGTAATTGACAGAAGGAACAAAACCTTGTTTGATTTGGTTTATTCAATATTAATCTATTAACAACTCTCTACTTTCTTCTGTGGATATGCAACACAAAGAACATGCCATATTCTAAATGATGTGCCAACCAAGACTACTTGTTAGACACTTTATGAACTATGGCATGGAAAGAAATCCGCTCTAAATCACTTTAGAATATGTGGTTGTTCAGCTGATGTTCTGGATAAGGATGGAAAGAAGTTCAATGCACGGACGAAATTGTGCATGTTTATAGGATATTCGAAAGGAACAAACGGTGAATTATTCTACAATATGAAAGAAAATATGATTGAAGTTTTACTCATGCTACTTCCTTTAATGAAAGCTACATGGATAACTTTAAGCCTCGAAGTAAAGTGGTTCTCAAGGAACTTCTGGGAGTTGTAGAACAATCACCAAGTTTAATTCTTGAGAAATTTATAGAAAAACCTACAAACAATCAACAACCTAGGAGAATTCGTCCCAGTAAGAGAGTTTTTAAAAAAACTAGATTTCTTCATCTATGATGGTAGTATTTATAATAAAGATACCAATCATGAAAATGATGATCCACCCGCTTACGAGGAGGCTATACAGGACATTGATTCCAAGCTCTAGAAACAGGACATGGGTAACAACCCATTAGAATGAGGCCCAAGGGTGAGCTAATGAACATTGCAAGTGTGCAGGAGACCATTAGAAGGCATACTGAAATGATACTAGTCACTATTCGAAACACGGAGGATTTGATGTCGCAACATAGGGAGTAGAATAGAGAAATCTCGAAACTGCATTCAACGTCACAACACTGATAAAGGGTGTCGCAACATACCCCTAAAGATATCCCAAGAAGAATATACTGACTCCTATGTCACGACATAGGTACTAATGTGTCATGATATCGACTCTGGACGGGAATTAACATGAGTTAGTGGGCATTTTGGTCTGCATAATCAATATGCTCATTTTTCACACATTATGGACACGAATTACTGTGTCGAAACACAGAGGATTTGATGTCGCATCATAGGGAGTAGAATGGAGAAATCTTGAGACTACATTAAACCTCGCAACCCTGATGAAGGGTGTGGCAACATACCACTAAAGATATCCCAAGAGGAATATACTGACTCCTATGTCATGACACAGGTACTGATGTGTCACGACATCGACTCTGGACGGGAATTAACACGAGTTAATGGGTGTTATGGCCCGCACAATCAATAGGCTCATTTGTCACACATTATGGACACAAATTTCAGTTTAGTTTTTCTTTTTACTTAGGACTTAGATTTACTTTCAGTTTGTTCTTAGTTTTATCTCGAGAGGTCTGATTTGTGGACAATCAAACTTGTTGTTTCACGTCCATTCTTAATACAAATCAGGCTTTTTCTTAAACGTTATACTTTCAATTCATTTATCATGTTTACTATTTATATCGATTCTATATTGTTTATGAAAACCATGAGAAATTAATCCTTCTATGGGGGATTAGCGAGTGGAGGTTGATAACTCTTGAAAAAAGTTATATTTCGAACATCTAAGTTTGATTAAATTCATGTACTTAAGTAGATATATTTGCATTTTTAGGTCATTTTTAGAACATTCCATAATAACGCTTGGATTGTGCCTTAAATGTCATTTCATGTTACTTTTACTGTTGGGAAGAAAAGAATTGGTTGTTGTATACAGTAGGTGCAGGAAGGATGAAGAAAAAGAGAAAAAGGAGGAAGAGAATCAAGGAAATGAAATATTGCCATGGCAAGGTTGGACGGACTGCTAACACAAATACCATGGAAATTCTAGGAAAATGCTGACGCAATATTCAGTCCTCATTACTCTCAGCCAGCTGGACGTGTACCAGATAAATCCACCTAAAAAGAAAAGAGAAAAAGTGTGTGCTGAGAAAGGGGACCTACCCTATAAAAGAGGAAAGAGAAAAGAATTCTACACACGAGGATTTTACACAAGGATTTAGGAGGGGGATTGGAAGAGTAGTTTTCTCTCTAGAAAATCTTGTGAAAAGTTCCAGAGAAAAGGGAATGGGTAGCAACTTAAGAAGAGATCAAAGACACAAGGAAATGGACTAGCAATCAGCCTTGGGTCTTACACGATTTAGCAACGTCAAAGTGAAAGCTGGAGTGGCGAAAGCTTCCTGCAGTTCTACCTTTACTCTATTAATTGATTTATGTGATTTCTAAACTGTTAATGATGATGTTCAATGTTATTCTAATTTTAGATTTTAAATCCCAACCCATGAGCTAATTTTATTTGGGTTGGAATTACTAGATTTATCTTGATACATTTCATGTTGATGGTGATATTTTGAGTGGACTTACTGTTTTTTTCGGTTTGGATTATTTTAAATATATGCATGCAAACTCTAGACATATATGAATGCATGGTATATTCTTAAACTTGATTTAATTCTGAAAAGGTTAAATAAGTTGGATCATAATCGAACAATATGAGGGAGTACTCGAGCGAATACTCGTAGCACTCTAGACATAGAGCTGTGATTGGTACAGAATAAGGAAGAATATTGTTAGGTATTTTTCTCAAAACTTGTAGACATAAAAAGACTTAGAATGATAGCTTTAATTCTAGCTCTCGAAAGAAGCAGAATGCAGTAGTTATACTTTGGGCAATGATTTGGTCTAGATTTTACCATGACATTATTATGTTATTAAGATATAATCCAAGTAATTCCAACCTTCCCATTCAATAGCATCAATTTTCTTAACTTTGTCTCGTAGAATTGCCACAACATTTTATTCATTATTTAATTTTTATATTTCATAAATTAATGCTTCACCTCAAATCGTTATTCTGTTTACTTTGCCATAAGCCTAATTAGTATAGTTTATAGTAATAACTCAACCATATTTTTACCTATTTTGTACCATGTGGAGACGATCTCACTTATCACTTTATTACTTGACTGGACGTGTATACTTGCACATTCACATTACATATCCACAGGCAACAAAGGTGTGATCTATTAACTGTTTTATAGGGCTACTTAACAAATCAACTATTTGGGAGAGGAAGAACCTAAACCCTAGGCCTGACAACCCTAAGAAATCATCAAGGTGGGAATTAACCCAAAATTGGTATGACCTGTTCGTGAACACCTTACCCCAAGTTATTCTGGATTGTGAGATCGACAATAAGTAATCCTTGCCGACTCATTGTTTTAGTGGAAGATCGAAAGATCCTGTTAGGATAGCAACTAATTGATCAAAAGATAAGTAACCCATAATCAGATTTGATTAATTCTTCTTTTCAATCTCTTGCTGTTTATTTCTATGTTAATATTTTACTATCATAAAAATCCTAAAATCTATTTTATTTATGTTTCCGTACTATAACTAATTTAGAGTAATAATTAGATCTTTCAGTGTTTAAGTTAAAATTAACCTAGCATTAGCCTCCCTTGGGTACGATCCTCAGAGTATTCACCTACTCTGTTGTAACTATATTACAACTAGACATGTATACTTGCAGATACCGCCTCATTTATATATCTTTTACTACAGTATTCACACTCTGGATGTTAGTACATCCGATGTAACACCCCAAACCCAGTCTATGCGTTTAGACGAGATTTGGTTTGTCACACCAATCATACATTCGTTTATTTTCATATGATTAAAATAAAATAGTGCTACAAAAACTTTTTGAAAATCGAGTTTAATAAGAAGTTAATACAAGGATTTGAAATTTGTAGCTTAAGAATAATACTTGTTTGAAAACTTATCGTCAAAATAAAAATGTCAAAATCTTAAGATGGTTTAAAAGAACTTTAAAAGAATTTTAAATAATTGAAGTGTTCAGAAATTTTGTTATAAAACCAATGTTCTTAAGAAAACTTAACATATTTAAGATAAAACCATATTAAAAGTTTAGAAATAAAATTTAAACCATCCACACAATAAAATCCATAAAAACATATAAGAGGCCTTATTACATAAAACCCATAACAGAAATTTAAGATAATAATCTAAATAAAGTCATAGTTTAATAAAACCCAAGTTTGTAGTATGGCCTCCACCAAGTCATCTCAGGCCCAAGTCCACGTCAATTTCCATTACCTGAAATGGTTAATAAAAATTGGGTGAGTTACAAAGAACTCAGTGTGCAACTCACTTACCACCATTTTCTTGGGCCAGATCGTCAAGACATCAAGCTGGGCTTGAGCCCATTAACAGATTTCAACCATATATCATAAAATAACATAATTTAAAAAAAAATGCATGTAAAATGAATTTCCCAAACCAACCTAGTATCCATCCGCTAACACCTCCGTACCAACCAACACACCTGTGGGGATCAAGTCAACCCACCCCGCCAAACACACCAATTATAGGCTTTAAGCCTTTAATTAATTTTGTAGTGCACTACCGAACTAGATTGTGACATTGTCACCGAACTAGAGGCATTTAGCCGATTTTGTGGCAGAGCCACCGAACTAGAGGCATTGAGCCATATTGTGGCAGAGCCACCGAACTAGAGGCATTGAGCCATATTGTGGCAACTGGCCATTCTTCTCTTCATATATCCCACCCCATGCAATTATGCGTGTATAACAAATATAGTCATATAACAAATTTTCAATTTATCCATAACATCGGTGGGTTTATCAATAAACATTTCATTAGGCCCATATAAATAATTTAGCAACTAACCCATTTAGTAGTTTAGTGAACTTTTGGCCCATTTATCGAACTAGAGTATTATCGGCCCATTTATCGAACTAGAGTATTATCGGCCCATTTATCGAACTAGAGTATTATCGGCCCACTTATCGATTTAACAGTTTTTCGCATATTTCTCGGTTTTAACCGTTTTCATGCATTTTCACAAAAGTATCAATTACTATATAATTTCCGAATTTACCATTTTCACGTTTTTATCGCAATACTTATGATTAGAAATCTAACCCGAAAATGAGTGTGAAATTACACACCTGGTTATTGAGAGAACTACACTTTCCCGCTCTTCCACACCTAAACGTATCGCGATAGTTAGAACACTATATTCTAATAAACAAATCGATTTAAACATAACGATCTAGAATTTACCCTCAGATTTTCGTAGTACTTCTACTTACGATATCTCCCCGATTGATGGTTCGCTAACCGAATCGAATCCACGAACGAATAATGGTTCGGGAGTACGAATGACTTCGAACAATTGATTTTCCTCGGTTGAACGTCCGCAACCCGGTGGAAAATCCCGGATTCCCGAAATAGTCCTTTGCTTGTACTTAGGGGGATTAACAGAACCTCCCTTCTTCCGAAGGCTAAACACCGCTCTTTTCTTCCCTATTTTGAATGTCACAAAAATCGATTCCAACGATTTGTGTCACCCACGACTTCTTGATTCCAACTTCCGTTATCGCACTAAAATATAACAAAATAAACGTTAATAGGATGAACGTTTATTTTGATCTAATAAAGCCTTCAAACCAACATCAATATTCGGCCATAACCACTATTAACTAATCGAAACGAAAAGAATTCTTACCTATTTTCCACGTTGAAAAGAAAGGATTTGAGAATGGTGGTTGCTTGATGAAAGATTCGGCTATGAAAGATTAAGGAGAAGAGAAAATAATTTGGCTTATGAACACCTTAGCATTTGGCCATGAAGGTGTAGGTAGAGAGAATTTCGATTGAAAAGAATAAAATAGGAGAAAGATTGTGATGATGTTGCTTTGATTTCAAAGTGAATAGAAGAAAAAGAAAGAAAAAGATGAACTTGAGAGAGAGATGGATAGTCGGCAATGGGGAGAAGAAAAGAGAAAAAGAAAGGCTTTTGATGTAAGAGATTTTCGGCACTCAAAGGAAAAAGGCACAAAACAAAAGCTAAAGAAACAAACAATGTGACCAAATGGTAAAAATTTTAAGGCTTACCAATTGCACAATTCGGCCAAAGGGAGAAAAGGTTGAGAGAATTTTCAAAACTTGCACAAAACAAAAATGACCAAAACAAAAACTAAAACTCCTAGCCAAAACTATCACCAAAATTCGGCTCCCCCCCCTATAGCCATATTGCCGTCCATGTGCATGGTCTAATGACCAAGATATTGTTTACAAAAATATTTCCTTGATTCTTGCCTCATATCTTCACAATTTCCTTATTCTCTTGATTCCCTTCCTTAAGTTAATAATTTCCTTATTCCTTTGATATTTTAACCAAAAATAACAAGTCAACACCTTCCATAAAAGCTCTTGGCCGACACTTGCTATATATGTGCAGAAAATTTCAAAATAAAATTCACCTAGATGCTAAACATGGGATTCGAACCTTCTTCCTCATGCCTAAACCCATGCGCCATCACCACTTGTCCAACTACTCATCTTATGCTTCACTTTGACACTTAAATTAATTTGTGTCATAGCCACTTAATCCACTTCCATCAATAATTTCTCAAAATTTAATACTATTCCATCCCAAAGAATTTTTTAATTCTTCTTCAGGACTATACTAAACACAAAAATAAATGATGAAATTCCACCTTCTAAAATAATTATTCAAAGCACACAATGAAAATAAATTACTCAAATTTTCAGGGTGTTACAACTCTACCCCCCTAAAAGAAAATTTCGTCCTCGAAATTTACCTGGCAAAAAAGGTGAGGGTATTGTTGCCGAATTGCATCCTCAGGCTCCCACGTAGCTTCCTCCACTCCGTGATTACGCCATAACACTTTGACTAATGGCACAGTCTTCTTCCTTAGCACCTTAACATCTTGGTCTAAGATTTCCACTGGTTCCTCCTCAAAAGACAAGTCTGACTTCAATTCCACTTCTTCTACCGGTACTATGTGCGAAGGATCCGATCTATAGCGCCTCAGCATGGAAACATGAAAAACATTATGAATTTGGCTCAATTCTGGAGGTAATTCGATCTGATAGGCCACTGGACCAACTCGTTTCACCACACGATATGGTCCAATGTATCTAGGACTCAACTTACCCTTCTTCCCGAATCTGAAAATTTTCTTCCAAGGTGAGACCTTCAAGAAAACTTGATCTCCTACGGCATACTCGATATCCTTACGCTTCAGATCCGCATACGACTTTTTTCTATCTGAAGCTTCCTTTAACCGTGCTCAAATAACTTTCACTTTTTTCTTCCGTTTCGGAAATCATCTCAGGTCCTAACAACTGCCGATCGCCCAACTCAGTCCAACAAATAGGAGAACGACACCTACGACCATACAATGCCTCGTAGGGTGCCATCTGAATGCTAGACTGGTAGCTGTTGTTGTACGCAAATTCTGCCAACGGTAGAAAATCCTCCCAACTACCTTTGAAATCAATTACACATCCTCTTAACATGTCTTCTAGAATCTGAATCACTCTCTCCGACTGACCATCTGACTGAGGATGAAAAGCCGTACTGAAGTTTAGCTTTGTTCCCAGAGCTTCATGCAAAGCTTTCCAAAATCGAGATGTAAACCTAAGATCCCGATCCGATATAATTGACACGGGTACCCCATGCAACCTCACGATTTCAGATACATACAGCTTCGCCAACTTCTGCAACGAGTAATCCGTACGCACTGGTAGAAAATGAGCAGTCTTCGTCAAACGATCAACAATTACCCAAACAGAGTTTTTCTTAGTAGGTGTTAAAGGTAACCCACTAACAAAATCCATCGTTATTCGCTCTCATTTCCAGAGAGGAATCTTAACTGGTTGTAGAAGTCCTGACGGCAATTGATGCTCCGCTTTCACTTGCTGACAAGTTAAACATTTTCCCACAAATTCTGAAATCTCACGTTTCAACCCAGGCCACCAATACTGTTCACGAAGATCTCGATACATCTTATTTCCTCCGGGGTGCATAGCATAAGGGCTACTATGTGCCTCCCTCAAAATCGTTTGCCTCAGATCTGAATCCTTAGGCATACAGACTTTTCCACAAAAACACAACACACCTTCCGGGTTTATTCCAAAATCCTCTATTTCACCATTTTTAACTTGCTGAAATAAAAGTCCCAACTTCTCATCTAACATCTGTTTTTCCTTGATTTGATCCAACCACAGAGGTTTCACTTGAAGTTCCGCTACCAAACTACCATCCTCATACAAACTCAAATGGGCAAACATAGCTCTCAAATCAGATACCACCTTACGACTTAATGCGTCCGCCACCACATTAGCCTTTCCAGGATGATACTCAATTGAGAAATCATAGTCCTTTAACAGCTCCACCCATCATCGTTGTCTCAAGTTTAACTCCTTCTGAGTAAGAAGATACTTAAGACTCTTGTGATCCGTAAAGATGATAGACTTTTCACCATAGAGGTAATGCCTCCAAATCTTTAAGGCAAACACCACTGCTGCTAACTTCAAATCATGAGTAGGGTAGTTCACTTCGTGCGGTCTCAACTGACGAGAAGCATAAGCTACAACTTTCCCACTTTGCATCAATACGCAACCTAAACCCGTATGTGACGCATCACAATAAACTGTAAACTCCTTCCCAGCCTCAGGTTGAATCAATACCGGCGCTTCCGTTAAAACCTTCTTTAAGCTCTCGAAACTTTCTTGCTGTTTGTCAGTCCATACAAACGGCACTCCCTTCCGCAAAAGCTTAGTTAGGGGTGCAGCAATCAACGAGAACCCCTCAACAAAGCGTCTATAGTAACCAGCCAAACCAAAGAAACTCCGAATC
Source organism: Gossypium australe (assembly GCA_005393395.2). NCBI lineage: Eukaryota > Viridiplantae > Streptophyta > Magnoliopsida > Malvales > Malvaceae > Gossypium > Gossypium australe. The sequence continues at coordinate 16,625,898 of CM016619.1, forward strand.
TCAGCTACCGACTTTGGTGGTTTCCAATCCAATACAGCTTCAATCTTCCGAGAATCCACCCTTATTCCTTCGGCTGATACCACATGACCCAAGAAAGTCACTTCTCTTAACCAAAATTCGCATTTACTGAATTTGGCATACAACTGATTATCTCGAAGCACTTGCAATACAATCCGGAAATGCGAGTCATGTTCTTCTTCATTTCTCGAATAAACCAGAATGTCATCTATGAATACCACCACAAACCGGTCTAAAAATGGTTGAAAGACCCGGTTCATCATATCCATAAATGCAGCTGGTGCATTGGTCAACCCAAACGGCATCACCAAAAACTCATAGTGTCCGTAACGGGTTCGAAATGCCGTCTTGTGAATATCCGCTTCTTTCACCTTAAGCTGGTGATAACCCCACCTTAAATCAATTTTGGAGAAAACTGAGGCTCCCTTTAATTGATCAAATAGGTCGTCAATTCTCGGCAGAGGGTACCGATTCTTGATCGTCAGCTTATTCAATTGCCTGTAATCGATATACATACGCATCGTCCCATCCTTCTTCTTAACAAACAAAACCGGTGCTCCCCACGGAGACACACTCGGTCGAATAAAACCCCGATCTAGCAGTTCTTGAATTTGGGCTTGAAGCTCCGACAACTCCTTCGGTGCCATTCTATAAGGAGCAATGGACACTGGAGCAGTTCCGGGCAAAAGCTCAATACCAAATTCCACTTCCCGATCTGGAGGTACACCAGGAAGTTCTTCGGGAAAGACATCAGGAAATTCCATCACAGTTCTCACATCTTCCACTGACAGCTCTTTGGCATCTAAAGCACTAATAAATGCTAAAAATGCTCCGTACCCTTTTCGCACCAACTTCTCCGCCTTTAACGCAGAAATCACGTTTGCCAAGTAATTTCTCCACTCGCCTATCATAACTATCTCCTTGTCCTCCACAGTTCTTATCGTCATACGCTTTTCAGCACAGTCCAAATGTGCCCGGTGCTTAACCAACCAATCCATGCCCAGAATAATATCAAATTCGCCAAATGGCAATTCCATCAAATTTGCCAGGAATGTTTCTCCTTGAATTACTAAGGGCACGTCTCTAAATAGTTTATTAACCAACACCGACTGTCCTAAGGGACTAATCACCCTCATCTCATTATCGGAAATTTCAGAGTCTAATTTCAAGTTTCCAGTTATGGTGCTAGCAACGTACGAATGAGTAGAACCAATATCTATCAAGGCAATAACGGGTACATTAGAAATGAAGAACGTACCAGTTATCACATCAGGTGCATTGCCATCCTCACGACGTCTGACCGCATACACCAGTCCTGGCTGTCTTGCATCCGCGTTGCCTCTAGGACCATTGCCTCGACCCACTGCACCTTGACCACGTCCAGCTCCATTACCACCACGACCCGGTCCACGACCTCTCGGTGGTTGCTGAGCTCCTCTTGCCAGTGGTGCATCAGTAGTACGAACTTCTTGAGTTGTATCCATACGTCGAGGGCAACTCCTATATTGATGATCCGTCGATCCACATTTATAGCAAGCATCCGTTTTCCTCCAACATTCTCCCGAATGCCTTTTTCCACATTCAGCATAGTCTCGACTCTGATTAACAGCTACAGGTGTTCTTCCTTGAGCTGGTTCCTCAGTCCGAGACCTCTTCGGAAACCTTTTTGAAGAACCCGAATTCTTCAGATCTCTCTTGCTTCGAACTTGCTCCCGATTCTGACGTTCCGAATTCTTAGCCTCTTCGGCTATCTTGGCCTTCTCCACAAGCGTGGCAAAAGTTCTAACTTGCTGTGGGGCTATCAGAACCCGTAACTCATCTTTCAAGCCATCCTCAAAGCGCACACAACGCTCATGATCCATTGCCACTATCGTTCGAGCATAGCGACTCAAACGTAAGAACTCAGCTTCATATGCTGCCACCGTCTTATTTCCTTACACCAGGTTCAAGAATTCCTTCCTTCGAGCATCCACATAGCTTGTTCCCACATATTTCCCTTGAAAGGAAGCCTTGAAGAATTCCCAATTAACTAATGCAGCATCGGTGCCTTCTCGGACAGTAAGCCACCATTGGTATGCTTCGTCCCTTAACAAAGATACCGCTCCTCTTAGCTTCTGTTCCACAGTGCACTCAAGATCATCCATAATTCGCTCTACCGCCTCAAGCCAATATTCAGCGACATTGGGAGCTACTCCAGAGACACCTCTGAAAACCTCAGCTCCACTTGATTTCAGTCGCTCCGATATCGACCCACGAGCTGTTGGTCCAGTTCTGGATCCAGCGACCCTTTCAAGTACTCGCAGCATAGCTCGTGTCACAGCATTATCTTCTTCCATATGGTCATGTGATCCCGTCTCACTCTCGAGTGATGCAGGTGCATCCATTTCCGGCATATGACCCGGCACATCAGTTGCGCCCCTAACACCTCGTCCTCTACCACGGCCACGTCTACCGCGTCCACGACCACGTCCTCTAGTGCTCATAGCGACTAATTCGAATTAATCTGATTAAGAGTTTTATGAATCAGAATAATATTTCAGTTGTTTATTAACGATGTCTTATGATATGAAAGAGATAGAGTGTTTTTCGCAACAATATCCTATTGTCTCAATCTCTACGGTTTTAACACCTAAAACTAGAAGTTCTAGAGTGTTTCTTAAGATCATATCACAATGATAATAAACATTCAGTATACAGATACTTACTTGACTTGGCGCGGGATGCTCATGGTGCCATACTACCTTTAAATCCAAAAAGTCTAGAAATTTAAATTGTTTTTCAAACAGATTTCATTGTCGAACCCAAACCACAGCCGAGTTTTGAACTGGGCTCTGATACCACTAATTGTAACACCCCAAACCCGGTCTATGCGTTTAGACGAGATTTGGTTTGTCACACCAATCATACATTCGTTTATTTTCATATGATTAAAATAAAATAGTGCTACAAAAACTTTTTGAAAATCGAGTTTAATAAGAAGTTAATACAAGGATTTGAAATTTGTAGCTTAAGAATAATACTTGTTTGAAAACTTATCGTCAAAATAAAAATGTCAAAATCTTAAGATGGTTTAAAAGAACTTTGAAAGAATTTTAAATAATTAAAGTGTTCATAAATTTTGTTATAAAACCAATGTTCTTAAGAAAACTTAACATATTTAAGATAAAACCATATTAAAAGTTTAGAAATAAAATTTAAACCATCCACACAATAAAATCCATAAAAACATATAAGAGGCCTTATTACATAAAACCCATAACAGAAATTTAAGATAATAATCTAAATAAAGTCATAGTTTAATAAAACCCAAGTTTGTAGTATGGCCTCCACCAAGTCATCTCAGGCCCAAGTCCACGTCAATTTCCATTACCTGAAATGGTTAATAAAAATTGGGTGAGTTACAAAGAACTCAGTGTGCAACTCACTTACCACCATTTTCTTGGGCCAGATCGTCAAGACATCAAGCTGGGCTTGAGCCCATTAACAGATTTCAACCATATATCATAAAATAACATAATTTAAAAAAAATGCATGTAAAATGAATTTCCCAAACCAACCTAGTATCCATCCGCTAACACCCCCGTACCAACCAACACACCTGTGGGGATCAAGTCAACCCACCCCACCAAACACACCAATTATAGGCTTTAAGCCTTTAATTAATTTTGTAGTGCACTACCGAACTAGATTGTGACATTGTCACCGAACTAGAGGCATTTAGCCGATTTTGTGGCAGAGCCACCGAACTAGAGGCATTGAGCCATATTGTGGCAGAGCCACCGAACTAGAGGCATTGAGCCATATTGTGGCAACTGGCCATTCTTCTCTTCATATATCCCACCCCATGCAATTATGCGTGTATAACAAATATAGTCATATAACAAATTTTCAATTTATCCATAACATCGGTGGGTTTATCAATAAACATTTCATTAGGCCCATATAAATAATTTAGCAACTAACCCATTTAGTAGTTTAGTGAACTTTTGGCCCATTTATCGAACTAGAGTATTATCGGCCCATTTATCAAACTAGAGTATTATCGGCCCATTTATCGAACTAGAGTATTATCGGCCCATTTATCGAACTAGAGTATTATCGGCCCACTTATCGATTTAACAGTTTTTCGCATATTTCTCGGTTTTAACCGTTTTCATGCATTTTCACAAAAGTATCAATTACTATATAGTTTCCCAATTTACCATTTTCACGTTTTTATCGCAATACTTATGATTAGAAATCTAACCCAAAAATGAGTGTGAAATTACACACCTGGTTATTGAGAGAACTACACTTTCCCGCTCTTCCACACCTAAACGTATCGCGATAGTTAGAACACTATATTCTAATAAACAAATCGAGTTAAACATAACGATCTAGAATTTACCCTCAGATTTTCGTAGTACTTCTACTTGCGATATCTCCCCGATTGATGGTTCGCTAACCGAATCGAATCCACGAACGAATAATGGTTCGGGAGTACGAACGACTTCGAACAATTGATTTTCCTCGGTTGAACGTCCGCAACCCGGTGGAAAATCCCGGATTCCCGAAATAGTCCTTTGCTTGTACTTAGGGGGATTAACAGAACCTCCCTTCTTCCGAAGGCTAAACACCGCTCTTTTCTTCCCTATTTTGAATGTCACAAAAATCGATTCCAACGATTTGTGTCACCCACGACTTCTTGATTCCAACTTCCGTTATCGCACTAAAATATAACAAAATAAACGTTAATAGGATGAACGTTTATTTTGATCTAATAAAGCCTTCAAACCAACATCAATATTCGGCCATAACCACTATTAACTAATCGAAACGAAAAGAATTCTTACCTATTTTCCACGTTGAAAAGAAAGGATTTGAGAATGGTGGTTGCTTGATGAAAGATTCGACTATGAAAGATTAAGGAGAAGAGAAAATAATTTGGCTTATGAACACCTTAGCATTTGGCCATGAAGGTGTAGGTAGAGAGAATTTCGATTGAAAAGAATAAAATAGGAGAAAGATGGTGATGATGTTGCTTTGATTTCAAAGTGAATAGAAGAAAAAGAAAGAAAAAGATGAACTTGAGAGAGAGATGGATATTCGGCAATGGGGAGAAGAAAAGAGAAAAAGAAAGGCTTTTGGTGTAAGAGAATTTTGGCACTCAAAGGAAAAAGGCACAAAACAAAAGCTAAAGAAACAAACAATGTGACCAAATGGTAAAAATTTTAAGGCTTACCAATTGCACAATTCGGCCAAAGGGAGAAAAGGTTGAGAGAATTTTCAAAACTTGCACAAAACAAAAATGACCAAAACAAAAACTAAAACTCCTAGCCAAAACTATCACCAAAATTCGGCTCCCCCCTATAGCCATATTGCCGTCCATGTGCATGGTCTAATGACCAAGATATTGTTTCCAAAAATATTTCCTTGATTCTTGCCTCATATCTTCACATTTTCCTTATTCTTTTGATTCCCTTCCTTAAGTTAATAATTTCCTTATTCCTTTGATATTTTAACCAAAAATAACAAGTCAACACCTTCCATAAAAGCTCTTGGCCGACATTTGCTATATATGTGCAGAAAATTTCAAAATAAAATTCACCTAGATGCTAAACATGGGATTCGAACCTTCTTCCTCATGCCTAAACCCATGCGCCATCACCACTTGTCCAACTACTCATCTTATGCTTCACTTTGACACTTAAATTAATTTATGTGTCATAGCCACTTAATCCACTTCCATCAATAATTTCTCAAAATTTAATACTATTCCATCCCAAAGAATTTTTTAATTCTTCTTCAGGACTATACTAAACACAAAAATAAATGATGAAATTCCACCTTCTAAAATAATTATTCAAAGCACACAATGAAAATAAATTACTCAAATTTTCAGGGTGTTACATCCGAAGGCTGTCAGATACTTATCACTTGTGATGCATTTTATACTTGAATGATGTGTAAACTTGATTTTGGCTCCCTTGTATATATGTCTTTGGCATTAGGTTTGTAAATGTTTATATGTGTTTTGGTCATTTTGGTTCATGTTACTTATAAATGACTAGATTATGATAAAAGTGGACATGAATGATATGAATGAATTGTAAGTTTGGTGTGTGTTTCAAGTAAGTATTTGACAGCTTTGAATGTGAATTGGTTGGTGTATAAATTGCAATACCATTGAGGGTACATTGGTTAGGCACTTAGGTTGTATGTTTTGGTATGTTTAAAGCTTGCTTGAATGTATTTTGAAGACATATGAATGTTTCTTTTTGGTTTGGCTTGGCACTTAAGGAATTGGATTAATTTTGCCTTGTTTTGGAAGCTATTTTAGGTACATGTGGCCTGAAACACGGGTTGTCACACGGCCGTGTGTCACACACGATCTCCCAGCACGGTTGTGTGTCTTTTTTATTTTGGTGTTGGATTAACAAATACGGTCATAGGTTGCTACACCGTTTGTAGACACGTCTGTGTGACCTTATTTCGAATACTTACATAGTCTGGGATATGGCCTGTGACACAACCGTGTAACCTTATTTCAATTTGTACATGGATGGCACACTCACAGCGACATAGCCGTGTGACCCTTACTTCAAACTGTTCACGATTTGGCCGTACGACCATGTTTTTTAGCCATACGGTCTGGGCTCTGTCACACGGCCATGTGATCCCTGTTTCCAAAATTTTCAAATTTTTCTATAAATTTTTTTTTCAAATTAGTCCCTAATTATTTCCAAAATATTTTTAAGGCCCCGTAAGCTCGATTTAAGATTCATAAATGTAATTATGCTTTAACTTTTGAACATGAGGTAAGTCGTAGTTTACCGATTTCACAAATGTCTAAAAATGAAGTAAAAATTATCTTATTTGGTTTAACGGTCAGTGGTTCACGGAATTTATGTGAACCAACCCTGTGGCTCAACAACCTCCACCCCCTGTTGTACCTTCTGTGGAATCTCCACCTCCTCAAACAACTGAAATAATTCAATGAATTCCAACTCATAGAATCAGAAATTGTGGTGTTAAGAAGTTTCGAAGTGGAACAAAAGATGATCCAACTAAGGCTAAGTATTGGTTTGAAAATATTCAATGAGTTTTTGATGAAATGGCCTATTGTCCTAGTGATTATCTCAAATGTGTCGTGTCATTACTTAAAGATGAAGCTTACATTTGGTGGTCAACATTAACAGTAGTGGTACCGAGAAACAGTGTTAATTGAAATTTCTTCACATCTAAGTTTAAAAAGAAGTATGTCAGCAAACGATACCTAGACTGGAAAAAGAAAGAATTTCTTGAATTGAACCAAGGAAACAAATCAATAGTCAAATATGAGAGAGGTTTTGTGCATCTCAGCAAGTATGCTCGTGAAATTGTACCAAATGAGGAGGAAATGTGCATCCGTTTTGAAGATGGACTAAATTATGAAATTAAAATGCTAATTGGAGGGAAGAAAATTTGAGAGTTTGCTGTTTTATCTAATCGGGCACAAAAGATGGAAGAAGATTATAATCAAAAGAAACAACAAGAAAAGAGGGCTCGGGAGTTTGGTAAAAGAAGTTTCTCTAAGTCATTTTCTACACCACCGTCAAAGAAAACAAAAGAAGATTTTAATTGTGTCACTTCACTATTTGGGTTTTCAAGTAAAAACAAATCGAGGCAACATGATTTGAAGTCTTAGTTTAAACTAGTTGATAGTGTAGGGAGTGTTCGTAATGTTCTGAGACAAATGTGTAAACATTGTGGAAAACTTCATGTTGGTGAATGCAGGACCAAATTGGGTGCTTGATACAAATTCGGTTCGAACGATCATTTTGTACGAAATTGCCTGAGAATAGAGGGGGATAATGATGAGCGGAGCAATAAACAAGTGTCTACACCTCAGAAAGTTAGACATCCTAGTCAGAACAGTAATACTAGAGCAAATTGCATGAGAACATAAATACAGTTGTCAGATCTGAAGCTACAGCACCTGCGTGAGCATACGCAATCTGAGCTAGGGAGGAAGCTATTGCACCTAATGTTATTGCTAGTATATTCTATCTCTTTGATGTTCCTGTGTATGCACTAATTGACCCGGGGTCAACTCATTAATATATTTGCATAGCATTAGTAACGGATAAGAATTTACTTGCTGAGTGAACTGAGTTTGATGTTCAAGTTATTAATCCACTAGGTCAAAGTGTGATAGTTAATTTAATATGTCGTAAGTGTCTACTGAGAATTCAGGGCTGTGACTTTCTTGCTGATTTAATGTTGTTACCCTTTTGCGAATTCGATATCATTTTCGGAATGGATTGGTTGACATTACAGGATGATGTGGTGAACTGTAGACCAAAACAAATTGATCTGAGATGTTAGATGGGTGAAATGATTACAGTAAAGTTATATAGATCAAATAGTGTTAACAGAGTTATTTCAACTATTTCGGCACATAAATTGATTCGTAAAGGTTGTGAGGCATTTTCGAATTATATACTGGATACTCCGGAACCAAAATCGAAGTTTGATCAAGTACTAATTGTAAATGAGTTTATGGATGTGTTCCCTGAAGAGTTAGTGGAATTACCTCCAGAATGTGAAGTTGAATTTGTGATTGATTTGATGCGTGGGACAGCTCCAATATCGATTGCGCTGTATCAAATGGCACCAGCTGAGTTGAAAGAACTTAAAGCACAGTTGCAAGAGTTATCAGACAAAGGTTTTATTCAGCCGAGTGTATCTCCTTGAATTTCACCTATGTTGTTCGTGAAAAACAAAGGCGAGTTAATAAGATTGTTTATTGACTACAGACAATTGAATAAAGTTACGATAAAGAATAAATATACTTTGCGTCGTATCGACATTTTTTTGATAAGTTGAAAGGTGTGACAGTGTTCTCAAAAATAGATCTCAGGTCGGGTTATTATCAATTGTGAGTTAAAGATGTCGACGTGTCAAAAACTGCTTTCCGAACTCGTTAGAGTCATTATGAATTTCTGGTGATGTCATTCGGATTAACCAATGCCCCTGTTGCTTTTATGCATCTGATGAATCGGGTTTTTCAACCTCACTTGGATAGATTTCTGGTTGTGTTTATTGATGATATACTAATCTATTCTAAAACAAAATTCGAGCATGCTCAGCATTTTATAGATTTTGAGCGAGAAAAAATTGTACGCAAAATTTAGTAAATGTGAGTTCTGGCTCAGAGAGGTTGGATTTCTTGGTCACGTGATTTCTGCAAACGAAATTCGTTTTGATCCGAGCAAAATTGTTGTAATTGTTAACTGGAAAGCTCCGAAGAATGTTTCAGAGGTATGTAGATTTCTAGGCTTAGCTGGTTATTATCATCATTTGTTAAGAATTCCTCGATAATTGCTTTACCGATGACCAAGTTGTTACAAAAAAATATTGAGTTTGGTTGGTCACATAAGTGCCAACAGAGATCTGATAAGCTAAATTCACTATTGACAGAAACTCCAGTATTGACTCAGCCTGAATCTACAAAAGAATATGTTGTTTACAGTAATACATCGCTCAATAGATTGAGTTGTGTGTTGATGCAAGCTGGAAAAGTTATAGTATACACTTCTCGACAGTTAAAACCACACGAGAGGAATTACTCGACTCACGATCTAGAATTGGCCGCAACAGTTTTCACTCTAAAGATTTGACGACATTATTTGTATAGTGAAAATGTCACATATTTACTGATCACAAAAGCCTGAAAAATTTATTGACTCAAAAATATTTGAACCACAAGTAGCAACGATGGCTCAAATTGTTGAAAGATTATGATCTAGTTATTGATTATCATCCAAGGATGGCTAATGTGGTTGTAGACGCGCTAAGTCAAAAATCATTATTCGCCTTGAGACCGTTAAATGCTTAATTGACTTTGAATGTTGATGGTTCTATTTTAGCGGAATTATAAGCTAGACCATTGTTTCTTCAACAAATTCAAGAGTTACAAAATGATGACCCGACTTTATTAGCTAAACAAGAACAGATTTAGAGTGATCAACTTATGGATTTCACAATTGATACTGATCGTATGGTGTACTTTTGTTTGGTTGGTTTATAAACTTTCAAAGCTCTGACTTTTGGTTGGTTAATTAAGTAAAAAGGATTAAATAGTAAAAGCTTAAAAAGTTAGTTTCTATTAGTTAAATGGTTATTGAAATATGAGTGGATGGACTTTTATGTTAAATAAACCATAAAGAAAGTTAGTGGACAAATATGGACTAATTTTGGTTAGTTACTAAGTTATATTATAAGGTAAATAAGTAATTAGGTAATCAAAACATTAAAAACTTAAAAACAAATAAACTATTATCTTTCCTTTAGTCTTTGCCGAAATTGGAAAAGAGAATAGCCATGGATGTAGCCTGAATACTCGGCCATTTGATATCTATGCATGCAAGTGTTATTTTTATCGGTTTCTCGTAAATTTTATGATTTCGAGATCGTTGTAACTTAATCTAGCTAGCCTAGAGACTATTTTAAAATAATGTCAAAGTTTATAAAATTTTCCATTGATGTTTTTTAAGTATTCTTGATGTTAATGTTTTGGTTTAAAGATAGATGATGAGTTTGTACTAATTTGTAAAGTATTTTGATTAGTTTTCGTGTTTAGGGATTAAATTGAAAATAAGTTAAAATAGACATGGTTTTCCTGGAAAATTCCAACATGTCTGGATTGTATTTGGGTGTAATTGAATTCAGTTTATTGGGTTTAGGGATTAATTGTGAAAATAACATGTTTTGGTCTTAAGGATCAAATTGAATAAAATTTAAAAGTTTGGAGAAAATGTGAAATATTATAAATAGGAAGTTACATGCATTAAATTGAATATAATATAAATTTGAAGCTAATAAATTGAAATAAGTTACCTTATAGATCAAGAACTAGTAAACAATTGAGGAAAAGGAAAAATTACTAATTAGTCCCTGAAACTTTTGTTATCTCTGCAGTTTAGCCCTGGTAAGTTCGCTCTGTTTAGTTTAGTGCAATTTGAAATGTTATATTGATTGTGAAATTGGTTTATTATAAAATGTTATTAACTGAGTAAGAAATTGTTTTGAACATTGTGAAATAATGATATGTTTTGATTCAGATGAACATAAGATAGAGTACAACTGGCCTGCCAATAGGTTATATTGCGTGTGGTATGATATTGGCTTGTGATGAGTTGATGATTATTGACTTGTTACTATCCACTAATATACCGATGTCCAACATTTTTTGTGGACTATCATGTTATATTTACAGTGATTTTGGCATGTTACAGGGGTTGGATGTAAAGCCTTTGGGCTTGGCACTTGGTGCTCAGGCGTGTTTCTGGAGGGATGATAGCCTACAGGCTAGGCACTTGGTGTCAAGGCATGTTTTCAATTGGATTGGCTCGTTTGAGCTTTCTGGGGTGTTTCAGGTGGATAACCGCGTACTTGTATCTGTTGTATCGTTCATCGAGCAACTTTCCAGTGATAAATGACTTGTTACTAAATTGTATAATGGACTGTATAACTTTCCAATATTATCGTGACTTGATATTGAATGATCTCATGTGGTTGAATATATATTATGCAACTCGTATACTCATATGTATAAACTCACTTGTTGAATGACTGTGGTTGGCAGGATTTATTGATTGTTAATCTAGTTACTATAATTTCCAAGTTCATTCGGTAAGTTTTATAATTTTAACCGTTGAACTTACTAAGCTTATAAAAGTTTACTCGTGTCATTTTTTGGTTTCTCTGTAGATATCATTTTGTGGAATTTGGCGATCGAATCAACTTGAAGATCACACTATCCAGAGATCTATCGATAGATTTTGACAAGTTTATCTTTATGTTATATGGCATGTAATAGGTGTTCTGTATATGTTTGTATACTTATCACTGGTTATGAATATTATACTTGAATGATGTTGTGTAAACTTGATTTTGGCTCCCTTGTATATATGCCTTTGGCATTAGGATTGCAAATGTTTATATGTATGCGTTTTGGGAATTTTGGTTTATGTTACTTGTGAATGACTAAATTATGATAAAAGTAGACATGGATTATATGAATGAATTGTAAGTTTGGTGTGTGTTTAAAGTAAGTATTTGTGAGCTTTGAATGTGAATTGGTTGGTGTATAAATTGCGGTGCCATTGAGGGCACATTGGTTAGGCCCATATGTAACAGCCCGATTTAGGGGCTAGTCAGAATAGTGATCTCGGAATCACTAATCAGAGGTTAGAGAAATTATTTTCATGTTATATTATGTGTTATATGTATATAGTCATGAGAATACAGTTAGGGGCTCTACGACTTCACCCCCTTACCATTGTTGAGTCATGATGAGATCTTTATGAGAGTCAGGTTGAGTAAGTTTGTACGAGATAAATGCAATATTTACGTTAGCATAATTGAGAATGCTTTGCATCACATTGATACATGATACTCTACTAAATAGAGTAATTATTATTGAACATGAGGTTGAAGTCCTAGGGGACTACAATGAACACAACAATTGTATAAGGCCATATCCGAAATACGGTATCGATACTTGACGTGGCAGTCCATATAAGACCATATTTTGAATATGGCATTGGCATTTAGAAGTGATTCCATTTAAGATCACCTCTAGAATGTGGCATTGGCTTTGAATTTGTATTAATGATGATATTATGCATTTTTGAGTATCCCTAGTGATCATTGGGACAGATAGATGAGTCTAGAGGTAGAAAGGAGAATTGTACTAAAGTCATGTGAAAGAGTGAATACAAGCACTCGTGAACGAGTCGCAAGGAAATGAGTACGGAGTGTGGCACGGTATATGCTTAATAAAGGCAATTGTAAGTAAGTATGTCTGAATGCTTTGACGATTGTATTGATTATGCAATGTTAAGAACACAGAGAAAGTTAGCCTAGGCTATTTGACTCAAGTGAGTAGGAAACCTGAGGTGTATGTTTATCGAGATCTTCTTAAATTGATGTTCATTAATGAAAGGAATTGTTAAGGAGTTTGAGGACGAAATGGTTAAAGAAACAATGTTTGAACTATGAGAGTGTTTAATTATGATAACAATAGTTATATGGATCATAATGATCTCTTTAAGTATTACATGTTAATATCTTTTACCTTTTAGGGCGATGTAGTTGTTTATCTCATGAATCGAGATCGTACGAGAATGTTAGCTAATTGTGAAATCAGATTAAATGGTTGTCGATTTAGCAATTGGAATTGAAATTCCTTTATCTCCTCGTAACCTTATTCGGGTACTTTGAGGAGGAAGTTGGTGATGATTCTAGTATAATGAGTGAAATCATGAGTTTCATGTTATGTGATGAGTTTTCGAGCAAGCCGAATAGAATTATTGATTAGATCAAGATTGTCCCTGCTATCGTGAGATGTGACGATGGTAAAGGTATTACATTAGTATAGCAAGAGAAACTCGAATTAGAGTGTGCTTGAAATATGTTTTCAGTGTGGAGAAAAGAGTAGATTAATGTATTGAGATATGATTCGAGTTCTGTGTATATTCACGCATGAATCAATAAAAAGAATAAAATTCTATGTGTTCGTAAGTAGGGAGCATGATACAAAGATATTCTCATTGAAATGTTCAAACCGCGATGGTTGAGTTGAAAGCTATAGAAGGAACTATTAATTGAAAGTTCTGGTACTGAGTTCAGTCTGAATCGAGAAAAAGAGTTGCCAGATTGGTGATCCAGAGACGATCACCTCTGTGTCTGTGTAGGGAGTTAGATGTTATGAAAAGATCCATGTTAAGCAATGCAAGTTAGTTACTCGGTTGACCTTAGTTGGTAATATCTTAGTTTCAGGAAGGTTAATGACTAGAGCGAGTCTTCCTTTCAGAGCAAAGGAGTTCAGAAGTGAGATAGTAAATGGTATTTTAAATAAGCTCTGAATGAGTTTATTTAAGATGATAAAATCCAGGTTGGATAAGATTTCCGTTGCCGATATTTCTTTGAGATAGAATTTGAATATTGATGAATCCAGAATTTATGCAGAAGTTTTGGTATGAGATTTAGTAGTAGCATATCTACTAATATAAGAATAAGGAAATGCAGTTATGTGCATAAATGTTTGACAACAGAGTACATTTCACGATATGAATGAGTTTATGGTCAGAAGTAGTTGACCACTAAAAGCTGAGTTTCCAAAGAGTACAAGTCAAGACTATTACAGTTGGTGAATGCTTTAATGAGAAAGTGAGATAAAAGCTTATAGATTTCAAATTTGATTTGACAAAATTCCCAAGGAGGGGGATGACATTGGAGTTGTAGTGAATTGACCAGTAAGGATCCGAACGATCATTTGGACATGTACAGAGTTCCAAATTGGTGGATTATTGAGTATATGCCCTAGAGGAAGAATAACATGGTCTCAAGTTACGTTTCGACCTTGTGTATTGCAACTTAAGGGTTGTTGGCAAGAGAAACTTGAGGATAAGTGGATTTTTTATTTTGAAAAGTTGATGGAAATGTTTTAAGAATGATAATAGCAACTCCTCCTAAAAGATTTTCAGGGACGAAAATCCCTAAGGGGGAGAATTGTAACAGCCCGATTTAGGGGCTAGTCGGAATAGAGATCTCGGAATCATTAATCAGAGGTTAGAGAAATTATTTTCATGTTATATTATGTGTTATAACATGTTTATAAGGATGTATGGAAATTTTGATGCTTTAATTTTAGAGATTTCATGCTAAATCGTGAAAAATGACTAAATCGCATAAAGTGCAAAAGTTCCATTCTATAGGCTAAAGGTACCAAATAGCCATGAAATGTTAATTGGAGGTCTTTAAAGGGAAATTAGACCATCTTGAATGTGTTGGCCGGCCATGTAGACAAGGGGGACAAGAGCTTTTAATTTTGGTCAAAGTTGGTGGCTTAAATTGATGTTTTATAATAAAATAAAGAAAGGAAAAAGATATCATCTTTCCTCTCTTCTTCTCCACCGAAAGTTTCAGCAAACAAGGGGTTTTTGAAAGCTCAAAATTTCAGCAAGCTTTACTCCACTCAAGTAAGTGATTTTGGTGGTATTTCTTGAAGAAAATTGTACTTTTGAGATCCCTAAAGCTTAAGCTTTCTAAAGAGGGGACTATTTTGCATTATGGTAAAAAGTTTAGAGATTTTCAATCTAAGATTAGAAGTTGTTAGCTGAGTTTTTATGGAAGAAAATGAATGTTAGGATGGTGATAAACAACTTTTGTGAAAGGTGTTGTTATGAAAACAGCTAATTGAGACTAAAATGCAAAAGTTATAATTTGTTCATTAATGCATGAAATAGTTGAAATTGTGGATAGTTATAAAAGGATTAAATGTTCAGCTAGGCTTTTTTAACAAGAAAATGTGATAAAAATTTATTTACGAGCCTAGGGGCAAAATCGTAATTTTGCCAAAGTGTAGGGGCAAAATAGTCATTTTTGTCTAAAGTGTAGATTATGGTATATTATGATTTATAGGTGATTAAATCAGTAAATTCCATTGTTCTTGATCAAAGAAAACGAGTTTTGGACCTAGAACGGGTGAAAAAAGAAATGTGGGCAAAAAGGTCCCTTTCGTCCCTTTCGACATCGAGGTAAGTTCATGTGCAATTGTTGCAATTATGTACGAGCTAATTTAATATTCCAATATTGTATGGAATGTATATTTACTCAATGAATGTTTGAAATATCTTTTCATGAGATGTTAAGAGAATCTAAGAGTAATAGGAAATGTATATAACATGATATGATGATAGTTAAGGTCTCGTGTAAGACCATGTTGGCATATTGCCTCGGTGTGAGATATTGAATAAGACCATGCCAGGGACATGGCATCAATATGATATATCATGTAAGACCCTATTGGGGTATAATGTCAATATGACATTATGTGTATGAGACGCAAGAATGTTATTTAACAATTTGAGTGATTCAACGAGTATGTTGAAAGAGAGAAAGTATGTGGTTGTGCCATGAGAAGCACAAGTATGTGTTAGAACTGAATTGAGATGAATTCAGTATATGATGAAACCTAGTGGGTTATGTGTAATCAACGCACCTAGTTGCATAAGATAGATTTATTAATGCATTGTGTGAATGTGAACGATTATTGTAGAATCTAAGTAAGAATGATAGTGAGTGAGGATGTTCACGGATGAACATTTGAATTAGAGAAATGTATGTGGATAAATCTTTGTGAATGTATAATAACAGTGAGCTATGTGCAATAACACCTCATTGATGGTTATTGATGGGCTGTGTGCGATACCATCAACTATATTATTATCGGTGGGTTGTGTGCGTTACCACCTGATTAATTATAAATCGATGGGCTGTGTGCGATACCATCGCTTATAAAATCATTTGGTGGGCTAAGTACGAAACCACCATAAGTATAAATAAATGGTGGGCTATGTGCGGTACCACCCTATTAGAGATCAATGGTGGGCTAAGTGCGTGACCACCGAGAGATTAGTAGTATGAGTGGCTTATTGAAAATGCTTGATGTGTTGTTTTATGTGATTACGTAGTGACCAGTGTAGGAATGTATACTAATTAACACAAGCAATTGGCTTGTGGCGTGGTAAGAATGTGGTAAGAGATAGAATGAGTAAGCTTCAAGGATGGCTGAGTAAGTAACCACGAGTTAACGAGTAAAACTCATTACAATGCCTTGTGGTTGTGTATATTCAATGAATATTAGTATTTGTCAATTATATGCAGATGAACTTACTAAGCATTATTGCTTACTCCTTTCCTTTTTCCATCTCTTATAGGTTATCTTAACTAGTTCAAGTTGGAGGCCGCCGGAGATGTTTTCACACTATCGAGTAGATGGTTGGTATGATGTTTCAAGTTCTTATGAGTCATGGCATGTATAGGGACCTCTTTCAAAGTTGACTAAGTCATAGTTAATATAACCAAATGTGTTGGTCTTTAGATGGATAATTTGTTTTGTATAATACCATGGTTGATGGCCACTTATTTATATGAAAAGATGTAGTTATCCATGTGAGATTGTGTTTGAATTTGAGTTAATTA
Organism: Gossypium australe; assembly: GCA_005393395.2. NCBI lineage: Eukaryota > Viridiplantae > Streptophyta > Magnoliopsida > Malvales > Malvaceae > Gossypium > Gossypium australe. Next base: position 16,642,929 of record CM016619.1, read on the forward strand.
TAGATGTGTTATACGAGTACTTGTTGTATGAGTTAGATGGGTGCAAAGAACTTGGCAAATAGCTTTGTTCTTGTCCATATGGGTAGACACACGGACGTGTGTCTAGGTCATGTGTGACACACGGTCAGCCCACGGGCGTGTGACTTGGCCGTTTGCCCCCTACAAGTTAGCATTTTAAGTCAGAATATACCACTGGCTAGCCACACGGGCGTGTGTCTAGACCGTGTAAAATGGTCAGTGTCAACCACGGGTGGAAGACACGGGCATGTCTTGAGGGTACACAGGCGTGTCCCTAGGCCTACAAGGGCGTGTGGCCCCTACTTTGTTAAAAAAGTTTCTCGAACTCATGAAAGTTCCCGAAAAGATTCCGATATTTCTCGGAAGCATGTTTAAGGCCTCGTAGGCAGAGTTTGAGTAAGAGATATGCTTAAATGAAATTTTATAGCCCGTTTTGAAGCGTTAAGTAAGATTAAGCATGGTAATGCCTCATACCCGGTCTCAATGTTAAACTCGGGACACGGGCTATCACATGACCGTGTGCCGCACATAGTCTCCTCACACGGCCATGTGTCTTTTTTATTTTGATGCAGAGTTAACACACATGGTCACTGGTTGTTACACGGTCGTGTGACCTTATTTCAAGTACTCACACAGTTTAGGACACGGCCTGCGGCATAGCCATGTAACCTTATTTCGATTTGTACACGGGCGGGTAGACCGGCTGCGACACGGCCATGTTACCCTTACTTCGAATTGTACACGGTTTGGCCACACGACCATGTTTCTGAGCCACACAGTATGTGTAACAGCCCGTTTTTAGTTAAATCAGAATAGTGGTTTTGGGACCACAAATCTGAGGTCAAAATAATTATTTTATTATTATTTTAATGTCTATAGCATGATAGCAAGATTGTGTGAAAATTTCGTTAAGAAATTTTATCGTTTGAATGCTCAATTCGATAAAAAGGATTAAATCGCGTAAAGTGTAAAAATGGAGTTCTATTAGCTAAAGGTGTCTAATAGCTATGGAACCTTAAAGTGGAGGTCCTTATGTGGTAATTAGACCATTGTTATAGTGAGTGGACATCTATGGACTTAAAGTGGATGTTTTAAATGATTTTATAACAAGGTTAATTAGGTAATTTAATAAATAAATTAAGAAAAATAAAAATAAATTAACAAAGGGATCATCTTCCTAAAACTAGTGTTGACCAAAAATTAGAGAAGAAACTCCATTTTTGTCACCTTGAAGTTTCGGCACTTGAAGTTCTTTGCATGGTATGATTTTTAACTCGGTTTTTAATTATTTCTATGTTTTCGGAGTCGTTGTAACTTAATCTAGCTAGCCCAGGGATTAATTTGCAAAATTATTAAAGGTTTAGGGTTTTACCATTGATGAATATGTGTGTATTTTGAAGTTTGATGATAGAAAATGTATGGTTGTTGTTAGATAAACAACATTTGTTAAGTGATTTTGGGTGAAATTGTAAATTAGGGATTTATTTCTGAAATATGAAAATTATGTGGTAAATGTGTGAAATAATGAAAAATATGGGCTTCTATGATAGTAGGGGAAATTCGGCTAGCATGGTTAAGGACCAAATTGCATGAATTTGTATTTTTGTGAGCTAAGGACTAAATTGTAAAGATGTTGAAATATTAGGGGCAAAAGTGTAATTTTTCCATAATGTGATTTATGGGCTAAATTGAATAGATTGATAATTGAATAAGTTAAATTTGATATTATATAGATCAAGAAAAATGAGGTTCGGATTTAGATCAGGGGAAAAATAAAGTTTTGGACTAGTCGATCCATTTCGTCATTTTTGGGATCGAGGTAAGTTCGTATGTTAATAAGCATTAATATAACTGTGTTTTAAATACTTTATAATTGATGAGTACGACCTTACAAAAATGTTCCACGAAGATTCGGCAATAAGAAATCCAGGTTGAACCTTAGGAATAGATTAGGATATAAATGACATGTCATTAGGGGTTATGTGATTTGGGTGCTGGTCCATACGTCCTACCGGTGGCTGAGTTATTTGGCATGTGTTGTGGATTCTCGTCAACTTGTGTGAGCAGCACCGTGTAGCTTCGTCATGACTGTCAACTTGTGTGAGCAGACTCATTGATAGCTCGAGAGTGAGCATTATATGAGATATGAGATTGAGATAGCTTCAGCTATGTATTTGGCACTTAGGTTGCGAGATTCCCGAGTATCCAATATGATTCCAAATGGTTCAACGGGTATATCAAGGCTATGGATGAGTATGAGATTGATACAAGTTGGTACAGGTATGTACATGAACCATACAAGCATTAAATCCAAGAAACTTGTGAAATTCATATATAACATTGTGAATGAAAATATGATAGGTTTGTGGATCAATTTGAGTTATATTATGACATGTTTAATTCTTTAAATTGTGTATATAAGGTAAGTTGAGTTTATTACTATACGAACTTACTAAGCTTTATAGCTTACTCTGTTCACTTTTCCGTGTTTATAGTGAATATCGAAGCTTGCTCGAATTTGGGAATCGTCGGAGATCTCATCACACTATCAAGCTATCATTTTGGTACTTTTAAACTTAAGTATTTGCTTATATGGCATGTATAGGAAATTTGGTCATTATGGTATGTATGTTGGTAATGGATTTAGCCATTTGATTTGGATTGTAAATGATAAATGCTTGGTTATGTGTATAGCCATGTGATTTGACTTATTTTGGTATTTTTGGTGATGTATATATATATATGCAAATGGACTTTTGATATGTTGTGTATAATTTCTTTATAAATTCTTGTTGTGAAATGGTATTTGGGGTACCAAGTGGTTGAAAGTTGAGATTGGTATGCTTATGGTTTTAGGAAAAATAATGCATAATTGAAAGTGACCATATAGGTGATTTGTGATTATGTAATTGGTATGAAATTGTATGGCTAATTATGATACTTATGTGTCTTGTGGTTGAAGGTATGGAATTATCATGAATTAGGCTTGGTTGAGATTGGCTAAAATGCCTATTTATGCCATGTTATATGCCATTTGATTTGTGTAGATGAATGCAAATTTGGGTGAGCAAGATGGCTTGGTAAATAGCCTATTTTTGTCCACACGGACAAAGACACGAGCGTGTGTCTCAGCCATGTGTGACACACGTTCAGGTGACACGGCTGTGTGTCCCGCGGTGTTTAATTAGAAACCAAGTCAGTATGCTCCACACGGCCCAGCACACAGACGTGTGACTTGGCCGTGTGGCATAAGTCAATATACCCTACAGTTTTGGCATGGCCTAGCACACGGCCTGACACACCGGCGTGTGTGACCATTTCGAAGGGCACACGGACTAGTTACACGGGCGTGTGTGTTGGCTGTGTGACCCAAGTCAGAGAGTTACAAAGGGTCGGACACAAGCTGGGACGGCCATGTGATTTCAATTCGAATGTCCACACGGCTGGGCCACACGGGCGTGTGTCCCCTGTATTTTGAAAAAAAAATATTTTTCCAAAAATTTCTTGAGCTATCGGTTTAGTCACGAACCACATCTAATGCATGATTTGGATCTCGTAGGCTCATATTAGGGACTATATGAATGATTGTGAATGAATTTTATTTGAAATTGAAAAAAAAAATGTATGTGAAATGTATGATTATTTATGAAATAAGTTCGGTAATGCTCCGTAGCCTTATTCCGGCGACGGATTCGGGTTAGGGGTGTTACAGTCTAGGCTCTGTCACACGGCCATGTGACCCCTGTTTCCAAAATTTTCAATTTTTTTTTATAATTTTATTTTTTGTTTCCAAACTATTTTTAAGGCCCCGTAAGCTCGATTTAAAGCTCATAAATGTAATTATGTTATGAATGAAATTTGAATTTGAATGGTTTATTGATGTTAATTGTTTTTATATGTGTAGTAATACTTCATAACCTTAATCCAATGACGGAGACAAGTTAGGGGTGTTACACCATAAATGCCAAGTAGATTCTACGAAATCCAATACAGTGTGGGAACTTGTAGACTTATTAGCTGAAATTAAACCAATAGGGTGTATGTGGATCTACCAGAAGAAGAGAAATGTGGAAGGAAAAGTGGAAACACATAGAACTAGACTTGTAGGGAAAGGCTGCACATAGAAAGAATGCATCGATTACGATGAGACCTTCTCTCCGGTAGCCATGCTGAAGTTTATTCGCATACTCTTATCCATTACGGCTATTCTTGATTACGAGATTTGGCAAATTAATGTCAAGATTGCATTCTTGAATGGCTACCTTGATGAGACCATTTATATGGCTCAACCCACTGGCTATGTTGTCAAAGGAAAGGAGCAGAAAATTTGCAAACGGCTAAGATTCATTTATGGACTTAAGCACGCATCCCACTCATAGAACAAAATATTTGATCAAATGATCAATATTTTTTGTTTTGACCAAAATGTTGATGAACCTTGTGTTTATAAGTGTAAAAGGACAAAAAGATGGCCTTTCTCGTTCTTCATGTCGATAATATTCTACTTATCAGAAATGATTTAGGAGAATTATCATCGATTAAACTGTCGTTAACTCAATAGTTTAGCATGAACTACTTGGGTGAAGCTAGTTATATTCTTGAAATTAGAATTCTTAGGGATAAAAAAATAAAATAGTAGTTTTATCACAAGCTTCATACATCGATAAGGTACTGGAATAGTTCGCAAAGATTGATGTGAAGTCAGGCGCTCAGCTGACTGCATTAGGTTTTCATCCTTCTTTGGATGACTATCCTAAGACAGTAGAAGAAAAAGAGCATATAAGTAAGGTTCCATATGCTTTGGTAGTTGGAAACATTATGTATGTGTTGCTTTGCACACGTTAAGCTATTTGTTTCACAGTGGGAATGGTTAGTTGATATCAGGCGAATTTGGTCTCAGGCATTGGCAAGTTGTAAAGCATATATTAAGGTATCTTAAAAGAACCAGGGATTATATGCTTGTGTATTCTGAGGAGAACCTGACTCCTATTAGATACAAAAACTCAAACTTCTAAACCTGTAAAGATGTAAGGAAATCAACATCAGGAAGTGTATTTTATCCTAGGCGGTGGATCCATAGTATAGAAAAGTGTAAAGCAAATTTGTGTTGTTGGCTCTACTATGGAGGCCGAGTATGTCGTTTCTTCTAAGCAACGAAAGAAGTGATATGGATTCAAAAGTTCTTAACCGATCTTGAAGTCCTTCCTAGTATGGAAAAAGCTATAACATTGTATTGTGATAATAGTGTTGCAATAGCTAATACCAAAAAAATTAGAAGTCACAAGAGGACCAAACACATTGACCGGAAGTATCACTTAATACAATAGGCAGTAACTGAAGGAATAATAAATGTGGTGAAAGTATCTTCTGAAGATAACCTTGCGGATCTATTTACTAAGACTTTTGTAACTAGTAGTTTTAACAAACACGTCAAGGATATAGGAATGCAAAACATGCCACATTTACTTTACTAGGGCAAGTAGGAGATTGTTGGGAAATGTTCCCATATTGAAGTAAACATGTAACTGTTTTCTATGTATCTAAACGATGAATAAATAGGTAAAGTTAATTTCGCATTTCACTATTATATCTTTTTTGTTTCTATCATTCATATTTTGCATACATAGCGAAATTGTGACAAGCAAATATTAGCTCATTGATTGTCTAAGTTCGAACTGGTGATAAGTGGCACTGTAAGAACGTTTACATTGCAAGAAAGACTACTTTAAAAGATAATCTAAATGAGCTTGTAATCTAGTAAAAGGATCAAAACGAACATTTGATTCAAATACTTATAAGGATTATTATGCCGTTTACAATTCCAATTGAAAAGATGACTAGTCTTAGCTATAGGAGCAGCTAACTCCACTGGTAGAGACATAGAAGTACTCATTAGAAGAATGATACATTGGACTAGACCCAAGTTGAATTAATTCTAAATCCATTTGTGAATTAATTCACTTGAGACATTCATGGTGTGACTTACCTAGATCATGTGTAACAACCAGTTTTTCAGTGGTACCAAAAAAGCTGGTTTCCAAACCCCGTTATCCAATGATTGAGTTTGTAAATATTAATTAATAATATTTACGATTCAATTATAGTATTATATTGAATTTTGGTTTGACAAATTTGTTAATTAGATAGTTAGTTAATGTACAAGTGTTTTGACCTTAAAGTCAATGGTGTTGGAAAATGAGGTATCGGGACCTCATTTCCATAAACCGAACTTGTAAATATTTTTAATAAATATTTATGGAGTTATTATATATAGGAATTAAATTCTTGATAGGAAATTTTACCGAATTAGTGATTAATTAAGGTAAAATGATTAAATCATAAATGTGGTAAAAGTTAATCGCTATTGATTTTTATAAGTTAAAATGGTTAAATAATATTTAACCAATGGTTAATTTGGAAATTAGGCCATTTTTAATAATAGTGTATGAAATTAAATTAAAATTTTAAATTAACGAATAAAATAAGTTTAAAACAAAAGAATAATGGAAGCCATCATCTTTATTTTCCTTCTTTACATCATTTTCAAGAAAAAAAAAGAAACAAATGAAACTATTTTTGAAGCTCAAAGTTCGGCCAAGCTTAAGTCCCTCAATTAGTAAGCTTAATTTAGTCATTTTTCTTGTAATTTGTATGTTTTTAAGGTTCCGAGAGCTTGATTTAGCTAACCCGTGGATCAATTTATGAAAATTTAAAGTTTAAAAAAGTATACATTAATGATTTCTTGATGTTTTTGATGTTTTTTTGTTAGATTTGAAGCTTAGATACGAAAAAGGACTAGTTTGTAAAGTGAAATTTGTTAATATTGCATGTACAGACTAAAGTGTAAACATTTTAAAATTGATATGAAATTTCTATAATTATAAATATTATAACGCTGTAGAATGATGAATTTGAGACCAATTTCGAAATCGCGGCTCAAATTTGAAAGTTATAGTAATTTTTGTTTTAGGGACTAAACTGAATAAAATATAAAATTTTAGGGAACATTTGAAAAAAGAAATTTATCTGTCATATTCCTGTAATAGGATGTTATAAGATAATTGGAATAAAGAAATTGTAATGAATTATTATAGATCGAAATTTAAATCAACCAAAAGATAATTGAAGAAAAAGGAACATTGCATATTAGTCCTCAACTTTGTGTCATTGTTGTTTTTTTATGTAAGTTCATATGGGATTTACTTTATTCTCTTATTATGCTTTAATTGTGTGTTTATGCTTATTAATTTATATACAAGTGTAATTTCAGTGATTTTGGCATCTAAAGGACTAAACTGTATGATATGGCAACAATGAGTTGATATGATGCGTCACGAAACAAACTAAAAATCTGAGAAAGGCAAGTGCACCTATCAATTAATAGTATAACTACGATGAGCAAAGATATCGTTCCCATGAATATTAAAAGTACTAATAATTACTGTCTTTCTATTATTTAACCGAACAATTCGAGTGATTGATTTAAAAACTAAAATTAACTAATTTAATTAACTAACGAACACGACAAAGAACAAATCAAGAAAATAACCGATTAACAACCAATAAGCGAAACAATACCCAAGAAAAAATTCACCTAGATTTCATCTGTCACTATCAATCTAAATTACGCAATTTTTTTACTTAGTATCTTGATCCGTTGAAATCCCTAAATTATGCTAATATCTCTTTCGAGCATAAGAGCAACTGACTCTAGGTTGATTAATTAAAATTTATTTCTAATTAAAACCCCTACTATTGCATTAACTCATGCTATGGATTCCCCTATTAGATTTGACTCTAATCCAGTAGATTTATGTCATCATATTTCTAGGATTGCATGCAACTCCACTCAATTATGCATGACCTAATCTTAAACAAGGTCTATTCAACCTCCGATTTAAGCACATCAAACTTGGATCAATAATCTAGAAATATTAAACCAAGAATTAAGCACAAATAATTGAGAGTAAGAAACTAAATATTTATAGCGTAAAATAAAAATCAAATGACTGAATCCATTATAGGGTTCATCTGTAACAGCCTGAATTAGGGGCTAGTCGGAACAGTGGTCTAAGGATCACTAATCTGGGGTCGGAGAAAATTTATTTTAATTTTATTTTATGGGTTATAGCATGATTATAAGGGTGCATGAAAATTTTGGTGCCTTAATTTTGGTGATTTCATGCTTAATTGGGAAAAAGGACTAAATCGCATAAAGTGCGAAAGTTCCATTATACAAGGTAGAGGTGTCTAATAGCCATAGAATATGAAATTAGAGGTCCTTAAAGTGCAATAAGGCCATTATAAGTGTGTTGGCCGGCCATGTAGACAAGGGAGACAAGAGCATTTATTTTTGGTCAACATTTGGTGAAATTAGGTAATAAAATAAATAAAAGAAGCTATCATCTTTCACTATTCATCTTTCCTCTTCCACCGAAATTACTAACAAGAGTAAGGGTTTTGAAAGCTTTGAAATTTCAGTAACTTATCATCACACAAGTAAGTGATTTTGATGGTTTTAGTTGATAATTTTTGTACTTTTGGAACCCCAAAGCTTAAGCTAGCTAATGAGGGATTAATTTGCAATATGGTTGAAAGTCTAGGGACTTTCCATGAGAGAGTTTATGTTGTTTTCTGAGTTTTTATGGAAGAAAATGATTGTTAGGGAGATGAGAAACAACTTTTGTGAAAGGTGTTGTCATGAAAAACACCTAAATGGGACTAAGTTGTAAATATTGTAGTTTGGTAATAAATGCATGAAATAGTTGGATTTGTGAGTAATTGTAAGAGGAATAAATGTTCAGGTAGGCTTGTTTAATAAGAAAATGTGATGAAAAATGATTTACGAGCCTAGGGGCAAAATTATAATTTTGCCAAAGTCTAAGGGCAAAATGGTAATTTTGACAAAGTAGAAATTTTAAAATGTACTGATTAGTGTGGTGATTAAATGAGTAAATTTTATTTTTCTAGATCAAAGAAAACGAGATTCGGACCTAGAATGGGAGAAAAGAGAAATATGGACAAATAGGTCCCTTTCTACCCTTTTCGGTTCGAGGTAAGTTCGTGTGCTAATAATGCAACTATAAGTGAAGTGCTTAATATTTCGATGTTGTGTGAATTGTATATTGACTCTATGAATATATTAAATACGTTCTGACAAGATGTCAAGAATTGAAAGTCTTCGATTGAATCTAAGAATAGAGGGAATGCAAATATCATGATGCTATGATAATTAAGGTCCCGTGTAAAACCATATTTGGAATATGGCCTCGGTGTGAGATTTCGTATAAGACCATGTTAAGGACATATCATCGATATGATATTTCATGTAAGACCCTATCGGGGGTATGATGTTGATATAATACTATATGTATAAGACTCAAGAGTGTTCTTTAGCATTTTGAATGATTCAATAGGTATGTTGAAAATGAGGAAGTATGTGGTTATACTACGAGTGGTATAGGTATGTGCCTAGAACTCACTTGAGGTGAATTCAGTATATGAGGAAACCATGGTGAGTTATGTGTAAACGATGCACCCTGATTGCATATGTTATATTTATTAATGCATTGCTGAATGTGAATGATTATTGTAGAAATCTATTTAAGAATGATAGTGTGTGAGGATATTCTCGGATGAACATTTGAAATAGGAAAAAGGTATGTGGATAAATATCTGTGAGTGTGAAATAATGGTGGGCTATGTGTGATGCCGCCTTATTAATTGTTAGCGATGGGCTGTGTGCGATACCGTTGCCAATATTATCAATGGTGGGCTATGTGCGATACCACCTTATTGTTGTTACCGATGGGCTGTGTACGATACCATCGTGCTTAGTATTAATGGTGGGCTATGTGCGATACCACCTTATTGTTGTTACTGATGGGCTGTGTGCAATACCATCATGCTTAGTATTAATGGTGGGCTATGTGCGATACCCCCTTACTAATTATTGAATGGTGGGTTGTGTGCGAAACCACCGAGTATTTATTATTATTCCAAGTGATATCGAGAAACTTGACTAAGTAAAATTTGCATGTGGCTTTGTGGTGATAAATGCAGGGTATAGTTGCTAGTAAAGGTGAACAATGTTTTACGTTATGTAAATGTGATATGTGAAGGTTTGGAATGAGTAAGCATTTCGAATGATTAAATGAGTAACCACGAGCTTAGATGTAAATCTCATTATAATACCTTGTGGTGGAGCAAAATAAATGAATGTCAATAGTTGATTTATATTTGCATATGAACTTACTAAGCGTTATTGCTTACTTTTCTTCCCTTCCTATCTCTTATAGGTTAACTTAATTAGCTCAGGTTGGAAACCACTGGAGATGCTTTCACACTATCGAGCAGTCACTTAGGTATAAGGTTTCAAATCTTTTTGAGATATAGCATGTATAGGGATCTTATATTGGTTTAATTAAGTCATAGTTAAAGTAGCCAAATGTGTTGGCCTAAAAGAGTTATGGGTTGGTTGTGTATAGCCATGGATGATGGCTCATGTCGATTGTAATGGTGCTAGTAATAATTCTCCCTCATATATGGGAAGATAGTTTGATTTATATGGTTCAAATGCGATAATTCAAGAGTTATAATTGATGATTTGAAAATGTTATGTGATGATGTGTGAATGTGTGCAAGTGAGGGTGGCTAAATGGCTTGGAAAATAGCTTTGAATTGGTCCACACGGGTAGACACACGGCATATGTCTAGACCGTGTGTGACACACGATCGGTCCCATGGGTGTGTGACTTGGCCGTGTGTCCCCTGCATGTTAGTGTTGTAAGTCAGTGTCAACCACGGGCTAGACACACGGGCGTGTGCCTAGGTCGTGTGCCCATAATTGATTGCTGACGTCACAAATAGAATACTCAAGTTTTTACACACGGGCGTGTCTAGGCCGTGTGGAGCACACGGGCCAAGAACATGGGCGTGTGTCCGACCGTGTGAAAACCTCTGTAGGTTCGAAAGAAAAATAATTCTACACGGGCATGGAACACGGGCGTGTCCCACTCTTTACATGGGTGTGTGGCCTAGTTTTATGCCAAAATTTTCTAAGTGCTTAAAAATTACGATTTGGTCCCAAAGCATCTCGGGTATATGAAAAAGGTCTTGTAGACCCATAATAGGGACGTTACGATTGTAAATGAGAAGTTTTTAAATTGGAACGAATTTTATAGCCCAAAGTTGAATGCTCAGGCAAGTCAAGTCTGGTAATGCCTCGTACCCAGTTCCGGAGTTGAATACAGGTAAGGGGTGTTACATCATCTCCCCTAGATATTTAGAAAATTAGTTAATGCTTGAAAATAGAAACATCCAAAAGACAATATAACTGAAAGAAATAAAGAAACTCATGAAAACTTCCTAAGAAATCAAATGGGAATCTTTAATCTTCACGGGAATCTGCTTCAAAGTCGGCTTCAATGGTGTTTTTCAAGTTATTTTTGTGAATATTTAACGATTCACTCCTATCTTCTTATTTTTGTTATATATAAGTCTTAGAATGCCCGAAAAACCTAAAAATCTTAATTTTATGAAGTTCATTTTTCGAAGTTCACGATTCTTAAAATGACAGCTTAACTTTCTCAATTCTCCCAACTCTCGTGATTTTTCGGTGTTCGATCATTTTGCTCCTTTTGCTCCCAAGTGCTCTATTAAGCATTAAAACATGAATTTAAAGGGTTAGGATTATAAAATTCACAATTAACATTGAATAATCATCCAAAAACGCATGAAGAATGAGGTTAAAACATGTTACTTCCAGCACTTATCATGATACGAGATATAGAATGGTGAAGAAATGATCATATGAATTATATGATATGTATAAATTGTTTTAGAGAGATTGAATTGATATGAAAATGGTAATTAAAGCCGCGTGAACTCAGTAATCAATTGGAATACGAATGACATGTCATTAGGGTTTTAAAAGGAAAACAGTGTTGTAATCAAGGATTAATTCGATGACTTGAGATCCAACATATGTTGCGGATTCTCTAAAACTAGTGTTAGCAGCATATGTTGCAAATTTTCAAATCAGTCTTGTGTATCCGAGTTCAATTTAATTCAGTTCTATAGGTGAAAGAAAAAAATGAAAGTGATATTAACAAAAATGTAATGGTTGATATATTAACAAAAATGAAGGTGATATTAACAAAATGAGTATGATTGGAATGTGGCATGAATAGAATTTTAAATTATATTTTCATGAAATGAGTATGATTGGGATGACATATATTATGTTATATTGAATTGTTGAATATGTATAGGTGATTTGTATTGTAAGTACTTGATGTGTAAACAACTAACCTATTGGTTGTTTTGTTGAGATGTATATGAATGTTGAGGATGCCAAAGGATGTCATGTGTAATGCTAATGTATTTCAATTAATACATTGTTATAAAATCAAGGTAAGTTAAGTAATTTTTCATATGAACTTACTAAGCACTTAAAATGCTTACCTGTTCTCTCCCTTTTTCCTTATAGATTGTTGATCGCGAAATGTGCCAGTTGGATCACCTCGAAGCTCACACTATCCTACCATTGATTCGGTAGATTTTTTTGCTTGTTTTAATCTCATATATGTGGCATGTATATAGGGCTAATATAAGTGTTATTTTTTAGGTAATCTAGGCCGAATCTTGATGAATATTGATTTATGGATTGGTAATACCTATATGATATATGAACAAGATGGTAGATTGCTAAATGTTACATGTATTAATTGTATGAAAAAATTCATAGTCATAGAGCATGACTAAGGTGTTGGTATGAATTGAATATGAAATTGGCATTGTATTTTATATGATTGTGAATGATTGAAAATATGGTAGGTAAGTTATGGTTATACTAAAATGTTGAAGAAATTTCGGTGCCAAATAAAGGCAAGTGATTTGTATGATCTTGGTATATGTTAAGTAATGGATGGGTGTGTATATTAGAGTGGTTTATGCAGGTTTGATATGTGCTTAAAGCACCCTTTCAATACAAAGTAGATTTGGGCATAAAATGGGCAAAAAGTAGATTTTTTTTACCATTTTGGCACTAACAATACCCTGAGATAGGGTATTGGTACTTGATCATTTCCTTGAATTTTTCCAACAAACGGAATGCTAGTTTGGTATTGATACCAAGGAAAGGTATTGGTACCTCTATAAAGAAGTACCGATAATTTGATCCAAGTATAGATACCTTATGATTTTAAATTGATTTAATGAAAATTCGAAGATCAAAATGGTATCGATACCTAACAGGGTTATTGATACATGTTCTGAAACTTTGAAAACCTTATAATTTGGTCATGTTTCGTGCCCAAGTCCTTAAAAGAGATTTCATAGATCCAAGTAAGGTTCAAATTTTAATTGTATATCATAATATCTAAGTGCTCATGTCATGATTAAATATTTAGAGAGTTTATTTATAATATACTTGATTACAAATTTTGAAAATGTTGCAAATTAGTTCTTAGTAAATTTTGGGTTGAATCTAAAACATACACAAGCTCGTTTTAAACTCGAGAAAGATTTTATTTGAAGATTATTGAACCGAATTGACTATGATTGTATGGATTATGTTATATTGAATGTTAATTGTCTTTTTATGCTCCGACAATAATTGTAGCATCCCGTAACTCGAAACCGGTGATTAGATTGGGTGAGAGGTGTTATACTAAGTTATTCACTGACCATGTGTATGTAACTCATGTGTTTTGATATAATTGAAGGCTTATGCTCTAAAGATGATCGAGTCGATAGCCAATATGTTGGGTACATGACTTGTGTATGGCATGGCTTTACTAGAAACAATGGAATTCATAGTTCGATTAAAGAGTTAACGATATCCTTTCATTGACATTGTGTGAGTTGTTAAATATGGAACGTGGCAAAGGGTTACTAGTTCTCGAATAAGCAATTTATCACAGTCATTAGTTGGCAGTGATCATATTAATCATTAATAAGACACAAATGTGACAATGAGATGAAATAGGATTGTATTGAGTGAAAGATTTAACTCAAAGGAATCAAAGATATCATATAAGAGTAACACACACATGGCAGGGTCATTGGATAAAATAGTTGGATGATGATGGCACTGCCAGACACGGCGACTGTGATGACGACGATCCAACGGCGGGCGGATAGTAAAGGGACATGGTTCTTCGATGATAGAGCATTAGAAAAATTAGACTAGCAACAAGAGGACTCTACCGAGTAACTTGATTTCAAATTAATTTTTTTCAAAGATAATATTTTTTTTAATGAATTTAATATTAAGCTTAAATTTAATATTTATCTAGATATATTTTATAAATTTAATATTAATACGAGATATTAAATTTAATTTAATATTTATCTAAATAATATTTTATTAATTTAATATTAATGTGATTAATTATAATTCTAGTTTAACTCTTTCTAAACTCTCCTTATATAAAGAGAGCACGGGTCATTGTTCTCATACACTTGAATTCAAGAAAAGTTGTAAGGAGAAAATTCACTGAAGAAATTTTTCTAGAAATTTTATAGAGACAGTTTTTGTTATTTACAACTTGAACCCAAAAGTTTAGAGAAATTGTAAAATTGCTCCATTAATAATTTTGTGAAAAAGTTTTCTAATTCGAAGCGAGTCCACACTCAACAAATGTGACCTTGAGGATAGCGAAGAAAACCACTCGGTTGAAGCGTTCATCATAGACGAATCAAAAAGTACGAATTTTGATTAAGTATTTATTATTGTAGATAACACAACTAAATTCTTATTCTGAAAAAAATTTAAAACTCTGATTTTCCCTTAAACCTATTTTTTGATGTGTTTTCCTAACTCAATCTTCCAAAATTTGGTTCTTATATTACCATTTCGTCTATCTCATAATCCCATTTTACAATTTTGATAAAAAAATTGTCTCAACTAATCCAAATGCCATTTGTCAAAAAGTCTTAAAAAATCTAAATATATCCTAAATTTCTTAAAAAATCATAAAATTATAAAAATACATAAATATCCAAAAAGAACTAAAAAAATTGAAAATATTAAATTTTTATATTTTTTAAATTAAAAAACATAATAAATTATTAAAAGTGCACGTCCAGACCTGGACAAAAACTTACCTAGGTTTATCCCATCAAAATTTAAATAAAAAAATCTAAAAATTGAAATTTTATTTTGATAATATGTTTTTTGAAATTAAAAATATATATAATTTGTAAAATAATCACATCTAGAATGAATTTTTCTATTTAGATGAATCTAAACATCTATTTATCCAGTTTTTTTTAAACATTCATATTTAGTAATTTTATATTTTTTATAATGTCAAAAGAGAACAATATAAAAGAAAATGACATATTAAGAAAATTTTCCAAGTCTTTTTTTATTTTTTTAGAATTGATTTTTAGTTTTTTTTAATGATATTTTTAGAATTTTAAAGATTTTTTTGCATTTCTATTTATGGAATTTTCTAATATTTATAAGAAATTTGACTTTTCTGACATATGACATCGTTTGATAGGTTAAGTTTTTTTTTTTTACTGAAATGAGGTAAAATGATAGACGGAATGATTGTACTAAGGCTAAAGTAACAAAAATATCTTTAAAGAATCAAATTAAGAATTTGTGTGTAATACATTGGCCAAAATAGATATTAAGTCAAAAATAAAATAAATCTGAAATAATAATATTATAATATAACTTTAAATTAACTTCCAATTTTAAAATAATAGGATAAATAAATAATTAATTAATTAATTAACTTCAATTTCAAAATTGAATATGCTGAAGCATTCTTCAACCACTTTTCTTTTTTTTTTTTTTTTTTTTTTTTTGTCCTTTGGTGCTTGAAACAAGGGGATGTTTCTTCTTTGTTAGTGTTCCTGTTCCTGTTCCTTTTTTAATGGAGCTAGGGTTTTGACATTTTGATGTGGGGATGGGTGAAGAAGCTGTTGGAAAGTATTTTTCAAAAATTGCTTTTCATAAAAGTGATAGAAAAAATATGATTTGTTCATAGTTGTTAGAAATTGTTATTGAATGTTAAAATGTTTTTTTTAAGGAAAACTAAAAATTAATGAAATTATATGATATTTAAATAATTTAATATAATAATAAATAAAGTAAAATTTAAATATTCTTTTGAGTAATTAATATAATTTTAAATATATAAAGATTGATTAATATACAATTTAAATGGTTAATATAAATAAGGGTTATTTTGATAATTTTACTTTCAAATATAAAAATCAAAATCACCTAAATTTCAACTTTTGTATCCAAAAATCAAATATTCTTAGTTGCTTTTGCATTGAAAAACTCTAAATACAATGAAAAATTATCCTAAATAAGTTGGAATCAATTTTTTATAAATTTTACTTATGCTTCAAATAGTAGATTTGACTTGTGTATTTGATAGCTCTCTCCTCCTCAATGATTAAGTCCTCGGAGGAGGCTCGAGAGCTGATCAGCAGAAGAAACCAAAGACGTGTGTTTGATTGAATTTAAGAAAACACACACAATTGAATTTTCTCTCCACCACCAAAATTTGTTCTACTTTAATCAGAAAGAAACCCACCACCATAGTT
Source organism: Gossypium australe (assembly GCA_005393395.2). Lineage (NCBI taxonomy): Eukaryota > Viridiplantae > Streptophyta > Magnoliopsida > Malvales > Malvaceae > Gossypium > Gossypium australe. The sequence continues at coordinate 16,659,522 of CM016619.1, forward strand.
TTAACCAAATATATAATTGTACAGAGTTTCATGGCATTCTGGGGTACAATAATTTCATTCTTTGGGCACATGTTAGCACTGTTAAGATTTATGTTTGGGTGCACTGCTAGGTGTGGGGTCTTTTATCTTTGCCATGAGCCAATAATGCATAGGCGCACCAGGTTGGATATATGTAAGTTTTGATCTTTTGGGAAATCAAAAAAGGAAATTGGGACTCCTCAATCAGGAAATTTTTAATTTCTTTTTAATGAATTTTGGGCTTTCCTCCAACAATCAGAATTTAAACGAGGCAGCGGTAAAATTTTTCAAGGGGCAATGATTTTTTTTTTCCATAAATATCATGCCATTTTTCATTTTTTTACTCAAATTTAATTTTTTTTCTATTCTCTTTAAACTCTCAATTTTCTTAAGTTTTGTTCGAAATTTCTAATACATTTATTTAAAAATATTATAGTTTTATTTTATTATTTCATAGATTATTCATTTCAATTAAATTTTCACAAATAATAAGTTCTCTGATTCGTTTCAATGACAAGCACATTTACATCACTCATGGTAAGGAAAAATTTTAAATTTCTTTATTTTTAATTAAGTTAATTTTAAATTTTTTTTAAATTGATATCAATAAAATCTGATATATTTTCAATCGGTAATGAGTTGGATTTTACGACGCCGATGATATATTTTTCATTAACTTTTTGTGATGCAAGTATAATTGATATCAATAAAATATGATCAATTTTTTTTATATTTGTGTTGCAACTCATAACTGTCTTTGTTAAATTCTAATCTATGTTGTACATAATTTTTCATATATAATATTTTGTATGAAACATATACAGGTTCGACAGTTGGTGGTGTAGCAAAACGTGGTTTTAAGACCCCGTTTTTGTAAATTGGAGTCGTAAATTTTTTTATTAAATATTTATGGAGTTATATAGTAGGCAAATGAAACTTTGGATAGGTACTTTTATCGAATTAGTGATTAATTAATGTACATGGACTAAATTGTAAAAATAGCAAAAGTTCAATTGCTAGAGAAATTTTAATTGGTACTTAAAGTAGGGCTTAAAGTGGCAATTTTCCCACTATATAAATGTTAGTAGACGGTGGCAAATACAACTAGAATATAAAAAAAATTAACAGATTTTGTACAAAAAAATAAGTATTGTAATCAATTTATGTACAAAAAAATATGTTAGCAACATTGAGGCCTCAATGCATCCCTCAAATGTTGACATGTTGTCTTCGTATGCCTTGAGTTCTCAATAGCCACATAACCTCTATTGATTGTCCCTCTCTCGAACATTCATATTTGTCCGTCTCCGAGTAGAATTCGGACGACCTTTTGGGAGACGACGCAAGTTGATATTTGGTGCCAATTCGAACGGAGTGCTGGACACTAGCGGCCACATACTCTCATATGGGACTGATAGGAATTCAAATATCCATACTCTGTGCATACGTTCCAGTTTGTACACATCGTTAATATAAGACATGTAATCTATTCATGCATTCACACATGCAACAATTGCATGTGCACATGGGAATCGAAGTGTCTGGAATCTCATACAATCGTAGGTCCCTTCTAGTAGGTCAACACGGTTTGCTGCCCCTGACATGTCTTGGTCGGGTTAGCGTACTCGATGACCCGAAATCTCAAGTTTGAACGCGAGTGACATATTACATACATAGTGTTTTCTCTCTTTGCATTTCGTCTAATTTCTTTCATGACGTCCTCACATCAAATGTGACCGCCCACTATTTTTCCAGCATATGCCTCAGCCCGCTTTGGAAATAAGACTGCCAAGCAAAAGTAAGTTTCCTTGACAACCGAGGTTATCGGTAAATGATGCATCCCCTTCAAAACGAATTTGATGCATTTCGCTAGGTTCGTTGTCATATGCCCGTAATGTAGACCCCGTCATGCGATTGTGTCCACTGTTCGAAGGGTATGTAAGTGAGGTAGTCTGCACCGATGTTGTTGATGGCACGCAAGTTATCTAACATTTCATGAAAATTGAAACACCCCACACCCGGCCCACGAGCCTGAACCGGATCTGGTATGTTCCTCAAGTAAACCGGTTTCAAAATTCTTTTGTTACTTAGAGAAAAACTTGTGTGATTTTGAAAAAAAGATTGGTTTGGGTTGGGCTTGTGCTGAAAACCAATTTATCTAACATTGAAATCCATTTATTTAAAGTGACAAAACATTTAGGTTTTATTTTAAAAATGTATTTGCTTGATCTTTACTTAATAAAAATTCGTAAACATAATAATTAAAAGTAAAAAGAAATAAAGAAATCCAACTTGGGCCTTATGGCCTTATTACATCAAGTAAAACCCAATAATAAAATTAAATGTACTAAAAAGAAATAAAGTCCAAAATAAATAAAATCTTCAAATTGATGCATGGCCACCTCAAGGTCTACCGTCCCGGTCCGTCACTGTTCATCACCTGAAAATAGTTCCCACAACGGGGTGAGTCAACAGACTCAATGTGCACACAGTACTAACATTCAACAAATCAGGCATACATGTTCATATCAAATTCATATTCATATAAAGATAAATGATGATGCAACCCACCCAAGCCTAAAGATCCATCCGCTACACACCACCCGTACCTGCCAATCACACCGTGGGGACTACTAAGTCAACCCTCCATCCGCTACACACCATCGAAGGCAGTCGCTGCAGTCGACGTGCTCATCGCCCATATACGTTGTGTCATTAGACACTATATTCAAATAATGTAACCGGAGTTACCAAATTCAGATAATGTAACCGAAGTTACCATATTCAAATAATGCGACCGTAGTCACCATATTTCGTTGGTGAGACCGAAGTCAACACCTTCGTTGGTGAGACCGAAGTCAACACCTACTCTTCCCCTTTCACAAATATCCCATATGCCCCAAATATTTATACATATCTTATTTCTCATTCATATTACATATTCAAAATATATATATATATATCATATTCGTAATCCTATCGGAAGTAGGAAACGTACCTGGGTACTTTTTACCACATTTGTGGTACTTAGCCACATTCACATTCTTATACATATTCATATATTAAAATAATAGCCATATGAAATATCGAAGGTTAGTAAGGGTACACACCTGATTCGCTTATTGGATTCCTTGAAATCCCGAGGAGCGATCTTCCGATCTAGATCTTTAACTCCTATATTCGGCCATAGCATATTAATAATCTATTTGGCTTAAAGAAAACCAAATCCTAGTAGGATTTGTATTACTTACCTTGTTGCCGAATTGGATGATTGTAAATCAAATCCCACAATTGCTAGTATCCTTTTCCTTGAAATCGGCTAACACTAATTCATGTAACCATGTGAGTTTTCGGCTTTTGAAATAATGAAAAATAATTCCAAATACCAAAATTAAGCCTTGGCCGAATATCACATACTATACAAATTCCAAATCTGAAGAGGATTCCTTGCCCTATATGTCTGTCGAAATCTTCATGTTAGATCTAATCTAACATATACATCATAACCTTTAATCAAATAAATTTATCTTACCTTAGATCCTTGATCCTTGTATTCGACAGTTGAAGAAACCCTTTTGATGTTGTAGTTGATTGCTCCTTTACTTAGAATCAACAAAGATTCGGCCTTGACAGTAGAAACAGAGAAGAAAATAGAAGAAGAAAAGATGGATTTTTCTTAAAGAAAAATTCGGCAGAGAGGGGGAGAGAGCTAGGAAAATTCGGCAGAGAGGAAGAGGGAGCAAAAGTGAATGAGTAGCCCTCCTGCCCTCCTTTTATAGCCAAAGTTATCAGCCTAGGAGTCCCTTACTTGGCCACCACTCCTCTTTTTGAAAATATTATCTCTTTTATTTAAAAGATAAAAGCCTTTAATCCATCCATTATCTCCTCAATTATCTCCTTAGAAAATAATCCTTTATTTATCTCTTATTATTCACATATTTATGTGAATAAAACTCCTTTATTTATCTCTTATTATTCACATATTTATGTGAATAAAACTCCTTTATTTATCTCTTATTATTCACATATTTATGTGAATAAAACTCCTTTATTTATCTCTTATTATTCACATATTTATGTGAATAAAACTCCTTTATTTATCTCTTATTATTCACATATTTATGTGAATAAAACTCCTTTATTTATCTCTTAATTAATCAAATATTTATGGAAATAAAACACCTCTATTTCTAGAATGCTTGTGCCGTCCACCTTGGTGTGTCTAGAAGCAAAAATAAAATTTATTTATTTGCTTCCCAAGTGACTCGAACCCAGGCCCAACAGCTCTTGCTCATGGCGCCATTTCCATAGGCCCTAAGTGACACCTTCAGGCCACTTTTCCAAGCCGGATTGTATGTCAAACTTCTCCAACTTTTTCTTTTAAGGCCCTTTAGCCCTTATTTCCTATTTTGAACTTTAAAATTTGACATTTCGGCATCATTTCTAAGTTTCCTAAAATTTTCGATCGGCTCTGTAACTTGCCATTTTTCTTACATATCCAAGTTTCCTAAAATGTTCAAGTTTCCATTTTTGGATCATTTCCAAAAATGTTCAGGTTTCCAAAAATTGTCTAAGTTTCCAAAAACGTTCATGTCCATGCATTTCCAGGTTTCCAAAAATGTTCACTTTCCTCTTTTAAACTTAACATTTCCATACATTTTCAGGACATTTCCCTACATTTCCAAGACAAGACATTTCTTTACATTTCCTTACATTTCCTTGCATTTCCATACATTTCCTTATTTCTAGAATTCACATAACACATTCATACATAATTCATAAAACATGCCATTTTACCACATGGTTCCTTGTGTCATGCTTCACACGGAGTTTCTTTTCAAGCCTCATTTACCTAGCTCCCCTTTTTACTTAGAAACCAATAATTTTTCTAAGCTTTCTCTTCCATCCTAGAATTTTAAAACTCTTAATACACTTCCAAACATTGCCAAAACCTACTAACTCATGAATTATGCACAAACGCATAACCCCTAATCTAGGATGTTACAAAAATGATGTTGGACGAGCTCATACCTTGTTGAGAAAAGTATACCCATGAATACAAACAATGAACGAAATATGATATAGCATGATTATGGAAATAGTGACAACTACGTACTAATATTAATGTATTGATCTCGCTCACTTTTCGAAGGCCATTTTAAGTGGTAGTTGGAGCCAACATGTCGCATACAATACTTATGTTTTGTGCGGTCCCAAAGGCTACCATGTCTTTCAATAACGACTAAGATTCTGGGTCCTCTATCGGAGATGACACATATGTAGGGTTGCGGGCTAACATGACGATACAATTAGCTAAGGAAGAAATCTCAATCATTTGCCTTTTCTCCTAGAGTTATTGCAAACACTACCAGAAGAATCCTCCAATTACCATCCTGGGTAATGCCTATCAACAACCGATGCTCATACCTCCTGTGTAGCCAGGTGCCGTCAATTTGTACCAAAGAATCAGTGGAATACTCTTTTCTTAGAGACCAGACGATTGCGAAAGTACACTGGGTGCATTTCCAAATCATTTACAGAACTTGGTATGTACCCATCCAGTACTTGACACTTTTGCCACAAATTGTTATACGACCTATCTCAGTCGCGATGCATCTTATCCATAGCCTTTTGTTTTGCAATCCATGCCTTGTAGTACGATAGTGTGTAATCGTGCTAGTTACGGATGTTGGCAATTGACACAGGGGTGAGAATTTTGGGACTAGCTTTCATCATAGGTAGAATTATGTCAGATATTATGTCGGAGTCTAGCCGTAGATGATCTTGACTTACACCTGCAAAGTACGAGATAAAGTTATGTTATCGGCAAAAACGAAGACCCTTATCAGATCACATTATGTCAGATATTGGGGGATTACATCGTGCACCTACTGCATCACAAGTATGTGGACCGATATACTTTTTTATTATCCACAAGCCCGTCTTCTTCCGAAAAGATACCATGATTTTTCATTTGCACCTTACGTCACCCATTGCGCAGTTTCCCTCAAATTTCTTCAAACGAGATTTTTTGGCATGATAGTTCACGTTTTTGAAGTTGTATCGCTTTAGTCCAACAAGAAAAGCATCTTTTTTGGGATACTCCACGCCAACTTCCAATACCCGGACATTTGATGACGAACTTGCATGGCCAAGTGTTTTGTATGGGAGCTGTGTGAAATCTAAACCACCCTCGGTGGGATGGTCGATGTTGGTCATGTGGGGCGGAGGTTTATATACCTTAAATCACAGATCTGGATTTGGAGTATTGTTCGAACCGCAAGGTTTTGGCTCAGTTGGAACCTGCTTTGATTCAGAAAAAAGTGTTACTTTCGAACCATTCGGCCTAGACTACTGAATTGGATCGGGACCTGATTATGGTCCGTCAACAACATCCACTGACCCTTCGTACGTGCCTTCATCTTTCTCTTCAGTTGTATCATCATTTTCATTTTCAACCAAAGGGTTCAATATACCCGCGCCAGTCCCAATCATAAAGAGTAAGTCATCAGTTCTTCTATACCTCATGTTACATTCAACATTTGCACTAGATTGACAACCGATGTAGGTTGATGGCCTCTCAGTATAAGTGATTCTGCCCCACGATATCGAACCACTAAATTTGAAATCGAACACATTAACTAAATGTCGTGTCCGAGTGTCGAGGTTCAAGTTACGCTCATACCCCGACTGATAATGGCCCGCTGAAGTTGAAATCGATTCTTGAAACTGAAGAATGTCTTCTCATTGAACCCATCGCACAACTGTATCATACGACTGTCTGCTTCGGTTCCCACACCAGCTACAATAGTGGTAGAAGATGAACCAATTCCATCAACTTTAGAAAACTTGACATATAACTATATTATAACATTTCCAATTGAGCAATGCGATAATATGACCTCCTCTAACTCCAGCTCGCCTTTCACATCAAATAGATCATACTTAAAAGGGTCCACTGATGCCAGATATCTACATTGCAAGCTCGAAATTTTTTCCCAGCTTGAATCCTCAACTATCCTCCTGATTCTAGTCCTTAGCTCGCACAATTGAATGGTATGGTTGAAAGCCAATTCCACGGATTAGGATCCTACAAATACGACCCTAACGTCCATATTGCAAATTTAATTGTCGTATTAAATTATAGATTTCACTCGTCGACTCATTCAATTTAAATCGAATTAGATATTTAGAACAAAAAAATCTTCAGATAGTTATCCAAAGAAATACAGACGACACTCGCTATGCAACTCTTCAAAAAAGAACGAATTTGATATGTTTCTAAGTATTGAATAATTCAGTAGTTTAATAGAAAAAAAAGAACAATGAGACAAGGAAGACGTGTTTCAAAACACATTTCAAAAGATGTGTTTTCATCAAATAATAATAATGAAAGACTCTTCTATGCTCAAAAACGTGTTTCAGTAGAATCAGTTTTAGCAGGCGCGTGCTTCAAAAAATCTTCAGTGTGCTTCAAAACGTGCTTGAAAATGTACCCAAGATTCCTAGGTTTAAGGACCTTTGGCAATATTTGACTGGTGGTGGATAGAAAGGATAGAAAGCACATCCAGCTGGGCAAGCTTTCCTGTTGACATGACAGGAAAACTATAACAGCCCGTTTTTAGTCAAATCGGAATAGTGGTTTTAGAACCACAAATATGAGGTAAAAATATTTATTTTATTATTATTTTGAGGTCTAAAACATGATAGTATAATTGTATAAAAATTTCGTTAAGAAATTTTATCGTTTGAATGCTCAATTTGATAAAAAGGACTAAATTGCGTAAAGCGTAAAAGTTGAGTTCTATTAGCTAAAGGTGTCTAATAGCTATAGAACTTTAAAGTGGATGTCCTTAAGTGGTAATTAGACCATTAATATTATTATTGGACAAAGATGGACATCATTTATGTGATTTATAAAGGTTAATAGTAAGGTTAATTTTGTAATTAGTAAAATAAAACAAAATTAAAGTATGAAAAAGAAAGATATCTTCTTTCTTTCTTCTTCTTCTAACCGAAAATTAGAAACAAGGAAGCCATTAAAGACTTACTAAGGTTCGGCCAACACTCCATACTGTATATCAAGAAAAGCGAAGTTCAGAATTAGATCGGGGGAAAAACAAAATAGTTGATTGATAGCTCAATTCTCCCCGTATAAATTTGAGGTAAGTTTGTATGTTAATAAGTATTAATGTAATTGTGTTCTAAATGCTTTATAATTGTATTGTTAATGAATACGACCTTACAAAAATGTTCAACAAAGATTCGACAATGTGAAATCCCGGTTGAACCTTAGGAATAGATAGGATACAAATGACATGTCATTAGGGGTTATTGTGTTTTGGGTGCTGATCCGTATGTTCTACCGGTGGCTGAGTTTTCTGGCATGTGTTACGGATTCTCGTCAGCTTGTGTGAGCAGCATCGTGTAGCTACGTCTTGACCGTCAGCTTGTGTGAGCAGACCTGGTGATAACTCGAGAGTAAGCATTATATGAGATATGAGATTGAGAAGGTTTCGACCATGTATTGGCATTTAGGGTGCGAGATTCCTGAGTATCCGATATTATTCCAAATGGTTCAACGGGTATATTGAAGAAACGGAAGGGTGAGAGATTGATACATATTAGTGCAAGTATGTACGTAAATTGTATAAGCATTGAATCTATGAAGTTTATGAGTACATTATCTACTATATGGATGAACACATTATAGCCTTGTGATTAAGTTAAATTGTAGTGTTTTATGATAGATAACTTAAATTGTGAATGAATGGTAAGTTATATTTGTAACACTGCTCACCCGTGTCCAATGCCATAATAGGGTTACAGAGCATTACCGAACTTACAACACTTTAAAACACACATTTCATATACAATTTATCATTTCATACAATTCAATCACAACCAATGATAGTGTCCCTTAAACGAGTCTACGAGGCCTTAAACATGCATTAGAAATGGTTTGGGACTAAACCGATAACTCGGGAATTTTTTGTGAAACTTAGAAAATTTTGTTTCAAACAGAGGACAAACGCTCGTGTGGCTAGACACGCCCATGTCACAGGCCGTGTGAAAACAGGGGGTACATACTGACTTGGGTCACACGGCTAAATACACGCCCGTGTGTCTAGCCCGTGTGCCCTTCGAAGTGACCACACACACCCGTGTGCCAGGCCGTCTATTAGGCCGTGTCAAACCTGTAGGGTATACTGACTTATGCAACACGGACAAGTCACATGCCCGTGTGCTAGGCCGTGTGCCAATTAAGGGGTATACTGACTTGTACCACACGGCCGAGCACATGCCCGTGTAGAGCATACTAACTTCATTTCAATTTCAACACCAGGGGACACATGGCCGTGTACCATGACCGTGTGTCACACACGGTTGAGACACACGCCCGTGTCTCTACCCGTGTAAACAAAAATAGGCTATTTACCAAGTCAATCTGCCACCCCATTTGGTACACATTTTCACCTACACAATTGACACCAAACCATAGCATAATATACAATCCAAAACAACCAAACCAAGCCTAAATCTTACTATTTCAATACTAATCAATTCAAGGCTCATAAGTAGCACAATATACTAACTAAACTCATACCAATCCTTGTCTACTCAATCAACAAAATGACTATTATCAAAGATTCATTATTAGGCCTAATTTCACAAGCATATCTATTTCCACAAGTCATCAATTTACCATTCATAGTACCTATTATCATCAATCATCACAACCAACTCAATAAGCACAAGACATAAGCAAATATATATGCACATGATTCAAATATACCAAATATACCAAAATTAAGCCATCACCCATGGCTATATATACAAAACAAAATATATACATTTACAAGCCAATTCATTTGGCCAAAGTCATTACCAAAATATAACTAACATGACTCAAACACCTATACATGCCATATACTTAAACATAGTTTCAAAAGTACCAATGAGTTAGTAGATAGTGTGGTGAAGTCTCCGACGATCCCCGAATCTGAGCTAGCTTTGAAATCACTATAAAACATGGAAAAGCAACAAAGTAAGCTATATAGCTTAGTAAGCTCGTATGAAATAAACTTAATGCAATCACATAAATAATATTCAATGATTTGGATACATCAACATGTAACTTACATTAGCTAACAAACCTTTCAAATACTCATTCACAAGACTATATAATTTCTTCATCATTTCTTCGATCCAATGCTAAAATAGTTTATACACATACCTGTACCATCTTGTACACACATCCTCATATTACATTTACCCGTTAAACCATTCGGAATAGAAGTCGGATACTCAAGGATCTCACACGATAAGTACCTATACCATAGCTCATAGCCAAATCAAGGTAACTTATCTCCGAAGTTCTGATATCATGGCCCGTAGCCAAAATCAGCCGATATGCATAGCCCGAAGCCAAATCGGTATATCTCGCACCCGAAGCCAACTCAAGTATACCTAATGACATGTCACTTGCATCCTAAACTATTCCTAAGGTTCAATCGGGTTTCCAACTGTTGAATCTTCATCGAATCATTTTCGAACGTATTCACATAATTACAATTCATTCTATATCAAAGCATATAAAATACATATAAAATGAATTTATAACATATGAACTTACCTCGGATGTTAAAACAGCAAATCGAGTCGATTAGTCGATAACTTTATCTTTTCCGCGATCCAAGTCCGTATTTCACTTTTATTGATCTAAATATATTCAGAATTAACTTATTTAATCATATATTCATTCAATTTAATCCAAAACACTCTTTAAGGCACATTTACACTTTTACCCCTAAACTTTCACATTTTCACAATTTAGTCCTTATTGCACAAAAATAAAAATTCATGCAATTAAGTCCCTAGCCATGCTAGCCGAATATCTCTAGTACTCATATTAGCCCATATTTCTTATTTATTTCACATTTTAACCACTAACTTTACACATTTCTCAATTTAATCCCTACTTTGCATTTTCACTAAAAATCACTTAACAAAACTTGTTTAACTATCAACAAGCATTCAAAATCTATCATCAAAAATCAAAACACACATGTATTCATCAATCGAATCATTCAAAATCTTTAACAGTTTTGCAAATTAGTCCCTAGGCTAGCTAGACTAAGCTGTAACGATCTCAAAAATATAGAAATCATTAAAAACCGAGTCAAAATCACTTACTAATTGAGCTACTAAGTGACCAAACCATAAAATCTTTCCATGGATGTTTTCTTCTTGTCATATTCGGCTAGGGAGTATGATAACTAATAAAATGTGGTTTTGTTTTATTTATTTTATCTTTAATTATCAATTACCAAAATTAACTTTTAAAAACATTAGTAATTACACCAAATACCACTCCATTATCATCCACTATCTCATAAATGGGTTAATTACCACATAAGAACCTTAACTTTAAGGTTCCATAGCTATTTAACACCTTTAACTTATAGAACCCTAATTTTACACCTTATGCGATTTAGTCCTTTTTAGCAAATTAAGCATTCAAACAATAAATTTTTTTAACGAAATTTTCACACCAACATTCAGTCATGCTGTAAACATTAAAATAATAATAAAATAAATATTTTGACCTCAGATTTGTGGTCCCAAAACCACTGTTTTGATTTGACCAAAAACAGGCTGTTACAATATTTATTAATCATACGAGCTTACTAAGCTTTATAGATTACTCTGTTTACTTTTCTGTATTTTATAGTGATTTCAAAGCCTGCTCGATTGGGAGTTGTTGGAGATCTCATCACACTATCCAGTTGTCATTTTGGTACTTTTAAACTTGTGTACTTGGTTATATGGCATGTATAGGAGTTGTGGTTAATATGGCCTATATGTTTGTAATGTTGATAGCCATTTGATTTCGCTTGTAAATGATATATGATTTTGGTAATGATATATGATTTTGGTTATGTGTATAGCCATGTGAGTTGGCTTATTTTAGTATACTTGGTGATGAATATATATGTGCAAATGGCCTTTTGATTTATGGTGTATAATTGATTTGGGAATGTCTTGTTAAGGATTGATATCTTGTATAGAAAATGATTGGAATTGAGATGAGCATGTATGCTAACTCAGGCACAAAGTCTAAAATAGGTAATTGACCATTTAGGTATACTTTGGAAGCATTTTTGGTATGTTTTGAGTTGGCAAAAATATAATGTTATGAGCATTATACTTGTTGGCATTGGAATAGCATGATTTAGGCTTGGTTGAGATTGGTTTGATTGCTTATTGATGCTAGGTTTTATGCTATTTGACATGTTTAGGTTGATGCAAGTTTGGCTGGAAAAGATGGCTTAGAAAATAGCCTATTTTTGTCCACACGGGTAGAGACACGGGCGTGTGTCTCAGCCGTATGTGACACACGGTTGGGTGACACGGCCGTGTGTCCCTTAGCACTTAATTAGAAATAAAGTTAGTATGCTCCACACGGCTCAGCACATGGGCGTGTGACTTAGTCGTGTGGCATAAGTCAGAATACCCTACAGTTTTAGCACGGCCTAACACACGATCTGACACATGGGCGTGTGAGGCCATTTCGAAGGGTACACGGGCTAGTCACACAGGCGTGTGGTTGGCCGTGTGACCCAAGTCAGGGAGTTACACGGGGTCAGACACAAGCTGAGACACGGCCATGTGATCCCATTTCGAATGTCCACACGGCCTGTAACACAGGCATGTCTTTGGCCGTGTGAGGCACATGGCAGAGCTATACGGACGTGTGTCCCCTGTACTTTGAAAATTTTCTATGTTTTCCAAATTTTTCTTAAACTTTCGGTTTAGTCTCAAACCACTTCTAATGATTGTTTTCGGCCTCGTGGGCTCGTAATAGGGACTATATGATTGTATTTGGATGATGTTTGTTTGAATATAAGAATTGTATGATTGTTTTACTGAAAAGTCCATTAATGCTCCGAAACCCTGTTCTGACGACGGATACGGGTTTGGAGTGTTACAAAAATGTACTTAGCTAGACACATTTTCAACTAAATATAAAGAAAGCGCGCCTAGCTGGGTGAGCTTTCCTGCTGACATGACAGGAAAGCTTGCCTAGTTGAATGCACTTTCTATCCACCATCACTCAAAGGTTGAAAAAAGTGCCTTGATCCCATAAATCACAGGTAAGATTTAAAACTCCTCTTTCAGGTATAAGATGAAAATGTTTTTTCTACGACCCATTTTTAACCATGAGGTTTTTTTTTCTTTTCAATCTCACCCCTCCCCCACAGCTATAAAAAGGGGGCTCTCCCTCTATACCCCATCATCTCTCTCGTCATCATCCCTACACTTTACAATATTTCTCACTGTCGGGTTTTTTCCCCGCTTCAATGTTAAAAATTTTCGTCAATAATGAAATTTCCTATTTGAGGTATTATTGAGTTGTCAGTGATATGATATTGTTCCAAGACACACATTTCATATATCCTGCCGAAATGGGGCTATTACCTTAGAAACCTATCCTATGGATATTGGGTTCTGGGGTGATTGAGCTTTATACGGTCATGGGTGGAAGTCTACATAGAGGCCTCGATTGATGGCCATTATGTGGTCAAGGATCAAAGAATAACGAGCAAGCTAGTTGACGGTCATTATACAGGCACGAACTCAAACTTTTTGGATACCCGAAGATGTTGCCTTATAAATACCATACAGAAGTTTAAGGGCATAATCATACAGAATAACTATGGGGCTTTCCACTATAATCGACGTAATTTTTTTCTCTATTTTCACGCAACTGATATCTTTAACTTACCTTCTTATTTGAAGGTCAGCATCATTGTGTATGTAGGACTCTCAGGCAGGCAGCAGCTATGATATTGGAGTAAAGGTGATGCTCCTTTCGGGGCGACAACAGTTGTTAAAGTGATGCTCCTTTCGGGGCGACAACAGTTGTTATTAAACAACCCATTAATAACGACGACTACTGTCACGCCAACTCGAGTTTGATTTTTTCTCTGGTGGAACATCTATTTTCTGCTTGAGAGCCCTCTTATGTCCACCTCGGTGTCAACCTTCAAATAAGAATAAAAGATTAAAAATATCGACTTCCTGGAAATAGAGAAAAAAATTACGTTAATTATATCAGAAAGCCCTTCATTTTTCCCTACGGTTATGGTCTTAATCTTATATATGGTATATATAAGGCATCATTTACGAGTATCCAAAACACTTGAACTCGTGACCATATAACAACGTCAATTGGTCCCTAATTATACTCGAACATGTGACCACATCACGACCACTTACTAGGATCTCCACCTAGACTTTGACCTGTGACCATATCAAGCACTGCCACCCCGAAACCTGACTTCTATAGGATAGGTTTCTGAGGTAATGGTCCTATCCTGGCATGACATATGAAATGTATGTGTTTTGAAATGCATTATCACATCCCCGACCCCTCAAATCTACTTATAAAATTTCACAGTTTTACTCTCAAAACCATAAACCCTAAACCCTAGTTGTTAAACAAAAAACCTTAACCTTAAAAAAACCTAAAAAAATCAATGGTTGACGAAAGAGTGTGTATGTGAAAGCGCGTCTAATTGGGTGCGCTTTTACACACACTCTCTCTAAAATCGGCCTATTTCCCTAAATTTTGAAAAAAAGGCATATTTGGCCAATTAAAAAAAATGACATATATTAACAATTTAGCCATCAATGTGTAACACCCCAAACTCGGCCTAACGTTATGGCCGAATTCGGAAGTGTTACGAAGAAGGGTTTTGAAACTGATTTTACTTCAAAAAAAACCTTGTAAGTTTACTTGTTAAAAAGCATCCAAATTTTAAAAAACATATTCGTTTACTTATTTACTTTAGAAACCATCGTTAATTTGTTCTTTCGCCAAAACATAATTTGTAGCGAAAATCTTTAAAAAAATCGTTATATTTTGGAAATCCAATTCATATTTTCAGAAAAATCTTTGTCTTCGTAAATTGTTTTAGTCAATCATCGCAGGATAGAAAACATCCAAAAACTAAAACCAAAGCCAACAGTTAAAAACTATACAATCTAGAGAGTCCCAAAAATTACAAACTCTCAAATAAATCCAGAATGTAAGAATACCAAAAACTCAAAGGCAGTTTAAACTAGTGGCCACCGCTGAGCCTCTGTCACACCGACCCGCCTATGTTTGCAGGTTACCTGGACAGAATAGACAAACAGAGGTGAGTTTTCATAAACTCAGTGTGTAACCCAACAGAGATAGTGATGCAATTTACACAAAATTACGTATGCAATCAGATACAAATCTAGACCTAAGTCGTTATTAGAAATAGATATTAGAATCAGATAACAGATCAGACGTTTAGTATCCTACCCCCATCCTTTACACACCATCTCTGTCCATCCCATCACACCATGTGGGGTTAAAAATACCCATCCATCCCTACACACCATATAGTGTCGATACGACACATAACAGATAATATGCAGTCAAATAGCCAAAATATAGGCGAAAGGTCACCGTACAGATCACTTTCTCCACATATATCTATCCCACCCCAATACAGATACAGAATACAAATGCAGAAGTATTAGAATAAACATGCTTAACATGCTCGCATACAGATAAATACATACTTAAACAGTACAGTCAGACAAACATATCAGTATCCTACTTAGATTAGTCTACCAGAATATCAAATCACATGCAATAGGGTTTGGTTAGCCCTAATCGACCCTACGGTAGACCTACAGTCGATTGGAACGACCCGTGCGACCCTAGGGAAAATTTCAAAATTTTGGGCCCACATGCCCGTATGGACCCACACGCCCTTGGCATTGCCCGTGTGGCCCACACGGCCTGGTCCAAAACCCATACGCACTTGTGGCATACTCATGTGGCCCACACGGCCATACTCACATCGTCACATGGTCGTGCCATGCGCACGGCCACACCTTCGTCAGTCACACGGTCGTGTCTCGCACACGACCAGACACACGGCCGGCCACACGCCCGTGTGGCGTCAACAGACCCAGTTTTCAACTTTTGTCAAACCTTGTTTTCTCGTGTTAAGAATACACACTGGTACAGTTTTGATGCTACTACAATCTCAAGCCCATCAGAACCTAAAAACAGCATTCTAATGACCTATTAGCAACCATTTATGATTTTATTAACGCAAAAACTGAGTAGCACAACCAAACTTACCACCAACGAAAGTAGCTACAGACACGGTTTAAGATGTTGAAGCAAAATTCACTGATTCACCGCCTTCTCCTACTAAAGAAAAATCCATAACGATCAAAACTCCCAACCACACCACCACGCCAATTCCGAAAAGAAAGAGACGATCACACTAAAGTCAAACCACCATCAATAAAGCCCTACTTACCTAAACTGAGCGAGAAGCAATGATTTTACAGATGCAACGATAGGAATTCAATAAATGAAAAGCAAAATTTGAGAGAAAATAAAAGAAAGTGGAGAAGGAAAAATGGGAACGTTAGAATCAGAGGGAAAATTAGGAAGAGAAAGAGAAAAAAAAATAAAACTAAAATAAGATAATAAAAATAATATCTCAACTCCCCCTATTATCCCACTAACTAACCGACCCATTATCTCACAACTTGATTCTCATTCAACAACTTCAAAGTTTCGATTCCATCGAACCTCTATCACACAACCGAAGTAAAAATTATCACCCACGCTCACGCAAGGATTTAAACATAGAACCTCCAACACACTAACTCCTTACCACTCGAACTAGCAAGCTCATTCTAATATGAGTTTACAAACAATATTACAAAAGCCTACCCAGCAGTGATAAGGCTAGGATAAAAAATAACAGAATTGCCAAAAGTGGAACTTGAACCCAAAACCTCTCACACACACCCAGAACACTTAAGCACTAAAGCAAATACACATTTATGCCAAATTTCACAAAAGTGGACTTAAATTATTTAAGACGTTACCCAATGGAAGTGGAGAAAGAGGAGAGGGGGCAGTGCTAAAGAAGGCAGGTTCACCCGTTTTAGGACCGAGAGCCAGAAAGGAGTCCCCTTACTATGTTGATACTTGGCATATTTATAGGTAAGTGAGGGTTTCTACCCAATTATGTCACTTATTGGGCCTTGTGTGACCCAATGGAGGGTTCAACCATGTTCAAATTGAAGTAGCGATATATGTATAACAATAATATACCATAAGGTTAGTTGCACGTTTAGAGTTTAAGGTTACGTATCATTAATATAAAAATGTACATTATAATAACATAGTTGTAAATACTAGGGTTACATATAATTACTAATCTACCTTAATTATATAATGTTAATTGTATATACTATATATTTACCATAAAGTTAGTTACATGTAGGGGTGAAATCGATTTGTTTCGATTGGGTTTTTAGGGCTTTTTGAAGCGTCCATCATAATTCAGTTTGGTTCTCGATTTTTTCATGTTAATTTTTTGTTTTGAATTTTTAAAACTTTTTTCAAGAAATTTTAAATTATTTTCACTATTTTAAATATTTAATTTTATATAATTAAAATTAAAATTAATCATTTATGAAATAAAAAAATGGAATTTGGATTGATTTCAAGTTACCGCAATTTGTAAATTTGTATTCTATAAATTATCCAAATACATTGATTCAAATAACTGAGTTGATCAAATAATGAAAAGAGTAATTGCATCTTTAAAAATTTTGATTTTTTATATCATTGTTTAGTTAGATTTAGGGATAAAAAAAGATTTAAGTGAATAATTGAATAATATATTAAAGAAGATTTTTTTCTCATAAAAAATTAAACATATTTAAAATTATTATATTTATTATTAATTAATAATTGTATTTAAAAATTTTATATTATTTTATATATTATTTAGTAATTTATGTATATTATAATCAACGTGAAATTCTAGCTTTCGCAGCTAAACTAGTCCTCCAAGGCTAAGATTTAAGCCATGGTAGAAGCAAAATAATGAATATTTTAGAATCGGATACTCATATCTATTGCGAACCCATAACTAATAGTAATTTTTGTTATACAAAACACGTTAGTAAATAAATATTAAATACAAGATCTAAATAAATAATATAAACAAATATTTATATTGATGTAATTAAAAACATCATATCTAAACAAAATGAATTAATAAATATTTATATTTATTTAAAACATCAGATTTGAAATAATTAAATAAACGAGATCTTGAAAAACTAAAAATCAAATAAGGTACTTGAAGAAATGTTTCTATCATTGAAACGTTTAAAAATTTGGACAGAGAAAGAAAAGAAATTTGACAGTATTCTTTAAGCTTTTATAAGTTTTTGAAAATTTCTATCACATCATAATACAAGTGCACCCACCAAACCTCAATAAATTTGGATTTGCACTCCCCTTGCACATGAAATAGAACATTAATTTAGTCATTCAATAATTACTAAGTTGGTTTACATATATATATATATATATATACAAGTTCCATACTTGATTCCACTACATCAATTTGGACTTTTAGCGGCGTTTTTTTAGGCCTTTAGCGGCGTTTTTAAGCGCCACTAATAGTATTTGCGGCGCCGCAAAACTTAGCGGCGTTTATGAACAAAAAACGCCGCTAGAAGCTATGATTTTTAGCGGCGTTTTTTCTACAAACGCCGCTAAAAGCATGACTTTTAGCGGCGCTTGTTCCACAAACACCACTAAAAACCAAGACTTTTAGCGACGCTTTTCCAGAAAACGCCGCTAAAAACCATGACTTTTAACGGCGCTTTTACCACAAACGCCACTAAAGGCATGACTTTTAGCGGCGCTTTTCCCACAAACGCCGCTAAAAACCATGACTTTTAACGGCGCTTTCCCCACAAACGCCGCTAAAAACCATGACTTTTAGCGGCGCTTTCCCCACAAACGCCGCTAAAAGTCATTAAAAATAAAAATTAAAATATCATACTTTTAGCGGCGCTTTTTCCAAAAACGCCGCTAAAAGTCATGAAAATTAAAAAAAAATTAAAATATTATATAAAAAGCAACACTATTATCACAGCACCCAAACAAGCTTTAATTGATAACAGTTACATACAAATCCATTCTTATCCCTGTACCCACTTAAGCAAATCCTTTAGCATTACTTTGATAACAGTCCCTATACAAATCAATTTATGTTCCAAGGGCACAAATCTATTTAACAAGCAAATAGAAACTCAACCAATACACAAGAAATTTCATAAGTCTATATTATGCTATGAGTTTATCCAACTCACAAGAAAATCAGGCTCCTACTATTGAAAATAGGTGGTGTCAAATCCAGCACCAGCACAATTAAACAATCAGCCAACGCCTTTGATGATGAAACATCCAAGTTGAGTCCAATGGCAGCAGCAATGCACAACAAAGGTTCAAGCATTTCTCTCGTGGGAGTTGGATGCCGCCTGAACCAAAAATTAATGTCAGGGAGGCAAGGCCGAGTGCCAAACAACAGCAGTGTCAATGTCAAAGAAATAGCCACAACACTGGAATTTTCCATTGATAATCTGGATTGTTGAAGAGATTACACGATGTATAATAGTGACAATTATCATCCGCTAATGCTAATTTTATGATTAAATACCATCTTGGACCAAGTGGTTCACATTAAAAATACTAACATGCAATCTTATTTATCCTATGATAAATAATTCCAGTGATATAAATTTACGCAAGATCATAAACTGGTTAGGATTTCTGCTGGCATTTACAAAAATAAAATAATTTTTTTGGTGGGATAAACCTTATGGTTAAATCATAAGCACAAACTAGAACTAGACAGTGAATGAAAGAAGAGGTACAATAGGAATGCAAGTCCCACAAGAACATTATAGCAAAGAAGTACAGAAAAAACAAGTTTAACTTAGTAGCGAACAAGAAGGAAAACAATCACGGATTTGTTTGGCAACTGAAACATGGGCAGCAAGTATGAATTCCTCAACCATTTGGTTTGCTTCTTGAATCTGATACATGCCTGAATGAATAACTTAGATATCAGACAAAAATTGAGGCATGACCAAAAATGAAAAACATTCTTTCTGGATTTTGGGATCTCAAAACTATTTAATTTAATTAGTATTGTCTTGATTATAATTCTTAATTACTACTGGTCAGCACTGGACAAATGAAGAAAAGGCCAAATTATAATAAAGTAATTAAAAAAAATCTCCATATTGACGACCAAATAAAAAAAGTTAAAACAGAAAACAGCAGGACTTACATCAGAAGCATTGCTAATGAGCTCACGAAGAAAGATCTCCTTGTTGCTGTAGAAAGTGTTGATAATTAAACTAAGAAGCTGTTAATCTCAGCTTGAAAAGCAAACATCTCTGTACTAAAGTAATTAAACTAAGTTGCTGAAAACATATATACAAGCCAATAATAAATCAGAAGTTATACAACTAAAGGAAGGTAATCAATGTCCTCACGACATATAGCCTAAATAAATCACCATGTGAATCATGGACGCCACGGAAATCAATTATTTAAATAAATAAATAAAACTCACTTCATTCATACCCAAGGTGGATACATTGAGGCTCCATTTGGTTTTATGCAAGTCTAGTTTGTCAGAACAAAAATAACAAAAAGTGTACTTGATTTTTTTTAAAGGGGGACAGTATTTAAAGGGAAAAGATACATTAATTTTCTGTTACATATAACAATTATGTTTGATTAGTGGCCATCCATTTACTTCAAATGGCAAAAATGAAAATCCATTAAAAAATAACAAATCAGAACCGAAATAAATAAATAAAATAATGATAACTCAATAATAAATTTCAATCTTTCTCTTGTATTACCCAAATCTTTCAATCTTTATTAAGTATATCATATCCATCAACTGCTTACAAAAATGTTGATAGGTTCTATGTCTTGGATACAGATTGTAATATAACCCAATTTGCCTTTTTATATCAACAAAAGGCAGATTCCAAAACTGAAACAATGAAAAAACATTCAAGCTCCAACTATCTTGAAGTAAATAAAGAACCAGATTGAAGTAGAAGTGGACACTTACCAGTAGAAGTGAAAGTAGAGCAGGAAAACAAGAAAGAAGCAAAGCGGTGAAGCATATGAGCTTCGAAATGGATCTACTTGCTGTTGAAAATACTGAAGCTTGAAGACAAACAACATGGCATATTATTTGCCTACCATGCTGGAATTGACAAATGATGCATGAAATGGAAATCTAGAGGAAACTCTAAGAATTCATCTTTAAACTTAACTAAAATTTGTTTTTGACGAAATTCATATTAAAAAGTAGCTTTTAATGCATGAACAGAAATGATCAATTTCATCAGTGTAAGGTGTAAGGTGCAGATTCGAACAAGAAAGCCTACTATCTACCACATTGTGAGTTTACATGTTAGCATACACCATTTCGCCTAGGTGTTCAGTGAACTACCCAGAGACACAAATAAGCATAGCTCACAGACACCTCGAGTTCAACAATGCAGCCCATTTACAACTACGCCAATTTCATATGTTAAAGCACAAGTTCACAACAAATAACCATAAGCAAGTCTCACCATCAAGATTCTATATCACAGACACTATGATTAAGAAAATCAACGAAGCCTGCCCCTGACTTTTACGATACCAAAACTCATGAATCAATTATATCAATCCAAGCCAGCTAATTCCCATTTCTGCGAAGTGCAGAAGACTTGCCAACTAAACATTTACTATAGATTCCTAAAACAGCCCATATGATCAAACACTATTTACACATGGGCCATGGCTAGTGAGAAGCAAAAATTAATTACTCGAAAAAGAAAAATCCACTACCCACTGAGCAGATGGCAAAAATAAAAAATAAAAAGGACCCTACTAACCCATAATTTGATAGTTTTCTATGTTACAATCAAACAAAGCCTCCTCCATGTTATTCCAATCCAAACCCACCATATCTAATGTATAGTGAAATGTAGCCTAAATCAAAATTAGAATAAAACCCAGTTCTTAGAAACCAAAGAAAAGCTCAAAAACAAAATCAAAGCAATCTGATCTCAAAACCAAGAAATGTAGTATCTAATCTATTTAACTATAAAAATTCTAAATACCCATCGAAAACTAACAATAGATTTCAAAAAATTCTGAGAACCCATGCTTTATTTTCCAGTTATAACAATAAAAATTATTACTTCAACAAAAAAAAAAAGGAAAAAAAAAACTTACCACTATCACCAATTAAAAGAAGCTTAATGGGGTAATCATGATCAGCACGAGCTCTAGCTGGTGGTGTAGCCATTGATCCTCAAAAACCACGCCCAAAAAACCCAATTCAAAAATATATAATAATATATCCTCTTATCTGCGTTAAAAATATATATATCAATTTCAAAACGAAATAAAAGAAAATTGTGAAATCAGATCAAGAAAAGGAAAGGAAGCGAGAGAAAGAACCTGAGACGCTGAAGATAGCAAAGCACATGCGAGAGAGAAAGAGAGAGTCCAATGAATACGGGGAATTTCCTTTTCATGTTTCTTCCTTTTTTTTTTTTGATACTGTTGTCACTTAGTCACGGTTCGGTTCCTCCAATGAAGCGCTTACTGACATGGGTTTGGAATAGGGAGTCAAAGGATTTGTGGGGTTTCTGGGTCTTGGTTGGTGTTGGCCAGTTTTGACATTGCCGAAGTAAGAAGAAACTGAAGGGGGATTATTGGCGGAGTGGTTGCCGTTCGTGGAGGCGTTATCGTTGTTCGGGTCATTTGAAGAAGTGGAGAAAAGGTGGAGAAGTGAAGGATTGGCGAGGGATCTGCGTCTGGATCTGGCGAGAAGGAGTGCCATAGCTATGGGGGGATTGAAAGAGAACTGTTTTTAGGGTTTTGAGGGAGATGGAGATAATTGAAAGAGAACCGCATGCTAAATTCGGGAAAAATTTAGGAATTGGGGGGAAATTTTAGGGTGGGGAAAATTTTGGGAAAATTTAAACCTGTTTTTTAACATATTTTGCGGCGTTTTTCTAATTAAACGCCACTATAGTTCCATTTTTTGTGGCGTTTTTCCTAAAAACGCCACTATTATACATTTTTAATTTTTTTTATTTTTAACTTATATATTTTTTTATGTTTTTTCTTTATTATTATTCTAAATAATTGTTTTTCATTTTTAATGTTATTATTTCAATTTTTTTATGTGTTATTAATTTTTTGTAAAGATTTTAAATATTAAATTAAAAATATTACGTTTTAATTAATATTAAACTAGTTAAATAATAAATAGAATAGGCTAGATGAAAGAGTGCTTGACTTTTATTACAATTTTATATTTAATTATATATAATTCATATAAAATTTAAATAAATAACTTTTCAAACTTTGATCAATATTTAAAAGAGGGTAAGTTTGAAATGTAAAAACAAAGAATAAAAATGACAGTGTATTGTGAATAATTATCAATATTTGCGGCGTTTAATCTAAAAACGCCATTAATGTATAAACATATTGCGGCATTTAGTATAAAACGCAACGAATAACCAAGACAAAACGGCAACGTTTACGATATTAGTTTACAAATTTGCGGCTAAACACATAAACCCTAAATTATAACCCCTATCACATAAACCCTTAACACTTAACCCCTAAACCCTTAATCTTAACCCCTAACCACTACCAGAACTTAAACCTTAATATCGTTAAACACTAAGATCTTAAACCTTCAAGATTAATCCCTAAATCATAAACCTTAGACCCTAAATATATACCCTAAACCACAAACACCGACACACAAACCTCAAACTCTAAACCCCAAACCATAAATCTTAGACCATAAACCCTAAACCTTAAAATATACTCTAGACCCTAAACTATAAAGATTAATCCATAAACTATATACCCTAAATTAAACCATAACCCCCCAAATTATCATGAGAATTAATTAAATATTTTAAATTTAATACTATCTCTTTTACGATATATAAGAAATTATTTAATATTTTTTTCATTTTTAACAAATATTTTCTCTTAAGTAATTTAAACTAGAATCATAATTTTAATGTATTAAAATCAATGTTATCTCTTTACAATTATATAAGAAATTATTTAATATATAAATTAAAATACACTAATTTAATCTAAACCCATAATCCCTATCTTCTATCCCACAAACCCTAAATCATAAACGATAAAACCCTAAACACTGACCCTTAACATATTAACCCCAAACCCTTAACCATTTACCTTTAAATCAATTAAACCTAACTTTTAACCCATGAAACCCAACACATCCCCCTTAAACTTTAAACCGCAAATCATAAACTATAATCCCTAAACATTAAAATAGTAACTCCTAAACCTTACACCCTAAACAATCATGAGAATTAATTCAATATTTAAAATTAATACTATCTCTTTTACGATTATATAAGAATTATTTAATATTTTTTTTTTTTTAACAAATATTTTTCTCTTAAATAATTTAAACAGAATCATAATTTTAATGTATTAAAATTAATGTTATCTCTTCTAAAATTATATAAGAAATTATTTAATGTATAAATTTAAAAACAATCAGTCATATATATCCAAAAAAACTTTAAAATTATTTGTGGCGTTTTTCCAAAAGCGCCGCGAATGCTCGGACTTTTAGCGGCGTTTTTCCAGAAGCGCCGCGAATGCTCGGACTTTTAGCGGCGTTTTTCTAGAAGCGCCGCGAATGCTCGGACTTTTAGCGGCGTTTTGTAAATAAACGCCGCTATTGCTCATTTTTTTGTGGCATTTTCCTTCAAACGCCGCTAATGTCTAATATTTGCGGCGTTTTTCTTTAAAACGCCGCTAAAAACGCCGCTAAAAGTCTGTTTTGGTGTAGTGTTCACAATCAATGTGGGACTAATGTTTTTCATTTTCCTTAACATAATTCACAAATAGTTTACTTTAAGCATCAATTTTGAGCATATGATATTCTATTGCAAATGTCATACGGGGTAGAACATAAAATCATAATTTTATGATCCAAAATTCCTCATTTATCAATCGAAAATATGTCTCAAAAATTTCAAAAATCATATTTTTCCAACAAATTTAAATTTAAATAAAATAATTAAATTCAGGATATAAATTATGATCCTAATAATGCAGAATCGCAAACAATTATTTTAGGCATGGGAGTTGAATGATAATGACAGCTAAACCTTGAAAATGGAGAATGGAACCGCCTACTTTTCTTGAAAATGAAGGCAGAAAATCGCAAATTTGGTGGCCTATTCATTCATGCACTGCACAAAACAGAAAACACTGTGTTCGTTAATCTAAATATTATCAACAAAATAAATTATTTAATTCAACAATATTTTAATAAAAAATTCAAAGTGAGACGACAAAATAAATTTTTTATTACTTTTGATATCTCCAATTATCACCTCAATATAAACATACAAAACATAATATTTTGATAAATAATAGAAAAGCCGAAAATCACCATTCAACAAACCTACATATAGGTGATGGCTTCAAACGTGTTGAGAGATTAGGTTTTTCTTCAATTTTCTTTCTTTGGTTTTCATACGAAGGGTACAAACATTCCTAGATGCTTAGGTGAAAATTGGAGGAAAACATACACTTTTTGGGACTAACCAATCTTTTTAGTTTTTTTAACAGGTTATATCGAAAATTATAAATTTGATGTAATTATTTGTACCGACGCGGAGGGATTAATTCAACCAGATATTGACACATCATCACTTAGTAATAAAAATAGATTATTTTAACATAATAATTGATTTACTCTTTGATCTAATGTATAAGATTAATATGTTCATTTTTTTAATAGAAGGGACAAACTGTAATTTAACTCCTAATACAAAGACTTTTAAAATACTTTTACCTAGATTAAACTTGACAATAAATAGAATGTCAATTCTACTAAGTTTTGAACAAATTATACTAAGTTTTGAATAAGATATTTTTGTTACTTCGGTAAGTCCAATCCAATTCAATTCAAATTAAATAAATATAAATATTTTCATTTAAATTTAATTGTAAATATAAATATTATTTATAACATTATTCAATTTTGAGTGAAAATAAAAATAGATAAACTACACCATTCATCACTAAATTATGGCCAAGTTTTTGTTTTAAGAAGGGGTAAACTACACCATTCATTACTAAATTATGGGTAAGTTTTTGTTTTGATCTCTTAACTCAAAAAAAGTTACAATTGGGTCACTGAACTATTCAAAGCCACTGAATTGTTAAGTTTTTTATTTTTTAAAGTTCTATCAGCAAGCTGCAAGTGACGATTCGACGATCGATATAATGGATTAATACCCATCGGCGAGTAGAAGAACATACCTTAGATCCAAGTTGACCTGACGATTAATGACGGATTTGAAGAAAAAAGTTGTTTGAATCTTGGTTCGTAGATTTGTGACATCTATATTTGTTTCATAAAAAAATGAACTATAGAAGAGAAGGAGGAAGAGAGCTTCCGATTGGTACAGGTAATGTAAACAGAGAAAGTCATATAATATCGATTTTAAAAACCCAATAATTTAAATGAAAACTTTTAAATAATTAACTAAATTGTAACATGTTTTTGTTAAATAAACCCAAGATTTAGTGACTAAGTTCATAAGAAATCATTTTGAAATGGGATTGCGATTGGGGATGGCCAGACCCATGTGCAGGTATTGAAGAGGGATTTTTTTCATTTCCAGTTTTCACAATTTTGATATTGTTGGGCCTAGTCTAGGCCTGTTTCCCTAAATTCTAATGATATATATTCTTCCATATTCTACAAAATAGTTAAAATTTAAATCCAAATAATATGATAAATCAAAATTAATTTATGTGACAAAATTGGAAATTTTTAAATGATTAACACTTTATTTATTATTGAGGTTAATAAATACTCTTCAACTTAAATTTTGATTTTAAAGCATTTTGAGTTCAAATAAAAAAATTTGATAAACAAGCAGCTTTTCAAATCAAACCTTGATTTTAAATTGAAATTTTAATCAGAACTAAAAAATTTTTTAGCTTTTGGAAAATTATTTTTCCATGAAGTTATATTTTTATCCCCCATTAAATCTTCCATTTTACAACATCATATCTAAAATTGTCATTTTATCTTTTCAAAAGCACATTATTATTAGCAATGATAAACACTATCAAATTTTCCAACGCAATTTTTAAATATTTTTTTTACATAACTTTTCAAAAATATTTTTTAACCTCAATGGTAAACTAGTCCCAACTTAAATATTCAACGATAAAAAAATTTTATAAAATTGTAAAAAAAAAAGAAGAAAAAGAAAAAACATAGGCCTAATTACCTCTTAATCTTTTATTCCTCGAACTTTTGAAATTTAATAATTCTAGTTTTAATTTCAAAAAGTTTAGTCTATGATTTAAAAATCAAAGTAGAATGCCGCATATGCAAATTTAACATAAATATGATACTAATTTAATTTTAAATTTTAAATCAAACAAGTAAAAATTAAATTTTAAAATTTTCAAAAATGTATAGTAAATGATGGCAAAATTAAAATTTGAATTAAACCAAAAAAGCTTTTTATATTTATTTATTAATATTTTTTATTACTAAGGTTGCAGTTCACTTAATTAGACTTTAAAATTCATATTAGGTTCCAATTAATATTATTTTAGATTTATCATCACTTAATTATTATTATAATTATATAATTGAAATTAATATTTAACACTATATAAATTAATAAAGTATTTTTATCAATTAGTAACTAAATAAGTATTCAAAATTTTAATTTTGGTATTATTTAATATTTCATTTTTCATTACAAGAAAAATCCAATTTTCATTATTATTTTATATGCTGGGTTAAAGTGTTTGATACTTTTATTTAATAGGTTTTTTTATAGCTGTGTTTTTGTTTCCATTACAGTAAAAAACTCATATTTCATTATTATTTGGTGCTTCATACTTTTATTATTATATAATCTTTAATAATACTTATAAAATTATGAATGTTTTTTTCGCATAATGTTTTGAAATATTATGTGTATCACCTAATAATTACTTTTATTAAGGCAAGTTATAAGGAGATTATTAATATAATTTTTTATTTAAAAAGAAAACATTAAAGTAAAATAAAAAATTATTTGTTTTGTCGCACACCACTCAACAAGGTTTGTCAAAGATTTTCCACTCAACATTTATTCTCATGGCAAGAATCAAGATTGGCTATCCCGTCCACTATTCTATTCTTTTGTCTTGATGCATGTACCACTTAAAATTTCTCCATCCGTTCAAATAAATCCTTTACTGTCAATTCTGGTCTCGAGTATGACCGCTCGTCAAGTTAACTGTCTTTATACACAGTACATCTCTAAGATAATCTTCTTAACTCCCTTCTCCCCCACTTAGCTTAACTCCCTTAAAAGCCCCCACAACTCAGCTTCTAACACTCGGCAAATCCCTATTTTACGGGAAAACCCCATTGTCCTTGGCCACTCCCCCTACCGCAGCAACAAACGAGCCCACTCCCACTGCTGCATCAGTATTTACCTTTATCCACTCTCCTTCCGGCACCTCCCATCGTATCCCCACTTCTTCCCCGCTTATGCTATCCAAACCCTTTCGAAATAAACATCCGGCAGTACTAACGTTATCCGCAAGTAGCAAACAACACTGCAGAAATCCTTCTCTTCAAAGTTAGGCTAAAAAGCTCTTTTGTTTCGCCAACTCCATAGGCCCCAACAAATAATCCCAAAAATCACATCCCAATTATGTTAATGAGTATCCAATCTTTGAGGCTGAAAGACATGAATTCAGTAAGTTTCGAAGGTTGAGTAACAATCGACCAAGTTGTAACTGCCCTAAAACAAAGCCTCAACACATAACCCATGTCTTCCACCCTACATCCACAACTGTTGCAAACTTGCCTCCTCCGCCATATATCTCCGCACTCTTTCTGCATTTGTGAGGACTGAGGAGTCCGTCATTCAATACTAGCCATAGGAAAGATCTCACCCTTTGTGGCCCTTTTAGCCTCTATGCCGCCTTCCACGGAAAGTCATTTACCGTCATTCAATCTTTGAGATTATTAATATTGATAAAACAGTGGGAGATATGGAAGGCCAGTTTAATCAATGATAAGATACTATTATGATATTTGTAATTTTTTTAATTTAATTTCCATCCAAAGTATTTTTAATAATTTAGTTTTTATATTTTAACGGATGATAATACATTTTAATTTTCATTATATTTTTAAATTATCATTAGAAAAACAATTTATCAATATATTATTAATTATAATGTGATCTAACAAAAGTAGTATTAATTAACTATTAACTAACATGATAATATATTAATGTGAAATTAATTAATTTTTAAAATATTTTTAAAAGTTCTATCAAAGTAATAATATCATAAAATTATTTTAAATATATATTAGTAATTAATAAAAATTCACTTTATAAATTGTTGAAGTAATTAAAATAATAAAAGTCAAAAGTTTTTTTTCCCCTACGAAGCAGCTATAATCTCTTTTTACAATTTGATTTCAATTTCTTTAATGAGACATGCATATATATAAATTATTATGTATGTATGTATATGTAGTATATAATCAATTTCTTTTTACAATATGTATGTATATGTAGTGTTCGATATGTTCGGTTATTATTATTGGGGGATAAATTCTAAAATTATATACGAATTCTGGTTTAATGTGTAATTTTATACATAAATTTTGATTTTGTGCAATTTTATATATGAAATTTTGATTTGATCCAATTTTTGTAAATTATTAACACAATTATTGATATAACATCATTTTATGTTTATATATTGCATACATAAATAATTATATTTATCTAATATAAAAATAATTTGATGTATTTTTTCTTTAAATGTGTATGATTAAATCAAATTTAAAGTTTCAAGTATACATTTGAACCACAATTAGAGTTTTACGTGTACAATTGCATTAAATTAAAGTTCATGTATATAAGTACACATTAAATCAAAATTAATGTATAATTTATTTTAGGATGCCTACTGTCGAAACTATTTTTTTGTTTAGAAAACGGGTCGACTTTGGTTTTGAAAATGAAAACGAAAATCTGGAGTCGCCACCAATCTTTTTTGATGAGGTGTGATCGGGTCACCTCATAATTCGGTCATGTTAATAATAAATTTGATTTATTAAAACAACAGCTTTGGTCTATGAAATTTAGAAAAAAAGATTCGGGAGTCGGTTACGCGCGAGAAAGGATTAGTATCCTCGGGACGCCCAAAATTGGTACCTAATTGATTATTTGATGTCTTTATGCCGAAAATTTGAAAAGATTTTAAAATATGATCCTCTTTATTTAAAATAAATTAAATTGGATACTGAGACCTGCTTATTTCGAAGAAGTAAAATGTCACGTCCAGTGAGTTAGGATACGACATTTCAAATCCTCGAAACTAAGCTTGTCTTTTAACCCTTAAAGCTAGTGCATTTAAAATTAAGAAGGGTATTCAATTATTTAGGTCAAATGAGAAATCGAAACCCAGTAAGTTAGGGCTCAATTTCTCAAAATTTCTAATACAGAATATTGCCTTTGTTTTTTTAGAAATCTTTATCTCGAGATAACAAAACGTCATATTCAGTGAGTTAGGACACAACATTTTGAATTCCCGAGAATAAGTTTTTATTTAACTTGTGTTTTAATTTAAAAATAATTGGTTCTTTAGACTCAATGAGAAAAATCGAAATCCAGTAAGTTAGGGTACGATTTATTTCGAATCTTAGAACACGAAGTAATTGCTTATTTCAAAAAAAATAGATAAAATGTGATATGATTTTATAATAAAATGTAAAATGAATTACAATGCTAATTTGTATAACAAAATAATGATGATGACAATAAAATATGAATAACAATAATAAAAGTAAAAAAACTGAAATACAATAAAATAAAAGCTAAGGTGAATAATCTACATAAAATAATAGGTAGAGAAAAAATAAACAAATGAAGAAAATAAAATAATACCAAAAATAAAAACTAAGGGTAAATCAATAAATAAATAAATACTATAAATAATAATAAAATAATAATAATAGCAATAATAATTATAATAAAATACATTAATAAACAATAATAATAGTAAAAATAAATAAATTAAAAGTAATAATAATAATAATAATAATAATAATAATAATAGTGAGAATAATAAAATAAATAATCTAATATTTGAAAGCATATAAAAATAATAAATAATGAATAAAAATAATCATAATGAAAATAATAATAATAAATAAAATAAAAGTAAAGTAAAGTAAAGTAACGTCTAAAAGATATTCAACATTAAATATCAATTTAGTAATAATAATAATATAATAATAATAGTAATTATAATAATGATAATAATAATAGTAATAATAATTAATTTTAATAGCAAAAATAATCAGGAGGGAAAAAAAGGACTAAATCAAATTTAAAACAAATGTTTGGGGTAAAAAACAAAAAAAAAACAGGAAAATATGGCCAATTAGGGACTAAATAAAACACGCGTAAAAATGCGAGGACCAAAATGGGAAAATTCCCATGCCATTTAAACGTCACCATTCTTTCGGGACTAAAATGAAAAATAAATAAAATTACGAGGCCAAATCAAAAGTAAAAAAGGATTCAATTGAAACACGCCTCAAAAGCGGAAGGACTGAGGGCGCAAATAGACCCTCAGTCCAAAAACACGCGGATCCTTGGCGGTATAGGTCGGGTTGCGGGTCAGAGCTCAAAACGATGTCGTTTTGGCGTCTGTGCATTAGCCCAAAACGACGCCGTTTTGGCGTCTGTGCATTAGCCCAAAACGGAGCCGTTTTGTAGGGCCTATTAAAGTTAAAAATTTTCAAAAAATTTTCATTTTCAGCCCCCTTTAAAAAACCAAAACTTTTTCCCCCTTTTCTCTCAAGCCCTCCGGCAAAAGCTCTGGCGAGACTCCGGGGCCGATCGCCGCCATGCACGGCGGCTGGAGGTCGAAAATAGGTATTTTTTCTTTTTTTTTTACTTTACTATTATATTTAGACCCTTTGTATATAAAAAAGCTTAAAAAAATAGAAGAACAGATTTGAAAAGAAGAAAAAGAAAAAAGAAATAAAATAAAAAAGATGAAAAAAAAACCTTTTCTTTTGCTGATTTGCTCTTTGTTTCTTTTTATTGATATCTATTCGTATTGTCAAAAAAGATCCCCTTTTACATGTTTTGTTTCGGCTTTTATAGCCCTTTATTTACAACCGATTTTTCCAGTTTTGTAGGTACGTGATGGAGAAGGGGACTTCACATGAGCGTGGTGGAGGTGAGCACGACGCAGAAAGGCAAGACGTGCGGCGCTAGGGAAGCCGCTGGAGGTGCAAAGCTGGCTGCTAGGGTTTCAAAGTTTTTTTTTTTTTGTTTAAGTTGTGGGCTAGGTCTAGGTTATTGGGCTAAAATTGGGCTGGTGTTTATTATTTTTGTAAGTGGACTGTTTTTTAATTTTTGGACTTTATGTTTATTTTTGGTTTGTTTTTGGGCCTAGGCAAAAAATTGGGCTCTACAGCTACCCTCTTTGCTTGTTGTCGTGTAACGAGAATGGAGCAAAGACTTTAAAAGGCCAATTTTGCCCGGTCTTGCAGAATCTTGACTTCTTTCAGTGCTTCTTTTCTTTAAGCAGCTTCTTTCCATCCACTGCATCTTCAAGGGCATAGGAATTTTCGTTTCAATCTACTCTGCTACTACTTAGGGAGATATGATCTGTAATATTCAGTCTGCTCCATTGCTGCTCAGGGAGATAAGGCTCACCGTCTTCGATCTGCTCCACTACTGCTTAGGAAGATAAGATCTGCAATCTTTAGCCTGTTCCACTACTGCTTAGGGGGATAAGGCTGGGGACTTAAATCTGCTCCATTGCTATATGGATGTAAGATTCGCCGTCTTCGATTCGATCTGCTCTACTACTGCTTAGGGAGACAAGATCTACAATCTTCAGTCTGCTCCATTGCCAATACATGGAGATAAGACTTGTAATTTTCAGCCTGTTCCACTACTGTTTAGGGGGATAAGGCTGGTGGCTTAAATCTGCTCCATTGCTATATAGATGTAAGATTCGTCGGCTTCGATTTGCTCCACTACTGCTTAGGGAGACAAGATCTACAATCTTTAGTCTACTCCATTATCGATACATAGAGATAAGACTTGTAATTTTCAGTCTGTTCCACTACTGCTTAGGGGCATAAGGCTGGTGGCTTAAATCCACTTCATTGCTATATGGATGTAAGATTCACCGCCTTCGATCTGCCCTACTACTATCTCGAGGGGACAAGATCTACAATCTTCAATCTGCTCCACTGCCGATACATGGAGATGAGACTTGTAATTTCAGCCTGCTCCCTTGTTATCTCAGGAAGATAAGGCTAGTGGCTTAAATCTGCTCCATTATCGATACATGGAGATAAGATTCGCCAAAATCTGTGATTCTAATCAATTTTGCTACATCGTCCTCTGGGGAACCTACTTGTAGAATTGATTTCATGGGGTCTATGCTTATGCCAAATGATTAAGATGTCATGATCGAAAAATGCTCCTAACTAGATGTTATATGAATGAATGCAAAATGTCATGAGAATGATCCATTTTTAACATTTGGGCTGCCATTGCTCGCCGTTTGTTAAGATGATATCTCTGACGTATATCTTCTTGTTCAGTTGATACTTTCAACAGAGAATCTGAAGACG
This sequence comes from Gossypium australe, assembly GCA_005393395.2. NCBI lineage: Eukaryota > Viridiplantae > Streptophyta > Magnoliopsida > Malvales > Malvaceae > Gossypium > Gossypium australe. The sequence goes on from CM016619.1 coordinate 16,693,238, forward strand.
TAGTCATTGCTTAGACTCTTATCAAGTGTTCCCAGCTCTTTAAGCTTGGTGAGTTCTAAATAATTGTCCTGTTTCAGATTCTTGCATTATTTAGAGACTTTCAGAGTAATATGCAAAATTTCTTTTGTGAAAGCATTATTAGTTCATTAATCATTATTTCAATTTGAAATGCTTGAAAAAGATTATAGAGATGAATAAAAATGAGATTTATTCGGGGGGAAATCCGTAAAGAATGGATTGAGCAAAGGAAACAAATTTTGCTAAGGTACAAAAATGAGTAATGGTGTAATTGGTGCCCCAGATATCACAGCCTGAGCTTTTCTGTACGAACTTCTTGGAGACCATTCTGAGTTCAACATGTGTTTAGGAGATCTGTGGTACTTTGTCAATGCCCCGAAGATGTAGCATATCTCCTCATTGTTAACTCAAGTATAGGATGGCTAGCACATGCCCTATTTCTCTTCAAAAATTTGAATTGCCCTTTACGGGTTTTCAATTCAAACCTCATTTGGTCTCAAAGTGCCCTTTGCGGGTTTTCACTTTGGCCTCTCCTCTTTTTTTTTTAACTCAAGACGCCCTTTGCGGGTTTTCGCTTTGGCCCATTTTCCTTCTTAAGCAAAGTATTTCTTGACTGAGTCTGCATTAACGGGGTTTGGCTGACTCTTGCCGTCCATCTCGGATAGTATCAATGCTCCTCTAGAAAAGACCTTTCTTACAACATAAGGTCCCTCCCAATTAGACATCCACTTCCATCTAAAGTCCTTTTGCATAGGGAAAGTCTTTTTCAATACCAAGTCTCCCTCATGGAATACTCTGGTGTGAACCTTTTTGTTGTAAGCTCGCATCATTCGTCTCTGGTACATTTGACCATGACGGATGACTTTTAACCTTTTTTTCCTCAATTAGGTTCAGTTGGTCATACCGAGCTTGGATCCATTCTGATTCATCCAACATCAACTCTAATAAAACCCGGATAGAAGGAATTTCAACTTCAATGGGCAAAACTGCCTCCATCCCATAAACCAATAAGAAAGATGTTGCCCCGGTAAAAGTTCTAACAGATGTTCGATAAGCATAGAGGGCAAACGGTAACTTTTCATGCCAATCTTTGTAGGTTTCAGTCATTTTGCCCACAATTTTCTTGATATTTTTATTAATTGCCTCAACTGCACCATTCATTTTCGGGCGATATGGAAACGAGTTGTGGTGCTTAATTTTGAACTAACTGCAGACTTCCATTATTGCGCTATTGTTCAAGTTCAACGTATTGTCAGATACAATCCTTTCTGGCATACCATAGCGACATATGATCTCCTTCTTCAAAAACTTGCTAACTGTTGTCTTCGTGACATTGGCATATGAAGCTGCCTCTACTCATTTGGTGAACTAATCGATGACTATGAAAATGAATCAATTTCTATTAGAAGCCTTCGGCTAAATCGACCCAATGACGTCCATCCCCACATTGAGGAAGGCTGCGGAGAAGTCATAACATGAAGAGGTGAAGGAGGCACATGGATCTTGTTTCAATAAATTTGGCACTTATTGCACTTATGGCACTTCTTGGAGTAACGGATGCAATCTCCTTCTGTCGTGGACCAGTAATACCCGAATCTTATGATTTGCTTGGCCATTATAAACCCATTGGCATGCGTCCCGCAGACACCTTCATGGACTTCTTCCAAGATTTTCTTAGCTTCCACAGCATCAACGCATTTTAACAGCACCTGGTCTTTCCTCTTTTTATACAGGATCTCTCCATCTAAGACATAGTCATTGGCCAATCTTCTCAATGTTCTCCTATCATTTTCAGTTGCTTGATCAGGGTATTCGCGGCTCTTCACATATCGCAGAATATCATGATACCAAAGATGATCATCCCTCTCTTCCTCTTCGTTGATATTGCAGCAATGAGTCGGAGCCTCACAAATACTCATTTGGATAGGCTTCATATCTTTCTGTTCATTTACTTTGATCATAGAAGCTAATGTGGCCAAGGCGTCAACCATCTGGTTTTCATCACATGGGAAATAAAAGAATGTGATATTATCAACCTCCTCAATTAACTCCAAAACTAACTTTCAATAATTGATCAATTTGGGATCTCTCGTTTCCTATTTACCCTTGAGATGATAGGTCACTAACGCAGAATCTCTATAAACTTCTAGCACCTTGATTTTGTGGTCTATGGCTGCTTGAATTCCCATGATACATGCTTCGTATTCTGCCATATTGTTTGTGCAGTCAAAATCCAACTTGCAAGTGAATGGAATGATCCCCACTTGGGGATATTAAGACTGCCCCAACTCCATTACCAACAACATTTGACGTTCTGTCGAAGTTCAATTTCCAAGGACGATCTTCTAGGATATCTTCCTCAGTAGCCGCTACAAACATCAGATCTTCATTAGAAAAATCAAAGTTCAAAGGCTTGTAATCGTCTAGAGCTCTGCTGGTTAGAAAATCTGCTATTGCACTCCCCTTCACAGCTTTCTGGTTCACATAGACTATTTCAAATTCGGAGAGCAAAATTTGCCATCGGCCCATTCTTCCATTCAGAGCGGTTGACTCCATTATGTACTTAAGAGGGTCTAGTTTCGAGATTAACCAAGTCATATGGTACAACATGTACTGCCTCAACCTCCGAGTTATCTAGACCAATGCGCAACATAATTTCTCAATTGGCGAGTATCTCATTTCACACTCAGTAAATTTCTTACTAAGGTAATATATCGCCTTTTCTTTCCTTTCTGTCTCATCGTGTTGGTCGAGCACACATCCCATTGAATTATCGAATATCGTCAAATACAGAATCAATGGTTTATCAGGACTAGGTGGCATTAGGACTGGAGTATTAGACAAGTATTATTTAATTCTGTCAAAAGCCTTTTGGCATTCGTAGTCCCAAATGTCTGGGTTGTGTTTCTTAAGAAGACAAAATATGGGGTCACATTTCTCAATCAATTGCGAAATGAATCGGGCAATATAATTTAGTCTTCCTAGAAAACCTCGAATTTCCTTTTGAGTGCGCGGCGAAGGCAATTCTTGTATAACCTTGACTTTATCCAGGTCGACCTTAATTCTGTTTTCACTTGGTTGGATTGAGCTTTAGCTGAAATTTCCTCAACCTCAAGAATAGTTTCCTCAAAACCTGTACATGTTTTTTTTTTTGTTCGAGATTTCGCGATCATGTCGTTGATGTAGACCTCGATCTCCTTGTGCATCATGTCGTGAAACAAGGTTACTATGGCTCTTTGGTATGTTGCTCCCGCATTCTTTAACTCAAATGGCATCACCTTGTAACAAAAAGTTCCCCATAAGGTTATGAATGTGGTCTTTTTCATGTCTTCAGGATGCATCTTTATCTGATTGTATCCAGAGAAACCATCCATGAGGGAGAACAATGAATAACCTATCGTGTTATACACCAAAGTGTCGATGTGAGGCAGTGGGAAGTTGTCTTTTGGGCTGGCCTTGTTTAAGTATCTGTAAGCTACACACATCCGTACTTTTCCATCTTTCTTAGGAACAGGGATGACATTGGCTACCCATTCTGAGTAATTCACCACTTGTAAAAACCCATCATCAAATTGCTTCTTGACCTCTTCTTTTATCTTTACTGTAACGTCAGGTCTCATCCTTCGGAGCTGCTGTTGAACCGGCTTGCATTCTTCTTTTATGGGGACACGATGTACCGCAATATCGGCGCTCAACCCAGGCATGTCTTGATATGACTATGCGAAGACATCTTTGAACTCCAGCAGAAGTTTAACGAGATCCTGTCTTGTTTCCTCATTTATGTAAGTGCCAATTTTCACCTCTTTCCCCTCTCCCAGAATCATATTCTCAATTGTCTCTTTGTGAGGTAGAATCAGCTTCTCTTCCCGCTCTACCATCCTTAACAAATTCGGGGATAAACTACAATCTCTATCATCTGTAAAATCCTGAGGTCCCTCTAGGCACATGTCTTGTTCCCAAGGGAGTTCTGGGTTCATAGCAGCGTTGCTCATGACATCGATATCCGGGGACCTATTGTAGGTACGAAAGAATACTCAAAAAAACCAATGAATCAAAGAATAACTTATTTGCATGGTATGATTCTGAATGAAATAGGAGAATAAATAAAAAAAATATTTGCCCGGCATGAAACACAAAAATGCATTTTTTATTAAAAATAAAGATGTTTGAATATGAGCCTATTTCACAAAAGATTCTTATTGTTTCTAGGCTTAAAACAACAAGTGTGTTTTGAACATTACTCTGTGTTAGCTCTAAAAACTATAGGGATTTCCTTCGCAGTCCAGTTGTTCAGAACACTTCTAGGCTCATAGGGGCGAATACCAGCTAAGTTTCTTTCCTTCGATTTCTCTTCAAATACGGCGTTGATGCTCAAAGTTTTCATTGTATCTTTAGCCATTCCTTCTCTTGTCATCCTCGGTTCAAGATGGATAATTCCTCCCGATACGAATATATTGGATATATGGGGAAAAGTCATTGATCCCCATTTGACCTCAGCCCCCCTCAATCGTGCTCTTCGTCTCTCTTGCTTCCTCTCCAGTTCCTCTTTCCTCTGTTTGGCATCTGGCCTATGCCCCAAGCCAAAATGATCGCGTTTGCCAACCAAACTCGGTACTTCGACCCGTCCATGGAGGCTTTTTCCTAGTCCCTTCCCAGACAATACTCATTTTCCTACCATCAGTCGCAGGCTCATCCACGTAGCTTTGGATATTTTTGGCATTGGAACATTGCCTCATTCGATGATGAAAGTTGCATTTACGAACTCTAATGACCGAAAGGAACACTCTATCACCTCAGTATTTTCGGCTTATCACTAGTAACAGATGCGATAATATCCTCCTCCTCATTTATAGTTATCAGCCAACCCTCTGTCACCAACTTTAGCTTTTGGTGCAATGATGATGGTACTGCTCCCGCTGAGTGAATCCAGGGTCTCCCAATAAACCATTATAAAAGGGCCTGATGTCCATCATGAGGAAGTCTACCTCGTACGTATTTGGTCCGATCAGAAGAGGTATCTCAATCCTTCCCATTACTTTACTTTCGGTGCCATCGAATGCTCTCACTATGTTCTGGCATGTTTTCATATGAGAGCTATCTATAGGCAACCTGTTCAACGTGGATAGGGTAAGACATTCAGTGCTGATCCATTGTCAATTAATACCCCCGGTAGCGTATACCCTTTGCATTGGGTAGTGATGTGCAGAGCCTTGGTGGATCTCATGCCCCTTAGTAGTATCTCATCATCACTAAAAGAAATGAAGTTATCGGTGTTTATGTTGCCGACGAGGCGGTCTAGCTTGTTCACCGAAATGTCATTGGCGACATAGGTTTCATTCAATACCTTCATTAGCTCATTACGGTGTATCTCCGAGTTTAAAAGCAAAACCAGTACCGATATACGTGCCGGCTGCTTGTGCAGCTGCTCCACGATACTATACTCGCTATGTTTTAGGAATTTCAAGAACTTTTTGGCTTTATTCTCAGTTACCGGCTCATTAACCAATGGTTCTGACCTTTCTCCCCCTGTTCAATCATCAAGGACTTCCCTTTTTCAGGTTCAACTTTTGTATTTGGCATGCTGGCCTGACTCTCCTTTCCCAAGCATGTCACATTATAGCTGTAATTCCAGGGCACCCTTTTGCTATCCTTATAAGGGAAAGCCACGGGTTTCTAAATTACAACTCTGGGTGCTGGTTTTTCCCCGGCTTCGTTGACTTTCGATCTTGAGATGATCACCACCAATCAATTGACCTCAGTGCTATTCTCTACCGAATCTCCTCCTATGGTGTACATGTCCTCCCTTTTAGTGAACTCAAAGAACTCTAGCTCCTTATTGTTTATTAGACCCTGCACCAGGGCCCTGAATTCATTGCACCTCTGAATCTTATGGTCCTCCTCATCGTGGAACTCACAATAGTTCCTCGTTTCTCGAGATTTACTCCCTACATCTTGCATGATTAAATCTCTTTCCACTATTCTTCTCTAGACCTCTCTTAACGGGGTTCTTACTTCTGTAACATTCAACTTGATTCTTTTTCTCGCATTCTCGATTATCGCATTCACCCCATTATCAGTGTGATTGGGTAACGAATTTCCTACACCAGACGCATCATCAAACTTCACAATGCCTATTTTGATGAGCCTTTCGACTAGCTTTTTAAAAGAGAAGCAATTCTCTATCGAGTGCCCTATAATCCCCGCATGGTATTCACATTGAGTACTTGAGTCGTACCATTTGGGGTATGAGGGTTGCAACGGTTTTAAGTAGACAGGGGATACAACGTGCGCATCAAATAGACTTTTGTATAGCTCCCGATACGTCATTGGAATAGGAGTAAACTGGAGCTTCTCAGCGTTTTGCTTTGTATTAGACTCTTGTCTTAGTGAAGCTTGCTGACCCGTGGCCACTACTCTCGGTTGATTTACCGTGATTGGTTTTGCATAACCCCCGCTCACATTGCCAACTTCGTTTTCTCTCTTCTTCGGGGCTGACCTCCTGGTACTTTTTCCCCAACCTCTATTTTTCTGCACCTTATTGCATTCTTTACCATTTCCCCAGACATCACTATGTCCGCGAAACTCTTAGTTGCACTTCACAGCATGTGATTAATAAAAGGCGTCTTTAAAGTATTAATGAAAAGCATGGTGGTTTCTTTTTCCAACAGTGGAGGTTGGACTTGCGTAGTGACTTCCCTCCACCTCTGAGCATATTGCCTGAAACTTTCATTCGACTTTTTCTCAATGTTCTGTAATGTGATCTTGTCAGGCGCTATGTCCTTCACATGGCCATATTGCTTCATGAAAGCCTATGCTAAGTTTTTCTATGATTTGACTTGGGTGCGACTTAGCTGATTGTACCATTTGGCCGAAGCCCCAATCAAACTGTCCCGGAAACAATGAATTAACAACTGATCATTATTGACATGACCAGTCATCCTCCGACAAAACATCGTGATGTGGGCCTCAGGACAACTATTTTCGTTGTATTTTTCAAATTCCGGCACTTTGAACTTCGGAGGGAACACTAGATTCGGAACCAAACTTAACTCCTTAGCATCCATTCCACACTGATAATTAGTGCTTTCCAGCGCCTTGAATTTCTCCTCCAGCCATTTGTATCGGTCTTCCAGTTGCCTTAGGAGTTCCCCTTTTGCCTTTTCTATCTCTGCCATGTCATCCGGATCAGGGACACTGGGATTTGCTGAATTGTCTCTGGTGCCTGAGCCTGTCGGGAAGTGTGTTAACGCTGAAACGCCGGCTTGATACTGAGGACTGATATTGATGGACACCCTAGTTGGGTATGCATTGGGCTGCGTTGGGGTATTTGTCGGGGCAAAACCCGGTGGATAGACAGGGTCTTCAATGTCATCCCCAGGGTTGACCATAGGGCTCTTTCCTTTTTCTGACCCTCCAAGCAGTAACTGTGTTAACTATTCATCGTGCTCTTTTGCGATTTTAACATCTGATCTTTCATGTCCTGCTGAATCTTGGCCAGTTACTCTTGCATCTGAGCTTGCAGCCGGTGCTACATTTCCTTCTGCATTTGTTCCAGTTTTTCCAACCTTTGATCCATAACTTTAGTTTTTCCTCGTGTGTAGTAATGATGTTCCAGGGTAGCTATAATACGATTTTTAATTAATTAGGATTTTTTTGTGAAATTTAATGCACATAATGCGATGTAATGCAAATGCATTATATGAATGCAAAGATAAAAGGTGTCGATTCTGGTTCAATTTCTTTTAGAATAACTTTATAAGAAAACAAGATCCTTTACATAAAATAAAATCACATATACGACCTAGCCTTCATGCTCAAAGCTTTAACTTTCTTAAGAAGCCAAGCTAACTCTCGACCCCGGTCTGACTCTAGCTCATATTTTACACTTAACACATCAGCCTAAACCGCTAAAGCTTGTAAATTATCGGCCACTTCTCGTATCTGAGCCACAGCTTCGCCCATGACGTAATCTCTTTCTCTGACCTGGTCTTGAGATCGTTGAAACTGTTCTTCCCATTACTCGTTATCTGCCTCCAATAGCTGCACCCGAAGTTCACTATTTTGCAACGCCATTTCGAGCTCTCCCACATTTCCTTTCAAATTTTCAAACTTGTTTAGGCTTGTTTTTAGCTTCACCGCAGAGTTACGGCTTCAACACAATGCCTTCTCTAGTTCTGCTGCTCGAGCTCTTAACATCTCCTTTTCACTTTGGCTCTCAAACACAGTCTTTTTCAGAGTATCCTCTTGTGCTTGAGCATCATGAAACCTCTTCTTCCACTGATCGACCTTAGCCTTCTCTTCTTGAATTTCTTGACGCCATTGTTCTGAGGTTTTCCCCAACCCAGCAGTTCTCATCGATGAATGTAACTTTTTATACTCCGTCTTCAAACTGCCCAAATCTTCTTCGGCCTTCCTCTTCCCTTTTCTCAATTTCTCAGCCTCTAATTTCTGGATATCAATATCTAACCTCAAATGCACTTTTTCTTCCTCCAGTTGTTCTATCTTTTTTTCTAACTCCAAATTTCTATTTTCGAAGTCCTGTTTTATGGTTTCCAACTCGGAAGGGACTATTTGTAGGTATTCCTCCATCGGTCGAACGCCATCTTGTCTCAGTCTAGGGATATTATCATTGATTCTTCTACTCCGCCACGCATCATATTCAAGGGTCGTCATCGGACCTACAACAACTCTTTTCATCCGGTGAGTCTGATTCCAGGCATTAGAAATCTCTCGAACCTTTTTCTTATAAATATTCCCCTTATACGAAAATTCATATTGAGCTAGCCCGTTTGTCGCTGGTATAAACTACTTTTTCATGTATTGCCTCAACACAAGCAAAGGGACATATCCAACGGCTCCCTTAATTCCAGGCAAAGGTACCCAGTCAAAATTCCCACATCGATAGAGGATTTTGTCAGGAACCATCCAAGGGGCTCTCCACTCAACATCTTCCTTCTGAAGGTTTTGAAAAATTGTTGTCCACCTTTCTTCTGATATGCCGTCCCTCATTGGCGTAGCTGCTACTTTCTTTAATGGGGAATAATCCCTGGAGAACACTTAGTATGAAACTTTGTCAACCTTTCAGTAATGACCATGGAACCAAACCAACAATAATTGCGCGCATCCGATGAATCTACCTTCACCTACCCTCCGACATGCACTCAAAGATCTGAATGTCTCGGCAAGAATTGTTGGTACCGGTGTAACCCCCTTGTCAAGTCGGCCAAATAGGTCAGCAACTGCTTCATCTATATGCCTCAAAGCTTTGGGGAAAATTACCAAACCATAGATACTCAAGGCCAAGATGTCAACTTTCCTCTTTATATCTGGATGTGCTACAATCAAGTCCCTAAGCTCACCCAAGGAATACATTTTCCTTCACCTTTTTGCTGAATTCGGGCCGTGACCCACTGTTCATTCATCCCAGTAATACTCATCAACTTCTTTACTAAAGTTGATACATTAACGGTCCTGGAATAAGCTTTGTCGACCTGAACCTTTAGACAACGAAGCAAGGCTGTGTATTCTTCCACAGTAGGCGTCAAGTCCACTTTTCCAAATGTGAAACAACTATACGCGGGGTTCCAAAACTGAGTCATAGCCCGAAATAAGTGTTTGTCCACTTTGATGTCAAACAGGTAGGGTAGATTGCCATAATTACAATAGAATAGCTACTTAGTCTCATCATCCCAACGAGCCCATATATCTCTTAATTCCTAGAGTTCATTCTGTGTCACACTGACACGAGTGAAGTCCCAAAACTCCGACGTATACCCTTCGGCTAGACTATCCCCTTTCTCAAGTTGCATCTTCTCTGACCATATACGGACAGCCGCATTATCCTCTATTTTATCAAGAAGTTCGTTCTCCATGACAAGCTTTTTAATTTAGTAACCAAACAGGAATAGACACCTTTTTAATATGAAATGACATGCAATCATAGCCAAAACACAACAAGTTAGTATCGAATAATAGCAACCAAAGCAAATAGAAAAAGTGTAAAACATCTATTTGGATAACCACTAAGGTTCAGCGTAGCTCTATCTAGGGTGGGCTCTTAAGGATAACTATATGTGGCTTAGTTCGAAAGGAAGGGTACCTGAACCAGCAGATTCCTCAATCCTCACCCATTATAGGCTCATATAGATCGAGTTCAGTTCAGGGGAATACATTTCTCTATAGCCATGCGGAAGTGAAAACCTCACGAAGACATAGGTACGGATGTATCCCAGAAGCAGTCCACTAGCCCATACGGAGGTGAAAACCTCACGAAGACATAGTTTCTCACTCCCACTTAAAAGGTGTGACCACAACGGTCATGCAATATGATGCAAAAGTACCCTAGAAACTCAAATCACAACCAACTAAATGACCCAAACAAATGTAATAAAAGAATCGTAATTTTCAAATCTAATTTTCAACTTTCGTCAAAAGGACAGAAATTAATCAATTTACGACTTGACTCTCTTACTTTCTCCCCAGCGGAGTCGCCAAGCTGTCAAAACTATTTTTTTGTTTAGAACACGGGTCGACTTTGGCTTTGAAAATGAAAACGAAAATCAAGAGTCGCCACCAATCTTTTTTGATGAGGTGTGATCGGGTCACCTCGTAATTCGGTCATGTTAATAATAAATTTGATTTATTAAAACAACAGTTTTGGTCTATGAAATTTAGAAAAACGGATTCGGGAGTCGATTACGCACGAGGAAGGATTAGCACCCTCGGGACGCCCAAAATTGGTACCTAATTGATTATTTGATGTCTTTATGCCGAAAATTTGAAAAGATTTTAAAATATGATCCTCTTTATTTAAAATAAATTAAATTGGATACTGAGGCATGCTTATTTCGAAGAAGTAAAATGTCACGTCCAGTGAGTTAGGATACGACGTTTCAAATCCTCGAAACTAAGCTTGTCTTTTAACCCTTAAAGCTAGTGCATTTAAAATTAAGAAGGGTATTCAATTATTTGGGTCACACGAGAAATTGAAACCCAGTAAGTTAGGGCTCAATTTCTCAAAATTTCTAATACAGAATATTGCCTTTGTTTTTTTAGAAATCTTTATCTCGAGATAACAAAACGTCATATTCAGTGAGTTAGGACACAACATTTTGAATTCCCGAGAATAAGTTTTTATTTAACTTGTGTTTTAATTTAAAAATAATTGGTTCTTTATACTCGATGAGAAAAATTGAAACCTAGTAAGTTAGGATACGATTTATTTCGAATCTTAGAACACGAAGTAATTGCTTATTTCAAAAAAATTAGATAAAATGTGATATGATTTTATAATAAAATGTAAAATGAATTACAATGCTAATTTGTATAACAAAATAATGATGATGACAATAAAATATAAATAACAATAATAAAAGTAAAAAAATAAATACAATAAATAAAAGCTAAGGTGAATAATCTACATAAAATAATAGGTAGAAAAAATAAATAAACAAAATAAAATAATACAAAAATAAAAACTAAGGGTAAATAAATAAATAAATACTATAAATAATAATAATAATAACAATAATAATAAATTATAATAAAATACATTAATAAACAAATAATAATAGTAAAAATAAATAATATAAAATAATAATAATAATAATAATAATAATAATAATAGTAGTGAGAATAATAAAATAAATCTAATATTTGAAAGCATATAAAAATAATAATAATGAATAAAAATAATCATAATGAAAATAATAATAATAAAACGTAAAGTCTAAAAGATATTCAACATTAAATATCAATTTAGTAATAATAATATAATAATAATAATTGTAATAATAATAATAATAATAATAATAATAATATAATAATAATAATAATAATAACAGTAATAATAATTAATTTTAATAGCAAAAATAATCAGGAGGAAAAAAAAAGGACTAAATCGAATTTAAAACAAATGTTTGGGGTAAAAAAAAGGAAAATATGGCCAATTAGGGACTAAATAAAACACACGTAAAAATGCAAGGACCAAAATGGGAAAATCCCCATGCCATTTAAACGTCACCATTCTTTTGGGACTAAAATGAAAAATAAATAAAAGGCCAAATCAAAAGTAAAAAAGGATTCAATTGAAACACGCCTCAAAAGCGAAAGGACTGAGGGCGCAAATAGACCCTCAGTCCAAAAACACGCGGATCCTTGGCGGTATGGGTCGGGTCGAGGGTCGGAGCTCAAAACGACGCCGTTTTGGCGTCTGTGCATTGGCCCAAAACAGCATCGTTTTGTAGGGCCTATTTAAGTTAAAAATTTTCAAAAAAAAAAATCATTTTCAGCCACCTTTAAAAAAACCAAAACTTTTTCCCCCTTTTCTCTCAAGCCCGAATTTCGGCGAGAGCTCCGGCGAGACTCTGGGGCCGATCGCCACCGTCGGCGCCGCCATGCACGGCGGCCGAAGGTCGAAAATAGGTTTTTTTTCTTTTTTTATTTTACTATTATATTTAGACCCTTTGTATATAAAAAAGCTTAAAAAATAAAAAATACAAGAACAGATTTGAAAAGAAGAAAAAGAAAAAAAATAAAATAAAAAAGATGAAAAAAAACCTTTTCTTTTGTTGATTTGCTCTTTGTTTCTTTTTATTGATATCTATTCATATTGTCAAAAAAGATCCCCTTTTACATGTTTTGTTTTGGCTTTTATAGCCCTTTATTTACAACCGATTTTTCTCGTTTTGTAGGTACGTGATGGAGAAGGGGACTTCACATGAGCGTGGTGGAGGTGCGCATGACGCGGAGAGGCGAGATGTGCGGCGCTGGGGAAGCCGTTGGAGGTGCAAAGCTAGCTACTAAGGTTTCAAAGTTTTTTTTTTTTTGTTTAAGTTGTGGGCTAGGTCTAGGTTTGGGTTTGGGGCTATTGGGCTAAAATTGAGCTGGTGTTTATTATTTTTGTAAGTGGACTGTTTTTTAATTTTTTGGACTTTATGTTTATTTTTGGTTTGTTTTTAGGTCCGGGCAAAAAATTGGGCTCTACACCTGCCATCTGTTTGATCAAAGATTGAGAAGGCAAAAATTCAAAATTTTCATCTTGATTTAAAAAATGAAATGGAAATGCAATGTGACTATCACGAGGTGGATTATCAGGAGCACTCGGTTGGGGAGGAGAATGGACTGATTGCGCGGGCTTCTTTTAAGGACATGTTGATTAGATCTAAGAGGATGGCGGTACCTGAACTTGACACTTTTCCTAATTTGGTATCTAAACTTTTTTTGGGTCCAATTTAGTATCCAAACTTGACACTTTTTCCTAATTTAGTATTAAACTTCACAGTTTTTCCTAATTTGATACTTAATCTTTTTGGGGTCCAATGTTGCACAATTATTAGTAAAATAACAGTAATATAAAACTTTTTATATTAATCACAAGATCGAACAAGATCAATATTAATGCATATATATATAACTGGAAAATAGAAAACAAAATTAAATTGAAATGGTCGTTGAAGCCTATTTAGGCAGTCTCCTTAAGACAGATTCGGCTGCTCTTTTGGGTGCTAGAGAAACATCGATCGACTGTCTCCTAGTATACAACAACGAGATGACCTTAATTAAATCAATTGTGTAGATATTTTAACATATTTCCATAAACTACGTTAATAAATGCTAAAGTTAAAACTGTTTAAAAAATTTATTTTAATATTTTCAATATTTCAAAATATTTTTAATTAATATGCTCAAATTTTTAAATTATTTTTTCAACAAATATTTGTACATTAAACTTTTTAACAAAATTTTTGAAAAATAGAAATTTTTAACAAACATATTTAAAACAACTTTAATTTTTTTAAATTGTTACAACTTTTACTTAAATATTTAAAAAGTGATTAAAATATGTTAAAAGCATACTGCAAATTTTTAATTAAAAAATTATAGTAATTTAAAACTATTAACATGATATTTTCAAATTATTTAAAACTATTTATATTTATAAATCTTTTTCAATAACATAGTATTTTTTTCAAAAACTAATTTAAATTTAAAAATCTATATAAAATCTATTTAAAATATTATACAAATAATTATATTCAAAATAAAATTTAAGTGGTTTATATATATTTTGATTGATACATACAATTAGTCCATGCATCGCATGGTTATCCAAACTAGTTTTATATATATATATTATATATATATATATATATATATATGTATGTATGTATGTATGTAGTGTCATATTATTAAAATTTGATGTGTGGCAATGAAAGAAAGCATTCGTGGAGGGAAAATTGCAACATAAATCTCTTCTGTATTTTTAATATAATTTTAATGGTGTTCTGTAAGTTATAATTTCATAATTAGTCCTTTCAATTTTTTATATTTAATAATTCAACTTACAATTTTACATAATAAACCACTATAAATTTTAAAATTGTTGAAAAGTATTTTTTAAATTTATCACTATTTTTACAAATTAATAATTATTTAAAAATATAAATATTATTATAGTAAATTATTTAGTGATTACAATATTCAAATTTAAGTAACAGGCTACATTTACTAATTAATAATTAAAATCAAGTTACTAATTTACTAATTAATAATTAAAATCAAGTTACAAACTATGAAAGTAGACTTTGACACATACTATTAAATATTTATATTTCAAAAATTATTTTTAAATATTATTTATTCAAATTCATTCTAATTAATTATCATGTTTTTAAAGTTAAACTTATATTTATGATGTTTTGATTTCATAACCATATTATTAATTAAACTTTACAGATTTTATGAAAAATATAAGAATTAATTAGTTTTATTAATATATACAATCAACCCATGCGAAAGAAAACTTGTATTTATATATTATAATGTCCTTAAGTTTTTAATGTGATCACATTATAAAAATTTGACACGTAGCAAAGAAAGAAAGTAAACATCTGTAAAGGGGAAAAATACAAGATAAACCATTTCGCATTTTTTACATAATTTTTTAACGGTGTTTTACAAGTTATATTTGCATAATAAGTCTTTCCCGGTGACAAAGTCAAATGGTTCTACTCTGATAGCCTGCACGAATGGTTTGTGTGTAATTTGCAAAACCAACATAGTTTGTCAATAGGAGATGTAGATTGGCCTTGCTTGTTCGGAATGATCGCATGGCACATTTGGAAGAACAAAAATCTTTTCACATTTCAGGGAACGTCATGGAGTGCTTGTGAGACAGTTAAAAGTTCTTATAGTTGGGTAAAGCAATATGCTTCTTTACATAAAGATGACCCACACGAGAGACAAGAAGCTATGTTGGCAGTCTCACTGTCAGATGGATGGATTCGATTAAATATCGGTGGTGCTGTTAAGGTAAATTCCGAACTTGCTGCTGTCGCGGGAGTCTTGCGTGATCAGAACGGAGAATAGATTCTAGGCTTTAATAGATGTTTGGGAGAGTGC
This sequence comes from Gossypium australe, assembly GCA_005393395.2. Lineage (NCBI taxonomy): Eukaryota > Viridiplantae > Streptophyta > Magnoliopsida > Malvales > Malvaceae > Gossypium > Gossypium australe. The sequence goes on from CM016619.1 coordinate 16,708,658, forward strand.
TCAATCTTTGAAGATGAGCTATGATGCATCTTAGATGGGTCAACTCTTCTTCGGGATTATGAAAGAGTGTCAATTTAGCCTAATAATGTAGAGGTTGTGAAGGCTATCTAGGACTTCTCATCGAGGGCACCAAATTCTACTCTGGTCAGACGAGTTCATCAACTTTTGTTGAAGGATAGACAGTGGATCTTACAGCACGTCCCTAAAGAGGATAACAATTATGCTTACTACCTAACCAAAATGGCCTTCGGGAGGGAAGAGGGTCTACAATTGTATGGATTCCTCCAAGGGAGATTTCCCTTAGTTTAGTTTAATCTTCCTTTTTGTTAATTTCTCACCAAAAAAATTAAGTCTTTCCAATTTGCTTATATTCAATAATTCAACTTACAACTTTACATAAAAGCCATGGTAAATTTTAAAACTGTTAAAAAATCTTTTTATGTTTATTTTTATTTTTACAAAGTAAATACACTATTAAAATTGAAATAGATATTTAAAAATATAAATAATATTACAATAAATTAATTAGTTTTCGTAATATTTAAATTTAATTAACAATCTACATTCACTAATTAATAATTAAAATAAAGTTAGAAACTATATATAAAAATAGAATTTTACACAATCTACTAGTATAATATTTATATTTTAAAAATAATTTTAAAATATTTTTTATTTAAATTTAGTCTAATATAAATTATCATGATTTTAAAATTAAACTTATATATTTATATACTTTAATTTTGTAACCATATTATTAATGAAACATTACAAAATTTATGAAAAGTTTTAAGAAATAATTAAATGTAATTTAGTTAATATATACAATCAACTTGTGCATCGTACGAGTAAAAAAAACTAGTGTAACATATTTATAGTGCTAAATCTTAATTTTAATTGGTATACAATTGTAACACTAATCTAATATTAATTAATCTAAAATAATAAATGTAACTTAATTTCAATAGTGATATGATTTTATATAAAAAAATTATCTTTTAAATGTACACCATGTGACTAATAATTGCACATATTTTACATCCAAAAATTTAGTATTTTGCATGATCCTTAAGTAAATATTGCATTTTAGTTAGATTGCCTATTTCGAGTCACATTTTCTTTTATTTATCTTTTTAATGTTTTCTCTTTATTTTATGTATTTCTTAAATAATTGAATTTTAATTAAGTGTTTCTGAACTTGAAATAGGTGCACAGAAGCTTGAGGCTCGGGTTCGAAGACCATTAGAAGATTAGACGAAGAACTAAGGAAGAGCAAGGAGTTTGGAGCCCCGACACGGTAATTTGGCACCCCCGCATGCGAGCAACAGTGCCCCAGCCTCAATCGACACCCTGGTGCAAGAAGAGAAGCACCTACGTCGGTGCCCTTGTGCTGCCTAGCGCCCCTACGCCACAACCCGCGTGCCCCAACACCGGATCACCTTGTTCTGACTTGAATTTTCGCATTTTGATCATGTTCCAAGGGTGTTTTGGTATTTTATAGGTTTTATGACCTAAATCAAGTTTTTGTTACCTAATTTAGGCTGAAAAGATATTATAAATACTATGATTTGAGAGGGAGTGAAGACTTTTGATTGTTTAGAGATTAAATAGCTATTTTTGTTTATTTTGCGTTCTTTCAATTTCATGACTTGCTAAACTCTCCTTTTCTAGTCAAAGGTTTTGTCGAAGTTTGATTTAATAAATTCATGAGACTTATTTGCTCTTTAATTGTTCTTTGTTCTTTGGTGTTCATGCATTTTTTGTTATAATTACAATTGCTCAGGTTTATTGAATGTCTAGCAAGTGTTCAATAGCTTAGAATGGTTGTCGAGTCAATTAGAATAATTAAATTTGTAATTGTTTAATTCATTCTAATACCAATGAAAAATTGCATAACTCGTTTATGTCGTAATTGACGATTATGTGGTGTGGTGTGGTGTGGATGTGCGATTTAGCTTAAATGAATCCTATTGAGGTAAGTTTGTTAGTTAGAATTAGGTCTCTTTAATTCTTAATGCTATCAGTCAGTTAAATCTTGGGCGTTGAGTTGCGAGGTTATTTATCGGTTAGGGAAGTAATTTCAAACAAGTTGTTGCTTGGTTACCGAATAGGTAAGTAGAGATTGGTTGTCCGACGTCGAGTTAGCAACTAAAACTAATTTACTAAAGGAGTTGAAGTTATATTTGTGCCGATGGTCGAATTCATAAATCAAACGAAGATTAACCTTTGACTAGAGCTTTTTCCAATCGATTTTCCTAAAACTTTTAATTATTGCTTTCTTCAACTTAAGTTTTCATTTTTAATTTAGTTTTAATTTAATTTTAAGTTTTTGATTGCATACAAATCCCCTTTTATTTTATTTTTATTATTTTTGCTTAAAGAAGTAAAGTTATTATTGATTTATGTGGATACGACTCTACTTGTTGCTTCTACTAATAACTCTTTTTCGTGTAGGTTTTATTTTTATAGATCTCGACAGCCTAACAATGACCATGAATATAAGTTGGTTTGATTTTTATTTTCTGTTCAACATGATGACAAAATCAATGATGATTTAACATGCTACATCAACTAACTGTTACATCATTAACGACAATTGGCGGCTTAGTGGTTAAAATGTTACAACACGTTAACGTAAGACGTAAGTGACTCTAAAACGTAACATTTCAAACATAAGTGACTAAAATATAATCTGAGGTAAATAAGAGTGACTATTTTAGTAATTTACCCTTAATATAATTATAAAATCTAATTGGAGATGATTTTATCTAAAAATAATTTTTAAAGTTTAATACGAATATAAAGTCTAATTCAATATTTTTTATAATTTCATCTAAAAAATTATTATTAATGTTATTTTAGTATTACAATGAAAATAAATATTTTGGTTGATTAAAAAAATTTCAAATTTCGTCCTTATATATATATATATATATATATATATATATATGATATTAAATTTTTAAATAAATATTTTTTGATCAAAATAAGATAATACAAATTCAATTATTTCAATTTAATCTCTAACTTTGTATTTATATTGAGTTTGATTACTAATTTCAAATTAAGAAAATTATCCTTATCGAGTTTTTTAAACTATATAAATGACTCGCATATTTTAAACTGTTTTGATTTATACAATTATTGTCTTTATTAATAAGTTTTATAATAATCCTCGTCCTCTCTTCTTTTTCTCATTATTGGATTTTGATTTTTAAATCAGATAAGTAAAAAGACTAAATTTTAAAATTCAGGGACTGGTGGAAGAATTAAACCAAAAGAATAATATACTACTAAATTCTTCTATCATACATCTAAAAAAAAACCCAGCTATTTGCACAACAGTTAGCCTTTGCTCAATTCCAAACTTAATCCCTTTTCCCACTAAATGGAAGAAAGAATCACAGAGTAACTCAGCACTTCCCTCGACGAAACATGGTTGATTCGTTAATAATGTGGAAGATGAAAAGAAACTGTAGTTGGAACCCTTCACAAGCGACTAAGGGTGGGTTTGGATGGGCAGTGCATTTACCTGCGGTTAGTGTAAAAACAGCAGTGGCGGTGAGATTAGATACTGTAGCGATACTGTAGCGTGAGACAAAAAGTAAGCTAAACGCACCGCACCGCACTCAATCGCCCATCCAAACCCACCCTAAATCTGGTTCCAATTGGGAAGTAAGTCATCGGGATCGGAGGGCTTTTCTTAGTGTTTCTTTCCTTCGATTTGGCTTTAACGTTGCTGGATGTTGGTGGAGTATTGTCACCTTGAGACGCCACCTTACTTGAACAGGAAAAACAACTGAAGAAGCTTCTAAAGAGATCCATGGAAATTTAATATTTGTGTGGTTTTTGCTGTGGAGTTGGAGTTAATAATAGTTTGGTGGTGGTAGTGGTGGTGATGGTGTTATATATATATATATATATATATATAGCATGTAGTTTGGCAGGACATTTGTTGCGAATAACGCGGAAGGAAAGGGAGGTGCATGCATCGTGTTATGCTGGTCGCTTTCAGGGGGTGGTGGTTGCAGACTTTCTTCGGCTGCATTTGAACGTGGTCAACAAGCAAAAGTGGAAGATCAAAGTTCAGCCCCACCTTGTGGAATCTCACTACTTGATGGCTATGTTTGGCATTTAACTCAAAATATGTAAGTTAGTTGAATACATGTGAACCCTATTAGGAAAAAAACGTTCAATAACTAAATGAAGATTTGAAATTATTTTATGGATCCTTTCCATCGTATCATTTACGGTCTTTCTCTAATTATTTAATGACGAGAAATTATTTTGTACATTCTTTCCATCACATCATCTATGGTCCCTTTTCAATTATTTAATGGCATGTTAACAAATTTTTCTATGTTATTGACATATAATTATGGTAATTCGTCTCCATGAACCCCAAACCATGGATTCCAAACTCTAAACCACGAACTTTAAACCCTAAACCCAGAATTTAAACCTTAGCCCTTAGACTCAAACCCTAACCCTAAATCTTGAGCCTTAAACTTTGAACCCTGAACGGGTTTGGGGTTCAAGGTTTAGGTTCCGATTCGAGGTTTGGGTTTGAGTTTAAGTTTTATGATTTATAGTTTAAGTTTGAGGTTCAAGATTTAGGGTAAAAAATTACTAAAATTATATATCAATAACATGGAAAAAATACTGAAATAATTAGAAAGAGACCATGAATAATGTGGTGGAAATGGTGTATATTTTTACAATATTTATATTTGTGTTATTTTTTAGTTTAAAATATTATAAATATATTGTTGCATGTTTTTATATAAATTCGATGTTTTCTTAATGCATGTCATATTTATATTATTTTGGGGTTGCAATGTGTTTTAGATGTGTTATAATATCGATTTAATTTAGTTATGTTATGTTTAAATTTATCTTATATTTTTAATGTTGATTAAATTTAAAGAAAAAAATAGTGATATTATGTTTGTAATAAAAATGTACATATTAATTGTGTGTTTAATTATTCCACGTTGTTTGATATAATGTTTTAGTCCATCACATATTTTACTTAAGTTATTATCAGCATTTAATTTTAAATCCAAATTTTATATTTTGAAAATTAAATAATTACGCTTTGCAATAACTTAATATAAATATCATAATTATCTTATTTTATTTTAGCAATAAAATGGCTTAATTAATCCTACCATAATATACTTCTTAAGAAAAAGGCATTGCTTAGTTGTGATTTCATTGAAGCTACCAAAATTCAAATTATGGCTTTTCATTGGGTGGGGGATAACTTTAATAATAGGTTATAGATTAGTTGTTTACTTAAAATATGCTAATCTTTTCAATAAAATAATTCTAAACATATTATTTTATATTAAAATTAATAAGTGGGGATGGGATGAATTTCTAATGAATTTGGTGATGTATGTTTTTAATTTTAAGATAAAAATTCTTATTTTTTAAATTTCAAATTAATAAAAAATATTAAAATTATTTAAAGGTTAAAGTAAAAATACATGTCAAATTCTATAGTAGTAATGTTACTAATAAATAAGAGATTAGGCCCAAAACGAAGAAAAGGGAATGGTAGAGGTGGTCGGAAGCTCATGGTTATAGGCTTCAATCTCAAAGCAGGCAACAGTAGTGGACACTTCAGTTTCTTTATTCTAGGCCACTGCTTCTTCAACTCTTCGGTAGCACTACCAGTCCAATGAAAACAAAAATTCTTCTACTCAGAAATTTTATCATATTTAGAATATAAGTATATGATAAATAATGATATATAAAGTTTAAAATTAGTAATAACACAACTGCAATATGTATGAAATTAAAATATATAAAAATTAGTTTAATTTGTGACTAAAAAGAAATTTAAATAAGTAAATATATCATATTAAGAATATTAAATGTACTCCAATTGTTTATCATAGTATTTTCTGTTGAAAAAAATATGGACACCACATATATAATAAGCATAATTACATGTTATTATTTACTATAAAAAATATTAGCCCAAATAAGATGTAGAGTGTGTCTCGCATTTCAGACAAAACAGAGTTGACGTCGTGACGAGGAAGAGTCATTGTCCCGATGACATGATTATGACGCCCCAACAAGAAGTAATGCCACGTCCCAATGATACGGCGATGGACATCCCAACGAGTCGATAGCAACGTCATGATGTGGTGACATGTTCCCCACTCAATCGGGTTTCTTCTCCTAGTTAAACTCTGTTATATTTTCCCAGTTTAACTTTGATTATTTTAGGAATGTTTTAGTAATATTTGTACACAAATTTCAGCCTATAAATAGGCCTCTTAGCAACCCTAGATAGTAGAGAATAACAACTACAAAATTAAGAAAGAGTTTGTGGGAGTTTCAGGGAATCTTTGTATTTTGGGTTCAAGGTTTATTTGTTTCTCCATCTTGTACTTCCCCTTTCGGTTTTTGTCGTTTTAGTGAAGTTTTCTTTTCTCATGGTTTTTTTATCCTCTTCTGAGGGGTTTTTCCATGTAAATATTTGTGTCCAATTTTCTCTATTTTCGTTCTTGTTCGTTGCATAATTCAGGTTCGACCCAACAAACAGATATTAGAGCTTGGTTCAATTTCAGTATTCAACCCGTTCAGAGATGGCAATGAGGTACCATATCGAGAAGTTCGATGGGATTATAAATTTTAGCTTGTGGCAAGTTCGGATGATGACAATTCTGGTTCAGAATGGTTTGAAAAAGGTTGTTACAGGGAAAAAAGTTCGCGAATGCGAATCAGATAGAGTGGAAGGAACTTGATGAGAAAACATTGTCAACAATTCAGTTGTGCCTCACTAACAATGTATTGTAGGAGGTACATTCGAAAAAGATTGCAACAGCCCTATGGAGGAAATTGGAAGTCCTATCTATGACAAAGTTCCTTGTAAATCACTTAGTGTTAAAACAACGATTTTACACATTCCAAATGGTAGAGGGTGAGTCTATTAAGGCCCACATCAGTGAATTTTTCAGTCTCCTTAATAACCTAAAGAATGTCGAGGTCAATATAGACACGAAGATCAGGCTATGTTACTACTTTGTTCTTTGCCCCTTTATACAAAACTTTTAGGGAGATCATGATTTACGGTAGAAAGAGACTCGTTTGAGGACGTGAAGGGAAATCTTTTGAGTAAGGATAAAACTGACAACGAGTTAGGCTCAAAGAACAAGTCAGATGGGCAAGCCTCGATTTTGGTTGCTAGAGGAAGGTAACTGTAACATCCCAAAATAGGACCTAGAAGTCTAAGCTTGGCGAACAGAGGTCACCAGTGGCTTTGGAGAAGCAGGGTTCGCTAATAGATTTAGTGAACTGTGATCGCCAGTAAGCCTGATGAGTTGGAGTTCATCAGCAACACTAGTGAGATGGTGTACACCAGTAGGTCTAGAAAGCTAATGTTCGATAGTTGGTCTGGCAAGTTGGTGTTCGCCAGTATGCTTGGTGAAGCAAGGATTGCCAGTAGGCCTAGCGAACTAGGATTGTTATTTTGGGTCAATAGTTAAAAGTAGGAGTAGTTGAAGGGTAATTATACCAAAATTAGAAAGTCAACTTATTTTACAACACGATTCATGCACATAGCTTATTTCCTACTTCTATTGCGACTAGGGTATTAAGAACATTAGAACATTCAGTACATATAAATTAAGCCCTTTCCATTATAAATTTCATATTTTGATATCCAACAAATTTCTCTCAAATTCATCATCGACTATTCTATCATCAAGTTTTAAGAACCTATAACTTAGCTCTTAGGATCTAAAGTAAGACTCTGTTTCTCTTTTATGTTTAGAACTAATTAAGAAAGGTTCACAAACAAAGGAAACTAGGTTCGTCAAGAGATTGGCACGTGAGAACCTAGGATTATTTGTAATTATGTATGAGTTTTCATGTGTTTTGTCTGTTAGTGACTTTTTTTATGTTTGTGAAATTACAAAATTGACAGAGCCATCTACAAGCAAGGACAAGGGAAAGGCAAAACTTGTCTAAAGTTTTTAGCAAATTGGTGAGTGTTTAGGGATTGCCACATGTATGGGTGAACCATAATGTTAATCAGGAGCTTAGGGTTTTTAACCTAAGTTCCGAGAGTAATTCTTCTCTAAAAACTCTATTTTTTGTTTGTTTATGATTAAATATGTGTTTTTATGAATAGTGATATGTGAGGTTAATATGAACAAATGCTCCGTGAGCTCCTCATAATGTGCGAGCTCTATGTTTTAACAAATATATTTTTCTCAAACCGTTGGATATAATGGCATGCTATAGGATTGTGAGTACTCACTTTTACGTTTTGTGATTTGGGCGAGAGGCCTTGGGACAAGTTGGAGAGATAAGGGTATGTCGAGCTAAGCTCCATTCACTGGGACATGTTAGTGTGTTGGAGAGTGTTTAGCTTTATGCTACACTTATAGGGCATGTTAAGACTCATTAAGTCATTTTGAGGCGTTATAAGGAGATCTACTTATCCAACAGGAAAATAAGTTTATGTTTTCTGGAATAATATGCTTTGCTATTTTTAAGCTATTTGATAGTAAGTATGGCAAACCCTGTTCGCAAGTTCTGTAACTTCGCCAAAGATTTTGTTTAACTTATGCTTTGTGTGTGCTATGTAGTTATTCTTTCCCATATATTCACTAAGTTCGCAAGAGTTCACACACTCCCTTCTATTCACTGCAGATAGTTATTGCAAGGTGAGCAACAACGAGGCAAGTGATCTAGGTGAAGCTTAAATACTGAAAAGAAGATACAAGTGAACTATGGATTAGATGTAGATTGAAGAAGATGACGATAATAGATTGAAAAAGATGAACAAGATTAAGAACATTTAAGTATCTTTAAATAAAAAGTACTTACATCGATTAAAAAAATAAAAATAAAAAATTAATTAAATAAAAAATAAGGGTAAACTTACCCCTTAAGTTTGGTGTAAAACACGTTCATTTATGGTTTTAATAATACTCATAAATGATTTTAATAATAGTCATGTACCCTTGAGTTTTCGAAAAAATCTTATAAACCTCAAAATCTATATACTAAGTAAATTTTAAATAAAAAGGCAGTCATACCCTTGTTATTATCTATATATTTTCTTTCTATTTAGTTTATTCATTTCTTTATTTTTAATTGCAAAATAATAAAATATTAAAGTATTATAAAATTAAATATATTTGAATTTTTTCTTAAATAATTATATTTGAGTTCAATTACAATTAAATCTTTTAAATTTATATTTAATTCAAATATATATTAACCTTGAAATTAACTCATTAAATTAATTTTATGTAAAATTATTAGTTGTCATTGTTTAGAATATTCTAATAAAAAAATTGATTAAAACATAAAAGAAATAAAGGAAGAATTCATCTCAAAATTAATATTATAATCAGATTAAAATTTAAATAATTAACATGCATTCATAAAATTCATTAGAAAATGAACAAAAATTAAAAGAGAAGACAAAAAACAAAAAATATAATTATCATTGATAACAATTTTTTTTTAAGATAAACATACAACTAATGATACCTTAGCTTAATGGCAATGTAAGTTATGTGTGGGTTCTTAGTTTATATTTATTCTAATTTATGTCCTACACATATAGATATATTCTGGTTACTAGTTTGATTGTGTAACTTCGGGAAAAAAAAGATTACACATATTAATTGAAAAATACATTAAATTTAACATATAATTATTTTCGAATATAAAGCAATTTCTAATTTATTTTAATAATAAGTAATTATATTTTTATTATTTTAATTGAAAATGATTGAATACAAATATTAAAAGATAACAAAATAACAAAAATAATAAGTAATGAATAAAGGGTAAGTAGTCATTTTTATTTAAAATTCATTTAATAAATAAATCTTAGGGGTTAGTGGATTTTTTTATCAAACGTTAGAGGGAAGCTGGTATTTTTCAAACCATAGCAATATACTTTTCCTTTAAAGTAATTAAACATATAAATACACCTATAACACATTTGACATAAAAAATTAGTATAAAAATATATAAAAATAATACTTAGGTTTAAACTCACACCCAAATGATCTTAAACCCTTTAAATTAACCACTTTAATTTTTAAAAATATAAAATTATTAAAAATAAATAAACTTACAACAAAATTTGTTAATTTTAAACAATTTAATTAATAATAATAATAATAATAATAATAATAATAATAATAATAATAATAATTGGATTTGATTTTGAATTTCATAAGAGTTACATTTTAGATTTTAAAATTTATTTTAAAACTTAAAATTTTCAAAATCCAATATTAATTAAAAAAACATGAGAACTTTTTGTTCTTTCTTCTTTGCACACTTCCTTTAAAACTCAAACAATAAATAATTATTTTTGCTTATACTATATTATCAATAAAGTTCAAGGTTTTTAGAATCGAACTGGTAGGCAAACCAGTTAGATCATCGGTACTTGATTCAACCAGTTCGGCCACCAGTTTGGTTGATTCGACTAATTTATGAGTTAACCAATTTGACCATTTATTTTGAATTGATACCCCCAATTAATTTTTGATCCAGTTAGTTTAACTGGCCTATCCAATTTTCTTATTATAAGGTTCATAGAAATTAGATCTAATTGAGCCTAGTTGTTTACATGTATGATACCAAATATAGTACAATAGTTTAGGTCACAATGATTTGCAATTTTGGTCTCAAATAGTATTAAGATTTCTTCATATTATTTAAAAGAGTTAATGTTTTAGATTGTTTTAAAATTTGAAAGATAATATTATTGTTATTGTTTATATTATAATATCCATGTTTATATAAAGTTTATATCAATTTAATTGTAAAAAAAGCTGAAAAAAGATTTTTAATAAAAAATTTAAAAAAATTGGTTTAATTGGTTCCCCGGGTCAATTGGTATAATGTCTTTCTTCGAACAGATACCTCGACCGATTCCTAATTTGATTGGGGAGTTCGATTCAGTTCAAACAACAATGTCGAAGTCCTCCTAAATAATTATTTTAAAAAATATATTTTAAAAACTCACAATTAGTTGAAATCTAAATTTAAATTTGAAATTTGAAATAATTCAAAATCTAATATTTTAATTCCCAAAGAATTTGAAAACAATTAATTTATAAACCCATAAAATTTTAAAATCCAAAATTTAATTTCCAAAGGCTACCTAACTAAATTCGTCTCCGACTAAATGGTAAAAACAACTTAGTTAAAGCTAGAGATGTTGTGAGACCTCATTAAAAGCAACCTTCCATGTGTTTATCCTCGGAACCTTCCAACTAAAGGGTTAAAAACTTGAAATAGGGTGCGAGGTAAAATCATAGGCTCCAGTTGTAGCAAAGTAAACCTTATATATAATATTATTTTTATTTTGAAAATGGAAAAGTGTTAATTACACCCAACCTTCTAAATTATTCTTTAAATTTTAATATATTTCAATTGAATTATTAAAATATTAAAATATTTTTTTTAACCTATCCATCAATTTAAGACTATATTTAAAACAGGTGTGTATTTATTAACTTCAAAATTGAGATGAAATTTAATAATAAAACTAAATAATTAAAAGGGATAATATATAATTTAGCCCTTCAACTTTGTTGATTTATACTTATTAGCTAGTTTTAATTTTTTTCAGATAAATTATAACAAACATGTAGGGCTGCGTCTGGAGGGTCATAGAAGGTAGTATTGTAACATTTTAAAAAATAATTAGAATATTTTATAATTAAAAAACTAAAATATCAATTGAGAAGGTTTGATGCAATTAAGGTAAGAAATAATGAGATAATAAAATTCCAAAGAGAGGAAAATAACAAAGGAGGCGACGAAAATCATCAACTGTGTTTGGGAATGCAAGGAAGGGTGTTTAGTTGCATCGTAGGTAGTGAAATCCGTTAGCGATTGGTCCTTGCTGCCGGAGACATATGTCCCTGTTCTTCCTTGCATTTGGTCACGACAAAAGCCACTTCTTGGACTCGGACTGCCCTCTCTTTTCACTTTTCTTATTCCCTTTCCCCATCTCATTGCTAATTACTAATTACTCCCTTAATCATTATTTTTAACACCAACAAATCCCCGTCCCTGGTTTTGGAACATCCCTCAAAATGCGTACCCTTGATACTTACTTAGAACCATTATTGTCCAAATGATTGAGCTCAAGGAATGTTGTTTCAACCTTCTTTGTAAGCATTCAAAATTCCAAGCGAGATTAAAACATCTTTGTTGAATTTTTACATCAAAAGACTTGAAAAGAAAAAGGCTATATAAATCCTATGCTCCTCATCTCTTTCATTGTATACCCATACCATTGAAAGGAAATCTTGTAACTAAAAAGAGCAAATATATCATGGAAATCATCAATATGGGACCTACCCTTTCCCATTTTTACCCCGAGATTTCATTTCATCATGGATTCACACTATCCTGCACTGCGTCTCCACGGTAACATCAATTTTAAATTTAAATTTAAAAAAATAAAGAAAAGCCGAAAAGACAAAACAAAGAAGCGTAAGGTAAAGCAAGGAAGGGATGTTCGGTCTTAGGACTGTACCTGTCTGAAGCATCAACAAAAGCCGCGCCAGATTGCGTGTATCTCGTCCTTCTCTTTCTCTTTACACGCTACCCAATAAAATTCATTTTTATCAAATGACCATCTTACCCTCCCCCTTTCCCCATTGCCTTCAACCTTTCCATTTTCTTCGTTTTGTCTTTCATTTTCACAACCCAAAGAACTGAGAAAGGATTAGGTAAAATTTTGTGAAAGGAAATTAGAAACCAAAATAATAATAATAATAATAATAATGTCGAGATCGTCTTCTGCGTCAGCGACGGCGCCGTTTCCAGCTATCAAACCGGAGGATTACAAGCATAGCCCTGTTCACTATGCTGTCGTTTTGCGTGATCATACTACTTTGAATCGACTGGTTTCCACGCTGCCAAAGCTGGCTGATCCTGCTCAGATCCACACCGAGTGCGACTCACTCAGTCAAGAGCGTGTAGCTGACCAAATTTCCGCTGTTCTCGACCGCCGAGATGTCCCTTTCCGTGAAACTCCTCTCCACCTCGCGGTCCGCCTTAACGACGTCGTTGCTGCTAGAACTCTCGGTATTGCTGGTGCTGACGTGTCGCTCCAGAACGCTGCCGGCTGGAATCCTCTCCAAGAAGCACTCTGTCGCCGAAGCTCCGACATTGCTTTGGTTCTCTTGAAACTCCACCATCGCTCCGCCTGGTGCAAGTGGCGCCGCCGTTTACCTCGCGTAATTGCCGTCCTCCGCCGAATGCGTGACTTCTACATGGAAATCTCCTTTCACTTCGAAAGCTCCGTAATTCCGTTCGTCGGAAAAATCGCTCCTTCCGATACCTACAAGATCTGGAAACGCGACGGTAACCTTCGAGCGGATACTTCATTAGCAGGCTTCGACGGCTTGAAAATCCAACGCGCCGATCAAAGCTTCCTTTTCCTCGGCGATGGCGATCACCTCCACAACATCCCTTGCGGCTCATTGCTAGTCCTCAACCGCGAAGATCGCAAAATCTTCGACGCATTCGAAAATGCCGGAGCTCCGATGAGCGAATCCGACATTGCGGGTTTTTGTTCCCAAACGAGTGTGTACCGACCGGGAATGGACGTAACCAGAGCCGAACTCGTCGGAAGAACTAACTGGAGGCGCCAAGAGAAAACAGAGAGCGTCGGTGAATGGAAAGCCAGAGTTTACGAAGTACATAACGTGATATTCAGCTTTAGGTCACGAAAAGTTGCCGGTTCCGAAAACGACGTCGCCGGAAGTGAACAAGTGTTACCCTTAGAGCTCGACGAAGACGATGACGGTTTCTTAGTTTGCGAAAATCCCAATTTCGCAATGCCTGATAGAAGAAGACACAGTAGTTTCGTGAGAGAAGACAGAGAGTGGATTTCGGTAGGGAGGAAGAGCGTTGACGTTTTCCCTTCTTCAGCCGCTGCGATGCCTCCTAGAAGATCGACGTCTTTCGCAACGGCGAAAACGGTGGTGCCGCCTCCACAAACAAAGGAGAAAGAGTACGTTCGAAGTTTACGGCCGTCAGTTTGGTTAACCGAACAATTCCCATTAAAGACCGAAGAATTGCTACCTTTACTTGATATTTTGGCTAACAAAGTGAAAGCTGTTCGAAGAATGCGAGAGCTGTTAACCACCAAATTCCCGCCGGGGACATTTCCGGTTAAGGTAAGACGGCGAGTTATTAAATCTATAAATATCTGTTTTTTTTTGTTGTTTAAGAAATGTGGGGTCCACGTAGATACCTGTCTCCTTAGAAGGGTGTCTTGTTTTGGGTCTTTTGATGCGTTGGATGATGATAGCCTGACCAATGGACAAAAGGAAAGCAAGTGTGTTCAAGTTTTTCAGCTTTGCTTTGGTCTCTGATTAGTGGAGAAGCTTTTGTCCCAAGGGGGGGGGGGACCCTGTCTTTGGTCGGCTCCAATGACGTGGAACTTGTCCCAATGGGTGTGTTTTAGATCCAACGGTGATTCTCCCTTTTAAAAAACCCACATCATCCGAGGTTTCTTTTTTCTTTGTCATTTTATCATATTCTGGTCATAGGCAATGTTACGTTTTAATTTTACCCCATCGGACAAACCAAGGGAATCATGTGTGGACCAACTGTTGAACTGTCATTTCTCTTTTGATATGTGATTTTCGGACAAGGTTGGTATTGAATTGTTGTTGGTGGGGTTTCGCAGGTTGCGATCCCGGTAGTCCCGACGGTGAGGGTAGTGATAACTTTCACGAAATTCGTCGAGCTCCAATCGACCGAGCAATTCTTCACTCCACTCTCAAGTCCTAGATATTTTTCCAATGGAAGAGGCCAAACAGAGGATGATCAAAATTCGGATAAACATAATTCGTCATTACCGTCGACATCGTGGTCATCGTCCACCACGGCATGGCTGAGGCGAAGCAATAGTCAATCGGTGTCGGCTAACAAGCAACAACAGCAACAACGGAGTTCCTCAATGGCGCAACAAGCTGATCCTTTTGCCATTCCTAGTGGATATACATGGACTAGTGTCGACGACAAGTCCGGCAAATTGAAGAAATCAAAGTCCACAAGGAAATCAAAGTGAAAAACAAAAAATTATTCAAAATACTGATAATTTGGTCAAATGGAAATTCCGCAATGTTAAATATTTTGATTTTCTTGCAACCTGCAAAAATTTTGCTGTTGAAAATCAATGGTAGGCAATTTGGTTGATTAAATATTTTGTTCAACACAATTTTGGAGCTTTTTTTATTTTTTTATTTTTATACTTTAGATATTACCGTATTTCAATGTTCACGAGTATGAGGAATAGGGGGGCATATTGGGATCAAAGACAGGCCATCATACAAGTGGTCCTCTGTATTTTACGGTTTTAAAGGTGCTGCTCATTATCATTCATCTTTTGCTTTTATCAAAATTTCGGAAGCACATGCCCTTGTCTATCATCATCACCCAACCAGTAGTACTAGCTTTTATCAAACCCTTCATCACCATCATCATCCCGGGTACCTTTACGAAATATATTATCTTATTTGGATAATAAAATAAATAAAAAATATTATAATGATAATATTTTAAAAAGTAGTTAATACAAAAATATCTTCATATTAATATTCATTACGCTATAAAAATACTTAATCAAAAGCTTAACTGGTAACTAGATTATGGTCCCCTACAATTTGAGTGAAAAACATAATTTTATAACAAATATATTTATAAAAAAATTAATATAAAACATAAATGGGCTTTGATTGAAATGCTAAAGTACATAAATTTAAAATTATAGTATATTAGGTTTAAAATTCATTATATGTGCATTTTTTAAATTTTTTTTACATAAAATATGTAAAAGGATAAAAATACTTTCAAAATAATATAATTTACTTTATAAAACAATGTTATTTTAATTATTATCCAACCAAATTTATCCTCTTTTAACTCATTACATAAATTCAATTAAAAACTTAGTACGTAGTTAGTATAAATATAGAAAAATATATACGTAATTAATAATTAAAGCTCTAATTGAATTAGATATTTTATTTAAAAAATGAATTAGATATTTTAGCTCCAAGGCCCAAATAGCTTTGGGTTTCTAACCATTTATGCAGTATTTAAAGCCCAAATAATTTTTTTGTTCCTTCAATTTTGAAACCTAAAGGTCGAAGATTCCTTTTTAAGTTAAAAAAAAATGAAACACAATTTCACTTTCATCTTTGTACCTATCAGAGCGAGCAAGAATGACGAGGCGGCGTCTCCTTCTTCGGCTTCAACACTGTCAATTCTATCGCTGGTTGTTGGTTCCACTACGAGCTCTCTCTCCTAAATTGTTGTTAATAGTTGTATTGTGAAGACATGACATTTCACTGTTTGAAATACGAGGTAATTAGGATAATATGTGAGTGCTTATTACAAAGGTGGTGGAGTAGCCTAGAGATCTCAAGCGATTTGAAGGATATATCTTATTTTTTCTTAGACTTACATGAAACACAAATTCTTGACTAAGACAATTAATCTGAATTAATCTAAAGAGTTGCATTACTAATATTGAACTTTACTACTCATCCCATGATTAGAAGTGGTACGTTACTGTTAACCTCATCATTGTCAGCACGATCAGATCCGTCTGAAATCTTTACAATTTATAAAACACATCACACTATCGTAGATTTATATTTCATGTAATTCTAGACATTTAACATGCTACGTTCAGTCCAAGAATCGATTAAACCGTAGCTCTAATACCAATAAATGTAACACCCCTAACCTGTATCCGTCGCTGAAACAAGGTTACGGAGCATTATCGGACAAACTGAGTAGTAAACCATTCAAATCATATATTAATACAAACATAATCAAAATTCATTCAAATACATTTATAATGTCCCTTAATCGAGCCCTCTAGGCCCTAAAAATACTATAGAAACAATCCGATACTAAATCAGAAACATTTGGAAATTTTAGGAAAAAGTTGAAAATTTTAGACTACATGGGTCACAAGACCGTGTGGCCAGGCCGTGTGACTCACACGGTTGATACACACGCCCGTGCCTCAGGCCGTGTGGACATTCGAAATAGGGACACACGACCGTGTCCCAGCCCGTGTCCATGTTCGTGTAACTCACTAACTTGGGTCACACGGTCAAGCCATACGCCCATGTGCCAAACCGTGTACCCCTTGAAATGACCCCATATGCCTGTGTTCCAGGCCGTGTGCTAAGCCGTGTGCTAGGCCGTGTAATTGACTGACTTGGATGCTTTGAACTTACAGGGGACACACGGCAGTTTCGCATGGCCGTGTGTCACACACGGTTAAGACACACACCCGTGTCTCAAGCCGTATGGCCCTAAAATAAAATTTAAAACACAAGTTTACTATTTCAAGTTGCTTGGACCTTAAAAAACTCAAATGCTAACCAAAATACCAATTCAAAATGACATTAATTGAGCCAAAAACACATCAAAACCAACCTAGTAAGTGCCTAACCAATGTACCCTCATTGGTACCACAGGTATATTCAATTTTACAACAAAATAAACAATGATTCAATTCATCAATTCACTCAAGCAATACCTAATCAAAATACCTATCAAAGGTACCACAATCACAACAATTCAATTATATATATACACCATACATACTAGCGTAACAACTATACCTCATTTTCATATAATATGTAAGTTGATTATTTGCATAAAATATCATTCATAATCTTTACATAAGCCAAACATTAACCAAAACCACACAAGAGGCTATACATGCCATATAATCTAAAATAAATGTTTTAAAAACTACTGAGAATAGCTGGATAGTGTAACTTGAGTGCTGATCTGATCGTCCAACCTTCCGAGAATCTACAATGACATAAAACAACACAAGTAAGCTTAATAAAGCTTAGTAACTTCGTCGAGTTAAATGATAAATCTTACTGAACTAACTATAATAATTCAAATAATAATAATCATCTAAGAGAACTCTCTGCCATTCACAACTTTAATCGATAAATACATCCGTATTCAGATCAATATGAAATAAATAACATATCTTTCAAATTCATTAAACAAATTACCTTACCGAGATTTTCCATTCGAAGAATGACTTACAGGTAAGAGTACATAATCAATAGAAGCTCATGGAGTCGGTCCACCCGAACACACCAATAGAAGCTCGTAAGAGCTGAACAGAAGCTCAAAAGAGCTAATCCACCCGAATCACGCCAAACAGAAAGTATAACATGAGAATTCGCAACAAATGTTGAACCTCGGTTTACTTGGGTAATATGCGGATATATCCCTCCAATACCATTACCCCTCCATGTAACAGCCCGGTTTAGACCCTAGTCGGAACAGTGGTTTCGAGACCACAAAACCGAGGTCAGAATGATAATTTAATATTATTTTCTGTGTGAATAGTATGTGATATAGTCTGTGTGAAAAATCTGCGTGATAATTTTATCGATTGTGTGCTGATTTATGAAAAAGGACTTAATTGCATAAGGTGTAAAAGTTGTGTGCTGATTCATAAGTGTCAATTTATTAATGGCTTTTTAAGATGGAGGTCTATTGTTGTTAATACACCATTTATAAGTTAGTGGCAAGTTAAATGACATATTAGCCTTATTATATTTTTATCTTATATGTTTAATGAAAGGATAATTTAGTAATTTGATTAATAATATGTTTA
Organism: Gossypium australe; assembly: GCA_005393395.2. Taxonomy (NCBI): domain Eukaryota; kingdom Viridiplantae; phylum Streptophyta; class Magnoliopsida; order Malvales; family Malvaceae; genus Gossypium; species Gossypium australe. The sequence continues at coordinate 16,727,355 of CM016619.1, forward strand.
ATAAACAAATAAAGGATGAAAACAAGATGAATATGTTCATCTTTGTTCATCGAAAAATACAAAAAGAAAATAGGAGCAAAAGCTTGTGATATTCGGCCATAGTTCATCTTGATTGATGTATGATTTTGAGTTGGTTTTTGATAATTTCTACATTTTCGTGATCGTTGCTTTGTGCTTTACAAAACACATGCTCAAATTTTATGTATTGATGATGTTTATGAGATATGCCATTGATGAGATATTGAGCTTTGTGATGATTTATGGAGTTAAATGAAAGATATGTGTTTAATGAACATGTGTTGTTCTTGAATTTTTGATGAATTTAGCTAATTAGGGTTAAATTGTGAATATAGCAATTTGAAGGACTAAAATGTGAAATAAATAAAATGTGTGGGCTTGTATAAGCATGAGGAGAATTCGGCTAGGCTTGAACCAAGTGAAATTATGTGAATTTGATGATTTTGTGAAATAGGGACTAAAGTGTCAAAATGTGAAAATGTGAGGGCTATTGTGTAAAATGCCCTAAATATGTGTGTTTGGATTAAAATGAATGATTTGGTAATTAAATTGATTGAATTTGAATGTGTATAGACCAAGGGAGGAAAGGTTCGGATCGAGATCGAGGCAAAGATAAAGTGCTCGATTAATCGACCGTATCGATAGTCTGACATCCGAGGTAAGTTCGGACATAATACATGTATTTAGTTATGTTTAATGTTATGAAATGATTTGGTATGATATTATTGAAATGAGAATGCTATATGATAGCTTGATTTATGTGGCACTAAGTGTGCGTATTCCGAAATGTGACCGAGATGAATAGCATTGTGTGTGCGATGTTATGAAAGCTTTGGTTATTTTGATGTGGCACTGTGTGTGCGATACCGAGATAAGTCAGTTGAAAGATTAGGCACTAAGTGTGCAATGACTAATATATATCGACCATGTATATGGCATTGAGTGTGCGGTTAAATTGAAAGAATATCAGAGGATGACCGATTTGTAATATCAAGCATGGAGTAGCTTGGAAATTGAATAACTATGTGTTAGCTAAGGTATGTATTGAACCTTTGTGGTTGATGAGTTTATAGATAAAGCTATGAATGGATGAATGAATAATTTTAGCTATGGATGATATGGTATGATTAGGAGAGAATTGATCTATGTGATGGTTGTTTTAGTTTAATGTTTTATGTTACGAACTTACTAAGCTTTATAAAGCTTACTGTGTGATTTGTTTCTCTGCTTTGCAGTGTCAGTAAAGCTAGCTCAGATCCGGGAGTCGTCAGCATCTCAATCACACTATCGACATTCTATTTTGGTACTTTTGGAAAGATGTACATAGTTGAAATATGGCATGTATAGGCTAGTTGTTTGGACTCATATTTGAGATGTGTAAATAGCCATGTGATATGGCTAGCTAAATGTTGGTAATGTGCCTGAGTGAATATGGTATTTGGTGCATATTTTGATATAGCATGATGGTAATGAATTAGCTTATAAATGGTGAGTTCAATGATGAATTAATGCCTTAGTGATTTAGGGAAGTTATGGATGATTTGTACCTAGATTTACATGTAATTTGGTTGTGTAATTTGGGATGCTTAGAAATGAGATTATATGTGATGATATGATGATTATTGAACATGAAATTAGTTGTCAAATTGTGTGTATAAAGATGTTCAAATGTGCTTGTAGGTTTGATCTATGTGGGTGGCATTTTGGCATTGCAAATGGCCTATTTTTGCCACACGGTGGTGGCACACGGGCGTGCCTGGTGACCGTGAGCGTAAGTCAGTATATGGCTTAAGAGCACACGGCCATGGCACACGGATGTGCCTGGTAACCGTGTTGCTTTCAACAGGATCGACCACGGCCAAAGTACACGGGCGTGCTTGGTGGCCGTGGGAGCTAAGTCAGTTTCGACCACGGGAAGGACACACGGGTGTGTCTAGCAGCCGTGGGAGGCACACGGCCTACCCACACGGGCGTGTATCCCCTAAAACCTAGAAAAGTTTTAAATTTTTGAGAAGTTTCTGTACGTGTTTCGGTTTAGTCCCGACCCCTCCCTAACATGTGTTTAAGGTCTTATACTCCTTAATAAGGGACTAATTGTTTATGTTTGATGTATTATGATAATGATTGACTTTGTGTCGTAATTGGGTTGTAAATAATCCTATTGTCTGGTAATGCCTCTTAACCCTATTCCGGCGACGGTTTCGGGTTAGGGGTGTTACATTTTATTGGTATCAGAGCTACGGTTTAGTCGATTCTTGGACTAATGTAGCACGTGTGAGTCTAGCTATACATGCCATATTATGAAATTGCGATAGTGTGATGAATTCTGACAATTGAAAATGTGATTTCATATAGTAATGGATCCCGATCTAGCAGTTGCTGACGATGTAGAGAGCAATGCGCCTACTCCCACTCAAGGGACAGTGTCGGCCACATCTAGGCCGAATGACAGTGGTGAGGGAGGAGAGGTTAAGCAAGCCTTCTTCCGAATGATGAGCGAGTGGTTTACAGAGTTCGTTTGAACGAATCCGGCTACTCCACAACATCCACCCCCGCAAGTACCTGTTGTGCCACAAGTTGTAGATCCGATCAGATTGAATAAACCACCTGTAGACAAGATTCGAAAATACGGGGCCGAGGAGTTTAGGGCCACATCTGATGACGATGCTGAATGAGCCGAGTTTTGGCTTGAGAATACAATTAGAGTATTCGATGAGATATCGTTGAATTCTGATGAGTGCATTAAGTGTGCAGTTTCCTTGTTGAGAGACACAACTTATAACTGGTGGAAAACATTAATATCTGTGGTTCCGAGAGAGAGAATCACCTGGGACTTCTTTCAAGCCGAGTTCAGAAAGAAGTATATTAGTTAACGCTTCGTTGATCAGAAACGTAAAGAGTTTCTAGAATTGAAACAGGGTCGTTTGTCTATTACTGAGTACGAGCGGGAATTCGTAAGATTGAGTCAATACATGAGAGAATATGTTTCGAACGAAGCTACTATGTGCAAACGTTTCATAGAGGGATTGAATGAAGACATTAAGTTGTTGGTTGGGATACTCGATATAAACGAATTTGTTGTATTAGTTGAAAGAGCATGCAAAGCCGATGAACTCAGTAAAGAAAAGAAGAAAGCCGATTCTGAGGCTAGAGATGAAAGAAAGAGATCGATGAATAAATTTTCTCAACCTTCTACAAAGAGATATAGAAATGCAAGTAATCGTTCAAATGCTTCGTTTGGACATCCAAGTAGAGATCGTTCGAGACAAAGTACTGGTTTACGAATTCAAGCTCCAAATGAATCAAGTGTTGGCAGTGTTAAGAGTAACAAGCCCGAGTGTAGACAATGTGGGAGATGACATGTGGGAGAGTGTTGGGGTAAGTATAACAACAGAACATGCTATAAGTGTGGATCTCGAGATCATTTTATTCGAGATTGTCCAAAGATGGTCGAAGAAGAATATGTTCAGAATGAAAGACCGAGTAATGTGACAGTTAGAGGTAGACCATCCAGAAACATCAGAAATGTGAGCGAAAGTTGGCGAGGGACAACTGATACAGCTGTGAGGTTAGAAGCGAGAGCACCTGCTCGAGCCTATGCCATAGTGCACGAGAGGAAGCATCATCTCCAGACATCATCACCGGTACTTTCACCTTATTTGATACTGATGTCCTTGCATTGATAGATCCAGGATCAACTCATTCCTATGTGTGTATGAATTTAGTATTGAATAAGACTCTACCTGTTGAGTCTACTGAATTTGTGATTAGAGTATCGAACCCCTTAGGCAAGTGTGTTTTGGTGGATAAGGTGTGCAAGAATTGCCCATTGATGTTTCGTGATATATGTTTTCCGGTCAATTTGATGTTGCTACCATTTGATGAATTTGACATAATTCTGGGTATGGATTGACTTACTTTGCATAATGCCATAGTGAATTGCAAGAGAAAGAGTATTGAGTTGAAGAGTCAGAATAATGAGTTAGTTCGAATTGAGTCCAATGATATGAAAGGATTACCGGCTGTTGTATCTGCAATGAAAGCTAGGAATTATGTGAGAAAAGTTTGTGAAGCTTATTTGGCGTATGTGATTGATACAAAAGTGTCAGAAAAGAAAGTTGAATCAGTGCTTGTGGTATGTGAGTTTTTAGATGTGTTTCCTGAAGAACTGCCAAGATTATCTCCAATTTGAGAAGTAGAATTTGGTATTGAGTTAATGCCGGGAACTGCTCCTATTTCGATAGCTCCATACAGAATGGCCACAACCGAATTGAAAGAGTTGAAATCTCAGTTGTAAGAATTGACTGACAGAGGATTTACACGACCGAGTTTCTCACCATGGGGAGCTCCTGTGTTATTTGTGAAAAAGAAAGATGGAACTATGAGAATGTGTATTGCTTATCGACAGTTGAACAAGTGACGATAAAGAATAAATATCCGTTGCCCCATATTGATGATTTGTTTGATCAGTTGAAGGGAGCTACAGTGTTTTCAAAGATAGACTTGAGATCAGGCTACTATCAGTTGAGAGTTAAGGAAGTCGATATGCCAAAAACTGCTTTCAGAACGAGGTACGAACATTACGAATTCTTAGTGATGCCTTTCGGACTAACAAATGCTCCTGCAGTGTTTATGATCTGATGAATCGGATTTTTAGACCGTATTTGGATCACTTTGTAGTAGTGTTCATTGATGATATTTTAATCTATTTGTGTGATGAGACGCAGCATGCTAAGCATTTGAGAATCGTGCTACAAACTCTACGTGAGAAACAATTATATGCCAAGTTTAGTAAATGTGAATTTTGGTTGTGTGAGGTTGGATTTCTGGGACATATTGTATCAGCTGCGGGAATAAGAGTTGATTCGAGTAAAATCTCTGCTATTTTGGAGTGGAAGCCTCCGAGAAATGTGTCTGAAGTCCGTAGTTTTCTGGGGCTAGCAGGATACTATAGACGATTTGTGAAAGGCTTCTCGATGATTGCAACCCCATTGACAAAATTGTTACAGAAAGATGTTAGATTTGAATGGACAGAAAAGTGCCAGCAGAGTTTTGAGCAGTTGAAAGTGTTGTTAACGGAAGCACCAGTTTTGATTCAACCCGAATCGGGCAAAGAGTTTATAGTTTATAGTGATGCATCGTTAAACGGTTTGGGCTGTGTGCTGATGCAAGAAGGGAAAGTCATTGCTTACGCTTCGAGACAGTTAAAACCGCATGAAAAGAATTACCCAACACATGACCTTGAATTGGCTGCAATTGTGTTCGTATTGAAGATTTGGCGTCACTATCTGGTTGGAGAGAAATGTCACATCTATACTGATTATAAGAGTTTAAAGTATTTGATGGCTCAGAAAGATTTGAATTTGCGACAGAGAAGATGGTTAGAATTGTTGAAAGATTACGAACTTGTGATAGATTACCACCTGGGTAAAGCTAATGTTGTAGCTGATGCCTTGAGTCGTAAATCGTTATATGCTTTACGAGCTATGAGTAAGCAGCTAGATCTGTGTGATGGTAATGCGGTGGTAGTTGAATTGAAAGTAAAACTAATGTTTGTACAGCAGATTTGTGATGCTCAGAAAAATTATGTTGAAATGATAGTTAAACGAACTCGATGTGAATTGAATGCTGAATCAGAATATCGAGTTGGTAGTGATGATTGTTTGAGATTTAGAGATCGGATTTGTGTTCTAAGAAATTCAAAGTTGATTTCGATGATTTTGAATGAAGCTCACAATAGTCATTTGACTGTACATCCGGGAAGTACAAAAATGTATAATGATCTGAAACAGTTCTATTGGTGGCATGGTATGAAAAGAGACATTTCTGACTTTGTGTCAAAATGTTTAGTTTGTCAGCAAGTTAAAGCTGAACACCAAGTTCCGTCTGGTTTGTTACAATCGATTATGATTCCTGAGTGGAAATGGGAGAGAATTACGATGTGCTTTGTGTCGGGTTTGCCCTTATCTTCGAGTAAGAAAGATACAATCCGGGTGATAGTTGACAGATTGATGAAATCAGCTCATTTCATTTCGGTGAGAACCGATTATTCTTTAGATAAGTTAGCTGAACTGTATATCAATGAGATTGTGAGATTGCACGGAGTACCATTATCTATAGTGTCTGACAAAGACCCGAGATTTACTTCGCGATTTTGGAAGAAATTGCAAGATGCTTTAGGCATGAAATTGCATTTCAGTACTGCTTTTCATCCTCAAACGGATGGTCAATCTGAGCGAATCATTCAGATCCTCGAAGACATGCTGAGATGTTGCATACTTGAATTTGTAAGTACGTGGGAAAAGCATTTATCATTGATTGAGTTTGCGTATAACAATAGTTTTCAATCTAGCATTAAAATGGCACCATATGAGGCTCTTTATGGTCGAAAGTGTCGAACTCCCTTGTATTAGACTGAGCTGAGTGAGAATAAGATTCACGGGGTTGATCTGATAAAAGAGAATGAACAAAAAGTGAAGGTCATTCGTGACAAGTTGAAAGCAGCCTCAGATCGTCAGAAGACTTATGTAGATTTGAAAAGAAAAGATATTGAATTCGAAATTGGTGATAAAGTGTTTTTGAAAGTATCTCCTTGGAAGAAACTATTTCAATTCAGTCGGAAGGGCAAGCTGAGTCCGAGGTTCATCGGACCGTATGAGATTATTGAACGAATTAGACTGGTTGCTTATAGATTAAAATTGCCATCTGAGTTAGAAAATATTCATAATGTGTTTCATGTGTCAATGCTTCGACGGTACAGATCAGACCTGTCTCATGTGATTGCTCCTACTGAAATTGAGATTCAGTCAGACTTGTCTTATAGTGAAGAACCGATCCGAATTTTGGCAGGAGAGACCAAAGAGTTGAGAAATAAGAATTTATTTAGTGAAAGTATTATGGCACAAACATGGAATTGAAGAGGCTACGTGGGAGCCTGAGAACGTTATGAGAGAGCAACATCCACATTTATTCACTGGTAAGATTTTCGGGGACGAAAATCCCTAAGGGGGGAGTTGTAACAGCCCGATTTAGACCCTAGTTGGAACAGTGGTTTCGAGACCACAAAATTGAGGTCAGAATGATAATTTAATATTATTTTCTGTGTGAATAGTATGTGACATAGTCTGTGTGAAAATTCTGCGTGATAATTTTATCGATTGTGTGCTGATTTATGAAAAAGGACTTAATTGCATAAGGTGTAAAAGCTGTGTGTTGATTCATAAGTGTCAATTTGTTAATGACTTTTTAAGATGGAGGTCTATTGTTGTTAATACACCATTTATAAGTTAGTGGCAAGTTAAATGACATATTAGCCTTATTATATTTTTGTCTTATATGTTTAATGAAAGGATAATTTAGTAATTTGATTAATAATATGTTTAATAAACAAATAAAGGATGAAAACAAGATGAATATGTTCATCTTTGTTCATCGAAAAATACAAAAAGAAAAGTGGAGCAAAAGCTTGTGATATTCGGCCATAGTTCATCTTGATTGAGGTATGATTTTGAGTCAGTTTTTGATAATTTTTACGTTTTCGTGATCGTTGCTTTGTGCTTTACAAAACCCATGCTCAAATTTTATGTATTGATGATGTTTGTGAGATATGCCATTGATGAGATATTGAGCTTTGTGATGATTTATGAAGTTAAATGAAAGATATGTGTTTAATGAACATGTGTTGATCTTGAATTTTTGATGAATTTAGCTAATTAGGGCTAAATTGTGAATATAGCAATTTGGAGGACAAAAATGTGAAATAAATGAAATGTGTGGGCTTGTATAAGCATGAGGAGAATTCGGCTAGGCTTGAACCAAGTGAAATTATGTGAATTTGATGATTTTGTGAAATAGGGACTAAAGTGTCAAAATGTGAAAATGTGAGGGCTATTGTGTAAAATGCCCTAAATATGTGTGTTTGGATTAAAATGAATGATTTGGTAATTAAATGGATTGAATTTGAATGTGTATAGACTAAGGGAGGAAAGGTTCGGATCGAGATCGAGGCAAAGATAAAGTGCTCAATTAATCGATCGTATCAATAGTCCGACGTCCGAGGTAAGTTCGAACATAATACATGTATTTAGTTATGTTTAATGTTATGAAATGATTTGGTATGATATTATTGAAATGAGAATGCTATATGATAGCTTGAGTTATGTGGCACTAAGTGTGCGTATTCAGAAATGTGACCGAGATGAATAGCACAGTGTGTGTGATGTTATGAAAGCTTCGGTTATTTTGACGTGGCATTGTATGTGCGACACAGAGATAAGTCGGTTGAAAGATTAGGCACTAAGTGTGCGATGACTAATATATATCGACCATGTATATGGCACTGAGTGTGCGGTTAAATTGAAAGAATATCAGAGGATGATCGATTTGTAATATCAAGCATTTAGTAGCTTGGAAATTGAATAACTATGTGTTAGCTAAGGTATGTATTGAACCTTTGTGGTTGATGAGTTTATAGATAAAGCTATGGATGGATGAATGAATAATTTTAGCTATGAATGATATGGTATGATTAGGAGAGAATTGATCTATGTGATGGTTGTTTTAGTTTAATGTTTTATGTTATGAACTTACTAAGCTTTATAAAGCTTACTGTGTGATTTGTTTCTCTGCTTTGCAGTGTCAATAAAGCTAGCTCAGATCCGGGAGTCGTCAGCATCTCAATCACACTATCGACATTCTATTTTGGTACTTTTGGAAAGATGTACATAGTTGAAATATGGCATGTATAGGCTAGTTGTTTGGACTCATATTTGAGATATGTAAATAGCAATGTGATATGGCTAGCTAAATGTTGGTAATGTACCTGAGTGAATATGGTATTTGGTGCATATTTTGATATAGCATGATGGTAATGAATTAGCTTATAAATGGTGAGTTCAATGATGAATTAATGCCTTAGTGATTTAGGGAAGTTATGGATGATTTGTACCTAGATTTACATGTAATTTGGTTGTGTTAAATGGCATGCTTAGAAATGAGATTATATGTAATGATATGATGATTATTGGACATGAAATTAGTTGTCAAATTGTGTGTATAAAGATGCTCAAATGTGCTTGTAGGTTTGACCCATGTGGGTGGCATTGGCATTGCAAATGGCCTATTTTTGCCACACGGTGGTGGCACACGGGCGTGCCTAGTGACCGTGAGCGTAAGTCAGTATATGGCTTAAGAGCACACGGCCATGGCACACGGACGTGCCTGTAGCCATGTTGTTTTCAACAGGATCGACCACGACCAAAGTATATGGGCGTGCTTGGTGGCCGTGGGAGCTAAGTCAGTTTCGACCACGGGGAGGATACATGGGTATGTCTAGCAGCCGTGGGAGGCACACGGCCTACCCACACGGGCGTGTATCCCCTGAAACCTAGAAAAGTTTTAAATTTTTGAGAAGTTTCTGTACGTGTTTCGGTTTAGTCCCGACCCCTCCCTAACATGTGTTTAAGGTCTTATATTCCTTAATAAGGGACTAATTGTTTATGTTTGATGTATTATGATGATGATTGACTTTGTGTTGTAATTGGGTTGTAAATAATCCTATTGTCTGGTAATGCCTCTTAACCCTATTCCGGCGACGGTTTCGGGTTAGGGGTGTTACATTCCAAACCCCTATAACACACCAAAACACGAATGTACTCTATCCCGTGTTCAATTCAAACCGAATATCAAATTCAATATTATAATTTAAACAATAATTCATTACCAACATAGATATATATATATATATATATATATATATATATAAAATACCAATCACCAATTAATAAAAATGTTAAATTTTAACCATACGAACTTACTTGGACTGAATTGTAGTTGTTGTAGATGTTCAGGTACTATTCCGCTATTTTTCCATTTCCACGAGTATCTACGGGATTTTGATATAAAATGTAAAATTATTCATTTATTGGAATATATTTCATTTCCAAACCATTTTACAATTAATATCCTTTTATTTTTCAAAATTACACAATTACTCCAAACTTTTACCATTTTTGTAATTTAGTCCCTTAACTCGAAATTCATCAAATTAACCAATTTTATCAAGTCAATATTTTATCCAAATATACTAGGCCCTTATAAAGTCCCTAATAATCACTAAATTCACTATCAAACCCTAAAATTTTGACATTTTCATAATTTAATCTTAAAATCAAAATATAACAAAAATCACTTTACAAATTCATCAAATAGCAAAATCAAATCTCCAAATACATGGTATTCATCAAGAAAATTCAATATTCATCAATGAAAACTTCCAAAATTTTTAACAAAATAAAAAATAAAGGTATAGGCTAGCTGGACTTAGTTGCAAGAAACGGGTATAGAAAACACTCACATGCAAGGTATAAGACTTGGCCGATTCTCCTAGCTTAAACAACCTTCAAGTTTCAGCTATGGCAAAATAAGAATGAAGAAGAAAGACTTTTTCTTTACTTAATTTTGTTTTAATTTGGTTTTATTTACAAAAAATGTTCATTAATCACTTCAGTTTTTAATCCATATAAACCATGTTGCCGTCCCACTACATTAACTAGGTATAATTGCTACTTGAGTCCTTTCTCTTTTACTTTTAAGCTATTTAATCAATTAAATACAATAATTACTAAAATGTGCACTTTTTTACAAATTAGTCCTTTTCTTTTAATTAACTATCTAACCGTTGATATTTCTAAACCAAATTTTAATACTACTATAATGACTCTATAAATGTTCTAAAAATAATATTTACCAGTCGATATGATGGAAATTTGTGGTCCCGAAACCACTGTTCTGTCACTACTGAAAATCAGGTTGTTACACTTACTGCAAAACAGTAACTTCCTTCTGCAGGTGTGTGGTTACTCTTTCCCCAGCCATGAAGGTCGTGCTAGCTCTAATACCTCTGATGTGGCTCGAAAAGTTAAGAAGAAAACAGAGAAATTTTGAGAATAGAAATAGTAGAAAAGAGAGAAATTAGGGAGAAGAAATCTTGTGTATTTTTATGCTTGTCTTCTTTTGATTCTACGCAACATAATAAAGGAAAGGAAAAATAATAAAACAAACAAGTTGGTTACAAAACAATATAACTGTTGTTGACTAGGCCCTATCCTATACGTCTCGTTTAACATACTACTTTTACGCACCGTTTTCATTAACTAAACGCCACCATTTCATTACTTCAGATTTTTGTCCCATAACATGTCCTTGGAATGGGTTTGAGAATTTGCAGTATTCTTGAAATTTTTGTACTTCTTGGAATCGGTTTCTGAACTTATAGTATCTTGAAAGTTTCATTGTTCCCTGAATGGGTTTATGAAATTCCATTTTTCTTCGAACGTATTTAAGAATGTATTTTATGAAATTCAATCAAAGCAATTAGCATTGAAATATAGAACAAGATGAATTGAAATATACATACCATTAAATATGTTTATTCTTAAAATAACTTGATATAGAAGTTTTTAACTTTTAATATCCTTTGTACATTCATGCAATTACCATTGTAGGCACATGATAGTCCTCTATTACTACTAAAGAATTATTGCAAACTGAAGAGATATTTCTCAAGTTTTGAATAATTTGGCTTTTAATTTTATGCTTCCGAATAATATTACATATGTTAAAATTTAATTTGTCCTATTGTAAACTGTGGAACAATGCAATCTTGACTTCCTTTAATTATGAGGTTCTATTATGTTTTTGCATTATCTTCCTTGTAAGTCCTCATGTTTATGAAATATTAAGCTTCTGTTCCCCATATGCGTATACAATTAGCATAGTTTTCTATCATTCTAGTGGACAAAATTACCAATCATTAATTTTTAAGACTAAATTACCAGCTAAATCCCTTTCAGCAATTCTTTGGGTTTTTTTTTATTTGTTGATATTTAATGTTCTTATCATTAGTTCTAGAATTTATCTTTTTTTTTATTTTTATATTAATTTAGTTATTTCATCATTAACTATGCAATTTTTTATTATAGTTTAATTTCTCATATTTTTTTTTATCTTCTCTTATATTAAACGTAACTTAGTGGCATGGACAAAAGTTGGATGATGGAGTCAAAATATTCTTTGAAATATGTGTTAAGAGTTGAAAGATTCATGGAATTCGTACATAGAAAGATCGAACTGGAATGTAAAATTAAATGTTCTTGTTAAGAGTGCATAAATGTTTATATTAGATGTCAAAAAGATGTGGATAGTCATTTGCTTTTAAAAGTTATATAAAAAAGTTATACTAATTAAGTAGGTTTATTATGGTGAGAAATTTGGTTTCACTATTCAAAGTAGTACTTATGAGGGGATGACTCACAATGTTAAACTTTTCGATGATGGACTGCATGATTTCTTAGAAGATATGTTTCCTAAAGCGGATGGGATAACAGTTGGCGTGGTTTTAATAGTGATTCTAATGATTATTTCAGTAAGGAAGAAGCTAAAAAATTTATTGTAAAATTGTTGCAAATAAAGCTTTATTGTCAATTGAGGAACAAAACAAGTAATATGATATTAGAACTTTTGAGGGAGGCTTTCCCTAGTAGTACAATTTCTTCATCATGTCATGAGGCAGCCAAAACACTAAGACATATGACTTAGTTACATTCCTACTCAGTTACATTCCTACTCATGTATGCAAATATGATTGTGTTCTATTTTGGGGAGAGTTTAAAGATAGACATAGTTGTTCAATATGTGAAACATCAAGGTGGAAGGTTATTGAGAAAAAATACCTTAAAAAGTCTTACATTATTTTCCATTAAAACCAAGGTCCCAAAGATTGTTTATGTCAAGAAAATAGCTAAGGATATATAGTGGCATGTAGGAAAGCGCGTTGATGATGATACATTAAGGAACCTAACAGATGGAGATGCTTGGAAAGATTTTGACAAGGAGAATGATTGGTTTGCACATGATCCATGAAATGCTAGACTCAGCTTAGAAACTGATGGCTTCAATCTATTTGGGATAATGAGCTCTACATATAACATATGGCCAGTTATAGTTATGTTGTATAATCTTCCACATTGGAAATGTATGATAGAGACTTTCATGATGTTATCATTACTTATTCATGGATAAAACTCACCAAAAAAAGATATCGATGTCTATTTAAAACTGTGATAGATGAGTTGAAAAATCTATGGGAAAATGGGGTATGGACTTATGATGCTTTCAAGAATAAGTATTTTCAAATGTATGTTGTTTTTTAATGGACTATAAATGAATATAAAAAGCAAAATATTTGATGATAAGGCAGAAAACAAATCAAAGCTAAAGAAGTTATCTGGGAATGAGTTACTACAACAATTAAATGGTCTCAAAGATAATAAGTTTGGAAAACATCCAAACAAAAAGAAAAAAAAACCCATGAAGAGTTGAACTGGACTAAGAATAGCATCTTCTTTGGCCTGCCTTATTGGAAAACAATGAAGTTACGCCACAACTTAGATGCCAAGCATATCGAGAAAAATATTTTGTGATAATATTTTAAAAATATTGTTGAACATTGTAAGTGCAAGGTTAGATCTAGAGGACATGAAAATAAAGAAAAAACTGCATTTGATAAAATTGTTAGATGGTTCATACTTGATGCCTCTTGTATGTTACACTTTATCAAAAGAGGAAAGGAAGAAATTTTGTTCGTTTCTAAAATCAATGAAGTTTCCTGATAGATATACATCAAATATCTCACGGAGTGTTAATATTAGTGATGGAAAGACTTTAGGATTGAAAAGTCATGACTGTTATATCCTTTGCAAAGATTGATTCCAGTCGTTGGTAGGAAATTTGTATCTAAAGATGTTTTCCAAGCATTGGATGAGCTAGGCAATTATTTAAAGAGTATGTTGTAAGACATTGAAGAATGAAGAGGTAAAGGACTTAAAATAAGCTAGTGTAATCATTTTGTGCAAGTTGGAGAACCCTCCCCTCCCCCCCCCGTTTTTTTATGTGATGGTACATTTGGTTGTACACTTGCCTAATGAGGTCATTCTTAGGGGATCTGTACATTATCGATGGATGTAACTTGTTGAGAGATAACTTTATCTTTTTTAACCTTTTAAGTTTTATATTTTTAGGTAAAGTATAATAATTCAATAAAAATTCTTTTTTCTACCTAATAGGTTTTTAAGAAAGCTCAAAACATATACATAGAAAAAGGGTCGTCTAGAAGGATGTATAGTTGAGGCATATGTTTCTACTGACTGCTTAACATTTTGTTCTATGTATCTTTCTGGAATTGAGACTATGAAAGTTTAACATCGATAATGACAATGAATCAAAAAGAAAGAGAGGAAAGAACACATAGAATTTTACATGGAAACCCTTTCAGGAAAAAACCACGAGCAGAGAAGAAGAAAATTCACTATGTCGAAATTCGAATGATACAAAAGGAGTATAGAATACGGCTATTTATAGGTTTGTAAAACCATATTCTAATTAAAGTCAAATAGAAGTAATGCAATAAGGTTGAAACACATTATTTTAGTCAACATCAAATAGAGCAAGTAAACTTCTATACGGATTTCATTTGTACAGCCTGTACCATTCCTATCTTTGCCCTCGTAGATCCCCTATCCTGCCACTTGTATTTTATTTTAACAAGAATCTGGGTCACACAATTTCTAACAGAGACAAATTTTAATTGAAAAGATAGAAATCATGATGGAGGGAATGAAATCTATGATCCAAGTTTGCTTGTTATTTCAAGAAGTTTTTCCCTTTAAGAACATCAGAATATGAGTCTTTGCATAAAAATAGTATGAAATGATGTAACGGTATATTCTAAAAAATTGTGATGAGGTTGGACAATATTTAGAGTAGGTTTCTATTACAATAATTTAATTGGTATATATATTTATTATAGAGAACATAAAATAGTGGAGTGATGGTTGAAGGGAATCATGAAGAGGACCAAATCAACTTGTACGATATTCTTATTGATATTATTCAATTAAGTTATATCAAAGATTATAGAGTTGTTTTGTTTAAGTGTGAGTGGTTCCATTTAGATAGTAAAAAGAGAAGAGTTCATAAATATGGTCATTTACTAAGTATCAATGTTAACAAATATTGGTATGAGAATAATCATTTATTTTGTCAATTCAAGCAAAATAAGTTTTTTATGTGGATGATACAAAGATAGGGAAAGATTGGAGAGTAGTACAAAAGTTTCACCATAGACACTTGTATAATGTTCTAGAGATAGAAGTGCAAAATCATGAAATCTTTGATATTGGTGAAGATCAAGTAGAGGAAGATACTGAAATGTATGAGTGTAATACCGAAGTTCAAATTTTAGAAAATGGATCACTACATAAGGATGATATTGGTCCAAATGTGGTTAATAGTGAGATCGTACATAAAGCAAATATGTTAGTTGACTTCGATCAAGAAAATGAAGATGACATTGAGGAGGATGAGATAGAATGTGATAAATATCATACAGATATAGAATCTATTTTGTAATTGCTAAATTTGTTTTTGTTCCCCTTTTTTTTTAGAGATTGTTAAATATGTTTTTTATTATTTAGATATGATCATTTAAGATTTTTAGATATTTTATTTTTCAAATGACATTTTTAATTTATTCATCTTGAATTTTTCTCCTGTTATATTGTTTCTTTATGCTAAAATTATGAACTTCTACAAAAAAAAAAAAAAAAAACACTTTGAATTAGAAAAAAAAATTTGTGAATTGTAACCAATGGAAAATCTTGCCATTTGATTTTGGGGCTAATTAAGAGACTAAGTATGTATTTTCATCTAAGAGCTTAAAGTTATAATCTTAAAGATGCAGGATAAGGGAATTACTTGGTCGTGCCTATTTGGGCTAATCGCTTGGAGGATTTGTAAGAACTGAAATATGTTCATCTTCCAAAACATTAATTGGACGACGTATGATGTTATTAAGTCCTCTCTTAGTTGGGCCTAACATTTTGAGCCTTTCCTAATTGGGACCAAGGCTAGTTCAAGCTTTTTGGAGATTCATCATCACTTTTCAGATGATTAGGTGCATTTATTTTCTGATGGAGTAGTGGCTAGAGCCTCCGGAAATGCCTCAGTGGGTGGAGTGGTTTGTGATCGGGACGACAATTGGATTTTGAGATTCACGCATTACTTGGGCAGATGCTCAACTTTGGAGGCAGAAGTTTAAGGTATTCTTGATGGAATTCTCATTTTATTAAATAAAGGGTACAAGAGAGTCAGGATTCAGACTGATAATCTTGAAGGGCCAGGGCCTTGTCTATGGAAGAAACTGTGGACTCCGATATTACCTTGCTTAGAAGAGTTAAATGAATTTTGCAATCTGAAGGTCAGTGGGAAATCAAGTATATACCTAGAGAGTGTACTTAATTGCAGACCAATTGGCAAAGATTAGTCTTTCTTGGCAGACTTCCCTCGAGATATTTGAAGTACCTCCTGATGTGGTGGTTAAGACTATCCAACAAGACAAATCTTTTAGAGTCTCTTAGGAGTTTTTAAGTTGTAATTATGTTTCTGCTTTTCACCAAAAAAAAAGATGAAGATGAAAATATAAAAACAAAGTGGATAAGTAATAATGTCTTTTGAAGTAACTTTGAGATGTTAATGTAAGTTATATATCGCTTTCAAAGCTTGTTCACTAAATAAAAAAATAATTGTCACTAATAAGAATTTACATCGACAATGAGAAAAAATAGTCACCAGTTTTTCAATACATCAAAAATCAATTACCACAAAAAATTTTAGAGGTAATTTTGGCACCTAGTTATGTACACAAATTACATTTTCAAAATATCCATATAAGTTATATAATCAAAAAATAAACATGATTATTTATTTTCATCATGTTTGTGTTATAATCTGTGATGCTATTTTAAGAATCACTTAAGAAATTTATTAGTAATTAGTATTATGTGTAACATAAAAAAATTCAAAGTAGTATGTGTAATATAAAAAAAAAAAATCAAACATTTAAGTGACAATTCTATTTCCATTAATAATAAATATTTACTTACATAAGTGCGTAAGTGCACATATAGTACATTTTCTCTTCATTGTAATGAAACAAAAAAAAAAGTGTCACTAATAATGGCATGATATTAGTGACATAAGAAAATTTTCAAATAAAATTTAAAATGTCACTAAAAAAGTTCCCACCAAATTTATTTGGCAGCAAGAATATTAATTGACACAATTTCATGATGTTTTTCAAAATCATCATATAAAATATAAGATAAATAACAAGGAGTGACAAATTACAACATTCGTGATGATAAACCTATTTTTATGAAATAAATACCATGTTGCTTTTTATGTATTATAAATACAAAAAATAAAATTGTTACAAATAAATCTTATTAATTTATTACAAAAATAATTTAAACTAGTGATGATGGAAAATCATCACAATTTTCTTGAAATATCAAAAAAACATTTCCCACCAAATTTTTTTATATGTAAATTTTGGCATCAAATATATAGTAACGTAAAATTATGGTGTTATCAATAATTAAATGTGACACTTAGTTGTTTTTGTCACATTTGTAGTATATTTGTGACATTGTAAGCATCATGTAGAAAATGCATCATTAATTTATAATTTTTTTTAATGTTTAGAACTATTATTTCAATTTTTGGATGATTGTACTTATTCGCTTCTGCTACTACTACTTCCTTTTGATGATGATACTGCTGCAAAACTGATTTCAGAATTGTTGATGAGCTAATTCTACTTAAGAATTTTATTTACTTTGATGCACTAATTCATTACTTGATTAGCTTACTTAGTTATAATTATGGTTAGTTAGTTATTGATGCAAAGTCGACTAAGCATTGATGATTAATTTACTTAAATATTTTCTAAAGTTATGTTTATTGAGTTAATGGGAGTATGCTAAGGGGGAGTTGAGATTACTTGATGATTTAGCTTCCTACATTGTGTATGTTTTGTTCAAAAAATTGTCAATTGAAAAACATAGAACTAGTAATGAGTGCCAAGGGAGTGCCCACTCTCTTGCCATTGGAGTTATTTTAGATAGTTTCCATATTTGAGATATTGACAATTTATTGAGCGATATTTATAGGTTGTGTGGATTATGTGGATGGCATCTAGCCTATTATTGAAGATCATATCGTTTAGGGAAACATATTTTGGAGTTTGGATCGGATTAGATCATCCATATCTACTACCTTGAATCGTGGATATTGGATTGATTTAGAACATTGCATTCTTAGCTACCAAGAGTCCTTGTTTACCTTATTTATTATTATTCTATTGTCTTCAACTTGTAATGTGATTATTTTATAGAGATTGTGATAGATCTTATTTATGTTAGCAAGTCTTAAACAAATTTGTATAATTGAGAGACTTGTATAGTTTTATGTACCTAGAATCGAAAGCACCAAATATGTTCAAGTGAGAAACTATATTTTGTGAACATATATTGATAGTAAAACCTTTGTGTGGTGGTTTGACTTGTTCAATTCACATAGGTGAATTTAGTGGTAAAGGTTCTAGCCTTCAAATATAAAAGTAAAGAAATTATCATGAGTATGTAATAGATTTAGGATCATTGTGTAAGAGTTTGAAGATAGTTGATACTTCTCATTGAGCTAGACTCCACAGATGTAGGGAAATTGAACTGTAACACCCCTTACCCGTGTTTGAAGCTGGAATCGGATTTGAGGCATTACCTAACTTAACTTGCTTAAACATATCACATTGGGCTATAAAATTTCTTTTTTTTTTAACATAAAGAGTTTCCATATAAACCCATATTCTGCTCATTCTCGGCCTACGAGGCCCTAAACATACTTCAGAGAGGTTTCAGAATTAAACCGAGAACTTTTATGAACATAGAAAATTCTTCATCAAAACAGGGGCCACAAGCCCGTGTTGTCCTAGGGACATGCCCGTGTCTTTCATCCGTGGTCGACGCTAACTTATTTCACACGACCAGACACTCGCCCGTATCCCTGGCCCATGTCCCTTACACGGCCTCGACACGCCCGTGTCTTAGCCCATGTGCCAAAACCTTGGCATTCTATTTATGACGTAATCATCTCACTATGGTCACACGCCCAAGGCACACGCCCGTGTCCTTAGGCCGTGTGTTGAATTATAATCCACATTTAAAGTACAGACTTCACACGGCCTGGGCACCCGCCCATGTTTTAGGCCGTGCCTCCTACACGGCTGAGACACACGGCCGTGTCTCTGCACGTGTGTTTACTACTGAGTATATTGACTTGTAAGCTTAGCATACAAGGGGACACACGGCCGATCAACACGCCCATGGGGCCGACCGTGTGTCTCACACGGCCTCGATACACGCCTGTATGTCTACCCGTGTGGACATTAAAAAGGCTATATTCCAAGCCAATTGCCACCCTGCATTGCAAACATACTTACTCCAACTCATATCAACACAACTCATAACCCAAAGGCACATCCAAGAACTCAATTCAAAACATTCCTACAAGCATAAACTTCATAATTTCATCCTCATAGAATATATATATACTTATCAAGTATTGGCCCAATTCCAATGACCATTTAATAACATACATAGCCAACACTTTGGCTAACAATTATGACCTAACAGAATACCCAAGTCCTATACATGCCATACTCAAAATAAGTCTAAATTGTTATACCAAAGTGATGTCGATAATGTGATTTCTGAACTCCGACGTTCCACGTTCCTCGAGTTACCTTGGCAATACTACAAGGAAAAAGGACAATAAAAAGGGGTACGCATAAAGCTTAGTAAGTTTGCATGGAAATAAATAGCAACAATAAGCTCATGATAAAATCCATCCATGACAATAATTAACCATACACAAGGTTATAGGCTACTTGCCATACTTACTCATACTTGCCCTTATTTAGCACATACCATGCCACATGTCGTAATTATTTCTTCGTGAATCATTCACGAGTACCTGTATCCACTCATTCACATGTCTTTAGTACTAATCTCATTTCTATTTCCAAACTCATCTATTTATCCCATTAATCACTAGGGATACTCAAATACGCATTTTTATCGTCATTAATATAAGTACAAAGCCAATGCCACACCCTAAATGTGGTCTTATATGGGGTCACCTCTGAGTGTCGATGCCATATCTCAGATATGGTCTTATACGGAATCTCACATCAAGTATCGATGCCATATCCCAGAAATGGTCTTATACGATTCTCATATTCAATACCGAAGCCAGATCCCGGATATGGTCTTATACGAGATCTCAATTCGGTGCCGAGGCCATGTTCCGGGCATGGTCTTATACGGGACCTTATCCATTTCATGTCTTGATGATAGCATTTTCACATTCATTATAGTCCACTAGGACTTCAACATTTCAACTTACTCATCAACATCAAATACTCAATTTAGTAGAACATCTTGTATCAATATAATACCAAATATTCTCAAACCTGCTAACATAACATTGAATTTATCACATACAAACTTACCTCGATTTCAAAATAAGCTAGATCGTCGACCTAGTCCGAGACTTTATTCTTTCCCTGGTCGAGGTAGATTCTTGGTTCTTTTTGCTCTATGATAGAAAATTAGCTCACTTTAATCATCACATTAATAAAAGCATTTTAATAATCCTGCTTTGGCAAAATTACTATTTTGCCATTAGACTTTGGCAAAATGACCTTTTTACCCCTAGGCTCGGAAATAAATTCTAATCAAATTTTTACCTTCTACAAGCCTAGGTGAACATTTATTTCTCTTATGGCTATAATCAAAACCCAACATTTCATGCATTTATTAGAAACTTTATAATCTTTACAACAAGGTCCATTTAGGTGTTTTCATGACAACACCCTTCACAAAAGTTGTTTATCTAACAACTAAGACTCATTTTCTTCCATAAAAATGAAGAAAATAACATAAAAGCTCTCATGGTAAAACCCTAAAATTTTCATCAAATTGCAAGATAGTCCCCTCTTTAGAAAACTTAAGCTTTAGGGGTCCAAAAAGTACAATTTTTATCAAGAAATGACCACTAGATTACTTACTAGCAAGGAGAGAAGCTTGATGAAAATTTGAGCTCTAAAACCCCTTAGTTTGTTGCCAATTTTCGGTGGAGAAGAAGAGAGAAAAAGATGATATCTTCTTTTTCTTTATTTTAATATAAAACACCAATTTAGTCCACCTAATATCAACAACTTTGACCAATTTGACAATGTTTGTCTCCTATGGCCGACCACTCTAATTCTTGGGGGTCTAATTGCCTTTTAAAGACCTCCAATTAATGTTCTATAGCTATTGAAAACCTTTAGCTCATAAAAATTAACTTTCACACTTTATGCGATTTAGTCCTTTTTTGTGATTAAGCAAGAAATCGATAAAATAAAAGCACCAAAATTTTCATACACTTATACCATCACACTCTAACTCATAAAATATCATGGAAATAATTTTCTCTAACCTCAGATTAGTGATCCCGATATCACTATTCTGACTAGCCCCTAAATCGGGCTGTTACAATTCTCCCCTCTTAAGGATTTTCGTCCCCGAAAATCTTACCGGTGAAAAGGTTGGGATATTGGTTTCTCATAGTCTCCTCGGGCTCCCATGTAGCCTCTTATAGTCCCTGCCTCTGCCATATCACTTTCACCAGGGCTACACTTTTGTTTCTTAACTGTTTGACCTTTCGCGCCAAAATTTTAACCGGCTCTTCACCATAAGTCAAGTTCGATTGGATTTATACCTCTGTTGGTACTATTACATGTGAATGGTCTGAACGATATCGGCGCAACATGGATACGTGAAAGACATCATGAATCTTTTCAAGCTCGAGTGGCAAGGCCAACCGATAAGCTACCGGTCCTATCCTCTCGGTAACTTCATAAGGTCCGATAAAACGCAGACTTATTTTGCCTTTCTGGCCAAATCTGAGGACCTTCCTCCATGGTGATACTTTCAGAAACACTTTATCATCGACTTGGAATTCAATCTCTTTCCTTTTTAAATCCGAGTAGGACTTTTGTCTATCTGAGGCGGCTTTCAGACACTCGCGTATCACCTTTACTTTTTCTTCAGTTTCCCTAATCAAATCGACCCCTTGTATCTGTTTCTCTCTAAGTTCTGTCCAATACAAGAGCGTTCGACACTTACGCCCATACAATGCCTCATAAGGCGCCATTTTCAAACTTGACTGGAAACTGTTGTTATAGACGAATTCCACCAATGGTAAGTATTTCTCCCAAGTACCATGAAATTCCAAGACACACCATCGAATCATGTCTTCGAGTATCTGTATCACTCTTTCCAACTGTCTGTCAGTTTACGGATGGAAAGCTGTACTAAAACTCAATTTTGTGCCCAAGGCCTCTTGTAACTTTTTCCAAAACCGCGACGTGAATCTCGAATCTCTATCTGAACTAATCGATAAAGGTACTCCATGAAGTCTCACTATCTCTGCCACATATAGATCTGCCAATTTATCAAGCGAGTAGCCAACCCCCACTGGTATAAAATGGGCCGACTTCGTGAGCCCATCCACTATGACCCACACCGCATATTTCTTTTTGTGCGTCAACGGTAAACCCATTACGAAGTCCATGGTAATATGGTCCCACTTCCACTCAAGAATCATAATGGGCTAAAGTAGACCCGAAGGCATTTGGTGTTCAGCCTTCACTTATTGACAAATCAAGCATCTCGATACAAACTCAGAAATGTCCTTTTTCATGTTAGGCCACCAATACAATTTCCTCAAGTCATTGTACATTTTCGTGCTACCAGGGTGCACAGTTAAACACCCGTTATGTGCTTCATTCAAAATCTTCTGGGTACAAAGACCCTATCTCGAAGCGTTAAGCATCCATCTGGACTTACCCGAAAGTTCGATTCAACACTTGACTCACATAAAACTCTTTTGGCTTGTAAGTTTCTGTCCTCTTTCTGCGCTTCACAAATCTCTTGAAGAAACAATGGTCTAGCCCTCAACTCGGCTAAATAGAACCATCGTCTGACAAAGCCATCTGAGTATTCATGGCTCTCAGTGCAAACAGGGATTTTCTGCTCAAAGCATCGTCGACCACGTTCGCCTTTCCCGGATGCTAGTCAATCCTTAATCAGTTCCAACCATCTTCGTTGCCTTAAATTCAAATCCTTTTGAGTCATCAAGTATTTTAGGCTTTTATGGTCGGTAAATATTCGACACCTCTCACCATATAAATGATGTCTCCAAATCTTTAGTGCAAATACAATTGCAGCTAACTCCAAGTTGTGAGTCGGGTAATTCTTCTCATGCAGCTTTAATTGCCTAGAGGCATAAGCAATCACCTTGCCCTCTTGCATAAGTACACAACCCAAACCATTTATGGATGCATCACTGTAAACCACAAATTCCTTTCCCAGGTCAGGTTATACCAAAACAAGAGCCTCAGTCAGCAACGCCTTTAGTTTCTCAAAACTCTGTTGGCACTTTTCTGTCCAAACAAACTTCACGTCTTTTTGCAATAGTCTCATCATCAGGGTAGCTATCATGGAAAACCCCTTGACAAAACGCCTATAAGAGCCGGCTAGGCCTAGAAAACTCCTTACTTCGGTTACGCTCCTCGGCAGTTTCCAATAAACAATTGCTGAAATTTTACTCAGGTCGACTCTAAGTCTATCTCCCGAGACAATGTGCAACAAAAATCCTACTTCCTTAAGCCAAAATTCACTCTTGCTAAACTTGGCATACAATTTTGTTTTCTCTCAAAATTTGTAGAACCATACTCAAGTGCTCGACATGTTCGTTCTCATCCCGAGAGTAGATCAGGATGTCATCGATGTAGACCACTACAAACTTATCCAAGTATGGTCGAAAAATACGGTTCATCAGGTCCACGAAAATGACAGGGGCATTCGTTAGACCAAAAGGCATGACCAAAAATTCATAGTGGCCATACCTAGTCCTAAATGCGGTTTTCGGTACATTTGAGTCCTTGACTCTCAGCTGATAGTACCCGAACCTCAAACTATCTTGGAAAATACCGTGGCTCCCTTCAATTGATCAAATAAATCATTGATTCTTGGCAACGAGTACTTGTTCTTCACAGTTATCTTGTTGGGTTATCGATAATCTATGCATAATCTCATAGAACCATATTTCTTCTTCACAAATAAAACGGGAGCACCGCACGGAGAGAAACTCGGTCTTGTGAAACCTTTATTCGTTAGCACTTGCAACTGTGCTTTCAACTCTCTTAGCTCGGTTGGAGCCATTCTATATGGAGCAATAGAAATAGGGGCGGTACCCGGGGCTAGCTCAATCCCGAATTCAATCTCTCTAACCGGAGGTAACCCTAGCAATTCCACCGGGAAAACATCTAGATACTCGCATACTATGGGTACCGACTCAATTCTTAATTTAGTCTCTTTAGTAATCATCACAAAGGCAAGGTAAGCTTCGTACCCTTTTCTTAAATACCTCTAAGTTGACAAGGGTGATATCACCGTTGGTGATCTATCTTGCTTATTTGATTTAACACAAATAAAATCCCCATTTTCATTTCTCAACTCAATAAGCTTCTTTCCACAATTCACAATTACACCATGAGTAACTAACCAATCCATCCCAAGGATGACATCAAACTTATCAAATGGCAATAACATAAGATCAACCGGGAAACAATGACCCCTAATCATCAAAGGGCAACCTTTGCAAACTCTATCAACCAACACATACTTGCCTAGGGGATTAGACACTCTTATTACAAATTCAGTAGACTCTATAGGCATGCTCAAGCTAGATACTACTTTCATGCATATGTATGAGTTGGTAGATCCTGGATCAATTAAAGCTAAAACACGAGTATCATAAAGAGAAATTGTACCCGTGATTACGTCAGGGGAAGATGCCTCTTCACGAACACGGATGGCATATGTTCTCGCCGGTGCTCTACCATCAACTTTTGCAGCCTGCTCTTTGGATGGATTATTGTTACCCATTTCATTTTCCGGGTTTCTCTGCGGTCTTCCTCTAGCAGCATTTCCCGGTCTTGCATTCTGAGACTTTTCTTTCTCGCCCACCTCGGGGCAACCTCTGATAAAGTGGTCTAAGGACCCACATTTAAAACAAGCCTTCTTATTTGCTCGGCACTCACCAGAATGGTGCCTGCCACACTGCAGGCATTCCGGCCTACTCGGTCGAACGTTGCCCACACTAGCATTTGATGTGGTCTGCGCTTTAGACCCCGAAAATTGTTTGCCCTTACTTCGGTTTGAAAACATGACTGAAGTGGCTAATCGAGTAGCAAAATCCCTTGATTTCTTAGATGAGGATTGGAGTGACTTGTTCAGTTGTCTTTTCCTCGAGTCACGAGACTCAATCTCCGCTCTTCTTTTCTCTTTAGGCAACTTTTCAGCCTTACAGGCTCTATCTACCAACACTACAAATTCTTTTAGTTTGAGGACTCCAACGTATAAACAAATATCTTTATTTAACCCGTCCTCGAATATCTTGCACATGATAGCCTCGGTAGACACGCACTCCTAGGCATACTTGCTAAGCCTTACGAACTCTCGTTTGTAATCGATCACTGACATACGACCTTGCTTTAATTCCAAGAACTCTTTTCTTTTATGGTCGATGAACCTCTGGCTGATATACTTCTCCCGGAATTCCTCTTGAAAGAATTCCCAGCTAACTCTCTCCCTTGGTACCACCGACACAAGGGTATTCCACCACCAATAGGTCGAATATCTCAAGAGAGATACCGCACACTTCAAGCACTCCTTAGGTGTGCCTGATAACTCATCGAATACTCTAATGGTATTCTCGAGCCAGAATTCCGCTCTCTCCGGATCATCATCCTTACTAGCTCGAAATTCCTCGGCTCCTTGGTTCCGGATCTTATCGACCGGAGGTCTTTCTCTTCTTACTACCTCAACCACTTGAGGAGCTACGAGAGCTGGTTGAGGAACAGGTGGGGCTGGAGGGGGTTGAGCATTAGGATTTGCTCCGGTATACTTAGTATACCAGTTTCTCTTCATAAGGAGAAAGGCCTCTCGGGCCTCTTCTCCCTGACCCAAGGTCTCGGGTCTACTATTCCCAGGTACGGTCCCTTGAGCGGGAGTCGGTGTATTACTCGCAGAATCATCGGCTGTAGTTCGGTCCGGATTAGAATCCATTTACTACAAAAAATGCAAATTTAAAACGTCAGGAACCTTCACACTATCATTACTCAATTACTTTTGCATATGGCATGTATAGCTAAACTTATACTTACGCTACATTAGTCTTAGAATCAACTAAACCATAACTCTGATACTAATAAATGTAACACCACTTACCCGTGTTCGAAGCCGGAACCGGATTTGAGGCATTACCTAACTTAACTTGCTTAAACATATCACGTTGGGCTATAAAATTTCTTTTTTTACCGTAAAGAGTTTCCATATAAACCCATATTCTACTCATTCTTAGCCTACGAGACCCTAAACATACTTCCGAGAGGTTTCAGAATTAAACTGGGAACTTTTACAAACTTAGAAAATTCTTCATCAAAACAGGGATCACACGCCCGTGTTATCCTAGGGACACGCCCTTGCGCCCCTAAGACATGCCCGTGTCTTTCACCCGTGCTCGACACTGACTTATTTCACACGGTCGAACACACGCCCGTGTCCCTCACACGGCCCCAACACGCCCATGTCTTAGCCCGTGTGCCAAAACCATGGCATTCTATTTATGACGTCATCATCTCACTATAGTCACACGGCCAAGGCACACGTCTATGTCCTTAGGCCGTGTGTCAAATTATAATCCACCTTTAAAGTACAGACTTCACACGGCCTAGGCACTCGCCCATGTCTTAGGCCGTGCCTCCCACACGGCTGAGACACACGGCCGTGTCTGTACACGTGTGTTTACTACTGAGTATATTGACTTGTAAGCTTAGCATGCAAGGGGACACATGGCCGATCAACACGCCCATGGGGCTGACCGTGTGTCTCACACGGCCTCGACACACGCCCGTGTGTCTACCCGTGTGGACATTAAAAAGGCTATATTCCAAGCCAATTGCCACCTTGTATTGCAAACATACTTACTCCAACTCATATCAACACAACTCATAACCCAAAGGCACATCCAAGAACTCAATTCAAAACATTCCTACAAGCATAAACTTCATAATTTCATCCTCATAGAATATATATATATATACTTATCAAGTATTGGCCCAATTCTAATGGCCATTTAAGAAATGACTTTAATAGCATGCATAGTAACACTTTAGCTAACAATTGCAACCTGACAAAATACCCAAGTCCTATACATGCCATACTCAAAATAAGTCTAAATTGTTATACTAAAGTGATGTCGATAGTGTGATTTCTGAACTCCGACGCTCCATGTTCCTCGAGTTTCTTTGGCAATACTACAAGAAAAAAAGGACAATAAAAAGGGGTACGCATAAAGCTTAGTAAGTTTGCATGGAAATAAATAGCAACAATAAGCTCATGATAAAATCCATCCATGACAATAATTAACCATACACAAGGTTATAGGCTACTTGCCATACTTACTCATACTTGCCCTTATTTAGCACATACCATGCCACATGTCGTAATTATTTCTTCGTGAATCATTCACGAGTACCTGTATCCATTCATTCACATTTCTTTAGTACTACTCTCATTTCTATTTCCAAACTCATCTATTTATCCCATTAATCACTAGGGATACTCAAAGACGCATTTTTATCATCATTAATATAAGTATAAAGCCAATGCCACACCCTAGATGTGGTCTTACATGGGGTCACCTTTGAGTGCCGATGTCATATCCCGGATATGGTCTTATACGAAATCTCACATCAAGTATCAATGCCATATCCCGAAAATGGTCTTATACGATTCTCATATTCAATACCGAAGCCAGATCCCGGATATGGTCTTATACGAGATCTCAATTTGGTGCCGAGGCCATGTCCCGGGCATGGTCTTATACGGGACCTTATCCATTTCATGTCTCGATGATAGCATTTTTACATTCATTATAGTCCACTAGGACTTCAACATTTCAACTTACTCATCAACATCAAATACTCAATTTAGTAGAACATCATGTATCAATATAATACCAAATATTCTCAAACCTGGTAACATAACATTGGATTTATCACATACAAACTTACCTCGATTTCAAAATAAGCTAGATCGTCGACCTATTCCGATACTTTATTCTTTCCCCAATCGAGGTGGATTCTTGGTTCTTTTTGCTCTATGATAGCAAATTAGCTCACTTTAATCATCACATTAATAAAATCATTTTAATAATCATGCTTTGGCAAAATTACTATTTTGCCCTTAGACTTTGGCAAAATGACCTTTTTACCCCTAGGCTCGGAAATAAATTCTAATCAAATTTATACCTTCTACAAGCTTAGGTGAACATTTATTCCTCTTATGGCAATCACCAAAACCCAACATTTCATACATTTACTACAAACTTTATAATCTTTACAACAAGGTCCATTTAGGTGTTTTCATGGCAACACCATTCACAAAAGTTGTTTATCTAACAATTAAGACTCATTTTCTTCCATAAAAATGCAGAAAACAACATAAAAGCTCTCATGGAAAAACCCTAAAATTTTCATCAAATTGCAAGATAGTCCCCTCTTTAGAAAGCTTAAGCTTTAGGGGTCCAAAAAATACAATTTTTATCAAGAAATTATCACTAGAATACTTACTAACAAGGAGAGAAGCTTGCTGAAAATTTGAGCTCTAAAACCCCTTAGTATGCTGCCAATTTTTGGTAGGAAAGAAGAGAGAAAAAGATGATATCTTCTTTTTCTTTATTTTAATATAAAACCCCAATTTAGTCCACCTAATGTCAACAACTTTGACCAATTTGACAATGTTTGTCTCCTATGGCCGGCCACTCTAATTCTTGGGGGTCTAATTGCCTTTTAGAGACCTCCAATTAATGTTCTTTAGCTATTGAACACCTTTAGCTTATAAAATTGAACTTTTGCACTTTATGCAATTTAGTCATTTTTCACGATTAAGCAAAAAATTGATAAAATTAAAGTACCAAAATTTTCATACACTTATACCATCACACTCTAACTCATAAAATATCATGGAAATAATTTTCTCTAACCTCGGATTAGTGATCCCAAGATCACTATTCCGACTTGCCCCTAAATCGGGCTGTTACATGAACCGCGTAAACAAACTTTCTATCCCTTGTTTGTTTATAATTTGATATAATGCTAAAGGAGTGCCCACTTTCTTGTCACTCCTTCCAAACACAGAACTTATTTCTAAGGAACTATTTCAAGGCAACAACATTTGTTAAACATAAGTTAATTAACGTTTAAAATCTAATGTTAATTTATTAAACATTATTTGTATATAACTTCCACAATTAATAAATATAAGTTTATTAATCTCAAAATAAATAAACTTCAACATTTTTTTCCAAAAGTAAATGTTAGTTAGTGATGTGTCTCTAACTAACTATGATCACAATAAAGGCATGCGCACCTATCGTTTAATAGTATAGTTATGGTAAGACCGGAAATATCGTATCCACAAAGACCAAGAGTACTAGTAATTACTATTTTCCTATTATCTAGCCTAAAAATTGGAGTGAATTCTTTTAAACTAAAACTAATTAAAAGCACGACAGAGAATGAATTGGGAAAATACTTTTAGACAACTTTATGAAAGAGGCAATACCCAAGGAAGAATCCACCTAGACTACACTTATTACTTCTGATTCATACGATTTATTCACTTGACTTAATTCGTAGAAATCCCTGATTTATGTTAGTATCTCTTTCGAGACTAAAAACAACTGACTCTAGGTTGATTAATTGAAATCTCTTTCTAATTAAAACTCCTATTATCGCATTAACTCGATCTATGGATTCCCTTATTAGATTTGACTCTAATCCAGCAGATTTACGCCGTCCTATATCTAGGATTGCATTCAACTCCGCTTAATTGTGTTGATCTACTCTTAAACAGGGACTTTTTCTCCTCTGAATAAGCACATTTGACTTGAATCAATAACCTGAATTATTAAAACAAGAATAAGAACTCACAATTAAGAATAAGAACAAGTATTTATCTTATAAATCAAATAGTAATAAGATTCATTTGGTTATCATCCCCTCAGGTATTTAAGGGATGTAGTTTATATTGAAAGAGGGAAACATCTTAAAATAAGGAAAACTACAAAACATAAGAAAACCTAAAAACTTAAAGAGAAATTGATAGGAGATCTTCAATCTTGATGGAGATCCTTCTTCCAAACTGCTCCTGATGGCTGTCTTCGAGTATTTTCTGCTTCCTACCTCATGTGTCTTCTTAGGTCCTCCCCTATGGTGTTTATATAGGCTTTGGAGCACTTTTCTTGGCCCACAAGTAGTCTTTTCCGAATAGAATTAAACTTGGGTCCGGCAAGGACTCGCCCGTGTGACACGCCCGTGGGTGAACACTTAGGCCGTGTTCGATTCTGTTAGTCACACACGGCCTGTAACACCCCTAACCTGTATCCGTCGCCGGATTAGGGTTACAAGGCATTACTTGACTAACCCCAAATCAACACTCTCATATAAATCATTTTATTTGAGGTGATGCGTGAACAATCCATGCTTTCAAATTCAAAGATTCATTTATCATTTATTCATAACATATTAGCAAACAAACATAATCAATTTAACATGGCAATCAATCCCTTGAATGGTCATAGCCGAATGTACCAATAATAAATTTATACTTTTATTGCTTACTTTCTAACTCAAAATATCCATATGACATTCTAGGTGTATAAATAAACATAAATATAATCATACACATAACTAATCAATTAACTATATATACACATATTCGGCTAACTAATATAACTTCCCTACAAAATATTTAAACTGTGATCGTGATTTGCTTTCCTATTTGGAGCTTAATTAGCTAACCATTCAAGCAAAATTTATGCACTTATTTATCAAATTTATCAAATTGTACATTCATTCTTACTTCACCAATATACACCTAGCATTAACCGAACATAATTTCATCCATTACAAGCATATATTATCATTAGTTAGCTTATAAGTCATACATGAAACACACATGCCAAAATAAACTTATATCCTGACCGAAAATGCACAAACATATACATCATCTCAAGCATATTCAAACCAACCCTAGCATGGAAATAAAGCCATTTTCGCATGACATTTATATACATACACATATACACCAATTGAGTCAATTCAAAAAGTAGCTTAGCCTATACATGCCATAGACTTTAAGTTCATTCACAAAAAGGTACCAAAGATAGTTTATAGTGTGATTGACTTTGACAATGATCCCCGAGCTCGAACTTAGACTTCAATATCTATAAAATAGTCAAATAAACACATACAGTAAGCTAATATAGCTTAGTAAGTTATAAGCAATGGTAAAATATACAAGTAATCATTATACAAATTAAATCAATTTAACTTGATCATCTACGAACTCATAACCATACTTATATAACATATCACCATACGATAATTATCATATTTAATAGTCTCAAAACCGAATACTCATGTATCATTATTTCATCTCAAATAAACTTAAAGATTAAAGATCACATCTCAATTCTATAATTTCATATACAAAAACAACTTACCTCATTCGTACTAGATTATTCAACTATTATGCATCACATACTTGTTTATTATCTCTTGTTTATCACCATTCGTTAGTTTATGTCTTTGGAGGATCCGTAATCCCGCACACATAGTGCAATTCATGTAACGTATCACACACTTAGTGTCGTTACTTTGATAAATAGCACACATAGTACAATTCATGTAACGTATCGCACACTTAGTGCCGTTACTTTGATAAAGAGCACACATAGTGCCATTTACTTGTAATGTATCGCACACTTAGTGCCATTACTTATTTTCCGCACACTTAGTTCCAGACAACCGATTTCGCACACACAGTGCTCGGTGTATAAATTCGCATACATAGTGCTCATTAACTGATCTCTTCCTCTTCCATATAAACATACATAATCACATTTTGCACATATGAACATACATATATGCACGTGTTCGAACCAACCTATTTTTCCTATGAATTTCCTTCACATTCAGCCATAATAAATAAACATGTAAATATATCCATCTATTCAAATACAAACATCACTCTCATTTTGTTTTCACATTTAACTATCCCTTAATACATATATATACATAATCAATCAACCCAATTAATCAAAGCTTATATATATATATATATATATATATATGTATATTAACCACACATTCGGTTAAACATAATATATTCCATGCCACATTCGGCATTATGAAATTAAACCTATTTATTTCACTTTAATATATATATATATTAACATAGATTAAAGTTCAATTCAACCCAATTTCTTAAAAACTTACCTCGAAAATCGACGGATTAAGTTTCCCGACTATTCGTTCAACTTTGCTTTTCCCCGATCCAATCCCGATTCTTTTTTTGTTCTTGATCTAAAAAAATTCAAATTAAGCTCATTCAAATATATTTTCATTCAATTTAATCCAAAAAAACATAAATGGGCAAATTACTATTTTACCCCTACAATTTTTACAATTTAGTCACTATTGCACAAAACACAAAATTCTCAAAATTTGCACACACTCCTTTAGGGCCGAATATTACTCATGCCCACACAAGTCCATACAATCCATTTTTTTTTTCATATTTTGACCCTTCAATTTAAAATTTTCACATTTTAGTCCTAATTACTCAAAATCATCAAAATTTCCAATACAAAACATGTAAATCTAAAACATATATTTAATATATATTCATCAAACATCACAAACACAATTTCTCATCAATGGCCGAACTCCAAACATGCATCAAAATCAGAAATTCTAGCATGGGTCGGATAGTATTCGAAGCAACGATCTCAAAAACATAAAAATTATCAAAAACCGAGCTAAACACATACCTTTAATCAAGCTCCAAAAATGGCCGAACTTAAGGAACTTTTGTTTCTTCTTTCTTTTCTTTATATTCGGTCATGCAAATAAGAAAACCATGGCTTTGTTTTATTATATTATGTTTTTATATTATAAATTTTTTTTACCAAATTATATATATAATAAACCTTTATAAAATAATAACAAAACATATAATGGTTGTCTTTCACCGTCCACTATAACATAACATGGGTAATTTACCACTTAAAGCCTACAAATTAATAAAACAATCACTATTCGGCCCTTTCACAAATAACCACTAAATTTTCATTTTACGCGATTAAGTCCTATTATTAAATTAAGCATATAAACAATCAAATTTTCATACGAAACTTTCACACATGCAATTTCACATATAATAAACACAAAAAATAATATTTAAATATTTTTCTGACTCGGATTCGTGGTCCCGAAACCACTGTTCTGATTAGGGTCAAAATCGGGCTGTTACGACTCTCCCCCCTTAAAGGATTTTCGTCCCCCAAAATCTTACCGATGAATAAATGTGGGTAGCGTTCTTTCATTGAATCTTCAAGTTCCCAGGTTGCTTCCTCAAGCCCGTGTTTATGCCAGATAACTTTAACCAACGAGATTTTCTTATTTCGTAACTCTTTCATTTCACGTGCTAAAATGCGAATCGATTCTTCATCATAAGTTAAGTCAGGCTGAATTTCAACCTCTGACGGGCTAATCACATGAGAAAGATCGGATCTGTATCGTCGAAGCATCGATACATGAAAAACATTGTGGATCTTGTCTAACTCAGATGGCAACAACAGCTTGTACGCAACCGGTTCGATACGCTCAATAACCTCGTACGGCCCGATAAATTTTGGATTCAGCTTTCCCTTACGACCAAATCTAAATATCTTCTTCCGTGGCGAGACTTTCAAAAATACTCAGTCACCCACCTGAAACTCTATATCTTTACGTTTCAAGTCCGCACATGAATTCTGACGATCAGACGCGGCTTTCAAACTTTCTCGGATCACTTTTACTTTTTGTTCAGTCTCTTTGATTAAATCAACCCTGTGTATCTTCCTTTCACTCAACTCAGTCCAATATAAAGGTGTACGACATTTACGATCGTACAAAGCTTCATAAGGTGCCTGATAAACCGTAAAAGTAACATATTTTAAGCCCACATTTAGCATGCTTTTGGATGATTTATCCTTTGATTTATGTAAAAAGGTACTCTTAATCCTTCCTTTTCATGTTTTATACTCAGGAAAGCACCCAAGGATGAAAAGAACGAGAAACTGGCTTAAAACGGACCAAATTGGGCCAAAATAGAAATCGACACGGCCTGGGCCAAAGACCACACGATCGTGCCTCATTAAAAGTCCGAACACGGCCTAAAGACGACTCACACGGGGCGTGTGCCATGGTCGTGTCTCTGTCATGGAAAAGAACAATTTCACTCGGAAAATGATACTTAAGGGCAAAGAAACCTATCTCAAAAGCCTATATAAACACCCTAAGTATAACCTAGAAGGGGGCGATTAACTAGGCTAAGGAGCCGAGCCAGACAGGTTAGATTTGTGGAAATCACTCGTAGATAGCCAGTTGATCCATCTCAAGAAGCCGGAGTTATATTTAAGACGGAGGATCTCTCCTTCAATTCATTCAGGGGGTTTTAGGGATTTCTTATGTCCTGTTTTATCTTTTCTTTTGAGATGTTTTCTTTTATTGTTATGAACTAAACCCTCAGATACCTGAGGGGGATGAAACCTAAGATGAATCTTATTATCGTTTGCTGAACTATATGATAAATATTTGACTTGCTCTTAATTATGTGTTCTTAATTCTTGTGTTGATATTTCCGGGATATTAATTCAAGCATGATGTGCTTAGGTGGAGGAGCAAAAGTCCCTGCCTAAGAGTAGATCTAGCATAATTAAGCGGAGTTGATCGCGCGCCTAGAGATAGGGTGACGAGATTTTGCTGGATTAGGGTGAAACCTAAAATGGGAGTCCATAGATCGAGTTAATGCAATTATAAGGGTTTTAATTAGAAAGAGATTTCAATTAATCAACCTAGGGTTAGACGTTAGTCGCTTCGAGAGAGGGATTAATATAACTTAGGGAATCTTACGGGTCAAGTCAAGTGAATAAATCGTCTGGTTCAGAGTTAGATAACAAGTGAGGTCTAGGTGGATTCTTCCTTGGGTGTCATTTTAATCAATTGGTTTCTCTCAAGTTATTTTCCCAAACTCTTTCTCTTTGTCTTTGCATCTTTAGTTTAGTAGTTAATTAATTTATATTAGATAAACAATCCCTTAATTTTAGGCTAAATAATACAAAGAGAGTTAGTATTGGTACTTTTAGTTCCTTTGGGTTCGACATTCCGGTCTTGCCTAAGCTATACTACTGTTCGATAGGTGCGCTTGCCTCAAAAATCGTTGTCAGAGTTAGTTTCTAGGTTCGATCATTCTTTTTATAAATTTTAAGACTCGACAGAAACGATCAGTGCCATTTTGATACTCGATTGAAAGCTATTATTATATGCAAATTTAATCAAAGGCAAGTATCGTTCCCATGTACCCTCAAACTCAAGAACACAACATCTCAACATATCCTCGAGTATTTGAATAACACGTTCGGATTAACCATCCGACTGAGGGTGAAAAGCAGTACTGAAGTGCAATTTAGTACCCAGAGCATCTTGCAGTTTCTTCTAAAACCGCTATGTAAACCTCGGATCTCTATCCGAAACAATAGAAATAGGTACTCCGTGCAATCGTACAATTTGAGAAATGTACATTTCAGCTAACTTATCAAGTGAGAAATCCGTACGTACCAGGATAAAATGGGCCGATTTCGTCAATCTATCAACAATAACCCAGATTGCATCTTTCTTGCTTGGTGTCAATGGTAATCCAGTTACAAAATCCATCGTGACTCGATCCCACTTCCATTTAGGTATCATAACCGGCTGAAGTAATCCCGATGGCACCTGGTGCTCAGTTTTTACTTGTTGACATATTAAACACTTCGACACTTAGTCTGAAATATCTCATTTCATACCGTGCCACCAGTAATGATGTCTCAAGTCGTTATACATCTTTGTACTACCCGGGTGAATTGACAATCTACTGTTATGAGCTTCATCACAAATCATTTGAATCAACTCAGGATTCTTAGGCACACATATTCGGTTTCTGAACCGTAGACATCCCTCAGCATCCAACTGAAACTCTGAATCAGAACTCGAACCATAATGACTCCTTTTTACTAATAAGTGATTATCAACCTTTTGAGCTTCGTAAATCTGTTGAACAAACAATGGTCTCGCTTTCAATCTGCAATAATCACGCAATCATCAGTCATAGCTATATCCGCATTCATTGCACGTATAGGAAATAGTGATTTTCGGCTTAGTGCATCAGCAACCACATTAGCTTTCCCGGGGTGATAATAAATCACAAGCTCGTAATCTTTTAATAATTTCAACCATCGTTGTTGTCTTAAATTCAGATCCTTCTGAATCATTAAGTATTTTAGACTCTTATGATCGGAATAGACATGTCGGATAATTCTTTTCATGCAGCTTTAACTGTCTCGAGGCATAGGCTACAACTTTACCTTCCTGCATCAAAACACAACCCAAACCATTCAAGGATGCATCACTGAAGATTACAAACTCTTTACCCGACTCTGGCTGCACAAGCACTGGAGCTGCCGTTAACAAGGTTTTTAACTGATCAAAACTCTTTTGACACCTCTCTGACCACTCGAACTTGACATCTTTCTGCAACAGCTTTGTCATCGGAGCTACGATCATCGAAAACCCTTTCACAAAGCGTCTATAGTAGCCGGCAAGTCCCAGAAAACTTCGAACTTTAGAAACATTTCGCGGGGGTTTCCAATCAAGTATAGCCGAAATTTTACTCGGGTCAACCCGAATACCTAATGCTGAAACAACATGCCCCAAAAAGCTAACTTCACGTAGCCAAAACTCACATTTGCTGAATTTCGCGTACAACTGCTTATCGCGCAAAATCTGTAACACAAGTCTTAGGTGTTTGGCATGCTCGGTTTCGTCACGCGAATAGATTAGAATATCATCTATAAATACAACCACAAACCGATCCAGATACTATCTAAATACCCGATTCATCAAATCCATGAAAACAGCAGGGGCATTAGTGAGTCCGAACGGCATCACCAAAAACTCATAATGGCCGTATCTCGTCCGAAATGCAGTCTTAGGTACATCTGATCTCTAACTCGCAGCTGATAATAACCGGATCTCAAATTGATCTTCGAAAATACTGAAGCTCCCTTTAGCTGATCAAATAAATCATCAATACATGGCAACGGATATTTATTTTTTACGATCACTTTATTAAGTTGTCGATAGTCAATGCACATTCTCAAAGTTCCGTCTTTCTTTTTCACAAATAGAACCGGCGCACCCCAGGGAGAGAAGCTCGGTCGAGCAAAACCTCTATCTGTTAATTCTTGCAACTGAGCTTTTAACTCTTTCAAGTCAGTCGGTGCCATTCTATACGGAGCTATCGAGATCGGAGTCGTCCCTGGCACTAACTCAATACCAAACTCTACCTCCCGAACAGGTGGCAATCCCCATAATTCCTCCGAGAACATATCCGGATACTCACATATAACTGGTACAGATTCAATCTTCTTTTCGGTTACTTTACTATCGATCACATAAGCAAAGTAAGCTTCACAATCCTTTCTCAAATACCATCGAGCCAACATTGAAGATATCACTGCTGGTAGCCCGTTCAAATCCGTAGCCTCAATTCGAATTATCTCATTATTCTGACACCACAGATCAATAGTCTTTCGTCTGCAATTCACTACTGCATCGTGCACGGTTAACCAATCCATACCAAGGATGATATCAAACTCATCAAATGGTAGTAACATCAAATCAACCGGAAAACATGAATCTCTAATCATCAAAGGGCAATTCTTGCACACTCTATCCACTAACACACACCGGCCCAAGGGGTTCGATGTAACACCCCAAACTCGGCCCATGCGTTATGACCGGATCTGACATGTCACATGAGAAAAACATGTTAAATCCTTTTTATTTATACTAAAATAGGTATTATTTTGTTATAATCAAGAAAACAAGTTTGATTTGAAATATTTGATAAAGTACTACTAACCTCGAAGGTTGATTGATTAATCAATAATTTGAACTAGAGATCTTATAAAATATGACTTTTGAAAAACATTTTTGATAATTCGAGAGAAAATCTTGAGTTAAAATATTTGTAAAAGTTTCTTATGAAATCCATTTGTTAATCTATTTTGGAAAACCTTTATTTATATTTTTAGAAAAAATCCCATTTAAAATAATGCAAGAAAAATAATAAGTACGGCTAAACATAAAACCAAATAAGAATATCCCAGAGGCCTTATTACAACTTTAAAACCCGAAATAATAAAAGCAACGAAATAATACAGAAAAGAAGTTTACTAAAGTCTAAAAATAACATTCCAAAAGTATGGCCTCCACCGAGTCATCCATGGCCCCAAGTCCTCGTCACTGAGCATTACCTACAAGGGCTAAGAGAAAGGGGGAGTGAGTTACAATAACTCAGTATATAATCCCCTTACCGTCATCCACTGGGCCTGAACCCATATAGCAATATCTTGGGCCTAAGCCCATTTACATAACAATATATATATGTGCAATGTATGCAACCCAACCCATCCATCCAATCACACCCTCGTACCAGTCAATCACACTTGTGGGGATCAAGTCAACCCACCCCGCCAATCACACCAATTCGCAGGCAAGTTGCCATTTATAATATTTTATTGTGGCCAAGCCACCGATATCACGATGGCACAAAGCCATTATCAAAATCTGTGGCAGAGCCACCGAAATCATAATGTAACCTAATAACAAACATTTTTGTGGCAATGCCACCAGGCTACATTTCTCTTCAACATTTTTCCCATCCCATGCAAAATATGTAAATGCAACATACATAATAAAGCATAATATCCACATATATAAACAACAATCATTAATCCAGTAATTTATTACAGTAAATTGGCCAATTATAGAACTTTGTAAATCGGTTCACTAAAGCATTCTAGCAATTCGGCCCATAGGGGCATTTTAGTAAATCGGCCCATAAGGGCATTTTCGTAAATCAGCCCATAAGGGCATTTTCGTAATTCAAAAATTTTACCCACTAAGGGTAATTCAGTAATCTTGCAACCCAGGGGTATTTTGGTAAT
Source organism: Gossypium australe (assembly GCA_005393395.2). NCBI lineage: Eukaryota > Viridiplantae > Streptophyta > Magnoliopsida > Malvales > Malvaceae > Gossypium > Gossypium australe. The sequence goes on from CM016619.1 coordinate 16,766,601, forward strand.
TTACCCTTCAAGGGTATTTCGGTAATTTCATAACCCAGACTTAACTACTAATGTGGGGCATAAAAATTGAAATTGTCCATCTGCGTCATATTGACTAAACTGACTATAACTCAAGTTAGAAAACTTGAAATTTAGATCCGTAAATTTTCCTTGAAACTAGACTCATATATCTTCTTACTAAAACTTTTCTAGAATTTTTGGCTTAGCCATTTAGTACAGTTTATTCATTAAAATTTCCCTTGTTTCACTGACCAATGGTTCTGACCTCTCTTACCCGAAATTCATATATCTCACTGTACAGTTTTCATATGTTGCTCCCACTTATTTCTGTTGAAAATAGGCTCACTAAGGAATCTATACATATAAAGTATAACTCATAATTCACTTTGTACAATTTTAAAAGATTTTTCCAAGACAGAACAGGGAACCACGAAATCATTCAGATGCAGTCTCACTAAAATTAAAATATCACAGAATATAAAATCCTCTTCCTACTCCGTTTCTTTCATATAAAAATAGACACAGTAAGCTTTAATTCTATATCTTATACACTTTCTAATTCCCTTTCTCCTATTTTTCGTGATTTTTCAAATTCACGTTACTGTTGCTAACCAAAACAGTTTCATTGCAAAATACGATTACTACTACGAATATACGCACGCCTAAGTGATCACGGATGCTGGTTTCCGATTTTCTTCGGTATTTCAACTGAATCACAGAACATTTCATGCAAACATTCAGAGAGGTGTGAGATTACACATCATTTCAAACGTGTATTCGGAAGGGTACGAGATTACACACCATTTCAAACATGTATTCGGAAGGGTACGGGATTACACACCATTTCAAACATGTATTCGGAAGGGTACAGAATTACGCACCATTTCAAACATGTATTTGGAAGGGTATGGAATTACGCACCATTTCAAACATGTTTTCGGAAGGGTACGAAATTACACACCATTTCAAACATGTATTCGGAAGGGTACGGGATTAGACAGCTGATTTGGATTTCCTAAACAACCCCTCTTCGTTGACCTTGAAACAATACCAACCAAAAGTTAGCCTCGGTTTTCCAAAAGATTTCATACCCAACGCATTACTTACACTTGAATCACTTACCACTACATGATCTCCCTCTATTGAGTCCTTATATTCAACCCCGCCTTCTGACTACCACCACACGCTCCTTTACTGCAACTGATGTTAACGATCCTCACCCTTTGATTATCAAAAGAATCGGCAAAAGAGTGTTTCGGCTTAACTTAACTCAGAGAAAAGTCGAATGGAAGAAGAGATTCGGCACAACAGCAAAACGTAAGAACCACTATTCAGTTTTTGGGACACACTGCAATGGAAACCAAAAGATGAAAAGAGTGGAATCAACCACTTGAAGATTAGGAGGGAAAAAGAAGTAGGGGTTTCGGCCAAGAAGAGATTTGCAACACATGGCTCAAGTTGTACTAGTTAGAATTGGATGAAAAGAGAGAAAAGATGAGTAGAAGGAACACTATAGAAGAAGAGGTAATTTCGGCAAGGAGGAAATGTAACCAAAAGAAACAAAATTTTAGGTAAAGAAAAAATGACCCAAAAAAAAAATGAAAATACAAGGGAAAGCTAGAGAAATTCGGCTCCCCCTCCTACCAAAACCATGTATCATCTTTACCAAAAGATGAGTGGTGACCCCAAAATATTCTTTCCAAAACATCCTCCTCATAATAGGCCAACATGTTCCCTTCTCTTACCTTTTTCCTTCATTTATTTCCATCATTTTCCCTAGTCTTCCTCCTTACCATATTCCTTAGCCATCTTTCCATCAATAAAAAGTCTTCCTTACCATAATAAAGTCATGGCCGACACATGGAAGAGAAGCACAAAAAAATTTACTCAAAAATGAAATAGATGGGATTCGAACCTCAGACCATTAGTACACTCCACACGCCACTTTCCACCTTTACCAATAGACTCTTTGTGCTAGCAATATGCACACTTATTTCCTTAAGTCTTGATGCCCCTTATCTTCTCCCCCTTAAGTGCATAAACACAAAAATTTACCTATAGCCTAACTTGAACCCGGAACTTCCTAGAAGCCTCGTAACATTCCAAAATTACCTTCTTAATTAGTCCAACTCGAAATAATGTCGTTCTTTTATTCTCAAAAATTTTAAACACTCCTACGCCCAAGGCCCATTGGGCCCAATTCTACTAGGCCCAATTTTGAGTCGTTACATTCGAAACCCGAATCACAAACTCAGTAAACTCAACAGGTAGAGTCTTGCTGGATACTAATGTTTCACACACATAAGAATGGGTTGAACCTGTATCAATCAAAGCAATTACACTAGTATTAAAGAGAGTAAATATACAGGTAATGACATCTGGAGATGAAGCCTCCTCTCAGGCACGAATGGCATAGGCTCTAGCCGGTACACAAGCCTCTGATCGAATAGCTGTATCCGAAGTCCCTTTCTGAGTGCCGCTCCTGCCTCCCATATTTCGGGGTGGTCTACCTCTAGCTGCAGTACCGCTCGGTCTTGCACTCTGAGCATTATCCTTTTCAGCTAACTCTGGGCAATCTCGGATGAAGTGATCCTGCGAACCACACTTGTAGCAAGCTCGATTGTTGGACTTGCTCCAACATTCACCAAAATGTCGCCTACCACACTGTTGACACTCGGGTTTATTCGGTCGAGTATTGTTGACGCTAGCAATCGAGGTAGCTCGCGAACTCACTGGTGGTCGTTCTCGTATAGAGATACCTGTATTAGCTTTGGATCGGCTATTGTCATTTTTGAACTTCTTTGATGACATTTGAGGAAATTTACTCGTTGATCTCTTACTGAAATCTCTAGCTTCAAACTCAGCTTTTTGTTTTTCTTTCTCTAGCTCTTCAGCTTTACAAGCTCGCTCAATAAGTACCACGAACTCATTTATTTCAATTATGCCAACCAGTAATTTTATATCTTCGTTTAACCCTTCTTCAAATCTTCTACACATAGCACCCTCGGATGAAACACACTCACGGATGTATCGGCTAAATCTTACAAACTTGCGCTCATACTTAGATACGGCCATACGACCCTGTTTAAGCTCGAGAAATTCCTTGCGTTTCAAATCTATGAATCTCTGGCTGATGTATTTCTTGTGAAACTCTGTCTGAAAGAAGTCCCAAGTTACTCGTTCCTTTGGAACAACCGATACAAGAGTATTCCACAATAGTAGGCAGAATCCCGTAACAAGCATATGGCGCATTTCAGGCACTCATCAAGTGTGCAAGATAATTCATCGAAAACACAGATCGTATTATCGAGCCAAAATTCAGCTCATTTAGCATCATCATCATCTTCAGATCTAAACTTTTGAGCCCCGTGCTTTCTAATTCTGTCAGCCGGAGGCTTATTTATTCTCTCAGGATTAACAATCGGGGGTACCATCGGTATTATAGGTGGAGTATTTAGATTCGGGGTTTGTTGAACAGTCGGATTGGTCCGGATGTATTGATTGAACCAATCATTCATTATGCTATAGAAGGTTTGTTTAGCCCCCTCATCAGGATTACTCGCAGCTGGTCGAGATTCATCTGGCGCGGTCCCTTGCACGGGAGCAGGCGCCACACTCTTGACATCGTCATCTATGACTCGCTCAGGATTAGGATCCATTTACTATAAGAAAGAAGAAAACACATTTCACTGTCAGAAGTCATCACACTATCACATTATAAAATATGGCATGTATAGCTAGACTCACACGCGCTACGTGATTGTCGAAATCAGAGCTTTAAATTTATAATGAGAATGATCGAACCTGAAAACTAACTCTGACAATGATTTTAAGGCAAGCGCACCTATCGAACAGTAGTAGAGCTTAGGCAAGACCAGAATATCAAATCCCAAAGGAACCAAAAGTACTAATACTAACTCTCTTTCTATTATTTAGCCTAAGAATTAAGTGAATGCTTATCTAATCTAAATTTAACTATCAACTAAACTAAAGACGCAAAGACAAAAAGAGAATGAATTGGGAAAAATAACTTGGAAGAAAAACCAATTGATTAAAACGACACCCTTAGGAAGAATCCACCTAGACTTCTCTTGTTATCTAACACCAAACCAGGCGATTTATTCACTTGACTTGATCCGTAAGATTCTCTAAGTTATATTAACCCCTCTCTCGAAGCGAATAACGTCTAACCCTAGGTTGATTAATTGAAATCTCTTTCTAATTAAAACCTCTAGAACCGCATTAACTCGATCTATGGACTCCCATATTAGGTTTCACCCTAATCCGGCAAAATCTCGTCACCCTATCTCTAGGCGCGCGATCAACTCCGCTTAATTATGCTAGATCTACTCTTAAGCAGGGACTTTTGCTCCTCCACCTAAGCACATCATACTTGAATTAATATCCCAGAAATATCAACACAAGAATTAAGCACACATAATTAAGAACAAGTCAAATATTTATCATATAGTTCAGAAAACAATAACAAGATCCGTTTTAGGTTTCATCCCCTTTAGGTATCTGAAGGGTTTAGTTCATATCAAATAAAGAAAACATCTCAGAAGAAAAGATAAAACAAAACATAAGAAATCCCTAAAACTCCCTGAAGGAATTGAAGGAGAGATCCGCCGTCTTGAGTAGAATTTCAGCTTCTTGAGATGGATCAACTGGCTATCTTTGAGTGATTCTCCACAAATCTGGTCTTTTTGGCTCGGCTTCTTGGCCTAGCTAACCGCCCTCTTTCAGGTAACATTTAGGGGGTTTATATAGGCTTTTGAAATATGTTTCTTCACCCCAAAGTATCCAAATCCGAATGAAATTGCTCTTTGCCACGACAGGGACATGGCCAAGTCACACGCCCGTGTGACTAGTGGTCAGGCCGTGTTCGGACTTCTTTAATGAGGCACGACCATGTTAGTCGAGATCAGGCCATGTTCTAGTAGATTGGCGTGGCACAGCCGTGTGGGCTTAATTCAGGCCGTGTCGATTTCCTCTTTGGCCCAATTCGGTCCGTTTTAGGCCCGTTTCTTGTTCTTTTCATCTTCGGGTGCTTTCCTGGGTATAAAACATGAAAACAAATGATTAAGAGCACCTTTTTACATAAATCGAGGCTTAATTCAACCAAAAGCATACTAAATGTGGGCTTAAAATATGTTACTTTTACTGTTTATCAAATACCCCCACACTTAAGCTTTTGCTTGTCCTCAAGCAAAATTCTCAACCTACAATTAAAACGAACTTTCCATAATTCATAATTCCTATCGGCAATGTCTCATCATAATTCATAGATAATTTATACATGGATGATTTAACTCAAAGAGTCCTAAAGATTCAAACAATCAAAGTCATACATTTGTAGCACGAAAACGTAGGTGTCTCCCCTTACCTGAATAATTACCTTTAATTCAAAACCTACAAGGACTGACATCCTCACAAAAGATTCACTCAAATCACTCAAAAAGTTAATCCCATAGGCTTGCCTGAAAATCAAATCTCCACCACTATAATATGAGATGATACATAGATGAAAAGGTCTTCAACAGGGTTGTAACGGGGCTTCGGTTAAGGGTGTGGATATAGGCTGAATTAGAAGGTTAGAATCGAGATTGAATTGATAAGTTACCTGCCTAGGAATATTGAGATGATAATAAATAATTACATCAACTAAAAATAATAACCCTAATAATACGAGCTTTTTTTCTTTTGATAACTAAATTTTAACTGTACAAGCTCTCTTTTCATAATACTAATACTGAATATACTTTGATTCTTTTTTAAGAACAAGTCAAATATTACATAATAAAGAATGAATCTATTACTTAAAATAAGGATAATAGCTAGACAACAAATCAAATCAAATCTCGATGTAAGGGTAGTCAAAAGGAATGGTGATAACTAATACAAAGGGTTTTGGGTTAATTATTAGCGGGTGAGTCAATAAAAAGGGTTATTAGGATCAACGGGGTTCACTAGGGGTTAATTATGAAGGTAGGCTTTTAATGGAGTAAGTGGGTTAAATCCTAGGTGCCTTAATCATCTCTGTATATCAAATCATAGGTGTGGTCTCAACATGTATGAACGAGACAAGTTCTAGAATAACAATTCAAAGTTGACACACTCATAATCAATAAAGTGAGCATGAAAAAGAATATATGCTGTGATAGGCTCAAAATCTCACAAAAATTATGGGTGTTTTGACATCAACCTTGTAAATTTTAAACTTCAAGATAACATTCAGATTCAGGTAGACAACCTTACAAAAATTTTAATTATGAAAAATAGACTTATCATGCTTTATTCTCTAATATTCTTCTAATTTAATCATCAATGCACAATTAACTATGACTTAATCATAATTCATCGGAAATTTCACCCTAATTAGTAATATGAGAAAATGGATTAAAAACAAGACTAATTTCGGGAATTTGAGAATAATGAAGAAAGTTAGGCACTTTCTTCAAATAAATATTCACCCCCCTTGTACATTGCCCTCAATGTACAAGCATATATTGTAACACCCCCTACCCGTATCTGTTGTCGGAATAGAGTAGGAGGTATTACCAGAGTTTACTGAACATTTTTGAATAATTCTGAGTCATTTATTGTTCACATTCTGAAAATAATCATAACGTCCCTCTATTGGGCCCTCGAAGCCCAAAACATACATTAGGAGCCAACCGGAATTAAATCGGGATCATAGGGAATTTTTCGCAAAATCCTAAAACTTTCCTACATTGGTTAACGTACTTTAATATTAACAAACTTATTTTCTCGACATGTCTCGCTTCAATTTATTACTTGTCCTAATACACATAATTTTCCTGTATCAACGTATCAAAGATAGTATTATATTTACATGTCATGATACATATCATTCTCTTATTGTTTCTTCATAAATATAAATTGTTCAATTTATTATGACAATATTTCAAGTACCATCATTTTCATGAGTTTAGTGTATATTTATTCCAGTAGCAGTTCATAATCTTGAATATGCATAATTATCAGGCAAATTTCACATACATGTATTTTCCATGCCATATTTCAATGTATCAAATAATTATCATCTCTATGTCTTTCAAGTTTAATTTCATGATTTCAAGTACTTGTTATTTTCTATATTTATCCCGTTGAATTTCTCAGAATTTCGATGGATTTTCTAGTAGTACACTTATAGTGTACAAATCCAGGTCCGTCAATTCATGTTCATGTGCGCACATTTCCATTTCAGAGAGCACACTCCCGCGAACCTCATCCTTACAGCAGGATTACCAGTCCAGGCTAAATCCCCTGTAAGAGAGCACACTCCCGCGAACCTCATCCTTACAACGGGATTACAGTCCAGGCTAAATCCCCTGTAATATAAACTCATAGAGTATTGTCGGGATTACCAGTCCAGGCTAAATCCCCTGCAACGGCAATTACTCTAATGAGCTTGGATCTGAATTACCAGTCCAGGCTAAATTCAGACCCCAATTCGGATTACCCGTCCGGGCTAAATCCATTTTCCACATATTCTTCGGGAGGGCTATATCAGGATCACCCGTTCGGGCTAGATCCTTTTCACACATATTCTTCGGGAGGGCTATATCGGGATAGGATCACCCGTCCGGGCTAGATCCTTTTTACCGTCAATTCCTTTTCAGCGATCCATCGAATTTTCCTTTCATTCAACCGGGATTTCTTCCCCTTTTTATCAAATATATCAATGTTTCATCAATTTTCATACAATGAACATTCAAATTATATTCACATCAATAACGTAAATTTCAAGCATTTAAGAATATAATTCAAGTTACATAAACTTACTTCGTTGCTTGCTCATGTTTATAGTTTCACTAATTCGATGTCTTCTCTTTTCCATGTTCAAATCTCGTATTTGAGTTATTCGGATAAATTTGATCATTATTTTCATTCATTTCATATTCTGATACATTCAATTAATGCTCTAGGCAAAATTACCATTTTGCCCCTAAACTTTTAATTAATGATGATTTCATCCTTAGATTCAGAAAAATAAAATTCTTGTAATTTAATCCTTGTTCCAAGCCTAATTATTCTCATATATATCGACAACAGCCCATGAATTCTATGAAATATCAGAATTTTCCATAATTTCAACACTTTTCAATTTAATCCCTAAAACATATTTTCACCCTATCTTGATCTAAATTAATAATTTCATTCAATTTTATAATTTAAATAATAAAATAATCCATTTCATGCAATTTGGTCATTTTTGACATTTTTACAAAATTGCCCATAAAGTTTTACTTTTATTCAATTTAGTCCCTGAGCCTAGAACATGCTAGCTAAATACTCATGTATATTTTCCTCCTCCTCCTCTCCATTCCACATCCTTAATGTATATAACATGCTATAAGTAACATTATCAATAATTTCATTAATTACTCATAAGTATATTCAAAACTGTCCATTTGAGTTATAGTCACTAAATTATTTATTTCCAGAGCTACAGAACTCCAAATGAAGAACCGTTAATTTTTCCTGAAACTAGACTCGCATATCTTTTTTCCATAAAATTTTCAGAATTTTTTATTTATCCAATTAGTACAGTTTATTCTTTAAAGTCACCCCTGTTCTGCTGTCTGGCAGTTCCGACCCTTCTTCACTAAAAATTAATTATCTTTTTATATAGAATTCATATGATGTTATAGTTTATTTATTCTAAAACTAGACTCATTAAGGAATCTAACCATATAAATTATGTTCCCAAATTATTTTTATACAATTTTTGATGATTTTTCCAAGTCAGAATAGGGGATCTCAAAATCACTCTGAACCAGTCTTACCAAAATCTAAATATCTCAGAATACAGAATTCATTTGCTTTCCATGTTTCTTTCATATGAAAATAGACTCAATAAGATTTAATTATATATCTCACTCAACTTCTAATTCAATTTCTACAATTTTTGGTGATTTTTCAAAGTTAGACTACTGCTGCTGTCCAAAACTGTTTTAATGCAAAATGTTAATTATCAAGTTTATAACACCTTTATTTCCTTTCTCTACAACATTTCCCATTACTTTCTCTTATTTTCCTTCACTAACATATCAAGAACATAAAACTTTATATAAGAAAACTCTACATTAACATCATTTCCATGCTTTTTCCACAATATCAAACTTAAAAATATATTGAAAACATGATGTTCTTACCTTGTTTTATAGATTTCAATCTTTAACTTGATTTTCTCTCTCCTCCAGCTTCTATTTCTTGAATCAAACTTAATATTCTTGCTCCCTATAGTCTCCTTGTCATCTTTCTCTCTTGATGGCTATGGAAATTCTTTTGAATTCTAAGTGAAAATGGTGGATTTTTGGTGAAAGGACTAATTTGTAAAGAAAACAAAACTTTCTTTTCTTTCTCTTCTTCTCACGTTGGTTTGCATGGGAAAGAGATGATAATAATTCATCATCTTTCCTTCCTTATATACTACATAAATAATAATAAAATAATGATAAATAATAAAATATCTTATCAAAATAAAATAATATTTATCTAATTAAATAATTATAAAATATCATCACTATCATCATTACTTTCTAGATTTCTCTCTCTTCCAATTGACCATTTTGCCCTTTGTGATCTTTTAAAATTCCATCCTTGAATCATCACATAATTTGGTAAAATTATGATTTAGTCCCTCATAATTCTTTACCTATTCAATTTGGTCCTAATTCATCCATTTCCCTTAGTTTCTAGATTATTCCACCCCTAAAATATTTGCACTATTGGTCCTTTAACTTTTTCATACTTACACTTTAACCCCTCAAATTTTGAGTATTTACACTTGGGCAACAATACTTTTCTTACTTTACAATTTAGTCCTTTCTTGAATTAATAATGTAATATATCATAATATACTTCCGAATATTGACATAATCCAAATTTTTCTTTTTTTCGCTTTATTTCCTTATTATATCAAAGATAATATCTTACTGTAAAATTTTTTTTTGGGGTATTACATATATATTCAATTTAAGAGAGAGAGGGAGAGGTGAAACTTCCTGAATTTGGATGGTTTCCCGGAGTTGGAAGTCGATAGGGGTGGTGACTGCTACCGAGCTCTGTGCTAGATGAAGAAATTGGGGAGCTCGTTCTACGAGTTAGCCAGGAGTTATTAAGACATATTTAAAATAAACTAAATATATAAATAAAGATAAGAAAGATAAAGAAAAAGAGACTAAGAAGGAAAATAAACTAAGACTAGAAGATAAAAGGGCTTGAGAATCCTTTTTGGTAGATGGTTCGTGAGGTGGGTGTGACTTCTAAGGCGACGGAGGTGCTGGAGGTGGCGGAAGTGGCGTGATTCCCAAGCAGCCTTTTGAACTTCTTAGGCTGCGGTGGTGGTGGTCGTGATTCCCAAGGTGTGATTCCCTAGCAGCCTGAAGAACCTAACCCTAAGAAACTAAAATATATTAAACTAAATTAAACATAAGATTGTCAAAGAGAAGGAAATTGAAGCAAAAGAGAACAGAAAAAGAAAAGACAAATGGTCTCGAAGACCATTGGCTTTTTGTTTGGATGAAGCGGCCGACATGAGCTTATGTATATCGATCTCCCTAAGGAGACTATGCTTACTTTCTTCCGCTTCTTTGTCATGGCTTTGGTGTGGCTCAAGGGTTTAGAAACTTGTTATGGAGAGGAGAATGTGAGAAAAGGGGATAAGAAATAGGAAGTGGATGAGAAGGATGGGGGGTTGGTGTTTAAATAGAGGCTCAATTCTGGTACTTTCCCACGCCCGTGGACCGAGGGCGTTTCGTTTCACACGGCTGCCTCGCACGGCCGTGTGTCTAGGCGTGTTGATTCTCTATGCCCTTTTTTCAGACACCCACGCCCGTTCTTGATAAGTCAGTGTCATCCACGGCCGCGTTGCACGGCCGTGGGCTTTTGTCGGTGTTCATGTTGGAGTAGTTGGGTCTGTGACCTTCAAGAATCAGTTGAGTCTGATTTGTACCGCCTCTGCCATGTTGGTACAAAGATTCTTGAGGTACACACGGCCACGGCTGTGTGCAAGGCCGTGTGGCCTGGAAATCTGCACCCTTGGTTAGTTTAGAATTAGCTATAAAGAAAAAAAGAAAAGAGAATGAATTGAAAATAAAATGTAAAAATAGATTGTGTTAGTACTCGGGTTGCCTCCTGAGAAGGGCTCATTTATAGCCTTATGCTAGACTTTCCTCGTATTTGAGAAATCAGGGAGGTTTAAAAGTTTGAATATCTTCCCTCATGCTGACAGTTCTATTTTCTTGATGAAGTTTGAGTCGAGAAGCGTGTACCTTAAAAGTGCCGAATATAGGATTGCTTACCTCGACTGGTCCATGTAGGAAGATATTGTGTACCTCAAGAGGGATTTCTTCGTTTGTTTTCAGGTCTGACATGGTGATTCGAGGATCTGATTTATCTAACAGTACCTGGTCTCCTATTTTGAAGTGATTTAATGTTCCTATGAGCTCTTCTGGGGGCTGCTTCGGCTTTACTTCGTGCGATTCCTGTTCTTCTTTGAAGTATGTCGTCCACTTTTCTAGTTTGTCGACCCTAAGGCTTCGTTCCTTGTGTAATTCATCTTTGATGGCATGGGGTCCATGATTTGGCTCAGGTTTGTAATCTTGTGGCGTTTCCTATGATGAAGCTGGAACAATCTGGTTATCAACTGAATTTACTTTCTCTCCTTCATCAATTGTTGTCCTGACCGAGTCGAGAGCTTGTAAACTGATCGATTCATCACCTACCTGAAGTATGAGTTCTCCTGTGCTAACATCAATTTTAGTCATAGCAGTTGCTAAAAAGGGTCTTCCTAAAATTAAGGGAATCGAGTTATCCTCATCCATGTCTAAGACAACAAAATCTACTAGGAAAACAAATTTATCAATATTTACAAGAACATCTTCGATAATACCCCTAGGAATTCTAACAGTTTTATCAGCTAATTGAGTGCTCATCTAGTTTGTTTGGGTTTCCGTAGACCTAGTTGTTTAAACAATTTATAAGGCATGACATTTATACTTGCCCTTAAATCCGCTAATGCATTATCAACAGTTAGTCTACCAATTAAACATGGAATTGTGAAACTCCCTGGATCATTTAGCTTCCGTGGTAGTCTATTCTGTAACATTGCTGAGCATACTGCGTTTAATTCCACATGTGGCTCATCGTCTAATTTACGCTTGTTCGTCAGGAGCTGTTTTAAAATTTTCCTCGAATCCGACATCTGAAAAAGAGCTTCAAGAAGAGGTAAGTTAATATGTAATTTCTTTAAAAGTTTAAGAAACTTACTGAACTGTTCCTCTGTATCGTCTCTCTTCATCGCTTCGGGATAAGGTATGTGGGGTTTGTACTCTTTGATTACTGGTTTCGGCTTGTTATTGACCTCAACCATATCTTCTTCTACTACCTTCTTTTGTTTTGAATTAGGCTCGTCTAACCCTTCACTATCTTGTGCTGTTATGGCTTGAATTTGCTCCCTTGGGTTAGTCTCGGTGTTGCTCGGTAGTCTTTCCTGTGGTCTCTCAGAAATCTGCTTAGCAAGTTGCCTGAATTGATCCTTGAACTCTTGTGACAATGCCTCAATTTTTGTTTCTATCTTCTGGAAACGTGTGTCTGAGGCTGTTATGAAGTTTGTTAACGCCTCTTCAAGGTTCGGCTTCTTTTCCTATGGGCAGGGCTGTTGTTGGAAGTTTTAGGATGGTTGCGATCTTTGATTTCTTTGACCGCCCCATGAAAATTTGGGGTGGTTCTTCTAACCTGGATTATAAGTATTACTATAAGGGTTATTGTTAGATCGGAAATTATTACCCATATAGTTCATTTGTTTGCTCTCCATGCCCTGTCCGTAGGGTGGGTACTCAAGATTCACCACTCCTTCACTTGCGTTGCACTACATAACTGGATGTGCCTGCGCAGATCCATAGAAACTATCAAATTTTTTATGTAACAATTCCACCTGATTTGATAGCGCGGTTACTGCGTCAATGTTGAAAACTCCGGCTGCTTTAGCTGGCATTGTCCTTGTAACTTGCCACTGATAGTTGTTTAGTGACATCTCCTCTATAAACTCATAGGCTGCTTCAGGAGTTTTGTTGCTCAGGGTTCCACCGGCGGCTGAATCGATTAGCTACCTTGTTGAAGGGTTCACACCGTTATAAAAAGTTTGGACCTGTAGCCACAAAGGTAATTCGTGGTGTGGGCACCTCCTTAATAAATCTTTGTATCTCTCTCATGCATCGTAAAGTGTTTCTAAATCCATCTGCACAAAAGAAGAGATATCATTTCTTAACTTGGCCATTTTGGCTGGTGGAAAATATTTTAATAAAAATTTTTCAGTCATTTGATCCCATGTAGTGATTGAGCCTCGTGGAAGAGAATGCAACCACTGTTTGGCTTTATTTCTCAGGGAAAAGGGAAATAACAAAGATGGATGGCATCATCAGAAACGTCATTTATCTTGAAGGTGTCACAAAATTCTAGGAAATTCGCTAAGTGTGTGTTAGGATCCTCATCCTGCAAACCATCAAACTGAACAAACTGTTGTATCATCTGTATAGTGTTAGGTTTCAGTTCAAATTATTTGCAGCAATAGTAGGCCTAACAATACTAGACTCAGTTTCTGTTAAACTAGGTTTAGCATAACCATACATAGTACGTGGAGCATGATGTTTGGCCATCTCTGGAGGTGGCAGATTATTTTCTGCCATCTCTTCTATGGTATTTATTTCGGCTTCTTGCTCTTCATTTATGTAGTTTAGGCTTCGCCTTATTTCTCTGCGATTTCTACGAACAGTACCTTTAATATGACTATCGTAAAGTAGAGGTCCTGTCGGGTTCCTTCTAGTCATAAACTAGAGGTACCTGAAAGGGACAAAGGAAAGAAGAAAGAAAAATTAGAAAAATAAAATAAAATTGCAAAAATAAAAATAAATATTAAATATGGCTAAAGTAATAAAAATTAAGCTTTCTTAATATTTTAGTTCCCCGGCAACGGCGCCAAAAACTTGATTGTCGAAATCAGAGCTTTAAATTTATAATGAGAATGATCGAACCTGGAAACTAACTTTGACAATGATTTTAAGGCAAGCGCACCTATCGAACAGTAGTATAGCTTAGGCAAGACTGGAATATCGAATCCCAAAGGAACTAAAAGTACTAATATTAACTCTTTTTCTATTATTTAGCCTAAGAATTAAGTGAATGTTTATCTAATCTAAATTTAACGATCAACTAAACCAAAGACACAAAGACAAAAAGAGAATGAATTGGGAAAAATAACTTGGAAGAAAAACCAATTGATTAAGATGATACCTTTAGGAAGAATCCACCTAGACTTCTCTTGTTATCTAACACTGAACCAGACTATTTATTCACTTGACTTGATCCATAAGATTCCCTAAGTTATATTAAATCCTCTCTCGAAGCGAATAACGTTTAACCCTAGGTTGATTAATTGAAATCTCTTTCTTATTAAAACCCCTAGAATCACATTAACTCGATCTATGGACTCCCATATTAGGTTTCACCCTAATCCGGCAAAATCTCGTCACTCTATCTCTAGGCACGCGATTAACTCCGCTTAATTATGTTAGATCTACTCTTAAGCAAGGACTTTTGCTCCTCCACCTAAACACATCATACTTGAATTAATATCCCGGAAATATCAACACAAGGATTAAGCACACATAATTAAGAACAAGTCAAATATTTATCATATTTTCAGAAAACAATAACAAGATCCGTCTTAGGTTTCATCCCGTTCATGTATCTGAAGGGTTTAGTTCATATCAAATAAAGAAAACATCTCAAAAGAAAAGATAAAACAAAACATAAGAAAACCTTAAAACCCCCTGAAGGAATTGAAGGAGAGATCCTCTGTCTTAAGTAATCATTATACAAATTAAATCAATTTAACTTGATCATCTACGAACTCATAACCATACTTATATAACAAATCACCATACGATAATTACCATATTTAATAGTCTCAAAACCGAATACTCATGTATCATTATTTCATCTCAAATAAACTTAAAGATTAAAGATCAAATCTCAAGTCTATAATTTCATATACAAAAACAACTTACCTCATTCGTACTAGATTATTCAACTATTATGCATCACATACCTGTTTATTACCTCTTGTTTATCACTATTCATTAGTTTATGTCTTTGGAGGATCCGTAATCCCGCACACATAGTGCAATTGTAACATCCCGAAATTGGGCATAGTAGGATTGGGCCCAATGGGCCATGGGAGTAGTAGCGTTCAAATTTTTGGGAACAAGAGAATGGCTCTAATGCTAGTTGGACTTATTAGGTGAGTGATTTTGGAAGGTTAGAGGGCTTCTATGAAGTTCCGGGATCAAACTTTGGCTTTAGGCAAATTTTGGTTTTAGGTGGAAAAAACCCTGGGAGTAGTAGGTAGGCCTTAAGAATAAAATGTGGATAAAAATGACACAAGTGGAGTGTGTGGTGTAGTGGCAAAGTGACGCCACTTAGGGAGCAAGTGGGTGACGCCGCAAGGAAGGAAGGAGGTCCAAGGTTCAAGTCTTGGCTCTTGCATTTTGGTTTTCTTTTTATATGGATCTTAGAATTTGGCTATTGATTTATATTTAGTTGCGCATGGTTTTAGACACAAGAGGAGCTTGTGGCCAAGTGGTTAGCGGCGTGGATTATGCTACAAGGGAGCCTGGGTTCGAATCTCATGAAAAGCAAGGGAGTATTTATTTTGCAGATTGGACGGCAAGAGTTTGAGTTGGTTTTAAACTCTACTGATGGAAGGATCCCACATTGGAAAGATACAAAGAAGGAAGATGAGAAGCTAGCTACACATATAGAGCATCATTCTATATGGAGAGAAAACATACCTTGGTGGGCGTTGGGCGTAGGAGCACTCAGAGCGCGGTTTAGCAGCTTCAAAATTCCTATCAGGTGTGTACTTCTCTACTCTAGTTGTATAGCGGCAAAATGTCGAAACGCCGGTCACACAGCGATAGTAGCCACACGAGCGCGCAAGCGCACGTGTGGGGGCTTCGACGCGATAGTTGAGGCAATCAGTAGTGTTCTTGTGGGCTGAGGCTGCTTGGGCCACGATGGGCCGAAGTGGGCCCATTTGAGTAAATTGAATGATTGTGTAGTATAGAATGGACTAGACTTGGTGAATCTCATATACGTAGCTAGATTTGTGCTAAGTGGGCCTCACGAGCGGGTGGGCCCGAATGGGCCGAAATATGGTTTTAGGCCCAATAGTCTGGTAAAGACCGAAAATGGTAGCCGAGTCACTCGAGGTGACATTGTGCCTTCGGAAAGGCCATTGCAGGTGCGAAATTACTGAAATACCCTTGGTAGGTAAATTACCAAAATCCCCTCGGTAGGTAAAATTACTATTATACCCTTAGGGGTTGATTAGCTTGATTATGTTGTATTTTGGTTATTCTGATTATGATGGTAAGTCGTATCATACCCTATATCTGATATATGTTCTACATACATGACATACCTCATACACAAATTATTATGCCATATTGCATGGGTTTGGGTTATGATGCGAAAGGGGGAAGTATTAGAGACTGTCACAGTGGTTTGGTACCACAAGTGGGTTGGCCCCAAATATATCTGATTTAGTGACCATGTCTCGGTGGCTTGGTGCCATAGTGGTTTAATACCACGTATATATCTATGATTCAATGACTCGTCCCAGTGGTTTGGTACCACAGTGGGTTGGCCCTACATATATTCTTCAGGGATTGTCACGGTGGTTTGGTACCACAGTGGGTTGGCCCCACATATGTTAATAGTGACTCTGTCACGGTGATCTAGTATCACGGTGGTCTGGAACCACGAGTGGCTTGATGCCGCATATATGAGGTGTGTAGTGGATGGAGGGTTGATTGTAGAAATCCCCACGGTGTGATGGGCTGGTACGGGTGGTGTGTAGAGGATGGAACAATTTAGGTTGGGCTGGGACACATTACATTCTTAATTGTGTATGTTATTTTGAGTGGGCTAAGGCCCAATGTGCGGTTTTGGGCTTGAAGCCATTTACGTGACTTAAGGGGATTTACACACTGAGTCTTGGTGACTCACCCCGCTGCTTAATTTTGCAGGTAATCAGTAGATCGTGGATCTGGGAGCCGAGGCGGACTCGTGGAGGCCATAAAATGTTTTTTTTTGGTAAATCCATTTCCTTTCTATAAGTTATTTCTAATTGGGAATTTGTTATGTAATAAGGCCTTCTTAAGTTAATATTTGGTTTTTCTTAATTATTATTTACCCAAGATATGACACTATTATGTTTATAACGTGAAAGTTGAGATGGAGTTTTCAAAACAAAAGTAACATAAAATAACTGTTTTCTCTTAAGTGCTAACAAGATAACAGATGAAATTTAATTCACTTCGGAAATTTTCATTTAACTGCAAATCACTATTTTCAAAACATCAACTCAAACAAAAAATTTTCAAACTTCCGGTATTTTTTTTAATTTAAAATTCGTTTTTTTTCAACTTTACCCTGTGACATATCAGATTTGGTCGTAACGTCTAGACCGGGTTTGGGGTGTTACAATTTTGGTATCAGAGCCTAGGTTGCAAAACTCGACTGTGGAGTGGGTTCAACAGTGTTTTCCAAAAATTGGTTTAAGATATTGTGTATAAAATATGTGTTTTATTTTTGAGGTATGGCACCCGAGTCTCCGGCACCAAATCTGTAAGTTTCCTTTTTACACTATATTCTATTATGTGCTGTATTTATTCTGTGATGTGTGGATGTGATGTTTGAATATAGAAATTGAATGTATGTATGATAGATACCGACTTGCTTCTATGGTTAGATGTTGGCTTGTGTGTAAGAGGTTTCCAGAATAGGTTAGAAGTGTATTAGACTCAGAGGGCGCAGCGTGAGCATAGTGTTGTAGGTTAGGATGTACGACTGTTAGTTATTTAGAAATTTCAAGGACGAAATTTCTTTAAGGAGGGTAGATTTGTAACATCCCGAAATTGGGCCTAGTAGGATTGGGCCCAATGGGCCTTGGAAGTAGTAGCTTTTAAATTTTTTGGGAATAAGAGAACGGCTCTAATGCTAGTTGGACCTATTAGGTGAGTGATTTTGGGAGGTTAGAGGGCTTCTATGAAGTCCCGGGATCAAACTTTGGCTTTAGGGAAATTTGGTTTTAAGTGGAGAAAACCCTGGGAGTAGTAGGTAGGCTTTAAGAATAAAATGTGGAGAAAAATGACACAAGTGAAGTGTGTGGTGTAGTGGAAAAGTGACGCCACTTAGGGAGCAAGGGGGTGACGCCACAAGGAAGGAAGGAGGTCCAAGGTTCAAGTCTTGGCTCTTGCATTTTGGTTTTCTTTTTATATGGATCTTGGAATTTGGCTATATATTTATATTTAGTTGCGCATGGTTTTAGACACAAGAGGAGCTTGTGGCCAAGTGGTTAGCGGCGTGGATTATGCTACAGGGGAGCCTGGGTTCGAATCTCATTAAAAGCAAGGGAGTATTTATTTTGCAGATTGGACGGCAAGAGTTTGAGTTGGATTTAAACTCTGCTGATGGAAGGATCCCACATTGGAAAGATACAAAGAAGGAAGGTGAGAAGCTAGCTACACATATAGAGCATCATTCTATATGGAGAGAAAACATACCTTGGTGGGCATTGGGCATAGGAGCACTCAGAGCGCGGTTTAGCAGCTTCAGAATTCCTATCAGGTGTGTACTTCTCTACTCTAGTTGTAGAGCAGCAAAATGTCGAAATGCCGGTCACACGGCGATGGTAGCCACACGAGCACGCGAGCGCACGTGTGGGGGCTTCGACGCGATAGTTGAGGCAATCAGTAGTGTTCTTGTGGGCTGAGGCTGCTTGGGCCACGATGGGCCGAAGTGGGCCCATTTGAGTAAATTGAATGATTGTGTAGTATAGAATGGACTAGACTTGGTGAATCTCATATACGTAGCTAGATTTGTGCTAGGTGGTCCTCACGAGCGTGTGGGCCCGAATGGGCCGAAATCGAGTTTTAGGCCCAATAGTCTGGTAAAGATCGAAAATGGTAGCCGAGTCACCCGGGGCGACATTGTGCCTTCGGAAAGGCCATTGCAGGTGTGAAATTATTGAAATACCCTCGATAGGTAAAAGTACTATTATACCCTTAGGGGTTGATTAGCTTGATTATGTTGTATTTTGGTTATTCTGATTATGATGGTAAGTCGTATCATACGTTATATCTGATATATGTTTTACATACATGACATACCTCATACACGAATTATTATGCCATATTGCATGGGTTTAGGTTATGATGCGAAAAGGGGAAGTATTAGAGACTGTCACAGTGGTTTGGTACCACAAGTGGGTTGGCCCCATATATATCTGATTCAGTGACCATGCCTTGGTGGCTTGGTGCCATGGTGGTTTAATACCACGTATATATCTATGATTCAGTGACTCGTCCCAGTGGTTTGGTACCACTGGGTTGGCCCCACGTATGTTAATAGTGACTCTGTCACGGTGATATAGTATCACGGTGGTCTGGAACCACGAGTGGCTTGATGCCACATATATGAGGTGCGTAGCGGATGGAGGGTTGATTGTAGAAATCCCCACGGTGTGGTAGGCTGGTATAGGTGGTGTGTAGAGGATGGAACAATTTAGGTTGGGCTGGGACACATTACATTCTTAATTGTGTATGCTATTTTGAGTGGGCTAAGGCACAATGTGCGATTTTGGGCTTGAAGCCATTTACGTGACTTAAGGGGATTTACACACCCGCTGCTTAATTTTGCAGGTAATCAGTAGATCGTGGATCTGGGAGCAAAGGCAGACTCGTGGAGGCCATAAAATGTTTTTTTCGTAAATCTGTTTCCTTTCTGTAAGTTATTTCTAATTGGGAGTTTGTTATGTAATAAGGCCTTCTTAAGTTAATATTTGGTTTTTCTTAATTATTATTTACCCAAGATATGACACTATTATATTTATAACGTGAAAGTTAAGATGGAGTTTTCAAAACAAAAGTGACATAAAATAACTATTTTCTCTCAAGTGCCAACAAGATAACAGATGGAATTTAATTCACTTCAAAAATTTTCATTTAACTGCAAATCACTGTTTTCAAAACATCAACTCAAACTAAAAATTTTCAAACTTACGGTATTTTATTTAATTTAAAATTCGTGTTTTTTTCAGCTTTGCCCTGTGACATACCAGATCTGGTCGTAACGTCTAGACCGGGTTTGGGATGTTACAATTTTGGTATCAGAGCCTAGGTTGTAAAACTCGGCTGTGGAGTGGGTTCAACAATGTTTTCCAAAAATTGGTTTGAAATATTGTGTATAAAATATGTGTTTTATTTTTAAGGTATGGCACCCGAGTCTCCGGCACCAAATCTGTAAGTTTCCTTTTTACACTATATTCTGTTATGTGCTATATTTATTCAGTGATGTGTGGATGTGATGTTTGAATATAGAAATTGAATGTATGTATGATAGATACCTACTTGCTTCTGTGGTTAGATGTTGGCTTGTGTGTAAGAGGTTTCAAGAATAGGTTAGAAGTGTATTAGAATCAGAGTGCGCAGCGTGAGCGTAGTGTTGTAGGTTAGGATGTACGACTGTTAGTTAGTTGGAAATTTCGAGGACGTAATTTCTTTAAGGAGGGTAGATTTGTAACATCCTGAAATTGGGCCTAGTAGGATTGGTCCCAATAGGCTTTGGGAGTAGTAGCGTTTAAAATTTTTGGGAACAAGAGAGCGGCTCTAATACTAGTTGGACCTATTAGGTGAGTGATTTTGGAAGGTTAGAGGGCTTCTATGAAGTCCCGGGATTAAACTTTGGCTTTAGGGAAATTTTGGTTTTAAGTGGAAAAAACCCTGGGAGTAGTAGGTAGGCTTTAAGAATAAAATGTGGAGAAAAATGACACAAGTGGAATGTGTGGTGTAGTGGCAAAGTGACGCCACTTAGGGAGCAAGGGGGTGACGCCACAAGGAAGGAAGGAGGTCCAAGGTTCAAGTATTGGCTCTTGCATTTTGGTTTTCTTTTTATATGGATCTTAGAATTTGGCTATAAATTTATATTTAGTTGCGCATGGTTTTAGACACAAGAGGAGCTTGTGGCCAAGTGGTTAGCGGCGTGGATTATGCTACACGGGGGCCTGGGTTCGAATCTCATGAAAAGCAAGGGAGTATTTATTTTGCAGATTAGACGGAAAGAGTTTGAGTTGGATTTAAACTCTGCTGATGGAAGGATCTGATCGCTGTAAAATTAGAGTTTTAAATATTTATAAAAGAATGATCAAACCTGGAGACTAACTCTGACAACGATATTAAGGCAAGTGTACCTATCGAACAATAGTATAGCTAGGCAAGACCGGTATCGAACCCAAAGGAACTAAAAGTACTAATACTCACTTTCTTTTTATTATTTAGTCTTAAAGTTAGAGTGAAGATTTCTTTTAAACTAAATCGACGACAGCTAAACTAAGGACACAAAGACAAGAAGACGAATTGGAAAATAATTTTGAGGAAAAACTCAGTTGATTTTGATGATACCCTCGGGAAGAATCCACCTAGACTTCTCTTATTATCTAACCCTAAATTATATGATCTCTTTTACTTAGCTTGATTAGTGAGACTCCCTAACCTATATTAAACCTTCTCTCGAAGCGAATAATGTCTAACCCTAGGTTAATTAGTGGAACTCTCGTTCGCTTATAATAACCCCCTAGAATAGCAATAAATCGATCAATGGACTCCCATATTAGGTTTCACCCTAATCCGGCAAAATCTTGTAACCCTATCTCTAAGCGTTCGATGAACTCTGCTTAATTATGTTAAATCTTCTCTTAGGCAGGGTCTATTCCTCCTCCACCTAAGCACATTAGATTTGGATTAAGCAACATAATTAAGAACAAACTAAGTAATTCATCATATAACTTAAAAATCAAGTAATAAAATCCATCTAGGTTTCATCCCCTTCAGGTATCTGAGGGGTTTAGTTCATAACGAAATAACAAACCATCGCAAGAGAAAAGATAAAATAAAACATGAGAAAAATCCTAAAACCCCTTGAAGGGATCGAAGGAGAATTCTGTCGTCTTGAGTATAATTCCGGCTTCTTGGGATGGATCAACTGGCTATCCTTCGCGTTATTCCCTAACTCTAACCTTCTCAGCTTGGCTCCTTGGCCTCGCTTTCGCTCCCTTCGGCTTCTGCCGAACTCCCCTCTCAAGTTGCCCCCTTGGGTGTTTATATAGACTTTGTGATGCCTTGCTTGGCCCCTAAGTATCCTAATTTAAGTAGAATTCTTACTAGGGTGTTTGAATAGGCTTTGGAATGTGTTTATTTGCCTCTAAGTATCCTTTCTCGAATGAAATTACTCTTTCCAGCGACAGGGACATGGCCATGGCACATGCCCGTGTGAATCGTGGCCAGGCCGTTTCAGACTTTTTAATGAGGCACGGCCGTGTGTGACGTGGTTGAGGCTGTGCTCTAGGTGTTCGTCGAGGCAAGGCCGTGTGTGCTTTGGGCCAGGCCGTGTCGATTTCGTGTTAAAGCCCATTTACGCCATTTTAGGCCCGTTTTGTGTTCTTTTCATCCTTGGGTGTTTTCCTGAGTATAAAATATGAAAAGAAAGGATTAAGAGCACCTTTTTACATAAATTTATGAATAAATCATCCAAAAGCATATTAAATGTGGGTCTAAAATATGTTACTTTTACGGTTTATCAAATACCCCCACACTTAAGCTTTTGTTTGTCCTCAAGCAAAATTCTCAACTTACAATTAAAACGAACTTTCCATGATTCGTAATATTCATCAATCATGCTTTATCATAATTCAAAAATAATTCATACATGGATAATTCAATTTAAAGGGTCCTAAAGATTCAAACAATCAAAGTCATGCATTTGTAGCTTGAAAACGTTAGGTGTTTCCCTTTACCTAAATAATTACCTCTAATTCGAAACCGACAAGAATTGACATCCTCACTAAAGATTCACTCAAATCACTCAAAGTGTTTAAGGTTCAGAATTAAGCACTCAGAAGTCAAACATCAAGAGTTAATCCCATAGGCTTGCATGAAAATCAAATCTCCACCACTGTAAAATGAGATGATACACAAATCAAAAGGTCTTTAGTAGGGTTGTAACGGGGTTAGGGTAAAAGGTGTTGTTATATGCTGAAATTAGAAGGTTAGAATCGAGACTGACCTGAAAAATTACCTAACTAGAAAAATGAACTAATCCTAAATAATTACATCAATTGAAAACTAATAATATGAGCTTCTCTTTTTTTTCTTTCAATATTTGAGATGTAAGCTCACTAATAATGAATATACTTCGCTTCTTTTTTTTTTTTTGAACAAATCAATAATAATAACAAACTTTAACAAGTGAAATAGAGAACATAGTTAGGTAACTGCTCAAAATCAAATCTCGACAAAAAGGGTAGTTAAAAAGATCGGTGATAACAAATACAAAGGGTTTTGGGTTAATGTTAGTAGGTAAGTCAATAGAAAGGGTTTATTAGGATCAACGGTGTTCACTAGGGGTTAATTATGAAGGTAGACTTTTTGATGGAGTGAGTGGGTTCAAACCTAGGTGCCTTTATCATCTCTGTATATCAAATCAAAGGTGTGGTCTCGACATGTATAATCGATGCAAGTTCTAGAATAACAAATCAATGTTGACACACTCATATTCAATAAGTGAGCATGAAAGGATGTATGCTCTAAAAGGCTCAAAATCTCACAAAAATTATGGGTATTTTGATGTCAACCTCGTAAATTTCAAACTTCAAAATAATATTCAGATTCAGGTAGACAACCTAAAAAAAAAACTTTTAATTCTGAAAAATACACTTATCATGTTTGATTCTCTAGTATCCTAGACTTCTCTTATTATCTAACCCTAAATTATATGATCTCTTTTACTTAGCTTGATCCGTGAGACTCCCTAACCTATATTAAAGCTTCTCTCGAAGCGAATAATGTCTAACCCTAGGTTAATTAGTGGAACTCTTGTTTGCTTATAATAACCCCCTAGAATAGCAGTAAATCGATCAATGGACTCCCATATTAGGTTTCACCCTAATCCGGCAAAATCTCGTAACCCTATCTCTAGGCATTCGATCAACTCCGCTTAATTACGTTAGATCTTCTCTTAGGCAGGGTCTATTCCTCCTCCACCTAAGCACATTAGATTTGGATTAAGCAACATAATTAAGAACAAACTAAGTAATTCATCATATAACTTAAAAATCAAATAATAAAATCCATCTAGGTTTCATCCCCTTCAGGTATCTGAGGGGTTTAGTTCATAACGAAATAACAAACCATCGCAAGAGAAAAGATAAAACAAAACATGAGAAAAATCCTAAAACCCCCTGAAGGAATCGAAGGAGAATTCCGCCGTCTTGAGTATAATTCTGGCTTCTTGGGATGGATCAACTGGCTATCCTTCGCATTATTCCCTAACTCTGACCTTCTCAGCTTGGCTCCTTGGCCTCGCTTTCGCTCCCTTCGGCTTCTGCCGAACTCCCCTCTCAAGTTGCCCCCTTGGGTGTTTATATAGACTTTGTGATGCCTTGCTTGGCCCCTAAGTATCCTAATTTAAGTAGAATTCCTACTAGGGTGTTTGAATAGGCTTTGGAATGTGTTTCTTTGCCTCCAAGTATCCTTTCCCGAATGAAATTGCTCTTTCCAGCGACAGGGACACGGCCATGGTACACGGCCGTGTGAATCGTGGCCAGGCCGTGTTTGGACTTTTTAATGAGGCACGGCCGTGTGTGACGGGGTTGAGGCCGTGCTCTAGGTGTTCATCGAGGCATGGCCGTGTGTGCTTTGGGCCAGGCTGTGTCGATTTCGTGTTAAGGCCCATTTACTCCGTTTTCGGCCCGTTCTGTGTTCTTTTCATCCTTGGGTGTTTTCCTGAGTATAAAATATGAAAATAAAGGATTAAGAGCACCTTTTTACATAAATTAAGGGATAAATCATCCAAAAGCATATTAAATGTGGGTCTAAAATATGTTACTTTTAAAGTTTATCAGGATCCCACATCAGAAAGATACAAAGAAGGAAGGTGAGAAGCTAGCTATACATATAGAGCATTCTATATGGAGAGAAAACATACCTTGGTGGGCGTTGGGTGTAGGAGCACTCGAAGCGCGGTTTGGCAGCTTCAGAATTCCTATCAGGTGTGTACTTCTCTACTCTAGTTGTAGAGCGGCAAAATGCCGAAGTGTCGGTCACACGGCGATGGTAGCCACACGAACATGCGAGCGCACGTGTGGGGGCTTCGACACGATAGTTGAGGCCATCAGTAGTGTTCTTGTGGGCTGAGGCTGCTTGGGTCACGATGGGTCGAAGTGGGCCCATTTGAGTAAACTGTATGATTGTGTAGTATAGAATGGACTAGCCTAGGTGAATCTCATATACGTAGCTAGATTTGTGCTAGGTGGGCCTCACGAGCGGGTGGGCCCGAATGGGTCGAAATCGGGTTTTAGGCCCAATAGTCCGGTAAAGACCGAAAATGGTAGCCGAGTCACTCGGGGTGACATTGTGCCTTCGGAAAGGCCATTGCAGGTGTGAAATTACTGAAATACCCTTGGTAGGTAAATTACCAAAATCCCCTCGGTAGGTAAAATTACTATTATACCCTTAGGGGTTGTTTAGCTTGATTATGTTGTATTTTGGTTATTCTGATTATGATGGTAAGTCGTATCATATGTTATATCTGATATATGTTCTGCATACATGACATACCTCATACACGAATTATTATGCCATATTGCATGGGTTTGGGTTATGATGCGAAAGGGGGAAGTATTAGAGACTGTCACAGTGGTTTGGTACCACAAGTGGGTTGGCCGCACATATATCTGATCCATTGACCATGTCTCGGTGGCTTGGTGCCACAGTGGTTTAATACAACGTATATATCTATGATTCAGTGACTCGTCCCAGTGGTTTGGTACCACAGTGGGTTGGCCCCACATATATTCTTCAGGGATTATCACAGTGGTTTGGTACCACAGTGGGTTGGCCCCACGTATGTTAATAGTGACTCTGTCACGGTGATCTAGTATCACGGTGGTCTGGAACCACGAGTGGCTTGATTCCACATATATGAGGTGTGTAGCGGATGGAAGGTTGATTGTAGAAATCCCCACGGTGTGATGGGCTGGTACGGGTGGTGTGTAGAGGATGGAACAATTTAGGTTGGGTTGGGACACATTACATTCTTAATTGTGTATGCTATTTTGAGTGGGCTAAGGCCCAATGTGCGATTTTGGGCTTGAAGCCATTTGCGTGACTTAAGGGGATTTACACACTGAGTCTTGGTGACTCACCCCGCTGCTTAATTTTGCAAGTAATCAGTAGATCGTGGATCTGGGAGCCGAGGCGGACTCGTGGAGGCCATAAAATGTTTTTTTTTCGTAAATCCATTTCCTTTCTATAAGTTATTTCTAACTGGGAATTTTTTATGTAATAAGGCCTTCTTAAGTTAATATTTGGTTTTTCTTAATTATTATTTACCCAAGTTATGACACTATTATATTTATAACGTGAAAGTTAAGATGGGGTTTTCAAAACAAAAGTAACATAAAATAACTGTTTTCTCTCAAGTGCCAACAAGATAACAGATGGAATTTAATTCACTTTGGAAATTTTCATTTAACTGCAAATCACTGTTTTCAAAACATCAACTCAAACGAAAAATTTTCAAACTTACGGTATTTTCTATAATTTAAAATTTGTTTTTTTTTTTCAACTTTACCCTGTGACATACCAGATCTAGTCGTAACGTCTAGACCGGGTTTGGGGTGATGTAACGTATCACACACTTAGTGTCGTTACTTTGATAAAGAGCACACATAGTGCAATTCATGCAACGTATCGCACACTTAGTGCCGTTACTTTAATAAAGAGCACACATAGTGCCATTTACTTGTAATGTATCGCACACTTAGTGCCAGACAACCGATTTCGCACACACAGTGCTCGGTGTATAAATTCGCACACATAGTGCTCATTAACTGATCTCCTCCTCTTCCATAGAAACATACATAATCACATTCTGTACATATGAACATACATATATGCACATGTTCGAACCAACCTATTTTTCCTATGAATTTCCTTCGGCCATACTAAATAAACATGTAAATATATCCATCTATTCAAATACAAACATCACTCTTATTTCATTTTCACATTTAACTATCCCTTAATACATATATATACATAATCAATCAACCCAATTAATCAAAGCTTATATATATATATATATGTATATTAACCACACATTCGGTTAAACATAATATATTCCATGCCACATTCGGCATTATGAAATTAAACCTATTTACTTCACTTTAACATATATATGTATTAATATAGATTAAAGTTCAATTCAACCCAATTTCTTAAAAACTTACCTCGAAAATCGACGGATTAAGTTTCCCGGCTATTCGCTCAACGTTGCTTTTCCCCGATCCAATCCCGATTCTTTTTTTGTTCTTGATCTAAATAAATTCAAATTAAGCTCATTCAAATATATTTTCATTCAATTTAATCCACAAAAACATAAATGGGCAAATTACTATTTTACCCCTAAAATTTACAATTTTTACAATTTAGTCCTTATTGCGCAAAACACAAAATACTCAAAATTTGCACACACTCCTTTAGGGCCGAATATTACTCATGCCCACACAAGTCCATACAATCCATTTTTTTCATATTTTAACCCTTCAATTTACAAATTTCACATTTTAGTCCTAATTACTCAAAATCATCAAAATTTCCAATACAAAACATGTAAATTTAAAACATATCTTTAATATATATTCATCAAACATTACAAACACAATTTCTCATCAATGGCCGAACTCCAAACATGCATCAAAATCAGAAATTCTAGCATGAGTCGGATAGTATTCGAAGCAACGATCTCAAAAACGTAAAAATTATCAAAAACCGAGCTAAACACATACCTTTAATCAAGCTCCAAAAATGGTTGAACCTAAGGAACTTTTGTTTCTTCTTTCTTTTCTTTATATTCGGTCATGCAAATAAGAAAAACATGGCTTTGTTTTATTATATTATGTTTTTATATTATAAAACTTTTTTTACCAAATTATATATATAATAAACCTTTATAAAATAATAACAAAACATATAATGGTTGTCTTTCACCGTCCACTATAACATAACATGGGTAATTTACCACTTAAAGCCTCCAAATTAATAAAACAATCACTATTCGGCCCTTTCACAAATAACCACTAAGTTTTCATTTTACGCGATTAAGTTCTATTATTAAATTAAGCATATAAACAATCAAATTTTCATATGAAACTTTCACACATGCAATTTCACATATAATAAACACGGAAAATAATATTTAAATATTTTCTAACTCAAATTCGTGGTCCCGAAACCACTGTTCCGATTAGGGTCAAAATCAGGCTGTTACACAGCCATGTGGTCTGCCCGTGTACGATAGTCCAGGCATTGTTGATTTCTGAGGTAGGCCCATTTTGCCCCTTTTTTGGCCCATTTCTCGCTCTTTCCGACTCCCTAAGCTCTCCTGAGTGTAAAACATGAAATTAAAGGATTAGGAGCATCAAATTCATCGAATCTAATGAAAATTCATCCAAAAATAAGTCAAGCATGGGGTCAAAATATGTATAAATTATGGTTTATCAAATATCCCCATACTTAAACCTTTGCTTGTCCTCAAGCAAAATCCTCAACTCACAAGTAAAATTAACTTCCTCATTTCATAATTCTCATCAATAATGTCTTGTCATAATTCACAGGTAATTCATACATTGATAATTTAACTAAAAGAATCTTAAAGATTCAAACAATTCAAGTCACAAATTTTATAGCATGAAAACATAGGTGTTTCCCCTTATCTAAATAATTACCTTTGATTCAAAATCGACAAGATTTGACATCCTCACTAAAGGTTTACTCAAATCACTCAAAGTGTTTAAGGTTCAAATTAATCACTCAAAAGTCAAACATGAAAAGTTCTTACCATAGGCTTGCATGAAAATCAAATCTCCACCACTATAAAATGATATGATACACAAATCAAAAGGTCTTTAAAAAGGGTTGTGACGAGGCTTGGGTTAAAAGTGTGGATAGAGGCTGAATTAGAGGGTTAGAATCGAGATTGAATTAACAATTTACCTAACTAGAAAAATAAACTAATACTGAATAATTACAATTGAAAAATAATACGAGCTTCTTCTCAAAATGTGAAATTAACTGCTTAAGCTCAAATAACATAGAACTAGCAATATATATATATTTTAACACATACAAAAATAAGAAAGAATTTAACAACTGAAATAAAGAACATAGTTAGGCAACTGCTCAACTCAAATCTTGACAAAAAGGGGCTAATACAATAGGAAAAATTTTCATAATGGGTTTTGGGTTAATATTAAGGGTGAGTCAAGAACAGTTTATTAGGCTCAAAGGGGTTTACTAGGGGTTAATTAATTAGGTATGTTTTTAATGGAATAAGTGGGTTAAAACCTAGGTGCCTTTATCATCTCAATATATCAAATCAAGGGTGTGGTCTCGACATGTATAATCGAAGCAAGTTCTAGAATAACAAATCAATATTGACACACTCATAACCAACAATAAAGTGAGCAAGAAAAGTATATGCTCTAAAAGGTTCAAAGTCTCACATAATTTATGGTTTTTGATGTCAACCTTGCAAATTTTAAACTTCAAAGTAATATTTAAATTTAGGGAAACAACCTAATAAATTTTTAATTCTGAAAATAGATTTATCATGCTTGATTCTCTAATGTCTTAAAGTTTAAACCATCAATGCACAATTACCTATGACTTAATCCAAAACATATCAATAAAAATCATAAGTCAATAGAAATTTTATTCTAATTAGTAATATGAGAAAATTTACTTAAGAACAAGACATAATTCAGGGATTTTCTAATAATACTATAATTAACCTCCCCACACTTAAGATGTACATTGTCCTCAATGTACAAAGATAGATAATGACAATATAGTAAGAAAATCATAAGATAGGGAGAGAAGTGAAACTTCCTGAATTTGGGATGGAATCCGTGAAAAGAAGCCTGATGAATTAGGCAGAGGTGAAGGTGGGGGAGAATTCTCCGGTAGCACCGTGAACCTTTTGAAGTCGAGTCAATGAAGCAGCCTGCATGAACTGGTCTAAGAGGAAGTGGTGGCATATATGTTATAAAGTGGTCGCGCACGGGGAGACCGCGCCAGGATCCTTCTAGTTTTTCGAAGCGGGGATGGCGGCCTTGGTCTTGCCTCGAGTATTAGTCATTGTGTACCTAAAAACAATTTGCAATTAATAATTCAAGCATCACCACAAGTAATATCGAAATAGTCCTAAATAACAAGATATTCCTAACATAGTGAATTTAAAAGTTAAGCAAAAAGCATTATTTTAAAATTAACAATACTAACTTATGATACCCTAAGCTAAATCTAAATGGAATGAATAATAAGAACAAAATAATAAATAAAATAAATAATAGAAAATAAATATGAATTCAAAATAAAGGAGAAAAATGACCAACGGTGGCAAGGATAGTGGCCGGAGTGGGGCGCGACGGGTTTCGGGCGGGGGAAAGGCTGGCAGCATAAGGTGGTGGCTGGTGTGGTGGCGGTGCAAAGAAAGAATAAGGGAAAGGGGAATGGGAAGGTAGAGAGAAAGAGGGAAAGAAGAGGGAAGGGGAAGAGTTTCAGGTTGAGGGAGAAAGAAAAAGGAGGAAGGAGGGAGGAGGTTGGTTGGTGGTGGCCGGAAGTGGGAAGGGGGGAAAGCTGCGGTGGCTAGGGTTGGGGGGAAATTTTGGGGGAGAAGGTGAACAATAGATGGGGGTTTAAAGAGGGATTGGGGCACATGGTCGCGACCCATGCTCATGTGCCCTGTGTTTAGCCCGTGTGTTTCGTAAATGTTGGTTTAGGGCGAGTCTGAGTCTTGGCCCACGCCCGTGTTCCCTGGGCGTGTTGGGTCACATGGCCGAATCGCACGGCTGTGTGATGCTTCGTTCGTTTCTCCCACACCCGTGTTAATTAATCAGTGTCGCCCACGGTCTTATGGCACGCCCGTGTGGGTTTATCACATCCCGTGTTCTTTAGTCAGTTTCGACCACAGCCGCAACGCACGGCCGTGGCATTTTATCGTAGCCCATGTTTTAGGGAAAATTTTCATCTTGTTTCTACACGGTCTTCACCACGCTGATGTACCTACTCATGGTGTCCACATGGCCACGGCCACGCCCGTGTGCAAGGCCGTGTGGGTAGGGAAACCTGCGCTTATTAATTTGGTTAGTTTTTAGTTAGGTGCTAAAAATAAAAAATATGGACATTAATGGGGTTAGTGCTCGAGTTGCCTCCTGAGAAGCGCTTATTTAGAGTCAAAGCTCGACTCACCTTTCATTCGTATAATCATGGTGGTTCGAGGAGTTGAAATTCCTCATTCCTGCTATCAATTTTGTTAAAATAAGGTTTTAGATGAGTACTATTTACCTTGAAGGTGCCAAATTTGGAATGAGTTACCTCGACTGTACCGTATGGTATTAAGTACCGTAAAAGGGGTTGTTCCATTAGGTTCAGAAGTGACAATACGAGGATCTGCATTGTCCATTAGAACTCGATCTCCAACCTTAATTTGGTTCGTTTTATTTTTAGGCTCGTCATGGCTCTACTTTGGTTCATCGTGCACTTTCAATTTCTCCTTAAACTGTGTTCGCCATTCATCTAGTTCCTCGATCTGGAGCCTTCGTTCCCCATGAATAGTTCTGTTCTCAATATGAGAGCTAGACCATGGCTCTATCATCTTTTTTCTGAGGAATTTCATGCAAAGAAGATTGAACATGAAGTTCACTTACATTAACAGGATTTGTATTATCTTGATCACTAGATATTCTGACAGAATCACATGCTTGGAGTTTAATCATGTCATCACCTACACGAAGTATTAATTCCCCTGTACCAACATCAATAATGGTCCTAGCAGTTGCTAAAAAGGGTCATCCTAAAATAAAAGGAATGTCACTATCCTCATCCATGTCTAAAACAACAAAGTCTACTGGGAATATGAATTTATCAATTTTGACTAGCACATCTTCAATTATACCTCTAAGAAATCTAATGGCTTTATCAGCCAATTGAATGCTCATCCTAGTTTGTTTGGGTTTTCCAAGACCTAGTTGTTTAAACATTTTATAATGCATAACATTGATACTTGCCCCTAAATCAGCTAAGGCATTGTTAACAGATAAACCACCAATTAAGCAAGGAATCGTAAAACTCCCTGGATCTTTTAATTTGCGGGGTAGTTTATTCTGTAAAATTGCTGAGCAAACTGCATTTAACATCACATGCGACGCATTGTCTAACTTCTGTTTGTGGTTATTCTGACTTTGAAATGTTTTCATTCAGGATTATGAACTAATCCCTAGATACCTAAGGAAGATGAAACCTATGATGAATCTTATTATTTGATTTTTGATTTACATGATAAATGCTTGATTCTTGTTCTCAATTATGTGTGCTAATTTCTGTTTTAATATTTCTGGAATATTAATTCATGTTTAATGTGCTTAGTTCAGTGGAGGAAAAGTCCCTGTTTAAGAGTAGATGTAGCATAATTAAGTGGAGTTGCATGTAATCCTAGAAATGGGATGACATAAATCTACCGAATTAGAGTCAAATCTAATAGAGGAATCCACAAATCGAGTTAATGCGACGATAGGGGTTTTAATTAAAAAAGATTTCAATTAATCAACCTAGAGTTAGTTGTTCCTACTCTCGAAAGAGATATTAACATAATTTAGGGATTTCTACGGATCAAGACACAAGTGAATAAATCGTTTAATTCAAATTCATAATAATAGGTGAAGTCTAGGTGGATTCTTTCCTGGGTGTTGTCTATCTCATTGGTTAATATTCGATTATTTCCTTGATTCATTCTCTGTTGCATTCTTAGTTAAATTGGTTCAGTAAATTTAGATTCAAACACATCACTCCAAATTGTCGGCTAAAGAATAGAAAAATGGTAATTACTAATAATTTTAGTCCTCATGGATACGATATTCTCTACTCACCATAGATATACTATTGTTCGATAGGTGCGCTTGCCTTTGTCGTATTTATAGTTAGTTTAGTGACCATCAAGTTTTTGGCACCGTTGCCAGGGACTAAAATATTAGGACCACTTTATTTTTATTAATTTAGCCTTTTTTTATTTTGTTTTTAATTTAATTTTTCCATTCTAATTTTTTTTATTTGCTTTTGGCAGGTTCCTTTAGTTTATGACTAGGAAAAACCCGTCAGGACCATTACTGTTTGATAGTGAAATTGAAAGTACAACTTGTAGAAACCGTAGAGAAGTAAGGCAAAATCGAGAAAATTTAGTAGACGAACAAGAGGACATTGTTAATACTGAGGAGATGGGTGATAACCAGAATAATCAGCTACCTCCTGCAATTGCTGCAGATCCAGATCCTGTTCCTCGTACTATGTATGATTATGCCAAGTCCACTCTAACTGGGGCTGAATCGAGTATTATGAGACACACCAATGCTAAAAATAATTTTGAACTAAAGTCGAATACAATTCAAAAGATACAACAGTTTGTTCAGTTCGACAGTTTGCAAAACGAAGATCCAAATACTCATTTAGCTAATTTCTTGGAAATCTGCGATACTTTTAAAACTAATTATGCCACTGAAGATGCCATTCGCTTATGGTTATTTCCTTTCTCGTTGAGGAACAAAGCAAAACAGTGCTTGAACTCTTTACCACGAGGTTCCATCACTACATGGGCTCAAATGACCGAGAAGTTCCTTTTGAAGTACTTCCTAACAGCTAAGACAGCCAAGTTAAGGAGCGATATCTCTTCCTTTGTTCAGATTGATTTAGAGACTCTATATGATGCATGGGAAAGGTACAAGGATTTATTGAGAAGGTGCCCTTACCATGGGTTACCCTTATGGTTACAGGTTCAAACCTTTTACAACGGTTTGAATCCCTCAACTAGACATTTGATCGATGTAACAGCCAGTGGAACACTTAACAATAAAACACTAAAGCGGCTTATGAGTTTATAGAAGAGAATGGCACTGAATAATTATCAGTGGCAAGTCATGAGGACGAAGTCGATGACAGCAACCGATGTTTTTAATATTGATGTAGTCAGCATGTTATCAAATTAGGTCGAACTTTTAAATAAGAAAATTGATGGTTTATATGTTTCTACGCAGGCACATCTGGTGATGCAATGCGAAACGAATGGAGAAGGCATGAATAATCCAAAATGTTTACCCTTCGCTCCTAGCACTGAGAACGAACAAATCAATAATATGGGTAATAACTCTATGCCTCAAATAGCCCTTATAGTAATAATTATAATGTAGGTTAGAGGAACCATCCCAATTTCTCTTGGGGTGGTTAAAGAAATCAGTGAGCACAACCTCCTCCGAGCTTTCAACAACAACCTTACCAGCAAGAGAAAAAGTTGAACCTTGAGGAGATGTTGATGAAGTTTATCTCAGTGTCAGAAACCCATTTTCAAAACACTGAGGCAGCACTGAAAAATTAACAAGCACCGATTCAAGGGCTCGACAACCAAATAGGTTAGCTTGCTAAGCTAATCTCAGAAAGACCACAAGGTAGTTTGCCTAGCAATACATAAACTAACCTAAGGGTGCAACTTTATGCAATTACTGTTTCGGATGAAGAAGGGTTAGTTGAATCTGAACAAAAATCAAGGAAAGAAATTGGGGTGAAAAACAATAAGGTTAAGGTAAGCTAAAAAGAGCAAAAGTCGATTGTTAAGGAATATAAACCTCGAGTGTCATATCCTAACGCGACGAAGAGAGACCACATGAATGAACAATTTGGTAAATTCCTTAAACTCCTAAAAAAATTACATATTAACTTACTGTTTGTTGAAGCTTTTTCATAGATGCCCAATTATGTCAATTTATTAAAGGAGCTATTGGCAAACAAATGGAAGTTAAATGATTCGTCGAATTTAGAGCTCAATGCAGTTTGTTTGGCCATCTTACAAAATAAACTACCTAACAAACTAAAAGATCCAGGGAGTTTTACTGTTCCTTGTTTAATTGGTAGTTTAAATATTGATAATGCTTTGGCTGATTTAGGGGCTAGTATTAATGTTATGCTCTATAAAATGTTTAAAAAAACTAGTTCTTGGAAAACCCAAACAAACTAGGATGAGTATTCAATTAGTAGAAAGAACCATCAGATATCCTAGGGGTGTTAATGAGGATGTGCTTGTTAAAATCGATAAATTCATATTCCCCTTTGACTTTGTTGTGTTAGGCATGGATGAGGGTAGTGAGGTACCATTAATTTTAGGCAGACCCTTTTCAGCAACTACTAGTGTCACGAGTCGTAGTTCAAAGCCCGTGAACATCGCACCAAATGCATCCGATGGAGATCTATTGTTTAGATAGGGATCATTTGGCCCACGAGAACTGGCCCGATTCAAGGAGCTGTTGGAGAAGCTTATCATATTGAATAAGAGAATAGAGAGCATTTACTCAAACACTTTGTGTGCGTCCTTTCATTATTCTTTGTGAATTAGAGAATAGAGAATAGGTTGCTTCTTTTGGCATAAATCGCTCCTACTCTACAATTGGTGCCTTGGAGGAGTTCTTAAGGAATCCTCACTTGAGAAAAGGCTGACTTAGGCGAGTTTGGACGAACGGATCGCCTAAGGCCACATGGATCTCGAGACAAAAGATCTAGCCCCGTGACAAGTTGTATCTGAGCTATTGGTTCGAAGGCACCTTTGGAATGTCGAAAGAAGATTTTGAACAAAGGTGGGCCAGAAAGTCTTAGAGGGAGATGCTGCCAGTTGTTGAGGAACACGTGGGTAAACTTGAGCAGTTCATGGAGGACGCAAAAGAGTCAGACAATACGCTTGGGGAAAGCATTGAGGACTTGAGGGAGTAGTCTAGGGGCTTTGTGACCGTGTGTCTCACTTCCCAAAGGGATAGTGTGTAAGAGCTGCTAGATTCTCAAAGGAAGAAGCTAACAGAGAGGAACGATACTCTCCAAGCCATGGTGAAGGTTTTGAAGGAGGAAACAATGGCCACGACGAGGGCTTTGAGCACAAGAATAGAAGAGCTCGAGGGAGAGCTGTCCTTATGCCAAGCAGCCATAGGGAAAGGAGTGTCAAGTGCAACACTTAGTAACGAGGATGTCCCGAAGCCAAAATAGTTTGTAGGGACAAGGTCTGCATGCGATGTGGATAATTTATTGTGGAGGATGGAAAACTACTTTCGTGCCAAAAGCATCGTGGATGATGCATTAAAGTAAACACTGCTTCAATGTTTTTTTACTGATATTATGATTTTATGGTGGCGAGGCAGGACCACAGATAAAAGGCAAGGTAAGATTGGGACGTGGCAAGAGTTCCAATGTGAGTTGAAGGGACAGTTTTACCCAGAGTTTGTGGAGGAAAAAGCTCGTGCAAAGTTGCAAGGGATAACGTAATGGGGCGCAGTGAGGGAGTATGGTCGATAGTTCAAGGAACTCGTGCTCTAAGTTTTAGATGTGATCGAGAAAGAAGCATTGCTCGCTTTTCAGAATGGATTAAATCCATAGGTCAGGCAGGAGGTGGAACAAAGAGGTGTCAAAAAGCTGTCGGAAGCCATGACGGTAGCGAAATCCTTGGTCAAGCTTGGTTTAGGGAAAGACAAGCTTGGGTCTTCCAAGTTCGAGGAAAGGGGCGTATGTGAAAAGGATCACAATAAAGATAATGTTGATGGCGATGGCAACGACAACAATAGTGGTAATGGAAAACCACGAGTTAGGAAGAAGAAACCCAAGAGGAAAAGGGACAAGCTAAAATGCTTTCTCTGCAATGATCCATATATGTTGAATAAATGTTTGAAGAAATTCATGCTTAAGAAGAAGCCGTTGGGTAAGGCCTTGGGACTTGGTTCGAGCGCAAGGGGTGTCGAAGCTAAGGAGGCCAAAAGTGAAAAGAAGCCAGTGGAGTGCTTCTTGTGTACTGGTCCGCATAGGTTACGGAATTGTCCGAGGAAGTCTGTCATCAAAGGGGACGATGGAGCAGACAAGGAGCCCGTGAAGCTTGGTTCGAGCAACGGAAAAGCCGAAGCCAAGAGGGCAAAGAGGAGCAAAAAGAAGCAATTAAAGTGCTTCTTGTGCCGTTGTCCGCATAACTTGCGAAATTGTCCAAAGCAAGCCGTAGTCAAAGGAAAGGTAACATCCAAGCTTGGTGAGTCATTGGAAGGGCTTCCACCCAAGGGAAAGGTGAGTTTGTCATCGAACTTAAAGGAAGAAGTTGCGATGAAAACAGTGAAGCTAGGACCAATGAGGTTCAAGTCAAGTGAAGCATCAGAGTTGGCAGAGTCATCGACAAGGCTTCCACTTATAGGAGAATTGGATGGTGCATCGAACTTGAAGGGGAAAGAAGTGATGCAAGTGGGACAGTTGACCCGAGTAAATGCAAAGGTACATTCCGAGCACTTCGATAGTGTCTTGCATTCTAACTTGTTGACTTGGCAAGAATGTAGGGGCCCTTTCGAAGTTCTTGAACAAAGAGGTCGAGAGATTGTGGGTAAAGCGAAGCTAAGTGTTGTGAATCAAGAGGATTCTATTCGAGTAAAGTTAGAATGTGGGAAAGAGAGTGACATAACTTCTTGTTGTCGAGATGTACAAATGAGTAGGACGGTTCGAGTTAAGAAGCAATGTAAGCCGAGGTAGAAGTCCGGAAAGAAAAGGAAAGCTAAGGCGTCGAGACGAGATCGAGGTGAATCAAGTTAGTGCCATTAGGAAGTCACAACGAGGACGTCGCGAGAATGGGTGGGGGAGAATGTCACGGGCTGTAGTTCAAAGCCTGTGACCATCGCACCAAATGCATCAGATTAAGGTCTTTTGTTTAGATGAGGATCATTTGGCCCACGAGAATTGGCCCGATTCAAGGAGCTGCTGGAGAAGCCTATCAGATTGAAGCCTGGTTGGCCCAAAAATGAAGATATGGCAACTTAGGCTAATTTGGTAACTAAACTTAGAAGATAGAGGGAATCATATCTTGTAAAGATTAGATTAGATTTGATATGGCATATCTTGTAAATCCCCTAAATCATGGGATATGGTTAATCTCGTCCGTCAATGTAAATGTATCTTGATCGTCGGTTCTGAGGGAGCTTAACTA
Organism: Gossypium australe; assembly: GCA_005393395.2. Taxonomy (NCBI): domain Eukaryota; kingdom Viridiplantae; phylum Streptophyta; class Magnoliopsida; order Malvales; family Malvaceae; genus Gossypium; species Gossypium australe. The sequence goes on from CM016619.1 coordinate 16,804,845, forward strand.
TAAATAGAGAGCCTCCCCCTCATTTGTACTCACTCCATTCATTGTTTCATTATTCTTTGTGAATAAGAGAATAGAGAGCATTTACTCAAACACTTTGTGTGCGTCCTTTCAATTATTCTTTTGGTTGCTTCTTTTGGTATAAATCACTTCCACTCTACAATTGGTGCCTTGGAGGAGTTCTTAAGGAATCCTTACTTGAGAAAAGGCTGATTTAGGCAAGTTTGGATGAATGGATCGCCTAATGCCGCACAAATCGCGAGACGAAAGATCTAGCCCCGTGACACTAGGACTATTATTGATGTTGGTACGGGTGAATTAGTACTTCGTGTAGGTAACGAAACAAGTACTCTCTAAGCTCGTGATTCTGTTAGAAAATCTAGTGATTGAGATGATTTTAAATCTTCTGTTAATGTTAGTGACCATGTGGCTCAACCTTCTTTGCAGGAAACCCCTCAGAAAAACATAATGTAGCCACATTTCAGTCAATGCGACAGAAACATAATGACTTATGAAGAATAAATGTTTCAAATCGATTAACTAGATGAATGGCAGACACATGTCAAGGAGAAACCGAGAAAACACGATGAAGAGCCAAAGCAACGCTATGATGAACATGTGGATGGAAGAACCAATTTAAGTTTGGGGAAAAAGTACTACTAGACAAAACGGATCCACGACTTGCCCCTTTGGAGCTTGATGTAAACGGATCAAACCTATTTACGGTATTGAACGTCTTTCCCTACGGTACAGTCGAGGTAACTCATTCTAAATTCGGCACATTTAAGCTAAACAATACTCGACTCAAACCTTATTTTGGTAATAGAATTGTTAACGAAATAGAGGAGTCTAGGTGGATTCTTCCTGAGGGTATCGTTGTAATCAACTGAGTTTTTCTTCAAGCTATTTCCCAATTCGTTCTTTTTGTCTTTGTGTCCTTAGATTAGTCATCGTAAATTTAGTTTAAAAGCAACTTCATTCTATTTTTAAGGCTAAATAATAAAAAGAAAGTTAGTATTAGTACTTTTAGTTCCTTTGGGTTCGACAATCCGGTCTTGCCTAAACTATACTACTGTTCGATAGGTACACTTGCCTTTAATCGTTGTCAGAGTTAGTTTCCAGGTTTGATCATTCGTTTTATAAATTTTAAAGCTCTGATTTCAGCGATCTCCTACGAAGGCTTCTGGCAATGATGGTTTTCCAGCAATTTTCTTTCAAAGATGTTGGCATACTATTGATAAGGATATCACTTCATATTATTTAGAAATTCTGAATGAAGGTAAAACCTTAGTTCCTTTAAATCTCACATACATTGTGCTTATTCCAAAAATTTCCTTCCCGATGAATTTGGTGAATTTTAGGCCTATAATTTTATGCACAGTTCTTTATATGATTATCGCTAAAATGATAGCTAATCGATTCCAAAGGGTTTTGGAGGATTGTATTGATGAGGCTCAAAGTGATTTTGTGCCAGGGCGATTAATTTATGATAATATCTTATTGGCCTATGAAATTTTACATTCTTTTTGACAAAAAAAAGTTAGGAAGGAAAGGTTTTATGGCTCTTAAACTTGACATGAGTAAGGCGTATGATAGAGTGGAATGGGGATTTTTGAGACAAATGATGGAACAAATGGGTTTTGCAAACAACTGGATAGAAATTATTATGAGGTGTATCTCTTCGGTCTCTTATTCTGTGGTATTGAATGGGAAGGTGGGGGAGAGGTTTGTGCCAAGTAAAGGACTTCGTCCAGAAGACCCTTTAAGTCTGTTCCATTTTCTTATTTGTAGTGAGGGTTTATCTACTCTTATGATGTTAGCTTTGGGGGATGGATTGATCAAGGGAGCCAAAGCAAGTAGGAGGGGTCCACAAATTACACATCATTTATTTGCATATGACTGTGTGCTTTTTGAAGAAGCTAACGATAGAGGAGCCAATGATCATAAACGAATCCTAAAAGAGTATGAACCTTGTTCAGGTCAATGTATTAATTATGATAAGTCTATTGTTTACTTTAGTCCAAATGTGACTGAAGACAATTAAAATCGAGTGTCAAGAATTATGAGATGTCAGCAATTAAATGACATTGAAAGATATCTAGGTCTTCCAAATATGGTTGGAAGGCAAAAGAAAATTACATTCCAGAACTTGAAAGATCGAGTTAAAAAGAGGATCGATAATTGGAGCACAAGGCTGTTGTTGCAAGGTGGGAGAGAAGTTTTTATTAAAGCGGTTTTGCAAGCTATTCCAACATATGTGATGTCTTGTTTTCTTTTGCCAAAGTCACTTTACAAGGAGTTGGAAAGCATTATTACGCGGTTTTGGTGGCAAAAGAATTTTGGAAAAAAGGCATTCATTGGTGTCAATGGACGAAATTATGCGATCTTAAAGAAAATGGTGGGTTGGGTTTCTGTTGTTTTTCCTCTTTTAATATTGCGTTATTAGCCAAACAAGGGTGACGACTTATTAATAATTTTGAATCCTTGTTAAGTCGCGTACTGAAAGCTAAGTATTATCCGAATTGTGATTTTTTGGAAGCTAGGTTAGGAGGTCTACTTCTTATACCTGGCTAAGTATTTGGTCGACGAAAGGATTGCTCCATGAAGGCATTGGTTGGAAGGTTGGGAAAAGGGATCAAATCTCAATCAGAGAAGATGCTTAGCTTGTTGGTGCTGCAAATTACAAAGCGGGTGGACTTGTTAATGATAACCGCCTAATTACAGTTTATGACTTAATTGATCATTCACGCAGGGTATAGAATGTGAGTCTTATTAAACGTACCTTTGAAAAGAATGATGCTAACTGAATATTGCGGATCCCGCTAGCTAGAATGGAGCACAAGGACACGGTTATGTGGCAAGGTGAACTATCAGGCACTTTCTTAGTAAGGAGTCCATACAAAATACTCATTGACAGTTATAGAGACTCTCACTGATGTGTCTTAAACTAACTATGATCACAATAAAGGCAAGCGCACCTATCGTTCAATAGTATAGTTATGGTAAGACCCATAATATCGTATCCACAAGGACCAAGAGTACTAGTAATTTCTATCCTTCTATTATTTAGCCTAAGAATTGGAGTGATTTTCTCTTAAACTAAAACTTAATTAAAAATACGACAAAGAAAGAATTAAGAAAAATACTTTTAGACAACTTATATGAGATAGGCAATACCTAAGGAAGAATCCACCTAGACTTCACTTATTACTTTTGATTCATATGATTTATTCACTTGACTTAATCCGTAGAAATCCCTGATTTATGTTAATATCTCTTTCAAGACTAAAAACAGCTGACTCTAGGTTGATTAATTGAAATCTCTTTCTAATTAAAACCCCTATTGTCGCATTAACTCGATCTATGGATCCCCTTATTAGATTTGACTCTAATCCAGCAGACTTATGTCGCCCTATTTCTAGGGTTGCAATCAACCCCACTTAATTGTGTTAGTCTACTCTTAAACAGGGACTTTTGCTCCACTGAATAAGCACATTCGACTTGAATCAATAACCTGAATTATCAAAACAAGAATAAGAACTCACAATTAAGAATAAGAACAAGTATTTATCTTATAAATCAAATAATAATAAGATATGTCTTAGGTTTCATCCCTTCAGGTATTTGAGGGGTTTAGTTCATACTGATAGAAGGAAACATCTTAAAATAAGGAAAATAACAAAACATAAGAAAACCCAAAAACTTCTAAAGAACTTGATGGGAGATCTTCAATCTTGATGAAGATCCTTCTTCCGAGCTGCTCCCGGTGGCTGTCTTCGAGTATTTTATGCCTTCTACTCGGCGTCTACTAGACGTCCTCTTTAGGCTACCCCCTAGGGTGTTTATATAGGCTTTGGAATGCCTTTCTTGGCCCACAAGTAACCTTTTCTGAATAGGATTAAACTTGGGTTCGGCAGGGATACGCCCGTGTGACACGCCCGTGTTTAATGGTCTTAAGCCGTGCTCGCCTCTGCTCACCATACACGGCCGTGTGATCTACCCGTATGCGACATTCCAAGCCGTGTTTGATCCTTCTCGTAACACATGGCCGTGTTCAATAGTCTAGGCCGTGTTGATTTCCTAGGTAGGCCCATTTTGCCCCTTTTTGGCCTGTTTCTCGATCTTTTCGACTCCCTAAGCTTTCCTGAGTATAAAACATTAAATTAAGGGATTAGGAGTATCGAATTCATCAAATCTAATGAAAATTCATCCAAAAAGTAAGCCAAGCATAGGGTTAAAATATGTGTAAATTATAGTTTATCAAATATCCCTACACTTAAGCCTTTGCTTGTCCTCAAGCAAAATCCTCAACTCATAATTAAAATTAAATTTCTTAATTCATAATCCTCATCAATAATGTTTCATCATAATTCATAGTTAATTTATACATTGATAATTTAACTAAAAGAGTCCTAAATATTCAAACAATCTAAGTCATAAATTTTTAGAGCACAAAAATATAGGTGTTTCCCCTTATCTAAATAATTACCTTTGATCCAAAACCGACAAGAATTGACATCCTCACTAAAGATTCACTCAAATCACTCAAGGTGTTTAAGGTTCAAATTAAGCACTCAAAAGTCGAACATGAAAAGTTAATCCCATAGGCTTGCATGAAAATCAAATCTCCACCACTATAAAATGAGATGATACACAAATCAAAAGGTTAAAGGTGTGGATAAAGGCTGAATTAGAATGTTAGAATCGAGATTGAATTGACAAATTACCTAACTAGAAACAATGAACTAATAATGAATAATTACATTAATAACACGAGCTTCTTCTAAAGATGTGAAATTAACTGTTTAAGCTCATGAAACATAGAACTAATAATGAATATACTTTCAAAAAAAAATTTAAGAATAAGAACAAGTAAGAATTTACACTAAAATAGATAGCATAGTTAGGCAACTGATCGAATCATTCTCGACAAAAAGGGTTAATTCAATAGGGAAAATTCTTGATGAATCAAAAAGAATGAGTTTTTGGGTTAATATTAAGGGTAGATCAATAAAAAGTTTATTAGGATTCAAAAAGGGTTCACTAGGGGTTAACTATGACGGTAGGCTTTTTGGGGAGTAAGTGGGTTAAATCATAGGTGCCTTTATCATCTCAGTATATCAAATCAAGGGTGTGGTCTCGACATGTATAATCGAAGCAAGTTCTAGAAGAACAAATCAATGTTGACATACTCATAATCAATAAAGTGAGCAAGAAAAATATATGCTCTTAAAGGCTCAAAATCTCACAAAAATTATGGTTTTTGATGTCAACCTTGTAAATTTCAAACTTCAAAGTAATATTTAAATTTAGGGAAACAACCTAGCAAATTTTTAATTCTGAAAATAGACTTATCATGCTTGATTCTCTAATGTCTTAAAGTTTAAACCATCAATGCACAATTACTTGTGACTTAATCCAAAACATATCAATGAAAATCATAAATTAATAGAAGTTCATTCTAATAGTAATATGAGAAAATTACTTAAGAACAAGACATAATTCAGGGATTTTCTAATAATATTGTAATTAACCTCCCCACACTTAAGATGTACATTGTCCTCAATGTACAAAGATAGATAATATAGTAAGAAAATCATAAGAAAGGGAGAGGAGTGAAACTTCCTGAATCATGGGTGAAATCCTTAGAAAATGAAAATTTTAGAAATAGAGCCAATAAGAAGCATGAGGAACTAGGCAGAGGTGAAGGTGGGTACTCCGGTGGTGGTGTGGCCGTTCCTTAATAGTCCCTTGAACCTAAATTAAAGAAATCAAAATATAATAATATAAATTAAAGACAAGAAAGATAAAAGGAAAGAATTTAAAAATGAAAATAAAAGAAAAAAATAAATGGACTCAAAGGTCCTTGTCTTGTCAAGTAAATGAAGCGGCCGGTAAGAACTTATGTTGAGTGGTCACGCAAGGGGAGACCACGCCAGGATCCTTTTGCTTTTTCGACATGGGGATGGTGGTATTGGTCTTGCCTCTATTATTAGTCATTATCTACGGTGGCAAGGATGGTGGTTGGTGTGGTGGTGGTGTAAAGAAAGAATGAGGGAAAGAGGGAAAGGAAAATGAAGGGAGAAAGATAATGGGAAAAGAAAGGTGTGGGGTGGCTAGGGTTTGGGAGCATAAGAATTGGGGAAGAAAGTGAGAAGAAGGGGGTTTAAATATAAATCAAGGCACCTGGTTGCTTCCCACGCCCGTATGCCCTGGGCGTGTTAGGTTTACACGGTCGTATCGCACGGTCGTGTGGTGCCTCGTTCATTTCTCCCACGCCTGTGTAGAGGTTTCCACGCCCGTGTAGATTTCTCAGTTTCAACCACGGTCTAGGAACACGGGCGTGTCGCATGCCCATGTTACTTTTTCAGTGCCTACCACAGCCGAATCGCACGACCGTGGCATTTTATTGCAACCCGTGTTTTGGGGAAGATTTTCGTCCTTGGTTTGCAAGTCCGTGTGGACAGAGAAACTTGCACTTTATTAATTTGGTTAGTTTTTGGTTAGCTGCTGAAAATCAAAAATATGGACATTAATGGGGTTAGTGCTCGGGTTGCCTCCTGAGAAGCACTTATTTAGAGTCTAAGCTCGACTCACCTTTCATTCGCATAATCATGGTGGTTCGAGGAGTTAAAATTCCTCATTCTTGCTATCAATTTTGTTATAATAAGGTTTTAGACGAGTACTATTTACCTTGAAGGTGCCAAATTTGAAATGAATTACCTCGACTGTACCGTATGGGAAAATATTAAGTACCGTAAAAGGGGTTATTCCATTAGGTTCAGAAGTGACAATACGAGGATTTGCATTATCCATTAGAACTCGGTCTCCAACCTTGAAGTAGTTTGCTTCATCTTTAAGTTCGTTATGGAGTTGCCTCGGTTTTGCTTTGTCTGTTCTTGGTTTCTCCTTAACATGTGTCTCCCACTCGTCTAGTTCATTGATCTGAAGCCTTCGCTCCTCATGAGTTATTTCTTTATTGGCACGAGGTTTAGGATATGGCTCAGTTGTGTAATTTCGTGGTGCTTCCTGAAAAGAAGGTTGAACCAAATGGTCATTAATAGAATTTATGTTCTCACCTTTATTATTCGATGTCCTAGCCAAGTCAAAAGCCTAAGAGTGATCGTTTCGTCACCTACACGAAGTGTGAGTTCACCTGTACCAACATCAATTCTAGTTTTAGCAGTTGCTAAAAAGGGTCTTCCTAAAATTAAAGGAATATTATTGTTCTTATCCATGTCTAAAACAACAAAGTCTACTGGGAATATGAATTTATCAATTTTTACTAGTACATCTTCGATTATACTCCTAGGAACTCTAATAGTTTTATCAGACAATTGAATGCTCATCCTAGTTTGTTTGGGTTTCCCAAGACCTAGTTGTTTAAACATTTTATAAGGCATAACATTTATGCTTGCCCCTAAATCTGCTAAAACATTATTAATAGATAAACCACCAATTAAGCAAGGAATCGTAAAACCCCCTGGATCTTTTAACTTTTGTGGTAGTCTATTTTGTAAGATTGCTGAGCACACTGCATTTAGCTCCACATGCGATGCCTCGTCTAACTTCCGTTTGTTTGTCAAAAGCTCTTTTAAAAAAATTTTTGAATTGGGCATCTACGAAAGAGCTTCAATAAACGGTAAGTTAATATGTAATTTTTTTAAGAGTTTAAGAAATTTACCAAATTGTTCATCTGTGCGGTCTTTCTTTGTCGCATTGGGATATGGCACACGAGGTTGGTATTCTGTACTTACCAATTTTGGTTTATCATGGCTTACCTCAACCTTACCTTCCTCTACCACATTCTCTTGCCTCAATTATGGTTCATCTAACCCTTCACTATCGTGGGCAGTAATGGCATGAAGTTGCTCATTTGGGTTAGTTTCGGTGTTCCTTGGCAAGTTGTCCTAATTGGTTCTCGAGCCCTTCATTCGATGCTTGCTGATTTTTGAGTGCTGTTTCAATGTTTTGGACACGGGTTTCTAACACCGCGATAAATTTTGTTAACATCTCCTCAATGTTCGACTTTTTCTCTTGTGGGTAGGGTTGCTGTTGAAAGCCTGGAGGGGGTTGTTGTCTCTAATTTCCTTGGCCACCCCATGAGAAGTTTGGGTGGTTCCTCCAACTTGGATTGTAAGTGTTACTATAAGGGTTATTTTAAGGTCTAGAATTGTTACCCATATAGTTCATCTGTTCGCTTTCTATACCAGGGTTGTAGGATGGATATTCTGTATTACTCATTCCTCCTCCATTCATATCGCACTGCATAACTGGATGTACCTGTGAAGAACCACACAAATCATCAATCTTTTTTACTTAAAAGTTCTACCTGATTTGATAGCATGGTTACTGCGTCGAGGTTGAAAACATCGGCTGCCTTTGTTGGCTTCGTCCTCATAACTTGCATTCTTAACAAATCCCTGTATCTCTCCCATGCGTCGTAAAGTGTCTCTAAATCCATCTGTACAAAAGAAGAGATATCATTCCTCAACTTAGCCATTTTAGCCGGCGGAAAATATTTTAGTAAATATTTATCAGTCATTTGTTCCCATGTAGTGATTGATCCTCGTGGTAACGAGTTCAACCACTGTTTAGCTTTGTTCCTCAACAAAAAGGGAAACAACCGAAGTCGAATGGCATCATCAGAAATGCCATTAATCTTGAAAGTGTCGCAAAACTCCAGAAAATTTGCCAAATGATTGTTTGGATCCTCATCCTACAAACCATCAAACTGAACAAATTACTGAATCATCTGAATAGTGTTAGGTTTCAGTTCAAAATTATTGGCAGCAATAGCAGGTCTAACAATACTTGATTCAGTTCCTGTTAAATTAGTTTTAGCATAATCATACATAGTACGAGGAGCAGGATTTTGATTCACCGGATTTGCGGCAACCACAGGAGGTAGCGGATTATTGTCAGCCATCTCTTCAGTATTAGTGGTTTCATCTTCTTGCTCTTCTTCTATGTATTGTAAACTTCGCCATATTTCTCTTCAGTTTCTGCGAGCTGTACTTTCAATCTCACTGTCAAAAAGTAATGGCCCTGACAGGTTCCTTCTAGTCATAAACTAAAAATCTCTGCCAGAAGAGAATAAAAGAAAAATTAGCAAGTTAAAAATAAAATAGAAATAATTTGCAAATAAAAATTAAGAATTGCTAAAGTGATAAAAATTTAGTGTTCCTAATATCTCAGTCCCCGGCAACGGCGCCACAAACTTGATGTGTCTTAAACTAACTATGATTACAATAAAGGCAAACGCACCTATCGTTCAATAGTATGTTATGGTAAGACCTGTAATATCGTATCCACAAGGACCAAGAGTACTAGTAATTACTATCCTTCTATTATTTAGCATAAGAATTGGAGTAATTTTCTCTTAAACTAAAACTTAATTAAAAATACGACAAAGAAAGAATTAAGAAAAATACTTTTAGACAACTTATATGAGATAGGCAGTACCTAAGGAAGAATCCACCTAGACTTCACTTATTACTTTTGATTCATATGATTTATTCACTTGACTTAATCCGTAGAAATCCCTGATTTATGTTAATATCTCTTTCAAGACTAAAAACAACTGACTCTAGGTTGATTAATTGAAATCTCTTTCTAATTAAAACCCCTATTGTCGCATTAACTCGATCTATGGATCCCCTTATTAGATTTGACTCTAATCCGGCAGATTTATGTCGCCCTATTTCTAGGGTTGCAATCAACTCTTCTTAATTGTGTTGATCTACTCTTAAACAGGGAATTTTGCTCCACTAAATAAGCACATTCGACTTGAATCAATAACCTAAATTATCAAAACAAGAATAAGAACTCACAATTAAGAATAAGAACAAGTATTTATCTTATAAATCAAATAATAATAAGATCTGTCTTAGGTTTCATCCCCTCAGGTATTTGAGGGGTTTAGTTCATACTGATAGAGGGAAACATCTTAAAATAAAGAAAATAAGAAAATATAAGAAAACCCAAAAACTTCTAAAGAACTTGATGGGAGATTTTCAGTCTTGATGAAGATCCTTCTTCCGAGCTGCTCCCGGTGGCTGTCTTCGAGTATTTTCTGCCTTCTACTCGACGTCCTCTTTAGGTTTCCCCCCTAGGGTGTTTATATAGGCTTTGCAAAGCCTTTCTTGGCCCACAAGTAACCTTTTCGCAATAGGATTAAACCTAGGTTCGACAGGGACACGCCCGTGTTTGATGGTCTTAAGTTGTGCTCGCTTCTGCTCACCATACACGACCGTGTGATTTGCCTGTGTGCGACATTCCAAGCCATGTTTGATCCTTTTCGTAACACACGGTCGTGTTCAGGCCATGTTGTTTTCCTAGGTAGGCCCATTTTGCCCCTTTTTGGCCCGTTTCCCAATCTTTTCGACTCCCTAAGCTTTCCTGAGTATAAAACATGAAATTAAGGGATTAGGAGTATTGAATTCATCAAATCTAATGAAAATTCATCCAAAAAGTAAGCCAAGCATGGGGTTAAAATATGTGTAAATTATAGTTTATCACTCACCTTACAATGCTCTCAATAGCCACTAAAGGCTTATACAAGAAATTATGGACTTTAAATTTAACTACAAATAGAAAATTACAATCTGGAAAATTTCATGGAATTATTTGCCAACTCTTACTAATCTTCACAGTAGAAGAATAGGAACTCTTTTAGCTTGTCCTAGATGCGGAGATGGCCCAGAATCGATTGATCATGTTTTTCGGGAATGCTCTGTATCAAAAGAGACATGGAATGAACTCAACTTGTCATAGATAATATCTCAGATCCAGTTAAACATTCAAGAGTGGCTAACCTGGGTTTTTCAAACTAGTACTACCAGTGATTGTAGATCGGTGTGTTGTGTGCTATGGGTAACCTGGAGTGAAAGAAACAAAGCTCTTCATGAAGGAATCAAAAACACAGGATGGGTTGCAATTTTGACAAAGAATTATCTTCGAGAGTTAGATGGATTGACAAAAAAAGAAATTACCAAAAGAAATATAGTGTCAACATGGACTCCTCCCAGGGATCCTTTCATTTGTATAAACTTTGATGCTGGTTTTGACCAAAACGAGTTCAGATCAAGTTCAGGTGTTATAGTCAGAAATGGAATGGGGGAATTTTTGCTTACCAAGTCATCTTTGCATGAAAGGGTTGCGTCCCCCTTTGCTGCGGAGGCATTAGCGTGTGCGGATGCAGATGCAATTACGGTGGGTTGAAGTTTGGAAACAGATATGGTCGAGATCGAAGGAGATTCATTAGTGGTCATTAAAAATGTAAATCTAAAGAAAATTACAGATCTGAAATTGTAAATATTATTAGAGATATCAATCAAAATAAACACCAATTCAAGGAAATTTATTTCAGGCACATATCCAGAACAGCTAATCAGGTGGCGCATGCGATAGCATCAGAATCGTTAAAACGAAGGTTGGAGATTTACCTGGTAAGAGCGATACCAGAGTTCGTTGGGAGAACTTTGGGCATAAGGACGCATCGAGCAAGAGAACCGGATTAAGCGATGGTCGTCGTTGAATGAATCGGTCAAGAGTGCAAAAATGGTGAACTCTCGTTAGGAGATCTGCACTTGGAAAATGAATCGACCGAGGAACTGAAAAGAGAATTCTAGAACATGGAGAAGCTGTGGAGTCTTTCTTGTCCAAACTGGTTTTGTTTATTTTACATTTAATTTCCTTTTTCTATTTCTTTTTGTTTTTCCTGGATTGGGCTTCCTGGTTGTTGGGTTACCTTAATGGGTCAGACTAGTTTTTTTTGTGATTTGTTTTCTTTTATTAATCCAGCCTGGTTATTTATCAAAAAAAAAGAGTAGATGTAGCATAATTGAATGGAGTTGCATGCAATCTTAGAAATAGGACAACGTAAATCTACTGGATTAGAGTCAAATCTAATAGGGAAATCCATAGATCGAGTTAAAGTGACGATAGGGGTTTTAATTAGAAAAAGATTTCAATTAATCAACCTAGAGTCAGTTGTTCTTACTCTCGAAAGAGATGTTATTAACATAATTTAGGGATTTCTATGGATCAAGACACAAGTGAATAAATCGTTTAATTCAGATTCATAATAATAGGTGAAATCTAGGTGGATTCTGTCCTGGGTATTGTCTATCTCATTGGTTAATATTCGAATGTTTCCTTGATTCATTCTCTGTTGCATTCTTGGTTAAATTAGTTTAGTAAATTTAGATTAAAACACATCACTCCAAATTGTCGGCTAAATAATAGAAAAATGGTAATTACTAATAATTTTAGTCCTCGTGGATACGCTATTCTTTACTCATCATAGCTATACTATTATTTGATAGTTGCGCTTGCCTTTGTCGTATTTATAGTTAGTTTACTGACCATCATGAATGAAATAAAAAGTCTATCCCCTAAAATTTCTCATTCACATTTTGAGTTTTATAAAATAATGATAACAACTTTCATTAGACAAGTTTTTATAAAAAAAATTTTCCAACAACAACTAGTAAGGTTATCATGATTGCCTAATTTCACACATTAATGGGGTAAGTAGGGTGGATCAATAGTCCTCGTGGATACGCTATTCTTTACTCATCATAGCTATACTATTATTCGATAGGTGCGCTTGCCTTTGTCGTATTTATAGTTAGTTTACTGACCATCATGAATGAAATAAAAAGTCTATCCCCTAAAATTTCTCATTCACATTTTGAGTTTTATAAAATAATGATAACAACTTTCATTAGACAAGTTTTTATAATAAAAAAATTCCAACAACAACTAGTAAGGTTATCATGATTGCCTAATTTCACACATTAATGGGGTAAGTAGGGTGGATCAATAGTCCTCGTGGATACGCTATTCTTTACTCATCATAGCTATACAATTATTCAATAGGTGCGCTTACCTTTGTCGTATTTATAGTTAGTTTAGTGACCATCATGAATGAAATAAAAAGTATATCCCCTAAAATTTCTCATTCGAGTTTTATAAAATAATGATAACAACTTTCATTAGACAAGTTTTTATAATAAAAAAATTCCAACAACAACTAGTAAGGTTATCATGATTGCCTAATTTCACACATTAATGGGGTAGGTAGGGTGGATCAATAGTGACTGTGTCAATAGTATGAGGTAGATGGAAAAACAACAACCTGTGGCAAAGTACCAATAGATTGGGTGGAGTTGCCCTTACACATTGTATTAATTTTATTTTTTGTGGAAAGAGAGTAATGAACCATAACAGATGCACCTAACTATAAAGTGCAAACTACAAGCAAGACAAACAGGTTAACCTAGTAGAAAAACATTAAATATATCCATTGAGATCAGCCAGCAAGCATGAAGTAGGAAGTGGAGTCAGCCTGCGGCAACCCGTAAGCCAAGCGCAATAGTAAGCCACTGGTCCATTAGGTATCTCCGTTTAAGACCTTCGGATAGGTTTACTGTAAGTAATCTCACTGCTGCCACACCTTCCGCGCGTGCAAGTCCTTAATTGCGCTCACCAATTGCATGCAAACAATGCGTCAGTGCCAGGCCATCATCAACAAAAAAGATGATGAGGAGGAGGAGGAGGATGAAGAAGTGCGTTGTTATGAAGGGGAAACGTACGTCAAGCTTGAAGGAAAGGTGTTTAACCATGGCCAAGGAACTAAGGTTGAGGTTTTGCATATTAACAGGTCCCTTATTATGTTACTATTGTTGGTACCGCAAGTACTAACTTTTCAAGCTCTTTCAGGCCTACCGGGTGTGTATTAACTACCTTCTTAAATTGTGCCGTGATCTTCAAGTATCATCATTAATTTAAGTACTTCTATAGTTCGATATTAATTCTTGCAATTCAAAAATATATTGCAGGGTTTAGTACATTAGCAGAGTTTCCACGTGAAAACAGTCATAAAGTGGGGCTATTTTTTGCTGTAAAAGATGGGGTGTTAGTCTGTTACAGATGCAGACATGCGATCATTGGGGTTAGACACAGGTTTCCCCTTCTTTTTTTCGATATTTGAGTTTATATATATACTTTCAAAAATCAATTAAGAAATATCAATGGCCCTTTCTCTTATATATTTGCACCAGTGAGATGATAGGCATGGCTCAAAAAGAGCTGGGTTCGATCAATCACTAGTACAATAGAAACAATCTTTCTTTTTGACCACTATTGGGGATAGTGTACAAGGGCTTTGTATTGAATCTTTGTTCTTTCTTTAACCGGCACTGCTTTTACTAGGGGAACATGCTTCAAGCATATTCACCATTGTAGAACATGGGTTCTGTCAGTAACAATTGAGAAAGCACTGCCCAAATCTAATCTAATGGGCTACATTGATTAACTTTTAGGGACCATGGGTCAATCTTCACTTATTTTGTGTGCGTTACCCGCATTGTTAATGGGGCTGTAAACAGGTTGGTACTTATTGAATTCCAGGATCTCCTCTGATAACTCATTTAAAAGGTTTTAGGCTTGAAATTTCCCGGTATCGCGCCACTCATCATGTCCGATTAGTCAGTTAGGGCAATTGTGGGTAAAAGTATCATCGAGGTCACTATGCTAAGAGTCAAATTGCATTTTTCCCATTTATTCAAGAAATTGAGTAAATTAGTCCCTATGTGTTAGATTAGAGAGCAAACTAGTCTTTTTTTATTAAAAATTTCATCTATTTTTATTGTTAAAAGTAGCATGGCTGACAGAGTAACAAGACAAGTACACGTGACATGCTAAGTATATCTCATTTTGAATAATTGATGAAATTTTTAATAGTAGAAATTGATGAAATTTTTAAAAGAATTGTTAGTTTGCCTTTTGTTATAATGTATAGGGACTAATTTGCACATTTTTATGTAGAAAAGGTAAAATATAATCTGACTCTTTGTATAATAATTTTAATCATACTTTTTACCAATAATTATGATAATATTAATTATATACTATGTTGAATATGGTTTGGAACCTAACGTAGACTATACAACTTTGAAAACATTTGTTGTTAAGATCATTTATGGGGGCAGCTTCACCAAAATTTCCAAAAACATACTTCAATTAGTAGCTTCATTAATTTTCTATCTAATCAAAACGTGGTCCATAGGGCCCATGTTAAATATAATACTTCACATCAGTGATATATTTATAATGTAATACGACCAAATCATCATTCTGATTGCTTATCAAAATAATTAAAATTTTGGAAAATTGAAACCCCAACTACAATACCAACTTTCTTTTTAGGATCGTGTACTTGTTGTTTGCCCCATTAATTGCAAATATTAATTGTGTCCTTCCAACATCATTCCTATGTGCTATATGTTTGAGATGGTTACACAGTTTGCTAATAATGCAGAAACAATTTGGTGCAATTTGGGTCTTAAATGCAAAATATGGGTCTCAGAGATATTGTTTGGTACAGTCTCACAATACCTAAAAATTAAGTTCACCAACCAAAGACTTCATTCCCCAACTCTTTTTTGAAATTCAAATGGTGTTGGCACCACACCAATAGCAGCAACAACAACAAGGCCCTTCCACCTCATAAATACAAAATTGAAAGCTCAAGGGTTTGTTTCAGTGAGAGCTTTCCTATTGTCTCTCAACTTTATATTTAATACACCCACACCTTTTTTGTTGTTGGGTTGGTGGCCAATTCAATGCAACCATTTTCCTTTTAACGCTTACCTCTCTCTCTCTCTTTTTATTTATTTGGTTGTATGTATGACTGAACCCTCTTTGTCTCTAAACTCTTAATATATGAGATTCTCTCATCTCCTCCTCTTCCTACTCCATTAACGTTTCTTCTCTTCTATACCTTGAAAGCTGTTTTTTTTCAAGTCTTTAGCTTTCTTTGTTCATTATTTTCTATCATCTGTTGATGTTGAAGGTAAATATGTATTATGTATATGAATACTCCCTTTCATATGTATGTGATTGTAATTCTCCAATATACAGGAAGGAAGATGGTGTGAGAGCATAGGGAAAGCATACATATAAAAAAGTAAGAATGTTAACGAGATATTGGTGCGGTTCAATTTAAGAGCATCACTCTAAAGGTTAAGAGTTATGTTATTTGATTGAGCCGTGCCAATATCACGTAATAATTATACACCTTTGCTCTTAGTAAAAGTAAGAGAGTTCCAAAGGTAGGTAAGCCCTACTGCTCTTTAAACAGCCTCTTTTTGCCATGTTTAATGATGCTACTGCTGTTTTCTCCCCTTAGATTAGTTGTTGACTGTTGAGGGCTTCATACCATACAAGATTACAGATAAGATTGTCCATATATATGTATGTATGTATTGGGTGCAGGATTTTGAAGTTCTTATTGACCATTTTTGAAAGGCATGCAAGGTGGGTTGAAGAACCCAGACAAGAACCATCGAAGAGGACAATTTCAAGGAGGATTAAATATTATTATTTTAT
The DNA here is from genome assembly GCA_005393395.2 of Gossypium australe. Taxonomy (NCBI): domain Eukaryota; kingdom Viridiplantae; phylum Streptophyta; class Magnoliopsida; order Malvales; family Malvaceae; genus Gossypium; species Gossypium australe. The sequence continues at coordinate 16,821,240 of CM016619.1, forward strand.
TGAGTTGCCAACTTGCCGTCAAGCTCAGTCAAAGCCAAATTTCATGCAGGGAAATTTCCACCAAAACATGGCTGTGAATGGAGTAGTATATATATGGACAAAAACAAAGACAATGTCAAAGTTATTGTTTAGTGTGTAGGCTTTTCCATGTTTCTTGTTGTCCAAATGGCAATGGAATCGTCCATTTGGTTGAATTTAGAGAAAGTTTTGATGGGGTAGGTTACATAGATTTAATCAATGAAACTGAACTTTTATGTTTATCAGTTACTTCTACGTAATGTCCACATTTTTGACAAATTGATATGGGTAGTTGACAATATCCGTATCTCCTTTAAGCCTTTTTATAACACATTCCAAACTCCAAATATATCTACCTTCCATCTATATACCTTTTAAATTTTTAAAATTCTCTTAAATTAATAAATATTCAAAAGTTATGCTGGAAAAATATGGTTAGTTTAATTATTTGGTTAAGGTATTAAATAAAGTATGGGTCAAATATATATAGATACTCTAGTAATTAATTGATTATTTTTTAATTAATGGACTAACTATAAATTAAGGTTAATGTGCAAAAGTTATATATTAGGGTTATGGTTCTCAAATTATACATACGTAACTTTTTTTATAAGGACCCAAAAGTTAGTAGTGTTTGAAAGTGTGGTTTTGGAACCTCATTTCTGTAAACCGGACCCGTAAATATTTAAATATTTATGGAACTATATTAGAAGTAAATTGAACTTCAGTCAAGTAATTTTTGTCAAATTACTAATTAATTAAGGTAGGGACTAAATTGTAAATGTGGTAAAAGTGCAATTACTAAAGAACTTCAATTAGAATTTAAAGTGAGGGTCTTGTATCAAAAGTATATATTTAGGTGAGGAAAGTGGACGGTAGTAGTTGATGTTGAATTTACTTAAGGTTAAATTTGTAATTTAATAATTACATTATAAAACATTAACATAAAATTATGGCATAAGAAATAAACTTAGTGGATTGAAAGAGAAAATCTTGTCTTCTTCGTTCATCAAAACTGAATATAGAGAAGAGAAGAACTTTCGACCAGGGGTTTTGAACTTCGAAGCTTAATTTGGTTAATGCAATTTAGTTCTTTTTTTATATTTTTTATGTTTTCGGAATCTCAGGAGTTTAAGCTAGTTGACCCATGTAGTATTTTTTGGAGCTGTTAAAGATTTAGGATGTTGTCATTTTGGACATTTTAAGTTTTAGGTGCTAATTTCATATATTTTAACCTTAAAGTTGAAAAAGGACTACACTGTAAAGTCAATTGATGATTTTATCCAATAGGGACTAAATGCACAAATTTTGAAATTTCTAGTAGAAATGAGAAATAGGATGTACAATAAGGACTTTAGTGAATTCGGCGTGAAATTTTGAGGTTTGAATTGAAAGTTATGTTAGTCTCGGCTTTAGGGACCAAATTGAATAAAATAAAAAAGTTGTTTAAATTAGCAATTGAATGTGAATTTTTTTGTATATTGATGAATTATTATGCTTGTGTTAATATGTAGCTAATGTTGAGCCGGATTCCTTGAGAAAAAGGTAGAAGACAAAATTGTCGACGAATAGCTCAGAGTTTACGGTTTGTATTTCTATAATCTGAACTACTTTGCATTGTTTCATAATGGATTGTTTGTGCATGGTAAAACCATAAGGTAAGACACTTTTTTATAAATGAGTTGTATTGGATTGTTCTGAATTGAATAATGTTAATGAGGACTAAATTGAATATAAGTGAAAAATGTATTATATAAATGTGAAATTGAATACATATTGCGTAACAGCCCGATTTTTAGTAGTGATATAACGGTGGTTTTGGGACCACAATTTTTCGTCGTATCGACTCATAAATATTATTTTTAGAATATTTATAGAGTCATTATAATCGTATTAAAAGTTGGTTAAGAAATATTAATGTTTAGTTAGTTAATTAAAGAAAAAGGACTAAATTGAAAAAGGTACAAAACTTTCTAATTATAGCAATTAGGTGATGAAATGGTGTAATTATTAATTGAAGAAGGACTTAAGTGATAATTAAGCCCTAAATAATATAGTGGGACGGCAAATTGATGGATAAGGACAAAATAATGAAATTATAATGGCAAACTTGTAATTTAGTTGAAATTAAAACAAAATTGAGTAAGAAGAAATAGGTTTTCTTCTTCATTTTTCTTCTTTTGTCATTGCCGAAACACCATAGAAATAGCTTGGAGAATCAGTTGAGCATAAGAGCTTCCATATGAGTTCAATTCTTACCCGTTTCTTGTAATTTTTATGTTTTTGAGATCGTTGTAACTAGGTAGAGCTAACTCGTACCTTCGTTTCTGATTCTGTTAAAAATTTTGGAAGTTTCCATGATAAATATTAGATGTTTTTTATGAATAACATGGATTTCGAGCTTTGATTGTGTTGTGTGATGATTTTGTAAAGTGATTTTTTGTTAAATATTGATTTTAGGATTAAATTGTGAAAATGTCAAAATATTAGGGTTTGTTAGTGAATTTTAGGTTTATTAGGGGCTGTATGAGGGCCTAGAATATTTGGATAGATTATTGATTTGATAAAATTAGTTAATTTGATAGATTAACTAATTAAGGGATTAAATTACAAAAATTATAAAAGTTTGGGGTAATTGCATAAATTTAAAAATAAAAGGGTATTAATTGTAAAATGGATTGGAAATGAAATATATGCTAATAAATGAGTAATTTTATATTTTAGATCAAGATCCCGTAAATACTCGTAGAAAAGAAAAAATAGCATAATAGTCCCTAAACTTCTGCAATTACTACAATTCAGTCCAGGTAAGTTCGTACGGTTAAAATTTAACATTTGTATAAATTGATGATTGGTATTATGCATATATTCTATTGTTGGAAATGAATTATTCTTTGAATTATAATATTGAATTGGATATTCGGTTTGGATTGAACGCGGGATTTGAGTACATTCGTGATTTGGTGTATGACGGGGGTTTGGAGTGGAGATGGTATTGGAGGGAGATATCGGCATTTTACCCAAGTAAATCGGGGTTCAGCATTTGTTGCAAACTCTTGTGTTTTACTTTCTGTTTGGCGTGATTGAGTGGATCAGCTCTTACGAGCTTCTATTCAGCTCTTATGAGCTTCTGTTGACGATGTACTCTTACTCGTAAGTCTTTCTTCGAATGGAAAAATCTTGGTAAGGTGATTTATTTAATGAATTTAAAAGACATGTTATTTATTTTTGTATTGATTTGAATACGGATGTATTTATCGATTAAAGTTGTGAATGACAAGGACTTGTCTTGGATGATTTTTATTATTTGATTTATTATAGTTGGTTTGGTAAGATTTTTGTTTAACTCATCGAACTTACTAAGCTTCATTAAGCTTAGTTGTGTTGTTTAATGTCATTGTAGATTTTCAGAAGGTTGGACGATCGGATCGGCACTCAAGTCACACTATCCAGTTTATTTCGATAGCTTTTGAAACGTTAAATTCGGATTATATGGCATGTATAGCTCTTATGCTATTTTGGTTAATGTTTGGCTTATGTAAATGTTATGAATGATATTTTGTGCAATAACCAATTTTCAAAGGGTATGAGAATAAGGTATAGTTGTTATGCTAGTGTATGTGGCTTACATATATTTGATTTGTTGTGGTTGTGGTAACTTTGTTAGGTATTTTGGTTTGGTATTGCTTAAATGAGTTGATGAATTGAATTAATGTGTATTTTGAGATTAAGTTTTATATAATTGTGGTACCAATAAGGGTACATTGGTTATACACATATCAGGTTGGTTTTGATGTGTTTTTTAACCGATTAATGTCATTTTGATTTTGTATTTTGGTTAGTATTTGAGTTTCTTAAGGTCCAAGCAATTTGATTATGTTTGTATTAATGTATGATTTAAATGATTTACTATTTTGTTGTCCTGTAATACTCCGTAACCTATTGCAGCGACGGATACTGGTTAGGAGTGTTACATATTGAGAGGAACTATACTTCCATATGTATAAATAAGTGAATTCTTGATTAAAATACGTGTGAATTGAGATATTGATTGATAAAGAAATGAGTAATGAGTACCCTATTAACTGCTTACGCAGAGTCAAATATAGTTGGTATGCCATAGAATAGGAAGAGTTTAGGGTTACTTCGACTATGAGTCAATGAGCTACTGGGTGCCAAATTACTTTGGTTATACCAATGAGACACTGGGTGTCAAACTTATTAATGAGCGTTGGTGCAAACTATTTACTTCGTATTTATCCGATGAGGCATTGGGTGCCAAACTGGTGTGCTGGTTAGACCCGTGTATCCATCCGAGTCCAAGTCAACTTAATAGGGAGGTAAATGATAAAAAAGGAATAATTAGAATTGAAACGATGATGATCAAGTTCAAGAATTCATGAGAATGAAACTTAGAAATGAAATGGTATTTGATAATTGAGATTGCAAATAAATATGAAATGAAAGTATTATGAGTTTATACTTGTGAATTAAATTAGATTGTTGATAATGAGATGAGAAATGGTTAATTGACATGATACTTACATATCATTACTTGCTCTTTATTCATGCATTCAAATGATTTTTGTCATGTTATAATATTCGGATTATAGAAACACCACTGAGTTATACCTAGCATACGGTTTTGTTTTTCGTACATAGGTTAGGTTTTATATTGTTCGACCATCGGTATCAGCATCCAGTAGCAATCCTAGACTCAAAGTGTTGGTGATGTTTTAGTTGTTAATGGCATGTACCTAGGGAGTCATATGCTTATGCACTGTTCTATTTTGGATTTTGTTGCATTTTGAGAATCATGAGCATATGTGTATATATATATATGTGATGACAATGGTATCCTGTTGAATGATTTAGGTATATATATGCTTAAATGTTTAAATGGTAAGTTGGTAGTATGATATAGAATAGGTGTGGTAAACAAGAGTTGAGAAATGGTGAATGTTATGCTTATATTGGCTTGATTGTTTGGCAAAATTGGTACATATTTATAAGGTTGTATTTAAGTCAATTCAGATACTTGAATGATTAAACTGATGAATGTTTTGTTGTTTGTTTTGAGGTGTCAGTTGTGGCATATTGTATGGTTTTAATTGATATACCATTGAACTTTATGCAAGTTTGAATAGGTTCATTGTATTTTAGGTCATACTTTGCATACGAGAAATGTTCAAGGTTCTTTTAGGACCTAAAGGTCACTTTTTGTGCAACACGCCTTGTGCCACACACGGATCAGAGGCATGACTTCAGTTAGTTACATGGCTAGCAACACAGCCTATTGATAATTATTGAATAATTACACTTTTATCCCACACAACCATGGTGAGTTACACGGTTTGCTCACACGACCGTGTGACTCCATCTCCACGTGGCCTCAACTAGTTCCATGGTTTGTCCACACAGCCTCAACCTTGGCCTCAACTAGTATTCATTGCACAAAGAGCAAACAGAGATTTTCGGCTTAATGCATCAGCAACAACATTGACCATTCCCGGATGGTAGTCATTAATCAACTCGTAATCTTTTAACAACTCTAACCATCTTCGCTGTCGCAAATTCAGATCTTTCTGAGTCATCAAATATTTTAAGCTTTTATGATCAGAATAGACGTGACGTTTCTCACCGAACAGATAGTGGCGCCAAATCTTCAACACAAACACAATAGCTGCCAATTCCAGATCGTGTGTCAGATAATTCTTTTCGTGCGGCTTTAACTGCCTCGAGGCATAAGCTATGACTTTTCCTTCCTGCATTAAAACACAGCCCAGACCACTTAAAGATGCATCACTATAAATGACAAATTCTTTACCCGATTCTGGCTGAACTAGCACTGGAGCTTCGGTCAACAAAGCTTTTAATTGATCAAAACTTTTCTAACACTTGTCCTACCACTCAAACTTAACATCTTTCTGAAGTAGTCTCGTCAACGAAGTTGCAATCATTGAGAAACCTTTTACGAATCGTCTATAATAACCGGTGAGTCCCAAGAAGCTTTGAACTTCAGATACATTTCTTGGAGGCTTCCAATCTAGCATAGCTGAAATCTTGCTCGGATCAACCCGAATACCCAATGCTAATAAAACATGTCCCAGAAAACTGACTTCTCATAAACAAAACTCACATTTACTGAACTTCGCACACAACTACTTATCACGTAAAGTCTGTAGCACTACTCTCAAATGTTCAGCATGCTCGGATTCATCACTGGAATAAATCAAAATGTCATCTATGAACACAACTACAAATCGATCCAAATATGGTCTAAAGATCCGATTCATTAGATCCATAAAAGCAACAGATGCATTAGTAAGTCTGAAAGGCATAACCAGAAATTCATAGTGTCTGTACCTCGTTCGAAAAGCAGTTTTTGGCACATCAGAGTCTTTAACTCGCAGTTGATAGTAACCCGATCTCAAATCTATCTTTGAAAACATGGTAGCCCCTTTCAACTAATCGAACAAGTCGTCAATTCGTGGAAAAGGATATTAATTCTTTATGGTCACTTTATTGAGCTGTCGATAATCGATACACATTCTCATAGTTCCATCTTTCTTTTTTCACAAACAAAACTGGTGCACCCCAGGGAGAAAAACTCGGTCGTGCGAAACCTCTATCTGTCAATTATTGCAACTAACCAATCGATAAAATTTTCACACGAAATTTTCACACATATCACATATCATGTTGTAAACACAGAAAATAATATTAAAATATTTTTCTGACTCAGATTTGTGGTCTCAAAACCACTTTCCGACTAGGGTCTAAACCGGGTTGTTACATACCCCTTATTATAGAAGGTTATATTGTTGGAACCACCTATCACCCATCGGGGAGCGAGTCCTTTGCTAAGGCTGGTACTGATGTGCTGGAGCCTGATGGTGGTGCGGAGGGGAAGATCTTTTGGGAAAGAGAGACCCTTGGGTTGCTTGCCTTGACGACTTGACTTGATCTATGTTCATCTTATCACCCATCGTGAAACGGTGAACCATTTAATATAACTGAGATTGCTTCTCCAAATGGTTAGTTTAAACACCCGTTTTTGTCCGAGCTCAATTGGGGGCCCATTTAAATTTTGTTCTCTCTTGGGCCATTCGAAGCCCACCCGATTTTGGTCTATTTGAAACCTTTATTTTTCTTTTCTTTTTTTTATTCTTTCCTTTTTGGGCCTGTCAAAGGCCCAAATTATTATTACTATCATCACTATTATTACTATTATTAAATACTTTTTATTATCATTTTTTACAAATAAGCAATATTAACAAAACAATATATAAAGTTGAAATGAAATGAAAAAGAGTAGGCTTTTCATTATTTTTGTTATTAAAAAAAAAGGTAAAAAAAACACAACAACTACAAGCATTCTATTTCTTTGTTTTTTCTTTCTTTTCTTCTATCTTTATTTTTGGCCATAGGTATGTCATGAGAGATAGGATTTTGGGTTCCGATGAAGGGGACGTCACCAGACCGTTGGTCCTCCGCCTCTAGGAGCCCCCAAAAATCCCCTTTTTTCCCTCCCCTTGCTAAAATAAAGGTTTCTTTTTAAGAAAAAAAGCTTGATTTTGAGAAAAATAGTGTTTTTTTTTCAGGAGAAAGTTTAGATTTTGAAGAAATAAAAATATGTTTTTTTAGTTATTTTAAAGGAAAGTTTAAATTTTTAAAACAAAATTGTAATTTTTTAACTACTTCAAAATAAAAGCTTTAATCTTTAATAAAAATAGTTTTTTTTTAAAAAAAAAAAGGAGAGGTTTAGATTTTGAAAAATAAAAATCTGTTTTTTTAAGTCATTTTAAAGGAAAGTTTAAATTTTAAAACAATATTTTGATTTTTTTTTTAACTATTTCGAAATAAGGTTTTGATTTTTAAGAAAAATAATGATTTTTTCTAAAGAAAATTGTGATTTTACAAAAAAAAAAAAAATTCCGCCACCGTACGCGGCGACCCACCACCGGAGGTCAGAGAGCCGCTGGGCTTTCTGGTGGTGCAGCCATGGCCAACATAAAAGTTGAAAAAGGAAGAGGAAGAGATTTTGAATAGTTTTTTTTATTTATTTATAGGTGCCAAAAATAGGTAATTTATTCTCACCCCCTTACTCTTTAAATTTACAAAAAATACCCCGTTTTGTAGCACCGCCCTTGCTCTCTGACCTATTTACACCCGTAACCCTTTTATTTATTTAAACATTCGATTTAATCTGGAATTTAAAAATTAAAGGCAAATTAATTGCTACATCAGTACTATGTCCTCCACATATTTTATCTTTTAGTCCTAAAATCAAGCTATGTCATTTTATTTCCATCTTTAATAAATAATTTACACTTCTATCTTCCATTTCACTTGCATTTATACATTATATATTTAATGTTAATTATGCACTTTATTTTAATATTTTTATTTATTCACACTTGAATAATTTTTATTTATTCTTAGTTCGTTTTATTTATTTTCATGTCTATTTATATTTTTTTTACACATTCCCCTTACATATATTTTAATATTATTTATTTATGTTACATTGATTCTTTTATTGTATTATGAATAAGGTGTATTATTGTTGTTATTATTATCATCATGCTAATGTCTTATTTATTTCATTTATTTAATTTTTGTTTTTATTATTGACATTTTGAAAGAGTTTTAACTTTTCATTAACTTTAGCCAATTTAATTAATTTTCCTATTTTATTACTATTCATTTTAAAAAAGGGAACTTTAGGTCATTTTTCCATCCTATAATTGTTGACATGAAGTTAGTTAAGTAGGTGTTATATTTTAATAAAATCATAAGGTTTTTACATTTGGATTTAAGTTAGTCCTTAAGATCTCAACTACCATTTACCTTAGAAAAATTATAAATAATATGTAAGATATTTTTTAGGGTTTTAATTAAGTTTTAAATATAGTATAGGATTAGAATCTTAAGTTAATATTTAAATATTTTTTAGGACTTTATTCAAGATTAAAACTAAAGATTTTTGTAGGTGAATTGTAAATCATGAGTAGGTCTTTCTAACTATTTTATTTTAGAAACTTTTTTAAGAAAGCTAATAAATGTTATTTAAGATTTATTATTAGGATTTTGACGAATTTAAATCTCAGATCAAGAATTTAAATTAAGATAAATCATAAACCCGGCATAGGATACTTTCGTAAGATCTTGATAGGTTCAACGTTATAATTAAATATTTTAAAATAACATAATAATAATAATAATAATAATAATAATAATAATAATAATAAATAATAATAAAGATCGAATAAGTTGTAGATGTATTATAATATTTCTCTTAATTCATTGGTAATTTCTAGGTTTTTTTTTAGAATTCTAAAATAGAATTAATTTTAGGAATTGAAGGTATTTTACTAGAATTATTTAGGTATCCTTTAAGGTTCTCGTTAAAAGTAAAAATCTCTAATTTAAGTTTCAAATTAGATAAGTTTGGTGAACATATCTTAATCGAGCTACAAGTAAAACGAATGCATTTCCTTTAGAGTTTTTATTTAAGATTTCCATAAGATTTTAGCTTAGATTAAGACAATAATATGCTTAAATAAAAAAAATCTAGCTCTTAAGACCCCGTAGGACTATCCTCATTGTGGGGGTGCTATAACCTTCCCCGCACGTAACCGTACTCCCGAACCCGAAATTTGGTGATGAGATCGAATCTAGACTTTTAGGATTTTTCCGTAGTATTAATTCTAGATTTTTAGACGATAGGTGGCTAACCAACCTAGCCCTAATTGGTTAGTGGTGACTCTACGTAAGTTAGTCCCTCCGTGTCTAGCTTTGCTTACTAGGCCCTCATACTCTTATGTAGGCAACGTTATGGCAATTAGCAATAAGGTGGAATCAGAGAAATTTATGAGTAGTTCCAGCCAAAAAGACTTGAACAACTAAACCATCAGCAACACCCTTATCATGGTTGCAACATTAAATCTCTTCATGAAATCACGGAGGGATTCTTTCTCCTTCTATCATATGGACAATATGATAAGTTAGGGATTGTAGTGGGGTTTTGTTGACTAAAAATCTACTCATGAATAACCCGACTAACTAATCAAAGTTGTTTATGGACCCCGAGGGAAGCGATAGGTACCACTATCTGGCAGTGCTAGAAAGGGTTATGGAGAAGACTCTACATTTCACAGCATCTAAAACCCCAAGAATGTTCATATGGTTGTTGTAGTAGTAAGCTAAATGGTCATTTGGGTCACTCGCACAAGTATAAGACAACTTTGGGAACTTGAAAAAAAAAGAAAGGTTATGGTCAGCACGGAAGGGGCTAAAGGTTCATTAGCATAACTCCAACAAACTTCATCAGACCTAGAACCCTTAGCCTCTTACAAGAACTCCAATATGAGGGTTGCAATTTGTTCTTCAACAGAAACAACCTTGTTTTAGGGTTCTCGCTCTAGACAATTAATAGGCTGAAGATCTTGTACCACTTCATTATCATTACGATCCTTCTTATCTTTACGAATAGTAGAATGTGTCATACCTTCTGGTTATAGTGAAAGGGGTAAACCACCACCTTTGGCAGCATCTTTGGCTGCACGCAACTTCGTGATAAACTGTTCATTACTGGCATTTTGTTGATCCAATAGGCATTGATGCTTTTGTTGTTCTTGGAACTAACGTTGCTAAGCCAAAAGTTGTTCCTCCATAAGACGTATTCTTTCCTACATCTCAGTAACATGGTGTTGAGAACCAAAAAGTTGTTGTTGCTTGGAAGCTTGATCTAGAGGAATAGCCACAATAGTGGGTTGAGGTTGGGAAGCTAAACAAGAGAGAATTTGTTCTATAAGGTTATCTTTGGGATATGGTGGGGTAGTAAGATATGATGGGGTGTTAGAAATTGAATGAGCGGCCATAATCATTGGGTTAGCAGAGAGAGCATTGAGGACATTCAAGAGTTGGGTCAGGGCTTCCATGATGATCATGGCTGGGCGAGTTGATGTCTTGGTTTGTGTTAAGGGAAGTTCAATGTTGGTGGCGTTATTGCCATTCATTAGAGTGGAGAAATTGGCAGGGTTGGGGTCATTATTCTTATTAATGGGGTTATAGGTAGCATCATTTTGATTCTGAGACATTTTCGATCCACATTCACTGCATCAATTGTTGATACAATGTATAACAAGGAAAGAGGTAAGGAGGAGCAACAAAGAATTCATGGTGGTGCAATGGATGGAGGCTAGTTCACCTAAAGAGGCCAAGAGCCGGGACAGAGACAAAAGGGCAAGTTGATCAAGAAAACAGCTGCATAAAGTAGCTTTAGGGTGTTAAGAGATCAATCATTTCTTCATCGTTTGTTAGGGCATTTATAGGAGAGATCCTCTTATCCGTTAGTATGATGTGACAGGATATACATTTAATCTCGTTAAATGCATAAACGATAATCATGGGCGTGTATCATGAGACTTTATAAGTACGAGATTGTCATGCCTAAATGGAATTTAAAAGAAAATTCAAACTTAAAGAAAACAATTGAAAAAAAAAACTTTTTAAAATAAATAAAAAAAATATAAAAGATCAAGATTAAGAAATAATTTAAAATAAAATTTTAAAAATTTTAAAAGAATGTGAAGTGAAAGGGACTAATGTTGCAATAAAAAGAAGTGGAAGATCTAAAAAAATAATCGAAAAGTGTGGAAAGGTTTATGAAGCAAAAGCCGCCTCTGTTTTATGTATAAAAAAATTCCTTTCATTTTCATTTCTCCCACTGAATACTTCTCTCTTTAAATCGTTCTCCCCTATACTTTCTTCATTTACTGTATCAGTAGGTTTCCATAGTCGAAAAACTCAAGTTCTCCAATTTTCGGCATCACAAAACTTGTATTTCGTTAGAAAATTCAAACTTTATAGATTTTTTTTTTATGATCATTTTCAAAACTCATATGGGAGTAGTGAAGGCCTCCTTGCGCCTAAGACTTGAACTCATATGGAGTTTGAACCTTTTGGACCTTTAAAAATCCAACATCAACTTTGACTAGAAATGAACTTGGGCTTGACCACTAATCACACTTAGTTTGGACCTTAATGAACTTTGCCTGATCTTAAACAACAATTAATCTAAGGCCTCCTTTGGTTTACCAGTGGAAGCCAGTGAGGTGCATTGGGGCAAAAAATTGTCACCAATCTCACTGCTTTAGAGTTTGGTTTAGGGTCAAAGTTCAGTGAAAATTTTTTTTAATCGCACTGAGGGGTTAAAAATCAGCTGGCTATTTGAGCAGCAATTAAAATTGAGAGGCCAGTTGGTATTTTTAACTTCCAAAAATACCCATACTTTTATTTATTATTTTACCATTTTATCCTTGAAAGTTAAATTAATTTCTTACCCAATCATATTTATTTTCAGATTTGATCGAAGTATATTGTTACTATTTGCTAAATAATATTTATCACTGTTATAAAAGAATATTTAACTATAAAAAATTAAAAATAATTTTCATTTTATCTAATAAATAATTTAAATTGATTATATAATTCATTAAAATATTCATAATAAAATATTGGAAGACACATTTTAATTTTTATTAAATGAATTTATAAATTCACATATTTTAATAATTTTATATAAGTAAAATAATTTAAAAACTTCTATTATATATCAATTCTAATCTAAGGTCCTTAATAGTCATTTTTTATTTTCACCTCAACGCTACAGCTGCGTTTGAATCCAAACACACACTCCACCGCTATTTCTAATCTCACTGCTACAGTGTCCAATCTCACCGCTACAGTAATTAATCTCACCGCTACCGCTGTTTTTAATCTCACCGGAGGTAAACACACCGCTCATCCAAACTAAGCCTAAATAGGAGTGATGCTCAAACACATTCATATGGTTAGCTTTCCAACTAGTTGGCATATATGCTTTATGCAGGATTCTGTGTTTGGTATTTTGTTCCTTTTGTCTGACATATAAATCTGCATATCATTTCGCTTTTATTAGGCAGCTAAATTGCCAGTAAATTAACTTAGATTCACCATATTTTGTAACCGAAACTTCGGATGTGGTCTGTACTCGGCTGCTGATTCACGAATCCGGCCTTAAAGACTTAACTTATAAAGCCAAGAATCTAATATAAGCAATGATGTAAATGTAATGAAGCAAATTGATATCTTGGTTTCATCTAAACCCTTTTAATTGTCCAAAGAAACAGATGATAAGATTAAGTAACCAAAAGCTGCAGGGAATCAAATGAACCAGCATGAAAGAAGGCCCCTCTTGAGCAGCTCTAATGAATGAAGCCTATTGAATCTCTCACGGTTTAAATTCAAGGAAGAAAATTATTCTTGCTTGCAATATATCGATGGCAACTGGAGCATGCGAAACTCGATCTTCGACGGTGACCGGACAAGTATCATACACGTAAGGAGCAAATAACATACAAAGATGGGTAAATGCTCTTATTTTTCAACTCCAAAAGACATTGCAGTTCTCACTGTGCAAAGAGTTCATAAGCATTCGAGAATTACAATGCAAAAAAAAAAAACATATCAGCATGGCTGTTCTTAAACAAGTATATAGGAATGAATAAGGAAACTACTCATAATTTAATAATTCTTTTTAATACCTACAAGGGAACATAATTTATGGTGAAACAGGTTTCAAGTTCATTAGGCCAAAGCATTGGCACCAGCAACAATCTCCAATATCTCTCCGGTGATTTTCGCTTGACGCTGCCGGTTGTAGACTATAGACAAGGTCTTTTTCAGTTCCTGGGCATTATCAGTAGCATTGCTCATGGCACTCATCCTAGCTGCAAGCTCACTGGCTAGTGATTCCTGCAAGGCCCTCAGAACCTGGCTGTTGAGATAAAGAGGCAACAAAGCATCAAGAATCTGAACTGGGTCCTGCTCAAACTGCAAAATGGGAGAGAAATCAGCTGTCTGAGTCCTCATAACTTCTCTCTCCACCGTCAGTTTCCCTTCCCTGGTTGTCAATCTGAAGAACTCATCCTCAGCAGCATCAACACAAACACCATTTACATCACAGATTTCACCCTTTGGTGACAGTGGAAGCAAAGTATGAATCACAGGATCAGACTTAACCAAGGATACGAATTTGGTGTACAAAAGCTCCACTTTATCGACTTCTTCACTAACAAAGAGTGAAAAAACATCATCAGCAATTGCCTGAGCTTCTTTAGCTGTAGGGAGTGAGCTACCATCTAGGAATCTGTCCACTGGGATGTAAGGCCTGCGGATGAAATATGAATTACCCTTTTTCCCCACACTGATTATTGTATAATCAAGTCCAAGCTGCTTCAATTCTGCAATTCTAGCTTCAGCTTTCTTGAGGATAGCATTGTTGAAACCTCCACAGAGACCACGATCACCAGTAACAACAACCAAAGCAACTTTTTTGACAGGCCTGACGTTTGTGAGAGGAGCATCTATGTCTTCAGTCTGGAGCTGTTCATTGATGTTGTAAAGAACTTCAACCAGGGACTCAGAGAAAGGCCTGCCATTGACAACAGCTTCTTGTGCTCTCCTAACTTTAGCAGCAGCCACAAGTTTCATGGCTTCAGTGATCTTCTGCGTGTTCTTTACTGAATCAATACGGTCTCTAAGCTCACGAAGACCACAGTGAACTGGGGTTACAGATGAGGACCTGGAAGGGTTACCGGGGGTTGAGCTCTGAGATGGGAGCTGAAAAGGGCTGATGAAAGAACGGAAAGAGAGTGAAGAAGTGTCAGAAAGAGAGGGTTTTGAGGACACCCACATTGTCAGATTTGAGCAAGACATGGTGACAATGGATCCCGAATCTCTACAAAGGATTGCAAGAGAAATTTACTCTAAAGAGAGCAAGAGAAAGAGCTTTTTCCTACAATGGCTTGCTTTTGTATTTTGATTTTTATCAAGTCTTATCCTTTTGTGTGTTGGAGAGTTATTTCTGGTATGGAGGAAATCAGAGAGAATGTGTGGAAGTGAGAGGGAGGGAATGGATGAGGTTTTGGGATAAGGATTTTGAAATTTTGGTCCATTGATTTTTCACCATTACATCTTGATGGGGCCTTTTTGAAGTGGCAACCTCTGAATGGTTGCTTCTTGGATCTTAACTTAATAGGTTCCCTATTCTGAGAGGTATATGCCACTCCATGAATTTTGATACTTTTCAACCGTACTTACAATATTTACTTGTGTTAATTTCCCGGAAATATGTGTGGAGAAGGTTATGTACCTGATAAGAAAAGCCATAGACTTTATGTTGCAAAAAAACTGATTTTCTATAAAAATGGTTGGAGAACAGATCAAAAGAGCTTTACGATTTGAATGTCTTATCATATTTCCATACAAAATAATCAAAAGATTACATTTCAGAAAACAAATGCGTTGCCTCAGACATATTGCTGGTGTTCTATACCCTGTAACAACAAGAAATGAGGAAAAAAAAGGAACAAAAAAGATGATGAAATTTCAAGGCCACACATTCATGGACCGATACATCATTAGTCAAAATTATGCAGATGATCATTTCCAATTTAACAGGTCGAAACATCTTGCATCGGAACCGAAATGCTCCATCATCTTCCTAGATCAGTGTTGCAAGAGCTTTTAACTGTCAATGTCTACTCCTTTGAACCTATGAGATTTAAAGCTCTAGGTAATGAGAAAGGAAAGAACAGGCTAATTCAAGGACTTCCAGGCCCCTGAATCCATATCCAACTTATAAACAAAACAGAAACACTCATCATAACATCATCTTTTTCTAAAACTGTTTTTCGAGTAGAAAATTTCACATAATAATACATACAATGGGAAAATTAGCAACCTGTCGTGTTCGACAGCTGCATAATTGGCTACAATCCACACCATAGGCGAAATCTCTATATTTATTTGACATAAAGAAAAAGTTCTCAGTTGTTCATTATCTGATTACAAGGAATAAGAATGAAGGGGGCAACTGAACTAACATGAGTAAGAAAATATAAAAACTAAACTCTTGTCTCATCATTTTCTTCCCCAAGGAGGGGTCTGACAATAGCTTGATATGTCTGTCGGTAAGGAACCACTCCGTTAAGGACCATGGAGTCATGCAATTCAATAACTTCATCTGCGCTACAATTCTTAGCAGAACATGTAATGAGCATCGTGTATGTTATAAAATCAGGAATCAGGCCCTCTAGAACCATTCTCTTCGTTAGTTCTTTTGCTTGTTGAATGCACCCACACTTGCAAAGAAAGTTTATCAATGTATTGTAAGTTACTGTGTTTACAAACCTCCCTACCTTTCGCATCTCCATTAACAGAGAAAATGCCTCGTCCATATTACCACAGCTGCAATAACCGTTAATGAGAGTATTATATGTTATAGCATCAGGTAAACCCAGACTCTTTAATGAATCTATCATCCGTCTTGCAGCATCCATTGACATATCCTTGCACAATCCATTAAGAATAGAGTTATATATCACTATGTTGGGCTTTTTCTCCACCTTCATCTTTTCGTAGACCCAAACAGCACTTCCTAGTTTCCCTTCCTTGCAATACCCATCAATTAAAGCACCATAGGTGACCAAGTCAGGAATTAAACCATGGATGAACATGCTACCCACAAGTTGCATGGCTCCTGATAAATCATTGCTTTTACAAAGGTAATTGATGAGAATATTGTGTGAGAATGTGTCTTCAATGACATTCTTTTCCATAATCTGGCAATGAAATTTAAAAGCTTGCAGCATATATCCATTTCTGCAAAGCCCCTGTATAACAGTAGAGTAGGTGAATTGATCAGGGAATACATGCTTGTTAATCATGTCCGATAATACTAAAGAAGATCCCCCGATATCACCTTCTGAGTAAAGCCAATGGAGGATTGAATTATAAACAACTGTATTAGGCATCAAGCCCCTTTCCACCATTTCATCAGACAATCTTAATGCCTCCTCCAAACACCCTCCTCGTGCATAACCATCTATCATTGCTGCATAAGACCTTACATCAGGCTTAACACCTGCCTTAATCATATCATTAAGGACTTCTTCTGCAAACGCAACTTTCCCTAATTTGCAAAACCCGTTAATGATAGAATTATAAGTTACGGTGTTGGGCGAAACAAAGTTCTCTGACATTACTCCCATCTTTTCAACTAGCTTCAAAGCAAGCTCTATGCCACCCACCCTACAAGCTCCATCTATTATCATGTTGAAAGTAACAATATTAGGCAGGATCCCACTCTTCAACATCCGATAAAATGTCGAAATAGCTTCTAGCAATTTACATTCCTTACAAAGAGCATATACAACCAAGTTAAAAGTATTCACATTCTCAATATACCCGTAAGAAATCATGTCCTTATACATGTTCCAAAATCTAACAATTTCATTTAACTTCAATAGTTGACTCAAAAAATTATTCCAAGCATGAATAGTAACAAGACGACCCGCCATTCTCAACTTCTTAATGACTAAGTAAGCACCTTCGGTTGCACCACATCGAGTGCAAGCTCTAACCAATGCATCAAAGACGGCTGGACATGACTTACAAATTTCATAACTATCCAACAAACCATCCAAAACTTCCATTGGGGTCATTCCATTTACATGTATTAATTTCTCCATTAGAGACAATGCATCATCGAATCGCCTCGACTTGACCAACACATGAATTAGAGCACAACGCGATGTCAATGAGAGTGGGAACCCTTTTTTCTCCCCAACCCAATCGTAAAATTCCAAGGCTAACTGAGGTGAGTTCTGAAACTCGCCAACAACACGACTCACCAATGCATTTGTGAGACTTGGGAACACTTGATCCAAGAATTTCCATCTTCTATGCTTTAAATTAACACAAATTGCTCTGAATACAATGTCTTCACTATTTGGGCAAGAGAAGTGCTTACCTAAATGCAATCCTCGGTTGAAAAAGCAACTTCTTTTGGACAAAAAAGAGCAAAAAACCATAGAAATATCGATACCCAATTCATCAAAAGCAACACTTCTTTCTGTAAAAAAGATTAAAACAGAAAAAGAAAAACCCAAATCACTATAGCAACATAAAATCTGCTTAACTTACAAGAGAGGGGGAAAGAAGAGAAAGTTGCAGTCTAAAAATGAAACACGGCAAAGAAAGAGATGAACTAAGCTTACAACAATAATACTAGCTTCTAAGCAGCTCCAACGGAGTGTGTCTTGAAGAACGACTGCCGACGAACTTAGGTGTAAAGAAAATATAAAAGTGACTGCAAAGATTAGTGCAAACAAAAACAGTGAAATGTTTTTAACTTTCCGGTTGCCACCTGCTCCAATGTCGGCAACTCATGATATCGTTCATGGGCATTGCAATCATGGGCTGTTTGTTATTCCTGGGCTTTAATTTTGTCCAAGAATATTTTCCCTTTTTGCTGGGCTTGATCAACCTTATACTGGGATAGATTTATGGGGTTTCTCGTTGGCCACTTTAAAAATCAAACAAGATGCAAAGAAAATATCATCTGCCAGTTGGGCTAGAAATAAACTTGTTTTTCGGCTTAATACCACTTTTAGCCCTTGTACTATAGCTAAATTATCATTTTAGTACCTGTAATATTTTTATCAATTTGACCCTTGTACTTTATTTTTGTTATCAGTTTGGCCCCTTCTCTTTATCCCTGTTACCCACCCAAATTTTTGTTAAAAAATTAAACCAACCAATGAAACACTACCACGTGTTAAGGGGAAAAAAATACATAAAATTGCTAAAATTATAAAAACGAAAAAAATCATTAAAAATTCAACACCCAAAAATTCTTAAAACTCATAAAGTATAAAAAAAACTAAAAAATAATCTATTTTTAAAAAAATTCATAAAAAATTAAAATTATAAGCATGCAAAACATTAAAAATTCATCAAATTAAAAATATATATTTATTGGGAATTTTATGTTTTTAAAATTTTTAGAATATTATGAAATTTTTTTAGAATTTTATGGTATTTTTTACTTAAGAAAACTTAAAATTCCTTTTAAAATATAAAAAAATCATAAAAATACAAAAAAAAAACCCTAAATTTTCTCAAAAGAATACATAAATTTTTAAAAATTTTCATAAAATTCTAACATTTTATAAAAACCTTAAATTCAAAACAAATGGATTTATTTTAATTTTATGAATTTTTTTTTTGAAGTTTCACATACTTGTAATTTTAAATAAATATATATGATTATTCTCAAATAGATAATGATTTTTATAATTTCCTAAGTTTTAATATTTTGGGGATTTTTTTGAAAATTATCAAAAATAACATCTAAAAATTATAAGTAAAACTTCAAAAAAAAATAAAAAATCATAAAATCTAAAAAATATATTTGTATTATGAATATCTTATTAAGTGAATTTCTATTAAGGTCAAGATAGGTTTCGATATACTTTAAATTCTAATAGTAATTAGAAGTAAATATCTACTTCATTTATACTTCTTACGCCTTTAAATAGAGAGTTTGGAGAAGTTTTTGTAATTATTCCGATTAATCAATAAAATATGCTCTCTTTTTCTCTCTTATGTTCTTTGTTCGTACTTTATTCTCTGTCTTTTTATTTTAGGTTTTAGAAATTTTTAGAATTCTTATGAAAACTTTTAAAAATTTTATGGTTTTTTAAAAATTTTAGGAATTTTTTTGCATTTTTTATGAAAATTTTAATATTTTTAAGGAATTTTGAGTTTTTTAAGTAAAAAATACCATAAATTTCTAAAAAAAATTCATAATAATCTTAAATTTTCTAAAAAAAATTAAAATTTATAACAGCCTATTTTTTAGTGGTGTCGAAAATAGTAGTTTCGGGGCCACAAATCTAAAAAACGAGCCTGTAAATATTATTACGAGTTAATTATGTATTAAAATAAATTTTGAATTGGCAAATTATGTTATTTGAATGAATAATTAGATTCAAGTAGTATAACTTTAAAGTCAAGTGGTTTTAAAAAAATGAGGTATCGGGACCTTGTTTCTATAAACTAAACCGTAAACATTTTATTAAATATTCAAGGAGTGTTATTAAGGTTATAGTAAAGTTTCGTTAAAAAAATTTAATATTTAGATAGTTAATTAATTGAAAAGGATTAAATTGTAAAAGTTATAAAAGTTGATTTCTATTAATTAATTGGATCAATTAGCTTTGAAAAGGTGAATTAATGGACTTAAATGGTAAATATGCATATTGATAGTGGACAATTATGGATATGCCTTGTAAATTTTTAAATTAAAATCTTAAAAGGTAAAAAGGTAATTTGATAAATAAAATAAATAAAACAAAAGCTATCGTTTATTCTCTTCTTTTCCAACTGAAGAAAATAACGAAGGAATCCATTTTTTTTTTTTTTAGTGAAGGGTCGGCCAAGCTCCAAATTGATGCACGTAAGCCCATTTTTCATTTATTTTTTATAATTTTTATATTTTTGAAATCGTTGCAATTAGACTTAGTTAATCCGTATCCCTGTTTTTTGAAATTATTAAATGTTATATAATGTGCCATGGATGAGCTTGAGGTGTTTTTGAAAGTTTATGATAGATTGTTAAGCTTTGTTGTTAAATAGACATATTTTATTAAGTAAATTTTGATTATCTTAAGGTATAATGACTTATTTATGAAAATGGTAATATTAAAAGAAAATATTTCAAATGGATGATAAATATGGGCTGTTATAAAAATAGGTAAAAATTGGTTTGCATGAATTTTAATTAGAAATGATGAAATTGCAAATTTCGGGTTTAGGGACTAAATTGCAAAAAAGGGTAAACTTTGAGGGTAATTTTGTAAATTTTCATTATTATGGGTTATAAGCTAAATTAATTATTTTAAATGTTGTAATGAGATTAATTGAATAAAAATAGTTAATTTGCATGTTTTGAACTTAATGACTAAATTGTATAAAAGTAAAATATTGGGGGCAATTTTGTAAAAATGTCAAAAAGGACTTAATTGCATAAAATGGATTGATTTTTCTGATAGAATTTGTGAATTGAATGAAATTATTATTTTAGATCAAGAACGAGTGGAAAATCAATGAGAAGAAAAAATTACCAAATAGCCCCTATACTTAGTCATTACTGTAATTTAGTCAGGTAAATTTGTATGAACTGTAATTATTGTAATTTTATCTAAACAGAATGTTTATTATGTATTTTTAATGTAAATAAAATAGATATATATAAACATATCAATGCTATGATGAATTGACGGATATCTAGTCTCGATTGAACCTTAAGAATTCTTAAGATACAAATGACATTGTCGAAACCATTTTTAAGTTTTCTTTTGAAAAAACAGGGATC
This sequence comes from Gossypium australe, assembly GCA_005393395.2. Classification (NCBI taxonomy): domain Eukaryota; kingdom Viridiplantae; phylum Streptophyta; class Magnoliopsida; order Malvales; family Malvaceae; genus Gossypium; species Gossypium australe. The sequence goes on from CM016619.1 coordinate 16,842,529, forward strand.
GACTTTAAAAACGAAAACGGGAGTCGCCACCAATCCCTTTTTTACTTAGGTGTGATCGGATCACCTTATAAAACGTTTTATTTCAAAACATTGATTTTGGCCTACGAAATTCAAGAAAACGGGTTCGGGAGTCGGTTACATACGAGGAAGAACTAGAACCCTCGTAATGCCCAAAATTGGTACCAAATTGATTAGTTATTGTCCTAATGTCGAAAATTCGAAAAGATTTGAAAACATTGTTTCTTTAAAAACTTGAACAATTTGAGTTGGAACTTGAGATTCATTTGTTCCGAAAGAATACATACATCACATCCAGCACGTTAGGACATGATGTTTTAAACCCTCGTAGCCAAAATCATCTCATGATTTACAAAATTCATTAAAAGGATTTTTAGTTATTTAGTCAAACGGAATATAGAAACCCAGCACGTTAGGGCACTATTTCCCGAATTTCTAAACACAAAACATTGCCTTATTTAAGAAAAACTTTTGGATAAAATGTGGTAATTAAAGGAGATAGATATTCTTAAATAAATATTTGAAAAAAAAAGTAACATTAAGTTATTACAAAAAAGTGCAATTTACTAAAGTTATAGGTCATATTAACAATTAGCACTAACATAAATAATTAAGTAAAAGAATGACAAGCAATAATATAAGATAATGGATTCAAATTTTTTTAAAAAAATGAACAAAAATAAAAAATATATATATAGAGAGAGAGTAGATAACATCAATTTTAAAAGAATCTATAAGAAAAATTAAGGAAAAAAATTATTCACAAGATTAAATTCATGTAAAAAAAATAATATAAGGTAAATAATATACTCAAAACAATTAATGAACATTATAACAATTTTTAGAAAAATGAAAAAAAGTATAAAATGATATGGCTAAAAAACTAAGATGAATAATATATGTACATGATAAAATAAATAATACATTTTTTAAAAAAAATAGAATATATAAAAAAAATTTTACTTATAAAGAAATATAAGGGAAAGCATATATAATAAATAATAGTCTATTATAAACATAAAAGAATAATATACATATTTAAAATAGATAATATAAAAGAAATTGTGTTAATGGTAAAACAATTTAAATATTATATAATAGACACATTTTGAAATAATATATAATACATAATAATGTATAAATATAAACAATAATATGTGATAAAAACAGTTTTAAAATAAATAATATATAAATTATTAAGATAAATAAATAATAATTTTAAAGAACCAGAATAAAAAAAAAAAAAAGAAGAAAAGGATTAAATCTGAATTTTAGTAAATTTTTAGGGTAAAATAACAATAATAGTACATATAATAACAATAATAATAGTACATAATAATAATAATAGTACTAATAATAGTAGTAAAAAATAGTAAAAATAATAGTAATAGAAAATAGAAATAATAATTAAGAGTAATAATAATAATAATATTGATAATAATAAATAATCGTGTTAACAACAAATAATAGTAATAATAATAATAATAATAATAATAATAATGAAAAAATAATAAAAATAATAATGGTAAAACAATGGTAAAATAACAAAAATAATAAAAGAAAATAAAGAAATGACCAAATTAAACTTAAAAATGAAGTTTCGGGGTAAATTGGAAGTAAAAAAAAAAAGAAAGGACCTCATTGCAATGCGCACCCGAAATGGGAGGATTAAAAGAGAAATTATCCCCTCCCCTTAAAACGACGTCGCTCTTCAGGGGGCAAAAACAGAATAAAAGCAAACTTCTGGGTGAAAATTAAAAAAATAAAATAAACCTAATTGTAAAACAATAAAAAAATGGAAGGGCTAAATGCGCAATTAGCCCTTCCATCAAAAACGTGCGGATCCTGAGACTGGGTCGGGTCAAGGCGCGGGTCAGAGAGCAATACGGCGCCATTTTGGCGCTTGAGGGCTTGGTGCAAAACGGCACCGTTTTAATGCCCTATAAAAGCCATTTTTTTAAAAAAAAAATTCATTTCTCTCTTCTTTTCAGAAAAAATGTTCTCGCTCTCTCTCAAGCCCCCGATTTTAGGCCACAGGTCCGGCGAAGCTTCGGCGCCGTCGCCGCCGCTCGCCGCCGTTTACCACCGCTGTATACGGCGGCCGGAGACCCAAAAAAATAGGTACTTTTCCTTTTTTTTAATTTCCTTTTAAAAACTCTTATATATTTTAAAAAAGAAGAAAACCCATTGAAGAAAAAAACAAGGAACAGATTTGAAAAAAATAAAAAAAATAAACGAACAACCTCTCTTTTTACCGATTCTTTCTGATTTTTTTTATTGATATTGTATTGTATATATGCGTGTGTGTTTACAGATTACAATAGGGTTTTTTATAGCCCAAAATAAATCAAAATCATAAATACAAAAATCCTATTCTGCTGCTACTGTCTGCGTTCTTTCCTTGTTTTGCAGGTGAACGGCGAAAATCGCGGTGCCAACAACGGCGTGATGCGCGCTGACTGCGGCGCGACAGGGTCTGTGTTGGGCACTTGCAGCGCCTAGGGTTCCAAAAACCCTAGGTCTCTGACTTGCTTAGTCACTTAGGCTAGTCGGGCCTATTTTAGTTTGGGCTGTTTGTTTTAATGTTTTGGGCTTTAGGTCAATCTATTTTGGGCTGTAAATGGACTGTAAAAAAAAACTAGACATTTTTTTGTTTGTACGGGCCCAGGCAAATTGGGCCTATTACAGCTGCCACTCTTTGCTCATTGTTGTGTAACGGGAATAGAGCAAAGACTATAAAAGGACCAATTTTGCCTGGTCTTGCCGAGTCTTGACTTCTTGGTCCTCGTCTTCTTCAAATGGCTTCCAATCCAACTGCAACTTCAAGGGTATTGGAATTTCAACTTAACTTTACTTCTCTACAACTACTGCAATTTCAGAAGTATTGGACTATCTGTTCTACTGCTCTTTCAGGGAAATAAGTCTGACTGCTTCAATCTGCTTCACTGCAACTTCAGGAAAATAAGATTTGCCATAAGATTTACTTTCTTTGATCTGTTCCACTACCACTTCAGAGAGGCTAGTGTCTTCGATATGCTTCGCTGCAATTTCAGGAAGACAAGATCTGCAATCTTTAGTCTGCTCCGCTGCAAACTCAAGGAGGCAAGGTTGATGTCTTCGATCTGCTTCGCTGTAATTTCAGGAAGACAAGATCTGCAATCTTTAGTCTCCTCCACTGCAAACTCAGGGAAACAAGACTGGTGTCTTCAATCTGCTTCACTGCAACCTCAAGAAGGCAGGATCTGCTATCTTTTAGTTTGCTCCACTGCAAACTCAGGGAGACAAGGCTAATGTCTTCGACCTGCTTCACTGCAACTTCAGGAAGGCCAAATATGCTATTTTTAGTCTACTCCACTGCAAACTCAGGGAGACAAGACTGTTGTCTTCGATCTTGTAACATCCTAGATTAGGGGTTATGCGTTCGTGCGTAATTCATGAGATAGTGGGCTCAGTGGGTGTGTTGGATGTGTTCTGAGGAGTTTTAGGAACCCTAAGATGTAAGGAAATGTAAGGAAATGTATGGAAATGTATGGAAATGTAAGGAAATGGAAATGTAAGGAAATGATCTAGAAATGATTCAAAAGAGGAAAGTAAACATTTCGAGAAACTTGGAAATGTAAGGAAATGTTAAGTTTAAAGGAGGCAAACGAAAATTTTTGGAAACTTGGAAATGTAAAGAAATGTCAAGTTTTAAGGTTTAAAAAGAGGGAATTAAGGCAAGGTGGCCTTAAGAAAATTAATAGGAGGAATTTGACACACAAACAGGCTTGGAAAAAGTGGCCTGAAGATATCACTTAGGGCCTCTGGAAATGGCGCCACATGCAAGGGTGTTGGGCCTGAGTTCGAGTCACATGGGTAGCAAATAAAAGAAATTTTATTTTTGCTTCCAGAAGCACAGAGGTGGACGGCAACAAGGCTTTTAAAAGGGGAGTTTTATTCTCTTTAAAATTCGGCTAAAAAGGGGATAAATAATGGATTTATTTTAGATTATTTTCAAGAGATAAATGAGGATTTATTCTTTAATTTTTAAATAAAGTGATAAAGATATGAGAGTGGTGGCCAAGTAAGGGACTCTAGCCTAGTAATTTTGGCTATAAAAGGAAGAGTAAGGCTATTCTTCATTCATTCTTTTCTGTTCTTTGGAAGCCTCTGCCGAATTCTCTTCACCAAATCTTCTTCTTCTTTAATTTTTGCCAAGCCGAAATACCTTGTGTTCTAGCCGAATCCTCCATCTTTATTCTTCCTTCTCTTTTCTTTCTAATCCCTCCAAAAGCCGGAAGTAAGCCTTTTAAAGCCATAGCCGAATATCTTAAGTGGTTTCAAGCTTAGGTGCTGTCGATTTCTTCAAAGGTAAGAACAAGTTTGATTTCCATTCTTTTCTTTTAGATTTGTCGAAATCTAGGACTAATCCCATCAATATTCCTGTTGCCGAAACCTTGAAGAGATCTTTCGGGATTTACTAAGTGTCAACTACAAGGAAGGAGAAGTTCTTTTCCCGAAGGTACACCATAGGCCGCGTGTTCCCTAGTTATTCGGTGAATTTCGGGATTTAAAATCCACAAAGTAAGTCATATTTAACATTCGGCTAAGGGTTATTTGTTATGAATAAATGTTAGAAATTGATCTAACATGAAGTTATAGGGATTTCAACCGACATATAAGGCAAGGAATACTTTCGGGATTTGGAAATTGCAAGGTAAGTTTTAGTGTACTAATCCTACTAGGATTTGGATTTATAGCCGAATGGTTCTTTACTAAGTATTGAATGATTGATTAAATGTAGAGATCTAAGATCTAAGGCATTAGATCAAGCTTTCCGGGATTTGGATTGGAAACCCTAAGCGAATCAGGTGTGTACCCCACACTATTTTTTAATACGTTTTATGGCAATAATTAATATAAGTATGTATAAGAATGTGAATATGGCTAAGGTACCCTAGTGTGGTACAAAGTACTCAGGTACGTTTCCTACTCCTACTAGGATTACGAAATATGTTATATTTAACATGTGAAAAGTGACATGGATGTGAAATTAAGTATGATATGCATGATATGAATAATATAGGGCATTCGGGTTATATGAGAAAGGGGAAGTGAATGTGACAACTTCGATCTCACTATCTGAATGTGGTAACTTCGGTTACATTATCTGAATGTGGTAACTTCGGTTACATTATCTGAATGTGGTGTCTCATGGCATAATTATCTGGTGGCTATGCCACGAATTATATATGGGCGATAAGCACGTCGACTGCAGCGACTGCCTTCGATGGAGTGTAGCGGAAGGAGGGTTGACTTAGTAGTCCCCACGGTGTGCAGGTTGGTATGGGGATGTGTAGCAGATGGCATCTAGGTTTGGGTTCGGGATTGCATCATTATCTTGAATTATTATGTGAACATGATATGTATGGCATGCCTAAATCTATTAAATTTTAGTGTTGGTTGAACATTGAGTCTGTTTGACTCACCCCGTTGGAGAATATTTTTTTCAGGTGATGAGCGGTAATGGACTGGGTCGGCAGGAGCTTAGGGATGGCCATGCACAGCAAGAAATTTATGATTTGGACTTTTATTTTCTTTAAGTACTTTGGTTTTAAATTTGGGTTATATTTGATGTAATAAGGCCATAGTGAACTATTTTATTTCTGTCTTATTGTTTAATTATGTTTACAAATTTTTATTAAGTTAAAGATTAAGTAATTTATTTTTGAATATACTCTATATGTTTTATCACTTAAAAATTAAAAAGGGTTTTCAATATAAAATCGAATTCGTTTTCAACTCAAGCCCAACCCAAAACAATATTTTTTTTTTAAAATCGCACAAGTTTTTCCTAAGTCACAAAAGAATTTGAACCGGTTTTCTTAAGGAACATACCAAATCTGGTCAAAGCTGGTGGGCCGGGTTTGGGGTGTTTCAATTTGGTATCAGAGCCCGGTTTTAAACTCTCGGCCTGTGGTCTAAGGCCCAAAACATTTTCAAATCGAGCCCAAATGAGTTTTATGAAAATATTTTTGGAAGTAAGCAGGTTTTCTGGCATGGCACCTAAGTCTCCGACCCGCAGTCCACCAGGTAAGTACCCCTATCCTTTGTGTGATTTATATTGTGATCTGTAGAAGGGTAGAAATAGAATGGAACGTAGATTAGTATGATAGGTACTTGAACTATAAGGCTAGCTTACACCAACAGTTACATAAGACTTAAATGCTTAATAAAACAAACCTGTGTCTAAGTCGCCGAGTTAGGGTGTGGTAACCATTGTGCGCATGTCTAGGATTGGATCTGGAAGAGCCTGGTATTTAAGCAGTCCTAAGTGACTCACCTCCTCTTCGCTGGCATCCTACCTGGTGCGTAGCTTCGGTTCACCCTAACCAAGAGGACTCAGTCACAGGCTAAACCCAATAACTAAAACCCGAAAGGGATTAGCCACATTTTTATGGAAACCCTAGTTTTAAAATGACTAAATTACCCTTTTGATTTACACAAACTATCCCATAAAATTTTTCTGAAATATTTCTTGATTTACAAAATTACTAAAATACCCCTATTTGCAAAATTACTAAATTGCCCTTGGTTTATGAAATTTCCAAAATACCCACAGTTCTTATCAAAAATTTCATAACAAGTCCAAAAACCCTAATTTGCAAAATATCAAAATACTTTGATTTTGGAAAATTACGAAGTTGCCCCTAACTTACAAAATTACCAAAATGACCCTGATTTCCAAAATTTTTGTGACATCACCGTTTTGGAAAATAAAATTCTCAAAAAGAACCCTCAAAGTTTTGCAAATTGTGAAATACCCCTGAATTATTGAGCTTTACAAATTTACCCTAGTTTATTACCAAAATACCCCCGAGTTTCAAAATTTACCGAAATACCCCTGTAATTTAAAAATTTTCGAAATACCCCCGGGATTTCAAAAAAAATTACCAAAATACCCTTATTGACAAAATCACCAAGGAACCTTATTTTGACAAATTACGAAAATACCCCTGTAGGGCAAATTACGAAAATACCCCTGGGTAGTGGAAAAACAACAACAATGAAAAACTACAACATTTCTCTGAATGAACGAAAGTTCATAATTGATTGATGGATGTATGAATGAAAAGACTGTGTGCATGTATGAATACGAAAGAACCACTCCTAAAATTCTTCTCATAAAACTTCTTCGCGGGTAATAAGTGAAACAAGGACTAATGCATAAAACTTTGTAATCAGATTAAATCGCGACGTTAGAAAAAAGTTCTAGGGGACGTGAACTTAGAGATTGTGCATAGAAAGTATGATGGTTCTATTAAGATCAGAGTGCGCAGCGTAAGCATAGTGCGGTGAGAAGGATTGTACGACTGTTAATAAGTAATTTTGAGGACGAAATTATTTTTAAGGAGGGTAGAACTGTAACATCCTAGATTAGGGGTTATGCGTTCGTGCGTAATTCATGAGATAGTGGGCTCAGTGGGTGTGTTGGATGTGTTCTGAGGAGTTTTAGGAACCCTAGGATGTAAGGAAATGTAAGGAAATGTATGGAAATGTATGGAAATGTAAGGAAATGATCTAGAAATGATTCAAAAGAGGAAAGTAAACATTTCGGGAAACTTGGAAATGTAAGGAAATGTTAAGTTTAAAGGAGGCAAACGAAAATTTTGGAAACTTGGAAATGTAAAGAAATGTCAAGTTTTAAGGTTTAAAAAGAGGGAATTAAGGCAAGGTGGCCTTAAGAAAATTAATAGGAGGAATTTGACACACAAACAGGCTTGGAAAAGTGGCCTGAAGATATCACTTAGGGCCTCTGGAAATGGCGCCACATGCAAGGGTGTTGGGCCTGAGTTCGAGTCACATGGGTAGCAAATAAAAGAAATTTTATTTTTGCTTCCAGAAGCACAGAGGTGGACGGCAACAAGGCTTTTAAAAGGGGAGTTTTATTCTCTTTAAAATTCGGCTAAAAAGGGGATAAATAATGGATTTATTTTAGATTATTTTCAAGAGATAAATGAGGATTTATTCTTTAATTTTTAAATAAAGTGATAAAGATATGAGAGTGGTGGCCAAGTAAGGGACTCTAGCCTAGTAATTTTGGCTATAAAAGGAAGAGTAAGGCTATTCTTCATTCATTCTTTTCTGTTCTTTGGAAGCCTCTGCCGAATTCTCTTCACCAAATCTTCTTCTTCTTTAATTTTGCCAAGCCGAAATACCTTGTGTTCTAGCCGAATCCTCCATCTTTATTCTTCCTTCTCTTTTCTTTCTAATCCCTCCAAAAGCCGGAAGTAAGCCTTTTAAAGCCATAGCCGAATATCTTAAGTGGTTTCAAGCTTAGGTGCTGTCGATTTCTTCAAAGGTAAGAACAAGTTTGATTTCTATTCTTTTCTTTTAGATTTGTCGAAATCTAGGACTAATCCCATCAATATTCCTGTTGCCGAAACCTTGAAGAGATCTTTCGGGATTTACTAAGTGTCAACTACAATGAAGGAGAAGTTCTTTTCCCGAAGGTACACCATAGGCCGCGTGTTCCCTAGTTATTCGGTGAATTTCGGGATTTAAAATCCACAAGGTAAGTCATATTTAACATTCGGCTAAGGGTTATTTGTTATGAATAAATGTTAGAAATTGATCTAACATGAAGTTATAGGGATTTCGACCGACATATAAGGCAAGGAATACTTTCGGGATTTGGAAATTGCAAGGTAAGTTTTAGTGTACTAATCCTACTAGGATTTGGATTTATGGCCGAATGGTTCTTTACTAAGTATTGAATGATTGATTAAATGTAGAGATCTAAGATCTAAAGCATTAGATCAAGCTTTCCGGGATTTGGATTGGAAACCCTAAGCAAATCAGGTGTGTACCCCACACTATTTTTTAATACGTTTTATGTCAATAATTAATATAAGTATGTATAAGAATGTGAATATGGCTAAGGTACCCTAGTGTGGTACAAAGTACTCAGGTACGTTTCCTACTCCTACTAGGATTACGAAATATGTTATATTTAACATGTGAAAAGTGACATGGATGTGAAATTAAGTATGATATGCATGATATGAATAATATGGGGCATTCGGGTTATATGAGAAAGGGGAAGTGAATGTGACGACTTCGGTCTCACTATGTGAATGTGGTAACTTCGGTTACATTATCTGAATGTGGTAACTTCGGTTACATTATCTGAATATGGTAACTTCGGTTACATTATCTGAATGTGGTGTTTCATGACATAATTATCTGGTGGCTATGCCACGAATTATATATGGGCGATGAGCACGTCGACTGCAGCGACTGCCTTCGATGGAGTGTAGCGGAAGGAGGGTTGACTTAGTAGTCCCCACGGTGTGCAGGTTGGTACGGGGATGTATAGCGGATGGCATATAGGTTTGGGTTCGGGATTGCATCATTATCTTGAATTATTATGTGAACATGATATGTATGGTATGCCTAAATCTATTAAAGTTTAGTGTTGGTTGCACATTGAGTCTGTTTGACTCACCCCGTTGGGGAATATTTTTTTCAGGTGATGAGCGGTAATGGACCGGGTCGGCAGGAGCTTAGGGATGGCCATGCACAGCAAAAAATCTATGATTTGGACTTTTATTTTCTTTAAGTACTTTGGTTTTAAATTTGGGTTATATTTGATGTAATAAGGCCATAGTGAACTATTTTATTTCTGTCTTATTGTTTAATTATGTTTACAAATTTTTATTAAGTTGAAGATTAAGTAATTTATTTTTGAATATACTCTATATGTTTTATCACTTAAAAATTAAAAAGGGTTTCAATATAAAATCGAATTCGTTTTCAACTCAAGCCCAACCCAAAACAATATTTTTTTTAAAATCGCACAAGTTTTTCCTAAGTCACAGAAGAATTTGAACCGGTTTTCTTGAGGAACATACCAAATCTGGTCAAAGCTCGTGGGCCGGGTTTGGGGTGTTTCAGATCTGTTTTACTGCAAACTCAAGAAGACAAGATCTGCTATTTTTAGTCTGCTCCACTGCAAACTCAGGGATGCCAGACTGATGTTTTCGATCTGCTCCACTGTAAACTCAGGAAGACAAGATCTGCAATCTTTGGTCTGCTCCACTGCAAACTCAGGGATGCCAGACTAGTATCATCGATATGCTTCATTGCAATCTCAGGAAGACAAGATCTGCTATCTTCAATCTGCTCCACTGTAAACTCAGGGATGCCAGACTGGTATCTTCGATCTACTTCGCTACAAACTCAGGAAGACAAGATCTACTATCTTCGGTCTGGTCCACTACAAACTTAAGGATGCCAGACTAGTATCTTTGATCCGCTTCACTGCAATCCCAGGAAGACAAGATCTGCTATCTTCAATCTGCTCCACTGCAAACTTAGGGATGCTAGACTGGTATCTTTGATCCGCTTTACTGCAATCTCAGGAAGACAAGATCTGCTATCTTCAATCTGCTCCACTGCAAACTTAGGGATGCTAGACTGGTATCTTCGATCTGCTTCGCTGCAAACTCGGGAAGACAAGATCTATTATCTTCAATCTGCTCTACTGCAAACTCAGGGATGCCAAACTGGTATCTTCGATTCGCTTCGCTGCAAACTTAGGAAGACAAGATCTGCTATCTTCGGTCTGGTCCACTGCAAACTCAGGGATGTCAGGGTGATGTTTTCAATCCACTTCACTACAAACTCAGGAAGACAAGATCTGTAATCTTTGGTCTGCTCCACTGCAAACTCAGCGATGCCATATTGATGTTTTCGATCTGCTTCACAGCAAACTCAGGAAGACAAGATCTGCAATCTTTGGTCTGCTCCACTACAAACTCAGGGATGCCATACTAGTATCTTCGATCCGCTTCACTGCAATTTCAAGAATACAAGATCTGCTATCTTCAATCTGCTCCACTATAAACTCAGGGACGCCAGACTGGTATCTTCGATCCGCTTCACTGCAAACTCAGGAAGACAAAATCTATGAATTCACCGATGTTGCGACACCGTCCTCTTGGGGACCTATCCTGTAAAATCGATTTTATGTGTTTATGCTTATGCAAAATGGTTAGGATGCTATGATCTAAACAAATCAACTGCTTCTAACCGAATGACATATGTACGAATGCAAAATGTCATGAGGACGATCCTTTTTAATAATTAGGATGTCACCACTTGTTGCTCATCAGGGCTCTATCATTAACGTAGTACACTGTCTTCTTACTCGACTGGCATTTGACAGAAAACCCGAAAATATTTTTGCTCAACTGATTTGTCCCACTAACTTTAGGGTCATTTCCACTGTACCTCAGGGACATAAGGTTTGTACCATTTTTTAACCATCTCACTGCGGTTCATGATTATAGGATTTGAAACTTCTTCGATCCGTTCCCACTGCAATTCAAGGGTATAGGACTTGTATGTTTTTCAATTCATCCCACTGCAACTTTAGGGTATAGGATCTGTAACTTGTTCCATCCACTGATCACTCCCCAGTGATCTGACCAGATGTGTATGCATGATACTCGCATAGATGCAGAATGTCATTTTTTCTTTTTGAGAATGATTCCTTCTACGCTTGGGTTGTAATTGCTTATTTTCTGTCGGATTTGTATCACCGATGCAATATCTAGTCTTTTGATCAACCAATGTCCTTGATAGAAAATCTGAAGAGATAAACTCACTTTGGGCTCAAATATTTCCAACCCTTAAGCTTAGTGAGTTTTAAACAATAGTCCTGTTTCAGATTTCTCATATTATTTAGAAGCTTTCAGAGTAATATGCGAAACTTCTTTTATGAAAGTATTATTAGTCCATTAATTGTTATTTCAATATAAAATGCTTCAAGAAGATCACAACAATGGACGAGAAAGAAATTAATCAGAAGCATAGCTCGAAACAAATAAGTTAATCAAAGATAACCAAGGCAATAAAAGAAAATTGATTGGGGTGTATCTTGAAAAGAATATAGTAATCAAAGATAGCCAACGCCATAAAAGAAAAAAGAATAAAGTAATCAAAGATAGCAAAAAAATGGGTAAGATAGAAGCTAGGTGCCCCAGATATCGCAGCTTGGGCTTCTCTGTACAAACTTCTTGAGGACTATTTTGAGCTCAATACGTGTTTAGAGGATCCAGAGTACTTTGTCAATGCCCCAAGACGTAGCATACTTCCTCATTGTTAATTCAGGCATAACAAGACTACCACATACCCTATCTTTGATCAAAATTTGAGCTGCCCTTTTCGGGTTTTCGGCTCAAAACCCCTTTGGTCTCAAAGCGCCCTTTGCGGGTTTTCGCCTTGGCCTCTTTTTTTTTTTTTGAATTTGATCTCAAGGCGCCCTTTGCGGGTTTTCACCTTGGCCTTTCCCCTTTCAGGTAAAATACTTCTTGACTAAACCTGAATTTGCCAAATTGGGCAAGTATTCGCCATCTGTCTCGGTCAATATCAATGCTCCTCTAGAACAGGCCTTTTTTTTACTACATAAGGTCCTTCCCAGTTTGGTATCTGCTTTCCTCTGGAATCCTTTTGTATATGAAAGATCTTTTTCAACATCAGGTTCCCCTCGTGGAATTCTCTAGGATTAACCTCTTTGTCGTAAGCTTGCATCATCTGACCGTGATGGATAACTTTTAACATTTTCTTCGATTAGGTTCAAATGGAAAAAACGCTTCCATTCCATAAACCAATGGGTAAGATGTTGCCCCGGCAAAGGTTCTGGCCAACGTTCGATAATCCTAAAGGATAAATGGTAACTTGTTTATGCCAATCTTTACAAGTCTCGGTCATCTTTCCTACAATCCTTGTTTTGTTTTTTTTTTGCTGCCTTTGTTGCTCTATGATATGGCGTCTGATCTTTAAACAGACTACAAACTTTTGACATTATCCTTTTTAGCACTATTTGTCGGCACCTGATCTTTTTTTTTTTTTGAGAATTTGATGACTATTGACTTTGTAACATTGGCATATGAAGCTACTTCCACCCTCTTAGTGAAGTAAACGATGATCACGACGATGAATTGATGTTGACTAGAAGCTTTTACCGAGATTGGCCTGCCCCACATAGAGAAAGTCTGTAAAGAAATTAATGAGGCATATGAATCTTGTCTCCTTAAATACGACATAACTGATGCCATCCCCTTCTATATAGATTAGCAGTACCCAAACCTCATGATTAGCTTGGCTATTGTAAAACCATTAGCATGTGTCCTTCTGACATCCTTGTAGACCTCTTTTAAGATTTCAACGTACTCGCGTCTCAGTAGACCAGGCATGTCCTGATATGATCGTGCAAAAACATCTTTGAATTCTTGAAAATAACTCAATGATGTCTCCCCTTATTTCTGTGGTGAGCTAGGCTATAATCTTCACCTCTTTCATCTTGTTCTACCATTCTTAACAAATTAGAAGATAGGTTACAATATCTATCATCTTCAAAATCCTAAGATCTTTCTAGACACATATCTTACTCAAAAGGAGACTCTGAGTCAGTAGCAGCGTTGCTCACATCGTTGATATCTAGAGACCTATTGTAGGTTCGAAGGAAGATCCCAAAGAATGAATGATTCAAAGAACAAACAAAAGAAAAAAAAACTAAAAACAATTGTTTGTACAGTATGAAATGGAAAAAGTAAAAGAATATTTGCTCAAAAAGATGCATTTTATTGAAATAAAAATTTCGGACACAAGCCTATTTCACAAAAGGGTTCTTATTGCCTTTAGGCTTAAGGCAACAAGCGTGTTTTGAATATTACTCTAGATTAGCTCTAAAAATACAGGGATCTCTTCCATAGTCCCATTATTCATAACACTCCCAAGTATGCAAGGGTTTGGAAACTTCGTTCCTTGGTTCCCTCTTCGCTTTTGACTTCTTTAAGGAGTCGCAACTTTCTTGCCTCCTCCTTAATTATCGCATTTACTGCCTCGTCAACGTGATTAGGTTCTGATGAAACGTCGAACTTCACAATTCCCGTTTTAATGAACCTTTTGACCAACTTTTTAAACGTAGTACAGTTTTCAATTGAGTGACCCATTATTCCCGCGTGGTATTCACATTGGGCATTCTCATTATACCATTTTGGGAACGGAGGTCGCACGGGTTCCGAGTAGGACGGAGACACTACATGCACATAAAAAAAATTTTGATACAGCTCCTTATATGTCATAGAGATGGGTGTGAACTGCAGCTTTTCTGTATTTGGCCTCGAATTGGATTCCTGCCTTGAAGAGCCTTGATAGCTAGTGGTTACTTTTGGTTGACTGACAATAACTGACTTCAAGTACCCTTTGTTATATATACTCGTATTATCCACCTCGTTCTCCTTTTTCCTTAGAGCTGACCTTTTAGTGTTTTCCCCTATTTCTATCTTGCCACCTCTTATGGCATTTTCAATCATTTCTCCCGCCATTACTATATCCGTAAAGCTCTTTGTGGTACTTCCTATCATGTGAGTAATGAATGAGGCCTTTAAAGTATTTATAAAAAGCATTGTAGTTTCCTTTTCTAGGAGCAGTGGCTGAACTTGCATGGCAATTTCCCTCCATCTTTGTGCATACTGCTTGAAGCTTTCATTTGATTTCTTCTCCATGTTTTGCAGGGTGATTCTGTCAGGCGTCATGTCTGTCACATGATTGTATTGTTTCATAAATGCTTGTGCTAGGTCTCTCCAAGAATTAATCCTAGCACGGCTCAATTGGTTGTACCACTTGCACGCTGCCCCCATCAAGCTATCTTGGAAACAATGGATCAACAGTTGATCGTTATTAACATGCCCAGTCATCCGTCTACAGAACATGGTAATATGGGCTTCAGGACAGCTAGTCTCATTGTACTTCTCAAATTCTGGCATTTTGAACTTGTGAGGAAGCACCAAATTTGGAACCAAGCTCAAGTCTTTAGCATCAATTCCATGGTGATTATCAGTGTTTTCCAAGGCCTTGAACTTTTCTTCTAACCATCTACAACGGTCCTCTAGCTGCTTTGGCAATTCAGTTCTTGCCCCTTCTCTCTCTGCTATATCCAAATCAGGAATAACAGGATTAGCTGGGTTATCTCCTGGGTTAGATCTTGAGCCAACTTAGAAATTCATGGGCATCCCAGTATCAGCTTGACCTTGTTAAGGCCTAATTGTAACAGATGACCTTTGAAGATATGCTTCAGGTTGTGTTTGTGCATGCGGTGGGGTAAAACTCGGAGGATAATCCTCATTATCTTTTCCAGCATTGGTCATGGGACCTTTTCCTTTATCCGTCGCCCCAGTCAGTAATTGAGCCATTTCAGTCATCATGTTTCTTTGGGACTCCATCATTTGATCCATCATGTCTTGCTGGATCTTGGTCAGTTGCTCTTGCATCTGATTCTGCATTTCTCTTTGTAGTTGTTCGAGTCTTTCAAACCTTTGATCCATATCTCTTGTCTTAGCTCGAGTACCGTATCGATGTCTGGTTTCTAGATTAATTCTCTCTCACTCTTTTTCTGAAATAACTGGGTCATATGATGCGATGTAATGCAAATGTATGAAATGAATGCAAAAAGAAAGAGAGTAATTGATTCTGAATTCAACTCCACTAGAACAACTTTTCTAGAAAATAAATTTCTTTACATAAAACGGATATTTATACGGCCTTTCCCTCATATTCTAAGTGAAGACATTGATCCATTTCTTCTTATCTGGATATTAAGGTCCAATCTCGTGAACTTTCTAATAAATGTCTCTACTAGCTCTTTTTACTTGATCTGGGCCGCGACTCACTTCTCACTTATTTCCACAATGCCCATTAGCTTCTTCAAGAAAGTCGAGACGTGGTGATTCTCGAATAGTCTTTGTCAGCTTTAATCCTTGGGCAATAAAGTCTTGTATTCCTTCACGGACTATCAATCTTCTTTCGTTGTGTTTACTTGGACCATATTCGGACAACCGTATTATAATCCACTTTATCAAGAAATCCATTTTTTCATGACAAATTCTTTTACTTAGCAATCGAGTTTGAATCAGCACCTCTTTTATATGATGTGAATGTAATGCAATCAAAACAAAAGAGAGCACGTTAGCACAAGAGAAATAAATAACAAAATAGGGTACCTATCTGGGTGACCACTAGGGTTTGGCATAGTTCTACCTAGGGTAAACCCTTAGGTTTTCTACATGTGGTTTAGCTCTAAAGTTGAGGTACCCGAACCAGCAGATTCCTCGATCCTCAGTCATTATAGGCTCATACAGACCGAGTTTAGTTCAGGGGAATACATTTCCCTATGGCCATGCGGACGTGAAAACCTCATGAAGACATAGGTACAGATGTATCCCGAAAGCAATCCACTAGCCCATGCAGAGGTGACAACCTCACGAAGGCATAGTTTCTCACTCGTACTTAAAGGTACGACCACAACGGTCATCCAATGCAATGTGCGCAAGAAAATAACAATCATATGCAATGACACAAACAAATACAACAAAAGGATCGTAATTTTCAAATCAAATTTTCAAATTTTGAAATTGAATTTTCAAATTTCTGATAAAGGACAGAAAATAATCAATTTTACGGCTTGACTTTCTTATTGGTCCCCAGTGGAGTCGCCAAGCTGTCGAAACCATTTTTAAGTTTTCTTTTGAAAAAACAGGGATCGACTTTAAAAACGAAAACGGGAGTCGCCACCAATCCCTTTTTTACTTAGGTGTGATCGAATCAACTTATAAAACGTTTTATTTCAAAACATTGATTTTGGCCTGCGAAATTCAAGAAAACGGGTTTGGGAGTCGGTTACGTATGAGGAAGGATTAGCACCCTCGTAACGCCCAAAACTGGTACCGAATTGATTAGTTATTGTCCTAATGTTGAAAATTCGAAAAGATTTGAAAACATGGTTTCTTTAAAAACTTGAACAATTTGAGTTGGAACTTGAGATTCCTTTGTTCCGAAAGAATACATACATCACATCCAGCACGTTAGGACATGATGTTTTAAACTCTCGTAACCAAAATCATCTCATGATTTACAAAATTCATTAAAAGGATATTTAGTTATTTAGTCAAACGGAAAATCGAAACCCAGCAAGTTAGGGCACTATTTCTCGAATTTCTAAACACAAAACATTGCCTTATTTAAGAAAAATTTTTGGATAAAATGTAGTAATTAAAGGAGATAGATATTCTTAAACAAAGATTTGAAAAAAAAAAGTAATATTAAGTTATTACAAAAAAGTGCAATTTACTAAAGTTATAGGTCATATTAACAATTAGCACTAACATAAATAATTAAGTAAAAGAATGACAAGTAATAATAATAATGTTAAAGTAAACAAAAATAATGGATTCAAATTTTTAAAAAAAATGAAAAAAAATATAGAGTAGATGACAACAATTTTAAAAGAATCTATAAGAAAAATTAAGGAAAAAAATATTCACAAGATTAAATTCATGTAAAGAAATAATAATATAAGGTAAATAATATACTCAAAACAATTAATGAACATTATAAAAATTTTTAGAAAAATGAAAAATAGTATAAAAATGATATGGCTAAAAAACTAAGATGAATAATATATGTACATGATAAAATAAATAATACATTTTTTAAAAAAAATAGAATATATAAAAAAATTTACTTATAAAGAAATATAAGGGAAAGCATATATAATATAATAATAGTCTATTATAAACATAAAAGAATAATATACATATTTAAAATAGATAATATAAAAGAAATTTGTGTTAATGGTAAAACAATTTAAATATTATATAATAGACACATTTTGAAATAATATATAATACATAATAATGTATAAATATAAACAATAATATGTGATAAAAACAGTTTTAAAATAAATAATATATAAAGTATTAAGATAAATAAATAATAATATTTTTAAAGAACCAGAATAAAAAAAATAAAGAAGAAAAGGATTAAATCTGAATTCTAGTAAATTTTTAGGATAAAATAACAATAATAGTACATATAATAACAATAATAATAGTACATATAATAATAATAATAGTACTAATAATAGTAGTAAAAATAATAGTAAAAATAATAGTAATAGAAAATAGAAATAATAATTAAGAGTAATAATAATAATACTATTGATAATAATAATAATCGTGTTAACAACAAAATAATAGTAATAATAATAATAATGAAAAAAAAAATAAAAATAATAATGGTAAAACAATGGGAAAATAACAAAAATAATAAAAGAAAATGAAAAAAGGACCAAATTAAACTTAAAAATGAAGTTTCAGGGTAAATTGGAAATAAAAAAAAAAAGAAGAAAAAGGACCCCATTGCAATGCGCGCCCGAAATGGGAGGATTAAAAGAGAATTTATCCCTTCCCCTTAAAACGACGTCGCTCTTCAGGGGGCAAAAACTGAATAAAAGCAAACTTCTAGGTCAAAATTAATAATTAAAATAAACTTGATTGTAAAACAATAAAAAAACAGAAGGGCTAAATGCGCAATTAGCCCTTCCATAAAAAATGCGCGGATCCTGAGAGGCGCAGGCTAGAGAGCAATACGGCGCCGTTTTGGCACTTAAGGGCCTGGTGCAAAACGGCGCCGTTTCAATGCCCTATAAAAGCCATTTTTTAAAAAAAAAAATCCAGTTCTCTCTTCTTTTCAGAAAAAATGTTCTCCTTCTTTCTCAAGCCCCTGATTTCCGGCCACAGGTCCAGTGAAGCTCTGGCGCCGTCGTCGCCGTTCACCACTGCCGGAGACAAAAAAAATAGGTATTTTTTCCTTTTTTTATTTCCTTTTAGAAACTCTTATATATTTAAAAAAAAAAAAAGAAAACCCTTTGAAGAAAAAAACAAGGAATAGATTCGAAAGAAATAAAAAAAAAAACAAACTAACAACCTCTCTTTTTGCTGATTCTTTCTGATTTTTTTATTGATATTGTATTGTATATATGCGTGTGTGTTTACAGATTACAATAGGGTTTTTTATAGCCCAAAATAAATCAAAATCATAAATACCAATATTTTGCTGCTATTGTCTGCGTTCTTTCCTTGTTTTGCAGGTGAACGGCGAAAATCACGGTGGCAACAACGGCGTGATGCGCGCTGATTGCGGCGCGACAGGGTCTGTGTTGGGCACTTGCGGCGCCTAGGGTTCCAAAAACCCTAGGTCTCTGACTTGCTTAGTCACTTGGGCCACTCGGGCCTATTTTAGTTTGGGCTGTTTGTTTTAATGTTTTGGGCTTTATGTCAATCTGTTTTGGGCTGTAAATGGTCTGTAAAAAAATTGGACATTTTTTATTTTTTTTTGTTCGTACGGGCCCAGGCAAATTGGGCCTATTACAGACATGTCATTAGGGATTTCATGTTTCGTGCGCTGGTCTTGAATGTCTTACCGATGGCTGAGGCCCTGCATTTTTTGTAGATTCTTCATAGCTCATGTGAATAGCATTGTGTAGCTTACATTTCGACCCACAACTCGTGTGAGCAGGCCCATTTCACAGCTCGTGTGAGCAATGTTGTAAAAGAAATGTTACAATTATATATAAAGGCAAAATTCGTGTGAGTTTTCCCAAGTATCCGATAAAATTCTAGAGGGTTCAACGGGGAAGAAAAAGAATGGAATGGTAAGTGACTAAATGGAAAGGTTCATGATTATATGAAAGAGTCTAAAGCTTATGTGATGTATTTTATGAAATTTTGCTTATGATGTAAATGAGTTTATATATGTTGTTGATAAACCTATTAACATGTGAGTGTGATGATGTTTGAATAGGCTTGTACTAAACTTATGGTATTGGAAATGGTAAATATGCAAATGAAATGAATCATGATCTTATGGTAACGATGATGAATTAAATGTTATGTTTATACATGGTTGATCTTATATGTATCATGAACAAGTACGCTAACTTGCGAGTTTGATGGTGTTGTATAGGCTTTTACTAAGCTTACGACATTAGTAACGGTTTGTACTCGTTCTATTAATTTCATTATTGAAATGGTAGATTATGTTTTATGTTTATACGCTCTTACTAAGCATTCATTGCTTATGTAGTTATTTTCCTTGTTTTACAGATTATCGGAAGCTCGATGGGTTAAAAGTTCATCGGAGATCTATCACACTATCCAGTGAACAATTCGGTAGTTGTTAAGTAATTTGATTAAGGTTTATAATGGCATGTGTAGGGTTGTTTGTAATGGCATTATGGTGTATGTGTTAATGGTGTTTTGGTATGTATAAGCTTTGGAAAGTTATGTTGTTTTGGTACACCTTGATGCCTTACCAAGTTATATGAATTTGGTTACTTAAAGTACTTGTTGATATGGTTCTCTTGGCATGTTGATGATGGTTTGGAAATAGTTACTTGTGACATGTTTTAGTTCATATTTGAAGTAGGTTATTACGTTTGGAAATGGCAATATTAACATGTATAGGGTGGTTTATAATGGTGTTTTTGATAAATATGTAAATAGTAACTTGATATGTTTGAGCTTTGATGTTCTTGTATGGTTAATGGAGTTAAAATGCTTGTTTTGGGTAAGTACTTTTGGTCACTTTTTGATAGAGGATATATATGGCATGTTGGTTCAATTTATTGGTTAAAGAATGGTTAATATGTGGTATGTTTTAGGTAAGTAATTGAATAGGTTATCATGTATGAATTGGTACAATATTGACATGTTTTGATGCTTGATGTCTTGATATAACGTGGTGCCTTTGAATGATATATTGGTTAGTTGAATTAGGGTCTTGAGAATGGTATAAATTTTAGGTAAATTTGGGTCCACACGGCCTGAGACACGGGCGTGTGACTTAGCCGTGTGAGACACACAGCCTGGCGACACGACCGTTTGTCATCTGATGATTTCTTAAAGGTGCAAGTTAGTGAGTTACACTGCCTGGCACACGGGCGTGTGACACAGCCGTGTGACCCTACTCAGAGAGTTACACGGGTGAGGACATGGGCAGGGACACGGTCGTGTGTCCCTAGTTCGAAGGTTACACGACCTGAGACACGGGCGTGTGTCTCAGCTGTGTGAGGCACACGGCCGTGTGACCCCTCTTTTGCAAATTTTGTAACTTTTTCCTAAACTTTCCAAATTGTTTCAAATTGGTCCCAGTTTGCTTCTAAGCTATTTTTCAGGCCTCGAGGGCTCAATTTAGGGACAATATGCATGTGTATGAATGATTTCTGATATGATTTAAATTTTTGAATGTTTAAATGTTTAAATGTTTTCGATTGTATGGTAATGCTCCGTAACCCTAATCCGGTGACGAAGATAGGTTAGGGGTGTTACCAAATTTTAAATAAACAAAATTTTAAAATTTTATGAAAATTATTAATATTTTTTTTGATGTTTTGCATATTTATAAACT
Organism: Gossypium australe; assembly: GCA_005393395.2. Classification (NCBI taxonomy): domain Eukaryota; kingdom Viridiplantae; phylum Streptophyta; class Magnoliopsida; order Malvales; family Malvaceae; genus Gossypium; species Gossypium australe. The sequence continues at coordinate 16,863,841 of CM016619.1, forward strand.
TAATTTTTTATACTTTTTAAAAATATACTATGATTTTTTTTTTTTATAATTTTTTGATTTTAAATATTTTGGGGTAGATTTTTTATATTTTATTTTTAATGATTTTTTTGTTTTATATTTTTTAAACATTTTTATGTGATTTTTTTTGTTGACATGGCATGTTATTGGCTGGTTTACCATTAACAACCGTTTTCATTTTGGTCACCCGTAGCCGCCCATAATTAAATATTTATTTTAGTCACTCAAATAAGTTCTCATACTGGTCACTCATTTTATCTTTTTAATTTCCTTTTTTTTAGAATTAATTTTTTTTTCAATTTTACAGGAAATTACTTGATATTTATAAGAAAATTTTGGGTTTTTATAGGAAAATCATTTTATATTCTTAATTTCCTTTTTTTTTCTTTTTTAGAATTAAGAATAGTTTTTTGAAAATAAAAACGAAAAATTTAAGTTTTTACATAGAATTGAGTTGCATAGAAAAAACTTGGGTTTCATCTTTGCAGCTGAATAATTCAATTCTTTATAAAAACTCATGGTTTTTTTTAAATAAAATAAAATTAATTATAAAAATTAAATAAAGGGTTATAGGTTAAAAAACCTCTTAAGAAGAAAACGAAAAAAAAAACAATTAATCCCCTACACTAATCTGCACCTAATTAAGCCCTTAGTGGTAACACAAAAATCAATTAAGTCCCTCCATTAACGGTTTCCATCTTTGACCAATTTGACCAATAAAATAAATTGATGTGTCAATCAAATGGTGAAATGTGCCAACTTCTTATTTAATCTTATATCTTTCTCATAAAAAAAATATTTATTTAAAATTACAAATAAAATTGATACAAACTTATAAAATAGTTAAATAAAAATAAAAACAAATAAACTGTAAAAAATTATAAAATTAATAAAGCATATTTAAAATTTTATAAAAACGTATAGATATTCATAAAAACGTATAAAAAATATAAAAATTCTAGTAAATTATATATTTTTAAATAGAAATTATAAAAAAATTATTTAAATCCCTAAAATTATAATGAACACTTGACATCACACTAATAGTTGGATAATGGAAATAATCACCAAATCGCTAGGGTTATTTTCATGTTGAATAAAATGTTCTCAATATTCCACAATAAAACCATAATTGTGAGATCTCATCCTTCTTACGGATAATTTTTTTTTTTTAGTTTTAAAATTTTTATATCCAATTTTTTAAGTATAATAGAATAGTTTATACATTAAAAATTTGAAAATTGTTTGCTAAGTATTGTATGATATAAAGAAATTTTTGTACAATTAGATACTCAAACCAAAATTTCATTACCCAACTATTATATATCAATTCGGAATATTCTGACCAAAGTTTTCAAAATCAAGTTGGTGGTTGAAATGGTTAGGCTACTAGTTCACTAATTTGATTGGTCCATCTGGTACAATTAAATAAATTATTAAAAAATAAAAAGTAAAAAATCAGTTTAACAACCCGATTTCCGAATCAACTAGCTTAACCGCTTTCTTCGAACCGGTACTCTTGCCAATTCCAGTCCAGTTCAAATAATATTGATTTTGACGATTATTCTCATTATCCAACTGTTGATCAAATACCATGTTTTTTATAGGGATTTAATTTTTAAAAACAAGGAACCAATAAATAAAATTTATAATTTTATATATTTATAATTTATTAGATTTTTATAAATTTTTATAATATTTATAAAAGTATATATTAATTGAGTATTCAAATCTATTAAAAAAATAATTTTAAAATTTCAATCCAAATAAAATTTAAAATTTAAATTACAACCCTTATTTTTATATTTATTAAAAAAATTAGCTTTAATACTGGGAAACTAGTAGGTGAGTCTGAGAGTATTTAATTTGAGTGTAGGGCCTACTCTCCTTCAATAGGACAGCTATTTTCATTAGTCATTACTCCTCGCTGCTTTGCTTTAATTTTTTTTAGTCCCCACCACTCTTCGAAGCTCATTCATGGCTTCTTTGGGCTCTCTTCTTCTCTCTGTCTGCCATGTCTTCCTCCTCTATCACATTCCCAAACTCTCCTAACGTCTTAACCATTCTCCTAATCTCTTTTCCATTTTTGGCTTCCTTTAAGCTTTCTTTCCAACCTTACTTTTATTACTAAGTGAAAGAAGAAGATTATGAGTGCAGGGGTGTCTCTCCTCACTATGCTATTCCTTGAGTTGTTTATGCTTTTCGCCTGTGGGTGATTTTGCTTTCTTGTTTGCTTTTTTGGGTTTTGTTTTTTTAGCATGATCTGTTAGTTTCAATAATTGGGTACTTGGATCTTTGTCTCCAAAATTTCAATTGTTCTTTTTTACTAACGGGGAAATGTTAGCCTAGATTTCTTAAATTTTGCTGTGTATATTTAGGGTTAGAGAAATGGATTCTTCTTGGATTTGTGTGGGGAAGGGTCTTCCTAGAAAATATTACTGCAATTTCCAGTAAAGAGCTACAAATTTGAGTTCTTTTAATTGCTTACCCACAAATAGGTGCTCTAGTTGTTACTCTGTTTAGCAAAACCAGTGCTTAGAAATGTATGATGGTGATTAAAACTATTTGAAAGAACTCCACATTACACCATGGAGGTGTTTGAGATCTCTTGACTAATTGTAAATTGCTCTCGTTGATGTTGTAACGAGAAATGGGAATTGTTATAGCTTGATATATGAGGAACATACATGAGACATGTCTTGTCAATGACATTTGTCTGCTCAACTATTATTTGTACTTGTTGAAAACCAGAAACTTCATGGTAAAGTGTATGATAATTCCATCCTTTCTCTCCTTTCAGGCATCCATGAATGTTTATCCAGCCCTGTGGATCAACTTAAAAGTTATATCTTATCACAAAGAGGAGCAGATGCTTTCTTACCTGAAATTACTCCGAGTGCAGCTCCTCAGCCATTTCTTCCTCTTCTTGCACCTTCTCCGTTGTCACCATTTACAAATAGTACTATTCCGAAATTATCAGGTATTTGTTACTTGGTTCGTAACATTGGAATGTCAAAACAATTGAGATTTAAGTGTATAATTACTTATTGTACTTGGCCTTTTGTAGGACTTTGCATGTTAAACTTCACTGCTTCTCAAAGCTTAATGACCATGACCTCAACTGATTGTTGGGCTGCATTTGCTCCATTGTTGGCTAATGTAATATGTTGTCCTCAGTTGTATGCGACTCTCGTGATTCTTGTTGGTCAATTAAGTAAAGAGACCGGTGTGCTTGCTTTAAACAGAACCCTTGCGAAACCTTGCCTTTCAGATATTGAGCAAGTCTTGGAAGGCCAGGGTGCTAGTGATGATCTCAAGCAGGTGTGCTTGATTCATCCATCAAACCTTACTGAAGCATCGTGCCCAGTAAAAGATGTTGATGAATTTGAGAACACTGTAAATTCTTCTGAGCTTCTTGCTTCATGTGAAAAGATCGATCCTGTGAAAGAATGTTGTGACCAAGTTTGTCAAGGTGCCATATCAGATGCTGCAACAAGGATTGCATTGAAAGCTTCTGATCCTTTGAGCATGGATGGAACCCATGTTTTACCGGAGCACTCAACAAGAGTAAATGATTGTAGAACCGTTGTCCTTCGGTGGTTGGCAAGTAAACTCGACCCTTATCGTGCAAAGGAAGTTCTTAGAGGACTAACCAATTGCAATGTTAACAAAGGTGAGTTTGGAATTTCTTATACATAGATAGGATTCACCTATGCATGTAAGAACATCCCTTTCGATATTGAGTAGCATACAAATTTTCGTTACTTCTTTGTCTTTATATTTTTCTTATGTTGTTTTCTGCTTCAGTTTGCCCTCTTGTTTTCCCCAGTATGAGGCATGTGGCTAATAGCTGTGGAAATGGAATAAGTAACCAGACTGCTTGTTGTGATGCTATGGATAGCTATGTCTCTCATTTGCAAAAGCAGACCCTCATCACCAATTTACAAGCTTTGGATTGTGCTACCTCACTGGGGTTGAAGCTGCAGACATACAATATCACCAAAAATGTTTATAGCCTATGTCATATAAGCCTCAAGGATTTCTCTCTTCAAGGTTAGTTTTGTTTTTTTATATGCACCTCTAATAATGATCTTTAGCGACAATTTTGATCTGGTTCTATTACTAACACTTATTTCTTTTTGTCATCACAATCGATTTTGATACTGATTACAAACTTGTACACATCAGTCGGAAGTCAGGGTAAGATGCTTACAACACTCAGGATTTCTTCCTATTTCTTGCACCTTAAAGACGTGCAAAATCCTGTGACTTATATTTTCTCAAAGCAATAATATTTCTCATATGCCTAAATTATCTAAGACGTGCTTGATTATTTATAATAAAGTGCATAATATGTATTTTTTTTCTCGTGCTTTTAGTATCTGGATGTCTCCTGCCAAGCTTGCCCTCTGATGCGACATTCGATAAGTTTTCTGGAATCAGTTTCATTTGCGACCTAAATGATAATATTCCAGCTCCATGGCCTGATCCATTACTTCTACCAGCTTCATCATGCAATAAAAGTATGTACTCTCTAAGTTTACTGCTAGCTGCTAAAATATAATCTATATTAGAAAATGATTTCATATTACCAAGATGCTCTTTTCCTCTCTTTTCATCTTTCATTTATTTCACCTTGGTTTTTGGCATGCAGCTGTAAGAATCCCTGCACTACCTGCGGCAACAAATGCTCAAAGCAGTAAGAAATAGATCATTTTACTCAAATAATTGTAATCTCTTTGAGTTGAGAGGAATTTACATATGTCTTGCCATGTAGACTCTAATAGTTCAATTTATGTCAAGTAGCTGAGTTATGTTGTTGAACATAAGGTTGACACACAATCCATGCCTCTTTCACTCTCTGAGTATTCATTCTCTCTTGCAGGACTTTACAATGAATATGCTGCAGTTTATCTTCTCATCGCTTCTTCATTGACCATGATGATACTCTAGTTCGAGGCTGATTCAGTCTTTTCTCCAGAACTGTATGATATAAGATCAGTCTTCTTAAGGACAAATGGATGAAATCCTCTCAAGTTTAACACTGATTCAGGCATGACCACCTGTTAATGGAATGTTCAACCAGATGCAGACTCAAGTCCATGTATCTGATCATATAACGATTCTTGCATGTTTTCTGTAATAATATTTTTGTAAAAAAGGCTACTTGGGTGCAAGAGAAAAAGTTATGTTGTATCTACATAAGTATTTAAGTATACCATGTAAATTTTGATTGGATATCTATTTATAAGAATTTTTATTCCTGTTGCAAGACTTTGGCTTAAGCCTGTTGGAAGTTTTGTAAGCAGCCAATAAAATCCAAATTGCCTTTGTTCAGTTAGATTGTCGGTGCTTAGATCATAAGACGTGGGCATGAGCTCATTGTTTACAAAGTACTACATGCATGAAAAGGAGAACAACAGTTCAACAACTGCGGGTCGCCTTCAGATAGCATTTGAGGCTAGTCTTACTCTTAAGTTGTGACCTTGGGTTGCAGAGACGTATTAATGCTGTTGGGACATGCCTCAATATTTCACATTGAACGCGCAGTACACTGTCTGCAGTTGTGGAGGTAACCCTTTCATTTCGACATGCTTGTGTTCATTTTTACCTTTAGTAATAGATATAACTTTTGTTTTTCTTTTTTGATTTTTTTAGGAAATTTTCGATATCCAATAGTTATATCGAACTCCAATTAAATCTGAAATCATGTCGGATTAGATCTCTTTTGAATGTTGTTTTTTCTATCTACCTTACTTAAAAAGAAGTATGGATATTGATGAATATTTTAATAAAGAAGTTTGTTATGAAGATAGAATAACCCAATTCACATTCAACATGTGATATCAAGCTTGACTTTAAGATATAAAGAAGTTTGTTATGAAGATGGAATAACCCAATTCCTAAGCCCGCCCTTCTTTCTTTTCTTCATTCTTTAACAACAATGGTTAATTTTCAATTTAATCCCTCTATTTTTTAATTATATAAAAATAGTTAAATTTCAATTTTGTTCTGTATACTATGTTTAAATTTGAGTATATAATTTAGTACTTCAATGTTTATAATGTCATTAGTTATCTAAATATTTTATTCTAATTAAAATGTTAACGTAAATTTAAATAGTTGTTAATTTCATTAACTTTTTTATTATTAAATTCAAATCCATTGCAATGCCATTTTTTGTGACATTATTATTAAGTGAGTATTTAAGAAAAAAATCAGAATGTCACACCAACAAATTAACAATTGGAACTGAATTTTTAAATTCGAGAAATAAGAGGGATTAAATTCTTAAAAATAAAGATTAAATTCTAAATATACAAAAAAATAAATAAATAACTTCAAACATTTTAACTATTTAATTCAAAATAATTAACTCAAAAGCATGTATCAAAAATCATAATAGTATATATAAAAAGGAAGGTGGATCTTCCTCCAACTTACACCTGGCAGCCAAATTATATGCCCCTTTCTTTGTTTCTTTCTTCTTTTCATTTTAGCAAACCATGCTCCTTCCTTTGTAATTTGGTACCCAGATTTAACTGCTGTATTTTATAAAATAATTAATTAGTATAATTAATTTTTACTAAAATATTATGTGATAATATAATTAAAGAAAGTCCAAGATATGGATACCAAAATTTCAATTCCTTTTAGGTTTACTTTGTTGCTTTCTTCTATAAGATAATGATTAAATTTCAATTTTAATCTTTTAATTTTATGATATCATTAGTTAGTCTAAATATTTAATATTGTTAATTATTTCAATCAAGATGCTAACATCAATTTTTCTTAGGGACAATATTCTAACAAAAAAACATATTATCGAGCATGATGAGTTCAAATGAATGTTTTTAAGAATAAAATTTATATAAACATTTTTAATGTTATTTTTATTGTTACATGATTAACATGTGATTTTTTTTTTAATTTTAAAATATCACATCAATGAATTTAATTAAAAAATTAACCATGATAATAATTAGACTTAAATTTTTAAATTAAAAAAAAATAAGAAATCTAAAATTCTGAAACTAAAAGTAGAATTAAAATATAATTTAATATTCAAATTTGTACGTTATAATTTGACACAAATAAATAATGGAATATTTGATTTTGTATTCCAAACATCTTTGTTCCAAAGGTGCTTATGTTGCCAGCTACAAATTGGTAGTCATATGCACAGTTGATTATAACTCTTGAAGCATATTTTCGAGAATATAAAGTTTTATTTTTAGTAATTTTATTATAGATTTTGATATTTTTTTTAATATAATGCTTAAAAGTATTCATAGTCCACCTCAACCCATAAATAAGAGGATAATGCACTTCAGCGCACTCGAATCTACGTCCTTCTGCATTGACAATAATATCCATACCAATCGAGTTAAAACTTAATCGACTTTCAAAAATATATGTTATTTGACTGCGAGTTGCGAGTTGTACTTTTATTGGTTTTTTAATATTTTTATTTATTTAAAGGGTTTTCACGAAATTTTATTTTCACACCTATGATCAAATTAAAGTATTTTAAGAGATTAAAAACAATTGGAGTAACATAAATCCTGAAAACTCTGATATTCGCCATCCAACAAAAAGAAATAATGGCAAATGCAACACTTGATAAAAAAAATGAAAACAATCAAAATTTCTCACTGCAAAATCAAGAAAACCACAACATGTGCATGTATATATCAAGTGAACAAAGGACGAGGAAGGGTGGCATTAATGGTTCCACCACCACCACGCTTCTTCCTCTTGTTGTTAAACAAGCGTCTCCAAGTTTTCAATCCATCAACCACCTGCTTATAAACGCCACCACACTTCCTTAGCTTCTTCAACCTTGCACCAATCTTCACCTTTAGCCTACACAATCTCATTCCTAGGAACGATGGTTTTCTTCTACAATCAGCTTGTTCCATCACCTTGTAGATCAAGAACTGAGCTCGTCGATGGATAATGTCTTGTGGGTCTTCCTTATTCACCTTCGAGTAACCATTTGATCTCCTCATAACACCCATTGTTGTATATGCCAGGTGCTATGTGACTTAGGGGTGAACCAAATACTTATAGAAGCCATTGAAGATGTCATGTGCATGTGATGATGAAGCTTTTAACATGTGCACTGGTTTCAGTTTTGCAGAAAATTTTTAATTAGCTAACCTCTTTGGTCAGTGTGAAATGCAGCAATTTAGTTTGAGTCTCTAGGAATTTATATGTTAGTATATTGTGATCATATTATAGTCCATTTAATCATAATATATGCCAAGTCTATCAAATGTTGGATATTAATGTCACTGCATATGATATTCCAGCTGTTTGTGTGTGGAGTTTTGACTTTTGAGAGAGAGGATGGAAGTAACATTTGAGTGTAACAACAAAGCCGACAGCATTTAGTTAATTGGATGGGAACAAAGACATGGTGAGAAAAAGGTATAGAAGTCAAAAAGGTTTTAGTATATTATAAAAGAGACCAAATTTCCACCGCCAGACATTAAGCATCTTAATCAGTGGTGAAGTTAAGTCTTTGGTTGGAGCCAAACATAATTTTGGTAATTAAGCAGGAATAATGGTAAAAATGTTAGAATGATAAACCAAGATTTAATATAAACTTAAAATTGTAAATTAGGGTCTATTATATTAAATCATCAACAACATATTAAAAATAAAATTATATGCACTGAATTTATCGATTTTTTGATATCTACGGATTTTGGAGTTTTGATCTTTCAAATTAACACACCAGACATTCAGAGAATATTTACTCTTTGTTTCTTAAATATGAGATATTAGAAACGTTATCTTGTGTGTAATTTAAGAACCATAACTCAAATATATAATTTTTACACATTAACTCTAATTTCTAATCAGTTCATCATTAATTAGAATTTAGTTACTAGAATATTTACACATATTTGACCCATTAGGTGATAATATATATATATATATATATATATTTGAGCATATGCAATGTGCAAAGATATGACAAGGAGATGGGAAAGACACAAGTATTTTAACCCAATACAAGGAAAAAAAATGATGAACAAATCAAAAATGTATATAGTATATAGGATAGGTGTTTGCAGCAGTAATATCAGCAATTAGACGCATTGAAGCACTATGAAATGAAACATGTTGTGTTGCAATTGAAACACTATCAACAGCCATATTACTAATTTACCCACAATCTAGCTACGTTTCATTCAAAAGGATACCCAATTGAAACACTAGAAGCTATTTCAAAGTTGGCTTCTTTGTTGGGGTATAGCTTATGAAACACACTTGGGCGAATAACTAAATAATTTGGAAAAAGAAACAAAAGCGCCTGTGGCCTAATGGATAAGGCGTCTGACTTCTAATCAGACGATTGTGGGTTCGAGTCCCACCAGGCGTGAGCTGTGTTGTTTCAACATTATAATTTTTGAGTTGTTTCAAATGGACCCATTTCAGGCCCAGTGAACCAAACAACTACTCCAATGGAAATCTCGAAAAGTAAATAAGGTACAAAAGAAATAATAAATGAGTAAAATCTGTGGTTTGCTAAGTTTACATTATTATTATATTGATAATTGATCTCACCCCCCATTTTTTTCACTCAGCTGATTTGGATTTTGGAATCTCCTACAGAACAAAGGTACAGTATCCTTTCTTTTCTTTCTTCCAATTTAAATACTGTAGCTTTTGTGGAAACATGGCGTTAACACTTTTGGTTTAAGTGAAATAAACACAATTCAATAGTAATTTGTTTTTCTTTTAGATGGTTATATTTGGGATTATTGTGGGTTAGTTCATAACTTAGCTGAAAAAGCCTCCGATTCATTACCCTCTTTAGATTGTTAATAAATAAATAAATAAGATGGGACTTTCTTTGATTTGTACCCTATTGAAAAATTCTGAGATACTTGAAATGTGTCAAAAAGCTGTATTTTCTGTTTTTAAGGTTATGATTAAGGGCTCAAAACAATGTTGTTTTGTTGCAAATGGGAAGTTTGCCCCCTTCGAATGTTTTTTCGGATTCGAGTTTCGGGTTTTATGTCTGTTATGCACAGATATTAGAACTGTCTGTTTCATCCTTGGTTTTTTTTTTTTTTCCATAAATATATGACAACATTGTTGTTCTCTCAAGTCTCAATATCCTTTGATAATGTGAGAACTTGGGATAAGAAATCATGGTTTAAAGTTTAAAATGGGGATTCGCTTGTCATTTTCAATGGCAGGTATATTGCTGCATGCACAATTTAGACAATCAAGCAAAACCTATGGACTTGAAAAAGACTTTGGCTCTGTGTCAGAATTTCTTGTATCTGCCTACACATCCTTGACAAATCATGTCTGTATTTTGATCTTATTCCAAAAATTGTTCAAAAAAATGACTGTTCTCTTAGGCTTTGCTTGGTAGAGTGGAAAGAAAATTGGAAAGATGGAAGATTGAAGGGGTAGAAAACTAGAGGGATGGAAAACATAATTTTTCTTTCCATAGGTGTGCTTGGTAGGAAAGATGAAAAACTGGATCCATTGCTTGGTAGAGTTGAAAAATGAAAGGAAAGCAAATAAATTTTTTGAAAAATATATAATTTTGATTTAACATACACCTCTCTTGCATTTTCTCTCCTCTCATCTTCCCTATTTGGAAGGATTGGTTTTTATGCCTTAGGATGGAAATGGTCATCTCTCCTATTTTTCTTCCTCACTTTTCTTCCCTACCAAGCACACTCCAAATTTTTTTTTTTCCACTTTTCCACTCCCTCATCCTATCCCTCCACTTTTTCACCCAACCAAGCATACCCTTAGAGATGGCAAGGTCTAACGAGATCCTGATATCCATAGCTCTTATTTTGTGAGCTTTTGTTCCAACTGTTTGTAGCATTAGCAACGCCTATCATGAATGTATATTGCCTGCTTAGCTGTACAAATTTTTCGAAACCATCAGTGTAAGATTGAATATGACAAGACATGTCATAATCAAATCTATATCCATCGGGTTTGTTCTTGGGTCTAACTATATGGCATTTAGCACTTATCAATATTGAAATTTTAGACCAGAAACTGACTGTACTCCAAGAAAGACACTTACCTAATGCACCAATAGGTGGTCATCTTATGTTAATAATGATCTAGAGGGTCTTTTGTTATAGTTTGGTATACTTGATTCTTCTGAAATATGGTTGATTAGTATGGCAAAAGAAGTAGTATCTTGATCAACAACAGATTTGTATGATTTTTCTAATGCACTCTGTTCTTATTTGGTCATTGCAGTTCTTTTGTGATTTCTGGTAAACTCGAAAAGCTTATTGCAAAAAGAATTATGATAAGATAGTATAAATTGTGCATCCATCTTTGCAGGATGAGCAGCAAGGATCAAGGGGTAAGCTTAACTTCCTCAGCAGAACCCCCTATGAAGCGGAAACGTGGGGACTACACACCTGCAACACCTGAATCTGGCAATCTGAAGAGAAACAAGCAGAGTGCGTGGATAAGTGACCCTGCCTCTTCTGACATGTTAGGTCAGATGGTTTCTGGTGTCATTGAAGGTTCATTTGATGCTGGGTATGTTCTTCATGTTAAGGTAGGTGATACCAACATGCATCTTAGAGGTCTTGTTTTTCTACCGGGGCTATTTGCTCCCATTACCAATGTGAACGATGTGGCTCCTCATGCTAAGATGCACAAAAGAAAAGATATTCCTATCCCATTTGTAAACCTCCATGGTCATCTCCATGTTTTGAGTCCATCAGGGAAAAGTGAGAAGCCGGTTGAGCAAAAAAATGATGCATCTAACCGTCCTGACCGAGGTCTACACATGGGGCTTGAGCCTGGTGCCTCAGTTGCTGGTGAAAGCCAATTTGCTTCTATTCTAATTCCTCCAACTAGTAACTTGCCAATAAATGAAGCTGGTCTTCCCTTACGACAAAAGGTCATGCAAGAACAAAGCTCAGATTCTGGATTACATAATGAGAAAGCTGTTGGACAGCATCAGTCACTTCAGGGATTTGAAGCCTTCAAACAGATGAAAGGGCCAAGTATTAATGTAGAGGCAACTAAAGCTTCTGAGCTATCTGCAGAATTTGCTGCCACTTTGCAAGCTACTGAGACAATAAATCTGAAGCCTCAGATTCAATACAAAGCCCTGAGTTCTGAGCTTAAGCCGCAGGTATTGATTCATGATCATGACACGATAAGCCTTGACATTGGCAACAACCAAACTCCCCAAATTTCTGAACCTGAACCTCAGGCCATGGCTTGTGACGCTGGAATCAACATGTTTGGTAAACAGGCTTCATCAAGGCAAGACACCCAGTCAGAGCTTGGTCAGAAGTATATGGACGGATTATTTGCAAGTGATGATGTTACGACTAGTGCAACAGCTCCATGCTCTGCATCCATGACCAGCCTACCAGTAATGATATTTGGGGCAGATACTATTCTATTTGAACCCAAGTCTGGTGCTGAAGAATCTGTTCTTCCAACAATGGTTGTCCCTGAAGTTAACGGTTCCCTAGTTACTACTGCCAACACTTACAGTGTGGAATCCAATGCCAAAGATGCCACTCCACCACCACATTCTTAGGTTTTTCGAGTTACAAAAATAGAATGAGGCTTGCAAGGCAAGGCTTGAAAGATGGGCAGTGAATGTCGTGACCGAGAATAGTTGAGAGAGTTTTTAAGGCAAATGCTTAATTTAGGTACTATTTGTCTCTAATTTGGATTATTTATGATTCTGATGGAAACTCTTTGCAGTCTTATGACTTGGTTTCTAGTTTCATTCCCATATGCTTCTATTATATGGCAAAAAGATCAGCAATCAAAACCCAGTTATTAGAAGGAAAATCTCCCAAAACAGGATAATTGATTCAACATGGTGCAACGAATAAACAAATGGGCCTAGTTAGGCCTTTTTCTTTTGATCAAACAATTCCAAATCCATGGGGTTTAGGGTTTGAAACTATACATAATTTCATGGGCCAAATGACTCCTTATTTTTAACCTATTTAAGCCCATGTGATTTTTCCCCTTCCAGCTGGCTCTCTACTCAAAGTTGAGCTCCCCTTCAAAGTTGATGCTTTCCCTGCATCCCGTCTTTGGGTTTTCAGATTTAAGCAGTTTACGAAGCTCCAAGATCGAATTTTCTGAAAGTTAAGATTCGTAAGATTTGGATTTTTCTCGCGGTTTTTAAGAAGATGGATATCATTTCCCAATTACAAGAACAAGTAAATTCAATAGCAGCCCTAACTTTCAACACATTTGGGACACTGCAACGAGATGCTCCACCCGTTAGGCTCTCCCCTAATTACCCAGAACCCCCTCCCAATCCCACCGAGGACTCTGCCAATTTCGCCGACCAACCTAAGCTCATGAGTGCTGCTCTTGTTAAGGCTGCTAAACAGGTCAGAATTTCTGGGAATCAATCAGTACTCTAATTACAGTTAGATCCCATGTGGGGATGATGATAGTGATTATTGCTCCGGGAATTTCCACAGTTCGATGCATTGGTTGCTGCACTTCCACCTTCAGAGGGCGGTGAAGAAGCTCAACTTAGAAGGATTGCTGAACTCCAAGTAATATAGTTTGTTCGGTAATGTTGTTCGTTTTAAATTAGTTGTTGGAATTTTCTGTTTTCATTTTCATTTTACCCCTGTTGTCTAGGCTGAAAATGATGCTGTAGGCCAAGAACTTCAGAAACAACTGGAGGCTGCTGGTACCTTTCCCCCATCCTTTTTACTTTCTTTTTTATGTAGACTTGGCTTGGTTGTGAATGTGTAGATTTGCTTTTCCAAGTCCTTGAAAAGCTACATTCCCCGAATCCAGATATGCATTGAGTAGTCGTGTTGTAGCAACATATGCATCTTCCATCTTCTTATAGATGAATAAGAGAGTGAGTTAGGCTGCTCATTTCCAACATATGCTTGAGCAGTGGCTAAGTTTGCTTTGATTCTGGCATTTGTGTTGTATGCAAGACATAGGATGTTTGCTTCATCTCTCATTCTTTTAAACTTTCAGTTCATTTTGATCTACTTGTATATGTGTTGTTTGGTCAAATTCAGCTATTAGACTTTGTACTTTGCTTAAGTTGTGGATTTAGTAATTGTACTTTTTCGAATTTTGAAATTGTAGTCTTAAGAGCAATTAAATCTGTTTGGTTAAATTCTACTATTAGCCGTGTATTATGCTTAAAAGTTGTAGATTTAGTTCATGTTACCTGACACGACCATTTTTAGTCATTACATTTTTCAAGTTTCAAAATTTCAATCTTAGTGCAAACAACAGTCATTAAATCTATTAATTGGCTTTCTTTATTTTGGATAATTGGCATTACACATGTAATAATCTATTTGCGGCTTCAAAATTTTAAAATAGCAAATCAAAGTACAGGGACTAATAGCAGATTTTAACCTATGTTGTTTTTTACCTAGAGAAATTAAGCTCCCCAGTTTAAAGTTCTAACTATCTGTATGTTATTTCCTTACCAGAGAAGGAACTGAAACAGGTTCAGGAGTTATTCAGTCAAGCAGCGGATAATTGTCTCAACTTGAAGAAACCAGATTGAATTCATTTTCTTGAACAATCCCTCCTTCCATGTTTAATTGTCTTTATATTTGTTTAATCCTAGGTTTCTAAAGGTTTATTTATATACTCAAAAGTTTGTACAAAATGTTCCATCTGCGCTTTTGATTCTTTGCACTAGAATTCAGTCAAATTACTCTTCTATGTTTGTAAAAAAACCATGTTTGCTGTTCCAATAGCAGTGTCAGTGTGCATCTAACAATTCAAATCATATTCATTTGCAAAGAATAGAATCTGAATCAGTCACACATACAACAACAAACACAACCTTTGCATTGAGGATGCAAATCAGTCACATATCAACATTTGCTAACAGATACGATAATTACTGGATTCGATAACCATTTGTTATCAATCTAAGAAGTTGGACTGCCTCCTTCAATCTTCTATCTGTGTTCTCTTTTAGGACTACAGTACGAGGATTCCTGTAGGATAAGGAAACGTCAGTTGTAGGTCATTTTTCTTCCAACAAGAGACACGTTTCTAAAGGGAAATTAGCTTTTATGGTAAAAAAAGGCTTGACCTTTTTTCAGTGTTTAATTTCCTTGTAAGTTCCTCAACAAGAGTGTGTAGTCTCTTCAAAAGAGCAGGAAACTTGTGTACAGCTTTCACACCTTTCGGATTTGAACATATCTTCTTCAAGATCTCGGAAGCAATAAAGTAACCTTCTTCCTTGTTCCTGGAAATATGTATATTATAACCAAATCAGGAACAAAACAACATAAGATGTACCATTTTCTGATTAAGTTGGAAAATAGGAAAACCTGAGCATCTCCCATAAGATTATCTCTACTGATGGAGGAGTGTCGATTAACACTTCGGCCAAATGGGGATATCGGGCTAAGTTTCTGAGGGTTGAGAGTGCATGCTTTAGAACCTGCTGATCAGGGATGCTTCGACTGGCTGACCGAATCTGTTTCAGTAGAATGCCGATTGCACCTGCGGCCACAAGTTCTTCACAGCATTTCTGAGAATGGGCTGTTGCCATATCTGCAAATTGAGTATAGTCATAAGCATGTAGATTCAAATCTCATTTTAGCTTTATCAAACTAGCCTCTGCTCATTAATAGGGGTCCTTTATATTGGATCATATTATTTTAGTGTATGTCAAACCATGATGATTTTATTTTCATCTATGTTGATCCGACTCTTTATTTTCTTGAATTACCTATGGTCGACATCTGTGTCATACATTCTCAGACAAGAGTATGTAAATATAATCCCCCAAATGATATATATGGAAAAACATACCCAAGGTCTCACAATGGTGAAGAATGCCACTGATGCTTTTCATGCTTAGTAGTACTGAAAGTGCTGATAAAAGCCTGTTAATAATACGTTTGCTATCATCAACGTTCTTAGCAGACTCCACCATTCTCAAGCGTAAATCCTTTAGCTGCCCTCTCGATTCTTTCCGGGCAACATAACCTTTCCAATGAGACTACCAAATTCACAAGGAACAATGAAGTAGAATAAATTTACTTAAAATTGGGTAAGACATGCAAGTGAAAATTCAAAGAATATATATTAAGCACATTAGCAAAAGGATGAGTATTGATTAAGCCAGCAATTTTAACTAAATGTGCCATAGTTCCAAATATAAACCAAGCCAAATATTTAGTGCAATCGATTGTAACAAGTAGAAACATCTTATTCTTATAGAGATATATCAGTTTGACCATAGGATGAAGGCAGCTTAAGAAATACGAGGAAACTTCATAACATAAACATGGAAGAGACAACTTACTTGGATCATAACAACAAGATACCTATATCTCCGAGCTTCTCTCCTTGCCATCCATCCACGCACAAAAGATTGAATGATGATCGCTGATCTGTTGGCATTTTTATATTGTTGAAAAGCTCTCAAGCATTTTTGCAGTCGGAAATTGCTCTGAATTTTAATTATTGCTTTCTTTTTCTTCATACAATTCTTTCTTAACTGCCAACCACGGAAATGACTCTGAATTTTAATTATTGCTTGCTTATTCTTCATAAAATTCCTTCTAAACTGCCAACCACGGAAATGACTCTGAATTCTGGTTGCAGCTAAGGTCTGATTCTGAAGAGTTCTACAGATAAATTCCTTCCAAGCATTCTGAAAGGCCCTCCAACATTTTAGCCGTCGGAAATTACTTTGAATTTTTGTTATTGCTTGCTTCTGCTTCATAAACCTCATCCTCAACCTCCAACCGCGATAATAGCTCTGAATTTTAGTTGCAGCGTAAGTTCGTTTGTGTAGAGATCTGTGAAGAAAATTCTTCCATGCAATCTGAATCCTGGTTGCCGCTTCTATTTCACTATTATTTAGACCCTTGACTTGGCACTTAAGAGATGCATTCTCAGTGCAAGCATGACCAAGAATGTGGTATGACCTCACCATCCAACCACGAACATATTTTTGAATTACAATGGCAGCTTTGACAGGGTCAAGACAGGATGCATCACGTCTTTGAGCTATATAAATCTTTGCAGCTTGCTGTGTGAGCAACACTGATCTTCTTAAATTAATAAAATTGTGTCTCTCAACAATAAGCGTTGCAACTCTCTTGAGTTCTTCTGGCAAAGCGAGGGTCAAAAATTGAAGTGAGAAACTTGGAAATGAAAAATGTATATAACAAAAATGCTTTCAAGAGCGAATACCAGATCGAAATTCCTGACCACTGGCAGAACAGAATTTGTTGATCTTTGTATTTTTCTTTACGGTCAACCATGTCCTTACAACAGTTTGGACTAAACAGATTGCTTTCATCATCTTCAGAAAATTGCGACGCTCTTTCAGTCGTCTATAGTGAGACTGTATGATTGTTGCAGCATTTTCTGAAGCATCATGCAGGAGTTGCAAGGTTAAACGAAGAATTTTACTTTCCAGAAAGATGCTATTTATGGTGAATGCAATGAAAGGTCATAGAAGTCAGAGATACCATATTAAGTTAAATTTGAGTAAGCGATAAAATCAAGACAACCTTAGAAAAATGCATAAATTTTCAAGTATAGTTTCCATATCCAGAGTTTTGAACTCGCTGTGAACAGATTTCCCATGATAACTTGAATTAACAAGAATGCGGCAACAATCAAGGAATATCAAAATCAAATTGCTTAAGAAGAAAAAAACAGCTAAATAATACTGAGAAAATGTCATAGCTAACCGTATTGAGCTCCTAGTTAGTGTTGACAATACATCAACCCAAAGCAGGATAATGGAAAAAGAAAACTATTACCAAAATTAACTAGAGAAGGAGCACAAAGTAACCTCTTAAAATGTCAAAGCTTGACTTCTGAGCTGTGGAACAATTCGAAATAGAAGTGGCGGATCTTACAGAACTCTTGTAGTTTTGTTCTGTCATATTTTGCCACCAAGCCTGAATGGCCTTAAACTTTTTAGCAGCATCTGCATAAATGAAATGCAAGAGGGAATAAAGACTAGATTTAGTGCCCGATTCCAAAGCCTTGAACATATAGTTTACCGTTGATACAAAAAAAGCATTTAGTTTACTGGAAAACGTGAAAACTTCTCATAATAATTTCCTTAAACTAATCACATCAAAAAAGTACATAAGCACACAAATATATATATATATCTACTCATGCCAATGCACACCACACACAGACTGTATATAAAATATTTAAAATGCTTTGATCATCACTAACATTAAAAGCCACGAAAAACAACCCTAAAGGATCAAACAGACTAATACTCTGGATTCTGTCAAAAAATAAAAATAAAAAACTAATACTCTGGATTGACAAGAACCATCATTAGAATAACCTTTAGTGATATCTATGTCTCTTTCCTTATTGTGCACAACGGTGTCTGAACTTGCTGACTGTCTTCGAGTTAATGAATGCCTCCTCTCTAGGCTTTGGCAACCGCAACCCAGTAGTTTATGGAAATTCAACTGATCCTGGCAAAAAATAGAAGAGCTCTTGAAGTGTTTTCTTATCTAGGACAAGATCAAATTGTTCATAAAAGACTTCTGGGATCAGGCGTTACCACATTTTTCTTGACAATAAGCTGGGACAACAGGAAAACGAGCAAAATTACTACACTCTGATCACTGACTGCGCCATTATGCTCAAGTAAGTCGCTTATTTGCAGAACCTATACAACACCACATTCAGACAGTAAGATGTACAATAATATTGTATTTTTGACAAATAAACAAGTAAATGCCACATGGACAATCACCATTTAAACCACAATTTATACTTAACACTGTTTTACCTCAAAGGGGGAAAAATCAGCTTTTAAAACATTAGCAGCATCTCTCATAATCTCACTTTTACCACACGTTATCAAGAT
The DNA here is from genome assembly GCA_005393395.2 of Gossypium australe. Taxonomy (NCBI): domain Eukaryota; kingdom Viridiplantae; phylum Streptophyta; class Magnoliopsida; order Malvales; family Malvaceae; genus Gossypium; species Gossypium australe. The sequence continues at coordinate 16,882,724 of CM016619.1, forward strand.
TTTTAAGTAAATCAGAAATGTATAAGTAAACGGTACATAATCAATTAATAAGCATTAAACCAAACATTACCTCAGGAAAATTTCCCAATAATGTTGTCAGCTTCTGTGATAATATAAAATTGTGAACCGCATCTGTGTAATCAGTAGCAGACATGATTGATTTTTCACCTCTTGGTTCATGAGAATCCTGTTAAGACATAATAATAAGATAATAATACATATCACAGTAGAAAAGAATGAAAACATTGGGACAGAGAATCTGCAGTACCTTGTTAGAACAAGAACAAGACAGTTCTCTGCGGAAGTAATAATCAAGCAAACACCATATGGCTTTTCCATTATCCAGAGAAGAAAAGCTGTCAATCTTAAGATCATACTTTCCACAAATTGCCTACAACATTCATTTATATTCTTATTAACTGCAATGAAAAGAATAAAAATGCAAATTTAAAAGAGTAAACATGAAGAAAATGAAAATTCCCTAAGCACAACTATTTTGATTAACAAGTATATCAGACAAAAAGTTACCTAAAAGGTGCAGAAGAAGAAGAAAGTAATATGGTTATGAAATAACAGAATACCTGGATCCAGTTTAAAAGTATTCCCATAAGAGTGGAATTGATTACATTCAAGCTATCCTGTAGTAACCATAGAAAAATGAAACTGAAAATATGAACACTAGGAAACCTTAATATACAAAAGAAAAAAAAAAACATTAAAAAATGAACTTATCTAGGTTTTCTAGTACTTAAGCATAAAGCTACTTGCTATACTTCCTACATGCACTTCTTTTTTTCTGTAATGAATTGAAAAACTAAATCAATTATCCAGACTTCCCTATTCCCCACTTCCCACACTTATCACCCCCTTTTCTCCTAAGAACTCAAGGAAAGTCTCAAACGTACCATATTAAAGCCACCTATTTTGGATATCTCATCAGCAATAGTTGTTTTATCAATCAGAAGAGGCAGCTGCAAGTTCAATGAAAACAGAAGTGAGAGATAATGTATTAACATTGGCAAAAAAAACTTATCTAAAAATTTCAGATAGACGAATTAGCAAACCTGTAAGTGAACAAATATATTCCACAACAAGGATAAAGTGAGTTCCTTATCCCCACTAGCAACATCATCTCCTGTAATCCTCAATCCGTCTTCATCACATAGCATGACACCAGCCTGTTTCAAATATTCCAGGGCAACACCACAATTGGCCAAATTCTTTTTCTGCGTATCTGAAGGAACTACTATTTTCTGCGCATGCAACAAGCTGCTGAGTTAAAATTACATTCCATGGGCTGCTTAAAATAACTAATTGATCCTGATGTGTTAATTTTAGGGGATGTGAGAAATGCTAACCATGAGGATAGAGGGGTCATGTCGCAAAAGTTGAATTACTCTACAGAGCCGCACCCCGTCTTGAAAATCCAAGAATAAATCTGATACTTGGAAATCGAACTCAACAAGAGCAGACTGCATCAAGGTATATTTGGATAGTAAAAAGAATAAGAAAAGGAGATGAACTTATAATTTCGTACTTCAAGAATGATATAGAGTTGATGATGTATAATCATCAGCATAAAGTGCCCCCAAAATAAGTTGAAGATGATTAGTGTTCAAAACATGCAAATGGTATATAGATATGAATCCACAAGCACATAAGAACTATACATGGATTAAATGTAAACCGCATACCTGCTGATGAGAAACTTTGTAACCTACAATCACTAGATGTGCGAGAAGATTACCTTCTCCGTGCATAACATCAGATGACAGAAAATCTAGTTCCATATCATAAATAAGACAAAGTTAGCATATATAGCTTTAAATTACGCAACGAAAACATTCAAGCAAGAAGCAATAGAATTACCATTAAGGACTTGACGACTTGATTTTATACCAGATGAAACTGTGAACAGAAGAGGAGAACCTCCATCCACTCCATCAATACCGTACTTAAGAGGAAGAGTGGTCTGAGATTTAGCTCGATCAAGGATGAGAACAAGCAACAAAATTCTCTTCAATATAACATTCCCCAAATTCTCATAGTATCCCGGTCTGTATAAGCCTTCGACCTTCTTGTTATAAGCATAAGCCTTTGCGAGCCCAGGGTGCGAGAAAAACTGCTTTTCTATAACCATCTTCAAAAATGAAATATCTTGCATGGAACTATTATCTCCATCAGATGATAACAGGGAATCACCGCCAAAAATAATATACAACCCGATTCGGAGCCAAATAGGGTTGTAAGACATCAGAAGTTTAGTAGCATTTTCCTTCATTCTAACATCAGTAACTATAGGGCAATGTGCCTTCATATTTAGCCTCCCTTCATCTATATTCTGAAAATTAATTAAGAACGACAATAAGACTGCAATGCCACCACTAACTAATTAAAAATATACTTACAATATGAGTAAATCATCACTAGTTTAACAGTCATTCCTACATAGAAAAGTGAAGAGAAAAAGAAAATAGAAACGAAATTAGAGAAGCGAAACCTTAACGACTTGAGTCATGGCATTGAGAATCTCCTTGCAATTTCCCAAACTCAAATAAACCCGCATCCGCAGCTTCAAATCATCGAAACTACAAACTTCCTTCAAGGAAGACCTCAAAATCGAATACTTGGAGCTGGAAATATCCGCGGCTATGTTTTCCTCTGATTCATCCCCTCTCCACCACAACTCCCTCATCCTTTTGGGGCTTCTCCAGGTACTATCCACTCGAACAACATTGCTATCGTCGCGGCCATTAATGGAGAGATCACATCCACAAGACTTGGGATTCTGGAAGAGGAAATTCAACCAAACGGTGAGAGATTTGGACAATGACTTGAGCGATTGTTCTTTCTTGAGCTGTTCCTTGCGAGCCGACTGAGATTGCTGCAGCTCGAAGGCTTTGAGCTTGGCTGCGGCAGCGGCTTTGGATCTGGAGCGGGAAGAGGAAGGAGCAAAGGAAGGTCGAGAGCGGTGACGAAATGACGAAGAAGTCCTCGGGGTTTGCTTGGAAGCAGTGAAGTACTGAGGACATGGTGAGTGGAAAATGGGAGGCTTGGAAGGGCGATTGGGGGTCTTGAAGTTGGAAATGTCTTTGAAAAGGAAAGAAGAAGACGAAGTAAGAGGTTCTTCCTCCATTTTTGGTTTAAATTTGATCAATAAATTCAAATTTTTCAGCGAATTTATTGGGAGAGAAAGAGGTCTTTTGCAGCAGAGAAAGAATTAATTTAGTGGGTGAGCAGTGCAGGGAAGAGGAAAAGGAGAGGGAGGTTCTTTTTTTGAATTTGAATATCAGGGGCCGGCCAGTAACGTTACGATGAAGCCGGGTCCGGAGACACGTGGGGAAGCCGGCTAATAGCTTTCACTCGTGTTGTTTGTGAGTTTTAAAAGAATGGTTTAGCCCCCAAAGCTGTATCTTAAAGAATATTTTAGATTAGTTTGGTACCAAAAATTGTAAATTGCGATCCTGTCAATCCAACCCAAACAAAAATGGTATGTTTGTACTCTTTTCGTAATTTTGACACGTGGTCAAGTTTATCACTATATTATTTTTCATTCAATTTTAAAAATTTTCATTTTAATCACTTCCGTTAAATTTAAAAACGGAAATCTCTCGTGCCATTCTAGCTAATTTTTGTTGTTTTCCAGCTTGGATATTAATATACACCTCATGCCTTCAAATAATTATTTTCCTTTGTTTTTAACTATTGGGGATTGACCCGATTAAGCAACGAACAAATAAAAATAGCGGAAGAAATTGAGAAATTAAACACACAAATTTAATGTGGAAAACTCCCTCCAAAGAGGATAAAAAATCACGGGTAAAGATAATTTTACTATAATGACAAAAGAACAAAGAGTACAAAAGATGAATATAAAAACTAAACCCCGAAACCCAAAAACAAAGAACTCTCAAAACTTAAACTCTCCAAAAGTGTTATGAGTTCTAATATTTTAATGGGTATATTTTTTTAAGGTTGTAAAAGAGCCTATTTATAAGCTAAATTCGTAGGTCAAATTATGCTAATAAATACTAAATATATTATACTAATAAATACTAAATCTTCTAGAAAAAAATATATTTTGTTTAACTTGACTTGCAAGCAATCTCTTATTTTATTTAACAATCTCTACCTTGACACGAATTCTCACAACGTCATTTTTGCCAAAACCTGCCGCGGGCCTATCTTGAACTATGCAGAGAATTAACTGAGTCGAATCTGTGCTTAGAAATTGGAAGACTTCTAGCCTTCAACTTGTGCACTGCCAAATCAAAACTAACCCGGGTCTTATTTTCATGAACATAGTACTCTAACTTTTCAAAATCTACATAAAAAAAGAGAATCTCTCTTCAACGAAACGGTCATACATTTTTCCCTCCTATAACCAAGTTGCCTCCGCTCCAAACGAGTTGACTTCGACTCCGTAACCGATGAGGAACATCTGACTTCACCGGTCACTGTAGAACCTTCCAGAATATAAAGACTATCGGTCCTTTTACCTTTTAACAAAACGAGAGCCCTATAATGCACCTTAATATCACTTGACTCGATGTTGATTCTACAACCTTTTGAATCTAAAATACTAAAGGAGATGAGATTCTTTCATAAATCATATACATACCTGACATATGAGAGCGTCATTGTAACGACCCAAAATTCACGGGTATCAGAAAAGTGCATTTTCGGGTCTTCGTTTTTGTAAAATGGATTCATAAATATTTATTAAAAATATTTACGAAGCTAGTTGTATGGTTAATTAGGTTTTGGCTAGGTGAATTAGCTTGAATTAAAGTTAATTAAGTGTAAGGATTAAATTGAATAAAGCGTGAAAGTTTAATTATAGATTAAAGGAAAAGTAAATGGACTAAATTAGTAAATAAACCATATGTAACACTTGTATAGTAAGAAGTAAATACAAGTGTATGGTAATTGTAAAATACATGTGTAATAAATACATACATACATTTGTAATACATATATGTATTTGCTTATTATTTAAGTAATAATTATTATATTATAATAATATAATATAATAATATGATAACATGAAATAAATAAATAAATAAATAAAGAAAAAAAAAGAAACAGAATACCAAACGAAACAGGGGAAAAAGGGAAAGAAAAAGAATGAATGAAAATTAGGGTTTTGAGGTTCAAAGCTTAATTGGTAAGTCAATTTAGTCAATTTTCTTGAAATTTTTATGTTTTGGAATCCTAGAAAAAAATAATACTTGATTCAAGTTGAAAATTTGAAGATAGTGGATTTTTAGATTTTGTTCATGTTGAATACATAATTGAAGTATTAGGGGTTAAATTGATAGAATTTCAAGCTAGAAGTGAAAAGGGATTTAATTGTAAAATAAATCATAAGTTTTAAGTAATAGGGACTAAATTGAGAGAATTTTAAAATTAGGGATTTATAATAAAATTGGAGAGTTAAATTTAGTTTTAATTTAAATTTAGTTTTAAGTGTTAATTAAATGAAAATATAGAATAAATTCTGAAGAAAATAAAATTAATTTTGGTTAGGGATTAAATTGGAATCAGCATCCAAAGCCAATCTCGAACTCAAAGTGGTGAAGTATATTTCTTTTGGTAATGGCATGTACCTAGGTTATCATATGTATGTCATTTTGAGAAATGGTTGTAAGTGATGATATAAGATGATTTTAGTTGATTATATGTATAAGTTTATGAGTTATGTTGAGATTATAAAATGGTATGTTATGGTTGAAGTATGAAAGAACTTAAGATATGCAAATTTTAGGTTGAAATTTGGTATAAAGTTTGAATTGGTTTAAATGAAGTTAAATGAATTAAGTTAGTTAGTATTTGTAAAGTATCTATGTTGTTACATTGATTAGGTCCTTAGATTGATGAATTTGGCATGTATTAAAGGTATTTGAATGTGTTTTGGATTGGTTGAACAATTGGATTTTGAGTTGCTTGTTGTTCAAAATTTGCAGGGTTGGTAAACTTGATGTTTAAGGCTCATTTTGAGTCCACACGGCCTGGCACACAGGCGTGTGTGCCAGGCCGTGTGAGGCACATAGCTTATACATGGGCATGTGGTTAGGCCGTGTGTCCCTTGCAACTTAAATTTTCAAAACAAAATGCTCAAGTATTACCACATGGGCAGAGGCACGGACGTGTGCCTCAGCCATGTGAGACACACGGCCTAGCGCACGGGCATGTGTTTCGGCCGTGTGAAAATTGCATTTAATTTTTGCTTAAGTCAGAGAGTTACACGGGGTTGGACACGGCCTGAAGCACGGGCGTGTTTAGGGTCACACGGGCGTGTCCCTAGACCACACGAGCGTGTATGCCCTGTATTTAGGAAAAATTTTAAGATTTCACGAAAAATTTTCTGAGTTTCCAATTGAATCCTGATTTGTTTCTAACACGTGATTTGGGCCTCGAGGGCTCAATAAAGGGACATTATGATTAAATTATGATACGTATGTTATGTTATTATATGATTGTTCATATTTGTTCTGAAATGTCCGGTAATGCTCCGTAACTCTGTTCCAGTGACGGATAAGGGTTAGGGGGTGTTACAGTCCTAATCGTCCCATCATGCATTCTAATTATAACAGTACCAATACTAATTACCTTATTGAATGAATAGTTTCTCATGCATCCAACTCCACCTTCAATCGAACTGTATGTGGAGAAGCATTCTCTGTTGGGACACGTGGAAAGAATATCCTGAATCTAGGATCCACTCGGACATAATCTCGGAACTATCACTTGTTGACACTAATAAGAAATCATCATCGCTTTTATCGGCCAAATTAGCACTTGCTGCATCTTCCTTGTTACTCTCAGCAACCCATTTATTTCATAGTTTATAACAATCTGCTTTGACGTAACCTAACTTCTTACAATAGCGGCACCTTTTGGCTCACTTATTTGATACTACCAAAACGAAAGCTTGCCTATTAGCCTTACTATTTGAACAAAACTCATTGTTGAGTTTGTTTTTACTCAAAAAAATAACCCTTCAAGTCCTCGAATGAGAGTTTGTCTCTGCCATAAATTAGGGTCTCCCTAAAAGACTTGTATGAAGAGGGTAAAGAGCACAATAATAGCATAGTCTAATCTCCATCGTCAATATTAAATTCAACATTCTTTAAATAATTCAAAAGAATTATAAATTGACTAATGTGATATTTATCATCCGAATTTTCCACAGATTGAAATTTGTAACACCATCGAATTTCTCAATGTCAAACCTTGTTGCTGTGATCTCTGAATAGGCTAATCTACGAAAATTTGAACTAGCTTTAATACCACTTGTTGGGGATCGACCGATTAAGCAACGAACAAGTAAAAAATAGCGAAAGAAATTGAGAAATTGAACACACAAATTTAACGTGGAAAAACCTCTTTAAAGAGGATAAAAAATCATGGGTAAAGATAATTTTACTATAATGGCAAAAGAACAAAGAATACAAAAGATGGAGGTAAAAACTAAACATCGAAACCTAAAAACAAAGAACCTTTAAAACGTAAGTACAAAATTCTCCAAAAGTGTTATAAGTTATAATCTTTAATGAGTGTGTTTTCTAAAGTTGTAAAAGAGCCTATTTATAGGTTAAATTCGTAAGTCAAATAAAGTATGCTAATAAATGCTAAATATAATATACTAATAAATACTAAATTTTCTATAAAGAAAATATATTTTGTTTAACTTGACTTGCAAGCAATCTCTTATTTTATTTAACAAGAATTTGGGTCATACAACTCTAAAATTAACTACATTAATTTCTTTGGCGCAAAAAAAAAAATCTAATTTTCATATTTTAAAATGAACAAAAATAACTAAATTTGTCCAATATTAAAATAGAAATTAAATTCCGCTCGAAAGACGATACAATAAAAGTCTCATTTAAATCTAAATAAAATCAAATTCTAAATAATAATCTAAACTTTCTTATTGCTTCAATTCCTACTAAATGACCATTGCATATGTAGATGTATCTTTCATCATCATTTGACATTTGGCAATTCTAGCAACCTACATTGACACATTGGTGCGAGTTATTGCATTGAATCTATTCACCATGTGCATCTAAGTACCGTAGTCAAATTAACCTTAAAACAAATAAAACCAAGAAGTGTACATTTCTTAACGCCAAACATCATAATCGGTAAAATTCTTATTTTAATGACTTGTTGCATTAGAGAAGAAACAACTCTTGTTATTGTTTTCTTTTGGATACTTAGGGTCTGTTTGATAGGGGGAAAATGTTTTCCGGAAAACATTTTCCCCATTTTACGGTGTCTGTTTGCTTGGAAAATGAATTCCTAAGGAAAACATTTTCCAAAACACGGGTAAATTCATTTCATAGTTTCCGGAAAACGTCTTACCAATTTCTAAACGGTAAGACATTTTCCAAACTCCTTTCTTCACTCTCTTCACCCTAAGGAAGAATTTCTCCTCTGCTGGTTCATCATCTCTTGGGGTCGGAAGAGCAGAATCCCCTCGTCTTCTTTCCTATACACCGCCAGTAGCAGCAGCGGAAACAGAAAAGCAAACCACCACTTTCCCACGCAAACGTTTATCTCACCCCTCCGTGAACATCGGCTTCTTTCCCTTCTCCCTAAATTTTAACATCTTCTATTCTTTCCCTCCTACCAGAAACCTCTTTCTTTCTTTTCTTCTCTTCTTTTGTTCATGCCATTTTTGGAGTTTCCAGAGTCAGGCTCACTTCTTTGGACCTTTCTTCTATGCAAAAATGGCATATCTCATGCACAAACTCTTCAGAAACAAATCAACTCAAAGATTCATCCTATCTCTCAAAACCCCACAACACCAACATCGACTCTCAAAACTTAGCCCTTCACTTATCCCTCAACAAACTCACCATTTTTCATTAATCCAAACTGAAAATTCCCTTGAAAATGACAAATCTATTGAACCCTTGAAGTTGTACCCAAGTTTCCCGTTTGGGTATTTATTGAACCCCGTTAGCTCAATTGGGTTTGACCCAATGGCTATCATGGAGGTCGAGGAGGAGGAAGTAGAGACTGAGGATGATAATGCCAGAAAAGTATGGGCCGATAGTGTGAAGAAGAAGAGGAAGGAGAAGATGAACAAGCATAAATACAAAAAACTCAGGAAGCGTCTCAGGAGAAAAACATAGGCTTTCTCTCTGGTGAGAATTTCACGGAGAAGTTTTATTTCCTGTCTTTTTATTATTATTATAATTTATTCAAATATTTTGGAATTAGATGACATGGGACTAAATTTTCCCTTAGTATTTTTTGAACAAAACTTGATTTGAGTTGAGGATAGGAATGGAATGTTTGAGAATTTTCACATCCGATGTCAATAAATTAGCTCAGCTGAAATGAGTTAGCTTACTAACATTGACAGGAACGATTACCATCATACAATTTTCAAAGATAATTGCATACAATGAGTTTGACATTCGAATCTTAATATCCACAAAATCCTTTTATCTTACCCTCAGACAACGACTTCCTTTGTAAGAACTTGAGTATTTCCTTCTCTTGAGAGTGTGCATTGTTGTTTAATTTTTTTTTACTAGTATGAATGAATCCTACCTCACATATGGTGGAAATTCTTATCATAGTTGAGTATGAGTTAAGATGTCAAATGTCGTAGGATAAACAATGAACAATTGACATGAAGTGATTTATGCATATGATATGATTGATTTCTTCTTTATTGGATACGGGACTAGGATTGGCTGGAGATGAAAAAGTGTATATCAGGCAAAATCATTCTCAAATATTGTTGTTTTTCTGATATTTTTCTTATTTTAATGGTGTGAAGTTGATGTCCTTCCTTTAGATGGATCTCATCCACTTTGGTTTCCCTTTATTCTTTTATGAAACTGATACTTTTGTTGTCAATTAAACTTTTTGACAAAGTTTGTGTTGCTAAGTTAAGGCTATTTAGAAGGTAGCTAGGAAAGAGCTAACTCTTAGGACTGATGCCTGTTGGTCTTCAAGTAGAATGAAGATGATTTTTGTTAGATTCTATGTTGCTCAGATTCTTCATTTTGTTAGAAGCATTTGTATCCGACAAACATTGGGATATGGGTATGGGGATATAATCCTTCAATGACTATTCAAATACATGGAAAAACTTAGGGGGAAAATGGGCATACTCCTGTCGGAATATACCCAATCTGACTCTCACACACGAATCTAAATAACATAGGTTGAATGAGTTAATAAATTGATAGAGAGTGTAGGTTGAGGTTTCAAGTAATGTAGAATTTCAATTCAGCTATGATTGTCTATTTTCCGAATAAGGGAAAATGACACACTTGAAGTTTAGCTGATTACACTGGTTGGGTTAATATAGTCTATTGTCCTTCTACTCATGCAAGTTTCGAGTGTTGCTGTCTTACCAAAGGAAGCTAAGCCAAATAAGATAGAATCACCATTGCGAATTCAGTCCTCATTAACCCCGAGTGTCGCTGCCTTATCAATGGAAGCTAAGCCAATTAAGTTAGAATCACAATTGCAAATTCACTCCTTGTTAACCCCTTGACTGATAAAAAAAGATCAGATTTCTTTGTTTTTGTGTCCTGGATTAATCTATTCATTCAGTATTTATATACTTGGCATTTGGTGTTTTCTTCATGATTATTTGATTGGTTCTCTCTACTTTCTAAGGTCTTTAAATGTAGAACATTTGGGTTTTGCCCAAAGCAGATTGAGATTGAATTTCAGAATTTGCATGCTCATCAGTTCTTTGTATTGTGTAACTTGTAAATGACTAGTTTTTTTACTGGTATCTTATAATATACGAAATTATAGTTTATATTTGCCTCTTATTTTGGGCATAAAGCAGACATATTAACATCCAAGTCCATGCCGGGTGGTTTAGACTTTGAGAGGTTTCCTTGTAGAATTTACGAAAAGATTGAAGTCTCTATTTTTAGCATCCATGGGAATCATTTACCTGCAATTAGTTGGTGATTTGAACTGAATCACATATAATAAAGCATTTATATGTGACTTGTTTATTTGTGTGTTCAAGTTATTTGGATTGATGAAGAGGTTGGGCATGGGGAATTCCATGATGCTCAGACATGATCTTCAGTGATAATATCAAAACTTACCCTTAATTTCTGTCATCACTTGTATTTCCAGCACAGGCATGCTAAATTTTTGTCTAAGTTTTTCCTATATATTTGGAAGATCCTTCCTCCATATGGCTGTTCACGTGTATGTTAATGTTAGGGATGAAAAACCACTTTGGTTCTTGTTAACAACCTCTGGAAGATGAGCTTGAATTCTATTAGCATGACTCATGGTTATACACATAAAATACAAACTGGTATGATATTGGTCGAAACTCTTTTATAGAGATTGGGTTAAGGCATTTAAGCAGCCAACATTGAACCAATTTTGAAGAAGTAGTCATATATATCCATTAGGGCCAGGGCTCTTATCACTATTCAATGAAAACGTAGCAGCTCTGATTTCTTTGTTGGTTACTAGTTTGTCCATATCCGGTGGTGCTTCACTGGATAAAATCGTGTAGAAGCAGACAAGGTATGTATTTGAAATAATGAAACTTGTTTAAAATCGTGTTGCAGCTCAAATAAGTTCTATTTCCTGTTTATTGGAACCAGGAGTGAGTGTTGAATACCAAAACAGAATGTGTTTGATATTTATGCATGAATATGTAAATGTTGGTCGGAATATGTATTGGACACGAGTACATTTTCTCTTCCATACAAATATACTAACAGACAGTAAACACTGTGGTATCTTTGATGTTGCAGGAACTTGAGCTGGATAAATTCATCACACACACTGTGCCTTTCTTCGAGATTAACAAAGCATTTGAGTTAATGCTTGCGGGTGAGGGACTGAGATGCGTGATTCGCATGGATGCATAATGAATGGATAGCCTGGATTGATCATCCATGGATGAAGGGCTTTTCTGTAGGGTTTGGATTTCCTCATAGGTTACGGACACAATATACACCACATATTTAATATTTTTAAAAGTCCTTGTTTCTTGTTTAATCAATTACCCTTAAAATTTTAAGTGGCTAAAAAGTTGTCTGAGATTTTACATACTTTGAGCTTGAGTTTTTCCTTTTGTATATGCACATGTGGAAAGAGTGATTAAGGAAATAAATAAAGTATGGTACATGGTTTTGCTGTTTGTAATGGTAATCTTCTTCCTTTTTTCATGCCTTTCATTCTCTGTTCTCTGCATTCGAATTGCTATAGGTTCAGCTTACTGACACTTGTTTCGTTACCCCATTACTCCTACTTTTCTATTTGTGACAATAATATCTGAAAACATTCGCAATTTATTAATCAAGCTGTAAATTATCACTAAATCATAGATATATTTAGAATATTTAAAACATTTTTTTTCTTTTTTTTATACAATATAATTTCAAACTCACACTCATACACTTACATTACCATATTGATAAAACTTAAAAGATCAAACTTTGATATAAGATACGAGTGAAGATCAAACCTTGTAAATTATTCAATCCTTGTTTTTTTTATTTTTTTAACACAATTACAAAATTTGACTTTGGTTGTTTTCATTTTATGACGGTTAATAATGTAGCTTAATAATTGAGTATTATTATATATTTAATTTAATTTTTTTAAATAAATCATTGCAATATATGTAAAAATAATTTAAAATATAAAAATTTATTAATATGTATATAAAATTTATTAATATATGTCAAAACAGCTTTTCCGGAAAATATTTTCAGGAAAACTGCCAAACAACAGAAAATATTTTACACAGATGCATCCAAACACCAGAAAATATTTTCTATAAATCATTTTCCAGAAAGGTAAATCATTTTCCAGAAATCATTTTCCGAAAAACATTTTACTGCCAAACAAACGGAACCTTAATTTTATTTCTCCTTTTGTTCTTCTTATACTTCAAGGTAGTGACTAAGTGAGCACTTTCTATTTTTTTTTTCTTACTTCAGTATTTCTTTTTTTTTTTTTAAACACAATATGAGATGAATTCATCCAAAAAATGCATTTTAAATTAAATAATATTTTTAAAGATTAAATTCAAGATTAGTGAAATTTTGTTTATATATATATTATCATTTATAATTCAAATATTTAACATAAAGTTTTTTATAATGTGAAATAATTTTATATGAAAGCTTAAGTAATTCCAAATAAAAATGTTTTGCAATTGGGTATAGATTTTAGATTGAAGTATGAGTGAATGTGCATATTCGACATTTTAATTCATCATTTAAAATTTTAAAAAAACCATTTAAATGATTTTCTTGTTTTGGTAAAAAAAAAACAATATATATTTTAAGATTTTTCTTAGTTTCTCGTATGAATCACAAATAGGTACGTGTATCAATAATTTTATACACATCAATTAAAATTAAAATTAATCAAATAATAATATTTTTTTTCTAAATCGAAATTGTTTTTTACATATTTTTTGGTACAAAGATGATTCAAATCTAAATTATTTTTTGAGAAAATGAAAACTCGATAAATATATCACAATTTGAGTTCAATTTTTTTTATATTATAATGTTTTAAACCAACGATAAATTGAAAAAATTATGAGAAGCTAATTTTTTGATATAAAATATGAGAAAATATATAAAAAAAATATGAAAACATACTTAAAACTTACCTACACATAAAAGCTATATTAATAAAAAAAAAATCAAAGATACAAAAATTTATAGGGAAACTACAAAAATATCACTAAATTTGGTGAAATTTCTTATTTTGCCATTAAACTATGAAAAGTTACATTTTAGTCTCTAAAATTATCGACTTATAACGTTTTGGTCACTTATCTGTTAATGACAATTACAACCTTGACAGGAAAACGAGGTGGCATATTAATTCAAGGGTTAATATCCAATTTGATCCCTGAACTATAGCTAAAACATTTGATTTGGACTTTTACAACATTTTTAACAATAATTATGAAAAATATTAAAAATTGTAAAGAAAATATCTTAAAAAATATAAAAATTTGTTATTTATTATTTGAAATTATATAAAATATTTTTAAAATTATAATTATATAAAAAATAAAAAAATTGTCCTTTTCTTTCTTTTCCTTCGATCCCAATGGGTAGTTCTCATTAGACCTATTCATGGGCAAGGCTATCTGTCCAAACCGGAAAACTCACAGAAATTTGAGAGGATTTGAGCAAAAATATTAAGCACAAAAAATGAGATTGAGCAAAAAAATAAGTCTGTTTAAAATATAGGCCAAGCTCAGATTTGAACATTTAAAGCCCGAACCCGACCAACTTTTAAGTTTGTAATGTTTTATATTATTATTTTTTATATATTATGTAATTTATAAATATAAAAAATTCAATCTATATTACTATAGTGTAAACATTAAAAATAAATATAAAATAATAAATATAAAATTTTAATAAATAAAATATTTACAAATATGAGAGGATTTAAACAAAATCTTAAACTCATATTTCGAATTAAACCCAAAATAAATAAATATAAAATATATTAATATTATAGCTAAACTCAACCAAACATCTCTAATTTCATTCACCCGGCTGTAAAATTTTAATACTAACATAGGGAAGACGTATCATTTTGTTTTGTGTCCATATCAGTAAAAACATGCATGCATCTTGTTTTTAACCAAGGAATAGATATCACTGAAAACTATAATTTACCAAATTATAATTGTGCGAAAATGAAAAAGAAAACCCAGCAAATCAATTTTCATCAATCGAAAATCCACAAAATTGAAAATAGAAACCTTAAAATTTCAACCTAAATTCAATAAGATTTAACATGTGTATGACCCAAACACTAAATCCATATATTAAATTTATAAAATATTAAGAATAAATTATTTTTAAAAAAATCAATTCACTCTCAATTATTTGATATGACGAAATTCAAATGCTACTTGTTAAAATTGTAAAACCGGGATATGCTATGTCAGATAATTAAGAATAGAAAGTAGATGCGGCAACATATCTTGTAGTTTTAATTTTCTAAAGTAATATACGAGTATTTTAGAGAAGGTGGATGAGACATATATATAATTTGGGGGCTATAACGCTACTATGCATATTAATCTTAATTTCTCATCAGCTTATCATCTATTTTGCCCATGCTTTTATTTAATAACTGAAGTTGATTATTTTTTATTTAACTAATATTTTATGATACTAAATAATAACATATAATTATTTTTATTATATGTGATATCTATTTTATCTAACAATATAGTATAAAATTGTATATCTGAAATATCAATATAGCTTTATAAAAAGAAGTTTATAAATCACACATTTTGTATGTTTAAAAAAATATTAATATTAACCGATTAAGTCTTAACTTCATTGGCATCGACATTGTTGTCAGTGCAGGAGGACATGAGTTCGAGTGTGTGAAGTACATTATCCTCCTATTTTAGGGTTGGGAGAGACTATAAATAATTTTAGGTATTGTACAAAAAGAGCAGATATGATAAGAACATATACTAAGATTAATGTTAAAAAAATATTAATATTAAATTTAAAAAAAAAACCTTATTAATTTGTCAACTTTTTATTTATACCTAACAATAAAAGCTGTAGTCGCTTCGATTAGAAAATTTAAGTTATGAAGAGCCTGCCACGTAGTCTTATAGTAATTTTGGATATTAACTTCAGTTCAACTGGCCCCTCTAATGTAATTAAATTTAAGGTTTAATATTTATAAAATTTATTCAATTTTAAAAAAGTTATATTAGTATTGTTTTAATGTTTAAAATAATAAAGTATACATTAATAATTTATTTTTCTTAAATTTTAACAATTTTTTTTATATTTGTGTATGTTTATATTATCTTTCATAATGTGACATATTTACATAATACTTAATAATTATATTATCATATATTAAATAAATATTGTATTTAAAATTTTAATATAATTTGTCGATCGAGTTTTAATTCAGTCGATATCGACTC
The DNA here is from genome assembly GCA_005393395.2 of Gossypium australe. Taxonomy (NCBI): domain Eukaryota; kingdom Viridiplantae; phylum Streptophyta; class Magnoliopsida; order Malvales; family Malvaceae; genus Gossypium; species Gossypium australe. Next base: position 16,898,694 of record CM016619.1, read on the forward strand.
AATGCAGGAAGACGTGGATTCAAGTGTGACGAAACACATTTCTCTTCCAATTTAAAAGTAAGGAGAAATTATAAATAATCTTAGATCATTGTATAAAAAAATTTAACATAAATTCCTAAACCATGATGAGAGGCATATTTTTAGTATTATCGCTAAAAGTAGGCGGGGCCTTATATCATAAGGCAATTAACCTCTAATAGAATAAGTAGTGCTACACCTAATTATAAGTATTTTCTCATTCTAATCTTGTGATGCCCTTGTCATGAACTCTTCTATCATGATTGATCTAAACTGTCAATCCAACTTATTAAAGCATTTGGCATGAAACACACGATAAGAAATCGAGCAGTCACTTTGATACCATATTCAAATTGTGTATACAACTTTTAAAATACTCGACATAAAATTGAGTAGTCAAGGGTCACTTAGATACGGGGCCATTATCATTTTCCTAAATGACATGTGTAATAGGATATGCAACTACTTAAATGGTTTGAGACTTGCCACTTGATAAGCTAAGATGATGGTAGTTTTAGTCTTTGATTCGATTTAAGTTTTTGACTATTGATTCATAGTAAATTTATATTTTCGGCCTTCTCAAATTTTTTTTAAAAAAATTCAATTTAAGTTTTCTTAACAAAATTTTTTAACCCCTCAAAATAATTTTTGATTCCATCCCTGGATATTTTAATAGAATATAAAATTTCACCTTGATTTAACTTGTATATAAAAATTTTAAAAACTCTTAAAATAGGTCTAATTTAATTATTTTAGGATATAAAATTTAATTTTAATTTGATAACACTTATTTAGTGATTAGAATGGTAAGGCTTAGCATAGGGTTCATTATGTAATTAATCCTAAACAAAAGCAATTTGATTGGTTTGTATCAACCACGCGCGTTCTGATTCGCCTTGGATTTGTCATTTAAAAAAATGGTATAAGTACGATAATATTTTGTACGCCATTAATCACTTCATTCGGTTCTTCTTTTTGTTTCTTTCAAAAACCAAATCTCTGTTTCGATCTTCAACCCCCCTCCCCAATCCATAGTGAAAATCAAATAAACAATTTGATCCAATTAGTCTTTCTTGGGTTGAATTTTATTGCTATTATAGAAATTTCAAAAAAAAAAAAAACCCTCAATGGCTCAAGCTATTGAAGAATGGTATAAGCAGATGCCCGTCATCACCCGTTCTTATCTCACAGCTGCTGTTGCTATCACTATTGGCTGTTCTCTCGAAGTATGCCTCTCTTTTTTTTTTCTTTTTATATGTGTTTTTAGTTTCTCTTTTTGGATTTTCTTTTTCAATCTGGGCAATGGGATTGCGATTTTGCCCTTTCAATTTTCAATGATTTAGGCATGCTTTTTCAAGTTTTTATGTGAATGGGTATAATTATTTTAGACTGATTTGATCTGCGTTTATCTCAATGTCGTGAATTTAGTGATTCCCATTGGATTTGATCCATGGGTTTCTATTCATGTTTTAAAGTTGGAAATTTGAGCAGGCAAAGTTGGCGATATATGATTGATTTTCCCGTCTTGATTTTGAGAAGAATATAGAACATGTTTGCATTGTTGTGCTAATCTGATTTTGTTTTCTTTTGCAGATAATATCACCTTATCATCTGTACTTGAACCCTAAACTTGTGGTTAAGCATTATCAATTCTGGCGCCTAATTACTAACTTCCTGTACTTCCGCAAGATGGGTAAATTTCATGTCCTTTTTATGTCTGAATGTCATGAAATCTCGGGTTTGTAATTTCTTTTGCCATGGAACGATGTTATGTAATTTGTCGTGGATGTTTTTGCTTAAATATGTAAAACTTTCCTGTTGTTTTAAAAGCTTGAATAAGTGTAGATAAAAGTAAAAAGGAGTATGCTTTAAAGACAACAATAACTTCAAGTCAGCCTTCCTTTTATATACTTTCTTCCGAGTTTAAACCATCAATGACATTAAAGATATTTAAAGTTGGCATTGCTTATCCAGGCATATCTGTATGATTAGGATTGAAGCTAGTACACTCAAATTGTCGAGCACCTTTAACATGGTATCCGTTTATATGCCAGATTTGGATTTCATGTTTCACATGTTCTTTCTCGCCCGATACTGCAAACTTCTTGAAGAGAACACATTCAGGGGAAGGACTGCAGATTTTTTTTACATGCTTTTGTTCGGAGCTTCTGTCTTAACTGGCATTGTGCTTATAGGAGGAATGATACCTTATCTGTCAGCATCATTTGCCCGAATCATATTTCTAAGCAATTCATTGACATTCATGATGGTAAGCCGATCTGCCTTTGTTTACATGCAAAATTTGTTTTATTTTGTAGTTTATGATCTCTGTTAATAGCCATTTGGAAGCCATCTTATTTACTACAACTTGTAGGTTTATGTATGGAGCAAACAGAATCCTTTTATACATATGAGTTTTCTGGGTCTTTTTACCTTCACAGCAGCTTACTTGCCCTGGGTGAGTGCTTCAATTCACTCCATCCTTTTTTTATGATTATTATTTCTCTTGATTATGCATCTTCTATTTCGAAGTATATAAAGGTTTTCAAAAAAAGAAATGTGGTTATTGGTGGAATTTTCCATTTGGAGAAAGTTTAGCCTTCTTTTTGCATTTTTGGGTTTTATCATACTTCATCTAGTTGTTGAGTATAATTATTACTTTTCCTTGTATGTCTTTTAGGTGCTTCTGGGATTCTCTGTTCTTGTTGGTGCTAGTGCTTGGGTGGATCTGCTGGTGTGTTCCTATTTCCAGAGCCTGCTTTAATGTTGGGATTAGTATTGTTTGTTTGAATTCTCTGCATATATCTGAAATCCATTGTACGTTCACTGAAGTGACTACAAGGCACAAGCTATACTAGTACAATTAAGCTTTTCATAATAGCCATATATCGTCACTGCTGGATCGGGCTTCTTGTGACTAGTGTGGAAAAGGAAAGTTAGGATTTGGGGGGAGTAAGTTGCTTGGTCTCATTCGCTGGGTGGTAACCGAGAGACTCCCTTATAATTATGCAATGGTCCTATAGACCGCCCCCAGTTCTTGTCCCACGCTTCAGATTCTCAATGCGGCCATGTTTAATTTTTGCATGCCATCTCTTTGTTAAACTAAATATTTTTGTTAATCCAGGGAATGATAGCTGGTCATGCATACTATTTTCTTGAAGATGTATATCCCCGAATGACTGGTCGCAGACCCCTAAAGACTCCATCTCTCATCAAAGCGCTGTTTGCAGATGAGGATGTAGTGGTAGCACGGCCGGAAAATGTGAGATTTGCTCCACCACCTGCAGAGGAACTTCACAGGGATTAATCTGCCGTATGGAAACTAGACCAACGAAGTGTACCTTGGTGGGGTTGATCTCTGCTTGGACACGTTGCCTAAAAAAGTGTAGTTTGCCCCTTCGTAAAAGCGTTCAAGCTTACATTGCTAATCATGAAAACAATATATCTTGATTCGCATTAGAGGTTAGCAATGTATATATGACCTAATACAGTTACGCTGATTTGGAGATTTGAGTTTTGTAATTTTATACATACACTGAGTGCTTTTGGTTGGAATATGATGCCCTTTGTGCATCTGCTATGACCCAAGCAGCATTTACTCACAAATTTAATGTTTTACCCCTTTTCGTGGCGGAACTTTGATCATATTGTCTTAGGGCCAATTCTTCATTTCTTTTCAAAAGTACTTCTGGAAGATTTCTTTTTAAAAGTACTTCCGGAAGAAAAGCTGTGCAGAACAAACTATTTTTGGCTGAAATTTTTAGCTTTTCAGAAGTGCTTTTTAAAAGCACTTCTAAAAAGGAGAAGCTAAAATTTTAGCTTCTCCTCTCTTAATTACTTTTTTACCCTTCTTATAATATAGTACTTTTCCTTTTTTTTGGTGGTGCTTAATTACAAAAGTGTTAAAATTATTAATTAAAAATAAAAAAATATTTTTTAAAATATTAATTACAAATATTTAATGGTTATATTTAAATATTTAAAATGTAATTTATATATTCTAATTAAATTTTATAAGTAATTAATATTTATATTTAAAAATATTTAAAATTTATATTTCATATATTAAAATATTAACAAGTTATAGTAATTTTTTTATATTTTTACTAAAATATAATAATATTAACTAATTTAAATTTTATTTAAATGTATATTTGTTACTTGATAATAACATGTCTAAAATAGACATTTTATTTTTCAAAAGTACTTTTTGATAACAATGCTAAACACTCAAATTTTAAAGCAAACTTTTCAAAAGCACTTTTCAGAAGCATTACAAAATTAGCCCTTAGTGGCCTTGGTTTAGTTTGTTGGTGACCTCTGTTACATGAACCAAAATGAACCCTGAACTTTTGCAAATTATATGGGAAAAAATGCCTACCACAAAGCTGACATAGTGGCAACCAGTAGATTGATGTCCTATGTTATTGGAAGACAGGAATATTAAGAGTCCCAAAGATAAGGCCATTTTACCCAAAAAGTCCCATTTTTAAAATGGGCTAATTTTTTTATTATTTACTAGAAAGGGCTAAATTTTGCGAAATCGCGTCCACGTCAGCGCATTCTCAGGTGATATGTCAGCAAAACGCGTCTTTGGGGGAGCGTTTTGCCCTTGCCCAATGACAACTTTTTTTTGACCGTTTGGGCTCCAACGATCCAAAAAAAAAAAAAACTATAAAACCCCTTTTCATTTTTTTCACACAAAAGTTCTCTCGTAATTCTCTCAAATTTTCTTAAAGCTCTCTTTAATTTTTGCAAAAAAGCTCTGTTTAAAATTTTTTTGAATTAATTTTTTTAAATTAAAAAATATTCGATCGTGTTAGCAATGGCTGGAGAATTAATTCGTCTCGATAATAAACACATCTCAAATGACAATGATAAGTGATAATTTTAAAATTTCAATATTATTTAATATTTTTTTCATTTATGCAATTTTAATTAATTTTTATTTTATAATTTTTTATAACAGTTTGTAGATCGGGTGTTGTAATGCTATATCCGTAATATGTCTGGTCCTCTATCGCCTTTCATAGAGAATTACCTGCGGGAAGCGGGTTTTTGGCACGTGGCCACGATAGACCGGGGGTGCAAGTTGGACCTGAAACTAATCAGTGCGTTGATAGAGAGGTGGAGACCCGAGACGCACACTCTCCATCTTCCATGCGGAGAATGTACTATCACTCTGGAAGACGTGCAGTTGCAATTGGGATTACCGGTGGATGGGTACACAGTCACCAGGTCCACTCAACCTGCTGATTGGGGAGCCGTATGCTACGACCTTTTGGGTGTTATTCCGAATAATATTAACGAAGGTCGGATCGAGATGAACTGGTTACGGGACACATTCCCGGAGCCAGATAATGATTCGACTGAACTAGAAAGAATACGATATGCTCGAGCATACATTCTTGAGATGATTGTATGTTATCTGATGCCGGACGTGTCACGAAACCTTGTACATTTGAGATGGTTTGGCTGTTGAAACTCGTTGATTTTAGAGCAGCTGGTGAATTTAGTTGGGGGTCTGCCGTGTTTGCAATATTGTACCGGAAGATGTGCGGTAATATTTTTAATATATTTATATTTTTAATAAGACAATATTTTATTAAGACAATATTTTTAATATTTTTATATTTTAATATATTTGTACAAAATTTTTTATATTGTTTTATTTAATAAAATAAAAGTTGTTTTTAATATTTTAATTGTAATTTACTTTTATAATTTTAATAAAATAAAAATTCTTTTCAATAAGGTAATATTTTTAATATTTTTATATTTTAATAAAATATAAATAATGCAACATAATTTTATTATAACAACTATCAGCTATTCCGATTTGGACATGATCAAGTTGTATGGCCTAGGTTCCTACACCATCCGCACAATTTCTGTTGGTTGGTTGTTTCTCGGATATCCATATTGTTACGTATTCTAGTCGAGTAAGGTCGATCCTTTGGTTTACGACGCAATGCTCTATCCGGTAACAGCTTAAACGGAGTAAGCGATACAGACGGCTATTTACGTTCATCTGGGACCGGTGGAAATACGTGTCTCCACACGCTGTACATGTATTTTATTTTGTACACTTCGTCGACATAACTCATGGGATCTAGACGGAGATTCTGACAAGCTGTAATTACATGAGTGCATGGAAGTGCGTCAAACCTTTCACAGTCAGAAGTCCTATTTCTGAAGTATACACGATATTACCTGCCAATAATACATTGGTTCGGTTTGTCAAACTCCGTCACACGAAATCATAGGTTGTCACGATCGTGACATACTGTATACATGGTGTTAGCTCGTGCCTTCGTATTGTTAATTTCTTGCAATACATTCGCGCATCATACATGGTTTCCCTGTATTTGGCCTTTAGAACTCGTTGCTCGCTTTGGAAATAATGCCGCTAAACAAAAAATGTCTCTCGCACAACCGATGTTATTAGCAAATGACGCGTTCCTTTTAAAACAGAATTTATGCATTTAGCCAGGTTTGAGGTCATATGACCATATCGTAGGATGTCGTCGTATGCTTGTGTCCACTGTTTGAAAGGTATGTTACAGAGGTAGTCTGCGCCTTCATTAACTGAACGTAAAACCGCTAACATCTCATGAAAATGTTCATTACTTATCTCATACCCTGCCAATATAAGTTGATAGAGAAAATTACATACCACTCTTCCATTCAGAATAAATTGAATATTACAAACAAAATTATACTAATATAGATTAAATACCCATGTAGGTCACTTGCCGTCGTTCAGTTGTAGATCGATATTACTCGTAGTAGTTGGACGCAATGTGCCTTAGGTAATACCGATGGTGTGTGCGATGCCATAAGCTTCCTTGTCGCTCAATTGCAACTAGTATTCCAGTGTCCCGATCCGATATAACGTAGATATCAGGTTGGGGGCAGACATGCCACCTTAACCTAGAAAGAAAGAAATCCCAGTCATCAGCTGACTCCCCAGGTGTTATTGCAAATGCAATTGGAAGGATTCTCCCACTGCATCTTGTGCCATAGCTAGCAATACCAGACGGGTATATCTACCATACATAAAGGTACCGTCAATTTGTACCAATGGCTTGCAGTATAAAAATGCGTCTCGACATTGCTTAAAGCTCCAGAACAGACGCTTGAACACTTGGCATCCACGGAGCAATCGATCGTTGTAGTACAGAGGTGCCGTTTCAAGGTCTGTTATGCAACCTAGGATATATCTCTCCAGCACCTGACACCACTGCTACACTTCATTATATAAAGAGTCCCACCCATCATTCATCTTTTCCAACGTTTTTTGCTTAGCTATCCAAGCCTTGTGGTAAGAGGGCGTGTACCTCAATTGGCTACGAATATTGGCAATTAAGACCAGCACTGAAGTCCTGGGATCCGCTTTCACCGTCGGTAGTATTAAGCTAGTTAACATATCTGAATCCATCTTGGGATGATCTTGTAAAACACCTGTCAACGAAGTACGTTAAATAATGCACCATTACGTAATGACAGTATTATTCAAAAACCCCAAACACCTAGTGATACTGTACCGCCAACACATGTATGTGGACTTTTGTACTTTTTTATCTCCCAAAAGCCTGTCATTTTCCTCAACGATGTCATGATTTTCCATGAACATGTATCGTCTTGCACTGCACACTTGGCCTCAAACTTATCGGATTTGGACTTAACCACGTTGTAGTTAATCCCGTTCATGATGCTATGTTGTTTCAATGCACCAAGAAAACTATCTTTATTGGAAAACTCCTTACCAACTTCTAATTCACCCGAATCCAATGACGAACTTGTACGGTCAAGCCTTCTGTGTGGTAAATCTGGAAACTCCAACGCATCATCTTGAGATAGATCGACATTATGCATTTGGGCTGGAGGCGAGTACGCCTTGAATCATGAATTTTCTTCTTCTTCAGCTAAACCCCCTTCAACATCTTCAGGTATGGTTGGAACATGTTCCAGTTCAGAAAATAATACATCTTCTGCACGATCGGAGTCAGGTTCTCGAGGTGGATCCACATCAGACTCATTATCCGACTCACCATCATCTACAACGAACGAGGTACCCTAGCCGGTGGACGTCGTAAGGAATACATCATCCCTTCTTGTAGACATTTCATAACGTCCCCAATCAGATGTGGATTGCCAACCATTAGAAGTTGATTTCATTTCCCAGTACGTATTTCCAGTATCAAACATTGACTCACCGAGATGTATTTTCAATCCACTAATGGAGTATCGTGCAGGGGTTGTGTATTCCATACTGCTACCAAACACGAACGCTTCTGTGTTTTGCCACCCACTAACGGAGTGTCAGGTAGGGGTCGTGTATTCCTCTCGAATAGCAGTAGATGTTGAAGTCGCAAATGGATCATTTGGCGATGAAAATTGTACATATAACTCAAGTAGGGTGATCCACTAGCAAGATGATTCTGCACCATTGCCTCCAAGCTACGATGACCTTTGATGTCAAATGAGTCATATCTCACGGGATCAACCGAAGCACAAAATCGATACTTAATAGACAAAACTTTCATTGGCGTCGTTCCGAAGATTTTACGCCTAATTCTTTTACGATATGTTCTGGTTAAAAACCAGTCGCGCTGTGTTCTCCGATAAAAAACCAACGCCGTTCTTGATGTCACGGACCTCACCATCATAGTAAATAACAACACTAATATGTTCACTCATCTTCAGTTTCTATTCTATTTTAGCATCAATTTCTCTTGCTGTAACTTATGCAACCTGAGAATGAAACTTGATTAATTTATAGTCTAAGGCCAAATAGGAACTACTGTAGAAAAAGAGCGTCCACGTGAGAGCTTTTTTCAGTAATTTTGCTGACAGTGCATCCTGCTTGAAGCGTTTTGGATACTATTTGTTCAGAAACGTCTTCTCAAAATTATTTTTTCGGATACTACTGTAGAAAAAGAGCGTCCACGTGGGAGCTTTTTTTAGTAATTTTGCTGACAGTGCATCCTGCTTGAAGCGTCTTGGACACTATTTATTCAGAAACGTCTTTTCAAAATTATTTTTTTCAGATACTACTGTAGAAAAAAAAAGTTTTTATATTGCTAATATATTTTTTCCAAAACCCTAAACAAAAAATTATTTTAAAAAAACTAAAACATAATTTAATTCATTAACCCTAAAACCCTAATTTAATTTTTTTAATTAATAGTTAATTTAATTAATTAACCCTAAACTCTAAAACCTTAAAACCTTAAACCAAGCATAAAATCTTAACCCTAAAAAAATAGGGCAAAACGCGTCCCTGGGGGAGCTTTTTGCTGACACATTACTTAAGAACGCGTTGACGTGGACGCAATTTCGAGGAATTCGGCCCTTTCCGATAAATAATCAGAAAATTGGCCCATTTTCGTAAATAATTTTGGAAATGGGCTTTTTGGGTAAAATGACCCAATGATAAAATGTGATTGTCTCTGGGGGAGCGTTTTGCTGACACATTACCTGAGAATGCGCTGACGTGGACGCAATTTAGCGGAATTCGGTCCTTTCCGGTAAATAATCAGAAAATTGGCCTATTTCCGTAAATAATTTTGGAAATGAGCCTTTTTGGATAAAATGACCCAATGATAAAATGTGATTTGGGGTTAATTTAAAAGTTTTAGCTACTTGGTCGTCGCTTTTGTTGTACCCACAGCATGAAAAACAATTGAAAGCAGGGCAACAGTAGCACTAATCAACCCAATAAGCACTCCAATTAGTACATTGGAGATTGTCTTTAAACCAATTTAGGGTAAAATAATGTTTTACAAGCAGAGAACGTCCTTAATGAGCTCTTAAGTGTGGCGTTTTAAAATAGGAAAAATATTTGACTTGATTTTAATCTGAATGCAAACAAAAGTCACTATACGTTTCTATCTAATCTGAAAGGATCTCTAAATTCATGCATACTACACTGTTCAGATTATTAATTTGCCTAAGATATAGGTACAATACTAACAGATTGTGAACAAAGACACTGCTGTTTGACATGCATACAAGAGCAGCTTCAACTGCAATAAGTCGTATAGTTTTGAAGCTAAGCGCAAGGTTTGGTCAAAAATGAAAAACTTACCATAAAGCACCTAATAAGGAAGCTGGTGAAACAAATGAGACTTAACAGATCCACCCTACAGAAATCCAAAATACTAAAGGCTTATTAAGTCCTACAACAACAAACAAAGACTTTTCTAGTGCATACACTAGGCTATATAGTTCCAAGTTAACAAACCAAGAAATTAGCGGGGACTTGGAATGAACATTAAACTTATGCCATTTTAGAATGTTACTGGAAATTTGGAAAATACTTCATGGACAGGAGCCTCCTCTTTTGATTGAGAGTCTGTAACTAAACAAATACAGCTATTTTAAGATACTGGACAACAGGATCCGTGGCGCAATGGTAGCGCGTCTGACTCCAGATCAGAAGGTTGCGTGTTCGATTCACGTCGGGTTCAAATTCCCATTACCAAGGGATCCTTGACCTTTTTGTACTGAAATGAGAAATGAAGATTGCATGAGAATTGCTTGTTGAAATAGTGAAAAACATCCCCTCCCATACTTGTTGAACCGTCCTGGAATCATTTCCATCAAACACCAGGAACAATTGACTTACATATATATATATATATATATCTATCTATATCTATATCAAACAGATGGTGAGCAGTTGAACACTGCTGTACAAGAGTTTGGAACTTAAACCACCTAACAAGGAAGCAGGTGGAACAAGACTCTTCCAACAGATCCACCCACCAAAAATGAAATCAAAGTACTGAATGCCTTGTAAAGTCCTACAACAACAAACAATGTCCCGGGACAATACCCTTTTTCTAAAAACTATGTTTGACTGCATCTGCTTATATATCCTACCACCTTCCATTTCCTGGCATGTCACATACACTAGGCTATATGGTGTGAAGTTAAAAACCAATAAATTAGCAGAGACTTTGAATGCACATTAAACTTATGCAATGTTAAAATTTTACTGGAAATTAACGAAAATACCTCATGGAGCTTCTTCCTTTTGATTCACAGATGCTACAAAAATGACTATTTGAAAATAAATGAATCCCTCTTAAAAACAACAGGATCCGTGGCGCAATGGTAGCGCGTCTGACTCCAGATCAGAAGGTTGCGTGTTCGATTCACTTCGGGTTCAATTCCCAGCTAAATACTGATCTCACCTTTTTTTTGAATTTGGGATGAAATCGCTTTGTCCAAGGACTTTACGAGCAGATTTAAGTTTATCCAGAAATGTTAAAAGGGGAAGGTAAGCAAGGTGTCCTACAGTTTTTCATTTATATCATCAACTTTGGAACCTAATCAGGCCCTTTTGTATTGGAATGAAAGATGAAAATTGCACTTCTCTCATTAATTCGTTTGTTGAATTAGTGAAAAACATATCTTCTCTGAAACTTATTCGATGAAATGTTGTGGAAGAATCATTTCCTTTAAACTCCAGGTTTGGTTTATTGGATAAACTATCATGGAACCAAGGTTAATTGTAAACAATATAAAATCTTGATTGTATGTAGTAGCTATGAAACTCTAGTCTCATGCAGCATTTGTTACTTCATTGCATGTATGTTCCTAATGTGAAACGGTAGTAATGTCATATTCTTTTGCTTGTGAGTAGAATTGTGGTGCATTCTCACAATTATCTTGTCTTGCTTAATTGTTTCTGTCGCTTTTATTGCAAGATGGAGCTGGCCCTTTACAAGCAACCACTAAGTTCCTTTGGCTCCACATCCAGCTTTCCTTTCTTCCCCATCTACAGCTCTATATGCTCACACACCCTAGGAACTCATCAACTCTGCTCTCTTTCTCCATATGCAATGGTAGAACCTACTGTTGTGGTGGCAGCCACTAACCAACCGTCGATGTGCATATGTCATCAAGTATATAAGCTGTTAAGGAAAATACCTCATGGAGCCTCTTCCTGTTGATTCAGAGCTACTAATGATTTACTACTATGGAACCAACCAAAATGATCTATTTTAAAAGAGTAAACAACAGGATCCGTGGCGCAATGGTAGCGCGTCTGACTCCAGATCAGAAGGCTGCGTGTTCGATTCACGTCGGGTTCAAATCCCCGTTAAACTTTGATCTCACCTTTTGTTTCCTGCTGTCAAAAGGGAATGAAGCCGAATATGGGTTTTTCTTTATCGATTTTGATTGATGGGTTGTGTAAGGGAGTGAATTTGGAGGAAGCTAGGGAGTTTTTAAGGAATGGAGATTTGGAGGTGGTTCTCACTGTTGCCTTGCTTCGCTGTGCTGCTTGTGGGGAATTCTGTAATGAGAGTATGGAATTGAAATCGGTTTGTGAGAAGACTTTGCTAGCATCTTTAAACGTTGAGGAGGCAAATGAACTCGTCCACAATTGTCGAGGGGAAGTGCCCAGGTGTAAGCAAGGTGTCCATACTTCTTCAAAGCCAATAAACGGAAGGTATTGTCCACTTGGATACGGAGTGTCTCGTAAATCACCTGCAATTTTACGGAAAAAGTGTCGTAGTATTAGAAATATTAATTATGCAAGTTGTGCCTGCAGGGGATTGAACCAACAACCAAAGCTTAAATGCCTCATTTTGCAGATCATATTTACATCAATCAATGCATTCCTTAAGGGAGATAAAACTCTCGAGTGGGACAATACCTACCGTTAAGGTTCCCTCAACAGGCTTTTTGTTTTTTTGGCATTGAAATGAAAATGAACAGTGTAGTTTTCTGAGCAACACCCTGAATTATTTTCATTTTGTTTGTTGAATTACTGAATAATATCTCTTCTCCGAAACACTAAAATGCTGTTTCAGTGGAACTTAAGCGTCGTGGAATCATCACTTTAAATAGCTTGTTTAGTTTATTGGATAAACTATATCAGCTTCTTGTATCATGGAACCAAGGTTAACAGAGGAAAAAAATTGGTCTTGATTCTCTGTGTTAGCTATATTAGTGTCATACAGCAAGTTATGCTTTATTGCATGTATTTTTGTGAATTAGTGGAATTAGTACACCAACTCGTTCCTTAAGAGAAGTAGTTATGTCATATCCCCTTGCTGATTGTGGTGCATTCTGACAATAATCTTGGATCAGCTTCGAGATTTTTTTTCTTCAAAAGTTAGTGTTTACCCTGATCCTCGTATCCTCTAATGGAAGCTTTTTTTTTTTTTCATGTTTGAACCAAAACTTGGCATAATTCAAATCACCCCCATTAAAACTGTTGACCACATTATAGAAATCAACATAATTTCTTGAACGGAGCTTAAACACCAATGACAAAACTTTACAAGTTATACTTTCAAGTTACACTAATAGGATGCTTTGCCAAACCCTGTATTCGTAAATTGTTTCTGTTGCTGTTGTTGCAAGATGGTGCAGGCCATTTACAGGTAACCGATAAGCTCCTTTGGCTCAACATCTGGTTTGTATCCTATGCAACCATTCTTTTCTTCCCATCTACAGCTCTATAAGCTCACACACTGAAGGAACTCATCGATTGTCCTAGTGTTGCACTAGGAATTCAACCTAATGCTTTCTAGTCATCGACCCTGGTCTCTTTCTCACGTGTTGTGCTCCATATGCAAAGGTAGAACCTACTGTTGTGGCAGCCACTAACCAACTGTCGATATGTCATGAAGTATATCAGCTTTTGTGACATCATATATTTAAGTATGATCTAATTAGCTAAGGGGCAGTTTGTTTACCTTAAGTATGTGATGCATGATTGAGTTTCTAGTGTTCCAAACTCAGGTTGAAGGAGAGCTGAAGCAACTAAAATCAGCTGGAAAACCGTGTTAACCTGCAAAATTTTGAAATCTTTTCAGATATGGAAGCATTAATGGTCTTCACATGCTGCAGCATTTGGAGTTTTCTGCATTCCGTAGATGGCTTTCACCCGTGTCTTGCCACTTGTTCTCACTGTCATTTACAGTGTTAAAATACTAAAGAATTGCAGAATCCATTGCCAACTCCAATCCATATTCCCCTCAATTGGGAAATGAAAATATGATACTTACTTTGCTTATAAAAAGAGGCTCAACCTTCTGTGGACTAGTCCCATCAAGATTAAAGAAATCTAGCCAACTTTTCCACTGAATAAAAAAAAAAAAAAAAAAAAACCTAAGATTTAGATCAATGATTCCCAAAGTTTGCCAAGCCATTAAAGAATTGGAACAAAAACAGGTGCTACTAAAGTTCAAGTTAAGCCCTTCACCTGCCAACCCAATCTACTGGCTCTTTGGTACACAGCACCACTAACAAGGGCAAAATCTCGAAAGACAACAAGCCCAACAAGTCCAGCTTTACATCACAGAAAACTAATAAGATCGGCATCACCAAACATTTGCAGATAATAGAGTACCTCATGAGTGTAAAATTTAAATATCAAATAACATACACAGATAATTACCGCTCTAAACATCCACAATTCCCTGTATTAAAGGTAGGTGAAGCAGAAATCAAGATGAAGGATTCTGTGGCAATTACTAGCAAATACTGCTGCTGATATAATCTATAATAAGTACAAACCTTAAAAATTTAGTCCGGTTATGATAACTTCAGCATTAGACTGAGTAAAAATCATGTATTTCCAAGATGGAAAGCTTGTTTATGAATTGTATGTGTAAGAGAGGCATATTGATTAAAACATGTTAAGCCCTCAGTATCTCAACTAATAACAATAACCAGAGAATCGAAGAAGATTTAAACGAATACAGATTAAACTTACCGTGCAAAAGATGGTTATGTACCATTGACAAAGCAACACATCCAATAAGAACCTATACCAAGAAGATGAAAAGTAAACTACTTGTCAAATGAAGCTCATAAGCGAAGTCACAAAAGCATACAAAGAAGTAAAGTGGCATTAATCATTACCTTATCAGCAAGAGGATCAAGATAAGAACCCACCACAGAATTAATCCTCATCTTTCTAGCTATATAACCATCCAACTAGAAAAAATCAATAGAAATGATAAAAAACTTAAATTCTCATGATTTATACAAAAAAAGATTACTTGGTTTCAATTAACATATGAAAAATGTCAAGAGAATCCTTACCCAATCAGTTGCACCAGAGATAGCCAATCCCACAAATGCAAGACCATACATTTCATTTACAATCATCCTACAATTAACCCATTGAATTAATAACTACAATAATCAATTAATAAAAACAAATTTGAATTAATAACTTACCATCCAAGCAAAGGACCAGAAACCAATCGACTCATTGAAATGAAATTAGGCAAATTCACGAAACTCTCAAGGACAGCTTCCCTCTCCTTATTACTTTGCTTCTGGGTTTCCACCCGATCCAAGGCTGTCGGGTTCGATAGGACAGACCCAAATCGTAGCTTGACTGGGAATTTAGCTCCGCCGCCTCTGATCAAGTCAAGATTCAACGCTTGGACTTTTCTTAAAACGGTGACGTTGCCCCAGAAGGGAGTGGCGGATTGGGAGAGCTTCCAGGGAGGAGAAGCGAGGAAGAGAGGGCCATTGAAAGGAGCGATCCATTTAGAAATAGACGGAGAAAAGGGGGAGACTCGGGTATGAAAGAGAGGGGAGGATAGAGGTGGAATTACATAAGTGGTTGTTGTGGCAGTTGAATTCGTAGATGCTGCGGTCAAAAAAGTTCGAGCTTTCTTAGGGTTTTTGGTGATTAGGGTTTGCAGAGATCTGTAAATCCCCATTGATAAAGCATCGCTTTTTTTGAATTCTAGGACAAGACTGAGAAAGGGGTGCGTCTTTGGAAAATAATGAATGTGTTTTTGTCTTCATTTTTCCTTCATAGGTTTTGCAAGGGTTTAACAAATATTTTTTTGATAAATTTAAGTTTAATCCCTTAGGTTTTTTTCAAATTACATTTTAGTTATTAAACTTTTAAAAATTATTATATGGTGATTAACATTATCGATTTGTTATATTATTGTCATTATGTTACTATCATAAATAAAGTAGTTTAAATTGTATAATTTTTATTTTTTTCTTTTGAATAATTTAAATATTTTATGTTCTTTTAACTTTATTCTTTTTAATTTCTCTTTTTTTCCTTATCAAAAGTCCTATACTACTGTTCATATTCTAAATTGGTTTGTAAGTTTCAAAATATTCTAATGAAGTCCTCAAAATATTAACATTATACTAATAAAATCCTTCTATCAATCTAACAATCAATTTAAGTGTTAAATATCCATTCAGATTTGATGTAAGGCATATATAAGTAAAGATAACAAAACTCGAATTGCTCAATGAAATTCAAATCACCCTACTTCAAGTGGAGTGATTTCTTTTCTTTTCTTTTTTGAATAGTGGAGATGGGGTGGGGATGAGTTGTTTTTTATAAGATGGGTTTGGAACGATTTTGATAATTGCTTGTCTTGCCCGATATATGAAATTACATTTTTATCTTTATGTATATAGTTGTTAAAAGGATAAAAATATAAAATTACATCATAAAATAAACCCTAAATTCTTCTAATTTCTTATATAACTATTAAAAAGATAATATTATTTTATCTATATAATGTAATAAAATTGTGTATTCTGTATTTCCTTAAACGGGTCGAAGTGATTATGGATGTGTCTAATAACTATAAAGGTAGTAGTGGTTTTTTTTGGTAAGAAAAAGAAGAGTAGCACATTATAGAACAATAATTACATCAATATCATATTGCAAATTATCCAAAATGAAAGTATCAATTTGTTGGGGAGGAGAAGCAAACTCATGGAGACCCAATTGATAGTCAAATATCATACCAACTAAGGCATTAGTCAATCCATTAGGTTCCATATAAATATGCTCGATGCGAACCACCCATGCTCGAGCGTAAAGCTCTTTTATTCTACATATCAGTGCCTTGTTCAATATGCCTTTATAGTCACCATTGATTGCTTGAACTGCAGTTAAACAATCACATTCCAAGATAACCAATTTCCATCCTTTAGATCAATTTAGTTTTAGTCCATCATAGATTGCCCAAAGTTCTACTTGTTCAACATTACATTTCCCGATATTGCAACTGTAGCCAAATATCCATCTACCATGGTTGTCTCTAGCAATCCTAACTGATAAGGCAAGTCCGGTATGAGGTTTCCTTGTACTGTCTGTGTCCATTTTGACGCAACCAGCTATTGGTGGCTGCTAGGTGCTTAGTGTGATTCGGTTTTTAACCTTGACCGTTGATTCTCTATTAGCTTTCACCTTCACAACCCAACTTCAAGTTGATCCCACAAGCATACCAGGATTATTAGAAACATTTCCCAAAACAAAAGATTTTCTTTGTTTCCATACAACCCAACGTAGCCTACTGAACAGGCTATTCCAATTAACATCTTTGAGTTGTAAATTCAGTTCATTATAAAGATTGACAGTCACCCAAGATATAAGTGATAGAGATAAGAACCTAGAGTAAATTGAATTTGGAATGAACTACTTCCATACTTCCTGAGCTTTGGGACAATCAAGAAGTATATGAAGAATATTTTCTTCTACAGATCCACAAAATTAGCAACTAGCATCATCCTTCAGTTTGCGTCTGTGTTTGCATTTGCGTTTGCATCTTTCCACGTTTGAGAGGAGCCACAATTTTAAAACTAGCCATAAAAATGGTCGAACACGTCGTAGACTATTATAGGACCAAGCAAGTTCCCATTTATTGTCCAGAATATCATAGGAATCATGAGATAATAAAGTATAGGCTATTGTAATAGTTAATTCTCTATTTGTAAACCATTTAGATACTAATGAATTCGATCCAGCGAGTGCACTAGTATCACGGGTCAGAGTTCAAAGCCCGTGACCATTGCACCAAATGCATCCGATGGAGTCTATTGCTTAGATGGGGATCATTTGGCCCACAAGAACTGGCCCGATTTAAGGAACTATTGGAAAAGCCTGTCAGATTGAAGCCTGGTTGACCCGATAGCGAAGATATGGCAACTTAGGGTGATTTGGTAACTAATATTGGAAGATAGAGAGAATCATATCTTGTAAAGATTAGATAGGATTTGATATGGCATATCTTGTAAATCCCTTAAATTAATGGGATATGGTTAATCTCGTCCGTCGATGTAAATGTATCTTGACCATTGATTTTAGGGGAGCTCAACTATAAATAGAGAGCCTCCCCTTCATTTGTACTCACTCCATTCATTGTTTTATTATTCTTTGTAAATAAGAGAATAGAGAGCATTTACTCAAACACTTTGTGTGCGTCCCTTTTTGTTGTACTTTTGGTTGCTTCTTTTGGCATAAATCACTTCCGCTCTACAATTGGTGCCTTGGAGGAGTTCTTAAGGAATCCTCACTCGAGTTAAAGGCTGACTTAGGTGAGTTTGGACGAACAAATTGCCTAAGGCCATATGGATTGCGAGACGAAAGGTCTAGCCCTGTGACAAGTGGTATCCAAGCTATTGGTTTGAAGGTATTGTTGGGATGTCGAAAGAAGAGTTCGAACAAAGGGGGGCGAGAAAGTCTTTGAGGGAGATGCTGTCGACTGTTGAGGAATGCATGGTAAAGCTTGAGAAGTCCATGGAGGACGCTAAAGAGTCAGACAATGCGCTTGGGGAAAGCATTGAGGACTTGAGGGAGCAATCCAAGGACTTTGTGACCATGTGTCTCACTTCCCAAAGGCATAGCGTGCAAGAGCTACTAGATTCCCATAAGAAGAAACTGACGGAAAGAAACGATGCTCTCGAAGCCATGATGAAGGCTTTGAATGAGAAAACAATGGCCACGACACTGGCTTTGAGCACAAGAATAGATGAGCTCGAGGGAGAGCTGGCCTTGTGTCGAGCAACGATGGGGGAAGGAGTGTCAAGTGCAGCACTCAATATCGAGTATGTCCCGAAGCTGAAAGAGTTTGTGGGGACAAGGTCTGCATGCGAGGTGGCGAGGTAGAACCACATATAAAAGGCAAGGTGAGATTGAGACGTGACAAGAGTTCCAATGTGAGTTGAAGGGACAGTTTTACCCAAAGTTTGCCGAGGAAGAAGCTCGGGCAAAGTTGTAAAGGATAACGTAACGAGGCACAGTGGGGGAGTATGTTCGAGAGTTCAAGGAACTCATGCTCCAAGTTTCAGATGTGACCGAGAAAGAAGCATTGCTTGTTTTTCAAGAGGGATTGAAGCCGTGGGTCAAATAGGAGGTGGAACAAAGAGGTGTCCAAAAGCTGTCGGAAACCATGACGGTTGTAGGGCCCTAAATTTGCCCGGGCCCATGCCATAACTAATTAGCCAAACAAAGCATTAAAAAGCCAAAATAAATAAAATACAAAATCCAAAATTAACAGTATTTTAACAGTCCATTTACAGACCCGTACCAGCCCATTACTAAATAAGCCCAAACCTAAATTACTAACCCAATACATAACCCAATTCCAGTTGGCACAAACGGCCCAAAATAGATTGAACCTTCAGAAAACCCTAGCAGAAGCTTCTGGAATCAGCCAGCGCCGCAGCCTCCCTTGTGTGTGCCTCCACGCGCACGACCGCACGTATTCTCGCATGCCCCACACGCCTCCGTACGCTACGTCCGCCTTTCGTACCTGCACAACGAAACAAAAACAACAGCAAGTGCCCATCGAGGATAACAGAAATGAAATAATTTTTTGTAATTTTCTTTTTTTTCATTTTCATCTTTCTAAATTGGCTATAAAACCGAAGAAAGATGATTGTAAAAGGGTTCACAATTTTTTCACGCATATATACAGAATACAAAAAGAAAAATCGGAAGGGAGAGTGATTTTCGATTTTAATTTCTGTAAGATTTCTGTCTATTCCATTGGATTTCGATTGGTTTTTCCCTTTGCATGTGAAAGCAAAACAGAGGAGGAGAGTTTACCTTGAATCGGAGCCTCTCTTCTTTGTCGTGATCGAAGCAAAGGGGGACTTCGAGGCCGAGATTGGGTACCTTCAGGCTTCACCGATCACCGTTCATGGTGATATTTTAGTGCCCGATCGGAAGGTTTTGGGAGTCGGCTGATAGGGGAAAGATTAGGAGAGTTTTAAGTTTTCTTTTCTTTTCTCTTTCTGTTTTAAGTTACCAAATGACTAGGGATTAGGTTTTAAATTTTGGTTTTATTCAGATGCATGAAACGGTGCCGTATAGGCCTGACCGATTTGACCCGACCCGATATCCATGAGGATCCGCGCGTTTTGTGGTGAATGGTTAATTTGCGCATTTAGTCCCCCTGTTTTGTGTTGACATCTGATTGAGTTTTTTTATTTATTTCGTTCTTTTAATTTTACCTCGAGAGTTTGTGTGCCTTTTCGATTTAATCAAGTCTGTGCGTTGCGTTTTGTTTTTTAAATATTTACTATTTTAGTCCTCTTTAATTTACGCGCATTGCATTTCAGTCCTTTTTTCGTTTTCTTTACTTTATTGTTTTAGATCTCTGATTTTATGCTGATTTCAATACAGTCCTTTAATGAATTTACTTAATTGTTTGTTTATCGATGTTTCTTATTTGTTAAATTATTCTTTTTAAAATTAATATAAAATATTATATATATTTTAAATAGTTCTAAGTATTATTTATTTCTTTTTATATATATTCTTTTATATACGTATGTAATTCGCATCAAATTATTTTTATGTATATATATATATATATATATATCTTTTTATAATATAATTTATATTATTTTTGTGTATATATTATTGATTTCGTATCATTTTACGTACGTATTTTCTCTTGAATTTATCTATATATATTTTTCTTCTAAATTTATTTATGCATATAATTGGTTTCTTTGAAAAATCCTTTTTAAATTATGTTTGTTTATTCCAAAAACTTCCATATGTGATTGCTATTTTTAATATGTAATTATATTATATCAAGTTTTTATTACGCGTGAATTGTTTAAGTTGACGCATACTATTTTCTATGTATTAGATGTTCACTTTGTTTGTTATTGTATGGATTATAGTTTTTAATTTGTAACCATTTATTATTTATAACCCGTTAATGCAAGACTTCGTGTATGTATTGCTATTTTGTCTTGTATATTACCATTCTATTGTGATTTATTTATTTAAAAAAAATCAAATTTAATGTCATTCAAGTTTTAAAATCATTCCAATCAAAGGTTTTTAAAATAAGGCAATGTTTTGTGTTTGGAAATCCGATAGATCGTGCCCTAACGTGCTGGGTTTCGGTTTTTCGTTTGACCAAATAACCGAATATCCTTTTAAGATTTCATTCATGTTTTCTTAACTCTAAAATAAGGCAATGTTCGTGTTTGAAAATCTGAGAGATCGTGCCTTAACGTGCTGGGTTTCAGTTTTTTCGTTTGACCAAATAATCGAATATCCTTTTAAGATTTCATTCATGTTTTCTTAACTCTAAAATAAGGCAATGTTCGTGTTTGGAAATTCGAGAGATCGTGCCCTAACGTGCTGGGTTTCGGTTTTTCGTTTGACCAAATAACTAAATATCCTTTCGAAATTTCATCCACATTTTCTTAAATTAACAAAGGCAATATTTCGTGTTTGGAAATTCGAGAGATCGTGCCCTAACGTGCTGGGTTTCGGTTTTCCATTTGATCCCAAATAATGAAATACCCTTTTAAAATCTCAATGCATGAGTTTTGAGAATTTTGAGATGATTTGGAATTCGAAGACTTAAATTGTTACATTCTAACGTGCTGGATGTGATATTTTATGCCTTCGGAACCAGATAATCTTAATATTCAAATTCGAGTATCTTCAAATGGGTCAAAAAAAGGTCGTAGTTTTAAAATCTTTTCAAGTTTTTGACATTAGGGCATTAATTAATCAATTTGGTACCAATTTTGGGTGTTGCGAGGGTGCTAATCCTTCCTCGTACGTAACCGACTCCCGAACCCGTTTTCTTAGATTTCGCAGACCAAAATTATTGTTTTAATAAATCAAAATATTTTATTAAAATAATTCATCTCAAGGTGATTCGATCACACCTCGAATAAAAGATCGGTGACGACTCCATTTCCGTCTTCATTTCTAAAGTCGATCCCTGATTTTTTTCAAACTCGAAAAAAATGGTTTTGACAACAGTAGTGGAATCCATGGTTAAGCTTGGTCTAAGGAAAGACAAGCTTGGGTCTTCCAAGTTCGAGGAAAGGGGCGTATGTGAAGAGGATCACAAGGAAGACAAGGTTGATGGCAATGGCAACGACAATGACGACAATGGTGGTAATGGGAAACCACTAGTTGGGAAGAAGAAACCCAAGAGGAAAAGGGACAAGCTGAAATGCTTTCTCTGCAACGGTCCACACATGTTAAAGAAATGCCCGAAGAAATTCAGGCTTAAGAAGAAGCCAGTGGGAAAGGCCTTGGGACTTGGTTCGAGCGCAAGAGGTGTCGAAGCCAAGGAGGTCGAAAGCGAGAAGAAGCCAGTTGAGTGCTTCCTATGTCATGGTCTGCATAGGTTGCGGAAGTGTCTGAGGAAGTCTATCATCGAAGGGAACGATGGAGCAAATAAAGAGCCCAAGAAGCTTGGTTTGAGCAGGAAAGGCCAAAGCCAAGAGGGCAAAGAGGAACAAGTCTGTCATTGAAGGGAACGATGGAACAGACAAGGAGCCCAAGAAGCTTGGTTCGAGCAAGGGAAAAGCCGAAGCAAAGAGGGTAAATAAGAGTAAAAAGAAGCGAGTAAAGTGCTTCTTGTGCTATGGTCCGCATGAGTTGTGGAACTATCCAAAGCAAGTCGTAGTCAAAGGAAAGGCAACGTACGAGCACGGTGAGTCGTCGGAGGGGCTTCCACCCAAGGGAGAGGTGAGTTTTTCATCGAACTTAGAGGAAGAAGTTGCGATGAAAACAATGAAGTTGGGACCAATGAGGCTCAAGTCGAGTGAAGCGTCGGAGTTGGCTGAGTCATCGACAATGCTTCCACCTATGGGAGAGGTGGGTGATGCATCAAACTTCAAGAGGAAAGAGGCAATGCAAGAGGGACAATTGAGCCGAGTAAATGCAAAGGTACATTCCGAACACTCTGATAGTGTGTTGCATTCTAACTTGTTGACTTGGCAAGAATGTAGGGGCCCTTTCGAAGTTCTTGAGCAAAGAAGCTGAGAGACTGTGGGCAAAGCAAAGCCAACTATTATAAATCACGAGGATTCTGTTCGAGGAAAGTTAGAATGTGGGCAAGAGAGTGACATAACTCCTTGTCGTCAAGATGTACAAACGAGTAGGACTTCTCGAGTTAAGAAGCGACGGAAGCCGAGGCAAAAATCCCGAAGGAAGGGAAAAGTTAAGGCGTCAAGATGAGATCGAGGAAAATCAAGTCAGTGCCATTCGGAAGTCGCAACGAGGACGTTGCGAGAATGGGTGGGGAGAATGTCACGGGTCAAAGTTCAAAGCCCGTGACCATCTCACCAAATGCATCCGATGGAGGTCTATTACTTAGATGGGGATCATTTGGCCCACGAGAACTGGCTCGATTCAAGGAACTGTTGGAGAAGCCTGTCAGATTGAAGCCTGGTTGACTCGATGGTGAAGATATGGTAACTTAGGGTGATTTGGTAACTAATCTTAGAAGATAGAGAGAATCATATCTTGTAAAAGATAAGATTTGATATGCCATATCTTGTAAATCCCTTAAATCATGGGATATGGTTAATCTCGTCCGTCGATGTAAATGTACTTTGACCGTCGGTTTTGGGGAACTCAACTATAAGTAGAGAGCCCCCCCTTCATTTGTACTTACTCCATTCATTGTTTTATTATTCTTTGTGAATAAAAGAATAGAGAGCATTTACTCAAACACTTTGTGTACGTCCCTTTCTGTTGTATTTTTGGTTACTTCTTTTGGCATAAATTGCTTTCGCTCTACAATTGGTGCCTTGGAGGAGTTCTTAAGGAATCTTCACTCGAGTAAAAGGCTGACTTAGGTGAGTTTGGACGAACAAATCGCCTAAGGCCGCAATGATTGCGAGACGAAAGGTCTAGCCCCGTGACACTAGGAGGTGGAACACCAACTATTTTATCAAATAAAGATTCGTCCAAATAGTTTCTAATATAACCCAAATTCCATTCACCATCATTTATAACTAAATCTTTAAGGAGGAGATTATCGTCTCGAGCCATATTATTCAGGTCATGTAGTATCAAAGGACCTACCTTAGGGATCCAATCATCAACCCAAAATCTGACTGAATTCTCATCTCCTATAAACCAATAGAAGCTATCTCGTAAGAGTGGCCAAACTTTGGCAATGGACTTCCATACAAAATAGCTTTTATTTCACGTAGTTACCATTGGACATACTTTGTGAATTTTGTATTTAACTCTCATCACTTGAACCCATAAAGCATCCTTGTTAGTAATGAAATTAAGCCCTAACTTTAAGAGGAAAAACTCATTTTGCTGCCTTAAACGTCGAAGGCCCAGTCCTCCATTAGCCCGGGGTTGGCAGCAGTCATCCCGTCGCACTAATGGTGGTTTAGATCTTAAGGAAGAACTTTCCCAAATAAAACCCCTTACAATCTTTTCAGTCTCCATACATACTGTTGGAAACCAAAGTTGTTTGCATAAAGTAATTAGGGATTGGCATAAGAACATATTGTACCAAAGTAACATGACTCGCCATTGAAAGAAGTTTAGCGCCCCAACTATCAAGTCTTCTACGGACCTTATCAAGGAAAAAATTAAAGGTACTAGTAGTGACACGACTGTGAAAGAGTGGCATGCCAAGATAAACACCAAGGTCAGGAACTTCATTAAATCCCAAAGCCATGAAGATTTAGGAGGCAATATTTGCTAGAGAATTCTTTGAAAAGAAAATATTAGTTTTTTGGGCATTAATCTTGTGACCCGAGAAAGCCTAAAAGTTTCCAATCTATCTTTAACAACTTTTGCTTTTTCTATATCAGCTTCAATAAACAGAAACAAATCATCCGCAAAAAAATAAATGCAAAACTTTAGGGCATCCTTTTGATAAAAAGATGCTTTCCAAACCCTTTCTCCAACCAATTTATAAATATATTGTCCCAATCTTTCCATACATAGAAAAAATAAATATAGAGATTAATGACACCCCCTACTTGATACCTCTCGAGGGTTGGAACTCATCCGATAAAGCACCATTCCACAGAATTTGCATAGAACCTAAAGAAATGCTGTAACATCCCGTTTTTCAGTGGTTTTGGGATCACAATTTCGGCTAGTAAGTTAGTTCTTTATTGGTTAATTAATATTTATAGGAAATCTATAATGTCGTATTAGAGTTTGATTAAGAAATTTTAGCATTTAGTTAGGTAATTAAGTAAAAAGGACTAAAGCGTAAATGTTGTAAAAGTTAGTGGTTATTAGTTAAAAGTATTAAATGGTTGAAGTAATTTGAATTTATGGCTTTAAATGGTAATTATACCATGAATATAGCTAATGGACGGTTGTGGGCTTGAAATGGTTAAAATGGATGTTAAATAACAATTGTAAATAAGTAAATAAATAATAAAGCATTAACAAATGAAGAAAAGAAAGAAATTATCATATTCTTTGTTAGCTTGACGAAAATTAAAGAAAGAAACAACCATGTTTTTAGCTTGAATATTCAGTCACTTGGAGGGCTTGCATGTAAGTGATTTTCATGTTCGTTTTTGGTAAATTTTATATTTTTGAGATCGTTGCAACTTGGTCCAACTAACCCGGGCGTATATTCGTGAAATTGTTAAATGTTTTGACATGTGCCATTGTTAAGTTTATGAGATTTTTGACGTTTTGTGATGGTTTTTTGCAAGCTTGGTAGTTAAATGATATTATTTTGTGAAATAGTTTTAAATGCTTTTGATGATTAAAGACCTAATTGTTAAATTAGTGAAAGTTTTTGGATTTATGGTGAAATTGAGAATTTTATGGGCTGTTATAGAGTTATAAGAAATTCAGTTAGTTAGGATTTTAGCTTAAGCATATTAATTGAATAAATTTTGAAGTATGGATTAAATTGAATAAAGTTAAATTATTGAGAGTAAATGTGTAAAATTATAATTGTAGGATGAATTTTTTGAGTTTAAGTATTGTATGGTATTTGAATTAATGAATTAATTAAATTAAGTTATTTTGTTTAGATCAAGAAACGAGTGGATCGGTTGTTAATCGTGAAAAAGCGAAGGTTGTTGAGTAATCGTCTTTGATCATTGTAAGTTATCGCAAGCCAGTAAATTCTTATGATTATTTTATTTATAATTCATTATTAATTGTTGTTATTGATATAATTACATATTTTGAAACTGTTGAAATAAAAATTGGTTTATATGAAATCTTTTGAATTCCTGAAATGATATCGGTGGATCGAGTAAAAGTTTCATACATGAGATTTCTGATTGAATTTCTGTTTTGGACCGAGCTCCTACATGTGTTGCAAACTCAGATATAGATGTGAATCAGATTTAGCCTGGATTGGTAATCCATTGTCGGTTTACATGTATACCTAGCCCTGGCCAGGTTAGTTTATCTGTGTTGTCATTGGTTTAGCCCGGACGGGTAACCTAACATATTTAATCTGTATCTGATTAGCTCTTACGAGCATTATCTGCTTCTAGACTCATGTATTTGAATACTTTCACAAAGACCCATTGGAAGAACAAAGATTAATTGATACGAAACTGTTTAAATTAAATAAGTGAGTTACGAATTTTGATTATCCATACATTTAAATGTTACTGACATGAAATTTGTTGGATTGTATTGTATAAGGTTGAGGTTTATTTTGTAACACCCCCTAACCCTTAACCGTCGCCGGAATAGAGTTATGGAGTATTATCGGATATTTCAGATCAAATACGAACATTACATAAATATTTTGCATACACGTTATAATTAAATCATATTGTCCCTTTTATGAGCCATCGATGCCCAAAATACACGTTAGAAACAAATCGGGACTAAATCGGACATTCAAGAAATTTTTCGTGAATTTTAAAAATTTTTCCTAGAAACAGGGCAACACGCCTGTATGGACCTGAGACACGCCCGTGTGGCCATAGGACACACCCGTGTCTCAGACTGTGTCCTACCCCGTGTAACTCTCTGACTTAGGTCACACGGCCAGCCACACGTCCGTGTGCTTTACACGGCTGAGTCACACGCCCGTGTCTCTGCCCATGTGTAAATTCCTGGGCATTCTGTTTTGAAAATTATAAGTAGCAGGGGACACACAGCCATTTCACATCTGGCCATGTGGACTCATTATAAGCCTTAAACATTAAGGTTACCATTCCCTGCAATCTTACACATCAAGCAACTGAAAACCATTTATTCAACCAATTTAAAACTCAGTTAAACACACTCTAAACATGTCAAAATAGACATTCTAAGCACCAAACCAATGTACCTTCATAGGCACTTTACCTAATTTATTTAAACATGTATGTGCAAAATTTTACTAAATAATCTTCTTGAAACTAATTATTATATACCTATATGTTTACACACAACCAATATGCCTTTAGGCACTTCTTTATACATATTCAGCTACTATTTTACTCCTCATCATTCAATCACATCAATATTATAAGGCAATCATGCAAATATCACAATACCAAAACACAAGCCAAATACATGACTAATTTCAACAAAACTCCAATAGACTAATATTTAGTCAAAATAACCTATATATGTCATTATAACCAGAATCAAGTCATCAATAATTACCATTAGAACTAATGGATAGTGTGATATAGCTCCGATAAGCTTCCAACCTGTTCGAGCTTCCAATAATCTATAAGGTAAATAAATAAAACAAACACGTAAGTAACAAATGCTTAGTAAGCTCGGATAATCTTTAATCATATTAATTCATCTCAAATATAAAATTTTACGTATCAATAATATTCCAATATTGTTACCGTAATACTCATAAATTATATTCATTAATTCACAAGGTGAACTAATCCATAGTATCACACATATACTTATTACCCCCAATCTTAGTAGAATTTTATATAACTTTAACTCTTCCATACTTATTCCATATGAATGTCATACAAGTCATATGCATATCATTTAGACATGGTCACAAATTAGTGCATCTAACCAAAACCTTATTCTAATTGAACACATAATAAATCGTTCCATAAGAAATTACATAATTTAAACATTACCATTCTTTCCTAAGTGCTAACTTATTTTCACTTAAATACTTACCAGTTCAATGCATCAAATAAATAAACAAATTACTATTCAGCCAATAGCTTGGCACTTGCCTAAACATCAAGCAACAACAATAGTTAGCGTACTTGCACATCTTACATATAAATTCAATATTGATAACTTATTTTCTCAACATGTCACCATATACATGCTTTCCTTGTATCAACATATCAAAGATAATCATATATTTATATGTCACTTTTTAATATATTAAGTAAGTATCACTTCCAAGACACGTTTCAATATATCAATTAAATATCAATTCCAAGTATTTCAGGTATATACCGGTAATAACCATAAATATTTCAATATTATTTTATATATATTTATAGATCACTCATAGCACATTCAATTCTCATTAATTTGTTATCTCAAAAGGTTTTTCACAATTAATACACAGTTCATATGTTTCATTTCCATTTCACATTTAGTATTATCAAATTTCCATTCATAATATCATTTCATTTAATTTCCCCTATTAACACGACTCGGACTCTGATGGATCCACGGATCCAACCAAAACACACTAGTTTGGCACTCAGTGCCTCATCGGATAATTCGAAATGATAAATTGAAACCTAGTGTCTCATTGGCCATGCCGAAGTAAGTTGGTACCCAGTACCTCATCGAATTTATCCGAAGTAACAATTTGACACCCAATGTCTCATCGACTCGAAGTCGAAGTATCCTTGAACTCTTCCAATCCTATGGCATGCCAACTATATTTGACTCAGCCCGATACAGTTAATAGGGTTTCAATTCACTTTTCATTTGCCACAGTTATTCAAATATCACAATTCCATATACATTCAATTCAATAACAATCAATATTCCATGTACCATTATTTTCATGAATTTTGTATATATTTATTTCAATAAAAATTCATAATCATGGATATACATAATTATCAGACAAGTTTCATATACATGAATTTTACATGTCACCAACTAAGTCTTTCCAAATCGGAGCACGACTACGGATATAGTCTTTTCATTAAAATGCCATAGTCTTTTCATTAAAATGCCATAGCCCAACTATGGTCTTACATTTAAACATTGCCATGGTCCAACCATGGTCTTATCCGTCAATTCATCCTTTGCCACAAACGATGGTACTCAATTTCGCGTTCCAGTTAACCCGAACATTCACTTTAAATTCATTGTATAATAATATTCCATATTTTTACCAAATAGTATAAATAAATACAGAATACCATCCATCAATTCAATATAATTATCAAAGTTCAACCATATGAACTTACCTGGGTAAATTGTGGAAGTTGTAGTAATTCAGGGACTATTCGGCTAATTTCTTTTTTTTTTCACATTTGTCTTCGGATTCTTGATCTATAATATAAAATTATTCATTCATTAGCATCTAATTCAATTCTAATTCAATTTACAATTTATGGCCTTCAATTTTCAAAATTACGCATTTACCCCAACTTTTACAATTTTTACAATTTAGTCCCTGATAAATTAACCCATCAATTGAGCTAATTTTTCCCAATTGACAATTTACCTAATTATTTTAGGCTACCATACAGCCATTAATATTCAAAATTTCAATACCAAACCCTAATTCTTAACCTTTCACAATTTGGTCCTAAAATCAATATCTATTAAAATTACTAAATAAAATTATCACATAACAAAATTAGAGCTTTAATTCCATGCTAATTCATCCTAAACATCTAGCACTCATCAATTGTAACTTTCAAAATTACCCATGAAATCAAAAACTAATGAATTAAATAGTTGAACCTAATTGCAAAAGTCCTAAAAACACCAAAATTACAAGAAAAGAGCAAGAATTAAACTCACATGGTGCAAAAATATGAAAACCCAGCTTAGAGGACCTCCTATGGCATTTTTATGAAGATTTTTGAAGAGAATTTGTCTAGAATTCTCTTGTAATTTCAATTTCTAATTTTAATTTTGCAAAATTTCCAATTTTACCCATTGTTCACACTAATTTTTGTCATTTCTTGTACACACATGCCGTCCAGCTTTATAATAATTGTATATTTGCCTTTTTGGTCCTCCTTTACTTAGTATTGAAACTATTTAATCATTTTAACAAGTTTTACACCTTTTTCAATTCAGTCTTTTTTAATTAATTGACTATCGTAACGTTAAAATTTCCTAACGAAAACTTTAATAATAACCCAATGACACTCTGTAAATATTTATAAAAATATTTACGACTTGGATTATGAAATCGAGGTCTCAATACCTCATTTTTGAGACTAATTAACCTAATAATTCTTTTAAACCACAAAATTCACTAATTCAAGAATATTTCTAAAATCACACTTGACTATTAAATAATAATTATTAAAATTTTAAACTCAATCGTAGGATTTAGTGGTCTCGAACCACTGTTTCCGACACCACAGAAAATTGGGCTGTTACATATTTTCTATGTGCAAAATAACATTTAAATGAGTTTGGTAAGTTAATATGTTAAATTGTGGAAACTTACTAAGTAATTCATATACTTACTTTGTTAGTATTTTCTGTAGATTTTGAACTTTTGGAGCGTGTTGATCGGACCATCGGAGCTCACACATATCATCAACTATTATCGATAGATTTTGAAGTCTTGTTTGGTGGTTATATGTGGCATGTATATAGGATGCTTAATTGTGAATGTTTGGACATGTTTTGTATTAGGTTGCAAATGCTTGTATATAAAAAGTAGATATATGTTTTATAAGTTGGTTCTTTTGGTAGTGTATTATAGTTCATGTTGAATTAATACTTAGGTTGATATATGGTATGAAGTTGTGATGATAATGTATATAGTTCTTGATGTTTAGATAGATGGAATGTATGAATTTGTTAAGGTTGAATGCAAATTTATTTGATGATTTAATTGTGGTGTCAATGAGGGCACATTGGTTAGGCACATAGGTTGTGTGTTTTTGACATGTTTTAGTCTTGTTTGAAGGTGTTTTTGATAGTATATAAGGGTTGGTTTTAGACTTGGTTTGGTACCCAAGTGATGTGTGAAATTTGCCTTGTTTAGAAGCAGTTTCAGGTTTATACATCCTGGGGCACGGGCTGTCACACGGCCATGTGCCACATGCGGTGTGCTACATGCGGTCTCATCACACGGCCGTTTGTCATTTAAATTTTAAGTTCAGGATTGTTCACACGATCACAGAGGGTTACACGGCCTGGAGACATGGCTGTGTGACCATACTTTAAATATACACACAGTCTGAGACACGGCTGTGTGACCTTCTTTCGAATACCACACGGGCGAACACACGGGTTGGGACATGGCCGTGTGTCCTATACTTCGAATTGTACACGGTTGGCCACACGACCATGTGATCCCTATTTCCAAAATTTCCTGTTTTGTTTCAAATTAGCCTCTGGATGTTCCCAAACTATTTTTAGGGCCTCGTAGGCTTGGTTTAAGGCCCGTAAGTGCATTTATGCTATAAATGAAATGTGTATTTGAATATTTGTATTTAATTTGAATAATTGTTTATGTTTAAAGTTAAATGATTTTAATTGTACTATAATACTCCGTAACACTAATCCGGTGACAGAGACGGGTTAAGGGTTTTAC
This sequence comes from Gossypium australe, assembly GCA_005393395.2. Lineage (NCBI taxonomy): Eukaryota > Viridiplantae > Streptophyta > Magnoliopsida > Malvales > Malvaceae > Gossypium > Gossypium australe. Next base: position 16,930,436 of record CM016619.1, read on the forward strand.
AAATACATTCCATAATAATTTGAGATATCTGAGAAGGAATACCTACATCTGAGAGGGTATCTTTTATAAACTCCCATTGTAGTCTATCATAAGCTCTTTCTAAATCAACTTTGATAACCATCCAACACTTCTTCCCTTTCTTGATTTGCACAGAATGAATAATTTCTTGAGCTATAAGGATATTATCCATTATATTTCGTCCAGCTATAAAACTGACTTGATTAGCCGCAATTAACTTCAGAAAAATAGGTTTGAATCGATTGACAATTAGTTTCATGACCAACTTACAGAGAACATTACAAAGGTTGATTGGACGAAACTGATTAATAGTTTTCGGACTTTGGCTTTTTGGGATCAAAACTAAAAGCGTCTTGCTAATACTGCGATCTATGAGTCAACCTGAAAAGATATGTCTCACCCATTTGTAAACCAAATGTTCAACCACATGCCATTGGTTTTGGAAAAAAATAGCATAGAAGCCATCTGGTCCCGGAGCTTTCAATGGTCTCATATCAAAAAGAACTTTTTGGATTTCCTTGTTAGAAACTTCCATAACAAGATAACTAAGAATAAAAGAATTCAATTTAGAAAATTTACCTGTCAAAGGAAAAGTATCTCGTAGGCATGTATTAGAAGAATACAGGTCTTTGAAAAAAGTAAGAGGCACATCTTTTAAGCGATACTCATCATAGCACCAAGACCCATTATCGATTTTTAAAGTCAAAATATGATTCATCTTATGTCTCAACAAAGCTTTACAATGAAAGTATTTCGTGTTCCTATCTCCTCGGAATAACAAATCCACTTGAGATTTTTGCCTTTAAAAAAGCTTTTCATTATCTAAAATGAGCTCAAATTTATCCCAAAGGTCTGGTTCAAGATCAAAAAGAGAATTTGACCATTTTTTTATCAAGAGCATTTTGGACGGCTTTAAGTCTTCAGGAGATTATATGCTTCCTTGCATGAATACTACTATAAATCTCCTTATTCCATCTCTTTAAGTTTGAAGCAAGTGAATTAATGGAGTCTGTAATAGGAAGAGTGGGATCCCATTTCCTATTGATAAATGTAATACCCCAAAAATTTGGATGTTAGACTATTGGATTCAGTCATAATTGCGTCTCTGTATCTATGGTTCTGTGCTCTATTTACGTGATTGGGGTTAGGAGTTCAAGTCATATCTTGAAGAATTTTGTTATTTTAATTTAAAATAACCTCTATCCTTGAATGACATATTTAAGTTTAATTCAATGTAAACCTATGTCAAGAATGAGCCTGCAGATTCACTAGTTAAGCCTCTGTATTCTATTTGGTCCTGTGTTCGAGTCTCGGAGTATGCGATAGGGAACATTTTTGCTAAATGCTAAGAATCTGAGTGGAAGTTAATTAATAATTAACGTTAGTTCTTCTTCTTCCATTTTTCCTCCCCTCTTCTTTCTTTTCTTTAATTTCTTTTCTTTTTTGGTCCTTTTTCTTTTCTTCTTTATTTTGATCACTGTCATAAGGAATACAGGACTAGTTGAAGTTACGTTGTTAGTTTTCTCAGTTGAAAGGTTATTAAGTAAGTTTCATTGTCAGTTCATTTATTTTCTAGGTTTTTTTCCTTTTGTTCTTCATAGCGTACTCTGAATTGGTTGTTTCGAGTGTATTATGTGAATCTCTGACAATTAATCATTTGGTTTCCCTGTTAGGTAGGGATATTAAAAATAGAAAACCTCATCACATCAATTCGAGTAATCATCGTTGATCTGCGGTAAGTATTGATTTCGTTAAAAGTTCATGTCGAAACTTTTGACATAGGTTTGTTGATAAAGTTGGTTGATTAAGTTATTGGATGGTCATTTTAGTCTTTAAAACTCTTCTACGTTGTTACCACTTCGAAATCATTTTAGGTGCGTACCGAAAACCTCAAATTTTGTGAATTTTAGACGTCAAAAAATATGGCCGATGATGCCACACCACTTTATGGTAAGCCGTGTAACACACTGTTTACCCAATTTGAGCCACACGAGCAGGGGACACGGGCGTGTGCCTTGGCAGTGTGTAACACCCCAAACCCGGTCAAAACGCTACGACCGAATCTGGTATGCTACAGGAAAGAAAATTTGAAAAAAAAAACTAACTAAATATCATGAGTTGGAAAAAAACTTTGCGTATCGTTACTGTTCTTTTAGAGAAAATATAAGGTGATTGTTTAACTTAGACCGTATTACAAGTCAGGTTCATTTGTCGAAAATCGAACTTAACAAAATTTCGTTAAAGTGGTAAGTTGAAAATGATGTCGTGGTTTTAAGTGAAAATTTTTAATCATTTTGTTACTCATTACCCATCTTGCATTAGCCATTTGGAAATCAACTGTTCAAAATTTTTAATCTTAGAAATCTCCCACTTTGATGGTATATTAGGCATGCTATATTAACTTCATAAGAAAACGCAAATTAAAACTTAAGTGGCCTTATTACAACCCCCAAAATCCAAACTTATTAATGAAATTTAATATATAGAAAACGAAATTACTTAGAATGTTCTGCATGGCCATCTCGAGTCCGCATCGGCTCCAGATCTGCGATCTAATGATTACCTGCAAAATTAAGCAGAGGGGTGAGTCACCGAGACTCAGTGTGTAAATCCCCATTAAACGAAATCTGGGCTTTTCGCCCACAGAGGCCCATTGAGCCTTAGCCCACACAAGTCAACATATTAAATATGTATGCAATGCAGCCCAGCCCAACCTACTTTTCCAACCTCTATATCACCGGATCACCCAAACACCCGTGGCACCAAGCCACTGTGGTTCTAGACCACCGTGATACCAGATCACTGTGACAAAGTCACTAATAGTAAGTGTGGGGCCAACCCACCGTGGTACCAAACCACTGTGACAATCCCGAATGTATAGATGTGGGGCCAACCCACCGTCGTACCAAACCACTGGGACGAGTCACTGAATCATATATATATATACGTGGTGTTAAACCACCGTGGCACCAAGCCACCAAGACATAGTCACTGAATCAGACATGTGGGGCTAATCCACTGTGGTACCAAACCACTGTGACAGTCCCTAAATAGCACTTCCCCTTTCGCATCATATCCCAAGTCCATGAACATGTTAACAAACAGAGATGAATGATCATGCTTTGAATGCACACTATCAATTAAGTCATACATACACATATTTCGAACATAAAAGCATAACGGAACTTACCCGGTGTCTCTAACCTTACCCCAAGGGTATCTCGACTGTCCATACAGTCGTTTCGGCTTTCAGCCAACACACTTAATAACGTAATTTAATATACAGAGTGTGTGAGAATTACACACCTAATAATGCGTAAGACGAGACTCTTTACGTGGACGCTTTCACTAGCAGGGATGACGACTATTTGTCTATCCTAGACAGACGTAGGCTCTCTACCGCAACCTGGCGGATAGTCCCGAACCGCCGACACAGCACGACTTTTAAACTTTGGAGTGGAGGCTATGGGTACACTCCCCTCCTCAGCTTGACCGTTTCTTGTATCCATGAAATAGACTTGATCAGAGGTAGAGAAAACGTCGATTGACTATCAAAAGAATTGATTAAAGCAGGCTATGACCAATATGGGATATAAAAACCATGAACCAAAAGAAATGACTCCAACCTTAATAAACGATGAACCACACCGCAACTGGCTCGACCTTGAATCAAAGGTGAGTTGCAGGAGAACCAAAAGTTCGGCCTAGCAGGAAAAATTTGTTCCTTGAATAATCGGCTAACAGAAACTTAAAGAAAGAAAAAGTATCACACGGGATTACCTTGCGTTATAGATGAAGAAACCAAGATAGATTTGGTAGAAAAGAGTAGCCCCTCACGTCTTAGGCTTTATGAGCAGCATCGATTTGCATTGACAAAGAACCAGAGGTTCGATTAGTGAAGAAGGGTATAGAGAATAGAGAAGAAAAGAGAAGGAAGCCGAAAGAAAAGATTCGGCTTTCAACAAAAGAGAGAAAAAGAGATTCATTACCTTCAACAGTCGAATACCAGAGTAAACTCGATTCGCTTAACCAAAGGAGTTATTCGGCCTAAGAGAGAAAGAAAAGATGTCAGTGGGGATGATGCAAGGTTTCGGCTAAAGAATAAGATAAGTTTAAGAGATGGTTCGGCTAGAAAAGAAAATGGTAGAGGAGAAGAAGAATCTCGGCTTGGCAAAGGAGGAGATGATATGAGGGCTCGGCTAAAGAGAAATAGAGTATAGAACGGGTATGAAACAAAAAGAAGATGAAGGTTGTATAAGCAAGAAACCGAAATGGTGAAAAGGGATTCAGTTAGCCACCACAAAGATGATTCGGTTCTAGAGGGGATGGAAGAGAAAAGAAATGCTTGCTAAGAGATAGAATACTTTCTGAAAATGAGAAAGGTTATGAACATCCGGCACTTACAAGGAATAGGCTACCCGAAATGAACCCCAAAAAACGGCACACACACACTCCCTCAAACCTAAAATGCCAAAAAGACTATCCTCCAAAACAAAGCAAATTTTGACACACACCTCTAGCCAACACTAAACCGAATTCTTCCCCCTTTCAAGCTTCCCACAATCGGCCAACACCTCTACCAACCTCAAATCCCATACTTTTCTCCTACATTCACTCCCCTCTATCAATTTGAATCGATTTGACCCATTCAAACACCACCATCACCTCATGGCCACCCATTCAAAATCTTTGACTCCTTCAACCAACCTCCATGAAGAGTCCAGCCGAAAACCACCACCCTAGCTTCCTAGATGCAAAAATAAAGCTTTGAAATGCAGCAGACGCGACTCGAACTCCTTCCCCCTGCTGCTCCCAAGTGACGCCTCACCCTTGCACCTTAAGTGGCTTCACCTTGCCACTCTACCACACTCCATCTTGTGTCAACCAACACAAATAGTTACCCTTAAGGCCTGCCTCAGCTAGCTCTCCCCTAAAGTGCCCAAAAACAAAATTTTCACCAAGACTCAAGCTTAACCCTGAGCCTTCCCGGGACCCCCAAACACACCAAATTAATAGAAAAATCATGCCAAACACACAGAAACATAAAATGTCGAGCCCCTAATACCAGGATGTTACACAGTGTGTGGGCATGCTAGTGTAGGGTTCACACGAGGTAAGGACATTGGCATGTGTCTAGGCCGTGGGACTCATTTTAATTTAGAGACCACATGAACCAAAGACACGGGCGTGTGTCCAGGCCATGTACCTTATTGTCTGTGATTTAAGATTACATAAACAGACTGCACGGGCGTGTGGGTCAGTTTTGAAGTTCATCTCTGGGGCCGTAAGCGTTGTTAACGCAAATGTAGGTCGTCCGTAGTGTATATGTATGGTTCAAATTAGACTATATGAATAGTATCTAATAATTTGAGATTGAGATTTTGATTATACAAATGTTTACTGAATCTGAATGACTGTGTGTACATTTTGACATCTGTAATCTGCAACTACATTGGGTGGAAAGTCATGTAAAGAAGGAAGTGATCTGTTCTGATTCGGTGGCTAGACCACTACTCATAGGTGAAATCGACGTTATTCGCCTATTGATTTGGCAGCTAAGCTGAAAGTATTCTGAAAAGTGTCAGACCGACACTAAGCGGTGTGTAGGGCGGATAGGTGTTCAATACCCTAAACGGTGTGTTGGGATGGTAGGAGATGGTGTGCAGAAGATAGGGGTAGGAATAACTGCATCTGTTACTAATTTGTTCTGTATCTGAACTGGAATTATTCTGTTATAAAATTGATACTATAAATCAATACTAAATGTCTTCTAATTTTGATTGTAACCTGATATCTGATAACTATTCTTGTAATTGTGCTTTAGCTAAATCTATTACTATTATGCACTGGGTTCACGACTCATTTTGTATTGACTGAATTTTAGATGGGTCACAGACTTGATTGGGTTGGAGTTGTGGAAACTCGGTCAATCACTTTATCACCCTTTAAATTATACTATTAGTAAATTTTAATACTCTTTAGTAGTACGATGTTTTATGATAGTTGAATGATTGGTTGATTTCTATGATTGCTATGACGTGTTGAATAATTTCCTTTTGTTTTATCTGCGACTATAAATGTGGGTTCTAATATCGTTACTGTAACTCTCCGGACTTGGCATTGACGTCTAAGCCAGATTTGGGGTGTAACATTTAGTGGTATCAAAGCCAGTTTAGTTTTGGGGTGTAACATTTATTGGTATCAAAGCTAGTTTAGTCAACACTCGGATTGTGTTTTGGGCTCACAATGTGTTACAAAGGGTAGTTAAATGAAAATAAGATATCTGAATTATTCTGAAAACTAATTTTTGTAAATGCCTGAGCCTTCAGCGCCGAACCTGTAAGTATTTCTGCACCGTTGTCGCGACTAGTAGAGATATTATAGTGATTAAACTACTATCTAGTTAAATACTCTGATATGAGCTGTTAGGAGCTTTTAAGCCTCGAACTGATTTGTGCACTCTATCATTGTAGATAAACTGATATTATAAGTTTGCGTGGTAGTCGTGGACGTGGGTCACATGGGCGTCGTGAACGCCGAAGAGCTTGAGCAGAGTCATCCTCTATGGGTAGCATGCCCAATCTAGAGACTAGCAAGAGAGTTGCTACTATTACTGAGACGGGGTCCCAAACTCCGATGACTGGGGACGATGCACTATCTCAGGCTATGATTCATGTGTTGGAAAGGGTTACTAGGACCCATTCTGGATTTGGAGGCCGAGGGTCGATTACTAAGCGACTCCTGTTGAATGGTGCTGAGTTGTTTAGGGGTGTCATTAGAGTCGCCCCTACTGTTACTGAATATTGGTTGGAGGCCATCGAGCGTATCATGACCGATATTGATTGCACTCTCGCTCAAAAATTGAGAGGTGTTGTCCCTACTCCAAGACGAAGCCTACTAATGGTGGCTAACGATTGAGCAAGGTGCTCAGCCTGAACAAGTTGATTGGGAGTATTTAAAGAACGCCTTCTAGAGTAAGTATGTGGGGGTAAGTTATGTGGGGGCGAGTTATGTGGAGGCTCGCCAACGTGAGTTTTTGAGTCTGGTTCGAGGCGATCGATTTGTGGCCAAGTATGAGGCCGAGATTCTAAGGCTAAACAGCTATGCACGAGCTCTAGTAGCGTCTGACGATGATAATGTGTAAGATTTGAGGAATGATTACGTTATGATCTGCAAGTTGTGATAGCTCCTCAGAGGGAGCGGTTTTTTAAAACCCTAATTGAAAAGGCTAAGATCGTGGAAGAGGTAAAGCGCTTTGAGCACGAGAGGCACGACCGCGAGAGAGATTAGAGTAAGACTAAGAGGGATTCGGGTTCCTCTAGTTCTGGACAGCACTCTAAGTAATGGACGAGGTTTGACAGGCCTCCGAGACCGAGTCATCAGCTGCAATGAGCGAGATTCAGCCTTGTAGTGACTGTAGGAAGCGCCATCCGATAAGTACTAGAGAAGATTTAGAGCATGCCTCCGTTGTGGGTCGATAGAGCATCGGGTTAGGGGTTGCCCCCGTCGACAATATCAAGTGCCAGTTGAGGCATAGACTATAGCTTAGGGTTCTGTTCAGCCTTCGAAAGTGGTTTAGCAACCACCTAGGGGTCGTGGTGCTGGTAGAAGAGGCAACGATTCTGGTAGAGGGCAAATAGCATTGGGTAAATATGCGAGTCAGACTGAGGCACAACAACCTGTACTGGTTTATGCAGTGAGTCGCCGAGAGGATAGTGATGATGCTGATGTCATAACAGGTATATTATTTATTTATTCTATTTCATATTTCGCTCTTATTGACATTGAGTCTACTCACTCATATATAGCTAGTACTGCTAGAGAGTTTTCTGTGATTAATCCTTTGGGTTAGTCGATGCGGGTTGATAGGGTATTTAGATGAGTACCATTAGAGATTCAGAGTATGGTATTCCTAGTTGACCTAATAGAGTTGCCTTTTGATGAATTTGATCTGATTCTGGGAATGGATTGGCTCATAAAGTATCAGGTCAGTCTAGACTGTGCATCTAAGAGATTTATTCTGAGGATGGATGAGAATGTCAAGGTTTTCATGGTTGGTGAGCGTCGAGATTACCTTTTCAATGTAATGTCTGCCCTTGTAGCCAATAAGCTAGTTCGTAAAGGGTACAAGACATACCTTGCTTACGTATCCGACTCTGTTCCTCCAAAGCTTTTTGTAGGAGACGTTCGTATTGTAAGAGACTTTCCGGATGTTTTTCCTAAAGAATTACCTAGAATACCTTCGGATAGAGAGGTTGAGTTCAACATCAATTTATTATTGGGTATTGCTCCGGTGTCCATTGCAGTGGTGTCCATTGCAACCTACTGCATGGCACCGAAGGAGTTGGCAGAGTTGAAAGCTTAGCTCTAGGAACTTCTCGACAAAGGGTTCATCTGACTGAGTGTGTCTCTGTAGGGGCATCGGTATTGTTTGTTAAGAAAAAGATGGATCGATGAAGATGAGTATCGATTATCGATAGTTGAACAAATTGAAAATCAAGAATAAGTATCTACTACCGAGGATTGACGACTTATTTGACTAATTTCGTGGGGCATCCAGTTTCACTAAGATTGATCTCCGTTCTGGTTACCATCAGCTCAAGGTTAAAGAGACTGATGTGTACAAGATCGCTTTCAAGACTCATTATGGGCACTACGAGTTTCAAATGATGCCTTTTTGGTTGACAAATGCCCCGACGGCCTTTATGGATTTAATGAATCGGGTGTTCCAATCATATTTGAATCAGTTTGTGGTAGTTTTTTATTGATAACATATTGATTTATTCCAAGACCGAGTCTGAACATGGTTGTAGTCAGCCCATTTTTCCCGGGCCCGTTTAGAAAAAGAAAAACAAAATAAAAAATAAATGTCCATTTTTACAGTCCTTTTACAAATAACCCAATCCAGAGGCCCAATTCCTAAACAGACTACCCAGCAACCCAAACTAGACCCGTAGCCCACTTATACCCTTAGCCCAAAACTAAACAGACCCGACTTAAACCTAAGCAGACCTAACCTACCCAGACCCAGGAAGCCTAAAAGGGCCCAGACACTAAACAAAGTCAGGAAACCTAGGGTTTTCAAACTACCCTCGCGCCACAATCCTCGCGAACTGCGCACCACCGCCGAACTTCTTGCTCTGTCGCGAGATCCTTGCCTTTGACTTACACAGAAAAGGAAGGAACAACAGCAAAATATGGCAAAACATGGGGCAAAATGTTTATTTCCTTTTTATTTTGTTTATTTCGAAGGCTATAAAAGCCTTACAAAGATCTGTAAAAAAAAATACAGAGAGAAATACATCCATACAAAAAAAAAATACAAAGAAATAAAATACAACAGTTCGTTCACAGAGGTGATTTCCCATTTTATTTCGTTTATTTTTTCTTTTTTGATCTATTTTTTTATGTAAACATACTGTTTTTAAAAAAATAAAAGGAAAAGGATTTACCTGCGCAAAAAATCGAGGTTTTAACCTTCGGCCACCGTCAGTGGTGGCGCGTGTGGCGCGTGGGGAACGGTGGCCCGGAGGTCCGATGATCGGAGCATGAAATGCTTCAGAGGATTTTTGAAAGTTTTTTTAAAAAAAAAAAGTTTAGAAATGTATTTATTATTATTAAAATTGACTTATATAAGCTAAAGGAACGACGTCGTTTTGAGGTGGTCAATTAATGACCAAAACGACGTCGTTTTAAGGTATATGACCCGCGCGTTGACCTGAAAACCCGGGGAGGACCCGCGTGTTTTTGTTTAATGGTCTAATTTCCATTTTAGTCATTCCTCAAATTTTTATTTTTAATTTCGTTTAATTTATTTTTTATTTTTTTAATTTGGCCCTTGATAAATCGTAATTATAACATATTTTAATCCTACATTTAGCTTACTTTTGGATGATTTATCCATCAATTTATGTAAAAAGGTGCTCTTAATCCTTTCTTTTCATGTCTTATACCCAGGAAAGCACCCAAGGATGAAAAGGACATAAAACGGGCCCAAAATGGAGTAAATGGGCCATATCACGAAATCGACACGGCCTGGCCCAAAGTCCACACAGCCGTGCCTTGTCAAGCCTCTAGAACACGGCCTCTCCCCCGATCTACACGGCCGTGCCTCAACTTAAAAATCCGAACACGGCCTGAAGACGAGTCACACGGGCGTGTGACATGGCCGTGACCCTGTCGTGGCAATGAACAATTTCATTCGGAAAGGATACTTGGAGGCAAAGAAACACATTCCGAAGCCTATTCAAACACCCTAGTAGGAATTCTACTTAAATTAGGATACTTAGGGGCTAAGTAAGGCATCTCAAAGTCTATATAAACACCCAAGGGGGCAACTTGAAAAGGGGAGTTCGGCAGAAGTTGAAACGGGCGTTAAAGCTAGGCCAAAGAGCCAAGCCGAGAAGGTTAGAGTTGAGGGAATCACTCGAAGTTAGCCAGTTGATCCATCCCAAGAAGCCGGAGTTATACTCAAGACGGCGGATTTCTCCTTCAATTCCTTTAGGGGGTTTTAGGGATTTCTTATGTTTTGTTTTATCTTTTCTCTTGAGATGTTTTCTTTATTTGTCATGAACTAAATCCTTCAGATACCTGAAGGGGATGAAACCTAGATGAATTTTGTTATTTGATTTCTGAATTATATGATAGTTACTTAGTTTGTTTATGTTGCTTAATCCAAATCTGATGTGCTTAGGTGGAGGAGGAATAGACCCTACTTAAGAGTAGATCTAGCATAGTTAAGCGGAGTTGATCGAACGCCTAGAGATAGGGTTACGAGATTTTGCCGGATTAGGGTGAAACCTAATATGGGAGTCCATAGATTGATTTACTGCTATTCTAGGGGGTTATTATAAGCGAACGAGAGTTCCACTAATTAACCTAGGGTTAGACATTATTCGCCTCGAGAGAGGGTTTAATATACGTTAAGGAGTCCTACGGATCAAACTAAGTAAAGAAATCATATGGTTCAGTGATAGGTAACAAGAGAAGTCTAGGTGGATTCTTCCTGAGGGTATCGTCATAATCAACTGATTTTTTCTTCAAGTTATTTCCCAATTCGTTCTTTTTTGTCTTTGCGTCTTTAGCTTAGTAGTCGTTAATTTAGGTTAAAGCAACTTCACTTTATTTTAGGCTAAATAATAAAAATAAAGTTAGTATTAGTACTTTTAGTTCCTTTGGGTTCGATAATCCAGTCTTGCCGCTATACTACTATTCGATAGGTACACTTGCCTTTAATCATTGTCAGAGTTAGTTTCCAGGTTTGATCATTCGTTTTATAAATTTTAAAACTCTGATTTCAGCTATCAGCCCTAAATGTTTGCTTATATTTCAATTTAGTCCCTTGGGCCATTAAAGGGCTAATGACGGAATGGTGCCGTTTAGGAGATAGGGCATAATTGCCCAATAGGTCCCTACATTTCGGCGCACGTTCCAATATCGTCTTTTTTTTGTTTTTTTTTTAACTTTAAATTTTTATCATTTTAATTTAATCCTTACTCACTTTTTTTATTTCTTTTTATTCTTATTCTTAATTATTATATATATATTAAATTATTATTATTATTTTTTAATATTATTCATACATTGTATATTATTTTAGTTATTATATTATATTTTTATTTTATTATACACTATTATATTATATTTTTTATAACATTTTAAATTATTTTATTCTTAAATACGTAGTTTTATATGTATTAGATTATTATAAATATATTTTTATTTAAAATCATTTATTTATTTCAAAACCTATTTTATTTATTTACTCAAAAAATATATTTTTTCTATCCTTTTTTATATTTTTGATATATTTATTTATTATTTGGTATGTATAATTGCATGAAAGGTTTAATATTGCATGAGAAATTTCATGTTTTTATTTTATTTTATTTGGTCATTTATTGTTTTATATACTCTATTTTTTTATATACTCTTTCAGTTATTTATGATTGCCTTAATATAGATATATTTATTAGTTGTTATTTTATTTTATTGTCTATATTAGTATGAAATATTAGCATATCATGATTGTTCTTTAATATTTATGTTTGATAATGTATTAATATGATATTTTCATAGATCATCGTTTTAAAATAAAATGCATTTTACAAAATTATTATATTTTACCTAAAGGTTTTAAAATAAGACAATGTTTTATATTTAGAAATTCGGGAAATAGTGCCCTAACATGCTGGGTTTTGATTTTTCGTTTGACTAAATAACTAAATATCCTTTTACTAAATTTTTTATAAATCATGAGATGATTTTAGTTACGAGGGTTTAAAAATATCCTGTCCTAAGGTGCTGGATGTGATGTTTGTATTCTTTCAAAACAAAGAAATCTCAAGTTTTAAATCAAATTGTTCAGGTTTTTTTAGTCATATTTTAAATTTTTATTAAATTTCAAACATTTGGACATGATTTTATCGATTAGGTACCAATTTTTTGCCGTTATGAGGGTGCTAACCCTTCCTCATACGTAACCGACTCCCGAACCCGTTTTCTTGTTTTTCGTGGACCAAAAATTAAATGTTTTAAAATAAAACGTTTTGTAAGGTGATCCAATCACACCTAAGTAAAAAGGGATTGGTGGCGACTCCATTTTCGTTTTTTAAGTCGATCCCTGTTTTTAACCAACTTTAAAAATGGTTTCGACAGCTTGGCAACTCCACTGGGGACCTAAGAGAGTCAAGCCGTAAAATTGATTATTTTCTGTCCTTTGTCGAAAATTTGAAAATTTGATTTGAAAATTTAAAAATTTTGATTTGAACATATGGTTATTATTTTCTTGCACACATTGTACTACATGACCGTTGTGGTCGTGACTTTAAGTGGGAGTAAAAAGCTATGCCTTCGTGAGGTTTTCACCTCCGCATGGGCTAGTGGATTACTTTCGGGATACATCTGTACCTATGTCTTTGTGAAGTTTTCACTTCTGTATGGCCATAGGGAAATGTACTCCCCTGAACTGAAATCGACCTATATGAGGCTAAAATGGGTGAGGATCGAGGAATCTGCTGGTTCGGGTACCTCAACTTTAGAGCTAAACCACATATAGAAAACCTAAGTTCTTACCCTAGGTAGAACTATGCTAAACCCTAGTGGTCACCCAGATAAGTGCCCTATTCTGTTATTTATTTCTTTGTGCTAACGTGTTCTCTTTTGTTTTGATTGCATTGCATTCACATCATAGAAAAGAGATGTTGATTCAAGTTCGATTGCTAAATAGAAAAGTTTGTCATAAGAAAATGGATTTCTTGATAAAGTGAATTATAATACGGTCGTTCGAATATGGTCCAAGTAAAGACAACGAGAAAAGACTGATAGTCCGTGAAGGAATACAAGACTTTATTGCCCAAGGATTCAAGCTGACAAAGACTATTCGAGAATCACCACGTCTCAACTTTCTTGAAGAGGCTAACGAGCACTATGTAAATAAGTGAGCAGTGAGTCACGGCCCAGATCAAGCAAAAAGGAGCTAATGAAGGCATCTATTAGAAGTTTGCAAGATTTGACCTTTGCGAAGAAAGGGATTGATGTTTTTTGGAATATGAGGGCAAGACCGTATATGTAATCCGTTTTATGTAAAGAAATTTACTTTCTAGAAAAGTTTTTCTAATGTAATTGAATTCAGAATCAACGTCTCTCTTTCTTTGCATTCATGCATTTGCATTACATCACATTATATGCATTTAAGTCCATAGAAAGAGTCTAATTAGTTGAAATTATAACAGAGAGAGAAAAGAGAAAGAGGGAAAGAAAAATCTGGAAACTGAACACCGTTACGGTACACGTGCCAAGACAAAGAAAATGGATCAAAAACTTGAACAAATTCAAAGAGACATGCAAGACCAGATGCAAGAGCAATTAGCAAAGCTTCAACAGGAGATGAGAGACCAAACGCTGGAACCCCAAAGAAATATGATGGCTTAAATGGCTCAGCTACTGAGTAGGGCGATAGACAAAGGAAAAGGTCTTATAGTTAATGCTGAAGACAATGAGGACTTTCTTCGGGGTTTCACCCCACCGCATGTACAACTTGAGGAGTATCCCCAAAGGCCACCTGTCACGATTAGGCCTCAACAAGGGCAATACTAGACCACCTATGAACTTTCACGTTGGCTCAGGATCTAATCCAAGAGATAACCCTGCTAATCCTGTTATCCCTAACCTAGACATAACAGAGAGGGAGGGGATAAGAACTGAATCCTCAAGACAGTTAGAGGATCGCTATAGATGGCTAGAAGAAAAGTTCAAGGCTTTAGAAAATGCTGATAATCATTATGGAATTGATGCTAAAGACTTGAGCTTGGTTCTAGATTTGGTGCTTCCTCACAAGTTCAAAATGCCAGAATTTGAGAAGTACAATGGGACCAACTGCCCTGAAGCCCATATTACTATGTTCTGTAGACGAATGACCAGCTACGTTAACAATGACCAACTCTTGATTCATTGTTTCCAAGACAGTTTGGTAGGGGCAACGTCCAGGTGGTATAATCAACTCAGCCGTGCTAGGATTAGCTCTTGGAGATATCTGACCCAAGCCTTCATGAAGCAATACAATCATGTCACAAACATGACGCCTGACAGAATCACCTTGCAAAACATGAAGAAGAAGTCAAATGAAATCTTCAGGTAGTATGCGCAAAGATAGAGGGAGGTTGCCATACAAGTTCAGCCATTGCTTTTAGAAAAGGAGACCACAATGCTTTTCATAAATACCCTAAAAGCTCCATTCATTAACCATATGTTAGGAAGCGCCACCGTAAGCTTTTCAGATATAGTAATGGCTGGCGAGATGATTGAAAATGCGGTAAGGAGTGGGAGGATAGACACGGGAGAAAGTGCCAGAAGATCAGCCCCTAGAAATAAGGAAAGTGAAGTGAGTACCTTGAGCAGGCATCCCAAACCAGTCACCGTAAGCCAGCCAAAGGCTGTAACCACTAGCTATCAAGGCTCTTCAAGACAGAAACCCAACTCGAGGCCAAATATAGAAAAGCTCCAGTTCACACCCATCCCGATGACATATAAGGAGCTGTATCAGAATCTTTTTGATGTGCATGTTGTGTCTCCATCCTACTCGGAACCTGTGCAACCTCTGTTTCCAAAGTGGTACAATGAGAATGCCCAATGCGAGTACCACGCGAGAATAACGGGTCACTCAATTGAAAACTATACTACGTTTAAAAAGTTGGTCGAAAGGTTCATCAAAATAGGAATTGTGAAGTTCGACGATTCATCAGAACCTAATCACTTTGGCGAGGCAGTAAATGCGATAATTGAAGGAGGATACAAGAAAGTTGTGACTCCTTGAAGAAATCAAAAGCGAAGATGGAACCGTGGAACGAAGTTTCCAAACCCCATCGTATTTGGGAGTGTTTTGAATAATGGGACTGTGGAAGAGATCCCTGTATTTTTAGAGTTAATCTAGAGTAATATTCAAAACACACATTTTTACCTTAAGCCTAGAGACAATAAAAATCCTTTTGTGAAATAGGCTCGTGTCCGAAATTTTTATTTTAATAAAATGCATCTTCTTGAACATATATTCTTTTATTCTTTCCATGTATTGATTCTTTTATTTTTGGATTTTCTTTTATTCTTTCATGATCATACAAACAATCATTCCTTGAATCATTTATTCTTTGGAATTTTCTTCCGAACCTACAATAGGTCTCCAGATATCAATGATGTGAGCAACGCCGTTATTGACTCAGAGTTTCCTTTCGAGTAAGATATGTGTTTAGAAGGATCTCAGGATTTTGAAGATGACAAATATTGTAATCTATCTTCTGACTTGTTAAGGATGGTAGAACATGATGAAAAATAGATCCTACCTTACATAGGGTCAGTATACATTGCGAGCCTAGAAAAGGGGCGAAGATCGAAGTCCAGCTCACCACAGAAGTAAAGCATGACATTATTGAGTTATTTTCAAGAATTCAAAGATGTTTTGCACGATTATGTCAGGACATGCCTGGACTACTCAGATATGGGTACGTTGAAATTTTAAAAGAGGTCCATAAGGGTATCAAAAGGACACATGCTAAAGGTTTTACAATAGTCAAGCTAAGCATGAGGTTTGGGTATTGTTAATCTACATAGAAGGGGATGATATCAGCTATGCCGTATTTAGGGAGACAAGATTCATGTGCCTTCTCCATTGTTTCACAAATTTTCCATATGTGGGGCAGGGATGTGATGGGGCCAATCTCGTCAATAGCTTTTAGATTCATCGTCGTAGTAATCGTTTACTTCACTAAGAGGGTGGAAGTAGCTTCATATGCCAATGTTACAAAGTCGATAGTCATCAAATTTTTTTTAAAAAAAAGATCAGGCGCCGACAAAGAAATGCCAAAAATGACAAAGTCAAAAGTTTGTAGTCTGTTCAAAGATTAGACGCCATATTATAAAGTAACAAAGGCAGCCAAAAAGAAAAAACAAAAAAAAAAGGGATTGTAGAAAAGATAACTGGGACTTGTAAAGACTGGTATAAAGAAGTTACCATTTACCCTCTGTTTTATTGAACGTCGGCTAGAACCTTCACTGGGGCAACACATTTCTCATTGGGATAGAGACAGTTTTGCCAATTGGACCTAACCAAAGGAAAAAAGGTTAAAAGTTATCCATCATGGTCAAATGAGGTGAGCTTACGAAAAAGAGGTTTATCCTAGAGGATTCCACGAGAGGAACCTGATTTTTCTTTTACAAAAAGGATTTCAGAGAAATGCGGATGCCAAACTGGGAAGGGCCTTATGTTGTAAAGAAGGCCTGTTTAGGAAGAACATTGATATTGACCGAGATGGATGCTAAAGACTTACCCAATCCGGTGAATTCAAGTTTAGTCAAGAGGTATTTTACCTGAAAGGGGAAAGGCCAAGGTGAAAACCTGCAAAGGGCACCTTGGGTTCAAATTCAAGTTCTAAAAAAAGGGGGGGGGAGAGGCCAAGGCGAAAACCCACAAAGGGCGCTTTGAGACCAAAGGGGTTTTGAGTCGAAAACCCGAAAAGGGCGACTTAAGCTTTGATCAAAGATAGGGCATGTGGAAGTCTGGATATGCCTGAATGAACAATGAGGAAGTATGCTACGTCTTGGGGCATTGACAAAGTATTCCGGATCCTCTAAACACGTATTAAGCTCAAAATGGTCCTCAAGAAGTTTGTACAGAGAAGCTCAGGCCGCGATATCTGGGGCACCTAGCTTCTATCTTACCTAATTTTAATTTGCTATCCTTGATTACTTTATTCTTTTCAAATATACACCTCAATCAATTTTCTTTTATGGTCTTGGTTATCTTTGATTACTTTTTTCTTTTCAAGATACACCTTGATTTATTTTTTTATTGCCTTGGTTATCTTGATTAACTTATTTGTTTCAAGCAATGCTCTTGATTATTTTCTTTCTCGTTCATTGTTGTGATCTTTTTCAAGCATTTTATATTGAAATAACGATTAATGGACTAATAATACTTTCATAAAAGAGTTTCGCATATTACTCTGAAAACTTCTAAGTAATATGGAAACTCACCAAGCCTAAGGTTTGGAAAGATTGAAAGATGATTATTTTCTTCGGATTTTATTGGATAAGACATTTCATCAATGATACCCTCTCGACAAATGATGAGCAATGTCAATCCAAGGGTAAAAGGGGATCATTCTTGAGAAAAGAAAAATGATATCTTGCATTCATACAAATTGCAGACACATACATCTGGTTATTACACCCAGGGAATGGTGTAACAGATCAAATTGGTAATGAATTGGATGGAAGAAACCAAATATTATCCCCCTGAAGTTGCAGTGGGAGGTACAAACTTTATATCCCAAAGTTCAAGTGAAGGGGACTATGAAATTACAACGGGGCTAGCTTGTTGAACAAAATATGATTGTTTCTTTGGGTTTTCTGTCAAAGATACCAGCTGAACAAGAAAGCATGGTAACGCATCAGTGATAGAACCTTGATGAATTATGAGCAATGACAACCCAAACAAGGGATCATTCTTACACTTTCAATTAGGAGCATTTGATTCATTCTGATCATTGTATCCTAAACATTATACAAAAAAAAAAAAGAAAGAGAGAAGGAGATCATTCTCATGACATTTTGCATTCATGCAAGTGTCATCCCTGATATCATTTAGTTAGGAGCATTAGATTCATTTCGATCATTGCATCCTAATCTTTAAAAGAATCATTCTCATGACATGTGACATTTATGTCACTCATAACACATATAGCTAGAAGCATTTGATTCATTCTGATCATAGCATCTTAGTCATGTGACATAAACATATGGAACCGAGTCTACAGGACATGTCCTTCAGTGGACGGTGTAGCAATATCGGTGAATTTGCAGATCTCATCTTCCTAAAGTTGCAGGAAGCAGATCGAAGACAGAAGATCTCATCTTCCTGAAGTTGCAGGAAGCAGATCGAAGACACTTTCAGTCTTGTCTCCCTGAAGTTGCAGCGGAGTAGACTGAAGATAGCAGATTTTGTCTCCCTAAAGTTGCAGTGGAGCAAATCGAAGATAGAAGATCTCATCTTCCTGAAGTTGCAGGAAGCAAATCAAAGGCACTTTCAGCCTTATCTCCCTGAAGTTGCAGTGGAGTAGACTGAAAATAGAAGATCTTATCTTCCTAAAGTTACAGGAAGTAAATCAAAAGCACTTTCAGTCTTATCTCCCTGAAGTTGTATTGGAGTAGACTGAAGACAGAAGATCTTATCTTCCTGAAGTTGCAGGAAGCAGATCAAAAGCACTTTCAGCCTTATCTCCCTGAAGTTGCAGTGGACTAGACAGAAGACAGAAGATCTTATCTTCCTGAAGTTGCAGGAAGTAGATCAAAAGAACTTTCAACCTTATCTCCCTGAAGTTGCAGTGGAGTAGACTGAAGACAGAAGATTTTATCTTCCTGAAGTTGCAGGAAGCAGATCAAAAGCACTTTCATCCTTATCTCCATGAAGTTGCAGTGGAGTAGACTGAAGACAGAAGATCTTATCTTCCTGAAGTTGCAGGAAGCAGATCAAAAGCACTTTTAGCCTTATCTCCCTGAAGTTGCAGTGGAGTAGACTGAAGACAGAATATCTTATCTTCCTAAAGTTGCAGGAAGCAGATTAAAGGCACTTTCAGCCTTATCTCCCTGAAGTTGCAGCGGAGTAGACTGAAGATAGTAGATTAGGCATTCCTGAAGTTGCAGGAAGCAAATAAAAAACATCAGATCTTATCTCCTTGAGTTTGCAGTGGAGCAGATTGAAAAATAGTAGATCTGGCATTCCTGAAGTTGCAGGAAGCAGATTGAAGACATCAGACTAATTGAAATCAAGATGAATTTCCAATACTGTTGAAGTTACAGTGGAAAAGGCGAGGACCAAGAAGTCGAGGCTCGGCAAAGACCGGGCAAAATTGGACCTTCTGTTGTCTTTGCTCTATTCTCATTTCACGACAATGAGCAAAGAGGGGCAGCTGTAGTCAGCCCATTTTGCCCGGGCCCATTTAAAAAAAGAAAAACAAAATAAAAAATAAATGTCCATTTTTACAGTCCTTTTACAAATAACCTAATCCAGAGGTCTAATTCCTAAACAGAGTAGCCCACTTATACCCTTAGCCCAAAACTAAACAGACCCGACTTAAACCTAAGCAGACCTAACCTACCCAGACCCAGGAAGCCTAAAAGGGCCCAGACACTAAACAAGGTTTCCTAACTACCCTCGCGCCGCAACCTCGCGCCCTCGATAGCGCCGCAATCCTAGCGAACTGCGCACCACCGCAGGACTTCTTACTCCGTCGCGAGATCCTCGCCTTTGACCTACACAGAAAAGGAAGGAACAACAGCAAAGTATGGCAAAACATGGGGCAAAATGTTTATTTCCTTTTTATTTTGTTTATTTTGAAGGCTATAAAAGCCTTATAAAGATCTGTAAAAAAAATACAGAGATAAATATATCCATACAAAAAAAATACAAAGAAATAAAATACAACAGTTCGTTCACAGAGGTGATTTCCCATTTTATTTCTTTTATTTTTTTCTTTTTTGATCTATTTTTTATGTAAACATACTATTTTTTTTTTAAAAAAAAAAAGGAAAAGGGTTTACCTGCGCAAAAAATCGAGGTTTTAACCACCGGCCACCCTTAGTGGTGACGTGTGTGGCGCATGGGGAACGGTGGCCCGAAGGTCCGATGATCGGAGCATGAAAGGCTTCAGAGGATTTTTGAAAAATTTTTTTAAAAACGTTTAGAAATGTTTTTTTTTTATTAAAATTGACTTATATAAGCCAAAGGAACGACGTCGTTTTGAGGTGGTCAATTAATGACCAAACGACGCCGTTTTAAGGTATATGACCCACGCGTTGACCCGAAAACCCGAGGAGGATCCACGTGTTTTTGTTTAATGGTCTAATTGCCATTTTAGTCCTTCCTCAAATTTTTTATTTTTAATTTCGTTTAATTTATTTTTAATTTTTTAATTCGGCCCTAAATGTTTGCTTATATTTCAATTTAGTCCCTTGGGCCATTAAAGGGCTCATGACGAAACGGTGTCGTTTAGGAGATAGGGCATAATTGCCCAATAGGTCCCTGCATTTCGGCGCGCGTTCCAATATTGTCTTTTTTTTTGTTTTTTTTTAACTTTAAATTTTTATCATTTTAATTTAATCCTTACTCACTTTTTCTATTTCTTTTTATTTTTATTTCTTATTCTTAATTATTATATATATATATTAAATTATTATTTATTATATTTTAATATGTTCATACATTGTATACTATTTTAGTTATTATAATATATTTTTATTTTATTATACACTATTATATTATATTTTTATTACATTTTAAATTATTTTATTCTTAATGTTACATGTAATTTCGCATATTGTTTATTCTTAAATACGTAGTTTTATATGTATTAGATTATTATAAATATATTTTTAATTAAAATCATTTATTTATTTCAAAACCTATTTTATTTATTTACTCAAAATATATACTGTTTTTCTATCCTTTTTTATATTTTTGCAATATTTATTTATTATTTGGTATGTATAATTGCATGAAAGGTTTAATATTGCATGAGAAATTTCCATGTTTATTTTTTATTTTATTTAGTCATTTATTGTTTTATATATTCTATTTTTTTATATACTCTTTCAGTTATTTATGATTGCCTTAATATAGATATATTTATTAGTTGTTATTTTATATTTTTATTGTCTATATTAGTATGAAATATTAGCATATCATGATTGTTTTTTAATATTTATGTTTGATAATGCATTAATATGATATTTTCATAGATCATCGTTTTAAAGTAAAATGCATTTTACAAAATTATTATATTTTACCTAAAGGTTTTAAAATAAGGCAATGTTTTATATTTAGAAATTCGGGAAATAGTGCCCTAATGTGCTGGGTTTCGATTTTTCGTTTGACTAAATAACTAAACATCCTTTTGCTAAAATTTTTGTGAATCATGAGATGATTTTAGTTACGAGGGTTTAAAAATATCATGTCTTAACGTGCTAGATGTGATGTTTGTATTCTTTCAAAACAAAGAAATCTAAAGTTTTAAATCAAATTGTTCAGGTTTTTTAGTCATATTTTAAATGTTTATTAAATTTCAAACATTTGGACATGATTCTATCGATTAGGTACCAATTTTTGGGCGTTATGAGGGTGCTAACCCTTCCTCATACGTAACTGACTCCCGAACCCGTTTTCTTGTTTTTCGTGGACCAAAAATTAAATGTTTTAAAATAAAACATTTTGTAAGGTGATCCAATCACACCTAAGTAAAAAGGGATTGGTGGCGACACCATTTTCGTTTTTTAAGTTGATCCCTGTTTTTAACCAACTTTAAAAATGGTTTCGATAATGGTAAACATCTTCGTATTGTTCTCCAGATACTATGAGAAAAACAATTATACGCTAAGTTTAGTAAATGTGAATTCTGGTTGTAAGAGGTTTCTTTTCTGGAGTATGTTGTAACTACTGAAGAGATTTGGGTTGATCCCAAGAAAATAAAAGCGATAGTGAAGCCAAGAAATGTGTCTGATCTTCGAAGTTTCCTGGGCTTTGCGGGTTACTATCGAAGGTTTGTTGAGGGATTCTCTTTGATTGCATCACTTTTAACGAAGCTACTGCATAAGAGTGCTCTATTTTGTAGTCCAAAGATCAGCAGTCTAGTTTTGAAAAGCTCAAGTCTGCCTTGATGCTTTTCTAGTTCAACCAGAGTCGGGTCAAAAGTTTGTGGTTTTCAGTGATACGTTGCATGTTAGTCTAGGATGTGTTTTAATGCAAGACGGTAAGTGGTAGCTTACGCATTGCGAAAGCTTAAGACACACGAGAGCAACTCCCCTACGCACGATCTTGACCTGGCTGCAGTCGTGTCTACTTTAAAAATTTGGCAGCATTATTTGTATGGTGAGAAGTGTATCATTTACACTGATCACAAGAGCCTCAAGTGTTTGTTAACTCAAAAAGAGTTAAATCTTAGGCAGCGTCGGTGGGTTGAGCTACTTAAGGATTATAACTATACGATAAAGTATCATCCCGGTAAGGCTAATGTGGTAGCCGATGCTCTAAGCCGTAAAGTAATGACTAACTTGAGAATTATGTTTGCTCGTCTCAATTTATTTGAGGACGGGGGACTATTAGTTGAACGATGATTCATTGGCTCAACGATTACAATAGATTAATTTGAATGAAGTTTCAAATTTTAGTTTGAACAACAACAATGTCTTATGTTTCAAGGGTCAGATTTGTGTGCCTAATGACAATGATTTGAGGTGATCGATTCTATAGGAGGTACATAGTAGCCCTTATGCTATGCATCTTGGTAGATATTAAATGTATTTGGATCTTCAAGAACTTTATTGGTGGCCTCGTCTGAAACATGAAGTGGTTGCCTTTGTATCGAACTGTCTGACATGTCAAAAGGTTAAGACTAAACATCAGTTGCCCTTAGGATTGCTTCAACCGGTTAAGATTCCTCTGTGGAAGTGGGAGTGTGTAATAATGAATTGTTAGTGGGCTACCTTTAACACCCACTAAGAAAGATTCAGTTTTGGTCATCGTGGATCGATTGACCAAATCTTCTCATTTCATCCCTATCAGGACAGATTATGCTCTGCAGAAGCTCGCTAAGCTGTATGTTGCTGAAATAGTGAGACTACATGAGATTCCAATCTTGATTATCTCCGATAGAGATCTGTGTTTCACGTCTCGATTTTGGAAGAAACTTCATGAGGCTTTAGGCACTCGACTTGATCTCAGTACCGCGTATCATCTTCAGACCGATAAACAGTTTGAGTGAGTCATTCAAATCTTGAAGGATATGCTTCGGGGTTGTGTAACAGATTTTCGAGGTAGTTGGGAAGATTACTTACCGTTAGCTTAATTTGTGTACAATAAAAACTTCTAGTCTAGTATTCAGGTGGCACCTTACGAGGCCCTCTATGGTCGTAAGTGTCGTACTCCTCTGTGTTGGACTGAGTTAAGTGAATGTCGGGTTTTGGGCCTTGAGCTAGTTTCTAAAATTAAGAATACTATCAAGTTGATCCGTGATCTTCTTAAAGCCTCTTCTAATCGAAAAAAATCTTATGTCGATTTAAAGAAAAAAGACATTGAGTTTGCTGTCGGTGACAAAGTGTTCTTAAAAGTGTCACCGTGGAAAAAGGTCCTCCGATTTGGACGCAAGAGCAAGTTGAGCCCGAGGTTCATTGAACCTTATTGCATTTTGAAACTTATTGGACCTGTTGCCTATCAATTAGAATTACCGCCAGAGTTGAAGCGAATTCATGACGTGTTCCACATCTCGGTGCTGAGACAGTATCGATCTGATCCATCGCACATTGTTCCGATTAAGGAAATTGAGGTATGTTCGGACTGAACATTTGATGAGGAACCTATCCAGATTCTGGATTGGGACGTTAAGGTATTGAGAAAGAAAACTGTTCCTTTATTTAAAGTGTTGTGGTGAAACCATGGCATTGAGGAAGTTACATGGGAAACCGAATAGTCGATTCGACGATAGTACCCTATTTATTTGAGTTAGGTAAATTTTGAGGCCGAAATTTTTTTTAGGGGGAGAGAGTTGTAACGCCCAAAAAAATTGGATGTTAGACTGTTGGATTCCGTCGTAATTAAGTCTCTGTATCTGTGGTTCCGTGCTCTGTTTACGTGGTTGGGGTCAGGAGTTCGAGTCACATTTTTAGGAATTTTTTTATTTTAATTTAAGATAACCTCTATCCATGAATGTCATATTTAAGTTTAATTTAGAGTAAACTTGTGTTAAGAATGAAACTACTAGTTCATTGGTTAAGCCTCTGTATTCCGTTTGGTCCTTGGTTCGAGTCTCGGAGTATGCGATAGGGAACATTTTTGCTAAATGCTAGGAATCTGAGTGGAAGTTAATTAATAATTAACGTTAGTTCTTCTTTTTCCATTTTTCCTTTCCTCTTCTTTCTTTTATTTAATTTTTTTCTTTTTTGGACCTTTTTCTTTTCTTCTTTATTTTGATCATTGTCACAAGGAATACGGAACTAGTTGAAGTTATACTGTTAGCTTTCTCAGTTGGAAGGTTATTAAGAAAGTTTCACTGTCAATTCATTTATTTTTAGGGTTTTTTGTTCTTGTTCTTCATAGCATACTCTGAATTGGTTGTTTCAAGTGTATTGTGTGAATCTCTGATAGTCAATCATTTGGTTTCCCTATTAGGCGGGGATATTGAAAGTAGCAAACCTCATCACATCAATTTGAGTATTCATTGTTGATCTTTCGTAAGTATTGATTTCATTGAAAGTTCGTGCCGAAACTTTCGACATAGGTATTTTGAGTATAATTGTGCATTGTTGTTGATAAATTTGGTTGATTGAGTTATTGGATGGTTGTTTTAGGCTTCAAAACTCCTTTACATTATTACTACTTCGAAATCATTTCAGGTGCGTACTAAAAACCTTAAATTTTACGAATTTCGGATGTCGAAAAGCATGGTCATAGACACCACATGGCCATGTGGTAGGCCATATAACACATTGTTTACCCAATTCAAGGCACACGGGCAGGGGACACGGGCTTGTGCCCTGACCGTGTATGGGCATGCTAGTGTAGGGTTCACACGGGCGTGTGTCCAAGCCGTGTGACTCATTATTTGTGATTTAAAGACCACACGGGCCAGAGACACGGACGTGTGTCCAGGCCGTGTGACTAACTGTTTGTGATTTAGAGACCACACAGGCCAGAGACACGGGCGTATGTCCAGGCCGTGTGCCTTACTATTTGTGATTTAGGATCACACGGGCAGACCACATGGGTGTGTGCTTGCTTTTGTATGACACAAGGCTTGGCACATGGGCATGTAAGCATTGTTAACGCAAATGTAGGCTTTCTGTAATGTATATGTATGATCCGAATTAGACTGTATGAATCCTATATGATAATTTGAGATTGAGATTCTGGTTATACAAATGTTTATTGAATCTGAATGGCTTTGTGTACATTTTGATATTTGTAATATGCAACTGCATTGGGTAGGAATTCATGTAAAGAAAGAAGTAATATGTTTTGATTCGATGGCTAGGCCACTATTTATATGTGAAATCGACGTTATTCGCCTATTGATTTGGCTGCTAAACTGCAAATATTTTGAAAAGTGTCGTGCCGACACTAAGTGGTGTGTAGGGCTGGATGGGTATTTAATACCCTAAACGGTGTGTTGGGATGGTCGGAGATGGTGTGCAGAGGATGGGGGTAGGAAAAATTGCATCTATTACTGATCTGTTCTGTATCTGAACTGGAATTATTCTGTGATAAAACTGATACAGTAAATTGGTACTGAATGTCTTCTAATTTTAATTGGAACCTGAGATCCGATAACTATTCTTGTAATTGTGCTTTAGCTAAATCTATTACTATTATGCACTGGGTTCACAAATCACTTTGTGTTGACTGAATTTCAGGTGGGTCACAGACTTGATCGGTCGGCGTTGTGGAAGCTCGGTTAATCACTTTATCACCCTTTAATTATACTATTAGTAAATTTTAGTACCCTTTAGTAGTACAATGTTTTATGATGGTTGAATGATTGGTTGATTTTTATGACGTGTTGAATGATTTCCTTTTGTTTTATCTACGACTATAAATGTGGGTTTCTAGTATCGTCAATGTAATTCTTTAGACTTGGTCTTGACGTCTAGGCCGAGTTTGGGGTGTTACAATAAAGGAATTAAAAGCAGGATGTTTTGTCCATGCTGCTAAGAAGGGGAATGGCCGATGTACCTTCTATTTACCAGCATCGCCTAGACAAATAAAAAAAGGTCTATGATCGGACTTTAGTTTCGGGAGATGGTAAACTAAAACTTTTAAAAGTTTTCGTTCCCTCTCCATATTTCCAACAACTCTATCAAATTCTTTCAAAAATTCTCCCATTCTGTCACGTAAACATAGGCCCTTTAAATCCAAGATTCCTTAATCTGTTATTAGCCAAAAAATCCATAAATAGTGAATATTCGCAGGTAACTGGTCGTCCTCCTCTCTTCTTATCAGGTGAGATGTAAAAATTAAAATCTCTCCCTAAAATCCAAGGTAAGTGAATTTGAGCAGCTATATGAGTTAAACCTTGCCAAACTTCTTTTTACTTCTGTTGGGGCTACCATAAATAAAAGTAGCAACAAAACTTTTATGGAAACCTTGCCTATCAATCCAGCAATGAATAAATTGGGGATGATTGAGAAGAGTGTCTAACTTCACGAAATTCTTCCAACAAAGCCATATTCCTCCAAAAAACCCATAGATTCAATTCTGTGAGAGTAAATGAATCCCAATTTCAAAATAATTCCATCAACTTTTAACCCGTTAACTCTAGTTTCCAAAAACGCAACAACCTCAACCTCATAATCTTGAAAATAATCTCTAACGACACAAACAAATCTAGGGCTAACACAACCCTGGCAATTCCAAAAAAAAAAAATTTGGAAAAAATCATAAAAGATAGTTACAAGGGAGTATCGAGAAAGGCTTACAAATCAACAGAGGTAGTTTCAATACCCTCTACTTTCATTAAATCCATAAGATCCTCAACAACCAAATTTGACTTTTAACTATTAGCAATACGATTCATAGCATTGGAAATAGAAACTTTAGAGAGCCCATGAACCTTAAACTTATTGCCTTTGTTCTTCAAAATATTGGGTGGCTTTTTCAATCTTCGATTAACACTTCTCATCTGTCCATGTCATAGTAAATTAGATCCCATGCCAATACCTAGCTCCTTTTAGCCAAATTCACTTCTTTTGGAATGTTCAGATCACTATTTTCACATAAAGAAACAACAAAATGATGCTTGGGGTCAATAGAAATTCCCATCTTCCTTTCTACTAACTTTTGGACTTATAGATAGACTCTGTCAACACTTTGGAAATGACCATATTAATCTTAGGCTCATTATTTAATTCATTACACTCTAAAGTGGGGACTAGGCTTTGGGGGCATTTATTTTCTTCGCCCGAATTTAAGACAGTGGCAAAATCCTTGCTGAATGAGCCTAATGATGTAGATGCCATACAATGTCCTCTTTTTTTTTTTCAATTTTGGTCAAGGATTTGGGCCCAACAAAATTCTTAATTGATTGGTCTGCCTTAACCGAATCTGAACTGGATGGTGTAGAAGTTACCATATTACTCAATAAAACCTAACTTTGGTTTTTAACTTGGACAACTTTCAATTTTTCCTCAATCTGTTTAGGAATAGATTCCTTTTCAACAAGTGGACTGCCATAATTAACAATTCCATTTCGTTGACCACTACAATGATTTGTGGGATTTAGAATATGATTTTCCAAGATTTCAGCTTCATCATCTCGTAAATCATGCAATACATTGAACCTAGATGCATGTTGGTTCATCGATTGCCATCCTATCATTATACTTTGACTTAGCATAATATCATTATACTTTATCGAGGCATCATTTATCAATTTCATAAAAATAATATGCATTTCTCATAATATTGATAAACCATAATTTACACATATTTTAACCCCATGCTTAGCTTAATTTTGGATGATTTTCCATTGAATTTGATGAATTCGATGCTCCTAATCTCTCAATTTCATGTTTTATACTCAGGAGAGCTTAGGAAGTCGAAAAAGACGAGAAATGGGCCAAAAAGGGGCAAAATGAGCCACCTAGAAAATCAACACGGCCTGGACCCTTGGACACGGCCGTGTGTTACAAGCAGGATCAACCACGGCCTGAACTATCGACCAACGGGCATGTCACACGGCCGTGTGTGGCGAGCAGAATCGACCACGGCCTGGACTATCGACCACGAGCGTGTCCCTGCCGAAATCAAGATGAATTCTATTCGGAATAAGATACTTATGGGCCAAGTAAGGCATCTCAAAGCCTATATAAATGCCCTAAGAGGCAACCTAAAAAGAGAGGTCGACAGGAGTTCGACAGGACGTCAAATAGACGCCGAGTAGAAGAAGAAAATACTCCAAGACAGCCGTCGGGAACAGCTTAGGAGAAGGATCTCCATCAAGACTAAAGATCTCCCATCAAATTCTTTAGGAGTTTTTGGGTTTTCTTATGTTTTGTTGTTTTTTTCTCTTTTATGATGTTTCCCTCTTTTAGTGTGAACTAAATCTCTTAAATACCTAAGGGGATGAAACCTAAGACAGATCTTATTATTATTTGATTTATGAGATAAATACTTGTGCTTATTCTTAATTGTGAGTTCTTATTCTTGTTTTGATAATTCAGGTTATTGATTCAAGTCGAATGTGCTTATTCAGTGGAGCAAAAGTTCTTTGTCTAAAAGTAGATCAACACAATTAAGCGGAGTTGATTGCAACCCTAGAAATAGGGCGATGAAAATCTGCCAGATTAGGGTCAAACCTAATAAGGGAATCCATAGATCGAGTTAATGCGACAATAGGGGTTTTAATTAGAAAAAGATTTCAATTAATCAACCTAGAGTCAGTTGTTAGTAGCCTCGAAAGAGGTATTAATATAATTTAGGGATTTCTACGGATTAAGTCAAGTGAATAAATTGCATGAATCAAAAGGAATAAGTGAAGTCCAGGCGGATTCTTCCTTAGGTATTACCTATCTCATGAACCTTAAACTTATTGCCTTTGTTCTTCAAAATATTGGGTGGCTTTTTCAATCTTCGATTAACACTTCTCATCTGTCCATGTCATAGTAAATTAGATCCCATGCCAATACCTAGCTCCTTTTAGCCAAATTCACTTCTTTTGGAATGTTCAGATCACTATTTTCACATAAAGAAACAACAAAATGATGCTTGGGGTCAATAGAAATTCCCATCTTCCTTTCTACTAACTTTTGGACTTATAGATAGACTCTGTCAACACTTTGGAAATGACCATATTAATCTTAGGCTCATTATTTAATTCATTACACTCTAAAGTGGGGACTAGGCTTTGGGGGCATTTATTTTCTTCGCCCGAATTTAAGACAGTGGCAAAATCCTTGCTGAATGAGCCTAATGATGTAGATTCCATACAATGTCCTCTTTTTTTTTTCAATTTTGGTCAAGGATTTGGGCCCAACAAAATTCTTAATTGATTGGTCTGCCTTAACCGAATCTGAACTGGATGGTGTAGAAGTTACCATATTACTCAATAAAACCTAACTTTGGTTTTTAACTTGGACAACTTTCAATTTTTCCTCAATCTGTTTAGGAATAGATTCCTTTTCAACAAGTGGACTGCCATAATTAACAATTCCATTTCGTTGACCACTACAATGATTTGTGGGATTTGGAATATGATTTTCCAAGATTTCAGCTTCATCATCTCGTAAATCATGCAATACATTGAACCTAGATGCATGTTGGTTCATCGATTGCCATCCTCCCTTCATTGTTTCAAAATTACAGTCATTTCTCCATTTTTGGTGCTCAACAAGCATCCACGGTCCATACTTCTCTTGAGTTGCCTGATAATCCAGATTGGGACAAGAAGGAGTTGGTATAGAGACATTCTTAGAATTCTCTTGTTGATCAATTGCAACCTTCATGACATGACATGCTTCTTATTATGCCCATACAAACCATAGGAAAATTAAACATTAGGAAAAGGCTCGTATTCAATCCATTGAATGTAACAGCCCGATTTTGGGCCTAGTCGGAACAGTGGTTTTGGGGCCACAAATCCGACGAGGAAAATCTTATTTTTATTATATGTTTATGGTCTACGATTTCACAGAAAGATTTCGTAAAAACTTCGTTCAAAAATTTCGACGTTTGGGCACTCAATTTAGTCAAAAGGACTAAATTGTAAATAATGCAAAAGTTGAGTTCCACATGTTAGAAGTGTCCAATTTCTATGAAATTTTAAATTGGAGGTCCTTAAATGGTAATTAGACCATTGGTTAAATTGTTGGACAAAAATGGACATGAGATAAGTGAAATAGGATATTTTTAAGTTAGGGGCATTTTAGTAATTTGGACAACTTATATGAGATAGGTAATACCTAAGGAAGAATCCGCCTAGACTTCACTTATTCCTTTTGATTCATGCAATTTATTCACTTGACTTAATCCGTAGAAATCCCTAAATTATATTAATACCTCTTTCGAGGCTACTAACAACTGACTCTAGGTTGATTAATTGAAATCTTTTTCTAATTAAAACCCCTATTGTCGCATTAACTCGATCTATGGATTCCCTTATTAGGTTTGACCCTAATCTGGCAGATTTTCATCGCCCTATTTCTAGGGTTGCAATCAACTCCGCTTAATTGTGTTGATCTACTTTTAGACAAAGAAC
Source organism: Gossypium australe (assembly GCA_005393395.2). Lineage (NCBI taxonomy): Eukaryota > Viridiplantae > Streptophyta > Magnoliopsida > Malvales > Malvaceae > Gossypium > Gossypium australe. The sequence continues at coordinate 16,961,242 of CM016619.1, forward strand.
TTTTGCTCCACTGAATAAGCACATTCGACTTGAATCAATAACCTGAATTATCAAAACAAGAATAAGAACTCACAATTAAGAATAAGCACAAGTATTTATCTCATAAATCAAATAATAATAAGATCTGTCTTAGGTTTCATCCCCTTAGGTATTTAAGAGATTTAGTTCACACTAAAAGAGGGAAACATCATAAAAGAGAAAAAAACAACAAAACATAAGAAAACCCAAAAACTCCTAAAGAATTTGATGGGAGATCTTTAGTCTTGATGGAGATCCTTCTCCTAAGCTGTTCCCGACGGCTGTCTTGGAGTATTTTCTTCTTCTACTCGGCGTCTATTTGACGTCCTGTCGAACTCCTGTCGACCTCTCTTTTTAGGTTGCCTCTTAGGGCATTTATATAGGCTTTGAGATGCCTTACTTGGCCCATAAGTATCTTATTCCGAATAGAATTCATCTTGATTTCGGCAGGGACACGCTCGTGGTCGATAGTCCAGGCCGTGGTCGATTCTGCTCGCCACACACGGCCGTGTGACATGCCCGTTGGTCGATAGTTCAGGCCGTGGTTGATCCTACTTGTAACACACGGCCGTGTCCAAGGGTCCAGGCCGTGTTGATTTTCTAGGTGGCCCATTTTGCCCCTTTTTGGCCCATTTCTCGTCTTTTTCGACTTCCTAAGCTCTCCTGAGTATAAAACATGAAATTGAGAGATTAGGAGCATCGAATTCATCAAATTCAATGGAAAATCATCCAAAATTAAGCTAAGCATGGGGTTAAAATATGTGTAAATTATGGTTTATCAATATTATGAGAAATGCATATTATTTTTATGAAATTGATAAATGATGCCTCGATAAAGTATAATGAAATTGATAAATGATGCAGGTGAATTATGCATGTATGAATTATTATAGGTTATGAGTATAGATTTGAAATGATTGAAATTGACCGGGTATATGTTAAATTGGTGATGGATTATCAAATGAAAATTGAGATAATAGATGTCTATTTGCATGGTTGTATAAAATGCTATATATATGTTTGAATTTACAGGGATTAAAATGTCTTGATTGTATTGTTAAAATGTGCAGTTTTACTATGTTTAGATGAATTAATATGCAAACACTAAATACGATTTGAATGTTAATTATGTTAAATTGATATGTTATGTAATGGTTAATTTTATTAGGGAATATATGTGTTACTTAAAAAAATTATGTCTATTTTGAGTTGTGTTTTATTCGGTAACGCCTCGTAACCCTAGTTCGGCGACGGATACGGGTTAGGGGTGTTACAATGTAGGTCCCGTGTAAGACCATGTCTGGGACATGGCATCGGCACCGAAAGAGGGTCTCGTATAAGACCATGTCTGGGACATGGCGTCGGCACCAAATAAAGGAAGGTCCCATATAAGACCATGTCTGGGACATGGCTTCGGCACCGAAAGGAAGATCTCGTGTAAGACCATGTCTGGGACATGGCATCGACATCTATATACGATCTCGTATAAGACCATATCTGGGATATGGCACCGACATTGAGACAAGAGATCCCGTGTAAGACCATATCTAGGATATGGCATCGGTATCGAGATGTGATCCCATGTAAGACCATATCTGGGATATGGCATTGGCATCGTGTTACATGTATGATGAGATTTGGTATCCTTCGATATTCCAATTAGTTCAACGGGTCAAGAGCTAAGCTTATATTAAAGATGACAAAGAGCTAAGTTTATGTTCAAGAGAATCAAAAGTGCTAAAGTTACGTGATGAAGTGATACAGATACATATGAAAAACTCACGAGAAATGAGTCTGATATGTGATATGTGATGATTAAGTGCAAGTATATGTATGTATACACTCATGAGCAATGTGCTCGGGATGTGATCGAATTTTGGTAAGAAGGTAAACGAGTAAGTTATACCTATGAGAATGACCTTGTGATTACAAGATCATGCTTATGATGTATGAATAAGTGGGAAACATGATTGATGATCATGTGTGAGGCTTTTAAGCCAAATTAAATTGAGAAATGAAATGTTCAAGTCTTTGTTGTGGATGTATAGGTTAAATTGGCCAATGAATGGCTTGTAAATGTTTGATGATGACTAGCTATTGGCATGGCTAACTATGGATATACTTTAGTGTTATATGTGTGTAAATGAGAATTAATACAAAGAAAACATGATAGAGTAAAATTAGCAGCAAAATAGTTTGAACAGCAATAGTTGTATCACTTTGAAAATTCACCAAAAAAATAGTGGAAATTGAATTAGAAGTTGAATAAGATATGAAATTAAATCTTATTGAGTCTATTTTTGCATAAAAGAAACAAAATAAGCAAAAGAATATCATATGATGAGATATTTGGATTTTAGTGAGTCAGGGTCAGAATGATTTCAGAATCCCCTATTCTGATTTGGGAAATTCATTAAAAATTGTAAAAAAAATAATAAAGGGAGAAAATTTTGAGAAATAAACGGGAACATCATTCGAGTTCTGTACCATGAGAAAATAAATTTTTAGTGAAGAGGGGGTCAGAACTATCGTATAGCGAAACAGGGGAGACTTTAAAGAATAAACTGTACTGATTGGCTGAACAAAAAAATTCTGGAAATTTTATGATAAGAAGATATGTGAGTCTAGTTTCGAGGAAAATTATAGGATCTTAATTTGGAGTTCCGTAGCTCCGAATAAAAATAATTTAGTAACTATAACTCGAGTAGACAGCTTAAGATGAACATAAATGAATTGTGAAATTTTATGCAATTATGATTGTATTACCTAGAGAACATATTGTGAGAGGTGGTGAAAAACATGTTAATAAGTTGCTTATTATTTTCAAGCAAACTTACTAAGCATTGTAGCTTACTCCCTTTCCTTTCTCATATCTTATAGGGTTTTATGTTAGCTCGAGTTGGAGATCGCCGGAGATGTTATCACACTACAAGCTATCATCATATGGTAAAAGTGAATACAGACATCTTAAGTTTATGGCATGTATAGGGACTTAGTCAATTGTGTATGTGTCATTTGATTTGGCCAAATGTGTTGGTTCATAATGGTAAAATGATTCATTTTGTATATGGCCATGAGATGTGGCTCATATTGGTTAATGAGTTGTAATGCCTATTTATATGTGTGTGCTTATACTAAAGGTTTCATGTGATGTGGTTATGTGTGTTTGGTATGGATGGATTTAGGATGTGTTGATGATAATCATGGCATGAAAGTTTGATAAGTTTAAGCTAGGCAAAGTATGGTGCCTTATGCATGAATAAGATTATATGAATTCACTATGATCATGATTTGTTTGATGATGTTTAAGTGCTCAATTATGCCATGAAAGATGCCATTGGGGTTGTGTTTAAATATGTGCAAATGAGGGTGCCAAATGATTTGGTAAATAGCCATTTTCTTGGCCATGCGGACAGAGACACGGCCATGTGTCTCAGTCGTGTGAAGGACACGGTCCCGGGACATGGGCGTGTGCTCAGGGCATGTGCCAAGAGCGTGTGAAGTCTACATTTATTTTTCGGAATTTAATTCGCCACACGGCCTAAGCACACGGGCGTGTGACCCTTGTTTTGATGAAAAATTTTATAAGTTTTCTTAAAGTTTCCTAAGTTCTCGGTTTAGTCCCGAACAGTTCCTAATGATTGTTTTGGGCCTCGTGGGCCCATATAAAGGACGATTTGCATGTGAATGAGTGATTATAAATTGAATGAAATTTTATAGCCCGATTTTGTATAAATATTTATGTTTAAGTCCGGTAATGCCTCGTATCCTATCCCGGCGTCGGACATGGGTAAGGGGTGTTACATTGAACTCTATCCTTAATTTTGATCCTGGAAAAAAAAAAGCTTATTAAGGTCTAAAAACACTGTTATCTTGTCAAACTGAACTCGAAAACTATTATCTATATTATCATTTAGTCAAACGACTAGACCAATCCTCTCACCAATGACTTTAACCAATTTCTTCTTATACATATATCTTGGGAGAGCCGGAAGGCGTATCCAAGCAACAACATTATGTGGATACAGTTGTATTGTTGAAAAATTTTGTGTCCATGGTTGTATTGTCAGATATTGTCCAAATATCACCCACAAACCCTTAGTCAAAGCTTTAGTATCGTCTTCTATTGGTCAAAACTTCACTAAGAAATAATTATTTTCTACATCCATCAATTTCAGAGGTTAAGAAGGTTTTCGAAAGGAAAATAGTTTGCTAGAAAGCGTATTAAACCTTATCTTCCTTCCGAATAACTTGAGGATAACTGATAAAGCCATGCTTTTCCTTAGGATATGATGAATAGGATCAGAAAATTGAATCAATGGCATACCATCCTCCTTGCCCGTGATGATATTTCCATCAAGCAGTTCGAAGTCATCATCATTTTTGAGGGTGCTCGAATCTTTGTTCTCCCCTTCTTCTTTACCAATTAATGTTGTGAAAAAAATAACGTCGGTAATGACAATATATCGCAAAGAAAAAGAGAAATAAAAATAAAGAACACACAAATTTTACGTGGAAACCCTTTCGGGAAAAAAACCACGGGCAGAGGAGAAGAAAATTCACTATGTCGAATTCGAATCAATTACAAGAGGAATAGACTATGTCTATTTATAGGCTTGTAAAGCCATATTCTAATAGGAGTGTAGTAAGATTGAAACTCATTATTCTAATCAATATCAAATAGATGGAGTTTAATAAGGTTTAAAAAACCTTATTTAAAATAAAATAAAAGAAGTGTAGTTCTATAGGGATTCTTCTTTTATTTTATTTTACCATTGTATTTTATTTAAATAAGGATTCGAGTAACTTAATTCTAACAAATATATCCTTGAACGATCCTCTATTCGTATCTAGTGCAGCCGTAGGGGAATCAACAATTATCACCTTGTCTCCATCCACGATATCTTCTCTAAAACGAACTTTCTCGGCGGCTTTGTCTACTGCTTATTCAATAGAAAAATCTGAAGAATCGACCATCCAAAAATTCTCCTATTATACCTATTATATGTTTTATAAAGATTGAATTTTAAATGCACATGCACACACACACACAAAAAAAACACTTGATAGTAGTGGCTTTCAAGATTACATTGTCACACGTTCGTAGCATAGTTGGACAAGTGGAGTAGAGTATGTCAAAATTGTGGAGTGTTGGTGGATTTGGTAACATACACCCTATCTTGCTCAATTACCATCCCTATATTGCATAGATAACTAGAATATAAAATATAAAAAAAATAATTTTACTAATATTTAAAAGGATTCTTTTTTACACATCAGCTGGGCGAGTAAGGCAGGCACACAAGACCTTAGGTCCCTTGGTTAAATAATACAATTACATATTTAAATTTTAGGCCTATTTAAAGATTAACTATTTCCTTTAATTCTTCTTAACTAACTATTTCCTTTAATTCTTCTTAACCCTTAATTAAATAAAAATTAAAATTTTGACCCATCTAAAATTAATATTTTAATGTAAGTCATTTTACACAATTTTTAACTTTCCTCCCAAAATTTTTAAAATTTATCTTAGTCCCCTAAGATGAAATTTCTAATTTCGTTCTATACATCATATCTAAGTTTCTATGCAATAGGTACACACATATTTATAATTTGATCAATGTGTTTTAAATACACTCTGTATATTTGAACTGACATTTAATATTTTATATAATAAATAGATAAATATTGATGAAAAAACTTGATTGAGACGATATTAATATTTTGAGAATTCTTTTGAAACTTTTTAAAATTTAATATCACTTTATAATTTGTACCATAGCTCAAAGTGTTTAGTGAATTACCATAAAATTACTTTTAATTTTTGTAAGAAAAAAAAAAGAAAATTTGTTAAATCTTAAATTTTAATATTTATAAATATATATTCTGAAACTCAATTTTTTAAGAAATTATAGTCATTTCAAATTTAAAAAATAAAAATAAAATCTTACAGTTGAATTCTACTGGGAATAATAATGAACAATATTTTTTTTCCTCAAAACTAGTGTAAATTAGGATAAAATTTTTAAAAAAAAAACTGGAATATCAGTGCATGAAAATTAAAATATTTTATAGTAAATGGAAAATTCTCAAATTCATCTTCCTATTTATAACCTAGTGTTTTTTTTTTCTCTTTTTATTGTATTAAATAACCAAAATTATGGAATGGAAAATTTGTTGGTAAAATTTTAAAAAGTGTTAAATGGAATTAAAATCCTACACTTTCTTTCGACCAACCTCTTAAAGCAATTTTAACTAATTTTTCCCTTTATTTTTCTTGTTGGGACCGATCTTTATCCACGACTTAAATTAAAACAACTAAATTTAGCTAACTGAAACTGATATATTTACTAAATAGAATTAAATTTTTAAGTGTATATATATATATATACTTGGCCATTTGCTATATATGAACAAAGCAAAAAATTCAGTTTCTTCTATATTTGTTTGCTTGGATCAAAAATCAAACTACCCTTTTTCCTGTTTTCCTTTAATTTTTTTTGGAACATAGGGTTTTCATAGAATTCTTGCAAGGTTGTTTTTGGTCTTTGGCAAGAATTCTAACAAAGGGTAAATCAAAGAAGATAAAAAAAAAAAAAAAAAAAGAAAAGAAAAGAAAAGAAAAAGGCATGAGCTGGTTGTCTTGTTGTAGGTCGGATGCGCATCACAGCAATGTTGCCTGTAAGAAGAAAACCGTCGGCGTTGGTGGTAATAACAACAACAATGGCAAATCATTGAGGTCTTTCATGCATACTTTGTCTCTCAAAACAGGTACATATTTTTGTGCCTACAATGTTATGTTTTTCATAGTTTTCATTCTTTTATAACGTTCTGCAATAGGAATCTTGTTCATGTTATATACATATATATGTATTTATATAGTATCCCTTGAATATAACCGTACGGGATGTTCATACCTGAATGTTGCTCTGTTAATGAATGTGCAGATGGAGGCAAGCAGAAGATAGATGAAGAAATTCAGAAAATCAGGAAAGCTAAAGTTTCGGCTCGTATCTTCACATTTCGAGAATTAGTTGTTGCAACAGATAACTTCAATCCTGATTGTCTGATAGGCGAAGGCGGATTCGGCCGGGTTTACCAAGGATACATAGAATCCATTGATCAAGTATATATATGAATGAAACTGTTTTTGGTGACTACATTTTGCATGCATTTTTTAAAAAAGAATGATGTACTAAATTTAAGCTTTTTTTTTTTTTTTTTTTTTGATAATTTTCATTTAGGTTGTTGCGGTGAAGCAACTTGATAGGAATGGATTGCAAGGAAGCAGAGAATTCTTCTCAGAGGTTCTAATGTTAAGCCTGGTTCAACATCCCAACCTTGTCAATCTGATTGGATATTGTCTTGATGGGGATCAAAGGATTTTAGTTTATCAATATATGCCTAATGGTTCTTTGGATCATCTTCTTGGTATGTTATACTTGATTAAGCACCCAATATTGTTCTTGTCTGTAAAACTGTGTGTATTCTGATTATGTTATCTGTTTATTCAGATTTACCTCCTGGCCAGCAGCCATTGGACTGGAACACAAGGATGAAAATAGCTGTAGGAGCAGCCAAAGGACTAGAGTACCTACATGACTTTGCCGATCCACCGATAATTTTCCGCGATTTTAAAGCGTCCAACATCTTACTAGATGCCAACTTTAATCCGAAACTGTCTGATTTTGGACTTGCAAAGTTGGGGCCAACAGAAGGGAAGGAATATGTTTCAACAAGGGTGATGGGGACCTATGGTTATTGTGCTCCGGAATATGCGATGACAGGGAAGCTGACCGTGAAATCTGATGTTTACAGTTTCGGTGTGGTGTTTCTGGAGATAATCTCGGGGAGGAGAGCTATTGATATCGAAAGACCGACCGAAGAGCAGAACCTGGTTGCTTGGGTATGTTCATGTAACAAAGCTCCATTGATTTCTTTGCAAACTTGGCACTTAAATCTAATATTATTGTAAATCTGGTAGGCCGAGCCATTGTTCAAAGACAGGCAGAAGTTCGAATTAATGGTGGATCCCCTGCTCAAAGGGAATTACCCTATAAAGGGTCTTTGTCAAGCTCTTGCAGTTGCAGCAATGTGCCTTAAGGAGGAAGCGGAGAGTCGGCCGTTGATTGCTGATGTCGTGACAGCCATCGAGTTCCTTGCCAGGCCAAAAGACAGTGAAAACAATTATGAAGATTCACAAAGAAGCAGTCGCTTGCACGATAAATCCGCGCGAGAAGAAAGTGAATGAGACCGTGAATTGTAGATGCCGTAGCTCGGTTGAGCAACGTCGAAGTTTGGAACAATCGCATAACCGAAGCAGCTAAAAATCGGGACCAAAACTATCAATCTACAAAGTCATTAGGATGATGTTTGTGTAATGAATCAGTCGGCTATTTGCTTTCAGGCTGTAATGGTTTGAATAGCAATTGGTGTTTTATTGTATTCGTAGCCATTTCAGTTGACTTTACTGTTGATGAAATTAAATGCCATTTTGTTAGGGGATGCTCTTAAGACCATAGGACATTCTAGACATCATTCACTAAGAACTGGATAGATTGTGCACGATAGGTAACAATATTTTCATGAAAGATGTAGTAAAAAAGCATCAAGGGACAAGAAACATAATAAAAAACCAAGTTTAAATTCATAAAATTTCAAAAGCTAAAAATCCAGAAGCTCAACCAAATAACAGATTATTAACAATATTTGTTGAAGCTCTAGGCTTGAACCAGCTTAGGACAGCGAGAAACCCAAAGGCTGACCCGTCCAACAAGATGGACTAAACATGAAAGTTGTGGACATCATTTTGAAGGATCCTGTAATTGAAACCAGGGATCCTGTTAAACTGATCCTTGTCGGCAACTTCTATTGCAGAACACATGCTTGGCAAGAACCCAGTGTTGCCTTTTCGTTTCTTCCTTTTCCAACCAGTAATCAAGAACCAGAAACCAGGCCTTGAATGGCCAGTTCTGCAATCCATATCCACCATATGGGCATGGGGTTTCCATGACCCACCTCGTCCTTCTAGCTCAAACTTGGTGAAGTACTCGATTTCCTTCTTGAGGAGTGATCCTACAGTACCCCTAGTGCCAATTGCAATAGGAGCTGAAGCAGCCATTTTGTGAGGGTAAAAATTGGGGGGTTTGAAGCTGGTTTTATACTGCATTTTGATGTTGGTTTTTGAAGTGGGTAATGGAGGGTTTTAGGTGAAGAAGGTGGTGGGGCCATATGGGAATTAAGGTAACTTGGATTTTAGAGCATCTCATCAGTCTGACCTTAAAAAAGCAAGCTTTTATGGAAATAACTTTAATAAAGTGGAGAGCATGAGTTTCTGCATAATTGGAGCGTAGGATAGGGCTAAACATCATCATTTCCCTTGTGTTTTGCAATGAAAGCATGCAATGCTTGTTTCCCGGACAGTTCTTTGACCCCTTAAATCCATCTCGTCCCTTTACCTATTTAATTCATTATAAATATAATTACACTTCCATCTGCTTAAATGGTGTCTCAAAAACATAAGAAAAAGATCTGATCATACTATGACCCTCCAACAGCAAGTATGTGCCTCTCATGCGGACCCTATTAACCGCGCTCCTCAATTCTACACCTACATGATATAACAACTTGGTTTCATGACTTTTTTTAAATAAAAAAAAAAGGTGTATTTTGGGTGACAAATCTTCAAATCATTATAATTTTGAGAGGTACATACATAAGATAATATTAAATTCGATTTTTTTTTTCTGATATGAGAGTTTAGGGAAAAAGTAAGGTTGTAATTAGATGTGCTCATGGGTCGGGTCGAGTCTAAAAGTTTGTTCAAGCTCGGTCCGGATAAAAATGTTAAAATTCAAGTTTGGCCCGACCCAGCCATATTAATTTTTTATATATAAAATACACCAAAAACTAAAAACATTAAAATAAATATTTCCCAACAAATTGAAATTAAATTTTAAAAAATATGTATACTTAAAATAATACTAAGATAGATGAAACTTAATAAGCAAATGCCTCTAAAATAATAACAAAATTAACTATAAAACAAGTGTTATACAATATCCAAACAATAACAACAAAATAGTAGTAACATAATAGTGAAATGGTAGCAAAATAGGGAGAAAACAACCAGAAAATAACATTAAAACAATAAAAAAATAATAGTTCTTTTTATCATTTTGTGAATTTGGGCCAGGCTGGACTCGAGCCAAAAATGTCTTACTCGAGGCCTGATTCATTTTTTAAACGAATCTTATTTTTTTGCCTAAGCCCATGTATACAAGTCTCTTTAATTTATAAAAAATTGAGAATTGCTAACATACTATATCAATTACATTCAATCTTCTCATGAAACGAATAAGATAATAAGCATAAAAAATATCTTCAATGAGCTTCGGATATGTAAACTCCGAAGTTTGGGGCTAGAAGAATTAAGGTTTGCAAGTGAGTCGTTGGTAGCTGATAGATTTTTATGTTTCCTTTTGCGTTTGATAAACAACAATGAGCCTAGTGATTTGGTGGGTCTTATGTGTGCAAAGTGAAATTTTGTTTTGATTTTTGGATCCAAATTTAAAGAAAATCTGATGAGTTAAAAAGTCTTCTTATGTTTTATTTTATTTAGTTGTGTTTTAAATTTATTTTTATTTAAGAAAACAACAAAAAACAAAACAATTCCCAAATTCCCCCCACGTTACCCTCATTTTCTCCCTCGTCAGTTTCACAATTCAATTTCATAGTTTGGCTCTTTTTGCCACAATGTTTTCTTTCTGTCACCATCTTCCTTAATCTTTGATTTTACCCAATTGTTCCACAGTTTTTATAATCCAAAGTTCTAATCATTTGAGCCGCCTCATTTGCTCTCTGGTTTCCATTCAATCAAGTGTTGAAAAGAGTGTAGTGTAAGTGTTGTTCTTCTTGGTTTTATATTGGTTTCTTTAATTCTATTATATTGGTATGATAAAAATTCTTACGGGTTAAGTATAGTTGTAAGATTGAGTTTTCAGATCAATTTAATTAAGGTGCTGTAATGACTCGATACTTAAGGGTGATAGAAAGTGAGGTTCGGAACTCTATTCCCGTAAATTGAACTCGTAAATATTTAAAAATATTTACGAAGTTAATTTAATAGTGAATTATATTTTGGATAAGTAGATTGCATGAATTAGGAACTATTATGGTATAAGGATTAAATCAAGTAAAGGTTAAAAGTTGAATTATAAAATGAAATAAATTAAATGGACTAAAATAATAAATATACATTTATTTAGTGGTAGTGGACGGCATTAATGATAGGTGTTATATATATATATATAATATATATATATATATATATATATGTTAACCAATATATGTGTTATAATAAATAAATAACATGAAATGTATGTATATTATATAATAATAATAGAAAATATAATAAAAGAAATGATAAGCAAGGTGGAAAGAGATGAATGCATGCAAAAAGAAAAGAAATAATGAAAAGAAGGAGAAGCTTACGGCACTAAGGTATCTTCAAACTTAAATTGGTTAGTCAATTTAATCTATTTTCTTATAAATTTTACGTTTTCAGAATTTCGGTATTTAAAGTTACTCAACTCATATTATAATTTTTAGTATTGTTTAATATTTTAGATGTTGTCATTGTTGAATAGTTTAAGTATTAAGAGTTAAATTGATAAATTTTTAAGTTAGAAGTGAAAAAAGACTAAATTGTGAAATTAATTGTAAATTTTGAGTAATAGGGACTAAATTGAGAAAAATTCAAAATTAAGGGGTAGAATTGAAAATAGAGAGTTAAATTTAGCTTAGAGTGAAATTAATATAAAAAGTTGAGGTTAGATATGAATATTAAATTTAGTCTAGGTTTAGGGACTAAATTGAGGATTAAGCAAAATATAATAGAAAAAAATGAAATTCTTGTGAATTGAGTGGTATGTTATTAATTAATTGTAATTATTTTATTCCTTAGCAAATGTCGTTCTGGAATCCTCAAGTAAGAAGGGGAAAGACAAGGTCGACGTCGAGTAGCTCGGAATATACTGTTTGTGTTTCTATAATCCGAATTAGGTTATAAACTATTACATATTTCATTGTTATGTATCGTTAGCATTTGAGGTGAGTACTTTTGTACTTTGAGATTGAATCGAATTCATAGTTTGAATCGAATTCATAGTTGATTTGAAATGGACTGATTTTGTATATTATGAAATGTATTGATTAAGTGAATATTGAATTGACTATATGTGATAATGTAAATATATATGAAATTGAGACATTTGTTGTATTGAAAAGTGAAAAGAAACCTTATTAATTATTTCGGGCTGAGTCAGATATAGATGGCATGCTATAGGATAGGAAAAGTTCAGGGGTTTCTTCGACCTCGAGTCGATGAGGCACTGGGTGCCAATTTGCTTCGGTTTAACAGATGAGACACTGGGCGTCAACTTATATAGCACTAGGCGCAGTTATTACTTTTGATTTATCTGATGAGCACTGGGTGCCAAACTGGTGTGTTGGTTGGATCCGTGTATCCATCTGAATTCGAGTCGTGTTAATAGGGAAAATAAGCGATAAAATCAATGTGTTCGATATTGAAATGACATGGTTGAGAAATGAAAATAAGATGTGAAATGAAATATGAAATGGTAGATTGTTGTGAATATGGATTGAATTATGAGAAATGAAATCATAAATTGGAAGTAGAGATGAAATATGCCATTGAATGAATTGGTTTCTCAAATGCCATATGAAATACTATTGCCATGTACTAAATTTGTGAACTCTATTGATTGTGAATAAAGAATGAGTAGGCATTATGAAATACTGTTGCATTCTTACATTTTAATTACTTATATCAAGTTTAAATTGTTCAGATTATAAAAATACCATTGAGTTATACTCAGCATGTGGTTTTTTTTTTTTCGTGCGCAAGTTAGGTACTTTTCAGCTTACCATCGGCTCAGCATCCAACAACAATCACGAGCTCAAATGTGGTGATGTTTTAAATTGTAATGGCATGTTCCTAGGAAGTTTTTGGTTAATAGTTGGCTTGAATGTAATGTTATTTTGGGTTGAAGTGAAATAATGATTACTTGTATATATGGTTCTGGTAGAAGTTAGGTTTTGGTATGTGTTTTTAACTTAAAGCTTGATAGCCTAAGTATCTAAGTGTTAGTTCAATATTGGTAAAATTGGTATGGATGAAAGTCTTGAATGGATGATGCCTTATTGATGTGTTTGAAGATATAAAATGTGGTACCAATAAGGGTACATTGGTTAGGCATTTAAGATGATTGTTTTGGTATGATTTGAGCATGTTTAATTGTGTTTTGGATAGGTTAAACGACTGGTAAATTGATTGTTTAGTGTCAAAGTAATCACCATTTGGTAAACTTGAGTTCTAAGGTACATTTAGGTACACATGGGCGTGTGCCCTGAGCGTGTTGAAAAATAGTATAAGTGTAGTTTCCACACGGGTTGACACATGGCCTGCAACACAGTTGTGTGACCCAAGTCAGTGAGTTACACGGTCAGAGACACGAGCTGGGATACAACCGTGTATCTCAAGTCAGAGAGTTACATGGGCAGAGACACAAGCCGGGACACGGCTTGGGTGTTTCACACGGCCTGGCCACGCGGCCGTGTGTCTCTTATTTTTAGGTATTTATGAAAATTTCCCTAAACTTTTTGAATTGTTTCAAATTAGCCCCTGTTTGTTCTTAGATTATTTTTAGGATCCCGTAAACTCGTATTTAGGATTGTATAGGAAATTTTTACTGTGATTTTGAATGAAATAGCTTGATTTATTATTCAATTGTATAAGACACGATTATAGAATTATTAAATTAGCATATATTGCCCCTGTATCGTGTGATGTTAATATTTAGCTTGCACCACTGCTTGCAATGTAACTAGATGTTTTGATTGGTTAGTAATGCCCATGACCCTAATTCGACAACGGGGAGAGGCTAGGGCTGTTACAGGCGCGTTGGTCAATTCTTAGTGCGTTGGGATCATCTTTCAGGTGTGTTTCTGAAACTAATGTAATTGGGGGTCGGATTGATGAGGAACTTCATGATTTTCAATCAATTTTGGGATAGCTTACGAGCCACACGGGCAGTTCACACGGCCATGTGCCGTTTAGAGATTAGGTAAATTTGCGAGTCACACGACCTGAGGTATGCCACACGATCGTATAACCCCTGTAAGGAAAATTTTGTCAATCATACACGAGCATGTTATCCAACCACACGGTTGTGTCTCTCCTGCTCCTAAAATAAAATAAAGACAACTGGACAAATGTTGGTGTCCTTAGTCTTTCTATAAAATATATTGTGATGTGTAAAGTGAATAATGGAGAAAGGAAAAAAGGGAAGCTTCTTGTATTGATTGTTTTAAATTATTGATTGATTTTGCTTTTATATTGAAATGTTTGAAGGATGGAATCAAATCCCATATTTTTGAAACGGGGTTTCAATTCCTTAAACTTTATTCTCATGCTGCTGCCTCAAATCATTTCTTCCAGTACCAGATTTTTATATAATCACAAACACTCTATATGCACATATTCTTTATCTGGAGTATTCTACAATAATATAATAAAATATTAAAAAAAAAAGACTTAAAATTACTTGTGGAATAAAAATGTATATGTCATTGTATTGAATATTAACTCTTACATATATTGAGTAAACTATACAAATAGTCACCCAACTTTAAAAATTTTCAATTTAGGCATTAACATTTGAATTCGTTCCTGTTTTAGTTATCCGCTGTTAAATTGATAACGGGATTTTTTTTCTAATTGGTATAATAACACATTTAGTCCTTAATAGTTACATATTGTTTCAATTTGATCTTAGTTTTAAATAATTCAATAAATTTAACCCTTCACATTTATAAATTCTCTCAACTAACGAGTCATTTTCTAAACCAATTCTTGATACCAATAAGTTTATCTTGAAACTTTATTTCCTTTTTCTCTTTTTTTTTATTAGTTTTCTTCTAAATATAATATTTTATAACCCATTGATTGATAAAATCATTTAATTTTTAATAAGAAAAAAATGTAAAAGAATTAATTGAATTACCTTTTCTTATATTAATAATAATTTTTTTTAAATTTTATAGATTGATTAAGAGCTTATCACGTGTTTGTTATGAATATTTTATTATTAACTGAACGTCCATCAAGATTTATATAGGTCTGATGTACTTTAGAACTCTAATATTCACTAGAAGCAGAGTTTTATATCATCTATACTTCTTATGCTCATAAATATAAATTTTGGAGAAACATTCTAAATCATTCTCATTGATCAATAAAAATATTTTTTTTTTGCTTTTACTCTCTCTATTATTTTATTTCATAACAATTTTCTATTTATTAAAATTTTAAATTCACAATAAACAATATGCATTTCTAATAATATGATTTTAGTGTAAAATTATTTACCAAGTTAATTAAAAATTAAATTTATACTAAACAGAGTGAAAATTTATTTTTCAAAAATATTAAATTGTTTATAGAATTTTATTATCTATTATATTTTTAATGGTATTTAGTTAATTTCTAATGCTAACTTCTTAAAAATATAAACAAAAATAGTCATGTACCGAATTGGGTAATTTCAATCATAAATAAAACAATTAATAGACGTGGAACGCCTTTATTTTAAAAGTTGAAAGCTTTGGTTAAAAAGTCGAATTTCAATCATAAAAGTATTTTCCATTTCAATTTTGATTTAAAAAAAAAGTAAGTATTTTTGACGTTTAAAATACATGAACATAAGGAGTTAGTAGTTAGTAATTCTAAAGGAGGGTAAAAATCAGAAAGTCAAAATTTGCTATAATTTGCGTAAATTATGGATTTAGTATGTACTTTAATTTGATTAATTTTAGTTTTAATTTTTTTTAATTGGTCAATCTTAGTCTTTATAATTTTCAAATTTTCAAATTTTAGTCTTTACCAAATAGTAGTAGTTAATTATACTATTAGTATTGTATTATGCATAAAAATGTAAATTTAGTCCATGTTCTTCAATCGTATCGTTCTTAGTCCTTATATTTTTGGAATTTCAAAATTTTAGTCCCAATGCAAATAATAGTCATTAAATCTATTAATGGATTTTTTTAGGAGTAATATGTTGAAATAGCATGTTGAGATATACATGTGGTCATCAAATTTTGAAAATAACAAAATTTAACTTAATGAATTTAATAGTTATTATTTGGTCAGGACTAAAATTTATAGAAAAATTAAACGATGAAATTAAATTCCAAGAACAATAATACAAAGACTAACAGCATAATTTTTTAAAAAAAAAAAAAAAACATGTAAAGTGAATTAAGGCCAAATATTCACTTTCTCTCCCTCTCTGGATTAGTGATAGAAAAGTGATGAATGAAAAAGAAAGAAAGAAAAAGAAGTGACCAATAACTCAATTATAAGAAAACTGAAAAAGGCCTTTGAAAAGCAAATTCAGTTTCGATCTGTGTTGTGTTGGTGATCCGACCGCCAGACAATGGTGCCAATCTCACGCGCTATCCACGCCTTTACAGTTGGCTAATCGAATATTAATCTATGCCCAATAAGCAATTTATATATAATAATAATTCTAAGACATATTTGATGATTTGCAGAGTACGTGGGTGAGATGCTGGGAGAATATATAAATCAAAATCCCGATTTATGGTTATTCCTTTTAATAATATTATTTTCAAGGATTAAATTTGTATTTTTTTAATTACTTATTCATATCTTTGTATTGAATATTATTAGTGAGATCATCATTTCCTTATATTAATATTTTGTTTAATAGATATTATTATGATCAATTTATCTTTTTTTACTTAAACCTTTGATATTAAAAAAATACAAATATTAACCCATAAAGATTCATTACTTGAATCTGCATATATATGTTTTTCAAAATTTATTGTATTAATATATCAATAATTTACTCTCCATTAATTTTTATAATAATTTAACTGTCAATAATTTTTTATATTTGCTAAATAAATTAGCTTTTATACCAAAATATGTTAAGATAACACTTAAATAAATATTTAAAAATTTATATAATGAATATGTTGACTGTAACTATATTCTCTAAATTTGATAAATTCAATTATCAAAACTATAAAAATTTATTACTTCAACATGTAAATAAATTTAAGTACATTACAAATTACATATAAAATTCAATTGTGTTGAAATAAAATATGAATAGTTAACTACAAATTTTCAAAAATAAAATGATCAGGTGTAATTTATTTAAAAAAAAACATTTTAAGAAAATTCTTAATGATACTTGAAAATAAAGCATGATCATCTAAATAGTATATATAAGGTGTTTCATTGTTCATTTCTTTTTTGATAGAATATAACATATTTCAATCTATATAAATTTTAATAGGGAATTTTTCATACATCAAAATATATTTTAAAAGGCTATTTTAATCAATCACTTTTAACAATTTTAAGGTTGAGCCTTGCATATATATGAATCTGCTTTATTTTGCAGAATTCAATTCCATTATCTATTAAAAAAATTAAAATTAAAATTAAATTTCTATATTAAAAAAAAAGAATTGTAAATGTTTATACTCTTCTGTTCATGTAATGAATGGTTGACAACAAACGTTTAATTATAAACCTCAAAACTGATTGGTGCCCCCCACATTGTGTAATTATTCATGCACCCCCTATACTCTTTTTCTCTCTCTCTCTCTCTCTTTGCTTTCTTATTATAATGTTTATGGGATTTATTTCACATCCTACTATTTTACATTGGGAAGGTGACAACAATACCTCAGCTTCCGATTAGAGGCAAGTGCAGTTTTTAGTGCAACGTCAACTCTGGCGCCTTCCCGAAATATCAAGTCATACAACTCACACACGAACCTTGATAGTTCCTCTTCTTCATCGCCAAAACCTGTACAATGCTCCTCATTCTTCTCCATGTCACTATCCCAGTCACTCACCGGACTGATACTTTCCACCTCAACCTCTTCATCTTCCGCATCTTCTTCACCAATCTCAAACTTCCCATTTTCCAGAACGTTATACTCTCCTGGTATATTAACTGACACATCATGAGGCTCAGCTGCAGGGCATATAACAGCTTTGGCCCCCGAGTCTAGAAAGGCCTTGATCAAATTTGCATTGGGACCGTAAGTTCCCGTGCAGATTATGATCCTATCCCTCCAAGCTCCAACCTAGCATTATTCAACAAAGTATCAGCCACACAAAACTGAATCAAATTTTCATGCAGGAATTGCACTTCATGTAAATAAAATAAAACATGTTAACAAAGATTTTGGGTGTCACTGAAAGGGAGTGGGCTTGTTAAATATGATGACACCACAGCCCTAAGTTGACATGGAAAACATCAAGAATGAATGCCATTTGGAGGTTTATACAAAATAGTATCCTTATTGTCTTGGTAATACATTTCTATTAATTCAAGATTAGAGTCAATGATTAGAGGTATTTGAAGTTATTCTTATGTTTGGCACAATCACCTAGTTCAATAGAAGGTTAGGCAACTGAAACAAAGAAGATTAAACTAATCCTGTGAATGCAATATTGCCCTAAGAAGACAAGCAGCTCAGGTTAACCATCAAAGTGAAGAGTTAAAAACTGGGAGAAAAATAAATCAGCCATAACATTCGTCAGGTATCATGTACTTTGATGCTCAAATCTGAAAATCAAGTGAGAGACACATACGTACCATCCAACGAACATCATCAGGTGTCAAGTGCAAAGAAGGGACTGTGCGGCGAAACATGTATGCCCCAATTTCAATATCATCTTCCATGACCTTTAAGAGTTGTCAAGAAAATAGAAATGGAAGTTCATTAGATTTGATAACATCAAACTAACAAAAAACAAACTGAAAGCAAATGAGAGACGAATGCACACTTGGGTTTGGCGTCCAATATATCTATGGCCAATCTTTCCAACTTGGAAGTATGGTTTACAACGGACCAAATCAGCAATAGTTGTAATATTGGCAAGAGGTGATACACACTTTTGACGCTGGCTCTGTAACACCGACAACATGCTCAACTTAACGCTTTGTAGAAACTTATCAGCCAGTTCTCCAGGTTCAGCCACAACAAACACATCATTTTGCCAACTAGAGAAAAGAAGCATCTAGCAGGTTAGCATGGGGCAAAAGATACACTCAAAAGTAATTAGGCAAAAGAAAGGATCATTTAGACCTTAAAACCGAACCAACAGAGTCATTTTGAAGGGCCAAATGTATAATGCCCACTTGTGGTAGATTCTGTAACTTCTCATGCAATGACCGTACAGGTAAAGAGAACTGCCTGGGTGCAGAAGGGGATGTAGGGGGTGATATAGCTGTCTTTACAGATTGTAATCCATCCAAGCTTAAAGGTGGGACCGTGTCAATTCGGCCAAGCCTCTGCAGGCCAGTATCAGTACTGAATAAAAGAGGGCTTGAAGGGAAACTTCCAGTGATCAGAGGAGAGGTAAATGGTGTTGGAAATGTTGTAGCTGGTAATGCCTTTGAAAGTCCAGATATATCATGCAAAAGAGATAATCTAATTCCATTTCGTGCACAAAATGACTCCAGTGCCCGAGCATGGTGCACAATTCTTCCTGAATCAGGGCTATGCAAAGCTTCAACAAGTAGAACATTTCGCCTCCAGCCTAAAGAAGGGCTATTCTCATCTAGCAATGCAAAATAAATTAAAAAGATTCAGCAGAGCATCCAGAAAGCTAGAACACATGAAAACTATTGAAAAGGACTACTACCTGCATCTGATGCCTTTGCCTTGGCAAAATGTTGAGATTTCAAATTCTCTGTCCACTTCTCGTCATGTGCAAAGGGTAGAATAAGTCTTTCGCATGCATTCTTGAAGGACTCAGAATTGTTCTCGATGTAGTCCTTTACACAAGCTTCCAACTTCAGCCATATTGTTGGATCAGTCTCATCAAGCTCCATGTCACAACGTTCATCAACTGCAAGGGCAACCATATAAAATAATGAAGACTTCCTAATTATTCCACTACAAAGATATTGCAAAAGGATGAATTCCTAGATGAAATTTAAAAGAAAAAATGGTTGGAAGAAGCAACTGATGGAGACATAAAATGGGGTTGAAACTTCCAACCCTCATCAAGGAACCAAGACTCAATACCTGGATTAAACCGAAAATATTGAATCTCAGGAAGCATAGGTACCAAAGTACTCAAAGCTTCCTCAGTTCGGTCCACAGAGCATGCACTCTCAATCAGAACTTGCCCAGTATCTAGATATCGCCAACCACCTTTTCGTGCCTACAACAGAATAATCCATGGTATGATGTAATGGATCTTAAACCTCAATATGATCAGCTATTGAAAAGGTCAATAGAAAATTAAAAATCTCTAGATTTTTTTCTACAATTAGCCAAAATATCAGAACCACTTAGAAACATATTAAACTTGGAACATGATGTAAAGCGCCTGTGGACTGTCCTGTTATTTTGCATGAATTTACAGAATGAGGATTTGCACTTCAAATGGTCATGGTACTAGGAATAGTTTTACGGTCAATTGAAACCAGAAACCACTTAGATGGGGACAAACACAAAATAAAGCAGTTACCTTTGTAGGCACAGAACCACAGCCAATTGAAACTATACAGTCAATTTTTGTATCGGGCCACAAAAGTTGTGCTTCTCTTATTGAGAAGATAGTTGGATTGTTTGCCACTATAGCACCATCTTGCCAGCGGTTTACATCTATATAAAAGGTAAAAATATAAAGGTTAAGTTCAGACATTCTTAATAAAATAGTTAACTTAAGCAACCAGAAGAAAAATACCATCTGAGAAGTCATCAAGATAATATGGGGCAGCAGAAGAAGCTCTTATAGCTTGCCATATATGGTGTTTACAACTTCCAATAAAAGCACTTCGTTTGTAGCCAACTTGAGCACCTGTAGTTGGAGATCCTAGAGTGGTAATTCCTGCACTTTCTGATATCGAAAGAGGCACCTCGGGGGTTCCCACAGGATACTGCACATTAAGAAATTTATAAATGTATAAACTCACTCTTAGAGCTGCCAAGATATTACCAAAATAGATTATAACCCTATGTTTGGATTGAACTAAAGGAAAATGAGGACCATTCCCCTGTTTGGATAAATATTTTGTTTAAATAAGGGAAAGGACAGGAAATTGAGTATTCCTTGCTTTCCCTTGAAGTATGATTTTTGTTTACCCCAATTTGGAGAACAAGCTAGGGAAAGGAAAGTAAAAAAAAGAAAGAAATATATAAAATACCTATTTTATTATCTTCATGTTTTCATAAACTTAAAAGGTTATAATTGGAAAAAATTATTATAGTAAATCCTTTCCTTTCCCCTCTTTAACCAAACAAAGATTGTTAAAATTCCTTTGCTTTCCTTTGCTTTACTAATTTAAGCTATCAAAACAAGATACACATGTATCTTTTCCTTTACTTTCCTTAACCTTTCTGTCTTTTGCTTTCCCTTTCCTTCCTTTCCTTTATTACTACTTATCCAAACATAGTGTAAATTGTTCTACATATATCTACATGAGCAATAATACATGAACCCAATTAGAGTTCATATTGCATGATAGAGAAAGGAAATCTTGACCACAAACCTGATAATTGCGGAATATAAAAGGCTGAGCTGGCATAACGCTCACCAAAGTAGACACTACAAAAACTTTCGGAATGTTTTTCACAGCAGATTCAATTAGTAGGTCACCATCCTCATCGGCACACATTTCCTTTAGCAACCTTTCAAACTGGTCTGCACTGTGCTGCAATACTCTATGTTATACTATATAGTTAAAGCAAATAATACTTTGAAAAGTAAGACAAACAGGCCCATTTAAATTACTGATTTAAGTATAGCAAAACACCTTCAAAATGATGATAAGAACAATGCAATAAGCAGATGTGATTGTGAAGTCTTATTGATTAAAGGCAATATATAGAATGAGCAACCCTTAAAGTAAATTATAGTAAATCCTCTGAAAATATCTTGGAGAAACACAAAATTTCTCATTTGCTTGAGTTATACTTTCAAATAGTTTAGTACCTCTTCATGCATTCAAAGACATACATTTTCAACCATGTTGCTATTATTCTTCATTTTTCTTTAAGTATCCCAGTCAACCACATGGGCATGAAAATATGATCCTCCAAGGATCCACCAAATATATGGAAAAACATAAAAAAGAAATCTGACCATTACACTCACACCCCAGTCCAAGCAACATAGTTTTCAAGGAAAAGATGAAAGAAAGCAACTCTAGCAGTATGAAAGACAGAAGCACAAGTTTGCATAAAAGAGAAATTCATACTTTAGATCCATGTACAACAACTCTGAAGCTCTGTGAAGAACTTTTATAAAGCATATCCAACTTCTCTCTCCAAGTTGCAGCTTCATTATCCTTTGGCACAGGTTCAGCGAAAACAAGTTTTCCTACAAAACAGCATAGAACTAGATAAATTAATTGAACCCTAAATTAAGTGCCCACAAATAGAACCTTTATACAGCACACTAACCAAGATTTTTGTATATTTCTTCACATTGGTCCAAGGTCAATAACTTAATACCAAGGGCAACAGCAAGCATTCCTCCAGTTGATGTCCCACAGATAAGGTCAAATAGCTCATGTATTCTCTTCCCAGTTCCCTTCTCAATTTCTTTAAGGATCTGCACAGTTGCAAGACCTTTCATGCCACCTCCATCCATTGAGAGTATGCGTAGGCCTTGTTTTGGTATCTGTCTTCCTCTTATAGCCCGTCGCAAGTTTTCATTTTCTCCTACAGAATAACATAATCAGATGATCCAAGATCCAAATATTCTAAAAGAAAGTAAAAAATCAAATGGAAGAAATATACCAAGAATTGCTAAAGCACGAGCAGCAGCTTTATTCACACGTGGTTCAGGTCCAACAGTCAGTCTCATGAGAAGGTCCTTCAAGCTTTCAGAGGTCACAAGAATGCGACGATTCTCCAGACAGAAGGCCAAATTTCCAACAGCTAACAAAGCAAGCCTTTGCACCTGATTAAATATAAAGGTTTAATTATACATACATTTGATATAAGAATCATTTAGATCAGAATATTACCTCTGGGTTTTTATGGGCACAGAGTAATTTTAATGATCTCAAAACATCCTTGGTTAGCATCTTCTGAGCTACAATATCAGATCCAATGGCCAATGTGACCATAACTTGTAGCACAGAAACCAGTTCTATTGGGTCAGGAGACTTCATAACAGTTTCAATGGGTTGCATGATGTCACATTTCATCAACTGCATTGCTACGGAAACATCTCCACCAAGAGTTGATAGAGCGGAGCAGGCTTGTTCGACCTGACACAAGATACGAACCATAATAATACTGCATAAAATAAACATGTCTGATGTTATTCATGAAATGAAAGTATATGCAACGTACCACATGCCGGTCTTCACTACTTATCATACTTATGAGCTGTCTCACTGCATTCTCATCTTTACCAATAACTACACGATTCCCCTGGTCTTGTGTTATTATCTTGACCAGTGCAGAGGCTAGCAAAGGGTGATGGCAAGAGGAAAAACGGAATATGAGAGAGAAAAAGGCACTCAGCTTGTGTCTAGATGCACCAAAGTAAGAACTATTCTCCATCTGTAATACAACAAGAGAAGCAGTTTAAGCCTAGATTTATTCATCGCACGAGCATACAAACAGCTAATTTTTGTAGCTTGTACCTCTATTTGCACATTCACTGATCTTAGATTTTCATCAGCCACAATCCTGATATTTGCAAGGGACAAATGGCGTAGCTTGTGTAAAGGCAAGATTTCAGGAAGGAATTCAAGTGGATTACCAAATAACCTAAGAATCTGCAACTCGGCCATAGCCCTGCCATCCAACTGGAGAAAAACATTAGACTAAAGAAAACTATATATCCACGAGCTTAAAAAAATATGTTGATTGTCAATAAAGTGACCTGAAGTCAAGAAGAGGCCGAACAAGTTTGTTATGTTCCAATGACAATTCCACCAGCCCAACGCACTGTCTCAGCTCTGCTGCTCATAAATTACCACAGAAACATGGTAAAATGGACAAGTGAGAAAGCAATGGCCTAGTACTTGCAAAATCATGAGAATAAATGTTTTCCCTCCTTAATATGGGAAGTTATGAACTTGATAAGGTAATACAATAGGGAAGATAATTTAGATGTAAAACAAGATTTACTCTTACCAGGAACTGAAACAAGCATGTTGTTGTCAACCCTGAGTACTTTTAAGGTTTTTAGTTCACCAAGCTCAGGTGGTAACACAGAGAGCTTGTTGTTATCAAGGCATAGTTTCTCAAGAACAGGCAATTGAGTTAGCTCAACGGGCAGTGTCTGTATCAAAAAAGTACACAACCAATGAGTGTTAAACTAACGGAGCAAAGGAAAGGAAACATGCCTAGTTTCTTCATAGAGCTCAATCCAAATTATAAAAAAAAGGATCTAGTACAAGTTAAAATTAGCATAGGTCCATGCTTATACTTTCTCGCAATCCATCGCTCCACATTTCTCAATAAAATCACTTCAATAAAAAAAAAAAAGCATAAATATAAAATCAAGAAAAGCAAGGAAAAGAAGAAGAACGAAATTACCGTTAAACCACAACCACAAAGGCTAAGCAAAGTGACACTTCTCCAATGGTCACCGCAGGCAACCAGACCACTGTCACCAGAAGGAACCAAATTTGACCTTAGCAATCGAACCAATACTCCGACTCCATCACTCTGCTGACCTGAGCCGGCCGCCTTAGCCATCGTAACCGCCCGCAATGGTTCTCTCCTCTTCACCACCTTCATCTCCACTCCCACTAATTTCTCTTCCGTCTCCCTCAATTCCACCGAAACCGTATCTTGCGGCTCCGGAAGCGCCACCATCAATTTGGATTGCAGCCTTATTGCCACCTGATCCTCGTCATCCCCCGCAACCCAATCCAGATCAATCCTAAACCCTAGCTCTTTCTGATCTTGCGGCGTTGAAGATCCCGGCGAAGACAAAGAGGAACTTACGGGAGATGTATGATCTAGATCTTCCGCAGATTTTTCATAACCGTAGTTTAGAGACAAACGGAAGATCTCCGAAGGCCGTTTCCATCCTAGTCCCCAAGACATTGTGATCGGACGGTCAAAATGCGCGAGGAGAAGACTCCGATCACGATTCGACGGTTGATACGATGTTTCACATTTGAATTTTCTTCACATATAGAGAATTGCATACAAAAATGGCGACGACAAGAACGATAAAGTTCCTCCCTTTAGGATTAAGCTTCGGGAGGTTTGGAGAAATTAAGACAAGGAAAAATTGAAGCAGTATTATCTACGAGCTCTTTCTTTGACACAGTTTTCTTCGTCTATTCTTTTCCGTCGTCGGAGTCTCTTTTTATTCTCGGTTTTAACATTTTATTCATCAAGATAGCCCCATGGAACGACGTCGTATTGTTGGCGGCTAATCAACCCAGTCCACGCTAACGGGTGCACTCCTTTGTCACCGAAACGACGGCGTATAACCTAACTCTGGTCGTTGTAGTGAAGAGGAGATTTTTGGACAGGGTTATCACATGTGTGACATAACATTTCATTAATTCAATCCAAATCAATGTCCTTAACTTAAAATTGGTGGTACGGACAATAATTCAAATTAAAATAGCTTAAATATTAGATAATATAGTGTAAATTCGTATTGAATTTGAATTCAAGTTAAATAATATTATTTGTCAAATAACTTAATATAAAATTAATAAATCATAATGTAAAAAACGTATTTAACTTTTTTATACAATATTAAAAGATGGAGTAACATAGTGTGTGGGTATCTCAAAAAAACTTTAACCACATTTTGAAAGAAAACCCACACATCATATTACCATATTTACATAAAATGAGATTTGAAACTCAATCTTGGGAATTTCTCTCAAATATTAGCAATTCATTTTAAGCTTGTTTAAATATATAAAAATTTGAACTTTAGACCCCCAAACATTTATAATAATATCTAAATCGGAATATTTGCAAAATCAAATGTCAAATCAGCATTAAATTATTTCAGTAAGGGCCATACATAAAAGGCCAAGACTTGTGAGAATCTCAACAACCATAAAATGCACATTGCAAACACAAATCACTTGGTTTCAACATAGAAATTGTAAGCATGAATTTCAGCCTAAAAATCAACACAAGTCATGTATCAATGGTCGACAAGCCGGTCTCGAATTGCTTGCAACCGAAACCGGATCCACAATGTTACTACTGGCTTATAAAGTATATTCATAACAAGTACAATTCTGCTTTCGGAATGGATACCGTCATCATAAATTCAGCTTCTTTACGGCTTCTTCGAATGTTGCTCTTAAATCGGCCTTTACTCCATCATCAGCAAATATAAAATTGACAGCGATTTCAGCAAGCTGAAACATTTCAGTCTTTCCGAGACCTGGGAGAAAAAAAAAAGGGGGTAAAATCATCAAATTGCATAAAAATGATTTGGTTGTGCTAGTTATATTCCACTTACCGAACGAAGAGGAAGCAAGATTGTACTCCCTGGAAAGACTGGTAGAGAAAACCCCGGAATCATCAGTGCAGAGAACCAAAGGATGTTTTACCTTGTATAGATCAACTGCATCACCATTTCACAAACCGATTCGTCTAAACATCAAGATGAAGAACAAAAAAGGAAGAAGCAAAAACATGCTCGAATCCTTCGAGAGAAGCTGATTATATGTACTTGTAAAGGTAATTTCTTAAAACTGTTGAAAGACAAGCAGAAAAGCCTGACCAAAATGATGAATATCTATTGAAGATATTGTTTCCGTTCGGATATTGGATGTCAAACAAATCTCAACCTGCAAAACAAAACAAAAGAGAGGAACAGACATTAATGAAACTTTATGAGAAGAAACATTATTTTCAGCATCGAACAAATCACTTGAAATCAGTCAATCAAGTAAATTGTCTCGAAAGTTGGATATCAACCCACGTACTAAGGGATAAATATCTTACAGGGATTTTTGCTGATTTCAACTTTCTCCAGTTTTCCTCATCGAAGCAACAAGCATGACCGATCCTATGTGGAAGGAAGTCTATCATTGCTTTGATTTCCTCTTGGTTAGGTACCTACAAGCACTAAGATATGACAATAAACAAGTCGGTGTTATTTAAAATACTATAGCACACACTATTTGCACGACAAGTTTGAGAAGTAGCAACAAAAACGCACCTCTCCACAGTGAAGAGTGATATAGAGACCCTGCTCCTTCGCAAATTTTAATGCAGGCAAGAATGTAGACCTATGTCGGATGCAAAGAAAATTAAGAATTATGATAGAATTATAACCTTCAAAACACATGAACAAATAAGGGAAATATGAGTACCAATTGCCAACAATCGGGTTTCCGGAGAGATCAATGCCAACTACACCTAAATCCCTCATTTCCAGTGCAAGCTTAACCTAAAGAAATAAGGGAACTATAAGGACATTTATCGAACAAATAACAAGCTTTTTCCACAAACTGCAATCTTTAACATACAGTTTCCATGGCAGCTTCAGTGCTCTCACGACGATCAATGCTGAGAAGAAATCTTACATACATCTTCTTTCTCATAGACCCGTTAAATGTATTGGTCTTCAAACCAGCGGGAGAATAATCAACGTCAACCGAACTGACAGCTCTTAAACCCTCCATCACAGCGTCCATATACGAACGTTTGCTCATTCCTATGGAATCATTTCTCTGTACAGTGTTTCCATTTATTCAAAACTGCATATAAAACGAACCACCACAAAACTAAAACATAGCAATGGAAGTACCTTAGGAGTGGTTCTAAGCTCTAGATATACAACATTCTCGGCAGCAAAATCTTCGATGACCTGTAGATCGAAAAATAGAAACAAATAACTAGAAGAATCAATACAGACAAAGTCTTCGAGTGGAAAACTACATTACCTCTTTAGTAATCCTTGTAACAGTGGAGTGATCAGTAGTGAGAATGTGGATAAGGTCAAACAGCTTGAATACTTCATGTAGCGTACGGTCGTCTGAATCGGAAAAAAGGAAATTTAGGCGCTCCTAAATACCAATCTTTAACATACAGAACACAAATACACAATATAATGAAACCCCATTTCCCTAAAATGTGCAAGGATTAATTAAATCAATCAAAATTTCCAATCTCAAAGTAGTCAAGCTCATGTTTTTTCTTGGGTTCTCAAGAATACAATGTGCAGTATTTCCTCTCTTGATCTTCAATGATTTTTAAGCAATGAAATAAAGGACTAAAGCATTAAAAAACATATACCTTTCAGTATGACATTCTCCACATCTGAGAAAACAATGACACCCTTATCACCCAAAACTCTTGCAAGTTCACTGTCAACAACAATACATCTAAATTAACCTTCATGATTAAGATGGGGGGGCACAATTGAAAGGTTAAAAAAAAAGAGAGGGGAAAGAGGGATAAAAGTAAGCTCACAAGAGAGTAGAGTTCCTAACTGAACCATTGAGGTGAGCATGAAGTTCAACCTTTGGAACCGAAACACACCACTCCAGCTCTTCTCTGTTCATCTTTTGCCTGTCTGGGTTTTCCGACCGGCTACGTTTCGCGGTGTGATAGATTGAGTTTTTGAGTACTTTGTCCTAACCAGACCAGATTAGTCAAACAACAAAACATAATAAAAACTAAAAAAACACACAAGAAGACAAAGAGGGGAAAGAGAATTGTAACATTGGGCCCTAAGAGAACAGAACCTGCTGTTTGTTAGGCTTCAACAAATGTCTGATACCAGACTTTGGGCTCTGAGGACCGGTTCTATGCAAGTCACTAAACGTGTCCATAAAAGCAAACCCTTGTTCACCTTTCACATTTACTAATATCAATCTCGGGCTTTGATAGCCTAACACAATATTTGGCAGCTCATTAGGTTAATTATTTGTTTTCAAAATTTGAAAGTTAAAATAAGTTATAAGTCTTTATATGTTTCATAAGTTTGAAATTTAGACTTAGTTTGGATGGGCGGTGTGTTTACCTCCGGTGAAGTTAAAAACAGCGGTGGCGGTGAGATTAGTTACTGTAGCGGTGAGATTTGATACTATAGCGGTGAGATTAGAAACAATGGTAGAGTGTGTGTTTGGATTCAAACGCAGCTGTAGCGGTGAGGTGAGAATATAAAATGACTATTAAGGACATTAGATTAGAAACGGCAGTGCATTTATGTTATATTATTTAATATAAAACATAAATTAAAATTATATTTTTTATAAATGATAATTAAAATATTAAAATCATATACAATAAAATTTAAATATTTTTAAATTATATTCATAATAAAATATCAAAATATTTTACAATTATATTTAAATCAAATAATAAAATGTAAATTAAATTTTTTTATACTAAATTTATAAATAAAAATTATAAATTTATTGAAAATCAAATTATATTAAATAATGACATATTAAACTTATGTTATGCGTATTAAATAAAATAAATAATAAAGGAAGAGTTGGGGGGTAAATTAATAATTATCCTTATTTTTGGACTTCCAAATCAGTCCACTGGAGCTTTTAACTCCAGCCAATATTTTGGGTTCCAGTGAGGTGAGAAATACTCACTGGTGTGCTTGCCAAACACTACAACTGGAGCTGCATTGTAACACCCCAAACCAGGTCTATGCGTTAAGACGAGATTTGGTTCATCACACCGATCAAACATCCATTTCCTTTTTAAATGATTAAAGTAAAATAATACTTCAAAACCTTTTTGGAAATAAAGTTTAAAAATAAAGACCAATGATTTAAAATTGATAATTTAAGAAAATACTTGTTTGAAATCTTATCATTTAGAATATAATTGTCAAAACCTTTAAGTAGTTTTAAAAGGATTCGAAAGAATTAAAAAAAATATTTAAAGTGACCAACTTGTTATAAAACTCAATATATTTAAGAAAACCTTATAGATTTAAAATAAGCTCATATTAAAAGTCAGTGTAACTCACTTACCACCTTTATAGGGCCAGATCATCGAGACATTAATTTGGGCTTGAGCCCAATTGTAGATTTAACAATATAAAATAAAATACAATGCATATGAAAAATGAATTTCCCAACCAAGCCTAATTTCCAACCGCTACACACCCCCATACCAACCAACACACCTGTGGGGATCAAGTTAACCCACCCCGCCAAACACACCAATCGTAGGCATTAAGCCTTTTAAATAATATTGTAGTGCACTACCAAACTAGATTGTGACATAGTCACCGAACTAGAGGCATTAAGCCATAAAAATTTGTGGCAGAGCCACCGAACTAGATTTCTGTCCACAGGCCTTTCTTCTCTTCATCCAATATCCCGTCCCATGCAATCATGTATGCATAACAACTATAGTCATTTAATAATTTATCAAGAAATCCATATTATAAAGGGTCTATAATTAAACTTTTTATTTGGGCCTATTAAACAAAATAATATCTAGCCCATTTAGCAATCTAGCGAACTTTGGCCCATATATCGAACTAGAAGATTTTCGGCCCAATTTAACAATCTAGCAATTTTTCGGCCCAATTTTACAATCTAGCAGATTTTCGGCCCAATTTAACAATCTAGCAATTTTTCGGCCCAATTTAACAATCTAGCAGTTTTTCGTAATTTTCCCGTCTTTAACCGTTTTCATGCTTTTACACAAAAGTATTCATTATTACGTATTTTTCCGATTTTGCCATAATTACGATTTTATCACAATACTTACGATTTGGTATCTAACCCGAGAGATAAGTGTGAAGTTACACACCTGGTTATAGTGAGAACTAGACTTTCCCGCTCGTCGATACCTAAACGCATCACGATAAATTAAAACACTATATTTTATTAACAAAACCAATCTTAGAAATAACGGTCTAAACTTTTACCCTCGGAATTTTGAACTACTTCCACTTGCGGTTTCTCCCCGATTGATGGTTCGTTAACCGATGCAAATCCACGAACAAACAAAGGTTCGGGAGTACGAACGACTTCAAACAATTGATTCTCCTCGGTTGAGCGTCCACAACCCGGTGAAAAATCTCAGATTCCCGAAATAGCCCTTTGCTTAAACTTAGGGGGATTAACGGAACCACCCTTCTTCCGAACACTATACACCGCCCTTTTCTTCCCTATCTTGATTGTCTTCAATGACAAAAGATCATTAATCCAACCTAATAATATATCGAAAATATGACTAAAGGTTTTAAGAATGAGATTCCTTACCACAAATATCCTTGTTCCACAATATGAGAATCGACCAAAACGTTCCCTCAACACCTTAAATCGATTCCAACGTTCTATGATACTCACGAACACTTGAGTTCCAATCTTCCACTATCACACTATTGTCCACGGTTGAAAAGAAATGATTGAGAAGAATGTATATATATGATGGAGGATTCGGCTATGATTAACCAAAGAAAAGAGAAAATGGTTCGGCCTTGGGTACACTAACATTCGGTCATGAGAAAAAGTAATGGAGAAAGTATGATTGAAAAGAAATAAAAGTTAAGAGAAAAAGATGATGATGATGAGGATGTTTCGGTTTTCAAAGAGAAGAAAAGAGAAAGAAAGAGATGAGTTTAGGAGCACTTGTGTATTCGGCAATGGGGAAAAGAAAAGAAAAAGAATGACCTTTGGTGTTGGTAATTTCGGCACTATGAAAAGGCACACAATAGAATACTAGAGTGATAGGCAAAAATGACCAAATGGTCAAAAGATTAAGGCTTAACCAAATGCTCAATTTCGGCAAGGGAGAAAGGTTGAGAAAAGAATTGCAAACTTTGCACAAAAAGCTAGAAATGACCAAAAACTAACTCCTAATCCTAGCCAAGCTACTAACATATTCGGCCAACCCTCCCTTAGTCCACAATGCCGTCCAAACTCATGGTCAAATGACCATGATATAGTTTCCAAAACCTTTCCTTGATACATGCCTTATGTCCCCTTATCTTACCAAAATTTCTTGATTCCATACCATAAGTTAACATTACCTTATTCCTTTAGTCTACTTACCAAAAATGAAAAGTCCAACCTTACCATATTTGTGCTTGGCCGACACTTGCCATACAAGTGCAAAAATAAAAGTTATCTAGATGCTATCCAAGGGATTCGAACCACTCCCCTCATGCATTTACTCATGCGCCAACACCACCTTGCCATTTACTCATCTTATGCTACTCTTTGACACTTAAATTAACTTAAGTATTAATGTCACTTGATCCACTTCAATAAATTCTCAAAACTAAAAATTATTCTATACCTAAATAATTCAATACTCTTCTTCAGGGCTAATAATAACACGAAAAAGAAGTAAGAAAAATTTTCCTTCATAATCTTAACACCAAAACATGCAATATATCGATACTCGAATTTTAGGGTGTTACATGCATTTCATTTCAAAATTTTTTACTCTTTAAATATCACCGCACTGGAGTTGACTGGTAATCCAAAGGGGCCCTTAGTCTCCCTACTTTTATTTTTAAGAATTTAGTCGTTCCACTTTTCAATTTCAAAAATTCAAGTCCAATTGCTACTATCATTAAAATTTTTCTGTTAAATTTATTGGTGTGATATTTTCATTTAAAAAAAAAATCACCTTGTACTAACGCGGCAAACAAATGGAAACGTTGAAAATGCTTATGTGGATTTGTTTTCCTTAAAAACATCCATTCGAACTTGTCATAATAAATTTTTTTTGTTGGAATAGTGTTCTTATGAGAAAATTGATATTAGCATTGTAATTGAAATATTAGACAGTATTAACTATTTAGATTGACTAATGATACTATAAAAGTAGAAGGATCAAATTACGTAAAAAAATTAAAGTATATGGATTCAATCCAAGTGTCAGCATAGTATGGGGATCAAAATTGAAATTTGACCATTGATTTATAATGTCAATAAAGTAAGGGTGAGCAAAATCCAATTCGATTTGAAAAACTCGATAAAAAATTCAAATTTTGAATTAAATAATTCGAGTTAATTGAGTTATTCGAATCAACTCGAATAAAAAATCAAGTTTTTCGGTTCAACTCGAATATGAATTATAAAATTCTAGTTATCTGAAAATTCAAATAAGAAAAAGACAAAACTACGTCATTTTAATAAATGTTTACCTTTTCTAAAGTTAAAAGTCAAACCATTAAGTTAAAAGGCAAAACTATGTCGTTTTGATAAATGTTTACCTATTAAGTTAAAAGGAAAACCATTATATTGTTAATGTAGTTAAATAATCTTATACTTCGTCTACTAGTTAAATAATCGGTCCATGTACACGCAACATTGAGTATAAATAATAGGATTTGTTAACTTGACTCGAAATTTTTTGACTCGATTCGATTCAATTCGAAAAGAATTCAAATTGAATCTGGTTGCTAAAATAGGACTCATCAACTCAACTAACTCGAAATTTTTTTACTCAATACGGTTCGACTCGATCTAATACTCACCCCTACAACAAAGGCAAACACATACATGATCCTTCAGACATTCAAAATATATATAACCATTTAATATTATAATATAAAAGTTAAATATATTAATTATTTGGTTTAACTAATAACATTATAAAAATACCCGAGTCCGCTACCCTAGCACGTCTCTGTCTGCTCTTTGGCAAGTTTCAGGTTTTTTTGTTCAAGATCCAGTTGTTTTTACGGCCGTCTTCTAAAAATTTTTCATAAGTTTCAAAGCAGTCTTCTTAGTCAGCATTCTTTTCTTCTAGTATCTATGGAATCAGATTTCGCAGATCTAACTCTTGAGGAAGAAGAAGCAATCTTGTAAATACAAATAGATCCAAATTCGGTAAGGGAGGAAGAAGTTCTTAATCTGGTAGGTTGTTTTCTTACAGCAAATATTATTCATTTTCCAGCAATGAAAAGTACCATGGCAAATTTATGGCATCCAGTTATGGGTGTAAAAGTTTGTGATCTGGGGGAGAAAAGGTTTTTGTTTCAATTTTTTCATATTATGGATATGGAAAGAGTTCTAAAAGGGTCACCGTGGACATTTAATAATCATCTGTTGCTATTGCATAGACTACAATAGGGGGAGGATCCATTAAAAATTCCTTTAATTTTCACACCTTTCTGGGTACAAGTTCATGACGTTCCAATCGGTTATTGTTCTGAAAATCTGGCAATGAAATTGGGAAATTTCATAGGAAAGTTTATAGAGTACGATGGTTCAAATTTGGGCAAGGAGAACAAAAATTTTCTACGAGTACGAGTTCAAATGGATATTCATCTCCCTCTTAAAAGGAAAAAACAAGTCATGTTCAATAGTAAATGCTCTTACATCAGTTTCAAATATGAAAGATTGACTCTCTTTTGCTTCTTTTGTGGCCGTCTAGGTCATAGTGGTTCCTTTTGTGAAGCTAAAATGGAGTTAGGGGTAGAAATTACAGAGATGGGTTGGGATCTAACTTTGCGTGCGCAATCAAGAAGAGCCCAAGCAATGAATAGTGTCTAGCTAAGAGAGGAAGGAGAAGCTGTAGGTGTAACCAGTTCAAATGATGATTCTAGAGAGAATGGTAGATGGGGTGGTGCCAGAAGAATTGGAAGTATTGATCCTGTCTTAGGTAACCTAGAAGGTAGAAGTGTTCCCTTAAGAGTAGGGAAAGAAAACATAATAAGGGGAAAAAATCAAATGGCGATGGATCATGATCTGGAGGATGAGATGTTTATAGGGGAAGAGGGAAAGAAGAGAGCTAGAGGGGAAATTGAAAATAGCATTACTTTAGAATGCAGAAATAGGAGAATTTTTGAAGAAAATCATCAATTATCGGCGGTTGCCAGGAGGCAAGCTGACCGGTCGCAATGAATATTCTAAGTTGGAATGTCCGAGGTTTGGGGAATCCTCGGGCAGTTCGGAGACTTCGGCACTCGCTGAAGCTACACTATCCCCAAGTGGTCTTCTTTATGGAGAAAAAAATTAATAAGTTTAATATGGAAAATGTTAGACAAAGATGCGGTTATCAATTTGGTATTGATGTTGATTCAATTGGCTCGAGAGGTGAACTAAGCTTAGCATGGCGAGGGGATGTGAACATAGCATTACAAAGTTTTTCTAATCGTCATATTGATGTGATTATTGAAGAAGTAGATGAAGAAAAGAAATGGATATTTACAGGTTTTTATAGATCTCCATACATCAATGGCAGAGAGGAATCATGGAATCTGTTGAGGAGATTACGTAATCAGGGAGAGTATCTAAGGCTAGTTTGTGGTGATTATAATGAAATATTATATGGGTTTGAAAAGAAAGAGGGATTACTTAGAGAAGAGAGAAGAATGGAAGAATTTCGAAGGGTATTAGAAGATTGTCATTTGGTGGATTTGGGTTATTCAGGAAACTGATTTACTTGGGAAAGAGGCAATCTACCGGAAACAAATATTCAGGAAAGACTTGATAGAGGAGTTGCTACGGAGGAATAGAGTTCTTTATTTCCAGATTCTTTAATTCAACATCTTCCACATTCCTTTTCGGATCATTGTCTACTTCTCATAAATACAGAATTTAAAACTAGAGGGCAGATTAAAAAAAATTTAAATTCGAAGCTTGGTGGGTATTAGAGGATACTTTTTTTGAGGAAGTTAGAAGTATTTGAGAATATTCTACAGGTGATCTTTTGAGCAAGCTGGAAATCATGAAAGGAGGTTTGGAGAGATGGGCAAACCAGATTCGACGAAACAGGAAAATAAAAAAGGAGGTTCTTACTTTAAAGTTGGCAACACTACTTGAATCTGACCGAAATGATAAAAATCTGGCAGAAATTATAGATACAAAGATTCATCTAAATCTTGAGATTGATAAAGATGAAAGTTACTAGGAACAGAGGACTCGAATAAATTGGCTGAAACTTGGGGACAAAACCACATCATTTTTTCACAAGCAAGCGACACAAAGAAGAAAGCAGAATTTAATTCACAAATTGCAGTTTGAAGATGGTAGGGAGACAATGGAGAGAAATAAGATGGAAGAGATTGCTAGTTCATATTTTAGGAAATTATTTTCAGCGGGACGATAATACAATAATGAAAGAATACTGTCAGGAGTTAAAAGGTGCGTTTCGGATGAAGATAATTATAAATTTAAGGTCAGATACACAAAAGAGGAGATATGGGAAGCTATATTAGAATTGGGCCCTACAAAAGCTCTAGGAGAGGATGGACTTCCAGCAATATTTTACTAGAAATGCTGGCCGATCATTGGCGAGGATGTCTCTAATTATTGCCTTCAAAGATTGAATGACGGTATGGATTTATGCCCGATTAATAAAACAAATATTGTGTTGGTACCGAAAATTTTGAACCCTTCTAATATTACACAATTCAGACCAATTAGTTTATGCAATGTGATTTACAAATTGATAGCTAAAGTCATTGCTAATCGGCTTTGGCTAGTGATTCATAAATGTATATACGAAGCACAAAGCGCTTTTGTTCTAGGGAGGTTGATTTCTGATAATGTGTTACTTGCTTATGAACTTTTGCATACTTTAAAACATAAGAAGGTGGGGAGAAAAGGGCTTATGACAGTGAAATTAGATATGAGTAAGGCATACGATAGGGTTGCGTGGAATTTTGTAGAGGAGGTTATGAAGAAGATGGGATTTGATCCAGGATGGGTTGATATGGTAATAAAATGTGTATCCACAGTATCATATTATGTGGTTTTGAATGGAAATGCATGTGAAAGTTTTCTTCCATCTAGAGGTCTTAGACAAGGGGATCCTTTAAGCCCTTTCTTATTTTTATTTTGTGGGGAAGGACTCTCGAGCCTGATGAGACTGGCGAAAGTAGAAAGCATTCTAAAATCAGTCAAAGCTAGTCGAAGTGGTCCAGCTATTTCTCACTTACTCTTCGCAGATGACTGTATTTTATTTGCAGAAGCTACAGAAAGAGGAGCGCATTCTTTAAAATAGATTTTGGTGGAGTATGAGCTGAATTCAGGCCAATGTGTTAATTATGATAAGTCGACTGTTTTCTTTAGTACTAACACACAAGAGAGGGAAAGGATGGTAATCTCGCAAATACTTAAAGTTAGAAGATCAACTGATCTAGAAAGGTATTTGAGGCTACCTAATATGGTGGGAAGAAAGGATCGTCTTTTCAAATTTTGAAGGATAGATTTAAACAACGAGTAGATAATTGGAGTATTCGGTATCTATCTCAAGGAGGAAAAGAAGTCTTCATAAAAGCTGTACTCCAAGCTATTCCAACTTTTACAATGGTGTGTTTTTTACTTCCTAAGACTCTTTGTGGGGAATTGGAGGGAATAGTAGCTAAGTTTTGGTGGCAGAGAAGTCGAAATAGGAAAGGCATACATTGGTGCGCTTGGAAAGACTTATGTTTATTGAATGAAGATGGTTGCCTTGGTTTTCGAAATCTTGCGAAATTTAATGTGGCGTTATTAGCAAAACAGGGGTGGCGTCTTATTAATTTTCCAAATTCATTATTAGAGCGTGTGTTGAAAGCAAAATATTATCCTAACTCGAATTTTTATGAAGCTCGATTAGGAAATTTACCTTCACTTACTTGAAGAAGTGTGTGGGCTGCGAGAGGACTTCTTGAGAAAGGAATATGCTGGAGGGTTGGGAGGAGAGATATAACATTTTCGTTTGGGATGATTTGTGGATTTCAGGAAACGAAGCAGATAGAATTCCGAAGCAAAACAATAATAAAAATGTCAAGTTAGTGTCGGATTTAATTGATGCCACTAGTAGAAGCTGGAAAACAGAGGTGGTAAGAAATACCTTTAAAAATGATACAGCAGAGAAAATTTTGCAGACCCCACTGACGGAGTTTGTTCATGAAGATATACAAATATGGCGAGGGGAGTTGACAGGGGAGTTCTCCGTTAGGAGTGCCTATAAACTATTACATGAATCTAGCCATGATCATAATACTATTAATATATAGGCCAAAGTAAAGAACTTCTATAGGAAACTATGGAAACTTAACATCCCTAAAAAAATATCCAAATTACAATATGGAGAATATTGTGGAATTTTATCCCGTCCTTGGTAAATCTCAAAATCAAGCGGGCCGTTACAGAAGTCCAATGCCCTAGATGTCGCCAAGAAGAGGAAGATTGCTGCCACATTTTTCAACAATGTCCTGCAACAATTGAGGTTTGGAATCAGCTAAAGTTAACATGGATGTTAAATCATAATAATCTGAGTATGTGGGAATGGCTAACATAGATCTTTGAAAAAGGGAACAAATAACAGGTTCGACTTTTCTGTTGTGGACTTTGGTTCATCTAGTTTAGCAGAAACTCTTTATTATATGACAGAAGATTCCTAAAAGGTACAAAAATAGCAAGAAAGATTAGTAATTATATTAAAGAATGGGATGCAATAAAAAGGGAAAAAAGTATTTCTCGGTGTGCTGAAAACACTTACCAAATACAAAGTAGAAGAAGGGCAATAGTTCAGTTCGACGCGGCTTTTGATAGACACTTGTTCAGATCGGCTACGGGTCTACTAGTCCGAAATGAAAAGGGGGAGATTCTAGCATCGAAGGCAATTATCCACTCCAAAATTGTAACCCCATTCACGGCAGAGGCATATGCAGGTTTACAGGCAGCGAAATTAGGGGTCTTTATGGGTTTAAACAGAGTGATGATAATGGGTGACTCAAAAACAGTTATCAAGAAATGTCAAAACAAAGATATAGACAAATCGGTCATCGAAGCAATTATGAGAGACATTCAAAGCCAAATTGTTAGATTTCAGGAGATCGAGTTTATATATATCCCTAAAACAGAGAATCGTTATGCTCATACTATTGCGAAAGAGGCCCTAAGGAGAGGAGAAAGTTATTACCTGTTGGGGGGACTTCCGGATTTCATCCGTCAAGCGGTGGAGATTTCTCGGCAAAGTATCTAGAACGAATGAAGAAAGAACTGAAAGGGCGAAAAAGAAATGAAAGCGTGAAATAGAAGTGAAAGGGTGGAGAAGAAGAAGGTAGTAGAAAAGAAATCAATAAAGTTTTGAAAACTTGCTATCATAAATGTTGGGTCGGTGGATTTGAAAGGGTGCAGAGTAGAGGGATCTAGCTATCTTGATTTGACTGGAATTTAAAATTTGATTTAGATTTTGTTTTAGTTCGGTTACTCTCGGACGAATTGGGTTAGATTTGTTAATTTAGTTAGGCCTACTTTCTGATTTTGTTTACTTTTGTTTTTCTGATTTATGTTTGGACTAAGACCCAAAAAAGTTTGTTTTTCAATTTTATTTAAGTAATAAATCCAGTCAGATTATTATTCGAAAAAAAATAACACTATAAAAATAATATAGAGACTAAGTTATGTTATAATTTGAATTATAAAGATTAAATTAATATTTTCTTATAATGTAAAAGAAAAAATTATTATACCAAAAGAAAAAATTATTATACGAAATCACGTTCCTTCTATTTATAGTTTTAAATTATTAAATTAATAAAGTATTTTTCAATTATTATCTTTGTAAATAATTAATAAATAAATAAATTAGAGGTATAAATCAAATTCAACATTCTAAAAATGTAATTAAGCTTCTACTTTTTTTCATTCAATTGAATATTTGAATTTTCAGAATATATAAAAATTTTATAAAATTTTCTTATAATCTTTTATAATTTTCTTACAACTTTATAATTTTTTTTCTATATTTCTATATTTTTATTTTTTTACTATTTTTATAAAATTTTACAATTTTTTAAATGATTTTTATATTTTTTCTATTTTTAATTAAAATTTAATAATTTTTATAAATTTCATTTATTTTTATTTTTTATCATTTTTTTGGTCACATGTCACGTTGTGGTTGTGGCACTGGTGGCTTTAACTGAACAAAATTAGAGGCGGTTAAATTTAATGATTAAAGGGCCTTTTTCATGCATTTTGGCCGTTCAAATACCCAATTGAATGCAACAAGAGAAAAGAAAAATGAGTTGGGGCTTAATTGTTTTTTTTTAATGTTTAAGGGTCTTTTTGATGTATTTTAAAAACTTAAGTATCCAATTGAGTGTAAAAACAATAGAGACTTTAATTGATGCCTTAAACTTATAAAGAATAATCCAAGAATATCTCATATAAATATATAATGTATTATTAAATATTTATCCTAAGTATATAAGAAGAAAATGATAACTTGAGGAAAACAAGCAAATATCAATATTGTTTCATAATGTTTAAGATAGAAATTTAGAATAGATTTATTTGATATTGGTGGAATGATTGGGATATACGGTCATCTTCCCAACATTTTGGTGGACAGCATCACATGCATCAGACGCATGTAGGAGAGCACAACAGTTGAATATGCCCCCAACAGGAGTGGCCAATGGCCTCATATTCATTGCCTATACACAACTGTATTCAAGAATATTATCACTCACAATCAATCCGTGCCATCATTACTGTATGAATAGTTTCCATTTGCTTTTTACGCTCTTCTTTGCTCCAACTCCCCATTTACTTGCTTCACCTACCTTCTGTCTCATCTTTCAATGCTACCTACCTACATGCTCAAGGCTGCAATTTCATTTACTTTATATCTATCTATCTATCTGCCCTTTTGCAAACCATCTCCATTGCCATTAATACATATAATGGTAATTTCATTTATCTTTCATGATAAGAGAGGTTGGACTTGGACTATACCATTAACTTTTGGGTAATCCAGAAGTCAATACTCTCATAGGCACTTCAATTATCTCATTTGATTTAACTTTCAAAGATTTACCAACCAATTACAGCTATAGCTTAAATAATTGTATAGTTTGATTTATATCATGCTTTTTTTTATAATAATTTTATTATAAGTTCTGATCATATCTATTTTTTTTTATACAATACTCAGAATTATCTATAATCCCTCTCCAACCCATAAATAGGAGGATAATGTGCTTCAACGCACTCAAACCCACATCCTCCTACATTGACAACAATATCCATACCAATCGACATCACCCTTTCTTTTTATACAGGATTAAAATGTTTGAGTTGTTTACGGATTGAATCCAATATTGATGTTTGAAAAAGCTAAATGGTTTGTCTCAGGTCCTATTTGATAGTGTTGAAAAAATTCAATTAACTGGAATTTAATTTTTTCAGCAACTTAATTTTTTAAACACATTTCATAATCTATAATGAAAACTATTAGATAAATTTGTTTCTACAAAAAAGTGTGAAAAATGTTAAGTAGGTAGGAATTTATTTATCACTTAATAGAAAATAAACTAAATTATTTTTATTTTATTTAATATTATATTATCATTTATCAAGCAATTTAATTATCTTCAGTATTTAATTCACAACTTATTTTTTTCGGTATTTATTTTTTCAATACTCAAAATTTCAGTTTATCAAACATAGCCTTAGTTGAGTTATCTTTGACAAGTTTGTTGTTATAATAAGAAATGCAACAACACTGGTGGGGGAAATAAATAAGCAATCGAAAAGTAGCAAGACACCAAGTTTGTTAGCACAATTCGAATTCAATAATCTTACTTCTATGGAGCCTATCTAAGAAAATGAATTTACTCAGCAATTAACTTGGTACAACAATTGAAAGTTCTAATGAATAATTGTAGCCTCTAAATTTTTCCTCCTCAAAATCTTCACCTTACATATAAAATACCACTCTAAAAAAATGTCTAAATAAACAAAAGGTGTAAATCCACAAAATCTAATACAAAAACAAAATACTCTAAAAAATTCACACATTTTGCATCGTCAATAGCTTATATAAACAAGCTCGATAATTATCCATGCTTTTCAAAATGAGATAAGGTAACTTGTAAATTTGAAGATAGATAAAAATTATCTCCAAATATTATCATTGCATTTTCGAAAATATTAATTATTTTGAAAATTCTAATCAACTTGATTCTTTGAAAGCAATAAGATAGAGCACTCTTTTAAAGTCTCCAAAATTGCCGCCAATAGATAAAGGATAATACAAATTATTTCTAATTCCTTTTGTCCATTAAATATCATGCATTTGCTGCATAAAAAAAATTTGTGAAAAATATAACGTCGGTAATGACAAATGTTTCGCAAAGAAAATAAAAATAAAAATAAAGAACACAGATTTTACGTGGAAACCCTTTCGGGAAAAAACTACGGGCAGAGGAGAAGAAAATTCACTATGTCGAATTCGAATATTATTACAAGAGGAACAGATTATGTCTATTTATAGGCTTGTAAAGCCATATTCTAATAGGAGTGTAGTAAGATTGAAACTCCTTATTCTAATCAATATCAAATAGATAGAGTTTAATAAGGTTTAAAAACCTTATTTAAAATAAAATAAAAGAAGTGTAGTTCTATAGGGATTCTTCTTTTATTTTATTTTACCATTATATTTTATTTAAATAAGGATTCGGGTCACTTAATTCTAACAATCTCCACCTTGACACGAATTCTCAATAAACAAGTTCTTCATCGCGAACTCTCAATGAACAAGTTCTCCACCTCTTTCATAAAACCCTTTAAGTGTTTAACTTCAACAATGAACACCAACCAAGTCTAAGCAATGCTCAAACTTGGTTATAGGAAGTGACTTAGTCATCATATCTGCAGGATTTTCATGAGTACTAATTTTGCTCACAACAATATCACCACGAGCAATAATATCACGAACAAAATGATACCAAACATCAATGTGTTTTGTTCTCTTATGAAACATTTAATCTTTTGTAAGGAAGATGGCACTCTGATTGTCACAAAATACGATGTTGATTTGAAGGTCTTCATTGAGCTAACTAAAGAGTCCCTTCAACCAAATAGCTTCTTTACAAGCCTCAGTAATCGCCATGTACTCAGCTTCAGCGGTAGACAAAGCGACTGTAGTTTGCAAAGTAGCTTTCCAACTGATTGCACAACCTCCAATTGTAAAGACATAACCAGTGAGAGATCTTCTTCTATCAGGGTCTCCAGCAAAATCAGCATCAACATACCCAATGACTCCATCTCTAGTTCTTCCAAACTATAAGCAAACATCAGTAGTACTTTGTAAGTATCTTAAAA
The DNA here is from genome assembly GCA_005393395.2 of Gossypium australe. Classification (NCBI taxonomy): domain Eukaryota; kingdom Viridiplantae; phylum Streptophyta; class Magnoliopsida; order Malvales; family Malvaceae; genus Gossypium; species Gossypium australe. The sequence continues at coordinate 17,004,357 of CM016619.1, forward strand.
TCCACTGAACTGATTTCCAATGTTCTTTACCGGGATTCGCCATGTATCTGCTAACTGCACTGACTGCATATGATAAATCTGGACGTGAACAGACCATAGCATACATGAGAGATCCCACTGCACTAGAGTATGGAACATGTGACATGTTCTCAATCTCATCATCTGATTGTGGAGACAAAGCCGATGAAAGTCTAAAATGGGCTGCTAAAGGAGTACTAACAGGCTTAGCACTCTGTATATTGAACCTGTAAAGAACTTTCTCAATGTACCCCTTCTGACTTAGGTACAATTTACTTGCTTTTCTATCTCTGAGAATCTCCATACCAAGTATCTTCTTTGCTAGTCCCAAATCTTTCATATCAAATTCTTCACTTAATTGGGCTTTGACATTTCTTATCTCTCATTTATCTTTTGCTGCTATCAACATGTCATCAACATAAAGAAGTAGATACACAAAAGAACCATCACTGTTTTTCTTAAAGTAAACACAACTATCAAAACTACTTCATTTAAAATCATGAGAAGTCATAAAAGAATCAAACCTCTTGTACTACTGTCTTGGTGACTGTTTCAAACCGTAAAGGGACTTTTTCAGCAAGCAAATATAGTCCTCTTTTTCTGAGACTGTAAAACCCTTTGGTTGTTGCATGTAAATATCTTCCTCAAGTTCTCCATGTAAAAATGCAGTTTTTACATCTAACTGCTCAAGCTCCAAATCATGCATGGCCACAATACCAAGCAAAGCTCGAATCGAACTATGCTTTACAATTGGGGAGAACACATCTGTGAAGTCCACTCCTGGAATTTGACTATAACCTTTTGCAACAAGCCTTGCTTTATATCTGGGTTCTTCAACTCCTAGAGTCCCTTCTTTCTTTTTAAACACCCATTTACAGCGAACAACCTTTTTACCTTTGGGAAGTTTCACAAGATCCCATGTTCTGTTTTTATGGAGTGATTCCATCTCCTCTTGCATAGCAAACATCCACTTTTCTGAGTCTCCACAGCTAACCGCCTCAGAATAATTAGACGGCTCTTGGTTTGTATCTATATCTTCAGCCACATTTAAAGCATAAGCAACTAGATTAGCCTCGGCATACTTCTTTGGAGGTTTGATTTCTCTTCTAGTTTTGATTTTGGCGATAGAGTATTGTGGTGAAGAAGCAACTCTATTCTTAATTTTTGTACTGGCTTGAGGAGTCGACTCTGTATTAATCTGATGCTCCACCTGCTTTTGATTTTCTTTATTGGAAGAGCCTTTAAGAGATAAGTTAGGTATCATAGCAGTTTCATCAAAAACAACATCTCTACTAATCACAACTTTTCTATTTTCAAGATACGATAACTTATACCCTTTTACACCAGCTTTATAACCAAGAAAAACACATTTAATGGATCTCGGTTCCAATTTTCCATTATCAACATGAGCATACGCAGGACATCCAAAGATCTTTAAATCAGAATAATTAGCAGGATTACCAAACCATACCTCTTGTGGAGTATTTTTCTCAATGGCAATTGATAGAGATCGGTTGATCAAAAAACTGCAGTTGAGGCTGCTTCGGCCCAAAACGACTTTGGTAAGTTGGCATTTGACAACATACATCAAACCTTTTCCATGATCGTTCTGTTCATTCGTTCTGCAACGTCGTTTTGCTGTGGAGTATGACGAATTGTCAAGTGTCTCACGATCCCTTCTGACTTGCACAGTTTATTGAACTCATCAGAACAAAACTCTAAGCCATTGTCTGTGCGGAGGTATTTTATTTGTTTTCACGTCTGTTTTTTAATCATAGTTTTCCAAGACTTAAATGCGGAAAACACATCGCTTTTCTACTTTAGGAAGAATGCCCAAACTTTTCTGGAAAAATCATCAATAAAAGTTAGCATATAATTAGCTCCACCTTTCGAAGGCACTCTTGATGGCCCCCATAGATCAGAATGAATATACTCCAACATTCCCTTCATGTTATGGATTCCTCTAGTGAATCGAACTTTCTTTTGCTTCCCAAAAACGCAGTGCTCACAGAACTTCAGTTTGCAAATTCCTTGCCCATCAAGAAGTCCTCTTTTGCTCAATTCTGCCATGCCATTTTCACTCATATGCCCTAGGCGCATATGCCAAAGTTTAGTAATATCATCATCTGACAAGGAAGAGGAAGTGAGAACTGTATCACCAATAACAGTAGAACCCTGCAAAACATATAACTTGGCAGTCTTTCTCTGCCCTTTCCTCACAACGAGGGAACCTTTGGAAATCTTCAAAATCCCACTTTCAGCTGTGTATTTGTACCCTTTTGAATCAAGAGTACTTAATGAAATTAAATTTCTCTTCAATTTTGGAACATGTCGTACGTCACTAAGTATTCTGACAACTCCATCAAACATCTTAACTTTAATTATTCCAACACCTGCGATTTTACACGAAGTATTATTTCCCATCAAAACAACACCTTCAGACACTGTTTCGTAATTTGTAAACCAATCCCGATTGGGACACATGTAGAAGGTGCAACCCGAATCAAGTATCCACTCCTCGCTCACTTTAGAATTGTTGACAGAAGTTACTAGAAGTTCACCATCACTATAGTTTTCTACAACATCAGCTTCACCGAAATTTTCTGGTTGTTTCCCCTTTTGATTCACAGCCTCCCTTTTAATCTTGTTCTGTAGCTTATAGCACTCAGATTTAACGTGCCCTTTCTTCTTGTAGAAGTTACAAGTTTTACCTCTATTTGAAGACTTCGATCTACCCTTAGATTTACCGCGAGGATTTTGTTCCTGTGTCCTTCCACGATCATCATCAGCATTCCGATCTTGTCTCACACACGAACAATGAGACCCTCTTCTTGAGAGTCAATTTCAACCACAAGATGTTTCATCTTATCATACGAGGTCAAAGAATCATAAACTTTATCAATTGTGGGAGACTCGCGGCTATATAAAATCGTGTCTCTAAAGGTTGAATAAGACGGGGGCAACAAATAAAGTAGAATCAACCCTAAATCTTCCTTATCATACTAAACCTCTATAGCCTCCAAGTTTGAGAGAATTTCTTTAAACACTGTTAAGTGTTCGTGTACAGATGCCCCTTCCTCCAAACGATGAGCATAAAGACGTTGCTTCATATGCAACTTACTAGTTAGAGTTTTCGACATACATATTTGTTCTAGCCTCTTTCATAATGCAGCAGCGGTCTTCTCCTTCATCACATCCTGCAAAATTTCGTTAGATAAATGCAGATGTAACTGTGTTAACGCCTTTCGATCCTTGCGCTTTTTCTCTTCCTCCGTCAATGTCGAAGGCATCTTATCTATCCCTAGTAGGGCTTCTTCTAAATCCATCTGTGCAAGAACTGCCTGCATCTTTATCTGCCACAACGCAAATCTAGTGTTGCGATCCAACAGTGGAATTTCATACTTCAAAGACACCATTACAGTGATCGAGATGAAAAACCCGGAAACACTGATACCAATTTGTGAAAAATATAATGTCGGTAATGACAAATATTTCACAAAGAAAATAAAAATAAAAATAAAGAACACACAGATTTTACGTGGAAACCCTTTCGGGAAAAAACCACGGGCAGAGGAGAAGAAAATTCACTATGTCAAATTCGAATCTTATTATAAGAGGAATAGACTATGTCTATTTATAGGCTTGTAAAGTCATATTCTAATAGGAGTGTAGTAAGATTGAAACTCCTTATTCTAATCAATATCAAATAGATGGAGTTTAATAAGGTTTAAAAAACCTTATTTAAAATAAAATAAAATAAAAGAAGTGTAATTCTATAGGGATTCTTCTTTTATTTTATTTTACCATTGTATTTTATTTAAATAAGGATTCGGGTCACTTAATTCTAACAACATTTAATCAATATTATTGAAGAGACCTTAATAGATGTTTTTCCTAGTTTGTTTGTACAAGTTTTAGTACATTGTGTCACATCTTTGTCCATGCAACTGCTTTGGAGTGGCTCTATCACGAAAATGTTGCATAGGACTCAAAAGGTGTAACAAAGAGACTCGTTGTTGCCATACCTCTTTGTGTTAGGGATGGGGGCGCTTGGGTCACCTAATCAATCAGATGGTTGAGGGTCAATAATGGGAACCCATGTTGCTTTCAAGAAGGAGACCTACTTTGTCTTATCTCTTATTTGTGGACAATGTGATTTTGTTTTGTAAAGTAGATTGCTAGCAAGTATATTGGGTCAATGAAATTTTGGATACCTTTTACCAGGTTTCAGGCCATATGATAAACAAACAGAAGGATTAGATCTTCTTCTCTCATAATACCCCAAAATTGACTATTTTAACTATTTTTAGTCATATAAGGTTTACTATGGTGGCTAGTTTAGGAAAGTATCTAGGGATGCCAAATTTCCAAAAATGCATTAACATGAACATATTTCAGTTTGGTGTGGACAAGGTGCAAGCTAAGCTTAATGGTTAGGATGCTCTTCGTCTCTATGGTGGGCAAAATAACTTTAGTGAAGTCGATACTTCTATCCACCCCTAAATATTTCAAGAGCACAACTTGTGTTATTGTCTCTGTGTGTTAAAAAGTCAAGAAACGTGCGCGAAACTTAATTTTGTGCTATAATTCCACAAGTTATCTCTTGTTAGTTGGAAAGATTGTTGTAAATTGATTGATAAGGGAGGTATGGGAGTTCGGTGTCTTCGGGTTCAAAACAAGCTTTTCTTACTTAAATTGGACTATAATCTCTTAGCCAATTCATGTGCGTGTATTATGTAGTAAGTACAATGTTAATAGTTTGATTTCAGTGTCTGTAGATCGTAGTAATTGTTCTTACATGTGATGCTCTCTCTCTAATATTTGCAATGCGATGATAGAAGGTGTTGTTTGGTCTATTAATAATGGGCATTTGATCAAACTATGCAATGACCGATGGCTTAGGATATTGGCTCGTTCAAGGCTTTCCACATAGGCAGTGAAAGGTTAGATGTGTAACACCTCATACCCGATCCGATCGCCAGATCTAAATTGTAAGGTGTCACATTTGTTGCCGGAGCAATTACAAACAATTTATAAAGTAATTCACATTATTAAATATTCATTTGCAAGCAAATTATGCATATAAGTGTTGTACATTCATTTCCGGGTCTTATACGAGCTTACGAAAGCTTTAATGCCAACCTAAGATCGAATTAGGACTAAAATGTAATAATTACAATGTTTCAGGTTGACGTCATGACATTAGAGGGTGACCATGATCAACGTCACATTGTGGCATGGTGACCTAATTTTCATCGCAACGACATACATCCGACATCGCGATGTAACATCTTATTTATGAAATTTCCAAATGAAACTTCACTCTGCACTTTCTAAACAAATACATATGCAAAATCAAACCACATTTTCAGTCAAAGCATGTAATCTCTAAGTCTCAAACATAACAAAACACCTTTGAAAATGGTCTAGTGTCGCGTGTAAATGATGTGCGAATTGTGCAAGTATATATGTCGATTCAAGTAATAAAGTGATGAGCGAGTATCATTCCCACGAGGATCAGATTGAGGCACAAAATTAGTCAAGTTATTGTAATATGATTAATGTTATGGCAAAACTGATAAATAAGATGCTATGGTAAACTAAGGTAAGTATGCAATGATAATTTAAATGAATGATGATATATGCGATAGGTGGAATTGATGAATAATTGGAAATGTTATGGAAAAAGTGAGAGGAGAAATGTAATGGCAATAATGATAGTGATTATTCGAATAAAATGTAAACAAAGAAATAAACAACTAAATATGATGTGGCAATGATACTACGACAAAGTATAAGGATAGAGTGATGTTGATTCAGAAGGTCAGGTTTACCCAAAATCGACCTTACTGTCAATAATGCCTTAGAAAAATCGTATCTACTTTATTGCACATAAGAGTTTTAAAATGGTCTGCCTCTCGCGAAAGCAAAATCTCAAGTTACCTTGCCCGTGTCTATAGGCTTTTTAGATATCTTGCCTGGGTTCCTTCTGTATGACTATGACTCTATGTCTAGAGTCCACTACAAGTGTCTATTGAATACTTTCTCATTTCATTAATTTTAATCCAACCAATTCAACCCTTTCGGAATTAGAATCAGTTTATAAGTATGCGAATAGTCTTCTATGTCTAGAGGTAGTTTCATTTTAATTAAAAAATTAGAACAATCAAATGAAACAGTAAAGTAAATTAGATATACACTGCATCCATAAAAAAAGTTTAAGGTTTCATCGAAAGTTATCCTAACCCTATGAGATTTAGCTCATGGGCAGGGAAATAAAATTCCTAACCAAAATATTATCTGACATTGTGTTCAACTACTTTAATTCAATATTTTAAAGGAACATTAATGGAAATAACAGAAGAACTTTGGGAAACAAATTTCACTTGCCTAGTCCACACTTCGGTAGCACAATGTCCTGTGATGGATAAGGAGGGCTGCCTTCAACTTCTTTTCTTTTACGCAGTCAAATCCTTATTCAAACCTAAGGATCTATCCCACTTTTTTTCGCCATTTGTTAGGTCCACTTCATTAGCTTTTATAGATAGATTAAGCTAAGGTTGGCTAATAGCTCGTGATTATCTTCTCCTCTTTTAGGGGGATTTATCTGGTACAAGTTTGAATTTGAACTGGGATTGCTGCATGAAAAATGTTAACTTGGTCTTCCCAGCATTGCCACGACATTCGTGCTGGCAAATTGTCTGCACTTTGCCTTGACAAAACTTCACTCCTTTATTTCCTCATTCTAAAACATGTTCCTGCCACACCAACATACAAAAAACCTCAATTGCAAGCAATTTTAACACCCTAAACCTGACCTAGAAGTTTAGACCGAATCTTGGATGTCACATTGATCACCAAAGTGATCGTAGGTAAATTTTTTACAAAGTAAGTTGTCACATTGAATCGAAATGTTTAATCATTTAAAATATAGACAGTAAAAGTATAGTTAATTTTAATATATATATATATATATATATATAACCGGAATAAAATGAATAAAACTTAAAATGGAACTTTTACCACAGTTTTATAAAGCCGAATAACAAAGCAGAAGCTAAAAACACAAACTGATAGTTTATTTTCCTTTGAGACTGTCCGAGACCTCCGCATACTGAGTCCAGCGTCAATATTTGGAAATGTACCTGAAAAGGAAACACTAAGAGGGGGTGAGCTATTTAAGCTCAGTGTAAGTTCGTATCGAGACTAAAAACAGAATCACAAAATTTTAACTCTACAGTGCAACAGATTTACAAATATAAACAGAGTCAGAAGGAAACTTAGAACTAACGTCCCAATAGAACATATCACCCAAACACACCCATATCACTCACAGACGGACAGAAAATAGTCAGATAGTCTATCACCCAGAACACACAAATAGATGCATATGAAATGCAGTCAAGTAATATAACCCACCTATCCAGCCAACACACCTCTCCGTCCTCCAATTACACCCCATAAGAGCTGTTTAAGCTTATCCAACCAAAACACACCACATAGGACCTTAAGGGCCCATCCAACCCAACACACCATATATGTGGACCAAGCCACTCAGATATCAATACGCAGCAGAGCTGGTGTATGTGCTGTACAGTGCAATGCGGTAATTCGCTGTACAGACATGTTGCAGTTTAAACTGCCAGATCAAATAATGGTTCGCAGCAAAGCTGATGTATGTACGGTACAGTGCGATAAATCGCTGTACGAATAAGCTTGCAGTTAAACTACCAGATCAGAACAGATACAGTCTTCCTTCTCTTCACAACCCAACCCAAAATACTTTATGCAAGTGCATGTATGCATTCAATCTCACAGAACAGTGACACATTAACAGACAGTCAAACAGAACAGATATGCACACACACACCCAGTTAACCAGGTTCAGAGTCAGACATCTTACACATCAATTACAAACAACACTTAAGCTACAGCCCAAATCAGAGTCTTAACTACCCTTACTAAAGCTTAGCCAAGGGTTGAAGCACACAAACACAATTTCAGATTAGAAACATATACAGAACCAAAATAAGTGTCTTAGAACCACACACCCATGTGCTCTGGCCGTGTGGAAATACCTAGGCCGTGTGGGAGGTCAAAGCCCGTGTGAAGAAGGGCACATGGCCATGTGGCTGAGGTACACACCCATGTGAAGAAAGGCACACGGTCGTGTGACTAAGGCACACGTCCGTGTGGACCAGGGACATGGCCGTGGGAACAGGCCGTGTAACTCTCTGTCTATTTGTACTAAAATAGAGTACAGGGCAGACACGGCTGTGTGAGGGTCTCACACGCCTGTATGTCCAAAATACATGCCTGTGTGGGATCCTTAAATCTCTAAATTAGCCATACAGCCATGTGGCACCAAATCACTCAAACCCTAATTCCCAAACTCATACACCCGTGTGCCCAGGGGACACAGTCGAATCCCCAAATCAGCCACACGACCATGTGGTCAGGCCATGTGGCACCCAAATTAGCCCAGAAACCCTAATTCCCAAAAGCACACGGCCGTGTGTACCGGCACACGCCCGTGTAACCACCCGTATGGTCACAAAACCACCTTAAAACAGCCCCGAAAAATGTGCTTCTAACCACGAAGCACTCTCCAACCCCTTAATAGTTCGAAATTATACCAAATCATACAAACTCTAAGCATAAGACAGTGATACAGCATCGAAAATAACAGATTTGCGAACACTCACACACACGTTGTCGAATTTTCATAAAGTCGAAATAAAATTCGCAAATAAACTAAAAGAATATACAAAACCCATACCTGATTCGTAATCGGAGACGTTCAGACACTGACTTGACGACAAAGGAGCGAAATTCCCGAAATTAGCCAGCCAAACCATTTTTGAGAGTTAATTAAAGGAAAAAATAGAAGAGAAAGAAAAGGAAAAGAAACAGAGAGAAAAAAGAGGAGGAGAACATCCAGGAGAAAGAAAAATTAAATTAAATTAAAATTTTAAAAATAATAAGTAAATAAATAAATAATTATAATCCTAATAATAAAACTAATTATTAATTAATAATTAAAAATCAATTTGCTATTTAACAAAATAAAAATATATTACTTGAAACGCACACTTAAAGACTCAAACCCAGAACCCAGAGGTTCACTAACACTCACTCAACCACCAGACCAGCATGCCTATTCTGTCACTTAAACACACAACCAAACACAATAGCGCAACCTTTTCATGACCCTAATCACAAAAGTTAAAACTTCTAGCCCCAAAATTCGGGGTGTTACACAATTAAAAGCACCTAATTCCAACATAGTCCAAGTCCTAATGCAATATTAAAAATGCTAACTAAAATGTCCTAAAATGCAACACAATGTACTTAAGTACAAGTAATTAGCTAGGTCTAAAGACATGAAATATAACTCTTTTCAAGAGTTATCATCTAGCAATACCATGATACCTATAAGTTAATTAATTGGTATAATTCATTCCAAACATTCAAAAACATACTTATTTAGCAAGGCCATTGGCATTTACAACATTTCATACCATTTCCAACCATATTTGAATCCATTTACATGTTATATTCAATTAACGAAGTTCATACATCAACCTTTAAACCAAAAGTGTATATAAACATAGTTTTGTACCAATTTTACTCAAACTAGGTATATGTCATACTTGACACTAAAACAAAACTCATACAAATTTTGTTGAGTTGGGGATTGCTTTCGAGATGCTGGACCAACTGCTCGAACTACCAGGAATCCACTATACCTGCGCATGGAGAAAACAAATCGTACGCTGAGCAAATACGCTCAGTGGTATTTCCATGATTCAAGTTAATATAAACAAATTAAACATATGCATACATCCATATCAATTTCAATTCATAACCTAATTTCATGCCATTTCATGCCACAACACTTTCATTTTCAAATCACCGTGTATATGACCAAACTTATAACCAATTCATATGTATATTCATGCCAAAACTTACAATGCTACTTAATTTGCACAAATCCATTTCTTTTTTTCCATTTAATACATAAGTACCTAACATATCTTTCATACTTATATACAATCCTTAGTTTCCTTACCTGTATTTATGCTAAATTTTCATCTGATCGTTTCATTCATTTATAAGCCTAATAGCTCATTCATGTTTAATTGACCCCTACGACTTGTTTTCAATTTATTTCACATATTGACGCATATTGCAATTCAATGGCATTTATCAACTTACATGTTATTTATCAAATCTCATGTTTATAACCCTATTAACCAGACACAGTCTCGAAACGGATATGCAGATCCGTCACCCCAGGTTGCCCGGCAACGATGACGCTGTACATGTACATATTACTATTGGGAAATATGCCCATATTGTAGTAAACATGTAACTCTTTTCTATTTATTTAAACGATGAATAAATAAATAAAGTTAACTTCTCATTTCACTATTATGTCTTTTGTATTTATGTCTTTTATATTTTGCATGCATAGCGAAACCGTGACAAGCAAATATTAGCTCATTGATTGTCTAAGTTCAAACTGAAGATAATTGCATTGTAAGAAAGTTTACATTGTGAGAAAGAAAACTTACTTCATTAGATAATCTAAATAAGCCCGTAATCCCGTAAAAGAATCGAAGTGAGCATTTGATTCAAATACTGAGAAGGATCATTATGTCGTCTACAATTCCAATTGGGGAGATGGCTAGTCTTGGCTATCGGAGCAGTTGACTCCACGAGTAGAGACATAAATGTATTTATTTAGTAGAATGATACATAAGACTGGACCCAAGATTAATTAATTCTGAATCCGTTTGTCAGTTAATTCACTTGTGATGTTCGGTGTGATTTACCTAAATCCTGAGTTAAGTCACTAACCATGCGGTTGAGTTGATTTGGGTTTCTAGTTAGGGTTTTCTTTCAAATTAAAGTTCATAAAATGGTATCCGAGTTTAAATCTTTTAAAATCCCTGGTTTACTCCATGAAATCGAGCTTAAAAAAGCTCAATTGCCAAAAAAATTTGAATCCAATTTCAAATGATTCGAAAAGCAAAGCTTATTTGTGATGGGATCATCGTTAATACATTGCAAATCAAAATCAAATCAAAATCAAAACTTTGCAGCAATGGCTTGTCTCGGTAGTACTTAACGATGGAGCAAATCGTAATCCCAATACAAAATCAAAGCAGAGGCAACCCAGATAATAAACATGGAATCCTAATAAAAAAAGAAAACCAAAATCAAATTCACCCATTGGGGGGAAATGGAGTCAAATCCCAAATAACAAATCCTAATCGAAACTTAGTTTTGCAAACCTAGAAAAAAAAACCCAAAAAATCTTAGATTTGCAAATATGTTTATCATATGAGATTAGACAGTAGAGGTGGAGGTAAAAAAAAGAAAAGAAACAAGAGGCTGAGTAGCGGTGCACATTGACTGGGGGCGAGGCCATTGACGATGGTGGCTCAATTCGACATCAGAGAATAGACGAAATATAGCAGGAAAATTCATAGCCAACTATCTAGTTTAGAAACTCCGAATCTTCATTCGGCGATCCCAATGGTGGTAATGCAAACCACAACATGATGTACCACATACAGAAGACCGATGGTAATCTGACGATGTAAAAGGGAGATCAGAGAAAGAAAGAAATCAAAGCTTTGGCTTTTGTTTCATCAAATTTGGGTCAGATTCTTGGAAAACTAATCGATGATTTGAAGAGAGGTGGTTGAGAAGAGTGTTCTGATGGTGTTCGATCAGAGCTTAGATGACGATGACGACTAGGGTTCATCAAAGGAAGAAAAAAATAAAAGAAATGGAAATTGGAAAGAAGAAAAGGAAAACCTAAAAAAAGGAAAAAATGGAAATAGTTTTTAAAAATATTATTTTATTGATTTTTAATATATTTTTAAATTATGACATCATGATGATGTCATTATACCACGTGTCACAATTTTATTTTGCCACTTGTCTCAGACTTAACAGCGTTAAAAAAAAGGTACCAAACTAGTTGACAAAGAAAAAATTTAGTACCAATTTGAAACCAAAAAAAAATCATAAATATTAATCTGGAAGGAATGAACAAATTCAAATACCAATTTTATATTTAACCCAAAAAAAATTAACCTGTCCAACTATTTAGATCATTACAAAAAAGTTAAACAATCGACTTCAATAAGCAAAATTAACATAAATTTGGTAATAATTGCATGTATGTTCTCAACTTCTTCTAATTTTCATGAGTGAAAATTATGATAAAATATAATTTGTGGGAGAGGAGAATTTTGTGGACGTTGGAGTTTATAATTGTAATTGTCGAAACCGTTTTTTGACAAAAACAGGAATCAAACTTGGGTTTTAAAAATGAATAAAACGGGAGTCGCCACCGATCTTTTATTAGGTGTGATCGGGCCACCTATAAAGTATCTTAGTCTACGGATTTTAAGAAAGCGGGCTCGGGAGTCTGTTACGTGCGAGGAAGGATTAGCACCCTCGTCACGCCCAAAATTGGTACCAAATCGATCAATTAATGTCCTTATGTCGAAAGTTGAAAATCGCGCGAATGGATTTTAAAAAATATGTAAACCTTATCTCGAAATAACGGAATGTCACATCCAGTAAGTTAGGGCACAACATACCGAATTCTCGAAAATAAGTTTTTTTATTTCTATTCAAAGAATTTTTATTTTAAAAGATATTTCGTTATTTAAGTCAAACAAGAAAAATCGAAACCTAGTAAGTTAAGGCACGATTTTCTCGAATTCCTAAACACGAAATATTACCTTTATGAGAGAAATCAATTTTTGTATTGGATAAAATGGGGCACGAATTTGTAACAAAATGCAGGAAATGAGGTACAATGGAATCGGAATAAGAGTATATGTGAAGTGATATGAGTATAAATATATGAACGAAAGTTAAATAAATAATATATACACTTATATATCGCATAATAAAAGTAAAAAGAAAAATAATAATAATAACAATGATATCAATAATAATAACGATAATACTGTGATAATAAATATAATAATAGTATACATATACAAGCAACACCAAAATATATAGTAAATAATATAAATGTAACAACAATAATAATAATAATAATAATAATAATAATAATATGTACAACATTATAATATAATACTAATAATGGTAAATATAATAATAGTAGTTAAACAAAATAATGATAGAATATATATATATACATATAACAATGGTAATAACAATAATAATCTAATAACACTATTATAATAGCAATATAATAATAAAGATAATAATAATAAGTGATAGTGACAATATAATTATAAGAGTAGGCAAAGGGGGGGCTGAATTGGAACCAGGATAAAATCAGGGGCAAGAATCGCGAGAATTAAAATAATAAAAGGTGAATGGGGGGTTAGGATTTAACGCGCGAAAACTGAGGGGACTGAAAGTGCAATTTACCCGGGTTGTTAAACCCAACATTCGAATAGGGACTATATTTAAAACTGCGTGAAACTTCTGGGCACAATTAAAATAAAAAGGAAAGCCTAATTTAAACAAAGTAAAATATAGGGGGACTTGGGGCGCAATTAGCCCATCAGGGGAGGACGCGCGGATCCTGGATCGGATCCGGGTCAATGCGCGGACCTCCCCTGGCATGAAACGGCGCCGTTTCACCTTTCACATTTAAACCCCAAAATCATGTTTTGAGATTCATTTTTCGGATCTCAGAAAACAATTGAAGCCCCCCCTTTTTGTTCTCTCTTCTGCTAGGGTTTCGAAACCCTAGCACGCCGCCGCTCGGGTTTCTTTGGCCTATTCTCGCGCCGCCGAACCACTATCGTGTTAGTGGCCAGTGGGGCTTCGAAGTCGAGCCTTCCGGCTCACGTCCAAGCCCTCCTTTTTTGCGAAGCTCAGAAAACCAGGGGAAAACTCGCTTTTCCTTTGGTTTCACCGACAGAGGCTAGCCCCGACGACGTGCGCCGACGGTACAGGTACCCCTTTTCCCTTTTTTTCTTTGCGTGTTAATGGTTTATTTTTTTTATATTCGGTTTCAAAAATAGTAAGCGAAAATAAAATAAAAGATGAAATGACAGGAAAATAGGTAGCAAAATCCACCTTGAGATCTTCTTGATCTTTGATTTCTATTTTCTGGTACAAGTCCTATGCGAAGGGGCGAAAAAAACCGACCATCTTACATTGATTTTCCAGTGGCTTTATAGCCGATAATACATGGTCTTCTCAATATCTTATCGTTTCGTGCCATATTTCTTTGTCTTTTGGTTGTTTCTGTCTGTCGTGTGTATTCCTTGCAGAGCCTGGGCAACGATGGTGGCGCGCACGAGGGACAACGCGAGGAGTCTGTGTGAGGCGCGCGACTGTCAGGAGCGTGGGCGCGGAGCGTGCGATTGTCAGAAGCGTGGGCGCGGAGCCCGATGCACGTGAGGGGAACTGGAACGATGCTGAGGCGCGTGGGTTGCTGTAGCGTCGCGCGTGCAAAGGACTGGCGACGGCGCTGGAACAAAGAGACCCCTAGGGTTCTCTGCTTAGTGTCTTGGGTCACTGTAATCGGGCCCGAGATTTGGGCTAGTTATTTAGGCTTTAGTGGTTGGGTAACCTGTTAACTGGGTCTGGTATTGGGTTTAAATTGGGTATTGGGTTATTTGTTTGTATCAATGGGTCAGGTTTTAACTTGATAATTGGGCTGGTGTAAATGGACATTGGGCCCTTTAATAATATTTTGTTTTTTGTTTTTAACTTGGTTTTATTTGGACTAAATGGGCCCGGGCAGAAATTGGGTATTACAGCTGCCCCTCTTTGCTCATCGTCGTGAAACGACAATAGAGCAAAGACAAATAAAGAACCAATTTTGCCCGGGCTCAGCTAAGCCTTGCCTTCTTGATCTGCGTCCTCTTTAAACAGCTCCAAACTTTATTGTAACTTTTCGCTTTGATTCATTCTACTGGAGGTTTGGGGTGATGAGAGTCGGAGGAAGAGGTCCACAACTTGGTTCTTCTCGCTGAAACTTCTCGAAGACGAACAGTGATGGGGGATCCAGAAGAGACCTACAACTCGAGTCTTCTTGCTGAAACTTTTTGAAAACGAACAGTGAAAGGAATCCAGAAGAGACCTACAACTCGGGTCTTCTTGCTGAAAAACTTTTTTGAAACGAATAGTGAAAGGAATTCAGAAGAGACCTACAACTCGGGTCTTCTTGCTGGAACTTGTTGAAAACGAACAGTGATAGGAATTCGGAAGAGACCTACAACTCGGGTCTCCTGCTGAAAACTCTTTGAAAACGAACAGTGATAGGAGTTCAGGAGAGACCTACAACTCGGGTTTTCTTGCTGAAAACTTCTCGAAAGTGAATGGTGATAGGAATCCAGAAGAGGCCTACAACTCGGGTCTTCTTGCTGAAACTTCTCAAAAACGAACAGTGATAGGCGTTCAGAAGAGACCTACAACTCGGGTTTTCTTGCTGAAAACTTCTCGAAAGCGAATGGTGATAGGAATCCAGAAGAGGCCTACAACTCGGGTCTTCTTGCTGAAACTTCTCAAAAACGAACAGTGATAGGAGTTCAGAAGAGACCTACAACTCGGGTTTTCTTGCTGAAAACTTCTCGAAAGCGAATGGTGATAGGTCTGAACTTTCAACTTGCTTTCCTGCGACCCTGAGGAAGACTTCAATCTTTGAACTGCTTCGCTGGAGCAAGATCCGAATTTTGACGTAGTGGTGCCCCCCTTTTGAAGGACCTATCGCGTTGAATATGCTTGTGCGTATGCAAATAACGAGGATGCTATGATCTAGACGACTTAAATGCTCCTAACTATACGTGTCATTTACATGAATGCTGAATGTTATGCTAATGATGACTCTTTTTTTTTTTGAGCAAAATGACTAGGATGTAATGATTGCAATAAATCGAATGCTCCTAATTGGATGCGTATGAATGCGTGAGAAGGACCCTGTTTATGGTTTAGGTTCTCGTTGCTCATAGCAAGATTCTATCACTAGTGCATTACGATTCGTGGCTGACGCAGGGAAAAAAGGAAAGAGGAGCTTGCCCCGCTGTGATTTCATTGTCCCTTCCGTTGCATTCTCTGCGACGTAAAGTTCATACCTTTCACTACCACCTCAGGGGAGTAGCATTTGTCTTAAACCTTAGGTGGAATGAATTTTGAACAAAAGTCATGCTTCAAGACCCTGTATTGTTTAGAGACTTTCAGAATAATATGTAGGACACCTTTATGAAAGTATTATTAATTCTGAAATCGTTATTATAAAATGCCTAGGAGGGATCGGGAGTACAACCCGAAATAAAACAGGTCAAATCAAACCGGGAAATGCAATCAAGGAAGTAGTTCATTGAAATAAAATAATTATGAATTACAAAGATGGGCAGAATAGAAATTAGGTGCCCCAGATATCGCATCCTAAGCTTCTCCGCCTGAGTATTTTGAAGATCATTTTGAGTTTGATACGTGCTTTAGGAGATCTTGAGTATTTCGTTGATGCCTCAAGCCGCGGCATACCCCCTCCTTGTCCATTTCAGTGCAGCGAGATTTTTCTTCGTATTCGGTGCCGCCTTTTCAGGCTTTCAACTCAAATCCCTTTGGTCTCAAAGCGCCCTTTGCGGGTTTTCGCCTTTGCCTCTCCCTTTTTTTTTTTTTGGGAAATCAAGGTGTCCTTAGTGGTTTTTGTCTCAGCTTGTTCAAGCGAAGTATCTTTTGACTGAATCTGAGTTCACGGGGTTGGGCAAGCTTTTCCCATCCATTTCCGTTAGGATCAGTGCGCCTCCGGAGAAAGCCTTTCCCACCACGTACGGTCCTTCCCAATTCGGCATCCATTTCCCTCTGAAATCCTTTTTTATGGGGAGGATCTTCTTCAATACCAGGTCTCCCTCGTGAAACTCTCTTGGGCGAACCCTTTTGTTGTAGGCTTGCATCATGCGTTTTTGGTACATCTGACTGTGACGAATAGCCTTTAGCCTCTTTTCTTCGATTAGGTTCAATTGATCGTATCGAGCCTGAATCCACTCGGCTTCATCCAGCTTTACTTCTGTTAAAACCCGAAGAGAGGGTATCTCCACCTCGATGGGTAGGACTGCCTCCATCCCGTAGACCAGTGAGAAGGGTGTTGCCCCAGTAGAGGTTCTGACGGATGTTCGATAAGCATAAAGAGCAAATGGTAGCTTCTCATGCCAGTCCTTGTAAGTCTCTGTCATCTTTCCCACTATCTTTTTGATGTTCTTATTTGCTGCTTCCACTGCCCCATTCATTTTCGGACGGTATGGAGACGAGTTATGATGTTTAATGTTGAATTGACGACAAACATCCGCTATTGTACTGTTGTTCAGATTCAAAGCATTATCTGATATGATCCTTTCGGGCATCCCATATCGACAGATGATCTCCTTTTTTAAGAATCGACTAACCGCCAATTTAGTGACGTTAGCGTATGAAGCCGCTTCTACCCACTTCGTGAAGTAGTCGATCACTACGAAGATGAACCGGTGTCCGTTTGACGCTTTTGGTGAGATTGGTCCGATAACATCCATGCCCCACATAGAAAAGGGCCATGGGGAAGTCATAACGTGTAGGGGAGATGGAGGCACATGAATCTTGTCTCCATAGATCTGGCATTTATGACATCTCTTGGCATAACTGATACAGTCTCCTTCCATGGTGGACCAGAAATATCCAAATCTCATTATTTGCCTGGCCATTGTGAATCCGTTAGCATGTGTTCCACAAATGCCCTCATGGACTTCCTCTAGGATCATCTTGGCTTCTAAAGCATCGACGCATCTCAACAATACTTGGTCTTTCCCTTTTCTGTACAAAATGTCTCCATCTACCACATATTCGAGGGCCAATCTCCTGAGCGTCCTTTTTTCGTTCTCAGTTGCGTGAGCTGGGTATTCGCGGTTTTTCGCATATCGTAATATATCTCGGTACCAGGGGTGATTGCCGCTTTCCTCTTCTTCTACGTTGCAGCAATAAGCTGGGGCCTCGTAAATACTCATCTGGATAGGCTTTACATCTTCTTGCTTACTCGCCTTAATCATGGAGGCTAAAGTAGCCAGAGCATCTGCCATTTGGTTTTCTTCTCGTGGAAGATAACTAAAGGTGATATCGTCGAACTCCTCGATTAGTCCCATGACTATCCTTCAATAGTTGATTAATTTGGGGTCTCTTGTTTCCCATTCGCCCCTTAGTTGGTAGATCACTAATGCGGAATCTCCATATACTTCCAGCGTTTTAATTCTACGTTCTATAGCAGCGTGGAGTCCCATGATACAAGCTTCGTATTCTGCCATATTGTTTGTGCAATCGAAGTCCAACCTGACTGTGAACGGATAGTGAACACCTTTTGGGGATACCAAGACTGCCCCAATCCCATTTCCGATAGCATTTGATGCTCCATCGAAATTCAGTTTCCAAAGGTCATCCCTTGCCGTGTCCTCTTCCGTAGCTGCCACATACATTAAATCCTCATTGGGGAAATCAAAGTTCAATGGCTCGTAGTCTTCTAAAGCTCTGCTAGCTAGGAAGTCGGCTATCGCGCTCCCTTTTATAGCTTTCTGGCTCACATATACAATATCAAATTCGGACAGTAAGATTTGCCATCTAGCCATCCTCCCATTCAAAGCGGTCGCCTCCATGTACTTTAGGGGGTCTAACTTCGAGATTAACCAGGTTGTGTGATACAGCATGTATTGTCTCAATCTTCTGGTTGTCCAAATTAACGCACAACACAGCTTTTCAATTGGTGAGTACCTCATTTCACACTCAGTGAATTTCTTACTGAGATAGTATATCGCCTTCTCTTTTCTTCTGGTATCATCATGTTGACCTAGCACGCATCCCATAGAGTGGCCAAGTACTGTTAGATATAGGATTAATGGCTTATCCGGGCGTGGGGGCGACAGTACTGGAGGGTTCGACAAGTAGTGTTTGATCCTGTCGAAAGCTTCTTGACATTCGTCATTCCATATGCCGAGGTTATGCTTCTTCAAAAGACGGAATATGGGATCGCATTTCTCAGTTAGCTGTGAGATAAACCGGGCGATGTAATTCAATCTGCTGAGGAAACCTCGAACCTCTTTCTGAGTGCGCGGTGGAGGTAGTTCTTGTATAGCCCGGACCTTGTCTGAGTCGATTTCGATCCCCTTCTTGCTGACTATGAAGCCCAACAGCTTGCCAGATCTAGCTCCAAAGGTACATTTCGTAGGATTGAGTTTCAATTGGAACTTTCTCAGTCTCAGAAATAGTTTCTGCAAAACTTGTATGTGTTCTTCCTCCGTTCTAGACTTCGCAATCATGTCATCCACATAAACCTCAATCTCTGTATGCATTATATCGTGGAACAAAGTCACCATGTCCCTCTGATACGTAGCCCCTGCGTTTTTCAATCCAAAAGGCATTACTTTATAACAGAAGGTGCCCCACAGTGTTATGAAAGTGGTCTTTCCCATATCTTCAGGGTGCATTCTTATCTGATTGTATCCGGAAAAGCCATCCATGAAGGAAAAAAGTGAAAAGCCTGCTGTATTGTCGACTAGTGTGTCAATATGAGGCAAAGGAAAGTTATCCTTTGGGCTAGCTTTGTTTAAATCCCTATAATCCACGCACATTCGCACCTTTCCGTCTTTTTTAGGGACAGGCACGATATTGGCTACCCATTCTGAATATTTGATTCCTTGCAGGAATCCGGCGTCGAACTGCTTTTGGACCTCTTCCTTTATTTTCAGCACAATGTCAGGTCTCATCCTTCGGAGCTTTTGCTGAACTGGCTTGCAATCCCTCCTTATGGGTAAGCGATGTACCGCGATATCGGTGCTTAAACCGGGCATATCTTCATAAGACCACGCGAAGACATCCTTGAATTCCTGTAATAGTTTGATGAGATTCTGCCTCGTTTCTCCGGCTACACATGTCCCAATGTTTACCGCTTTCCCTTCTTCTAACATTACAGTCTCTACCGCCTCCTTATAGGGCTGAATCTGTCTCTCCTCCTGCTCTTCCATTCTTAACCAATCAGGAGACAGATCATCGTTTATGTCATCTTCGAAATCCTGTAGATCCCCTAGGCACATATCTTGCTCAAAGGGATATCTCGAATCTGAGGCAGCGTTGCTCAAGTCATTGACATCCGGGGACCTGTTGCAGTTTGAGAAAATACGGGTGGAATGAATGAATTTGTGGATGGACAGTTGTATGTATGGTAATGCTGAAAAATGATCAGACAACAAAGAAAGGAAATGTTTGCTTCAAAAAAATGCATTTTATTGATATAACGATACGTAAACATGCGCCTATTTCACAAAAGAAATCTTGCTGCTCTTAGGCTCGGAGCAACAAGTGTGTCCTGAACATTACTCTGAAGAGGCCCTAAACACTACAGGGATTTCTTCCGCAGTCCAATTGTTCAAGCTATTTTCTGATTCATAAGGCTGGATATCCGGCAAGACTCCTCCGCCGACTGCCTCCTCAGATAGGGCGCTAATGTAGACATTGCGCAACATTGTCGTGATGTCCTCTCCCTTCGGTGTCCCCTGCTCAGAGTTGATTACCCCTCCCGACACAAAGGTCTTGGATATGTGTGGGATTATCATGGGTTCCCTCTTGGTTTCCTTCCCGCTCAAACGGGTGAGTCTTCTTCCCCTTCTCTTTTCTAACTCCTCCTTCTTTTGCCTTGCATCTGGTCTGAATCCCAGGCCAAAGTGATCCTGTTTCTCTCTCAGTATTGGGGCCGCTATTCTCCCCTGAAGGTATTTTCCAAGCCCTCTTCCCGGTAAAGCGCCTTTTCCCACGGTCATTTTCAGACCCATCCTTGTGGTCCTCGAGATTTTTGGCTCCAGGATCTTGTTTCCTTCCATGACAAAGGTTGCGTTCACGAACTCAAGAGATCGGAACGAGCATTCTGTTGCCTCGTCGTTTGTCTCCACGTAAGGCATGTCACTGGTCACGGTGGCGATGATGTCCTCCTCAGCTTTTATCGTTATTAGTCAGCCATCCACTATCAACTTCACCTTTTGATGTAGTGATGAAGGTACTGCCCCGGCTGAATGTATCCACGGTCTCCCCAATAGGCAGTTGTAGGAAGGTTCGATGTCCATGACCAAAAAATCTATTTCGTAAATAGTTGGGCCAATCAGTAAGGGCACCTCAATTCTCCCCATGACCCTTCTTTGAGTCCCGTCGAAGGCTCTTACCACGCTTTGGCATTCCTTCATGTATGAACTATCCACCGGTAGTCTGTTGAGGGTGGATAAGGGTAGCACGTTTAGCGCAGACCCGTTGTCTATCAAGACCCCTGGCAATGTGTGCCCCTTACATTTAGCGGTAACATGTAATGCCTTGGTGGATCCTCTACCACCTGGGGGTATTTCATCATCATTAAAATGAATGAAGTTGTCTGCGCTTATATGGCCGATTAGTCGATCCAACTTGTTAACCGAGATGTCACTAGTGACGTAGGTTTCATTTAAAACTTTCATTAGTGCGTTCCTGTGTACTTCTGAGCATTGGAGCAAGGTCAATACGGATATGCGTGCCGGCTGTTTGTGTAGCTGTTCTACCACACAATACTCACTATGTTTTAGAAATTTCAGGAACTCTTTAGCCTCTTCCTCAGTCACAGGCTCCTTGATCTTCGGCTCGGGTTCAGCTGGCCTCCTCTTCTCTTGTTCCACCATTGGAGCTTTTCCTTTTACTAAGTCGTAGCGCTTCCCGCTTCGAGTATGAAAGCCTTCGTTTGAATCCTCCTTCGTCTCATTAGTCGAGCTTTTTACAACTTCTACATTACACTCGTAGTTCCAGGGAACTTCCTTGCTATCTTTGTAAGTGAATGCAGCGGGCTTCCGTATTATCACCTTCGGCGTCACCCGTGTTCCTATCTCGTTGCTGGCTAGACTCTCCTTTACGGAGACTACTACCTCACACCCATGATTCTGAGAAGCCTCCCTATTGTCTTCAACGGCCACAGGCCTCCGTATAACTACTCTCGGCGCTACCCGTGCCCCTGTTTTATCATTTTTGGGACGGGAAATAGTGATCATCGGAAGGTTAACTCTTGAGCTTGTTGACTCTGATGCGCATATGCTTCTATCTTCTGTGCCTTCCTCATAAAATTCGACTTCTTTATTGTTCATTAGGTTCTGTACTAGAGCTCTGAATTCTCCGCAGGTCTGAATCTCTTGACTTTCTTCCGCAACAACCAATCCATGTTTGACCATTTCTTTCCAGACCCATCTCAGGGGAGTCTTGACCTCTACGATGTTTGTTTTGATCCTTTTTTCTGCACCTTCGCTGATCGCGTTAATTCCGCCCTTGGCGTGATTAGGTAAAGGATTTGTTGCATTTGGCATATCATCCAACTCGACCACGCCCATGCCGATAAATTTCTCTACTAATTTTTTGAAAGCCAGGCAGTTCTCTATTGAGTGCCCCGTGATTCCTGCATGGTATTCACACTGGGCGTTCGTGTCGTACCACTTGGGGTACGGAGGTTGCATCGGTTTGAGATGAAAAGGGGACACAATATGTGCATCGAACAGGGTTTGATACATTTCCTTATACGTCATTGGTATCGGTGTGAATTGGGGCTTCTCATTATCTCGTCTTGAGGTGCTAGCTTCTTTCTGGGGTAACCCCTGCTGCCCCGTGGTAGTTGCTTTTGGCTGGTTAATGGTGATTGACTTCGGGTGTCCTATGCTTGCATTGTTTACCTCATTTTCTTTCTTTCTTGGGGGCATTCTTTTGGCACTTTCCCCCATTTCGATCCCTCCGCTCTTTATGAGGTTTTCGATCATTTCTCCGGTCGTCACGACGTCTGAAAAGCTCCGGGTTGCACTGCCTATCATATGCATGAGGAATGGGGCCTTCAGTGTACGGATGAAGAGCATTGTGGTTTCTTTCTCTAGAAGTGGTGGCTGGACTTGGATGGCAACCTCCCTCCACCTTTGTGCGTATTGCCTGAAGTTTTCGTTCCCCTTCTTTTCCATGTTTTGAAGAGTGATCCTGTCGGGGGTTATGTCCGTTACGTGGTTGTATTGCTCCAAGAATGCTTGAGCCAAATCGTCCCATGAACATATTTTGGCACGACTCAATTGATTGTACCATTTGGCTGCAGCTCCCACCAGGCTGTCTTGGAAACAATGGATCAGTAGTGGGTCATTAGTAGTGTAGCCCGCCATCCTTCTACAGAACATGGTAATATGGGCCTCTGGGCAGCTTGTCCCGTTGTACTTTTCGAACTCAGGTGTCTTGAAGTTGTACGGGAGTACCAAGTCGGGGACTAAGCTTAAGTCGTTGGCCTTTATTCCCCGGCGTTTACCGGCATTTTCCAGGGCTTTGAATCTCTCTTCTACCCATTTTGGCAGTTCTTGTTTTGCCTTTTCAGCCATCTCATCCAGATCTGGGACACCGAGACTGACCAGATTTTCTCCTGGGTTAGTGCCTGAACCCGTCGGGAGGTGTGTCGGTGTTATGGTTTCAGCATGATATTGTGGCCTGATAGTGACTGACGCCCTTTGGGGATGCGCATCTGGTGGTGTTTGAGCCTCTGGTGGGGGAAGGGCGAGATTATCGCTGTCGTTCCCTGAGCTAGTGGCAACGCCTCGTTCTTTAGACAGCAATTGCATTATTTGGTCCACTATTCTGTCCTGGGATTTTTGCATCTGCTCAATCATGTCCTTCTGGGTTTTGGCCAATTGCTCCTGTAGTTGCGCTTGTTCTTTTATTTGATCCTGGATTTCTTTTTGCATTTGTTCTAGTTTTTCCATCTTTTGATCCATTATTCTTGTTTTTCCTCTCGTGCCGTAGTGATGTTCCAGGGTAACTGCCATAATTTTAGGGTCCTTCTGTGAGATTCGATGTGTACGATGCAATGTAATGCAAATGTATGAATGTAAAAGACGCCAATTATGATTCAAATTCATATAGGAAACTTCTTTAGGAGACCTTTTGTGCGATTCGATGTGTATGATGCAATGCAAATGCAAAGAGAAGGCATCGATTCTGATCAACTTCATTTTAGAAGACTTTATTAGAAGGCAAGATCCTTTACATAAAACGGATTACAAATACGCTTTGGCCCTTAAGCCCAAAGTTTTGATTTTTCTAAGTAAAGAAGTCAGCTCTTGGTTACGATCCGCCGGTAGCTCGTATTTTATGCTCACAATCTCAGCTTGGGACGCCAGGGCTTGCAGGTGATCAGCCACTTCCCGAATCTGAACTATTGCTTCGCCCATGAGGTAGTCTCGATTTCTAACTTGCCTGTGGGAATGGTCAAGCTCCTCCTTCCATTGCCCTTCTCGTGCTTCTAAAAGATTAATTCGGAGCTCGCAGTCGCGTAATGTTGTCTCTAACCCTTCAATTTTTCCCTTCATTTCTTCGATTTTGTTTAGACTCAACTTCAACTCGTTTTCTGAATTGCAACCTTGGTAATGATGTAGGGCCCGTCCAAGTTCAGCCACCTTAGCTTTTAATCCTTTCTTTTCTTTGTGGCTCTCTGCAACATCCTTTTTTAGGATCTTATTTTGTGTTTGTATTTCCTGGAACTTTTTCTCCCAACTGCTAGCTTTGGTTTTTTCCTCTTGAATCTCGCGTCGCCATTGCTCCGGAGTTTTTCCCAATCCCGCGTTTCTTATTGTCAGACGCATCTTCTTATACTCCATCTTCAGATCATCTCGGTCTTCCTCTATTTTCTCTTTTTCCTTTCTTAACCTCTCGGCTTCCGACTTTTGTCCATCTACGTCTAACTTGAGGAGCATCTTCTCTTCTTCTAGCCTCTCTATTTTCCTTTCAAGTTCCGCACTCATCCTTTCGAAATCCCGTTTCACAATCTCCAATTCTAATGGGGCTACTCGCAAACACTCCTCTCTTGACCGGGCACCCTCGGGATTTGGTTCAGGGATATTGTCATTTATTCTCCTAGTCCTCCATTCCCTATACTCCGAGGTCGTCCTCGGGCCTATGGATAGTCTCTTCATTCTATGAATCTGATTCCAGGCACTAGAGATCTCTTTAACCCTTTTCTTATAGCTCCCCCCTTCATACGAGAACTCACATTGAGCCAACCCATATGTCGTTGGCACGAACTGTCTTGAATTATATTGTCTCAGGACCAGCAGAGGGGCATATGCAGTAGCACCCCAAATTCCCAGTAGAGGAACCCAGTCGAAGCTCCCACAGCGATAAAGGATTTCGTCGGTAATCAACCACGGGACTTTCCACCCGATGTCGTCTTCTTGAAGATTTTGGAATAGCGCGATCCAACTTTCTTCGGACACGTCCTCTCTTCTAGATGTAGCTGCTATTTCTTCTAGCGGGGAGTAATTCTCTGTTATGAATCGATATGACACTTTCTCCACTTTCCAAAAGTGACTATGGAACCAAGCCAATAATAGCTGCGTGCATCCAATAAACCTGCCTTCACCCATTCTCCTACATGCATTCAAGGACCTGAACGTTTCGGTTAAGATGGCAGGAACAGGTGTGACCCCTTTGTCTAATCGGCTAAATAGATCAATAACTGCTTCATCGATGTGTCTCAAGGCTTTTGGGAAGATTATCAGACCGTAAACGCACAGGGCAAAGACGTCAATCCTTTTCTTTGCATCGGGGTGCGCCAAGATCAAGTCTCTCAAACATATCCAGGGTATGCATTTACCTCTGCCTTTCTTTTGCATTCTGGCCGAGACCCATTGTTCGCTCATTCCGGTGATGCTCATCAGTTTCTTCACCAAGGTTGGGCCGTTAACTGCTTTGGAATAGGCTTTGTCCACTTGAATTCTTGGGCAACGTAACAAGGCCGTGTATTCTTCTACCGTGGGAACTAGATCCGTCTTCCCAAAGGAAAAACAGCTATAAGCAGCATTCCAGAACTGGGTCATTGCTCGGAATAAGTGCTTATCTATTTTGACGTCAATCAGGTAAGGCAGGTCACCGTAAGTGCCATGGAACAGTTGCTTCGTCTCCTTATCCCACTGAGTCCAGATCTCTTTCAACTCATGGAGCTCGTTCTGAGTGACACTGATATTGGTGAAAGCTCGTAGTTCTGACACATACCCCTCAGCTAAACTATCCCCTTTTTCTATTTGGCTTTGCTCTGATCACGTGTGGACGACCGCATTGTCTTCCACTTTATCAAGGAATTTGCTTTCCATAACCAGCTTTCTAACTCAGAAACTGACCGTGAATCGATGCCTTTTGAAATATGAAATGATATGCACAAAGAGAATAAAACACAAGGAGTTAGTACCATGGGATACAAATGAGTAAGATAAACAAACGCCTATACGGGTAGCTACTAAGGTTTGACATAGTTTAGCTCGGGGTGGGTTCTTAGGCTCTTTACATGTGGTTGAGTTCTAAAGTTCAAGGTACCCGAATCAGCAGATTCCTCGATCCTCACCCATTATAGGCTCATATAGACCGAGTTCGATTCAGGGGAATACATTTCCCTATGGCCATGCGGAAGTGAAAACTTCACGAAGACATAGGTACGGATGTATCTCGAAAGCAGTCCACTAGCCCATGCGGAGGTGAAAACCTCACGAAAGCATAGCTTCTCGCTCCCACTTAAAGGTGTGACCGCAATGGTCATGCCAATATGAATGCAGAAATATCAACATTATCGCAACCTTAGCACCCATAGAATTGAAAATGGAGAAAAACGGTCATTTTCCTTGATTTTAAAAAAAAACTCAAGTGAATTGGAATAAAAAGCCTTCTCATCCCGAAGTATCGGGATGCCATATCCAGTAAGTTAGGACACAGCACGCCAAATTCTTGAGAGTAAGATAGGATATGATTCGGATCATTGCTATTTTGAAAATTCCTACTTCGAAGTAACGAGATATCACACCCAGTAAGTTAGGGCGCAACACTTCGTACTCTCGAGGAGAAGTTTTTTTACTTTAAACCGAGAGAAGAATGATTCTTGAAAATGATTTTCCAAATTTTGACGAAAGGACAAGAAGTAATCAATTTTATGGCCTGACTCTCGAACAAGTCCCCAGTGGAGTCGCCAAGCTGTCGAAACCGTTTTTTGACAAAAACAGGAATCAAACTTGGGTTTTAAAAATGAATAAAACGGGAGTCGCCACCGATCTTTTATTAGGTGTGATCGGGCCACCTATAAAGTATCTTAGTCTACGGATTTTAAGAAAGCGGGCTCGGGAGTCGGTTACGTGCGAGGAAGGATTAGCACCCTCGTCACGCCCAAAATTGGTACCAAATCGATCAATTAATGTCCTTATGTCGAAAGTTGAAAATCGCGCGAATGGATTTTAAAAAATATGTAAACCTTATCTCGAAATAACGGAATGTCACATCCAGTAAGTTAGGGCACAACATACCGAATTCTCGAAAATAAGTTTTTTTATTTCTATTCAAAGAATTTTTATTTTAAAAGATATTTCGTTATTTAAGTCAAACAAGAAAAATCGAAACCTAGTAAGTTAAGGCACGATTTTCTCGAATTCCTAAACACGAAATATTACCTTTATGAGAGAAATCAATTTTTGTATTGGATAAAATGGGGCACGAATTTGTAACAAAATGCAGGAAATGAGGTACAATGGAATCGGAATAAGAGTATATGTGAAGTGATATGAGTATAAATATATGAACGAAAGTTAAATAAATAATAATATATACACTTATATATCGCATAATAAAAGTAAAAAGAAAAATAATAATAATAACAATGATATCAATAATAATAACGATAATACTGTGATAATAAATATAATAATAATAGTATACATATACAAGCAACACCAAAATATATATAGTAAATAATATAAATGTAACAATAATAATAATAATAATAATAATAATAATAATAATAATATGTACAACATTATAATATAATACTAATAATGGTAAATATAATAATAGTAGTTAAACAAAATAATGATAGAATATATATATATATATAACATATAACAATGGTAATAACAATAATAATCTAATAACACTATTATAATAGCAATATAATAATAAAGATAATAATAATAAGTGATAGTGATAATATAATTATAAGAGTAGGCAAAGGGGGGCTGAATTGGAACCAGGATAAAATCAGGGGCAAGAATCGCGAGAATTAAAATAATAAAAGGTGAATGGGGGGTTAGGATTTAACGCGCGAAAACTGAGGGGACTGAAAGTGCAATTTACCCGGGTTGTTAAACCCAACATTCGAATAGGGACTATATTTAAAACTGCGTGAAACTTCTGGGCACAATTAAAATAAAAAGGAAAGCCTAATTTAAACAAAGTAAAATATAGGGGGACTTGGGGCGCAATTAGCCCATCAGGGGAGGACGCGCGGATCCTGGATCGGATCCGGGTCAATGCGCGGACCTCCCCTGGCATGAAACGGCGCCGTTTCACCTTTCACATTTAAACCCCAAAATCATGTTTTGAGATTCATTTTTCGGATCTCAGAAAACAATTGAAGCCCCCCCTTTTTGTTCTCTCTTCTGCTAGGGTTTCGAAACCCTAGCACGCCGCCGCTCGGGTTTCTTTGGCCTATTCTCGCGCCGCCGAACCACTATCGTGTTAGTGGCCAGTGGGGCTTCGAAGTCGAGCCTTCCGGCTCACGTCCAGGCCCTCATTTTTTGCGAAGCTCAGAAAACCAGGGGAAAACTCGCTTTTCCTTTGGTTTCACCGACAGAGGCTAGCCCCGACGACGTGCGCCGACGGTACAGGTACCCCTTTTCCCTTTTTTTCTTTGCGTGTTAATGGTTTATTTTTTTTATATTCGGTTTCAAAAATAGTAAGCGAAAATAAAATAAAAGATGAAATGACAGGAAAATAGGTAGCAAAATCCACCTTGAGATCTTCTTGATCTTTGATTTCTATTTTCTGGTACAAGTCCTATGCGAAGGGGCGAAAAAAACCGACCATCTTACATTGATTTTCCAGTGGCTTTATAGCCGATAATACATGGTCTTCTCAATATCTTATCGTTTCGTGCCATATTTCTTTGTCTTTTGGTTGTTTCTGTCTGTCGTGTGTATTCCTTGCAGAGCCTGGGCAACGATGGTGGCGCGCACGAGGGACAACGCGAGGAGTCTGTGTGAGGCGCGCGACTGTCAGGAGCGTGGGCGCGGAGCGTGCGATTGTCAGAAGCGTGGGCGCGGAGCCCGATGCACGTGAGGGGAACTGGAACGATGCTGAGGCGCGTGGGTTGCTGTAGCGTCGCGCGTGCAAAGGACTGGCGACGGCGCTGGAACAAAGAGACCCCTAGGGTTCTCTGCTTAGTGTCTTGGGTCACTGTAATCGGGCCCGAGATTTGGGCTAGTTATTTAGGCTTTAGTGGTTGGGTAACCTGTTAACTGGGTCTGGTATTGGGTTTAAATTGGGTATTGGGTTATTTGTTTGTATCAATGGGTCAGGTTTTAACTTGATAATTGGGCTGGTGTAAATGGACATTGGGCCCTTTAATAATATTTTGTTTTTTGTTTTTAACTTGGTTTTATTTGGACTAAATGGGCCCGGGCAGAAATTGGGTATTACAGTAATCATAAACTTCCCATCAAATTGGTGCAATGAAGCCAGCGAATCAAATGAGATAGCGATTGCACCCTTCGCCGGCCCTCTTTAATTAGTATTATACTATTATTGCATACACGCATTAATTGTAATATATATCTATAAATGAAAATGAATTTATGGAAGTAAAATCATAATCAGAATTATTATTTGGAAAAGCAAATCCCTTTCATTAGTATGACTGAAACCTTACTATAAAACCCATGCCATTTTTATAATTGAAGAGATTTAGACACCGGTACATTTTTTTGTTATACTAAGTTAATTAAAAAAAAGTTATAGTAATTGAACTGTTAAAAAGTTTTCGTTTGGATGTCATGAATTTTGTGAACTAAAATTCAAATAGTTTTTTCTTCGATCTTTGACACTGACTGTCAGATCAACTTGGATCTAAGGTATGTTGTTATATCGTCGATGGGTATTAATCCACTATACCGATCACTGAGTTATCTCTTGGAGCTTGCTAACAAAACTTAAGAAAAAACTTAATAAATCAGAGACTTAAATAAAAACTTTTGAATAGTTCAATAACCAAATTATAATTTTTTTAGTTAAATGACCAAATCGAAAACTTATCATAGTTTAGTGACTAATAGTATATTTCATCTTTGTATTTTTAGTTGTTTTCTCTCTATTTTATAAAAATTGAAAAATTAGGCTCGGGTTTCTCAAAAATATGTTCTATTTTCATTTTGAGAAACAATTTTCATTTTATATTAAAAAATTAAAAAAACAGGTTTGGTAAATAAAAATAAAAAATTATTTTAAACATATTTAGTATTTATTTTTCTACAATAGAAACATGAGAAATAAAATTAAAATATACATTCATACGGATTTGAATCACAATATCATATTTAATATTTGAAAAATTATTAAAAAAGAGAGAGAATATTTTTGTATTTATATGGATTTGAATCATAGTAACAAAAAAACATATTCCCTAAAAACAACCTTTTATTATTTTCTAATTTTTACATATATTTTTTTAAATTTCCAAAAAGTAAAATTTAAAATTTTCATCATTTCCAAACAGCCTCTGAAACCAAACAGAGCCATAGTCTCCCTCTCTTAATTTGTCAAAGATGATCTTTAAATTTCAATTTAGGCAATTGTTTAAACTGATAACGCATTGCTGTTCAATTTAAGCTGAGTGATTCACTGATAAGATTTAATACTCATTTAATTTCTTAAATTACATAAAATACAAATATTAAAGTCATACTTAAACCATCCTGTTTGATAATATTGTCTCCACCGATTTTACCAAGTCGCGCCTCATAAACTGTGGTCCTTACAATTATTACAAAATACTAAATAGGAAGGCCATCGCTTTACTTGAAAGTACATTAATAATAATAATAATAAATTATTAAACACAATAATTCAAGTACATGTGTTTATTAGCATAATCATAATTTTACATTTTAATGTTTATATATATATTTTTTTTACTTTCACCTTAATTCTTTTTTTTTTATTACTTTAACCTTTAAATTTTAGTTAATATTTTTTAAGATAGAAACCTTAAGATAACTAAAATTTTAATGGTGGCTATTTGCGTAACAGTCCACGCGTACTTTGTAAAAATTTAAATAAATCAATAAAAATAAATAAAAATTCAACAAATTTTTAAAAATTTTAAAATTCTTAAAAGATTATCCATGTATGTGGACGATTACACAAAATATGACATGAATGCCATTAATTTTTTTAATAATTTAATTAGCTTTTTCATCCAAATAATTATATAAAAGAGCATGGGAGGGAATTTATATCTACAAAGAAAAACAAATTATTTACCTAATTATCAAATAAATTATCATTTGTATATAGCCATCAATTGGTGAAGCATTAAAAACGAAAGTGATTGGTTAAATAGTTGAAAATGGCGTGCTTGAAATACATGATTAAACACTCAAAACAATGAAACAAAACATGTCAAAAGTATTATTAAAAGTAAAAATACATATATAAATTGCCTAATTAAGCTTTCAATTTTCTCACCGAGGCATGATCACGGCCTTGAGAGGGTTCTTCATCACAACTGTGAAAGAATATGTCTCAGTCAAATCCGGTGGGGCACCCGGAACTGGAACCCACTTGAATGCTTGAACCATCTTTGCTATCAACAAGTTTATGTGCAAAATGCCTAGGTTCCAAGCCGGACAAATCCGTCTCCCTGCCCCAAACGGCACCATTTTCACCGCACGAGTCCCGGTGACGTCGACACCGACCCCGTCACCGTGCAAGAACCTCTCGGGTCGGAACTCACCTGGATCCGACCATATATCTGGATTCTCAGTGATCCATGCAGTGTAGAACTCCACGTGAACCCCTGCGGGGATTGTGTAGCCACCAAGCTCAGTGTCTTTTATAGCTGCATGAGATAGGAGGAAATGGCCCGGAGGGTGTCGCCGGAGCGTTTCTTTAACGACGGCTTCGAGGTAAGGCATTTTCTCTATATCTTCTTCTTTGATATCACCATCTTTGCCTACACAATCCTCGATTTCTTGGTAAAGTTTCTCTTGGATATCTTGATTCATTACCAAATTAAGCATGGCCCATTCAACTGTCGTGGTACTCGTATCGGTACCGGCACTGATCACCTCTGAACATAGAGTAACGTACTCTTCTTCCCCCAATGGACCTCGGGTTGGTGGCTCTAGTCCGAAGAGTGAGTCTATATAGGCTGCACCGATTGGACTCACCATTTCTTGGTTAGGGTTTTCACCTTTCTCAACAAAAGCTCTCCGGTTCTTTATCAATGGAGCCAAGCACTCCAATTGCCTGTTTCTTAGTTCTTTGGCCTCTTTCATTTGCCGACGAAACAACGGAGTGAGGATCGGCAAGAAATCCGGTAGCTGCGGCGATGTTACCAGCATTACATCTTTGAGTATGCTTTCGATTTTCTTAATCCGTTCTTCGGAGATCTTTGCACCAAAGCATAAACAGATCAAGATGCTACATATAGTGAGCCTGCAATTGCTCATTACCTCCACGAACCCATTCTCAAAAGCCTCACTTTTGATCCTTTTCATATGGTTTTCGATTGCCCATTTGCGGATCCAACTACATTGCTTCACTCTCGTAGGGGTTATCAGCTCGGTGACGAGGTTCTTGCGCAGGGTTCGCCAGAGAGGTCCGTACTCGGCGGAGTTGATAGCGCATTTCCCGACGCTAAACACGAGCCGGATCGGGGAGTCCGGTGGACGGGAAGCGAAAGTGTGGCCTTTTTGAACCAAAGCTTCATGGATGAGACTCGAATCTGTAACAATCACCATGGTCCGTTGCCCCATTCGCAAGGTGAAAATTGGACCGTATAGTTTACGTAGCTCACCTACTATAAAGACGAAATGTCGACGTTGGAGAATGATTTGGATCAGGTTTCCAACGAATGGCCAACCAGGCGGTCCTGGAGGGAGGTTCTTAGGGCCGCCGCCAGCGACCGACGAGTACCGCCACCATAAACGGATGAAAATAAGTGCCAAACCGATAATGAAAAGGTCCATCAACTCCATTTTTTCTCTAAACAAGGAAAAAAGGGCGGGAAGGGGGGGGGGTGAGGAGGAAAGGGAGTGGCTAGCATGCAACAAGGGAATGAAAATTTCGTGGTAGGTTTTATAGAAGATGAAAAGAGAGTGAGGATTAAATGAAATCGTTCCACCAGCTATCCGTATATTAATTTCTTCTATCTTTTTGAATGTGAACAGATACAAGTCAAGTATAAGAGTCAACAATCACTAAAATATATTATGGCAATGGCAAGTACATATTTTAGAATTTTACAGCTAATTTTATCAATCAATGGCAATAGTGTATCATATATATTTGTGCACTAACAAACGGTTAAAAAAAAAGGCGAAAATTAATTACTTTTCTGAATATCCGAACAAAATTAATGTGAAGAGGAAGGAAGATAAATGTGATAATACCAATATTTGTGCTAATTGCTCGGCCATTTAGTTGTGCAGGTGCTGATTTAGTTAGTTACTTGTTTGATCGTAAATTGAGGGAATCCGATAGCAATAATGGATGGATGCCTACCTACGTGGGATGTGGGTACGTAGGCTATAGAGGGGATTAGTTTGTTTTTGGAGTTTGTTAATTAAATTAACTAATAAAGTAGGTGTTAAATATAGATAAACCTCAAAACTTAAACATCCTAACAAGTATGTATTATAAATTTGTAATAAAGTTGGTGCATGTACATACATTTAATTATAATTTGATTGCATTTATGTACATATATATATATATTTTTAAGAAAAACTTACAATAGGGATTAGGTGGGAAAAGATTATTGGTTTGACATTGTAGGCAGTGGCTATCAGCAATGGAAGACGACAACCATTGGCGAACTTGCCTGACCTAAAATGGTAACCGGCAGTTAATGTGTAAGGGAGCTGCTTACCTGTAACTTTTAATGAACCATATGCAAAACTTTCAAGCTTTACTTATTTTATGCATTCATTTCTTATTTTCTAAAACAGTACTACTATATTTAGATATTAATTCATGTTTTGTGATAAGAAAGAAAAATTGAACTTTGGAGATATGGGACCAAAATGAAAGCACATGGCTATGCCCTCTTTATCTGCCATTTTTTTTGTGGAAGTCATTCCTAATTCATTTTTTTCAATCTCCTCTTTTATATATAAGCAAAAGGTTAAACAATTATATATATATATATATTAATTAAATTTTACTTCAATTTTTTTTTACTTATAAATCATATTTAAACTATATTCTATTACCCAAATTACTCTAAAATGATGTTTATTTAACTATATTTCTTAAAATGATGTTTGGTGAAGTAGTATATTTTAAAACAAAACTAAAGGATAAAATTTTCCAAACTGTCGCTCAGTGGATTAAATTTCTAAGACACAAATCAAAAGGGAAAATAATAGTAAGCTTTAATTCAAATAACACAAAGGTAAATAAAATGGCAAAGTGCCATCATTCGTTACGTACAAATGATTCAACAAAAGAAATTCAAATTCGCTTTTACAGTTCAATTACAAGAGACTTAGACCACATGCTACCCGAATTGATATTCATGTAAGACAGAATAAAGGATGGCTCACAAAAGAGTCTGCTGGCTGGCTAAGGGCTAGTTTGGATGGGCGGTGTTTTTATTTTCGGTGAGGTTAAAAACAGCGGTGGCGGTGAGATTAGTTACTGTAGCGGTGTGATTGGACACTGTAGCAGTGAGATTAAAAACAACGGTGGAGTGTGTGTTTGGATTCAAACGCAGCTGTAGCGGTGAGGTGAAAATAAAAAATGACTATTAAGGACATCAGATTAGAATTGATATATAATAGAAGTTTTTAAATTATTTTACTTATATAAAATTATTAAAGTATGTGAATTTATAAATTCATTTAATAAAATATTAAAATGTATCTTCCAATATTTTATTATAAATATTTTAATGAATTATATAATCAATTTAAATTATTTATTAGATAAAATAAAAATTATTTTTAATTTTTTATAGTTAAATATTTTTTTAACAATGATAAATATTATTTTCGCAAATAGTAACATTATACTTGGATTAAATTTTGAAGTATCTAACTGAATGATTTTTAATAAAAAAAATATAGTAACATAAGACATAACAAGTTTCATTATCACTAGAAATTAAATTATGATACAAAATTGTTTTTACAAATATTGATTCATTAAACTATTTGCAATGCTTTCCCTTAACATTGTAATTTCAAGGTCACTTTCACTGTTAGAAGAACTTGATTCACCTCTATCAAAATGGCCTGAAGAGATTGGCACGTCGGGTATATTCTCAAATTGTCGAAAATCCTTATCATTTGACCAAGCATGTCTTCGAATGTAATTATGCAAAATCATTGTTGCAATAACTATTAAAACTTGCTTGTCGAATGAATAGCTTGAAATATCTCTTAATATTGGCCATTTTTTTTTCCACACTCCAAATGTTCGTTCAATCACAAAGTGTAACGAAGAACGGGCATGATTAAAGATTTCTTTTTTTCCAGTTGCTCGATGATTACCTCGATGAAAGTCAGGTAAATGATATCGTTCCCCCTATATGGACCTAAAAAACCTGCCATTTGCAGATATCCTGAATCCACAAGATAATATTTTCCTACAAAAAAATTAAAACATGATATCAAGTTTAAAAATAAAATAAAAATTTTAATATTGTTTTTATGTAAAGATTAATTAAAAAATTAAAGTTCGACCTGGTGGAGGGTGTGGAAACTTTAACTCTTGTTTTCTAAGTGCTTGCAAAAAAATTCTACTATCATGTGCTGTTCCTTCCCAACCAGGAAATGCAAAAATGAAGCACATGTTGAAGTCACAAACTGCCATAATATTTTGAGTTGGTTCACCTTTCCGTCTGATATAAGGTATTTGAGAAGAAGGCGAAATGCATGCTTTTATGTGTGTTCCATCTATGGCCCCAATACAATCCTTTAAAATAAATACAAGTAATGAGATAAAAGTTAGAAATAATTTATATTTTAAAAATATAAAGATTGTGTAATTTTTACCTTAAAGTGAGGCCAATATCTTGTATCATGTCGAATATGGTTCAGTACTTCCTCGAATTGACCTTCAGTGGGTTTAATCGTGTCTATTCCCATTCGAGCAAATATATGTAACATATCAGTAAAAATTCGACTAACAGTTTCCCCAGATCGTTGAAATAGCTCTGCTGCATTTGAATTTGATTCTCTATTTCCAAGAATATACAATGATAATGCCAACTTCTCCATCGCAGATACCTTCCCATGCTTTAAGCTATAATTTTTTTTACAAATCATGCAATAAGCTGTGAAATATATTTTTTGGCATCTTAAAACTATTCATGCAACGATCATCATGCCCATTTAATACTTCGTCCACCCACATTTGACCTGTATAATTTGAATTCATACATGGTTGCATAGTGAAATAAGTTTCATGGTGTACCAATACACTGGTTAACACTTGTTCTTCCTCTTCATGATAATTGTTGTGCTCAACTTGTGTAACAATTGTGGCTATTCTTCGTTGAGCTTCTTCACTTAATTCATGAGTATCATAATTCATATAAAAACTATTATACATATTGTTAAATTCATCCATAACCTGAAAAAGTAATAAAATGAAAATAAATTAATAACTTGTGACATTATATACAACACAACAAAATTGAATAAAAGCATAGCATAAAAATACCAAACATAAAAAATATCATACATTAATTTTACTATTAAAAAAGTCGATCATACATTAGTTTTGCATATAAAAAAATAGATCATACATTAGTTTTACATATAAAAAAGTAGATCATACATTAGTTTTACATATAAAAGAGTAGTCTAGTTATATTACAATAATAAAGCTAAGGAGCTTATGGTGGAGGTTGTGGATGGTATGGTTGGAAGGGAAATGAGGATGTTGCTACCAAGGACGAAAATGATGCAATTGGATTTTGTTCAGCATACTCACGTTGAAGCCACCAAACCCTAACATCTGGATCTAAGTTCAAAAACACTTCTCGTTTCACCGGTATTTGGAACATTTTGATGGCAAAATAGTACAGTTCATCTTTTTTTGGAATTTCATCTTCCAAATCACGCAAAGCATCCATTGCACTTAAAATAGTATATTGAGAGTGAGGAAAAATAATTTCAGAAACTGACTTCCTTGGACTAGCCATACTCTCACACAATTTCTCAATATGAGTAGCTAATGAATTTTTGGATGATTTTCTACTTGAACTTGATTTTTTTCCTTTACCATGTACAACCCCAAGTGTTTCCTTTCTTCGATTAGGAGTTTCATGAGAAGGGTTTGATGGTACCTCATTAGTAGGAATACCTTTATTCTCATTACTATTTTCATCTGAATCACCAAATCCCTCATTGAGTGTATCATCTCCCATAGGATCCCCACTTGGAAGAACACCAGAAGAAGGTGCCCATTCATTCTCTCCAGTGGCTACAATGCCACCAAACATTTGCCACATTAAATCATTCAATCGTGGTTCAATTCCTTTCTTCTTAAATCCTTTAAAATCCGGATTTTCCTACATAACATGTTAAATGTTAAATGTTATACTAAGATTTTTATATTTGTAAATTATTAATTTCAATAAAATTTATGCATTAAAATAATGATAAAGTTAACACTAACCTGTATTTTTTCAGCCCACCATTCTTCGGTAGCATCAACCGTCTTTTTAGATGGACACCATCCAATACCTGTAGATTCCTTAAGCAACTCCCTCCATAACCTCCATTCCTTTTTTAATGTATCCCACTTATTTTTCAATTGAGGTTTTCCATAACTTTTTTGTGTTTTTGCTTGAAAAAGAGCAACGACATTTTCCCATCCTTTTGAGTTTATATGAGTTGTCGGTTTATTACCAGCATTAACTTCATTCACGCAAAGTTTACAAAATATCAACGTCAGCTCATCATCCCAAATAGCTTTTGTTGCTAAGGTACTTTCTCCTTCCACAAATTTTCGTGTCTTTACTATCTATTATATACAGTAAGATTGAATAACTCAAACTTAAAAGCTGAAAAGTTTATACTATAAATTACCCTACATGAAATCTAATCCCCTTTTGTTTAGATCACATGCACCTGGTCCTATATATAATTCAAAGGGCTTGAAACTCAATAAACAAATAAATAAGTTAACCGGTGCTTCTCGTATTCATATCTGACGTAACCCATTTTTTAAACCATAAATTTCGAATTCTTCTGTAACCTTTTATTAAAATATTCATAGTTATGAAGCCATCCAATGCTTCAGCTAAAAACAAATAATTGCAATAACCTAACATAAATATAGCCATTTGCACATGCTCCTCCTCTTATATATTAAACTACTTTCCTAAAAGGCAAGATAATCATTATATATTTTATATATGTATATTACTCTAATGCTCTTGTACCTTTAAATACTCCACAGGTTTATGAAGAATTCCAATGAAGCACAAGTTTCAGCTGCACAGTAAGAGAATCTGTAAAAACTAAAATAAAAAGAATAAATTATAAAGAACTGGAGAATTTGCATAGTGATTCTCCCTATCTTATTTTACATTGAGTGATTAAGTCGGTTTGGTTTTTTCTTTTGTGTGTGTGTGTGTGTCAGTTTGTTAATATGACAACAAAAGTTGAACTCTACAATTATTAAGCTTGTGAGTATTGTACTGAAGTTACCAGTTTTAAATTTTAAAAAAAAAGTATTACTACTAAATGTTGTATATCCTTTGTCTACTGAATCAGTGTTTACCTTGTTTGTTTTCAAATAAGTGCAATAAATTAAGGAATCCAGTAATCCATTAATCAAGACGATTAATGGAAAACGTAAAAAAAAATATGCTTATTTTCTGGAAGTAAATGGAAAAAAAACAATCAAGCCGATTAATGGCAAACACTAAAGGAACAGATAACCTTTACCTTTTCGTCATTAAGAACAGGGTAAAGTTCATTCAGTAAGCACAGATTTGGTTTTGATTCTCTTGTATCGCAATGGCGTGGAATTTAAAGAATAAAACACAAATTTTTAATAATTATTGAATAAAATGAGAGCAATCAAAATATGCATAACATCTTACCTATTGAAATTCAGCCTCCAAAATTATACTCTGAATCTGAATAGAGAACCAGTCAGGCAATTGACTGAAAAGATTGGGTGTGGAAAAAACAATGAGAGAGAGGAGATATTGATTTTCCGAAGCAATCAACGAGAGAGAGGTTAAAAATCAAAAAAACGAAATACAGAAGCAATTGAAGCAATTGAGAAGGCTAAAGAAAATCAAACTGCAGTACGAATATGTGTTCTAACCTATAACAGTTCTAATGCAAAGAGATAAAGGAAAACATGCATTTGGATAAATACCAGTATATTGATCCCTGCTTTCACTGCTTTTTGGAATAGCTTATCTACTCGAACTAGATCACTAGGCAGATGTTCCTGTAAAATACTCGAGTCATCTCATCCCTACTAGAGCCGAAGAAAAAGAACAGCAAACATACATTCAAGTCCAATCAAAACGATCAATTTCAGAGATATGAGAACTAGGATGAAACGAAGCAATATATATATATATATATATATATATATGAAAAGAAAGAGAGAGAGAGAAAAGAGAAAAGAACAAAAGTTAAAACCATTTTTTTCCCTTTTATGAGGGAAGGGATCAAAGAGAGTAAGCTAAAAAAACTTCAATGACCATTATTGGACCAACCTTTACGACTCAGAGACTCCAAAGCTTGTTCCTTTTTCTCCACTAAGCAACCCAACTGTAGCTTAAGCTTCAAACTTTTCTTTCACTTTCTCTCTCAATTCCCCGACCCAGAAAAAATATGCTTCTAAGAATCAGCAACACACCATGGCTTCCAAACAAGAAAATGGGAAAACTCTTTCCTTTACTCCAAACTTGAAACCTGCAGCTAACAATCAGATTTCTTTAAAAGAATTAAAAAATACCCAGAACCCATTTTTTGTTCCCTGATGGAAGATCTTAAACTTTGAAGACAAACCAAATTCAAAACCTATTTAAGCATTCGAGGTTTAGGAAACAATCACAATCAAATTCAAAAATCAAACCACCTTCCACTCTCTCTCTCTCTTTCTGCATGTCTGCCTCTCTTTATAAAACCTATCGCTCATTCTGGCAAAATCAGTTTAACCCACCGTGACCTTCCTACCCACAAATCAAACCTATTGGGGTGCCTAAAGTCGAACTAGAAAATCATGAAAAGGAATACATCTAATGACTATTGACAAACTACTGAAAGAGAGTATGAGATTGTTCTTACAATGAATAGGAGCTTGGGTGATCGTTGGTGCCTCACGAGTAACAGTAGTTTGTCCTGATACATTGCAAGTTGCGTTCTGCTGTAAAAAAGGGAACTAGAATCAGAAACTCCGAATTCCAATATCATTAAAAATCGAGTATAAGCATGTGCAAAGCACACACAGAGCCATAACATACGTTTTTTCCCAAAGCAAGAAAGAGGGGAGAAAGCAAGAAAGAGGGGAGAAACGGCTGATTTTTTCCCAAATTTGAAAACAAATAAGGTTGGGAAAGAAATTAGTTAAAATTTCAAGGATAAAATAGTAAAATAAAAAATAAAAGTATGGGTATTTTTGTCTCTTAAAAACACCAACTGCAACCTGATTTTCAATTGCTGGTTTCACTCCCAGTTGATTTTCAGCAGTCCAGTGTGATGGAGATGGATTTCCACTGAACTTTGCTGCTGAACCAAACAACACAGCAGTGCGGTGGGTAGCAATTATTCAGGCCAACTGCACCTCACCGGCCTTCAACGCTCAACCAAAGGCAGCCTACGTCTGCAACAACCCGTTTTCAGTGAAATCTGAACAGTGGTTTCAGGACCACAAATCCGAGCCCGAAAGAAAATTTATTTTAATATTATTTTATGGTCTGCATTATGATAAGAATATCGTATAAAATTTCGTTAAGAAAATTTTATCGATTACATGATTAATTGATAAAAGGACCAAAATGCATAAAATGCAAAAGTTGAATTCTAGTAGCTTAAAGGATCAAATAGCTATGGAATTCAAAATTTGAGGTCCTTATATGACAATTAGACCATTAATTGGAGTTAGTAGATAAGTATGATGATTCATCCATGGAAATTTAATTAAAGAAAAAGATGAAATTGGAAAGAAAAAGATGAAAAGATGATAAATAAATAAAATAAGAAAATATCATCATTTTTAATCATCCTTCCCAAAATTAAATCCATGGAAACCCTAGCTAAGAGAAAAGAGTTCAACCAAACTTTGTTGGCTTAATTAGGTATGCATCCTTGCCTGTTTTTAATGATTTTTACATTTCCGAGATCGTAATAGCTTACTCTAGCTATCTCGAGGATTAATTTGTAAAGTTATCAAAGTATTAAAATTTTGCTATGGATGAATATAGATGAATTATGATATTTATGGTAGAAAATGAAAGGTTGTTAATAGATAAACAATTTTTGTAAAGGAACTTCTGATGAAATTGTGATTTAAGGACTAAATTGAGAAGATGTAAAATTTATGGAAAAATTTTGAATTTTGTGAAATACATGGGCTATAAATGTTATATGTAAAAATCAGCTAGGCTTGGAATAATGATTAAATTGTATGAATTTCATTTTCTGAGCTTAGGGATGAATCATAATTAATCAAAAGTATATGGGCAAAATGATAATTTTTCCTAAGATGTGAATTGAATGGAATTGAATATGAATTTTATTAAATTGAGTTAAATTTACTCGTATAGATCCAGATAGATCAAATATGGAGCTAGATTGAGGTAAAGAAAAAGTAACGGATTAGTAGCATACAAGTTTACGAACATTGTCGAAGTAAGTTCTTGTAACTAAATTGTATATTTATATGTTTGAATTGAATGTTGTGTATGTGATTTGTATAATTTTTAAGTATGAAAATAAATCACATATCCGACAATGCCCGACAAGAAATAAATCCCGTTTGAACAAATAAAATTAGATGGATACAGGGTTCCCGGAGTGGTTATGGTTCTGCATATGTTGCGAACACACCATAGCTCGCAAGAATGTCCCGTTGTAGCTCACATGAGCATCCCGATATAAGCTCTCTTGAGATTTCCGATACATGGTTCTTCCAAGTTTCCCGTTTATATGCTCCTATGAACATTCTGATCAGTAGTGATCCTGCATGTGTTGCGGACACACCGCAGCTCTTATGAGCGTCCTGATATATGGCTATCCGGAGCTTCCCAATTAAAAGCTCTTTCGTGA
The DNA here is from genome assembly GCA_005393395.2 of Gossypium australe. NCBI lineage: Eukaryota > Viridiplantae > Streptophyta > Magnoliopsida > Malvales > Malvaceae > Gossypium > Gossypium australe. The sequence goes on from CM016619.1 coordinate 17,046,710, forward strand.
GCTTCCTGATAATAGCTCTTCGGAGTTACCTGTTAAGCTCACATGGGCTTTCTGATTTAAGCTCTTATGAGCTTCCTATTATTAAGCTCGGATAAGCTTCCCGTTATAAGCTCACATTAGCTTTCTGTTATTTGGCTTGGAAGAGCTTCCCGTTTAAATGCTCAATGAGTATTCTTGAATATAAATTGACGGAATATAGTATGTACACTTTGTGTGTACTAACCATGTATCCATCAATATTTTAAGTGGTTTAACGGGTAAAATTATGATAAATGACAATATGAGTTTGTGATGAAAGATTATGGATATATATTTGACTACATGAGTATGACTTGTATATGAAGATTAAATATAAGATATGGAAATTACATGAATAAGGAAACTTGATTAATGATAAGTTCATACTTGTTTATTGATATTCAAGTGAAATGAATGACTAACACTTTTATGAGGATATGTGTATAGGCTATTGGCCAACTTGCTTTGAATATACTAAGTATATTTACCTTAAATGCAATTAAATGGTAAGTTAACTTCCTATTATACGAACTTACTAAGCATTAAATGCTTGGAAATAACCTTATTTCGTCTAATGGGTAGAGACACGGGTGTGTGTCTCACCCGTGTGTGACACACGGCCATGCGTACGGGTGTGTGATTCGGCTGTGTGTCCCCTGCATCTTTAAAATTGCAAAACAGAATGCTCAGGTATTTTCACACGGGCAGAGACACGGGCGTGTGTCTCAGCCGTGTGTGGCACACGGCCTAGCACACGGGCGTGTGACTTGGCTGTGTGGCTCCTGCACCTAATTAATATAAATTAAAATGTTCATACGGCCTAGCACACGAGCGTGTGACTTGGCCGTGTGGCCCCTGCACCTAATTAATATAAATTAAAATGCTCATATGGCCTAGCACATGGGTGTGTGGCTTGGCCGTGTGATCTAAGGCAGTAACCACCTTAATTTGGACACAGGCTGGGATACGGACGTCTGTCCCTATTTCGAATGTCCTCACGGCCTGAGACACGGACGTGCCTCTCGACCATGTGAGTCACACGGCCTAACCACATTGGCGTGTGTACCCTGCACCTAAGAAAAATATTGAATTTTTTTGAAAAATTTTCTGAGTACCCAGATTATTCTCGACTTATTTATATTGCATATTTTGGGTCTCGAGGACTCATATAAGAACAATATGATTGTTTATGATTGATTTATGATATAAGTGAGAAATGATATGAAATGCCTGTATTTGATTTGTTTATTCTGATAATGCTCCGTAACCCTATTCTAGTGACGGATACGGGTTAGAGGTGTTACAAAGTCCCTTCAAAAGCCCACTATCTCAACAGATCCTAAAATGGTAGGGGGAAACTAGGTAAGTTCTTAATGAACTTAGTGAGTTCCAAGGATAAATAAATAAACTTTCGGATAAGGTTTTCAAGAAATGAAATTTAGCTAGACTTTTACCACACATTATAATACCAACAATTTACACACAGATATGCTAATATAGTTGTACGATCCGTTGGAGGATTCATGCCCCCACACAATTAGGGTTTGTTGGCAGATACTATCTACCTCTAAATGCAATCACCAGTAACTTAAATTGTCATGCGAATATTAGTTATGTCTAATCATAAACACAATCAATTTCACACCACAACCAAGTTAGTTCACATGCATATACCTTTTTCTGTTAAGCACAAATCACACGGATACTTTTATGGACTGTTCATGGCTTAGCTTCTGATTCACATATCGCTCCGAAGAGCCACAGTTTCATGTTCACAGTATTGCTCCATTGAGTCGGTATTTCATATATCCAACCGAACCTCCACAAATCCTTCTTGTTAATTCGAACATTTACGTATTCCCCAACAAGGTCGGGCCACCAATCGCAGTTTGCATTTACATGCCCTACCGGAGGTAAATCTTATATCATATCATAATCTCCCTACATTTCTCCCATCGCATCTCATCAGTTTCCACCATTTCCCTCCTTTCACCATTCTAAATACAGATCTTGTGCGCCAAGGAAGAGTGTCCATTAACAACCATTCATGCATATACTATTATCATCATTTTAGGTTGTTAATTCAGACATGCACAACTGATTTCACATAGACTTACTTGGAAGACAACATTATCACAAAATTAGCTGGAATTTAACAAGAACACAAGTGAAAGGAACTCATCAGAGATCACCAGAAAAGTTTTGCCTATTCTACGAGTTCTTTTCCCTTTGCACTCAGGCCTTCTTCCCTTTCTTTAGCTAAATAGAATTAAACACTCTATTAAATACATAAGCAACTAAACTTTAATGTAAAAAAAAGAATCGAAAACATGCAAATATTAACCAGAAGGGAGTTTCCTTCCCTCCGACCTCCAGTAGAAGCCTGTATAAATGGTTCCTACAACCATATCATTCCCTGGAGATTAAACTAAAGAAAGACTCAAGAATTTACCAGCAATTGGCTTGAAAAAGTCAGTTACTAATCAAGCTGAAGGCTGGTACCTTCTTCATACAGCGAAGAACACACTAGGTTTGTTCTGAAAGAACAAGGATGAATAGAGAAATGAAAAATAAAGTCCTTCTCTATGGGTAACAAAGTATAATTAGGTACTTGTGACCAAAAAAAATTTTTAGGTGCCGATTTGGAAAAATGGTATAGTTTAGGTACCACTTTGGGTAACGAAGTATAGTTTAGGTACCACTTATGAACCAAAGAAAATGTTTGAATACCAATTTAAGAAAAGAGGTATAATTTAAGTATCATTTTGTAATTTAAGCCTAAGCAAAATAATTAAGTCATCTGCTCCTTATTACCCAACAGGTAACAATAGAATAACATAGCTTATTATTTTAGAAATATTTGTGAGAGTTATTGAAGAGTTTCTTCTTGCAAATTGGAAAAGAAAACGAGTGGATGTTTTGCTTATCCTCTTTGTATAATTTTTTATTACTTTATTATATCCTTCTTTTGTGGTGGTATTTTGTTACAGTGAAAATTTAAAATTTTGAAAATCAGGTCGATTTGTAATATTTATAGCAATAAACTTATTTCGAAAAGTATTTTTTCTTTGTGTGAGATGGATCCTAGACGTTGTCAGCTTTCAACCGAACGATATTCCTTGCTATTTTCGTTCTACGAATTATTTTGTGTGTGGGATCAAATAATCATGAATCAAACACAGAATCAGAAACAATTTCTTACTTTTAATAGGAAAGTAATTCTCTTTCCATAGAAACCAATATAATTGTTATTATCAGGCAATAGAATTTATACTTGGAAAATAAATTTCTCACTATTTTCGGGTAGAATAATAATATCTCAAAGTTGTATATATTTCTATTTATACGGAAAGATAGAAGAATTCTAGTTGAATTAGTAAAATACAAATAATATTTATTTGATAGAAAAAGTAGTCTCCTAGTTTAGCTAGGAAAGGGGGAGGGGGGCACACCCTAGTTAAATATACTAAGTTTGTCACCCCTCATATGTATTATGAGAGGTTTTGAGCCTCTCCTATATTGAGTCCAATTATATGTGCTTCCTAGACTTTTAAGCCAGCTTTTTACAATTTAATCCAACTCAATACATATTTTTTCTATTTTCCAAAATAAATATTATTTATTAAATTAATTGATTTATATAAATTAATTTTTCTAATTAAATAATTTTCTCAACCCAATTATAATTCCGTTAAATTCATGACAACTTTACCATAAAAGAATCTATAAGAAATATATTTAATTTTCTTATTTAATGGATTTACAATGACTAATTAATTTAATTCCATTTTTGAACTTCAATTATTTGATTAAATAATAATTTAAAAAACTTAAATTAATTCTCAAGCCATTTCCATATTTAACAGGAAAACACATTTATTTCCAAATGCAACCCATTTCTTCAACTTTATCATTTCCTTCCATTTTTGTTCGTTTGATTCTTTATACAATTCATTTATGGTTTCAACAAGCTAGTAGAGGAACCGATTGGACGTATATAATTAGAGCTCAAATGATTTATAATTAAGTTCTAACTTTTCACCTATTAATCATACTTATTTAGTCACGAAATTAATTCACTATAAAATTATAACTAAACTCTTCCTAATAACATACTATTACGAAAAAAATAATATAAGTAGATGCGAATAAATTCATTTTCTAGAAACTCAATAAACCTAAATTTTCTCCTTTTTTAATATGCCTATTTAACCTAACTGTTTTCTATAGCATTAATATAAAAATGTGAATTTCCCATTCCCTTAATGGAAGTTGAAGGCTGATGGAGTCTAAGAAAATGATTTTGGGGATTTGAGGGGAGGGGCCCTTCAATCTTCATACTTATTTAATTTTAAAATAAATTACTTCTAACATATTTTATATTGTTTCTGAAACAATTGTCATGTGAATAATACAATGTTATATATAAATTCAATATTAGGAAGCATAAATAAAAAATTGTAATTGAAAATTTATTTAAATATTAAAGCCATTTCAATATATGAAACTTTTTTTAAGTTAACAATCTTAAAATTTAATATTATTGATAGGGTAAACTATAAAAATAATCAGTTATGTATGGTTTAAATTACATTTTGGTCATAGAACTCTAATTTGTTACGTTTTGATGACAACGTTATCGATTTATAATAGTTTAGTCACTGTGTTATTACTCAGGGTTAGTGGTGTAACGAAAGCGTGACGTGGCATAAATTGTGTTGTTAAATGTTGACGTGTCATCCATGTCATCACTACGGAATTTAAATACATTTAAAAAAAAACTTTTTTATCTTCTTTTTACTTCATTTCCTTTTTATTTTTCGTATACTTTCCATTCTTCTTAATTTTCTTTCAACTCACCATCTCTAAAGCACACTTCTTCTCTCAAGCTTTATTCACACTTTTTAATGGATATGATTCGAAGAGTTGACCAAATATAAATTTTAAAAATAAATCTCATATTTTTCTTGAAACAATAAAAATAGAAAGTAGATCTAATAAGATTCTCATCATCTATCAAACCAAACAAGAGGAAAACAAAATAATGGCAGATTTATCATAGTAACACAGTCACAAGCCCAACTTCTCAAAATTCCCCAATATCTAATTCAGGCAAACCTATCAAACAATGTCACATTCACCACTACTCCTAATCTCATTCACGACACCCTACCAAAATCATTCACTTATCAAATAAACCTATATTCAAATCAACCAAAAACCCAAGCAAACAACAACCAATAAGCACAAAAAAAAAAAAAAACCCACATTGAGCCAAATATCAGACTTCTTACAAAGAAAATGTGTCAAAAATAGGGGAGAATATCGAAGCAAAAATAAAAGAGGATCAAATTCGGGTCAAGCGGTTGGAGGTACTTCGGCAACTTGCTAGTCGATCCCAACGGTCAAGAAAGAGGTATTCGCGAGGAGGAGCACAAATAAAAAAAATTGAGTCGGAGATCCAAGCTTGGGTAGTACAAAAGTTGGGTTTTATATTTAAAGATTTTTAGTGGGTTTTGAAGAAAAATTATTAGAGATTTGTGGAGAGGCAGTCGAGGGAGCAATTCAATGTATCTGTGTTGGAGGCAACACTGACGACAACATTGGAACAGACGACTAGTGATCATGAATGAAGCTTTGAGAGAGGGAGAGTTGGGAGAGACGAGAGAAAAATGATGAGTTGAAGAAAAAATAAGAAAAAAATAGAGAAATAGAGAAAAAGGAAATAAATGAAATAAGTTGATTTAAAAAAGACATGTTTAAATTATGTGGTGATGACGTGGATGACACGTCAAAATTTAACAACATAATTTGTGCCACGTCAGACTTCCGTTACACCACTATTGTCGGAAAATGACACAATGATCACAATGTTACAAATCAATAACATTAGTTATCAAAATATAAATTAAAATTGAAAAATCAAAATATAATTTAAACCATACATAAGTGACTATTTTTGTATTTTACCCTTATTGATACATTTTAATATTCTTCTTTCCATTTGCAATTTACATATAATGAATTTGCTTGGAATGAATATAAAATTTTGAGTTTAATCTACATCTCATCTTGAAGTTGCTTCATAATTACAGATTCTTCATTTTATAAGTTATTGTAATGCTTAACTTTTGCTTGCAATTTCTTTTTCTTTTTCATGAAGAAAATTTGATTTATTTTGAAATGACCTTTGTAACTAATTTGTCTGCACAAATTCAAATTATTGAAGTATAATAGGGAACACCATAATGTTAGTAGAATAGAATATTTTACATACATATAAATAGCTTTGATATCGAAACTTTTAAAAACACCTTTAGGACACATTTAAATCAAATGTATTAACCGATCGAGTCTTAACTCGATTGGCATGTCATTGTTGTCAATGTAGGAGGACGTGGGTTTGAATGCGCTAAAGCGCATTATCCTTCTATTTATGGGTTGGGGGAGGGGTTATAGGTAATTCTAGACATTGTATAAAAAAGAGTAGATATAATTAGAACCTATAAGTTTAATTTCTTGAGGGTTGCAAATAATAAATTTAAGACAATTTTAATAATATATATCCACTCTCTTTAACAGTTACAACAAGTGATCTTAACCTCTCACATATCCCGTGATGATCCTCCTCACTTTCAAACCTTGAAGATAAATATCCTCGGCACTAAGTTTGTGCCTATGACCCCAGAAAGTAAAACCTTGACACAAATGATTTTACTAACAATTTGCAGTCAAAGAAATGTTCCTTACTTAAACAAAATAAGTGTTGAAAACTCTCAGTACAATAACTTATACAAGTCTCTCTCTTAAATAGATTTTCGAGTCTTGTTAATATAAAATATCTATAGCAATCCCATTAAAATAGTAATACAATAAACAATAAAGAATAAATCAAATGTGGACTCTTGGCAACTAATCTCATTGAGTTTTAATCCAATCCAAATGGCCATGTTGTAAGTGATTGTCTCTGGTGATCTAATTTGATCCAAACTTCCATGTGAGTTTTTCGAGTAATATGACCTTTGTTGAGTATGACTCCTATTTTAGTCAAATTTGAGAAATAATCTTCCAGTTAAACTCTGTTTATTTGTTTCAATCAAACTCTGATTAGTCTAGATTATTTTATTATTATTTGACCTATGAATTTAGCTTATAAATAGGCTCTTTTACAACCTTAGAAAATAAACCTATTAGAGATTAGAACTCGTAACACTTTTAGAGAATTTTGTGTTTACATTTTGAGGGTTCTTTGTTTTCGGGTTTTCAGGGTTTAGTTTTTATCTCCATCTGTACTCTTCTTTCTTTTTCCATTATAGTAATCTTTGCCCATGGTTTTTTATCCTCTTTGGAGGGGTTTTTCTACGTTAAATTTGTGTGTTCAATTTCTCTATTTCTTCCGCTATTTTTACTTATTCGTTGCTTAATCGAGTCGATCCCCAATAAGTGGTATCAAAGCTAGTTCAACATTCATAAATCAGCCCATTCAGAGATGACAGCAATAAGGTTTGAAATTGAAAAGTTTGATGGTGTCAAAAATTTCAATCGGTGAAAAATTCAGATGATGGCAATTCTAGTTCTAACCGACTTGAAAAAGGTTGTTACTGGGAAAAAGCCTGAGAATCTAAATCAAACAAAATGGGAAGAGCTTGATGAAAAGACCTTGTCTGCAATCCAGTTGTGCCTCTCGAATACGGTATTGCAGGAGGTATTGATGGAGAAGACCTTATTTGCCTTGTGGAAAAGGTTAGAAACTCTTTATGCGACTAAGTCTCTAGCTAACCGTTTAGTATTGAAACAATGTCTATTTACGTTTCGCATGAACGAAGGTGAGCTTCTTAGAGATTACATCAATCAATTCATTACTCTTTTAAATGGTTTAAAGAACGTTGAGGTTAAGATTGACGATTAAGATCAAGTTATGTTATTATTATGCTTTTTATTCCCTCCATACAAGTCTTTTAGGGAGACCCTGATTTATGGCAGAGACAAACTCTCGTTCAAAGATGTGAAGGGTTATTTGTTGAGTAGAGACAAACTCGATAATGCGTTTGGTTCGAGTAGCAAGGCAGATAGGCAAGCTTCCGTTTTGGTAGCATTAAAGAAGCGAGACAAAATGTGTCGCTATTGTAAGAAGTTAGGTCACGTCAAAGCAGATTGTTATAAACTGCGATAAAGGATTGCTGAGAGTAACGAGAAAGATGTAGCTGGTGCTAATTTGGCTGACAAAAGTGGTGATGATTTCTTGTTAGTGTCAACGAGCGAAAGCTTCGAAATTACGTCCGAGTGGATCCTAGATTCGAGATGTTCTTTCCACATGTGTCCTAATAGAGAATGGTTCTCCACATATAGTTCGGTTGAAGGTGGAGTTGTGCGCATGGGAAACGATTCATCCAGTAAGGTTATTGGTATTAGTACTGTTAAAATTAGGATGCACGATGGGACGATTAGGACACTCTCAGATGTCAAGAATGTACCTGATTTACGAAAGAATCTCATCTCATTGAGTATTTTAGACTCGAAAGGATATAGAATCAACATTGAGTCGAGCGACATTAAGGTATCTTGTGGAGCTCTCGTTTTGTTAAAAGGTAAAAGGACCAGCAGTTTTTATATTTTGGAAGGTTCTATAGTGACAGGTGAAATTGGACGTCCCTCGTCCGTTACGGAGTCGAAGTCAACTCGTTTGGAGCGGAGGCAACTTGGTCATAGGAGGGAAAAAGGTATGACCGTTTCGTTGAAAAGAGGTTCTCTTTTGGACGCAAGTTATGAAAAGTTAGTACACTGTGTTCGTGAAAATCAGACCCCGGTTAGTTTTGATTTGGTAGTGTACAAGTCGAATGCCAGAAGTCTTCCAGTTTCTAAGCATAGATTCGACTCAATTAATCCCCTGCATAGTTCAAGATAGGCCCGTAGCCGGCTTTAGCAAAGATGGCATTGTGGAAATATGAGTTAAGGTGGAGATTGGTTGAGTATGACTCCTATTTCAGTCAAATTTGAGAAATAATCTTCCAGTTAAATTCTATTTATTTGTTTCAATTAAACTCTAATTAGTCTAGATTATTTTATTATTATTTGACCTATGAATTTAGCCTATAAATAGGCTCTTTGCAACCTTAAAAATTACACCAATTAGGTATTAGAACTCGTAACACTTTTAGAGAATTTTGTGTTTACGTTTTGAGGGCTCTTTGTTTTCGAGTTTTCAGGGTTTAGTTTTTATCTCCATCTTTTGTACTCTTCGTTCTTTTGCCATTATAGTAAAAATATCTTTACCCGTGGTTTTTTTATCATCTTTAGAGAGGTTTTTCCACGTTAAATTTGTGTGTTCAATTTCTCAATTTCTTCCGCTATTTTTACTTTGTTCGTTATTTAATCGGGTCGACCCCCAACAACCTTCGTTGATAGGTTAAATATCCTTCAAATAATCAGCACATCCTATTTAAATCATTCAATCAATTGACAATACTCAAATATCGAAATTGTCACTGAACAGTGCTATGGAAATAGGAGTATAGATTTCTCCGGTCTTTGGTCTCACTGAAAAGTAACCATTCATAGTACTATACATGCCAGTAGCTATAGCTGAGATGGCTAGTCCTAGGCTTTAACCTATACAAGTACAGTAGTGAGAATGATGCAGAACTGGCCATTACAGATGGAATGATTGCCTAGCATGGAAAAGAGCCAAGTGTTGCCATTGGTCTCCAAGCATGTCAAATTTCATGGGATGGTGGTCAACACTTTTATGAAGCCATTTATGGCGGCATGAGGAGATGAAACTGTAAATTATAACTTTTCCCCCTTATTGTTCTAGATTTGGCTCTTGCTGTAAAAGGTCTCATTAGATTTCTAAGAAACAATTTGTATGGACAAATTTTATATTGACTGTAGGAGCCCAATTTTGACCGGGCTAGGATCAAATCAAGACAAAAAAAATAAAATAAAAGTTCGTCTTTACAGTCCATTTTACAAAACCAATTAACATGCCCAAAACCCACACTTAAACCCGTGACCCAGACCTGACCCCATACCCATTACACCCTTAGCCCAACCTATAGCCCAAGCCTAATGGCCCAATATTTTTTCAGAGACTGGAAACCTTGAAACCCTAAGTTTCCAGTTGCGCCGCAAGGGTCAGAAACCCAATCACGCCGCAATGTAGGGAGCCTAATCGTCACAGCTGGAAAGGGATCGGCACACCTTTGCAGCCATCAGAATCCCCTCGTTAGCGCCACCAGTCTCGGGCCTGGTCCTCGCCATGGAATCAACCTGCAAAGAAAAGAAAGAACACCAAATCAAAGAAGGAAACAAAATCGTGGCCAGAAAAGGAAATAATAGATTTAAAAAAAAAAAGATATGATATGCTTTCCTTTTGTTTTTATTTTTTTGGGGTTATAAAACCCGTTGAAAAATCTGTAAAGAAGAGGGCCAAGGAGAGCAATAAAAACACAGTTTGAAACTCTCAAAATAGGCAGATAAATATAAATACGCAATCGCATAGGAAACCGATTGAACGCACACATACTCAACAGTCATATTTCGTAGAGGTGCTTACAATATATCTTCCTGTTTATTTTTATTTTTTATATTTTTATTTATCTCTGATTTATGTCGCAAACATCACGAATATTTAAAAAGAATAAAAAGAGAAAGTAACATTACCTTTCGGAAGCCACCGAATCTACGAAGGTTCGGCCTCCGTACCGGCCACGGAGGCGCGTGACTCTAAAGCCAGCGATCGCAGTTGGGAACTGAGATTTCAGAGAATTTCAACTTTTTTTTTTAAAAAACTGAACCAAAATGAATTTTTTGGAAATAAAATGGTATTTATAACAAAAATGAAACGATGCCGTTTTGACAACACAGGATCCGCGTGTTGACCCGGGCCCGAACAAGGGTCCGCGTGTTTTTTAAAAAAAGGGGAAATTACCCCTTTGATCCCTCCAATTTTTTAAAAAACTCCTAATTTCGACTTATTAATTAATTTATTTTGCAAATTAACCCTGCAAATCTGTTTACATCTTAATTTAATCCTTCTTATTTATTTTTATTTATTTATTTTATTTTACTTTATGTTAATACCGTTTTTATTTTATTATGTTAAAATACTAAATTATCCCTATTATTTATATTAACTTATTAAAATTGTATATTTTTATATATATATAAAAAAAAACTAATATTATTTATTATTTGATTTAATTGTTTATTATACATTACTTTTAACCTATATATATATTAATTATTATTATATACCTTTTATTTTATATATATATTTAATCATTATTTTTATGTATTATGTATTTAATAACCTATATATTATGATATGTATTTTTATGTATTATGTTATTATATTACACTTATGTATTGTATCTAAAACTTTATTTCCTTACATATTACTTGTATTATATTATGTATGTAAATGTATGATTAATATCTTATATATAGATACTATTGATTATCTTATTTCGCTTCATGTGATTATATATTATTTTTATTACTAGTATTTTTCCATTTTACTATTTTTTATTAACCTATATTTTTTTATCATATATTTAATTGCTCTAGTATAGGAATTATTATCTATTGTATTTCATATTATTATTGCCTATCATGAATATTAGTATGCTGTAATTATTTTTTTGCTCAAATGTAATATTGCCACATGATTATGGTTTGAAACAAAAAGGTATATCTTCACAAAATTCTTATTTAAAGATTTTCAAAAGAAGGCAATGTTTTTATATTTAAAAATTCGGGAAATAGTGCCCAATCGTGCTGGGTTGCGATTTCCCGCTTGGCTAAAAACTAAATATCCTTTTAACAAGTTTTATAAAATTACGAGAGGATCTTAGTGACGAAGGTTTAAAAATGTCATATCCAATCGTGCTGGATGTGATATTTATATTCCTTCGAATCAAAGAAATCTCAAATTTTCAATCCAAATTATCGAAGTTTTTATAAATTATGAGATGATCTTAAATATGAGGGTTTAAAAAACACCGTGTCCAATCGTACTGGAAGTGACGTTTATAATCTTTCATATCAAGGAACTCTCATATTTTAAATCAAAATCACTCGAAGTCTTCAGGAAATCATATTTTTAAATGCTCTTAAATTTTAAACATTTGGACATAATTTTATCAATTTGGTATCAATTTTTGGGCGTTATGAGGGTGCTAACCCTTCCTCGTACGTAACCGATTCCCGAACCCGTTTTCTTGTTTTTCCGTAGACCAAACTCAAAATGTTTTTAATAAAACGTTTTACAAGTTGATCCAATCACACCTAAGAGAAAGAGATTGGTGGCGACTCCCGTTTTTGTTTTTTTAAAGCCGATCCCCATTTTCTAAACCCGATTTTAAAAATGGTTTCGACATTGACTGTACAAAATTAAGGGAGCAAAGATAAAGAAATTTGCTAGTAGAAGTAGTAAGGTCGTTTATGAAGATGATCAGCTGTCTGGTATTTTACTTTGCCATGTTCTGCAATGAAAATTTTGTACCAAGTTGCTGAAAACTTGGGGGTTCTCTTCAGTGTCTTAAAGTCAACATGGTGAAGTCCGAATCTTCTTGTGAACCCATATTCCCATTCGAAGTTGTCTAGCAAAGACCAGGCAAAGTAGCCCCTAACATCTGCTCCTTTCCTGATGGCATTCAACGGCAGACACGAACTCATCAGTTACACTCTCACAATTAAAGAATCAGAGAAGTATTTTAGAACTTGCAAAATAGGCAAGAAACATAAGCAATGTAATGGATGGTTTGTTCTTTGTTTCTCATTTGCTTTTCACCTGATTGCTGTTGACAGGGAATCCAAGTATCCAGCCATGTACTTGGCTCGGTTGACGTCTTGTAAGGAATCTTCAATGGTGGAATTTGCTTTGGTCACCTCACCGTATCCTACATCAAACAAAATACAATTATGAAAGTGGAAAAATGCTTTGCAATGAACTTTAAATGAAACTTTTTGTCTCTTTTTACCATTTTCTGTAATGATCATTGGGGTGTTGTTGAATCTCTTTTTAACATAGGTTATGATCTTCTCCATTCCTCCAGGGTAAACATACAACCAGTCCACATCAGTCTGCATGGCAAAAAGATTTAGCTTCTGGTTTAAGTTGCCAAGCAAGTAAAAACCATAAAGTCCATTGTGGAGTCAAATTACATTTTGTCCTCTCTACTCAAAAAATAAGACAAATTGATCCTTGCACTTAAGATAAAAAAAGTAAATTGGTCTTTTATCTTAAAAAATTCAGCCATTTATATTGTTAAAAATTGGCATGGCCGATAGAATAATCAAACAGTGACACATAGCATGTCATGGGTATCTCATCTTGACATACTGGGACTAGTTTTTAACAACAAAAATAGATGAAATCTTTAATAGGAGGACCAATTTGCTATTTGAATTAATGTACAAAGATTAATTTGCCCATTTTTTGAGTAGTGTATTATACTTTTACTCCAAGCAAGTATCTCATGACCAACCGACCGGATCATGTAACAATTCAATATTGTTCTCTTTAGACACCCACATGTTTTCAAAGTTTTGTTACCCAAAACTACACCACTCCAGGTTTGAATCCAAGAACTCCTGCATATAGGAGTCCTTACCGAAACTCTTGTACCATTTGATCAATGATGAGAGACATATGGATGTCCAAAGAAGACAATAACATTGCGGCCATGACAAGTTGCGGAAAATGAGAGTACCTGATTGGTCAGCCGGTTATGACATTTCAACAGGCAAAAGAATATGGTTACATACAGGTTCTCCAATAGGGATGCCGTTCTTTTGGTAACTTTGTGCCCATAACCCTTCAGTCTTTGAGGTTCCTGTTCCTGGTTCACACGCAGTGAACATACAATCCTGGACATAATAACTTGAATAATGGTTGATTCCAATGAAATCCAACCCTTTCTTCAACATTTCCTTCTCCGTTTTCGAAAATTCAGGCAAAATAGATCCTAATATGCTTTGCATTTCAGGAGGATATCTTCGGAAAACAATCGGGTCTAGAAACCTTAAAGTTACAGTTACACCAGAATCTTTAAGATATCAATTGGAAACATATAGAAAAGTTGAAGTAGAGAAGGGTTTATAAGAAGAAATATACCAATTGGTAGTGAAGCATTGAGCTCTTTCTGCTGCTAGCTTGTCAGCCATGGAGCTGCTGATGGGTTCAAACCATGCTGCATTGATAACGATTCCAATGCTGCCTCCTTGCTTTGCCTAAACATTCATCGCTCTAAGTAAGAAATGTCCTTAAACCTTTTAAGTCTACATTAAGCCAATGGCATTTAGATTTCATAATGTCACTGATACCTGGTATTTTGATCTGTAAATATGAACAGCGGCTGCATGTGACAAGATAATGTTGTGAGCTGCTATGAAAGGCTCCTTCTCTGAATCTCCGTTGGTACAATTTCCAAATGGAAAGGAGCATCGTGATGGTGGAAAAGTCCCTTCTCGATACCCAAATTTGACTTGGAAATTGGGTTCATTGAAAGTGACCCAATACTTCACCCTATCCCCAAAAAACTTGAAGCAAATGTCTGCAAAGTATGCAAAATCCAGTCTGAAAATGAAAGATCAATGCCATTAGTGAGCTCGCCAATGGTGTGCATAAACTACCATTTCATTTGAATGCAAGAAACAGGATAATTGTTACTGTGATTCAGGACTCAGCCAACTTCCATATCTGTCCTCAATTTCTTGGGGAAGATCAATGTGTGTCAAAGTTACAAATGGTTTAATCCCTGTAGAAAAAGGCCAAATCTGCAATTATTAATGCAATGTTTTGAAGAGAAGTCATTCAAGAAATGCCAAAATATATAAAAATAAACCTTTGAGTAGGAGAGCATCAATTAGATTGTTGTAGAAATCGATGCCTGCTACATTGACATTTCCAAATCTCCCCTCTGTCAGGAAATTGGAGAACATATTAGTGAAGAATAGAGATTCCAATATTGATAACTCTTGGTTTAAACATCAAATATCCTGTCATTCAAAGGCTTACTTGGTAAAATTCTTGCCCAAGAAATAGAGAATCGGTAGCTGTTGACCCCCAGTGATTCCATTAGATCAATGTCTTCCTATATCAAATTAAAATCTCTTAATTAGTTCCAAAAAAAAAAAAAGTAAAAATTTCAATTACTTATTTTTTCCCCTAATTTGTTTGTAATTTACCATCATCATCAAAGTCTATGTTATCCTTAAATGAATCAATTTAGTGTGTTTTTTTTGAATTATAGTATTTAATAGAATTAATATTTTAGAAGTTTTTATGATTATGCAATTTAAATATTTTATTGTCAATTTTAAATAATAAATATTAACTTATTAAACTTTAGTATTCTTTATTAGTAGTAGGACTAATTTGAACCAATTCCTATAATACAAGTATCATATAGATACCTTCATACAGGTTTAACTTTTTTTGTAGCCCCTCCCCAACTCATAAATAAGAGGATGATGCACTTCAGCACACTCGAACCTATATCCTTCTACATTGACAACAATGCCCATAGGGGTGTAAATGAACAAAATGTTCGATGAACTATTCGTATAATATTTGTTTAACAAAATGTTCGATGAACTATTCGTATAATATTTGTTTATGTTCATTTATTAAACTAAATAAACGAGTATAAACAAAAATTTTATGTTCGTTTAATAAATGAACGAACACAAACAGAGGTGTATTCGGTTCGATTATGTTCACGAACAACCTCGTTTATTGGCTCGCTTATAAGCTCATTTATTGACTCGCTTACTTATTTAATGATATTTTCTTATAAAAATTTCATTAGTATATATTAATAAAATTATCTTAAAACTCATTTATTATTCCGTTAGTATATATTAATAAATTTATCCGGTTTGTATTTGTTTTCATTTATAATATAAATATAAATATTTATATTTGACTATTTTATATCTAAACAATATATTTGTTTGTATGTATGTATGTATTTATTGTTTGTTTGTTTGTTTATTTTTTATTAACATTGTTCATGAAAATGTTCAATTATATGATCATGAACATGTTTGTGAACATGTTCGATTAAGTTAAATAAACATGTTCATGAACATTAAACAAACAGATATGAATACACATAATTTTAAATAAACGAACATGAACAAAAATTTGAAATTAACGAACACAAACTGAATACGAACAAGCTTAAAAATAAACAAATGAACATAAACATAAATTTATTCGTTCAAGCTCGATTCATTTACAGCCCTAAATATTCATACTAATGAGTTAAGAATTAATGGACAAAGAAATCTTTAATTGTTAAATGAGCTAAGACAGACTAAACAATAAAACTTTTTGCTATCTAAATATGTTATAGCTATATTGTGGACATTAGAAAAGCATTATAATTAAACGTTACTGATTACATAATACATAATATTTAATTTTCAATAATATAAAAAAGTATCAAAATAATTTGTTTCTATTTACCAATATTATAAATTATTTTTGTGATTAACTATCTAAAAGAATTATAATCTAAGAAATAAAAATGTCATTAAAATAATAAAAATATGTATAAAATTATTTAATATTATAAAAGAAAACATAAAATTATATTAATTTATAAAAAAAAATCTAATTTGTTCTATATATAGTAATAATTTAATTTTTTTAATATATCTTTTTGTTATGAACATAGCATGAAAAATGTTATTAACAAAATAACTACCACAAATATGTCCATTTGACTAATTAAAAATATAAAAAAGAAAGAAAAAAAAAGTAACAATGATATATAATTAAAAGTGTTATAAAATTGGTTGCATTAAATTACAAAAATATTACTTAGACTAAATTATTTTATTTATTTGGAGAAATATAATTTTACATTATTTTTAAATGGTGATGTGAAGATAACAAATGTTAAATACTAAATGTAATTTTATGATATTTAAAAAGAATGTTTTAATTCATATTTAACTCCCATTTTCTTAGTGCCAAAAAAAAAAACCTATTTAAATTATCATTTATCCTAATTTATATACAAATATTCAATGTCGACTAATAAATACATGACAAGTAACAAATGATATCATCTACTTTGGAACTTTTTGGAGGTAAAATGTGACACCGATGGTTTCGATACTACGGTAAGAAAACATGTATAATTTAGAGGTTAAATAGGGAATTAATAGGGGTGAGTATTTGATTGAGTCGAGTCGAATCGAGTCAAAAAATTTTGGGTTAGTCGAGTTGACTAATCCTATTTTAGCAACCGAACTCAATTTGAATTTTTTTCGAATCGGATCGAATCGAGTCAAAAAATTTCGAGTCAAGTGGAGTCGAGTTAACGAATTCTATTATTTATACTTAATGTTGCATTTACATGAACCAATTATTTAACTAGTAAACGAAGTATAAAATTATTTAACTACATAAAGAATATAATGGTTTTGCCTTTTAACTTAATGAGTAAACATTTATCAAAACAACGTAGTTTTAACTTTTAACTTAATGATTTTGATTTTTAATTTTAGAAAAGGTAAACATTTATCAAAATGGCGTAGTTTTTTCTTTTCTTATTCGGATTTTCAGATAACTCGAATTGTGTAATTCATATTCGAGTTAAACCGAAAAACTTAATTTTTTATTCGAGTTGATCCAAAAAACATGATTAACTCAAATAACTCGAACTATTTAATTCAAAATTTGAAAATTTTATCGAGTTTTTCGAATCGAATCGGATTTTGCTCACCCCTATAAATAAATAAAGGATATAATTTTAAAAAGGTAAATTACATCCAATTATGAGTTTGTTTGTTTTTATCTAATTATAAAATTTTTAAAATATAATTAATTAAGATTATATTTTTTATCATTTTCTTTAAGTGCTTTTAAAATTCTAAATCGAAAAAAATCAAAGTGAATCAAACTGGAAAAGTCGTCTTTCCAGATTATTCGATTTTTTGGTTTAATTTGTTTTTATGTTCGATTTAATTGGTTTATTTAGTTGACTTTCAGTTTTGACATTTTAAATCGAATAAACCGTTTAAGGCCATAATCCATAAAACTATAAGCCTATAACCCATTTACATACCTAAACCCAAATACCGATTAAAACTTAACACTTTTAAAAACTGGAACCCATTAAGATTTAAAGCCCAATACCCTTTAATATTTAAAATCCAAATTGATAGTTTATTTTTTTGTTGTATTCCTTTTATTTTTTTATCATTTAATATATTAAAAAAACGCAAATTAATATATACCCGTTAAGAAGGACAGAAGACTTGGGAATTGTATGTTGGCCATGCAAGAAAATAAATATCTTTTGAGTTCATTAAAAATTATTTGATTTAATTTTTTTAATATTTTTGTAATGAATTTGAAATAAAAATAAAATTAAAAGCAATACAATATACTAATTTGAAAAAAGAAGAAAATTATTGGAAAAAAAGTTAAAGGAAAAAAAATATAACTACCTCAATTAGATTTTTTTTTTACAATTAAGAAAAAAAATAACAGAATTGAAAATTTTCAGTTCGGTTTATTCGATTTTACTCCTTAGGTTGGTTCGATTTATTCGGCTTATATGGATAATTCAATTTATTTGATTCTTGGTATAAAAAAATCGAACCGTTCGAATTGACCGAAATTACACCTCTACCTTTAAATGTTTGACGAAAGGGTGATACGGTAGTTAAAAAATATATAATAATAAAAATACATAAAATTTGTCATTATATCGATTTTTCAACCACTATGTTAGCTTCGAGTTAAACACTTAACGGCACTAAATGGAAATGGATAACAAATCTAATTTAGTTAAGTGAATAAAAAAATTAAGGGGTGAACCTCAGCTAAATTGGAAAAGAACGAAACGCGGTGCAGAAGGCTAGATGGATGTGAAGTAAGCTTACCAAATAGCGATGATAATGATCCCCTGCTACGTCTCCATTACCTTTCCTGCAATAAATTATTTGTTGTTGTTGAAAATGGGAATATCATTTTAAACAAAAAGCAAGTTTGAAGGAACTCGATGTTGAATTATGACCTGGTCTGTGGGTATAAACATCCCAATTGTTCAAACCTTTCCCATCACTCAAGTAACCACCTTCATACTGCCCAAAATGAAAAGACCATTCATTACATCTGCTTGTTTTCAATAGGATAAACAAATTGAAAGAATGGTGGTGAAGCAAACCTGGTAAGCAGAGGAGGCCGTTCCAAAGAGAAAGTTTGGAGGAAATGAAGATGGATTGTCATTATTACCATTACCCAAGCTTTGTTTCAGCGTTAACAGCTCCGGTGAAACCGGAAGAGGCAATAACACGAACATGTGGAAGGCAAAGAAAAGAATGCAAAGCATGGAGATTCCAATATACCAAATCTGCTGCTATGACCAAATACAAGAGATGCAGAAAGTTTATTGTAGAAAGGATATGGAGAAGATAAGATGAAAATGTTGGTTGCATGCCGTCCTTGACCATGACAAATAAATAATGGAGTTTGTACCGTGTACCAACTGGAGGGTTGAATTGTAAAAGTATTATAATGTTTGGGGGAGATATATTCTTGATCTTTTATTGATTAATCAATTAATTTTAAATTAAAGAAAGGTTTTAAAATTCCAAACTCTGAATTCATCAAAATTGAATCTACCTTCTTGATGATTCAATTTGGTTGTATGAACAGTGTAGCCAAGCAAAGTTTGAAGACCCACAAATCATAAAAATATTATTCAAAAGGTTGTTTTTTTTTAATTGGGCATTCGAATTATGTAGTTTTTTTATTTTGGTATTTAAACTTTTTTTTTATTTCAAATTAGTACTTAAACTATCATTCTGTTATCCAGTTGAGTCATTTTCTTAACAATGTTAAAAAAAAAAAGATTACAACATGACATCAATTAGAATGCGTCGTATGGCATCTTTCAACCAATTAGAATGTGCCATGTAGCACTTATATTTATTTAAAATAAAAGCTTTTACCCACCATTGACAAGACATTGTCGACCTCGACTGTCCATGATAAGGGCAAAGCCAGAAAAATAATTTAGGGAGGGCCAAAATTAAATTATAATTTTTATGATAGTGAAAAATACAATTTCACCATTTTAATAGCCTATATTTTTATAATTTTTAAAAGATTAAATCAAAATTTTATCATTTTTAGGGGTGCCAAAGTGCAATTTTACCTTTACTAATTTAAATTTTAAAAAACTTTAAAGGACTTAAATGAAGTTTTTTTCATTTAAGGGGAGACTGAGGCCCCTACCACCCCTAGCTACGCCCTTGGTCCACGTGGCGCTACTAGAACATGACACATCACCCTTCTAAACATCAAAATATTATTTGAAATTCAAAAACTCTAAATTCTAAAAATGCAAAAAATTATAGATATATTTTGAAATTTTTAAAAAACTCTAAAGTCTTTTTTTTTTAAAAGTTTATGATATATTTTAAATTTTTATGTAATATTATATATTTATATTTATATATTCTAGAATTTTTTTACCCTTTTAAAATTTTTGAATTATTTATATATATATATGATTTTATTTAATTTTTAAACAATATATCATATATAATATTAATAAACAAACTTAAGTACCATATGGCACATTCTTTTTGGCTGAAAGGTGTCAAGTGACAACCGATTTTTTTTAACACCGTTACAAAAGAGAAGTTGAACAAGATAATAAAATGATAGTTTAAGTATTAATTTGGGACAAAAAAATTTTAAATACCTAATTGGGAAAATATGCCTAATTCGGGGGCTAAATTGAGCATTAAGCTCTTTTTTCTTTTAAAGATATATGATTTCTTGAGAATGTATCATAGATGCCTCTGTATTAGGAATCGAATTGTATTTTTCCCTGTTTTTAAAAATAACTAAATTAATTCCTGTATGTTAAATTGAAGAGAAAATTGGACATGATGTTAAAAATTTCATCCATATTTATAGTTCAAAATTAATTTTTATACATTGACATGAGGTACATATTGTAACAGCCCGTTTTCAGTGAAATCGGAACAGTGGTTTCGGGACAACAAATCCGATTTAGAAAGAAAATTTATTTTAATATTATTGTATGGTCTGCATTATGATAGGAATGACGTATGAAAATTTAGATAAGAAAATTTTACCGATTTCATGTTTGATTATAGAAAGGACCAAATTGCATGAAATGAAAAAGTTGAATTCTAGTAGCTAGAAGGATCAAATAGCTATGGAATTCAAAATTTGAGGTCCTTATATGGAATTAGACCATTAAATGGAGTTAGTAGATATTTATGATGATTCATCCATAGAAAATTAGAAAAAGAAAAGGATTAAATTGGAAATTGAATTAATTAAAGATGGAAATAAGCTAATATAATCTTATTTCATCATCTTCCCCAAATTAAAATACATGGAAACCCTAGCTAAGAGAAAGTGAGTTCAAGCAAGTTGTTTTAGCTCAATTAGGTATGAATTCTTATCCCGTTTTTAGTAATTTTTATATTTTCGAGATCGTAATAACCTAATCTATCTATTTTAGGGATCAATTTGCAAAGTTATCAAAATATAAAATTTTTGCCATGGATGAGTATGCTGAAATTTTGAAATTTATGGTAGATTATCAAAGGTTGTTGATAGATAAACAACTTTTGTAAAGAAAATTTTCATGAAATTGTGAATTAGGGACTAAATTGAAAAGATATAAAATTTATGGAAAATTTTTGATTTTTTTGTGAAATACATGGATTGTTAATGTTATATGAAAAATTCGGTTAGACTTGGAATAAGGATTAAATTGCATGAATTTCATTTTCCGAGCCTATGGATGAAATTGTCATTTATTAAAAGTATAGGGGCAAAATGGTAATTTTTCCTAGGATGTGAATTGGATGAATTTGAATGTGAATTTTATTAAAATGAGTTAAATTTACTCATATAGATCTAGATACACCTAGTTCGGAATTGGATCGAAGAAAATAAAAAGTATCAGATTAATAGCCTACGAACACGAATAATTATCGAGGTAAGTTCGTGTAACTAAATCATGTATATTAATATGTTTGAATTGAATGTTGCATATGTGTGAATTGTATAAGTGTCTTATCTTATGTATGAAATTGATCATATGTTCGATAATGCCTGATAAGTAATAAGTCCCGTTTGAATAAACGAAACTTGATGGATACAGTATTTCCTGTATTGGTTGTGATCCTGCATATGTTGCGGACACACCATAGCTCGAAAGAGAATCCTGTTAGAAGCCCTTTCGAGTTTCTCGTTACATGGTTCTTGTGAGCATCCCAATCAGAATTAACCCTGCATGTGTTGCAATCATACTGTAGCTCTTTGTGAGCATCCTGTTATATGATCGGTATGGATCATGCATATAATGCGGACATACCGCAGCTCTTTATGAGCATCCTGCTATAGGCTATATGTGAGCTTCCTGATATGGCTCGCTTGAACTTCCTGTTATATGGCTATCCGGAGCTCCCTGATAATAACTCTTCGGAGTTACCTGTTAGGCTCAATGAGCTTCCTGTTTTAAACTCTTATGAGTTTCCTGTTATAGCCCGAATAAGCTTCCTGTTATATGGCTCACATGAGCATCCTATTATATGGCTCGAGAGAGTGCTCCCTGATTATGTGCCCTAATGGGTACCCCTGAATATGAGTTAACGGATTACAATTTTGTACACTTCGAGTGTACTACATGTGTATCCATCGATATTTCAAATAAATTCAACGGGTACAATTCTGACATGGTTAAACTGAACTTGAGATGATTTGTTATGGAAATGCATATGTTATATGGAAATATGATATGAAAACCATATGTTTATGAAAGTTATTACATGATGAGCTCATCCTTGATTCTTGATGTTTATATGTAATATCTGACTAACAAGTTTCTTGAGATTATATGAGTTTAGGCAAATTCCTAAATTTCTTTGGATAAATTTTGTATACTTATATTAAATATAAATGATTGGTAAGTTGATTTTATGTTATACGAACTTACTAAGCATAATATGCTTACTCTGTTTTATTTCCTCTGTTTTATAGTACTCGGAAGCTTGTAAAGGTTGGAAGTGGGTCGGAGCAAGATCACACTATCCTTCAGCTCATTTTGGTATAATTAGTAAAATTTTCCTTGGTATAATGGCATGTATAGATTAAATTGATCAAATGATGGCATATTAATATTTGGTTGTAATTAGCCATTGGAATGGCTAGTGACAGTATGTTTTGATGTATATGTGTATGAGACCATATTATGTTGATATGTGTTGTGTGCTTGAATTGATACACATATTAGGTATAAATATGCTTAAATGAATATTTGACCAATTTGGTAAGTTGGTCACTTAAAAATATGTGATGATATGTCATGCATAAAAATTGGTTTTGGCTTGATTTAAATGTTTTGAATTTGTTTGGGAATGTGTTAAAATGTTAATGTAGGTGCAACGCAAATTTGGGTGAGAAATAAGGCTTGGAAATGACCTTATTTTGTCCATATGGGCTGAGACACACGTGTGTGTCTCAGCCGTGTGTCCTCTACAACTTAAAAATTTGAGAAGCAAAATGCTTCAAATTGCTCATATGGACAAAGACACGGGCGTGTGTCTCAGCTGTGTGTGTCACATGGCCTAGCACATGGGCGTGTGACTTGGGCATGTGACCCCTGCACCTAATTTTCAAAAATTAAATTGTCCACACGCCTAGCACACATGCATGTGGCTGGCTGTATGACCCAAGTTAGAGAGTTACACGGGCATGGACACGGGGTGGGACATGGTTGTATGCCTCACATCGAATGCCCACACGACTTGGGACACGGGCGTGTCACTTGGTCATGTGAGCCACACGGCCTGACCACACGGGCGTGTGTCCCCTGCACTTAAGAAAAATTTTAAAATTTTACGAAAAATTATTTGAGTTCCCGATTTAGTCCCGACTTGTTTCTAAAGCATAAATTGGTTCTCGAGGGCCCATTCAAAGGACATTATGATTGAATATGTTTTATTTTGGTTATGAATAGTAAATGATATGTGTAAATTGTTTTTAAATCTGTAAACTCCGGTAATGCTTCGTAACCCTGTTTCGATGACGGATATGGGTTAGGAGTGTTACATTTATTGGTATTGGGGCTATGGTTTAGTTGATTCTCGGACTAACGTAGCAAGTACGAGTTGAGCTATACATGCCATTATATAATATGTGATAGTGTGATATCTCTTGACCATTTTAAACATGTTTTTCATATAGTAATGTTATCCAACTTAGCTGAATCCGAAGAAGCTGAGAGCAATGCTTAAGCTTCAATTCAAAGAGCTGCTTCCAGTAGTAGAAGGCCTGTATATTTGAGGGCCGAGGTGAGGAGGCTAAAGAAGCCTTCTTTCAAATGATTAATGAATGGTGTACTGAATACTTGAGAACAAATCTTGTTGTACAACAAGCTCCCCCTCCTGTTCCTCAACCGTTTCTTGATATGCCACAAGGTATAGAGCCTGTTAGATCTGATAAGCCTCCGGTAGATAAAATCCATAAATATGGGGTAGAAGAATTTAGGGCCACTGTTGAAGATGATCTAGAAAGGGCTGAATTTTTGTTAGAAAACACTATCAGAGTTCTGGATAAATTGTCTTGCACACCTGATGAATGTTTGAAATGTGCTGTATCTTTGCTAAAAGATTCGGCTTATCAGTGGTGGAATACTCTAGTTTCTGTTGTACCGAGGGAGAGCATCACATGAGAATTTTTCCAGAATGAATTTAAAATGAAGTATATTAGCTAGAGATTTCTAGATCAAAAATAGAAGGAATTTTTGGAGCTCAAATAGGGGAATATGATTATATCTGAGTACGAACGAGAATTTGTTTGGTTAAGTAAATACGCCAGAGAATATCTCGATCGAAGTTGCTATGTGTAAACATTTTGAAAAGGGATTGAATGAAGACATTAAGTTATTAGTTGCAATTTTGGAACTAAAAAAATTTGTGGTGCTAGTTGATCGGCCACATAAAGCCGAAGAATTAAGTAAAGAAAAGAGACAAGCAGAAATGGAAGCCCAGATTTCAAGTAAAAGATTTATGGGAAAGTCAAAATTTTCGGCTTCAAAGGAATCAAAGAAATATCATGATCGTTCTACCACATCTGTGGGGTATTCTGGGAAAGACCGAGGCTCTCAACACTCTAATCCGAGATCTTCGGCCCCATCAGTAGCAAGTGCTGGAAGTGTTAGGAATTTCAAACCTTAATGCAAGCATTGTAATAAATTTTATTTTGGTGAATGCCGTATGAGAAGCGGAGCCTGTTTTAGATGTGGTTCTCTTGACCACTATCTCAAAGATTGCCCAGAAAGAATTGAAAAAGATACTGTTCAGACTTCAAGGCCGAGCAACCCTACTTCGAGAGGTAGACTACCTCATAACCCTGGTAATATGAGTGATAGGAGAGGTATAACAAAAGATTCAATTGCTAAATCTGAAGCACGAGCACCAGTCAGAACATATGCTATACATGCACGTGAGGATGCTTCTGCACCTGATGTTATTACTAATACATTTTCTCTTCTTGATATTGATATTACTGCTTTAATTGATCCAGATTCAACACATTCATACGTCTGCTCGAATTTAGCATTTATTAAAAATTTATCTGTTGAATCCACTGAATTCGTGGTCAAAGTATCAAACCCCCTAGGCCAGTATGTGATGGTGGATAAAATTTGCAAGAAATGTCCGTTAATGATACTGGGTTTCTGTTTTCTGGCTGATTTGATGTTACTGCCATTTGATGAATTTGATGTAATACTGGGTATGGATTGGTTAACTCAGCATGATGCAATGGTAAATTGTAAATAGAAATATATTGTATTAAAATGTTAGAATAGTGAATTGATCCATGTTGAATCTAATAAACTGGAGTGGTTGTCTAATGTGATCTCAGCTATGTCAGCACAAAAATATATCAGGAAAGGATATGATGCTTATCTTGCATATGTGTTGGACACTAAAGTATCCAAATCGAAAATTAAGTCTGTGCCGATTGTTTGTGAATTTCCTAACGTGTTTCCGGAGGAATTACCTAGATTACCAACAGCCAAAGAAGTGGAATTTTCTATAGAACTTGTTCTGGGGACAACATCAATATCTATAGCACCTTACAGAATGGCCACTACAGAGTTAAAAGAATTGAAAGCACAATTGCAACAATTAACTGACAGAGGTTTTTTTCAACCTAGTTTTTCACCGTGGGGTGCACCGGTTTTGTTTGTCAAAAAGAAAGATGGATCTTTGAGATTATGTATTGATTACCAGCAGCTCAATAAATTCACAATAAAGAACAAGTATCTATTGCCTCATATTGATGACTTGTTTGATCAGTTTAAAGGTGCTACTGTATTTTCAAAGATTAATCTTCATTCCGGTTACTATCAGCTACGGGTAAAAGAGTCAGAAATGCCAAAGACAACCTTTAGAACTAGGTATGGGCACTGTTGTAACACCCCTAACCCATAACCATCTCTAGTTTAGGGTTAAGAGGCATTACCATACAATTGAAAACTTTTACGGACATTTCATAACATAATCTGACCATTCACATTAAAGTGTCCCTTAAATAGGTCTACGAG
Source organism: Gossypium australe (assembly GCA_005393395.2). NCBI lineage: Eukaryota > Viridiplantae > Streptophyta > Magnoliopsida > Malvales > Malvaceae > Gossypium > Gossypium australe. The sequence continues at coordinate 17,073,361 of CM016619.1, forward strand.
ATCTTAATCATGCTTTAGAAAGGGGCCGGAACTAAACCAAACACATACAGAAATTCTTAGAAATTTAAAAAGTTTTCTAAGTACAGAGGTCACACGCCTGTGTGGGCAGGCTGTGCGCCTCCCACGGCCTCAGACACGCCCATGTGTCTAAGACGTGTAAAAATAGGGCATACATATTGACTTGTCCACACGGCCTGAGACACGTCCGTGTGCCTCACCCGTGGTCGACACTGACTTGTACCATACGGCCAGTCACACGCCCGTGTGTCCAGCTCGTGATCACTATTGACTTGTTTTGAATTGCAACCTCGAAGGACACGGTCGAGCCACACGCCCGTGTGCTCAACCGTGTGGGCAATTATAGGCCTTTTTAAAGGCCAAAATGCCACCCACACTATGGGCTATCCCTACAAGCATCATACCAATACAATTCATGCCAAAATAACCAACTATTCCAAGCATTCAAAAGCATCTCAAGCACAACATCTTATACAACAATTAGCTCAATCTATTTACAATCATTTCCAAGTAAAATGCATCACAAACATACCATTTCCTTATAGCAACCATTCATCCAATATATGCTTACCATGCATAAATGAACTTACCATTATTTTGAACCTTTCTTAACCATAGAACCATACCAAAACCAAGCATCATATAACATGACTCTTCATTCATAACACAATCCTTTATCTAGCCATATCACATGACCATGTACATATATCAACATATCCCAAAACAACTAGCCTATACATGCCATATTTAGCTATAAACACATTCAAAAGTACAAAATTAGAGATTGATAGTGTGGTGATGGTCCTCGACGATTCCCTAGCTTTGACGATCTGTAAAACAGAGTAAACACACACAAAGTAAGCTTTCCAAAAGCTTAGTAAGCCATATACAAATAAACATAACATAAAATGCACATAATCATATTGATACAATGTCATTAATATTTCTCATTTGCAATTTCATAATATGTTCTTTGGCTCTTTTGTTTATCCATAGAATGGCAACATAACACATCTCAAATCTTTACTTATGTTCATAACACATTCGAGCATATATCACATATTCTCTCATCAAATCCATACATATATTCACGTTGGTAAGTTTATATATATACACTTACCTTTCATACACATACATTGGTAATACTCTAGAACATCATGTTTTTATGTGCTAATTGCATATTTATTTTGAGTATGATTCTACTAATTTGGGCTATTTATGGTCTTTTATCTTGTAGGGACTAAATTGGAGGCAAAAGCGAAATTAAGGGTCAAAAGCGTGAATTTAGAGATAAAATGGGCCAATGTGCGACACAGGGAAAAGTTGGTGCCAAAAGTGCAAGCATGGAGGATACAAGGGTTGAAATGCAAAAAGAAGAGTTTTAATTCCATTAGACTCTATTTTGATTATATTAGGATAATCAATATTAAGATAATTATTAAGGATTATTTAATTTAGGATTTATTTTATTTATCTTGATTATTTGTAATTATCTTTAGGAATTTAAGTAGGACTAGTCTATCTATCTTATAACTATAAATAGGGGATGGAGTGACACATATGAGGGCTGGATCTTTTTCTGTAAACTCTCTCCCCAAAAGTCTTTTGTTCTTTCCATATTTCTTTTTAATAAAATCTCCATTCTTATCATATATTTATTTTCTTTCCCACCACAACCATGAGCCACTAAACCCATCTAGCCAAAGGTTGCCGAAAATCCCCAAAAAGGGTTCTTGAGGTTTAGAATCCGCACTTAGCCTTCTCAAACAGGGTATTCATCGTTTCTTCGTACTACGGGGCTGACGCTTCCGTCCATGTCCCTTAAGAAGTAAACTTTTCAACGTATGCAAAGGCGGCCGCTTTTTATGTTTTGGAAGGATTGCACAGTCGGTTCGTTAACTTACTGCGTCAGAGGTTGGCGAGCCCAAGAGACAAAATGGTGTAGAATTCGCCATTGAAAAACGTTGATCTAGCATAAGATGATCCCACAAGAGCGATTGTTGGCTAGAGTCAGGTTCCACTAAATCGAAGTCTAAATCCTTGGAGTTGGTGGTCGTAGGCGTCCTCTTCCACTATAACTGGCTTATCCTGCTCGAGAAGGGTTACTTAAAAGCCAAGGATTGAACCCAAGGCGGATCGAGGCAATCGGAGGCTGGAATCTCTCCATAAGAATTTCTTTATCTCAAATCTATTTCCTATTTTTAATTTCCGCAATTCCAATTCGACTTCTCAATTCTGTTTTTATTTTATTTTTGTTTCCAGATAAAAAATTTTAATTCTGTTATTTTTATTTTTTTTCAAGAACGCAGGTTTTCTTGGGCACGATTCTGCCCAAGATTTCGAGAAACAAGCATTCGTATAATCCGGTTCCTAAGGGTTCGACCCTACTTCCCCTTTACTATTCTTTTTCATTATTTCGCAGGAAATATGATATTTTGGGTGCTTTCAACGACGCATCAAATTTTGGCGCCGTTGCCGGGGATCGGTAACATACTAATCTTGTTTTTTTGTTTTCTATGACCAGATCTGCCCCAGACACTCTTGTGTTTGACTCAGAAATTGAAAAGACTGCGAAAGCTAATCGCAAAGAAACAAAGCTAAGGAAAAAGCAGTCAGCGGTGGTTGGGACTCAAAGTAATCCACTGCTAGAAATTAGAATCGATGACGAAGCAGAGTCTAGGGTTAACGAAAACCCTACTCAAATATTTGAAAGTAAAGCAGAAGAAGTCGATTCACTTGAAGAGGTGCTTGAAACTATGGTTAACGAAAACCCTAATTTGGTACGTCAACCAATGGCTCAAACAATTTGGCAACTAGCCGAAGCTCCGACAGAACAACCGCTAGTGTGCATCGCATATCCTACTATGGATACCGATTTTGAACTGAAGTCAGGGTTAATTCAGTTGCTGCCAACTTTTCGAGGGTTACAAAATGAAAACCCCCATAAACATTTGAAAGAGTTTCATATGGTTTGTCTGAGTATGAAACCTCAAGGCGTAACTGAGGATCAAATTAAATTGCGCGCTTTCCCTTTTTCCCTAGCAGATTCAGCTAGGGAATGGTTATTTTATTTACCTCCTAGATCTATAACTACTTGGGCTGATTTATCTCATCTATTTCTCAATAGGTTTTTTCCAGCATCTAGAGCAGCTGAGCTAAGAAGGGAGATCATGGGAATAAGGCAAAAAAAAGCAGAGACTCTTTACGATTACTAGGAACGGTTTAAGAAGTTGTGTGCGAGCTGCCCACAACACGGTATAACAGAGCAATCTCTCCTCTAGTACTTTTATGAAGGTTTGAAACCAATGGAGATGAATATGGTAGATGCCGCTAGTGGAGGAGCGTTGGTCAATATGACCCCTCAACAAGCAAGAGACCTGATCTCCACGATGGCAGCAAATTCTCAGCAGTTCCGAGCTAATCCTGAACCCCCAGAAGGGTTCACCAGCTATGTAATTCTACAATAGAAGATAGACTTGATAAACTTAATAATATGATGAATCTCTTCTTATAGAGAAAACAAAGACAACTCAGTTATGCGGAATATGTGCTACTCCTGATCATGCAACTGATGCATGTCCCAGTTTGTATGATGATACCATGCTCATCTGGATGCTGTGGGAAATTTCCCTGGGCCGCCACAAAGACGATACAACCCCTATGCTAATACCTACAACCCAGGGTGGAGGGATCACCCCAACTTAAGTTATGGGGCCAATCCACTGAATAACCAGCCATATCAAAACTGGTTTCCACAAAAGCCGCAAGGTTCAGGTAATTCTCTAGAAACCATGGTCAATAAGTTAGCAGCTAATGTTCTTAATTTTCAACAGCAAATTCAACAGAAAACTCTTAATTTTCAAAAAGAGACGAAGGATTTCCAACAGAAAATCGAGGCATCTATAAGGGAGTTGACCACATCAATTGAGAAAATAAGTTCTCAAGGGAAGCTGCCGTCACAAACAGAGCCAAACCCTAGGCAAAACGTGGATGTAGTGACGCTGCGAAGCGGTAAGGTACTAGAACCTAGTCCTGACAAGAATCTTGACCAAGAAATCGTCCAGGAAAAACCCAAAAAAGACGAATAGGTTCGGCCGAAACCCCCACTGCCTAAAATTCAACCTCCATTTCCAGAACGATTCAACCAGTATCGAAGAGGTAAGGAGGACAAGGAAATCCTCGAAACATTTAGGAACATCGGGATCAACATTCCTTTGTTGGACGCCATCAAGAAAATAACGATTTATACTAAATTTCTTAAAGAGCTTTGCACCAACAAGTGGAAATTAATAGGTAATGAAAGGGTGAGTGTTGGTGAAAATGTTTCCCCAGTGTTACAGCGAAAAATGCCGGCCAAATGTAAGGATAGGGGCATGTTTGCAATACCATGCAAAATAGGTCATTTGGGAATTAAGAAGGCTATGTGTGATCTAGGAGCCTCCATAAATGTAATGCCATATTCTATTTATGAATCCCTTAACGTAGGTTTTTTGAAAAAAACAGGTGTTATCATTCAATTGCCAAACAGGTCCGTTGTACATCCCGAAGAAGTCCTCGAGGACGTGTTGGTAAAAGTTAACGAACTTATTTTCCCTATAGATTTTTATGTGATAAAAATGGAGGAGGATAGTGCTCCCGGATCTTCAGATCTCTTGTTGGGACGACCCTTCCTTAGCAAGGCTAGTACTAAAATCGATGTTCGAAGTGGAACTCTCACGATGGAGTTTGATGGGGAGATCTTGAAGTTTAATGTCTACGACGCCATTAGCCATCCCAGTGAAATTTGGAGCGTAAATTGTGTCGACATAATTGACTCATTAGTGGAAGAAAATTTTGATTCGATTTATGATTTTAAATCTGAGCTTGATAAATTTGAATTTGTTAATGAGTTGTTATCTCCAAGTACTAAACTCTTACCTTCCGTTATACAGGCACCAGAGTTGGAGTTGAAACTGCTTCCTGAGCATATAAAATATGCATTTTTTGGGTAAGGATGATACCCTACCAGTCATAGTCTCCAATAGACTCTCCATGCATGAAAAGGAAAGTTTGGTTCGTGTACTAAAAAGTCATAAGGAGGCGATTGGCTGGAGTATTGCAGACTTAAAAGGGATAAGCCCTTTGACGTGCACACACGGGATCTACTTGGAGGATGACACGAAACCAAGGCGGGAAGCACAAAGACGACTAAATCTGAATATGAAGGAGGTAGTAAAAAAGGAAATAATCAAGCTTTTAGATGCTGACTTAATCTACCCTATTTCGAATAGTAGATGGGTAAGTCCGGTACAAGTCATGCCCAAAAAAAGGGCGTGACAGTAAAGAAAAATGCTGAAGGTGACTTGGTGCCAACTCGAGTACAAAATGGGTGGCGTGTATGCATTGATTACAGGAAGTTGAACTCTTGCACTAGAAAAGATCATTTCCCTCTTCCCTTTATTGATCAAATGCTTGAAAGGTTAGCTGGTAAAACTCACTTTTGCTGTCTTGATGGATACTCAGGTTTTTTCCAAATACCGGTCGTGCCAGAGGACCAAGAGAAGACCACTTTTACGTGCCCATTTGGTACATTTGCATATAGGAGGATGCCGTTTGGTCTTTGCAATGCGCCGGCTACTTTCCAGAGATGCATGATGAGTATATTTTCTGAATATGTAGAAAAAATTATCGAAGTTTTTATGGATGATTTTACTGTTTATGGAAATTATTTTGATGAATGCCTTAAAAACCTAACGATAATTTTGAGCAGGTGCATAGAATTTAATCTTGTCTTAAACTATGAAAAGTGTCATTTTATGGTAGACAAGGGTTTAATTCTAGGTCACATAGTTTCTTCTAGGGGAATTGAGGTCGATAAGGCCAAAATTGACATTCTAAATTCTTTGCCTTATCCCTCTACTGTTAGGGAAATTCGTTCTTTTCTTGGCCATCCAGGGTTCTACAGGCGCTTTATAAAGAATTTCTCGAAAGTAGCAGAACCACTGTGCGAGTTGTTGCAGAAAGACAAGAAGTTTGAGTTTAGTCAAAAGTGTAAGGAGGCTTTTGATACACTCAAGCAGAAATTGGTCTCCGCTCCTATAGTGCAACTGCCAAATTGGAAGTACCCGTTTGAAATTATGTGCAATGCAAGCGAACACAGTGTAGGGGCTGTATTAGGGCAAAGGATAGACAAGGAACCCCATATCATTTGCTATGCTTCGAAAACCCTAGATGCGGCACAGAGCAACTACACCACTATAGAAAAAGAACTTTTAGCCGTTGTATATGCTTTAGATAAATTTCGACCTTATTTATTGGGATCTAAAGTGATTATTTTTTCTGATCATGCAGCACTCAGGTACTTGATTGCAAAGAAGGAAGCAAAATCGAGGCTCATTAGGTGGATTTTGTTGCTCCAAGAGTTCGACATCAAAATCCGAGACAAAAGAGGATGCGAGCATTTAGTAGCTGACCACTTGAGAAGAATAAAAGTACCTTTTGACGACGTCCCCATTAAGGAAGAATTCCTTGACGAAAGCCTATTCTTGATAGAAGCACGTCTCCTATGGTATGCAGAAATGGTAAACTTTCTAGCCACAGGCTCGTTACCCACTGAGTTAGCACGTTCCGTGAGGGGTAAGCTTAGACGAGAAACTCAATACTACATTTGAGACGACCCATACTTGTGGAAACACTGTTTGGACCAGATAATACGACGATGTGTTTCAGAAACTGAGGTAACTTCTATCCTTAATTTTTGTCATGCTGAAGCTTGCGGAGGACACTTTAGCCCTAAAAGAACTGCTCATAAGGTGTTAGAATGTGGGCTATATTGGCCCACGATTTTTCGAAACGCTTATAACTTCTGTAAGTCTTGCGATAGATGCCAACGTACAGGTAACATCACTAAACGAAACTAGATGCCCCTATCTCCGATTCATGTATGCGAAATCTTTGATGTTTGGGGCATCGATTTTATAGGCCCATTTATTTCTTCATTTAGCAATGTATATATAATTCTCGCGGTGGACTATGTTTTTAAATGGATAGAAGCAAAGCCTACTCGCAATGATAATGCCAAAATTGTTGTGGAGTTTCTAAAAAGAACTATTTTTTCCAGGTTTGGCACACCTCGAGCCCTAATCAGTGATCGTGACACCCACTTTTGCAATAAAGTCATGGAGGCACTATTATCGAAATATGGAGTTCATCACTGTATAGCTACGACATACCATCCCCAAACAAATGGACAAGCCTAAGTCTCAAACAGGGAAATAAAAATTATTTTGGAGAAGACAGTTCAGCCCAATTGGAAAGATTGGAGTCTTCGGCTTAATGACGCATTGTAGGCTTATCGGACGTCATATAAAGGACCAATTTGAATGACCCTGTACAGACTTGTTTTTGGCAAAGCTTGCCATCTTCCGGTAGAATTAGAGCATAATGCCTATTGGGCGGTTCGACAATGTAATATAGAGTTAGACCATGCAGGAAAGGCGAGGAAGTTAGATATCCAAGAGTTGGAAGAAATCTGCAACGATGCTTATGAGAATGGTTGTATTTATAAAGACAAGACCAAGTTGTTTCATGATAAGAAAATAGCTCATAAGCATTTTTCAGTTGGACAAAGAGTTTTACTCTATAACTCTGTGTTGAAATTATTTCTAGGTAAGCTTCGATCATGATGGAAAGGATCTTTTGTTGTTACTGAAGTATTCCCTTATGGTGCGGTTGAAATAGAAAGCGAAGAATCAGGGAAGCGGTTCATAGTCAATGGCCAGCGGTTGAAGCCGTTTTACGAGAATTTCCAAGCTCACTCGATTGAAAAAATTTATTTGGAACCACCGTAGAATCATTTAAAGTTGTCGAGCTAATGACGTCAAACAAACGCTTGTTGGGAGGCAACCCAGTATTTATTTTCATTTTTTATTATTTATTTTTTTCTTTTCTTTTCTTTTTAATTTCTTTTATTTAAATATTAATAAATTTCTCTTCTTTGCTTAGGTAAAACGGTGCGCATTGGGGCTCGACTCGACACTTTTGGCCAGCAACTCACCAAACTCATTGCTATTCTCCGCAATCAACAATAGTTACACATGGAGTTTTTCTAAACTTTTCTACCTATTTATTTCTTTTGCGTTCATATTGAGGACAGTGTGTTTTAAGTGGGGGGAGGTACTCTTCGTATTACTGTCGTCTACTGATGTGACTTATGTTTTATATTTGCTGCTTGAGGCTCCATTTTGTCCATATTTTTTTAAGAATATTTTGTCGCTTTTCATGCCCAAGAATTTGACCACGACTTGCCATTGTTTGACCTACATGCATGATTCTTGGCTACTGAGTTAGTTATGATTCTGTCTATTTGATTTTATCTCCACTGTTTTATTTTTATTAGGCTAAAAATAATAATGATTAATAAGTTAACTCTATCTTACTTTTCGTAAAATTGATCAAGTTTAATATCAAGTGGACACTTAATACATTTGCATGCCTAAATTGTGTTCATGTCTTTTAGGTGGTTACTAAAACTATTCTCGACACTTGATTATTTCTCTTAGGTCCTCTTAAAATTAAAATTTCGTGTAAATTTTGTTTAATAAATGTTTCCAAGGTTATGAGTGCAGCTTAGAACATGACTGATTGAGTAACCGGGGTAGGGTGCTTGGATTGTCATTCTACTTCGTGTCAAAAGGTTGTGTGACGTGATAGGTAAAACTTTGCTAACCAAGGTTAGGGTGCTTGGGTTGTCATTCTACTTCGCGTCAAAAGGTTGTGTGACGTGATGGGTAAAACTCCGCTAACTGGAAATAAATAATTTTTAGGAGTATGTTGGGCTGAGTAACCGGGGTGGGGTGCTTGGGTTGTCATCTCTCTTCTCGTCAAAAGGTTCAATATATTCCTAAGTAAAAAAAAAATAGAAAGAAAAAAGAAAAAAGAAGAGAAAAGAAAAAAAATAGTACTAATAAAATTGCAGTTGGGGACTAAAGGAGGAAATAAATAGAGTGTCTTGGAAGGTTTGGTAATTTACCTAAATAGCATGAAATAATTCAAGACGATTTTAATTTTTGTGTGTGTTAATTAGAATACTTTTTCTGTTTTACTTAAAGCAAGCTTAGAAGTTCTCTTTATTTTTCATATGCATTTTTGACTAATTTTTATAAAACTTTGGAGTAGAATTTCTTTCAGGATCTAATTTTCATAGTGGATAAGAACCATACTTGAGGGCAAGCATGGGCTAAGTAGGGGGAATTTGATAATACTCTAGAACGTCATATTTTTATGTGCTAATTGCATATTTATTTTGAGTATGATTCTACTAATTTGGGCTATTTATGGTCTTTTATCTTATCTTGTAGGGACTAAATTGGAGGCAAAAGCGAAATTAAGGGTCAAAAGTGTGAATTTAGAGATAAAATGGGCCAATGTGCGACACAGGGAAAAGTTGGTGCCAAAAGTACAAGCATGGAGGACACAAGGGTTGAAATGCAAAAAAGAAGAGTTTTTATTCTATTAGACTCTATTTTGATTATATTAGGATAATTAATATTAAGATAATTATTAAGGATTATTTAATTTAGGATTTATTTTATTTATCTTTGATTATTTGTAATTATCTTTAGGAATTTAAATAGGACTAGTCTATCTATCTTAGTACTATAAATAGGGGATGGAGTGACACATATGAGGGCTGGATCTTTTCTGTAAACTCTCTCCCCAAAAGTCTTTTGTTCTTTCCATATTTCTTTTTAATAAAATCTCTATTCTTATCATATATTTATTTTCTTTTCCACCACAACCATGAGCCACTAAACCCATCTAGCCAAAGGTTGTCGAAAATCCCCAAAAAGGGTTCTTGAGGTTTAGAATCCGCACTTAGCCTTCTCAAACATGGTATTCATCGTTTCTTCGTACTACGGGGCTGACGCTTCCATCCATGTCCCTTAAAAAGTAAACTTTTCAACGTATGCAAAGTCGACCGCTTTGTATGTTTTGGAAGGATTGCACAGTCAGTTCGTTAACTTACTGCGTCAGTGGTTGGCGAGCCCAAGAGACAAAATGGCGTGGGATTCACCATTGAGAAACGTTGATCTAGCATAAAATGATCCCACAAGAGCGATTGTTGGCTAGAGTTAGGTTCCACTAAATCGAAGTCTAAATCCTTGGAGCTGGTAGTCTTAGGCGTCCTCTTCCACTATAACTGGCTTATCCTGCTCGAGAAGGGTTACTTAAAAGCCAAAGATTGAACCCAAGGCGGATCGAGGCAACCGGAGGCTGGAATCTCCCCATAAGAATTTCTTTATCTCAAATCTATTTCCTATTTTTAATTTTCGCAATTCTAATTCGACTTCTCAATTCTGTTTTTATTTTATTTTCGTTTCCAGATCAAAAATTTTAATTCTGTTATTTTTATTTTTTTCAAGAACGCAGGTTTTCTTGGGCACGATTCTGCCCAAGATTTCGAGAAACAAGCATTCGTATAATCCAGTCCCTGAGGATTCGACCCTACTTCCCCTTTACTATTCTTTTTCATTATTTCGCAGGGAATAGGATATTTTTGGTGCTTTCAACGACGCATCATACATAGTGTACCTTTCAGATGTACTTGACTCGTTTATACAGTTCACATAGTCTCTTATTTCTTGGATTTTCCTGTTGAACCGTTCAGAATCAAATAGGAAGTTCAGAATACTCAGAATGGTCGTACAATGCCAACGTCCCAGACATGGTCTTACATGTAACCAAATATCGATGCCACTATCCTATATAGGGTCTTACATGAATCAATACGATGCCAATGTCCCAGAAATGGTGTTACACGTAAATCTCAAATCGATACAACGTCCCAGATGTGGTCTTACACGATATCGCATATCGAATACCTATGTCATGACATATGCAATCCTATCTATTCCTAGGTTCGTACGAGACTTTTTCGGATGTTGACACCATGTCGATACTATCTCGGAATTCATGTACTCATCATCTTATATACATTCATCATTATGAATTTTCATATGAACATACATATATCAATGTAAATACGTTTATTTGTATATAACCTTACCTCGGATTCGGATAACGAAAACGAACTAAGCTACTCAATTACTTTCGATTTCCCACGATCTAAGTCAGTTTTCTTTAATTCTTGATCTATACATATTCAAATTTAACTCATTTATTCACTAATTCATTCAATTCAATCCGAATACACATATTTAGGGAAATTTACAAATTAGCCCTCACATTTTCACATTTTGACATTTTAGTCCTTATTTCACAAAATCACAAAATACACATAATTTGCTTGTACCCATTCTTAGCCAAATGTTCACCCTAATCATACAAGTCCATACATTTCATTTATTTCACAATTTAGTCCCTTAAAATATTATTTTCTTAATTAAGTCCAAATTACTCAAATTCACTAAAAATCCAAAGATAAAACATGTTAATACATCACATATCTTCCATATTCCATCCTCAAACATCACAAAGCTTCCAAAATCATCAATGGCATATTTCAAATTCATCATCAATTCACAAAATTAGAGCATGAGTTTTGAAGAACACAAAGCAACGATTACAAAAACGTAGAAATTATCAAAAACCGATCAAAAACACATACCCGATTTATGCTTAGACCTTGGCCGAATGTAACAAAGCTCAACCCTTTATTTTTCTTTCAAGAATCGGTGGTAAAGGATGATAGTGGCCATCTTTTTAATGCTTTATTTTATTTAATATAACATATTTCTTAATTTACAAAATTAACCTTTATTAATCCTTATAAAAATCATATAAAATATGGACATAAATGTCCACTAGCATAAATAAAGATATAATATCCACTTAATGACTCCACCTTTAATAAGCCATGTTAATTTAGTACATCAACAAATGAATTGCTACTTTTACCTTTTATGCAATTTAGTCTTTTTTTTCTCAAATTAAGCACACAAACTACAAAATTAACTCATAGAAATTTCAGACATGCTTAATCATATACTGTAGGCACAGAAAATAAGGTTAAAATATTTTTTTGACTCGGATTTGTGGTCCCAAAACCACTATTCCAACTAGGGTCTAAACTAGACTGTTACAACTATAAGTTTCTTGTGATGCCATTCGGTTTGATGAATGCACCTGCAGTATTTATGGATTTAATGAATGGAATTTTTAGACCGTATCTGGATAGATTTGTTATGGTGTTTATTGATGATATTCTGGTATACTCCCAAAATGAAAATGAACATGCTGATCATTTGAGAATTGTATTACAAAATCTGCGAGAGAAACAACTGTATGCCAAATTCAGTTAATGTGAATTTTGGCTTTGGGAAGTTGGTTTTTTTGGACATATAATATCTGCTGAAGGCATCAGAGTTGACCCGCATAAAATTTCAACAATTGTTAACTGGAAACCACCGAAAAATGTGTCTGAAGTCAGAAGCTTTTTGGGACTAGCTGGATATTATCAGAGATTTGTAAAAAGATTTTCTATGATAGCTTCTTTGACGACTCGTTTGTTGCAAAAAGAAGTGAAATTTGAATGAACTGATAAATGTCAGCAGAGTTTTGATAGATTGAAAGCTTTGTTAACTGAAGCACCCATGTTAGTTCAGCTTGAATCAGGTAAGGAATTTGTAATTTACAGTGATGCGTTATTGAATGGCTTGGGTTGTGTCTTGATGCAAGAAGGTAAAGTAATAGCCTATGCTTCTAGACAGCTAAAACAACATGAAAAGAATTACCCGATACATGATTTAGAATTGGCAGCCATTGTTTTTGCACTGAAAATTTGGCGACATTATCTGTTTGGTGAAAAGTGCCATATATTTACTGATAATAAGAGTTTGAAATATCTGATGTAGCAAAAAAACTTGAACTTGAGACAGCGCATGTGGCTTGAATTATTGAAAGATTATGATCTGGTTATTGACTATTCTCCGGGAAAAGCCAATATGGTTGCAGATGCTTTGAACAGAAAGTCTCTTTTTGCTTTGTGATCAATGAATACTCGATTGTCGTTGTCTGATGATGGTTTAATTCTAGCTGAGTTAAAAGTTAAACCGACATTTCTACAGCAGCTTTACGAAGCTCAGAAAAATGATGATAAGTTATAAGCTAAACGGGTACAATGTGAGTCAATTTTCGATTTAGAATTTCAGATTGGGTCTGATGATTGTTTGTTATTCAGAGGTAGAATATGCGTACTGAAGAATTCAAAACTTGTACAGAAGATTTTGAATGAAGCTCATAATGATATTATGTCTGTTCATCCAGGGAGTAATAAAATGTATAATGATGTGAAAAAGATGTATTGGTGGCCGGAAATATAGCGTGATATTTTTGAATTTGTATCTAGATGTTTAGTATGTCAACAAGTTAAAGTTGAGCATCAGGTGCCTTCGGGATTATTGCAGCCGGTTACGATACCAGAGTGGAAATGGGAAAGAGTTATTATGGACTTTGTATTGGGGTTACCCCTATCCCCGAAAAAGAAAGATGCTATTTGGGTAATAGTTGATCGTTTAATGAAGTCTACATACTTTATTCCGATACATATGAATTTCTCTCTGGATAGATTAGTAGAGTTATATGTTTTTGACATTGTCAGACTGCATGGAGTGGTGGTCTCCATTATTTCAGACAGGGGTCCTCGGTTTACATCTCGATTCTGGAATAAGTTGCAAGAAGCTTTGGGTACACAGTTACATTTCAGTACCGCATTCTATCCTCAGACTGATGGACAGTCTGAGCGTGTGATTCAGATGTTAGAAGATATGCTTCGATGCTGTGTACTAGAATTTGAAGGTAACTGAGAAAAGTATCTACCTTTAGTTGAATTTGCATACAATAATAGTTATTAGTCAAACATTAAAATGGCACCGTATGAGGCTCTGTATGGTCGTAAATGTAGAACACCGTTGTATTGGACTAAGCTTAGTAAGAAAAAGATACATGGAGCTGATTTAATTCGTAAGATTGAAGAAAAAGTGAAAGTGGTCAAAGACAGTTTAAAAGCAGCTACTGACCGTAAAAAATGTCATGCTAATCTTAAACGAAAAGAGATAGAATTCCAAGTTGGTGACAAGGTATTCTTGAAAGAATTACCTTGGAAGAAAGTTCTCTGATTTGGCCGTAAAGGAAAACTGAGCCCACGGTTCATCGGGCCATATGAGATTACTGAAAGAATTAGACCTGTTGCATATCGATTAGCATTACCACCAGGGCTTGATAGAATTCATAATGTTTTTCATGTGTCTATGTTGCGACGGTATCGGTCAGATCCTTCACATGTTATATCCCCGACAAAAGTTGAGATTCAGCCTGACATGACTTACAGTGAGGATCCAATCAGAATTTTGGCACTTGAGACGAAAGAGTTATGAAATAAAATGGTAGATTTAGTGAAAGTTCTTTAGCAACGACATGGGATAGAAGAAGCTATCTGGGAACCGGAGGAAACAATGAGAAAACAATATCTAAACCTTTTTACTGGTAAGATTTTCGAGGGCGAAAATTCTTTCAAGGGGGAGAGTTGTAACAACCCGTTTTTAGTGAAATCGGAACATTGGTTTCGGGACCACAAATCTGAGTTAGAAAGAAAATTTATTTTAATATTATTGTATGGTATGCATTATGATAGGAATGACGTATGAAAATTTCGATAAGAAAATTTTACCGATTTCATGTTTGATTATAGAAAGGACCAAATTGCATGAAATGTAAAGGTTGAATTCTAGTAGCTAGAAGGATCAAATAGCTATGGAATTTAAAAGTTGAGGTCCTTTTATGGAAATTAGACCATTAAATGGAGTTAGTAGATATTTATGATGATTTATCCATGGGAAATTAGAAAAAAGGACTAAATTGGAAATTAAATTAATTAAAGATGGAAATAAGCTATTATCATCTTATTTCATCATCTTCCCTAAATTAAAATACATGAAAACCCTAGATAAGAGAAAGTGAGCTAAAGGAAGTTGTTTTGGCTCAATTAGGTATGAATTCTTATCACGTTTTTAGTAATTTTTATATTTCTGATATCGTAATAACCTAATCTATCTATTTTGGGGATTAATTTGCAAAGTTTTCAAAGTATAAAATTTTTGCCATGGATGAGTATGCTGAAATTTTGAAATTTATGGTAGAAAATGAAAGGTTTTTGATAGATAAACAACTTTTGTAAAGAAAATTTTCATGAAATTGTGATTTAGGGACTAAATTGAAAACATGTAAAATTTATGGAAAATTTCTAATTCTTTTGTGAAATACATGGATTGTTAATGTTATATGAAAAATTCGGTTAGGCTTGGAATAAGGATTAAATTGCATGCATTTCATTTTTCGAGCTTAGGGACGAAATTGTCATTTATTAAAAGTATAGGGGTAAAATTTTAATTTGCCTAGGATGTGAATTGGATGAAATTGATGTGAATTGTATTAAAATAAGTTAAATTTACTGAAATAGATCTGGATAGACCTAGTTTGGAATTGGATCGAGGAAAATAAAAAGTATCAGATTAGTAGCCTACGAACACGAACAAGTATTAAGGTAAGTTCATGTAACTAGATCATGTATATTAATATGTTTGAATTGAAAGTTGTATATGTGTGAATTGTATAAATGTATTATCTTATGTATGAAATTGATCATATGTTCGATAAAGCCTGATAAGTAATAAGTCCCGTATGAATAAATGAAACTCGATGGATACATTATTTCTCGTATTGGTTGTGATCCTGCATATGTTGCAGACACACCATAGCTCAAAAGAGCATCCTGTTATAAGCCCTCTCGAGTTTTCCGTTACATGGTTCCTGCGAGCATCCTGATCGGTATTGACCCTGTATGTGTTGCAATCGTACCGCAGTTCTTTGTGAGTGTCCTATTATATGATCGGTATGGATCCTGCATATAATGCAAACATATCGCAGCTCTTTATGAACGCCCTGAGGCTCTTTGTGAGCTTCCTGATATGGCTCGCTTGAACTTCCTGTTATATGGCTATCCAGAGCTCCCTGATAATAACTTTTCGGAGTTGCCTGTTAGGCTCAATAAGCTTCCTGTTTTAAACTCTTATGATTTTCCTGTTATAGCCCGAATAAACTTCCTGTTACATGGATCACATGAGCATCCTATTATATGGCTCGAGAGAGTGCTTCCTGATTATGTGCCTTAATAGGTACCCCTGAATATGAGTTGACGGATTACAGTTTTGTACACTTTGAGTGTACTACATGTGAGTCCATCGATATTTCAAATAAATTCAATGGGTAAAGTTCTGACATGGTTAAACTGAACTTGAGATGATTTGTTATGGAAATGCATGTGTTATATGGAAATATGATATGAAAATCATATGTTTATGAAAGTTATTACATGATGAGCTCATCCTTGATTCTTGATGTTTCTATGTAATATCTGACTAACAAGTTTCTTGAGATTATATGTGTTTAGGCAAATTGCTAAATTTCTTTGGATAAATTTTGTATGCTTATCTTAAATATAAATGATTGGTAAGTTGATTTTCTGTTATACGAACTCACTAAGCATAATATGCTTACTCCGTTTTATTTTCTCTGTTTTATAGTACTCGAAAGCTCGTAAAGATTGGAAGCAGATCGGAGCAATATCACACTATCCTTTAGCTCATTTTGGTATAATTAGTAAAATTTTCCTTGGTATAATGACATGTATAGATTAAATTGATCAAATTATGACATATTAATATTTGGTTGTAATTAGCCATTTGAATGGCTAGTGATGATATGTTTTGATGTATATGTGTATGAGACCATATTATGTTGATATGTGTTGTGTGCTTGAATTGATACACATATTAGGTATAAATATGCTTAAATGAATATTTGACCAATTTGATAAGTTGGTCACTTGAGAATATGTGATGATATGTCTTGCACAAGAATTGGTTTTGGCTTGATTTAAATGTTTTGAATTGGTTTGGAAATTTGTTAAAATGTTAATGTAGGTGCAAGGCAAATTTGGGTGAGAAATAAGGCTTGGAAATGGCCTTATTTTGTCTACATGGGCAGAGACACAAGCGTGTGTCTCAGTCGTGTGTGGCACAGGGCCATGCACACGAACATGTAGTTTGGTCGTGTGTCCCCTGCAACTTAAAAATTTGAGAAACAGAATGCTTCGAATTGCTCACAGGGGCGGAGAAACAGGCGTGTGTCTCAGCTGTGTGTGCCAGACGGCCTAGCACATGGGCGTGTGACCCCTACACCTAATTTTCGAAAATTAAAATGTCTACACGGCCTAGCATATGGGCGTGTGGCTGGCCGTGTGACCCAAGTCAGAGAGTTACACAGGTATGGACACGGGCTGGGGCATGGCCGTGTACCTCACATCGAATGCCCACACGGCTTGGGACAGGGGTGTGTCACTTGGCCGTGTGAGCCACATGGCCTGACCACACGGGCATGTGTCCCCTGCACTTAAGAAAAATTTTGAGATTTTGCGAAAAATTCACTACACCAAAACAGACTTTTAGCGGCGTTTTTAGTGGCGTTTTTAAGAAAAACGCCGTAAATATTATACATTAGCGGCGTTTGAAGGAAAAACGCCGCAAAAAAAAGCAATAACGGCGTTTATTAGCAAAACGCCGCTAAAAAGGACATATTGCGGCGTTTATTTGTAAAACGCCGCTAAAAGTACGAGCATTAGCGGCGCTTTTAGGAAAACGCCGCTAAAAGTCTGAGCTTTAGCGGCGCTTTTGGGAAGACGCCGCTAAAAGTCTGAGCATTAGCGTCGCTTTTCGGAAAACGCCGCTAAAAGTCTGAGCATTAGCGGCGCTTTTCTAAAAACGCCGCTAAAAGTCTGAGCATTAGCGGCGCTTTTTTAAAAACGCCGCAAATAATTTTAAAGTTTTTTTGGGTATATATGATTGACTGTTAAGGGTTTCCTGGGTTAAGGGTTAGGGGTTAGGGGTTTATGGGATAGAGGATAGGGGTTTGGGGTTTAGATTAATTAGTCTCTTTTAATTTATATATTAAATAATTTCTTACATAGTTGTAAAAAAGATATATTAATTTTAAAATATTAAATTAATTATCATTATAGTTTAGGGTTTATGGTTTAGCATATATAATTTAGGGTGTAAGGTTTAGGAGTTACTATTTTAAATGTTTAGGGATTATGGTGTATAGTTTGTGGTTTAAAGTTTAAGGTTTCATGGGTTTAAGGGTTAATGGTTAAGGGTTAGGGGTTAGGGGTTTATGTTGTATGATTTAGGGTTTATGAGATATAGGATATGGGTTTAGGGTTTAGAGTAATTAGTCTCTTTTAATTTATATATTAAATAATTTCTTACATAATTGTAAAATAGATATATTAATTTTAATATATTAAATTAATTATCATTATAGTTTAGGGTTTATGGTTTAGCATATATAATTTAGGGCGTAAGGTTTAGGAGTTATTATTTTAAATGTTTAGGGATTATGGTGTATAATTTGTGGTTTAAAGTTTAGGGTTTCATGGGTTTAAGGGTTAATGGTTAAGGGTTAAGGGTTAGGGGTTAAGGGTTAGGGGTTAGGGGTTTATGTTGTATGATTTAGGGTTTATGAGAGATATAGGATAGGGTTTTAGGGTTTAGAGTAATTAGTCTCTTTTAATTTATATATATATAATTTATTATATAATTGTAAAAGAGATAATATTAATTTTAATATATTAAAATTATGATTCTAGTTTAAATTATTTAAGAGATAAATAGATAAACTTTACGTATATTAAATGGTTTAGGATTTAAGATTTACTTGATATTTGTTAAATGATGAAAGTTTTTAAAAAATTCAAAAACTAAAGAAAAAGTAAAAATCAAAAAATAAAAAGTTTATAAAATTAATAATTAATTTAAGCATATTGTTAGAATCAAAACAAATTAAACATATTGTTAGAATCAAAACAAAATTAATTTAAAATGAATGTAATTAATAATTAAAATAAAAAAATTATTAGCAGCGTTTTTGAGCAAAAACGCCACAAAAACAGGCCTTTAGCGGCGCTAGACATAAAAACGCCGCAGATGAGTACTATTAGTGGCGTTTGTTTTTAAAAACGCCGCAAAAACACCTTTGAAACGACGTCATTTTTTAGGGGATTTTAGTGGCGCTTGTTAAAAACGCCACAAAGGGCAATTTTTTTTAGTAAAACGTCACCGTTTTGTTTCGCTATTTTGTTTCTGTTGTTTTAACAAAACGAGCCATGCTGCAAAAATCCCTAACTTCTCTAATTATTTCCCCCAAAACAGAAGAAGAAATCCCCCCAATACCCGATTAAGAAGAAACCATCTCTCCATCTCTCCATCTGCTCTTATGCAAAATCCTGATTAAGAAGAAATCCCTAATTTCTGTAATTTCTCCCCCCCAGAAAAAGCAAAAGGAATCCCCCCAAAAATCCCTAATTTCTGTAATTTCTCCATCTCTCCACAGTACGATCCTGTATGGGTGACTTCTACAGTGTTGCTTGGGTAGAAGACAGGTATGGATAAATATAATGGATCCATTACAAGCATGTTCATCATTTGCCTATATTTGTTTTCTCCATATATCTCTTAATGTTGTATATTTAATCAGCATCTTCCATCGATTCCATAGCTCCACCTTGTTCTGAAATTAACAATTAATAATATATAGACAAATAGTGAAGGAGCAAAGTGGGTGACATACGGACAATTTTGCTTCTATTAGTGTTTGGAGTAAATTAGGAAATTTTCTAATGTTTTGAGGGTTCTTTTGTGCAGTGAATTTGTTTATATTGCTGTCAAAGTCCTCCTACCCTGTTTCTGGCAGTACCATCTCAGTTTCATTCTACCAAAATAATTAAAGGCTAATGTTAATAAAAAATGGGGTTGCAAAATTATTTTCTTTTGTTTGGATATCAAATAAAAAATGAATTTAGATATGATAAATTCTTTAAATCTAGAATTAATTATGTTTTAAATTGAAGTTAAATTCAGGCTTTCTTTATTAGTGTAATAGCAATCGTACCAATTGAATTCAGGCTCTGTGACAAACTTCACTCCTCTTTATTGTTATTTTATTTATTATTCTTTAAGTTTATACTTTTCTTGTTGGTTTTTTCTGGTTATAATTATATGAATTGTTATTTGGTGGTGTAAGAAAATTCAGTTTAGAGACCACACAACTTAAATCAAGCTAGTCCAGAAAATTTTTATTGAATAATTAAGAATATAATTATTTAGTAATTAATTAAATACATTACTTAGTATAGTACATGGATTAAGCTGCAAGTGACCTAAACTAGTAAAATTAAATTGGGAATTTAATAAGCCTTTAGCATGCAATTAAACCAAGGATCAAAAGGGCAATTTGCTCATATTTAAATATGGTTGATGGTTTAATAAATCAAAATCATTTTCCACTATCTTAAGAATCATAAGATAACGACCATTGATTATTTTTATTATTATATTAAATTAGACATAATTATATGTGATAGTGGGAGAGATGATCTTTGTGGGAGACATAATTAATTACAATTTCATATGTCTTAGCTCATTGCTTGGAATCAAGAAATCTGATAACATTGACAGTCAAATTAAAATTTGTGGTTTTACAGTCAAATTGATAGTCTAACCTGATCTTTGTCATTATCTTTATGAACCAAAGATAGATTTACCTTTGTACTTTTAACTCCATATTGAAATTTGTGGTTTTACTTTTATTTGATTCGATTCTAAAACAATTAATCTGTTATTTTTTTAAAATGTAGGAGTTGCTGTTTTCTTATTTGTCTTCTGGAATGTCAAGAGAGTGTGTATGATAAATTAGCTTTCAGCCTTCAGATGTTTGTGTAGTTGATGAAACAAGTGCATCTTCCACCATCGCATCTTCTGTTACACGCTGCTGCTAGAAATTCAGGCTGTCCAAAATAAGCTTTGGATTATTACCTCTTTGGATTGAAGACAGATTTGGACAGATTTTGGATTGAAGACTGTCCAAAATAAAGACAGATTTTGGTTCCTTTTATCTCTTATTTTAGTACCTTTTTTTTCCTCTAGTTCTACACTAATTATTACCTAAATTTGAGTACCTTTTTTAATGAGAAGGTTTTGCTTGCAGGAATTTATCCGTGAAGTGGACCCTGATATTATAATTGGATATACCATTTGCAAGTTTGATTTGCCATATCTTATTGAGGTAAATGAAAAATTAACTTATGCTTTATTCTCCATGAATGTTGCTGTCGGAAAGGTTTCTTTTTGGTTCATTATGTACGGTTTCCTTTATTTGTTAAAATATAAAAAATAACATAAACAAAATATAAAAGTTAATTGTTAAAAAATGTTATAATTTTTTTCCTTTTATTATTATGAACCAATTTAATAGAAGTTAAGCTTCAATCTAATATATAAAAAATTTAAATTATTCTCACTATTTTAAATAAAAAAATATTTATTTTTAGCATCAAATAAATTCCAAATTAACTATAAATTAAATAAAAAATAGAATCTGTTTAATTTGATTTTGTAACATCCTAGGAAGGGCCTATGCATTTTCCAGATCAATTGTATGAAATGACAAGTCTTAAGTATTATGAATAAATTTTTGATACTTTTGGAAACCTAGAAATGAATGAAAATGGAAATGGAAATGGAAATGAAAATGAAGATGGAAATGAAAATGGAAATGGAAATGGACATTTTTGGAAACTTAGACATTTTTGGAAATTTAGACATTTTTGGAAACTTAGACATTTTTGGAAACTTAGACATTTTTGGAAACCTAAACATTTTTGGAAATGATCCAAAAATGGAAACTTGAACATTTTGGGAAACTTGGATATATAAGAGATAAATAAAGGAGTTTTATTCACATAAATATGTGAATAATAAGAGATAAATAAAGGAGTTTTATTCACATAAATATGTGAATAATAAGAGAGAAATAAAAGAGTTTTATTCACATAAATATGTGAATAATAAGAGATAAATAAAGGAGTTTTATTCACATAAATATGTGAATAATAAGAGAGAAATAAAGGAGTTTTATTCACATAAATATGTGAATAATAAGAGATAAATAAAGGAGTTTTATTCACATAAATATGTGAATAATAAGAGATTAATAAAGGATTATTTTCTAATGAGATAATTGAGGAGATAATTGATGGATTAAAGGCTTTTATCTTTTAAATAAAAGAGATAATATTATCAAAAAGAGGAGTGGTGGCCAAGTAAAGGACTCCTAGGCTGATAACTTTGGCTATAAAAGGAGGACAGGAGGGCTACTCATCAACATTTGCTCCCTCTTCCTCTCTGCCGAAATTCTCCCTAGGCAAAACCCCTCTCTGCCGAATTTTATTAAGCAAAAATCCCTCTCTTTTTCTTCTATTTTCTTCTCCGTTCTACTGTTAAGCTGAATCTTTGTGGATTCTAAGAAAGAGGGCAATCATCCACAACATCAAAAGGGGATTTTTCGGGAAATCTAAGGATCTAAGGTAAGGATTATAAATATAAATATGCGGTTAAAGATTATGATTCACGTTTTCAAAGTTAGATCTAATCTAACACGAAGTTATAGGATTTCAACAGGCTTATAAAGGAATCCTCTTCAGATTTGGAATCCCATCATAAGGTAAGGGATATTCGGCCAAGGCATAAATTGTTTAAGTGTTTTCCATTATTTCAAAAACCGAAAACTGACTTGGTTACATACCTAGTATTAGCCGATTTCAAGGAAGAGGAATTCTAGCAACTGTTGGGACTTGATTAAATCAATTCGGCAACTAGGTAAGTAATTCTACTTCTAGTAGGATTTGGTTTTAAGACCAAATAGGTTTATTTATATGTTTTAATTAATGGCCGAATATAGGAGTGAAAGATCTAGATCGGTAGATCGCTCTACGGGAATTCACGAAAACTATTAAGCGAAAAAGGTGTGTACTCTTACTAACTTTCAATAAATTGCATGGCAATCATTAAAGATATAAATATGTAACAGTATGTGAATGTGGCTAAGCACCACAAATGTGGTAAGGAGTACCCAGGTACGTTTCCTACTTTTGATAGGATTGTGAATGTGATATATTTTGAACATGTGATTAGTAACATGAATGAAAATTAAGTATGTGAAATATGTTATGAAATAATTGGGGCATTCGGGATATTTGTGGAGGAAGAAAGTGAAGGTGATGACTACGGTCTCACCAACGTAAAGTGGTGACTACGGTCACATAAAGTGAAAAGTGGTAACTTCGGTTACATCCAGTGAATACAGTGTCTAATGACACAACATAAGTGGGCGATGAGCACGTCGACTGCAGCGACTGCCTTCGATGGTGTGTAGCGGATGGAGGGTCGACTTAGTAGTCCCCGTGGTGTACAGGTTGGTACGGGTGGTGCGTAGCGGATGGACAAATAGGTTTGGGTTTGGGTTGCATCATCCTTTATTTTGTATGAACATGATATTGATATGACTTGTATGCCTGATTTGTTGGAAATTAGTACTATGTACACATTGAGTCTGTAGACTCACCCCGTTGGGGAATTATTTTTCAGGTGATGAGCAGTAATGGACCGGGTCGGCAGGAGCTAAAGGTGGCCATGCATCGCTTGAAGAAATTATTTGGAATTTGGACTTTATGAAATTTTAGTACTTTATTTTGGGTTTGAATGATGTAATAAGGCCATAAGGCCCAGTTGGATTTTCTTTATTCCTGTTTATTTTTATTTGAATATGATACAAATTATGTTTGATTAAAGATAAGTAAATTTATTTCTTTTAAAATAATAAACCCAAAAATTATTTTGTCACCTTAATAAAAATTGGATTTTTAAATTAATTAAATGGGTTTCCCAACCTAAGCCCAACCCAAAACCATATTTTAGAAAATTATGCAAATTTTCTCTAAGTCATTTAGAACATTGAAAACCGATTTATTTAAGGAACATACCAGATCCGGTTCAAGCTCGTGGGGCGGGTGTGGGGTGTTTCAGTTGGTATCAGAGCCCAGTTTTAAAACTCTCGGCCTGTGGGCTCAGGCCCAAAACGTTTTCAATTCGAGCCCAAATGAATTTCTTTGAAATAAGCAGGTTTTATGGCATGGCACCTAAGTCTCCGACCCGCAGTCCACCAGGTAAGTACCTTTAACCATCTGTGTGATTATGTGAATTATGAATTGTAAAAGGGTAGAAAAGGCATGGAACGTAGAATAGTGTGATAGGAACTTGAACCCTAGGATTAGACTACTCAAACACTTGAATCTCATAAGACTTAATGAACTTAACAAACCTATGACTAAGTTATTAAGCTAGGGTGTGGCAACCCCTGTACGCATGTCTAGGATTGGATCCGGAAGAGCCTGGTATTTAAGCAGTCCTAGTGACTCACCTCCTCTTCGTAGGTATCCTACCTGGTGCGTAGCTTCGGTTCGCCCTAACTCAGAAGGCTCAGTGGTGTGGCAACCTCTGTGCGCATGTCTAGAAAGGTCGGTGAGAGCTTGGTATTTAAGCAGTCCGCGTGACTCACCTCCTCTTCATTCGAATCCTGCCTGGTGCGTAGCTTTGGTTCACCCTGACCAAGAGGGCTCGGTCATAGGCTAAACACAAAGAATAAAACCCGAAAGGGACTTAGCCGTTTTTCTATATAAAAAAAAATACCCTTGGTTTATAAAATGACCAAACCACCCATAGTTTTAACAAAATTTCATTACTTTATCAAATGTTCAAAAACCCTAATTTGTAAAATATCAAACTATCTTGATTTTGGAAAATTACAAAATTGCCCCTAACTTACAAAATTACCAAAACGACCTTGATTTCCAAACTTTTTGCAATATCATTGCTTTGAAAAGTGTAACTCTCAAAGGGACCCTCAAGTTTTGCAACATTTGGAAATACCCCGGAATTATCAAACTTACAAATTTACCCTGGTTTATTACCAAAATACCCTCGAGCTTCAAAATTACCAAAATACCCCCGAATTTCCAAATTTTTCAAAATACCCTGGGAATTTAAAAGTTCCAAAATAATTTTTGACAAAATCATCAGAGAACTTTTTATTTCTGAAAATTTACGAAAATACCCCTGTAGGATAAAATTACGAAAATGCCCCTGGGTAGTGGAAAAGCAAAATAACGAAAACAACAACAAGAATTACAACGTTTCTTTGAATGAACGAAAGTTCATATTTGTTGATGGATGAATGAATGAATGCAAGACTGTATGCATGTATGAATACGAAAGAACCACTCTTAAACTCTTCTTCATAAGATATCATCGCGGGTAATAAGTGAAACAAGAATACTAATACATAAAATTCCTTAATCAGATCTCGTCGATAATGAGCTCAAGAGGACGTGGTCGTCGTGGAAGAGGTAGAGGAAGGATGACTGTTAGATCGGGACAAGGTTCTGACAATGAGATACCACCACCACCATCACCCCCAGCTGTCAATGTTGAGCGGCAGGCTCAGACAGGGGAAGATGCCGTGTCGCAGGCTGTGCTGCGAGTTTTGGAATTGGTGGCTGGTGCAGGAAACAATTCAGGAAATCGTAAGTCTGTGCCTGAGCGGCTCCGTGCTAATGGAGCTGAAATGTTTAGAGGAGTATCGGGAGTGGCACCCAGTACAGCTGAGTACTGGTTGGAAGCAACTGAGCGCATCATGGATGAGCTCGACTTGACCTCCGAGGAGAAGTTGAAAGGGGTGACGGCACTGTTACGCGATGAAGCGTATCAATGGTGGTTAACCGTTCGGGACGGTGCCACGGCGGAAGATCTGACCTGGGAATATGCTAAGGAAGCATTTCAGAAGAAGTATGTGGGAACCAGGTATATAGACGAGCAAAGGAAGGCTTTTCTGGGGTTGGTACAAGGAAGTAAGTCTGTCACCGAATATGAAGCGGAATTCTTGAGGTTGAGCCGATATGCCCGAGGAGTAGTGGCGACTGAGCATGAACGCTGTGTTCGTTTTGAGGACGGACTTAGGGACGATTTGAGACTTTTGATAGCACCGCATCAGGAGCGGGAATTCTCTGCCTTGGTGGAAAAGGCTAAAGTGGCTGAGGGAATTAAGGACGCCACCAAGCAGGCTGTGGACAGAAATAAGCCCAAAAGATGTTTTGGGCCATCTGGAAAAGGCCACAAGAGGCCAAGAGTTGACAGGTCACAAAGTCAACAGGTTGGTACGGGCTGGCAATTTCGCCCTTGTGAACATTGTGGAAGGAAGCACGGGGGAGAGTGTTGGAAAAAGGCGGGACGATGTCTCAAGTGTGGGTCCAAGGACCATATGATTAAGGATTGCCCCAAGCTATTAGATGAGAGCCAACCAGCAGCTCAGAATGCTAACCAGGCTGGTAGAGGCGGACAGCAGCCTCAAAGAGGTCGTGGGTCGGCCAACAGAGGTAGTGGCAGAGGCCGTGGAGCTCAGGGCCGAGGTGCAGCTAACGCCGAAGTAAGGCAACCGGGTTTGGTTTACGCGGTTCGCCGGAGGGAAGAGGGAGACGCGCCGGATGTTATAACCGGTATGTTCCTTATTCATGACAAACCCTATTTTGCTCTTATTGATGTGGGCTCAACTCATTCCTATGTTGCATGTAGTGTGGTTGAAACACTAGGCCTAGACTCTGAACTTTCGGATAGGCAGATAACTGTAGTAAGCCCTTTAGGCCAAACGGTGAGGATAGATAGGATCTTTTGGAATGTACCCCTAGAGATTCAGGGAGCGAACTTTCGGGCTGACTTAATGGAATTACCCTTCGGAGAGTTTGAGCTTATACTTGGAATGGATTGGCTAGTAGAGCATCGAGCCGTGTTGGATTGTGCGGCTAAACGTATGGAACTAAGAACCCCGGAAGATGAGGTAGTAGTGATGATCGGAGAAAGGAGGAACTACTTGTCTAACGTAGTTTCGGCACTGAAGGCCGAGAAAATGGTTAAGAAAGGATGTAAGGCATTCTTAGCCTTCGTGAGTGCGTTAAGAGGAGAAGAGGAAGGTGTCAAGGGAGTTAGAACAGTAAGGGATTTTGAGGATGTATTTCCGGAGGAGTTGCCCGGAATACCCCCAGATAGAGAAGTGGAATTTGGAATAGATTTGCTACCAGGAACAGCTCCTGTGTCAATCGCTCCCTACCGAATGGCACCAAAGGAGTTAGTGGAGCTCAAGGCTCAAATCCAAGAGTTGTTGGATCGTGGGTTCATTCGACCCAGTGTGTCTCCGTGGGGAGCACCGGTTCTCTTTGTGAAGAAGAAGGATGGAACTATGCGGATGTGCATAGATTATCGTCAGTTGAACAAACTGACCATCAAGAACAAGTATCTTTTGCCAAGGATAGATGACTTGTTCGACCAACTGAAAGGGGCAGCTGTGTTCTCAAAGATCGACTTAAGGTCGGGGTATCATCAACTGAAAGTGAAGGAGGCTGATATTCATAAGACCGCTTTTAGGACAAGGTACGGTCATTTTGAATTTGTGGTGATACCGTTTGGGTTGACGAACGCACCGGCCGCGTTCATGGATATGATGAATAGGGTTTTCCAACCCTACTTGGATAGATTCGTCGTGGTGTTCATCGACGACATTTTGGTGTATTCCAAGACGGAGGAGGAGCACGATGAGCATCTCCGAGTTGTGTTAGAAGTGTTAAGGAAAAGAAGCTTATGCCAAATTCAGCAAGTGCGAATTTTGGCTCAAGGAAGTGGCGTTCCTAGGACATGTGGTATCCGCAGAAGGAATAAGAGTGGATCCTAGGAAGATCGAAGCAGTGTTGGATTGGAAACACCTAGGTCGGTGGCTGAAATCAGAAGTTTCTTAGGCTTGGCAGGCTATTACAGAAGGTTCGTGGAAGGATTCTCGTCAATAGCCGCATCTTTGACAAAGTTACTAAGGAAGGAAGTACCGTTTGTGTGGACGGATAAGCAACAGGAGAGCTTTGAAAAGCTTAAAAAGGTGCTGACAGAAGCTCCGGTGTAATTCAGCCGGAGGCAGGTAAGGACTTCGTAGTATATTGTGATGCTTCGCACACAGGGTTAGGCTGTGTGCTAATGCAAGAAGGAAAGGTAGTCGCTTATGCATCTCGACAGTTAAGGCCGCATGAGGTGAACTACCCAACTCATGACTTGGAACTCGCGGCAGTGGTTTTCGCCCTCAAAGTTTGGAGGCACTACCTTTATGGAGAAAGGTCAGTAATTTACACGGACCACAAAAGCCTTAAGTATTTGTTGACTCAGAAGGAGTTGAACTTGAGGCAACGAAGGTGGGTGGAGTTATTGAAAGATTATGACTGTTCGATAGAATACCATCCGGGCAAGGCGAATGTGGTAGCTGACGCCCTAAGTAGGAAGGTTGTGTCGGATTTAAGGCTTTGTTCGCTCACTTAAGTTTGTATGATGACGGAAGCCTGTTGGCAGAGTTACAAGTCAAGCCAACCTGGCTGAAGGAGGTGAAAGAGGGACAGTTGGCGGATAAGGACTTAAGTACTAAGTTACAGCAAGTACGGCAAGGAGGATTAAAGGATTATGGCGTCAATGATGAAGGAGTACTGTGCTACAAGGAAAAGGTTTGTATGCCGAGGGATAAGGAGTTGAGACAAAGGATTCTTCGGGAAGCGCATGGTAGTAGCTATGCATCCCGGAGGCATCAAGCTGTATAGAGATCTAAGGGAACAATTTTGGTGGTCAGACCTGAAACGAGAGGTGACTGAATTTGTGGGGAAATGTTTGACATGTCAGCAAGTAAAGGCTGAACACCAAGTCCCATCAGGATTGCTTCAACCAATTGAGATTCCCCAATGGAAGTGGGAAAGAATTACCATGGACTTAGTTAGTGGGCTTCCCCTTACGCCCACTAAGAAGGACTCGGTATGGGTGATAGTGGACCGTTTGACCAAGTCCGCACATTTTATCCCTGTGAGGATCGACTATTCCCTTCAAAAGTTAGCCAAGTTATATGTGGCGGAGATCGTGAGGCTACACGGGTACCGATGTCGATCATCTCCGATAGAGACCCAAGGTTTACGTCTCGATTTTGGAAAGCACTTCATCAAGCATTAGGCACTAAGCTAGACTTTACTACGGCTTTTCATCCACAATCAGACGGGCAGTCTGAACGGGTTATACAAGTGTTGGAAGATATGCTAAGAGGCTGTGTGATGGATTTCCGAGGAAGTTGGGAAGATTACTTGCCTCTAGCTGAGTTCGCCTACAACAACAGCTATCAGGCAAGCATTCGGATGGCACCATACGAAGCATTGTATGGAAGGAAATGTAGAACACCAACTTGTTGGACCGAGTTAGGAGAACGCCGCGTTTTGGGTCCAGAGTTAGTGGCGGAAACTGAGGAGAAGGTGGAATTAATTCGGGCACGGTTGAAAGAAGCTTCTGATAGACAGAAGTCGTACGCAGACCTTAAGAGGAAAGAAATTGAGTTTGAAGTAGGAGACCAAGTGTTTCTAAAGGTCTCACCTTGGAAGAAGGTATGCGGTTCGGTCGCAAAGGGAAGCTAAGCCCAAGGTTATAGGGCCCTATCAAGTACTGAAGCGAGTTGGGCCAGTGGCATACCAATTGAGTTTACCACCAGAGTTGCATCAAATGCACGACGTATTTCATGTGTCCATGCTACGTCGCTATCGATCGGATCCGTCTCATGTGGTACCTGTTGAAGAAGTGGAGTTAAGGCCAGATCTATCCTACGAGGAGGAGATTCAGATCTTGGAACGTGACGTGAAAACACTACGAAGAAGTCGGTGCCTTTAGTCAAGGTGTTATGGCGCAATCATGGATCGGAAGAAGCTTCGTGGGAGCCAGAAGAGACAATGCGACAGCAATACCCTCAATTGTTTAGTTAGGAAATTTCGAGGACGAAATTTTATTTAAGGGGGGTAGAACTGTAACATCCTAGGAAGGGCCTATGCATTTTCCAGATCAATTGTATGAAATGACAAGTCTTAAGTATTATGAATAAATTTTTGATACTTTTGGAAACCTAGAAATGAATGAAAATGGAAATGAAAATGAAAATGGAAATGAAAATGGAGATGGAATGAAAATGGAAATGGAAATGACATTTTTGGAAACTTAGACATTTTTGGAAATTTAGACATTTTTGGAAACTTAGACATTTTTGGAAACTTAGACATTTTGGACCTAAACATTTTGGAAATGATCCAAAAATGGAAACTTGAACATTTTGGGAAACTTGGATATATAAGAGATAAATAAGGAGTTTTATTCACATAAATATGTGAATAATAAGAGATAAATAAAGGAGTTTATTCACATAAATATGTGAATAATAAGAGAGAAATAAAGGAGTTTTATTCACATAAATATGTGAATAATAAGAGATAAATAAAGGAGTTTTATTCACATAAATATGTGAATAATAGAGAAATAAAGGAGTTTATTCACATAAATGTGAAATAAGAGATAAATAAAGGAGTTTTATTCACATAAATATGTGAATAATAAGAGATAAATAAAGGATTATTTTCTAATGAGATAATTGAGGAGATAATTGATGGATTAAAGGCTTTTATCTTTTAAATAAAAGAGATAATATTATCAAAAAGAGGAGTGGTGGCCAAGTAAAGGACTCCTAGGCTGATAACTTTGGCTATAAAAGGAGGACAGGAGGGCTACTCATCAACATTTGCTCCCTCTTCCTCTCTGCCGAAATTCTCCCTAGGCAAAACCCCTCTCTGCCGAATTTTTATTAAGCAAAAATCCCTCTCTTTTTCTTCTATTTTCTTCTCCATTCTACTGTTAAGCTGAATCTTTGTGGATTCTAAGAAAGAGGGCAATCATCCACAACATCAAAAGGGGATTTTTCGGGAAATCTAAGGATCTAAGGTAAGGATTATAAATATAAATATGCGGTTAAAGATTATGATTCACGTTTTCAAAGTTAGATCTAATCTAACACGAAGTTATAGGATTTCAACAGGCTTATAAAGGAATCCTCTTCAGATTTGGAATCCCATCATAAGGTAAGGGATATTCGGCCAAGGCATAATTGTTTAAGTGTTTTCCATTATTTCAAAACCGAAAACTGACTGGTTACATACCTAGTATTAGCCGATTTCAAGGAAGAGGAATTCTAGCAACTGTTGGGACTTGATTAAATCAATTCGGCAACTAGGTAAGTAATTCTACTTCTAGTAGGATTTGGTTTTAAGACCAAATAGGTTTTTATATGTTTTAATTAATGGCCGAATATAGGAGTGAAAGATCTAGATCGGTAGATCGCTCTACGGGAATTCACGGAAACTATTAAGCGAAAAAGGTGTGTACTCTTACTAACTTTCAATAAATTGCATGGCAATCATTATATATAAATATGTAACAGTATGTGAATGTGGCTAAGCACCACAAATGTGGTAAGGAGTACCCAGGTACGTTTCCTACTTTTGATAGGATTGTGAATGTGATATATTTTGAACATGTGATTAGTAACATGAATGAAAATTAAGTATGTGAAATATGTTATGAAATAATTGGGGCATTCGGGATATTGTGGAGGAAGAAGTGAAGGTGATGACTACGGTCTCACCAACGTAAAGTGGTGACTACGGTCACATAAAGTGAAAAGTGGTAACTTCGGTTACATCCAGTGAATACAGTGTCTAATGAACATAAGTGGGCGATGAGCACGTCGACTGCAGCGACTGCCTTCGATGGTGTGTAGCGGATGGAGGGTCGACTTAGTAGTCCCCGCGGTGTACAGGTTGGTACGGGTGGTGCGTAGCGGATGGACAAATAGGTTTGGGTTTGGGTTGCATCATCCTTTATTTTGTATGAACATGATATTGATATGACTTGTATGCCTGATTTGTTGGAAATTAGTACTATGTACACATTGAGTCTGTAGACTCACCCGTTGGGGAATTATTTTTCAGGTGATGAGCAGTAATGGACCGGGTCGGCAGGAGCTAAAGGTGGCCATGCATCGCTTGAAGAAATTATTTGGAATTTGGACTTTATGAAATTTTTAGTACTTTATTTTGGGTTTGAATGATGTAATAAGGCCATAAGGCCCAGTTGGATTTTCTTTATTCTGTTTATTTTATTTGAATATGATACAAATTATGTTTGATTAAAGATAAGTAAATTAT
Organism: Gossypium australe; assembly: GCA_005393395.2. Taxonomy (NCBI): domain Eukaryota; kingdom Viridiplantae; phylum Streptophyta; class Magnoliopsida; order Malvales; family Malvaceae; genus Gossypium; species Gossypium australe. The sequence continues at coordinate 17,105,465 of CM016619.1, forward strand.
TTCTTTTAAATAATAAACCCAAAAATTATTTGTCACCTTATTTAAGTTGGATTTTTAAATTATTAATAGGATTTTTAAATTAATTAAATGGGTTTCCCACCTAAGCCCAACCCAAAACCATTTTTTTAGAAATTATGCAAATTTCTCTAAGTCATTTAGAACATTGAAAACGATTTATTT